>CM059561.1:14964330-17893704 GCA_030386875.1 Morinoia aosen
GTGAGAGGCGGTGAGGAGGTGTGAGAGGCGGTGAGGTGTGAGAGGCGGTGAGGTGTGAGAGGCGGTGAGGTGTGAGAGGTAGTGAGGTGTGAGAGGTAGTGAGGTGTGAGAGGTAGTGAGGTGTGAGAGGTAGTGAGGTGTGAGAGGTAGTGAGGTGTGAGAGGTAGTGAGGTGTGAGAGGTAGTGAGGTGTGAGATGTGGTGAGGTGTGAGAGGTGGTGAGGTGTGAGAGGTGGTGAGGTGTGAGATGTGGTGAGGTGAGAGGTGGTGAGGTGTGAGAGGTGGTGAGGTGTGAGAGGTGGTGAGGTGTGAGAGGTGGTGAGGTGTGAGAGGTGGTGAGGTGTGAGAGGTGGTGAGGTGTGAGAGGTGGTGAGGTGTGAGAGGTGGTGAGGTGTGAGAGGTGGTGAGGTGTGAGAGGTGGTGAGGTGTGAGAGGTGGTGAGGTGTGAGAGGTGGTGAGGTGTGAGAGGTGGTGAGGTGTGAGAGGTGGTGAGGTGTGAGAGGTGGTGAGGTGTGAGAGGTGGTGAGGTGTGAGAGGTGGTGAGGTGTGAGAGGTGGTGAGGTGTGAGAGGTGGTGAGGTGTGAGAGGTGGTGAGGTGTGAGAGGTGGTGAGGTGTGAGAGGTGGTGAGGTGTGAGAGGTGGTGAGGTGTGAGAGGTGGTGAGGTGTGAGAGGTGGTGAGGTGTGAGAGGTGGTGAGGTGTGAGAGGTGGTGAGGTGTGAGAGGTGGTGAGGTGTGAGAGGTGGTGAGGTGTGAGAGGTGGTGAGGTGTGAGAGGTGGTGAGGTGTGAGAGGTGGTGAGGTGTGAGAGGTGGTGAGGTGTGAGAGGTGGTGAGGTGTGAGAGGTGGTGAGGTGTGAGAGGTGGTGAGGTGTGAGAGGTGGTGAGGTGTGAGAGGTGGTGAGGTGTGAGAGGTGGTGAGGTGTGAGAGGTGGTGAGGTGTGAGAGGTGGTGAGGTGTGAGAGGTGGTGAGGTGTGAGAGGTGGTGAGGTGTGAGAGGTGGTGAGGTGTGAGAGGTGGTGAGGTGTGAGAGGTGGTGAGGTGTGAGAGGTGGTGAGGTGTGAGAGGTGGTGAGGTGTGAGAGGTGGTGAGGTGTGAGAGGTGGTGAGGTGTGAGAGGTGGTGAGGTGTGAGAGGTGGTGAGGTGTGAGAGGTGGTGAGGTGTGAGAGGTGGTGAGGTGTGAGAGGTGGTGAGGTGTGAGAGGTGGTGAGGTGTGAGAGGTGGTGAGGTGTGAGAGGTGGTGAGGTGTGAGAGGTGGTGAGGTGTGAGAGGTGGTGAGGTGTGAGAGGTGGTGAGGTGTGAGAGGTGGTGAGGTGTGAGAGGTGGTGAGGTGTGAGAGGTGGTGAGGTGTGAGATGTGGTGAGGTGTGAGAGGTGGTGAGGTGTGAGAGGTGGTGAGGTGTGAGAGGTAGTGAGGTATGAGAGGTAGTGAGGTATGAGAGGTAGTGAGGTGTGAGAGGTGGTGAGGTGTGAGAGGTGGTGAGGTGTGAGAGGTGGTGAGGTGTGAGAGGTGGTGAGGTATGAGATGTGGTGAGGTGAGAGGTAGTGAGGTATGAGATGTGGTGAGGTGTGAGAGGTGGTGAGGAGGTGTGAGATGTGGTGAGGTGTGAGAGGTAGTGAGGTATGAGAGGTAGTGAGGTGTGAGAGGTATAGTAAGGCATGAGATGTGGTGAGGTATGAGAGGTAGTGAGGTATGAGATGTGGTGAGGTGTGAGAGGTAGTGAGGCATGAGATGTGGTGAGGTGTGAGATGTGGTGAGGTGTGAGAGGTAGTGAGGCATGAGATGTGGTGAGGTGTGAGATGTGGTGAGGTGTGAGAGGTAGTGAGATACGAGAAGTGGAAAGATAGTCCATTGAGAAATAGAGGCGGTCTGTGATATCTTGCGATCTGACATAGCGGCCACACATCTGTTCGCATGCATCACACGCTCACTCGGTATGACAGAGGTGAGTACGTGATCGGTGCTGTCTGTTACATCACCCAGTACACGAAGGATACATTCACGTTCAGCTAAGTGGTTTCAATCATTCATTGTACGGCACACAAGAATTGTACATTGTACGGCACACAAGAATTGTACATTGTAGGGCACATTGTACGGCACACAAAAAGAGACATCGATCTCCAATTCAACTGACTAACGCGAGACCGTTCAATGCGTTGACTTGTATTCCCGAGCACATGTGAGATTAGATTAGATGTTAGTTTAAGCCTCCCTAACCGCTAAGAAACATTGCAAATAAATAAAGGAGTTAAGGCACCATTTAGTTAGAAGGTGACGGAACGTGGAATCTATGCAGAAGGGGCATAGAAACAGTAAGTTTCGAAAAAAGTTCATGAAACAAAATGAAGTTGAAGAAGAAAGTAGTTGCTGAAAAACAGGACAGCAATGAACCAAAAAAAAGGTGATCCTTAACTGAACGATAAACGTTTTATTTCAACAAACAGACGGCCTACCTAACTCTCAGCTCGGGCCCTCACACATTTTCCCCCTGCGAGCGCTAATTCCCATAGATACAATAGTTGCGTCCTCTTGAGAGGGGTACATATATGAACTGCAACGCACAGCTCATACGTGAACTGCTACGCGTACGATCAAGAAGAGTCACTGAGCTGCGTCGAATACGAACGCACGTCGGCGATACGTCAGTTACGTCAAGCACGGTTCCAGGGTCGTGATCGCCGTATCTTATAGCCGGCTTTACGTGTGAGAAATTTAATATAGCGTTAGTATGATGATAGTGTAAGAAGTTACGAGAGAAGAATATAATGAGGAATTTAATATAGCGTTAATATGATAGCGCTAGTTGTTCCTAGAGAAGAATATAGTGAGGAATTTGAGTCACCGTGGCCGAGTGGTTACGAGCGCACCCTTCACAGGAAGGTGTCGGCAGTTCGAATCCCGGCGCCGCCCAGTGTTTCTCCCCGTTGGGAAAGGGGAGACATCAGCCACAATTCCCCACTCTACCCAGGTGTCAGAAATGGGTACCGGCTTGACCGGGGGTAACCGTCATTGCGTTCTGGTGTTAGTTATGAGGCATTTGCAAAACCAATGTACAAGATGATGTGTGTCAGGCTTGATTGGAATAAAACATCCCTTGATTTAACGTTAAGACGATAGCGCAAGTAGTTACTAGAAAAGAATATAATGATCAAATCGAGAATATAATTATCAAATTGTTATTTTAAGCCTCCTTCCTGACGTTAAAGGTGTTCCCGAATAAAGGAAGAATGAAGGCAGAAGAATATAATGATCAAATCAAGCACCATGACCAGCGTAATGATGCAGTTGAGAAACACAAGGAGTCAACAAGAAGACAATTCCACATCGTCTGATGAAGTTGCTTGGATCCCCGCAAAAGATGACGTAAGCGAACTGCTACCTATACGATCGTTATTTTAAGCCTCCCTGCTCACAATAAAGGTGTTCCCGAATACAACAAGGATGAAGGCACCACTCAGTAACCGCTAGCTGGGCCACTTTTAAAGTTCTCACGGTAGTTAAGGTTCATGCTAGGACAGTAAACGGAGTAAAGTAGGCAAATGCATAAACAGGTAAGATAGATAAAAGACAAAGGTAGACAAATAATAAATACGCTAATAGTTTTCACTATGTGATGCGTTCCTATACAGACTTGGTGAATGAGATCAAAGTAGAGAATTGGAATGCCTTTCAGGTTTTTGCCACTTATGACTTGTGCATTTGTTAGCAGGTTTGTGTTATAATGCACCTGCAACCATCACATGACGATGTAACTGGTGTGCACGATCTCTTCTCGACTGAGGCAGCGTTAACCGATATTGATTGATTACAAGAAAGGTTTACCCTCTTATACAACAACAAAGATGTTCAAAGAGAGGAAGGATTAACGCACCATTTAGTATGGAGTTAAGGGAACGCGGAAGCTACACACAAAAGTGCATAAAAACAGTAAGCTATATATGAAAGAAGTTCATGAAACAAGATAAAAGGTGAAGACGAAAGCAGCAGGTGCTGAAAAACAAGACAGCAGTGAACCGAAAAAAGATGGTCCGTAACAGAATAAAAAACCTATTCTATATGAACAAAGATAAGGCCTACCTAACCTTTAGCTCGGGACCTCACATAATCCCCTTGGGAGTAGCATAAACTGCGGCAACCAACAACGATTCGAATAGAGCAGGCTATGCAGGTATACTTTAAAATAAATATTTAGTGCCATGTTGTTAAGGGGAGCAATGGGCCAAACAAATGTGAGGTTTCTTCACAGATCTTTCGGAGCGCCGGGAAAATGGCAAGATAACGCTAAATAAACTGTGGAATGTGTTGTGTGCTGACGCTTCGTGGTGCTCCATGTGCACCACTGTTGCGTTGCTGACGTTTTATAAATTAGCAGAAAAAACAAGGATGAAAACGACCTTGGGATCTAACAAATCATCGCAGAAGTCGCACTATGTCAACAATAACCGGGGATCTAGTCATGATGCTCGAGACCTCACCTTAAAAATAGAATGTCAGTAGTAGTCGAGACCTTGCGATGAACGTCGGACTAGGTCAACATTATTCACGAGATAAAGAGTTGAAGTACGATAGTGTTATGCAAGACATACTGTCCAGACCCAGTGTAATTTTGTTGCCACCTGCAAGCATGTTTTTTGCCTCCTAAGTAATTAAATCGCTTAGGCGGCGAAAACATGCATGCTAGAGAAAAAATAGATTGGGGATATAGCAATATTGCAACTAGAGCAAAATCGTTTCAATACGTTCAAAAAAATCGAAGTATGACATAAACAAAAGTACACAAAAAATAAGAGTAAAATATTAGTACTTTGTCATTACATTTTTCATTAAGTACTTTGTCATTAATTAATTACAATAGTACTTTGTCATAACCATTAATTCCATGACTTGAATACAAGTATTCATGGTTACAAAGAGGTATTTAGATTCAAATTAGAAAATTATGAAAAAATTGGCTTCATTACATTAGTGTTTAGTAAAACCGATATTCCATTTTCTTGAAATTCGTCAAGTTTTATCTCCGTATTTACCTCCAGCACGTAATGAGACACGGACACATTAATTCGTATTTACGTATTTATCTCCATACGTAACGTATTTATATTTACCTTTATCTCCGTATTTACCTCCAGCACGTAATGAGACACGCAAATATAAATTTAAGATCCTCTTCAGTTAGGGACTCGAATTTTTTCGTAACAACACACGAGATGAATAAGAATCATTCAAGATTTTTATTTTTATTATTTATTTTGTACATTTTTTATTTTCATTAAATATTTTCATGTCTTTCTTTTATTATTTACCATTTATTTTATAATTATTATTTTATTTATTTTATTAAAAAAGAATAAAAATAAGAATCATTTGGCAATGGAGCGCGCAGTCTTCACGGCAGCTGCACCGCAATAATGCACCACCAAATTGCGTTTCTTGCAATTGCGTTTCACAAAATTGCCTTTTCAGAGCATTGTATCAACAAAAAAAAGAAGCCATGATAAGCAAAAATTCAAAGTTCACTCGTCGGTGCAGTGAAAAAACGGCGAGGACGTCGTGTAACGGGCCCACAATTGTTGATGCGAACATTTACTAAAGAAAACAAGGCTTTGTAACAATAAGAATGAGAACTCAGTTCTCTATCTAAGAAAAATAAAAATTTCTATTGAAAACTCAATCGTATTGTCCATGAGTGAACGTTCCTAAAACAGAGTTGGGAAGAATAAATGACAAAGATACCCTACATCTGGCAACAAATGTAGCGTACATCTGGCAACAAAGATACCGGACATCTGGCAACAAAGATACAGACATCTGGCAACAAAGATACCGGACATCTGGCAACAAAGATACCGGACATCTGGCAACAAAGATACCGGACATCTGGCAACAAAGATACCATACACCTGGCAACAAAGATACCCTACATCTGGCAACAAATGTAGCGTACATCTGGCAACATTATTATTATATAAGAAAGTTTTAGCCTCCCTTAACCACGACAAAGATGTTCCAAGAGAGGAAAGAGGAAGGCACCATTTAGTATGGAGTTGAGGGAACGCGGAATCTATGCACAAAGTGCACAGAAACAGTAAGCTAGGAAAGAAGTTCATGAAACAAGAAAAAAGTTGAAGAAGAAAGTAGTAGGTGCTGAAAAACAGGACAGCAGTGAACCGAAAAAAGATGGTCCGTAACAAAACAAAAACCTATTTTATTACAACAAAAGGAAGCCTACCTAACCTTTAGCTCAGGCCCTCACATGGTCCCCCTGGGAGCGCTAATTCCCAAAGATACAATAGTTGTATCCCCCTGAGGGGACATCTGGCAACAAATGTAGCGTACATCTAGCAACAAATGTAGCGTACATCTGGCAACAAAGATACCGGACATCTGGCAACAAAGATACCGGACATCTGGCAACAAAGATACTAGACATCTGGCCACAAAGATACCGGACACCTGGCAACAAAGATACCAGACATCTGGCAACAAAGATACCAGACACCTGGCAACAAAGATACCAGACACCTGGCAACAAAGATACCGGACATCTGGCAACGAAGATACCGGACATCTGGCAACAAAGATACCGGACATCTGGCAACAAAGATACCATACACCTGGCAACAAAGATACCATACACCTGGCAACAAAGATACCAGACATCTGGCAACAAAGATACCAGACATCTGGCAACAAAGATACCAGACATCTGGCAACAAAGATACCGGACATCTGGCAACAAAGATACCGGACATCTGACCACAAAGACGCAGGACAGGAGACAACCGCACGTCAGAAGCAGCCTCGCGTCACCGAGACGCGCACCGTTACAGCAGGAAACGCCTCACAGCACTCCAGTGCTTCCTTCTACTCGATTCCTTCCTTGAACTCGAGAATTACGCTCGAAGTGAGGGCCGAGTACGAGTCTGCAATGCGTGCTGTGAGGCCTGCAATAATTGTAGTACGTAGTACAAACATACATATATTCTTCGAAAAAAAAAGCCAACCGTCGCACGAACTTCCCCACTGCTGTTGCGGTGTGTTGCTGTGTGCGCGGCAATCTTCTATTCAACACTTTGAGTGCGACGTGCACCACCGGTGGTTATTGAGGGGATTTTCATATTGGTGCTGGCCGACCAGTAGTCGAAAACTCAATTTCCATAAATACTTTATCAAAGCTAAATGAAGGCACGATCCAGTTGAAGCTTGCTATTTTCAACATTGCTTACTACAATTGACTTTAAATTTGAATTGAATATTAATATTTCAGTTTTCTCTGCCGCAGTTAAAGTGTGAAAACCGTGCGTAGTCATGATACGTGGGTTTAAATTTATTTTTGCTTTAGATATAAGCGAAGAATGAGATGCAATTCTGAGAACTTTATTTAGGGTCGCCGGTCGGTGCCTTTTGCGCTCGTCAAGTCTTTTTGGTCGAAACCCAGACTGCTTCGTTGAGTGATGTACTATCCAAGGGATATAAGCAACACGACTGTATTTTTTCATATTCTAATTCCTGCATAACCTTGGGAAGGTTATAGCAGGAACATCTGCTTCTTCACTTGAGTATCAGTTGCTTTGTCTTTGCCATTATTAACGGAAGAGATCGGACTATGCATAGGGTAAAAAAATAAAAACGCACTAAGCCTTTCTATGGACTGTCGTAAAACTATAATGAAAATGAAACAAATGATTAAATACCTAAAAATCCGAAAACACTACCAAAGGAAGCATGAAACATTAAATGGATAAATCGAATCATACCCAGCAAAACACGCAATGCGACTTCAAGAAAGCAATATAAATTGAAGCATTCTGAATTATCTGTTATTGGAGACATTTTAAAACTAAGGAAGTGATCTAATTTGTGAAGGAGACCCAGCACGACCAGAAATGCGCGCATGCGCACGGCCACACAAACCGCATAACCAACCAAACACTTTTACTCGTTTCGAGCTCCTAATTCGGTGGAGCACACAAAAGTTGCGCAAGCGCCACCCTATTTCAGCTGCTGCACGAAATCAAAAACCGCAGCAGCTGCAAGCCCACAGATTTTTAATGGCCATGTCGTTAAAACAAAAACCAAAACTGTGAATAGACTTTTGTGGTCACACGCGCTGCACATTTTACAAGTCATCTACGAAAACAACCGTCTCTTCCAGTCGTGATGACGTGGACTTGAACAGCGACTTTTAAAGTATTTAAAAGTTGTTTTTGTCAACGATTGTTTCAGTTTGTGAAACCGTTGGTAGTTTCACAATCAATTTCCTGCCAGCGTAGAAAAGGAGGTTTATATTGTGTAAGAGTAAAATTGTTTGAAACATTTTAGTATGGAATTAAAGGAACCCAGAATCAATGCACATAGTGCGTTCCCGCAGATGATCCCGTGCGCATAGATCAGTAATTTAAGAAGGAAGTTCATGAATCAAGATAGAAATTGAAGAAGAAAGTAGGAAGTGTAAAAAAAAGGGCAGTATTGAACCGAAAAACAATGATCCTTAACAAAAGCAAAAAAAAAACATTTTATTTCAATAAAAAGAAGGCCTACCTAGCTCTCAGCTCGGGACCTCACATTTTCCCATCCTACCAGTCACCATAGGCTGCTTTAAATCTTGATGATACGCAGGATGGCAATTCGCGCGCATATACAATATGTCCCACAAAAACCCGAACCGAGTATTTGTTTCCCTGTATCAGTAATACCATCATAAGAATACCATAGGCATTTATCTTCTAGCAAAATTACCCTTCAAAATTAATCTAAAGGAAAGGTATTACTGATTACGATGGTATTACTGATACGGGAAAATAAATACTCGGTTCGGGTTTTTCTGAGACATACTGTGTAGGAAGCCTCATTTAGATAAAACACAAATAATATTTAGATCGCGCTTTCAGGCAATAATCCTGACATCACTTCCTCTATTTTCACCTTCATTTTCCTAAACCTAAACCATTCACATAAAGTATGCCATCCTAGTTTCTCGAGGACTCATTTTTCCCAATTAAGATTATACGATTATAAGTTAGTTAAAGCCTCCCTAACCGCTACAAAAAAGAGCGTATTGAAGAGAGCAGGGAGGAAGGCACCATTAATATGGAAATAAGAGAATGAGGAATTTATGCAGAAGGGGCATGGAAACCGCAAGTTAAGAAAGAAGTTCGTGAAGTAAGATAAAAGTTGAAGAAAAAAGTCAGATGCTGAAAAACAGGACAGCAGTGAACCAAAAAAGGTGAGCCTTAACGTAACAAAAAAAAACATTTTATTTCAGCAAAACGAAGGCCTATCTAACTCTAAGCTCGGGACCTCGCATTTTCCTCCTGGGAGCGCTAATTCCTATAGATACAATAATTGTATCCCCCTGAGGGGTATTTTTCCAATTATCCTTTCTTGCACTCATAAAACTGAAGTATTTTATAACCTACAAATGTATTGTATTTTGTCACAGAGGTCACGCAAGTCACAACACGCACTACGAAAATCGAATCATGCACTGCGCAAATTGCAACATGCGGTAAAGTAATCATAAAAAGCTTCATAAAAATCATAGCACGTTGTCAGTGCACTATCGTCGAAAAAATAAATGTGTCGCAGCGCTACCAAGAGAGCGTCGCTTTTAAAACCTCCACCATAAAGAGCACAGCACATTGCTTCATATTAAAATTTCTCAAACTAGTTACATAATCGAACTACATTCGACTTCTAAAATTCGAAATGCGAGCGACAGCTCAGTCTACTTTATCTTTCTCTCAAATCCCGTTTCCGGGTATCATTTTCGCTCAAATCCCACATTTAGGTGCCATTTTCTTTCGAACGATTGTAATTTGTCCCACACCTCCCATACTCTCATTACGCAGCGTGCACACCGTGCAGACCGTGCAGAGCTCCGTACTCCGCTGCAGCGCTCGTCACCCTAAAGACGCAGGCGGCCGTCACGACACAACAGGCGGAGATGCTGCGCACGTACGCTCCCAACCAGCCGGTGGTTGTTCATGTGAACGGAGCGCCAATAGTACAGGACAGTAACACTAAAAACTATCATCAATAACGCCGCGTGGAATAGTATGACAGACTAGATGACATGGTATGATGTGGAAGTGGAGATTTGAATAAATCTAAACAACGAGTTCTGATAGCGAAAACGAAAGTTTTACCGACAGTAAATGTGAATGGATTAGCAGTAAAACAGATGAAATAAACAAAATATCGCTAAAGTGTCATACATCAATGGTCAAATTTGAATTCATGCCTCATAATATGACAATTCGTGCCTTATATCATAACAGCTGTACGAAATTCGAAGTACTCATATGGCATAGAAATATTCTACCGTAGCCTCCCTGTTCACGGCCACGTTCCCGGTAAATTTCCACTGTCAAGGAGCCGAGCTGACGTCACAGGGAGACTCAATGACAGTCCGGTTAGCCTTCGTTGTAAAAGAACCGCTTATAAAAATAGGAATAAAATTTTGATCAGCGGAAGTTTCCGCAGCGGCATAGGCCACCGATATGTAATTGGTGTGAAGAGTTCGCACACTTATACCGTATGTCACGGTAGAGGAAACAAGGAAGGTTCAAACCAGTCTTTTTTTCGTTGACGGTGTGGTTTTGCTGACGTCACGGCAACGAACCAATAGCAGCGCTCATATTGCATCTGGTAGCACTGCTACCGCCAATTCTGGCTCCACTATTGGCCTAACGACATGGAGTTATGGTGACGTCATAAAGTTTGTTTTAAATAAACCCTTTCCATTGGCTAGCAGAGCATGAGGTGTATTTTCTTCTATAGAAATGATCCTGCCTTGTTTCCTCTACCGTACCGTGTGTCCCGCAAAAACCCGAACCGAGTATTTATTTTCCCGTATCAGTAATACCATCAAAAGATACACCATAAGCATTTAATTTCTTTCAAAATTAACCTATTGAAAAGGTATTACTGATTATGATGGCATTACTGATACGGGAAAATAAATACTTGGTTCCGGTTTTTGTGGGACATACTGTATAGATTGGAGCCTTCAGTGTATCATGCATACGCTGGGGTAGAAATTACCACACACACACACACCGATGTTTACGTCAGGTTATCCCTGTGATTGCCACCGAGTGTTGTTTAATCAAAATTGGCTCTGATGCTGCTCCTGAGAGATGCACTTAATAGCCAATAAAAATGAATAAAGGAAAAAGAAATAAAGGCTCGGATTAATAAAAGCCGAGGTTAAAAAGGTTTGAGTTCCAACCTAAATTTATCATAATAATTGGAGCAAAAATGTAGAATTTCAATTTTTGGGCGGATAAGTTGAGTCAATATAGAAAAAATAGATTAGATTATTAGTTAGTTTGAGCCTCCCTATCCGCCACAAAGGCGATCCAAAGAGAGGAAGGCACCATTAAGTATGGAGTTAACCATAGAAGAAATACAGAAGAAATACCTAAGCTACACGAGAAGCTTCACAATACACAAACACACCGGGAGATAACGTCTAGAAACACGCACATGCGCATACTGATGACATCCCTGGGTTTTGTCACCCGTTCTCGACTGGTAAACATCACGATTATTGCTGATCATTGCAGGATGTTTAAAGAAACGACCGCCCTGCCTGTGACAGTTAAATAAGCGTCATCACGGGGAAATAAACGCCTCGAAGAAAAGACGTAGTGCAGGTGCGTTCATAAACACACACACACACACACGTCTCACTCAAACATACACACACACGTCTCCCACATACGCACACACAGCACATCTTGAGCACACCCGCACACATCTTCACACATACACAGACCACACCTCCCACACACACACACACACACACACATCAGCGTGTTAACGAGCCCTTCGAAGGCAGCAGCAAAGCATGACCTACACGCTACGCTTCTCAACAAGCACGACCTGGTCACGCTGCTGCGCTCAGGTGACTTCATTCTGTCTCACGCCATGTCGGCACCCCCCCCACACGCCATGTCGGCACCACTCCACACGCCATGTCGGCACCCCCACACTCGCCATGTCGGCACCCCCCCCCCCCACACTCCATGTCGGCACCCCCCCTACACGCCATGTCGGCACCCCAACACACGCCATGTCGGCACCCCCCCACACGCCATGTCGGCACCCCCCCCACACGCCATGTCGGCACCCCCCCACACGCCATGTCGGCACCCCCACACGCCATGTCGGCACCCCCACACGCCATGTCGGCACCTCCTCACACGCCATGTCGGCACCACCCCACACGCCATGTCGGCACCCCCCCCCCACACGTCATGTCGGCACCCCCCCACACGCCATGTCGGCACCCCCCCCACACGCCATGTCGGCACCCCCCACAGACGCCATGTCGGCACCTCCCCACACGCCATGTCGGCACCTCCCCACACGCCATGTCGGAACCCCCAACACGCCATGTCGGCACCTCCACACGCCATGTCAGCACCTCCAAACGCCATGTCGGCATCTCCACACACGCCATGTCGGCACCCCCCCCACACGCCATGTCGGCACCCCCCCCACATGCCATGTCGGCACCCCCCCCACATGACATGTCGGCACTCCCACACGCCATGTCGGCACCCCCCCCCCCCCCACACGCCATGTCGGCACCCCCCCACATACCATGTCGGCACCCCCACACGCCATGTCGGCACCCCCACACGCCATGTCGGCACCCCAACACACGCCATGTTGACACCTCCACACACGCCATGTCGGCACCTCCACACACGCCATGTCAGCACCTCCACACACGCCATGTAAGCACCTCCACACACGCCATGTCGGCACCCCCACACGCCATGTCGGTACCTCACACACGCTGTGTTGGCATCCCCCACACGCCATGCCGGCACCCCCACACACGCCATGTCGGCACCCCCCCCCCCGCCATGTCGGCACCCCCCCAGGCCATGTCGGCACCCCCCCCCGCCATGTCGGCACCCCCCCCCCCCCACACGCCATGTCGGCACCCCCCACACGCCATGTCGGCACCCCCCCACACGCCATGTCGGTACATGTCGGCACCCCCCCCACACCATGTCGGCACCCCCCCCCACACCATGTCGGCACCCCACACACGCCATGTCGGCACCCCACACACGCCATGTCGGCACCCCCCCCACACGCCATATCGGCACCCCCACACGCCATGTCGGCACCTCCACACACGCCATGTCCGCATCTCCACACACGCCATGTCATAACCCCCCACACGCCATGTCGGCACCCCCCACACGCCATGTCGGCACCCCCCACACGCCATGTCGGCACCCCCCACACGCTGTGTCGGCACCCCCCCATGCCATATCGGCACCCCCCCCATGCCATGTCGGCACCCCCACACACGCCATGTCGGTACCCCCCACACACGCCATGTCGGCACCCCCCCACCCGCCATGTACGCACCCCCCACCCGCCATGTCGGCACCCCCCCACCCGCCATGTCGGCACCCCCCCCACCCGCCATGTCGGCACCCCCCCGCCATGTCGGCACCCCCCCACACGCCATGTCGGCACCCCCCCCCGCCATGTCGGCACCCCCCCACACGCCATGTCGGCACCCCCCCCCACACGTCATGTCGGCACCCCCCTTCACACACGTCATGTCGGCACCCCCCCCCACGCCATGTCGGCACCCCCCCCAACGCCATGTCGGCACCCCACACACGCCATGTCGGCACCCCCCCACACGCCATGTCGGCACCCCCCCACACGCCATGTCGGCACCCCCACACACGCTGTGTCAGCACCCCCCCCCCCACACGCCATGTCGGCACCCCTCCCCCACACGCCATTTCGGCACCCCTCCCCCACACGCCATGTCAGCACCCCCACCCACCCCCCCCCACACACGCCATGTCGGCACCCCCACACGCCATGTTGGCACCCCCACACGCCATGTCGGCACCCCCACACGCCATGTCGCGCATGTGTTATAGTTATGTCGACTGAAAATATTGAACTTAAGCTTCAAAAATTAACAACTTATAGTGGCAGCGCCCCGCACTGGGGTAGGTAAGATGTACAGTTTCGCCTTAATTTCAAGTTAATATAGTAGCGTCAGCCTGATATATAACATTTAATAATAACGAGCACATATAATTTAGGTAGTACAATTTTCCTCAAGCTATAAAACTGAACTTTCGTCACGTACGAGTCATAAACAATAAAGATAAACTCTAAATCCATTGTGTAGAGCATTAATGTTGGATCCTAACTGTTAAAATTTTACACTGTAGATAACAGCAGAACGCAGTTAATTCTATCGTTTTAACGCCAAAACCAACAACGCAGAACGAATGAAAAAAAGACAGTATCGTCCGAAGGTTTCTGTGGCAACTTTATGTTGTTTACCTTGTTTTGTTCAAGGCAGTTGGTTGCTCTCTACCAGCGCTCTGGAGCGCAGTGGTACGTAAGGTTTTCGAGTTGTTGACTGTCTACTTGGTTTGCAGGTCAAATAAAGGTTCATTTTGACGACAATTTGATCGATTGAAATGCATAAAAACTTGAGACATTCAAAAATATATTACTGACAGACAAAAAACATGTACCGTTTTTAAATCTTATGTGGGAAGATATTTCATTGGAACTACGGCAAGTTATTGACAAAACAAAAAACAGATACTGTTTTTTCAATCTTATTTGAAAAAACATCTCATTGGAACAGCAAATTGGACCGACAAAAAACAGGTACTATTTTCTTTAATTTTGTTTGGAAAAACATTTATTTGGAACTACTGCGGGGACACCAATTTGTTTGTCCGAAATTCAATGATTTTTGGGCAACTGTTGCGACCGTCCGCAGCTTCACACTCTCACACCGTCCTCCCTGACGTCTGCACATAATGACTCAGTTTAGCGATTTGTTATTGTTAATATTGTCATCAATAATGTTGTCATCAATAATGTTGTAATCAATAATGTTGTCATCAATAATGTTGTCATCTATAATGTTGTCATCTATAATGTTGTCATCTATAATGTTGTCATCTATAATGTTGTCATCTATAATGTTGTCATCTATAATGTTGTCATCTATAATGTTGTCATCTATAATGTTGTCATCTATAATGTTGTCATCAATAATGTTGTCATCAATAATGTTGTCATCTATAATGTTGTCATCAATAATGTTGTCATCTATAATGTTGTCATCTATAATGTTGTCATCTATAATGTTATCATTAACGTGGTCATCATTAACGTGGTCATCATTAACGTGGTCATCATTAACGTGGTCATCATTAACGTGGTCATCATTAACGTGGTCATCATTAACGTGGTCATCATTAACGTGGTCATCATTAACGTGGTCATCATTAACGTGGTCATCATTAACGTGGTCATCATTAACGTGGTCATCATTAACGTGGTCATCATTAACGTGGTCATCATTAACGTGGTCATCATTAACGTGGTCATCATTAACGTGGTCATCATTAACGTGGTCATCATTAACGTGGTCATCATTAACGTGGTCATCATTAACGTGGTCATCATTAACGTGGTCATCATTAACGTGGTCATCATTAACGTGGTCATCATTAACGTGGTCATCATTAACGTGGTCATCATTAACGTGGTCATCATTAACGTGGTCATCATTAACGTGGTCATCATTAACGTGGTCATCATTAACGTGGTCATCATTAACGTGGTCATCATTAACGTGGTCATCATTAACGTGGTCATCATTAACGTGGTCATCATTAACGTGGTCATCATCAACGTGGTCATCATTAACGTGGTCATCATTAACGTGGTCATCATTAACGTGGTCATCATTAACGTGGTCATCATTAACGTGGTCATCAATAACGTGGTCATCAATAACGTGGTCATCAATAACGTGGTCATCAATAACGTGGTCATCAATAACGTGGTCATCAATAACGTGGTCATCAATAACGTGGTCATCAATAACGTGGTCATCAATAACGTGGTCATCAATAACGTGGTCATCAATAACGTGGTCATCAATAACGTGGTCATCAATAACGTGGTCATCAATAACGTGGTCATCAATAACGTGGTCATCAATAACGTGGTCATCAATAACGTGGTCATCAATAACGTGGTCATCAATAACGTGGTCATCAATAACGTGGTCATCAATAACGTGGTCATCAATAACGTGGTCATCAATAACGTGGTCATCAATAACGTGGTCATCAATAACGTGGTCATCAATAACGTGGTCATCAATAACGTGGTCATCAATAACGTGGTCATCGATAACGTGGTCATCGATAACGTGGTCATCGATAATGTGGTCATCGATAATGTGGTCATCGATAATGTGGTCATCGATAATGTGGTCATCGATAATGTGGTCATCGATAATGTGGTCATCGATAATGTGGTCATCGATAATGTGGTCATCGATAATGTGGTCATCGATAATGTGGTCATCGATAATGTGGTCAATGTGGATGGTTAACGAACTGTCACCGTGGACGCACGCTCCATGTTACCGGAGCTAAATTGTTTCAGAATGTGAGGGAAGAAAAACTCCACGAAGTACGAAATTAGAACTGTGTGTCCGTGAATGTGCCGTCTACCTAACTAAATGGTAAAAGTGAACTTTCTGTGTTTCGGTGATTCAATTATGATCATTTTAACAAGCAGATCAGAGTGGCGAGATGTGAAAACTTAGTGTTGCTCTCGCAGTGCCGGTGAGGGCAGCGCAAACAAGCTTACCCCTGCCCCCTCCATCCCCCCTCCATCTCCACTCCATCCCTCCAAAACACCTCCACTCTTAACGTGGAAGAACAAGTGCTGTTATCTCCAGAAACAAAATAGAAAGTGTGCTCTGTCAAACTCGCATCTTTGGAAAATAATGGTGACCATTTTTTGTGAACTATTTTTGTTACAATAGAGCATGAATGTTGAAAATTTCTAATGTACTCATTCAATTTTTGATTAAAAAAAATTAGCTTACCTCATGTTCTTTTGATGGACAATTTTGGTTAACTATTGACGTTAAATGTGAGAAGGATAAAAAACTTCTTCTTCTTTGAAGGAAATTTTAAATATAAAAATTAAATAAACTTGATCCAGCAACTTTCGGAAAAAATTTACCATGTTAAACATAGTAAGCCTGTGTTCACAGACGGAGCATAATTCCACAATGTGAAGTAAACTTGAACAATCCGACGTTTCTCGAAAAGTTCACCAGAGCAATCTTCTGATGGAAGAGTTGAAGTTCTTTTTCTTCTTTTCTTCTTCTTTTTTTCTGTTCTCTTTTCTTCCCCAAGCAGGACAGCAAGCAACGCTGCTCTGCCGACCGCAAGCATCCTGCCCCCTCCTCCCGCTCACACTCTGTCCTCCTCTGTCTTACACCCCAAACCCCCCCCCCCCCCCCCTTGCTTTCCTACTGGCAGTCTCTTTTTATCTACCTTTAAAAGGCGAGGTCTTCTACTTTAACCCAATGAACAAATTTTAATTTTTCTTCCTCTCTATCAACGTCACAATGTATCAATATAGAACTCGTTTAACTACTCGGACTGTTGCCCCATCTGAAAAAACATCCTCCAGTACAGCTTCGCACGAAAAGCTCAGTAAAAAGCGTAAAGCACCAACCATAAAGCGGAAAGGCAGACCTAATAAATCCGCCCCTGTGAATCCATCTGTTCAAGGTCCTCAAAGACTCAAAACGAAAAATGCTTCTCGGACGTTTGTGAAGTCTGGTATCAGCAAGTGTTTCTCAGCCCCTGAAGCATCACTAATGACTGCAAAATCAGAGTCATCTGACACGGGCGAAAATCTCTCAGGCGCTGCTTGTAATAATTCAGCTCCCAGTAATAATTCATCTTCTCAAGTTCTGAAACCTGCTACGGGCACACCCGAAGCGAGTTCAAGAAATTCCGTACAAGCAGCACTCGACTCTCAACCCCACGCTTTGGACTGTGTCCGAGAAGATTCATCGTCCACAAAGCCGAGAATCTTTAGTGAAGAAGATACGTCCTCACTGGCGGAAGCTGCCACAGCACTGCGAGCTCCTTCGTCTCGCCGAAACGATTGCGTCATGGCGACGTCACCCCTGCCCTGCGTCACTGAGAAAGCTCAAAATCGTTCACCGCCGACGGAAACACCAACGTCATCGTTAGAACGCGATAAAATTTTGGATGTGTGCAACCAGTCAGAGAGTAAAAGGGGTAATTTTAATTATAATTTTAATGATAAATTGTGTGTAGACCTTTCAGGTGGCGAAGTTATGTTTGAAAATGCATACGAAGCAGCTAGTACTGGCAGTAAAATACCTCAGAGCGTAAACTGCGAGGATAACGTAAGATTTTCAGTGGAGAAAAATACAACCAGACCTGTTACCCGCCTTTGATGGGTACTTACATCCTCTCCAAATGAGCAGTTCCCAAACTATTCACGAAATAAATAACACGCTGTCTCTTACAGCTGCATTTCTCAATAAAGCTTTGAGACAAAATTGTCCCCCAAGCCCAGCGTCGATTTCTTCCACTGTATCAAATATTCAAGTGATTACAGAACAGCTTTTTGCTTTAAATTATCGTATCAGTGCTCATGATTTTACGCCAGTGGTAGCTGCGAGTAACCATCCTTATGCGAAATCCCCTTTAGACACTTTTCTCGTTGGAGACAATAGCCTCACAAAAATCAACAGAGATGACATTGATAGTGCATGCAGGATTCAGACCATAACTTCGGAACGTCTAAATGATCTCTATGATGAGATTGAACGCGCACCTCCTTTCAGGAACTATATAATTAGTTTCAAAGGTTTGAGCCTCTCGTCCCAAAATCTCACGAAATTAAAAAATTTGATCATGACAAAGAATCTTCTTTCTCGTATTTATGTGGTGAGTGGCTGCAGTGGGCAGCAATTGTACATGGCATCGAGCCTGTGCAGAAAAATTGGTCTTAAACTGATTCCGCTGCGAGCAAATGTAAAAACCGGTCCTGTTGATGAAGCTTACAACAATGTCCGCACTTGGCCCGTTACGCGAGAAGACACGCATCATTTTCTTCAACAAATTGCTCTAAAATCACCTTTGAGACTAATTTCACATTTTATCTCCTGTGTCAGAAGCTCCCATGATCTGAATGAAGAAATTAAATACTCTAATGCTTATTCAGAAAAGCAATATAGGTTGAATGATTGTTCTAAGTTGACCGCCTATCCACGTGAAACCTCCAGCAGCATAAACCGATGTTTGCCTTCATATAACAAACCCTCTCCTCCCCCCTCCTCCCGATGTTTGCCCTCATATAACAAGCCCTCTCCTGCATCCGCCACAAACAACTGCGGAGTGCCTACAAAAAATAGGTTTTCATTGCTATCCAATGCTGATGAAGAGGATGAAAAGCCCCTCTCAGACACGAGTATAAATCAACATCCAATCACATACTCGGAAGCAGTAAAATCAATAGGAAGAGAGAAATCGCTGCAAAATTGCAGTCGACAATCGATGGAAAATCCACTACCCAACGGTATGCACAATCATCACCAGAAAAATATAATTGACACGAGCATTTCTCAGTTCTCTGCAAATCCCCATACGAGAAATCACCACAGAACAGGAATTCAGAGCCAGAAAAACGTAAATTCCCCGCACCTCTCAGAACCTCTTAATGATGAAAAAAGTGCGAAAAAAAACGTCTCCAGCCCCATTTATGAACGCATGAATTCCACAATGGATGAATTGAAACGATCATGGAACATAAAACTGATTCCCACCAAAGCCGATGGACACTGCCTCCTCCACGCAGTAGCTCATCTACTTACAAAACAACCAGCATCAAAATGGAATTACAATTCCCTAAAGGCTGCAATCAAAACAGAGAGTAAAGCAAACTACAGCACATATGCTAAGTTTTTTGACAAGAACAGTGGCGACATGCAAAACCTCATAGATAATTACATTGACGAAAAACATTTTGACCAAGCTGCTGTAGACCTTATACCACTAATCATTTCAAATGTGACAGGCCAAAAACTTCTCGTCCTGGATGAAAAAGATCATTGTGTTTTGAAAATATCAGTCGTTCCCATTTCAGAGTTATCAAATAATAACCCTCCACTACTGCTCCATCGTAAAAACGATCACTACAGTGCTCTTGTCACACAAGGCAAAAATCAGACCGGGTTTACCTCATCTTGACAAAGTGCCGCTGCCCAGCCAAATAGTAGACTTTCTTACATAGCAGATGCTGGGCCAAACACCCTGGGCAACTTAGACAAAATCGATAAATACCCTGAACGATCCCATCGAGATAGTAACCTCGCTACCTTTAAAAAGAGTGCTAATATAGGTAAAATCAAAATCAAGCATGTAAATGCTCGAAGCCTGAATGGTAAATTGGATGAAATCAGAGTAATGTTGGTCACTGAAAAAATTGACATTTTGTGTGTCTCAGAAACATGGTTTGATTCACGAACCCAAAGTTCATTTTTTAACATTCCTGATTACGTGTTGTACCGCTACGATGGCGCTAAAACCAGCCGAGGTAGTGGATCTTGTATTTTTGTGAAAGAAATGTACTCAACATCTTCACTACTAGTGAATAAAGTTTGCGAAGGCATTGAAATGGTTTGGTTAGAAGTGCAAATAAATAAACACAAATCAATAATCATTGGCAGCCTTTACCGGCACCCATCGTCTCCCCTAAATCGAACACTAGATTTCATTGAGGAAACCTTCAAAGAAATCCTTCAGGCAAAAAAATCATTCTTTGCTTTCGGAGATTTCAATGTTGACCTAACGGAAAAAAACAATCAGCTAAGCAAACTATTGTATAAACTAAGCTTATCACAAATGGTCAAAGAACCGACTCGCATCACTAAAATCTCTGCAACTCTCCTCGATCTAGCAATCACAAATAATCCCACCGCAATACTTAGTACAGTAATATCACCTTCTATTTCCGATCACCACTCTATAGAATGTGAAATTAATATTGCGAAGGAAAGACAAAAATACCGCTTAATGACCTATCGCTCGAAAAGGCACTATTCAGCAGAACTATTTCAAGAAAAACTACTCGATAGGTCTACCGAATTCCAGAAAATGATGCAATCTGACGATGTTGATATACAAGTGTCAATTTTCAACGAGAACTTCACAGCAGCTCTCGACGAATGTGCACCTTACGTCACCAAAAAAACCAAGCCAAAACGAACTGTTTGGATCACTGACGAAGTTAAAGAGATGAGCAGAATAAAGAAAGCTAACTTGCGAGAGTACAAAAACAATAGATCAAACAGTACCTTATACAAGAGATATAAAGAACACGAAAAGATTCTTCGAAAGAAAATCACTGAAGCGAAACAAACTCACTTCCACCAGGCACTGATAACGGCTAAAAATAACATGAAGCGAACTTGGGAAATCATTAGTGAGGTAGCCCCATATAAAAATTTAGATCGCATAAGTAATTTTGAAAATCCCTTGGCAACAGCCACGGATTTCAACACATTCTTTTCAAAAGTAGGGGCTCAAGTTTTCAGTGAGGTGTGTACCAATCCAGATGAAACGACAATTGAAAATTCATGCCCCACTGCACCCTCGAGGACTGATGTCAAGTGGAGACCACGCCCTGTCGATTTACCAGAGTTACGAAACATCTTATACTCACTAAAAAACACAAAGGCAGTTGGACATGATGGTATCAGTCTTCAATATATCAAAGACAGTTTCCCTGTTACAGCACCATGGATTCGTCTGATAATTAATACATCAATAGTAACCAACACGTTTCCAAACCAATGGAAACACTCCATTATTAGACCGTTGCACAAAAGTGGTGACCTAAATACAGCATCAAACTACAGGCCCATCAGTCTTTTGCCTGTCATGTCCAAACTATTGGAGAAAGTGGTGACAAATCAACTGTCATTTCACCTGGACGAGTCAAATCTACTCCACCAAAATCAATATGCCTATAGAAGGAATACTAGCACCCAAGACGCTCTGCTCAATATATCTGAAAAAATATACAGTGACATCGATCAAAAGAATGTAACACTCTTGCTGCTACTTGATCTCTCTAAGGCGTTCGATAGCGTCCAACATGAAAGACTTCTACGTAAAATACTGAACTTGGGAATAGACACGCAATGGTTTGAAAGTTACTTGTCAAATCGATCTCATGCAGTCCGCATAGAAAACAAATTGTCCCCATTCATTCAAAACAATTTTGGTGTTCCCCAAGGATCCATTCTTGGTCCGCTACTCTTTTCTATTTTCATTAATGATTTCCCTCCAATGCCTTCTAACACACGGATCTCAATGTATGCAGATGATGTTCAAATTGCAATAACAAGTTCAGTATCGGAAATACCACAGACGCAAATTAAAGCCGAAACTTTACTGACTAGCCTGAAATCATGGTACGACCGAAATGGTCTCAAATTAAATGCTAATAAAACACAATGCATTGTTTTTGGATCCAAAGATGCAATTAAAAAAACTTCAGATCTTACTCTTGCAGTTGGAAATGATAAAATTAATGCATCAGAAAAAGTTGAAAATCTAGGTATCTGGTTCGATAGAAATATGTCCTTCAAATCTCACGTTGAGACTACTTGCAACAAAATCTACGGAACTTTAATGTTTTTTCATCGTATAAAAAGTATGCTAGACGAAAAATCCAGATTATTAGCTATTCAATCCCTTGTGTTATCGCGCATTGACTACTGCAGCCTAGTATGGGGAGACTTACCTCAATACCTTCAAAGGGACTTACAAAAATGCATGAATTTTGCAGCCAAGGTGGTATGCAACGGTAATTATAAAAGAAGTGATCACGTAACCCCTCTCCTCAATAAACTCGGCTGGATTCCTATCCAAGAAAGGCTCCTCTTGCAGAAGGCCCAATACGTATTCTCCTCGTTATATCTTCCTCAGAGCAATGCTGAGATAGTGCGTTTCCATCCACCCACTGTAACCAATCAAAAACCGAACAGAAACAATAATGTCTTAGTCAACTATCGTTCATCTCACTTAGGGCAGAAGGCTCTGTCCATATCAGGCGCCTTACTGTGGAACAAACTTCCCCTGAATATTAAAGTCCCTCAAAGACCTAGAGAATTTAAAGCCAAAATAACTCGTCATCTTGTGTCTCAATAATAATTTTTAGTTACAGAACATACTGAATGAGTACTGACGAATCTCATTTGCCTGGTATCTCCATTGCTGAACAATCTCCCTCGCTCATTGTTTTATAATTCAAGACATCACACAACAGTTTGGAAGTATGCGTAGGTATTATGATTTGACCGCCTATACGTTGTCATTTGCAAACATGGTACCTATGTGTGTGTGTGTTTATCAATTGCAGACATTCTGCACCATATTACAAAGATAATGTGTTTTTTTTTTCTAATTTGAAATTGTAAAGCATCCATGTAAAAAAAATTGAAAATAAATTCGTTGTGTGATCATCCATTTATACTGCAGTAATATGCTGATTCTGCTTATAGTTATATGCTTATAATAATGTGATACCTATGTTTGTTCATGAATTGCCGACAATTTGCGCCATATTTCAAAGATTATGTGATTTGTTTTCTAATATGAAACCTTTATAGGACATTAATGTTTTCTTTCTTATCCACGTCCCACAATCGATTTCATGTTTCTGACTTAAGTAGACTGTCTTGTGCCACTATTTTTAGTACTAAATTTTATAAAATTCATGCTATAATAAAAGATATTTTTTCTGTTCCCCTCGATTGGAATTCTGGTTTATAATGGCTAGTTTATGCTGATATTTGCGCACATGCTTACTTGTATATATGTGTACGTGTGCACGCTATGCGTATGACACTCTGTAGAATGCGTATGTATTGCCTCGATGCATAGAAATGCATTGGTGTATGCTTACGAGTTTGCTGTAAGTATGTGCGTGGGTATGTCTGTGCATGCGTATGTATATATATCTACATGTATACGTGCACACATGTGTGTACTAAGCTGACAACTAGCATTTTACTAGAGAAAATGGTCTTTTTTCTGTGCACTCTCAACTTGTAACATTACCTAACTCGTCATCTCTTTATTATTGTAAAGCATTCATGTACAAACTATACATTTGTTCTGCGATCATCCATTATATTTAAATAAAATGCTTATTAACTAATGACCGGTATGTTAAAATTGTTGAATCAGAAATACAAAACTTATAATCTTCTTGGTCCTCATGCTTATGTGTACATATGTGTTTATATTCACATGTATGTGTGCACATATGTGTGTGCTAGACTGACAACTAGCATTTTACTAGAGATAATGGTCATTTTCTGTTCACTCTCAACTTGTAACATTACCTAACTCGTCATCTCTTTATTATTGTAAAGCATTCATGTACAACTTATACATTTGTTGTGCGATTATCCATTTATATTTGAATAAAATACTTATTAACTAACGACCGTTATGTTAAAATTGTTGAATTAGAAATTCAAAACTTATAATCTTCTTGGTCCTCATGCTTATGCGTACATATATGTATGTGTATGTATATCTGTATGTGTGTGTGTATGTAAGTATATATATATATATATGTGTATGTGCGTATATATATGTATATGGATTTGTATTTATATATTTTTTTCATGCTTCCTTAAAATGACACTTTTGAACATTTGCCGAAACAAACGATTCATATATTATTTCCTGGCATCAATAATTGCGAAGTTTTATGTCATGTACATGTAAACTGTCAAAAGTGTTTTCACCCCACAATGAAAATGCATCGTCCATGAATTTGCGTTATCTCTTATAATTATCATGAAATGTATTGTCAAATGTAGCCCTCAATCATATCTTTTCGACTAGTGACACGAGTTTTTCAATACTCGTGTGTGTGTATCATCTAAGTGTATTAATTTTAAGATATTTAAAAACCAATGATTGTAATATTGTACAATCTCTATTGGAAATAAAGTTTTTTCTTTCTTTCTTTTCTTTCTTTTCATCGATAATGTGGTCATCGATAATGTGGTCATCGATAATGTGGTCATCAATAATGTTGTAATCAATAATGTTGTCATCAATAATTGTTATCAATAATTTTGTCATCATTCGTTTTGTCATTATTCATTTAGTCATTATTCATTTAGTCATTATTGATTTTGTCATTATTTATTTTGTCATTATTCATTTTGTCATTATTCATTTTGTCATTATTCATTTTGTCATTATTCATTTTGTCATTTTTTTGTTATTCATTTTGTGATCATTTTTGCTGTCATTTTGGTTATTTCAAATTTTTGTTATTAAATACATCCCAACATTCTGAACACGTTGACCGCGATGGGTTAAACTGAAGTTCAGTACCCAACTCAAATTGGAAGTTGACTGTGCTGAGGAAGCAGTCTCGAAAACAGCATGCATTAACTGGATCGTGCATTAATTTAGTTTTGAATAAGTAATTATGAAAATAGTGTTTGTGACTACTGGTCTGTCAGTACAATTATGAAGATTCCCTCGATCATTTGATCCAAATGAACTTGAATTTTTAGCTCTACACTCAAAATATTTCATCTCGCAATGATGGCCCACTTTTTTACCATTGAACACTCAACTCTACACTCACACGCACGTGGGTTGAGTGCATTTGCGTGTAAGGTTGAGTGCGTGTGCGTGTAGGGTTGAGCGCGTGTACAGTTCTTCGAAGACAGAAAGCGTACAGACTAGAGAGGACGAAGGACAAACGCTTTCTAAGGGCTTCATGAGTGGCCAGTGATCCTTAGTATTTCCTACAGGTAGTTCCACTCATTTGAAGCAGTCAAATTTGTTCTCCAAGTCACAAACTCAAAACACGAGCAAGTTAAAATACCACACCCGTACGTAGAAGAACTACTTCTAACGCAAAAATTACCCCATCAGAAGTAGGTTCCACAAGTGTATCTTACATTCATGAAAAACAAAGCACTCACTTCACAGCTAATACACAGCGAAAACAATTGAAACCCAAAGATTAAAATTGCCAAAATCCTTTGATGCCTTAGAAGGAGAACAAGACACAAGAGGTCTGGTCACAAGAGTAACACAACAAGTCAGGACGGTCAAGAGAACAAGATACAGGAGGACTGGTCACAAGAGTCACACAACAAGTCAGGACGGTCACGAGAACAAGACACAGGAGGACTGGTCACAAGAGTAACACAACAAGTCAGGACGGTCAAGAGAACAAGACACAGGAGGACTGGTCACAAGAGTCACACAAGTCAGGACGGTCAAGAGAACAAGGCACAGGAGGACTGGTCACAAGAGTCACACAACAAGTCAGGACGGTCAAGAGAACAAGACACAGGAGGACTGGTCACAAGAGTAACACAACAAGTCAGGACGGTCAAGAGACCAAGACGCAGGATGGACTGGTCACAAGAGTAACACAACAAGTCAGGACGGTCAAGAGAACAAGACGCAGGATGGACTGGTCACAAGAGTCACACAACAAGTCAGGACGGTCAAGAGAACAAGACACAGAAGGACTGGTCACAAGAGTCACACAACAAGTCAGGACGGTCAAGAGACCGCTGGCTGCGGCCACAACAACGCAACCAACACCGCCCTCGGGACGTGCCGCGTCTCATCTCGCGCACCGAGACGCAGGAAAACGGTCGAGTTGATGTGAACACAACGGAATTCTAAGCAGAATCTTAAAATTCTCCCGATGAAAATTTTCAGCACTGCACAGCCAGCGATTTTATGTAATACAAGCGATGGATGATTTGACTCAGAACTGATAAACGATAAAACAAGTGAAGGGCGAATCTCGTATTTCCTCCTTAAAATACTTATTCCCAAAGATACAACAGTTTCATTCCATAGAGAGAACGATATTTCAGACGACAAGAATCTTCTCTCAGAAAAAAACACTTATTCCCAAACATACAACAATTAGATTTCATGATGGAGACGATATTTTAGATAAGAATCTTCTCCCAAAAAACATTCCTAAACAGACCACAGCAACATCCCATAAAGGGGCCCATTATTAGGATGAAATAAAGTTCCTCACGAAGACTTTCCGGCAGAATCCCAACGCGATGCGAACGCGTTGCAAGGCTGCACATTCGGCAAGTCACAGAATTGATGCTATTAGAAGGGCGCGGACACCTGCAAGTCTCGGTGTGTCCAGTGCAGCCATTTCACTGAAGAGCAGCCATTCCACTGCAGGGCAGCCATTCCACTGCAGGGCAGCCATTCCACTGCAGGGCAGCCATTCCACTGCAGGGCAGCCATTCCACTGCAGGGCAGCCATTCCACTGCAGGGCAGCCATTCCACTGCAGGGCAGCCATTCCACTGCAGGGCAGCCATTCCACTGCAGGGCAGCCATTCCACTGCAGGGCAGCCATTCCACTGCAGGGCAGCCATTCCACTGCAGGGCAGCCATTCCACTGCAGGGCAGCCATTCCACTGCAGGGCAGCCATTCCACTGCAGGGCAGCCATTCCACTGCAGGGCAGCCATTTCACTGCAGGGCAGCCATTTCACTGCAGGGCAGCCATTTCACTGCAGGGCAGCCATTTTACTGCAGGGCAGCCATTTCACTGCAGGGCAGTCATTTCACTGCACGGCAGCCATTCCACTGCACGGCAGCCATTCCACTGCACGGCAGCCATTTCACTGCAGGGCAGCCATTTCACTGCAGGGCAGCCATTTCACTGCAAGGCAGCCATTTCACTGCAGGGCAGCCATTTCACTGCAGGGCAGCCATTTCACTGCAGGGCAGCCATTCTACTGCAGGGCAGCCATTCTACTGCAGGGCAGCCATTCTACTGCACGGCAGCCATTCCACTGCACGGCAGCCATTCCACTGCACGGCAGCCATTCCACTGCACGGCAGCCATTCCACTGCACGGCAGCCATTCCACTGCACGGCAGCCATTCCACTGCACGGCAGCCATTCCAGTGCAGGGCAGCCATTCCAGTGCACGGCAGCTATTTCACTGCAGAGCAGCCATTGCACTGCACGGCAGCCTTTTCACTGCACTGCAGCCATTTCACTGCAGAGCGCCATTTCACTGCAGGGCAGCCATTTCACTGCTGAGCAGCCATTTCACTGCATAGCAGCCATTTCACTGCAGAGCAGCCATTTCACTGCACGGCAGCCATTTCACTGCAGAGCAGCCATTTCACTGCACGGCAGCCATTTCACTGCAGAGCAGCCATTTCACTGCAGGGCAGCCATTTCACTGCAGAGCAGCCATTTCACTGCAGGGCAGCCATTTCACTGCACGGCAGCCATTTCCCTGCACGGCAGCTGAGTAACTCCAATGGGTACAAGCTCTAATGTGGTCAGCGTATGCCGATAAAAATAGATCAAATATTTACCGCAGTCAGATAAACAGATGTCGACACACATGGGTCCAAGTCGTAATATCACAAACCTCTACGATAAATTCTAATGATAACTCAAGGGTTGCGTTTTCACCAGGGTCTCTAGCAATTCACAAACCTTAAACCAGCTCAGAACATGAAGAGCTAATATGTTCACCGAGCTTTTGAAATATTCTTTTATAGATTTAGCATTCCCGATTGAGCTCCTGGAAAACTTTCAGAATCCTGCATTTTAATTACGTTTAATTCAAGGGGGGATTTATTTTCTGCACATTTTGTTCAATATCGTTTCATTTTTTGGACGTCGCAACGCTCTAGGAAAAGTAAATTTGTCATTCTCTTTCACCTCGAGTTTAGAGGATCATTAATTATTTTTCTCACTCGGACTCCTTTCAGAACCAACTCGAAAAATGGACAAAAACTGAAGGCAAATGATGCAGTGGAATGTTGTTGTTGCTGTCGGCAATAGCTCCATTCAGTTAGTCATCAAAAATAGAAAATTTACGCAAGACAAACTCCCGTATCACATTTGTCAAAACGAGAGCAACTCCTCGAACACAAATAAAAAAAAAGCTGCTCGTGCCTAATCGAAGAAAATGGCGGAGACAAGAACTATTCAAATGTAAATATCGTAAACTGGATACGTGATGTTAGTGTACTCGGCCCGTTAAAAATGACGGGATTCGAGATTTTATGTGAATAAATCCTACAGACGTGGATGCCCAACAGATATATCCATCCCAACAGTACCGGCCATTAAAATATTCTTGTACTTGTGCACTGGTGAAACTCTTATCACAGATACGGTCATTGAGCGTCCTTCAAATCAAATAAGCTGATTCTTCAGAAGCGGACAGCAAACAAATAAATAAACACACCAAGGGTATTATTAGGTTTAACCCTTTAACGCCCCAGAGGACACCAGTGTCCTCTTTCAAAAATACCCTCAATATATTGTATTTCTTGTTCAATTAGTTCCCTAGTGTGTTCTTTGAAGTTCTCTGCCGGGTGGCAGTTCCTATCCCATCCTGACATTGGTGACTGCCTGATGCCAGCGCCAGTTTAGTGACGGTGGTTGTGTTAACGGTAATAAAGGGTGGGGCAGAAAAACCTATCCGATTTCAAATCCCTTTTTCTCAGAAGAGGGAGCAGGTAGAGTAGTGGGGTAAAAACCGTTAGAAAGCCGGTTTTATGCCATTTGTCAGTAGTCAACATGCCTTGGTCTGGTGAACATCGTGCTTTTGTTATTGAGCGGTTTATCGAATGCGGCGGTTCGATAATTGCTACACAACGTGCTTTTCGAATTCATTTCGGACTCGGGCGTCATGATCCTGTTCCACATCACGCTACGATTAAAGTGTGGGTGTCAAATTTTAGACAGACGAGTTCAGCATTGAAAAAGAAGTCGCCTGGACGTCCCAGGACAGCAACAGGACCTGAAAACGTGGCCAATGTGAGAGCCGCGATTGAGCGTTCCCCGCGTCGTTCGGCGCGAAAACATTCGCTCGCTTTGGCGATTTCCAACCGCAGTATTCGGCGCATTTTGCACCGGGACCTCAAAATGCATCCCTACAAAATGGTTGTTGCACAGGAATTGAGTGAAAGGGATTTTGAAACCCGTACGAACCTGTGTCGCGATCTCCGAGAACTCCCAAACGACGATGTTGTGCTCTTCACGGACGAAGCCCATTTTCACCTTTGTGGTGCCGTTAACAGGCAGAATTTTCGATATTGGAGTGACGAAAATCCTCGAGAAATCCATCAGGAACCCCTCCATAGCCCAAAAGTGACTGTGTGGTGTGCTCTTTCCCGCCTAGGCGTCTGGGGGCCTTACTTTTTTGAAGAAAATGGGCAAACCGTAACGGTCAACAGCGAGCGCTATTGTTTCATGCTGGAAAATTTTCTTAGACCCAGAAATGGAAGAAAATGGCGTGGAAAATGTGTGGTTTCAACAGGATGGTGCAACCGCCCACACATCGCGACGATCAATGGACATTCTCAGGGAACTGTTTCCCGGTCGCCTCATTTCCCTGAGAGGTGATCTTGGCTGGCCGCCGCGCTCACCGGATCTCACTCCATGTGACTTCTTCCTTTGGGGTTACCTCAAATCGAAGGTTTACCAGCATAGACCAAGGACCCTTCTTGCTTTACGAAGGGAAATTGCTCGGGCAATTGAAGAAATTCCTGTGGAAATGACGGTGAAAGTCATGGAAAGCTACCGCGAGCGCCTAAATCAGTGTATCCGCTCCCAAGGACGACATTTGAGTGATGTGCTTTTCAAAACCTAAATTTAAAAATGGCATAAAATTTGCGATATGCTGATAAAAAAAATTTTTTCACAACTTCAGTCGTTTTAATTTTATAACGTTTTGAAATCGGATAGGTTTTTCTGCCCCACCCTTTATGAGTACAAAAATTCGGACGTTAAAGGGATAAGATTCGAACACCGTAGACGCTCATGCATTTGCCCTAGATGATAAATTTGGTGTTATTGCACAAGTTGACGTGAGGTGTGCCCTAATGAAAACGGAGGTGAAAGTAAAATGAATAGAAGTGGAACAACTATAGTAATGAAAGCAGTTGCGCTCTTGTCGTACATTCAACGAGTGTTTTGGGATGTTCTCAAAAACATCCGCAGCTTTTCAGAATAAAATAGAGTGGGAGGTCCTATTGAATGCCTTCAGACTATCTTGCAGTTTATGTGAGATTGTGATTCATTTTACTCCATAAATCTGGCAAGAATTTTATTCATGTTTCACTGAACTCACAAAAATATTAGCCTGTGGCAACCAAACAAATTGAATTAGTCGAATCGTAAATTGAAACAAAATGAAATTAAGTTTACTCCATCAATCTCGGAAGATATTTATTCATGTGTCGTTTATTAGTTTGGTTTATATGTTAGTTTAGGTATCCCTAACCACTAAAAAAGAGCGTATCGAACAGAGGAAGGAGGAAGACACCATTTAGTATAGAGTTTAGGGAACGCGGAATCTATGCAGAAAGGGCATAGAAACAGTAAGTTGAGAAAGAAGTTCGTGAAACAAGATAAAAGTTGAAAAAGAAAGTAGTAATAGAGGAAAAACAGGACAAGCGTGAAACAAGAAGGTGCTCCGTAACATAGCAAAAAAACATTTCAATTTAACAAAAAGAAGGCCTACCTAACTCTCAGCTCGGGCCCTCACACATTTTCCTCCTGGGAGCGCTAATCCCCAGATACAACAGCTGTGTCCCCCTGGGGGGACAAAGGCAGGAACAAAAAGTTTTGAAGTCTCTGCAGAAGCCTGATGAAGGCTCAGATACGTTGAACTGCGTAACTTATTTCTAAAAAGAAAAGATGCAGATGGTCCCAAGGTTAAAATTTCCCTAAGGACTTCACACAAAGTTAAAAAACGTTGAAAAAAAAGCAGGTTCTCGATAGGAAAGACCTTGCGATATATCACAGATGTTGGAATTTTGGGGCTCGTCAGTATTGTATTTCCGGCGACAAGCACAGGGCTATTGTCGGAGACTGGAGATAAGGTCCCGTCTTAATTGTTTAGTCGAGATAACTGACTGACTATCTGAGTGGGAACACCTGGGGATGTGTGGGGAGCGCCTGGGGATTTGTGAGGAACACCTGGGGATGTGTGGGGAGCGAGAACATATGTTGATTCCATTTATTGGTAAAATGTTGCCAGAAAATGGAAAAGAACTTGAGGATTTAGGCATAAAACTACCAATCAATTTTGCTGGCCCGGTCGTACGGAGGCTGACGGCAAGATCTCGCTGCAACGCGCAGGTGTGTCCTTCGCGGTGACAAGCTCGTACACGCACTAACTCACGTGCACACACGTGCACCCACGCACGTGTATGCACGTGAGTTAGTGCGTGTACACACGTGCACCCACGCACGCGCATATGCACGTGCACACACGCACGTGGTCGCACACGCAAACACGCACACAGTGAGGTCACGTCACGAACTATCGAGAAAAATTGTGAAATGGCCCAAAAACGTTAATAGAACTTAAAACTTATAGAATTCTAAATTGAGAGAAATTTCAGGGAGTGAAAATGCCCCTTAAATGACATGGCTTCTTGTTTTATACTATTTCAGGGTAAACAACGAACTGAATTTTCAAAGAGTTGCTCGGAAAATAATTAAAAAAAATAAGGACAATAAAATAAAAAAAAACCTGCGCATGGGACTCAAAAAAAAAATAATATAAAAAGTGCGCATGGGACTCGACAAATAATTGTAAGGTAAAATAAGAGGAATATCCAAGTGCAAAAATGCCCTTTCGTTCGCAATGTTTTCGGGGTGATTTAATTTCGAAAGAGTCGGAATGTACGGAACTCTGCGGCAAATTACATGTCAACTCAACGCCAGGCTTTATGATCATAATGTTGAGGAAGAGATTAGATTATGAGTTTGTTTGAGTCTCCCTAATCACAATGAAAGTGTTCCCCAAGAGAGGAAGGAGGAAGACAGGATTTTGTATGAAATTAAGGGAATGGGGAATTTATGCACAAAATATGCTCTCGCACCTTGAACTCAAAATAACAAAATAAATTGACGTTCATAAAAAAAGATAACAGATGATGAAGAAAAACATAAGTGCTGAACGAGAACAGCAGGAATCGGACGAAAATAGCCTGCAAAAACAAAAAGAGGACTGTTATGTTTCAACAAATGGAAAGTTTCTTTAACTTTCAAAAGAGACCGCAATTTTTTTTCTGTGAAAGCCAGTATTTTTTGTAACAGTTGATCAATGTCACCTACTTCTTCTTAGAGAATGAACTCCGATTCAATACTTCCATCTCACAACGAACTATTGATCCTTCTCGCCAAATGACTACGCATGAAACTTTCACGCTAGCCTAATTCGAATAAACAATTTATAAAAAAAAATTTTGCATTGTTCAGTAGAGCAAGGCTAGCCTAGAAGTTTCATGTGTAGTCAAAGTTGTCAATGTACCGATGTGTCAATGTACCGATGACCGAAGAATAACTTGATAAACAATGATACCAAAAGATCTTAAAAATAAAAACGTGTCAATAGTGGGCTTCACAGTGTTCGTTCAAACAGAGGTACGCGGAGATCTGAATTCACGATAACCTACATACATAAATAATATATTATACAAATGAAAGATACGAAATCTGTAGAGACATGGGCACATATAATCATAAATACATAAATAAAATACAAAGAAAGATACCAAATCTGTGGGGACACAAGACGACCACAGAACCACAAGAAGAGCAGTGTCCAGCAGTGCAACAAACAAAGCAGTCAGTCTCAGGTACGGAGGGTGAACGCTCCCACCAGAGGGCGGCGTGCGGGCTGCGTGTGCCCTTACTGGTCGCGACGCAGTGCAACGCCCCAACGGACTGACCTCGTGGGCAGGCCCTTACGACTAGACCCCGTGGGCAGGCCCTTACGACTAGACCCCGTGGGCAGGCCCTTATGACTAGACCCCGTGGGCAGGTCCTGTGGGTTGGCCCCATGGACTGACCTGTGAGCAGGTCTAAGAAATTGATCCCGTGGGCAGGGCCCCAAGAATTGACTTTGTGGGCTGGGCATTACGAATAGACCTCGTGGGCAAGTCCCACAAATTAACCCGAAGGCAGATCCCACAAATTAACCCGAAGGCAGATCCCACAAATTAACCCGAAGGCAGATCCCACAAATTAACCCGAAGGCAGATCCCACAAATTAACCCGAAGGCAGATCCCACAAATTAACCCGAAGGCAGATCCCACAAATTAACCCGAAGGCAGATCCCACAAATTAACCCGAAGGCAGATCCCACAAATTAACCCGAAGGCAGATCCCACAAATTTACCCGAAGGCAGATCCCACAAATTAACCCGAAGGCAGATCCCACAAATTAACCCGAAGGCAGATCCCACAAATTAACCCGAAGGCAGATCCCACAAATTAACCCGAAGGCAGATCCCACAAATTAACCCGAAGGCAGATCCCACAAATTAACCCGAAGGCAGATCCCACAAATTAACCCGAAGGCAGATCCCACAAATTAACCCGAAGGCAGATCCCACAAATTTACCCGAAGGCAGATCCCACAAATTAACCCGAAGGCAGGTCCCACAAATTATCCCGAAGGCAGGTCCCACAAATTATCCCGAAGGCAGGTCCCACAAATTATCCCGAAGGCAAGTCCCACAAATTATCCCGAAGGCAGATCCCCAAGAATAGACCCCGTGGGTAGGCCCCACAAGAATTGGCCCCGACCAGGGGCCTCACATGCGTGAGGCACCGCATCTAAATCCGCAGCGTATAAACACACACACACAAACACACGCACACAGGTGCTGATATTAGCAGCTCTGCTTTCGCTCGACCCAACATTTCCCTCTCGGCCCTCGCTTGCATCTCCTTTTCATACCACGAACGTACAAGGTGTTTTTTTTTAAATATAGGACCCGAAAAAAATCTTCAATAACTTTTGATGCAATGAACGGATTTTTGAAAACCAAACGGCAGTAGAATTCTGAGATTTGTATCTTTTATTTTTTAACTACGTATTTATGATACAACAGTCAAAATGAGAATCAGAGGACACGCTAAAATTCATCCTGCTTTGAAGCTGCCGCCAAGATGACGAACTGGACAACGGCACAATTAGCTTTCATAAGCACTGCATACATCTCTAATGGAAGGAGCCTTGTCCTAGCCCAGCGAAGTTTCAAGAGAGTGCAACCTGCGTAGTTCTGGTGGGTACGACAATGCTCCTTCCATGCTCCTTCCAACTCAATTAAATTCATTTTTGGCATTTCAATTTGTTACGCGATTTGAACATGTATTACGCAGTCGCAGAGCACAAACGTACCCCAACTTCCCAATTTAATTTTAATCGAGATAGTGATGGGAAGAAGATTAGATTAGAGCTTAGCTCAACCTCCCTATTCATAACTTGGGTGTTCCAAAGAGAGGAAGACTAAAGGCGCCATTTCGTATTCAAAGCCTTGAAAGACCCGAAGTTTTCATTTGTTTCGGTCTCGGGAACGTTGCATTGGCGCTGAGAATGTCAGCAGATCAGATCGAGTCGAGACGACAGCTCGAGTCGAGACGACAGCTCGAGTCGAGACGACAGCTCGAGTCGAGACGACAGCTCGAGTCGAGACGACAGCTCGAGTCGAGACGACAGCTCGAGTCGAGACGACAGCTCGAGTCGAGACAACAGCTCGAGTCGAGACAACAGCTCGAGTCGAGACAACAGCTCGAGTCGAGACAACAGCTCGAGTCGAGACGACAGCTCGAGTCGAGACGACAGCTCGAGTCGAGACGACAGCTCGAGTCGAGACGACAGCTCGAGTCGAGACGACAGCTCGAGTCGAGACAACAGCTCGAGTCGAGACGACAGCTCGAGTCGAGACGACAGCTCGAGTCGAGACGACAGCTCGAGTCGAGACGACAGCTCGAGTCGAGACAACAGCTCGAGTCGAGACAACAGCTCGAGTCGAGACGACAGCTCGAGTCGAGACGACAGCTCGAGTCGAGACGACAGCTCGAGTCGAGACAACAGCTCGAGTCGAGACAACAGCTCGAGTCGAGACAACAACTCGAGTCGAGACAACAGGTCCGTGAGTCTCCAATGTTGTGATTGTCATTAGGAGAGGGCGGATCACTTCTCTAGCACCCAACTTTCACTCACCCTCTAAGACGCTATCCTTCTGCTGCTCCGTGACTCCGCCATTAAGTTCCAATAGAGAATGACACAGCACTTAGGTTCTCTTCATTTAAACAACTCTCAGTTTTGGCTCAATGACGCGCACTGGGAAATTTCGGTCTTGTTACCAACGATGCAGTAGGTTTAACTTCTCATTAATGTCGGTACGATGCATTATGTTAAACTTTAAATTAATTTCGGTACGATGCATTATGTTAAACTTTAAATTAATTTCGGTACGATGTAGTAGGTTAAACTTTAAATCAATTTCGGTACGATGTAGTAGGTTAAACTTTAAATTAATTTCGGTACGATGTAGTAGGTTAAACTTTAAATCAATTTCGGTACGATGTAGTAGGTTAAACTTTAAATCAATTTCGGTACGATGTAGTAGGTTAAACTTTAAATCAATTTCGGTACGATGTAGTAGGTTAAACTTTAAATTAATTTCGGTACGATGTAGTAGGTTAAACTTTAAATTAATTTCGGTACGATGTAGTAGGTTAAACTTTAAATCAATTTCGGTACGATGTAGTAGGTTAAACTTTAAATTAATTTCGGTACGATGTAGTAGGTTAAACTTTAAATTAATTTCGGTACGATGTAGTAGGTTAAACTTTAAATTAATTTCGGTCCGATGTAGTAGGTTAAACTTTAAATCAATTTCGGTACGATGTAGTGGGTTAAAATTTTTAGTAATTGCTGCTGCGGCAGTAGGTTAAACTTAAACTTAACTCGAAAGTATTTAATCATTCACGGCTATCATCGCTTCAGTGGGATTCATCATTCATGCTTTAGACACTCGAAAAAAACGCTAAGGTTCCAAGTGACCAGTGTTGTATCGAAGAGTTTTATGAAAGTTACGTCATCAGCTCGGACTTCGTTCATAAAGTGATCATCATTTCTCTTTTCAAACGCCTTCTGTGCAACGCACGACGGGAAAAACGAGAGCAAACTGTCCAATGTAAGAGGTTTCCGAAGCCGAATTCGCCCATCGATGTGATTGTCTGAGAATCTCTTTTTCTCATCATTTCTCACAGGAGGTCAACGATTTCCGCTTCCTCTTCACGTCGATTAGATTAAATGTTAGTTTAAGCCTCCCTAACAGCGGAAAAAAACATTCTAAAAAGAGGAAGGAGGAAGACACATTTTAGCATGGAGATAAGGGAAGTCAGAATTCACGTACCTGTGATACCATAAGCGGACGCAATCCCAAGCGATTGCCGTAGATTGCTGCAAGATCAAGTTATAATAATTAGCTTTTTCTTCAGCTTTTTCTTGTGAAATTGCTTTGAAAAGCCAAGAGAAGACCTACAACCTACGCCGACAGTGATGCAACTGAACACTGTGTGAACTGCAATAAAAGGTGAGAAAGTAAATCTGGGTCGGATCAGACGAGAGCGTCTGAACTTTGTGCCTCGTTTACAAGAAGAACACTTAATTCCTTGTTCAGGGGGTGACGCGAAAGATGAGCGAACATAAGAATTTCATTAAAATTTGAGCAGGCAGGGTATAATTTTGCGTTATTTCTCAGTAGTATAATTTTATTGATTACAGTATCGCTGAACCCTAATCGTAATTTTGTAAGATTAGATCACAACATCCGGGTATTTTGTAATATCAACATCCGGGTATTACAGAATATGATTGAAGGAGTCTCATCTCTTCAAACGAAGGTGAACAAATCGACATCGGAACGTAAATGGCTTACTCTTACACTCCTTTGTTAAACAATACATCAGGGCCAGAAAATTCAAACCCAAGCCTGAGCAGGATTTTAGGAAAAACAAGTTACGAGGAAGAGCCTGATCAACTAAAGCAAGGCGGTAACACAAAACTCAAAATATTTAAAACGGCCAAAGCAGTTCTTGCACAAATAGGAAAGGTCATAAACTTCTATAGGTGAATATAACACAAAAGAAAGATACGAAGGCTATAGAGACATAGGCACATAAAAGTAAAGTTTAAGTTATATACTACACATATACTAGTAACATATAAGTAAATATACTACAAAGAAAGATACAATATCTATACAGACATATAATGAAACTTCAATCTCGATTATAAAACCCAATTAAACCCAAAATTAAACCACTCCCTCATTTCACTCCACACAGAAACCGAAAGCAACCACAGCAATTTTCACAAGAACACCACAATAACTACATGCGTTCTATTACATTAGGAGTTGCTTCATCACTTGGATGATCCAAGTTTCTCCTCACACCCGATTTTACAAATTAGTTGCTGTGACATGCGGGAGAAACGCAGATCTCATTACACCGAACAATAAGAGACTTGCAGACGAGTCACCAGGGCGAGATGGTGAGTCACTGCCTCCATGCAGTGAGTCTACAGCAATGCAGGTAACTTATTCAGCCGGATGTGACTAGTGGGGAACATCATGTACGGGGGCCCGGATACTCGGAGCACATTCTCTTCGTATCTAGGTACAATAGTGAATAACTTGAAATACGTCCCTTTGCACCTATATAGAATAGAGCTTCAATTAACGTACATCCAGTCTCTTTGTACCTAAGTAGAATAAAACTTTAATTAATATATGAAGAAGCACAAAGAACTGTGAATTTATTTTCAAATTGATGGGAGATTCGTTTCAAGAAATTGGATTTATACGCATCCATGATGAAGCTGAAGTAACCGTGCATGTATTTTTTAAAGTTATAAAATTAGTTTTAAGATGAAATTAAATCATCAGATTTGAAATTTTACTGTTGAGTTACATATGTCAAGCAATTATTTCCAATTGCAATACAACTTAAAAAATATTCTATATGAGTAGCTAAGATATCTATATACATATATGGTTAAGAATTACTTCTCTTATTAAATCGAGACAGTCTCATAAAATAAATAAATTATTGAAAAGAATAGAAAATGACATCGGGTTGTCCCCCAGTTTGGCGGCTGTGATAAGAAAAAACCAGCAGTTGTGCGTCGAAAATGAAAAATTCAGTCATAAAACATGCATATGAACATAATGGACTCTTTATTAAGAACTAATACAAAATTCTGGCACAGTATTACTGGTCGCAAGAAAAATCTTGTGATTTACTAACCAAATCGCATAAAATAATTTCAAAAATCAGTGTTAGATGGCCGAGGTAAAACCGTAATTGCCTCAAGGATTAGATTAGATTATTAGTTAGTTTAAGCCTCCCTATCCTCAACAAATGAGATCCAAAGAGAGGAAGGAAGAAGGCACCATTTAGTATGGAGTTAAGGGAACGTGGAATCTATGCAGAAAGGGCATAGAAACAGTAAGATGAGAAAGAAGTTCATGAAACAAGATCAAAGTTGAAGAAGAAAGTAGTAGGTGCTGAAGAATAGGACAGCAGTGAACCGAAAAGAAGTTGGTCCTTAACAAAACAAAAACCTATGTTATTTCAACAACAAACAAAATGAAAGCCTACCTAACTCTCAGCTCGGGCCCTCACATAGTCCCCCTGGGAGCGCCAGTTCAATTGCCTCACGGAAAATTCTTCGATCATCTCAGTACGGAAAAACGCGTTCAACAAAATGCAAACGCTGCATAGGAGTTGCTCCGTGAGTGTTGTCTCTGTGAGGCCACACCGCAACTCCTTCCTAACTCTGAAGGAGACACTGGTACGCATCCTACGCGTGCGTATCCTTACTTCGCAAAATTCAGGTCACCCAAGAAACTCACCAACAAAAACGGGATGCTCGAATGATATGAGAAAACTTTATCGCTTTTCTACACGCTCTCAAGAAGAGGAGACTTCGATAATCATCCAGAAAAACTGATCTGAATTCGAATATGTACTCCGAGACCCTTAGCACAACTTGGTGAAAGTGTGTAGGGCTTTCAAGGAGATGCACATCTACCCAAAGTTGAATAAAGGTTTTTAAACGTCGCAAATCTAGAGATAATCTTTAAAAGCTCATCTTTTACCACTATGTGTAGCAGAGCGCAATCTCAAGCGCAAGAGAGATAGGTAAGCAAAATTAACTTACAATGTAACATCGTACAGAAACGAGGCAAGATATAATTATATTTTGAATAGCCCCAGATGTGTCAAAAAAAATATAAATCGCAGCGTTCCAACAAACTAAAGCTATCTGCTCAGGGCTCTGGCAATCATTTCACCTCGAAGTAAAACTGAACCTGAGAGTGAAAAAAGCTCTCTGGTCGCGCAACATGAAAGCAACCAAACCAAAACGAAGAGACTGCTTCAAAAAAGGCCGTAAGCCACTAGAATGAAGTCTCACTTTTATAAAGTTAAACAAAATAAAAGCTTTCGAAGGACCTTGTATTGACGTGGAACAAGAGGCGACAGAGGTGCAGTGAACTCTAATGAAATGTTCAAGTCGGCCCCCTTCACCTTCGAAAGATCGCCAGAATTAGATTGTCTACTTCGGACACTTCCTGTTGCGGCGTGTTCGCACGCAGACAATCACGAGACAAAACGTAAACAAAACGTAAACAAAACGCAAGGCAAAATGCAGACAAAATGCAGACAAAACGCAGACATTGCACGAGAGATCCTCTCAGCAAACAATGCAGGAGCTCTGTTCTCAAAAACATTTTCAAATTTTAAATAAAAAGGCAACTTCCGTGTCAACTTCATTGATCTCAAGATACCAGTACTCCGATTTTCATTTGGAGTATATTTATGATTTTGAAGAGACGAGTAGAATTAGGATTTTATTTTAGGTGCTTAGAGAGGAAAATGTTATAAGAGTTTCGATTCTCAATTTCGAAAAACAGCTCGAAAAATTGTCGAAGTCTGCAAAAAATTCGAAAACTTAAATCTAGCCAAAAAGTTCGTGAAACTTGAGATGACTTTCGATTTCCTGAAAAATAGTACATGAAATTATTACACATTGATATAAAAACTAAACATTAAACACACATAGTAAGCTCTTACACAACATGAAATCGTGCAATCGCTCGCGTAAGAAAAGCACGCTACTTTAAAACGCAGAAAATTATTCCTTGTTTATTTTAACTATCAATTTCAGAGAAGTGAGGGGGCTTGGAAGAAGCACTACATACTTTCAGCAAATTATAATTAAAACCGAGTTGCGCAAGCCCTTTCTCTCAGGAATGGGTTTAACGGGCCACGAGTGGCGGAAGATCAGCGCGTTGTGGTGGGAGGGATGCGATCCGAGATGTTTTCAAGGGACCAATAACATGAACAAGGGACTCATTTCATCGCCATACATCAAACTTGATGGGGTTGTTGATGCAATAGGTGAAGCTCATTCGAGACAAATGGAGATGGTCTCGGCCATAATCAGAGGGTAAATCGGCCATAATCAGAGGGTAAATCTAATACGAGGCGACTGAAAAGACAGCGAAGATCGTCTCGGCAATAATCAGAGAGTAATTCAAATGAAACTTTATCAGGAGATAATCAGAGGATGAACATCTTTGTCAGACACCTAATTACTGCTGATTAAAATAAATCGTGTTCATTTTGGGACGTTAGATGCCTACTACGCTTTATTTGGAAACAGCCACGTGTAATCTGAAGAAAATGTAGTACGTGATTGAGGCAAGTTTTGGGTTGATTGCCGACGGAAAATATTCACCATTACGCCAGAACAAATTCAAAGTAAACAATAGTAAAAACAAAAGTAGAAGAGTTTTTACTTTTTAAAAAAGTAAAAATAAATTAAATAGTAAAATTAAAAAATTAAAAGTTCAACTTAGAAGTAAAAATAATATTAAAAGTACGCTGCCAAAATTATTTACTTTCAAATTTCCGTTAAGGAATAAGGAATAGATTCCATATACAAGACGATGCAAATGGACACCGGGTTACGCACACATTTCAGGGAAAGTTGCAAATTGTAATTGACAATATAGAATAATCTCTCGCGTAGGCACAGGTGAATTATTTAGCATTACTCACTAGTAAATTATTGAGCATCATTCACGAGTAAATTATTCAGCATCATTCACGAGTACATTATTGAGCATCATTCACGATTAAATTATTGAGCATCATTCACAAATGAATTATTCAGCATCATTTACGAGTAAATTATTGAGCATCATTCACAAGTAAATTATTCAGCATCATTCACGAGTAAATTATTGAGCATCATTCACGAGTACATTATTGAGCATCATTCACGATTAAATTATTGAGCATCATTCACAAATAAATTATTCAGCATCATTCACGAGTAAATTATTGAGCATCATTCACAAGTAAATTATTCAGCATCATTCACAAGTAAATTATTCAGCATCATTCACGAGTAAATTATTGAGCATCATTCACAAGTAAATTATTGAGCATCATTCACAGGTGAATTATTGAGCATTATTCACGAGTAAATTATTGAGCATCATTCACAAGTAAATTATTGAGCATCATTCACAAGTAAATTATTGAGCATCATTCACGAGTAAATTATTGAGCATCATTCACAAGTAAATTATTGAGCATCATTCACAGGTGAATTATTGAGCATTATTCACGAGTAAATTATTGAGCATCATTCACAAGTAAATTATTGAGCATTATTCACGAGTAAATTATTGAGCATCATTCACAAGTAAATTATTGAGCATCATTCACAAGTAAATTATTGAGCATCATTCACAGGTGAATTATTGAGCATTATTCACGAGTAAATTATTGAGCATCATTCACAGGTGAATTATTGAGCATTATTCACGAGTAAATTATTGAGCATCATTCACGAGTAAATTATTCAGCATCATTCACAAGTAAATTATTCAGCATCATTCACAAGTAAATTATTCCGCATCATTCACAAGTAAATTATTCCGCATCATTCACGAGTGAATTATTCAGCGTCATTCACAAGTAAATTATTCAGAATTATTCAACATAAATTATTCATGAGCTAAAATCTCTTCACCAAACCGACCGGCTATTAATAAGCTGGATTATCATGAATAAAACCACAAAAGAAACAACGGAATAAAACTCATTTTTCTAAAAGCTAAATTAAGCTCACGTTTCTAATGACCGGCTGAAAATTTAATGGCGATACACACAACTATTGGAATTGGGTTGAGAAAACCTGTAAGATCATTGTGATTACGATAAATGAGTACAGAGCGAGAACAGGAAATGTGTGACACCGTAAGAACGTCATGCCAAGTACCACAAAGTCCCTAAATCATGCTCTGTCATTCACGGAACTCAATTGTGTTGCAGCATTTATTGGGGGGAATTTACGCGCCAAAGAAATGGTTCTATTGATATATTTAGTCATGAGGCTTACGTTAAAGTGAAACGTTATGCAACTGTAGATAGGAATAGGTTAGGTTAAGTTAGATAAGCTAGTTTAAGCCTCCCTAACCGCAAAAAAGGCGTTCCAAAGAAAGTAAAGAGGAAGGCACATTTAGTATGGCCATTAGAGATGTCAAAATCTATGCACGAGGTGTATTGGAACAGCAATTTTAGAAAAAAGTTTATGAAACATACTAAAAGTTGAAGAAGAAAGTAGTAGGTGATGAACAGCAGGATAGCAGTGGACCGAAAAGTTGTTTCGTAATTATTATTATTATTATTATTATATAAGAAAGTTTTAGCCTCCCTTAACCACGACAAAGATGTTCTAAGAGAGGTAGGAGGAAGGCACCATTTAGTATGGAGTTGAGGGAACGCAGAATCTATGCACAAGGTGCACAGAAACAGTAAGCTAGGAAAGAAGGTCATGAAACAAGAAAAAAGTTGAAGAAGAAAGTAGTAGGTGCTGAAAAACAGGACAGCAGTGAACCGAAAAAAGATGGTCCGTAACAAAACAAAAACCTATTTTATTACAACAAAAAGGAAGCCTACCTAACCTTTAGCTCAGGCCCTCACATTGTTCCCCTGGGAGCGCTAATTCCCATAGATACAATATTTGTATCCCCCTGAGGGGAGTTGTTTCGTAAAAAAAATAATTCTGTTTCAGTAAAAGAAACATAACCTTTAGCTTGGGACCTCACATATTCCCTAGATGCACTGATTCCCACAAATACGATAGTTCCATCCCCCTGAGGAGAGATGAGGATTGGCCGCTGGAAAATTATCGAAAAATTAGAAAATATGACACAAGCTCTTAAAAACGAATTTGTCAAACAATCTGTATTCCAGAAGCGAATGTTCAACAAATGCCCTGATCTTTTGTTATAGCTTGTGATGAGCAGAAGTCGAGTGCCAACAGTGAACAGAATATTCTTAAAAATATAAAATTTCGCTTCAAACTAATTATCCAGTTAAATACGGCGACACAGGAAAATATAAAAAGTTTAATAAATATTAGTGATGAAAATAGTGGCGACTTCATACAGCCTAATATACAATACAGTGGTTAAAATCGCATCAGGTTTGGCGCAAGTCAGTGTAGCGTGAAATTTCGACGGTAAAGAACTGCCGATAATTTAAAAAAAAACCTCAAAGCAAAATGAGGCAACCGCTTCCTTCCTTCCACTCTCCGTCAAGGTTACGGCTGCAGTGATGAGTGAACACCACGGTGGAGGAAACAAGGTAGTGTCCTTCGTATGGGGGGAAATACACCTCCTCTTGTTCGGCTAGCCAATAGAACGGCTTTATTTCAAACAAACTTTATGACGTCACCAAAACGCCATGTCGTTAGGCCCATAGTGGAGCCAGATTTGGGGGTAGCAGTGCTACCAGATGCAATATGAGCGCTGCTTTTGGTTTGTTGCCGTGACGTCAGCAAAACCACACCGTCAACGAAAAAAGACTGTTTTAAACCTACCTTGTTTCCGCTACCGTGGTGAACAGCCAACTCTGTCCACCAACAAAAACAAGATGTGGAGTGATTTTAAAAAGGTTAGCTTTGTTAACAGCCATACTCATCTACTCAAATGCGTGAATGCACTTTATTGTTGGTACGTGAAAATAGCTTCTTGAAGATAGTTTTTTACTCGAGTACGTGAACAGAAATGTTTTTATATCTTGAAAAAATTGCCGCGTAAATGGAATAGAGGGTTTGGTTAGCGCATCGTAAATAAACGCGACAGAAGAACGTCATCCTAAATGAAAACAATCAGTATCCAATATAGAAGTACCAATGGAATTTGAATTTTGCAGAACCTTTAGTAAGTTCATACTGAATTTGAATAAAATATTTACTAAAATAATAATTTGAGTTTCTGATGAATGAGATACGTCACGAAGACACACTCCTTCGGTATTGAAAAACATTACTGAAGTTATTCAAAAGATGCACCGCCGTTGTACAGAAAATTACAGATACACATGAGCAGACACCTACTGGTATAAGCCCTGGAAAAACAACATACATCCATACATACGTATACCAGGCTTCTCCTCCCTATGAGAGGGTAGCCGACAGCAGGCCACAGTCATCAACCAAAAAAACACTTAAACAATATCCTATAAACGTCAAAACTGCACGTTGATTTCGATTCAACATTTAACACTAAAGGAGCCCAGCATTGCTCACTTGGCAATGATGATTCTAATATTTTTCATTATTATTAAAACATGAACGTCGTTGAAGGCCGCATCGTGAGCTGGGAGGCCAACGCAGTGCGCTGTGGTGTAGAAAACAATACATGGAGGCGGACGAACAGGCAGCGTGCTATTTATTTAAAGACACGGACACGATTTTTAGCACATCGTAAATCGGATGTATCGTTTCATTATATTATGAAATTATAATATATTATATATATATATATATATATATATTAAAACGAATGTATCGTTTTAATTCCATGTTCTTCCTTCTTAAATACTCATTTTACTTTGAACTTTTCCCTCCATTTGAAATTTCATTTTAACTATTATTTTTTCTATCTTTAAAATCGTTTACAATTCATTTTTCTCTATCGGATTTTCAGTGTATTCGCCCAGTCATAGCGGTGCAGCTGGCAGCGTAAGTTTTCCAAGTTGACCAGGCTACGGTAAGTGCGGCTTTTTTTGCCAAAATTAAGATTGTGCTTGTTCAGATATGAAATTTAAGAACTCTGCATTTACTGAGTGCTGGGCGATACAATTAAACGCTTCGATGCCGTAAATTGTTTGTAAATCCGGCCCTCGGACGGGTATAAATCCGGCCCTCGGACGGGTATAAATCCGGCCCTCGGACGGGTATAAATCCGGCCCTCGGACGGGTATAAATCCGGCCCTCGGACGGGTATAAATCCGGCCCTCGGGCGGGTATAAATCCGGCCCTCGGGCGGGTATAAATCCGGCCCTCGGGCGGGTATAAATCCGGCCCTCGGGCGGGTATAAATCCGGCCCTCGGGCGGGTATAAATCCGGCCCTCGGGCGGGTATAAATCCGGCCCTCGGGCGGGTATAAATCCGGCCCTCGGGCGGGTATAAATCCGGCCCTCGGGCGGGTATAAATCCGGCCCTCGGGCGGGTATAAATCCGGCCCTCGGGCGGGTATAAATCCGGCCCTCGGGCGGGTATAAATCCGGCCCTCGGGCGGGTATAAATCCGGCCCTCGGGCGGGTATAAATCCGGCCCTCGGGCGGGCATAAATCCGGCCTTCGGGCGGGCATAAATCCGGCCCTCGGGCGGGTATAAATCCGGCCCTCGGGCGGGTATAAATCCGGCCCTCGGGCGGGTATAAATCTGGCCCTCGGGCGGGTATAAATCCGGCCCTCGGGCGGGTATAAATCCGGCCCTCGGGCGGGTATAAATCCGGCCCTCGGGCGGGTATAAATCCGGCCCTCGGGCGGGTATAAATCCGGCCCTCGGGCGGGTATAAATCCGGCCCTCGGGCGGGTATAAATCCGGCCCTCGGGCGGGTATAAATCCGGCCCTCGGGCGGGTATAAATCCGGCCCTCGGGCGGGTATAAATCCGGCCCTCGAACGGGTATAAATCCGGCCCTCGGGCGGGTATAAATCCGGCCCTCGGGCGGGTATAAATCCGGCCCTCGGGTGGGTATAAATCCGGCCCTCGGGCGGGTATAAATCCGGCCCTCGGGCGGGTATAAATCCGGCCCTCGGGCGGGTATAAATCCGGCCCTCGGGCGGGTATAAATCCGGCCCTCGGGCGGGTATAAATCCGGCCCTCGGGCGGGTATAAATCCGGCCCTCGGGCGGCTGTAAATCCGGCCCTCGGGCGGGTGTAAATCCGGCCCTCGGGCGGGTGTAAATCCGGCCCTCGGGCGGGTGTAAATCCGGCCCTCGGGCGGGTGTAAATCCGGCCCTCGGGCGGGTGTAAATCCGGCCCTCGAACGGGTGTAAATCCGGCCCTCGAACGGGTGTAAATCCGGCCCTCGATCGGGTGTAAATCCGGCCCTCGAACGGGTGTAAATCCGGCCCTCGAACGGGTGTAAATCCGGCCCTCGAACGGGTATAAATCCGGCCCTCGAACGGGTGTAAATCCGGCCCTCGAACGGGTATAAATCCGGCCCTCGAACGGGTATAAATCCGACCCTCGAACGGATATAAATCCGGCCCTCGAACGGATATAAATCCGGCCCTCGAACGGATATAAATCCGGCCCTCGAACGGGTGTAAATCCGGCCCTCGAACGGGTGTAAATCCGGCCCACGAACGGGTATAAATCCGGCCCTCGAACGGATATAAATCCGGACCACGAACGGGTATAAATCCGGCCTGTGAACGAGTATAAATCCGGCCTGTGAACGAGTAGAAAACCGGCCCTATAGTACGGGTATAAAACCAGGCCTTGTACGGGTATAAATCCGGCCTGTGAACGGGTAATTATGCGAGTAATGAAATGGAATTAATCTAAATCCACACTATACAGAAACACAAAAAGGGCAAAAACGCATATCGTACAACATGGAGCGTAGACGACAGACGTTCCGTAGATTTTTAACATACAAGTTGTTACGGAATTGGAAGTACACTTTTAAAAGTAGTATTGATGGTAATCTGTTTTATTGAACATAGCGTGAGGTGTGCAGGACGCAGCACAGCGCTGTCCTGCGCAGCTGTGTTAGGACCAGGAGTATCGATCATACACGGTCGACTTGTAATCGTTTCCTGTGTAGCAAGTCAGGCGTCCTGTATGTCCGTGTGTATGAGAACACCATCTTCTCCAGTAGTAGTAGTAGTAGTAGTAGTAGTAGTAGTAATAGTAGAAGTAGTAGTAACATGGGTTTGCTAGCGCTTCAGTTACTTAACTACATCGCACCGAAGGTCGCGTAATTTAATCAGTATCAGACTTTCCTAATTTACCACATAAGATGAACATCAATATTATTTGAAGATCAAAATTACATAAGTGCAAAACTTATAATTACAACTCAAGATTATGATTGTCTCCCCATCAAAATTTAGTGCACACTACATCTCCTCGAATGCCACAGTCCCAAGCGTGAGACATTCGACCAGGAGTTGTTAGGGAAACCGAAGGATTACTACGATTATGCAATTTTTTAAATCCGTACGGCAACATACAAATGAATCACAACACTCAACGGGAGTTATTTTCCAAAAATCACGAGGCTCATGGTTATTGACCTTTTAAAATCTTATATAGTCGTATTTTTCTCTCACATACTGACGAATAGAGTTGCATCAATGACGTACGGTAGTTTTCACGTCGATGAGACGCAATCAATGGAAGACCCGGTACTTGACCTACCGGGTCTTTCGTACTCTTACTTGATGTACTTTACTTGACGTACTCCCCAGTACGTCAAGTAAAATCTCACGACGTACATTGATGTACCACAACGTTAAAGAGGCGCCGTAAAATAGAATTGCAGCGTAATGTTGAGAAATAAAATTGCTACGCCACGACTGTCTTCATCCATGTTTTCTCAACAGCGTGATGAGAAGAATGTCAGAACACTGAACGATGTGAAATCCTACGTATGTCATTATTTGATACGTGAACATGAGGCGTGTTGAAAGAAATATGCGTTTTTTACAGTGATAAGCTGATAAAGTTAACCTTAAAGTTATAAAAAGGAATAATCAACCTTAAAGCATTTAAAAGTCAAATACAAACCGTCCTACAACATTCAACAAACAATCTTGAAAAATAAGCGTTTTTTCTAAAAATAGCATCAGTCCGACTATAAAACACAGATTAAATGAAACTTCACACACGAATGACATCAAGGGGAGCTGAACGTAATTGTAATAAATGAGATCTAATTCAGAGACTAATCAATTTGTCTTCAGCTTGAGAACATGGTCGCCTTTGCAACACATTCAGAACTTGTGCGGTGACCGCCAAGGTCTCCAAAGACCGCAGTTCTCAGGCGTCACAGGCCGTATCTCTGATACGCCTCGCCGACCGTCCGTAAACCATACAGGGTGGGCCAGAAATAGATTAGATTATAAGTTAGTTTAAGCCTCCCTGATCGCTACAAAAAGAGCGTGTCGAAGAGAGGAAGGGGAAGGCATTATTTAGTATGGAGATGAGAGAATGAGGAATCTATGCAGAAGGGGCATATAAACAGCAAGTTGAGAAAGAAGTTCATGAAATAAGATAAAAGTTGAAGGAAGCCAGAGGTGCTAAAAAACAGGACAGTAGTGAAACGAAAGAAGGTGGTTCTTAACATAAAAAAGTTTTTATTTCAACAAAAAGAAGGCCTACCTAACTCTCAGCTCGGGCCCTCACATTGTCCCACTGAGAGTGCGAATTCCTATAGATACAATAGTTGTATCCCCATGAGGGGCTACGAAAAACAATACATGTACAATTTAACCTCATAAATGTTAACGATAATAAAGACATCATTCAGCTTCATAAATACGAAAGATCACACGCAATAAATTTGAATCCATGAACCCAAAAAAAGACGCATTTGATTTTAGTAAGGCTTATGATAATCCTTTGAAAAGTTCCTTCCCACGATATTCATACTCGTTTTCAACATGAATACAGAAATTGGTTCATACCTAAAATGGTACTAGGAACAATGTAAAATTACCCACCCATTAATGATTCACAGAAACACTAAGACCACTCGGCGTATGAAGATGTACAGCCAATGTAGCTATTAAAAAACGAACAGTTAGTTAACCGGAATATTTCATGGCCCTTTTTTTATTTTGGAACAGCTGCTCTCCGAGGGAGCGACAATGACCAACACCAAACTCTTTTTGGTGATTATTATTATATTATATAAGAAAGTTTTAGCCTCCCTTAACCACGACAAAGATGTTCTAAGAGAGGAAGGAGGAAGGCACCATTTGGTATGGAGTTGAGGAAACGCGGAATCTATGCACAAGGTGCATAGAAACAGTAAGCTAAGAAAGAAGTTCATGAAACAAGATAAAAGTTGAAGAAGAAAGTAGTAGGTGCTGAAAAACAGGAGAGCAGTGAACCGAAAAAAGATGGTCCGTAACAAAACAGAAACCTATTCTGTTTCAACAAAAGGAAGCCTACCTAGCCTTTAGCTCGGGCCCCTCCCCCCCATTGTCCCCTCCCCCTGGGAGCGCTAATTCCCATAGATACAATAGTTGTATCCCCCTGAGGGGAACTCTTTTTGAACCTTTGTCCGAATTGTGACCGGAAAATTCAACCTAATAAGTCTGTTCGGAATCATCAAAAAAGGATACAAGATCGTATTCATTTGAAACCAGAGAGTCATGAATTACTACATTTGGAGAAGGGGTTCCGAACCTGGGGTGCACGCACCCCCCTTGGGGGTGCGAGAAAATTCCAGGTATTTAACAGGATTTTGGCTGTATGTTAGCATTTTTATTCCAGGGGTGCGAGGTTCGAATGGAATTTCTTGAGGGGTGCTGGGAAGGAAAAAAAGGTTGGGAGCCCCTGATGTAGAGCTTCACTTTTCAGCGAATTCACGATTCGATTACAAATTGTGTTCAGTGAAAACCCTACGTTTCGTACAAGAATACGACTGAAAAAATGAACAAGTTTTAATTTTATGCACAGAGATATAGCTTATATTACGGAATCAAATGCTATTATAAATGAACGTCTTTTTCTATGTAATTTTAGATCATCGACGAAGGAATAGAATTGTTTCATGATGTACTAATACATACAAACAAGAAGCTCAAAAACAGAAACGTATTTCTGCCTAAACAAATCGTCCATGAATAACTATACAATTCTGATCTTCTGTTGCGTCACGCAAAATATTCTACGAAGAAAAAATTTGCGCTGCAATTTGACAACACAAGAATATTTGTTGCGGGTCTTACTGAACAATTGTGTTTGTGAACTCGTTAGTCTTATTAGGTCGACTTGTTTCTAAGGGAGAGCACGAATGCTGCCTATGGTGCGCAACTAGCCATGAACAATTCCAAGCCATTATTCCGTCTTAATTACCGCGCGAGGCACTCCAATAATAACCTCACGTGTTTTAATGTGTCATTATTCAAACCAACTTGACTTTGAATCAATCTCAGGCCTTGACACCATTATGCCTTCCGTGAATTGCAAAAATAGCGCGTGAGGCCGGCAAATTTTGCGAGGTTTCTCAAGTCGATGCAAAAGGCGCGCAAGATTTTCCTGCCGTCGCCCTCACACGTGACCGGGAAGCGTGACTCCGTATTTCGGTCCAACGTGACTTACCGCCCACTAACACGTGTCAACTTTAAAAATTTCACATTTATTCTTTGGGCAAAGCCATAAGATACGGAGGCCAATACGTTAACACGGTCCTCTCGTGTTGGGCCATATATGTACCACTATGTAAATTGCTCGTTCACGTATAGGTAGAAATTAATTAAATTCCATCTGTTTCGCGACCTTTTCAAAAAATAACGTATCACACGAGGGGAAATATTACGTACCATTTTATTTCTCATATTTCTTAAATAGGATAGAAGTGTATTCAAGCAGTAAAGTCGATTTCTCAATTCTGCTACTTACAACCTAACCAAACCAACCGTTAACAACCGCGACGAACATTTTGAAGGTAAGTTTCTTTCACCCATTTGCTCAGTAATTTATCTTCGTTGGACTAGATTAGTTAATTTAAGCCTCTCTGATCCCTAAAAGGGTGTTCCAAAGACAGAAAAGCACCATTTAGTATGGAGATTAGGGAACGAGGAACCTATGCACAAGGTGTGGTTCCACGGAAGACCCCCTTACGCTTCGTCCCGCAAGATGTCTCTGCCACGCCCCCGCTTATACCTACAAAGGGATCTTCGAAGTTCATTTTGGATCTTTTCCGAATAAGCCCCGCCACTAATGCAACACATAAGTTCACCCACTTGTAACTTTCGAAATAATGCACCTATCGACTTCAAATTACTCTCAAACGAAATAGTGTTTTATTCTTTAGTTTGAGAGTCATTTGAAGTCGATAGGTGCATTATTTCAAAAGTTACAAGTGGGTGAACTTATGTGTTGCATCAGTGGCGGGGCGCATCTGGAAAAGATCCTTCATTTTTCTCTCCCTAGTTCGATGCGACAATGTACAATCAGCATCTGGATTGTAGGAGTGGCAGAGCAGCCTTGAGTGGCAGAGCAGCCTTGATTGACAACACACCACAAAACCATCAAATATGTCTCATCCATCAGCCAATTACGGCGGTGGGGTTCAGTTGAGAGGTTACACTTCTTTCCTCACCTTTCTCCACACGCCGCTACACTCCCCGCTTAATTCCCTGACTGTAACAGTTTTGATCTCCCGCACCTCGAAGTCCTGAAGGTCGGACTGCAGCCTCAACACCTTGACTGTGAAACGACCCATCGATGGGTCGTTTGAACAATTTTTTAACAATCTTTTTAAATTAATGATATTTCATATGCCCGGTTATAGTTTGTTAATTAACTATAAAATTTTCACTTTTGACTTTAACCTTGAGTTGAATCTTGAACTTTAGTTTACATCATCGTAGTCAACGTGTTAAAACAAAAGTTCTTGATCGTTCAAGGAATGAGATCATCAACGCTTTAAATACCATTTTGAAAGGCTCGGGTATTCCCTTTTTTGTTCCTGTATTTGTGTCGCCACATCCTGCTGCACAGAACAAAAGAATAATTTCCATAAGACTATAGAGTCAACACGTCCCTCACACACTCGCCTAATGAAATCCGGTCATATCCTAGCATGTTCTGTACAAGTCCCAGTTGCACACATAATTATGCAGCTCATGCAGTGCCCTCTAGGATTCATTCCACGTACTGTGCGAGCTGTTAGTCAAATCTCGGGTGAACTTTTATCATGTATACGAGATCTGCGTATAAATAACGTAGCTTTATCGTATGATGAATCATATGGAAAGATAACACTAAAGAATAAGAAAAATTGAACAATATTGGATGGAAAGTATCATAGTTAATATTCTAACTTCTATTATACGTAGAATATTCAACTTCTTCAACTTATTTATTATTTATTTATTTTTTTAACTCATTATTATACGAATATTTAACTTCTATTATACGTAGTATCGAATAAGTTCATCAGATTTGCTAAGATTCCTGCTTGAAACCTCACTATTGAAGACTCCAGAAAGTGGTTCCTAAATTATGTTTGAGAAATCCTTCGTTATTTCGTACAGCATGTACGTACTCTATGCCACGAGAGGATCGATGGAAAAAATGGACTAAATTTCAATTCGAATCCGAATGCAAAAAACGAATGAACGATATCTTGCCAAATGAATTTTTTTTCTATAACATTTGGCTAGATTGATGTTATGAGAACGAAAGCTTGGCCTCAAAAATTTAATAATTTCGAAACTGTCGCTGAAAATCTTTGGAATTATAAAAATTTCCACGTGAACGCGACCAATCAAGTGTCGACTCACATCAGCCCAAGAAAAATCCGAGGTCGATTTGCCTCCCTATCCTGACCGAGGCGGCGTTTTTCGGCAAAAAGCACCTTAAATTCGAGTCAAATTTGCAGGTATTTATTTCCATAAAAGCTGAGGTTACAACGAATTCAATTTGAACTTTTCAATGAGGTGAATTTGCACCTCAATTTAGACAATTCAAACTATTTATTTACCGCAAGTGATACAGCAATAGATTGTTTCTTAACACTTTTACCGCAACGTGCATCACTGGTGGCCACGTCGAGGATTTTCACAATGCTGTTGGCCGTCCAGTAGTCACAAACTCAATTTTCATAAAAACTTAATTCAAGCAAAATAAAGACACGATTCAGTTTATGTTTGCTATTTTCAAAATTGCCTACTACGATTGACCTCAAATTTAAGTTGAATACTGAGGTTCAGTTTAACCAATTGCAGTCAAAGTGTTAAGTCTATACAATGGACATATTTGAGTTTAGCTACTTCTGGGCCCGAATAAGTTCAGCGACTTCGAGGACATCCTATTTTCAAGCTATATTTAAAATGTACTATTATGTTTAACCTTATTTACTTAACAAACGGCAATTAACCTCCAAACAATTTTTGTATTAACTTTCACACAGAAAGAAAGAAAGAAAAAGAAAAAACTTTATTTCCAATAGAGATTGTACAATATTACAATCATTGGTTTTTAAATATCTTAAAATTAATACACTTAGATGATACACACACACGAGTATTGAAAAACTCATGTCACTAGTCGAAAATAAATGATTGAGGGCAATGTACTCCTAATCTTGCTTAATTTACATTTGAGAATACATGTAATGATAATTATAAGAGATAACGCAAATTCATGGACGATGCATTTTCATTGTGGGGTGAAAACACTTTTGACAGTTTACATGTACATGACATAAAACTTCGCAATTATTGATGCCAGGAAATAATATATGAATCGCTTGTTTCGGCAAATGTTCAAAAGTGTCATTTTAAGGAAGCATGAAAAAAAAATATAAATGCAAATCCATATACATATATATACGTACATATATATATACTTACATACACACACACATACAGATATATATATATATGTACGCATAAGCATGAGGACCAAGAAGATTATAAGTTTTGTATTTCTAATTCAACAATTTTAACATAATGGTCGTTAGTTAATAAGCATTTTATTTAAATATAAATGGGTGATCGTACAACAAATGTATAGTTTGTACATGAATGCTTTACAATAATAAAGAGATGACGAGTTAGGTAATGTTACAAGTTGAGAGTGAACAGAAAATGACCATTATCTCTAGTAACATGCTAGTTGTCAGTTTAGTACACACATATGTGCACAGATACATGTAAATATATACACATATATGTACACATAAGCATGAGGACCAAGAAGATTACAAGTTTTGTATTTCTGATTCAACAATTTTAACATACCGGTCATTAGTTAATAAGCATTTTATTTAAATAGAAATGGATGATCGCACAACAAATGTATAGTTTTTACATGAATGCTTTACAATACTAAAGATATGACGAGTTAGGTAATGTTACAAGTTGAGAGTGCACTGAAAAAAAGACCATTATCTCTAGTAAAATGCTAGTTGTCAGTCTAGTACACGCATATATGCACGTATACATGTAAATATTTACACATACACATGCACACATATACCCACGCACATATTTACACCTGACTCGTAAGCATACACAAATCCATTTCTATGCATCGAGGCAATCCATACGCATTCTACAGAGTGTCATACGCATAGTGTGGACACGTACACATTTACACAAGTAAGCATGTGCGCAAATATCAGCGTAAACTAGTCAGTATAAACCAGAATTCCAATCGAGGGAAACGGAGAAAATATCTTTTATTATAGCATGAATTTTATAAAATTTCGGACTAAAAATAGTGGCACAAAACAGTCTACTTAAGTCAGAAACATGAAAACGATTGTGGGACGTGAATAAGAAAGAAAACATTGTCCTATAAAGGTTTCATTTTAGAAAAAAAAATCACATTATCTTTGAAATATGGCGCAAATTGTCGTCAATTGATAAACAAACATAGGTATCACATTATTATAAGCATATAACTATAAGCCGAATAAGTATATTACTGCAGTATAAATGGATGATCACACAACGAATTTATTTTTTTTACATGGATGCTTTACAATTTCATATTAGAAAAAATACATTATCTTTGTAATATGGTGTGCAGAATGTCTGTAATTGATCAACACACACACACATAGGTACCATGACGGTCTAGTTTGATGCTTGCACAGAAACGGAGAGGAATGACATAAAATGCACCTTCGACTGGTTCATCTACTCTAGTGCACACAGTTGTACGTGCACATATACACACCCATATGCGCACATACACCTATATACGTACACACATATACCTATATACGTACACACATATACAAGTAAGCATGTCCGCAAATGACAACGTATAGGCGGTCAAATCCTAATACCTACACATACTTCAAAACTGTTGTTTGATGTCTTGAATTATAAAACAATGAGCGAGGGAGATTGTTCAGCAATGGAGATACCAGGTAAATGAGATTCGCCAGTACTCATTCAGTATGTTCTGTAACTAAGGATTATTATTGAGACACAAGATGACGAGTTATTTTGGCTTTAAATTCTCTCGGTCTTTGAGGGACTTTAATACTCAGGGAAAGTTTGTTCCACAGTAAGGCGCCTGATATGGACAGAGCCTTCTGCCCTAAGTGAGATGAACGATAGTTGACTAAGACATTATTGTTTCTGTTCGGTTTTTGATTGGTTACAGTGGGTGGATGGAAACGCACTATCTCAGCATTGCTCTGAGGAAGATATAACGAGGAGAATACGTATTGGGCCTTCTGCATGAGGAGCCTTTCTTGGATAGGGATCCAGCCGAGTTTATAGAGGAGAGGGGTTACGTGATCACTTCTTTTGAAATTACCGTTGCATACCACCTTGGCTGCAAAATTCATGCATTTTTGTAAGTCCCTTTGAAGGTATTGAGGTAAGTCTCCCCATACTAGGCTGCAGTAGTCGATGCGCGATAACACAAGGGATTGAATGGCTAATAATCTGGATTTTTCGTCTAGCATACTTTTTATTCGATGAAAAAACATTAAAGTTCCGTAGATTTTGTTGCAAGTAGTCTCAACGTGAGATTTGAAGGACATATTTCTATCGAACCAGATACCTAGATTTTTAACTTTTTCTGATGCATTAATTTTATCATTTCCAACTGCAAGAGTAAGATCTGAAGTTTTTTTAATTGCATCTTTGGATCCAAAAATAATGCATTGTGTTTTATTAGCATTTAATTTGAGACCATTTCGGTCGTACCATGATTTCAGGCTAGTCAGTAAAGTTTCGGCTTTAATTTGCGTCTGTGGTATTTCCGATACAGAACTTGTTGTTGCAATTTGAACATCATCTGCACACATTGAGATCCGTGTGTTAGAAGGCATTGGAGGGAAATCATTAATGAAAATAGAAAACAGTAGCGGACCAAGAATGGATCCTTGGGGAACACCAAAATTGTTTTGAATGAATGGGGACAATTTGTTTTCTATGCGGACTGCATGAGATCGATTTGACAAGTAACTTTCAAACCATTGCGTGTCTATTCCCAAGTTCAGTATTTTACGTAGAAGTCTTTCATGTTGGACGCTATCGAACGCCTTAGAGAGATCGAGTAGTAGCAAGAGTGTTACATTCTTTTGATCGATGTCACTGTATATTTTTTCAGATATATTGAGCAGAGCGTCTTGAGTGCTAGTATTTCTTCTATAGGCATATTGATTTTGGTGGAGTAAATTTGACTCGTCCAGGTGAAATGACAGTTGATTTGTCACCACTTTCTCCAATAGTTTGGACATGACAGGCAAAAGACTGATGGGCCTGTAGTTTGATGCTGTATTTAGGTCACCACTTTTGTGCAACGGTCTAATAATGGAGTGTTTCCATTGGTTTGGAAACGTATTGGTTACTATTGATGTATTAATTATCAGACGAATCCATGGTGCTGTAACAGGGAAGCTGTCTTTGATATATTGAAGACTGATACCATCATGTCCAACTGCCTTTGTGTTTTTTAGTGAGTATAAGATGTTTCGTAACTCTGGTAAATCGACAGGGCGTGGTCTCCACTTGACATCAGTCTAATTTCAGGCATGTTGCAGGCGGGACAGTCACGGCAATAATGCACACATTACACGACACAAAGCATCGTTCAACAAAATTAAATTCAAATAATTTTTCTACGAGCACAACCAAACACTAACTTTTTTAAGAATCAAGCACCGGGCAGATTTAAGCTGTCAAATCAGAACACATCGGTGGACTATTTTCATGCACAGCTTGAATGTTGAATTTGGGTATAGATAAAATCCTTTCCTGCATTAAATACTTAACGTCGGAAGAAAAGATACGAAACATTTTTCTCTTTAAAAAATTAGAAAAGTTTTGATTAATTCTGCAACCATTTGAAAATTGTTTAGACATGAACTCGTCCCAAAACGCTGGGCGCCGTAATGGGTCCAAAAATTTTGTTTGGCTTTTTGGCCGTATGCATGTTTAACACTTTACCAATTGTTTCGTAAGTGAAGACTAGGCTGTAAGTTACTTTAAGCTAACTAAATTTATGACTTCTAATAACTCGCGTAACGTAAAGATGTTAAATCTCAATTCGTATTGCAACTAAATTCTTTTATGGTTAAAGATTACGAAAACATCCCACGATTCCTCATTCTAAATAGGAATAATTTTACCCAGAAGAGCAGGGAACGTAAGCTATGTAAATTTTCAACTCAACGCGGTAAATGTGTAGCGTTGGTCAGTAATCGATTTTTGAGTTTTCAGTGCCTAAACGTAGTTAATTAGATCGAAATAAACAAGTTTTCTTCTATGCACTTTCCGTCGTAAATGAGTATTTAACGAGTTATGGTGGTAAGTTTAGTTTCGTCTTTGATGACAAATGCGCTCAAATAAACAGCTACTCATCGATTTTCAAATTTTTGTTGTTTGAATCATGGTAATAACATCGAAATAAACAACTTTTCTTCTATAAACTTTTTTCGTCAAATGAGTATTTAACGAGGTATAGCGGTAGGTTTGGTTTCGTCTTTGATGACGATCGAACTAGAAGCGAGACGGCATTGCAGTGTTGCCGTCTGACGTGCTGTTTGAATTAGTTCCCGCTTCAAACACTGGAGTTGCGGTCAGTAATTTACCGCTATAACTTGTAAAATATTCATTTACGACGGAAAGTGCATAGAAGAAAACTTGTTTATTTTGATCTAATTAAATACGATTAGACACCGAAAAGTGGAAAATCGATTACTGACCAACGCTACACATTTACCCTCAACGCTACAGTCCAAAACTTGGTGCTCCCAAAGGCGCTTTGAAGAAGTGAAGAGAAAAGTTTCGAAGGTATCAGACACAACACGTCCGCTGTAATTTGAACATACAAAAAGTTTGGAAAACTTTGAACGCGCATTATGGGTGAAATACAGGTGGGAGAGCGCGCGTATATCTGAAGTTTCATCTTAAATTCACAAAAATTTAAACAATTTAATTACCACATGCGATACAGCAGTAGATTGTTTCGTAGGTCTAGTACAATGGTCACATTTGAGTATAGCTACCTAGCTGTGGGCCCGGTTAAGTTTAGCGACTTCTAGGGCATACTACCACCAACGCTATTTTAACACGTTAGTTGCGATGGGTTAAACTGAAGTTCAATATTCAACTTAAATTTAAAGTCAAAAGATATAAGCAAATTTGTAAATATCAAACATTAATTGGGCCTGTTAAATACCATTAATTTAGAAAGGTTGTTAGAATTTTTCAAAACGACCCATCGATGGGTCGTTTCGCAGCAAGAAAAGCCTAACTACGACCCACCGGTGGGTCGTACCGCAATGAATGTGTTAAGTTGTACAATAATGTTCCTAGTTGCGCCCTAAACTCAGCAATGAATTAGTTACTCAAGATTCGATGCTCAAATTTACAATAATATTGGTCAATATTTACTTTAGGTCAGGCAGTCGACCACCATGGGCGCCGCCATCTTGGATCCGATGTAAACAAGATTGCGGTCGTCACCCTAATGGGTAGGTTAGAAGCTTTATTTATAATTTTCGCTATAAGAACTGTGGCTAACCCTCACGACCCAACCTCTTTACGTTTGTAATAGGGGGTTAACTACCCTTATTAACTAAATAACGGCGCCGGCGCGCGCGCGCCGGCGCCAACTTCAAAGTACAATTATTCAAAAATAACGCATCAGCGAGCAGAATGTCATTCATGTAAAAGGTTATTAAATGTGTTCCTTTATTGATTATTTGGGTCAATGTGAAGTTTCATGCAATCACGGAAATTGATAATTATATTCCAAGCAATCACTAAAGGAACCCATTTAAGAACGTTTTTCATGAACGACATTCTGCTCGCTGATGCGTTATTTTCGAATTATTGAACTTTGAAGTTGGCCGTCGCGCGCCCAAGGAAGCGAGCGTAATTTAATTGAAAACGGAATATAACCCCCTAATACAAACGTAAAGAGGTTGGGTCGTGAGGGGTAGCCACAGTTCTTTTAGTGAAAAGTATAAATAAAGCTTCTAAACCACCCATTAGGGTGACGACCGCAATCTTGTTTACATCGGGTCTAACATGGCGACCACCATGGGCGCCGCCATTTTGGACCCGATGTCAACAAGATTGCGGTCGTCACCCTAATGGGTGGGTTAGAAGCTTTATTTATAATTTTCACTAGAAGAACTGTGCCTCCCCCTCACGACCCAACCTCTTTACGTTTGTAATAGCTTCCGTTATTAATTAAATTCCGTTTCACGCGCTCGCTTCCTTTGGCGCCAAGGCTAACTTCAAAGTTCAATTATTCGAAAATAACGCATCAGCGAGCAGAATGTCATTCGTGTAAAACGTTCTGAAATGTGTTCCTTTAGTGATTCCTGGGATCGGCATTATTATTTTCCGTGATTGCATGAAACTTCACATTGACCATTATTTGCCCCCAAATTATTAATTTCCTTGCCTGACCTAAAATAAATATTGTCCATAATATTTTATATGGGCTACATGTGAACAGGTTATTCGGTAAAAGTTTAGAAGAAGGTACTAATTGATTTTCAAAATATTGGTGCTTGAAACAATCGAGCCATGAAAGACAAAAATTAGCATACCGCTATAACTCGTTAAATACTCATTTCCCCAAAAAAGTACATAGAATTAAAGCTGTTTATTTCGATCTAATTACCATGATACACGCAAAAAAATCGAAAATCGATTAGTATCCTCTCCTTAACATTTACCGTATATTCTGGCAAGACTCGAAAGCAAACTTTAGATCTTAAAATCTGACTAGTTCACTTAACTGGTCACTTCGTTCAAATTTCAACAAAATACCAGGCATTTTAAACGTAATAAAAGGGAGAACACTATTAGAGTGTTCAATTAAAATAATACACATGATAAGAATACGTGAGAATTTTTGGTAAATACGTGAGAATTCAAAAATAAAATTATTGAATTAGAAAAAAACACATTTATAAATTTTATACGTCGTTACAAAGGGGAATCAAAGTGTCTTTTGACTATTTTAGTCGTCAGTCAATCCAATACCCTACTAACACCCTAGGCAAAAATTTGCTCGTAGTATTACTACAAGAATGAGGCGTGTTATCTAGCAACACTCATGTGTGTGTGTTACGCACGCGTATTTACGATGAACTCAAAGGGTAAAATTAAAATTTCTATACTATTTATTCCCGACAGTTTGGCGGCCTGAAATCACTCCCCCAAACCAATCTTTCATTAATTCAAATTTGGTTTTAATCACTCCCCCAAAGCAATCTTTGATTAAAGCGAATTTGGTAATAATTCTATATTAATTTCGATCCCAACTGAAACAACGTGCCGGAAACAAATAGAACAGCCGAAGACATCCGTAAACAAAATCCTGGTAGAATTGATCTAAAATTAACGACTCACTCTCTCAGAAGTGCCGGGGAATTTCAGTCAGAAGTAGGCGTATTCCGGGTGCATTTCTACGGTTGTCGTGAAATGATGATCAGAAATAGCTGAGACAAAGTTGTTGAAACAGAGGCAACCACGAGCTGTGCTAGGATATATGCGTCCTCCCTAACTCAAATCTATTTTCTCCTGAATGATGAGTCACTTCTACTCTCGTTCATCTTCAAGAATTATCTTAAAACTTCCACATGTAGGGCACGCACACGGAGATTACAGTCACCCATACAACGACAACCGAGGAGCAGACCAGCAACCATCCACCTCGCACAACGGTCCACAGGTAACTGACGGTCACGACAGAGAACTTTACCTCCTACCTGCGTATCTCGGATACCTGACGTGGGGTGGTCACTTGTAATTCCGGGTTGTGCAGGGTGCGGCAGTCAACCCTGCATTTTTAGCCCTCCACAGCTTTATCGAAAATGCAAAATTGAACGGCAATCTTTACAGTACATATATCTTGACAGTATATCTTCGAGTTGTGCACCATCTTATGCAAACCTTAACTTATACCAATAAAAAAAAATGGTCATAGCAATTTGACTGGTGCGAAGTTTGATTCAAGTTATGTATCTATGAACATGACTAATTTTCATCCCCATTGGTTGAGGCTTGTAATTTATTATATATAACTGGAGAATGGACTGTACCAGCAAACTCAAGTTGTTGAGTTTCATAGTCATATTTGTGTGGTGTTTTATTTTTTATGAGCATTTCAGGATGGTTATTTTTAACTGTAATCAATTAAAAATCAGTTTAATTTTTTGGTAAATCCCTTAAATATGTTGAATTCATGCTACAATTGAGCTTTTTATATTCGTTCGGTGATCACGTATTCAGCGGGTAGATATGCCTGCTTTAGGCCTAGGATAATATTCATCAAATTAAAAAATATTTGTGGGTAACTATCTTTCATAAATATCGACCTAAATTCACTATCATAAAACCTAAATATTTTAGTTAACACGTTGCTGGCGATACGACTCATCGATGGGTCGTTTGAAAATTTTCGACAATCTTTTAAAATTAATGGTATCTGATATACCCTAATAATGTTTGTCATTTATATAATTGCTAACAACTCTTGACTTTAAATTTGAGTTGAATATTGAACAACAGTTTAACCCACCCCAGTCAACAAGTAAAATTTTAGCGTTAGGATGGTGTTCTTTATAAAATGGTAACCCGTATAAAAAGTTCTAACCTAACCGAACGTCACACGACCCAACTTCCCTAGCCCGCACGGCGCAGCCTCGTCTGCCGTCGCAGCTACGGCACTCGTGGGACTGGCGTCGCGTTGCGGCTCTCGGGAGCGGCCACGATCTTGTAAAACTTCGCTTAATATCGTAAAACATTATCGTATATATGTAAAATTTTACTCCTTACAATACTGAATATAGTAATATATAATCGTTTAGAGGCCACGATCTCGAAAAACTTTACTGAATATCGTAATACATTATCGTATATAAGTTAAATTTTACTCCAAACATTACTGAATATCGTGATATTTAATCGTTTAGAGGCCACGATCGTGTAAAAATTTGATGAATATCGTATTACATAATCGTATACAAATAAAATTTTACTCCGAACAATACTGAATATCGTAATATATAATCGTACAGCGGCCACTATCTTTTAAAACTTCACTGAATATCGTATTGCATAATCGTACGTAGGTAAAATTTTAGCCGAACTACACTATATCGGAGTTCATGATTGCATCTGGGTCAAATTTTGCTCCAATCTATACGGAATATCTTAATGCTTAATCGTACGAAGGCTACGATCTTGTAAAACCTCCCTGAATATCGCAATACATAGTCGTATTTAGGCCAAATTTTTGTCCGTACTATGCTGAATATCCGCCACATTTCCACTACAATATCCGCTGCAATATCCGCTACACTATCCACTACATTATCAGCGACATTATCCGCTACAATATCCGCTGCAATATCCGCTACAATATCCGCAACAATATCCGCTGCAATATCCGATACAGTATCCGCTGCAATATCCGCTTCAATATCCGCTACAATATCCGATGCAATATCCGCTGCAATATCCGCTACAATATCCACTGCAAAATCGGCCGCAATATCCGCCACAATATCAGCTGCAATATCCGCTACAATATCCACTACAATATCTGCTGCAATATCCGCTAAAATATCTTCCACATATCCGATGCAATACCCGCTGCAGTATCCGCTACAATATTCGCTGCAATATCCGATGCAATATCTGCTAAAATATCCGCTAGGACACCGAATATTCAATACAATATCCGCTACAACACTGAATGTTCAATACAATATCCGCTACAACACTGAATATTCGATACAATATCCGCTACGACACTGGATATCCGTTACAATGTCCGCTACAGCACTGAATATCCGCTACGTATGGAATCGTATCTAGGTCAAATTTCACCCAAACTTCGCAGAATATCGTAATACATAATCGTATAGAGGCCACGATCTTGTAAAACTGCTCTAAATTTTTATAGGAACCTTTACAACACAAATGAAACCAATTCCTTTACTGTTAGAAAAAATTTCATAATTAGCGAAGGGTCGAGTGAAGTGCAGCGGCTCCGTGAAACTGATCCGTCAAATGGGAGACCGTTGCACAACTTTGCTCAAGACAAACATTGTTGGAGTGAACACAACGAGATCAAGTCTAGAAATCTGTGCCGATTCCGCGTTGGGAGCGGAAAGCAGGCGGTGGTGGTACGCTAAAGCCTCTCTAAGCACGGAAAGTCTTCCAGTGAGCAAAGCATCCGCTAAATAAACTCGTTTGCGGAAGCTGGCTGGGCTGTCCATGCTGACCTTATGTCCTTATAAGGCAGTATCCGCAGAAGAAAGAAGCGACTAACTGTGCGTGAGGTAGCCATGTAAGTTAAGCGTGTATTTAGAACTGTAAGATCATGGTGGAGTAGAGCACTGGAGAAAGGGCGAGTTCGAAGTAATATTATACTTTCAATGGTATAATTTGTCTATTAGTACACCTCGTACGGTTTGCCAATTAGTAGACCACGCATAGTTTGTGTATTAGTACTCCTCGTATGATACGTTTGTCTAAGGACGTCTTATGTTAAAAAATTTTTAAAAGCCAATATGCTGGCATGTATCTCACTTGTCAACTTTTTTAGATATAAATGTTTCTTTTCTTGCTTCCTCGTGCGTATCGAAGTAAAATTACACTTCCGTTCACGTGTATCGAGTTTGAGATGCTTGCTTACTACCCAAGCTTGTAATTTGCGCGGATTTTTCCGCGTCAATTTTGCCTATCGATCAACGACGGAGGCTAACTGTTCTCGCTAGTACTGCATGCCACTTGGCTGTTCGAGTCGCGGAAATGGCTTAAGTCTACGACTCGGGGGACGCTTTTTCTGGACGTTGACCGTTTCCATTTGCATACTCGTGGAACGGAATTGAAGATAATGCGAGTGCGCAGGAAGCCGACGAACTAGTTTGCTTAGGCTGCCACGTGCCGCTGTTCTTCACAGGCCTTCACTGCATGGATGGAATTGTCTTTTGTAGTTTTTTGTTTAGTTAAAATGCGGCGGGAAGTAACGTAAAATGTTTGATTGTATTGCTTTAACTCAGTTATCTTGAAATTTGGGTTTTAAATTCTCGATTTACTAACATATTCATGATTGCCTAGTTTGTTGCCCTTGATGAAATGTCTCCGAAATTTGACAAGTTTTGGAAGTTATGAAACTTAATATTTTTTATTATCGATACTCCTATGTGTTAAACTTGAAACGTATTAAAATACAGTTCAGCTCAAATTTAGATCAATTTATTAAGCCAAACTCAATTAAGTTTGCTTCATTAGTCACTGTCAATTTGAGCAGAGAGGGTAGATTTTTTCCATCAACTTTTAAATAAATTAAAGCGCCACATGACTGGAATTTAAGACTCCATAGATAGTCGAGAAACATACTACACTGAAATACACACATGCGGATCTAATACATACATACATACATACATACATACATACATACATACATACATACATACATACATACATACATACATACATACATACATAAACACACATACACACATACATACATACATACATACATAGGGACCTCAAGTAACTGTAATTCAGAGGATTAAATGAGCCACCATGCTCCTCAAGTGAAAATCGTTACCACCATTCTCATGCAATTAGACTCATTTGATAAAGGCTGCAGGACGTGTGATGATGACCCTTTTCTCAGGAAAGTTTACAGAGTTGGATACATTTGTTGTAAGTTGATACTGACCAATTTCAACAATTTATCTACCACAAGTGATACAGCGACAGATTATATCTTAAATCTAGTACAATGGGCATCTATGAGTGTAGCTATTTGTGGGGTCATTCAAACTTTGACCACAAACAAAGGGGTTCACCATCTGAGGGGATTCAGCTAAAAAATACAGCAACCTCGTGGTAATCGTAATTAGATTTTCTCGGGTATGGGTTAGAAACTCTTTTCAAAAAATTGATTTATTCTATTCCATGGAGACTGTTGCCTCCAGGGGAGATAGAGTTAGGCACTTGAGCGATAAATAGACCTTCGGGACTTTTGTCTTTCGCGCCCACTTTATTTTCTAAAGTTTTCATGCCTTCTTCCATATCCTTTCTTCGTTTTTCCTCCTTCTTCTTTCTGAACTTGCTGTTTTTATGCGCAGGCTGTCCTGTGTAGGAGCGTACCTTGTGAGTTCCTTTCTAATGAGAACTATTTCAAAACTTGTACATTAGATTTCATCATCCGTACATGCCAAAATACGTGATAAATGTTACTTCTCAGTGTAAATGTTTAATTTTTACATAGAGTTTCCTTCTTCGAATATGTTTAGTTACTTCATTTCTGGCTTCCATCATTCGTGTAATTGGTATTGACTTCATTTATTGGCGTTGGCCATTACGTCAGTTATTGGGATGAGCCATTGGCTGGGTTATGTGTCAGAGCTACTGGCGCCAGAAATTGGCTTCAATTATAATTGAGGCCAATTTTAGGCCAGTCTTAAGTATAGGCCAATTATTATTGGTCTAAACTGTTGATACTCCGCAGTGTTGGACCCGTAAACACGTACAAATATTTCCAATAATGAGATGAGGAAACGCGTTGTGCAGTTGTGATAAACGTCACCTTAAATTCAACTTTAGACTACGTATGCAACTGGTGACATTTTCTACCAAAAGGTAAAATTGCCCAAACCTGGGCCTTTGTGTGGTAATTAATGTCTATTTTTTTCGAATATTTTTTGGGCCGAGCTCCCCTGGCGCAGCCAACGGAACCCACACAACACATGAATATCGAAGTAATATAAAGTATCGAATATCGATACTTTATAAAGCACGAATATCGAAGTAATATAAAGTAAACAGCATGAATATCGAAATAATAATAAAAAGTTACACGTACTCACCGCACTCGCCCATCGGCATACTCCTCTCGGTACACCTATCAATTTTAATTTTTGTATTTTTATTTGTGTATTTTAAAGCCGAGAAAGAGAGCTTATTGCCAGCTTAAAAGCTCACTCTGCTGCAGCGCTTGAAAATGTGAGTCGGGTTTGTCAATCGGAGGGAATATTTACCTGAAAAATGTAAAAACTTGGTGATCAGTATTGCTACTTAAATAAAGGCGCAATATTTTTATTCATCGGGTGAAAAAATGGCAGCAAAATGACTGATTGAAGGACAATTTTTTCCCCACTCCTTGCCGTTTAGTTTACGTTTGCAATTATTACTGTTTTTCAGTATTGCACAAAGCATTAAAGACTGAACATCCTGTGGAAAATTATTCCCTAAAATTCCTGAGACTTAGGGATCGTTTTCAGTACAAGATGCAGTCTCAGATACACCAGCAGAAACGTAACTGCAGTTCCTGGACTGGGATCCAGCGGTGAGGCGGAAACTGTAGGGATAGATAAGGAGACTGACTCTACATACTCTACGACTCTAAACTATCGACACTATAAAAGCGCTATGTGACCCACCGGTGGTCACTGAGGGAATTTCCATAACGCTGCCGACCGAAACTAACTCAATGAATTTGAAAAATGCTTTATGAAAACGAAATGTAGCTGCGATCTATTTAATGTTCGTTATTTTCAAGATTGATCTCAAAAATTAACTCTAATTTGAGTTGAACATTGAACTTCAGTTTAACTTAACGTGTTAATGGAAGGCTTTTAGCGGTATTTGTTTGATAAGATGCACTATTTGCGCACGCTGGCACACATTCAGCGTGTGCCAGCGTGTCTTTAGGTAAAATTGCAATGATGATTCATCAAAATTTCTCTTCATTCTATATTTTATCATGTGAAGCTTCTAGTGCCGTACGATGAAAGATTACTCAAATGATGAAAAGTCACCACACTTGTTGGCCTTCAAAAAGATGTCATTTTACTCAATGGCGTCACCGATTTTCACCAGGGGTAGAGGAGTTACCTCGTATTCTAACATCATCAAACTTCTAAACTCAAACGATTGTTAATTTCCGCACGAAAATATTCTTTTATAAAAGGCACTTAGTGTGGCTTGGCGTTTCCGCTTATTTAGAAGAAAAATTTCCTCTCCCGGATACTTGCATTGCAGTTTACGGCTCAGCGTTCGCCGATATCAGTTATTCACTAATTTTTGCAAGAGAGCCACTTCGGCTAAACGCATTGATTGAGAGAGCCGCAGCTATATCTGCAAGTTAGCGTTTATTATATAAATGATATATCAATTAATTAATTTAAATGTTTATCGAGAGCCGTGAATTGAGTCATCGCGGGCCGTGCAATGAATACAACTGGTATTCCTTGCGTTGAATACCAGTGATATTATTGTATATGATATGAATACCTGTGGTATTCAATGAATACCATTGGATATTTTTGTATATTATTTGTATATTATTGAATATCACTGGTCTATACTGCAGACGCTCGCTTCCGTTGAAGTCACGACATCATGTACTTAACTCCTTGTATCGAGCTTCTTATTTGGAATTTTATGAGCAGTTGAGAGTTGGTTCTAGGCCGCATGGCTGCATTGTTATTCTAAGTTCTGCTGAGAAAATAATAGGCGTTATGTAGTGTAATGAGCAAATATAAACTACTTTCCGTCCATACTTTTTAATTAATATATTTTTCATTCTTCGCAAAAATTCTTCAGTAGCTACAAATACTTTCAAATAGATACTTTTAATGGTTGAATCTACGCTGGTGAAATAATTGTTCTACACTTCTTTGAAGACCCAGTATATTTTTTAAACTACATATACTTACTTCTAGGACCAGAACTACTCAATGATTCGTTCAAGTTTGTTTAGTGTTTATTGACATGTTAGTTAACAATTACTTACATCTTTTCCTCATGAAAAAAGTTTGTTTGCGTCATGAGTCCAAAAAACATTTGAATACAAAAACAATTACCAAAAAAATTGAATGGAAGGAACAAAAATTTAATTTTAGAATATATTGTCGAACATCAAATGATTCAGTCAATAGATGATGTAAAATCACGTATTTCACCACCAGTTCCTTCCAGTTCATTGCTGTGTCAAGTACGATAAGGGAACACTAAAATGACTTAGAATTTCTAAGGCAAAAATAAAATTTCAGGTCAAATAATTCTGTCAATGATTGCGGGAAAGATGAAATGCATTAGAAGACAATTTCTGATCAAATATGGTCCAGTCAACCATGAATGACACGAACCATGTCATTTACAATCTCTTTATGAAAGATCACTTCGGAGTGAACGAAGAGCAGCACAAGGTAAAGAAAAAGGAACACCGATTTTCATCAGGCATAGTGCATTTGCCTCATACTCCAACATACATCAAATGAGACCCCTACATATAACCATGTGGTACAATTTTGAAAAAGTCAGAAAACGGCTTCAAAGTTCAGCGATTTTGAAACCCGTGAATTTTAGCTACCACCAATAGAGGTAGGTTTTCGACTATGCATTTTGTGACCATCATCCTGAACCTACGATCCCTCGCTAGACAAGGGAAGGTTTTGGAATGACGGTGGTGTACGTAACTCGTTTTCGTTATGCATGGCACTTGGTACCGTATGATTCTAGGGGCCTCAAACTGCTAAATTCAACCCATGGTGAATTTCATGCAAAATTGTCCAAATGCACTGAGGAACCGCCACTCGCTGACTAGGTTACCTCATATTCCAACATACATCAAATTGCAATATTCAACCCATGGTGAATTTCATGCAAAATTGTCCAAATGCACTGAGGAGCCGCTACACTGCCCGACGGAGAGGAAGAAGACCAACGACTGGAACGCCACACCAGCGTAGCGTTCATTTTGAACTTGCAGGCCATCGTGAAGGCTGGGTTCGGAGTTGCATGCACGCCTCAATCAACCCTCACGTGTATTACACAGCTGGGAAACTTTCCTTTAGCCCCCTTCATTCTCTTTGATTGATCCAAAATAAAGATGAAAGGTGTCGATTTTGCTTTGAAATCTAAGAAGCGTTTTATTCGAATTCGCGTTATTTCAACCTACGTTCTTGTACGGTTTTAAAATCTGCCCCCAGCTTCATCCATAGAACAGAAGCCTTCCAAGTCACACCCGTGGTCGGTCCTGTTAGAAGACTTAGAAGGGCGAGCTGCAGCAAGGGCTTCTCACCCAAGCTCAGTAAACGAGATCAGCGCTCACTTCCACAGGAGCGTTTCATTTTTTACTGAGAAATAAAATTTGCGCGTAAAATCTTGGTTCGAGCAGGGTGGCACGAAAATAACGCATGGATTTCAAACTACAACTGAAATAATTACATACAGCAATTGTATTAATTATCATTAATAATTGTGTAATTCAAAAATTAAACAATTATAAGAGGATTAATTACGCTAGTTGTAATTATAACTAGTATAATTGGCTAGTATGATTGGCTGATTGGCCATTTCGCTCCCTTATTGATACTACGCAAGTCAAATCCATGCCTTCTTTTCGCGCCACCCTACCACAATTGGTCAAGCTGGAGTGCAGTGATGTCTGATTAAGAAAAAAAAAAGAAAGAAAAAGCAAGAAAAACAGTTTATTTCCAATAAAGATGGTATAACAAAGATAGTACCACCATTGGTTTTTAAAATATCTTAAAGTTAATACACTTAGGCACTTACACTTACACTTAGACTGTACACTTATAAAAACTAGGCATCTCATACAAGGCCGGACGAACATAAGATACTCGACAAAATGACGGTTCTGTACAATGTTGGTTATTTGACGGAATATTAGTTCTCGGATTATTTTTATGCATGAGTGGTTCTACGTGCTGGGCGCCAAATTTTTTCCCCCGTATAAGTTCGTTGGATTTTACTAAGCAAGTGAAAATGAAAATTGTGAGTTGAAAGAAGTTGTACGGGCCGCACATATCAATTTTTAAGTAGTATCGTTGATTATGAGAAGGACATCATCGGCAATTCAATAAATTTCCTACGCTATCCAAATAACAGACTCAAACATTTTGTAGCAAAATGAGTCTACACAATGCCTACTAAAAAAAACTAGGTCAACATGATACACACTACAATAAACTAAGTCAACACAATGCTCATTACAATATGGTAAGAATCAAGCTACACGCTGTAATAAAGTGAGTAAACAATATTCACCGTAACAAGGCAGGTAAACATGACACTGCAATAAATCCAATATTGTCAACCTAATACTCACCGCAATAAAGCCGGTAAACATGACACTGCAATAAATCCAATATTGTCAACCTAATACTCACCGCAATAAAGCCGGTAAACATGACACTGCAATAAATCCAATATTGTCAACCTAATACTCACCGCAATAAAGCCGGTAAACATGACACTGCAATAAATCCAATATTGTCAACCTAATACTACCGCAATAAAGCCGGTAAACATGATACTGCAATAAATCCAATATTGTCAACCTAATACTCACCGCAGTAAAGCCGGTAAACATGATACTACAATAAATCCAACACGGTCAACTCAATACTTACCTTTATAAAAGCCGACAAACCCGTTACAGACAGCAATAAATCCAACACAATCAGCACAATTCTCACCGTAATATGGGAGGTAAACATGAAACTGTAATAAATTCAACACTGTCAACCCAATACTCACTGGAATAAAGCCTGTTGTCAGAAGTGAAGTCCCGTGCTGCCATGCTGCGCTGTGGTGACACTGCAACGTAGGTCACGTGGGCCTCGTCCAGCCTCCTCCCTCCCACAGCCTCTGTGAGCACCACGGTGGAGAAAACATGGTAGGGTCATTTCTATGGAGGAAAATACACCTCCTTTTGTTCGGCTAGCCAATAGAACGGATTCATTTCAAACAATCTTCGGTGCCAGGCCAATAGCGGTGCCAGGTTTGGAGCTAGCAGTGTTGCCAGATGCAATATGAAAGCTGCTATTGGTGCGTTGCCATGACGTCAGCATTGCCACACGGTCGACGAAAAAATAACTGGTTTGACCCTACCTTGTTTCTTCTACCGTAGGGAGCATCAAGGCATGGTGATGGTGCGGGGTGTAATTCAATTGACGTGTGGGTCCGAGTTGATTGGAGACGTAATGAGTTAATAAGGAACTACGTAGTCTAACACGCAAGTGAATTTGCATTATTTGCCCATAGAATGACTTTAATTGAGACACAATGCGAAATATCTTTGTAAAATTTAAAAATATGTTGACGCATGGATCCGAATTGATTGAAGACGTAATGAGCATATAAGGAAGTGCATAGTCCAATACACGTGGTAAATTGCATTATTTGACCATATATTGCTTTAATTTAGATATACTGCAAAGCCTCTTTGTAAAAGTTTAAAATATGTATGCCCTATGTATTGGACATGGATTTCAGCCAGTCTGGTTTGACAATACTTGGCAAAACAATTTTGCTTTTCCATGGTCAATTTTTTTAATACTGCGAAGATAATTTTTTTCTTTCGAATTTGAAATTGGTAACATTTTTGGCTTCAGTGTCTACCTCACATAAATCCTCCGAAGTACAAGCTTTCCCATATCAATGAACTCGTCTTTTTACTGACGAATATTCATGAATTTTTGTTACTGTGTCTATTGCCACTAAGTTTAATTTCATGACACTTAATTTTAGTTAACTGAACGTTTTTTTCTGCATTTATGTCTATAAACACCCAATCAAAATTAAATACAAGAGCACTGGGCACTCAAAGAGTGAAAGCAATTTTTTTTTGGACCCCGTGCACAATGCAGCACTGATCAACAAATGCGAAGATTATGACTAAGGGGACAAAATACACAAGTACCAAATTTTTGATAATTACAAACACCAGATGATAATTTGTTTTCTTTTCATTTACCACCACCTCGTGTACTAATGTTACCTTCATACACAATCACACTTCATAATCGGAGCACACAAAGCAGGAGGTATAACTTCCACCATAAAGAGTCTAACAGAAGTTCCATAGTGACGCTGTACCGAGACCCGGAGTGTACGAGGCCTGTCGAAAAAGTATCCGACCTTAATTTTTCCCGCGCAAAGTAGTGATTCTAAGGCGGCGCCACTGTGCACGGTGGAAGGAGGAATCTTAATGCGCATGCTTGACTTTTTTCACCGCATTCACTTGGGCCAGTCACTGGCTGGTGGTCGCCAAGTAAGGTGCTGTTCTAAGTGTTTGTCGAAATTCGTGCCCAAGTTGTTGTCGCCGGAACAAAAAGACCTCCGTCGTGACGTTGCACAGGACCTTCTGGACACCGCCAACACTGATCCTGGGTTTCTGAACACCGTGATAACTGGAGATGAGTCATGGGTGTACGGGTACGACCCAGAAACAAAAAGACAGTCATCCCAATGGAAGCATCCCGAGTCTCCAAGGCCGAAGAAAGCGCGGCAGGTGCGAAGCAAAATCAAGGTGATGCTGACTGTTTTCTTTGATGTCCGTGGAATTGTGCATCACGAATACGCACCGGAAGGACAAACAGTGACAAAGGAGTACTATCAGGATGTTCTCCGGCGACTTCGTGATGCAGTTCGGCGCAAAAGACCAGACATGTGGACTGCGAACAACTGGCACTTGCATCACGACAACGCGCCCGCACATTCATCCCATTTGATCCGCAATTTCTTGGCCAAACATGGAATTACGACCGTTCGCCAACCTCCCTACTCTCCAGACCTGGCTCCTTGCGACTTCTGGTTGTTTCCAAAATTGAAGACACCACTGAAAGGATCCCGTTTTGAGAGTAGAGAAGAGATAATGCGGAACGCGACGACAGAGCTGAACACCATTCCAAAAGAAGACTTCCAGAGGTGTTTCCGGCAGTGGAAGGATCGGTGGGCTAAGTGTGTGGAAGCACAAGGAGCCTACTTTGAAGGGGATTAGGGTCCCAACCCCGTCAGGTTGTTGAAGTATTTTTTCTGGCCAAAGGTCGGATACTTTTTCGACAGGCCTCGTAATGCAGCAGTCCAGGGTCAGGATCGCGACCTTGAAATGTGGGCTAGCCAATCAGAGCAGCGCATAACTCGTAGTGGTAGTGCACTAACTGACGGAGGTAGTGTACTAACGGGCGGTGGTAGTGCACTAACAGGCGGTGATAGTGCACTAACTGACGGAGGTAGTGTACTAACTGACGGAGGTAGTGCACTAACTGACGGAGGTAGTGTACTAACTGACGGAGGTAGTGTACTAACGGGCGGTGGTAGTGCACTAACTGACGGAGGTAGTGCACTAACAGGCGGTGATAGTGCACTAACGAGGGGCGGTAGTGCATTGGCGGGTGGTATTGGTTGAGGTAGTTCAGTTTGTGGTTTCAGGTTGTGGAAGTGCACTAAGAAGTCGGTAAGGTATCAACAGGCTTGGAAATCGACACTCTATAGGTGATATAAATATTTCTGAAGCCCGAGAAAGTGAAGTCAGAGACACTGTTGAATAATGCGTAACCCCTTCCAGTGATTGATGATAAATCTAATGTCACGCTTATACGACTGTCAAGTAGTAATATTTTGTCATAATCGTTAACATACCCGCGCCAGTTTGTCTGTACTAGCTATACTTAACGTTATAAACTAACCCCAATGAAGAACTTAAGAGTTTTATTTTTCCGGAACATTGAACGGTTTTCCAGCCATGAGCTTCAGCGCTTCTTTGGTAGCTGTTCCACCACAGTGGCTTATAGCTAATGCTTTCCCCAGCGTTGGGGATAATGTAACGGGAAATGTTATGTGAACTTGAGTGGGCGTGAGATTTAATCCGAGTGCATTTTCAGCCTACTTGATATTCCATAGCGTGAACAAGGCTCGCTGCTGCTGCGGAAGAAGTTCTTTGAATGAAATAATGAGAACCTATGGAATTATTTCATGCCAGAGACAGGAAACTGGCTGGGAGTGAGGATAATTCTTTCCTAGGAAATTGAATTTTTTAACTTAGTTTGGGCCTCCCTAACTACACAGAACGTATTCGGAAGAAAGGAATTCGTTCTCAGTAATGTTGATGCAACTTCAAAAATATTTTTGTTGTGTTGATGAAAACACTTCGTAGTATTCTGAGTAACTAAGTAGCTACTCTTAGTAACGAGAGACAGAATTGATTATGAATTTAATAAAAATAGTTGACTGATGAGCACTTACGGATCGAGAACCGACGATTGGAACTAGGCTCGGTATCCGGACACCTCAAAAAAAAAAAACATACGCATAGTCAAATTAGTAGAATGTATTACATAAACGAAAACAGAAAAATATTCAACTTGATCCCCACCTTAAATTCAAGAAATATTCAGGTTTGTGGAAAATTTTTGTAATGATCACGTCTAATGTCCTTTCTATGTCCTTATTGACTAAACCAATAATGACAGTATTCAGCGAATGAGATGTTCATTGTTGCTTTTGAACAAAGTAAATCGAGCCCAACTACTCATGTGTTGGTTTAGCAAAGTGTCGTAATGGCTCTGAAATTAGCGGCAGGCTAAACAGCAATGTTACTTTTTGATTTCCTCACTACAGAATCGCGTGATTCGAACAACATTTTTCTCAAGGATTCGAATTTGTAATTCAAAAACTAATGATGGTTTTAATATTTTAGTTTGTACCTCATATCATGCATCAAGAAAAAGTAACAACAGTTGATCGCATTGGCTGGTGATTGGTAGTATTTTAATTTATAATAACTCAATGTTTGGGTTTTCCTTATTGCTTTATTTCTGTCGCCCTTAACTTCGTTTGGTAAATTAGTTTAAAAATGAGAGGTGTATGATATTTGAAGATGATCCTAAAGGGACCATGGCAGGAGGATCGTCTCCAATTTTACTTGTTTTCATCCAGTTTAGATTTTTGTTCACGGTTGAGCGTAGCGTTCTTCCAATTTATGAACATTTTTCCAATACAACTTTGAATTTAATCTTTTGCGCTTTGAAGTGATATCTTGTGGTAATGTATTCCAGAGAAGCAATATTGTAATGAAAAGAAAGACATAAATGCTGCGGTAAAGTTAAGGAAACGAGACCACAATGAACCGCTAATGTCCCGATGATGTCACCATTCGTCAAACTTCGATGTTATAAACTGTCCTCAATGAAGAACTGTACTCTTTACTTATTCCGGAACGTTGAAATTTTTCGGCAACTTCGTGCGCTCTTTATTTTTTTACGTTCAACACAGAATTCACAGAAAATCAAACGTATTCAGATAAATAAGAACGCTGTGGATTTGAAATAAATTCGCCCCTTCAATATAAAACTGCGCCACCAAAAGAATGCGTGGCGACTGCTCGAAGAATGAGTCGTGCCGTCTGTTAAAGTACACGACTGTCCTGCAAGCATGACCATATTGGTAATAGACGTTAACGCTCACGAGAAGGAGGTATTTTATTGTGGTTCATTTGTAGTACTGTTTCTTCAAACTAATTCCGAGGGCTGCTATAAGCAGCGCTTTAGAATCTGCCTTCGCCATGACAAGCAAGAAGCTAAGTAGAAGCCTTACCTCCATTGCGGCTTCTTGAATGCGGGTAATCAAACGTGGTGGCGAGTCTCCGTAGAGTTACACTGCCACTCGCACTGGGCCTTAGCGCACACTGATCGCTCCTGCGAGTCGCCGCCGGACGCACATGAAGTCATCTGCGTACACAACCCCTCACGATAGAAGAGTACACACAACGAACCTAATTCAATGCGAAAAAGCCTGTAACCTGGCGAAGACAGACTAAATTTCCATGGATTAGAATATGTTATAAGTCTCGAGGAGGTTTGTTAAAAAAAAAATTTGTACGCACTGCTGTGCAGCGCAATCAGGCTTCCTCCTTCTGGCCCAAACGTTGATCGATCGTTTCTTTGAATTAGAAAACGGTGCGATGGAGAACTGCTTTGTAGGACTAGAGTTCATGTAGTGGTCTGATTGGGTTTGATTTCGTAGTATAGTTTGGTTTTAGTATTCTAAACTGCTTTTCAGGACTTGAGTCCAAGTAATGGTCTTCTTGTGATGGTTTTGATTTCGTAGTATAGCTTGGTTTTGGTTTTCCAAACTGCTTTGTAGGACTAGAGTTCATGTAGTGATCTTCTCGTAATGGTTTTGATTTCGTAGTATAGTTTGGTTTTGGTATTCTCTACTGCTTTACAGAGCTTGAGTCTATGCAATTGGAGGGGCTGTAATTATCTTTACGCTGTGATTTTGATCGTACTTCATTTTTTTGTATTCTGCTGCAGCTCATGCTAAAGTTATACTCGTTCCGTCAATTAAAGATCTTTATATTAATTTCATGGATGAATTTTTTTTGGAAATGAACTGTTTTTCATCTTTTTCTTTCTTTTCGTTCTTATACAAGAAGAACTTTTTGGAAGAAGTATTTTCTGGTCCTTGCATTTCAGGTAATTCTTGTTGGAGTTATGCTCGTTCTAATGTTACGATATTTTAAAAACCAATATTAAGCATTTCAAGTTTCAACTCTATTGAAAAAAACTGTTTTTCTTTTTCTTTTTTTCTTAGAATAAGTGGTGTGTTCAGGTAGTTTAACGTCTGGTAGTAAATAAAAAGTTCAATTCTTGCCTTGAGCACGAAATTGCAGACGTTGCACCCTATAATAGCGTCGATGATAGGATGCCCTAGAAGTCGCTGAACTTGTTCGGGCCACAAGTAGCTCTACTCCAATTTGGTTTGTCCTTTATAGTAGCCTTGAGAAACAATCGCTTGAAGTATCTATAGGGGTAAACAAAGTATTTAAATTGTCCAATTGGATCAGTCATAATGAGACATGAGATTTCAGCGATGGCTATAGCAAGATCAGCTCTATCCCTGTTTTTGTAGTAACTTCATAATATTTGTGTCATAATTAAATCAATGAACTTCGGTATGAATATAAAAACACGCGGAGGAAAAGCTACAGCTGATGTTATACTTAAGGCAATAATTTATTATCTATTTTAGACTCACAGTGCATGTGAGTGAACGCATTTTGTGTTTGTTTTAAGAAAAGTATTTGAGAGATTTCCTGTATGGGAAATTATTTCATGTTATTCTCTATTGATGAGTGCTGATTTATTTGTAATAGAAACTGTTCCGCCATCCTACAGTGATCACTGCTGCATGAAAATTATTTTATAGTCATAATTGCACGACATTTTAAAACGAACATGTGTTATTGACTCATTGATTTCTAGCGATGGCGCTAGAAATCAAGAAAAAAATAAGTTAATTGAAATAAGTTTATTTTTAATAGAATAGAAACATGAAACACCAGCGTAACAAAACTTCCTCAAAATCGACTCTCTGAAAGAACTGCACATTAACTTAAAGGACCTGCCTTCGCCCACCTCCGCACGTTCAGCCCATTTCGAAATAAATCTTTATTTTCCGCTCCTGTTTCCGTCCAGCAAATCGCAGCGAGGCTGTCACGCACGCAGTGTCGTTCGGCACGCGACGTGCTGCTTTTTGTGTGTGTGTCTTTATCACAGTAACAAGGTAGGTTCAAACCAGTTTTTTTTCGTTGACGGCTTGGTTTTGCTGACGTCACGGCAACGAACCAATAGCAGCTCTCATATTGCATCTGGTAGCACTGCTACCCCCAAACCGGACTCTTCTATTGGCCTAACGACATGTCGCAATGGTGACGTCAAAAAGTTTATTTGAAATGAAATATGAAGCCGAATAATAATATTGGCTAGCCGAACAAGAGGACGTGAAGCCAAAATGTGTGAAAAAAATGGCGGTTAACAGGGACCGCAACTCGCAACAGAAGTTGTTGACAAATATCAATGCTATGATCATGTTAGGAGTTGAACCACCATTACCTCATTTTGTGTGACTCTAACAGCAAAGCTCATTGATGATTGCTTATATTTTCATGCGTCGAAGTAATGTTATGCGAATTAGATTCCTTAACTAGCTGATTTCATGGGGACGGTACCTACTGGTGGACAAAAACATCTGATGAAAGAACCCACTTGCAAATTTCGAAATAATGCACCTATCGACTTCAAATTACTCTCAAACGAAAGATTAAAACATTATTTCGTTTGAGAGTAATTTGAAGTCGATAGGTGCATTATTTCGAAAGTTGCAAGTGGGTGAACTTATGTGTTGCATCAGTGGCGGGGCGCATCTGGAAAAGATCCAGAAATTTTACGCTCAAGACTCTTGAGATACACAAAACACAGAATCAAATACAGGGCAATAACACAACCAGTTTCGCTCACAACTCGTATTTTATTTTTCGGTCATCAAAGTACATACAACGAATTACAAGGAGAAATAATAAGAAATAACAAAGTAGCAGTAGGAAAATAGGTACTCTTTGATACAATAATGGCAACTCAGAGCTAAGTAGAGAAAGAGAAATATACAAACGACTTCGAGGTAAATAAGTTGCAGAAGTCCATCAATAAAAATTCAACTAAAGGCAATTAATTCATCATCCCAATTAGGTAGGCCTACGATATTTATAACATATTTTTTATACAAAGTCAAATAGGTAAGGGTTCAAATACGTACTTTCATCACAGACTAGGAAGATGTTGTTCTCTGGAACACAAGTTCAAGCCGAGCGCTTCTACCAGGGGGGCCACGGGGCCATGCTCCTTTCTCCCCCCCCCCCCCCCCCCCGAAATGTTGAGCTGGAGGCCAGTTGCATTCGCGGTTTTAAGTAAATGAGCAAAAAGATTGCTGATAATTAATGTCTGCCCCCCACCATAAAAAAAATATTTACATTTTAGGCCGACTGCGTTACTGGTGTCCCCCCAGTGCCACTTTGGTCAATTTAGTCGGGATTTAGTACGATGGTGAGAGCGCTAGTTCATTGTAAGGAGGGACTTGAATAACGTGAAAAATGCTACTTTCTTACTCTAATTGTAAATTACATTATAACTAACACAATGCCGCTAGGTCAGAAATAGCTTTAAAGCTATCTCGACGGTACGTCGGTGCAGCCTGTCTTAAAAAAATGCAAAATCCACTTGAACAACACCGTTTGGTGAACGAGCGAAGCTGCCCGAGATACAGGGAAAAGTCCTTCTGATACACAGCGTTCACTTAAAATGCTGCCAAACGCAGTTTATTTCAGAACGTCGTATTTCGCTTTCCTCGTATTCGTTTGTTTCTTTATCGAACAATTTTTTTATGAGCAAGTATTGCTATTTTTTGGCGCAATTTCAGGAAAATGTTCCAAATACAATGCGACAGACAATCGCCACCCACAACCAGTAGGAGGGACCCCATCACGGTAGAGGAAACAAGGTAGGTCATTTCTACGGGAGAAAATACACCTCCTCTTGTTCGGCTAGCCAATAGAACGGCTTTATTTCAGACAAACTTTATGACGTCACCAAAACGCCATGTCGTTAGGCCAATAGTGGAGCCAGATTTGGGGGTAGCAGTGCTACCAGATGCAATATGAGCGCTGCTACTGGTTCGTTGCCATGACGTCAGCAAAACCACACAGTCAGCGAAAAAAAAGACTAGTGTGACCCTACCTTGTTTCCTCTATATCGTGATATTACCCCACGGAACTTGTGACCTTGAAGAATCTTTTCAATTCAGAAAATTCCTGGATCTGTTGTTACATCAACTAATTTTTGAGACTTTGACTAAAATACGTCACAAACTAAAGAAGCAACCGATCGTGGTCAAACCTCATGGTTGGCCAGTGCAAATGTCTGCCAAGTTTTGAACTGACTTCGTGAGGTTTTAAGTTGAACTGTTATGTGCGTCACCTAAATAGAAACCGGAGCTCGCACTTGGCAAACGCTCCTATTACTATTACCTACTAACGCTCCTATTACGCTCCTTAGTAAATAGTAAACGCACTTTGTCCAACGTATTCAAACACGAACGATTCCCGATGTGTTCAAATGGTAGGCAAAAATAAACGATTGACAATTTGTAATAATTTCATCACTGGAATAATAGTCCCCGTGTACTATAAATTCGATACACAAGCGTACTTAACACATTAATGCCATTTGCTTGTACCAGATTAAAGTTAGTGTCTAACGTTTAGGTATACCAAGAAGGAGATGACCTAAAACGCTCAGCTAAAATTCATAGATCGTTCGCTAGTCGAGCGTTTGGTTGGATATGTTATTTTAAAGACGAAAGCATAGCCAACTGGGTGCGAATTAGTTAGATTAAAGTGGATTTGGTCTCGTTAGGTCAGTTTTGGTTCACTTAAATAAATTATAAAAAAATATTTTATGAAGTTAACCACAAGGTCTGAATTAAGGCTAAGTTTTGCGTAAGAGCCAAATTCAGGGGGAGCTAAAATTAAGTAAAAAATAGGTCATAATAATATTAGGTTGGATATGATGATTCTGTGGTAACGATGGCAAGCAAAATTGAAGAGGCTTTCAAAAAGTTGGATAGGAGGCGCATAAACATTAATGCAAATGATAACTATAATTCAGTACCATTCATAAGAACAACAAATGATATAATACTAAACTAGAATACACCCTGAATGTTCGCATCCAGGTTCGGGCGATATTTACATCGTATCCATTTCTCCAACAGACGCACTTCAATGGTCTCTGCGAGAATGTAGCCTAACTGACAGATTAAATTAGAGAAATTAGTGAAAGTCCTTCTAGCACGACAGAAGTGTTCTAAAGAGCGGGAAATAGAAGACACCATTCAGTATGGAATTAAGGAAGCGAGGAATCTATCCACAAGGTTTGCCACACACAAAACCCCCTGCGCATAGAAACAGTTAAGTTGACAAGGAAGGTTGTGGAACAGGATAGCAGTTAATGAGAAAGCAGTGGTGCGTGCGCAAAAACAGGACAGCAGCGAACTAAAAAAAAAAGGTCCTCAACAAAGAAAAAAAAACTATTCTATTTCAACAAAAAGAAATCCTACCTAACCCTTGACTCGGGATCTCACAATTGCCCCTCAAAGTGCTAATGCCCACAGATGCAGGTTAGGTTAGTTTAGGTTAGGTTAGGTTAGGTTAGGTTAGTTTAGGTTAGGTTATTAGTTAGTTTAACCCTCCCTATCCGCAACAAAGGTGATCCAAAGTGAGGAAGAAGGAAGGCACCATTTAGTATGGAGTTAAGGGAACGCGGAATCTATGCAGAAGGGGCATCGAAACATTAAATTGAGAAAAAAGATTATCAAACATGATAAAAGTTGAAGAAAGTAGTAGGTGCTGAAAAAACAGGACAGCAGTGAACCGAGAAAAAAAGATGGTCCTCAACATAACAAAGCGTTTTATTTCAACAAAAAGAAAGCCTACCTAATTCTCAGCTCGGGCCCTCACATTTTCCCCCTGGGAGTGCTAATTCCCATAGATACAACGGTTGTATCCCCCTGGGGGGATGCCCACAGATACAATAGTTGTACTCCTGTTGGGGGTAAAAATATTTCACGTAATTTTTTCAATCAGTCTTGCACTTTACTTCGTACATGCAACACTCGATCGTAGTACAGAGCTGCAAACAACAGTGAATAAATATGACAAATATATTCTTATGTACAGTGGGAGATATACAGTAGAATTGGGCTTTGAATTACAATAGAGTAATATATACAAGATGATATAAGACTAGGGCAAGATTTTGCTACGAAAAAACTCTAACTAATGCGAATGAAGTGATGGGAATTACAGCAAAAAGCAAACGTGGTGAGGAATATCCACCGTCACGACAACGAGAGAAAAAAAGCACTAAAGTTCTCGAGCTTTATCAGTCATGGAACAAAACTGCGATTATAAAGGTATCACATACAGACGATAATGTGTAAAATAGCCCTCAACTAACTCAGGGCAAAATAGAAAGCGTGCACACCGAGTAAGCTCGAAAGTTGTCCGAGAATGAACAAGGGCACGATGGAGCACATAATAAAGACATCACCTGAAAAATGATCTTAAATTGTACAGTTGCAAGCAGATAGAAGAAGTCTTCCTCCTAACCACAGGCCTTGCCTCCATCCAAGAATACTCAAGTGAAACCTTAACACCCAGTACAATACACTCTATCAAGTTGTAAACCCCAAATTGAAATAAATACAAGTAACAATTTTTTTTACACGCCCAAGAACGAGAAGTAACGTCTTTCTCTATCAGAGGTGATGTAACTTGCAGTACCATTACGTCTTTCTCTATCAGAGGTGATGTAACTTGCAGTAACATTAGAAAAACTTGCACCATTCCCACATGCAGGAGCAACCAAATTTATTCTACAGATACTCGCCTATTTCCTCCGGGCAAAACCACAGCCATGGGCTTAATTATTTGCTTCAAATTTCTGTGAGCAATTCTGGTGCATGTACAAGAGATCACAGTTCAAGTATTGATATACGTTGATCAGAACAGGCAATTTTGCATCAGTCCAATATCGGAGAGATGATATTGGGCTTGGCTTGCACAATTTCACCAACAAAAGCTGATTGCCGGAGAACCCAAAGAAAAAAGAAAAAAAATCTCATCTCAAAACAAAGATGTTAACCACCCTTTGCTAACTGTAGCATACACTGTGAAGAAGGACACTCTGCAGCAATCAATGTCTACAGTGCCGTTAGATTTGGACTGGAGCCCTCAAAACAAAGACGTTAACACCCTCCGCTAACTGTAGCAAGTTCTGTGAAGACGGACACTTTGTAACTGCAGCAACATCTTCAGTGCTGTTCAAGATGAACTTGAGCACAACGGAGACCACATTTACACAGCGCAGTGGACCACCTGAGACAGGGAGCAGCCTCATGACACCACCACGCACGGAGGGCTCTGTCCTGTCGTGCTGCTGTCATTGACGCTGGTCGTGTCAGGACCAGAGAGGTCCAGGCTCTGGCGCAGCTCGCTTATAACGTTCCGCACCTGGTAAGTAAAATCCAGAAATTAGGATTAAAGAGAACCGTGCAATAGAGTGGGTACAAAGCTCATTTTATAGTGTCAATGAAGATTGAATAAAACTAGCAGCAATTACGAAATTTTATCACGTCTCAATAACCAGAATTGGAGTTTACCATCAAGAAAGAGTGCGAATAAACGCACGGGAGAAAAGCTTTCACGGTTCACTAAAGCTCGAAACTCAGCAGCAATAAGGGGATGAAGTTCACCACAGAGAAGAAGCAGGAAAGAATGGCGTTGACAAAGGAATGAAATTTACCATGAAGAAGCAGTAGGAAAGAATAGCATTGGCGTCTACAACAGAGCTCGTGCCAGACCATTTTAAGTAAGCAAGTGAATAAAGAAAAGCAAGTTGCTAGAGTTTTAAAAAATAAGTACATATCGCGCCGAAAGTCAAAAAAGGTAGATAATTGTATACAATGTTTTCATTCTCACGGATTACTTCACTCGAATTTAGTAGTCACAACGAGCTCGCTTAGGCTAAGCTCATTATTGGTCTGAGATCACCAAGAGGGACAGAGCTTGTCAAAAGAGCCTCGGAAGGTACCACCACATCAGTCACACGCACCACTACACTAGCCACAGACAGCACCAGACCAACCATATTAGCGTGGAGGGCCTTGTGGTGAGGCAGGGCCGTGTATTTGGTGTAGGTGTCGAGGCTGTCGTGCAGTTTGAGGGTGAGGCTCTCGTAGTTGGAGCGCACCACCTCCAGCACCTGCGCCTCAGTCAGTGCTGAGATGCTGTGGTCCAGACTGTAGCGGTCCAGGGCTGGAGAGAAGTGGCCGATGATCGACCTGCACACCAGACACGCGAGTTAACACTTTGACTGCTGCAGGTAGAACTGAAGTTCGACCTGCACACCAGCACTAGAGTAAAGGAAGCACTCGGAGCGCGTACTAACAAGATTTAAAAGGTGAATTTGAAGAAAGGTGCTATGAACGAATGTGGTAGGTCCGAAATAAATGGAATCAAAAGGCTGAATCACAGTTACATTTAATCTCTCCCGGAAATGCAGGGCCAGTAAATTCGAGGAAGACTCGATGAAAAAGGCATCTCACCTTGTGCCTTCTGCAAACTCGATCTTCCCCAGACGGCTGTGGGTTGTCTCCCTAGATTACCAACCTCTTCTGCCTCTCCTTGGTCATTACACCCAGTACCCACAAACACCGCTAGGGCATACTAGAACGGAGATGATTGTTGCTAGTGTGTAGTGTAGCATTAAATAACCAAATCTGCAAGTCTTACGTATGAAAAAGCAGACGAATCCATCCCAATTTACACCACACGACACATAATGACACCAACAGTCAAGCATCACAAACTTGCGCCTTTTACTTCAGTAGTACACTGCAGCTGGTGCATGATTGGAGCACATTTGACTTAGTTAGGAATTTGAGATGAGCTACTAAGCTTGTTTTGAAAGCCACATTCTGCAATATGCTGTTTTTGCCACCAACACGACACATCAACGCCAAAACTGGAAGAAGCACACAGTTATAGACAGCTCAAAGGCTCAGGGCCATAAGAACCTTATTAGTATGTTTTTGACACCGTTAAAACTGTAAGAGGCACAGAGCTATTGGGTGCTGAGAGATTCAGCTCCTGGATAAGAATATTATTTAAGGAGCAGTCAGAGATTTCAACTGCTGTACAAGAATATTATTTATTGAGCAGTAAGAGATTCAGCTCCTGGATAAGAATATTATTTATCGAGCAGTCCGAGATTCAGCTGCTGTACAAGAATATTATTTATTGAGCAGTCAGAGATTCAGCTGCTGTAAAAGAATATTATCTATCGAGCAGTCCCAGATTCAGCTCCTGTATAAGAACATTATTTGTTGAGCAGTCAGAGAATTTTTTGCTGTATAAGAATATTACTACCCACCTGACATTAGCAAGGCTGTTGGTGAGGCGGTGCGCAGAGTCCTTATAGTCTCCGTCAGAGCGAGCGTAGCGCAGACTCAGGCTGTACAAGTTCTCGAAGACGACGTGCATGCGCATGATCTCATAGTACAGCTCGTCGTAACATGACGGGCTCGACAGGAACGTGTCCCCGTACGTGATGAACAAGTTGAATATGTTCACAACCTGAGTCACAGAGCGTATTACAGTGTCACTGTGAATGGAAGCGAGTGAAGGGGTGGGTAGTTGAAATTTTTAGTTCTGTTCTGGGTATTGACAATACCACCAAAGGGTTTGCAAATGCACCTTCTTTGACATAGAGAAGCAAGAGGTTGATTAATTCATTACAATTAAATGAAAAGTAACTACATTTTTCATATTTGCGTCCAAGAGAATATTGCTGTGAATGGAAAGTCATAGAGCAAAAGAAAGTTCTTTTTTCAACATCTTGCACAGAAAATTAACCAGGCTACTCTGTTCAAATGCTCCAGTCGATCATACGAACACCAATCAATCATACCAACACCAGTCAATAACACGAACACTGGACAATCATACCAATACCAGTCAATAACGCCAACACGAGCTCATCACACTTAAATAAAGTAATCAGATCACACCTGGTATGCCAGCTGGAATATATTGTGGCGCTTGACCAGCTGCGTCTCGTTGGCAACGATGAACTTGGTGAGGGCTATGAGGGCCGTCCACAGGTCCTTCCAGGCGTAGGGCAGCCGGACGGCATTGCGCTTCTGGTAGCAAAGGAGCCGGTGCACGATACCCACACACTGCAGGAACAGCTCCACCGGCAGCTTCTTGAGCATGTGCGACATCGTGAACTCCACCAGCAGGTCTGAAATGCAATGCTCAAATTAAAATACATATGAAGGGAATGTCTTGCACATGCATGGACTCTTTGCCAGTTTGAAACGCGACACTCAAATTATGATACATACGAAGGGAATGTGCTATTAACAAACAATAATGATTCTATAGCTTTAGTCTGCAAAATACAGACAGAAGAATGTTTTGTCCCTTACAAATCAAAATACAGTAAATACACAAGGAATGTCTTCAGTAATGATCCACAACTTTTATTAGCAATGCACTCCCCAACTAGAATCAACAGCAAATGCAAGAATTCTTAACCGGTCTGAAATGCAACGCCAAACTCAAAATACACACGAAGAGAATGTCTTATCAGAAACATTAATGATTCCATAACTTTTATTTGCAATGCACTCCCCAACTAGAATGTACTGAACACACAAAGATTTTTGCCATCAAGATGAGCCAACTCGAAGATTAGGCATTGACTGCCAACAGTAAGTATCTGCACACGTAATATCATTCAACTAAAGAGGTTAGAGCAAAATTTACTCACAAAGTGTAAAGTTATCGAGCTATTGGATTTATCACATTTCATACTAAGGATGACAATGTATTCAAGCAATGGAGTCTATCTCCCAATTCTGCAACCTACAACCTAAGCACGTCAATGTAGCAAATGCATAAACTTCATTACGAATGAGCAGCACAAGCTGAACATCACTATGAAGGAGCAGCACGAGCTGAATATCCCTACAAATGAGCAGTACAAGCTGAACATCACTAAGAATTAGCTGAACACACTACAAATGAGGAGCATACGCAAAACATCACTACCTAACACAGCGCAGGCAAGAGGCCTGGCACGATGCACAGATCCATGGGCAGGGGCAAGCTTGCGGTGGCGCATGGGCAGCCGGTGGAGCTCCACGGAGAACACAAGGTTGGCGTCGTGCAGCAGCAGGTTGCTGTACTGGTCCTCACTGATGCACGTCAGGATGATGAAGCACAGCTGCACGTTGTGGTGGCACTCCTCGCTCTTCGTGTCTTGCATCACGATAGAGCTGGGCACACAAAGGATGTCAGTTGTATAATGCTTAGTGAGTGCGGGTTTTAATATGCTCAATGAATGTGGGTTTTATAATGTTCCGAGTTTTATGCAATGTCAGTTGTGTAATGTTCAGTGAGCTTAATATAATGTGGGTTGTATAAGGAATGTGAATTTTATGTTCCATGAGTTTTATTTGATGCGAGTTTTTATTTTATACATAACGAGCTTTATATTATAAATAGCATATATAAATAATAACTAGCATAAATAGCTCTAGAGACGAGTTTTATTTAGTAACAATGGTGGGGTAGCGCATAGGTATTTTATAGATGTACACTTTCATTACTGTAAAAATGATATTCCACGCATGAGCATCAATTTACTATGTATCTCAACAACATTAAAAAGTGACAATATTAGGGGGTTCTCTATTCTATATATAAACTGAAACAGGGGCCAAAAGTATAACATAGTCATCGTAAGTTTAAGCCTCCCTAACTACATCAAAGGTGTTCTAAAAAGAGGAAGAATGAAGGCACAATTTAGAATGGAGTTAAGGAATGCGGAATCTATGCAGAAGACGTGTTCCCTACTCATAGAAACAGTGAGTTAAGAAAATCCCTTATGCAGAGAAAGAGTGAGTTAAGAAGTAAGTTTATGAAACGAGAATCAAATTTTATGAGAAAGTAACACGTAATGAAGAACAGGAAAGTAATAAGCCAAAAAAAGTGCTCAAGAATTTCAAATAACCGTAACCCTTTAATGCCCCAGAGGACTATACGGTCCTCTTTCGAGAGTAGCCTTAATATATTGTATTTATAGCTAAATTTGTTCCCTAAAGTGTTCTTTTAAGTTCATTGCCGAGTGGCAGTCTCTTATTCATTTTGGTATTGGAGACAACCTGATGGCAGGGCCAGTCTAAAGACGGTGGCTGTGCACTAATATGAGTACAAAATGCTCACGTTAAAGGATTAAAACCAAAAACATACACTCATTGAAAACAACGAAAAGCACAATAAGTACCCACCAATATTCCAAGAAGGTAACCATAAGATTCGTAGGCTGCACATTAGCTTCAAGCTGCTGTTGCTGCTGCTGCTCATACAACTGCAGCTCCTCATGATAATCTTGAGCAAGGCTCGTATTGAACGTGTTGTTGTTGTTGTTGACATTGGCTGCGATTTGGCTGGAGGTTTGCTGCTGTGGGTTGGTGGCCTCAGAAGTGGAGTTGGCCTGCGCCATGTTGAGGCAGTTGGTGTTGGGGCCACACTGGGACACGGGGGTGGTGGGGGAGGCAAGCACGGAGGAGGGAGCACTGCTGCAGGAGTCACCAGGGGCGTCGCAGGGGGGCCCGTGGGGTATGCCGTGCAGGGACTGCGTCGACACCGCAGGGGAGGGAGGACCTGACGCCTCCGTGGCCGCCGTTGTCAGGGCAGTGATGAAGTTCCTGTTCAGGTGCACCGCCTCGAACAGACCCAGCAAGTACGCGTCGTTTGCCCTGCGAGTAAATTTATATTGTCACAATTATTGCAATACATGTCCTTTGAGTACATTATCTTCATTGAGATACATGTCCTCGAAGTAAATGATTATAAAACATGCCCTGCCAGTACATCATTGTCACAATTGTAATAAGTGCCCTGCAGATGCATTATCATTTCATAATTATGGTACACGAAGTTTCACTCAGAGTCGTTCAGGACAACCTAAGGAGATCATCATCACAATCCTAATACACAGATTGTATACTTCCTACTATAAAAAGTCTTCATCAACAAACATTTGTTTAAGTTAGCAGAAATGCCATGAATAATGTAAGGTAAAAGGGTAAACACAAACAAGTCACATACCAAGCTCAAAAAAGTTAATAAATCTACACTTTGCAGTCAATGCGCACTAAATTGATCGTTTAACCCAGGCTTCAATTCGAAAACATGAATGGATTCTTAAGATCTTGCTTACCACTAAAAGCATATAAAATTTAGTGGTCCACATGATCTACGGAATGCAATTATGAATAGAGCTCTCCAAAAATCACATTTCAAAAGGAATTTAGAGAGTGCATCTCGAGTACAATGAGTAGGGGAGGAGAAAGAGTAGGGGAGGAGAAAGAGTAGGGGAGGAGAAAGAGTAGGGGAGGAGAAAGAGTAGGAGGGGAGAAAGAGTAGGAGGGGAGAAAGAGTAGGAGGGGAGAAAGAGTAGGAGGGGAGAAAGAGTAGGAGGGGAGAAAGAGTAGGAGGGGAGAAAGAGTAGGAGGGGAGAAAGAGTAGGAGGGGAGAAAGAGTAGGAGGGGAGAAAGAGTAGGAGGGGAGAAAGAGTAGGAGGGGAGAAAGAGTAGGAGGGGAGAAAGAGTAGGAGGGGAGAAAGAGTAGGAGGGGAGAAAGAGTAGGGGAGGAGAAAGAGTAGGGGAGGAGAAAGAGTAGGGGAGGAGAAAGAGTAGGGGAGGAGAAAGAGTAGGGGAGGAGAAAGAGTAGGAGGGGAGAAAGAGTAGGGGAGGAGAAAGAGTAGGGGAGGAGAAAGAGTAGGAGGGGAGAAAGAGTAGGAGGGGAGAAAGAGTAGGAGGGGAGAAAGAGTAGGGGAGGAGAAAGAGTAGGGGAGGAGAAAGAGTAGGGGAGGAGAAAGAGTAGGGGAGGAGAAAGAGTAGGAGGGGAGAAAGAGTAGGGGAGGAGAAAGAGTAGGGGAGGAGAAAGAGTAGGAGGGGAGAAAGAGTAGGAGGGGAGAAAGAGTAGGAGGGGAGAAAGAGTAGGAGGGGAGAAAGAGTAGGAGGGGAGAAAGAGTAGGGGAGGAGAAAGAGTAGGGGAGGAGAAAGAGTAGGGGAGGAGAAAGAGTAGGGGAGGAGAAAGAGTAGGAGGGGAGAAAGAGTAGGGGAGGAGAAAGAGTAGGGGAGGAGAAAGAGTAGGGGAGGAGAAAGAGTAGGGGAGGAGAAAGAGTAGGAGGGGAGAAAGAGTAGGAGGGGAGAAAGAGTAGGAGGGGAGAAAGAGTAGGAGGGGAGAAAGAGTAGGAGGGGAGAAAGAGTAGGAGGGGAGAAAGAGTAGGGGAGGAGAAAGAGTAGGGGAGGAGAAAGAGTAGGGGAGGAGAAAGAGTAGGGGAGGAGAAAGAGTAGGAGGGGAGAAAGAGTAGGGGAGGAGAAAGAGTAGGGGAGGAGAAAGAGTAGGAGGGGAGAAAGAGTAGGAGGGGAGAAAGAGTAGGAGGGGAGAAAGAGTAGGAGGGGAGAAAGAGTAGGGGAGGAGAAAGAGTAGGGGAGGAGAAAGAGTAGGGGAGGAGAAAGAGTAGGAGGGGAGAAAGAGTAGGAGGGGAGAAAGAGTAGGAGGGGAGAAAGAGTAGGAGGGGAGAAAGAGTAGGAGGGGAGAAAGAGTAGGGGAGGAGAAAGAGTAGGGGAGGAGAAAGAGTAGGAGGGGAGAAAGAGTAGGAGGGGAGAAAGAGTAGGAGGGGAGAAAGAGTAGGAGGGGAGAAAGAGTAGGAGGGGAGAAAGAGTAGGAGGGGAGAAAGAGTAGGAGGGGAGAAAGAGTAGGAGGGGAGAAAGAGTAGGAGGGGAGAAAGAGTAGGAGGGGAGAAAGAGTAGGAGGGGAGAAAGAGTAGGAGGGGAGAAAGAGTAGGAGGGGAGAAAGAGTAGGAGGGGAGAAAGAGTAGGAGGGGAGAAAGAGTAGGAGGGGAGAAAGAGTAGGAGGGGAGAAAGAGTAGGAGGGGAGAAAGAGTAGGAGGGGAGAAAGAGTAGGAGGGGAGAAAGAGTAGGAGGGGAGAAAGAGTAGGAGGGGAGAAAGAGTAGGAGGGGAGAAAGAGTAGGAGGGGAGACAGAGTAGGAGGGGAGACAGAGTAGGAGGGGAGACAGAGTAGGAGGGGAGACAGAGTAGGAGGGGAGACAGAGTAGGAGGGGAGACAGAGTAGGAGGGGAGACAGAGTAGGAGGGGAGACAGAGTAGGAGGGGAGACAGAGTAGGAGGGGAGACAGAGTAGGAGGGGAGACAGAGTAGGAGGGGAGACAGAGTAGGAGGGGAGACAGAGTAGGAGGGGAGACAGAGTAGGAGGGGAGACAGAGCAGGAGGGGAGACAGAGCAGGAGGGGAGACAGAGCAGGAGGGGAGACAGAGCAGGAGGGGAAACAGAGTAGGAGGGGAGACGGAGTAAGAGGGGAGACAGAGTAGGGGGGAAAAGAGCAACGTATGATTAGGAAGAGAAATAAGAGTATGAGAGCACGCACTTGATCTGATGGGAGCGGCTGGTGTGCTCATCAGACACAAACAGCCCCCCCACCATGGATGTGATGGAGGCCAGCCAGCCCGAGGACTGTGCCTCCACCATGCTCGCTGCAAATTTCCGGTTGAAGGTGCTCAGCCATGACCTGATAACCTGCACACCCGATACATTCTTTACTTTAATGATTCTTACTACACACCCGATACATGATTCACTTTAATAGCTCTTACTACACTTCTTCTACACACCCAATACACGATTTACTTTAATAGCTCTTACTTCACTTCTTCTAGCACACTTTGATGATCCTTTGATTTAATGAGTTTTCAATACTTTTTTTAATATTTTAATGCCATGTACTTTGATTATGTTTTTAATTTATTACTCTCAACATACTTAAGGTTGAAGGTGGTCAGCCCCCATGACCTCCCAATACATGCTTTACTTTAACAGCTCTTACTTCCAGAATGATTTTCCCATAATTATACTCTCTTTAAGGATTTTTAATGCAATATACATTGCTTTTTTAATTTGCATTTGCCAGCATACTTTACTACATGGGCAGTGAAAACTTGAAAACAAGACTACCCACAATTTGAGCATTGCTCCTAGTAACAGAAAGTGAAGATTATATGTACATCACGACCTCAGCAAGATTAAAGTGAATGCGTAAGTTTGTACTTCATGACCTGAGGAGCATGAATGCATTAGAGTTTGAACTTCATGACCGCAGCAAGACAGACAGGAATGTGCTCTTCATGACCTGAGAAGTATGAACGCTAGGAGTTAGCCCACCTGTCCATATCCATTGAGCACGAGCTCATTGTCGAGCAGGGAGAGCTGGACGGTGTAGGGGTTGACCATCTCATGCGAGCGGTACTGCACCATCAGCAGCACGAACATGACCGCGTCACCGCCGTGCAGGTGCCGGGAACACGAGTCTGCCAGCAACTAGCCAGGCAAAATATAGGTCTTAAATTTATACAAATGGACAACTGGGGTGCAAAACATTTGTAGGTGCTGAACTTCCTGAAGTAAAATAACTGGTAGTGTTGAACTTGTTGAAACAGAAAACTGGTGGTGCAGAAGATTGTTGTTTTACTTGTTGAAATGAACAACAGGGAGTGCTATTTATGGATAACAGTTCAATATGGACAACTTGGGGTGCAGAATATGGTTGTTTTACTTGTTGAAATGGACAACTGGGGTTGCTATTTATGGTTGCTCAATATGGACAACTTGGGGTGCAGAATATGGTTGTTTTACTTGTTGAAATGGACAACTGGGGGTGCTATTTATGGTTGCTGAATATGGACAACTTGGGGTGCAGAATATGGTTGTTTTACTTGTTGAAATGGACAACTGAGGTTGCTATTTATGGTTACTGATATGGACAACTTGGGGTGAAAAAAAGTTGCTGAAAGTATTGAAATAGATAACTGGGGGTGTTCAACTTATTAAAATGGACAACTGGAGGTGCCAAATATGATTGTTAAACTTATTGAAACAGGCAACTAGGGGGTGCAAAATATGGTTGTTATGCTTATTAAAATGGACAAATGGGGATAGAAAATTTAGGTGTTAAACTCACTGAAATGAACAACTGGGGGTGCAATGCAAAAATTTATTGAAGTAGATAATTGGTGGTGTTAAACTCACTGAAATGAACAACTGGGGGTGCAAATATTGCTCAAACATTTTGAAACAGAATTTTCTCACTCTAAGGGACACCTAATGTTATTTTGTGAGACTTGCATTACAACAAGGAAGAATTAGGGAAATATATGTGAAGAAGATGGAAGTGGGAAAATAATGTTTTGTAGTTTCAGAGTAAATTTTAAAGAGATTTTCCACAAAGAGACATCTTATTCAATGAGGTAAGAAAATTTTATTTACTATGAGTAATATCAATTAAGAGTTTACCATAACATTAACAGGCTTCTGACTTAAAAACCAATAATGAAATAAATATATACTGAATAAATCATATTTCAGAACAAAATCTGTTGCAGTGATTGTTCTCTTTTGTAGCAGATGTAAGATATAAAAAAGAACCCTCTAAACTCATAAATACTTAAGCAAGAAGTATAAGCCTTGCAGAGCCTGCAACAAGTTGATTGGAGTCCCTACATGGGCAAAAATAGGGTGTATGTTTTTGGGTGCTGCTATGGCGCGAGGTTTATCGCACCATAGCATGAGATCTATCTCTAGCAAGTACTATAGCGTGAGGTTAGGTTACTAACGGACATTACTAAAGTCCATACATTTAATCTACACTATAATAAGGGCCACGTCCGTTTGTCTGTCCGAAGCCAAACGAAAGAGTGTGATGAGCGTATCTGTGATACAAGCTTCATCAACTCTCCAGAGATTGAATTTTTTATTTCTAACGGCCTTTCTTTCATTCCGCCTTCTTTCTTATTTCAAATAAAGGGGGGTGGACTACACAGTTTAGTAATAAAAACTTAATTTTTACATCTCAAACTGCACCTGAGTAGGCAGTATAAGGCCACAGGCCTTACGCTGTAGTAGCACCCATTTATGTTTGTGGTGACAAGGACAGATGCTATCTTCATGCTACAATATAGTGGACTAAAAAGCTCTCCCATCAATCCAGATACAAGTAACACACAGCCGGGCAGAAGTGCAATTTGCATGGAGACACAAAGTAGAACGAGTCACTTCAATTTCAGACCACAGACACAGAAACATAAGGTAAGGAGGGTAAAAATGAACAGCTAAAAGATGTTTATACACATGTAAGACAAAGTGAAAGAACTTCATTAGGACTAACAAAGTGATAGTGATCAAAGGTAAACATTTAATGAAAACACTTCAACATATGCATGTAGCAATACACAAAATACATTACAATATTTTAAAACATATACACATGATAGTAATCAAAGGTAGATACTTGATCAAAACTTAAACACATGCATGTAACAATACACAAAATACATTAGAATATTTTAAAATACGGTCAATATTGAATATAATGTTGTCAAAGAATTTTATAATTTCGTAGGTTTAGATAGGTAATATAGTCGATTTTAAGACGTTTCACATGAATGACAATGTGCCCGGAAATGATTATTTTTGGAGATATTTAACTTTGAAGTTATAGGAACGTCGTTTATAAAATTGAACAAACGGAGAGGTAAATAAGCAGAAATCCGGTTCTGACGTAACGATAGGTAAGGTTAGGTTTGGTAAAGTTAATTTAGTTAAGTGTCCTAACCTAAGTAAGCCTAATATATCTTAATTTAACTCAACCATACCGAGGCCGATGACTCCCGCCAAAAAACTTGGCGTGGTCCGCGTCCGCAAAACGCCGGAAGAGCCATATCGAAACTGCCGTTAATGCTATTCTTACCTGGCGTTATTTATCCTATATCTCCTAAACTAAGCATTTCCGGGCATATTGTCATTCGTGTAAAACGTCTTAAAATCGACTATATTACCTATCTATACCTACGAAATTATGAAATTCGTTGACAACATTATATTCAATATTGACCTAAAATACATACACATGATAGCAATCAAAGGTAGATACTTGATAAAAACATTTCTACATTTGCATTGAGCAATACACTGCATAAATTTCTATACATTAAAACACATACACAGCTTTTCAAGGTGAAGTACTTCAAGGTATTAAGAGAGGAGGCAGCCACGAATGATAATTACCTGCATAACGGGATGGAAAACGCAGGTGATGGTGAGGTACTCGAGCAGCGTGTTTTGGTTGATGTTGTCTGTGGCCGTGCAGAGCACCAGCAGCAGCTTCAGAGACACGCTCTTCACGCACCCCGGATACTCCCCTAGTGAACGGACAATCATTATTTAACTTCGTGAACAGATTCTCATTCATACATACATATACCAGGCGTCTCCTCCCTATGGGAGGGTAGCCGACAGCAGGCCAGAATCATCACTCTTGGTCACTAGGAGGCAAGGGAGGCAGCACTGGCCATACTAGAACTACCAAACTCATCCTCAACTTCACATATTTTGATTTTACCTCATGTTGGTGTTACTTCACCAAAAAACTCTCATATTGCATTTTATCTCATACTAGCATTACCCTTTCCATCAAAAAACTGCAGATAAATACCTTCGGGCACCCCAGAGATTCTAATTCAAACCAATTAATCAGTTTCCTTCATTTCTCAGAAATTCAACTAGAGTGTAATTTCTATAATAGCAAAGAAACTTTAATCCATGAATTGAATGCTAAAAATGCAACATTATGTGCACAAGAGAACTGAAGTATAGATCCTTGAAAATGAATATTTTAATAAACAATATGCTTGGTAAAGAAAAAACTTCACATTCTCCAATTTTCTAAACATATGAATAATACTAATGGAAACCCAAATGTTCTATATTCAACCTAAGAGGAGGATTAAGTATTTTATCAATACTACATTTGATTTCATTTCACATCACTAAACCCCTAAACAAAACAACGATCTAAGTATGCTCCTAAGATTTAATTGCGTGATTATTAATACCTTGTTTTCTGCTGTAACAACAGTTATTAGGGACCCTTCTTTTAAAAGAGACTAGTATAGTACCTCTAGTAGTATAGACATTATTAAAAATTAGTAATAATTACAGGAGTTAATGATTTCTTGCTTTGGCTTGACCCCAATAAGGGAACATATAACTAAAATATAGATAAAGCATATATTGTTACACACTCAAAGAATTCTACAAACAAACATAATAAAGAATACATAACAATGATTTATAAGTAAAGATTGTAGCAAAGTGCCATCAACATCAACCTTGTCAAGTTCTTTCACTTCACCTCAGTTGCAAATACTATTGACACAAAGCACACCATATTGTTTGTAAAACTAACCAGTGAGGAAATTGGAAATAAGTTGAAGGAGCTGTCTCATCAGGTCCTCAGCAGCATCAAAGCCAATAAGAATATTGATGACATCACAGGCCGAGCTGCTCATGGACAGAGTATTGGAGCCGGACACCGGAGCCGTGTTGCTTCCACCTTCACACTTCCTATACACGCCCCGCACCAAGCCACACAGTGTCTGTTGGTGGCCAATTCCCGTCATTATTTCTCCACAGAAGTTCATTGGAGTAGGACAAGAAAGAGTATGAGGAGTAGGATGAGAATTGAGTATGAGGAGTAAGGCAGGGAAAAGTATTAGGAGTAAGACGAGAAAGATTACAAAGAGTTAAACAATTAAGAGAATGAGGAGTTAAACAATTAAGAGTATGAAGAGTAATATTCCTTCTCTGGCCTGCATAATCACACTTACTGTACACACACCACACAAAGCCACACAGTGTCAGTTGGTGTCCAATCTATGCCATTATTACTTTCCAAAGAAGCACTACATTTTCAAACAAATTGCTGGCTGCAAAAATTTGGTTTAAATTACATCCTGAAAAACTAAAAAGCAGCATCTTCAATTCTGCAAGATACTATGGAAAGGATTGCAGTGCATAGCAGTAAAAAGGTTCATAAGAAATGTACAATTTTGTGAATCTACATGTCTTTTTTTCCTTCAACACAGCCTGCTAGTATAGATAATGAAAAGTAACAATCAAAAGAGTGCAGATCTAGATGGATATTTAAGCAGCAATGAGGAGCAAAGACTGTTATTCTGCAATCATAATGTCAGAAGAAATCAGTTTAGGCTACACATTTTATAACAGAAAGCCAGCACAAAGTTAATCCTATACACTGCTTCGTCAATATATAGGGTAAAATACAGCAAGTACAACAAAAATCAAATGTCATTCAAACAACAAATAAGGAATGGAAATAAGATAGTGTACCATAACAAGACAACTACAAGATTTTGGTATTAATGCTTGTTTGCAGGTGTAGAAAACATATTGATGAAAAATTTTTTATGTAAAAAACAAACTGAAATCTGGAATTGAGATATTTCTGTATTTTATCTCTCTTAAGATGCAAAACTTGAAATACTGCTTGAATTTATTAAAAAACAAGAGCCTAAAAAACTCAAGTAAGTGAGATCAACATTTCTTTGAAGGAAAATGTACTTTTCCTAAAATAAATACATTTACCAGTGCTTGCTTCAGCAAAGTCTACTCACGAGCATTGCGTTGACACAACGTATGGTATGCGAGGGCTGCAGAGCATTGCTGAGGGTGGCCACACACTCGGCAAAAAGGCCATTCAAATTAGGCTTGAGAGCTGCCAGCTGCTCCACGCTCAGTCTGCTGATCTCCCCCTCCAGTACAGACAGCTTTGGCTGAGCAGACACAACAACAAAATAACTAACAAAAAATAAACCAAGTGTAATAAGTGTTTATAGTGAGCTATTTCAAATTCACCACAGTACAAGCTAATGTATGAATCTGAATTACTCTAATTTATAATGAAACTAGACAGCATGTGTTCCAAACTATGCTTTTATCAACATAAATCAAAAGGTTTAAAGCAAATGCATCAAAACAAGAAAGTATTTTTGTTTATTCTGATACTGAAGTATTGTCATTCCTTACCTTTAACAAGAAAAAATCTTCCCAAAACCTTGATGGTGGAGGTTTATTGGAGCCTATAGCAGGAGCTGATGCAAGGGAAGGGTGGATGGCAGGGTGCAGCAGCTCCTCGTACATCTGCACCACCTTCTCCTTCAGCTGTCCTCTACGAACCCCGCCTCCCTTGAGCTTGCTTGACATGCTAGACATGGTAGTCATATTTTCAAGATTTGCTATAATCTATGTTTCTAAATTCTAAATGAAAAATGTTGATCAAGTTATTAATTAATTGTGAGCAAATAATAATTCAAATGTATTTTATTCTGATAATATTTTTGGAGCTTCTGAAATAAAGAAAATCAATGCTTGAACAAATTAGGTAGAGATTTAATAATATGCAAGAAAAATGCTGCAGCAGTATTATCAATCTCAGAATAATTTCAATGCAATGCGAAAAAAAAAAGCCTTAGAAGTTTATTACTAAGCAAATCAAGGAAAACTATTACTGCATTTTTACTTCTTTAGACAAAATATTTAATGATCAATAAAGCACAATATATAACTATTAATTGTAAGTAATCTTGGAATCAAATAGCTAACTAACTTTGGCGTAACTTGTATATCCCAATGCCAAATATATCCTATTTATTCCTGTGATTTGTAATTAAAAAAAAAATTCAGTCCTCCCCCAATAAATGCTCAAGTAGCTCAGTTTCTTCCTGCCTTCACCAGTAAAATATCCTATTTTTTCATCACCATCAACAACAAAACATTTAATTTCCTGTCACCAGCAATAAAAAGCATAGAAATCTGACTGAACAGCAGATTGTACAGACACCTGTTATCAAAATGCCAAACAGAGAACAGGGTAAATGTGGAGGAGAGGATCATAATTGCGTATCACATAGCAACACTACAATGGACTCTTCCTTTTGACGCGCTTGATCATTCCCGCCATCTAAGACAAAATGAACATACGGTAAATGTTGAGGATCACCCGGGAATCAATATTTGATTTTTTGTGGCCTATACATAGTTAATTAGATCTAAATAAATCAGTTTTCTTCTATGCACTTTCCGTCGTAAATAAGTATTTCACGAGTTATGGCGGTAAATTAGTTACTGCAACTCAAGTGTTTGAAGCAGGAATTAATTCATCAAGCTCAGCAAATGTCAACTTAGAAGTTGTCTTAGAGTAAGTTGTATGATACTTTTTATATTTCGTTTATAATTAATGGCGTCATGAAGTTAAAGAACCCCAATTTCTGCCAACCAATTTGGGGGCTTGAAATCAAATATTAAGCACTAGAGCTAAAAAATGTAATGCGAGCAAAGCGTGACATTTGAAGTGACAGTGGGTGACTTGAACAGGTATTTGGGAATGATTTTCTTTTGTTGTTCACATTTTTGAATAAAATGCAATTAATGGTTTTTAAGTATAAAGTACATAAAGAGAACATCTATGTAAATTAATAAAATCCATCTCACAGATAATTTCAACATTGATATGTGTGATTCATTGTAAATATATTAGTTATTTGACATCCGATAAAATTATCTACCAAAGTTTTTACTGGATATTTCTCGATGAAGTTAGATGGCATAAGAAAGAAAAAAAAACCGTTCATTTCAAAAAATTGTGATACATGAGATGCCTTACAACATATTGGGGTTTAAAAATTTCCTAATATAAAACGTCCTCAATTGAACTCATAACAATTTCATATATAATAAAATTATGAATTACAATCATTGTAAAACGAAATATTTACCATGACACTATTGTGTTCAGTAATGCCAGTTGATACATGTAAGTTACGATAACATATTTCAAAATTCAATTTTGAATGTTGTACAAAAATTTCCTACATTACAGTTTTTTGTTCTTGTTTGAAAATTGTTTGAAAAAATACAATTTATGACTCTAAACATGTTTCGCAATTTGTGGAGACATTGAGTGTTCCATTTACAATTGCAACCAGTGCTTTGATATTCAAGTGACCAAGCCATCCGCAGTCATTGCGCTGACGCTGATTATTCATAAATCGTGTCAGTAAACTTTTGAAGGTTGAACAGTGTGAGTGCGCTGAAGCGTTTCTACTCACTTTTGTTCTGATTCGGTGAGTTTGCCAATTGTAGTTTTTACCTCTTTTATTCTAAAGTAACCAATGTTTCAAGGAGATATTCGGCAGAATGTGCAGCAGTTGTGTAACTAGTTTGAATCTTTGCAGTCTTTATATAAGTAAATACACATGCCGGTGTATTGCCTAACATTCTGAGGACCACAAAATTATTATTATTTTACCGGTTACTTACGCAATACAAATGAGGTTCTGCTTGCTAGTTATTTCAATTCCTATAAAATATATTATCAAGATTTGAAAAAAAATATAGCGTTAAATGCCTGTGAGAAAGACACGCAACTAACTCATTATTGTCAGTCGTAGTAGTTTGAGTTACATCGAAACAGCGCTTCATTGTAAGAAAATGAATTTTAGAGATATATTTTCCATGCTTTCTCTATAGTTTTATTTTGCTACGAAAAGATTAACTGTGTATAAGAGTTTGATTTAAAAAAGGTAATTTTTGTCGTCTGGTACTCAAGAAGCTCTTGTCAGTAACAGCTTATATGTGAATAACACGGTATCAATTTTTGAAATAAATGCAAATATTTTAAAATTTTGTAGTGCTTCACACAACGACGAGAAAAAGCTGAGAACTTTTGAAGGATTAATCCGGATTTGCGAGAAAGACAAAATTGTACAGTGCACGAAAAGCCCGATTAATTGAAGAGTTGAGATTCTATCATTATCAGTGCTTTGCTGGTCTCTCATCGTTCTAAGATGTTCTTATTTTCCAGAACATTGTGGTGAAGCTCATAGAACTCAAATGATTGATACTGCAGTAGAAAGATTCAAAATTTTGTGTATTACGTTATTTAATTTTGAGACTAATTTAGACAAGCACAATAATTTAACCAAGTGCTCGGAGGTTAAAAACATTATTTAAAAAAACTATGTTTTCTACAGAGGTTTACAATGTGATATTACCAAACATTGCAATAATGAGAAAGAACAGCAACAACATGGATGCAAAATAGCTATTTATTGTTTCAGCAGCTAGCTTATGTAGTGAAATTATTTCACTACGTGTTTTGTACTTTGCGGGTAGTGCTGTACGGTACGTAGCGCTCCATACTGTGACCGCCTGGTTAAACCATTCGGAAAAAAAACTAAGCCAAAGTTAATGTTTGCACGACTGTTGCGTTAGGACCTTCATGCAGTGCACTTGACTACGAGCAGACTAAATTAAGCTTCTTGCTTGATGGTTGAGCAGTCTATCATGGTACCATGGTCTATACCGTGCTTGGGTAATCCTGCACCCTCTTTTACCAATGTACTTAAGGTGTTTTTGCGGGGTGTTCAGTCGGCAGAAGAGCTACGATCTTGTGTAGAGAGCCGGCTCTTGCAAGACATGTCCTGAGATTATACGTGTTATGTCTATTATACTTGCCATGTTTTAAATACATTGTTACTTATCCATCTCGTAACTTACCCTAGTGTCTGGGCCTAGGTATTTAGCCTGAATAGCTAACCCTTGCCTGGTCGGCATCCTGACAGATCGGCGTCTTGGTGGTAAGACAATTAGCAGGCTAGTTTCACTACACTAATATTACTTCAAAACTTAAGTGAATTCAATACTTAAAAACTTTCAGGAATTGCCACACATTTACTTCTAGGTACCTGGTAGCCTTATAAATTATGCAACAACAACCATAACAAATACTAACTAATACTAACTAATACCATAACTAATAACATAATAACTAATACTAATACTAATAACAACCATAACTTCTAAGGTTTTTAATGAAATGAACTAATCTTCATGAACAGATTTTGAAATTTTTCAAAACCAAAAAGATACTTGGAAAACGTGAACTAGTTTAATGTTTGATCAAAAAAATTTTTGAACTTTTTTCTAATTTATGTCCTTCAATTCTGAAATTACACCCTGTTGCACACTGCAACCATTGACTACTAATTCATCAACTTGAACTTCACTACCTCTATCATTACCTTGTATGAACTTATACCAATCTTTTATTCCATCCGGACCTTTCTTTCTTAGATTTTCAACTTGGTGTCTCTCCTCTTTAACTCTAGCCTCATTAATCATTCTCCTTACTTTCTTCTGCTGGTCCTTGTACTCATTCCATGCACTCTGCCATTCATCCTCAGTAATTCTGTTTCTTTCATACATTTTCCTCAAACTGCGTTGTTTCTTATTTAAAGTCTTTCTTCTCATTCATTCTTCCTTTATCTCACTTGTGAACCACCTGGCATTCCCTGTCCCTTTCCTACATTTTATTCTAACTACCAATCTTTTGCTCTGCCACATCATACAAGGTTTTTGCAATCTCACCATTTAGGTCATTTACATTTCTACACCTGTTCCAGTTACACTTACTCAATTCATTATTAAATTCTTCCCAGTTTGCCATTTTTATCTGCCAACTTTCTTTCACACTACTGACCTTCTGCATTGACTTCTTTCTATCCCAGTTATATTAAAGCACAAGCATTTTATGGTCACTATCAATATCAAAATCATCTTCATCTACAAACATTTCATTGACACACTCTCTTGCTCTACTATTCACAATCATAGAGTCAATTGCAGTTTTCCATTCTCTGCTTTGCCATGTATGCAAGCCATTTCCTATTGTGACATTCAGGTTTTCAAGTTCATTCTCATCACAAAAATCTATCAATTTTTGTCCATTTGCATTCACTGGCTCACCAAGTATACCAACATGGCCATTCATGTCCCCCATCACAATCAGAGGGCACCTGCAGTGTTCTCGTACAATCCTTGTAAATATTTCATTCTTTTTTACATTCTCTTCATGAGCTAAGATCCCATCAGTTGTCATATAACATACAATCACAACAACACATTCTCAGGCATGCATTCTTTCACACTTAATTGCTAACAAATCTTCACTTTCAGGTTCATTTCCAACAGGAAGTTCTTCTAATTTCCAATTCAGAGCATTTTTTAGAATAAAACCAACTCCACCACCCCCAGGTAGCAAGAAATTATTAGGCCAATATTGGGTTGATAATTTTTTATTGACCTGATATTGGAATCTTGGATTACAATATTAGGCTAATATCGAGACAATAACGAAAAAATATATATTTATTTATGATATCAACTTGTTATTGGGACAATGTAGTAAGTAGTTTTATTTCTAATATTAAACTAAGAGTGTATATATATATGTACGATATTCAGATAAGTGGAAACTATCTCATAATAATCAAAAATCTTGCAATTTAATAAAATTTGTTAAAATATAAATTATTATTGCCCAAATATTGGGTTGATATTGTACGCCAATAATTAGTGATGTATCGGTATCGGTATCGGTATCGGGCAGTATCGGCCATTTTTACTGGTATCGGTATCGGCAAAATTCGGCCGATACTTTACCGATACATTCCAATAATAAGTATATTATCATGAAAATGAAGGTCATAAACCGTAAAAGTAAAATTAAGGATCTAATCTAACAACACCCGTTGTGTGTTTATTTACATATTTATTGATATATTTGTTTGGTGTCCGCTTCTTGAGAAACATAGGATATCCGAGTGTGCGGTATCATGGATACCTAATATCTCCGTGTAACATTGAAAGATGGCCCTTGCATGCAATGATATGTTTGACATTTTATCAGGATAACTTCGGTTAAGGTAGGTTAGGACAGGAAAGGCTGAGTAATGTTGACGGAATTTTTTCACGGGCCACCTAGCTTAACGATGACATTGTACATAGAATTTCCACGGATCCTGCTACTCCCTAAAAATACCCTTAGTTTATTTGTTTGGAGTCCGTTTCTTTCCTTTTTCTGTCACGCTCATAAATGTAGCCATAATGACCGTATCTGTGATACGAGTTTCACCAGTGCCCAAGTACAATAATATTTTTTATTACGGGTACTGTTATGATAAAAATATTTGTTAGTCATCTACGTGTGGAAAATTTGTTCAAGAAAGGTATTGAATCCCGTCATTTTTGGCGGGCCGTGCACACTAGTAATCAAATAAAGAGCCTATTCATAGCTAGTAAATTAGTTAGCTAACTGTTCAATTACAGCGTTTAATCAGGCCCGCTAACTGAATTGACTACTTTTAATTCCCGATGAGTTACGTACGGTCAATGAGTGAAAGCTATGTAGCATGAATAGTTGAGCACAGTAAAAACATAGTAGCGACATAAAATTGTTATACTTTTACAACTAAAAACCCATATAGTTGAGAAAATTTTTATTAGTTAACGAATGTGACAGGCTAAAAAAAAGTAAACCAAATAAATAAAGTTGAAGGCGAATTTTAAAGTTTTTGTAAATTTAGTACAGAAGTAGCTGAAAATTCTATTTTAATTTAGCATGTAAATCGTCGTACATTACGAATCTTGCATTTTTCTTCTATTTCAAGATGTTTGAAAAATTCACGAACAATCTAACAGATGGTTGCGTATTTGCGGATCTTTTCGGTTTTGGGGCCTCTCGAATTTTAATGTTTTCTTTTCGTCAAAATATGTATTTTTATAAAATATGTTTTTATGTATTTATGCAAATATATGTATTTTGGAGTGAAAAACACGAAAATGATAACCATTTTGTGGAAAAATTATTCATTAAGTGTTACTAACCTAACCTAACCAAGAGTATAATTTCAAACACCTCACTGTTCATCATGGTGAAAACTTCGTGGACCCTGCAACAGGTCTACACACTCAAATTATTGAGAGTGTATGGCATAGTCTAAAAATGAAAAAAACGTCAGGGAGGCACTCACCTACAAATGATGGACTCGTATCTGTGTGAATTTGCGTGGCAAAAACATACCTAGAACCCGCAGTATTTTCGTAAAATATTAATGGGTATAAGCAAATTTCAGGCTTAATAAATAATTTTTCCACGAAATGGTTATCATTTTCGTGTTTTTCACACCAAAATACATGCTATGGGGAAAAGAAAATATTAAAATTCGATGGGCCCCACACCGAAAAGAGCCGTGTTTGCTTCTGCACACTGTGTGTGTTGGTACATACGTACACTACTTGCGTTCACGCTGCTATTTCTGAGACTAAATGCTACATTATATTACTAGTTTATGCCTGCAAATGGAGAAATATATGATTTTTAATTAATTTAGTTGGATAATAACTTCAGTTGGCAGATAAAGATTGCTAAACAGTGAATACTTGTTTATTCATACATGCTGATAACGGTATCATACAAAATAAAGCGGAAAGATGACGCAATCGAAAAACTTTGTGCGGGAAACGAATCTAACGATTAAGTTAACATAGCAAGAGCAGTTTTATCATTCCTTCTAATCGAAAACTTTATCGTCAATATTGTTATATTATTAAATATATTAGTATATAATTTTATTATAACACCCATGTAGGGCTTATAATGATTTTATTTAAATATTTGTGTGCACAGCCCATCAAAAATGATGGGATTCAATACCTTTCTTGAACAAATTTTCCAGATGTGAATAAATTAAATTATTCTTTTACTTGTGCACTGGTGATCCTCGTATCACAGATACGGTCATTATAACTATCCTTATGAGTGTGACAGAAATGGAAGAAGCGGACTCCAAACAAATAAGCCAAGGGTATTGTTAGGTAGTAGCAGGACCCATGGAAATTCCACGGACAATGTCATTAAAGATAGGTGGACCCGTGAAAAATATGTCAACATTACCTAACCAATGCTCGCCAAACCTATCCTGATAAAATGTCAAAACATTTCAATGCATGCAGAAGCCATCATTCAATGTTTCACTGAGATATTCGGTATCCATGATACCGCACACTCAGACATCCTGTGTTTCTTATGAAGCGGACACCAAACAGATATATAAATAAACACAGGAGTATTATTAGGCTAGATAATTGTGAAAGTATCGGTATCGGTAGTAGTATCGGTCAAAGTATCGGTATTTTCAAGTATCGAAGTATCGGTATCGGCCAAAAAATGGGTATCGGTATCGGCCAAAAAAATGGTATCGGTACATCACTACCAATAATACGGAGTAATTTGTTTAAGGAAACACCTCAATATCAAGTCAATAGTGACTCAGTAATTAGCTGATACTGGGTTAAAAATAAGTTATTATTGGGACAATATATTCTACCAATATCCACTTGATGTCAGAAAATGAGTATTGGGCCTGCAGTACCCTACCTTAGTTACCCCTCAAACTCAGTTCTAGTCTATTTGTGTTCAGTTATACTAGTACGTGTAAATGTAAAATTATCAAAAAGTTAAATGCTGAAAAATAAATAATAAATGACCTATGGCAATTTCAGGAGAAGTACGAGCTTGTTGTTAAAGTCGCTACTTCACTCGCCACAAGCGAAACTTGGTTGCTAAAGAAGCATTATCATCAGGCCTTACGTGCCAATATTTTGCTAAGGAACATCTCATTATGAAGTCCATAGTGACACAATAATTAACATTGAGTTAGTGAAATTACCATTATCGTGGCCATATGTTTTACAAGTATCAACCTATCAGGAATTGAGTATTAAGCCAATATTATTGAAGGGAACACTTCATTATCAAGTCAATATTGACACAATATTTAATTGATATTGGGTTGATGATAATATTGTTATTGGGCCAATATATTTTTCTAATATCAACCGAATTTTCCAAAATAAGGTATTGCCCCAATGTTCATTTTGAATATCCAGTCAATATTGAGACTGTATATTGGCTCAATATTAAGTCAATAAATTTTCTACCTGGGCCTCTTTTTTGCCAATTCACACGCCCTTTTCCTATCATATAGTACATACTCTCCTTACATATTTCCGCAGAGTTAAAAACTTTTGACTACCCTTGAGATCATCAGGTCATGTAAGCCGAGGGAGTAACATAACTAAACCTACTTTGGTAAATGTTGAGGACTTGACCATAATTGATTTTCGAATTTTCGATGCCGTAATATGGTTAATGAGATCAAAAGAAACAAGTTTTCTTCAATGCACTTTCCGGGGGAAACGAGTATTTTAAAAGTTATAGCGGTAAATGAGTTACCGAAACTCCAGTGTTTCAGGCGGGGAAAAATATACCGCGCGGTCCGACGTGAAAGTAAACAGGCGTTGCCGCGCGCCAACCAAGCCGACTTTGCTAGAAAAAATAAAGAAGAGAAGCAAACCCCCTATTACAAACGTAAAGAGGTTAGGTCGTGAGGGCTAGCAACAGTTCTTTTAGTGGAAATTATAAAGAAAGGTTTTAACCGACCCATTACATCGAACGTTCGACGTATCTGAGAGCATTCGAATAAATTCGTTCGGATCGACAAATGAACTCGTCATCTCAGTATTTATACTAATGCATACTAGAATTTCACTTTATTGATAATTCTCACTAAAAGAACTGTGGCTACCCCTCACGACCCAACCTCTTTAAGTTTATAATAAAGTGTTTACCGCTGCTTATAAAGTGTTTACCGCTGCTTCGACGTCACTGGCAGCCCTGAGATGACGGTATATCGTCGATTCGACGTATCTGGGAACTTTCGAGTTCAGTCTTTCGCATCGACAATATAACTCGTCATCTCATTAATTATGTTTATGCATAGTAGAATTTCAATTGATTTCCAATTTTCACTAAAAGAACTGTGGCTACCCCTCTCGACCCAACCTCTTTACGTTTGTAATAGGGTGATGCTTCCCTTATTCATTTATTCCCGCCTTAAACACTGGAGTTCCGTTAACTCATTTACCGCTATAACTTTTAAAATACTCGTTTCCGCCAGAAAGTGCATTGAAGAAAACTTGTTTCTTTTGATCTGATTAACATTATTTAGGCATCGAAAATTCGAAAATCAATTATGGTCAAGTCCTCAACATTTACCCATACTTTAATCAACTTACAAATAGTTTATTAAAGGATTGATAATTTGTCATTGTTAAAAAAATATCAGTATTTGCGACTTGTGGCAATCGTTAAGGGGGGGCTTCAACCAGGAAAACACATCCACAGAGATCGCAAATCACACAAATATTTCCCAATAATGAGGACAGAGAGGAGAAAATTGTGTGAACAAATAAGAAAAAAAAAACAAATATGACAGCAGTATAAATTACCGACTTTAAACTTGAACTTGAACTTGAACTTGAGGGCCGACAGTGTTGGGGCCTTTGTAACGGCCTACAATTCCCTCCACAATTTTCACACAGAGTTCAGCGCCTGGTACCAGACTTGTCCACTAAACTACTCAGGATCTACGATCCTTGTCACAAGCCTCCATTGGAAGGCATCACCGGGACAACCAGTGTGTCAAAACACCATTCCCCGGCACATTGGGTTATTACAGCCCATTCTACCAGACTGGCTCATTCCAGTCACTGTCTCTTATTCCAGGCACGCACAAGAAACACTTTCATAGCCTCAGTGATACTCGCATTACACTCCTGATCCAATCCAGCAAGACAGCTCATACCACAATCATCTTCAGCACATCTGGCATTCCACTCATTCTCTCCATACTGCTCAGACACCACATTCATAAAACTCTCTCTCTCTTGCTCATACTTACTACATTCCAGCACAAAATGCTCAATTGTTTCCTCTGCTCCACTATTACACTGCTGACATAATCTGTTATTATTCTCATTCCATCTCCATGTACGTCTGTTCACACTCAATGACTTACATCTCACAGCAAACAAGAGTTGACTTCCATAACTACCATCATAGAACAGCTCAAACTTAGGTGCTTTCTTTTTCATATACCAGTTAAGTGTAGGCTTCCGCATCATGCTAAGCTTCCACTTATTCAATCCATACTCTTTTGTTTGTCTCTCAATCTCTTTCTTCCACCTCTTGCAGTCCCACTCAGGCCCTACACCTCCAACATTTATTAAACTCCAGTCATCCACAGGTCTCCCAATTCTAACATGAATAATCTTTTGCATACTGAGTTTCCTTGCATGCCCCTAACATACTTTCTCCCAATAGCTTACACTCAGATTCCATTCAAAGATTCGCCTTACCCACCTGCTATTCTGCATTCTTTCAATTCTCACCTTATAATTCAGCACAGCTTTCATCATTCTTTCTGAAAATAGGCTCCACCCTAGGTCACCTCTAATGGCTTCTATAGCTGTCCATTTTGGAGCACCCAATGCTACACGTCCTACCTTATTTTGTATCACATCCAGCTTTTCAAGATCACTTCCATTCCAAGCAAGAGCACTCATACCATACATGACACTAGGTACAGCAACATACTTCCACATTCCTCTCACACATTCGTACTTGTTGGCTCTGTATCTGGCCACACTACCAAACCGTCCACTTAGTGATGTACCGATACCATTTTTTTGGCCGATACCGATACCCATTTTTTGGCCGATACCGATACCGATACTTCGATACTTGAAAATACCGATACTTTGACCGATACTACTACCGATACCGATACTTTCACAATTATCTAGCCTAATAATACTCCTGTGTTTATTTATATATCTGTTTGGTGTCCGCTTCTTAAGAAACACAGGATGTCTGAGTGTGTGGTATCATGGATACCGAATATCTCAGTGAAACATTGAATGATGGCTTCTGCATGCATTGAAATGTTTTGACATTTTATCAGGATAGGTTTGGCGAGCATTGGTTAGGTAATGTTGACATATTTTTCACGGGTCCACCTATCTTTAATGACATTGTCCGTGGAATTTCCATGGGTCCTGCTACTACCTAACAATACCCTTGGCTTATTTGTTTGGAGTCCGCTTCTTCCATTTCTGTCTCACTCATAAGGATAGTTATAATGACCGTATCTGTGATACGAGGATCACCAGTGCACAAGTAAAAGAATAATTTAATTTATTCACAGCTGGAAAATTTGTTCAAGAAAGGTATTGAATCCCATCATTTTTGATGGGCTGTGCACACAAATATTTAAGTAAAATCATTATAAGCCCTACATGGGTGTTATAATAAAATTATTTACTAATATATTTAATAATATAACAATATTGACGATAAAGTTTTCGATTAGAAGGAATGATAAAACTGCTCTTGCTATGTTAACTTAATCGTTTGATTCGTTTCCCGCACAAAGTTTTTCGATTGCGTCATCTTTCCGCTTTATTTTGTATGGTACCGTTATCAGCATGTATGAATAAACAAGTATTCACTGTTTAGCAATCTTTATCTGCCAACTGAAGTTATTATCCAACTAAATTAATTAAAAATCATATATTTCTCCATTTGCAGGCATAAACTAGTAATATAATGTAGCATTTAGTCTCAGAAATAGCAGCATGAACGCAAGTAGTGTACGTATGTACCAACACACACAGTGTGCAGAAGCAAACACGGCTCTTTTCGGTGTGGGGCCCATCGAATTTTAATATTTTCTTTTCCCCATAGCATGTATTTTGGTGTGAAAAACACGAAAATGATAACCATTTTGTGGAAAAATTATTTATTAAGCCTGAAATTTGCTTATACCCATTAATATTTTACGAAAATACTGCGGGTTCTAGGTATGTTTTCGCCACGCAAATTCACACAGATACAAGTCCATCATTTGTAGGTGAGTGCCTCCCTGACGTTTTTTTCATTTTTAGACTATGCCATACACTCTCAATAATTTGAGTGTGTAGACCTGTTGCAGGGTCCATGAAGTTTTCACCATGATGAACAGTGAGGTGTTTGAAATTATACTCTTGGTTAGGTTAGGTTAGTAACACTTAATGAATAATTTTTCCACAAAATGGTTATCATTTTCGTGTTTTTCACTCCAAAATACATATATTTGCATAAATACATAAAAACATATTTTATAAAAATACATATTTTGACGAAAAGAAAACATTAAAATTCGAGAGGCCCCAAAACCGAAAAGATCCGCAAATACGCAACCATCTGTAAGATCGTTCGTGAATTTTTCAAACATCTTGAAATAGAAGAAAAATGCAAGATTCGTAATGTACGACGATTTACATGCTAAATTAAAATAGAATTTTCAGCTACTTCTGTACTAAATTTACAAAAACTTTAAAATTCGCCTTCAACTTTATTTATTTGGTTTACTTTTTTTTAGCCTGTCACATTCATTAACTAATAAAAATTTTCTCAACTATATGGGTTTTTAGTTGTAAAAGTATAACAATTTTATGTCGCTACTATGTTTTTACTGTGCTCAACTATTCATGCTACATAGCTTTCACTCATTGACCGTACGTAACTCATCGGGAATTAAAAGTAGTCAATTCAGTTAGCGGGCCTGATTAAACGCTGTAATTGAACAGTTAGCTAACTAATTTACTAGCTATGAATAGGCTCTTTATTTGATTACTAGTGTGCACGGCCCGCCAAAAATGACGGGATTCAATACCTTTCTTGAACAAATTTTCCACACGTAGATGACTAACAAATATTTTTATCATAACAGTACCCGTAATAAAAAATATTATTGTACTTGCGCACTGGTGAAACTCGTATCACAGATACGGTCATTATGGCTACATTTATGAGCGTGACAGAAAAAGGAAAGAAACGGACTCCAAACAAATAAACTAAGGGTATTTTTAGGGAGTAGCAGGACCCGTGGAAATTCTATGTACAATGTCATCGTTAAGCTAGGTGGCCCGTGAAAAAATTCCGTCAACATTACTCAGCCTTTCCTGTCCTAACCTACCTTAACCGAAGTTATCCTGATAAAATGTCAAACATATCATTGCATGCAAGGGCCATCTTTCAATGTTACACGGAGATATTAGGTATCCATGATACCGCACAATCGGATATCCTATGTTTCTCAAGAAGCGGACACCAAACAAATATATCAATAAATATGTAAATAAACACACAACGGGTGTTGTTAGATTAGATACTTAATTTTACTTTTACGATTTATGACCTTCATTTTCATGATAATATACTTATTATTGGAATGTATCGGTAAAGTATCGGCCGAATTTTGCCGATACCGATACCAGTAAAAATGGCCGATACTGCCCGATACCGATACCGATACATCGGTACATCACTACGTCCACTCTACTGCATTGCTTTAGCCACTTTCTCATCTTTAGTTCTAGTACATCCATCTTCACTTATCATACAACCTAGATATTTGTATTCTTTTGTTCTACCTATTCTGATTTCTCCAATATTCCACAGTCTGTCTCTATCAGTCTCATCACAATTTATAACCATGACCTTACTTTTATCTGCACCAAAGTTCATCTTGAAATCTGTAATATATCCATTCACAATGTCAAGCATCCTTTGTAGTCCATGACCACATTCACTAGGTTAAGCACAACCACATCATCAGCATACAACAAACAGCTCAGTCTCTCATTACCAACTTTCAGTCCTAAACCACTCCCTCTCAGTCGAACTGCTAATTCTTCTGTGTATAATCCAAACAACAGGGGGGACAGAGTACAGCCCTGTCTCGCTCCTCTAACACTCCTCACTTGCCCTGTTTCCAAATTTCCTAACCTGTAGATAGCACTTGTGTTCTCATACAGACTCTGTACAATGTTCACTATTTTTCTGCTAAAACCCACTTTTCTCAAAATTTCAAACAGCCTAACCCGATCCACTCTGTCATACGCCTTTTCAATATCCAGGAATGCTAAATATGTTTTCTTGTTATCCTTCTTCATTCGCTCAATTATTTCACTCACTACAAACAGATTATCCTCCCCACGTCTATCTTGCCTAAAACCATTCTGTTCTTCTCCCAGGACTCCTAATTCCTCAACTAAATTTTTCATTCTCTCATTCAAAATACCACAAAAGATCTTACATACGGTGTCACCCAGTGCAATTGGTCGGTAATTTTCAAGTTCTTTCATACTCTTATGTCCACCCTTATGCAACAGAACTACATTACACTTGTTCCAGTCATCTGGTACTCTTTCACTCTTCCATATCTCATCAATTAAACATTTCAACATACTGACTACACTCTCTCCTCCACATTTATAGAACTCATATGGTATCATATCAGGGCCACATGCCTTTCCATTTTTCACTTTCTTCAAAAAACTTACAATCTCTCCACAAGTGATTTCGTCTTCCATTTGCAGTTCATGTTCATCTATCAGAAAATTAATCGGTTCATCATCTGTAACCTGCTCATTCATTCCACCAATGTCCTCCCAGTATTCTTCAACTGCTTTCACCAAATAAAAAATAATGAAGGCATCTACGGATGCTTTATTTCCAATCAAGCCTGATACACATCACCTTGTACATTGGATTTTCAAATGCCTTATAACTAACGCCAGGACGCTTTCCCCCGGTCAAGACCGGTACCCATTTCAGACACCTGGGTGAAGTGGGGTATTGTGCTTGGAATTTTTCTCCTATACCCAACAGAGAAAATCGCCACTGCCTGCGCCGAGATTCGATCCCGGGTCCTTGCCGCACGGCGGCAGAACCTATACCACATGGCTATGGTGGCACAATTTGCATCCTATCTTGCACACTGCAACCATTGACTACTAAATCATCAACTTGAACTTCACTACCTCTATCATTACCTTGTATAAACCTATACCAATCTTTAGTCACAGTCACAAAGTCACAGCTGTTTATTTCACGCCAACACGGACAAGATGTCAACTTACTTGGTTTACTTGGTTTAGATTCGGCACATCTCCGTCCATGGGAATTAGCGCCCTCACTCCGTCAGTTGAGTCTTCAGATTTTACTCAGCAGGTGAGTGTCTTGAAGGAATTTGATGACCAAGTTTGGCGCAAAAGATGGGGAGAGTAGAGAGGCTAGGCTGAACGGCTGGGACTTGGCATGGCATGCTCTTCTCAGTGGGACACGGAATGGTTCATGAGCTGGGCAGACTATGAAGATGTGCTCCAGAGTGATGACAGTTTGACAGTTGGAACAATAAGGATGAGGAGAGTTATTGAAGAAGTGTCCATGGGTTAGGTAACATGTCTGCAGTCGGAGGCGTGTGAAGATGGTTTGATTGGAACGAGTGAGGTTTGAGGGGATTGATGGGCCTAAGTGAGGTTTGAAGTTGGTTATGTAGTGAGGCTGAGCTGACCACCTTCTCTGCCAGGCCTGGTCATAGTGTTTTATGATTTTGCTCTTGAGTTCATATTTACTCGGTGGGAGATCTACCATGGTTGTCAGGTCATTTGATTCTCGTGCTAGTCTATCTGCAGCTTCATTGCCAGCAATGCCAACATGGCTGGGGAGCCATTCTATGATAATTTTATTTGAGCTGGTGGAACAAACAGTATTTACTATCCAGGTGAGCAAGTAATGGTTAGGAGGGTTGCCAGAGTTCAGTGCAGAGATGCAGCCGAGAGAGTCTGTAAAAATTACAAAAGAGCCTGGCAGCACTGATATATATCTGCAAGCGATGTAGATTGCATACAGCTCTGCTGTGTATATCGTAGAGTGAAGTGGGAGTTTTGCTTTTATGTTGAAGTTTGATGAGTATACTCCACAAGCAGTGCTGTCACCCATAGTTGAGCCATCTGTGAACACCTGAGTTCTTTGTAGGTATAAGCGAGTAGTTATGTCCTTAAAAATCTGTTGCCAGTGGATGTCAGTCAGAGCTGACTTGGGGAACACTGATAAAGAAGAGCCGGTAGGAATTCTGGGTGGGAGATATCGTGCTGTCATGGGGACTGTTGCTACGGATGAAAATTCCAGGCCAAGGTCGTTGAATTCACAAAAGGCTCGTCCAGCAAAAGGGAGAGGAAAAGGCAAATTATCGTAAAAGGCAAATGGATAGTAGCTAAGGAGAAGATTTCGAACTGGATGTCTAGGGATGCTAAGCACTCTTGAGCAGTAAGAAGCAGGTAATAATTTTTGGCGAATATGCAGAGGACACAAGCTAGCTTCAGCCTCCAGTTTGGCTGTGGGTGTGCACCGGAGAGCACCTAGCATTATGCGAGCGCCTGCAAATTGAATACGGTCCAGTTTTATCAAATGTGATGGGGCAGCTGTGGAGTAAAGGAAGGAGGCATAGTCTAGTTTTGATCGGATAAGCGATACATAGAGGAGGCGAAGGGTTGAGTAGTCAGCACCCCAACCACGGGAAGCAACAACAGTCATTAAGCGAAGGTCTGATTGACAGCGAGTTACCAAGTTGGATATATGGCGGCTCCATGTTAGATGTTGATCAAAGATGAGTCCTAAGAAGCATACCAAGTTGAGAAAATTGATGGGTGTGTGATTAAGTGTTAGCGAGTCTATGTTGTTTGGTCTGTGCCTGGTAAAAATGACACAAGAAGTTTTGCTTGCAGAGATTTCCAATCCCCATTTGTGGCTCCAGTTTTCTATTTGTATAAGGGAGTTTTGGATGAGGGTCAGGGCTTCATTGAGGTTTTCATGTTTGATCCAGAGGGCTGCATCATCTGCATAAAGGGAGTGTTGCATGTTGGTTGGGAGGAAAGTAAGCAAGTCATTTATGAAGATAGTGAAAATTGTAGGACTAATGACTGAGCCTTGGGGGACTCCTGAATAGATGGGGAAGGACCTTGATTGAGCGTTGTTTACCCTTACTTTTATAGTACGAAGCTTAATGAAATTTGATATGAAGGTGGCTATGTTGCCACGTAGACCTATTTTTTTCAGTTTAAGGAGTATGCCGTGGTGCCATACGGTATCAAATGCTTTAGTTATATCCAAGAAGACTGCTACGCAGTATCCATTACTGAAAAAAGACTCTCGGATGGTGTTTTCGAGTCTGCTGAGTGCATCTATAGTGCTGTGTGAGTTTCTGAAGCCGCTCTGTGAAGGATCAAAAAAGCTGCAGCGTTCAAGTATGGCCTGTAGTCTATAGTTTATCATTTTTTCCATTATTTTGCATAAACAGTTTGTAAGTGCTATTGGGCGATATGAATTTGTATACGTAGAGGGCTTAGTCGGCTTGAGGATAGGAACAATAATAGATTCTCTCCACTGGTGAGGGAAGCCATTTAAGAAAAGGAAGTTGTAGAAACTTAAGAGTGTTTCCAGTTGTTTGTTGGTGAAGTGCTGCAGGAATGCAAATGGGATTGTGTCAGCTCCAGGAGAATGTGAAGTAGATGATTTTAAGGCGTGCTTGAGTTTGTGGGATTCAAACGGCTGGTTGTACCATGGGGTGTTATGGTGAGGAAATTGAGGAGGGTCAATAGCAATTGTGTTTTGGCGTCTAGTGAATATAGGATCATTAGAGGTCGAGTCACTTTGTTGTGAGAAGTGATGGGCCAGTTCATTTGCTACTTTGTGCTGGTCTGCTATTATAATGTTGTCTTTTTTCAACACTATTGTTTTATGCATGTGGTGACTGGAGATGGCTTTAACTTTTTTCCATATAGTTGAGTTGCTTGTCTTGTTGTTCAGGCTGGAGAGAAATGTTTCCCAGCTAGACTTACGTGCTTCTTTAACTGCATGTTTGAACTTGGCTTGGGCTTTTTTGTATGCAATCCATAACTCCTGATTGCCTCTGTGGTTTTTGTAGTGAGAGAGTGCTCTATTTTTTTCCCTGTGAGTTTTAGTGCACTTTTGATTCCACCACCAGAGAGCTCTATTGGTGGGCTTAGGTTTGGTTTTGGATACGTGTTGGTTGGCTGATTTTAATATGGCATGAGTTATTGCTCCACAAGCTTGAGTTGGTGAGAGAAACATAGTGGGCAACTTTAAGCAAGCTTGAAATTGAGACCAGTTGGCTGACTGCAGATGCCACCGCTGCAGGGAGTCAGTGACAAGAGGTTGGAGAGTGGCTATTATTAGAGGAAAGTGGTCACTAGTGCAGGGGTTTGAGTATGGTTGCCAGGAAAATAAGGGAGCAATATTAGAAGAAATTATTGTCAGGTCAATATGACTATATGAGCCCCTCGAAGACAGGAAAGTGGGCTCAGAATTATTTAATATAAAGAGGTCGTTGTGCATGACCCATTGCTGAATGAGGGTGCCACGACTATCTTCTGAAGGTGAGCCCCAGCTAGGATGATGGGCATTAGAATCCATGCAGATAATAAAAGGCGGAGGAAGTTGTGAATAGAGGAGTGGAAGTTCAGAAATCAGTACTGAATTAGGAAGGTTAGGAGGAATGTACAATGAGCAGATAGAGACTGTGAATTGGGAAAGAGAGACTCTGCTTGCGCAGGCTTCTAGGGAGCACTTTATGGGTAGGATAACATGAGGAATAGAGTTTTTTACCAGTACTGCAGTGCCCCCTCCACTGCCACACACCCTTTCGTAACTGGCAATAGGTTGGCTGAAGGCTGTCAAACTGATTGTGTTGGATTTTGCCATTGTTTCCTGTAGACAGAGTATGCTAGGCTGAACCTCTGTTACAAGTTGCTGCAGGTGGGGCCGGCGTGAAAAGAATGATCTAACATTCCACTGAATAATACTAAAGTTTAACATGAATTTGTGATAGAAGAGAGGCCTAGATTGTTCAGAGATTCATTGACTACTGTATCAGCTTTAAGAATTTGCCCCAGTTCAGTGATACTTTGTATTTTTTCTGACAAGTTGGTAGCCATGAAGAGTTTAATGATGATAGGTAGAACTTTTACTATGAGTTGAGCTAATTCAGCTGAGAATGAGGTTGAGGATAGATTACAAGTTGGCTGGTAATGGTTATTTAAACTATTTGATGGGTTATTCTGATTGGAGGAGTTTTCAGGACAAGTGGTGTTGCTCGGATGAGATGAGTGAGTATACGTGTAATGGGAATTTACTTTAGGAGTTGATGATTGGTTACTGGGAGTAGCCTGTGAGGAGTGCTGTTGTTGAGCTGGGGTTATTCGAGATGAGTAGGAGCGCACAGTTGATGATTGTGATGGCAGGGTATTGGGGGTTTCAACTTCTTCTGTCATGAGCTGAGTAAGAGATGGAAAGACACTAGTTGAGTAGATATTAGGAGTGATTTCATTTTGAGTGTTTTTTCCTGGAAGGTGATGAGGTTGAGAATTAGTTTGCAGTCTAGGAGGTTGAGGATTTAGCTTTCTAGTAGTTATTATAGTTTGCTTTGGATTAGGATTCACACTTATTTCGACTCTGGCTCTTTCCCTGGCCTCTGCAAAGGTAAGGCCCTCATCAGCAGTCAGGTGACATGCATGTTTTTCTGCCATGTACGCAATGCAGTTGCGTGATGTTGCAGAGTGAGGACCCTTGCAGTTTACAAACAAAGGTGGAGATCCAGATGATGGGCAGGTTTCAGAGAGATGGCCATTTTGAGAGCAGTGGCTGCAAACAGGGGACTTGCGGCTACATCTGCCACGAGTGTGGCCGTACCGGCAGCATTGACTACAGCGTATAGGACTCGGATAGTATTGATCTACATTGTAGTAAACATATCCTACTCGGATTTTGGGTGGAAGGCTAGGAAGAAGAAAGGTAAGTACAAACAATGGAATGTGTGCTTTGAGAGGGTCAGAGAGGAGTTTTCGAATCCCAACTACCTTGTTTGGTTTAAGGGCCTCTAGAAGAAATTCTAGGGACTCGCCTTTCAGTTCTGGAGCAAAGATTGTACCATATGTTAACTGTGTACTCCAGGCAATGGAAACAGTGATTGGAACAGTAATATTGTCTGGCAATAGGTTTTTGGCACTGAGCAGTTTTATTACTTGATTGAAATTTTTGGTAGTGATCAGCAGTGATCCAGAGCGTTGGTGTTCTATAGTTTCCACAGCATCACACAGCAGGTCCATGGCATGGCCAATGCGGAAAGGATTCTTTTTTGATAGTTGAATTTCAGGGTCTGTACTAGTCATGACTACCTGTCTTGTAGATGCAGGAATGTTTTTGAAGTTCTCCTCGAAGCTCAGGTTGATTCTTGCACTGTTCCTGACGAGCTGAGGCAGAGTGGTTGGAATGCTGTCCTCTATTGGGTTATCATCAATGTTGGGCGGTGCATTGGATTTAGTAGGATAGGAGGGAGTTGGAGGAATGCTGTCGGAATTCAGACTGGCACATGAATCTGAGATTATTCCACTTAGTTCTGTTTCACAATCCGAGATTGGTGGGCTATTGGTCTTGAGAGGTTTTTTAGGGCGCACTTCACTTGTTTGAGGAGAATTGCTCTTGCGTTTGATGCCTGGGGTCTTCTGAGACGGTTTCTTATTCTTGTCACATTTATCTGGAGGTTTTTTCGGATGCAAAGTTGCCACACAACCACGAACAGTTTGGGGCATGATCACAAAAACTTGTCACTTTGTCCGACGACGAGGGACGATAAACAACCGAATCGTTCAAGGATCAAAATGCAACTGAAGATGTCAACTTGAACTTGAACTTGAAATTGAGGGCCGACAGCGTCGGGGCCTTTGTAACGGCCTACAATTCCCTCCACAGTTATCACACAAAGAGTTCAGCGCCTGGTACCAGACTTGTCCACTAAACTACTCAGGATTTACCAATCCTTGTCACAAGCTGCCATTGGATGGCGTCACTGGGATAGCCAGTGCGTCAAAACACCATCCCCAGGCATATTGGGTCATTACTGACCATTCTACCTGACTGGCTCATTCCAGTCACTGTCTCTTACTCCAGGCACGCACAAGAAACAATTTCATAGCTTCAATGATACTCAAATTGCACTCCTGATCCAATCCAGCAAGACAGCTCATACCGCAATCATCTTCAGCACATCTGGCATACCACTCATTCTCTCCATACTGCTCAAGCACCACATTCATAAAACTTTCTCTCTCTTGCTCATACTTACTACATTCCAGCACAAAATGCTCAATTGTTTCCTCCACTCCACTAATACACTGCCGACATAATCTGTTATTATTCTCATTCCACCTCCATGTACGTCTGTTCACACTCGATGACTTACATCTCACAGCAAACAAGAGTTGACTTCCAAAACCACCATCATAGAACATCTCAAGCTTAGGTGCTTCTTTTTTCATATACCAGTCAAGTGTAGGCTTCCGCACCATGCTAAGTCTCCACTTATTCAATCCATACTCTTTTGTTTTCCTCTCAATCTCTTTCTTCCACCTCTTGCAGTCCCACTCAGGCCCTACACCTCCAGGATTTATTAAACTCCAGTCATCCACAGGTCTCCCAATTCTAACATGAATAATCTTTTGCATACTAAGCTTCCTTGCATGCCCCCAACACACTTTCTCCCAATAGCTTACACTCAGATTCCATTCAAAAATTCGCTTTACCCATCTGCTATTCTGCATTCTTTCAATTCTCACCTTATAATTCAGCACCGCCTTCATCATTCTTTCTGAAAATAGGCTCCACCCAAGGTCACCTCTAATGGCTTCTTTAGCTGTCCATTTTGGAGCACCCAATGCTAACCGTCCTACCTTATATTGTATTACATCCAGCTTTTCAAGATCACTTCCATTCCAGGCAAGAGCACTCATACCATACATGACACTAGGTACAGCAACATACTTCCACATTCCTCTCACACATTCATACTTGTTTGCTCTGTATCTGGCCACGCTACTTAATCGTCCACTCCACTGCATAGCTTTTGCCACTTTCTCACCCTTAGTTCTAGTGCATCCATCTTCACTTATCATACAACCTAGATATTTGTATTCTTTTGTTCTACCTATTCTGATTTCTCCAATATTCCACAGTCTGTCTCTATCAGTCTCATCACTATTTATAACCATAACCTTGCTTTTGTCGGCACCGAAGTTCATCTTGAAATCTGTACTATATCCGTTCACAATGTCAAGCATCCTTTGCAGTTCATGTCCACATCCACTAACCACAACCACATCATCAGCATACAACAAACAGCTCAGTCTCTCATTACCAACTTTCAGTCCTAAGCCACTCCTTCTCAGTCGAACTGCTAATTCTTCTGTGTACAATCCAAACAACAGGGGAGACAGAGTACAGCCCTGTCTCACTCCTCTAACACTCCTCACTTGCCCCGTTTCCAAATTTCCTAACCTGTATATAGCGCTTGTGTTCTCATACAGACTTTGTACAATTTTTACTATTTTTCTGCTAAACCCAACTTTTCTCAGAACTTCAAAGAGCCTAACCCGATCCACTCTGTCATACGCTTTTTCAATATCCAGGAATGCTAAATACACCTTCTTATCATCCTTCCTCATTCGCTCAATTATTTCACTCACTACAAACAGATTATCTTCCCCACGTCTATCCTGCCTAAAACCATTCTGTTCTTCACCTAGGACTCCTAATTCCTCAACTAAATTTTTCATTCTCTCATTCAAAATACCACAAAATATCTTACATACAGTGTCACCCAGTGCAATTGGTCTGTAATTTTTAAGTTCTTTCATACTTGCCGGTGCCGGTACGGCCACACTCGTGGCAGATGTAGCCGCAAGTCCCCTGTTTGCAGCCACTGCTCTCAAGAAATATTTCCGGAGATTCATACCAAAACAAACGAACAAAAGAGATGTTCCAAAAAACAGTTATTTCCGGATACGTTACTTCCAAAATACGATCACATTACTTTTTCCAGCAGAGACAAAATCTAATAGTATATATATTAGCTGAAAGTTGTAACTCTCTTTACATTTGTACCAAGTTAAAATGACATAGGTAAGCTTTGTGCCGTACCTTAAGGGTTAAGATGTTGCAGCTGCGATGAAAAATATAAACAGACAATGAAAATAAAATTTCCACGAGATGATATTTTTCATTTTTCATTCAACTATCACTTGACAGAGTTAATCTATTATTACTCCCCGTATGGTTTTGTGTAGGTCTTATTGTCCGCTGGGGTGAATTGACGGGCAAAGACTACAACATCTCTCGACAAGTAAATTTGAGCGACTATAAGAGGGATAGTGAATGACAATTTTTGGTTAACTCAGCTTTTTCCTGCCGTGTAGTTTATTGAAGGAAAACCAAGGAGAACTGGCTTGGATCTTGATCTCGGAGAGCTTGTCTAGGTGGGCAATCCGTGCCGGAGAGCCAGGCTGGCGTTGGCGAAGGCCGTCACGCGATGGAGTAGGCAAGGTGAGTGAGTTGTATTTGGGAACTTGAATTAGGCAATTTGAGATAATTGAGCGAGGGTCAATGACGTAGTTCAGGTAGAACTAATGACTCAAAATAAGGTGAGGTGTGAGTGAGCAAGTTAAATCCGGCTCATGTGAGCAGAAGCAAGTCGGCACATTAGCACATTAGCACATTAGCAGGAGCAAGTTAAGTTACTGCTCATATTAGCATAGCATACTAGGATACTAGTAAGCCCAGGTCCTTAGCATTTAGCATATTATGTCCCAGCTCATATTGGTAGGAGCAAGTTAAGTCACAGCTTATGTGAGAATAGCATTTAGCATGGCACTCAGGAACCCAGGGAGATTCAAAACTGTGAGTGTTGTGTGTATGGCGATGATGTAGAGGTCCTGCAAGGAGTCCAAGAAGCTGGATGAGCAGTCCAAGGAGACATCAAGGAAATTTCACACTGAAGTTATCCCAAAGTACATGATAAAACTCCCATAAAGTAGATCACTCCGAGAAAGTCCTACAGATCCAACACCAGCTAACTTAAGGACGGATAGGAAATAATCAATTAAGAGATTCTGATACAAATGCTCTTGCTTTAAATGCAAGGCATGAAATTTAAGAATTTAGTAATTAAGGAAATGCTTAACATGAAGATTTAAGCTTCTTTATGTACTCTAGAAAATCTCCATAACGGTACAAGAATACAGAAAAAAGAAATTCCTAAAGTTCATTTATAAATTCTACTGAAATTTTACTGATAAATATCGTTTGCAATAATGAAGGAATAAAAGGAATATATATATCCCAAATGATACCAAGACCACTAAACGTTTTGATTTCACCGAAGGAAAATTATGCGCGAAAGAACGAAAAACATAATAAATCAGTGCGGCGATTAACCGGCGGCTCCACACGTCGGCATTAGCCCGAGCCGCCAGCATACTTTTCGCACACTCATGAAGGCAGATGGTAGTGAGTGTTTCAGTCACAAGAATGAGCAGCGTTGAATTAAATTTTATGGAAAGGATTATTTTGGAATAAGTGCGGTTACGTAAAAGGTTCAAGGAGTATGGAAATAAAAATGAAACTCCCAAACTTTAGCAAGCATCGACAAGAATAACCTTCGTAATTTACACATACGAGATATTTAAGAGACATCTTTAATGATTATTTCGCGTTGAAACATATTTAAGAAAAACTGCTGCAAGTAAGTTTGTAAAAAAAAAAGAAAATACTATTATACACATGCTTATAGTGCAATTATGGTCACGGAGTAGTGACGGAAAACGGCAGTATAATTGCTCCGCCATTTGAAACACAAAGACACGCTAAACAAAGAGCGCCGGCGATTTAGGCGCGTGCGTTCACGAGTCAGTTTATGAGTAATTCTCGATATGATACTGGCAATCACGATATAAGTTTTGCCGTGAGGAAGAAACAATGACGTTAGCTGAATATATAGTATGAAATTTTCAATACGTGAATTTGGAATGACACGCAATATTCACTCTATAAAAAACACATGCTAGTCTAAGAATCTTAACACTAATTTTTACCCCCAACTCAAGACACTGAGCAGATCTTTAGGGTAAAACACAATACATATGAAAAACACAAGGCACATATACTTTACCCGTTTTTTTCTATTCTAAACCTAAATTTCACTCGCACTTACAAGGTGATGTTCGCACGCTAGCACGCCACAAGAAAGAGTGAGCAGTTCAAGCGACGCGCTTGAATGTTTCCAAATCGGGGTGCTTAAAGGCTCGAAATGTCGATTGATTATTTGGTCTCTCATGTATTTACACACAAACTTCAATGATTACGAGTTAGAAGTAGAAAATAACTAATAATAAATTATAGTAAGATTTTTAATGCTCATGATTAATTTATTTCAGTGAGAATGGCAAATTTCTAATTTTTACGCTTATGTAGCGGTATGCTACATTACCCCCCAAGGCGCAGACCGAAAGGTCCACCCGCTGCAATCATCTGTAGCGGGAAGGAGGGCGAACTACACGACCCTGCCGGGTTCGGCAATTGGCAAATGATACTGAGCGGGGAAGTTTCACCAAACGGGTCTGCAAGTTCAGATCGGCAAGAGTCCTAGGAACAGGAGTTACTGCAGCGGGCTCGTCTGGTCTCTCCAGACTTGTCGCTGTGTCAGTAAAAGGGCTAGAGTTAGAATCTACGACAGGGTTAGAGATAGAGATAGGGTTTGAATGTACAGGCACATAGAAAGGATTACACTCAAGTTGACTAGGCAATAATGCAGCCAACTGAGGAAGCTGAGATGGTAGATATGATCGAGTCTCAGTGGGAAGGGAAATCTGCGGAGAGGATGATGAGTTATAAGTTACACTATGATCGGAAGTGTACGCGACTTTTAATCGATCAATGCTCACGGGGTCGTGTGAACCCGATCTTTCAAGTATGAAATATTTGGGCGTGCGTTTGATAATTTTGAATGGGCCATCATAAGGGCGCGTGAGAGTAGGTTTGATGGCGTCGTTTCGGACATACGCATGTGTGCAGTCTCGCAGGGCAAGATCCAGTTTGTCCTCAGTCTGAGGCATTCGCGGAGCCACATACTTATTCTGGCGCATGCAATCTTTTAGGCAGGTTACATATGCGGAACGGTCAGCGGATGAAAATTCAGGCAAAGGTTTTGGGTCAACAATGTCGCCAGGGAGACGAAGTGTCTGACCATATAGCATTTCAGCCGCTGTGCATTGCTGATCTTGTCTATGTAAATTTCGGATGCTAAGTAGTACTACTGGAAGTCTGTCAGTCCAATCATTGCTGCAGTTTAGGCAACGTAATGCCGACTTTAAGTCTCTGTGGACTCTCTCAATAAGTCCATTTGACTGTGGATGATAAGCTGTAGTTGATGTATTTGCACACCCTAAAGCAATGCTAAGCTCACTCCAGAATTTGGAGGTAAATTGTGATCCCCGGTCATGCGTGACCTTTAAGGGGACACCAAATCTAGAGATCCAGTTGGACATGAAAGCGCGCGCTACAGTCTCGGTTTGGGTATCAGGAAGAGGGACAGCCTCAACCCAACGTGTGAACCTATCGATGATGGTTAACAAATAAGAATAACCGCGCGATAAAGGCAAAGGACCCACCAAATCTAGGTGGACCGAGTTGAACTTGTGACCTGTGAATGCACAACTCTGCAGCGCTGCACGATTATGTTTCACCACTTTACTACTCTGACATGCATGGCAATTTTGCACAATTTGCTTGACCTCCTTACGCATCGCTGGCCAGACGTAACGATCAGAAATCAAACGCAATGTACGGTTAATACCAGGGTGAGAGAGAGAATGGTAATGCAGGATAGCTACTCTGCGGAGAGTTGCAGGAAGGTACAAACGAGAAAGTCGCTCGGCATCACGGTACACGCCGTCAACCAAGGTTAACTTCAGAGAGGAAGTGTTAGAAGGTTTGAGAAGGTCCTGAAGTTCAGGATCCTCCTTCTGCGCTCTTTCAATGTTGCCGAAGGTGATTTCACCACTGGTTTGGACAGTGTTGATTCTGGAAAGACAGTCAGCGACAGTATTGTCCAACCCTTTTATGAAACGGATGTCAGTGGTAAACTGACTTATAAACGACAAGTGTCGAGCTTCCCTTGGGGAATGTCTTTCAGAAGGCATTTTGATCGCTGAGGTCAGAGGTTTGTGATCTGTGTAGATCACAAACTCCCTCGCCTCTAGAGCATAGCGAAAGTGTCTCACAGATAAGTAGATAGCAAGAAGTTCCCTACCGAACGCGCTATAAGCACGCTCAGTGGGCGACAGCTTTTTGGAAAAGAAAGCAAGAGGAGAGATATTAGTACCTACTTGTTGTTGCAAAACAGCACCTACGGCGGTACTGGATGCGTCCACAACGAGGCTGAAATCAGCATTAGCAATAGGGTAGGATAGTTTAGTCGCGGAAGCTAACTTGTGCTTGATTGTCTCAAAAGCTTTGCGCGCTTCTTCTGTCCATTTTACCTCAATAGATTTGCCTTTTCGTTTCGGTTCGAGGAGGTCAGACAAGGGCGCTAAAGTTTGGGCACAGTTGCGTATGAAACGATGATAGAAGTTAACAGAACCTAGGAACCTTCTTAGTTCCTTCTGGGTCTGTGGAAGAGGAAAGTTTTTGATCACTTCTACTTTGGAAAGCAAAGGTTTTAGACCTAGGCTAGAAATTTCATGACCTAAGTAAATCAGTGATGACTTTCCGAACTCACATTTCTCAGGATTTACGAGGAGTCCATTGTCGGACAGTCTTTGAAAAACGACCCTAAGATGGTCTCTGTGCAACTCTGGGGTTGTGGATGCCACTAGGATGTCGTCTAGATAGACATAGGCGAAAGTGAGATCAGAGAAAATTTCAGCCATGTGCCTTTGGAACGTCTGAGGAGCGTTCCTCAAGCCATATGGCATCTTGAGGAATTCAAAGAGACCAAACGTAGTGATTACCGCGGTCTTAGGAATCGCAGACTCATCCAAGGGGATTTGATGGAAGGCAGACTGCAGGTCTATCTTAGAGAAAATTTGTGCTCCCTCTAAATTTGCACTGAAATCATGAAGGTAGGGAATAGGGTATCGATCAGGTAAAGTAACAGCGTTCAACCTGCGGAAATCCCCGCACGGTCTGAATTCACCGTTAGCCTTGGGTACTAGCAAAAGAGGACTAGCCCAAGGACTTTTGGAGGTGCGGATGATGCCACATTCTTGCATGCGCGCGAATTCTCTCTTGGCTAACGCCAATCGATCAGGCGGCAGTCGCCTAGCACGGGAGAAAACTGGCGGACCTTGCGTCTCTATGAAGTGCTTTGTGCATGTTTGCATGTTATTAGAAGCTAAGTTAGGGTTTGTTAATGCTGGGAAATTTTTAAGTTCTTGTTCAAACATGCACTCCTCCTTGAAAGCAATCGAGAAGGAATGCAAGACATTTGCTCTAGTTATGCTACCAGCGGGAATTGAGATCTGTGTCTCCTCGTCCCTAATTCTACGGTTTTTAACATCTACAATAATCCAATACTTCTCTAGGAAATCCGCGCCAATGATAGGCTCTTGGACTTCCGCGATTAAGAAGGTGAAAAGGAAAGATCGCCTCAATCCCAGACTGCACTCTAATACTCTTTCACCGTAACAAGGAATTGGCGTGCCGTTCGCGGCGCGTAATGTCGCCAACAATGGGTTGTTTTTGTCTTTTGCCGTGGCTGGGATAATTGACACGCTTGAGCCAGTGTCGATGAGGAATCGATATTTGGTAACGGGATCGAGAATAGTAAGGAGGCGAGTAGTCTGGGAATGAGGCAACGCAGTACTCGCTACTGTGCGTTGCTGTTGGCGTTTCCCGAAGTCATTTCGGTATAACGCGGACAGCATCTAGAGGCACATTTGCGAGCTTGGTCACCAAATTTCATGTGGTACCAGCATAAATTGCTACTAGCATCACGAGAGCGCGACCTGAAGCGGCGGTCTTGATTTGACCTATCATAAGATCTACCTCTATCAAAGCGTTGAGGAGGAGGAAGAGGATAGTGATAGTTGGAGGGATAGTCATAAGGATAGTCGTAGGCATTTTGGTGGCTTTGGAATCTCCCTGGGCCTTGCTGAATATGAGCTACGCTCTGACCACTCTGACCTAACTGGCAATTCTGGAGAGCTTGCTTTATCTCAGCGATGTCTTGCTGCATCTTATCTATTATGGCTGAGGATTGATTCTGAGTATTTGCGGGGCTAAAATTTGCAGCAGCTGCATTAAGGGACGCAACTTGCGGTGCCTGTGGCGAATTAATGTTGCGCATCACCGTCTCGGTGGACTCCGCCAGCTTTTCCAACGTTTGATCAGGGCCTGCTAGCGATAAAAATGGACGCACATTCGGAGGAAGCTTAGTCATGAAAACTTCTTTCAGAAATCCCTCAGCTACGGCAACACCCGTAGCGAGTTTTCGCAGTTCTTTGACTAGCGAAGTGGGAGAGAAAGAACTAGAGACAGAAGGAATAGCTGAGGCGTCTACCAAACTGCGAAATTTGTCCGCATCGGACATCTGCAACTTCTGCAGAATTTTTCTTTTTAAGGTGCCGTACGGGTCAAAGGCGGGGGGTTCTCGAGCAACTGATTTGAATCATTTAACAATTTTGTGGGGGCTGCGGAAACAAGGGCGTAGAATTGGTCAGTGTTATTAGTGACCTTATGATACCTAAACATCGCCTCACACTGTTGAAACCAGGTGTGGGCATCCTCCGGAATGAAGGGAGGGAGCCTAATGGGTTTTGTGGAGGCTCGATCTTCATTATCTGAGTCAGGCATGCTAGCAATCTCTTTGGGGATGCGCAATTAAGATATCAGTGCCTATGACTTGGAATTAAGTGGCAAGGGATTGCGTTATTTCTTCACCTACTCAATCATTCAAATTAAGTTGAAACAGAAATATGAAATTGGAAACGAGAAAAAATTATGCGGTATGCGGCAATTTTTGCGTAGGCACAAAAATAAAGCAGGTGAGAAAAAAATTATTTTCCCTACCTACTCAATCAATCCTTAACGTTGAAAAAAAAAACGGAAAGAGAGAGAATGGAAACGAAGATTTTTACGGTAGTCAGAAATAAATGCACAGCACGGAAATAGGAGAAAAACATTTTTCCCACCTACTGAGGCACGAAAACAAACAAAGACAGGAAAACAGCATAAAAATTTTTTTAGAGCTGCTCAGAGAAAGATTAGCACAGTGACATCTATAGAAAATTCTCAAAGACTACGACATGGGAAATTTATCACTACAATGACATGCCAAAATTATCCTCTCACAATCTCTCAAACCTTGTCGAGTTGAATTGTTTTTAAGTTTTTTTGAGAAAGTTTTGGGTTATTTTAACTGGGGTCACCAGTGTGTAGGTCTTATTGTCCGCTGGGGTGAATTGACGGGCAAAGACTACAACATCTCTCGACAAGTTAATTTGAGCGACTATAAGAGGGATAATGAATGACAATTTTTGGTTAACTCAGCTTTTTCCTGCCGTGTAGTTTATTGAAGGAAAACCAAGGAGAACTGGCTTGGATCTTGATCTCGGAGAGCTTGTCTAGGTGGGCAATCCGTGCCGGAGAGCCAGGCTGGCGTTGGCGGAGGCCGTCACGCGATGGAGTAGGCAAGGTGAGTGAGTTGTATTTGGGAACTTGAATTAGGCAATTTGAGATAGTTGAGCGAGGGTCAATGACGTAGTTCAGGTAGAACTAATGACTCAAAATAAGGTGAGGTGTGAGTGAGCAAGTTAAATCCGGCTCATGTGAGCAGAAGCAAGTCGGCACATTAGCACATTAGCACATTAGCAGGAGCAAGTTAAGTTACTGCTCATATTAGCATAGCATACTAGGATACTAGTAAGCCCAGGTCCTTAGCATTTAGCATATTATGTCACAGTTCATATTGGTAGGAGCAAGTTAAGTCACAGCTTATGTGAGAATAGCATTTAGCATGGCACTCAGGAACCCAGGGAGATTCAAAACTGTGAGTGTTGTGTGTATGGCGATGATGTAGAGATCCTGCAAGGAGTCCAAGAAGCTGGATGAGCAGTCCAAGGAGACATCAAGGAAATTTCACACTGAAGTTATCCAAAAGTACATGATAAAACTCCCATAAAGTAGATCACTCCGAGAAAGTCCTACAGATCCAACACCAGCTAACTTAAGGACGGATAGGAAATAATCAATTAAGAGATTCTGATACAAATGCTCTTGCTTTAAATGCAAGGCATGAAATTTAAGAATTTAGTAATTAAGGAAATGCTTAACATGAAGATTTAAGCTTCTTTATGTACTCTAGAAAATCTCCATAACGGTACAAGAATACAGAGAAAAGAAATTCCTAAAGTTCATTTATAAATTCTACTGAAATTTTACTGATAAATATCGTTTGCAATAATGAAGGAATAAAAGGAATATATATATCCCAAATGATACCAAGACCACTAAACGTTTTGATTTCACCGAAGGAAAATTATGCGCGAAAGAACGAAAAACATAATAAATCAGTGCGGCGATTAACCGGCGGCTCCACACGTCGGCATTAGCCCGAGCCGCCAGCATACTTTTTGCACACTCATGACGGCAGATGGTAGTGAGTGTTTCAGTCACAAGAATGAGCAGCGTTGAATTAAATTTTATGGAAAGGATTATTTTGGAATAAGTGCGGTTACGTAAAAGGTTCAAGGAGTATGGAAATAAAAATGAAACTCCCAAACTTTAGCAAGCATCGACAAGAATAACCTTCGTAATTTACACATACGAGATATTTAAGAGACATCTTTAATGATTATTTCGCGTTGAAACATATTTAAGAAAAACTGCTGCAAGTAAGTTTGTAAAAAAAAAGAAAATACTATTATACACATGCTTATAGTGCAATTATGGTCACGGAGTAGTGACGGAAAACGGCAGTATAATTGCTCCGCCATTTGAAACACAAAGACACGCTAAACAAAGAGCGCCGGCGATTTAGGCGCGTGCGTTCACGAGTCAGTTTATGAGTAATTCTCGATATGATACTGGCAATCACGATATAAGTTTTGCCGTGAGGAAGAAACAATGACGTTAGCTGAATATATAGTATGAAATTTTCAATACGTGAATTTGGAATGACACGCAATATTCACTCTATAAAAAACACATGCTAGTCTAAGAATCTTAACATTAATTTTTACCCCCAACTCAAGACACTGAGCAGATCTTTAGGGTAAAACACAATACATATGAAAAACACAAGGCACATATACTTTACCCGTTTTTTTCTATTCTAAACCTAAATTTCACTCGCACTTACAAGGTGATGTTCGCACGCTAGCACGCCACAAGAAAGAGTGAGCAGTTCAAGCGACGCGCTTGAATGTTTCCAAATCGGGGTGCTTAAAGGCTCGAAATGTCGATTGATTATTTGGTCTCTCATGTATTTACACACAAACTTCAATGATTACGAGTTAGAAGTAGAAAATAATTAATAATAAATTATAGTAAGATTTTTAATGCTCATGATTAATTTATTTCAGTGAGAATGGCAAATTTCTAATTTTTACGCTTATGTAGCGGTATGCTACAGTTTGTTCATTAGTATGCCCGTATAATTTGTCTATTAGTACGCCTCGTGCGGTTTATCTATTTGAAATATCTATTTGAAATTTGAATATGAATTGAGTGTCTGTAGGTTTCTTTTCATCGCGTGACAGTTTATTTTTCATCCCATTTTAAAAGCGATGTCACCTATGTCTCCTACTTCTCAAACCATGGAAACCAAAATCGCAGCAAAATAGAAGTTGTACTCTGGCAAGACCGTGCCTCGTGAAAATGAACTTAAGGGATCATGCTTTGTTAACGATTTTTCAATACTAACGACTCTTCAATACTCAAACACAAATAACTTTTCCTCTCAATAACTTCTAATCAGTGAACAAAACCTAACATATCTTGCCCTCTATCCGTACATCCGATATAATCTCACGATGTATTCATATGAAACTCGCTCTGCTACTTGTAAAGCGGCTTTATCTGGATAAATAACATCCCTCACAACGCCGCTTGAAAACTCAAAGCCAAATAAGCAGAATATATCTGAACCGTTCATAAAACGGAAACGAAAACCACCAAAAATGTCACGCGTAAAATTGCTCGTTCAAAAGCCTCAACCGCTCAAAACGACAGAAGAAACCCAGACGGTAAAGCAGTGCAACGTCAACGAAAGCACCGCAACACATCTAGCATCACCAGAGCAAACTGACAGAGAGTCGACAGAAGGTCGCCCGACAGATAGTCGAGTTTCTGAGTCACCCGCCCCGGACAGACATCTCCCAAGCGCTGCTGGTAACAATGAAATCTTCACATTGGCATCGCAAGCAGTCGAAACAAGCCCTAGCAAGAGCAAGGAAGAAGCCCCTGAGCCTGTACTCTTCTATCCATGCAGTCCTCGAGAGAATACACCAGCGAAAGAATCACCAAGTATCTCACGTGGTATGATGGGTAAAAATGTAAATTTGTCACTAGCTACCGAGAATGATGCGATGAATTAGCCTAATATTAGCGGTTCTAATATTTCCAATAATTATAGTTCTAATAAACAAGATTACCTGAATATTACATCAATAATAATAATGAGGGGTGTTGATACAATCAACATTAAAATATTACATCAAACAGCTTGCACCCGCTTCAAATTTCAATGTCCCATTTCATTCACCAGGTAAACAATAACCTGTCTCTCACTGCAGCCCACTTAACGAAAATGTCATAACAGCGGACACCTCCAAGTCCACTTTCGATATCTTCAAACGCTTCAAATATTAGGCTCATTACAGAATGACTTTTCAAATTGAACTTGCATGTAAGCTCTTCCGATCTTACGCCAAAGATCCCGTTTTCGACAAGCCAATTTTCTGACTCACATTGCAAAAAACCTCTGGATACATTTCTCGTTGGAGATAAAATTCTCACGACGGTTCAAAGGACCGACATTGACCCCTTTTGCAAAATACGAACTGTAATTTCCGGTCGTATTGATGATCTCTTGAACTTAATTGGCCAAATGCCTCAATTCACTAACTACATCGTTTGCTTCAGAGACTTAAGCCTCTCAAAACCTAACATTGCTAAAATCAAAGAACTCATATTGTCTAAGCATGCCTTTAGCCAATATTTATGTCGTGAGTGCGTGTAGCGGTAAGAAATTGTATTAGGCGTTGAATTTGTGCAAAACAAACGGTATTAAATTGATTCCGCTCCAAACAAACGGTGCAACTGATCTGTGGTGTTCTCCCTCAGGCTGCTTTACACTCCGGGCAGACTTGTGAATATCTATTGATTTGTGAATATCGATAGACTTGTGAAATATCTTTGCCCGAAGTGAGTGCCTGAGGTGCAAACGAACCCGACAAGGTGAGGGAAACACAACTGGAATAAACGCCGTATTATTATGAAGATCGCCGACAATAATGGCACAAGGGAATATTACAGTTGGGTAATACAGTGACAGATGACGTCTTGGCGGACCGACGGTTGTCGGAGAGACGCTGCGTGGTTGAAAGACGAGAGCAGACCGTTGAGGCTGCTGCTGGCCGAGTGTCTCCGAACAATGAGTACCAGAGGCGGTAGCAGGGAACTGGGGCGTCTAGCAAGCAACGAGACGTGGCGGCTGGCAGTCGAGGAGGCGGTGAAGGCGACGGGTGAGGTGCTGGCGGAGCGTCGACTTAGTGTGAATATCAGGGACGCTGAGGGTCTACTGAGGCTCCGCTGGCTGCGCGGCTGTTTATATAGACCTCGCTGGAGGCTGACTCTACCCGTCCAGGTCTCCGATTGGCCAAGACTGGGGTGCCCACTTTTCGCCGTCTAGGCTTGTGCTATACTTACGGAGGTTTCTATCGACGTTGCCTGACTGTTCGAAGCAGGCTGCTTATAAAGGTCGGTCCGGCACCCCAGCGCCAGACTTTAGCTCTGATTATTGGTCGTTTAGTACTGGCGCTTTGAGGCTATGAGGTGGCGCTTCTAAGCTTGTGTGGTGGTGTGTGTTCATACCACCACAGGTGCCCCCCCGTTGTTTTTTAAGTTTCCGAGTATCTCAGTGGAGGTTTGATTCTTCTTCCGTATTTAGTTACGATTCCTTGTTCAGGAGCCACCACTGCCTGGGGGAAGGGAACTCCTTCGTAGACATCGTGTACTTTAGCGCTTGTTGGTTCCACGTGCTCCGTTTCTGTTTCGCTGCTGTCGGGTAGGTGCGCTGCTTTCACCCTGTCAATCGTTATATTGGTAGGTTTCCCTCGTATGTCTAAGGTGAAGTACTTCGGGGTCCTTTCTAGAACACGAAAAGGGCCATCGAACGGTCTCTGCAATGATTTTCTGACCCCTCCATGTTTAACGAAAACGTTGGTTGCCGTTAGCAGGGCGTTTGGGACATTGATGTCTGTAGGCCCCTGCTGCTTTGGGAGTACTGGCTGTAATCGTGTCATTGTTTCTTGTAGCATTTGCAGGAATTCTCCCGCTGGGAGAGTTTCGTTCTTCATTGCAGGTAGTTCTCCGGTGAGGCGTAACGTCTGCCCGTACACCATTTCTGCCGGAGAAACGTTGGCGTCTGAGTGTGGTGTGGCTCTGATATTAAGAAGTATGAGGGGCAAAGCGTCCACCCAGTTCGCGTCGGTCACAGTAGCTTTCAGGGCTTCTTTCAATCGTCGATGTAGTCTTTCCACCAAGCCATTGCTTTGTGGATGGTAGGCTGTAGTCCGGTGTCGCTTTGTGCCCAAAGCTGCTAGGAGGTTCCTCCACAGAGTTGATTCGAACTGTACTCCTTGGTCCGTGATGATCGTAGTCGGAACTTCAAACGAAGACACCCAACCCTGGAGAAAGGCGCGGGCAGACGTTTCTGCCGTACAATCCATCATTGGTATAGCCGTGCACCATCTTGTGAAACGATCGATGCACGTAAGAAGGTACCGGTAATTCTGCGATACGGGCAGCGGTCCGACGATGTCCACGTGTATGGTTTGGAATCGTTCATTTGGAACTGGCATTTTTCCAAGTGGGCTCTTGACGTGCTTCGTAATCTTGCTCGATTGGCACGGAATACATGCTCGTGTCCACTTGCCGACATCTTTGTTGAGGCCGGGCCAGATTACTCGTTGTCTCAGGAGATCTCGCGTAGCTTGAATTCCGGGGTGACTGGCTCCGTGAAAATGCGTGAATATTGTTTTTCGGCAACTCTTGGGGATGTACGGCCTCTCCTGGCCGGTGGACACGTCGCACCACAGGGGTATTTTGCGGCCGTGTGTAATGATAGGTCGTATCTTCAGAGCACTCATCGACGCTGGATTCAGGAGCTCTTCTAATTCTGGATCTTCATTCTGTTCCTTCATTATTTCCTAGGAGTCGATTGAAGGTTCTTTTGGCAGGATTGCTGACACCATACGCGATAGCGCGTCTGCTACAGTGCTGGCGGTGCCACTGATGTGGTTGATCTCACAGTCGAACTGCGAGAGATATGACAGTTGCCTGGCCACGCGTGGATTGCTGCCCTCCGTAGATTTGTGAAGAGCGAAGCAGAGTGGTCGGTGATCCGTTTTTATCTCAAAACTCCGGCCCTCCAAGAAATGTTCAAAGTGTTGGACTGCTAAGAAGATAGCCATTAAGTCCCGGTCGTAGGTGCTGTATTTGCGTTGCGTGCCGTCCAACTTCTTTGAAAAGAAGGCTACTGGTAGTTGCTCTCCTTCGATTTTCTGTTGCAATACGGCCCCCACCGCGGTGGCAGAGGCGTCCGTAACTAGGATTGTCTTGCCTTCTGGAGCCGGGTGCGCTAACATGGTGAGCTGGGAAATCTCGTTCTTCAACCTCACAAAAGCTGCCTCTTGTTCCGGAGCCCAATTGATGATTTTCTTCGAGTTCTGTGAGTAGCCTTTCGTTAGTTCAGTGAGGGATTGCATTTTTTCAGCCGCCGCTGGGAGAAATCGATGATAGTAATTGACGATTCCCAGAAACTGTCTTAGTTTTTTTATCGTCGATGGTCGTGGGAAGTTGCAGATGGCTTCTATTTTCTGTGGAAGCGGCGAGATCCCTCGAGCTGACACTCTATGCCCGAGGAAGTCTAGTTCGGGCACTCCAAAAATGCATTTTGCTGGGTGCACTTGTAGTCCCTCTTTTCGCAGACGACGGAACAGTTGCCTTAAGTGATCTTTATGCTCCTCGGCGGACGAAGATGCTATCAGCACGTCATCTATATACGCCGTGACAAAATCCATGTCTCTGGTGATCGCATCGATGTAACGCTGGAACGTTTGAGCAGCATTCCGGAGTCCGAAAGACATTACAGTGTACTCGTACAAGCCGAAGGGCGTGGTGATGGCCGTTTTCTGGATGTCTTCGGCTTTCACCGGTATCTGATGATAGGCCTTTACGAGGTCAATTTTTGAGAAAATTGTCTTCTTGTGCAGCTTGTAGTGGAAGTCTTGGCAGTGTGGAATGGGGTAACGTTCGGGCTTCGTAACTGCATTTAGTCGCCTGTAATCCCCACAGATTCTCCAAGCCCCGGGTTCGGACGACTTAGGGACCATATGCATAGGAGACGCCCAGGCGCTTTTTGATGGTCTGATGATGCCTTGATCTAACATCTTATTGAACTCTTCCCGTGCTGCTTCGAGTTTTTCTGGAGGGAGTCTCCGCGGTCTCGCGCACACCGGGGGGCCGACCGTTTCGATGTGATGCTCTACATCTTTTCTTCCTGGCTGAGGAGTGTGTTTGCGTTCGTGTGACGCCAGTATCTCGGGGAACTCCTCAAAAAGGTCGTTGAACTCCGGCGATGCTTGATGATCGATCCTGTGAATTTTTGCGCTGCTCAAGTTTGCTCGCTCACAAGGAATTTCTGTTTGTGTAGTTTGGATGTACAATCTTGCATTTGCTGCGTCGACGTTGATTTTGTTCGCGTGTAGGAAATCAATGCCTATGATGGGTTGACCAACATCGGCCACCACAAAGTCCCATCTTACGAACAATTGAGGGGCGAGCTGGATGTTCCTTCCTGCCGTCCCGTATGAAGCTATTGGAGTATTGTTGGCTGCTAGCAAATCGTAGGACGGGGGTCTGGTCGAACTTTTTCCGTCGGGCGGGATTAAACTGACCGCCGAGCCAGTATCGACCAGATATCGGACGTTGTTCGCGTCTTTAACGTACAACAGCTCGCCTGCTCTTGCCTGCGCGAAAGATGGGGCGCCTACCATCCTCCGCGGCCGTCGTTTCCCGCAAGGCTGCACGGTTGCGTGCACTTTCTTGCACGATCGCCAAAGGTACGGTGGTAGTAGCAGTAAACTTGTTCGAGCTTGCTTCCTTTGTTAGCGTTTTGGACGTTTCTGGGCGCCGGGGCTTGATTCCGCCAATTCTCTGCTTGGTGGACATTTTCTTGCGGGCGTAACGCCCTTCCTAACATTTCTTTGAGTTCTGCTATCTCCTTCATAGCTGCGCCGAATTCGGCTCTTGACACTGTCGGAGACGGTGATGGCTTGACAGCGTTTACGGTGAGGGGTTCGGCAGTTGAGGACCGACACGCGGATTGCCTTGCAGTGACTTGATCGGCAATCTCCCTGTACTCTTCGTCCGTTTTTCCTCTTCCTAAAGCTTCGATCAGTGGCTGCGCTTCCATTGGCAATTTTGAAAGGTGCATCGAGCGAATGACTGATGGGGGTAGCGGAGCTTGTCTACAGTTGTTGAGACGCGTCATTTCCAGCAGCAACTCTGAAGGCGTATTGTCTCCCAGCGTTATTTTAACGATGGCGTTGTAGTTTGTTTCTTCGTCTTGACGCACGAAACGTTGCGTCAACGCCGCCTTTAATGCGTCGTATTTACCGTTTGCCGGGGGGTTCAGTAGTATCTCTTGTACTCCGGATACAATGTGCGTGGGTAGTCCTCCTAGGAGCGCCCCGAACTTCGAAGCGTCGTCCAGGTTCGGGATTTGTGCGAGAAAAACATCGCAGTGAAGGAGCCATCCCTTGATTTCACCACTGAAGGCGGGTAACCGGACATCTCTCCCAGCCATGCTTCCACCTGCCGGGTCACTCTGGGGTCACCAGTGTGGTGTTCTCCCTCAGGCTGCTTTACACTCCGGGCAGACTTTGTAAACCTTTAGACTTTGTAAACCTTTAGACTTTGTACATCAATGCCCGGAGCGAGTGCCTGAGGTGCAAACGAACCCGACAGGGTAAGGAAAACACAACTGGAATTAATGCCGTATTAATGAGAAGATCGCCGACAATAGTGGCACACAACGAAATATCGCAGCCGGGTAGTACAGCAACCGAGGACGTCTAGGCCGGTCGACGGTTGTCGGGGAGGCGCAGCGTGGTCGTAGGACGAGAGCAGGCCGGTGAGGCGGCTACTGATCGCGAGTCTCCGAACGAGGAGTATCAGCGGCGCTAGCAGGGAACTGGCTCGAGTCGAGGGATCGACGAGGAGTGGCGACTGGCAGTCGAGGCGGCGGTGACGGTAGCAGAGGTGGTGCTCGCGGAGCGTCGAGACTTTGTTGTAAACACCAGGGACGCTGCGAGTGTACTGAGGCTCCGCTGGCTGCGCGGCTGTTTATATAGGCCTCGCTGGAGGCTGACTCTACCCGTCCAGGTCTCCGATTGGCCAAGACTGGGGTGCCCACTTTTCGCCGTCTAGGCTTGTGCTATACTTACGGAGGTTTCTATCGACGTTGCCTGACTGTTCGAAGCAGGCTGCTTATAAAGGTCGGTCCGGCACCCCAGCGCCAGACTTTAGCTCTGATCATTGGTCGTTTAGTACTGGCGCTTTGAGGCTATGAGGGGGCGCTTCTAAGCTTGTGTGGTGGTGTGTGTTCATACCACCACACAGGTATTAATGAATTTTTTATAAATGCGTCAACATCGGCGTGTTGCAAGAAGGTAAATCATGAGGTGATATGTAGGGATATTTTGATGTCGGGAAAAGCGAAGGGATTGAATAAGGGGGGTGAACATTTTCTAAATTTTTAACGTAAGGGGTATGTCACGGTTATAATTGAAATTAACGAGTGAAAATATGAACCAACTTTGCAAGTTGGCCCAAATTTTTCTGGGGCGAAGCGGGTATTGTGAGGAAATACTGCTCTCATAAAATGTCTTAGGGAATTATTAAGAAATACTCTCGTAAAATATATTTTTTGGGAAACATGCTCGTAAAATGTTTTTGGGAAAATACTTCACTTTAGGAAATTCTAGCAACCAAAGTTTACCCGTGTGTGTAAGGTCAATTCTTCACTGTTCTGTCGAAAACAAGCAGCGATTGTTTGAGCGACATCGCAAGTGCTAGCTCGACATAAGAAAAGCTGAGCTGGAGTAGAGGTGTGTATCATATTTCACGGCCTCAAGAGCCAACATTGATCAATGCCAACCTTGCGGCCAGCACACTACCAGAACTGCGAGCGCAGGCACCGTGAGCGACTCACACACACCAGAAAAGCACAAAACACACGACGCACATCGACACACACACAGGCACACACACAACACAAAGCGCCCAACACAGATGCGTTGCGTGGGAACGCCCGAACGTGGCAGCGTCAAAGGGGAGCACATCCCGTCAGCCAATCAGCGCTCTGGAAGGGATCAGGCGTGTAGGTGTGGCAGAGCGCGGACCAATGACAGTGCAGAACACCCGAAACAAGTAAGACTCAACCAATTGTGAGTGAAACACGTGAGCTTTGCAAAGGAACAGTCGGGTATGTTCTCGAAGGAAACAAGCGGAAGACTTACGAGTATAAGGAGCTGAGAAGAGAAATTAGGGAGGATTTTAACTTGGTTACACGACGAGAGACGGTCTTTTTGGTGCACGTTTTCGGGGATCCGGCTGCCGCCGAGATCCCCTTGGATCTGCTACTCGAAAAAAAAAAAATCGCGAAAGTGCCCCTAGACAGTGCTCCTTCGAATCTCCAAAAGTTGGCAACGGACCCAGCAGACACTGAAGTAACACCGACATCAAATTCCACTTGATACGCAACAACGTCGAGGACCACCGATACGAAAAGAAAAAAAATGTGTCAATCGTTCTCCAGAGAGAACACAAAAGTCAGTTCAACGTCGTCTTCAAGGCAGCATGAACTCCAGCCTGCATTTTATTTTGAACTCGCACAGCTGCCAATCTTCAACAACGTCAAAAGTCGCAAATTCTACAGTGGTTCAGCTGTTCGGGCGATGAAGCCATGAGCGCAACGAACGAGCGCTCTAGGCGCAGCGTCTTCGATGTTTCAGCAACCGGCCGACGCCGGCGATTGGAGCGGCCGCAGCGAAGAAACATTACGAGCGCCCTTCAAGAGTTGAACAGGGCCCTAAACTAGGTGACCCCTGCAACGCATCCCAGAGGAATTGAGAATTTGTGGCATCGAGTATTTTGAAACAGTGCTTTAAAGTGTATTAGTGGAAGTCAAAGTGGAACGCTGCAGTAAAAAGGACGCGCTGTGTAATGAATTTGTGTCTTATGTTTATGCGACAGAATGCGAAGCGTTGATGTATTTTTGGACGCCTTGTGAGTCCAGGAAAACGGTATGTTTGTCATCATTGTTCTGTAATTTGTGTTGCGTAGGGGTTTCTATAACTTTGTGCATTCTTTCGTGAATCGTTGTCAGCTCTTGAGTATTGGTAACTTGAATTCTCGGTAAACATCACATTTATATCATCTCGTGTTCAAAGTTTTATGGCGGCAGGAATGTGCGTACCTTTCATTAACGCAGTTGTGCTCTCTCATGTCAATTCTGTCTAAATGCCTTGTGCACATACCCACGGGTTCATCTAAAAAAAAAATGTGGTTTAATCTTTCAAAGTTTGTTATTCTCCCCATGCTTGTCAACTCGGTATTCGCGGAGTACACACCAATTAAACACTGTTAATTTTCTACCTTTCTGTCCAACTCTCAGACTGTGTATTTCATATCTTTATTTTTCTTTCTTTTGCTTTCGGGGGTTTCAATTCCTCCTGCGTTACGTGCTCTGACCGAGAGGCGTTCCTTAACAATGTTAACCTCGTATATGCTTTAGTATTTAACTTTTGTTTAAGGCACTAACGTAACGTGATATGTGAAAGGTAAAGTAACCGTTTACAGTATGAAAGTTTAACAATCACAGAATAACAATTTTCTTATGTTCTTGTCTTAAAGCCGCACATGATTGTTGGGATCTGATGCAATAATTGACGACTTTGCACATATTTAAATCTTTTTATGCACATACAACTCTAGGCGTGAAACCTCTTGGACGTTGTCGCTGAATTGACAATTTAAATGGTGAGCGAATTCCTCGATTGCTAAAAGCAAACGCTGATATTGCAGTCCATCTCGCGAGACAGTCAGTCTAGGCGCTACAGTGAAATTAAAATTATTTTTTTATTATTGGTTGGAATGTTTTATCGTCAGCACGAATTAATTAAATTTTTACAGTGAATGGAAATTTCCCGATCAGAAATCTGGGTGCAGTTCTTACTTGAAATTTATTCTTGTCGACGAGCAACATTTGTTCATTTCTTATAGAGTGCTTTATAATTGGCCTCGATTAAACCTCATTGTTTATTTTTAGTTTTTACATTGAAAAGGTTTAAACTTTTCACGTTTTAACATTTAACACTTTTACATCTAAGCTGTTCATTATCAAGCTGCAGTTCACTTTACGTAAACTTTTATGCTTGTGTGTTAATTTTTAGTATTGTTAAAATTGTGTTTATTTTTATTTCTAATTGGTCATGCTAATCGTTCTTGTATTCATTTCAATTTCAGCTTCGCGTGGGTGTACGAGCTCAGAGAGCACGAACGAGTCACGTATTAAACACGCGACACCTTCACGCAATGTACGATAGGTGTGCAAGGCCTGGCGGCAGAGCGCCTTTCGACAAATGAGGCGGCCTTGACGACAACTCAAGTTCCGCGCGCAGTCAACAACTTAAGCTCCGCGTGCAGTTTACCCATACTACTAGGGATAATTCCCCTTCATGTAAGGGAAGGAGAACAACGGTGAACCATTGATACGGTGAACCATTGACTTTGAACGGTGAACCATTGACACGGTGAACCATTGACTTTACATACAAAAATAACTCAACTTGAAAAGAAGAAAAGCATGATTAATGAAAAAGAGTGTTTATTTTCTACGATGTTACTTTACCATGTTCGTGGTGTTGCCAACGTGGCTTAAGTATATTTAAAAACTTGAAAGTAGGTAATCATAAATTCTGAGTCGTTCAAAATTATGGACTTTGTTCACATTTTATTACTATTGGATTACGATAAATTAAAAACGGTTTAGTGATTATTCTTTTATTTTTGCAGGGTGCGAAACCCGATTTTCATATTCACACTTGATGTTCTAAACTAGCGTGTGTTCGATTTTGTTACGTATTATCTAAGTTTATATCTTACTCCACGTTCTATATCATTATGTTGCCGATAGAATTGAGTTTTACGAGTCTACGGTACTCTGCTTATTCTGATTGGTTGTTTTACTAATAGTGGAAAAGTTCCGTTCTAAATTGTGCGATGTTTGGCTATAACATTATCTAACTTCTATTTTAAAGTCTACGGTAACGCAGACGATGTTTTGAATGTTTCTTTTTGGTGAAAACTTTAATGATTCTTTAATTTGATGTCTACCTAATTTCATGATCTTTTCTGAATCATTTTTCATTACCTACGAGGCAATAGTTTTGATTCTTATAAAATTTTCCGAAATTACCTTGCCGAGGAACTCGTGTTTTACTTTTCAGTTAATCTGTAATCCCTATACTAACTAGATTTATCTAGTTGCTAGTAGTAATACTTGTGTGTATGCGTGACTTTACTAACGTCAAGTAACGATGTTCAAGCAAATGGATGATGTTTGCTGTAGAGGTATTTGCAGTGGCCACGATTTTGGAATTATCCTTGTGATTACTTGATGTCTAAATTGTTTTTATCTACAAATTGTTGCGACGAGTAATAACTTTTTATTGCGAAGGAAATGAAATTATTTGGGTTGATGCGAATCGAAATTGTGTTTTTTATTAATGAGATTATCTGGCGTTTCATTTACTTCCCTTTGCTGTGTCTTGTTGACGTAAATAAGTATATTGTAAGTTCAATAGTTGTGCTGTTGTTTTTTTTTGTAGCAGCTAGTGTTTTATTTCTTTTCATGTTGAGGATAAAGGCATTATGTTATATCGCTTCAGTGCCTTTATACTCCCAGCTTGTGTAGCGGCTTGTGTTGATACTTCTTGAGCTAAGTACTGTTACTAAATTTGACCAAATTTATTCGTATTGATCTTTTAAGGGTGATGAACCACGGTTCAATTATGTACCAGTGTATTTCCGATTTAATAGAATTACCTTTGAGTATTACACGCATGTGAGGCGGATTTGGTGTTTGAAATTAAAATTTTTGTTTTTATCAGCCCGAATATTATTATTTTCATTTATAATTGAATACCTATCCGGTTAAAGAGGGGAGGTAATGTGCGAGCGAGCACGCCCCCCTACCCTAAGCACCTCAGAGGTCTTATAAGCGGTGAGCTCATTAGGGCCCGCGCATTTGGTCCGCACCCCGTCCTGTACAACATCGCTGCCACTTTAACATCGTCCTGTACAACATCGCTGCCACTTGCCACTCGCATTTCTCCATTGTTATCTCTACCCTCTGCCCGTATAAATCCACGAAACAGTCCCTACCAAAAAATCCCTTCGATACCACAAATAATCACCATAAAATAAAAAACATTAAAATTAAACAAATCAATGCTCGTATAGCCTCTTTAGTAAGCTGGATGACATCAGAGTAATGTTGGTCACAGAAGACATTGAATTTTATGTGTTTCCGAGACATGGTTTGATTTGCGAACTCAGTCCTTTTTCAATATTCCCGATTACGTGCTTGTAATATAGCGAGTAGTGTAAGTTCTAGTTAGAGAGACCTAAAGTTGGCAACGCTCGTGAGAGCAACACTCGCAGCCAGTTTCCGATTGGTCGTAGCCAGCTAAACAGTTCATGCTGACTGCAAGTGTATATATATAATTACCTACTGTGGCTAAGTATCTAACTTTCTAATTTTTAAACTAATGTACTTAATTCTACTCGACTCTTTTCTATATATTCCCACCTATCTCCGCTCTACTCTTGCTAGCCACATGTCTGGTAGTTGAGTATCTAAGTTGTAAAATATCTAAGAGGTGAGTGAATTATGTACCTAATGTGATGTGTCATTGCATTTGTCTATTTATGTCAGCACTATTACTGTGTTGTGTTTATGTGGAACCCAGTGTTGTTTAACCTATACTGTGCTCTAGTGTAGGATTACTAAGTCTATAATAGTGCTGTACCGCCATGACGGCGTTAAAAGTAGCAAAGGTAGTGGTTCGACTGGTACTGGTACAAATTCTTTTACGACTGGTAAAAGAAATTTACCAGTCGTCTTTACTTTTAACAAATGAAGTGTGCGAGGGCATAGAAATGGTTTGGTTGAAAGTGTAAATAAATAAACATAAATCCATCATTACCGGCAGCCTTTACCGGCACCCATTAGCTTCTCTACCAACAACAGTAGGGTTCATTGAGAAAATTTTCAAACAAATTTTAGCCACAAAAAAGTCATTCTTTGCTTTCGGTGATTTTAATATTTACCTAACGGATGAAAAAATCAGCTTAGCAGACTGTTATACAAACTAAACCTTTCACAAATGGTTAAAGAACCGACTCGCGTTACAAAAGTATCTAGGACTCTCCTCGATCTAGCAATCAGAAACAAACCTACGGCAATACTTAATTCAGTTATATCACCCACTGTCGCCGATCACCACTTTGTAGAATGTAAAATTGATATTGCAAAGGAAAGACAAAACTATCGTCTCATGACTTACCGCCCAAAAAGGCAATATTCACCGGAACTATGTAATGAAAAACTCCTAAACAGGTTCACCGAATTTCAGAGTATGATGCAATCTGACGATGTGGACATTCAAGTTTCTATCTTTAACGAGAACTTCACAGCAGCTCTAAATGAATGCGCTTCTTATATCACCAAAATAAACAAAGCCGAAACGCACTCTGTGGATTACCAGCGAAATTAAAGACCTAAGCAGAATAAAGAAAGTTTACTTGCGAGAGTATAAAGAAAACAGGTCAAACATTACTTTATACAGGAGATATAAAAAACTTGGAAAGATTCTTCGGAAGAAAATCACGCTAGCAAAACAAACTCACTTCCACCAAGAACAATTCATGGCAAAAAATAATCCAAAACGTACATGGGAAATCATTAGTGAGGTGGCTCAATATAAAAACTTAGAGCGCAAAAGTGATTTTGAAAATCCTTTGGAAAAAGTCACTGATTTCAACACTTTCTTTTCAAAAGTAGGTGCCCAAGTCTTCGAGGAAGTGAGTAAAACCAGTCCGAGAAAATTTACAGTTGAAAGTTCATGCCCTACTGCACTTTTAAAGGCTGGCGCCCTGTGGAAGCCACGCCCTATCGATTTACTAGAGTTAAAAACTATTTTATACTCATTGAAAAACACAAAAGCAGTCGGACATGATGGAATCAACCTCCAATACATAAAAGACAGTTTTCCAGTCACAGCACCATTTATTCGTTTGATTATCAACACATCAATAGCTACTAATGTAGAAAATTCCTTATTTATTTAATAAATTTTGGTAATAAAAATCATTGGGAAATTAAATTTATTTATTCGTCACTGCATTCTATCGATTCCATAAATTGTGATGTTTATTACGCTCTATCATTGCGTTCCATTCATTACAAATTCTTGAGCTACAGAATGGAACGCAAGCTGTGAACGGCGGCGATGGAAGAGGAAGGAGGGGCTATTATTTTCTGGTTCCTGAGGAAAGCGGTGTTGATCATGCTGCTCGTGCTTCACTAAGACAGTGATGAATTCCCTACGCTGCTGTAGGTTCGACGCAATTCTTTGCCAGAGGATCGGCAATCGTTCATCAGTAATTTCATCGTGGTGCTTTTCATCGTGGTGCTCTTCATCGTGGTGCTCTTCATCGTGGTGCTCTTCATCGAGGTGCTCTTCATCGTAGCTGATCAGTGGTTTCACCGTGGTGATCATCATAATTTTTTACTATATTCTTCTTCATGAAATTTGATTGATGCAAGTCGAAGATTCATTAATTATGACTGCAAAAACCGAGTAGACTACAGCGGCCGACGCCCGTGAGACTGGGACAACATGGATAACAGCAGACGCCTCACCCTGGGAGTTTCATTGGACCCAAGACGAAGGCCCTTCTCCGATACTAACGCCGTAAGTCACACATTTCTGTCGTCGTGTGAATGTCAGTGATGAGGTTTTTCAGAGACATGGGGTTAGTTGCACAGTCTGCAGAAAAATAAAGATGAGAAGCCTGGACAAACCCAGCTTAAGTAATTGATAATGTTGGCTTACCTTTAACGTTACCCGGTGCACTTACACTTCTTATAGCGGCTAAAATCCCAGTTTCGCAAGAAATCTCAAAAACATGGGGGTCACAAGGGAGACGCTCTCCTAAAGTTGAGCGGCTCAGATCTCTTGGGGCATGTGTGCGCTGTGGTTATGCAAATCACGACACTACTGAATGCACGTTCAAGTTCAATAGGAATTCTTTCATTGTCAGGATGATCATATGAGCTTTCTTTGCATGAATCATGCTAAACCTAAGAACGGGCCTTTTCCTAAAATGAAAGATAAACAAAAGCAAACACAGAATTCTAACGTAAATACAGGAATTTTTTGGGAGGAGTCTGCTCTTCAGACGGGTGTTGGAAATGAGGCAATTTTGCCAACTTTCACTTGCTCTGTTCTAAATCACAGAATAAGAGCGTTGAAAGACTCTGGATGCCAACCTCATTTCATTTTAGAGTCAGTTGCAGATCAGCTTAGTTTGCCTATCCTTGACCATAATTATTCAGTAACCGTAAATGGGTTCAACGAAGCTAAACAATACCTGACAAAACTAGTTTCAGTGCTATTGTACTTGGGAAATAAAGTTCATAATTTAAAAGCAATTTGTGTTCCAAGCATCAAAACTAAACTCCAGCTGCCTGGATTACAACAGGTAGTAAATGAATTTAAACGAAAATGGTACGATTTGGCAGATAAGACTCTAGGGGACAGCGACGAAGTTTCCAACATTGATTTAATACTGGGTATTAATGACTCGGACATCCTGCTAGAGGAACAAATTAGCTTCGGGTCCCCCGATGTCTCAGTGATTTCCAAAACTGCAGCCGGTATTCTCTTGTACGGCAGCTTAAATCGCATAAAAAATAATATTTCCCAACTGCCATCAGGACCTTTGCCTTCGCCTCAGTTGTTGACTGGTACGCACTTTCCTCACTGTGGGGAGAAAAATAAACATCCTGAGTTAGATGGAATTTCTCTTCGTGGAAATGATATCTCGCTAGAAGCAAATGTTACAGTCATAGACTGTAGGGGTAAAGTCAACGAAGTAGACCTTCAACGAGCTACAGGGGAGATGCTCAAAATTCAGTGCGACCTATCTTTGCACTATGACGGTGAATCTTACAAAGAGGACACGACGGAGACTAATGACAAAATTGTTAAATATGTTTTGGTTAATACCTATCGTAGTTCTGATGGAAGATTAGTTATGCCGCTAACTTGGAGGGAAGACATTTCTCAGTTTCTAGGAAGCAATCATAAATTATCAAAGCAAATCCTTTCAAGTCTAAAACAGAAATCAAGCGATAAATTAGAAATGATGAACTATTGCGTACTAGAATGGGAAAAGGCTGGAGAGGTAGAACGAGTACCAAATTTACCTTTGTTTTTGAGGGAACATCCTTCGCACAGTTTTCTTCCTCATATGGGTGTATTTCGGTTGGATAGGGAAACCACGAAGTGTCGAATAGTGTTCCTTTCGAACTTGGGTGAGCGCAGCAGCTCCTCGAAACAGGTTAGTGTGAGCCATAACCAGGCCATTCACCAAGGGCCAAACCTGAATCAGAAATTGACCACTGCCATCACTCATTTGAGGTTTGGCGAGAAACTAATTGGCTTCGATTTAAAGAACGCTTTCTTCAGATCGCACTCAACGAAATTGATTCAAATAGGTTATTGTTTTGTGGTTCAAAGATGTCAAACGGAGGGATTTCTCAGTAGTGGCGTATCGGAACTTGCGTCTTAGTTTTGGTCTCCGATGTAGCCCTTCTATTCTCAGGTTGGCATTATACAAAATCTTGTGTATTGACACTGTTGAGGATTCGGAAGAGCTCAGAACGATTAAACGCAAATTGTATGCCTTAATTTACACGGATAATGGGGCATTTACCGGGTCAGCTACGGAAGTCGAAGTTGCGTACCAATATCTTGATACGATCTTCAATCCTTATTGCTTTGAGGTGCAACAACTAATAACAAATGATCAAGCTCTACAGGACAAAACAAAATAGACAGCGACAACGGTGGAACTACTTCTGACGAAGTGAAACTGCTGGGTCTTACCTGGAATAGAAAAAAGACACTTTTTCCACAAGGAAAATTTCTTTGAACGAAAATGCACGCACGAAACGCGAAATTCTTCAAACTATCGCCAGCCAATACGACCCCTTAAATTTTCAAGGCCCTTGCCTCAACAGGGCTGGGTTGTTCTTACATCAATTACAGATCGACAAGGAACTAACCTGGGACTCCATCCTCGATGATCATCAGAAGAAGGAGTGGCGAAACATCGCTCGGCAGGCCAACAAGGGGTCACCAATTGAAGTCGACCGATTTGTGGGCAATCGGACGGACGAATACGAACTCATCGCGTTCACTGACGCAAGCAAGAGAAGTGCACCAACTAGAGTGTTCTTAACAACGCATCACATGTTCGTTGTTTTCTTGACCACTTGAAATATAATCCAGTGTTAAAATCAGACCAACACAACGGAGGAAATGCATTTATCTACGTACTTTTCTCCCAATTATTTGTTTCAAAACTTAACCGATATAAATATTACGATCCTCATGTATTTGATATCAACACAACGGAAGGAATGCATTTTCTTTGTAATTTTCTCCCAACCATTTGTTTCAAAATTAACCAATATAAATATTACGATCCTCATGTATTCGATCTCAAGTCATGGTCTTAACTTTAAGATACTCAAAAGTACTTTTCGCTCATATTGAAGCTTTTTGAACATGCGACGTAGTTCATTAGCAATTTCTTACTTTCCTGCGCTCGTGTGTACATTGGTGTTCCAGCTATGTAGCAAATATTACGGACTCGTGATCCAATAACGCGCATCCTAACAAAAGTATTTTCAGCTATGTGTCACAGGGATTTTGTGTTCTTAGTGACTCACATTTCAGTTTTCACTTCCAAACCCAAATTAATTACCGCAGAGAAAGAGAGGATGTTATATGTGAGGGTATTTTGGTAACTAATTTCTCTACTTCGGTCTCATTGAAACATTTAAAAAAGGCCTCGGATTCAACGAATGTCATAACTTTAAAGATCATCATTTTAATCTTCTTATTCTGGTCTCAAATTGCTGTCGTAAGCTTTGTGTGGAAAACCCTTCTTACCTTTTTATTCTCGTGAATACACTACGACAACACTAATTTTAGATAGTTAACTTTTGTACGGTTCCACCTATGTTGGAAATATTACAGCTAGCAATGTAAAACAATACTTTTCATGTCTTTAAGAAAAGGAAGAAGAAAAACATTTTTTTCCAATAGAGATGGTACAAAAGTACCATCATTGGTTTAAAAATATCTTAAAGTTAATACACTTAGGTGATATACACACATGAGTATTGCAATACTCATGTCACTAGTCGAAAAGAATTGATTGAGGGCTATGTGGTGTTCTCCCTCAGGCTGCTTTACACTCCGGGCAGACTTGTGAATATCTGGTGACTTGTGAATATCGATAGACTTGTGAAATATCTTTGCCCGAAGTGAGTGCCTGAGGTGCAAACGAACCGGCAAGGTGAGGAAAACACAACTGGAATAAACGCCGTATTATTATGAAGATCGCCGACAATAATGGCACAAGGGAATATTACAGTAGAGTAATACAGTGACAGATGACGTCTTGGCGGACCACCGGTTGTCGGGGAGACGCTGCGTGGTTGAGGGGCGAGAGTAGACCGGTGAGGCTGCTGCTGTTCGAGGGTCTCCGACCAAGGAGTGCCAGAGGCGGTAGCGGGGAACTGGTACGTCTAGCAAGCAACAAGACGTGGCGGCTGGCTGTCGAGGAGGCGGTGAAGCCGACGGGTGAGGTGCTGGCGGAGCGTCGAGGCTTAGTGTGAATATCAGGGACGCTGAGAGTGTACTGAGCTCCGCTTGCTGCGCGGCTGTTTATATAGGCCTCGCTGGAGGTTGACTCTACCCGTCCAGGTCTCTGATTGGCGGGAACGCCTGTTTACTTTCACGTCGGACCGCGCGGTGTATTTTTCCCCGCCTCGAACACTGGAGTTGCGTGTGGTCTCATCTCCAACCATGAAGCGTGCGAGGGAACGCCTGTTTACTTTCACGTCGGACCGCGCGGTGTATTGAAGCGTGCGAAGGTTGTGGTGGTGTGTGTTCATACCACCACAGCTATGTACTTCTAATCTTGCTTAATCTAAATTTGACGATACACATAATGATAATTATAAGAGACAACACAATTTCATGGACGGTGCATTTTCATTGTGGGTTGAGAACACCTTTGACAATTTACGTATTCATGAAATGAAACTTCGCAATTCGTGACGCCAGGCAATAGTATTAGAATTGTTTGTTTCGGAAGATGTTCAAAAATGTCATTTTAAGGAAGCACGAAAAAGATAAATATACATATATATAAGCATGGGGACCACGAAAATTACAAGATTTGTATTTCTAATTAAGCAATTTTAACATAACGGTCATTAGTTGATAAGCATTTTATTCAAATATAAATGGATGATCACACAACAAATGTATAGTTTTTCTACGATAACACTTTACAATAAGAAAGAGATGACGAGTTAGGTAATGTTACAAGTTGAGAGTGAACAGAAAAAAAAACAATTATCTTCAGTTAAAACGCCAGTTCTCGGCTTAGTACACACATATGTGCATATATACATGTAAATATATACACATATACATGCACACACATACTTACGCACATACATACACCTAACACGTAAACATACACAAATACATTTCTATGCATCGAGACAATCACAATATATGCGCGTTCTATAAAAGTGCTGTGCGATGTTTTGAAATATGGGATAATCAGCAAAGGAAGATTCGCGACAACTCGTTCAGTATGTGTTGCTGCTTACAATTTCTAATGAAATATTGTAAAGATGTTTTATTAAATATTGTATCGAAAAGATCATTGGTCGATAAGCGTCTTAACTATATGTGGGTGATTGCGCAACAAATATACTTGCATATATATACTTTATAGATGCTGTACAATAATCAAGTAAAATGAAGTATTACGTAGTGACACATTCGCCTATCTACGTACGCATAGCGTGCACAAGTACACATATACACAAGTAAGCAGGTGCGCAAATATCAGCGTAAACTAATCAGTATAAACTAGCATTCCAATCGAGGGAATCGGAGAAAATATCTTCTATTATGGCATGAATTTTATAAAATTACCGTACTAAAAATAGTGGCACAAAACAGTCTACCTTAGTCAGAAACATGAAAGCGATCTTTCTACAACGGTTCCCCAGTACAGAATATTTCCAGAAGCACACAAGGCTTATAAGTGCAGTTGTTATAATTCATTCTAGAGCGTAAGAAATTATTTGATAATTTGCACTACACTAGCCTACCAAGAGCATTTTTGTACGTGACGAAGGGAGAAACATGAATGTCTTATAAGGGTGTCATATTAGGAAAAAAATCACATTATCTTTGAAATATGGCGCAAAATTCCTGCAATTGATAAATATACATAGGTACCACATTTTACATGTACAAGATATTTAAGCTTTGGATTGCCTTACAAAGATAAAATGAAATGATGTGTTGGGTAGTGTTAGAAGTTGGGAGTGAGAAAAAAGACTGGTATTTGTAGTTTATATACCAGTTGCTAGTCCAGTGCACACAGTTGTATTGTGCACACATGCACACCGATATACGTACACACGTATACAAGTAAGTATGCTTGCAAATCCCAGCGTATGGGCGATCAAATCATAATAGGCGATCGCAGCGTATAGGCGATCGAATACTTCAAGACTGTTATGAGATTTCTTGAATTATAAAGAAAATGAGCAAGAGAGAATATTAAGCAATGGAGATACCAGGCAAAATGAGATTTGTCAGTACGTGTTCAGTATGTTTTGTAACAAGGAATTATCGTTGAGACGATAGATGACGGATTATTTTGGCTTTAAAATCTCTCAGTCTTTGAGGGATTTTAATACTCAGGGGAAGTTTATTCCACAGTTAGGCAGCTGATATTGACAGAGCCTTCTGCCTATGTGAGATGAACGATAGTTGACTAAGACTTTATTGTTTCTGTTCGGCTTTTGGTTGGTTACAGTGGGTGGATGGAAACGCACTATCTCAGCATTGCTCTGAAGACGATACAACGAGGAGAATACGTATTTGGCTCTCTGCATGAGGAGCCTTTCTTGAATAGGAATCCAGCCGAGTTTATTAAGGAGAGGGGTTACGTGATCGCTTCTTTTGAAATTACCTTTGCATACCACCTTGGCTGCGAAGTTTACGCATTTTTGTAAATCCCTTTGAAGGTATTGAGGTAAGTCTCCCCATACTAGGCTGCAGTAGTCAATGCGCGATAACACAAGGGATTGTATGGCTAATAATCTGGACTTTTCGTCTAGCATACTCTTTATGCGATGAAAAACATCAAAGTTCCATAAATTTTGCTGCAAGTATTCTCAACATGAGATTTGAAGGATATGTTTCTATCGAACCAGATACCTAGGTTTTTAACTTTTTCTGAGGCATTAATTTTATCATTTCCAACTGTGAGAGTAAGATCTGAAGTTTTTTTAATGGCGTCATTGGATCCGAAAATAATGCATTGTGTTTTATTAGCATTTAATTTGAGACCATTTCGGTCGTACCATGATTTCAGGCTAGTCAATAAAGTTTCGGCTTTAATTTGCGTCTGTGGTATTTCCGATACAGAACTTGTTATTGCAATTTGAACATCATCTGCATACATTGAGATCCGTGCGTTAGAAGGCATTGGAGGGAAATCATTAATGAAAATAGAAAACAGTAGCGGACCAAGAATGGATCCTTGGGGAACACAAAAATTGTTTTGAATGAATGGGGACAATTTGTCTTCTATGCGGACTGCGTGAGATCGATTTGACTAGTAACTTTCAAACCATTGTGTGTCAACTCCCAAGTTCAGTATTTTACGTAGAAGTCTATCATGTTCGACGCTATCAAACGCTTTTGAGAGATCGAGTAGCAGCAAGAGTGTTAAATTTTTCTAATTGATGTCACTGTATATTTTTTCAGAGATATTGAGCAGAGCATCTTGAGTGCTAGTGTTTCTTCTATAGGCGTATTGATTTCGGTGGAGTAGATTTGACTCTTCCAGGTGAAATGACAGTTGATTTGTCACCACTTTCTCCAATATTTTGGACATTACAGGTAAAAGACTGATGGGCCTGTAGTTTGATGCTGTATTTAGGTCACCACTTTTATGCAACGGTCTAATAATGGAGTGTTTCCATTGGTTTGGAAACGTGTTTGTTACTATTGATGTATTAATTATCAGACGAATCCATGGTGCTGTGACAGGGAAACTGTCTTTGATATATTGAAGACTGATACCATCATGTCCAACTTCCTTTGTGTTTTTTAGTGAGTATAAGGTATTTTTTAACTCCGGTAAATCGACAGGACGTGGTCTTCACCTGACATCAGCCCTCGAGGATGCAGTGGGGCATGAATTTTCAATTGACGTTTCACCTGGACTGGTACACACCTCACTAAAAATTTGAGCCCCTACTTTTGAAAAAAATAAATTGAAATCCGTGGCTGTTGCCAAGGGATTTTCAAACGTTCTTGTACGGTCTAAATTTTTATATGGGGCTACCTCACTAATGATTTCCCCAAGTTCGTTTCGGGTAATTTTTAGCCGTTATTAGTTCCTGGTGGAAATGAGTTTGTTTCGCTCTAGTGATTTTCTTTCGACGAATTTTTTCATGTTCTTTATATCTTTTGTATAACGTGCTGTTTGATCTATTGTTTTTGTACTCTCGCAAGTTAGCTTTCTTTGTTCTGCTCATCTCTTTAACTTCGTCAGTAATCCAAACAGTACGTTTTGGCTTGGTTTTTTTGGTGACGTAAGGTGCGCATTTGTCGAGAGCTGCTTTGAAGTTCTCGTTGAAGATGGACACTTGAATGTCAACATCGTCAGATTGCATCATATTCTGGAATTCGGTGGACTTATTGAGTAGTTTTTCTTGAAACAGTTCCGCAGAATAGTGCATTTTCGAGCGATAAGTCATTTAGCGGTATTTTTGTCTTTCCTTTGCAATATTAATTTCACATTCTATAGAGTGGTGATCGGAAATAAAAGGTGATATTACTGTACTAAGTATTGCGGTGGGATTATTTGTGATTGCCAGATCGAGGAGAGTTGCAGAGACTTTAGTGATGCGAGTCGGTACTTTGACCATTTGTGATAGGCTTAGTGTCGGTACCGTCGTGCGGTCGACGTAAGGGTTCGTGGAAAAGGGGGGCTGTCTTCTGTGCAGCTACCTTTTTCCGGGGCGCTAGCTTTTGTCGCAGCTGCCCTTCCTGAGGTTTGTGTGTGTACCGCCTACGCCGTAATCAGTCCGCTAGGGCAACAGAAGTAATTTCTGTCAGTGCTGAACTACGGCGGTACCGTCGTGTGTGTGGGTACCACCTGCGCCGTATTCAGTCCGTCAGGGCAACAGAATTTATTTCTGTTTTGTGCCGAAATACGGTGGCACCGCTAGAGTGAGGTGTGTGTGTGTGGGCGCTAGGGCGCTAGGGCAACAGAACTAAATTCCGTTTTGTGCTGAACTACGGCGGTACCGTTAGGAAGACGAGCAACTATCTGCGCAGCATGAGACCGCTTGGGCAAGAGAAGTGAACTCTGTTAGTGCCGAACTGCGACAGCGTCTTCCTATCGACCAACTATGCGAAATAGTTCGTCCTTGCGAGGTGGCTCCTTGAACCCCTTATTAGGCGAATTGTCGTAAGAGACTAAAGCTTCTTTCAATAAGGAGAAAGGAAATATTTTTATCTCAGGGTTTGACTTCTTTGTTGCTGAATCTCTTTGAACTCCCTATTACATATACCGATATATTTTAACAAAGACAGTGATTTATTTTCTGTTGGAAAAATAGTGCGTACACACATGAGCTACTGCATAACAAGGTACAACACTCAAAATTCCATTTAAAATATTAGTCTTATTTAAGCTAGGTAATCAAAGAAACATTGGAATATCGACATATAATACAAATTATATTTAATGGCTAACTAAAGTAAATGCACAGACGCAACATCAGCGCAGAGAAACAGACAAGTCGGCGTTCAGGGAGCTGGACACATAAAGAAAATACTTGGGATTATGGGTAACTAACACAAAAGGCTCGGCAACCCCTGTGCGGCCTGACACGTAGTTTATACAACAGTTTGTTTAGCTGATTGTTCTTGTCCGTTAAGTAACATTAAAATCTCCGAAAGCAAAGAATGATTTTTTTGCCTGAAGGATTTCTTTGAAAATTTCCTCAATGAAATCTAATGTTAGACTTAGGGGAGACGATGGGTGCCGGTAAAGACTGCCAATGATTATGGATTTATGTTTATTTATTTGCACTTCCAACCAAAACATTTCAATGCCTTCACAAACTTTATTTGCGAGAAGTGAAGATGTTGAGTACATTTCTTTCACATAAATACAAGATCCACTACCTCGGCTGGTTTTAGCGCCATCGTAGCGGTACAACACGTAATCAGGAATGTTAAAAAATGAACTTTGGGTTCGTGAATCAAACCAGGTTTCTGAAACACACAAAATGTCAATTTCTTCAGTGACCAACATAACTCTGATGTCATCCAGTTTCCCGTTCAGGCTTTGAGCATTTATGTGCTTTATTTTGATTTTACTTGTATTAGGACTCTTTTTGAAGGTAGCAAAGTTACTATCTCGATGGGATCGCTCTGAAGATTTATCCATCATGTCTACCTTACCCAGGGTGTTTGGCCCAGCATCTGCTATGTAAGAAAGCCTACTAATTAGCTGGGCAGCGGCAGTTTGTCAAGATGAAGTAACTCCAGTCTGATTTTTGCCTTGTGTGACAAGAGCACTGTAGTGATCGTTTTTACGATGGAGCAGTAGTGGAGGGTTATCATTTGATAACTCTAATGAGGGATCGACTGATATTTTCAAAATACAATGATCCTGCTCATCCAGGATGAGAAGTTTTTGGCCTGTCACGTTCGAGATGATTAGTGGTATAAGGTCTACAGCAGCTTGATCAAAATATTTGTCGTCAACGTAATTATTTATGAGGTTTTGTATGTCTCCGCTGTTTTTGTCAACAAATTTAGCATATGTGCTTTGGTTTGCTCTGCTCTCCGTTTTGATTGCAGTCTATAAGGAATTGTAGTTCCATTTTGATGCTGGTTGTTTTGTAAGTATATGAGCTACTGCATGAAGGAGGCAGTGTCCATCAGCTTTGGTGGGAATCAGCTCTATTTTCCAGGATCGTCTCAATTCATCCGTTGTGGAATTCATGCGTTCACAAATGGGAGTGGAGACGTTTTTCTTTCTACTTTTCACATCGTTTTCAGGTTCGGAGAGGTGCGGGGAAATAACGTTTTTCTGGCTCTGAATGGGCCGGCTGTGGTGATTTCTTGTATGGGGATCTGCAGGGAACTGAGAAATGCTCGTGTCATTTCTTTTTTTCTGGTGATGATTATGCATGCAGTTGGATGGTTTTTCCATCGATTTTCGACTACAATTTTGCAGCGAATTTTCTCTTCCTGTTGATTTCACCGCTTCTGAGTATGTGATTGGATGTTGATTTATACTCGTGTCAGAGAGGGGCTTTTCATCCGCTGTATCAGCATCGGGTAGCAATGAAAACCTACTTTTTTGTAGGCACTCTGCTGTTGTTTGTGGCAGATGCAGGAGAGGGCTTGTTATATGAGGGCAAACATCGGGAGAAGAGTGGAGGAGAAGATTTGTTATATGAAGGCAAACATCGGTTAATTAATGCTGCTGGCGGTTTCACGGGGAAAGGCTTCACGTGGAATGGCTGTCAACTCAGAGCAGTCATTCAACTCATTTTCCTGTTTTGAATATTCATTGGAGTATTCAATTTCTTTATTCAGGTCATGGGAGTTTCTGACACAGGAGATAAAATGTGAAGTTAGTCTTAAAGGTGATCTTAGAGCAATAACCCCGATGAACTCTTTGCGCCAGTATGCCGTCACAAGTGCGTACTCTCTCTGTGCATCTGTCCGTACGTATTTAGGTCGACGCCCTGAGCATGTACCGCAGTGCGTATGCTGACCTCAGCAAATATTGAGTATATAAGGTAGTGCGGAGCCCCCTTGGGGCGCATTTGGTTCTACTGTCCTTCTACGCCAAGTACACGTTTAAAAGTCTTCTCGTCTCTTTGTTCAACCCTTCAGCCGCCAACACTTGAGGGCGGCACATCTGGTGGCGCAGTAAGTTCGTTCCCACGACGTGAAATTGTACTTGATCCTTGTGCTGTGATGTGCTTTCAACGACTTATGTGATTGAAGATATCGTGAATTAAGTCTGGATTTTCGACGGTGATATTTGAGGATCACGTGTCTACGGAATTTCGTGGATATTCTACGTGTGGTGGTCTACGCTTCGCTTCGTGAGCCGAAAAATATTTTTGGTGATATCGACAATACTACTATGGAGAAATCTACAGCAACGGGAAGAGAAATTGAAGAAGCACCGCAAGTATATAAGATCGTGTTTCGGTTCGTCGTTAAGCGTATCCCTGAAGAAACTCTGACGAATTCTCCTTATGCTTTAGAACTAAACGTGCCTGTGGGAGTACCTTACACAGCTCGTGTTGATCTGGGAAAGGATGGTGACCATTGCGTCATGAAATTGTGCGTAAATTTCCATCGGAAATAGTGACGTGGTCGTTTGACAGTTGTATGCATAAGTAGCTGAGTTCAGAACAATTCTACGAACTGTTGCAGTGTTCTGTTTCTACGAGAACAATTGTGTACTGTGTATGTGATAGGAAATTACATGCCGAACAGTGTTGTTTCAAATTCTACAGAAGCTGTGTTAACGTAATTAGTACGTATACATAAACAGTGAGCTGTGCGATTACGCGCAGTGTGGAACCGTGATCATACGTGAACACTACCAAGACGTGCTCGTGCTACCATTGCTAGTCCGCTGTGTGCCAGCGCTGCGTGTACGACCTTGGATCTCGTCGCCTGCCTGTGCTGAGGTTGTGGCACGCGGACGACCTTCAAACAGCTGGTCGCACCTGTTCTGCCATCGCTGGGCAGTTCGTCCTTGAGATCGGCCGAGACGCCTGACTGGCCGTGGCTGCAGTGCCTGCCGTTTGCTGATTCCAAGATGAGTATTCTGTAAACTATAATATTATTGTATGGGATAATTAGATAATTTCTGTGACATCGTCGATTTTTATTTTTGTTGCTTCGTGTAGTTTAAAATATTGTTGGGATAGATACCATTGAATTCGTGTAAAGAGTTTCCCTGTTTAGTAATTGGATTAGGTTCGTTTGAAAGTCGCAGAAACAGTTTTCAGTACTGATATTTTAGTAATTATTAATGAAGACTTAACCGTGTGTTTCATCCTTTTTAGTAAAGTGGGTTTTTACGTTCTGTTATGTGATTATTTTTTTGAGAGGTTAGATTTTTAGGGTTCTGCCGTGTTATTTTTTTTGTGGCGTAAGATTTTTGCGTTGAGCTCTGGGATTATTATAATTGTGAGTTACGTTTTTAGCGTTGTGAGAGAAATTGGTTAGTAACTGTGATTCATTATGGGAGATTCTGATTCCGAACCTGAATTTATTCGTTCGACGGCAACGACGACAGGTAGCGGTAGGGTTTCTGTTCCGGCATTTAGTGGTACGTTACCTGGTACGTGCGCACATACTCCAACAAGTGTGTTTATGTCTGGACCACAGACCACGACGGTAGTAACGACTACTGTTAGTAACCAAACTGTGACGTTCAGTACGCCAAGTGTGACAACAATGACGTCCTCTAGTGGACCGATGACGGGTGGTGGTGTAACCACAACTATACAAAGGGGTAGTACTATACTGTCCAGTGCAGAGCTTCCGTTGTTTCAAGGCCGACAGCGTCTCAGTGACCCAATCTTTTGTGAAACAAAGACTTTTCGGACACATGTTGCAAATCTAAAATCCTATATGTGCTTGTTACCCGACCTAAATTCCGATGACGCCAAAAAAGAGTTACTTGTGCGTAGCGCACACAAAAGTGTTGGCGATTTTAATGGAGTAGTCACGAAATTAGTAAACCCTGATGTTCACTATTCCTTCGATCAGGTTATCGAAATTTTAGATGATATCTACGTGTCTAAGGGGGAGCGTTCAGTTCATGCCTTAGCGTGCGATTTAAATCAGTTACGGTTGTTACGTAATGAAGGGCTGGCAGCCCAATTGGTTATGGCAATATCGAAAATAAGAAATTTGAGTGATCACATTCTAAATAGTACAGAAGTAGCATTACAAAGACATCCATTTGTAATTGCTAGTACGAACGCAAACGATTTAAAAAAATTCTCTGGTGACTTAGTAGTTTTTAGTCTAGCTATAGCAGTTCTCGGACCTCTTTTAGAGGAGAACTTTTGTGAAAAAATCTTCTCGAGGCCGTTCAATACCTCTGAAGAATTGTTAGCTCGTCTCGTTTCCGCTGTGCGTAATAATCCTGAGGGTAGAGAAATACTTGCGCGCAAAAACAATACCCAGTCCACGTATCAAACCAGAGAGACTTACCTTGCGGTTGTACCTGAAGAGAGTGAGTGGGACGAGAAGGACTCGTTTCCCGAGGCTTACTATGCATCACAAAACAACAACCGACGTTTTCATGGTCGGAGGCCATTTTTCAGAAGCAATTGGAGACCTGCTAGATTTCAAAGGGGCAGACAATATTCATATTTTGGAGATCGACCTTTAGGTTCTTTGGAGTGCAACGAAGCTCAGGTGGTAAACCCACAACAGACTAGTAAAGATAAATCTAAATCGTTTTGTTCACTGTGCAATACCGCAGGTCATGTTCAAAGTATGTGCACGACTAAGAGAGGCCAAAGCAAATCAAATTTCCGCGGTCATGCTTGCTACAATTGTGGCAAGACGGGCCATTTTGCACGTGAATGTCGTTCGCGTGGTCGTGGTAGAGGACGAGGTGAAGCGTACTACGCTGCATCTTGCGAGGGTGAAGATTTTTTAGAGTAGATGGAGAAAAATCAGAAAATTCAAAGAGTCTTGGTGTAGAGAGGGAGTTGCCAGTGCCCGAGGATACAGCTACAATCCCCGTTACCAATGATGTGGCGTTGAAACCAGATACTAATAATAAGTCGACAGAAGAGGTGGATCCGCTATTCCTGTGTAAAAATAAGTTCGAATTACTAGGTGAACAAGAACTTGATGTAGGTGCAAATTCTGAACTACCTGTAGAAGTTTGTTTGTCAGCGACGATTATGAAGGAAGGTCGTTTAAGGAAGGAAAGCGACGGTTTATTTTCATTACGGCGTTCTAAGAAGCCTACAATTATATTACGTAATGATAACAAATTGATGAGCGCTCTCATCGACAGCGGTAGTGACCGGTGTCTGGTGAGTTACCGGAATTTAAAAGGCATAAACGAGCGAATTAAGCCTAGTGCCTTGAGTATCAGGGGTGTAAATTCAAAAAGCCAGGTATCAGGCGAACTTGATCTTTGTATTACGCTGCCTAATAATAAAGAAATCAATACTAGCGCTTTGATTTTGAAGGATGGCGAATTTAAACATGATGTAATCCTCGGTAGGGATATTCTACAAGATGCAGTGATTAATTTTAAAGAAGGATTCATCGTTCTCGACGGCGTAAAAGTACCGTTTCATGATGTGCAGGAATTGAATGAGCAAAATAGGAAAGAGATATTTTTCAATACTATAAGTAATCCAGAATGTCTAATGGCTGACATGCTTGCCAATAGGAGGAAAATAAGGAATATCTGCTGAAGCAGAGGGAATCAAAAATTGCGAGCCAAGAAAGTGGCGATATAAATGGCCTAGAGATAAATACTGCAGAAGAGAGGGGTACCCCAGGCCCAACGGCAGCGCGAGGAAAAAATGGGAAAGTAAAAAATAAACAGCATGCGAAGAAAATAAGAGACACTAAGGAACATGCGAGAAGTTTAAAAAATAGTAAAAGACGAGAAATAGTTGTTCATTGTGGAGCAGTGGAAATGCCAAGGAATTGTTTACGTGTTATTAATGGGTATGTCAAAAAGGCTAAGCCCGGAAGGTATATTATGAATAAAACAATTCTCGCGAATGGTATTTATGTCGCCGAATCAGTTGTGGATATCAAGTCAAATGGTTTTGTCCCTGTAATGCTTCTGAACGTCTCGGAGGACGTGGTATATATAAGCGACAATACGATGTTGAGTACGATTGAAGAAATTGACGACATGGAAATTGAACACGAGATTTACATGTCTACCGTGCACGAAGCTGTGCGAGATGCAAATTTGTGCGATGCCCTCGGTAATGCGGATCTACCCGAAGTCGACAGTGTTAATGGTGGAAGTTTCAATGCCATCTCTGGTAAAGACGTTGGGGTGGTATCTGTAGAATCGGGGCATTGTTGTAACGATCTTCGTGTTGATGAAGTAGGAATTAATGCACAGAAAGATGTTGTACCGGAAGGAGGTAGTAACGAGAGACGCTTTCTGACTAGTAACGAGGTGAATTGTGATGATGAAGACGCTAAACCATTACTGTTAAATTTATTAAACGATTTTAGAGACGTAATTACTCTCGAAGGCGAAACTATTGCCGTTACGAACGTTGTGCAACATGAGATAACATTAAAGCCTCATGCTCCAGTACTTAACATCCCACCATATCGAATTCCACATAAGTATCAAAACGAATTGTTGCAAGCAAATAAACAGATGTTGAATCAAGGAATTATCGAGCTTTCAAGCCCTGAATATAATTTCCCTTTAATCGTTGTGAAGAAGAAGTCAGGCGAGATACGCCCCGTTATTGACTTCCGCGAACTAAATAAAATAATTATCAAGGAATCTTACCCGATTCCGAGGATCGACGAATTGCTTTTTGCCCTCGGGGGTAATAGCATTTTTTCGAGCCTCGACCTACGCTCTGCCTTCCATCAGGTCGAGTTAGAGGAAAAATGCCGTAAATTCACCGCGTTCAGTATCGGTTACGAGAAATTTCAGTTCAAGAGGTTGCCATTCGGGTTGTCCTCGAGTCCATCAGTTTTCCAAAGAATCATTTCTTCTGTTCTTACAAATATCATCGGTAATTTATGTTTTGTGTTCCTTGATGATATACTAGTATTTTCCAAATCCATGAACCAACATCTGAAGGATTTACAGAGTGTTTTTGAGAAGCTACGTGGTGGAAATCTATCACTTAAACTTGAAAAATGTCATTTTCTAAAAAGCTCAATAGAATATCTTGGACACATCGTGTCGGCAGACGGAATTCGCTGCAAGGAATCAGAAAAGCTACAAAACTTTCCCATTCCAAAAAATGTGAAGGAACTGCAAAGTTTTCTAGGAGTAGCGAACTATTTCCGCAATCACATACCAATGTTTGGATCGATCTCATACCCCCTGTATCAATTGTTACGTAAAAATGTTGAGTTTATCTGGAATCCTGAATGTCAGCAAGCTTTTGAAAAAATCAAATCTGTTTTAACATCTGATACCGTTTTACGGCATCCTGATTTTACTAAGCCCTTCCACGTATTTACAGATGCTTCTAATTTTGGTATAGGTGCAGTGCTTTTACAACAAGGAAATGATTCAAATAAATCAATGAAGGCTATTGCCTACTACAGTAAAAGTTTAAATTCAACACAAAAGCGCTATTCAACGACGAAAAAAGAGTTCTTCGCCATTGTGAGCGCGCTGAAAGCATTTAAATATCTCATTCTTGGATATCCGATCTATCTCTACACTGATCATAAACCTTTACAGCCCTTGTTTTTCAAAAAGCTTCCTGACGATTCGGCTATGGCTAGATGGTGTCTAACAGTTCAATCTTTCGAACCGGTAGTAAAATATTTCCCCGGGAAACAAAATCTAATTGCAGATTGTCTAAGTAGATTGCCCGAGCATTTAACTATTTCTGATCTTGAAGAATGCTCAGAGTTCGATGAGGTTGACGCCTTCGCAGTAACTACACGCCGTGGTGCACTGACCGCCGACATAGACCAAACAGCCGAGACAAGTTCTCATCAAGTGGCGCCAGAGGCGACTGCAAAACCCCGACTGACTGACTACGTTCCTCAGTTAAAAGACGTATCATGGACTTTAGACGAATTTCGAACTGAGCAACAGCTAGACCCTTTCTGTTCTGAGGTGAAAGACGCATTACTAAATAGTAGTAAATCTACGATCCCTGACTTACAAAAATATTTAATTCTGAACGACATACTTTATAGACGACGACAAATAGACTCTAGGGAAAGTACTATTCTCACTTCGGTTATACCGACATCGCTAATGAACAAGGCGGTGCTTAGTATACACTCCTTGTATCATACTGATGCGACGCATACATTGTTTAAATTTAAGTTGCGTTATTTTCATTTATTAGAGAAGAGTATCATACGTAAATTTGTCAAAATGTGTGATGTTTGTAAAATTCTTAAAGCTAGTAGCACTGTACCTATTAAGATATTGGATGCACCTATTGCTAAAGAACCTTTCGAGGTAGTTTCAATGGATTTTCTTGGCCCTCTCCCTATCACAGGTCAGCAGAATAAATACATTCTAATCATCATTGACTTATTCTCGCGTTACTGTAAGCTTTACGCGACGGCAGATCGATTAGCAGATACAGTTGTCTCTTGTCTAGACAGCTGCTTCTCAACCTTTGGCTATCCTAAAACACTTCTAAGTGACCAAGCTCTTGAATTTAAATCTGCGGCAGTTAAAAAATTCTCCCAAATTCATTGTATTGCGAAAAAAGAAGTCCTCCCTTGGAGTCCTCACAGTAACGCTATTGTTGAACGAAATAATCGCAAGATTACAAATTTATTAAAATTATATATTAACTCTTTAGCGCATACCGAATGGGATCAGTGTCTCAACAGCACAGAGAACGCGATAAACAATAGTTTAAATACCACATTGGGGGATACACCCTCGTTCATTGTTTTCAATCGCGATACGTGCCCGAGCTTTAGCGCCGTAACTTTCGAACCTAATTACAGTCACGACACGAACATGGATATAATAAAATTTCGAGCTCAAGAAGCCGCCCGCATTGTTGAAAACGTTAGAGCTGTGATAATTAATAACACCAGTGAAAGAACGATGTACCGAAACCTTCGTCGAAAAAATAAAAATTTTGAACTCAACGACAGAGTATTATTGCGAAATCATTTGCGGAAGCATAAGCTTGATCTGGCCTGGAATGGGCCGGGAATTATCACAAAAATTAACCGAAATTACGTAGAAATCAAAATTGGTAATAAAACATTCAGGAGTAATAAAAATCATGTACTACCTTTACGTAAAAAGTGTTGAATGAAAACTATGCGACTTACGACTGACTATGTTACTATGTTCACATAATACTATTGTGTGATTCTTGTTTCGATGTTAATTTTAAATATCATTTTAATTGGAATTCTCGTTATTTAACCACATGTATTTACTTAATTTTTAGTCTTGATGTATCGTAGTTTTTTTTTTTCGTCCGTGATTGAGAATGTACGCATTTCATTTCACAACCAAGGTTTGCACCTGCTCGAAAGCCCTGCACGGTTCAATAACCTCCATGTGTTTACAAACACAGCAACTCATTGCTGTGAGAGCGGTGGCTGGCTCCCGAGTTGTTTTGGAGTGCCGTCGCCCGATTTGTTTTGCAATTAGGTGTGCAGCTGTCGAGACCGTGTGGGATCTGCAGCGTGCAGATATGCTGTTCGTTCTTTTCCTTGCAGCTGTGACCATCTGTGACCATTGGTTTCTTTCATAAATTTGACGTATTAATAACTGATTAAATTTTTTTAATTGTGTGGCCATGCTAATTGGACTGTATTTGTTTCAATTTCAGACCGAGCACGCTACCGTTCCTGTCTTACACGATGGGAAATAGGATGACCCATGTGTCGGTGGAGGCACTAACAAATGCCCTGGAGCAACATCAGGGAAGGGTGTCCAACGATTGGGTGAAGGCGAATGCACTCGTCGACATCCTCCCAGATAGGGTAACTGATTTAGGTATTCTTCTTCTCTTTCCTTTAACTTTGGGATTAGGAGTTTCCTTCTTCTATCTTCGTCGTGAAATTAATTTATTGGCGGATCGCCTTCGCGCCGAGGATGCGTTACTCCGACGCCAGCAGCTCAGGTCGAGCAATGCCGACCAACCGCTGCGTCACCTGCAAGCAAATAGCGAAGTTTAGGTGTCAGTGAAGCATGGGTGGAAGTTGAATTTTTACGTGTCGCCTATTAGGCGCTATTAGCTCTCATGCATTGTAAACGGATGTAGTATTATTTACTTTTAACACATACTCAGGAATTAGTCTTAAGATAGTCAGTTATTTTTCTAAATTGATGAGTTTGGTATTGATTTTTTCTCTTGTTCGGATCGACGTTCAAGAATTTACGATGTTCAAGTATACTGTATGTATTCTTTCAATTTCGTTAAATTAAATTTCTTTCTACGACAATGATGATATTTTGTTTGGATAGGAATTTCAATACAAATTTCCATGCGTGTATTTATTTTTTTCTACAAGTGATATTGTTTTCATAATAACCAAACTCTATGGTTGTCAACGAAGTTGTCCGTAGCACATTCATGCGGCGTTTAATTTTTATGTGTAACGATTCGCATTAGTTTAGAACCTTCTTCTGCGTACGAAACGATAATTTTTTTGAATAAATATTGCCTCATTACCTTAATACTTAACGAATATTTCTTGGAAGGTTTATTATTTCATGTTCAACGTTGTCGTTTAGCGTTTTGTTTTCGATATGTTGCTGAAATGTTCCTACACTGGAAAGTTAGTTGAATCCTGGTTCCGAAAACCGTGGAGTTTTCTTTTACCGTTTTTGGATGCCGATTATAGTTTTTAGTTAACGGATTTTTTTGTGTTGCGTTATTCACGTCTATGTTTCGGGACGTGTATTCTGTTATTAACAGTTTTTGCGTTCATAATGTGTATTTGAGCAGCGGCTTTTCCGTTTTCTTGGTGGTGGGGGTGTGAATGAATTCATTTTTACGATGTCCTGTCAATTTTAATTCGATGCGTTGTTTCCTTTCCTAATATATGACAGTTGTTTTGCTACACAGTAATTTTCATTTGGGGATATTTTACCTATGATGTTTTTAGCTTCCTGTGTTAAAATTGTAAGTTACGATTCTTAAAACTTCAATTGATTGTTTCTTATATTGGTAAATAACCAGGGCATGGGGGGAGGTGTATGCCGTCACAAGTGCGTACTCTCTCTGTGCATCTGTCCGTACGTATTTAGGTCGACGCCCTGGGCATGTACCGCAGTGCGTATGCTGACCTCAGCAAATATTGAGTATATAAGGTAGTGCAGAGCCCCCTTGGGGCGCATTTGGTTCTACTGTCCTTCTACGCCAAGTACGAGTACACGTTTAAAAGTCTTCTCGTCTCTTTGTTCAACCCTTCAGCCGCCAACACTTGAGGGCGGCACACCAGTACTATTAGAGTATGTAAGAAATATCATAACCATTTTGTGTTTTGTTATAGCGAATATTATCGTTGGGACACCTTACATAGGGATGAGGGACCGGATGTGGGTTTTCACCGGATGTAGGATATAAACAAATGTGAAGCGTGACCAAGTGTAGAGGCATAACCGGATGCGGGGCATCACCGGAAGAGGGGTGAAGTGTTGTCGGATGGGCGAAAGGAATTTTTGAATTTTGGAGTTGATAATTTATTAGAAAAATAATAAGCTCCATTTCCATTACCGGGCCCCACAGATGAAGTACTACTAATTGTGGAAAAACAACCTTAATTCCGCTGTATGGAACCATCAGTTGTGATGCTCATTATAGTCGACAGGAATAAGTAAGATCAATATTAGAATGACTTAGCGAACGTAAAATAAGATAAATTTTTACTTTCTAGCAAAAACTTCAGAAATTGAAACTTAGAAATTCAAACACAGAAACTGAAACTTAGTACCGCACTCCAAATGCAAACGATCCTTTTATACATATTATTGTTTGGCCTCGCAGTGGCCGAGTGTATAGAGCGCTTGCGTTCTATGCTTCATGCCCAGGTTCGATCCCTGTGAGCGGCAGTTGGCGTGAAAAACGCTGATGCGGCAAATCAGGGTCGTTGCCTGCAGTATGGTCACTGTCCTCAAGGAATGTTACCTGAGCACTAAACGAGAGAAAAATGAGGCCTAAAGCTCGGGCGTGACTAGGGGCATGGGGAACCCCTATCATGTACATTCCCTGTAAAGTATCATGTAAATGATGCTAGCCACCCTCTACGTGAAAAGAGGAAAAGGCTTGGTATATACCTATTTATATACCATTGTTTATTTTTTATTAACTTGTGCTTCTCTCTAAATCCTGTGTCGACAATTATCATGTGTATTTCGATAACCATGTATTAATAGCAATTAAGGATCTAAATCATATGTTTCAACACTTAACATGGGTATTACGATAACCATGTATAAATAGCAATTAAGGGTCTCTATGCAAAGGTATTTGAATGCATTTTTTGCTTTCATTTTTCAATACTTGTGCGCACTAATGAAAGTGTTTTTGAAATGAGCGTCGCGAGGATTGTGCTCTCTTAGTTCAAAATCGGATTAGGCAAGGAAATGAACTCATTCCTGTTGTACTTTTCTATCAATCATTTTGTTTCAACATTCTACACGGGTATTACGATACCAATGTGTTATAATCAATTAAGGATGTTAATGTTAAGGTGCTTTAAAAACCAATGTACCGACATTTCATGTTTGTACTTTATTGGAAATAAAATGTTTTTCTTTTCTTTTTTCTTGTGTGCCTCAGATAGTTTGTCTATTAGTACTCCTAGTATAATTTGTCTATTAGTATGCCTCGTATGGTTTATCTATTTGTATACCTCGGATAGTTTGTATATTAGTACTCCTCGTATGGAACATTCATCTTAGGACGTCTTATATTAAGAAATTTTTAAAGCCAATATGTTAGCATGAATCTCATGTGGCAACGTCGTTGGAAATAAACGGTTTTTATTCTTTTCTTTCTTGAAATAAAGCGCTCGTGAAAAAATCATCTCTCTGCGCGTATACTGAACAAACCATAAATTTCATTTCGCGTGTAAGTTTGTTTACGCGTTTCTAGATGTGCGTGTTGTGTTACGTGATGTTCTTTATAAACTACTTTGTGACTAACCTTTCCTCAATACTTGATAGTCATTTACGACAGTGTTTCAAGCTGCTTTCTTGGATATTGCGTTTTTTGTCTTTTCTTACTTCGATCTTACTTCTTCACTAGGATTATGTTTTCTTAGTTACTTGTATTTATGTAAATTGTCAAAATCAGATTAACGCAACGAAGGAAACGCAGTTTTTCGTGCTTTTTTTCTGAATAATTTATGTTTCGACAATTGGCATGGGTATTACGATACTCATGTGTGTCAACTAAGGATTTTAAAGTTAAGATATTTTGAAAACCATTGTTGAGCATTTGATGTATCAAATTTATTGAAAATAACCTTTCATTTTCTTCTTCTTTTTTTTCTTAATTTCTCACACAACATCGTCACCGTAGACACAAAAGGTGTGGCTTTAGTAATTCTATTTCGACCTCGTTTCGATTATTGCTGCCCAAGAATGGTGTCGTCGTCGCTTGTAGATTTTAATGGTACATTTAAATTATTTGTATTTAGTTCCATTTAAAATTGAGTTCACATCATACATTTCAAGACACACTCTCATAGGTGCCTCAATTAGCTTATTAACTGAAATGTACTTTATGAAAGTGTATTTATACATAGTCTATTGTCTTATATCATAGTTTATAGTATTTTATTAACACTTACTTAGAACAAACTTTCGATGAACAAATAAGTTTTACATTTCCGCTAAAAACAAGTTTTTCAGGAAATAATTTAGGGCAAAGGAATTTTTGTAGCTCAAATGATAGGCAAGAAACTAAGCTTAACGCATTGACTTAAAGCTGAAGACAGCTTACATACAGTAAAACTACAATATGTGTTTTAGAAAGAAGGTCTCTACCTGATAGTAGTACCATCACTTGATATTTTCCATCTCCCTTTAAACCAAATACTTCTCAAGAAATTTACACGCTGAAATATAAATAATATAAATTATGGTAGCACCTTAGTATAAATGTTTGAGAACATGATCATCATCTCTGAGAATTTATATCAACAATAGCGCAATCAAAATTAAAATATGAATGTAATGGTAAAAAACAAGCATTACTGAAAATGTTCTGTTCGGTGAATCATCTTTCCAGAAGACATCTCAAAACTATTTTTCAAAGAGTTTATCTCTATCCGTACTTTTTAATGACAGATAACATAGTTTTAGGTTTCTAACTGTTATATAGTTATTACTTACAACACATTTTACAGTCTAACTGTTTTATAGTTATTACTTACGACACATTTTACAGTCTAACTGTTATATAGTTATTACGTACAACATATTTTACAGCACGTTTAAAATTGCAGCCGTACTCGCATGCAAAAGTGTAAATACAAGCTCAAAATTAACTGAAATGCATGTTATTGCTAGCTAGTATATCATTTTTTTATTAATATGCACAAGACAACTATACAGAGATCTTTAATGGTGTTGAAGGTTATCATTATACTACGAGTGGGGTCAGCTTCTCCCTACATATAATAAATACGGGCCCTAAAAGTTGAAGACTCCATCAACTGAATCTCTCGCTACGTATTTGATTTAACTTTAATGTTCCATTGAAATTACTTTACTATATTTATCTTACAAGAAGATCAGAAAAATCTTAACTCTGAGTAGTTTGCTACCAAATCTATAGAGCAGTGCATTTGTATTACCATGCTAATTAATATTAAAAATGAACATTTTAAAACTCCTGACTAATTAGAGAATAATTAATCCATGGATCCATCGCCGTGAATTATTTCTCATTTAAGCCTCCCTATTTTCTAACTACTTTTAGTCCTAACAGAAAAAACTCCTGTATCATCTGAACTGCAAATAATTTTTGCAATTTGTTTATTATCATCAACTCTCAATAAACGCAATTTATTTTGTTATTATTTACTCTCAATTTACGCAATTTATTTTGTTATTATTTACTCTCAATTTACGCAATTTATTTCATTATTATTTACTCTCAATTTACGCAATTTATTTTATTATTATTTACTCTCAATTTACGCAATTTATTTTATTATTATTTACTCTCAATTTACGCAATTTATTTTATTATTATTTACTCTCAACTTATTTTATTATTATTTCCTCTCAATTCACGCAATTTATTTTATTATTTACTCTCTATTTACGAAATTTATTTTGTTATTATTTACTCTCAATTTACGCACTTTATTTACTCAATATTCATTTTATTCACCTCTGAAATTAATCACGAGCCTAGCACTCAGCAGCTGGACCGTAACATTTGGCACAAGAGAAGGTAAAAATACTTTCAGAACAGGACTGGTAGAGAGATCATCTCTATCGTAGACTGGAATTTCCCTTAAATTTGGCTCGCTACCCTCAATTTGCACCCCAACTGTGCTGTACAGTGGTGCCACGCAGAGATTGATAACTTGATGGTCTCTTAGAGCTTCCTCTTTGAGGGGCATAGAGAGGGTTTCGTCTTCAGAATCCCAAGCTATGTTCAAAAGATGTAAATTATCAAGATGAATGCACGTTGCTTTGACATCTTGCCGATTTTGTCGCGGCATGTAGATGAGGTCGGTGAAGAACTTGCTGCAGACGTTTTGCGTCCATTCAGGGTAAATCTGTCTAATTAAGGTTGTCAGTATGGGTAGATAGTGCTTGAATTGTCGTAAGTCTAGCCTTGTTTCTGATTTGAGGTTTGCGATAAAATTTGCAAGGTATTTGCCGCGTTCATTCATGAGGAGCAACTGCCATGACACCCACGTTTCATCTTCACTACCCTGTGCGAGGGTTGTCGAGGGATATGGCGGACATGATAACCATTTTCTGGATAATTCCTGGTGTGATAAAGTCATCGTAAATCTTGATTTTGCGGCGGGAAGAATTTGCTGTAATTCATTCTTGTAGTCCTCCAATTCTTCATTTATCAGGTGGACTAAAGGTTCTGATCCACTTAAAGTTGGAGCATCATGAGATGGCATCATGGGGACAATTTTAATCTCCTTTTCTCTTCTTGTGAATGAATTCCAGTCCGGGGTCCTTAAGAGAGCTCTTACTGCGCGTTTCACAACCCTTCCTTCTCGAGTGAGAATTCTGTTTATCGCCTTCATAGAACAAAAACTAAGGATATCGATCCTAGCTTTATAAATGAATTCGAGTTGAATCTTGTGCAGATCCAACGTTGATCCAGAGGGAACTGAATAATGAGTAAAAGACGGGATTGTCTCAGGAATCTTCTCCACATCATAGAAAAAAACACCCAACAAGCTCGCTCCCACAGACTTTGCGGTTGTTGTTGCTAATGTTGGAAGATACGCAAACTCAAGTTCGTCTAAGAACTTGGATGGCGCCACTGAGTCTTCAGAAGCGACGGAAGCTCTAACGTCTGCTTCAGTTTCTTTCCAGTGAGCGTCTGTGATGTACTGAAGAAAACTCTCCCCTTCTACCTCTTGTCGAGCTTTCATGGACAAATGACTCAGCGTTTGAGCCATTAGGTACCACTTTGATTTTTCGGACGAATAAACAGCCAACTTAGAATCACCCAGGGATGTGAAATAATCTTCGACAGACGCTCGGATGGACTTCGGTTCGGCCGTGTTGAACCGCGCCAGTTTTGAGAGCAGCTCACCTCTGGCAACACTCGAGGCCGAAGACACGAGCCATGCCTGGAAGCGCTTGTGACTTTGGCTGAATTCGTCTTCACTCAAAACACTCATAACAGCACTAATTTCATGGTCAGAGTTAGTGCCGCACAGCAGAATAACCCACTGCCCTTTCTTCGCAGCCTGAGATAGGCATTCTTTAATGAAGAGCAGACGTTCTCTAGCCAGGCGGTAGAACTGAATTATTGATTGAGTTGGCTCCGTGAGCGGATAGCAAACAGCCAAAAGTTTCACGAAATAGTCTCTGAGTTGAAGAGACACTGGAGTGTCTAAATAAATGAGCTCGTTGGGCTGACATTTCAAAACGGTTTTTTGAATGAGATCATTTGATACTTCATTGTTTATCTTGAAAAACTTAAGCACAAAATTTTCTGCCGCATCAGTAAGTCTGTCAGGCCTCAGCTTCGACAACAAAAGCAGCTTTGAGAAAGTCAGGAGGTTTTTATCGAAGGGTTCAGGTAAGCCCCGGGATTCGACGTAATCTGAAGTGTACCACTGTAGCCAAGCGTCTGTGTTGGCTTGTAGTTCTTTGGAGAGGTCTTTAAACTCACTGAGGGCTTGCAACTGAAGTACTTCGGCCCATTTCCAGTCGTCCAGCCACTGGAAAGGGGATGTGGCTGCTGAGTATGCGCTGGTGTCCGCAGCAAAGACTTCAACGTGCTGTTGGCTGATGAGGCCCAGATGAGCGTGGTACCACAGGGCCATCGAGAGGCCCAAAGCCACTTTAGGAGGCCCAGATACTTGCAGTTGGAGGAACCTGTTGACGGACACACGTAATGGAAGATGAGTTTCAGGAAACCCATACTAGAGACTTTAATTTGATCGAACCTAGACTGATTACATAAATTTCTTTCAAATTTAAAACATACACACAGGAAGATAAGTTTCTGAAAACCCATACCAGAGACTTTAAATTGATCAAACCTGGACTGAGTACATCAATTTCTTTCAAATTTAAACACACTTATACAGGAAGATAAGTTTCAGGAACCTTTACTAGAGACTTTAAATTGATCAAACCAGGACTGAGCACATCAGTTGCATTTAAATTTAAAATGATAGAAAGGGATATATACACCAATAAGCACACATACTGCAAATCTCTGTCTCTCTGCCATGTAATGTTTATATATTGTGAATAGAGTGTTCAGAGAAATGAGTTGGGAGCGTAATGAAACCCATACATGTCGTAGCTGAATATGTTATACAAAATGGGATACAATCGATCCGCGGTACGTACATAATCTGATGCAAACCTCAATTTTAACGGGCAAAAATTAGTTCTATCGACTCAACTAGTACGATGCATCACTCAAATTATGATTTAATAAGAATATCCAAAAAATTTTTTAACCATATTACTTGAAGTTCGCATAACATAATAAGTCTAGGCTCGAGTGCATCTAGAACAAACTATGCTGTTGCATACCTTCATGCCCTGAATTGGCACTGTAAACATTTGGTGACCAAGCCATATCTCAGCTAAAGAGCATCTACTTCTAAAATTCCCGGACTCTTACCCCAGGACAGACGAGAGAGAGATAAACATTGGGTGACAAGCCATATCTCAGTTAAAGAGCATCTACATCTTAAATTCCCTGACTCTTACCCCAAGACAGACGAGAGAGAGAGAGATAAATATTGGGTGACCAAGCCATATCTCAGTTAAAGAGCATCTACTTCTAAAATTCTCTGACTCGTACCCCAGGATGGATGAGAGAGAGGCAAAGAGGGCGTTTTGGTCCAAGAGTTTGCCCCACTTGGACTGGCCAGCGGTCGGCCGCGGCAATGCTGACACCGCAATTTCCACGAACTTCTCCAGAGGTAGACACAAATCGGCCCTCCAGACCGGGAGTCGTTGTAACAAATGGAAGAGACTGCATAAAGGCAGCGATGTCGCTTCACAACTCTCCATTGCGGTTTGGCCCTTCTTGATGGCCTTGCGGAGATCATCACACTTCTTCCGTTGTTTGATGGATGCGAAGCTTACATGCTCGAGATCACTCAAGGTTGAAGAGCCACTCAGAAGCGATGACTCCAAATCCGCCATAAGAACTTGAATTTCAGTATTTCGTTCTTTGATTTTTCGTATAGTTTTGAGTAACTCTGCTCGGTTTTTAACGTGATCCTCAACAATGTTAGGTGTCAAAGTTTGAGTTATTCGAGTGCATAAATAATATTTCAGGCTTTCCAATTCGCTGCCGTTGTTGATGGCGCGAACGAATTCGGGAACATTTGATGGCACTTTCTTCACAAAAATTACCAATTTGGGGTTCACCGTTTTTTCTTTTCTCTTCTGAGACTTTTTTTGATGAATTTCAGCAATCCAGCGCTTCTTATAAGCTAGATGGACTTCTACAGGAATCCAAATTTTTTCCTGAGACGAAAAATACACTGACGAAGAGTGAGACTTCGATAAAAATTTCCGTACCGAAGACGAATCAGCCATTTCGAGTCTACGCGCTGATGGTAGTGCAAGCATACTTTCGTACAAAATGTTATTTGGATCGTAAATAACATCGATGAAAAATTCTGATGCTAGAATAATTGTTGCATTTTCTGAAGTGACTCGATCGCACGACAGACCGCCGTTCAGCCAAGAAATCAAATGATCGTCATCATCCAACCGACTGTAATCATCTGCAAGTATTCCATTCTCTTTCAAGCAGTCCTGAATTTCTTTTTCTGCAGCTCTTCGTTTCTCGAACTTGAAGTTACCAAAATAAGTTTCTTGCACAGCTTTCATGATGGCGTCACCGTTAGCAGCATCAATTTTTGCTTTAGAAACACCAATTTCATGGTCCCAGTGTTCCTTGAGAATAGCAAGCTGACTCATGACTCTCTTGGACGCTTGCATTCTGGACTCCAGGGTTTTCATGGTCACCTCAGCCTTGTCGAGCTGGTTCTCTTGTTCCTGGAGTTGGCTATGGAGAACTTGCTGCTGGACCTTCACATTCGTCAGTTTATATTCATGTCTGCTCATGTAGGTGTGCGTTTCTTTGATGTCTTTGCCTATTCCGTCGGCTTGCAGCTGCAGTGAGTGGCAATCTCTGTAAATTCGAGCGAAGTTCTCAAATTTGATGAGCCAATCTAAAAAGATACTGACGGTTGGATGATCCTCTTTCAGTTTGCTCAAACAAGCGTCGTTGATCAAAGTACTTTTTTGGAGGTACGCCAACGCAGAATCACTTATGCTTATTGGTGACAATTTGCAAACTTCAGAGACGAAATCAATTCCTCTGAGCATTTGTTTTTTAGCTTCATTCCAGGAGGGCTCCATTGCAGTCAACTGGAGCACGAGTTCGAACACCTTTTCGACCTCTGGATCCGGCCGAAGAACCTGACGTATTTTTTCAAACTCCTCGACAGTGATCCTATTGAGGGCGTTACAAGCACTTTTCAGCGACGTTTTGGGTTCCAACAGATCGTGTTCGATGATATCTTTAATTCTGGCGTACTCGATTTTCTGTCGCGCGATCATGTCCTTCTTTTTGCTTAAATCTTCTTCTAATCGTCCTTGCTCACTCACAGTGTTCTTCAGACGAAGAGTACTGTTACTGTACGCTTGTTGTACGTGGGTCACTTGCGCCCGTTGTTCCTTGAGCTGATTGTTCAGATCGGCGACTTTCTCAGTGGCATCCAAAAATTGTTGAATTTGCATTTTTAAAACATTTATTCGCTTCAGATGCTCCTCCACTCCGCTCTTTCTGCGCTCGACGATGCGTTTGACAAAATGCAGAAAGTGGCACGATGAAACTTGTCTGAGCAGCCCGTGGTCTGCTGCAGTCTCTTGGCATTTCATATGAACTTGAATGGCAGAGGTTATGAGAGCTTCCATGGTGGAGTCGTCTATGTCATGCTGTAGTCGTCCACTCACATACTTAGCAGCTGTTTTTAGATCATTCTGTGACCACTCGCATATCTCGTAGACTGTGAGTTTTGAAAACAGCGCGGGTAGCAAATTACAGGCCGTGTCACACTGCTTTGAATCAACGCATGCAATAAGCACTCCAGCAATATAACCACCCCACTTTCTGGCAAGGACCGCTTCAACAAATTCTGCTAGGTCGGACAATTCGTTTGCTAAGTCTATGTTGAGATAGAGAACTATTTTCTTCGGAGTCGGGATGTGCTCCAAGACTCGGTCAACTCGATCGCTGTCTTTGCCGTCGGCCAAAACATCGACGAGTGTTGCGTTCTGTAGCCGAGAGGCGGCGAGGGCGCAGGTTCTCTTCCCAACTCCGTGACCACCGAGGATCAACATCGACTTGAGGGTTGTGTTCTCCCCTGAGTTGCGTAAGTGTGATGAGTCAGAAGAGCACTCGCAGGATGATTGTTCATAATCTATGGTAAACTTGCCTGAAGGATTGACTCCGCTCGTCGAATTTTGAGTTTTCGGCAGTTGGTCGACAGAGCGAGATGATAATCCTGATGTGATCGTAGCGACATGCGAGTAAAATTGACTGAGAGAAATGAAAGGAACCTCCCCGACAAAAGCTTGGGAAATAGCAGTGTTCATATGAGAGAGTGTCACCCTTCTATAGTCACCAGCGCTGGCCAAGTAAACGCTGCCAGTCTCGAAAAATTTGGTTGGCATTTCAGTACAGAAGTGGCGCCGCACGTTCGCTTCTAGAGATTGCAGGACAGAATTGCTGCGGTGGATAACGGAGTGAGAAAAATGACGGTAAATTTCGTTCACGAACAAATTGAGAAATGCATCCCGATCCAACTTATGGACATCCGCTAACGAAATGCTGTCAAATACCCGCGTTACTTGCCGGGTAAAATTTGCTAATCGATGCAAACATCGAGATTCATCATGGTGACTTGACCTTTGGTCGTTGGTAAGGCGGTCGATGAACTCCACGATACAGTAAGCTACTGTTGCCTTCAAACACGTCACGCTGTTGCCAGCTTCCCTGAATTTGAGCTCAAAGAGTTCCAAAGCAATTTGAGTAAGGTCGTCTAGCACTATTAACCCCATGTTGATTTCATGGGCAGACGATATCAACGGAGGATGAACTGTTCCTTTCGTCTTGTCCGTGTCGTCCACCAAGCAAGTGGCTACGAATGAGCTGCATTGGAAATCGTCGGATGGTGAATTAAAATTGCACGTGCGTACATCTTGATGTTCGTGATACCAGGTGAAGAAATTTAGCGTTATCATCATGTGTTCTTGAGTTTGAGCGCTGTTCACATCGTCAATGAAAGCAAAAGTTGGACGGAGGTTACTCACGGGTTCGGCGTGTGAGGTTACGGTCTTCATCAATTGGTCCGGAGACGTTTCACAATTGAAATAGATTTTCACGCAACTCACCTTCTTCTCAAAATAGAGTTTGAGCACCTCAAGTAACGTTGTTTTTCCGGTTCCAGGAGCACCAGTCAACATGACTGCGATTGAATTTTCTAATAGGATAGCCGTCACGTACAGCAGCACGAGGAACTTTTGTGTCACGATCACATCTATTGTTTTACAAGCTTCACGGATGTCTTGGTCAAAACTTATTGGTACAGAAAGCTCAAGTTTTTCTGAAGCGAGCGCATCTTGATTTTGGTCTCGTCTGCCTGCCGTCCAATGCAAGGCCAGATCGCAGTAATCTTCTAAAGTTTTTCCTGGATTTCGCTCCTGCAGTGTCGGGTCCAAGAAAGCATTCAAAAGAGACGTGAAAACTTTCATGCGATGTAAAGGGTCCTTTCCGTCATGAGGTGTTGCTTCCAAGGAGCTGGAGACTTTATTTTTGATAAGCTCTCTATCAAGTTGGAGCGAAAGTTTCTCCTGAGCTTGTAGCCATCTTGAAATGAAATTCGTTGATAAGTTGAGTTCTGGGCTGAAAGACGCCCAAAAGCACTTATTCCAGTCCTGATCCCTGGAACTAGGGCTCTCATTACTCAACTCGATAAATAATTTCATTCGTTTTGGTATTTTAAGTTTGTCAGGCACGAAACAATAAATTTCTCCGTCAGGATCTTCTGAACTTATCCTCCCTAGAAAAGCGTCGACAAACTTTTCCATAGATAAATGGCTTTTGAAAATAATCCATTTTTCGCGTCTTCCGTCAGATAGATGTTGTTTGATCAGCGAATTTGTCAATGAACTCATGTTGTGCGAGCCAAGAAGCTTTTCCTCACCAACCAAATAAGGGTCGATTCTCAGCAGATCTATTTGTGCACTTTCACCTCGGTATTCCTGTTGCAAACTTCCCTCGAAGCATTTCTTCAGGATCTTTAGAGCAGTCGTTTTTCCACACCTCTTTGGACCGTGCAGCCCGATCACGGTGTGCGATCGTATAACTTTTTCTAAAGTCATTAGTTTGTCCAAGTAAGTTTCGTTGTGAAAGAGCTCATCTTTTTCAAGGAGAGACACGATTTTACTTTTTAGTGACGCATTTGCGAGTCCACAAAGCTCAAATTCGGGGTGTAACGAAGCTAGAACCTTTTGGAAAATAGTCATGTGAGTTGGATGGAGCTGCTCTTTCACAGCCGCATGGAAACTGTTGAGGATGACGTCTACTTCGCCGAGAGCGGGATTTTGTTTCTGCAGCTCCACGGCTTTGACGACTATGCTCAAAATGAACGGAAACCCCAAATTGTATTCAGCTCGGGCGGGCACGGAGAGCTTCGTCATCACCACGAGGTCTTCCATCGTCTTCGACAGCGCTTTGCTGCTTTGAAATCCTCTCGTCGTAAGTTCAACTTCAACTATGTCCTGCACAGAGGAGAGATCTGTTAAAAATTGCGTTCAATTCATGAGTTTTAAACAAATCTTCCAAGTAGGGACGCTATTTTAAAACATTGGTTAATCCCTCGGTGTAATTGTATTTGTTAATTTTTTTATCGAGATTCAGCAATTTTAAGTATTAAATATGGATGCACAAAGGAAAGTGGTGGGCTTTTCTCTTGGAAAAAATATTTTCAGCGCTGAAAAACTAAAACTGAATTAAAAAATTTATCAATATGATGTTTACCTCAAGCAGTGCTACTATACGCGTAAGATTTTTATCAAGAAGCTCTGATTTCAGTTTCAACACTCTGACCGCAATTAGTTAAACTGAAATGCAATATTCAACTCAAATTGAAAATCAATTGTAGTCAGAAAGTTTGGAAATAGCAAACATAATCTGGATCATGCCTTTATTTAGCTTTAATTAAGTATTTATGAAAACTGAGTTTGTGACTACTGGTCGGTCAGCAGCATTATGAAAATCCCCTCCGTGGCCACTATAGACGCACATTGAGGTTCAAGAGTTAAATGGTTCCTCACCGAGAACGAAGCAGGCAAAGTAGCAATAGGTTTAGGAACGACTTCGAGCAGCGATCTTGCTAGCTCTGGATCTGCGGACGGCCGGCATTCCAGGACCACAGCGGACGAGGGCTCCACTTGCAGGGGGATGCCCTGGAACTGGTCCGAGTGCTGGGTCTCATGTTTTTTGTTCAAGGACTGGAATTCCAAAATCTGTTGCAGCATTTCTGTCAGCAAAAATTGCACTGAGGGTTTAATTTTCAGGGCGTTTGAGAACAGCAGGAATGTTGGCACTGACAAGGATCCCATGATTATCCTGCTGAGGTATTCCGCTGTGAAATCGCCATTGCATTCAAGAATAAACTGCCGGTGGCCGAGGAGTACAGCCATTGAGCAATAGGTCTCAGTCTTGCCCGAGTACTTTGGCCCGACGAGTCCTATGACTTGTTTGTCATTTAAATTTCGGGCAAATTGGACCAGATTTTGGCACATGGTCAGTGAAAGCCCTGGCATTCGTTTTATTCCTTGGTATTGCCAACAATAAGGCAGCGTGTAAGGACCAAAATGAACCTGCAGTTGCCCTGACTCTTTATTCATGCTGTACTGTAAAATGGTTTCTTCCAAATTGCCAGACTTGATTTTTCCTTCGCGCACTCTGTTCAGTTGATCCCGCAGAGACAAGATCACTGAAAAAAAGAGCCGTACATTTAACCGAAGAATTTTCTGAGTACTGCTGCTGAGCAAACGAGTAAAGCGAGCACAGACGTCTTTGAGAAATTTATCTTGGTTAACCAGGATCTCCATTCCAGCTTGAGGCCTTGATTTTGCTTTCGCAAAATCTCCAGAAACATTCAACAGTAGCGCCAGAAAGCAAACTTGTTGCGGAAAACTCTTCAAAGGCTCATCCATCTTCGGGCCAGCAGCTTTTAGGACAGGTTTGCACTGACGTAGACTTTCTTTCAGAGTGTTTGTAAGTTCTGAGTGAACTTGCTCGAGCCATGAAAACATGGGTCCTACAATGGACACTGGGGACAATAACTGAACGATCTCGCCTTCTGCCGACACGACTCCTGTGGCTTCCAGCGTCCCAGTGGTCGCGTTTCTTTGGGATTTTATGTGAACGATGTTTTCGAAGAGCTTGTGAAGGTATGGCCTCACCGACGAAACGCTGTTCACCTGAGACACCAAGGCAATTATTTCCCCGTCATCCAAGAAGTTGAGACGAGGGGAAAAGACTCTTAGGTTCTGTAAGTATTTGAGCGTCATATCGGCTAGTTTGGAAAACGAAGCGGTAACCTCCGTGAGGGTGTAGCAAATATTTGGTATTTGTGCCATGTTGGATAGAAACTTTTCCTCGATGAATTGTTCAATTATTCGTTTCCATTTTCCATCGCAGTCGTCGAAGTGGGTTGTGGCGTTGACGAGTTTTAATCGAACGTCGTTCCCCTGGAAGAAAGGGGACCATGTAGACACAAGTTCTTCTAATTGGGACAACTTTGACAGCAAAACCAACATGGATGTTAAAAGCTTAGCTAAAGTCTCAATTTCCCCAAAATATCTTCGGCGATACGCAGAAGAAGACAGAAGTGTGTGCCTTTCTCTCAACTCTGACAAAGTGGCTCTCGATTTCGATATCAACTGAAGGTTGGCCTGGGAAGAACTGTTAACGACGGTGTAGATGCCATCAATTGAGCTTGCTTCGTTTTGAAGTTCATGCAGAGATTTCAAGAAGCTTTGTTCCTGCCTTGCATCGAGAACAATCGCCTCGATTTCGTTGACAAATGAGCCACACTCGATGAGGTAGAGCATTCCTACAGAAACTTGTTCGAAGTTATCGCCGCATTTCCTGCAGGACAAAGCCATTACTTGATCCCAATGATGCTGCAGTAGCGGTGCGTTGTGGAGGATTTTGAGAACAGGCAAAAGATCGCTCGCTGAGGCAATCTCCGCATCCAACTCCAGCAGCACTCTCCAGTCAGAGTCCGATTGGTCGAGCCTTGACTTTACGTGCTTAAATTCCTCTCGAAATGTCGAGAGCATCGTTTCAAACGCGATGATACTTATTTCATTTACCAAGAAATCCTTCCATTTTTGCCACTCTTTCCTCCATGATGTGGCAAGATTGGAAATTTTCTCTGCCGCAGCTAGTTTCTTAGCGTACCTGCTAGCAGATTCAAACTTGATGATTGGCAAGGACAAACTCTCCAATACCTCGTTAATGGACAGATCGGTCTCGACTTCCTGGAGGCAGTTCGACAACTCTTTGATGGCCGCTGATGCTTTACCTGGGTCCCGTTGCATTATTTTGGGAAACTCTTTTCTCAAAGTTTCATCAACACCCACAAATTTAAATTTCAGCTCTTCGCTTTTCACGCAGAGTTGTTTCTTGTACTCGCAAATTTTGATTTTTAGCTCAAAATCCTCTTCTGTAAACCTGGACTTCATTTCGTCAAGAGATACGATGAGTTTTTGATGAAGTTCAAGGGTCTTCTGAGGAATATCGTAGCCATACTCCTGAAGAACGCTAATATTCTCAGACATGGCATCGAGAGTTTCTCTATCATTGGATATTTCTTCCAGCTTCTCAGAGTTCTTTTTCTGGGCTGCCAAATATCCGACAACTGTTGGAAGAGGTTCACTTGATGGCGGTAACGCTAATATCTTCCTTTCAAGACTAGATAACTCGCCCTCCACCCAAGTGTACTGAGCTTCCAAACGTTTTGAAATTTTACTTTGGCAGTGAAGTTTCAATTGGTTTTTGAGATCACGGCAATCTGCGTTGATGGTTCCAACAACCACAGACGATTTTTGGTCAGAAATTACGTTTAGTTTGTTTGTGAGAGCCTCGCATAGCTTCTTCATGTTATTTTTGCTCATGCTCAGTTTTTCACTCGGAGATTCATGTTCAACGTCCAGAGAGTCAAAAAGCTGTTCCCACTTCAGTAAGTCTTTGTACAGAAGATCAATTGTCACAGAGTAGTGTTCTGTAATCTTCGCTTGGAGAGAAGTTACAACATCGCTGTCCAGCACAGTTTGATGCTGATGTTGCTTAGCTTTGGCCAAGTCAAAGCGCCTCAGAAGACACGGCAGTTTTTGAAACTCTTCCAAGAAAATCTCTTTCAAATGAGTTATAGTTTGCCACAGGTTGTCGATGAGAGGACACGAAGTAATCTTGTCATCGATGAGTTTGATTTTCAAGTAAAATAATGGTATGTCACTCATGCCCATGAATTTCGATGAAATGAGCATCTTTTCTAAGTAGATCATAGTGTTGGTCATCATTTCTTTTTGCGCACCTAAGAACATTTCGTCCACTTTCTCAACATAAGATTTCCATGTGTCTTTGCACCGCTGACTGTCGTCTTCGTTGATCACTTTGGTGTAGAGGGAGTGTAAATCGTTTTCTATTCCACCGAAAACGGTCCTCACGTGCGTGATCATCGCAGACACCTGCTTCAAAACACCCTTGGTGAATTCATCTTCATGGAACAGGAACTCGTCTTGCTTTTTGTACAGAAGAAGTGCCTTAATGTCGGCAACCTGCTTGTAAATTCGCTCGTTGAATTCCACGTGCTCCTTGAAGAGGAGAGAAAATTTGTTCACGGCTACACTGCTGGCGCGCAGAGCTGCTGGAATGGCGTTTTTCTTGATCCAGGAGACGGAAGTCAGGGCTGAGTAGTACGAGGCGACCAGATTCTGGATTGAGGATTCGAAGAGACGGATTTCATCTGGCGACATCCTTTCTATATTCGAGTTGAACAGCTGAGCTGCGTCGCGCACCTGTGGAAAGTGCGAGGTACTTCAAATTTGCGAAATGGGTTGCATCTGCCACGAAATATTCATTTCGGACAAAGGTGTCACTTCTCGCTCTGAGCTGCCCATGAGGAACAAATAATCAAACACACAAAGGAATTTTGGGGTCTAATGTAAGTAGTAGCTCATGTTTGGTTGCCAGGGATTGTTGGAAACTCTCAGCCTTATGAAAATGTGTGCATCAAATCGACATTAGTTAATGTGGCCCACGTTAACTCGTAAACTGCGATGGGTTAAACTGAAGTTCAATATTCAATTCACATTTAAAGTCAATTGTGGTAATCACCTTTGAAAATAGTAAACATTAACTGGGTCGGGTCTTCATTTAGCTGTAATTAAGTATTAATAAAAAATGAGTTAATGGCTGCCGGTGGGTCAGCAGCACTATGAAAATCCCGTAAGTGACCACCGGTGGGTCACTTCGCAGGAAATGGGTTGAAGAGGCTTTCGCTTGACCCACCTACTGCTTTGACGCGCCTACTGACGGGTTGTCTTTACCCTCCTGTTGCCAGGCTGTTTCGACCCACTTACCCGTGGGCTAGCATGACCCACCATCTTTTGAACTACTTTAACACGTTAACCGTCAGCTGAGCCACCGGTGGTACACGGAGGGAATTTTCATCATGCTTCTGACCGACCAGTATAGTCACCAACTCAATTTTCACAAATACTTGATCAAAGCTAAATAACGGCACGATCCAGTTAATGTTTGCTATTTTCAAAATGGTTAACTACAGTTGGCTTTAAATTTGAGTTGAATATTGAACTTTAGTTTAACCTACAGTGGTTGACAACTTGACATGTTAACCCACCAGCTTAATGGCCATCTTGATCCTGCTGCTCGTAGGCTGTCGTGGCCCACCTTATTTTGAGCTACATTAATCCACCTGCATATGTACCTTGACCCACCTGCTACCTTACCTTCCTGCTTCTGAGCCACATCAACCCACTTACTATCTTGATCCCCCTGCTACCTTGACCCACCTGCTACCTTGATCCATCTGCTACCTTGACCCACCTGCTACCTTGACCCCCCTGCTACCTTGACCCATGGACCTGCTACCTTGACCCCCCTGCTACCTTTTTCCACCTGCTACCTTGACCCATCTGCTACCTTGACCCCCCTGCTACCTTGATCCACCTGCTACCTTGACCCACCTGCTTCCTTGACCCACCTGTTTGCGGGCAGTATTCAAGGCAGCCAAGTCATCAGTCACGGCCACCATCGAGGCTGGCAACTGCAAGTTGAGGGACTTCCAAACTTGAGCTTCTTCAAGAGAACGCGACAAGTCTCTGCACAAAGTTGAGGAGGTAAACTTTTTTCTGATTAACGAGAATCAAATTAAAGCAATGTTCTGTGAAAAATTTAACTATGATTTACGTCTCTTCAAATTAGAAATTAAATTCTGTTGAAAATTCAGAACTTTATGGTATTGAAAACTTTTCACCTTATGTGATGAGAGTTTGAATGAATTGGGACCAACTGATACATAGCATAAATTTTTATTATAGATACAACCAGTACATGCACTTTCTGAGGAATATTTATATTCTTATTATCTTATTTATATTCTTATTTATATTCTTAATATGTAGAACCGTCCAAAATATGTATCATGTATATACTACATACGCTACTAATAGGTAATAATATTTAAATTTTACGTAATAATGAATGACAATGTATTAGTACGCGAGCAGTTTATATTTCCGAGTAAATTTCCTGGAATTTTTGAGAAATTTTAAAAAAATACCTCTGTTCAAAAGAGTAGAATTTTGGAATTCAAAATCAAATTTAAAAAATTTGCAGCTCCTCTTCTAATTATGCGTTCTCAAAACACAGGAAATCTGTAAAAAGCGTATACATTTTAAAATTAGTAAGATGTTTTGTAAAGATGCTTCTGTCAAAACGCATTTGTCATTAATCAAAAGTCAAAATAGCGTTTCAAAACGCATCCTAGTATACACTGGACAAATTATTCATGGCAAAACCTACTTCTCAAAAATGCACCAGTCATACACTCGCCTTTAAAACGCATTTGGTAGTCACACTCCTGCCCAGACGAACATTTGAAAACACAGCGCTCAAATCAAAGCGTACGAGTCAAAACGCAAAAGTTAAAACTCACCAGTCTAAACGCCCCCATCAAAGCGCATTTTTCGAAAAACCCTTGTCAAAACACACGTCAAACGCACGAGTCAAAACGCATCTGTTTGAACGTATTTGCCACAATTCACCAATCCTAACATACCTGTGAAAAAGCACATGTCATAGCATACCTGTCAAAACGTATCCATCAAAACGCACCTGTCAGTATATACCTTTAAAATGGGCCTGTTAAAACGTACCCGTCAAAACGCACGCGTCAAAACATAGCCGTCAAAATGCATCTGCCAAAGCGACCCTGTCAAAACATAGTCGTCAAAACGCACGTGTCAAAACATAGCTGTCAAAATGCACCTGCCAAAGCGCACCTGTCTAAACGCACCTGCCAAAGCGCACCCGTTAGAACATACCTGTCAAAACGCACCTGTTAAAACGCACCCATCAAAACACACCTGTCAAAGTTCTCCACGAGGAGATGCCTGTGGTCCCTGATGGCCCAACACAGCACGCGCTGGTCCAGACGCCGCAGCGGCTGCCCAGCGGCCCTGGCGCACCACACGCCGTGCAGCAGCTGCGCGCCCCGGCCCAGCAGCGCGCACGTGCGGGACCACTGCCTGTAGCACGTGTCGATCCGCGGGCTGTACGGCAGGCTGGCCACCTCGCGCACCATCTGGACATACGTGGCACTTTTTGAGGGGAGGTTGGTTTTGAGACTCACCTCTTCCCGCGCCATATGGTCGCATATATTTTAAGGAGTTGCCTGTGATTTCAAGACTCATCTCTTCCTGAATCGTCTTGTCATTTGTGTGTTTATGAGAAGCAGATGGTTTTAAGACTCATTTCCTAACGCACCATCTGGTCACATTTATTTTAATGAGTAGCAAGTAATTTCGAGATTTATCTCTTTCTGAACTACTTGTCATTCGTGTTTATATGAGTAGCGTGTGATTTTGGGACATATCTTTTCTCGCGACACCTGTCTGCAGGTGTTTTTTACGTAAAGCTGCTCAAGATGAGACTTTCTCTTGAGCATTTACTCTTTATTTAAGTTAGCACTCTCTTTGCTCACGTAAGTACTCTCTTTATGTTGCTACTATACTCTCAGAGTGCATATAAGAGCACTGTGGAAAAAGTTTTAATATTATAGAACCTGAACGATAAGGCAACCTAGCATTTACTCCAACTTTCCTTGACGTCAGCCCAGCAATTGTAAGTCATATAGAAAATAAAATAAAACTTAATTGGAAGGAAAAAGTTATAGAATCATAACTAAAGTTATAAGAGCATATTATACAATTCAAAAAAACATAAATTTGTCACTGTGCGCATAAAATTAAAAGCCATTACAAAATCAGGAAGCTTTAATGTCAGGGATAGTTTTTTTACAAAGCTTACCGAGAAGTTGTGAAAAAATTTTAGGATGTGTAAATAAACAAAAATTCTGATGCATTTGAAACAAAGTTGTTCATTTCATGGTTCAAGTGGTATTAAATAGAAAAGGAGTACCAAAATACCTGCACTTTGTCGTGTAGAATATTCTTTGTCGTTATGCACCATTGGGCGAGTTTGCTGTGACAGAAACCATGTTCATTTTCATGCATCACGCGGAACATGTACTCTCGCTCGGCCTCTGCCATGTCTGATTCCAAGAACTCCATGATCTGCACGAAGACAAGTTTGGGATTCTAAGAACTCCATGATCTGTACGCAGACAAAATCGTGATTCCAAGAACCTTATGATCTACACGAAGACAAATTCGAGATTCTAAGAACTTCATGATCTACACGAAGAAAAATTCGACATTCTAAGAACTCCATGATCTGCACGAAGACAAATGCGTGATTCTAAAATCTCCATGATCTGGACGAAGACAAATTCGAGATTCTAAAAGCCCCATGATGTGCGTAAAAACAAAGTCACCTGGTTGATCTTGTTGGAACAGTTGGATTCAATATTGTCACCTGATTTATGTTATTTAACAACTGGATTTAATAGTTTTTATTTTTGGTCTTATTATACTCTTATTTAACAACTGGATTTACAGTAATAGTGTCACCTGGTTGATCATGGTGAAGAAGACCGGCACGAGGGACTTCCTGGCCGCCATAGGCCTATTGTGCCGCAGGAGGGAGAGGCCCTCCGACGCCTGCCGCACGTCCTGCAGGCTGCTCACCAGCGCACACTGGTAGCGGTGCTCGCTCTCCTCTATGTCGTCCCTGAACCTGGCACACGTGTTATGATTATGTACACTATGTTATGTTATACGTAGAGTTTTGTATACGACACAGTATTGATTTCTATGTCGAGTATCTATCTATGTCTTCCTTGAACCTGGCACACGTGTTATGTGGAGTGATTTATAAACGACACAGTGCTCATATATGTCAATTATGTGTCGCGTTCTCTATACGATACAGTGCTCATTTATGTCAATTATGTGTCGCGTTCACTATACGACACAGTGCTCATTTAGGTCAATTATGTGTCGCGTTCTCTATACGACACAGTGCTCATTTATGTCAATTATGTGTCGCGTTCTCTATACGACACAGTGCTAGTTTCTACGTCGAGTATCTATGTCTTCCCTGAACCTGGCACACATACTATGTGTAGTGTTTTGTATACGACACAGTGCTCATTATGTGTACCTAGCGCGCCAATTATGTAGCGTTTTCTATGAAACACAGTGTTGATTTCTATGCCGAGTATCTATGTCTTCCCGTAGCCTGGCACACATGTTATGTGTAGTGTTATATATATATATAAGGCAGTGCTCATTTATATGTACCTAACACGCTAATTGTGGAGTGTTTTCTGCACAAGGCAGTGTTCATTTTTATGCCGAGTAACGGCTTTTGAAACGGAATATCGGGAGGAACAGTGTTTTCGGTGTCGGGTGGAAGTGTTTACAATGATGGGTACGCAATGATTTACAATTTCGGGTTGTATATAGTGTTTTCAACATTGTGTACTCGTGTTTTTTATGTTGTGTAGTAGTGTTTACTATGTTTGTAGTAGTTTTCACTTTTCAGTGTCGGGATGCAGCACCAACAATGTTGGGAAAATATTTCCAGCGTTTGGCAGTAGTGTTTTCGATGTTGGGAGTAAACCATGAAAATCCATTTGGATTATTTTCCTAAAGCAATATTATTACAGATCTCACTTCTCAAAATATTTTATCCATTTCCGCGACGAAGGCTGTTCTGCAAAATCCTGCCTGCAGGCGATGTTGGCCCGCGCGTCTTCGATGAGTTCCACGATTTCTTCGATCTCTTCTTGGACGCGCTGGTCCATGGAAGCGCTCCGTGCTGCTGGAGCGGTCGAACGTTCCAGAACAGAACACGGCTTCACTTTGGCCAAAGCCTTCGTTTTTTCATTCGATCTCCTCTCTGTCTGGACGCTTGGGATCCTGTAAAATAAGAAAAACAAAATATAGAAATTCCGTTTATCTCCAAAAAATTGATTGATGAGATGTACGAGTATAACACATTGGATTTTAAAAAATGCTGAAAGTTTCATACATGATGGCCCCCATGGTCTAGTGGTAAGCGTGTTGACTTCCAGGCTCCTTCATTTTGTTTTTCTATCAATTAAAAACTGTGATTTTAGGAGATATTTAAAATTAAATTGATTTTAATAGCTGCATTTATCAATTTTATTTGTAAATAAACGGTAAATGTATCACGGCAAATTTTTTGTGTCCACGGGCTAGCCGACGTGTTCAAGAACACGTGGAAGTGGTTCAAATTAAGAAATGATTGACCGACATCCACAAGACCATGTGGAAATGGTCCAAATCAAAGACGGATATCCACAAGAACACGTGGAAATGGTCCAAATCCAATACCAATAGACCGATATCCTCATGAATGTAATGATAGAGGCGGTCGAGAGAGCACCTGCTGAGCTGGGTGATGCTGGTCCAGATGTAGTCCAGGTCCGAGCAGCGGTCGAGCAGCAGCTGCACTGGTAGCACTGCTACCGCTGGGGGAGGCAGCTCCAGGGGGCCGACGTCACCACGGCCATTCGATACAAAGTGCTGGTACACCTGAGAAAATATTCCTTTAGGACCCATATCCCCACGACCATTTGATGCGAAGTGCTGGTACACCTGAGAAAAAATTCCTTCGCGTAATTAGATCGATGAAAGGATCGACGTGAGACGACCATCCCGAAACTAGACCTGTTGACTCGTGTCCGTTGCCATGTTTTATTGTGCTATAATTGGCCAGATAAGCGCTATTAATCTGATAATGCACCACTATTGACCTGATAAGCAGCTATTAACCTGATAATGCAACAGTATTGGCCTAATAATGCGCCAGTATTGACGTGATAATTACGTATCTTAGGATGAACATTTTCATATAGTTCTTGGATGCTTAAGAGGCGTCTTTCAGCCGAAGCATGCGCGCCTTGCGCCTCTTTTGAGCCGCCTCATGTGAGATGAGCCCCAATGAGGCGCGATTTCTTTGTAGGCGCCCAAGTCGACATATATTGAGCATAATGAAATTAATACATCCACATAGTATAATTAAATTTATTTTTGTGTAATTATAATATAATTATACAAATGAAATATAACACAAATACAATAAATATAATTATATATGATACAATGTATCAAATAGTATACGCTTCATCGCTCATGTTAAACCACAAAGGCATGAAGCCGAAGAAAATTTATGCCCGGAAGCCAATCATTCATATGAAGATAAATTATGTTAGGCATATACACATTGTTGATGCATAAAGCTGTGTTTACACGATCATTGAGTGCGCGCGTGAGCAGTGAAGAAAAGCGCAAGCCCCGTCCACTTGTTCTCACTTCAGACGCATTTACTGCTCAGTGACAGCGCGGCTGTAATGATACAGACAAGCTCTGGCCAGTGCCATGAAGACGAGCATAGTCCGCATCGTCATTGAGCAGTAAATGCGCCTAAAGGCCTGTTTGCACGATCATTGAGTGCGCGCGTGAGCAGTGAAGAGAAGCGAAAGCCCCGCCCACTCGCTTTCGCTTCAGGCGCTTTTACTTCTCAATGACAATGCAGACTATGCTTGTTTTCGCGGCGCTGGCCAGAGCTTGTCAGTATCATTACAGTCTGTGAGCAAGTAAATGCGCCAGAAGCGAGAGTAAGTGGGCGGGGCGTGCGTCTCTCTTCACTGCTCACGCGCGCACTCAATGATCGTGTAAACAGGCCTTTAGAAACAGCAAACGTACATAGCTGTGCACACTCACCTGCGTGTACCCACTGACCCACTCCTGGCAGCATATCATAACAATGGTGGCTGGAGACACCGCCTCCGACGGGTGATCCACGTCCGTGTCTGGTGCCTGGAACGGACTTTCTATTGGTTGATACCACGGTGGAAGAAACAAGGTAGGGTCAAACCAGTCTTTTTTCGTTGACCGTGTGGCAATGCTTACGTCATGGCAACGGAGCAATATTAGCGCTCATATTGCATCTGGCAACACTGCTACCCCAAATCTGGCACCGCTATTGGCCAAAGACATGTCGCAATGGTGACGTCATAAAGTTTGAGTGAAATGAAGCCCTTCTATTGGCTAGCCTAACCAGAAGTGTATTTTCCCCCGTAGAAATGACTCTACCTTGTTTCCTCCACCGTGGGTGCGACTTACCTTCTGAACTTCAGTGAACACTTGGCTGAGCTGAAGGTGGTGCAGGCAAGCCCGAGCTACGTCCCACGACACCCTCACCACGTAGCTTTCCCGCTTGCTGACAAAATAGTAATTTAATCTTAATCACCGTCTTCTTCCTGTATTCTGTCTAGTTGCTACTTTAATGGAGAGTTATTTGACTTTTATTATTATTATTATTATTATTACTACTTTAGAAATACTATTTGACAGTCTACTTTCAGCATTCGGTCTACTTATTATTTACGTTTGAAAACTAGCTATTTTTAAGAAAAAGCTTTAAGACAAGTTAAGGAAAATGAAGAAACAACTTAAACGATATTGAAATTCAATAGCTGAAAGAAAAGCATAGTGGTTTAGTCATAGAGCAGCTTGCTTTCCTTGTAAAAAATTCTCCCAATGGGGAAGAAAAATAACCTAAAATTCCCCCCTCAATCCAAGTGAAAATATTGGGCTCCCGTTTGACTGGGGGTCTGGGAGTGACATTGACACTGTGTTAATTTAGGGAGATCGATGTTTTGAATCTTATTCGTTGAACTGGACTCAGAAAAGAGAATTTTAGGGTTTTAGGGAGGTCGAAGTATCGTATTTTAATAATTAAAGATTATGATCTCATTAAAGACTTGTTTCCTCGCATTTTTATTTTAAATTCGGATTTGAAAAAGCCAAACCATTCATATGTATACAGTATGTCCCACAAAAGCCCGAACCGAGTATTCATTTTCCCGTTTCAGTAATACCATCATAAGAATACCACAAGCATTTCTTGTCAAGTAAAATTATGATAGTATTACTGATACGGGTATTCGTATGTTGGTATTACTCATACAGGTATTCGCATGATGTTATTACTGATACGGATATTCTTATGGTGGTATTATTGATACGGGTATTCGAATGACGGTATTATTGATACGGGTATTCGAATGATGGTATTATTGATACGGGTATTCGCATGATGGTATTACTGATTCGGGTATTCGTATGATAGTATTACTAATGCGGGAAAATAAATACTCGGTTCGGGTTTTTGTGGGACACACTGTATAGCAATAAACATGGCGTAAAAACGGAATTTTACGAAAGAGAAGTCACCTGGCCATGTCAGCTGCTGAGGCGAGCCTGGAGAGGTAGAGGCAGGCAAGCAGGTCGTAGAGGCGGTCTATGAAGTCTTCCAAACCGGCGCTGTGCAGCTGCTGCAACGGCTGCTGAAGCTGCTGCAGCTGCTCTGCTTCTTGCTCAGTGCAGCGCTGGCACGCCTGCAAACGTTCTTGATAAGTTTCTAAGTGTGCAGCATCGGGGAAAGTTCATTTATGTTCTATTATAATTATGTCAATGTCGATAAGCTGCTAATTATACAGCATAGAGGAAAATACAATTTTGTTGTATTGTAATTATGTAGTCTGATGTATTGTAATTATGTAGCATCGAGAAAAATATAATTCTGTTGTACTCAAATTGTGCAGCGTCGAGCTAGATATAATTCCATTCTACCACGAGTTACCCTAAAAGGAAATTGCGTATCGTCCTTGACCGAATAATTTTAACGTAGTTGATGAGTTTCTAATTGTGCAACAAGGATAAAAATGTAATCCTATTTTTGACACATTATCCAAAAACTGAATCATGTTTAGTTTTTAACCTGGTAATGTCAGCAGTGTTTACATGTACTTAATGAATGTTCATCAACAGTGTTCACATCAATAATATGGTTGTCTTCATATCCATAATTGGGTTGTGTTCACTTCAATGTTCACATCAACGTTCATATCAATGATAATGTTGTGTTGGCTTCAGCGTTCACATCAATGATAATGTTGTATTCACAAGAATAATGAAGTCGTGTCCACATCAATGTACTGGTGTTAGTGCGTGAATATTGATGATTGGAAATGTACGTGTTTCGTTGATGCCTGTGCTTGGCTGCTGTCTGACGGCTCGGTATGTGTGGACAACCGTTTTTGCCGCTATTTTTTATTCTACGTCATTCAGCTAGATTCTATTGCCATTTTCGAATCAATTCCATTTTATTTTATTCAGTTCGTTCCGTCGCCATTTCCTTCTCAGCTCATCAACACAATTAGCACCTACACGCAATTGGTCCCTACATGGTTAGTCTATTAGTACGCATCGTAAACAAAAACCAAAAAAGCAACGTATGGTTCGTTTATCAATTAAGGACATTTATATTAGGAAATTTCTAAAATCCAATGTGTTGTAATGCATCTCATGTATGAACATTTTTGGAAATAACCGGTGTTTTTTCTGTCCCAATTCTTTCTTCTTTGTTGTACCCACTCTTTATTATTCTTTTTTCTCTATTGTGCTCGCCCATTCTATTTTATTATATCTTCTCTATTATACCCATTCTGTTTCATTCCTCCTTCTCAATTGTACCAAATTTGTTTCATTTTGCCTTCTCCATTATGCCATTCTATTTTATTCTTCCTTCTCCATTGTACCCTTTCTATTTTATTCCTCCTCCTTCGATGTACCCATTATATTTCATTATTCCTTTTACATTATACCCATTCTATATCATTCTTCCTTCTCCATTGTACCCATTCTATTTTCTTCTTCCTTCTCCATCGAACCCATTCTTTAATATTTTTCTTTCTCCACGGCACCCACCTGGAGTAGCTGGAGCGCGGCCTGGAAAGCGAGCGCTGAGGGCGAGGACTGCTGGGTCAGCAGCTGCAGGGCGCGCTGCACACGGCCGCAGTTCACCTGCATCAACAGCTGCCGCAGCTGGCCGCCTCCACATGTCATAAATGTGCAGATATTAATAACGTTCCAAAGGAATAAACGGTCCTTTTTCAAAATTCGCTTCAAAATTTTGTATTTCTTTCTCAATTTGTTCCCGAATGAGTCCCTAGAAGTGCGCTGCCGATTGACAATTTCTCCCTAGTTTTAATATCGGAGACAAACAAACATCGGTATCTAAGGATGCTTTATTTCCAATCAAACCTGATACACATCACCTTGGTCATTGGTTTTTGATCATTGATCATTTTATCATCAGGACGCGATGACGGTTTCTCCCGGTCAAGACCGGTACCCATTTCAGACACCTGGGTAGAGTGGGAGACAACCTGATACCAGCGCCAGTCTGTTGACAGCGGTCGTGATAGCGGCAATATGAGTTCACGAATGCTGACGGTAAAGGGTTATAGCTTCCCTACTTCTGAGATCAGGTCCATTTTATGGGCGAATTCGAACGCATCGTTTATCAGCTACCACCACACCTCTGTCGTGAAAATGACGCTACGCCTCGTAAGGTTTGTCTATGGCAGTTAAGGACCTTTATTTAAAGAAATATTTCCAATACTGTCTGTTGAAACACATATCATGTATCTTTTTTGTTGCTGACATAAACCAATTTTTCATTTTACTTACATTCCTTATTTCGTCCCAAAACAGCACAATACTGTAATTTATGTATAACTCATAGGTAGAGTAAAAGGATCTGTTTTCTTACTCACGAGTGTAAATCATAGCTATCGGTGCGACTAGGTTAGTCAGTTAAGAAAATATTCGTACTTTAAATCATAAACCAGATTTTCATTTCTTCCAACCTACCTTTGAGTCTCAGTGCTTGGATGTAACTGAGAAGTCCCTCACTCTGCGGTGGGACCGCCTGCGTCACCTCCAGAGTTGCGGTGATCAGCTGCTCGGTCCACTGGCTCACCCCCTCTGCAACAGTCACCAGTACCACATAATTATAGTCGTCTTGCGCTTATTTGCCTGGATTTTAGTGCCCATGGTGTCGAGATTTGAGTGTTAAACCGGGAAATAATCTCACCAGTCACCAGTACCACATAATTATAGTCGTCTTGCGCTTATTTGCCTGGATTTTAGTTAGTGCCCATTGCGTCAATCTTTGAGTATTAAACCGGGAAATAAACTCACCAGTCACCAGTACTACATAATTATGGTCGTCTTACGTTTTTTGGACTGGATTTTAGTACCCATAGCGTCGAGCTTCAAGTATTAAACCGGGAAATAATCTCACCATCAAATATTTCGTCTGTATTTGACACGGTTTTTGTACCATCACGTCGTGCTTCAAGTATTAAATCGAGTAATATTCTAACCATCGAATCTTTCGTGAGCAACAACGAGAAGTGCTTGCTGAGCGTAACTGTGATACAAGCCTCGTTCTCTTACTGGTGTGAAATATTCTGAAATCTCGGGTGTTGATGAAATGAATACTTCTCTTTCATGTCTGTATCTGAAAAATGGCTAGAGAATAAGTTTGTATGCGTTAAATAGTACTCTATACATTAACCAGCTGCATTAAATGGTGCTAATTCTAAACTAAAACGACATGAGTAGTTAGTACATTACGCTCGAAAAAACTATTCATCTGTAACAGAGAGACTTTAAAGTCTGTTAAATAATTCTAATTTGAAGGAGAAACATAAAGACAAGAGAAACGTATATATCGATCACTTACGCACGAGAAACCATTTCACTTCCGTTTTCTCCAAAAATATCCTTTAATGCTTGAAGAAATCCAAGATACCCAAATACAGGGTGGGCCAAAAGTTACTGACATTTTAAATTAATTTGCTAATGCATAGAAAACTGAAGTAGAAACTTGTTTTATTTGAAAGAATAACATGTTTATGGTTTGTTTCGATATCCCATTTACTCAACTAGCAAAGTATAAAGCGTCAGTCACTTCTGGCTCACCCTGTATAAAGAAATCAAAGATGCCTAAATATAAAGAAATCGAACATACCTTCAATGGCAGCAATATCAATGACAATTTTTTGGCCCTCGAACCCGACGTCGCTCGTAACATTGAGCGGGAGTTCATGTTTGTTCTTGGTTGTGAGATTCGCGAGGTGGGCGCAGAAATGGTCGAGGGTTTGGGGCAACTTGGAGACTTGCGTGTAGCGGTCGTAAATGATCCCTCGGATCAACTTTGCCTTGGTTCTTTTCTTTAAGAGTTGACTGCTCGGTTCTGGATGCAAGCCGGATGGTCGGGTGGTGAAGGAAGACTTAAGGGGTATTGAAGGGTATTTTGGCATGAGGACACTCGGACGGTAAAGGTGCAGGACGAAGTTCAGGACGCATGTGAAGTCTTCGCTAGACATGGACCCAAAGCTGCAATGCAGTTACATTGGCTTTAACATTTAACATCACATCTTATAGCATTGATCTGTAACATTGGAACATTGATTTGTAACGTTAGCCCCAAGATTCCACAATAGCGTCTGAGCAAAGGTTTAGATCGCTGCGCTTCCCTCACGACACGGTGACTGCAGTCAATACCACATGTTATCAAATTAATTTGTATCAGATTAACACTGATTTTTTCTAGAACGACTGGTGTGAAAATAGAGTTGCTCTCATTGAGGGTGTGTTGGAAATGTTCTCGCCGTGGATCATATCAATATTGAATGAGAAAAGTTCGAACACAGGAGTTTTATTCAAGTCGGTAATCGCTTATCAATGCATTTGAATGTTATTCAAGTGAGACACATGTACAACATATTTCTATAACGACACATAAAAAATCTTTCTAAAATGAAGCCTCCGCGCTAGGACATATAGCGACAGTTTTAGAACAATACATTCCTAGAAAAATACACCACTACAACATATTACCAAAATTCAATGTATTGTAATATATGTCACGTATGAACTTTTATGAATATATACGTTATTTTTCTTTCTTACCACACATCGCCAAAATTCTACGTGCCCCCCACTCAACTCACCACACTTCCCACAACTCACACTCCAACTCACCAGACCTTCCCCTTGAAATTATCCTGAGTGAGAGGGTCCTGCTTGAGCTTGAGGAAGAAGTGGACCCGGGGGGCGTTGGTGGGCACCGTGCTGCTGACGGCGAGCCTGCGCTCGGCAGCCCCCAGGGGCGTGACGGCGTAGCTGCAGAGCAGCGCAGGGCCGCCGCACCGCAGGAATGTCCGCACCTGCTCTACCTGGTGGGTGGTGAGCGTGACATCTTGTTTCGGACCTGCGTCTTTGTTCTGGGAAATGATCCTGAGCACGGCGTCCATCTGCAAGAACAGAAATATGGGTATAAAATAAAGTATTGTTCAAGGAAATGATCCGAAGCACTGCGTCCATCTGGAAAAACAAAAATATATGCAGGGAAATAGGGTTGCTTTCATCGCTGTGGTGGAAAAGAAAGGAAATGAAGCAGTAATTTTGCGTAAACGAACGGAAATGTGGAAGTTTCGTCATCCAAGGTGCTTACATGAATGAAAGCTTCGAAGTTCAACACTGTTATTGAAGGACAAAAAAAGATGAAACAGGCCGATTTCTACAAAATCTCACTTTAATGGGGCCTCTGTAGACATTGGTTATTTTTTATCAAAAAAATAAAGAGCAAATAAAATGAAAAGATAATGAAGGGCAAAATATTATTTCCTTGTACATTTGTTTTTTTTCCTTCATGTTCCCGGGTGTAACATCTTCGCCGTCTGAGACACACGTTCATAAGTTCATTTTTGTCGCTAAATATTTTCTATCATGACTCATTATAATAAGTCTCAACTGTAAAATGTAACTGTTAGACATTAAGGCAGCCCTAAAACTTACGTCAGCCCCAAGATCCCACAAGCGCGTCAGAGCGAAGGTTTCGATTGCTTTGCTTCCCTCACGACCCGTTGACTGCAGTCAATATCGGGACACAGAATGCCTCACCAAAACGTCGTTGATTATGTTTCATTTTTTAAGAATTTACTCTATTTTTAAACAATATATTTACCACAAGGGATACAACAATAGATTGTTTCTTAGGTCTAGTGCAATGGACACGTTTGAGTAGAGCTACTTTACCTATAGCTTAACCTCTCTTGTTCGTTCCCACTTCAGAAATTCGGGATTAATTTGCAGTCTTTTCATGTCCCAAAGCCACAAATAAACTTTGAAGATTTTCAGCTCTTCTTAGTTATACAAGACTTTATTTCATCTGACAAGAAGTGGAGATTGGGACAAAAATAAAAAATTTCATGAATAAAATTAGGACTTGTTCGAACAGTATTGATGTTCTGCGTTGATGATTCATTGAAATAACGAAATATTCAGAGGCTCTGTTAGAACAACGAAAGAAAAAACAATCGAATACGCCGAAGAACTCTATATGGGCACAATAAGTTCCAATTATTGACTGCACTGTACCCGTATTTACGCAAAAATCACGTCTATTGTAGCGCCTATAAAATATGCTTTGATCCGTGTGTGTAGACTTCGTTTTCAATAAAAGATGCTGTAGAGGTGAAATTATCTGGCCTCACCTAACACCCACACGCGGCAACCACGCCTGCTTAGCAGCAAGCTGCAGCGTTCAACTATTTCTTGAAGTTTCAGGACAGAGTCAGAAGTAGGCGACGCGTCGCTATGGCAACGTACTCAGTGAAATGATTCACTGAACTGATTGATCGCTAAAGTCACCTTTAACTAAACTTATGCTGAAGATTATACAAGTAAGCTGTGTTCGTGATATTTAAGACTTTTTCTGGGGAATGAAAGTAAGTTGAAAGCATTTCTGTGTAGGCATTGTAGTTTTGCATTGATCTTGAAAGTATCCGTTGCTAGAATCGAACATTTTCTTATATTTTCGCCGGGTGTTTTGCCATAGCATAAGTTCCGAGTTTTTCAATGATTGTGTTGCTGTATTTCACAAAAAAAAAACGGAGTACTTCAATCTAAGATAACAGCGTTTTAGCCTTAAACGAGAACTGGTTGACTGAATTGTTCTTGACTAGACATTTCAAAACATCATTCCCCCTTGCACCAGCATATTGAAATATTTTACTCATTAGATAAAATGTATGATCCGTCTCTATGGTGGGCTGTATATGAAACTCTAATATGTCAGAATGAATTTTATTTAATAAGCCACGTCATGTAAAAATTTCCAATCAAGAAGATTCAAACTTAAGTTTTAAATAAGCGTTTGCAGTTAGCTAGACAACTGTTTATAAAACAAACTCTAATAGAAAAAATGTTATTATTTACTTCCTTTTCATTTGCATTTGTTTATAATTACGATAGATTTTTAGGGTTTCTCTTGGGGAGGAGGGAGTGAAATGTAAGGTAATTGGGGTGGAAGCTTCTTATCTCTCTCGCCTGCCTACTCCATTTTTTGAATCTCAAGAAGAGCGGCTTGCTCCGGCAATTGAATTCTAGAAATGAGAAGATTCGAACCCTGGACAGTCACGTCTGAAGTAAAACGCTGTGTTTCTGCGCCATGTGGAAGATATATAAAATATTGATCTAAATTTGGTCGACTGGTTTCAGAGTAGTCCTTGCTCGCTAGTAGACGGCTCCTAGTTTAAGTTTGGCCAAATACAGTATACAGTATCCAGTTTACTGTAGCTCCCATAGACACAGCAGAAAAAGCTCTGCTCTGGCCATCTGACCCAATCATCAGCAGATCATAACTACCGGCTACTGACTCTGCGTGTAGCGCTTCCCTGTCGCCACAGGTTTTACGTGGCTTAGCCGTTAGGCTAATTTGCTCCGAACCTAGTTTTGGGTTTGGATGCGTCTTCCCTGCAACGTTTTAAGACGAACAGGCGACGGGAGGATGAGAGGCTAAGCCCTTCTTTACCGCGCTGCTTCGCTCCGCCTTCGCTCTTCTGGTTGTCTTGGGCTGGAGCTGGGAATCTCATGCATCGACGGACGTTGGGATAGTGCAATGCCGAAGCTTTGAGCCGTACACCAGCACGACTCCTGCAAGCTCGCCCTAACCATCCGTCGTCGGAGGAGCTCCCAACTCCATGGACATTCGAGGTTCGTCACTCTTAGGCTGGGCGCATGTCTGCTAGTGAGTTGGTGTCCATGGAACCTTTAGACCAGTCGACCCCTACCTTTTCCTGGCGAATAGGCTAAATTTCTATTAGCTTGTCTATTATTACTGTTCAGGCCTTCGCCCTATTGTTACTGTTCGGGCTTTCGCCCTAGTGTTACTGTTCGGGCTTGCGCCCTATTATTACAGTTCGGGCTTTCGCCGTATTATTACAGTTCGGGCTTTCACCCTGTTATTACAGTTCGGGCTTTCGCCCTATTATTACCGTTCGGGCTTTCGCCCTATTATTACCGTTCGGGCTTTCGCCCTATTATTACGTTCCGGGCTTTCGCCTTATTATTACATTTCGGGCTTTCGCCCTATTATTACATTTCGGGCTTTCGCCCTATTATTACATTTTGGGCTTTCGCCCTATTATTACATTTCGGGCTTTCGCCCAATTATTACATTTTGGGCTTTAGCCCTTGTAATATAGCGAGTAGTGTAAGTTCTAGTTAGAGAAACCAAAAGTTGGCAACGCTCGAGAGAGCAACACTCGCAAGTCAGTCTGCAAGTGGCCTCGGGTTCAACAACAAGTAAATGTTGACCGAGTGTGTATATAATTACCTACTGTGGTTGGTATCTAACTTCTTAAGTTCTAAACTAATGTACTAATTCTATTCTACTCTATTCTATATATTTCCGTCTATCTCCGCTCTAATCTCACTAGCCACAGTACTACAAATTGAGTATTAAGTTAAGATACCCAAGAGGTGAGTGAACTATTTACCTAACTTGCTGTGTCATTGCAGTTGTCTACTGATGTATTATTTGTGTCTATGTGGAACCTATACTGTGCTCTAGTGTAGGGTTACTAGAGCTACAACACTGGCGACGAGGATTATTCAGTGACTAGAGTATTGATGCGGTAAATTTCTGGTTTTTTTTAACAAGGTGTATTATTACAGTCTCTTGAATTGGCTACTCTTGCAACTGATATTGTTGCTACTACTATTTCAGGTAGATATCTGACAATTAGCTGTAAAGCTGGGTAAAAAATGCCAATGCTAGGCTCAGGGGGAGAATTCAATCCTTTAGAGGAAGAATTCCCAGAATATGAAGTCAGGCTAAACTGCTTCCTGAGTATTAATAAAGAGGAAGATTCAAATAAAGCTAAAACATTTATTGCTCTGGTGGGTCCTAAAATTGTTAGGTTAGCTAAGGACCTACTCTCCCCTAAAAGACTTTTAGATGCTACCTATGATGAGATCATGGAAGCGTTAAGACGGCATTTTAAGCCGACACGCAACCAGATCTTTGAAAGGTTTAGGTTCCATAAGCGGAACCAGAAACAAGGGGAGAGCATTGCTGATTTTGTGGCTAGCTTAAAGGCCCTTTCAGACACCTGTAATTTCAAACAGGAAGTTCTAGAAGAAACACTGCTAGATAGGTTCATATTGGGTGTGGCCAGTAATGATGTTCAAAATTGTTTGCTGAATGAAGCTGACCTCACATGGAAAAAAAGCCGTGGATCTGGCAACTGCCAAAGAAACTCAGCTGAGGGAGACGGTTGTGTTAAGGCAACCTAATTCCATACTAAATGTGGGCCAGCATAGAGTAAAGCAAACTGCTATTAAGCCTCAGGGCAAAACTCAGGCTCAAGCTAGCCCCAAATCAGCATGCAGCGGCTGTGGTAATCTGCACTGGCGTAGAGATCGCCCCTATAAAGACAGTGTTTGTCATGGTTGTGGCCAAAAAGGTCATCTTAAGAAATGTTGCTTTAAATTGAAAAATCAAAATTCTGCTAAAGGCAACAAAAATAATTTTGTGCATGCTATGCATGAGAAAAGGGGGAGGGAACACCACCCTAACCCTAATAGAACTAACAATGCAACCTGCGCAGACTATCCAGTTGCTAATCTAGGCTGTTATGGGGAGATTTTCTCAATAGCCGAAGAAATGAAACCCCCCCATTAAAATGAAAATATTACTAAACAATACCCCACTGGAAATGGAGGTAGACACGGGTGCTGCCAGGTCTATACTATCAAAAGCTGCTTATTGTAAACTACCAACAAAAACAAGGCCCGAGTTGAGACCTTCTGATGTTAAGCTTAGGACTTATGGTGGAACCACACTAGTGGTTTGCGGAGAGATTAGGGCTAACATCCAGCGTGAATCTGGTAATATGGTTCCTCAGCTAGCAACTATTGTGATTGTAGACAGGGAGGGGCCAGCTTTGCTGGGTAGGGACCTGATTGATTCCCTTGGGCTAACTATAGTATCAAATAATGTCAACAAATTGACTACCTGCCCTGAAGAGTTAGCAAATAAATTCCCCGACCTTTTTCAACCAGGTCTAGGTTGCTTTAAGGGAAGGAATTTCAAAATAGAAGTGGATCCAGCCGTACCTCCAAAGTTTTGTAAGGCCAGGAACGTGCCTTACACACTGAGACCTAAGGTGGAGGCAGAACTTGATAGACTGGTGCAGGAAGGTATCCTCACCCCTGTACAGTACTCAAGATGGGCAGCGGCTATCGTCCCTGTGCTCAAGGCTGATCAAAGCATCCGAATATGTGGGGACTGCAAACTAACCGTTAACAGAGCCACTAGGCTTGATACCTACCCTATACCCAAAGTGGAAGATCTATTTAGCGGGTTAGCAGGAGGAGTTATATACTCCAAGCTAGATATGTCTCAGGCATACGCTCAACTACCCTTGGATGAAGACTCCAAGGAACTCACGGTAATAAACACCCACAGAGGTTTATTTGCCTACAACCGTCTCAGCTATGGAATTGCGTCAGCACCTGGAATCTTTCAGCGTCCCATGGAAGGACTATTGCAGGGCCTGCCAGGAGTGTTCTGCTACCTGGATGATGTCCTGGTGAGTGCCACTAATGAGCTAGAGCAAGAGCACAACAAGCGTCTCTATCAAGTCTTATCTAAACTACAGGAGGCAGGGCTAAAACTGAAAATGGATAAATGCCAAATTGGAGTGCCACAGGTATCCTACCTTGGATACCAAATTGACAAGGATGGATTGCACCCCACTGCAGAGAAGGTAGCAGCAATCCAGAATGCACCAGCTCCTACTAATGTGACTCAACTGAGAGCCTACCTTGGGCTGTTAAATTTCTATAGGAAATTTCTAAAATCATCTGCCTGGAGCCCCTAAATACCTTACTGAGGGATAAAACCCCTTGGAAATGGGATGCAAGTCAGGAGAGAGCCTTCCAGAAATCTAAACAAGCCCTCCTGGACTCTCAGACTCTAGTCCACTTTGACCCTCAGAAACCCATAGTGGTAGTGGCTGACAGTAGTGCGTATGGTGTGGGAGCGGTGCTGTGTCACCTTAATGATGGGATTGAACGCCCCGCCTATTTTGCCTCCCGAACTCTAACAGCAACAGAACGCAACTACTCTCAAACTGAGAAAGAAGCCCTAGCTATGGTGTTCGCACTTCGAAAATTTCATTGCTACCTGTGGGGACAGGATTTCACTGTGGTTACGGACCACAAACCTATGTTAGGACTATTTGATCCGGGTAGAAGCATTCCTCCGATGGCATCCGGGCGCATTCAAAGGTGGGCTTTACTACTGCAGTCCTACAAGTTCACCTTGCGTCACCGGTCCGGCGTGCTGTTGGGCACAGCTGGAGCTCTCAGTCGTCTACCTTTGACAACTCCCGAGGAAGCCACACCTATTCCTGCGGAATGGACGTCCTTAGTAAATTTCCTCGAGTCAGCTCCAGTCACCAGCACCCACATCCGCGACGGCACCCTAAGGGACCCAGTACTTTCAAAGGTATACAAATACTGCCAAGTAGGCTGGCCTTCGACGGTAATTGGTGACCCTGATCTCGCTCCGTATACTAGGAGGCGAGACGAATTGTCCACACAAAATGGCTGTGTGCTCTGGGGAGCAAGAATTATTGTACCCCAAGCTCTCAGACAAGCCATTGTGGACGAACTTCACTCTGGCCATGCTGGATCATCCAGGATGAAGGAGTTAGCTCGCAGCTATGTATGGTGGCCGCTGCTGGACAAAGATCTAGAAGAAACGACTAAGTCATGCAGCGAGTGCCTGAGCACTCGAGCTGCACCAACGAAAGCTGAACTCCATCCGTGGGAATGGCCTGCGAAGCCTTGGCATCGCATACACATTGACTACGCGGGCCCAATGGATGGAAAATACTATCTAGTGATCGTGGATGCACACTCTAAGTGGGTTGAAAATTTTCCCACATCTACTACAACCTCTAGCGAAACGATCTCGTGCCTGAAACACACTTTTGCAACATTTGGATTTCCAGTAACAATTGTTTCTGACAATGCAACGTTTTTCACATCGGCTGAATTCCAAGAATTTGTGAAGGCATGTGGTATGCGACATATTACGAGCGCACCATACCACCCTTCAACTAATGGACTGGCAGAGCGCATGGTACAAACTTTCAAGAAGAATATACGAAAGCCAACGGAACCCCTACGCCTAGCACTAGACAGGTTTCTGTTCAACTATCGGCTGACACCCCACACGACAACAGGTGTTACGCCCGCCGAACTGATGTTAGGCAGGAAAGTTCGCTCTCGTCTTGATCTGCTTTGGCCGTCAGAAGCAATCGCGTCCAAAGTTGCTCAACGCCAGGACGCTCAGAAAACAACAAACAACAACAAAACCGTTTATTTCCAAGTTGTCACATGAGATACATATGCCAACATATTGGCTTTTGAAAGTTCCTTAATATAAGACGTCCTAAAACAAAAGATCCATACGGAGTATTAATTGACAAACCATCCGAGGTGTAAAAATAGATAAGCCATACGAGGCATAATAATCGACAAACTATACGAGGTGTACTAATAGATAAACTATCAGAGGTGTACAAATAGATAGACCATACGAGGCATATTAATAGACATAATATACGAGGCGTACTATAATAGACAAACCACACGTGGTGTGCTAATAGTCTAACAAAGTTCCATACGAGGAATACTAATTGACAAACCATACGAGGTGTACAAATAGTTAAGCCGTACGAGGCATAATAATAGACAAACTATACGAGATGTAATATTAGACAATACTATCATAGGTGTACAGATAGATAGACCATACGAGGCATATTAATAGAAAAAATATACGAGGCGTACTAATAGACAAACCATACGGGTCGTGCTAATAGTTTAACTCTGTCAAGGGTAGTTGAATGAGAAATGAGAAATATTATCTCCTGGATATTTTATATTCCAAGAGATTCCGGTACAGCGCTTCTTGCCTTTTTTTTCCTACTTCGATAATATCAACTAAGAACTTGGCAGTTTCGAAGAATTCTTTAGTAGTTTTCGAATTATTTATAAGATCATCGAAGTCGGAAAAATACACAAAAAAAACGCTACACCGTACTAGATTGAAACACCACCGTAAATGACAATCAAGTATTGAGAAAAAAAGATAGTCTCGAAATAATTTGTAAAGAACACCGCGCAACACAGCACGCACATCTAGAAATACGTAAACAAACTTACACTCAAAATTGAAATGCATGGCTTGTTCGGCATACAAATATAGAGATAATTTTTGCACGAGTGCTTTATTTCCTTTGTCTGTTTATACTTTTTAATTTCTTCTGTTCACAGAAATGCCCTTCGGGGTCGTGCTAGATCGATTTATGAATCATTAAGCAAGCGCAATCAATTTGTTTATTTCTGAAATTTGGTGCAGTGTTAACTGATCGCAGAGCTGTAGGTAAAATGTAATGTGTCTTGAGGTTTTGCTTTTTATGCAAAAAGTAGAAATAGAAACAGATATATGTACATGTGCGCATATATGTGTTACATGTTTACACTGATACATAAACATTTATGTTTGCGTGCGCACACGCACATACTCACGCACACACCAACACACATATTCATATATATACGTATTGAAAATGAATATAAGAAAAATGCTAATAGACATGAAAAATAATCTTACTCTTTCAATATTTAAAATGACAGCCCAAGCTCTGATGAATCGTAAGAAATAACCTGAGGAAAGATAAGGAATAGAAAAGGACTTCGAAAAACGTATAAATGGAATGGTTTTTTAATTTCCTAAAGGAAATTTTAAGAAAACTCAAGTTACCGCTGAGGAACAACAACAAAAAAAAACATATATCTTCAATATATCATATCATGTATCATATCTTCTCGATATTCTCTGCAACATCATGCGGACATGGGTACATGGGATAAAATGGAGATACAGTGTAGGCCAGTTACCACTCATGATTGACAAATATCTACAAAATATTGGCAGAAATGCGCAAACAAACATATACTCAACATCAAAATTTGCTTGTACAACATACGGACAGAAAGATAATTTTACCACGATTCATACGCTCAAATTACGATTAATTTCATTAATTGTATTTGTCATTAATCCGATTCACAGAGACGTCCTCTGGTGTAAGTGGGAGATCTATTTTTGAATCATTTCGCTAGTGGAATAAAATTTATTAACCGGATGGTTTTTGTGTAAAGAAATGAAATAGAAACATGTATATCTATTTATGTAGATATATATATACCCACATACGTACACACACATATTAATATATGTACTTATTGAGAATGAAATATAAGAAAAAAAATACAAATATAAAATAAGAGGATAGAAACAACCTACCATCTATTACACCGATAATGACAGTTGAGCTCATTGTAATCCTAAGAAATTATTCGAAAAAAAATAAAGATACCACCCAGGGTCTCGCGCGGTTGATATTCCGCCGGAGTCTCCTGTAATGGTCCGTCAATACACGCCGGGTTCCCCAAAATGGACCCCTGCTACCACCATTGAGAAAACAGGCCCGGTATCCTATAAGTACCAACTGAAGGGGGGAGAGGTCGTTCGTCGACACCAGGACCAAGTTATTACCTGCTCGAACACCATCCCTGAACCCTTGGAACAACCTACGGAGGAAACCGTCGTGTTTCCACAACCTGCTCAAAATTCACACCCACCACCTCCGACCAATGAACCTGACTCCGGAACACCTGATTACCCGACTCCCACCCAGGAGGCTAGGATGCACGAGCCTCCAAGTGCGAACATCTCACGCAGGTCTACCCGGGCTCGGAAGCCTGTGGTGAGAATGGACCTTTAGGATTGACTATATTGAATAAGGGGACTGGGGATACAGGGGGAGGGTTTCTAATTAAAGAGGGAGGGGTGTAATATAGCGAGTAGTGTAAGTTCTAGTTAGAGAAACCAAAAGTTGGCAACGCTCGAGAGAGCAACACTCGCAAGTCAGTCGGCAAGTGGCCTCGGGTTCAACAACAAGTAAATGTTGACCGAGTGTGTATATAATTACCTACTGTGGCTGGTATCAAACTTCTTAAGTTCTAAACTAATGTAATAATTCTATTCTACTCTATTCTATATATTTCCGTCTATCTCCGCTCTAATCTCACTAGCCACAGTACTACAAATTGAGTATTAAGTTAAGATACCTAAGAGGTGAGTGAACTATTTACCTAACTTGCTGTGTCATTGCAGTTGTCTACTGATGTATTATTTTTGTCTATGTGGAACCTATATTGTGCTCTAGTGTAGGGTTACTAGAGCTACAACAGCCCTATTATAACATTTCGGGCTTTCGCCCTATGACTAGGTTTCGTACCTTTCTATATACTAAAGCTAACATACTCTTCACTTCGCCAGGTGACGTTAAACGGCAGTTGGTGGGAGAAGACTGCGCCGCTTTTGTCTTCTCCGAAATTCGTGGCCGCCTGGAGCATTTCTACCAACATCAGCACCTAATCTCATTTCTGTCGAAAGAAGTGTCGTGCTTGTACCTAATTTGCATTAAATGCTCTCGGCCGCTCGATTTTCTATTCCTCCCCATTTGTTTGTAGTTTTTCGTAGAAGACTATCGTATTTTATGTTTGTATTTAAATAATTGTTTACTTTTATTTTCCATGCAACAGTCAGGTTTAATATATTTTTCTTATTTAAAGTTAAGTTTTTCTGAATTCGTGTTTACTAACATTTGCAATCGAAAGCCTCAAGAACGTTATTGACACGTCACATTACCGGAAGGCCGATATCTTCTACTTATAATCAGAGTTACTGTATTTTTTATTCATTGATATAGAATGACAATGTATAATAAATGCATTTCAATCACGAAAAAAAATTGTCATATCATTCAATAGAAATCTCACAGCTGGTATGCAAAAATGACCAATGGATAACAATAAAAACAGAAAAAAATGTCATAGCCACATATATATAAATAAATCTGGGAGGGATTTGCTTTTATTAGAATTATTTATGCATTTCTGTTCTCAAATCAGTGATTGATAATATACTCTTGTAGTGATCGCCCTCAGCCTAACTTCAGCCTAATTTCATAAAATATTAAAAAACTAACATCCTAAAATTAAATTATACAAATGTAATTATTTTTATAATTTTACAAGACCAAATTAATTTGATTAAACTCAAAACTTTACCAAAAATGTGTTTCGAAATATTTGCCGATCACGGTTCCGTCAGTCACTTCCGTTGGAAACATTCGCGCAGAACCATTTCGCAAGCTTCCGCTCAAAAGAGCATATAAGGCCGACTTTTCAGGCAGAGTCGTCATTCTCGTACAGATCCTCCTGAATAGTGCTTGGGCCCAGAGCGGGCAATTGTAAGTATCAAGTGTTAATGTTAAGTGGTATTTCTTTTCTAACTTTTCAGCCCTACGAAATAGTTCAATTTCTTCACGTGTAAGTTGATTAAGAAATGCACCTAGCATTTTCGTACTAAAACACAGCAATTCGTTAAATCTATATTTCTGTCTAATTATAAAATGCAACGTTTCGACGTATCAAACATCATCCTCAGGCTGTAAAAAAAAACAGAATGATTTTCAGTCACATTGGAAAAAATGCATAAACTAACACTTAAGTAATATAGACTAGATAAGTAGATCACAAAAGACGAAAGCGACTAGACAAAATAACAACCTTTTTATCACAGAAATAGTAGTATGACTAGATACATTGTACAAAACCGATGTTCATCACACGAGAGACAAGAGCAAAATGGTCGAGCAGCATCGTCGCACCTAGCAAGCTGAAGTTCTACGAAACAGTTTGAGAGCGAAAAAATCATTCGTGTTTTCATTAAGGGGAGGTTTAAGCTCATGAATTTGTAATGCTTCAATTATATGAATATGATCTTTTTTAATAACATTATAAAGAATTTTGGTGTTAGGGAACAGATCTTCATTGGATGGTTTGCAACTATGGTCAACACGAAAATGATTGAAAATGGAACCTTGATATTTATGAGCGGTTAATCTTTGCTTCAGGGTCATTCTGGTCATGCCAATGTAACGTTTATCAAGAGACTTACATTCTCTTCGGTTACATTTAAATTGATAAATCACACCGGCCTTGTCCAGATCGTTGACCCCAGATGCAGACAGATTATTTTTTACTAATTGGTCACTGATTTTACGGTTCTTATAATACACGCAAACTTTAATAGAAGTTTCTGGATTTATTGGTTTAACAAAAGTTTTAACAATGTTTTTAAAGACCCGTTCGTCAATTTTGTAATTATCATGCATTTGATTTTTGTAATAAATATTGATACGGTTTGCATTCGCTGAATTATTGTCACTGCTCATGATTCGGTTCAAAAATTTATCAATAGTTTTATCAATCAATGTATTAGGAAAGTTGTTATTAACAAGTAAACGTTTGATTCGAAGCATTTCGGAATGAAAGTTTTCCCAATTACTGCAAACTTTACGAGCTCTATTTATCAAAGTATGTATGACGCCTTCTTTATAGATTTGAGGAGCTTCACAATCGTAATTAATAGTTTCCCCAGCATCGGAAGGTTTAACATGAACGGATCTATGGAATGTACCGTTAGAAGCTTCAACCAAAACATCTAAAAATGGGAGCTTACCGTGTAGACCCAACTCATACGTGAAATTTAGAACAGATTTTTCAACAAACAAACTCCTCAATGCTTCTAGGTGCTCAAGGTCTTGTACTTCAACAAAAATGTCGTCCACATATCTACAGTAAATGCTCGGTTTTACATCCATCGTATTCAACACCAAGTTCTCAACAAATGACATATAAAAGTTAGCAAAAGTAGGTCCTAAAGGGGAACCCATGGCAACGCCATCCACCTGTCGGAACAAACTACCATCAATATGTTTAAATGGAGCTTCGGTTGTACATATTATGAGAAGGTCCTTCAAAATATGGCGAGGAAACAGATCAGGTGGAGCAGAGTCATCTCTATTGTATACATAGTCCAAAATAATGTCTATAGTATTCAGCACGGGTACATTAGTAAACAATGATTCTACGTCTAAAGAAGCTAATATACCGGCAGGAGATTTGCTGCGCATTGGCAAACGTTACATTGGCATGACCAGAATGACCCTGAAGCAAAGATTAACCGCTCATAAATATCAAGGTTCCATTTTCAATCATTTTCGTGTTGACCATAGTTGCAAACCATCCAATGAAGATCTGTTCCCTAACACCAAAATTCTTTATAATGTTATTAAAAAAGATCATATTCATATAATTGAAGCATTACACATTCATGAGCTTAAACCTCCCCTTAATGAAAACACGAATGATTTTTTCGCTCTCAAACTGTTTCGTAGAACTTCAGCTTGCTAGGTGCGACGAGGCTGCTCGACCATTTTGCTCTTGTCTCTCGTGTGATGAACATCGGTTTTGTACAATGTATCTAGTCATACTACTATTTCTGTGATAAAAAGGTTGTTATTTTGTCTAGTCGCTTTCGTCTTTTGTGATCTACTTATCTAGTCTATATTACTTAAGTGTTAGTTTATGCATTTTTTCCAATGTGACTGAAAATCATTCTGTTTTTTTTTACAGCCTAAGGATGATGTTTGATACGTCGAAACGTTGCATTTTATAATTAGACAGAAATATAGATTTTAACGAATTGCTGTGTTTTAGTACGAAAATGCTAGGTGCATTTCTTAATCAACTTACACGTGAAAAAATTGAACTATTTCGTAGGGCTGAAAAGTTAGAAAAGAAATTGTGCAAGTGCGTGTCAGCCATTTTGTTCAATGAAGTGTGCGTGAGAGAAGTGTTTCTCCCGACCTACACGGACGTTCGCCTCTATGACGGAGGGGCGAGACTATCGACACTGACGTGTGATTTTCGTAAGAAGTTATTAGAGCGTGAGTTAGATCAGAAATTAAAATTGAAAATTCAACTAAATGACGAACTGCAGCAAGAACATGAAAATTTTCGAAGATCAGCAAGGCAAGAAGTTTTGGAAGAATTCGAAGAAGCACTCCGTTTTACAAGAACTCGGGAACATAAGAGCAATTTGGCAGCTGTTTCGCGTAAACTCAATCGGCTGTACGACGGTAATTTGATTTTGCCCGAACAGTGTCAGAAGTACTTAAATTTAACTGATATAGAATTAAACGATCATGAAATTGATGTTTTAAATTTGGGCTGGAACTATCACACTAGAAGTAGGTTCGATCCAGTTAAAAAGCAGCTGCAGTTGGAGTTGGCTTATCAAAATATTCTCAAATTAAGTCGGGAAAGTTTAGTTACAGTTGAACCTAACTTGGACGCCGCATTGATAGCTGAGAGCACTCGCAATAGAAGCACGTTTAGTAGAAAGGGTTTAACTCAATCACAGCGCCAAGCCATCCGTAATTTACGTTCGAATAAAGAAATAGTCATTCGGAAAGCTGATAAATGTAACAAATACGTACTTTTTAAGCCCGATGTGTATAAGCAAAAGTTAGACCTTATATTGGCAGATCATACCAAGTTCGAGCGGTTACGACGGGATCCTACCGAAAAGATAAAGAAAAGATTGAATCAGCTAATTTCCATTGTTAATGCTGTTCCGAACCCTTACAATTTAAAGAAATTGGAAGGGCATTACCAACCTGGTTACATATATGGCAACGCAAAAATCCATAAGGACCAAAATAATCCTCCCTTAAGGCCAATAATTTCACAGGTTCCTGCAGTAACCTATTCAGTGGCGAAGACCTTAAATAAAATTATATCGCCATATCTACCGCAAAAATATATGCTACGCTCATCAGATGAATTTGTGACACTGTTGCGCAGCAAATCTCCTGTCGGTATATTAGCTTCTTTAGACGTAGAATCATTGTTTACTAATGTACCCGTGCTGAATACTATAGACATTATTTTGGACTATGTATACAATAGAGATGACTCTGCTCCACCTGATCTGTTTCCTCGTCATATTTTGAAGGACCTTCTCATAATATGTACAACCGAAGCTCCATTTAAACATATTGATGGTAGTTTGTTCCGACAGGTGGATGGCGTTGCCATGGGTTCCCCTTTAGGACCTACTTTTGCTAACTTTTATATGTCATTTGTTGAGAACTTGGTGTTGAATACGATGGATGTAAAACCGAGCATTTACTGTAGATATGTGGACGACATTTTTGTTGAAGTACAAGACCTTGAGCACCTAGAAGCATTGAGGAGTTTGTTTGTTGAAAAATCTGTTCTAAATTTCACCTATGAGTTGGGTCTACACGGTAAGCTCCCATTTTTGGATGTTTTGGTTGAAGCTTCTAACGGTACATTCCATAGATCCGTTCATGTTAAACCTTCCCATGCTGGGGAAACTATTAATTACGATTGTGAAGCTCCTCAAATCTATAAAGAAGGCGTCATACATACTTTGATAAATAGAGCTCGTAACGTTTGCAGTAATTGGGAAAACTTTCATTCCGAAATGCTTCGAATCAAACGTTTACTTGTTAATAACAACTTTCCTAATACATTGATTGATAAAACTATTGATAAATTTTTGAACCGAATCATGAGCAGTGACAATAATTCAGCGAATGCAAACCGTATCAATATTTATTACAAAAATCAAATGCATGATAATTACAAAATTGACGAACGGGTCTTTAAAAACATTGTTAAAACTTTTGTTAAACCAATAAATCCAGAAACTTCTATTAAAGTTTGCGTGTATTATAAGAACCGTAAAATCAGTGACCAATTAGTAAAAAATAATCTGTCTGCATCTGGGGTCAACGATCTGGACAAGGCCGGTGTGATTTATCAATTTAAATGTAACCGAAGAGAATGTAAGTCTCTTGATAAACGTTACATTGGCATGACCAGAATGACCCTGAAGCAAAGATTAACCGCTCATAAATATCAAGGTTCCATTTTCAATCATTTTCGTGTTGACCATAGTTGCAAACCATCCAATGAAGATCTGTTCCCTAACACCAAAATTCTTTATAATGTTATTAAAAAAGATCATATTCATATAATTGAAGCATTACAAATTCATGAGCTTAAACCTCCCCTTAATGAAAACACGAATGATTTTTTCGCTCTCAAACTGTTTCGTAGAACTTCAGCTTGCTAGGTGCGACGAGGCTGCTCGACCATTTTGCTCTTGTCTCTCGTGTGATGAACATCGGTTTTGTACAATGTATCTAGTCATACTACTATTTCTGTGATAAAAAGGTTGTTATTTTGTCTAGTCGCTTTCGTCTTTTGTGATCTACTTATCTAGTCTATATTACTTAAGTGTTAGTTTATGCATTTTTTCCAATGTGACTGAAAATCATTCTGTTTTTTTTACAGCCTGAGGATGATGTTTGATACGTCGAAACGTTGCATTTTATAATTAGACAGAAATATAGATTTTAACGAATTGCTGTGTTTTAGTACGAAAATGCTAGGTGCATTTCTTAATCAACTTACACGTGAAGAAATTGAACTGTTAAGTGGTATTATGTCTTAACTTTCCTGTGTTGTGTCTTAACTTGTTCCTTGTTAGGGAGCGCTCGTTATTGTGTCTTAGGAACATTCACTGTGTTTATCTGTGCCGGTGTAGTTAGGCACAAGATTCAAGTTCACTGCGCCATTTCGTCAGTGTTTTTCCCTGAATTAATTTAGCCGTGCAAACTTGCGTATTCACTTTAGCATCAGATCCCAATTTGAATGTGTCTTTTACACGGTTTCGCACTGGTGTTTTTTACCAGTCCTGTTAGCCTTATAATTCAATTAACTATTGGCAGTACAGTAGCTAGAATTTTAGTTATTTTATTTACTGTCGTGCATTGTGTAATTAAGTCGTGATTCAAACAAGTATGGAATTCTTTTCACGTTCAACACTCAACGTTTAAAGTCCAAAAATCTTAAGAAATAAAATAGGATATTGCAGCAAATCGCGTTTGTATTTTCTGTAGTACTCATTTCAAGTCAATTCACATAAATAATTGTTCCTTATAAATACCTAACTGCATTTGACATGTCTTTTAGGAATAGAAGCAGTGTTCTTATGTTTCAATATTTTTCCATGAATTAATTGAGCCTTTTTTAAATCACCGTAACTTTGTTCTCAGCTTAGTTGTTGTGACTTTCGTGTCTGTTTATGTGCTGCTCCTTTTTATGTAACTTCTGCTGCAATTCTTGCTCATCTGAATAATAGAGTATAGAGACTTCACCTTTTCTCATACTTATATTTTAGTACATTAATTATCTAATTACCTCAGTGCTTTAGCTATTATTTTGGTTGTAGTTCATTTAATCTCAGTTGTGTTGCTGCTTGTAATGTCAGGATAGAGCTTGTGCCAGTTGGTCTGGAACACTGATTCTGGTGTTAGGATGATTCAGGCTGCGACTCGGGCGCTAGAGTTGCGGACTGATTCTTATCACCAGACTTCTGCCATTGTTTATCCTGTTAATGTTGCAGTTTGCGCAGTCTTGCACATGTGTATGAATGGACTCGTTTTTTTGTTCAAAATAATCCAGCACGATGTCCCCTGACAGGATCTACTGGATGTCGGGTTTTCTCGCCGTTGAGTGGTTGAATGTAAATATTAATTTGAACGGCAAAGAAAAACTCGATCAATTCTCGAAGCGTTCTGGGAAAATTATGAGAGGGATAATGAAAAACGGTTTTGGACTCAGCTCGTTTTTAGGTGGAGTTTATTGGAAGAGGAAAACAGGAAAACAGGCTTGGATCTTGATCTCGGAGAGCTTGTCTAGGTGGGCAATCCGTGCCGGAGGACCAGACTGGCGTTGACGAAGGCCGGCACGCGATGGAGTAGGCAGGGTGAGTGAGTTGTATTTGGGAAGTTGAATTAGGCAATTGGAGATAATTGAGCGAGGGTCAATGACGTAGTTCAGGTATAACTAATGACTCCAAAATAAGGAGGGGTGTGAGTGAGCAAGTTAAATCCAGCTCATGTGAGCAGAATCAAGTCGGCACATTAGCACATTAGCACATTAGCAGGAGCAGGTTAAGTTACTTGCTCATTTTAGTAGGGGCAAGTTTAGTCACAGCTTATGTGAGAATAGCAATTAGCAATCAGCATGGCACTCAGGAAACCCAGGGAGATTCAAAACTGTGAGTGTTGCGTGTATGGCAATGATGTAGAGGTCGAGAATTTGCTGTAACACCGCCAAAGTAGGACGCCAAAGTAAGAATGGCTGTTTGAAAGAAGAGACGCGCAACTGCGCAGTGTTGCCACCAGAGGGCTTCTCTCTCGAAAAATGTCAAGTGTTATTTCTATTGTTTCATGCATTTACACAAAACTTCCATTAATACGAGTTAGGAGTAGAAAATAATTAATAATAAATTATAGTAAGATTTTTAATGCTAATGATTAATTTATTTCAGTGAGAATGGCAAATTTCTAATTTTTACGCTTATGTAGCGGTATGCTACATTACCCCCCAAGGCGCAGACCGAAAGGTCCACCCGCTGCAATCATCTGTAGCGGGAAGGAGGGCGAACTACACGACCCTGCCGAGTTCGGCAATTGGCAAATGATACTGAGCGGGGAAGTTTCACCAAACGGGTCTGCAAGTTTAGATCGGCAAGAGTCCTAGGAACAGGAGTTACTGCAGCGGGCTCGTCTGATCTCTCCAGACTTGTCGCTGTGTCAGTAAGAGGACTAGAGTTAGAATCTACGACAGGGTTAGAGATAGGGTTTGAATGTACAGGCACATAGAAAGGATTACACTCAAGTTGACTAGGCAATAATGCAGCCAACTGAGGAAGCTGAGATGGTAGATATGATCGAGTCTCAGTGGAAGGAGAAATCTGCGGAGAGGAGGATGAGTTATGAGTTACACTATGATCAGAAGTGTATGCGACTTTTAATCGATCAATGCTCACAGGGTCGTGTGAGCCGAGTCTTTCGAGGATGAAATATTTTTGCTTGCGTTTAAGTACTTTGAATGGGCCATCATAAGGGCGCGTGAGTGTAGGTTTGATGGCGTCGTTTCGGACATACACATGTGTGCAGTCTCGCAGGGCGGAATCTAGTTTGTCCTGAGTCTGAGGCATTCGTGGAGCCACATACTTGATCTTACGCATGCAATCTTTGAGACAGGTTACATAAGCGGAACGGTCAGCGGATGAAAATTCAGGCAAAGGTTTTGGGTCAACAATGTCGCCGGGGAGACGAAGCGTCTTCCCGTACAACATTTCAGCCGCTGTGCACTGCTGATCTTGTCTGTGTAAATTTCGGATGCTAAGTAGTACTACTGGAAGTCTATCAGTCCAATCGTGACTGCAATTAAGGCAGCGCAATGTAACCTTGAGGTCTCTGTGGACTCTCTCAATAAGTCCATTTGACTGCGGATGATACGCTGTCGTGGATGTATTCGCACACCCTAAGGCGGTGCTAAGCTCACTCCAGAATTTGGAGGTGAATTGTGATCCCCGGTCATGTGTGACACTTAAGGGGACCCCAAATCTAGAGATCCAATTTGACAAGAACGCGCGCGCTACAGTCTCAGTTTGGGTATCAGGTAAAGGGACAGCCTCAACCCAACGCGTGAACCTATCGATGATGGTCAACAAATAAGAATGACCGCGCGATACAGGCAAGGGACCCACCAAATCTAGGTGTAGAGAGTCAAACTTGTGACCTGTGAATGCACAACTCTGCAGCGCCGCACGATTATGTTTCACCACCTTACTACTCTGACACGCATGGCAATTTTGCACAATTTGCTTGACCTCCTTACGCATCGCTGGCCAGACGTAACGATCAGAAATCAAACGCAATGTACGGTTAATACCAGGGTGAGAGAGGGAATGGTAGTGGAGGACAGCTACTCTGCGGAGCGTCGCAGGAAGATACAAACGAGAAGGTCGCTCGGCATCACGGTACACGCCGTCAACCAAGGTTAGTTTTGGAGGGGAAGTGTTAGAAGGTTTGAGAAGGTCCTGAAGTTCAGGATCCTCCTTCTGAGCATTACAAATATTGCCGAAGGTGATTTCACCACTGGTTTGGACAGAATTAATTCGGGAGAGACAATCGGCAACGGTATTGTCTAGTCCCTTAATGTAACGGATGTCAGTGGTAAACTGACTTATAAACGACAAGTGTCGAGCTTCCCTAGGGGAATGTCTTTCAGAAGGCATTTTGATCGCTGAGGTCAAAGGTTTGTGATCTGTGTAGATCACGAACTCCCTCGCCTCTAGAGCATAGCGAAAGTGTCTCACAGATAGGTAGATAGCAAGAAGTTCCCTACCGAACGCGCTATAACCACGCTCAGTGGGCGACAGCTTTTTGGAAAAGAAAGCAAGAGGAGAGATATTAGTACCTACTTGTTGTTGCAACACAGCACCTACGGCGGTACTGGATGCGTCAACAACGAGGCTGAAATCAGCATTAGCAATAGGGTAGGATAGTTCAGTCGCAGAAGCTAACTTGCTTTTGATTGTCTCAAAAGCTTTGCGCGCTTCTTCTGTCCATTTTACCTCAATAGATTTGCCTTTTCGTTTCGGTTCGAGGAGGTCAGACAAGGGCGCTAAAGTTTGAGCACAGTTGCGTATGAAACGATGGTAGAAGTTAACAGAACCTAGGAACCTTCTTAGTTCCTTCTGGGTCTGTGGAAGAGGAAAGTTTTTGATCACTTCTACTTTGGAAGGCAAAGGTTTTAGACCTAGGCTAGAGATTTCATGACCTAAGTAAATCAGTGATGGCTTTCCGAGCTCACATTTTGCAGGATTTACGAGGAGTCCATTGTCGGACAATCTTTGAAAAACGACCCTAAGATGGTCTTTGTGCAACTCTGGGGTTGTGGATGCCACTAGGATGTCGTCTAAATAGACATAAGCGAAAGTGAGATCAGAGAAAATTTCAGCCATGTGCCTTTGGAACGTCTGAGGAGCGTTCCTCAAGCCGTAAGGCATTTTTAGGAATTCGAAGAGACCAAACGGAGTGATTACCGCGGTCTTAGGTATCGCAGACTCATCCAAGGGAATTTGATGGAAGGCGGACTGCAGGTCGATCTTAGAGAAAATTTGTGCTCCCTCTAAATTTGCACTGAAATCATGAAGGTAGGGGATAGGATATCGATCAGGTAAGGTAACGGCATTCAACCTGCGGAAATCCCCGCACGGTCTGAATTCACCGTTAGCCTTGGGTACTAGCAAAAGAGGGCTAGCCCAAGGGCTTTTGGAAGTGCGGATGATGCCATCTTCGAGGAGGCGCGCAAATTCTTTCTTAGCTAACGCCAATCGATCAGGCGGCAGTCGCCTAGCACGGGAGAAAACTGGCGGACCTTGCGTCTCTATGAAGTGCTTTGTGCTGGTTTGCATTTTTGTAGAAACTAAGTTAGAATTTGTCAATGCAGGAAAATCTTTTAGTAATTGCTCAAACATGCAATCTTCCTTTAAGGCGATAGAGAAAGAATGCAAGACATTAGCTCTAGTTATGCTACAAGCGGGAATTGAGATCTGTGTCTCCTCGTCCCTAATACACCGATTCTTAACGTCTACAACGATGCCGAACTTGGCTAGAAAGTCAGCACCAATTATTGGTTCTTGAACATCAGCTATCATGAAGGTAAAGCAGAATTTTCTCCTCAATCCCAGACCGCACTCTAAAACTCTTTCACCGTAACATGGTATTGGCGTGCCGTTTGCGGCGCGTAATGTCGCCAACGATGGGTTGTTTTTGTCTTTTGCTGTGGCTGGGATAATTGACACGCTGGACCCAGTGTCGATTAAAAATCGATACTTGGTGACGGGATCGAGAATAGTAAGGAGGCGAGTAGTCTGGGAATGAGGCAACGCAGTACTCGCTACTATGCGTCGCTGTTGGCGTTTCCCGAGGTCATTTCGGTATAACGAGGACAGTATCTAGAGGCACATTTGCGAGCTTGGTCACCAAATTTCATGTGGTACCAGCATAAATTGCTACTAGCATCACGAGAGCGCGACCTGAAGCGGCGGTCTTGATTTGACCTATCATAAGATCTACCTCTATCAAAGCGTTGAGGAGGAGGAGAAGGATAGTTAGAGTGATAGTCAGAGGGATAGTCGTAGGCATTTTGGTGGCTTTGGAATCTCCCTGGGCCTTGCTGAATGTGAGCCACACTCTGACCTATTTGAAAATTTTGGAGAGCTTGCTTTATTTCAGCGATGTCCTGCTGCAGCTTATCTATTGTGGCTGAGGATTGATTTTGCGCCGTATTTGACGGGCTAAAAGTTGCAGCTGCGACGTTCAGGGAAGCAACTTGTGGTTCTCGTGGCAAATTAATATTTCGGATCACCGTCTCTGCGGCTTCCGCTAGTTTTTCTAACGTTTGCTCGGGCCCTGCTAAGGATAGAAATGGACGGACATTCGGAGGGAGCTTTGTCATGAAAACTTCCTTCAGAAATCCCTCAGCTACGGCAACACCCGTAGCGAGTTTCCGCAGCTCTTTAACTAGCGAAGTGGGAGGGAAAGAAACAGAGACAGATGGAATTGCTGAGGCGTCTACAAGACTTCGGAATTTGTCCGCATCGGACATCTGAAGCCTTGCCAAAATTTTGCCTTTCAAGATTCCGTAAGGATTGTGATCTGGAGGGTTTTCTAAGATGTCGTTAGAGTTATTCAATAGTTTTGTGGGCGCGGCGCTCACAAGAGCATAGAATTTGTCTATCTCACTACTTATTTTATTATACCTAAATACTGCTTCACACTGCTGGAACCAGGTGTGAGCGTCCTCCGGAATAAAGGGCGGGAGCCTAATGGGATTTGTGTGTGCTCGATCTTCATTATCTGAGTCAGGCATGCTAGCAATCTCTTTTTGGGGATGCGCAATTAAGATATCAGTGCCTATGACTTGGGATTAAGTAGCAAGGGGTTGCGTTAATTCTTCACCTACTCAATCATTCAAATTAAGTTGAAACAGAAGGAAGGAAATATGAAATTGGAAACGAGAAAAAAAAAATTTTTTTTTTGGTATGCGGCAATTTGCGTAGGCACAAAAATAAAGCAGGTGAGAAAAATTATTTTTCTACCTACTCAATCAATCAATAACGTTGAAGAAAAACGGAAAGAGAGAGAATGGAAGCGAAGATTTTTACGGTAGTCAGAGATAAATGCACAGCACGGAAATAAAAAAAAATATTTTCCCTACCTACTGAGGCACATAAAACAAACAAACAAGGACAGGATAGCGCTGACGCTGAAAAAAAGTTTTGTTAGAGCTGCTCAGAGAGATATTAGCAAGGACAAACCCACAGGAAATTTCTCAAACTACCACGAAATGGGAAAACTTATCACTACAATGATACGCCAACATTATCCTCTCACAATCTCTCAAACCACTTCGAGTTGAGTTTTTATTTTTACGAATTTCCCGGCCAATGCACCAGTGTCGGGTTTTCTCGCCGTTGAGTGGTTGAATGTAAATATTAATTTGAACGGCAAAGAAAAACTCGATCAATTCTCGAAGCGTTCTGGGAAAATTATGAGAGGGATAATGAAAAACGGTTTTGGACTCAGCTCGTTTTTAGGTGGAGTTTATTGGAAGAGGAAACCAGGAAAACAGGCTTGGATCTTGATCTCGGAGAGCTTGTCTAGGTGGGCAATCCGTGCTGGAGGACCAGACTGGCGTTGACGAAGGCCGGCACGCGATGGAGTAGGCAGGGTGAGTGAGTTGTATTTGGGAAGTTGAATTAGGCAATTGGAGATAATTGAGCGAGGGTCAATGACGTAGTTCAGGTATAACTAATGACTCCAAAATAAGGAGGGGTGTGAGTGAGCAAGTTAAATCCAGCTCATGTGAGCAGAATCAAGTCGGCACATTAGCAGGAGCAGGTTAAGTTACTTGCTCATTTTAGTAGGGGCAAGTTTAGTCACAGCTTATGTGAGAATAGCAATTAGCAATCAGCATGGCACTCAGGAAACCCAGGGAGATTCAAAACTGTGAGTGTTGCGTGTATGGCAATGATGTAGAGGTCGAGAATTTGCTGTAACACCGCCAAAGTAGGACGCCAAAGTAAGAATGGCTGTTTGAAAGAAGAGACGCGCAACTGCGCAGTGTTGCCACCAGAGGGCTTCTCTCTCGAAAAATGTCAAGTGTTATTTCTATTGTTTCATGCATTTACACAAAACTTCCATTAATACGAGTTAGGAGTAGAAAATAATTAATAATAAATTATAGTAAGATTTTTAATGCTAATGATTAATTTATTTCAGTGAGAATGGCAAATTTCTAATTTTTACGCTTATGTAGCGGTATGCTACATGGACCACACATTCATGTACTCACAAACACGTATGGAACCAAACCCTAATCTCGTAATTTAAGGAGCTTACCTCCTCCGGGTTCACCCTCCTGGTTCACTCCTCCGAGTTCTTCTCCCAGTTGCTCCTCCTGTTCAAATTTTACTATACTGGAAGGCCTGCATCCCTGCAGCTAAGCCGCTAAAATCTCCAGTGGAGACCATTTGGGCGAGAGTCCCCATTTCTTACCGAGTTTTCCCAACCGGTAACAAATTCCCTACTCAGCACTCAATTCACTACTCACTTAGTGTCGGAACCTCCCACACTTACACATCATCGACTTCACACTCCAGCACGCGCTTCACAAGCCTGAGCTGAAGGAATCGTCTGAAGTCCCGCAACCTCCTCGGACTCTCACCAAGATCGTCTCTCGAACAAGAATCAAGCCTCGCTCTTCGGAGTGCAACCTTCTCCTCAATAAATCCCCATACCAGCGAGTGAAACTATTCTCTCAATTTCCCCCGGTGTTGGCTTGTGGTAATTTTGTTGTTGATTGTAGACGCTTGAAATATTGCGTCCGAATACCGCCTAACTCCTTCTGAGTCAGAGGCCGTAATCCATTCATTTAGCTATTAAATGTGCTCTACCAGGAGCACTGGTGACCCGCCTTTGTAAAAAAACATCTCCTTGTGAAATCGATTAATTCCTCGATATTCAACCCTTAAAAATCAAATCCAGTAGTTTCCCCACTTGGGAGAAGTTCATACTCTCCGGTTAATTGAGAACCGTTCGTGAAACTGTCATAAACACCACGCGTAGTATGGCTCTCATAATATTTCCTTCTATATCTAATGATATAATTTATTTTTTATTTCCACTATAAAAACGAAATTTTACCAAAAATTTCTATAGAATAGTAATGTCAAAAATTTTTAAGGCACAATATTTGATCAATAGATGTGTAGATCGTCGTTAACTAGCATTTTACGTGGGTATTTAAATCTTTCGAAAAAAGTTAGGTTAGTCCCTTAATGGTATAGATATATATTTCGAATAAGAGAAAAAAATATTCAATTGTAACCATAGCAAGGGTTTTCCGCGAAATAATTTTGATCAACTTTCTACGTCCATTCCAAAAATGTCCGCAGTAATAACAGTCGACTCTGGAACTTGTTGAAATTGGTGGATGGTTGGATCCAACAAACCTGACAGGAAGGTACTCTCACTGATCGCTATTTGCCTTTCTAATAGCTTGTTAATGTTTGATGGGTTGCCGTGAGTTATTATTGGGCTTTCACGCAGTAGTTATTTCAAGTAGTAAATCATGAATTGAAATGGAGAAGGTGAAATGAAGTTTGCTCATTACTCTGGAAAATTTCACAAGTATGCGTTCGTTCATTAAACCTAATTTTTGGAGGCTATCTCTTTTGAGAGCTTAGTTTATGCATAAAGAATAGTTACTGAGACTTTAACTAAACATTTGACTTAAGTTAATTTTTCGAGAATGATCTTAAAGGAAATAAACATTATTGGTTATCTATATTGTAAGGTAGATGAATGTCCTCAGAATGGAGGCCCAATTTAATTTTTTCTGCGTGTTGGAAGGCTAATTGCTTGTGTGTTATAATGTCAGAGCCTAGAAAAGCTGTACAAAACTATAGTCTGTACTTGTAATGCAGACTTCTCTGCTTTTCTATAAACTAAACCAATAAGGAAGAAAAAACCTGTGGATGAAGAACTCCAATAATAAGCTCACAGGTCCAATGGTTCTCTTTGCAAGACCAGCAACTTTAAGAGGGATAGCTCATCCCTCACCTTGAGAAGAAGATTGATAATGTATAAGCTTAGTAGTAACTACATATAACTATATACAGTTTTTTTGATTCATTATTAAGTATACAAGTATAACTGCTAATTTCTTGAATGCTTTGCATGTTTAAATCTGATAAAAGTAACTAGTAATTGTGGGCACTGTGAGAATTCCTTACCATTACTAAATGTTTATACTTGCCTTGCATAATTGATGCCAACAGGACAATATCAAAGAATATCTATATTTTCTTAAATTAATTTCAGTATGTAAGAACAGTTGATGATCATTAACAGGTACTCACTTCTTTGTAATATAACAATTTTGGGCCTAGAAAAAGCGTTTGCATTGTCATGCAGGGCTAAATGGGTACACTGACCTATAAAACCTCTTTTCATGCATATTTTGTGGATTTTTAAAATTGTTTAGTTATGAAAAGTAAATTTTTATCTACTGATATAAAAATAAAGAGATATGAAGAATTTAATATGCATCTTGATAATCTTGCAGTATTTGATAGATGGCGGCCGCCATCTTAGGTGCCAGGTGGTGGCCATTTGAGATGATGTAAATGGACGTCACTAGAAACCTTGGTCAATGTGAAGTTAAATGCAATCACGGAAAATAAGAATTCCGATCTTAGGAATCACTTAAGGAACCCATTTAAGAACGTTTTACATGAATGACATTCTGCTCGCTGATGCGTTATTTTCGAATAATTGAACTTTGAAGTTGGCCTTTGCGCCAAAGGAAGCGAGCGCGTGAAACGGAATTTAATTAATAACGGAAGCTATTACAAACGTAAAGAGGTTGGGTCGTGAGGGGGAGGCATAGTTCTTCTAGTGAAAATTATAAATAAAGCTTCTAACCTACCCATTAGGGTGATGACCGCAATCTTGTTGACATCGGGTCCAAGATGGCGGCGCCCATGGTGGTCGCCATGTTAGACCCGATGTAAACAAGATTGCGGTCGTCACCCTAATGGGTGGTTTAGAAGCTTTATTTATACTTTTCACTAAAAGAACTGTGGCTACCCCTCACGACCCAACCTCTTTACGTTTGTAATAGGGGGTTAGCTTCCGTTTTTAATTAAATTACGCTCGCTTCCTTGGGCGCGCGACGGCCAACTTCAAAGTTCAATAATTCGAAAATAAAGCATCAGCGAGCAGAATGTCGTTCCTTGAAAACGTTCTTAAATGGGTTTCTTTAGTGATTGTTTGGAATATAGTTATCAATTTCCGTGATTGCATTAAACTTCACATTGACCGAAACCTTTATTTATAAGTTTCTCTAGAAGAACTGTGGCTCCAGTAAATCTGAAGGATATGTCAGTTATTGATTTTCCACTTTTTGGTGCCTGAACCTAATTAATTGAATCAAAATAAACAAGTTCCGTCAAAATAAACAAGTCTCAAATTAGTATTTTACGATTTATAGCGGCAAGTTTAGTTTTGTCTTTGATGACGGATGCGCTCGAATAAACAGCCACTCATTGATTTTTGAATTTTTGTTGCTTGAATCATTTTCACATCACATCGAAATTAATCTTATCGAAATTAATCACATCGAAATTAACAACTTTTCTTCTATACACTTCTTTTGTCAAATGAGTATTTAATGAGGTATAGCGGTAGGTTTGATTTCGTCTTTGATGACGATCGCGCTGGAAGAAAGTGCGCATTGCAGTGTTGCTGTCCGACGTGCTCCTTGAATTACTTGCCGCTTCAAACACTGGAGTTGCATTAAGTCATTTACCGCTATAACTAATAAAATACTCATTTGAGACGGAAAGTGCATAGAAGAAAACTTGTTTATTTCGATCTAATTAACTATGCTTAGGCATCAAAATTTACAAAATCGTACTGACATATCCTTCAGATTTACCGTGGCTCCCCCTCACGACCCAACCTCTTAACACTTGCAATAGGATGTTAGCTTCCGTTATTAATTGAATTCCGCTTGGCAGGCTTGCTTCCTTCTTTTACTTTAAAGTGGAATAATTAAAAAATAACGCATCAGTGAGCAGAATGTCATTCGTGTAAAACTTTTTTAAATGTATTCTTTAGTGATTCTTTGGAACGGAATTATTAATTTCCGTGATTGCATTAAACACGACATCAACCAAATATTAAGAGGGTTAGTGTTGTTTTTCTCTTAAAACTTTGATATATTTTTGAAATGCTCCTACATTGTTATACATGACATTGTGCATATCACTTTGGTTCTTTGTAGAGATGCTGGAAAGCTTAGAAATTTTATTTAACTTTGATCAATATTGAATTTAAGGGGGTCCTCCGGGGCCCCTTTTCTCTCCGATGGGTATTTTTCATGTTATTGTTGGAAAAGAACCCCTAGGTGGTGGACTATTCGGTCCTAAAATTTTATGGCGCTACGGACAATAGATTCCCCCCCCCCCCCCCCAAGGGAGTTAGAGGACAAAAATCTTGAATTTTCGAGCACATTTCGACCCTATATAAAAAGAAAACAAAAGGAGAAATGGAAAATTTGTGAATGTACTTTTGTTAGGTACGTTTCAAGGATTCTAAAAATGTCTTTGTTTTTGATCTAGCACAAAAACTCAATGAGTTCTATTCCTTTGAAATATCAATACCATTGGACTAAAAACCAATATGTCAAATTTATTCAAAAACTAAGGCCTTAATCAAAAAAATGTATAGAAGAAATTGTGTTTGTTTTTAAAAGATACATATAATAGTCAAATTTCATAAGAATTGGATTGAAAACAAAAAATTTCATAATTTTTATGATATAAGTAAAAATAAATGTACGAGGAGCTCACGAGATTCGAACTCAGGACTTAAATTCACCGCACCAGAACGCTATCGATCGCGCTACCGACCACCCTAAAAAGGTGATCGAAGCACAATGAAAGCAATCTTGGCACAGTGAAAGCAGGCACGCACTTGGCCCGACAGATATATTTTTTATTTTACTCAAGTATCGAGAGTTCAAAGTCAAGTCACCCCCCAGAAACAGTTACAAATCTGGTACGGAAAGCTACTGCTTCCACAAGGTTTTTCAAACAAATAAATGTACGAGGAGCTCACGAGATTCGAACTCAGGACTTAATATATCTGTCGGGCCAAGTGCGTGCCTGCTTTCACTGTGCCAAGATTGCTTTCATTGTGCTTCGATCACCTTTTTAGGGTGGTCGGTAGCGCGATCGATAGCGTTCTGGTGGGGTGAATTTAAGTCCTGAGTTCTAATCTCGTGAGCTCCTCGTACATTTATTTGTTTGAAAAACCTTGTGGAAGAAGTAGCTTTCCGTACCAGATTCGTAACTGTTTCTGGGGGGTGACTTGACTTTGAACTCTCGATACATAAGTAAAAATTTTTTACTTTTTTTTTAATTGTAAATTACAATTTACAGTGTGAATATGATGTTATGCATGGAGATTATCAAAATAAAAATGAAAACGGCATTCAATTAGGGTAAGTTGCGAAAATTCGTCCACTTCGAATTTCTGTACACACCAAGTATATTTTACTTTAACAAGCTAATATGGAGTTGAAGTTCATCGAAAAGTGGTTCACGTGGTAACTGCTGGTTTATAATATTGTATAATTGCCACTCACCGCAAATAAGTATCACTGTTTGAACAAAAATGACAGCCGAAGTGAATGACCTGCGTTTCAGTTGTTTATGAAGTTGTCACGCCTTAATTGACTACCATTTTGCATCGCCAACTAAAAATTTTTCCGTTGACGAAGTTGTTGTGTAAGGCGATGTCGTACCTGTGTGAGTGTTGACAGCTGTAGTGCTGCCATTTTACAGAGTTTTATTTCTCCCTTTGTTTGTTTCTGAGGTGTACTAAATTTCGAATCTTTTAACGGTTTGTGTTATTACTTCGTCCACATGTACGGAGTTTTGAAGAAATCATTTATATGAATTCGTTTGTTCGTACAACGTTTTTTCTTTAAGTTTCTCCTGATTGTTTATGATCCTTAATATATTTTCAGGTATAGATTTTATAGTTTATGAATTGGACCGGCAGGCCGCAGCCGAGACGGTTCAAGAAACGGTTTTTGAAAAGTACAGAAATTTCTTGAGAATTTCTTGAGTCCTTACTTCAAACTTTAGTCCACCACTTGTAACTTTTGAAAGAATGCACCTATCGACTTCAAATGACTCCAAAACGAAAGAACAAAACATTTTCTACAAAGGTGTTATAATCACATTCAAAATATTTTCCTGAGAAGTACAGAAATTCTTCGATAAATGTTTGATTCGCGTGCCATTGCGAGCGCGAAAGGGTCGTCTAAAGTCTTTCGACGGCGCGTGAGTCGTACAGGTTCATCGCAAATTTATGTACTTTTCAGAAACAATTTTGAATGTGTTTATAACACCTTTGTAAAAAATGTTTTGTTCTTTCGTTTGAGAGTAATTTAAAGTCGATAGGTGCATTCTTTCAAAAGTTACGAGTGGTGGACTGAAGTTTAAAGTAGGACTCAAGAAATTTCTGTACTTTTCACAAACCGTTTCTTGAACAGTCTCGGCTGCGGCCTGCCGGTGCCTTGCACACACTCTTGAAGTGTTGTTTTTGAAACACCATATTTGTCACTTGCGTTGCGTATACTCAAACTTCCATTTTTTATCTCTGCTAATGCGTGAACGAGATCATCATTGCAGTAGTGGTGTGTTTTACGAGGAGCCATAATTCAAGGTCAACATTCGTCCCAATTCATACCGGCAGGCCGCAGCCGAGACGGTTCAAGAAACGGTTTGTGAAAAGTACAGAAATTTCTTGAGTCCTACTTTAAACTTCAGTCCACCACTCGTAACTTTTGAAAGAATGCACCTATCGACTTGAAATTACTCTCAAGCGAAAGAACAAAACCTTTTCTACAAAGGTGTTATAAACACATCTAAAAAAGTTTTCTGAAAAGTACAGAAATTCCTCAAAATGAACCTGTACGACTCACGCGCCGTCGAAAGACTTTAGTTGACCCTTTCGCGCTCGCGATGGCACGCAAATCAAACATTTTTATCAAAGAATTTCTGTACTTCTCAGGAAAATTTTTTGGATGTGTTTATAACACATTTGTAGAAAATGTTTTGTTCTTTCGTTTGAGAGTAATTTGAAGTTGATAGGTGCATTCTTTCAAAAGTTACGAGTGGTGGACTAAAGTTTGAAGTAGGACTCAAGAAATTCTCGAAAAATTTCTGTACTTTTCACAAACCGTTTCTTGAACCGTCTCGGCTGCGGCCTGCCGGTATCAAAACGTACGTATCAAATCCATTAAAAATGAACACGCTATTATATTATAAAAAATTTGAACGCTCACAGGTAACTTTAGCGCTAAACTAAAATATAAATTTCAATTTAGAGGATGTCTGAACTTTTGTGATGAGATTCGAAACGTGGTCGAAATTTTAAATTAATTTCAAATTTGGTACGAACTTTTGAAAATTTCAGTTGGACAAAGTGTTCGCAAAGCAAGTTGTTTTTTTCATATCAAGATTTGAAAGATCCTTTTTAGAGCAAAGCACGATGAACCCAATGCATTTGCGCTTTTTTGACGGTATTTGCTGCAGCAATAGCGATCTTGAGAACCGTTTGAGAGGGTTTGAAGTTTGAACCGTTTAAATCGGACGAACATTCGGACTTTACCCTACATAAATTTTCCATTATATTACACTTCAACTAAAAATTTTGTTTTTGGCCTATACTGTTAAGTTACTTATTTTCAAAATTCGAAAGAATAGAAGTCATTGAGTTTTTATGCTAGGAAGAAAACAAAGACAGTTTTAGAATCCTTGGAGCAATTCTAAGAAACTGATAGCTCTCGATTTTCCAATTTGTCCGTTGTCTTTTTTTTCTGCTAGTTCAAAACCTGAAAATTTGGGATATTTTAGATATTTATCAAATATCACATATATATTTAGAAAAAAATTTCAAATAGAAAATTCAGACCTATCAGTTTGTTTGCAATGTTCCTAGGATTTCAAAACTGTCTTTGTATTTGTTCTAGCATAAAAATTCATTGACTTATATTCATTCGAAAACACCCCAAAAATGAACCAAAAAATGAGTTTTTCAAAAAATGAAAAAAAACTAAGGCCTAAATCAAAAAACTTCTTGAATAAAATGTTTTTCTTGCAAAAATACATATAGTGGCCTAATTTCGGACCAATCGGATTAAAATTCAATTTTGACGGGAGGACCCCCTTAATGTTGTCAATGATTTCAATAATTTTGTTGCCAGATATTGGTAATATGGTGCAATTCAAGATGTTTTACACAAATGACATTATGCTCGCAAATGCTTAGCTTTTGGGATATTTGACTTTGAAGTCATGGGAATGTCATTTATAAAATTGAACAAACTGAGATATAAATAAGCAGAAATACGGTTTTGACATAACGACAGGTGAGGTGAGGTTAGGTAAAGTTAGGTTAGTTAAACTAACCTAAGTAAACATAAAATAACTTAATTTAACTTAATCGTACCAAGGCCTATGACTCCCGCCTAAAAACTTGGCTTGGTCCGCGCCGTGCCAGAAGAGCCGTATCGAAACTGCCATTAATGCTATTCCTACCTGAACCTTATTTGTGCTATATCTCAAAAACTAAGCATTTGCGAGCACAATGTCATTCATATAAAACGTTTTAAAATGTCTCCATATACCTAGATCTTGCAGCAAAATTATGAAAATTGTTGACATCAAATTCAATATTGACCTTAATGTTTGTGGTTTATCAATGCTTCTAATGTCTTCGACTTCCTGGTTGTTAATTTTTCACAATTTTTTTCAGAGTTAGTTGTGCATGTACTTTACATAAAACTAAAAATTACACCAAAGAAACATTTTGTTTATCAAAAATTTAATCAGTGCAAGAAGTGTCATTACAGTTCAAAATGACTAAAGTTTCAGCTACAGCAACTAACCGTCTCAGATCTGACTACATAAGAATGAAGAAAGATCCCGTGCCATACATCACTGCTGAGCCACTACCCTCAAACATTTTAGAATGGTGAGTTGTTTCATTGAAATTTTACTAACTTGGATATATCGTTGCTGAGCAACAAGATTTAAACATTTGAAAATGAGTGAGTGGAACAATTCATAACTTTTCTAACTGCCATACATCATTGCTGAGGTGCTGACCTCAAAGAGAATAAAATAACAAATGGAGTCCTTCAAAACTTTTTAGAATGTTTGTGATGCAATAAATCTATAACTGGTTCAATTGTGAATGCATGTGATGTTCCTAAATTTTATTTTCTGACATACAATGCTGCCTAGAATGTGTTAACTACAAAGCAATGGCTTTAATGACATTATTGAATTTGTATAACTATAATTTCTTACTGGAGAATTAGTTAGACTTTAAAATTCACTGCCGTAAGTCATATACAAATATATTTTTATTTTCTATTGATATGTTAATTAATACATAATGAAATGCCTAGAGGATTTAGATATTTTTCATAATTTATCACATTATGTTTCTTTGAATGATTTGTTACCATTATTACCCAATTAATAACTGATTTTTTATGAGTAATGGTTTTATCTATAGATAAATATCAACTAAACATTAGGATTGTAATAGATTATATATAGGACTCTAGGTAAGCAAGGACTTGGGCTTGATGTATTTCTATTTAGTTTGGTATGTTAAAAAAATATTTCACTGCATTACATTACACTGTCCTAGCATGAGTTCCTCACAGTTAAAATTAGCATAAATATGTAATGAATTGCTGGATCTTTTGTAAATGTTAATGAAGATAAAAAAGCTGATGTAGGAATGCTCTATGCACCATAGTAGTTACTGGGTAGGATATAAATCAAGTACTTACCTGCATGGAAGTGAGGAATTTGATGTAGAGAAAATAGAATTGGAAGTCACTTCAGAAATGTGATGCAGGAGCTCAATTCTGTGATGAGATAAGTATATGTGGTGCAACAAGTTGAACTGGCATAGCTTTACCTCAGTGAATTATTTGTATAGGGTTTTTGATTTTGCCTAGTTTAGAATTTGTGGCAGATATATCTGTGGTGGATCATGTCTGAGCATCCATATGCATGTCTTAACATTTTTGGAAGTACTCTACAAAAATATGTTTCTGGAACAAACAGTGTTACATTTTTTTGCAGGCACTACGTAGTACAAGGCCCTGAGGACAGTCCATACTATGGAGGTTTCTACCACGGTAAGCTGATGTTTCCAATGGAGTACCCATTCAGACCTCCCAGCATCTACATGACGACTCCCTCTGGCCGCTTTAAGACCAACACTAGACTGTGCCTCTCCATCTCAGACTTCCACCCTGACACCTGGAACCCTGCTTGGTCTGTGGCAACTATCCTCACTGGGCTGCTCTCTTTCATGGTCAGTTAATAATCCATACTATAATAAGAGCCCTGTCTGTCCGTAGGTCACCCCCACCAGCAGAAAGTGCGTAATGAGCGTATCTGGGATGCAAGCTTCATCAACTCTATGAATTTTGGTATATTGATCCATCACATTTGGAGTCGGAATGAAAATCACTTGTATTGTTGGGAAACTGGTATGTGTCATGTGATTTGTTGAACATTGCTATACATTTTTGATCTGTTGTGTGCACTCCGCCTCATCAACTCTGGAAAGATATATTTTTTTATTTATTCCGGCCTGTATTTCATTTTACATTTTATTTATAATAAAGCGGGTTTAAAGAAATTGATATCAATGAAAGCACCCAAAATCTTTCAATTTTCCCAATTTTGACCCCATATAAAATGAGAACAAATGGGAAATGGAAAAAAGCCGAATGTGAGTGTGATTATATTCATTGAAATCAGCCTAACGCAGTGGTTCTAAATGTGGGTTCAATCAAACCCCAGGGGTTGCATGAGTTGAACCCCATGGGTTGCATGAGTTGAACCCCATGGGTTGAATGAGTTGAACCCCAGGGGTTGCATGAGTTGAACCCCAGGGGTTGCATGAGTTGAACCCCAGGGGTTGCGTGAGTTGAACCCCAGGGGTTGCGTGAGTTGAACCCCAGGGGTTGCGTGAGTTGAACCCCAGGGGTTGCGTGAGTCGAACCCCAGGGGTTGCGTGAGTCGAACCCCAGGGGTTGCGTGAGTTGAACCCCAGGGGTTGCGTGAGTTGAACCCCAGAAGTTGCGTGAGTTGAACCCCAGGGGTTGCATGAGTCGAACCCCAGGGGTTGCGTGAGTCGAACCCCAGGGGTTGCGTGAGTCGAACCCCAGGGGTTGCGTGAGTCAAACCCCAGGGGTTGCGTGAGTCGAACCCCAGGGGTTGCGTGAGTCGAACCCCAGGGGTTGCGTGAGTCGAACCCCAGGGGTTGCGTGAGTCGAACCCCAGGGGTTGCGTGAGTTGAACCCCAGAAGTTGCGTGAGTTGAACCCCAGGGGTTGCGTGAGTCGAACCCCAGGGGTTGCGTGAGTCGAACCCCAGGGGTTGCGTGAGTCGAACCCCAGGGGTTGCGTGAGTCGAACCCCAGGGGTTGGGTGAGTCGAACCCCAGGGGTTGCGTGAGTCAAACCCCAGGGGTTGCGTGAGTCGAACCCCAGGGGTTGCGTGAGTCGAACCCCAGGGGTTGCGTGAGTCGAACCCCAGGGGTTGCGTGAGTCGAACCCCAGGGGTTGCGTGAGTCGAACCCCAGGGGTTGCGTGAGTCGAACCCCAGGGGTTGCGTGAGTCGAACCCCAGGGGTTGCGTGAGTCGAACCCCAGGGGTTGCGTGAATCGAACCCGAGGGGTTGCGTGAATTCAATCCCACAGGTGGTGTGAGTTGAACCCCAGAGGTTGCGTGAGTCGAACCCCAGGAGTTGCGCGAGTTGAACCTCACAGGTTGTGTGAGTTGAACCTCACAGGTTGTGTGAGTTGAACCTCACAGGTTGTGTGAGTTGAACCTCACAGGTTGTGTGAGTTGAGCCTCACAGGTTGTGTGAGTTGAACCTCACAGGTTGTGTGAGTTGAACCTCACAGGTTGTGTGAGTTGAACCTCACAGGTTGTGTGAGTTGAACCTCACAGGTTGTGTGAGTTGAACCTCACAGGTTGTGTGAGTTGAACCTCACAGGTTGTGTGAGTTGAACCTCACAGGTTGTGTGAGTTGAACCTCACAGGTTGTGTGAGTTGAACCTCACAGGTTGTGTGAGTTGAACCTCACAGGTTGTGTGAGTTGAACCTCACAGGTTGTGTGAGTTGAACCTCACAGGTTGTGTGAGTTGAACCTCACAGGTTGTGTGAGTTGAACCTCACAGGTTGTGTGAGTTGAACCTCACAGGTTGTGTGAGTTGAACCTCACAGGTTGTGTGAGTTGAACCTCACAGGTTGTGTGAGTTGAACCTCACAGGTTGCGTGAGTTGAACCTCACAGGTTGCGTGAGTTGAACCTCACAGGTTGCGTGAGTTGAACCTCACAGGTTGCGTGAGTTGAACCTCACAGGTTGCGTGAGTTGAACCTCACAGGTTGCGTGAGTTTAACCCCAGGGGTTGCGTGAGTTTAACCCCAGGGGTTGCGTGAGTTTAACCCCAGGGGTTGCGTGAGTTTAACCCCAGGGGTTGCGTGAGTTTAACCCCAGGGGTTGCGTGAGTTGAACCCCAGGGGTTGCGCGAGTCAAACCCCTGGGTTTGACATGATACAGTTTGTGCTGTAACACAGTATATAGGTATATGCATATGTTTTGAATGTGAAGAAGAAATCACGTTTTATTTCTCCAGCTACAAAGGGTTTGATGAATGCATGTATGGAACTTGTGGGATTCAGTACCTCCAACAAGGTTAAAACCACTGACCTAATTCAGTGGTTTAATACATCACCACAACTTGTAGATACAAGAACAGTTATACATAAGCAAGACTTCAAGTCCTTTGTTAGTCTGAGAGATCATTCGGGCCAAAGCAGCAAAAGATGGAAACATCAGCATTTAAGACTTTATCTACTTAGTTTCTTTTTCCTTCACACTTTGTTCCAATTGGCACCTTTTTTTTATTACAGATCAGTCCAGTTTGCAGTGCTTTAATTTTTATTATTGTGGTGGAACAGATTTCCTTATGATCCATACTTATATTTTGGTATAAAAATATTGTCGTTGAAGATCTCTCTATTTGACAGTGTTGTAATAAATGTGGTTTGGTACAGTTCAGTTCTATAGTAGACTTCTAGACTTCAGGTCTCCATAGCTCTTCATATTTCACTAACACTGAGCTAGAATTTTAGTTTCTCTTGTTTTAGAAGATCACTGACGTATAGAATTCGAGTGTAACCATCTCCACTTTTCTAATTATCAACACAAAATTTTTTCCCAAATTCTGGTTTGACAATCACGACATTGAGATATTGTTCTTGATGATGCTGTTTGTGCAGTTGGAGAAGTCGCCCACGTTCGGCAGCATAGAGAGCACAGACGCAGAGAAGCAGGCCCTGGCAGTCAAGAGCTGGCAGTTCAACTTGGACAACAAAATTTTCTGCGAGCTTTTCCCTGACGCCGTGCAGGTAATGCAAGTTTTTTGGGGGGACCAGGGGTGGGTGTGTGTGTCTCTACTGGCAGCTTGGTTTTGTGAGGAGACCTCTTTGTTTTGTGAGGAGACCTCTTTGTTTTGTGAGGAGACCTCTTTGTTTTGTGAGGAGACCTCTTTGTTTTGTGAGGAGACCTTTGTTTTGTGAGAAGACCTCTTAGTGTAGGGAGAAGACTTTTTAGTTTAGTGAGAAGACCTCTTAGTTTAATGAGAAGACCTCTTAGTTCAGTGAGAAGATTTCTTAGTGTAGGAAGAAGACCTCTTAGTGTAGGGAGAAGACCTCTTGGTTTAGTGAGAAGACCTCTTGGTTTAGTGATAAGACCTTTGGTTTAGTGAGAAGACCTCTTGGTTTAGTGAGAAGACCTCTTGGTTTAGTGAGAAGATTTCTTAGTGTAGGAAGAAGACCTCTTAGTGTAGGGAGAAGACCTCTTAGTGTAGGGAGAAGACCTCTTAGTGTAGGGAGAAGACTTCATAGTGTAGGGAGAAGACCTCTTAGTGTAGGGAGAAGACCTCATAGTGTAGGGAGAAGACCTCTTAGTGTAGGGAGAAGACCTCTTAGTGTAGGGAGAAGACCTCTTAGTGTAGGGAGAAGACATAATAGTGTAGGGAGAAGACATAATAGTGTAGGGAGAAGACATAATAGTGTAGGGAGAAGACCTCTTAGTGTAGGGAGAAGACCTCTTAGTGTAGGGAGAAGACCTCTTAGTGTAGGGAGAAGACCTCTTAGTGTAGGGAGAAGACCTCTTAGTGTAGGGAGAAGACATAATAGTGTAGGGAGAAGACCTCTTAGTGTAGGGAGAAGACCTCTTAGTGTAGGGAGAAGACCTCTTAGTGTAGGGAGAAGACCTCTTAGTGTAGGGAGAAGACCTCTTAGTGTAGGGAGAAGACCTCTTAGTGTAGGGAGAAGACTAATTAGTGTAGGGAGAAGACATCATAGTGTAGGGAGAAGACCTCTTAGTGTAGGGAGAAGACCTCATAGTGTAGGGAGAAGACCTCATAGTGTAGGGAGAAGACCTCATAGTGTAGGGAGAAGACCTCTTAGTGTAGGGAGAAGACCTCTTAGTGTAGGGAGAAGACCTCATAGTTAAGTGAGAAGACCTGATGGTGTGGGAAAAGGGCTGTTAGTCTAGTGAGGAAGCTTAGAAGTGAAAAAATCTAGAAGGCTGTTAAATTAAAAAGACGTCAAATAAAATCCATCACTAGGATGTCTATTTCAAGATAGGTTAGTTTTAAGCAATAATGCTTTTGCACACTCATTCTAATTGCAGGTCTGTAATTTATTTTTGAACATTGTAAAATCATTGGCAGACGTTCAGTTTTCAATTAAAGTGCTAATTTTTTTATTTTGCTGCCATCACATGTTTAAAAAATTGATATTTCATGTATTATGTAAACTTGTGTGGTAGGTAATCAAAGAGAAGCAGCAGAAGCGTCTGGAAGAGATAGCTGCGCGCATGCGCCTGCTTGAGAAGAACAACAACATGGGCGGTGCGGCATCCAATGGGAGCGCCGGAAGCGCGGCGGCGCGAGGACAGGGAGCCAATCACAGCACGTCTACGGCAGTGCTCACCAACGTTGCGGTTGTCACCGGCTTTGCCATCATAGCTTGGGCTGTTCGGTACATCGTTCTAGGGCTCTATGATGAAGCTGCAGATGGTTCCTTATAGTTCACAATATGTACTTTGCTTAAAGCTGTTAATAGTTACCATGGGCACTGTAGATCTTGTACCTTTTGGATGGCTTTTCTCATGCAAAGAATTCTGTTGTTGCGGTGAAATCATCTAGAATTTTCTTGAATACTGATCGTGTCTTTGCCCTTTGGTATGCAACGAGTCTGTGACTTTAGATATTTATAGCGTTGAGTTTTTATTGTCTTTGTAATATTTTTTTGACCGCAAAATTTCTTTGAGGTTGGTTGAGAATGCACAATTCAACTCGTTCCTAAACCAAAAGGCAGTTTTCTTACTGTCAAAATTTGTTCAGCTGCTCAGAAGCTATATAGAATGATAGCATTTAATTTTGCTAATTCTGTTCAGTTCTGTTCGTTGAAAATCGATTTAATACTGCTGCTCTACTCAGTCTATCTCTTCGCTATCTTAAATATTGTGACCTTCTCTAGGTCTGTCTGCTAAAGTGTATTCAACACAATTAATTAGTTGTTCTGCCAATAATTTTCTTGTATCCGGAGGTGGCAAAGTACCCGCGCTTTTATTTCAAATCCCGTAATCAAGCAGCTCGAAATAACAATTTCCAATCAATAAATAAATGTGGATTTGCATTCATGAATTATAATTTCGAATAATAAATTTATGTGGGCTTACATACATGAATAATTACAACTATGTGGAACAATTCCGAAATTTGTACTTTATGGCGATCTGGCGTAAGTGCCGCTAAAGCCGTACAGTGTTAAGCAAGAAATTGACCGGTACAGCTAGAAATTAACTGCCCAACTCATGTTTATCATGCATGGAAGGTTTGAAAAACTTGCGTGCTCTCCATCTACCGAAAGGAGATCGTGAATAGGCCGGAAGTATGGAGGTAGGCCTCACAACTATTGTCTGGTACACAGGCGCTGAACTCTTTTGTGTGATTATTGTGAGTATTGCGGAGGGAATTGTAGGCTGATACAAAGGCCCCGACAATGTTGGCCCATAATTTCAAGTACAAGTATCTATGGGAATGAGCGCTCCCGGGGGGAATATGTGAAGTACCAAGCTAACGGTTAGGTAGGCTTTCCTTTTGTTGAAATAGAATAGGTTTTTTCTTTGTTGCGGACCATCTTTTGTTTTGGTTCACTGCTGTCCTATTTTTCAGCAACTACTACTTTCTTCAACTTTTGTCGTGTTTCATGAACTTCTTTCTCAACTCACCATTTCTATGCACCTCGTACACAGGTGCCGCATTCCCTTAATTCCATACTCGTAAATGGCGCCTTCCTCTCTTTGAAACGTCTTTGTTGCGGTTAGGGAGGCGTAAACGAACGTATAATCTAATCTATAGAAGTAGGCAGGGCTGCAGTGTGGGGCTGATGGTAGAAGTAAATGCAAAGTAACAATCATGGTACGAGTAAATGACCAAAATAAGAAGAAGGGCTGCTGCTGTACGTTACTGATAGTAAAAATAGGGACGTAATGTAAGTCTGCTGTTGATGTGCCGCCCACATTCCGCTGCCTGTGTGTTGCTTTGCATTCTAGTTAATTCAGTAGCAGTGATTGATTTCGAATTAGAGTCGGAGCCACTCGAATCTCATCGTGCAATGCCCCCACATTCAATTTTTTCTGCTGTAGTGATCAAGTTTCACGAGACAATGTATAGTTGCCCTCACATTCAATTTTTTCTGCTATAGTGATGAAGTTTCACGAGGCCATGGATAGTTAAACTTATAGATTACAAGTTCCACTTCATCTTCGTTTGGCTGACTGGTTGGCTGTTCAGTTTTTATCTTTCAATAGGCTTGTAATTAGACTTCAAAACCAGGACATCGTAAACGCTTGTGTTATATATACATACATTTATACAAAGTTTATAGTTCGGTTTTAGTTGTGTGAAGAGATCTTCAGTGGAGTGAGGCCCCTGAAATTGAAGGGTGCTCTCTTGAATCCTTTTCATCAAACCTAACCCAGTCTAACTTTTTCTCCGCCTGCATGCATGTTTTTTCGTCGCCCAAGTAATTAAAGCGCTTAGGCGGCGAAAAACATGCATGCTCCGGCGAAAGGGTTAGACTGGGTAAGAGTAGGTGGATGTGATTGGAGAAGAAGTTGTGCTGCTGCTGTAAAAGAGAGAAGAGAGCTCTAGGTATCACTCAGGTATTCCTGGAGATTTTTTCACTTCACGATGAATTGCATTGGGTGCTCAAAAGGATTCAACTGTTTGTGTGAAATAACTATTTAACTGAAAATGTGGATGAATATCAAGAGTGCTCTCATTAATCCCTTTCATCAAACTCAAGTGTAGTGGTGAGTGGTTGGAGAAGAAGTTGTGGTACTCCTGTGGGTTATTTCACTTCACGATAGATAGCATCGGGTGCTCAAAAGGATTCAACTGATTGTGTAAAATAATTGAATTAACTGAAAATATGGGATAGTTTTGACGTTCTTATAATGTTCTAGTGTTATCAATCACTTTACTGCTGTCTTTATCTTGAACATTAAGTGTGATGCAGATATGACATTAAGGCCTGTTTACATGATCATTGAGTGCGTGCGTGAGTAGGGAAGAGAGGCGCAAGCCCCGCCCATTTGCTCTCGCTTCAGGGGCATTTACTGCTCAATGTCATTGCGGACAATGCTCGTTTTCATGGCGCTGGCCAGAGATTGTCAGTGTCATAGCAGACGCACTGTCATTGAGCGAGTAAATCAGCCTGGAGCGAAAGCAAGTAGGCAGAGCTTGCGTCTCTCTTCACTGTTCACGCGCGCAGTCACTGATCGTGTCAACAGGCCTTTACGCAAATGTCAATGCATTGAGCGATACAGAGATCTTGGTATGGTTGCGTTGCTTCAGTTTTGAGCTTCGAGGTGCGAATAATCATTTTCGCACTCGTTATTACAATGAATCAAGTTACGTTTCTTCTTTCACATTCTGCTACTGCGTCTCCATGCCTTGTCACATCTCCGTAACGTTTAGCTACTCGAGAGAAAGGTTGCTAGAGTATCTTTTATATAACCCTCATTCTCAATGCCGCAACATTGGTGCAAGCATTTCCTATTTGCTTAGTTTTGGATGATGGGATTTTCATTTATGGAAGTTCTCTGTGAACAAAGTAAATCGTCTTCTTACATTGGAATGCAAGGTCTTACATCTCTCTTGCTCCGTTTAAATTCTGAGTGTTTCTTGCGGAGTTTATTCTCGTGTGTGCTGCCGTTTGCAACGAAGAGAGAGAGAGATATATTAGAGGAATAGTTTGATATCCCATGTCCTTATTCACGTCTTTTATATGCCTTGGTTGGCGTATTTATTGACTTATTTTGTTCAGTGTTCGTAAGAGGCAACATCAACATGCAAACTAAAGTGAATTTTATTTAATGCATAATCATTTAATACATGAATTAACTATATTGTTGATCGAAAGTTCTACTTGGTCATTATATTTGTTTTGTTGTGTATGATCTGCAATGCAAATCTCTCCTTAATGCAGTGTGTGTTGATCGGGGGAGTGATGTCACTATAATGCTCAATTAACCGGGCAAATTTTAATAATAGAATTTACCATATGATATGTTCATCAATTTACATTTTTGAAAAGCTAAAAACATTTGATCAAATATTGGTTGTCTTAAAATGTTTTCCTGATGAAGTTCAATGGTTAGCAAAAAAATTGGTTGATTGTGCTAGTGAATTGGATGTGATTGGGGTTACATATATGCACTGTTTTCTCAGCTGGGTGTACCAGCTTCCTCATGTTCGTTTGCAGTACTTGAGCTCAAAATTCCCCTTTTTTTGGCCAAAATTCTCGAATTAAATTGTTTTTCAATTGAAATTTAGCAGAGCTATAGAATCTATGTAAAAATTTGGGTTCCGAACGGTCTGCAGCAAGAGAGGCTATGAATACCGTTTTTCAATTATCAGGCTTTGTTTCTAATTTTTCAAGTACCTCATTTCATAGCTCGAAATGTGTTCATACCTGTACTAGGTGTCCCCTCAGGGGGATACAACTCTTGTATCTATGGGAATTAGCGCTCCCAGGGGAACCATGTGAGGGCCCGAGCTAAAGGTTAGGTAGGCTTCCTTTTTGTTGTAATAAAATAGGTTTTTATTTTGTTACGGACCATCTTTTTTCGGTTCACTGCTTTCCTGTTTTTCAGCACCTACTACTTTCTTCTTCAACTTTTTTCTTGTTTCATGAACTTCTTCCCTAGCTTACTGTTTCTGTGCACCTTGTGAATAGATTCCGCGTTCCCTCAACTCCATACTAAATGGTGCCTTCCTCTTTCCTCTCTTGGAACATCTTTGTCGTGGTTAAGGGAGGCTAAAACTTTCTTATATAATAATAATAATAACTGTACTAGGTGTACCGTTTGCCTTCATTGTTACGTCTGCGTACGTCACGGTGGAAGAAGCAAGGTAGGATCAAACTAGTCTTTTTTTTCGTCGACCTTGTGGCAATGCTGACGTCATGGCAATGTACTAATAGCAGCGCCATTCTATTGGCTAGCCGGACAAGAGGAGGTATATTTCTTTCATAGAAATAACTCTACCTTGTTTCCTCTACCGTGGTGTACGTTGTGTTGCGTCATGCATGCACCGTCTTTATACATTGTTGTAGGGAGCGTTGCGCTCAGATCTACTTCATTTATCTTGGTATTTGTGCTAGCGATTCTAAAATTGAATCGTTGTGCCGGGAATGATAGAATCAACCACAATACAAGTATCATACTATTCGGGCAACCGATTCTGAAATTGAACCGTTGTGCCGGGAAATGATAATAGAATCAACCAGTGTCAATATTGCGGTTGGGAATTTTTTGGTTAAATTTATTGGAATTGTTGAAAGAAACTCTGCAAAATGTTCAGGAGGCACGGTGTAGCATTTTATGTTGCTAGATCATCTTCCCTAAGTGCTGCTCCCGCCAAGGGCCTTCTTTCTTTTGTGTGGATTTCTGGTGTGTCTTGTGTTCTGTAGGCGTTGTGGTGATGTTCCTCCACCTGATGGTGTGTTCTGGACCCGCAATGCATCTCGCACTTCGAACTGTCGATTGTACGAATGTTGACAAAACATTTAAGGTGCAGTTGCTTCATTTTGCTGGCTAATAGCAGCTTTGGTTTATGATACTGCTTTCGTATTGGCTATATTGTTCCGTTCTAGACTACAGAAATATTGCTGTCATGTTAAAAATGACTTCTTGCAATTCTGAATGCTCAGATGTCATTAAAGTGGTTATGCTCCACTTTGTAGAATCACGATTGAGATACAATTTTGGAAATAATTCTTTTTTTTACAGTAATCCTGTGTACATTGAAGCGATTTGCAAGCGATTTTACACATGAGCAGGATGTCCGCAAAAAATGTACTCATCAAATGACTGACGGTAATTCCTGTATTCTTTGTTTTATTTTTTGTTTTTATTTCATGCCCAACTAAATTTTTTCACGATGTTCAATTTTCTACTTGGTAGTGGGCAGTCAGAGAGCGAATACATTGTTTTAGGATACCCTGCCTGAACTGGGGGCTGATGCAGAGATAGTTCGCATCGAAATCGTTAGATGAGCGTACCGGTTTGACCCACATGTGTCTCCACCGCACATAACTGTAGCCTGGAGTTAGTACCGTGTCTGTGTCACGTATATATAAATATGTACCATAGCTGTGCTGTCACGTTGGTAACTAGCTACTGTCTGTGAGCTGTACATACATGCCGTGCTGAATTTTCCCATACTAAAGGCCTCTATTTTATCCACACTCATTTTATTTCCCTTTCATATATCAAGTGTTTTAGTTCAAATTGATTTTCATATCGCTAAATTTCGTTACCAAAGGTCAGGGATGTTTTATAAGCTACTGATGAAACAGTTGCCGATTTGAAGACTCGAAAGTTAGAAAGTATTATTGCTTTTAAGCTGAAATAATTTTGTTTAGGAAGAGCAAGGTCTAAAAGTTCTTCTTATTCCCTTTTTTAGCTTTCGAAGCAGTTGCCCCACTCAATATATTTGTCAATACGGACGACGCAATTAGTTAGTGTGATGCTGTATCAGCATCAATGACTTCTCGAACCTACGTAGAAGTGCTGACCAAAGATTTGCCTAATAACGCGAGTCCTGATTAATAGTTCCAAGAAAGAAGAACACTTTGTTTCCAATCTAGATGATTTTTAAAAACTCCTCTTTGGTTTTTAAAATATCTTGAAGTAAGGGTTCATATATGCTCGCACATGAGCATCGTGATACGATGGAAGGTGGCGAATCACTGCATTAAAAGTCATGGGCAGGACGTTGGCCCAATTTACCCCATTAATAAATTTCGAGCGGGTGCAATTTTCCGCGACTTAAAGCAGCTACGTCACTTGGTTTCTTTCCTCAAGACTTCTTTCTCTGGGTCTTTGTAAGAAAATGTATTTCCTCCTGTACCGACAAATTTCTCATAATGAAAAATAAAAAAGAATTCATGAAGTTCGTCCACGTATGTCAATAATTAGCATAATAATTTAATAAATTGCACAGTTCATGCTGATTAATGTGTTGAGTTTGGCTATGATAATTTTAAGCCTTAAAAATAAAGTTTCGTATCAGGTATATTAAGAGTCCTCTGCATGCATAACAAATGAAGAGCAAAAGCGCTTCCGATACCCGAATAAAACCTACATTACCGTAGCTATTCAACTGACAGCGTTACGCCAACCTAGAAAGTTCATCGATTGACGTGATGCCTGCGTGACTTAGAACGTACGATGTGGTGATATTTTGCCATCTTCGTACTTCACCTTCATCAAATAATAATACCAAACTGTAGCTGACCCAATGCATGATAGGGCGTGACTAATTTCGAAATATCTCGCTATAAATCATGCTAATTTAACCATTCTATTGTAGCCGAATTTAATTTATTTATGCTATTATACTAGTTTTGTATTAATTTAAGGCAAATTTTGGACCATTAAAAACATTATAGCTACTCTGTCATTATATCTAGGTTAGTAAAATGCTAGTAAAGCCATTTTTCTCACACAAAGAACAGACAGTGAGGTTTAAAATAGGCTGGCAAAAATTTCACTTGATCGTGAAAAACTTAAGTAAACGTTTTACCTCTTCATATGCAATAGGCTTGGGAAGATCAATAAATGAAATATATACAATCAATATAAAATTTCGTAGAATTTGGAAAGTTTTCTGAATTTAATTTTAAAATGGCATGCGTAGTTCATCACAAATGAGTGATGGCATGAGCTGAACTCTGAAGTCAGCTAATTTATTCGCTGCTAGAGCCTCTCCCTCACACCTGTGCCGACACACGTGCACAAGAAGTGCACGGGTGTTTAAAAGTTGTATTTTTACATGCCATAGCATTTTGGGTAGAAATGTTGAGCCCAGACAAACACTCTTTAAAAATTATTTCTACATCCCTTCAGTTTAATCAACGAATAGTAATTTGATGAGAGTAGGAGTGTATTCTGGAATGAAGTAAAATAAAATAAAAATTGCAAATTTCGTTAAATGGCCCATGTAAAGTTTTGCATCCCATCAGCTAACTAAATCATAGAAGAAAATATAATTCACCCTTCTCATTCCGTCATAGCAGAATTGGAAGACCGGCTACGGTGTCTTTGTTTACGTTCTAAGTCGCAAGCTCGATATTCCGAGCGAATTCCATCGTGGCGACTTCTAGATCAAACACGTGTGCTTCGTCATTTACTCCTGTGAGCCGTGTGAGTGGGGTGTGCGTGCCTTGACTTTCCCAATTGAATTTTGATAGGTGAGTTCCTTTAGTGTTCAATAAACATTCTAATTTTTCATTTAATGTAATATAGGCAAGAAATACTCTTCTGACTTGCTAGTCAGCTACAGCGATAATGATCGATATATTAGTGCTCAATGTACTAGTTTACTTCATTCAGTTTGTAAGCTCTGAAGTATTATCATTGAAAAGAGGTACAAGAGCTTTAACAATGCTATTTAAAACATTTAAAACTTTCAGTATTTTATGTTGGCTAGGACATATCAAAAAAAATTTGAACATCATTTCTCATCATTATCATCACCTAACTTAGTAATGATAAACCTGGTGGTAGCTTTGTAATAATTTCAGTGATTTAGTTTTCAACTTTCAGCCCACTTGTTAGATTTTCCAGACTGAGGTAGCAATTTATGAGTGTGTTCAGCATGGTATTTTTATTTTTTCAGTAAGTTTATGATATTCATTAGAATACTTATGAAATTTATCATAAAGCTTGGAATAGATCTTTTCAGTAACCTTTTCAGTAACAGAAATACATATGTGCATTTTTATTGTGTGTTGTTTTACAATAAATTTTTCCACTAGAGATTGATAGGATTATTGGATCGGCATTTTATGATATGGTAGTTAGCAAAAGTAACAGAAGAAAAAGAACCTATGAATCTCACTCTGTCTGTGCCCTACCGTCATCTGAAAATTTCAGTACGATAAAATATTTTAGCTACAAAATTGAAAAGAATGTTTAAATTTTATACTATTTTTTTATTTCTTGTTTTACTTGGTTTCTTTACTTTTCTAAAACTCTATTTTGTTGTTTGGTAGAGTTAATATTAATTGACAAGTCATGGATCAGCAGCTGTATAAAAAAATTTATTTTGAAGTCTTTATTTTACACTAATTTCAATTTTCTTCAATCGATATGAAAGTCAAATCATTTTGTGCTAAGTTTAAACAAAGAATGAATTTCAGAATGATAAATATAACGGTCAATTTTATTATAACAGTAAGAATATTTTTATTTTTATGGTTGCAGTGTGGTATTATGTTTTAAGTTTTCTTCATCATATGTAGCTGTGAATATCTTAATCTATACTATAATAAGAGCCGCGTCCGTCGGTCGGTCTGTCCGAAGCCAGCCTGCAGTGTGTGATAAGCGTATCTGTGATACAAGCTCCAGCCCTATATGTTTTGACGGGCCGTGTTCACGCGGCCTCATCAACTCTCGAGAGATTGTCTTTTTTAATTTCTTATGGCCTTTCTCTCATTACGCCTTTTTTATTTCAAATAAAGGGGGGTGGACTTGTAATGATAATGCATTGCATGCTCTAGCTTTTCTGATGGGCATTATAACTAGCTTACATGTCCAAGTGATTATTTAACTCAAGTCAGGACTGCTATGACTCTGGGATATTGAAGCTTGCTTCCCTAAAATTACGCTGGTGACGGCTAGAGAGGACTGTTGTTTGTAGTGACTAGAAATGAATAAATTTATTATCCTGCAAGTGATTGTGCATTTGATAAATCCATTATCTCTCGAGTGATTTGTTTATTTATGTAACTGTGTCTAATAAGTTTCAAGACCTGCTGTAATATGTTATTTCACAGTTAGAGATAATAGATTTTCTTGATAGTGTTTTGCCATTTGGTTGGTTGTAATTTAGGTGAAGAGTTGCATAGCTGCATGGTTTCTTTAAGTACGTACGCTGCGGTTTTATGCTAATATATACAGGGCATTAACCAATGCCTACTTGTAAATTTTTTATTTGAAGCATGGGCAACTGAATAATTTGGAAAGTACAAGCAGACTCCTGACTATTGTAGGTGCTTTTTCTTGAGCATAGACATGACGATAGTCCAAAGGCTGGAAGATATTAAGAAAAGAAACTGATAATGGTGGGTAAAGGAAACTTGGTATAATTATATTTTATCAATCTCCCAATAGAGGGAGTCATGCAATGTAGTGTTGGCATCCACATCTGCTCCTTGAGTGAACTTAATATATCTGATGCCACTTCTGACTAGATGCTATCCTCTGTTTAGCTGCTTGATCTCTCGTTGAATAGCCTTTATGCTACAACAGACGTACACTTCATTAAAAAGAAATTTTACTGGCAATTGTATTCTTTGCCGAGTCCTGTGTGAATTGTGGTCCTAGGTGTCCTCTTACGTTTCTGGTATCTTGGGCTGTAGGCATTCCTCATGGCTTCACAGCATGTAAAACTTTCCTTTACATTTTATCTCATTTTAATTAATGCGTTTTCTGTGGTTGTTGCCGCTCGTGAGTCGCTTTTAAGTCGTACCTGATACTCGTCACATAGGCGCTGGCAGATGCAATACTGTCGTGTTTCATAGCTTCTTAAAGTTGATACCTGTACGCGAACACACTTATCGTCAAAACCTTCACGTCGCGTGTGCTAACTAGATATAGCTGCTCTCGTATGCGATATACGCTTACATTAAATCTATTTTAGTTCTGTCACTGTGTTCCTAGCTGTAATCAACGTATGACTTACCATCTACTACTAAGAATGACCGTCGTGTGTTTATATATTAATATCTGTCGTGTCACGCTCTTAAGAATAGATAGGAGAAATTAGCACTGGCGGTCTTGGTTTCAGTTCACTGGTAAATTAATACACTCATTTTCGCTGTACAAGTGCGCGATTATGTGTAACTTTCTAAAAAATTAGAGAGATCCGAAGCCTTATATACTATGCTATCCGTAGTCCGTATCATGGATACCAAGTTCGGCGGGGTATTCCATATTACGAAATACACACACACACACAACCTCGCAGTTGGTTTCAGTAATGCTGAATTTCGGTATCTGGGATATGACACGAATGACCATACCTACTCCTATTGCAGCTCAAAAATACTGTATTCTTAGTCTTCATTACCGTCACAAGAAAAATAAGTTACCTTTGATATCAGCTCAAGCATGGAAACTCCACTCGAGCGAAAACTTGTTCAAGAAAGGTATTGAATCCCGTCATTTTTGACGGGTCGTGTACACTAGTGTCTACAATAGTATTTTAATGCTCCGGGCTGTAATTCACTCGTGACATCATCCATCTACGCAAATGGCACGTCTCGAATCCGCTATCGTAGTGTTTCCTTATCCAACACGTACCGTATCCTACCGCGAGCATTACCTTCATTATCTTAATGCGTGAGGAATATCTTTCTTATCTTAGTACGTGGGGTATCCTTCAAACGCAAGTATTACCTTTATTATATAATTGCGCGAAAAATTCTACTTACGCGAGCATTACCTTCCCTAGTGCGTGCAGTATCCTACATAATAGAGTATTATCTTCGTTACCATGGTGCGAGCAGTATCCTACATACTAGAGCGTTACCTCGACTATATTAGAGCTGCTAACCTTAATCAAGACGCGAGCATCCCGAAGATAAGCTATAAAAACATCACATGAGTGAGAGCACGGTAGATGAAACAAGGTAGGGTCAAACCAGTCTTTTAAACTTGGCACCACTATTGGCCTAAGAACATGTCGCAATGCTGACGTCATGGCAACGAACCAATAGCAGCGCTCATATTGCATCTGGCAACACTGATAGCCCCTAATTTGACACCACCATTGGCCTAAGAACATGTCGCAATGCTGACGTCATGGCAACGAACCAATAGCAGCGCTCATATTGCATCTGGCAACACTTCTAGCCCCAAATCTGGTACGACTGTTGGCCTAACGACATGTTGTCATGGTGACGTCACTAAGTTGGTTTGAAATGAAGCCGTTCTATGTGCTCGCCGAACAAGAGGAGGTGTATTTTCTCCCGTATAAATGACTACCTTGTTTCCTCTGCCGTGGTGAGAGTGAGCTAGTTTCTGTATAGCGGATGTCTCTCTCTGTGCAGCGGGTGCTTGCTTTGTACTATGGCTTCCGTCCTGCTCTGGAGTCGCTGTGAGTTTTTGTTCTTGTTCTTTTTGTACCCCGCTTGGCCTTCTATTTTTATACTCCCTAACGTGTTGTAAGTTGTTTATCATTCTCATAATTTTGTACTTTTGATTTTTAGTACCATGTTGCTTATTCTTTTGAAGTAGTATCGTTTTTTCAGTATTCTTTTATGGGTCTGTTGAATATATCAGCTATAGCTAATACTAGGTAATTGCTTAATTTGTTATTGTTTTTTATTGACAGTGCGTTGCTTTTATAACACTTGGAGACACAGGCCGCTTACTGCCTCTTCACGTATTGATTTGTGTTCTCTGTTTTTGTTTATTTTAGTTTTTTTCATACCCCTTAATCTCGTTCTGCGTTACTAACCAGTCTTCTGAGTTCGTTTGCCCACAAGTCCGACATGGGACCGTACTACTAACATTATATCTTTTTGTAACGTTTTTGCTTTATTCTGGTTTATTGTGGATTTTTTATGTAGGGTCATTCCTCACTGAAGAATATATAAGCGGTCATGATGCTGACGATTTTGTACTGCTTTATCGCGAACGAAAAGCGTTTAATTTTCTGCCACGCATCTGATACCCTAATTTTTATATGACGCTCGCTGAGTTTGACAATTAACAAAAGTTTTAATTGAGAGTGAGATGGTCGTAAAATTTTTGTTGGGGATTTTTTTCTGAGGCCGAAGCAAAATATTTTGACGCGACGGGGAAATTTCTGATTTCTATTTAATGGAATTTTTCAAAATTTGAACGACTAAAGCACATTTTTCTAGTCTCTTTCTCATTTTTTAAGCGTTCTCTAAGCGTTTCATCTGCTTAGTAATGATTTTTACATTAAATTTGTTCTAATACGAAATAATTCAGTATAGTGTGTAAATATATGTCTCTCTGCTTCTTCTTGAGGTTCAGGAACGAAATTACCATCCTCGCCACTGTGCTCAAACCATCTGTAGTACATGCGAAATGTGATGCATAGGATGTACGGGGTGTGATGTGTAGGATACACGGGGTGTGATGTGTAGGATACGCAAAATATAATAGGCGTATTGGGGTTTCGACGAACGATGTGCAAGAACAAACAAATTACGATGTGTGCAATGAGTGACAGCGCGGTTCATCTGCTGTATGGCGTGAGAGACTAGCAGGACATGGTGCTCATGATACGTAGAGCTTCATACTCCACGTTATATGCGCACAATTGAGACGGACAATATGATGTTGAATTTAGTCGTATGTGCTTAAGGAAAATTTAGAAGCCACAGCTGTGCCCGATTCTCTCATCAATAATCACATTGGAAATGGATGGAGAGCTCAATTTTATGATAGGGTTCCTTGATGAAATTGCTGTACGTTTTTATGGTGAACCTGATGATATACAGATATGCTTGTGAAGCATCTAATTATTCGTGCCTACTTTCTTTTTTCAGTTTTCATACCTTCTTCTTTATCTCTTCTTCTGTATTCTCTTCCTTCATACCTCACTGTTTCTATGTACAAGGCAATCGGTGTGAGAACACACATTGTGCATAAATCCCTCGTTTTTCTTTGTCCATACCTAATGGTACGATGTCTTTCCTCTTTGAACACATTTTTGCTATGGAAACGAAGCCTCAAACTAACTTCAACACCACGTAACATAGTCAAAGTTGGGGTTTTGTGGCTCACCCATTGCAGAAAACAGGCTTTCAGGGGGACAATGTGAGGGCCTGAGCTGAGAGTTAGGTAGGCCTTCTTTTTGTTGAAATATAATGTTTTTGTTATGTTAAGGACCACCTTTTTTCGGTTCACTGCTGTCCTGTTTTTCAGCACCTACTACTGTCTTCTTCAACTTTGGTCTTGTTTCATAATCTTCTTTCACATCTAACTGTTTCTATGCCTTTCTGCGTAGATTCCGCGTTTCCTTAACTCCATACTAAATAGTGCCTTCCTCCTTCCTCTCTTTGGATCGCAATTGTTGCTGGGTAGGGAGGCTAAAACTAACGACTAATTTAATCTGCAGAAAACAGGATGAGAATGATGCACTGCACAGTCTCGTGATGCAGGAAACAGGATGATGTAAAGCAGAGGATGATACACTGCACAGTCTTGTGATGCAGGAAGCAGGATGATGTAAAGCAGAGGATGATGCACTGCACAGTCTTGTGATGCAGGAAGTAGGATCTCTGATGTCATTGATTCCTGATAGCTCAAATCCTGCGATCGAAGCTCTCACGAGGTTGGGACATCGACCTATGATTACATCACGTCATCTTGTTTTCGCCTGGTGGCCGAGTTCCCTCGTGTGCGCTGGGGACAATTTGGACACATCTGGGTGTGTCAAACCCATGCTCCATAGGACAATTTGGACACATCTGGGTGTGTCAAACCCATGCTCCATTGGACAATTGGACACATCTGGGTGTGTCAAACCCATGCTCCGTAGGACAATTTGGACACATCTGGGTGTGTCAAACCCATGCTCCATAGGACAATTTGGACACATCTGGGTGTGTCAAACCCATGCTCCATAGGACAATTTGGACACATCTGGGTGTGTCAAATCCCTGCTCCATTGGACAATTTGGACACATCTGGGTGTGTCAAACCCATGCTCCATAGGACAATTTGGACACATCTGGGTGTATCAAATCCATGCTCCATTGGACAATTTGAACACATCTGGGTGTGTCAAACCCATGCTCCATAGGACAATTTGGACACATCTGGGTGAGTCAAACCCATGCTCCATAGATCTGAAACTTGCGCTTTTCGAGTCGATATTTGCTTGTAACATGAGGCTTTTTTCGGTAGAAACGTTATCGTTCTTCATAGATAGTTAGATTTTACCGTGTGTTCGATCATTTTTTCTTCATAGTTGATAAATAACTGCCGTTAATTTTGTGTGAAGTTGAAGTTTTTCTTCTTTTGAGAAAATTTGCATGGCGGCAGAAATAGGCTACGTGACCTTTTCTCTGGCGGGCATCCAGTCCCGTGTCGTCATTCAATCATGCACAGACATCATGTAGCCGTAGACGGAAAATCAACGTCAATCACAAACAAATTCTTTGATTTCCTCGTTCGAGCAACAATAAATTCGTTTCAACAAAATCACATAAATTAGTCTTATAATTTGACATTTTTTAGCACATGATCAGTGTAGCATGATGTGTTAAACGGGGCTGTGGGGTGAGGCATTTCCTGTGATATCGTAAATATGTCAGCCAAGCGAGGCAGAGATTTGAGTGTTGAGGAGGTATGGGTGGGGTGCTGCAGCGTGCTAATTGTGATGGTCTTGACCGATGTTCTGATAGTCTTGACCGATGTTCTGGCAGTCTTGACCGATGTTATGATAGTCTTGACCGATGTTCTGATAGTCTTGACCGATGTTCTGATAGTCTTGACCGATGTTCTGATAGTCTTGACCGATGTTCTGATAGTTTCGACCGATGTTCTAAGCAACGCACGAAGACATTTGACTAAAATATTCTCCATTTCGTGATGGCAACTTTGTATTTACTGGTAATGGTCCTTTTTGTTTGCTTGAATGATGTCTTTCTCGTATCGTGATATTGTAGGTATTTACTAGCGCAAAAGTTCATAGGTCTAAATGACTGCTAGCATTAACACTTGAAAAATATTTAATGTGCGCGCGATAAACACCATTCAATTCTGTGATTCTTTCTTAATAACAATACCTGCAAGCATAACGTTCGTGAGTACCTGCAAGTCTAGCATGTAATTAATACCACTTAATTCCGTGATTCTTTCTCAATAACAACACTGTGAGTAGATGACTTGAATTAAGCATTGGCTGCATGTAGATCTCTTCGAAGCTCCAATAAAGTTCTAATAAAGAAAAGAAAGAATTAAGTATTGAGAAAAATAGGCCCGTGGAACAGGACATTTGTGTTGCAGCCTTGCCATGTCTGCTGGTCGGTGCCGCAGTTGCGCTCGATTCTCTCGTCAATAATCCCATCGGAAATGGATGGAGGGCTCAGTTTTATGTTGGGCTCCCTTATGAAATTAAAATCAATTTTTGTGGTGGCCTAATGATAAAATTGAAGCTATCTATATTCTTATGGTGAGCCCGATGATGGAATTGAAACCTGGAGCTCATTTTTATGTTAAGTTCCGTGATGTTAGGTTATGTTAGTCATCTATTTTTTTAACTAGAATATGCTTTTTTTACGGAACGTTTTTTTGCGTCACTTCTGTCCTCTTTTTCGGTACTTTTGCTTTCTCCTTCAATTTTTATTTTGTTTCTTCATCGTTTCTTGGTCTTGTTATTTTCTACGCGCAGGGGATCTTGTGTGGGAACGTTTATTCCCCGTTCCTATAACCCCATACTAAATGGTGCCTTCATCCTTACTCTCTTAGGAACGTCTCTTTTTGCGGGTAGGGAGGCTTGAAATGATTTATAACTTTAATCATGGGCTTTTTTAAATTTTGCTTTCTCTGGATGTTGGAAGCCTGGCTGTGTAGTGCCCTACACACCTGCCCACATACATACCCACTCATACACATCCACGCACACACCCACCCACAAACACTCGTACACACCCACACACGCTTACACCTACAAACATACACGCATCTCCGTATACGTACACTCAACACACCTACCCACATGTGCACCCACCTCCGTACTCATTTACTCACATCCCTACCCACCTACACACGAGTACACACCTGCACCCGCAACACCTGCGTATAACACATTGCAATTCGACTGACTTGCAGCTTTTGCTCGCTGAAACTCGGTTCTGTCCTACTGACGTGCACACCTAGTGCCAGCGAGGGGAACTGTGGGCCTCCACACACGCACATTCATGTATGTGCCTCCACACACGCACATTCATGTGAGTGCCTTTAAGCACACACACACACACAAACACACACGGAAGCGTGCGTGGCACTGGCTACCCGTCACTCAGCACCTCGAGACTCGAGTGCCGCTCTGACCGCGTCACCACACGGGCGTGTCGCTCTGGTTCAGCGCGAGGTGCGTGAGGGGCCTCGCAGCTGCAGCTCTGGCCTGCTCTCTGACCAACTCTGTGTCGCTGCTGACTCTTGTCACTCCAGTCTTAACTTTTTCCCAGAGGCATCTGTGGTCTCGGTTTCTGCATGCGGCCAAAAAATAGCTGCGGCGGTGAGAAAAATTTCTACTGGAATATAGGGCTCTGTGGAAATGCCGTCGCTGCTACATAATTTCGAAAATTTTCTGCCTGCTCATGAACGAATGCAGATTTATTTGTGTTGTATCGTGCATTTATAGAATGCTGTGCTCCTCTGAACGGGCATAGGATAATCAGTAAGTTAGTTAAGTTTGTTTATGCTGTGGAGACGACCGCCTCTCGGGGAAATGCTTCAAGGCTTCTTCTCTTTCATTTCTTCGTCTTTTTTTCTATTTCATAAACTGCTGTTTCGATGCTCTAGGTATCTTGTGTGAGAATACACCTTGTGGAAATATTTTTTAAAGGGACCATACTAAATGGTCTCTTTCCTTGGCTATCCTGAGATCGCACTTTGTACAAAATCTTGAACCTACCTATGTAATAATCCGAAAATGAAGTACTCTAGTAAATAGGTGGATATTTCGTGAGCAAAGAGTGGATGATGGAATCCTGAGAAACTAAATGGAGTAAAGACGCCAGAACGAAAAAATGTTCATTACTATTTTCATGGAGCGCTATTGTTTTGCGTGCGTCATACCTGAGTGCTGAGATGACGCTTCGTATCTGTGATACGCGCCGTCGTCTCCCACTGCCAGAGTTGAGGTCTGGCTGCTGACGTCGTGAGCCTGGATGTCTTAAACGCAATTATGAGCCTTATCGTTTTGGTACATATTGGTATCTTTTGCGTGTGCTGCACAATCCCAGAGTGCTCAGAGGGGACTTGATGGGTTTGCTGAAATCTTACTGAGGTCGTGAACTTGGATGTCTTGAGCGCAATTATGAGCTTTAACGTCCTAGTGCATACTGACATTTTTGCTTGTGCTACATAATCTCTTAGTGCTCTGAAGGGACTTGACAATAATTGCTGAGGGTGCTTCCACTAGTTCCTGTAACTATGTTGGTACACCTTGCATGTGTTTTCAACTCATGTTCTTCTAGCAGATCATTCAGTACTCATATTGCAAAAAAACTAATGTTAGATTTTTTTATTCGAATTCGTGCCGCGAAGTGTTATTTGAAGTTCACTGCAGAGTGACAGTTCCTCATCCCAAGACCAGCCTAATAAATGTGGTTGCTGCAATAACGATAATATGGGTGAACATTTTTCAACTCTAAGACACTAATCAATGTAATACGTTGTACTGAATAGAGAAGTGGTCGTAGAAAACCGTTGCAGTGCTCTACGTTAATTTAATATCATTGCTAATTAAGGTGTGATGTGTTGCAGGTGTGACAAGTCGGTGGTTCACGTCAGCATCAAGCGTCAGAAACATGGCGTCCAGACCATTAGTCTTCTGTGGACCCTCGGGTGAGTGGCTCTGTTGTTTATTTGGGTTGCTTCTGTCGCATGATTCACTAAACCACGGTAGAGGAAACAAGGTAGGTTCAAACCATTTTTTTCCGTTGACTGTGTGGTTTTGCAGACGTTACGGCAACGAACCAAAAGCAGCGCTCATATTGCATCTGGTAGCACTGCTACCCCCAAATCTGGCTCCACTATTGGCTTAAAGACATGGCGTTTAAGTGACGTCATAAAGTTTGTTTGAAACAAAGCCTTTCCATTGGCTAGCTAGATAAGAGGAGGTGTATTTTCTCCCATAGAAGTGACCTTACCATGTTTCCTCTACCGTGCACTTAACTCACTTTGGCTAGCAAGAAAACTTCTTGAATAACCTTTGAGTGAGTGGCTTTGTTACTTTAGTGCTTTGCTGCTACCAGATTGCCCACTAAACTCATACAGGTTTGCAAGAACAATTCTGTAATATCCAATATAAGAGAACTACAGAAATAAAATGGGGTTCAATACTCTTCAGGGGGATACAACTATTGCATCTAAGAGAATAAGCACTCTCCGGGGGAAAATGTGAGGTCCCGAGCTGAGAGTTACCTAGTCTTTCTTGTTGAAATGAATTGTTTTTTGTTATGTTAAGGAGCACCTTTTTTCGGTTCATTGCTGTCCTGCTTTTCAGCACCTACGTACTACTGTCTTCTTTAACTTTTATCTTGTTTCATGAACTTCTTTCTCGACTATCTATTTCTATGCACCTTGTGCATGAATTCCGCATTCCCTTGTCTCCATACTAAATGGTGCCTTCCTCCTTCAGATAGGGAGGCATAAACTAACATCTTGTCTAATTTAATGAGAATAGTGATGTACCGATACCATTTTTTTGACCGATACCGATACCCATTTTTTGGCCGATACCGATACTCCAATACTTGAAAATACCAATATTTTGACCGATACTACTACCGATACCGATACTTTTACAATCATCTAACCTAATAATACCCGTTGTATGTTAGTTTATGTATTAGTTCGGTGTCCGCTTCTTAAGAAACATAGGATGTCTGAGTTCGCGGTATCACGGAGACCGAATTCCTCAGTATAACATTGAAAGATCGTCTGTACATGCTATGATATGTTTGAAATTTTATCAGGATAGGTTAGTAGTATTGGATAGGTTGTTGTGATCGCCGTAATTTGCGCATTTTCCTAACCATGTCGCTTTTGTGCAGCTTTCAGGCCATATTGAATAATTAAAAGACATTAAATTAAATATAGTAATTTGGTGAATAGCTGTGCCCGAAGTAATCATTTTTGAGTAATGGTGATTTGTCACCGGAGGGGAACTCCGAGTCAAGAAAGCTTTGTGTGTTCTTGTGCATATGTGTTTGGCATAAACATTTTACATTTTAAACCTACCCGATTTTCCGTTCTACGTATTGGCAACAGTGGAAAGCGCATTAGTGGTGTAGGGTCTACAAGGACCGCAGTTGCTACCATGTAATGACGATCGCTAGGCCTTCGCGTCGTGAACGTGCTTTGCGGCGGTGCGAGTCACGACGTTGAATTAGGATAGCATAAGTTAGATAATGTTGACGGAATTTTTCCATTGGTCCATCTAGCTTAACGATGACATTGTCCTCGGCATTTCCATGGGTCATGCTGCTACCTTATAATACCCTTGCCCTTGGTTTATTTGTTTGGTGTCTGTTTCTTCCATTTCTCTGTCACTCACGCTCATAAGGATAGTTATAATGGCCGTATCTGTGATACGAGTTTCAACGGTGCGAAAAATATTTTTCATCACGGGTACTGTTAGGATGGATATACTGTATTTGTTTATCATCTACATCTTGAAAATTCGTTCATGAAAAGTATTGAATCCCATTTTTGGCGGGCCGTGCACACTTGTATTAAAATAAAACCATTATAACTCCTACATGGGAGTTATAATAAAATTATTTCCTTATATATCTAATAATACAAAAATATTGACAAAAAAGTTTCCGATTGTGAAAAATAAAATGCTCTTGCTATGTTAACTATATTGTTGAGAAAAACAACAAAATGAAATCCATTCAATAGATATGTTTCTAATCGTATTGCAACGTAATGTAGACTAGCTATAATAGCAACTGGCTCCAAAAGTGGACCAAAACAATAGTTTCTCCAAAAAAGGGTTGTCATTTTCGTGTTATTCACACCAAGTACGAGAACATACTTTGGCGAAAGAAAATATTAAAATTCGGTAAGCCCCGAAACCGAAAATATCCGCAAACACGCAACCATCTATAAGATGAAGAATTTAAAAACGACAATTTCAAGGAACTTGATCATATTTATTAGGAATACGTTTCGGAGTCCAGATCCATCATCAGTTCGTAAATTTACAAATCATTATGTCTGCAATGAAAGATAAAGCAAAATGTTGGATACAGTCATTAAAGGAAATCAAGAAAATAAAAATAAAATTAAAACATGTCCCAGAAAAACTAAAATCGACAAGATTACTATTTAGTTACAATTTGTTATGGGTAGGAACTATCAGAATTGTTGAGGGCCGGTTTTCGTTTAAAAATATGTAGCGACTCTAAAATTCTGAGGTCACATGCAGTTGAAGCCGAATCTAAGATTTAGTTGCATTTTACTGCGTGATTACGTACTGCGGAGTGTGAGGAGTAAGCTAATTAGTTCCCCGCGCGGAAGCTTCGACCCCAATGTTCGACCATTCTGTTATAAAAATTTCGTGACGTCATACCGACGTACGATGATGTGCACTGCAAACAACTGTATAACTGTTGAAAATAAATCAGAGATCGAGGTTCGCATCTCCATCGGAAGCGTATCCTTGTACCGGAAAAATGAAGCAACCATAAAATTATACAATTCCGGTACAAGGATACGCTTTTGATGGAGAAAGAGCCTTTCTGATTTATTCTTACAGTTGTGTGCAGTGCACATCATCGTACGTCGGCATTACGGCACAAAATTTTTATATCAGAATGGCCGAACATCGGGGTTGAAGCTTCCGCACGGGGAATGAATTCGCACAATTCGTACGTAATCACGCAGTAAAATGCAACGAACCGATATCCTCTGCGGACTTCAAAATCTAAGATTCGGCTTCAACTACATGTGACCTCAGAATTTCAGAGTCGCTACATATTTTTAAACGAAAACTGGCCCTCAACAATTCTGACAGTTCCTACCCATCGTAAATTGAAAGTAGATCATGTCGATTTTACTTTCTCTGGGACATGTTTTGATTTTTTTGTTTTCGTGATTTTCTTTAATGACTGTATCCAGCATTTTATTTTTTCTTTTATTGTAGTCGTCATGAATTTTAATTTTACGAACTGATGATGGAGCTGGACTCCGAAACGTATTCCTAGTAAATATGATTAAGTTCATTGGAATTTTCCTCGTTTTTAAATTCATCAAGTTTCGATGAAAGCAATCAACAAACCCGTTCAGATGTATTGAACTATAAGATTGTTCGTGAATTGTTGAAACATCTTAACATAGAAGAAAAATGCAAGATTCGTAATGAACGGTGATATGCATGCTAAGTTAAAATGAATTATTAGCTTCGTAATATTTGGCGATTTGCAAGCTAAATTAAAAAAGAATTTTCGGCAATTTCTATATTAAATTCACAAAAACTTTCATATGCACCTTCAGTTTTATTAAATCGGTTTGGTTTTTGTTAGCCTGTCACATACTTTAAGATATGGACATTAGGTCAAACTGTAAAGGTTTAGTCGTAAAAGTATAATAATTTTATGTAGCTACAGAGTTTAACCATTCATTTTACATAGCTTTCAGTTATGACCGTGACTCATCGGGAATTCAAAGTAGTGAATTCAGTTAGCGGGCCTGATTGAACGCTATAATTCAACAGTTAGCTATCTAATTTACTGGCTATGAATAGGCTCTTTATTTGATTACAAGTACGCACAGCCCGTCAAAAATTACGGGACTTACTAACTTTCTTGAACAAATTTTCCAAATGTGATGCCCAACGAATGTATTCATCCTAACAGCGCTCGTGATGAAAAATATTCTTGTTCTTACGCACTGGTGAAACTCGTATCACAGATACGGTCACTATAACTCTCCTCATGAGCGTGACAAAGAAAATGGAAGAAGCGGACTCCAAATAAACCAAGGGTATTATTAGATAGTAGCAGGACCCGCGGAGATTCCATTGACAATGTCATCGTTAAGCTAGGCGGACCCGAGAAAAAATTCTGACAGTATTACCTAACCTGTGCTAACCCAGCCTATCCTAATCTAAGCTAACCTATCCTATCCTAACAAAACCTATTCTGACAAAAAATGTCAAATATTTAAATGCATGGAAACGCCATCTTTTAATGTTACACTGAGGAATTCGGTATCCATGATACTGCAAACTCACACAACGCGGACACCAAATAAATACATAAATAAACCCACAACGGGTATTATTAGGTTAAATACTTTTACTTTCATGATGTATGACCTTCATTTGAATGATAAAATAAGTATTTTTGGAAAGTATCGGTAAAGTATCGGCCGGATTTTGCCGATACCGATACCACTAAAAATGGCCGATACTACCGATACCGATACATCGGTACATCACTAAATGAGAACACTTTTTAAATAACCAACATAAGAGAACATTTAATGACCACACATAATATCAGGTTCTTTACTACAATTCATCATAAGGTAAACATCTAATGATCTTGCATGTCAGTTATATGCCAACACCTCCCTGTGCAGGTGCGGGAAAGAGCACGCTGCTGAAGAAGCTCATGGCGCACTACCCCGACCGCTTCGGGTTCTCCGTGTCCCACACAACCCGAGGCCCCCGATCTGGGGAGGAGAATGGCAGGGAATATCACTTCACTGACAAGGAGACCTTCCTGAAGGAGGTGAAGGCAGGGGCCTTCCTGGAGACTGCACAGTATAGTGGTTAGTAGTGCTTGCTTGAGGTATGCTGTGCTTCCTTTTGAAAAACTATTGCCTTTGAAGTTTTGAAATGCTCAAATTTATAACTAGCAAATGCTTCAAACCTGACTGACTCTGATTCTTCTTTGTGTACCAATGAGCCTCTTGTTGACAGGCTTGCTGGTAGAGAGCATTTGACTTGAACTTGAAGTTGAGGGCCGACAGCGTCGGGGCCTTTGTAACAGCCTACAATTCCCTCTGCAATACTCACAATGTTCACACAAAGGAGTTCAGCGCCTGTGTACCAGACTTGTCCAACAAACTAATCAGAAAGAGAATTTCAAAACCTGAAGTCATGCTCTGTAGGTGGACCAACTAAAGTTCACTGGCATGTCAATAATCTGTTGTGATATTGCATTGTACACAAACAACATTTGATGACCATTTGAGTGCAGCGTAGACTGTAGACCACAACACTAACAGACCACATCAGCTGATCCTATCAGTGCAGTGTTGACTAATTTGATGACTATGTCAGTGCATTGTAGACTAATTGGATGACTATGTCAGTGCATTGTAGACTAATTTGATGACTATATCAGTGCATTGTAGACTAATTTGATGACGATATGAGTACAGTGTGGACAATACCGGCAGACCACACCAGGTAACCACGTCCCACTGCCGCAGGTAACCACTACGGCACGAGCTACAAGGCGCTGCTCAACGTGCTGACCAGCGGCCGCTGGTGTATATTGGACATCGACATGCAGGGCGTCCAGCAGGTGTGTGTGTGTGTGTGTGTGTGTGTGTGTGTGTATTGGCACGTTAACCCTCAGCCCCTCAGGGGGACACAACTATTGTATCTATGGGAATTAGCGCTCACAGAGAGGAATGTGTGAGGGCCCGAGCTGAGGGTTAGGTATTTTTTTTTTTTTTGTTGTTGAAATGAATCATTTTTTGTTATGTTAAGGATCGCCTATTTTGCTTCACTACTGTCCTGTTTTTCAGCACCTACTACTTTCTTCTTCACATTTTATCTTGTTTCATGAACTTCTTTCCCACCTTACTGTTTCTATGCCCCTTCTGCATAGATTCCGCATTCCCTAATGCCCATACTGAATGGTGCCCTCCTTCTTCCTCTCTTCGATGCACTCTTTTTTGTAGCGATTAGGGAGGCTTAAACTAACCTATAATCTAACCTATACTGGTTGTATGTGCCACGTATGGTTGTTGTGCAATTCTCCGCAGGGTAACAGTAGGATTTAGCAAACCTTTTTTGGCTCGTCTTTTAAAGTGAAATCACTCCTCAGAAACGAGAAAACTATCTCCTGCAACTTCTTTTATTCACTACATCATCCTCATAAGTGGTCTGAACAGATTTTGCGGCTGCACTTGCGTTAACACCTTCATGAAACTCGTACGGTAGAGAATTTCTCGCATGATCTTTAGATGGGGCAAACGTGGTTGCTAATATACTTGACAAATTTGACCGTAACAGATATAATCTGCAAGAAAATCGTTCAGTTTTGCCTCGGAAATGTATTTCGCTTATAAAGAATGTAAATAATTGACAAATATCCTTGCCAATCTTATTCAAACCACGCGTGTGTTGCAGCTGAAGCAGAGCACGCAGGTCACGTCGCTGTACGTGCCCGTGTACGTGTTTGTTGCGCCGCCTTCTCTGCAGGTGAGCGCTCCTCCTGCTGCTGTGTGTTTGTGTGTGTTTGTTTCTGTGTTTGTTTGTCTGTGTTATTGTGTGTTGCTGTTTGTTTGTCTGTGTTTGTTGCGATGTGTGTTGCTGTGTGTATGTGTGGCTTGGTTTGTTGTTGTGTGTTTGTTCGTGTGTCTTGGTTTGTTGCTGTGTTTGTGAGGGCTTTAGTTTTGTTATTGATGCCGGTATTGCCTTCATGAATGAGGAGGCTGGTGTGGTGTCGCTAGTGTATTGTAATCTGCTCATACTATCGTAGTGAGATGATAATGATGATGTGCTCATACTAGTGGGATGATAATGGTGGTGTGTTCATTGTGCAATTGTGTGTGTAAAATTATGACGCATGAAGCGTGACTCGCAAAGCGTGACGCATTATGGCGCACGAGTCCTTAAGACGCACCTTGACGCATTTCTAATACTCCCCCAGCACCTGGAGCAACGTCTGAGAGCACGCAACACGGAATCCGACTCCGCCATAGCACTCCGGCTGCAGCAGGCGGAGGCGGAGATGGAGTACGGCCGGCAGACAGGCAACTTCGACTTGGTGGTCGTCAACGATGATCTCGAGGTCGCCTTCTCCACACTCAAGGACTTCCTGGACCCGCTCCTCGTCCAGCCCGGCGAGAGTTAATGAAAACAACAATGGAAGGCACTCATGTCCCCGGACGTTGTCGACCAATGCTTGCTGGGTCACATGGAGGAATGGTGGCGCTATGTTCTTGCTCCCTTTGGCTGGCTGACCTTCTGTCCTTTCTTATTTATCGAGTTCTCTTTTCCTTTCTCTCGTTTTGCTTTTAATTTATAGCTTGCTTTCTTCCTTTCGTTCTTTTTTTATTCCTTTCTCTCGATTTTTCTTTCTCTTGTCCTCTTTTCTTTTCTTTCGTTTTTTCTTAATTTTTAGCGTCCTTTCTTCCTTACTCTCGTTCTCTTTTCTGTTCTCTCAATCTTTCTTTAATTTTGGCGTTCTTTCTTTCTTTTTTCTAACTTTCAAGCTTCCTTTCTTCCTTTCGTTTTTTCTTCATTTTTAGCGTTCTCTCTTCCTTTCATTCATTCATTCTTTCTTCCTTTTTTTTAGCGCTCTTTGTTCCTTTCTCTGATTCTTCCTTCATTTTTAGCATTCTTCCTTTCTTTCGTCCTTTCATTTTATCTTCCTTTCTTTGAATTTTTCTCTTGTACGAAAGGTCCTGTCAAAGGGCAGTCAGTGCACATTTTTATTCAATTCTTATTTATAATTTTATCTATAGCTTCAGTTGTGCGCTGTAAAAAGTTTTTACAACATCGTCTTTTTATGTTGCAATTGACCTGTTTTATTTCTAGTTCTCAGTCGACTCTACGTCATCTTATGAAATAACTTAAATGTACATACATCTAGAGAACTGAATGGCGTCTAGTTCGTGCTGCGCTCTAGTTTGGTAGAGTAGGTGCCCGTATTTCTCCGTGTGAACCTAGCGTGTGGTTACTTGTATATTGTGTACTTTGTGTAGTTCTTAAGGCTTACTGGCGTGTCTGTGTAGGCGTTCCTTGTGCCGTGCGCTGCAATGCCTGCTTTGAACTTAGTTTTCAGGCGACTCTTTTAGATGCTGGACGATTATTGATGCAGTGTCCTTACCCTCAGTGGTAAAAAAAACATACACTCCCACGACGTACCCTGTATCTGCTAGTGATGGAAAACATCAAACCACGTCCAAAGCGTAACCCTCCAAAGAAACCCAGGATTTACATATAATGCCGAAGCCTTCTTGAATGGGAAACACTAAATCTACATAGCGTGTGTCTAGGTCGTCAAGGCTGGTGCCTGTTTTCTGAATAAAATTGCTGCTGAATAAAATTTTACATGTAAGGCTGCGTTTTATACTAACGCTAAAAAAAAGCAGCAAAATTGCAAATGCTAACATGTTCGTTCCTTGCGTGTGTGATTTCTTCTGCAGGACCGCCATCCACCATGTGTTTTTGGAGAGCACAGTATTATAAAAGTAGAATATTGGGCGGCATTACACAAATATTATACGTACATAGGCCTTCGATACTTTCATCTTCCGGGCCCACTGTGCTGTCTTTTCTTCTTCTGCCTTGTTAACTTGCTGTTTTTATGTGGTGCATATCCTTAGTATTCAAACACACTTTGTGCATAGGTTCCCAGCTTTCTCCAGTGTATGCTGAACGGTCCTTTCTCGTGGCTCTCTTTAGATCACCGTTGATGTGGTTAGGGAGTTGTATAATAACTATTGCTGTACAATCATAATAAGAACAACAATGTTCGAGCAGCAGTATAACTTTGGCCACTTGGTTTGTTTCACATTTTACTCCGTCATCAGACCAGGCTTGTAAGCAACGATTTGCGACCTCCATCTGGTCAGCCACACACCCAAATCCAAAGCTGGAGTTCAAAGTTCGTTGCAGCGCGCAGCACGAGGACTAAATGCGCCGATGATTAGCACGCTCTTGTGAGTAGAATTTAAGTGAAACGATATTATTCGGATGCGCTCTGAAATGATAACAAACCTTTTATTTTAATTCCTTCATTGTTATGATTTGCATATGCCCTAGTTTTTTTATTGTATGTGTACTTGACAATGAAGCTAGGTACTTTTTTTTTGATGAATTCCTGTAAGAATGCAGGAACAAGACATCAGTTTCTCTGTGAATACGTCTCTAATAATTGTTCATTTCTTTCTTTATTGATCGTTTGATGATAATCCCTTGTTTTTCATCATTCTTAATTTATCACCTCACACCTTTTGCATTAAAAACTGATCGCGTACCTGAACAGTGTCTAGAAATATAAAAGGCTGCATTTTTTACCCTATCGCTATCCCCCAGCGGCCAGCTTTACTATGGCATTAATGTAAGCTTGTAATTTACCCGTTAATATCGACGGAATTTTAGTGTGTGTGTTTGCATCGTTTAAAGGTGTGATAATAATTGCATTCATTTGCCCCGTGTGTTCTATTTGTGCAGCTCTGTTTTAAAGATGATTTTTTAAAGTGCAGTTTGATATTCTTTTAATGTAGAGGCGTTCATGGTCATCCATTTGTATTTTTGTTACATGCCATTTGTTTTATTTCATAGTTTTTGTTGTAATCATTGAGGATGTTCCGGCGTGCAGCGAGTGATTATCCTGCACTTGATGGGAGATTGTCCAGCATGTGATGGGAGATTGTCCAGCATGTGATGGAAGATTGTCCAGCATGTGATGGAAGATTGTCCGGCATGTGATGGAAGATTGTCCGGCATGTGATGGAAGATTGTCCGGCATGTGATGGGAGATTGTCCGGCATGTGATGGGAGATTGTCCGGCATGTGATGGGAGATTGTCCGGCATGTGATGGGAGATTGTCCGGCATGTGATGGGAGATTGTCCGGCATGTGATGAGAGATTGTCCGGCATATGATGGGAGATTGTCCGGCACGTGATGGGAGATTGTCCGGCATGTGATGGGAGATTGTCCGGCACGTGATGGGAGATTGTCCGGCATGTGATGGGAGATTGTAAATGCAGTGGATTGCCCGTCAGTGCACCACGGTTTGCTATTCGTTGTACTTGCGAAAGAAATAGGATTCCACCTCTCCTCTCGTGGCAGATGTGGTGAAGCTACCGAGGTGTTCCTAGTGAATGTTGTAAAATGCCTGCGTCAGGTTGAGCTTGGTTGCCTAAAATGAACAGAAGTTTGGAGCCAGTGAAATTGTTTGTAAGTTACGAAGGCATGAGAGCGACATAGCTTGCTTTTTCTGTGTTCTTTTTGAGGTTTTATACGTGCGTTGCTTTTGCCGCGGTTTCCACGTAGCGTTTTTTCTATGGAATAACAAAAATAACTGAATTTAGACCCGTAAAGTAGGTGTAACCTTTTGCGGTCTTATAAAAATGAATGCACGAGTTAAAAAAAAAATACATTTAGGAGTGATATGCGAGTCTAGGAGTTGATTTAGTTTGTTTTCTGTGTGTGTGTGTGTGCACAATGAAGGGCGTAGTTCTCCTTATGTGTGACGTGTTCGTGCAATTCACGCAGCGATTTTCACGCATCCAGATAATTTGTGCCGTTTTGTCAGCTTGTGTATCCTAAATTAGGTTCTTCATTTTTGGTCACGGGAAAACCTCAAAAATAATAGCAATAATTTTTTCTAGTTTGAGTGTTTCTGCCTGCTAAGTCACTAGGTTGCCAATTATTATATTCCTACGCCGGATTATCGGTGTTTCGAGTGGGCAAGTTAATTGGGAATTTGGTTGAGTTTAGGATAAGTTTCCTGTATTGGGTTAAAAAGGTTGAAGAATGTCGTGTTAAGGACTGTTGTGCTTGCTCTCTTGATGGCTACATGAGGTGAAAATATGTTCTTTGCTCAGGAATTAAACACTTATAGTAATGCTAAACTTGTTTTTCATTCCTGTCTTCTAATTTTCGCAGGTTGGAAATAGTTCAAATGTCGTTGCGACCTTCTCAAACGTTAGCAACAGAAGTGGAGAAACTGTTAGCTCCTGTCTTACAAGTCTCCCTCTCATAATTGTGCATGTGTCTATCCTCATTCGTGTATGTATTTCTTCTCTACAACCATTTTTGTCAAAATAAATACTGCCACAATTTTCCACAAGAATTCTGCCGCATTTTTTTCCTGCAAGAGTTCAACCGTATTTTTTTCTGCCAGAATTCTGTCGGATTTTTTTTCCATGGAATATGATCCTGGTGTACGTAGGATGTATGATCTCCATTCTCCATTCATGACGGCGTGCTGATAGATTAAGATCTTGTCCGTGTTTTTTTGCAGAACTAGCGCTGAGACGTGATAGTCTAGCTACGACGCACAAAAATCAGTTACATTTGGTAAAGAAATCTGTCGTTGGGCACACTTGTCGAAAAAAATTTTAAACAGTTAATTTACCACAAGCCATTCAGTAGTTTCTTGTTTTTTAAGTCTAATGCAATGGTCACATTTGGGTAGAGCTACTTGTGGGCCCAAATAAGTTCAGTGACTTCTAGGGAATCATATCGTTAACGCTATTCTAAGGTATTGTGGTGATTCCAGCGGCAAGCCGCGGACCTCCACAAGACCTGAGAAAAGCTGCCTCCAGACTACAACCGCATCCGTTCCAGAGCACCTCCGGACCCGAAGCGCCTAGTCAACCAAACACGGGACCTGAGAGAAGCCGCCTCGCGACTATGAGAAAAGGTGCCCGTAAGCTACAACGGCTTCCTGCCTCCAGCACCACAGGCCCACAAACTCGCGACCAATCAGGACTCACGCCCGGACTCAAGGCTTGCACTCGAGGCCTACATAAGGCGACCCCAACAAGGCTCGCGAGCACTCAAGCCCTCGTCCTCGTTCAAGTCACATCTCCAGCACCAGCCTCGTGTTCCTGCATCTAGCTTCCGAGATCGACTTTATCTCTCGCGTACCTGCACCAAGCTCCGGAGACCGGCCCTGCCTATCGACGCTCCAAGGGGTTGCTCGGTCTTAAACCTAGTAGCGTCTTGACGCTTCAAGGTGTTTCAAAGCCTTAAAAAGGTCACGTTGCAACGCCCCGCGCCGGCGTCGTCGGCCAAGCCGCTCTACGACATCTCTCGCTCGCTCCGGCCGTCTAGCCTCGTCTCGGCGCCCCGCTAGCACCGGCCGACCTGTTCGTAACAGTCGCACGACGTAGCACCAACCCTCACGTCTCGCCGCTGCGTTCGTAAGTAGCGTCCTCGCGGACGTTACCCGCTATTGGTGCTTGTTTCATTCATTGCGTAATTCTCGCATAGTATTGTATTTCAATCATCACGTATTAGTCCTATTCTCGCATAGGATTGTGTTTCAATCATTACGTAATTTATGTCATTTTCGAATAGGATTGTATTTCAATCATCACGTATTAGTACTATTCTCGCATAGGATTGTGTTTCAATCATTACGTCATTCCCGAATAGGATTGTGCTTCAATCATCACGTATTTGTGCTATTCTCGCATAGGATTGTGTTTCAATCATTACGTCATTCCCGAACAGGATTGTGCTTCAATCCTCACGTACTTGTGCTATTCTCGCATAGGATTGTGTTTCAGTCATTACGTAATTTATGTCATTCTCGAATAGGATTGTATTTCAACCATCACGTATTAGTACTATTCTCGCATAGGATTGTGTTTCAATCATTACGTCATTCCCGAATAGGATTGTGCTTCAATCATCACGTATGTGTGCTATTCTCGCATAGGATTGTGTTTCAATCATTACGTCATTCCCGAATAGGATTGTGTTTCAATCATCACGTATTTGTGCTATTCTCGCATAGGATTAAGTTTCAGGTTAGGTCATTCTCGAATAGGATTGTACTTCAATCACCACATATTTGTACTATTCTCACAGAGGATTGTGTTTCGATCATTACGTACTTCTCGAATAGTATTGTATCTCAACCCTCACGTATTAGTGCTGTGTTCCAATCATTACGTAATTTACGAGTAACGAACAGTGCTCATAGTAGTCACCGAGGGCCCAGTGTAATGGTCCGTGTTCCGTGTACCTAACAGTCACCAATATAATTACCGTGTTACCCCCGTGTTGTCCATATCCTGCCGAATACGGTTGTACCTCAGGCACTCGCTTCGGGCTATCCTATCACGAAAAAGATAGCTCAAAGCCTGCCCGAAGCGTGTTGCAGCCTGGGGGAAAACACCACAGTATACATTATGTTAAGGAATCAGTTTCAGTTGGTGAAATAATCTATCGTGGGTTTTAAAATGTAGTTAGAAAGGCCTTCTCTTTTGCGCTCTTGAGTGAGGGTCTGCCTACAGTACAATCGATCTCCAACATGAGTGTCTTCGCCTTTTGTTTAGACTCATTTACCCTTCTCGTTTACATCAAAATATTGCACCTTCTACCAGCGTAGTCACCTACGCGAACCTACGTACGGAAATTTTTCCTTCTGTTGGTGACGTTTGAACCTAAACTTTGTAAAGCTATTCGAGTCTGGAAGCGGTTCTTAGGCGATAGTAAAATAGAGATGGGATTTAATAGAAGTAACTCATCAACTCTTTGACCTGGCATTAATTCCTTTGGCTGATGATTTCCAATTTTTACACGCACATAGGATGGAGCGACCAGAAAAGATATTTATCACAAATAAACGAAGACGTGCAATGCGAATGATAATAAAAAATTCCCATGGTTCAAAGCTACCGCAGAACTCACCACAGCTCGTAACAATGAGAGAGCAACTACGTATACCACTGACCTCTCAGAGTTATGCCATGTAGTAGAGGTTCTGCCGCCGTGCGGCAGGGACCCGGGTTCGAAACTCGGCGCTGGCGGCGGCGATTTTCTCTGTTGGGTATAGGAGAAAAATTCCAAGCACAATACCCCACTCTACCCAGGTGTCTGAAATGGGTACCGGTCTTGACCGGGGGAAAGCGTCATGGCGTCCTGGCGTTAGTTATAAGGCATTTGAAAATCCAATGTACAAGGTGATATGTATCAGGCTTGATTGGAAGTAAAGCATCCGTAGATGCCTTCATTATTTATTTATTTATTTTATTAGTTGCTGAGCGAACTAAAGCAACACTAGCTGAGCACCTAGAACATTAGCTGGAAAGAAAATAAAGAAAAAGAAAACCGTTTATTTCCAAGTTGCCACATGAGATAACATGCCAACATATTGGCTTTTAAAAATTTCTTAATATAAGACGTCCTCAAACAAAAGTTCCATACGAGAAGTACTAATTGACAAACCATCCGAGGGTGAAACTGCTAACCGTAATAACCTATTTCAAGAATGATTTTGTGACGCCAATATCTCAGCTTTAAGAATTCAAAATAATGAAGTTCACCACCTTAACTACTCTGCGAGAGGACTATACAGAGATAATTACCTACTGTTACTCCTTAAATATTGCTAAAGTGTTCTTTGTAGAGAGTGTGGTGTGTAAGAGATTATAAAGCACTAAATATTGAACATATCTTTCAGAACTAGTGCTTCAGTTTAGTCTTCATCGTGGCGCGAGAAGTTAAGCGTTACACTTTAAATATTCTAGACCTAGGTTCGGTCCCACTCTGGTCATCGCGGTGTTTTCAAAAGAGTTTGTGCAGCTTCTCGATCAAAGTAGTGAATGAGACGAGTAGCAGAGACTTGAGCGAAACTTGGCTACTCGTTAAACATATATATCACTCTCCCATTTCTATCCTTAACACGTTTGCGTTTCCGCGGTGGCTACGGTCGGTTTGGCTATGTTGGAGGAAGTAAAATTGAAAAGCCATCTTTACTGCTTTACTGCTTTCTTTTCAAAAGTAGGTGCCCAAGTCTTCGATGAAGTGAGTAACACCAGTCCGAGGAAATTGACAGTTGAAAGTTCATGCCCTACTGCACTTTTAAAGGCTGGCGCCCTGTGGAAGCCACGCCCTATCGATTTACCAGAGTTAAAAACTATTTTATACTCATTGAAAAACACAAAAGCAGTTGGACATGATGGAATCAACCTCCAATACATAAAAGACAGTTTTCCAGTCACAGCACCATTGATTCGTTTGATTATCAACACATCAGTAGCCACAAATAAGTTTCCAAAACAATGGAAACACTCTATAATTTGACCGTTGCATAAAACTGGTGACATAAATACAGCGTCAAATTACAGGCCCATTAGCCTTTTACCTGTCCTTTCCAAAATATTGGAAAAAGTAGTAACGAATCACTTGTCATCTCACCTGGACGAGTCAAATTTACTTCATCGAAATCAATATGCCTATAGGAAGAACACTAGCACTCAAGACGCCCTGCTTAACATCACTGAAAAAATATACAACGACATCGATCAAAAAAATGTAACACTTCTGCTGCTACTTGATCTCTCTAAAGCATTCGACAGCGTCGAACATGATCAACTCCTACGAAAAATACTGAACTTAGGAGTGGATACACAGTGGTTTAAAAGTTACCTTTCAAATCGGTCTCATGCAGTCCTCTTAGACAACAAGTTGTCCCCATTCCTTCAAAATAGCTTTGGTGTCCCTCAAGGATCAATTCTGGGCCCACTACTGTTTTCAATTTTCATTAACGATTTCCCTCCAATGCCTTCTAACACACGAATCTCCATGTATGCAGATGACGTCCAAATTGCAATGACAAGCTCTGTAGCAGAAATACCACAGACGAAAAAAGGAGCTGAAGCTCTATTGATCAGCCTCAAGTCATGGTATGACCAAAATGGTCTCAAGCTAAACGCGAACAAAACACAATTCATTATTTTTGGGTCAAAGCATTCAATAAACAACATTCGAAATCTAGATCTAACTCTTACAGTTGGAAATGATAAAATTCACCCATCAGAAAAAGTAAAGAATTTAGGTATTTGGTTCGATGGAAACATGTCCTTCAAATCCCACGTTGATAAAACCTGCAACGTAATTCACGGGACCTTATTGTTTTTCAATCGTATAAAAAATATGCTTGACGAAGAATCTAGATTGTTGGCCGTTCATTCTTTGGTCTTATCACGTATTGACTACTGTAGCCTGGTCTGGGGAGAAACATCGAAAGATCTTCAGAAAGACCTACAAAAATGCATGAATTTTGCAGCAAAGGTTGTATGCAACGGTAAATTCAAAAAACATGACCACGTAACACCTCTCCTGAATAAACTTGGCTGGGCTCCGATTCGGGAAAGGTTTCTGGCGCACAAAGCCCAATACGTTTACTCCTCTTTATATCTTCCTCATAGCAGTGCTGAAATAGTGGAATTCCATTCCCCTACCGTCACGAACCAGAAGCCGAACAGGAGACGTGATGTCTCAATCAAATACCGTTCATCTAGCATCGGGCAGAAAGCTCTGTCAGTATCAGGCGCCTTACTGTGGAACAGACTCCCCCAGAGCTTCAAAACCCCTCAAACACTGAGAGAATTCAAAACTAAAATGGCTCTCTATCTTGCGTCAACACAATAAGTGTGAACTGCAGTACGTGCTGGAAGAGTGAGTATATGCAGTACGTGTGTGCGTATATGCGTATGGATATAGGTGTACGTATGTGCGTGTCTGTATGTTTAGAACATATTCCCCTTTAAAATGCTCATGTTGGTCCTGTTGTGACGCAGTGTCGTCCTTTACACTCTTCCAGTATGCTTCGGCCACACCATTTGAGGTTGTTTTGACTTTCTCGTTTTGCCCCAGCAATCTTGATAATGTTACGGTTGGCATTGTACATCGGTCCCTCTCATCTATTTTGAATCCGGTGAATTTTTCTGTGCCAAAGCTTGTAGTATACGAAATTTAAATTTTTCCGTTATTGTAAAATCCTTCATTTCATCCATACCAGGTATTTTAGCTTACTAGTTGATACAAAACAATGTAAAACTGTGGTGCCCGGACAATTACTGATTAATTAATAAAAAATTAGAATTTAACATTCAAGTACTTTTGTACCTTTTAAACAGTCTTTTATTCAAAGATAAATAAATATTAAAATAGATAAAATCTACACCGTCTTACGAGACGAGTTGAGTGAACCTTTATGGCAACATTTTGCCAAGGTCGACCGTGAGGCTGTAGACACCAGCCCATTTGCCTAGCTACTACGTCAGGATGTAGACGTAGCGTATTCTCAACTTGAACCGTCTGGGCCTACTCCGCCGCTACCCCCTTTTGTTTACCCCCTTACTTGCACCTTACTCGCACCTGACCATACATTTTAATGTCGTTATGTTAATGTGGCAACGTCTAATATCATCTTAATGTCTCGAGGCTCATATCACCTATTCCTTTTATCGATTGCCTCATTTCCTTCGTTTTATTCAAGTTACCCTTACGTTGACACTCTTTTAGTCACTCTATTTTACGTTCTCGTTACTTCTTGAGATTACTGGCCTCAGTAATCTAAACAATAAATCCATTTCTTCGACCGACTCGTTACTATCCCTTACCGGGTCTTAAACCCCGTGATAGACTCGAAGGAGGTGCTACAGGAAAATTAGCAACCTCCTACAGTGGTGACCCTTTCGCTCCAACACCCACCTTCATTATATTCACCCAACTCATATTTTTACTCACACATAAAAAAAACACCCATTATACATAATTATAACAAAAAAGGGGGTAGCATTGCCGATCGCCGAAGCCAGCAGCCGAACTCCTGCAAGCCGAACGTTCTGGACGCCATTACCAAGAAAGAAGAAACAAGACCCGGCGTGGTGCCCAAGAAGCCGAACACAGTCATAGCAGCGCTGGTTGTAAGTAGACACTAAAAAATCCCAGACGGTTAATTTCTCCCCATTTGCAATTTTGTGATAATTAATTTATATTTTCTTTTATGAGTGTACCCATCATTTCCATTGGCCAGTTGCGTAGCATTATTTTCTTTCTAAAGTCTCCCCTATTTTTGACATTTTCTCTAATTCTAACGTTTCGTTTTCTCCGATTCTTAAGAACTACTGTTGTAAATCTCAATTTAGTTAAGTATCCTCCTATTACGATGTTTTACCATCGAAGATCCCTTATTCTCGTTTCTACTTTTCCTTTTGCCTTTTCTACTTTCCTTGGCGGAACCTGTATGCTAATTTATCATGCCTAATACGACTCAATCTGAGTCTTTAACGAGCTTATGATCCACACACGTCGTTTCTCTACGTCCAAAAATGTTTCTTTTTTCCGGAAGATGATGACAATTTTTGATTTTGAGGAAGCGTTCCTGGACGTTCTGTCCACAATCTCCTTCTTCTCTTTCAAATTAAAAAAAAAAAATTTTCCTATCTAAAAAAAAATATCTTGTGCTTCCGCATAGCGGCAAGTATATATTATTAACTTATTTACTTAATTCTTCGCAAATAGCTCGTTATGCCTTGCTATCGTAAAAATGTGAAGTTTCCATAACAAATAAAATAAGTAGCCTTTCTTCTAGTATGAGACGAGTGCATACGGTAAACGGTCCCTGCCGACAGAGCAGCCACTAATTCCTGACCGCACTCGTTCTTGATACTCCTGTGGCATGCTTGACTCCTATCGCCTTATGATATTCCTCCGATTTCCGATAGCATCGCCCAGGGCCTTACTGAACGTACCTTTACAGAACGAATTACTTGAGAGACCAAGGCTAAAAAGTTACCTTTTAAGTGACCTAAAACGTGCTATTGCCGACAGTCCTGCTCATGTTTTTCTCGCTAGAAACTTCACATCCTGGTTCCTGACAGCACACAGATGTTGTTGTCTGTTCCACTCAATATTTCCACTGCTTCTCAGGTAGCCATGACATTCGTATCTTGAGGATATCATGCTTAGGTTTCCTGTTTGAAGTGGTGAACGACAGAGGCGCCATAATTAAAACTAAATTCTGACATAATATGTCCAAAATTGTGTTCATTCCTGAATTTCCTCGGAAACTATCCTCCGAACCGACTTTTCAAACTCCTTTGCCTGTAGATCTACCCTGATCTTTTTCCTTTCTGGTTCTACACAGGTAGTTTTTGTCGTAAGACAAATGTAGCTCCTTTCAAACTAAACCTACTTTCCTTGAGTGCGAGGTAAGCGCAGGCGGCGTACGGCCCCTACTGATAAGAGTAGCAACCATTGCTGACTGCGCCTGTCCTCAGTGTTATCGTGACCTGTAATGTTTCAAGAACATGTCAAATATTAGTCTTTCTCCTTCGATACGTCTCCTTGTCAACAATGCTTTATGTTAATCGAACTATTTTGCCAACACCCCAGCAGCTAAAACGGCTGACATGGACCGAGGCTGCAGAGCAATCTTTTAGTGACCTAAAACAGGCTCTCGCCACATGTCCTACCCTCGATTTCCTTTACCTCCAACTACCTGGCTTTCCCTATTTCAGTATCCTTTGTGCGCTCCGCGTCTGGCCAGGGTAGTGCTGTGGTGCCCGGACAATTACTGATTAATTAATAAAAAATTAGAATTTAACATTCAAGTACTTTTGTACCTTTTAAACAGTCTTTTATTCAAAGATAAATAAATATTAAAATAGATAAAATCTACACCGTCTTACGAGACGAGTTGAGTGAACCTTTATGGCAACATTTTGCCAAGGTCGACCGTGAGGCTGTAGACACCAGCCCATTTGCCTAGCTACTACGTCAGGATGTAGACGTAGCGTATTCTCAACTTGAACCGTCTGGGCCTACTCCGCCGCTACCCCCTTTTGTTTACCCCCTTACTTGCACCTTACTCGCACCTGACCATACATTTTAATGTCGTTATGTTAATGTGGCAACGTCTAATATCATCTTAATGTCTCGAGGCTCATATCACCTATTCCTTTTATCGATTGTCTCATTTCCTTCGTTTTATTCAAGTTACCCTTACGTTGACACTCTTTTAGTCACTCTATTTTACGTTCTCGTTACTTCTTGAGATTACTGGCCTCAGTAATCTAAACAATAAATCCATTTCTTCGACCGACTCGTTACTATCCCTTACCGGGTCTTAAACCCCGTGATAGACTCGAAGGAGGTGCTACAGGAAAATTAGCAACCTCCTACAAAACTGCCTCTAGCATCAACCTAGCAGTCAAAGATGCAAATTAATTTTGGATCTACCCGTTGTACTTTCAATCTTTAATCCCTCATTTCACTAGTTCCAACGTTCGTAAGCTCAAATTTCAATATGGAAGTGCACCAACTGGAGTGTTCTTAACAACGCATCACATGTGCAATATTTTCTTGACCCCTTGAAATAAAATCCAGTGTTAAAATCAGACCAACACAACGGAGAGAATGCATTTATCTACGTACTTTTCTCCTAATTATTTGTTCCAAAACTTAACCGATAGAAATATTACGATCCTCGTGTATTTGATATCAACACAATGGAAGGAATGCATTTTCTTTGTACTTTTCTCCCAACCATTTGTTTCAAAATCAACCAATATAAATATTAAGATCCTCATGTATTCGATCTCAAGTCATGGTCTTAACTTTAAGATACTCGTAAGTACTTTTCGCTCATATTGAAGCTTTTTGAACATGCGACGTAGTTCATTAGCAATTTTTTACTTTCCTGCGCTCGTGTGTACATTGGTGTTCCATGCTATGTAGCAAATATTACGGACTCGTGATCCAATGACGCGCACCCTAACAAGAGTATTTTCAGCTATGTGTCACAGGGATTTTGTGTTCTTAGTGACTCACTTTCATCTTGCATTTCGAACCCAAATTAATTACCGCAAAGAGAGAGAGGATGTTAAATGTGAGGGTATTTAAGTACATACTTTCTCTACTTCGGTCTCATTGAAACATTTAAAAAAGGCCTCGGATCTGACGAATGTCATAACTTTAAAGATCATCATTTAAATCTTATTCTGGTCTCAAATTGCTGTCGTAAGCTTTGTGTGGTAAACTCTTCTTACCTTTTTATTCTCGTGAATACACTACGACAACACTAATTTTAGATAGTTAACTGTTGTACGGTTCCACCTATGTTGAAAATATTACAGCTAGCGATGTAAAACAATACTTTTCATGTCTTTAACCCTGATGTATTCTCTGTGCCAGTACTATTAGCGCAAGTAAGAAATATCATAACCATTTTGTGTTTTGTGATAGCAAATATTATCGTTGGGACACCTTACATAGGGATGAAAGATCGGATGTGGGCTTTCACCGGATGTAAGATATAAACAAATGTGAAGCGTAACCAAATGTAGAGGCATGACCGGATGCGGGGCATCACCGGAAGAGGGAGTGAAGTGTTCTCGGATGGGCGAAAGGAATTTTTGGATTTTGGAGTTGATAATTTATTAGAAAAAAATAAGCTCCATTTCCATTCCCGGGCACCACAGATGAAGTACGAGTAATTGTGGAAAGCAACCTAACCACCAGTTGTGATGCTCATTTTATTCGACAGGAATAAGTAAGATCAATATTAGAATGACTTAGCGCACGTACAATAAGATAAATTTTCCCTTCCTAGCAAAAATTTCAGAAATTGAAACTTAGAAATTGAAATACAGAAACTGAAACTTAGTGCCGCCCTCCAAATGCAAACGATCCTCTTATACAAATTATTGTTTATTTTTATTAACTTGTGCTTCTCCCTAAATCCTGTGTCGACAACTATCATGTGTATTACGATAACCATGTATGAATAGCAATTAAGGATCTAAATCATATGTTCCAACACTTAACATGGGTATTACGATAACCATGTATAAATAGCAATTAAGGGTTTCTATGTTAAGGTATTTGAATGCATTTTTCGCTTTCATTTTTCAATACTTGTGCATACTAATGAAAGTGTTTTTCAAATGAGCGTCGCGAGGATTGTGCTCTCTTAGTTCAAAATCAGATTAAGCAAGGAAAGGAACTCAATTTTGTTGTACTTTTCTATCAATCATTTTGTTTCAACATTCTACACGGGTATTACGATACCAATGTGTTATAATCATTTAAGGATGTTAATGTTAAAGTGTTTTAAAAACCAATGTATCGACATTTCATGTTTGTACTTTATTGGAAATAAAATGTTTTTCTTTTTCTTTCTTTCTTTTCTTGATCACATTCATATCGACTCACCGGATCGTCTCTAACTAAGAGGAAAAATGTTATTTCCCGATAACATTTTAACATGTGGGCTATAGTTTAATTCAAATATAGGTAGTTAAATCCATGAAATTGTTGACATTGTTACGGGTACGTAAATAAGCAATTTTCCAAGTGGTACACATTTGTACGAATACCTAGTGAATGTAGCATATCGCTACAAAGCGTAAGAATTATGAATTTTCCCTTTCGCACCTAAATAAAAATAATCATTGGCGTTGAAAATCTTACTATAATTTATTATTAATTATTTTCTACTTCTAATTCGTAATCATTGAAGTTTTTGTGTAAATACATGAGAGATCAAATAATCATTCGACATTTCGAGTTTAAAGCAGCCCGATACGGCAACATCGAAGAGCGTCACTTGAACTAGCTCACTCTTGCTTGTGGCTTTAGCGTGCGAACATCATCTTGACCTCCACGTCATCACACACACCACTTACAACATTCTCCCTGGGCCGCTTTTGGGATTTCTCTACTTGGATTAGATTTGGCTATGCTCAAAAAAACCTTCAGCCTTATATATTCCCTAACTACGGGCCTTAATTCTCAACTGCCTAAAATTACGGGCACAATTGAATTAGCCCCTCGATTGCCAAATTCAGCGTGCCTGGATCATAATTACTATTCAAACCAAGAGTCATCATCGCCATCAGGCTCGGCACCTTGATCAAACTCACCTGCTCCAAAATTAAGCAGGCTTTGCCCACACAAACAGCTACGCACCGATTGTTGTGCTTGTTTACAAATTGCCCTCAGTAAATATAATATTCTGAACACAATACACTTAAAAATCTCATCCACCGGCCGGAGCGACTGCCTCCGGACTGCGAAGTATCTTCAGTCAAGATCTGCAGGATCAAGTCTCGTCGATCCGCAGGATCAAGTCTCGGCGACCTTCCCGGCTTCTTCCAATAAAACCATACAAAAAAAGCTGAGTCCAAAGAGCCTTATTATCCCTCTCATAATTTTTCCCAGATGCTTGTCGAGGTTTCGTGAGGACTGGCTATACCCCTCGGTCAGATCCAAACACTGGTGACCCCAGTAAAAATAACACTGGCAACCCCAAAGATAAAAATCACTGGTGAAGACCCCAGTTAAAATACCCCCAGTTAAAATAACGCCAAAACCTTCTTTAAGAACTCGACAAGTATTTGAGAGGTTGTGAGAGAGGTAATTTTGGTATATCATTGTAGTAATAAGTTTCCCATGTCGTAGTCTTTGAGAATTTCTTAGATTACTGTGTTAATGGTGATTCTCTGAGCAGCTCTAACAAATACTTTTTTCAGCGCTTTACTGTCCTTTTTTGTTTTATGTGCCTCAGTAGGTAGGGAAAATATATTGTTTTCCTATTTCTGTGCTTACGTTTAGTACGTTTATTCTGACGACCGCAAAAAAATTCGCGTTTCCATTCTCTCTTTCCCTCCGTTTCTTCAACGTTATTGATCGATTGAGTAGGTAGAAAAATAATTTTCCTCACCTGCTTTATTTTTGTGCCTACGCAAATTGCCGCATACCGCATAATTTTTTCTCGTTTCCAATTTCATATTCCCTTTCCTTCTGTTTCAACTTAATTTGAATGATTGAGTAGGTAAAGAATTAACGCAAACCCTTGCCACTTAATTCCAAGTCATAGGCACTGATATCTTAATTGCGCACCCCTAAAGAGATTGCTAGCATGCCTGACTCAGATAATGAAGATCGAGCCCCCACAAAACCCATTAGGCTCCCTCCCTTCATTCCGGAGGACGCCCACACCTGGTTCCAACAGTGTGAGGCAATGTTTAGGTATCATAGAGTTACTAGTAACACTGATCAATTCTACGCCCTTGTGTCCGCAGCCCCCACAAAATTGTTGAATGATTCAAATCAATTGCTCGAAAGCCCTCCCGCCGTTGATCCGTACGGCACCTTAAAAAGAAAGATTCTGCAGAAGTTGCAGATGTCCGATGCGGACAAATTTCGTAGTTTGTTAGACGCCTCAGCAATTCCATCTGTCTCTAGCTCTTTCTCTCCCACTTCGCTAGTGAAAGAACTGCGAAAACTCGCTACGGGTGTTGCCGTAGCTGAGGGATTCCTGAAGGAAGTTTTCATGACTAAGCTTCCACAAAACGTGCGCCCATTTCTATCGCTAGCAGGCCCCGATCAAACGCTGGAAAAGCTAGCGGAGTCCACCGAGACGGTGATGCGCAACATCAATTCGCCACAAGCACCGCAAGTTGCGTCCCTGAATGCAGCTGCTGCAAATTTTAGCCCCATAAATACCCAGAATCAATCCTCAGCCACAATAGATAAGTTGCAGCAAGACATCGCTGAGATAAAGCAAGCTCTCCAGAATTGCCAGTTAGGTCAGAGTGGCCAGAGCGTAGCTCACATTCAGCAAGGCCCAGGGAGATTCCAAAGCCACCAAAATGCCTACGACTATCCTTATGACTATCCCTCCAACTATCATCCTTTTCCTCCTCCTCAACGCTTTGATAGAGGTAGATCTTATGATAGGTCAAATCAAGACCGTCGCTTTCGGTCGCGCTCTCGTGATGCCGGTAGCAATTTATGCTGGTATCACACAAAGTATGGTGACCAAGCACGAAAGTGCGGGTCCCGTTTTTGCCCTCGCTATACCGAAATGACTTCGGGAAACGCCAACAGCAACGCATAGTAGCGAGTACTGCGTTGCCTCATTCCCAGACTACTCGCCTCTTGACCATCCTTGATCCCACAACCAAATACCGATTTTTAATAGACACTGGCTCCAGTGTGTCAATTATCCCAGCCACGGTGAAAGACAAAAACAACCCATTGTTGGCGACATTACGCGCCGCAAACGGCACGCCAATTCCTTGTTACGGTGAAAGAGTATTAGAGTGCAGTCTGGGATTGAGGCGAAACTTTCGTTTCACATTCCTGATCGCGGAAGTACAAGAGCCCATAATAGGTGCTGATTTTCTAGCCAAGTTTGGCATACTTGTAGATGTTAAAAACCGTAGAATTAGGGACGAGGAGACACAGATCTCAATTCCCGTTTGTAGCATAACTAGAGCTAATGTCTTGCATTCTTTCTCTATCGCCTTAAAGGAAGAGTGCATGTTTGAGCAATTACTAAAAGATTTTCCTGCATTGACAAATTCTAACTTAGTTTCTACAAAAATGCAGACCAGCACAAAGCACTTCATAGAGACGCAAGGTCCGCCGGTTTACTCCCGTGCAAGGCGATTGCCGCCTGACCGATTGGCGTTAGCCAAGAAAGAATTCGCGCGCATGCTCGAAAATGGCATTATCCGCAGTTCCAAAAGTCCTTGGGCTAGCCCTCTTTTGCTAGTACCCAAGGCTAACGGTGAATTCAGACCGTGCGGGGATTTCCACAGGTTGAATGCCGTTACTCTACCTGATCGCTACCCTATTCCTTACCTTCATGATTTCAGTGCAAATTTAGAGGAAGCACAAATTTTCTCAAAAATTGACTTGCAGCACGCTTTCCATCAAATTCCACTTGAGGAAAGCGCAATTGAGAAGACCGCGGTAATCACTCCGTTTGGTCTCTTTGAGTTTCTCAAGATGCCATACGGCTTGAGGAACGCTCCTCAAACGTTCCAAAGGCACATGGCTGAAATTTTCTCTGATCTCACTTTCGCCTATGTCTATCTAGACGACATCCTAGTGGCATCCACAACCCCGGAGTTGCACAAAGACCACCTTAGGGTCGTTTTTCAAAGATTGTCCGACAATGGACTCCTCGTAAATCCTGCGAAATGCGAGCTCGGAAAGCCATCACTGATTTACTTAGGTCATGAAATCTCTAGCCTAGGTCTAAAACCTTTGCCTTCCAAAGTAGAGGTGATCAAAAACTTTCCTCTTCCACAGACCCAGAAGGAACTAAGAAGGTTCCTAGGTTCTGTTAACTTCTATCATCGTTTCATACGCAACTGTGCTCAAACTCTAGCCCCCTTGTCTGACTTGCTCGAACCGAAACGAAAAGGCAAATCTATTGAGGTAAAATGGACAGATGAAGCGCGCAAAGCTTTTGAGGAAATCAAGCACAAGTCAGCCTCCGCGACTGAATTATCCTACCCTATTGCTAATGCTGATTTTAGTCTAGTAGTGGACGCTTCCAGTACTGCTGTAGGTGCTGTGTTGCAACAACAAGTAGGGACTAACATCTCTCCTCTTGCTTTCTTTTCCAAAAAGCTGTCGCCCACTGAGCGTGCTTATAGCGCGTTCGGTAGACAACTTCCTGCTATCTACTTGTCTGTGAGACACTTTCGCTATGCTCTAGAGGCGAGGGAGTTTGTGATCTATACAGATCACAAACCTCTGACCTCAGCGATCAAGATGCCTTCTGAAAGACATTCCCCGAGAGAAGCGCGACATTTGTCGTTTATAAGTCAGTTTACCACTGACATCCGTTTCATAAAAGGGTTGGACAATACTGTCGCTGATTGTCTATCGCGCATAAATACTGTCCAAACCAGTGGTGAAATCACTTTCGGCAACATTGAAAGCGCGCAGAAGGAGGATCCTGAACTTCAGGACCTTCTCAAACCTTCTAACACTTCCTCTCTGAAGTTAACCTTGGTTGACGGCGTGTACCGTGATGCCGAGCGACCTGCTCGTTTGTTTCTTCCCGCGACTCTCCGCAGAGTAGCTGTCCTCCACTATCATTCCTTCTCACACCCTGGTATTAACCGTACATTGCGTTTGATTTCTGATCGTTACGTCTGGCCAGCGATGCGTAAGGAGGTCAAGCAAATTGTGCAAAATTGCCATGCGTGTCAGAGTAGTAAAGTGGTGAAACACAACCGTGCAGCGCTGCAGAGAGTTGCATTCACAGGTCACAAGTTCGACTCTGTACACCTAGATTTGGTGGGTCCTTTGCCTTTATCGCGCGGTCATTCTTATTTGTTGACCATCATTGATAGGTTCACACGTTGGGTTGAGGCTGTTCCTCTTCCTGATATCCAAACTGAGACTGTAGCGCGCGCCTTCATGTCCAACTGGATCTCCAGATTTGGTGTTCCCTTACGCGTCACGCATGACCGGGGATCACAATTTACCTCCAAATTTTGGAGTGAGCTTAGCACTGCTTTAGGGTGTGAAAACGTAAATACTACTGCTTATCATCCACAGTCAAATGGACTTATTGAGAGAGTCCACAGAGATTTAAAGTCGGCATTACGTTGCCTAAACTGCAGCAATGATTGGACTGACAGACTTCCATTAGTATTGTTGAGCATTCGCAATCTGTACCGACAAGATCAGCAGTGCACAGCAGCAGAGATGCTATATGGTCAAACACTTCGTCTCCCCGGCGACATTGTTGACCCAAAACCTTTGCCTGAATTTTCATCCGCTGACCGTTCCGCATATGTAACCTGCCTCAAAGATTGCATGCGCCAGATCAAGTATGTGGCTCCGCGAATGCCTCAGACTGAGGACAAACTGGATCCTGCCTTGCAGGACTGCACACATGTGTACGTCCGAAACGACGCCATCAAACCTACACTCACGCGCCCCTATGATGGCCCATTCAAAATAATCAAACGCACGCCCAAGTATTTTGTCCTGGAAAGATCGGGTTCACACGACCCCGTGAGCATTGATCGATTAAAAGTCGCGTACACTTCCGATCATAGTGTAACTTCTAACTCATCACTCTCTCCACAGAATTCCCCTTCCACTGAGACTCGTTCATATCTACCATCTCAGTTTCCTCAGTTGGCTGCATTATTGCCTAGTCAACTTGAGTGTAATCCTTTCTATGTGCCTGTACATTCAAACCCTATCTCTAAGCCTGTCGTAGATTCGAATTCTAGCCCTCTTACTGAAACAGCGACAAGTCTGGATAGACCAGACGAGCCCGCTGCAGTAACTCATGTTCCTAGAACTCTTGCCGATCTAAATTTGCAGACCCGTTTGGTGAAACTTCCCCGCTCAGTAACATTTTCCACCTGCCGAACCCGGCAGGGTCGCGTAGTTAGACCTCCTTCCCGCTACAAATGATTGCAGCGGGTGGACCTTTCGGTCTGCGCCTTGGGGGGTAATGTAGCATATCGCTACAAAGCGTGAGAATTATGAATTTTTCCTTTCGCACCTAAATAAAAATAATCATTGGCGTTAAAAATCTTACTATAATTTATTATTAATTATTTTCTACTTCTAATTCGTAATCATTGAAGTTTTTGTGTAAATACATGAGAGATCAAATAATCATTCGACATTTCGAGTTTAAAGCAGCCCGATACGGCAACATCGAAGAGCGTCACTTGAACTAGCTCACTCTTGCTTGTGGCTTTAGCGTGCGAACATCATCTTGACCTCCACGTCATCACACACACCACTTACAACATTCTCCCTGGGCCGCTTTTGGGATTTCTCTACTTGGATTAGATTTGGCTATGCTCAAAAAAACCTTCAGCCTTATATATTCCCTAACTACGGGCCTTAATTCTCAACTGCCTAAAATTACGGGCACAATTGAATTAGCCCCTCGATTGCCGAATTCAGCGTGCCTGGATCATAATTACTATTCAAACCAAGAGTCATCATCGCCATCAGGCTCGGCACCTTGATCAAACTCACCTGCTCCAAAATTAAGCAGGCTTTGCCCACACAAACAGCTACGCACCGATTGTTGTGCTTGTTTACAAATTGCCCTCAGTAAATATAATATTCTGAACACAATACACTTAAAAATCTCATCCACCGGCCGGAGCGACTGCCTCCGGACTGCGAAGTATCTTCAGTCAAGATCTGCAGGATCAAGTCTCGTCGATCCGCAGGATCAAGTCTCGGCGACCTTCCCGGCTTCTTCCAATAAAACCATACAAAAAAAGCTGAGTCCAAAGAGCCTTATTATCCCTCTCATAATTTTTCCCAGATGCTTGTCGAGGTTTCGTGAGGACTGGCTATACCCCTCGGTCAGATCCAAACATGAACGTGTTAAGTTAAGGAAAAACATATGTAAAATTCGAATGTAATTATGAAGCACTCAATCAAATGCTTTCCTTAGAGATGTTTGCTCAGGTATAACAATTGAGGATCTTTTATCTTTCTGCAGAGATGTAACTAAAATCTATTGAAAAACATTCAACTGTCTTCAGCACTATTCTAATGAACTTTCGACGGTGGGCGTTTTTAAGCCATGTACTACATGCTTACTCGTTTTCTTATAGGATAATCAGGAAAGCTTGGATATTAACCTAATTGGAAATAAACTGTTTTCTTTCTTATTTTTCATTCTCCTATTTTTCCAAAGACTTGTAACTATTTAGCTAATATTGAAGATACAATCATATAGACACTACCAGTTTCATAAAAATACGTAAGTTCAAACAACAAAATGAGAACCTTGATTGGCAGTTTATTGGTCACACGATTCGGTAAAAAATACAATTCCTGACATACCAGGTGTGAACACCTGTTTCTTTTCGTTTCTAGTCTTATTCTCACTAATTTTGTTTGAACTCTTTATTTTGACTTCGGCTTTACTTAGTTTCGTCCGTGTTGGAAGGAAAAATTTAAAATATCTTCATTTATCTTGTTTATTTATAGTAAAGTTATATTTTTTAACTTTACATTTAAGTCTTTTTTCATGAAATGAACGTTTTTTTAATTTGATTATTAATCCAAAGCCTCTGATTGTTTCAGGCACTTGTCACTATACGCCTGTGAGCCACGTCATTGGACGGTAGTTGGGGCCAGTGTTGTTGTGTGCTAGACACCGCAAAGTTAACGATCAACATGAATGTTTTCAGACTTGGTGGCGATTTAGCGCATTTATTAGCGATTATTATTCTCCTATTGAAAATATGGACGACCCGGTCTTGTGCAGGTAATATAATTGTATGATTTATGGAACAAAATCTGTACTGAGTTTACCATAGCCTAACCCGGTAATAAATTTCGTGGACCTTTATCACAGTCGAGCTAAATGTAATGTTGATGGTTCTTATTTGCTTCAGAGCATTTTATCAGTGTTAATATAATCTATGGTTACTGAATTGAAGTTATAAAATTTGATAAATGTTGAGGATTATTTGAAAATCGATTATCCACTTTTCAAATACTAAACATAGTAAATTAGATTGAAATAAACAAGTTTTCTTCTATGCACTTTCCGTTGTAAATGATTGTTTTACGAATTATGGTAGGGTTAGTGGTCAATATTTACTTTAAAGTTGTCAATGATTTTCATAATTTCATTGCCAATAATCAATAAAGGAACCCATTTTAAAACATTTTACACGAATGACTTTCTGCTCGCTGATGCATTATTTTTGAATTATTCAACTTTGAATTTGGCTTGTGCACGCCAGGAAAGCGCGCGCGCCAAGCGTAATTTAATTAATAACGGAAGCTAATCCCCTATTACAAACGTAAAGTGGTTGGGTTGTAAGGGGTAGCCACAGTTCTTCTAGTGAAAATTATAAATAAAGGTTTCTAGTGACGTCCGTTTACATCATCTCTAATGACGGCCACCCGGTACCAAAGATGGCGGCTGCCATCTTGGAGCTGATTTAAATGGACGTCAGTATAAACCTTTATTTATAATTTTCACTAGAAGAACTGTGGCTACCCCTCATGACCCAACCTCTTTACGTTTGTAATCAGGGTTTAGCTTCCGTTTCAACTCGGAAATAGTGCAAAAAATGCCATTCAAAAGCACCGCTTGTATAACTTCAAAGTTAAATAACTCAAAAACTAAGCATTTGCAAGCATATTGTCATTCGTGTAAAACATCTTAAAATTGACCATATTACCTATCTATGGCAACAAAATTATGAAAATTGTTGACAACATTAAAGTAAAAATTGACCTATTAAAGTAGAGTATGATGCATATTCATCTCTACCTATCATATATATCTTGGGCACAGTGCAATATATTTTTAAAAGATAGGACTAATGGTAGAAAGCAGAATAAAAGTCTTGAAAAATTTACATTGTCATTTTTAAAATTCAGTGCTGTTGCACTTTGAGAGTCATGTTGTTGATATATAATTATTTATGTAGGTTCTTACTTTTTGCCTCATGCACTTGTGTATTTTTCTTCCTTGTGTCCATGCAGAGCTGTTTAATGTTAAGGAGATGCAACCAATCGATTTTCAAAGTTTTGTTGCCTGAATCATTCTAATTAGGGTAAAGTTCGAAAGTTCGTCCGATTTAAACGGTTCAAACTTCAAACCCTCTCAAACGGTTCTCAAGATCGCTATTGCTGCAGCAAATATTGTCAAAAAAGCGCAAAGGCATTGGGTTCATCGTGCTTTGCTCTAAAAAGGATCTTTCAAATCTTGATGTGAAAAAACAACTTGCTTTGTGAACACTTTCTCCAACTGAAATTTTCAAAAGTTCGTACCAAATTCGAAATTAATTCAAAATTTCGACCACGTTTCGAATCTCATTACAAAAGTTCGTACATCCTCTAAAATGAAATTTATATTTTTGTTTAGCGCTAAAGTTACCTGTGAGCGTTCGAATTTTATGTAATATAATAGCGTGTTCATTTTTAATGGATTTGACACGTACGTTTTGATACCGGCAGGCCGCAGCCGAGACGGTTCAAGAAACGGTTTGTGAAAAGTACAGAAATTTCTTGAGTCCTACTTTAAACTTTAACTAGTCCACCACTCGTAACTTTTTAAAAAATGCACCTATTGACTTCAAATTACTCTCAAACAAAAGAACAAAACATTTTATACAAAGATGTTATAAACACGTTCAAAAATTTTTCCTGAAAAGTACAGAAATTCTTTGATAAAAGTGTTTGATTCGCCTGCCATCGCGAGCGCGAAAGAGTCAACTAAAGTCTTTCGACGGCACGTGAGTCGTACAGATTCATTGAGAAATTTCTGTACTTTTCAGAAAACTTTCTTGGATGTGTTTATAACACCTTTGTAGAAAATGTTTTGCTCTTTCGTTTGAGAGTAATTTAAAGTTGATATGTGCATTCTTTCAAAAGTTGCGAATAGTGGACTTAGGTCTTTCGACGGCGCGTGAGTCGTACAGGTTCATCGAAGAATTTCTGTACTTTTCAGAAACAATTTTGAATGTGTTTATAACACCTTTGCAGACAATGTTTTGTTCTTTCGTTTGAAAGTAATTTGAAGTCAATAGGTGCATTTTTTCAAAAGTTACGAGTGGTGGACTGAAGTTTAAAGTAGGACTGTCATAGTTCTACTATGGAAGATTCTCGTCGTGTTCAAATAACGTTAAGAAAGGGTTGTTTTGGCCAAGCAACCATCTTCTAAAAGACCCGACGTTGGATAATATGTTCTCAAAAATAAGCACAGCATTTCTGAACTCTACAAACTACGCTTCGAGACAAGCTTCACCAACCGCCAAGCATCATTCGAATCAACCAGCGAACCTCGCACCCCCCCCCCCCCCCCTCTACGAGCATCCACCATTGGACTTTGTACTCTTTGCTCCGCGACCGACGCTTGTACCGAGGATCATTTCCAAACGCTTCCATTCTACTCGTATATTTCAACTCCTTCCTTGTTGACTTAAGATCTTGTTCATTCTACATATATTACTTGTTTATTAATTGTAAAGCTTAATCCACTTTAATTATCTCGCAACACTTGCTATTTCCTATGATATTTTAACGTAAAGCTTCGTTACGAATGAACGTGTTCGTCCTCACTCGAGACGGCGTCGCACAGCCTCCCTCTGAGCAGTGTGCGCGAGCGGCATTAGAGCCTGCGCCATTAAGAGAGTAAGACGTGTGATTCTCTCGCCTGTCCTCGCGGACAGGTGGGAGTGGGCTCTTTGCCCAAGAGTTCCAATGGCTGTTAAAGTCGTGCATAGACTAACTGGGCGTTTCTCAAGACCGAGCTAAGTATACCCCTCAATGTGTCTATCCATACTCTCACTCATGTCTTAGTAGCTTCATGTCTAGGCGTAGGATAGCATCGTTGGAAGTGTTTGACGACCTTTGCTTTTCAACTGAATAACCTAGCGTCGAGGCTCCACCCCTTATACAATGTTCTTGTCAGACTTCTCAATATATTAATGATATATGTTGCGTCTGTTAGTCACGTTAAAGGCTTCACCTGCTTATTTGATGTAATAATGCGAATTCCAATAATTCTGTCACTTGATAGATCAGAATTAACGTAATCACCGAGATCTGATAATGTTATTGTCATTTAATTAACGGTAAATTCTTTAATACGCTGTATAGATTTAGAATACGATGTATGTATGTTGTGTGTTATTCAACTTCCGAATGTGTCATCCATTTGCTAATTGAAAGACGTCATCATCATAACATTAAATTACGTTGCAACCATCTCGTCGTTCACCTAATAAGGCCCTATTTGATTGACAACAAAACTACCATTAATAGTAAAAGACATTGAAAAGTCTCAGTATATTTGATCTTTATTGATGACAAAATAAAATAATGGAGACCTTCTGTCTCGACCTTAAAAAAATGAAAGCAAAGAGAAAATGACGAAAAATAATGCAAAGAGAAAAGAATTGCCTCCTGAAAATTGGCCAACGAACAATGCGGCATCGATGAGAGGAAATAGGAATATAACAGGACTCAAGAAATTTCTGCACTTTTCACAAACCGTTTCCTGAACCGTCTGGGCTGCGGCCTGCCAGTGCCTTGCACACGCTCTTGAAGCGTTATTTTTGGAACACCATATTTGTCACTTGCGTTGCGTATACTCAAACTTCCATTTTTTATCTCTGCTAATGCGTGAACGAGATCATCATTGCAGTAGTGATGTTTTTTACGAGGAGCCATAATTTAAGGTCAACATTCGTCCCAATTCATAAACTATTAAATCAATACCTGAAAAGATATTAAGTATCATAAGCAATGAGGAGAAACTTGAAGAAAAAAGGTTGTACAAACAAACGAATTCATAAAAATGATTTTTTCAAAACTCCGTACATGTGGACGAAGTAATAACACAAGCCGTTAAAAGATTCGAAATTTAGTACACCTCAGAAACAAACAAAGGGAGAAAAAAAACTCGGTAAAATGACAGCATTACATCTTTCAACACTCACACAGGTACGACATCGCCTAACGCAACAACTTCGTCAACGGAAAAAATTTTAGTCGGCGATGCAAAATGGTAGTCAGTTAAGGTGTGACGACTTTATAAACAACTGAAACGCAGGTCATTCACTTGGGCTGCCATTTTTGTTCAAACAGTGATATTTATTTGCGGTGTGTGGCAATTATTCAATATTATAAACCAGCAGTTACCACGTGAACCACTTTTCGATGAACTTCAACTCCATATTAGCTTGTTAAAGTAAAATATTCCTGGTGTGTACGGAATTTCGAAGTGGACGAATTTTCGGAACTTACCCTACATCAAAATAAATACCTTTCCATCTATGCACTTTTTGGGGCAAATGAGTATATAACGAGTTATAGCGATAAATTACTGACCGCAACTCTAGTGTCTGAAGCGGCAAGTAATTCATTAAGCGCGTTGTATGGCAACACTGCAATGGACTCTCCCTTCCGACGCGCTCGAATGGTCGTGCACATTCCCGCCATGTATGACGAAAATGAACATACCGCTATAATTTATTTTTTGCTGATAATTTCTCATGTGTTATTAACTTAAAGATCCTAGAAGTGGGTTCAGGCTCCGCGGGGCCGGCAAATAATAAATTACAAAGTACCCAAACGTACTTCACCTAAACTAAACCTACTGCTATAACTTGTTGAATACTCATTTGCGCCAAAAAGTGCATAGAAGAAAAGTTGCTTATTTTGATGTAATTACCATGATACAGGCGACAAAAATTTGAAAATTGATTAATTGCATCTCCTTAATATTAACCGAGCTTCTTCAGTGCTTTGAATAAACATATTAGACTGTGGTGGGTTAAACTGACATTTTATATCCGACTCAAATTTAAAGCAAAAGTTTCTGAAAACTGTATAAATAGCAAACATAACTGGGTCAAATATATACAATTGATTTAAAAAAATCTGTTGAAATTTTTTTGAACACATCTATGAGTTGTTTTGAGGCCGGAAAAACTTGAGCACAACTTACCAGAGGGTCATACTGCAATGAATGTGTTAAGTATGCTACATTGCATTCTTACGTTAAGATAAATCTGCCTCAAACATTTCAATTGAAACTTCAAAAATTTTTTTTACATTTTTTGAAACTTTATATGATGGTATTTTAAAATAAGAATTTAATTATAATGTAATATTGATGTTCAACTGTAGTAAAGCAGAAAATTTGTTTTATACTACCGTACTATCCTTCCATTCCTAGATTATGTAGAAGATTTGGCATGAGCTGCTGTTGCATTTCTTTGAGTTTTGCTTACTATTGTATAACTTGCCTCAGCCATTTCAACATGAATGCTGAAACCATAGTCATATTTAGTAACCATCAACTTGAAGTTCACTGATTTTCAGGCTTTAAATTTTCAAAATATTTGTTGAAGAATGCTACATAGGTAGATGAAGCTCTTCCGTGTATAATTGACCTGTACGGTTTTAATCCTTTCATTATTTATCCTATAACAACCAAATTTTTTGTCTTGAATGAGATTTTAGAATGATTTCCTTTAAATTATCTCTCTTCAAATCCAGTAAGGTATGAACTTTTCATCATAGAATTTAGAATATTTGGACATTATGAGGGATTTTTTAATTTCCTTCAGAAATGACAGCAGTCAATGTAGGGTTGATTTAACTGATGCAATGCGCTTTAAATGAAAGTGACAGAGTTGTTTCTAACTCATTGACCCCTCAGGGGGATACAATTATTGTATCTATGGGAACTAGCGCTCCCAGGGGGACAATGTGAGGGCCCGAGCTAAAGGTTAGGTAGGCTTTCTTTTGTTAAAATAGAATAGGTTTTTGTTGTGTTACGGACCATCTTTTTTCGGTTCACTGCTGTCCTGTTTTTCACCGCCTACTACTTTCTTCTTCAACTTTTTCTTGTTTCATGAACTTCTTTCTTAGCTTTCTGTTTCTGTGCCCTTTCTGCATAGATTCCACGTTCCCTTAACTCCATACTAAATGGTGCCTTCTTCCTTCCTCTCTTTGCATCTCATTGTTGAGGATAGGGAGGCTTAAACTAACTAATAAACTAATAAACTTCTAACTCATTGAAATGTTATTTGATTTTTTATATATTGCTTAACTTCACATGGAAGGATCACCTTGGATCTGCTACTTATGGCTTTGTAATTCAAGACTGGTTCTTGAATTGTTTTGAATAAATTTCGAATCAATGAATTGTTTTTGAATTCATCAATTGTTCAATTGATGGGAAAAATAATCAACTTATAGGAAGGTGCATGTAAATGGTTTGATTGAACTGTGGTGTAAAATATGCCAACCTTGCATTCCTTATTATTTACATTCCAGGAATTTCTGGCAAGTCGCAAATCCTCTTTGCCATCACCTTCATGGCCCGCTATCTTGACCTCTTCACCAACTTTGTGTCGGTGTACAACTCTGTTATGAAGGTGAGCTAAGGAGCCACAGAACTAGTTGAACAATAATGTTAAATATACCTTTTTGTGTACAAGACTTGTACTCTACTTTTCAGTGCATAGCTGGAAAACATATTTTTTTACATGGATAACTATCATTTATAAAATTATACAAAAATGGTTTCAATTGAAGATTTACTTCTTGAGTACCTTACGGTAAATCCATAAAAACTTTTCTGTATCTGTCAGGTTTAGTTGAGGTATGTGCTGTGGGAATCATTACTGATATCACTGGGTTTGAAATAAGTTTCTTGCATTTTGCTAATAACACAATAAGAAAAAAAGTATGCATTTTTTCGCAATCTCTATGTAGCAAAAAAAAAGGGGTGTCCTATGGCATTCAACTGGCTTCTGCTGTGTGAGAAAATAATGCTTATTTGCAAGTCACTATAAAAAAAAAGTTTTACTATGCATGCACTGTGCTACCAGTAAGAGGGGATTTGAACTTCCCTTATATGTTATGATTGAAGTTAATTTTGAAATCTTAAGACTTCCTTCCTAAGTACTGTTTATATACCTCAATATAGATCAAAAAATGGTATAGGCTTTGAGTGCCATCAGTAAACTGTTAGCTGTGTAATGATGTGTCATGTCGTATGTTGCAGGTGGTTTACCTGGCCGCCTTGCCTGCAATAGTAGCTGTTATTATGATTGTGTCTTATGCAGGTGGTATTTGTGACAGGCTTCACTGAACTGGTAGCTGCAGTTATAATTGTGTCTTATGCTGCTGGTGGTATACTTGACAGCCTTGACTGAACTATGTAGTAGCTGCTGTTATGATTATCTGTGGTATACTTGACAGCCTTGACTGAACTATGTAGTAGCTACTGTTATGATTGTCTGTGGTTTACTTGATTGCCTGGCCTGAACTGGTAGCTGCTGTTATAATTGTCTGTGGTATACTTAATTGCCTTGCCTGTATTGGTAGCAGCAGTAATGATTGTGTCTGATGCTTCAGGTGGTGTACCTGGCTGCCTCGTTTGCCACGCTCTACCTCATGTACGTGAAGTTCAAGGCCACCTACGACCACAACCACGACACCTTCCGACTTGAGTTCCTCGTGCTGCCTGCCGCAGGCCTGGCCCTCATCATCAACCATGAGTTCTCTGTCATTGAGGTTTGTCCTTTCTTTTGTGAGGATTATTTATGATGGAGTCAACAATGGAGTCAACAATACACATCACAAGTGTGGGCATTGAGATAACTGAGATGAAAAATAAGTTTGATATATATCAGTCAGTTGATAGTCTTGCGTGCCACTACACTGAGGAGCTGTTATGATGGCAACCTATCAGAGGACAAAATTGCTATATAAGATTGAAAATAATTCAGTTTACTCATGTTTCTAACTTAGGATTAGTGGAGAATGTTAGATTTTGCTTAACACTTTATATGTTTGTTTTATGTCATCAACATTAATCAATTCAAATTTCTTTGCTGCCACCTCCACCTCAGAGAAGAGTAGAATTGAATATTTGTACAGAAATATTATCCTATGCTAATAAAAATGTATGTTTGCATTACCAGTGTTGTTTACCAGGTGATCTTACACCAATCATTCTAGTTTGTAGCTGTTACATATTATTAACTGATACTCGTATCTCAATCTTCTTTTGAACAACAGGTAGTTGATTCAACTATGGCAAAGAATTAAGACATATCTATTTTCTTTGGAAGCTACTAATTGTATTCAATTATTATGTCAGGATAAAAGCAATTGTAGGGGCTATCTAGTGAAATTAATACAAGTTTGAAACCACTGGTCACAAGATCTTGAAAACAAAGCCATGGCCAGTGCCAAGGACCAAGCCTAGTTGGACTCTGATATTTCCTGTAGGTTATTAATTAATCAGCGCTTTACACTCCACTTGCTTTTTTAATTATTTCTCAATCAGGTCTAATGTAAATTTCATCAAAATATAAATGATGAAAGCTTGAGACTCATTTATGATGTGATGTAGGTGTTTAAACTGTGTCATCCCTCTACCTGGTTGTGGATGTGCTGGTATACCGGGGATGTTGGTTGCAGTGGTGATGCTGATGGTTGTTGTCCCCGTGCAGGTGATGTGGACGTTCAGCATATACCTGGAGGCGGTGGCAATCCTGCCCCAGCTGTTCATGGTGTCCAAGACGGGCGAGGCGGAGAGCATCACTTCCCACTACCTCTTTGCCCTCGGCTCCTACAGGGCTCTCTACCTCGTCAACTGGGTCAGTCGAACCAACTGCAGCTTTGTCATTTCTGAATCCTTGCCTAACTGGTCTACTGGGCCATCCAGTGCATTTTTGAAAGCTTGTGATGCATTAATTAGCTCTTTTGCCTAGTTTATCCATGGGCTTTGTGCTCTGAGTATAAGGTTACCTGATCTGAGGGCCTTTCAGGGAAATACAAGTGTTGTATCTTTTGAAATTATTTCTCCCAGAAGAAAATTTGAGGTCTCAAGCTGAGAGTTGGGCTTTTCTTTTATAGGAATAGCGGTAGGTTTTTTGTTGAAGACCATTTTTCAACTGTTTGCTACTGACCTGTTTTTAAGCCCCTATTACTTTATTTTTATTTTGTTTCATAAACATCCTTCCTAACTTACAATGTCTATGTGCAGGGTATCTTGTGTGAAAATGCACTTTGTGCATAGATTTCACATTTCCTTAACTCCATACTGAATGGTGCTTTCATTCATCTTCTCTCAAGAACCTTTGATGTTGTTGGGGAGGATTGAACTGACTTGCATTCTTGAATTGATATGAGGGGTTCTCAAATTCACTAGTCAAGTGCTTCGATAAGTCTTCTCAGTTTACTGAATCTGCAGGACCTCTTCAATTGACTCCGATTCTTTCATTATGTATCTTTCATCAATCATTCTGCGTTGTAGTTGTAATGAACTCAATTATGGATTAACTTACGTACTGCAACTGCTTCCTTAGTGCTATATATATCCAATGGGTGACTGTAAGCAACCATGAAAGAGTTCTCTCGAATTTGCTGGTTCTGAAGAATGGATGTTTTGTCTTGCTCTCTACATTGTCAGCAACAACATGCGCTGTCCATGGCCTAAATTGTGAAATAATAAACATTGAACCCGCTCTTGATGGACCTGAAATTACTGTGTTCAGTAAAGTAAGTCTCCATTTCTGTTTAATTCATTCTGAACTTGAAGGTTTGGAATTATTAGTGTTTTTCCATTTTGAGATGTGTGAAGCCCTGTAGAAGAATTTTCTGAAGAAAGTCACATATTTTTGAACATTAAATGCATCCTCCCTTTTACCCTATGGGCCTCACAAATTTCTGAAAGGCTTTTAAAATATTACCATTCTTTTTCTCCATAAATTTTATTACAGAATTTCACTTTCTAATTTTTTGAGTAATCACTTATCTTTCATTTGTTTATGAAAAGTCAGCATTATTTTCAGATGCTTGAACGATAATTTGCGAATACTTTAGTTCAGTACTTCAATGAGCTGAACCCTGCTATGAACCTGCCATGAATAGCCCCAGCCTCAGGTCATCTTTGGCATCATCGTATTTTGTGTTGAAAGGAGTTGTGGCAAAACCTGTGGAGGCATTTCTGGGGTGTAATGGAGCTGTTTGTTGTGCAGGTGTACCGCTACTACAGCGAGGGCTTCTACGACATGATTGCCACGCTTGCTGGCATCGTGCAGACTGTGCTCTACTGCGACTTCTTCTACCTCTACATCACCAAAGGTACGTGGTTATCTACCTCTACCTCACCAAAGGTACGTGTTTATCTACCTCTCCCCTCAGTGGGATACAACTATTGTATATAAGGGAATTAGCGCTCCCAGGAGAAAAATGTGTGAGGATCCAAGCTGAGAGATAGGCCTTCTTTATGTTAGAATAAAGTGCTTTTGCTATGTTGAGGACCACCGTTTTCGGTTCACTACGGTCCTGTTTGTTTTTCAGTACCTACTACTTTCTTCTACAGCTTTTATCTTGTTCCATGAACTTCTTTCCCAACTTACAGCTTCTATGCATCGTCTGCATAGATTCTGTATTCCCTAATATCCATACTGATTGGTGCCTTCCTCCTTCCTCTCTTTGATACGCTCTTTTTCGTAGCGGTTAGGGAGGCTTAAACTAACCTATAATCTAAAAAATCTAATCCAATAAAATCTAAGTTTATTTACCTCTATATCACCAAAGGTACGTGGTTATCTACTTCTGCGTCACTAAAGGTGCATATTAATTTACCTCTGCATCACTAAAGGCAGGTTTTAGTGTATTTCGGCATCACCGAAGGAATGGCATGCGTTATTTGACCTCTACATCACCGAAGATTATTCTTCCTCTACACTAGTGGTTCTTAACCTGAGAGGCGCGAGCCTCCGCACTGAAGCCTGATGTTTCCCAGTGACGTTTTCGCCAAAAGAGCGAACTTTCACAGTTGAATATGATTCAGGACCTATTTACAATATTCTTTGTTGTGAGCTCTTATTTACTAGTCCATCTGCACGCAATTTCCCCGTGACAATTATTAAGGGGCGTGGGAGTAAGAATGTTAAGAGCCACTGCTCTACACCAAAAGTAATGGTAAAATTGAGATATTTAGCTTTGTGTGCTAAAAGCTGAAGCACATTTAACGACGCTCATCTCTCCTATTTTTGCTAGAGAATATTTCATTGAAGTGTATTTTAAATATGTGGCAGAGATTTTTCTGGAGGCAGTGTTGCAAGTATCTCTTCCTTTTTTCATACATTATCAAGTATTCTTGAGCTGTTTGTTTACATTAGCCTTGGTAGGCCAACTATTCTTTGTTCTTGAGTCTCTAGATACTAGAGTTTGGCTTGTGTGACCAGAGGAATCATATACGCCTATTTTAAAGCGGTGACAGGCATTTTCTTGCGACGTGCTGTTGGTAAACAGAAACCTGGTATTTTTTCGTTATTGCTGCTGCATTGGTGACATTGGTTCATAGTTTGATCCCTCAATATGAATATTATACTACAAATCAATGATCGAGTGACTCCTATTAAGTTTTCATTAAGGTTTACTTCTCACCTTAGCATCCCATTCTGTTGAAAGGAACATTCTTATCAATATTGCTACGTTAGTGAACCTCTCGTTACGATTGCTAAATTTGTTCTCTAAAGCGCGAGTTTTATAGGTATCTTCTCGTATCCATGATTCAGGATATTTTACTCTCTGTGTTGGGTCTTCAAAAAAGCGTGAGCTATGTATCTTCTCGTATCTATGATGCAGGATGTTTACTCTGCGTTTTTATTCTCAGTTCTGAAGGGCAAGAAACTGCAGCTGCCGGCGTAGAGCAACTTGCTTCTTCTCTGCCCTCTGCGCAACACGTCTCGTGGGAAGAAGAAACTTGTTTCTGCATCTCAATGATAAACAATCTTCTCATCATTTTGGCTATATTAGAGTGTCTTCTGAATATCTTTAAAGAGGGGTGTCGCACAGGGCCTCTGCTAAGTACCCTTGAAGCCCTTGTAAATTACAAAAAAAGGGGGATATCAAAGTAGTAATGGAAATATTACGGTAGATTCTTTCCTAGCCTTTCGTTTTTATACTAGTGTACTTTCTTCTTCCAAAGCTTATTTTCCGTTAGGGTAATTAATGTTTAAGTTTGGGTTAATTTTGTATGGTGAGTGGCGTTGGATTGTATGCCATTTGGAAATAAAACTTTCTCTTGTGAAAAAATTAAGAGCGGCCAAACTTGCGTCCTCTTCGAAAACGAACTCGAGAAAAAAAAGCTTTTAATTAAACAACATGCAATATTTCTCTGTGACAGTTACGTATGTACGTCCTAAATATATCTCTGTTGTATCCATCTGTGTTTGGGGACTGGTGCACACTTCGAGTATAATTTGTTGGTTCAAGCCTGAGAATAATAAACGCTCCACTTGTTAACCGATGTGATAGCTACATTTTAATGTTCCCAAATCAATGTAACGTGTTGAAGTTGGCAGAAGTTCGTGTTAGCTGCAACCAACGTGGACAGACTTGTGAAGTTGCTATCGCAATGTTTTCTCTCGTTTTTGACGTCGTTTGATGTGATCTGGTGAAGGTGCGTTGCTGTCCTCTTTTTGCATCATTGTGTAGTTAAGGATCTCGTTTTCATTGAAGCTTTTTTTGCATCTCCAAAGAGACACTCAAAGCAGTTGCTTCAGATGGGTTTGCAATTTGTATTATTGGCATTTGTGTTGGTGCACGGGAACATAACCTCTGTTGTGTTTGTCGCTCCATGGTGAGTCTCAGGAACCGGCTGTCCTAAGGAGATGTAACAGCAGTGCTGGAGATGTGGTAGGAGAAGTTGCGATTGTAACGGAGGAATTTTTCGATAGTAATATGGGGCATTGTGGCTGTCACGTGGGGATTGTGGTCACCATCCAGAAAATGGTTTAGCATTTTTCTTTCAGTAGCCAGCGGGTCATGTAATTGGCCTCCCACGAGCACGAGGTGTTGTTCATTTTCTGCATAATTTTCTGTTTGCACTGCCTGGCAAACAAGCGCTAACAATAACAATTATCTTAATTCATTCAGTGTTGCTGTGGTCATGCGTGCTGACAGACTCAATTAGGGATTCAAAATGATTTACTCGTCTGTTGGCTTCTTCACGAGGAAGCGTGAAAGCTATCATCCTTATGAGGACTGCTGATCTGGTTTGCCTTGCGACAGCGAAGGGGTCCACTTTAGCTAGTAGCTGGTGACCTCGGTGGAAAAGCAACCACAAACAACAATGATAATATTATTAAAACTGATCTGGCTGCAAGATCACTGAGAAGCCTCCTCTTCTATCCTGGAAACTTAGTTGGACATGCAACCCTAAAATTATATTTATTGTTCCCTTCTATGAGTAATGCACTTGCTTCATATGAAAGCCACTCATCGGGTACAGAAGTGTAGTGCAGCGGTATTTATTAATATTATTGTTTATATTATTATTGTTATAATTATTATTATGTTTATTTATCGCAAAGACCTCGTTGCTTTACTCCTTATATGCGCATCTCAGAATGAGAAGCAACAAACGGTGAGTTTGGTTAGCATTTCTATGGCGAGCAGCTTTGCTCCGTGCTGTCAATGGCAGGGTCGGAGCGAGGCTCTGCTGGTGTCGGGTACTCTCTGCTGACGTGGGCTGTGGGGCAGAGGTCAGGTGCTGGGAACATCTTCTTATGAGCTGCTTTTTACAACTCGGAGCAAATTGGAGTCAATTCTGCTCCATGTATTGTTTCGAAAGGTGTCAAGGAAATTCTACTTGGTGTTTCATTTCGAAAAGTATTTCGTGCTGTCACCTGCTACAAAACTATAACTTGAGTTCTGTCTTCTACTGTATTTTTTTCGTTGTTTTGCTTATACACTCTCCACCCGTGGTCTCATCTGGTTTAGCGTTCTGTTTTGACTTCCATCTGTCTCGCCTGAAATGCTCAGTGAGCGTTCAGCTAAACATTCCTTCTCCATTCATTGAGCGTATTTCTGTGTAGAATGAGTAGGGAAGCAATGTTTTCTTGTTACTTATTATTTTCATAGCCCACTGTTACTTAATAATCGTAAATCTGTCCAACTTGATCAAAATTCCAGCATCATTGCTCGAGTGGTAAAATTTTGAAATTCTTATGGCAGCTTTTCATTGAGGGCTTTTGATTTTTGATAGTTGTCTCTTTAGCACTAGAAAAATCGTTTTATATATAAAAATATTAATTTCAGCAGTTTCTTGCCTTTTTAACGCGCTTCCCTGGGTTTACACGTGGTTACTCTTGCTGTGTTTAGCGTGATCCTATTTCATTTGCTTTTTGTAGGTAAACATAATCAGATAATTTGCTTAGCCTAGCTCTATCTGGCTCACCTGCTTACCGTATCCAGGTTACCTGCTCAGCTTATCTGGGTTGCCTGCTTAGCATCCTTGGGTTACCAGCTAAACTGTCTCCGGGATTGCTGCCTAAACGCTTAGTTTGTTGGTGATCCTATTCATGCTTGGTCTCTAAGGCATTAAGAAGTCTCGTAATGAAGTAAAATCAATAACCAGTCGAAAATGTATGCGTTCAGTGCTGTTATTTGAACACTTGAGCTTTGGAATTTCACTGTTTATTCGTTAAGTTTTATTGACTTACAAATTAACTAAGAGTGTCTAGTTTATGGCTCATTCTGTTGGAAAGCGTGCATTTAATTTAAAAACTGCTTGACCCGATAAACTTTTCTCGATTCTTTTGTCATGGGAGCAAGGTCGGACTCATGTGAGTTGAAATTCCTCAATAAAAGTATTTTTGCACAAGCAGGCCTGCGAGCCGTTATCATGATGCCGAACTCTCGCTTTGTATGTATGTGCGTTGTATCACAGACACGAGTTAGACTGTTGTTCCCTGTTTCTTCTCTCCAGTCATGTTCTCTTCTTGCATCTTCCCCCCCCTTTTGCGTGTGTAGGATTTTTTTTTGTGTGGGAAGATACTGGGTATAAACTTGTTCTTGTCCTGAGATTCTGATGCGGGTTAAGGGGAAAGATTAAAGAGGAGAAACCTGAGCATTTGTACGCCTCTGTAGTGTTCCTTCCAAATTCTCGTTAGCTTGAATTGTTTCTACCATGTTGGCTGCTTTTCTTTCGTAAAAGTCTTTTAAATACTTTTCGCGAAAATGTTTATCCTCGTCGTTTGTGAATGATAATCGTACAGTACACTCTCGCTGAGATTCAGTCAGACGACTGGTGTGAACGTCAGCCTCAGTCAGACGACTGGTGTGAACGTCAGCCTCAGACGACTGGTGTGAACGTCAGCCTCAGTCAGACGACTGGTGTGAACGTCAGCCTCAGTCAGACGACTGGTGTGAACGTCAGCCTCAGTCAGACGACTGGTGTGAACGTCAGCCTCAGTCAGACGACTGGTGTGAACGTCAGCCTCAGTCAGACGACTGGTGTGAACGTCAGCCTCAGTCAGACGACTGGTGTGAACGTTAGCCCCAGTCAGACGACTGGTGTGAATGTCAGCCTCAGTCAGACGACTGGTGTGAACGTCAGCCTCAGTCAGACGACTGGTGTGAACGTCAGCCTCAGTCAGACGACTGGTGTGAACGTTAGCCCCAGTCAGACGACTGGTGTGAACGTTAGCCCCAGTCAGACGACTGGTGTGAACGTTAGCCCCAGTCAGACGACTGGTGTGAACGTTAGCCTCAGTCAGACGACTGGTGTGAACGTTAGCTTCAGTCAGACGACTGGTGTGAACGTCAGCCTCAGTCAGACGACTGGTGTGAACGTCAGCCTCAGTCAGACGACTGGTGTGAACGTCAGCCTCAGTCAGACGACTGGTGTGAACGTTAGCCTCAGTCAGACGACTGGTGTGAACGTCAGCCTCAGTCAGACGACTGGTGTGAACGTCAGCCTCAGTCAGACGACTGGTGTGAACGTTAGCTTCAGTCAGACGACTGGTGTGAACGTCAGCCTCAGTCAGACGACTGGTGTGAACGTCAGCCTCAGTCAGACGACTGGTGTGAACGTTAGCCTCAGTCAGACGACTGGTGTGAACGTTAGCCTCAGTCAGACGACTGGTGTGAACGTCAGCCTCAGTCAGACGACTGGTGTGAACGTCAGCCTCAGTCAGACGACTGGTGTGAACGTCAGCCTCAGTCAGACGACTGGTGTGAACGTCAGCCTCAGTCAGACGACTGGTGTGAACGTCAGCCTCAGTCAGACGACTGGTGTGAACGTCAGCCTCAGTCAGACGACTGGTGTGAACGTCAGCCTCAGTCAGACGACTGGTGTGAACGTCAGCCTCAGTCAGACGACTGGTGTGAACGTCAGCCTCAGTCAGACGACTGGTGTGAACGTCAGCCTCAGTCAGACGACTGGTGTGAACGTCAGCCTCAGTCAGACGACTGGTGTGAACGTCAGCCTCAGTCAGACGACTGGTGTGAACGTCAGCCTCAGTCAGACGACTGGTGTGAACGTCAGCCTCAGTCAGACGACTGGTGTGAACGTCAGCCTCAGTCAGACGACTGGTGTGACTTCGGTCTAACGACTGGTGTGACTTCGGTCTAACGACTGGTGTGACTTCGGTCTAACGACTGGTGTGACTTCGGTCTAACGACTGGTGTGACTTCGGTCTAACGACTGGTGTGACTTCGGTCTAACGACTGGTGTGACTTCGGTCTAACGACTGGTGTGACTTCGGTCTAACGACTGGTGTGACTTCGGTCTAACGACTGGTGTGACTTCGGTCTAACGACTGGTGTGACTTCGGTCTAACGACTGGTGTGACTTCGGTCTAACGACTGGTGTGACTTCGGTCTAACGACTGGTGTAATGAAGAATTTCTTCAAGCGCGCCGTTTTCTGAAGTCAAGCGAGAGATTCCATTTTATTTATTACTACACTTAACATTTAGTTCTAAACTTAGCTTAGGACTGTGGCATTAGAATTACTTTGTTACTCTTACATCATTTTATTATAGCGCGTTCTGGTTGAGGGCAGGGCTGTACTAGGATGATTAGCATTTCAGGATCGTCCGGTTCGTGGTTGCTGAAACGGTGCAAGTCACCATCACTAATTTTTTTGGGAAGATGTTTGATTATTGGAAGCAGTTTACCTTCTATGTCTGTCATACCTCTGAGCTCTAGCGTAAAGGTCGTTTTTAACTAAGTTTCCGTCGCGTGTAAACCTTTTATAGAATTGCTCCGTTCAATTGCAAGTTGTTCGCATTTCCGTAGTTGTGCCGCGGAGTGGGAGGGTTCACTGATCTGCTCGGCGGCAAATCGTAAATTGATAAGTAAATGGCAGTTTTTGAAAGGTTTTTTTATTCAAGTTCACCGAATATGACTGTTGGTCTCACTTCCGCCGCAGCGAAAGTGCGAAGCTTCAAACGAGTATTACTGTGACTTTTGCGCGGTCCCACGGTTGATTTGGTCAGGTTGTAAGAAACGGAATTGCCAAATCGACTAAACGTCTCGAATAGGTTCGAAATCTCTTAGCTCAAGAAGTTAACGCAAGTTGAAAAAATTGAAATAGTACACTCCGTTCTATAAGTTCACAAAAAAAAAATCTTTATAATCCCGAAAGTTTGATAAATTTCGAAATATCCGCTAGGGTTCCGACTGCCAGGAAGCTTTGCGAACATCTGGAAACATTTTCTAGGTTACAAGTGCATCAAAAATAGATCTCCCCCACCTGCAGAGTCTGAGCATAGGAACACGAAGCTAATTTATACGACATTATCAGATTAGTTAAAGCCTTCCATCCACAACAGATGCGATCCAAAGAGAGGAAGAAGGAAGGCATCATTTAGTATCGAGTTAAGGACTGCGGAATCGATCCAGAAAGGGTATAGAAACAGTAAGTTGAGAAAGAAGTTAATGAAACAAGATCAAAGTTGAGGAAGAAAGTAGGTGCTTCAAAGCAGGACATCAGTGAACTAGAAAAGTTAGTCCTTAACATAAAAACATTTCAACAAAAGGAAGGCCTAGCTAACTCGGCCCGGGCACTTACATTTCCACCCTGGGAGCGAATTTCTATAACAGCCACGTTTTCTCTTCGAACTGTTGGCTGTAACTTTCGGCGTAACACTTCTATTATATTGCTAAATTACAAAAAGCGAAAGCTGTACAATGGATCGCGATGAGAGCGATGACTAGTATGGAAACGGTTTCATCTCTTTGAGGGGAAGTTGCAAGCTAGAAAGCAAATTCATGAAACGAGGTAGTTTCAGCTTAAGTTGAAAACAGGACAGAATGAAATAAAATGGTCCGTAACAACCAATACCCTTTAACTTGAGGCCTGCCAAACAGGGCGAGAAAAGCCCATCCGTAACCGAGGAAATAAAACTGCCCCCTTCTGGGGCGCGTGTCCCCACAGCATAGGGGACATTAGGAATTTTGAAAACGTCCTGTGTATTCTATGCTCCTCGGGAGTACCTTCAAAACGAATGGTATTTTAATTCACTTTTTCAGAGTTTCATTAAAACGTACAAGTCTTTCTTGTATATACGCAAGCCACGGAATCTTTGATTTTGAATTTTCTATTCTCTTCGAAGAACTTGAGGGTAAACCAAATTAAATCTAGTCGATTCGTAGCTCAAAAGCAGCATCAAATTTGGGTAAATTATTTACAACTGCAATCTTAGCTCCGCGCACTTTGTCTAGTTAGCAATAACATTGCAGGAAAGAGGTTGAGCTAAAACTTGCGCTTCAAGGATAGATTTTATTTACACTCTTTTAGAATTTGCATTTAAAATCACGCTTACTAAACCGAATGAGACCCGGGATACAATCATCACTTTTGGGCCTATCTTCGACTCTCATCTCTTAAAATTAGAGTCATAGATCACTTCTAGGCCTGTCTTGGACCTATTCTTAAAATTAAAATCGTGGCTTCGCACGAATTAAGTTTAAAATATTAGCATTTCACTCAACGGCAAGTCCACTGAGCTTTTCAGTGACTTTCTGAAGGATGTCGTCTGCGCAATAAATCCTGCGGCTTCGAAGTCGTTTGTTCCAAGGCTCGCATTTTATTTTGTTGACGAGCTTAGGCGATACGGACTTAGTCGTCGGTGAGCTCGGCGACGGCAGCAAACTTTCTTTCTCGTCTGCAGAAAGACAAAAATTATAAGATTATGGTTATATGCTAGTTTAAGCCTTCCTAGCCGCTACAAAAAAGAGCGTATCCATGAGGAAGGAGAAAGGAACCATTTAGTATGGAGGCAAGGGAATGCGGAATCTATGCAGAAGGGACATAGAAAAGTTGAGACAAGTTCATGAAACAAGACGAAGGAAGTAGGTGCTGAAAAAGAGAATACCGGGGAACCTGAAGAAGGTGGTCCTCAAAATAAACTTAATTTCAACAAAAACAAGGCCTACCTAACTCTCAGCTCGGGCCCTCACGCTTTCCCCTTGGGAGCTCTAATTCCCATTGGTACAAAGTTGTGTCCCCCTGACGGGAGACGCAAGCTATTTCATGTTTGCGCGTGGACGAGGATTTTTAATTCTTTCTCATCCCCGCAGTTTGACTACGTGTACAGAAAAGGTTGTGCATCACTTACCAGATTCAGATAAATTAGTACTTCCGAAAAACGAGAATGAGTTTGTGAATCTAGCTCTAAAATGCGATAATTTCACTGAAATTTGTGTGGGTCAATTTTACTTAGTTTATCACACAATTTTAACAATTTCGGACATTTGGGCGAAGGAGGCACCTACCGGTACAATGCGACGAATTTGAATAAAAAGAAATGAATGCAAAAGACCGATCCATCAAGCTGGTTCGTACTGTCAGCTCATAACGAAAGAGAGATACCTTCAAAAATAGGAAGACAGGAGAGCGCTATCAAAAATAGGAAGACAGGAGAGCGCTATCAAAAATAGGAAAACAGGAGAGCGCTATCAAAAGGAGCTGGGCTCACACTTGTTAGAAGATACAACATTCAAGGGCCAAACTTTCTTCACGCACCGAATTCAAACTTTGAAAAATTCAACATCTTGCAGGACAAGCAAGTCCTCCAAAGAATACGAGCATCCGCTTAAGTTTGAATACAATGTGTGACTTACAATGTCAAGAAAAAAAAGAAAAGTCTATTTGTAGAATAAAGTTCTATCGTGAATTGTTGAAGCCTTCATTTTTAAAATACCTCAACATTAATATCCTTTAGACGTTTACCACGTTTTTACGGTTGTTAGCAGTGGGTTTGGTTAGGCTGTACGTAAAACAAATTGGGGAATCTTATCAACTACTGGGATGCACCTATCTTTCCTAAGATTAAAGGGGATACAATAGCACGACAACATTTTACCTGTTATGATACTGGTTATCTTCTAAAGAGAGTGCGAAATAAATGAAATGTCTTTCATTATGCCGGTACGCAAATGAACAATTTAGCAATTGGTACACATGTGGCGCAATACGCAGTGAACGTTAATTGATAATTAACTGTAATGACAGCTGTTCATATTACCACATAATCAGCTGACACTGGAGACCGAGCCTGAACTGATTTTGCCGCTCATCACTATTATTAAAGGAGCCGCATGCGTCCGTCCCTCCGTCCATGTGACCCTCTTGATTATGGTATCTACAATACGCAATCTGCTTATTTTTACAAATAGAAATTTTCTATGGAGCTTTCTCTGTTGAAATTCATCATGTCGCTTTGATATTTTTAATTGATAATGCAAAAAGAAACTTTAAATTCGTTTGACCAGAAACCTACTACTTGGTATAAAGCCCAAGATTTTGAAACTTAAGTTATTGTTTTCGAAATTGTGATTTTCTTGAAATGCTCCGAAGAGATAATAGACGACATTTCAGAATAAAATTCAGGCAAAAGAGGCCACCAAGGATAGAAATGTGTCCAACCGCCAGAGAGAAGTAGCAAGACTTCGACAGCAAGAAAAAACGCCGAGGCGATCGGATGAACAACGTGAAATGGCAAGACGAAACAATGCTGCTCGCCAACGAGCAGCTAGAGCTAAATTGACCCTTGACCGGCGCTTGGAAATTCTACGGATGATGCAGAGCAACACTGAGTAGCTAGAGAGAGCTTAATTAACACATGTAAGAAGCGAGGAAATTATTCGGCATAACGCTGGACAACATCGAGTGGCACGAGAGAATTTAACTCAAGAAAGAAGGGTTGAAATTCTTCAAACTAATGCCTATCAGCACGTGTGCATTAGTTTATCAATAAATTCTTAAAGGTGCTGTAACGATATTAACCAAGTATATGGACATATTAGTTTAAAAATTATGCCTTATGTTCATGTAAACAAACCTGCGATGACGTTAAATAAGCTTTCCACATCTCAACAGGGGCTCATAATTTGCAGCGTTTACGGCGAAAAGTTCCAACGAGCAGATCTTTCTTCAGACAGTCTATCCCTCTCGCAAACTAATTTAATTAAATGCTTTCAACGCTACGCTTTATGTAATATATGTAAAAAGTAATAGGCGCCCTTCACAGCACAAACTATGTGGAATGGCAATAAAAATTCACAGCATTGCTTCTCAGAATTTGGAAACCTTCGACAGCGAAAAAGTACGGTAAAATGGGACAGATTTGCAAGTAGGGAAGACTATTAAAAGTGCGCGCTGATATGCCTTTTACAATATTTATATTTTGATATTTAACGTGAAATGTTAATAAAAATCGCGTTTGTCAAACGTTATGATAAGAAGTTAGAGCTTGTGATGAACTTCGTGATCGCAAACTGGCATTTCACATCAGTTTTCAACAGAACGTTTATCTCTCAAACTAAAAGATTAGATTTTTAGTTAGTCTAAGCCTCCCTATCGGCAACAAATGCAGATCCAAAGAGGAAGAAGGAAGGCAATATTTGCTATGGAGTTGTGGGAATGCGGAATCAATGCAGAAGTGGCATAAAAACAGTTAAGTTTTAAACTAAATTTATGAAAGGAGACAAGTTCTAGGAGAAAGCAGCAAGTGCTGAAAAGCGGGTCAGCAGTGAACCGAAAAAAAGTGGTCCTAAACCTCAAAAACATTTTATTTCAACAAAAAGGAGGCCCACCTAACTGAGCTCTGGCCTTCGCATATTTTCCCTAGGAGCGCTTATTCCCATAGAGACAGGAGTTGTGTCCCCCGAGAGGTTGCAAACTAAAAACTTTCAAAATTTTGAATTGGGGATGGTTTTGTGCACGTGTCGTTACAAGGATATCTCTGAACAGCCCCTCGAGCTACTTTCTTTGTAGACCTGCCCTTTGTGGCCTAATTAGCCACACTTTTTCGCAGTTGAGGGATTCCATACATCAAAATTGCATTTCGTATAGAAATAAACAAGCTCCCTAAGATAAGATTAGGTCGTTAGTTTTAGCCTTCCTACCAGCAGCAACAAATGCGATCCAAAGAGAGGAAGGAGGAAGGCACCATTTAGTATGGAGTTAGGGAAATGCGGAATTTACGCAGAAAGGGCATAGAAACAAGAAGTTGGGAAATAAAATTATGAAACAAGATCAAAAATTGATGAAGTAGAAGGTGTTGAAAAACAGCACAGCAGTGAACCGAAAAAAGGTGGTCCTTAACATAAACATTTGGTTTCAACAAAAAGGCCTACCTAAAGCGGCCCATAGACGATCAATTTAATTGTCAATATCATTGACTCAATATATTGACGAGATTTTTTTTTGCCCACTAAAGCAGCCCACAGACGATCAATTTTATTGTCAATATAATTGACAATAATGAATATTGACAATTATATTGATCGTCTGTGGGCTTGATTGACGACCGTCAATTAATTGACTCAATGTATTGACGCAATAAAATCAGTTTGAGCCCATAGACGATCAATTTAATTGTCGATATCATTGACTCAATATATTGATGAGATTTTTTGTTGCCCACTTGCGGCGTCAATCTTTGCATCAATGTAATTGATGAAAACCAGTCATTTGCTCTGCGGATGCCGTACGTGATAAAAGACGAAGTAATTACCATTGTAGCGCTCGCGTTGGCAATTTCAACTTCAAGAAAATCCCTGCGTAAACGCAAGACATGGGCCAAAAACTGGCTCAGGGAACGTGGCAGAATATTCGGAATCGACGCATTGCTGAAAGAACTACGTTCAAATGAGCCAGAAGATTTCAAGAACTATCTTCGAATGGACACTACATCATTTGATCAACTTTTCCATCTCTTCACTCCATATATACAGAAAGAATCAACAAACATGCGAGAACCGATATCACCTAGCCAACGGCTGTCGCTCACGCTGAGAAATCTGGCGACTGGCGATTATCAGTCCCTTTAGAAATGCAATTATCAATGCTCAGATACTTATCAACAATTGTTTTAAGGCTGTCACAATTCTATCTGCATCACATTTTACTAATTATGCAATTCCTAAGTTGATTTCCCTTTTCAGATATATCGCTGTTGTATACATATAACTGATACCCCAAGTAGTTTCATGATTTAAATACCATTACTTTCGTCCAATAATAAACTGAACTTATTGTTGCCATTATCATTGGTCAGTTTTTTGAAATGAGGATACAATACATTTTTGATAATGTTTGTGCATTTTGTTAGATGCATTTGAACATCATCAATAGGTTTGCAGTTGGAGATGTGCTTCAACATAACAACCATATGATCACAATTAAAAGTTGCACTATGGTGGCCCTAAAACACAGCAGTAGCCGTCTTGGTCTGCTACATAATCTGAACATAACGTGTTCTGAACGTGGTAAGTTCGCTATTCAAATAATTTGGTTAAGCAAATCAGTAAATTTTATGAGAATGAAGAAGTCAACATTACAGCGAATGCATAATATTAATTTTGAGTAATATATCATATGCATCGCTTAAGTGTAATTCCCGCAAGATAATATCAAGCAAGCTAAAAAAAATCTAGATTTTTTAGCTAATATCTACAATCCAAACTTTACAGCAAGGTTTAAGCGAAAAAATATAGATCTAGCTATTAAATATCTAAAGTGTCAGGATGCCTGCACACCAAACGATTTGATGAGAGAAAGCTAGCGAGCTTGAATTGATTAACATGGATTCCTATGAGAGTGCATACACTGCAAGCAAGCAAGAGAGCGAGCGAGAAAGACTGAAGATTGACTGAAGCGAGAAACCGACTCGAAGATTGTTTCACGCTTGAGAGTTGCAGATAGAAGCTGGCTGCCTGGTAGTGCGCGGTGAGATGTTAATAATGGCGTACTGCTCAATTCCTCCAGCATACCATGGAGCTAGGATATATGGAGGGAGCATAGCCGATTCCATTCGGGTTCAAATTAGCTGCAAAAGTTGGGAGACTGGGGCATTGGCAAGGCCCCACACGTGAGCCAACCACAGACGCTTGGCTGAAGTTGGCTCCTCCTCGCCTCCTCTACAACTCGTTCATTTGCCAAAGCAAGATTAGTACCGCTCCACAAATCGAAGGATGAGGTGCGCGTGCAAGTCGCTCTCTAATTTGTTATATTCAAGGGCCTGTAATCTTTACAGTTTCAACTCTTAATGTATCTTTGCTAGTAATTTTGATATTATTAAGTATCCTCGAGTGAGGAAACAATTTATTATCTTTCGGAGTCTTAGAATCCCAAATTAATGATTACGATAAACTCAACAGCTGGAAGAGCAATCAGCGAGCATGTGCGCACCCTAACGTAGTTAGTAGGTAACTGGCTTCCGTGCTGACGTCACACTTGCGAGGCGGCGATTGGTTACCACAAACATGGGAGAAATCTCAAAAACTGGTTCTCTTCACAGACGGCTATGCTCCCTCCATATATACTCCCTCCACGCAGCATACACTGAATTTCTGATACTCGAAGTTAATGCTGTACCTCGCATTTCGAACTCAAAAAATCCAAAGCACAGGGACAGATTAGATATTTCTAAGCAATGGGATGAAGAAGGATTGAAATCAACGTTACAAACACATGCTTGTACTGCTCGTTTCTGTTATAGACATCTCTCCATGACATTTAGGAGCAAACTGTGTTTTTTGTGTGTAATAGATCCTGCTGACATCTTTCTCTCTCGCTTGCTTTCTCGCTTTCAGTCTTTTAGTTTGTAAACACCCTCAGCCCTGATTGCCATAACTTGCCCTACGAATTTTGTTAAGAGTACCAGATTTAGCCGTACGAAAGTCGCCGATTCCAAGGAAAAAGTCCCAGTTTTTACTTTCCTACATAATGCTAATAAATAGGCTAATAATTATAAATAAAATTATTTCACTAAATTCAAATTATATTTTTCATAATAAGACATAAAAAGCACCATATATTCGAAGCAGCGCACTCCAGCATGCAAGAAGTTACAGATCTGCGAGTACGCATGAATAAAATTCGAAGTATTTTCAGGTGCATACAATACGACTTCCAGAGCTCAGAATGAAATATTGACGCAATATATTGACGCGTCCAAATGGACGTTTCAATATATTGACGAACCATCAATAAAAAATCAAAATGATTTGATTTCGTCAATACATTGAGTCAATTAATTGACGGTCGTCAATCAAGCCCACACACGATCAATATCATTGTCAATGTTCATCATTGACAACTATATTGACAATGAAATCTATCGTCTACGGGCTCAAACTGATTTTATTGCGTCAATACATTGAGTCAATTAATTGACGGTCGTCAATCAAGCCCACAGACGATCCATATAATTGTCAATATTCATCATTGTCAATTATATTGAGAATAAAATTGATCGTCTATGGGCCGCTTAACTCTCGGCTCGGGCCCTCACCTTGCCCCCCCCCCCCTGGGAGCGCTAATTCCCATAGATACAATAGTTGTATCCCCCTGAGGGGGATAGTTCCCCAAGACAAGCTTCATTGACTCCAGGCGACTTCCTAGTTAAATAGCTCAGTAAATCGAACATGCGATTTACTTTGAAGAAGTCCAGGACTACTGCTTTATGAGGAAACTAAAGTTATTAGAATATCTAACCGACCATAAATTTTAGTTAGCACAAAATTTATAGTCTAAAATTTTTGTCCGAAAATTCATTTTAGATTATAAAGCTTGGACCAAGATGTTTAATTCATCTTTATAAAATCTGGTTGACCGTCCGTGTCAATAATCTAGCACAACATTTCTAATTCAAAATTTTTGTACCAAAATTTATATTACATTCTAAAGCTTTGGAAACGCAAAAATTTTACTAAAAAATTGTCTGACCTGACGAGCTGAATGAACATTCCTCAGCCTCGACCTTCTCGCGCCATCTGCCGGTTGGGCTATCAATTGGAGACGCATCCTCGCTTGTTCTTGAGGTTTCTAGATCTTCGTTTCCTGATACATTCTTCTCTTTATTCTCACCATCGTCATTGGGCTTTAGTCTTTCAATGTTTGTTAAATTTTTATTAGCAATCTTTTCAGAGTTGTCTGATAATCGAGGTGAAAACTTCAGCAGTTTGTTACTTTTCTCAGAAGAGATCTTCTGGTCGTCGGGGATTATTCTGTCTTCTCTAATACGTTTCGCCTTCTCAAGCATGAACTCGTTCTGGTCTGCATGAATATCCAGTTGCAGAGCTGAAATATTAACATTTTCGTTTATTTTCAACAGTGGCTCTTCGCTTTCTTTCGCGCATTCCTCGGAATCCCCGTCAGAGTCTCTTTCTGGAAAGAACTTCACAGTTTAGCAGCCTAGAGGCATGAAAGGTAATCAACTAGCACTGTTCTAATCTGAACTGGCAGCACTAAACTCTTATCAGAAAACTGATAAGAAATTCCTAGTACAAAAGTCATCTATCGAGGCGTCTTTTATAAAAGCTTCCATTGGTCTGACGATTCCAGTAAAATTTCAAGAGGTTATAACGAGAAAAAATAGGGTCGAGCGGCATATTTCACTAGCTTGTGCGCCTTTTGAAAAAATTCAAACGTTTACCCACCAAGCTCGTATGGTTTGTCTATTATACGCCTCTTTCTGTTTTTCCATCAATCAAGGACCTTAATATTGAAAAAAATTGAAATCCAATGTGTAAGTCATCTCGTGACGAGACTTTTTCGGCCAAAAGTGGTTTTCTTAATTCATTTCGCATGTTGAGATACGTCTTCGAGTATCGTTTTGAAGCCTGGCAGCCACCCCCGATGAGCTGCAACGCGGGGTTTGAGAAAGTTAGTTCCCGCGGGAGCCTTTATGATAGTCTTTCGCTGACCTGGTGAGGTATAGTACACATGCTTCAAGGAGCACCAACTGAAAACAAGAATGCTCGCCTCTATTCATTGAGCCTTCTACATTTTCTATTTAATTTATAGCTGAAGTGAAACGCGGCTCAAGAATTTCATCGTTTCTCTGATAATTTGGTCAATATTAAACTTTGTTAACATGTTTTATAATTTTTTTACGAAATTTTGATAATTAGACATTTCAATACGTTTTACATGTATGACATTGTGCTCGCAACGGCTTAGTTTTCGAGATATAGCATAAATAGCGTTCAGGTAAGGGGTGATGCAAAGGAGATGAAAACTAGCTACCTCGAGTAGTTTGGTAAATGTGATGCAGAAGTAAAGGTTTAACTGTGAATTCTCCGAGTTAATTTATACAGAGCTCATACTTCACGGCCTTTTCTGAAATTTTCATTGATTAAAACTTAATGGGACTGCACTGGGCATATGTTAAATTTAGATATTTTCGACAACTGACCAGTTTATACTTTCTACTTCAAAATTAATTCATCGTGACAAGTTCACATCGCTAGAGCCAAGTCTTGCATTCAGTCTTGGCTCTATTCTACGGGATATTTACTGCAGTTGATCTGAAGATTCTACCGATCTATGGATTGCTTATATTCCCAGCAGAAATTTAGACGTGGAAGTGAGCCATACCAGTTGTAAAAATTGTACCAACATCTTTATATTTGCTCCCAGATCATCGAGTGCGACTTTCTTTCCTTTATTGAAGGTGCGAGTTAATGAACTAATCGCGTTGAGATCAGAGTAAATTAGAACTTACGTCTCGAATCAGAGGAACTGCTATCGCTGCCCCCCACTGAGATAGGGCTGCTCATTTCTACCGTGTACATTTCTTCTTCGTCTTCACTTGGTCCCGAAGACAAGGTTGTGCTCGAGTCAATCTTCCTGATGAGGGACATCTCTTCTAATATGAGCCTTTACTGCACTCTAAATTCAAAATTTTTTTAACTTGCAAACAAGAAGCTTCCGATCTGGAAAGAAAAAAAATTAGGTTAATGTTGAGGATTATTCGGAAATCGACATTTGATTTTTAGGTGCCTTAACATAGGTAATTAGATCGAAATAAGCAAGTTTTCTTCTATGCACTTTCCGTCGTAAATAAGCATTTTACGAGTTATAGCGGTGAATTAGTTACCGCAACTCAAGTGTTTGAAGCGGGAAGTAATTCATTTGGCCCGGCGAATGGCAACGCTGCAATGGCGCCTCGCTTCCGGTTTTCTCGTTTTCAAAGACGAAACTAAACCTACTACGCTAACTCGTAAAATATTCCTTTGACGAAAAAAAAGTGTATGGAAGAAAAGTAGTTTGTTTCGATGTTATTACCATGATTCAAGCAACTAAAGTTCGAAAATCGATGAGTAGCTGTTTATTTGAGCGCATTCGTCATCGAAGACGAAACTAAACCTACCGCTATAATTCGTAAAATAATCATTTACGACGGAAAGTGCATCGATGAAAACTAGTTTATTTCGATCTAATTTACTATGTTAATCATTCGAAAAGTGGATAATCTATTCCCGAATAATCCTCAACATTTACCAAAAGTTATATCATCGACGTGCACAAGATTTCCACGTTTCATCGTCATGGATATTTCACTTATGGTAAACTTTATCACAGAAAGGCCGATAAAAGTCGCTTTCCACAACGCACAGAAATTGTTCAAGGCTAATACTACAACTCAGGCACTCTATAATGCGAGTTAAGTATATTTTCCACTAGGAGTAACAAGTCCAAGGCAACCCGAAATACATTAACGATCAATCTATAAGACCAAGTTCAAGTTAACACGTTCACTGCGTATTGGGCCACATGTGTACCAAGAGGTAAATTGCCGGTAAATCTGAAGGAGATGACAGTTGTCGATTTTGTAAATTTCGACGCCTTATCATAGTTAATTGAATCAAAATAAACAAGTTTTCTTCCATGCACTTTTTGTATCAAATGAGTATTTTATTAGTTATAGCGGTAAATGACTTACCGCAACTCCAGTCTTTGAAGCGGAAAGAAATTCTTTGATCGAGTTGTATGGCAATACTGCAATGGCGTCTCGCTTCCAGCGCTCTGTCTTGAAAGACGCAACCAAACCTACCGCTATACCTCGTTAAATATTCGTTTGACGAAAAAAGTGTATAGAAGAAAAGTTGTTTATTTCGATGTTATTACCATGTTTCAAGCAACAAAAATTCGAAAATCGACGAGTAGCTGTTTATTCGAGCGCATTCGTCATCAATGACGAAACTAAACTTACCGCTATAAATCGTAAAATACTCATTTGAGACGAAAAGTGCATAGAAGAAAACTTGTTTATTTTGATTCAATTAATTAAGTTCAGGCACCAAAAAGTGGAATATCGACAACTGTCATCTCCTTCAGATTTACCAAATTGCCCACTAACGTGCCGGTATCAATGCACCACATTTTATGTTCCGCGATGTTTTTGCAAAATAATTATTATCATGCGAGGTAAAATATTATCGTTCAATGTATCCATCATACTCGTTAGGAAGAATTAAAATTTATTCAAGCTGTAAAATCGATTTCCCTATTCTGCTACTTACAACCTAACCAAACCAACTGATAACAACCGCGGAAACGCAGTGACCATAACAAATTATAAACTAAATTACTAGATGTCGAACTAAAGACTGCCAGGATTTTCCAATTAGCGTACAATTGTCACACATAAAAACAATTTCCGTTAAATTTACTACCATCTAATCACTAAATACATATTAGCTTATCCTTGCCATTGCTTGTTAAGCCGAGAAATCTTATAGTTCAAAACTTACGACACATGAAAAGATAAAATTGGACTATTTAATTTGGACATAAACGAGTGGAACAAGGTGTGTTCCCACACAGGATATCCAGCGCCTAGAAACAAAGTTAAGAAAGACAGGGATAGCGAAGGCACTAAGGAATGTAAAGAAGCAAAATGGGTACTAACGATAGAAGTACCGAAGGCCTACCTATGGCTGAGGTAACCCTCCTTCGGGCGACAGTTATAGCATAGGCTGGACAGTAGACAACCTCAAACTAGAGCCTATACAGCCTACTCTTCATTGACGTCATCAATTGCTTCATTGACAACGGTGTGACAATAGAAGAAAAATAGTACGCAAGGTAAATCGAAAATCCTTAGGACCTCAGTTTCATGATAATCTAGTCAAGTACAGAAATTCAATACCAGGCAGGCCCCAGCACCATAAACAAGCAGCTGCAGGCGACGTAGCACGGCAGTTTACTCTTGTTTAAATGTGCAACTTTTGGACACAAGTGACCCACAGAAATCAATAGTTGACACATGAAGCCTCGCTGGACTGCTAACTACGTATATTAAATCGGAACGTTACTTGAACGTCGTACCTAATGTTCGAAACGAAGTCTATGTACCCACGAATCTGAAATTTCGGTAAATCTGAAGGATGTGACGGCAATCGATTTTGTAAATTTCAGCGCCTAAACACAGTTAATTACATCAAAATGAAAGTTTTCTTCTATGCACTTTCCTTCTGAAATGAGTATTTTATTGGTTATAGCGGTAAATGACTTACCGCAACTCTAGTGTTTGAAGCGGAAAGAAATTCATCGATCGCGCGATATGGCCAGGTCTTGCTTACGACACGCTTGTCATCCAAGACAAAAGTAAGCCTACCGCTATACCTCGTTAAATACTCATTTGACGAAAAAAGTGTAGAGAAGAAAAGTTGTTTATTTCAAAGGTATTATCACGATTCAAGCAACAAAAACTCGAAAATCGATGAGTAGCTGTTTATTCGAGCGCATTCGCTATCAAAGACGAAACTAAACCTACCCCTCAACTCAAAATATAATCGTTTCAGACGGAAAGTGCATAGAACAAGACTTAGTTTGATGTAATTAAGTAAGTTTAAGCACTGAAAAGTGGGATATCGATTACTGTCATATCCTACCGATTTACAGAAAATTCAGCTAATATTCATCACTGCTCAAAAAGAAGTCAATGAATTCACGAATATGAAGTTACCGAGCTTTTTTTGACCGATTAAAAAGGTCCTCAGGCCCACAAGGAATGAATAACGTCACAGCGCTAGCGTTGGTGCGTCTTAGCTACGGGATGCGGTAGCCAATTTACCGTCCGAAGACCGCAATTGGATTCTCTGAGTCTCCCTCAAGTTCTGAAGGATAACATTCACAGAGTGAACCGCACGATGTTGCCACAAACTGGTGTTCAACTGCGCAAGAATGTCGTTAAGGAATCGCGAACAATTTTTGGAACATCGGGTTGAGAACAATCTTGACAGATCACCGTAGCTCAGGACTACTACTGGAGTTCTGTCGGAATATTAAGGAGAAAATTGAAATCGCTCAACTTTAGGCAAAAACGAGACCAAACTTTGAAATAGGAAAGTGCTGACGAGATCGAATGTGGGGAGCTTGAGAATTCATAAAAAGGATACTGGAAGTTCTAAAAGCTTAAGGATCATTAGTGGGATGCGAGATAGCTTAGAAGAATCCAAAATATTTTCACGTACTAAAAACCTAAGCATCGCTGCTAAGAATTTGACTGCTTTGTTACTGGACATTTTATTACCATTCCATTGTACGTTGATCTTTTATTTCAGACACGATTTGTTTTGTTAGCTGATGATAGAGCTGGACTCCGAAGCTTTTCCTAAGTAAAGACGATTAATTTCCTTGGAACTTTCTCCATTTTTAAGTTTCTGATTATCAGATGCTTGTTGTTGCGCTTCCGTTTTTTCTGCTAGGGACGCGCATGTGTGGACTCGGGGGTATTTCTAAGGGCTTGCGTCCCACGATTCTCAAGCGTTAACAAATGGGACGTATTAGTACACCTCGTATAGTTTGACTATTAGTACACCTCGTATGGTACTTGTCTAAGGAGGTCTTATATTTAGAAATTTTTAAAACCCAATATGTTACCTTGTATGTACCAACTTTCTTGGATATTGACATTTTTTCTTTCTTTATGGACGGCAACTAAAGTAAACGCACTGTCGCATTAGGCTGTTATATCTAATTGCGTGGCTATAGTCGAATGTTAACATAGGGATTGCAAAATTGAATCTCCTTCCTTCATTCCAGTAAGAGATGAATGGGATTTTTTAGCAAAAGTTTTCTTCACTCGTTGATTTTGCGTTTTATAAAGCTATGTTCTCTCAATCTTTTCTAAATGCAAGCCTTATTGACTACCCTGAGCTTGCGCAGGCGAGGAACCGATAAATGCAAGGCTAATTGGACTAATGGCACGTTCCTTGGTAATATAAAGTTTTCGTAAAAAATGCTCTCCCCAAAATTATTCTGTAAAAAATAAGTGTGCATTGAATGCTGGCAATGTAGCCCTTGCATGTTTCAATTGTAAAGTTCGCTACAAAATCAGACTATTGCATCCGTATGCGAAGGCCAGCGTGCGGCGTAAACAATAATTTATGTAAAAATTGGCAGCACAAAGAATGAGTTAAATAGCCAAGTAGGCAAAAGAGATCTTTTAGAGATAAGCCCCGCCACTAATACAACACAGAAGTTCACCCACTTGTAAGAATGTTTTAATCTTTCGTTTGAGAGTAATTTGAAGTCCATAGGTGCATTATTTCAAAAGTAACAAGTGGGTGAACTTAAGTGTTGCATTAGGGGCGGGGCGCATCAGGAAAAGATCCGGTAAAAGCATGTATGGAGGAGCTTGAGTCTTAGCTATCGCATTAGCGTAGGATTGGACCTTTCCTTGCGCGAATGAGTTTTAGAATGATAAATGAAGCAGCGGTGGATGACACCTGAGTAAGTTCATTATGGCTAAGTTTTAAAATGCACTGCGAAAAAGCAGTTAACATTAATGATTGTGCAATGTCTGCTAGATTCCGGGTGTTAGCAAGCCGAGAAGCTTTTCAATTTTTAATGAAAACTTTCATTTGTATTACTGGGATCTAAATGACATCGGAGTATTTTACGAATTTTTAACTGATGCAGTAGTCGTCTAGTAGCCCAACAAACGTACAAAATATCAGCACTGCGTTGAACAATTTTTTAAAGGATTATTTGCACCAATCGTGTAAAACATTGAGAGGACGCAAACCATACGATGCGAGGGAGTTTATAATGAAAACAAACAAGTGCGATGTAACAAATATTTATTCAAGTTATCAATAAATGACTATCTGATCACGCCAGCTCCACAGACCGGGCGCCACCAAAACCATCTCAATAGACAACAGTTTCCAGACGCCACACTCGGAGGAGGTGCAATTAACCAACTTTCTCTCTTGTTACAGTACTCGCTTTTGTTTGAATATTCTATAAGCTGGTGCCCCATTTTTTAATCATCACAAGTACATTATCAATAGTAATAATAAATATACATATTAAAAATCAAGCACATTCCGTCCGTATAAGACATATGACAAACTAAATGGAGTGTAATTTTGTCATCGATCGGGGAAGAGCCAGTCAAGTTGAATGATAACTTTTCTCAGGACTGCTTCCAACACATTTAAAAATATTTGAAGACATGCGATATGGACAAAAAAAGCATCCATGACGTCAATAAATATAAATTGAATGAATCCGTAAAATAAATATATTATTATCAGAACGATATGAACGCTCGGAGAATATAATGTTATGATGAAGTATAAGCAGGAGTCGTAGTTACATGCGCAATTGATGCTTCAATAATGATGCACTGCAAAGCAACATGACGCAGTTAAAGGAAGATAAGTGAGATCAAAGTTGCTTAAATGTTTCGGTAACTTACATTTCGTATACAAGGTAAACAGGAAATGCTGAAAACACAAACCGGAAAGTTTTTGGAGCGAACTCCAATCTAGGCAGAGGCACAATTGATTTCTTTGAACAACTCGTCACTATATCAAGAAAAGAAAAAAAAATTTACTGGAAGTTGATACAAAAAATCTTTACGTTGGTTTCTAAAAATTCTTCAATTCAAATGTGGCCAAGGTAATCATTTTTATGTGAAGTTAACCAAGTTCATTTCAAGACAAATGGTTGTAATCTCAAGATATCCAATTCTTATTTCACCATAAAATTAACTGGCTATCTCAAGGAAAGTAATTGTTATCCGGAGGTTCCAGATTGTTATCTCAAGTCAGGCATGGATCTACCACCACGGCAACCAACACCAACCATGGACAACCACACGAGTCAAGTTCGCTCAGCCAGTATCACCTCGCTCGTTCACAACAATTTCAAGTCCGCCTTAGTACAAAATTACAAAAATCATAAGATCACACTCATTTTTGTACGCACAAAATGCGTACAAAACAATTGAGCTGAAAGCCGTACATTCTTTCACAAGACTCGCGGCTTGCTACTACAAACCATAGAGCTCAATGCGTTGTTTTGCCTCTTGGGTTGGATTTTGAATCAAATTTCGAACAGGAACTTTATATAAAATGGGTTTCATTGCAAACCTACAGAGCTACGCAATTTGGTATATGGAACGTAAATGTCACACTCCGTGTGGAGAATAAAACTCGTAGAAGTTCGGTTAAAATCACTGCGGAGTCGATATGGAAGTTCATTAATTTTCGATGATCAGCCAATGACTGAGATGTATAAACCAACTTCAGTCTAGAGCTTTAAACGAGTACTGTGTAACCTGCAATTCAAATCAGCGACATTTATCATTTAAAAATCATTTTTTATCATTTAAAAAGTTGTCCGTTTTTCAAAACTTCGATCATCTATGTGGCTTCTCCATCTATGTGGCTTCTCAGTTATGCTTCTCCATTCCACACAAAGTTCAAATGCGCGGCGACAAAGGTAGACTTTAGATCAGGGGTTCCCTACCAGGGGTGCTCGTACCTCCTTGTGGTGCGAGAAGATATTCCAGGGAGTGTGAGAAAACTCTAAGTAAATAATATGATATTGGCTATATGTAAGCATTTCTACTTCAGAGGCTGCGAGAAAAGTCCAGGTAAATAATTAGATTTTGGCCATATGTTGGCATTTTTATTTCAGGGGCGCGAGGTTCGGATGAAATTTCTTTATGGGTGGGGGTGGAAAAAAAAATCGGGAAGCTCTGCTTTAGATAGACACTTCGCCTGATTGAATTTCTAGGTTAAGAGATTGCAATGCAGGGTTCGCCGCTCTCGGGCCGCGAGGCACGAAAGATGTTGAGCACAACACCCGACTTTTGGCAACATCGACCCTCTTCTGAAGAATTTCGGTCTCCCTCGCCAGCGCCAGCACAACAATGCTGGAATCCAGCGTGGCCTCTGCTCCAGCTACGTGAACTGGAAAGAAATTCATCCTAAGCAACACGAGAAGTTGTGAGAAACTTGATTCATTCTTCCCCAATAGAAGATGGACGGAACGCTTCACATCAACATGGCTCATTATTCCGTTACGTGGAGAAGGAGCCCTGGATGAGAATTTAAAACGCATTTAATCTAAACGACTAAGCCTGAGATTTATTATCGCCTGCAATCAAGCTATAAAGAGCGAGATGAAGTGCGTGAATTGATCATAGCTCTGTCAAATGTTTTGCCAAATTTGAGCCCGTTAAATTGTTGTGATCGGTGCAAATTTCAAGCGATGATAAATCTCAGGCCTAATCGCATAGATTTCGCATTTAAATTTAAACTTTAAAACTTAAATTTAAAATTTAAAATTTAAAATTTAAAATTTAAAATTTAAAATTTAAAATTTAAAATTTAAAATTTAAAATTTAAAATTTAAAATTTAAAATTTAAAATTTAAAATTTAAAATTTAAAATTTAAAATTTAAAATTTAAAATTTAAAATTTAAACTTGAAATCTATGCGATTAGGCCTGAGATTACTGTGGTGTGGCCTGCTGTGGTGTGGCCTGCTGTCAGCTACCCTCCCATAGGGACGATAAGCCCGGTATATGTATGTACGTATGTAAATTTTAAATTTTAAATTTTAAATTTGAATTTTATATTCTTTTTTTTAATGCTAACTTTTTTCTAAATAAATTTTAAATTCTAAATTTATGTTTGAATTTTAAGTTCTCATTCAGTGCTCCTTCTCTAAATAACAACGTAAAATCTTTGTGAAGAGTTTCGTCAATCTTCTGTCAGAAAAGACTAAAACAAGACGAATTGTATACAAACGCGAAATATGCAACGCAAATGAGAAAAAGTGAACTCACAGTACATAAACATGAAAGGAAGAAAATTTATTTTGGATAACAATTCAATACGGCCAAATATATATATATATATATATATATATATATATATATATATATATATATATATATACTGTATATAATGCAACATTGAAGAGCCTGTCATTCTCGTAATTTTGCACGTCTCATTCAATGGTCTGGACCTCGCAGTGTGTTGTAAGAAACAAACTTTTAATTTCTCACGGCATCTGACGAATTCTTATGACTATGTATCAACAACGTAATTAAGAAGAAAACATTTTTGTAGAACAAATACTACTGCATATTCTCATGAAATATAACTTTCAAAACAAAAGGTAGAAGAAAACTCTAGAGCTAAGTCTCATTTGAAGAGCAAACCAAGTGAACCAATGGGGAAGCAATACGTACATTTGACTTACGTTCGTAGGCCCAAGCCTCGTCAGGAACATTCAACTTTCTCTTCACATCGGCCAGCTCAGACTTGAGCAGCTCTTGACGAGTCTTGAGGGCCGCGATTTCCTCCTGATTTCTTTGTTCCTTCTGCAGCTGCAGACACTCGGCAGTCCGGGACCGACTTTCGTAGCGCTGGATATCTTCCTCCGTGAACTTCTGAAGCTGCACTGGAGGCAGATGAGCCCCTTTTGGTACAGACCTGTGAGGTCCTTTCTGCCTTTCCCGCCTGTGTTCTTCATCCATTTCCGAGTCTTGCGACGAGCTGAAAGAAGAAGAACATTCGGAGTCGCGAGCCATGCTTCCGTACCCGGATGACTCTCCTAAGGACGGCGTTGTGCCAATCGAGCTGCTGGTGCCTGACTTGGTCGTGATTCCAGGTTGGACCGGCAATCTTTTTGAGTTATTACCTTTTGGAGCATTGGCCTCCATGCTCCAAGAAGGGTCACCAGCTTCTCTAGGCGTCGAGAGTTCGAGGGTTATACCAGAATCATGACCAGAGTCATACCCTTCGACAGGAGTGGTCTGGTAAGAAAAAGACGAACTCGTGCCAAAGTTGCTGGCGTTGTAGGAGGTGCCTTTGTAAGACTGCTGATTTTTTGACGCCGACCACCGGCCAACCCCTCCTAAGGCAGATGAATTAGAAGAAATATCTCCCTTCCAGCTGGCACCACTGCCGCTACTGCAGCTCTTGCTTAGGTTCTGCGAGGGCGCTCGAGAGGGAGACCGTAACAAGTTTTTTGAAGGTCCCAATTCTGGAGATTTGGAGCCATCGCCACTCTTCGTTGAATGTTGAAGCTTTAATTTCCCGCTGCTACTGCTTTCTTTCATTTTGGAATTTTTCTTACATTCATTTTTAAAATTTGTTTTAGAAACTTTATAAGGAGCTTTAGATTTCGTCCGCCCTACGCCGACGCATAAAAATTTAGAAAATTTCGAGGTTCTTACAACGTAGTCGGAGTCGTCGCTAACGTTACTGAGACAATCACTTTCGTTATCACTTTGCCGTTCGACCGGATCGACATGGGACACTTCTACGTCAAGTTTTGAAAGCGAATAATTGCTATATTGCACGGGATTACGTAACACAACGTTTGCTTCCACGTCTTCGATAAAATCAGGCACCGAAACTCCGTTCATTGGAACCCGGTCGTTCTTTATAGGCACGTCGATGGAGCTATTGAGGGTTTTCATTTCTAAAGTATCAAAATCACACAAGTTAATACTAGTTTCGGACCTATTCTTTAGAAGGCTATAATGTGAACCTTTTTCAGATTCTTGCCAAGACAGCAACGCTGGAGCGGTTCCCTCAAAGCTGTCTTGGCTGTCACACCTACAAGTCTCGCTGCCACGAGGTACATCTGAACTACTACTCAACTGACAGTCTTGAAACTTATCGAGATACTCGTCCGCTACGGAACTTTGCACCACGCCGTTGCGTTTCGTTCTGCCGCAAGAACTGCAAGCAAATTTCCCTTCTACAGGAATTAAGTCGCTGCTGATGCTTTCATAGTCGTCGACCTCGGGCTTCTGATCGTCTATGAGAGAGTCGCGGCTGTTGGCTAGGATTTCCAGCAAGGAGGACGGCTGGAGCGTCCGAGCGTTGGAATCGTCGGCCTGGATCTGCGAGTTGGGCTGGGCCAGGGTCTGGTAAAGCGCGTGGATTTTGGCCAATTCCCTCAAGTTTCTGTTGGTTGAACTCGTTGACAAGTCTTGACCGAGCTTGGCGTACTCTGTGACCTCGAAGAGACTGAAGGGTCGAGAGTCGTCGTCGCTGTCGTCTTCGTCTCCCGTTTCTCCCATCTGAGAGTAGGAGTCTGGAAGACGAGAACAAGGTTAAAACAAAAGTCGTTGTGAGAGTAGGAGTCTGGAAGACGAGAACAATGTTTGAACAAAAGTCTTTAAGAGAGTAGAGTACGTGAAAGGGCGAAGGTTTGAGTGCGGCTAGATTAGTTTCTATTTTACCTTATAGGATTTACAGTATGAAAAGAAAAGAAATTAATCTTATTCATTTGAATAATTTGTCTTCTGAGTGTAAAGTGGGTGCAGTGAATACTGCATCTGAACACGCAGTTAAAATAGAAAATATGAGTAGGCGTGCTACTTCTGTTATTTTACAACTTTAAAAATTGAGGAGCACATGAAAACAAACCCACGATTGATTAGTTGACAAAATCATTCGTTCAAGACAAAATTGGTAGAATTTTCGGTATCACGGCTACCGAGACAAAACTGATGCAAGGCAAAATTGATGCAAGACAAAATTGATGAAAATTTCGGTACCACGGCTACCGAGGCGAAACTGATGCAAGGTAAAATTGATGCACGGTAAAATTGATGCAAGACAAAATTGATGCAGGACAAAATTTATGCAGGACAAAATTGATGCAGGACAAAATTGATGCACGGCAAAACTGATGCAAGACAAATTTGATGCAAGACAAATTTGATGCAAGACAAAATAGACGGAAATTTTAGTGCCCCAGCTACCGACCAGTGAAGGTAGACGCGCAGGTGAGGTTCTCCTCAGACAGCACCCGCAGCGGGTGGTCGTCCCCAGTGCTGCTGCTGGTGGGTGTGCTGCTGCTGCCGCTGGACACTGATGTCGACATCAGGTCTTGTTCGCACACCTGCTCGTAATGGGAGGGTTAGGCCACAAGAAACGTACGCTGAGTAATGCTCTTCTTACGAGAAGTCTGAACTCATAGAAATAATTCTACGCAGATTATGGGCTTGACTTCACTTTGTATGCACGATTGCACTCACGATTGCACTAACGATTACACCCTCAATTGCACCCTCGACTACACCCTCAATTGCACCCTCGATTTTACCCTCTATTGTACCCTCGATTGTACCCTAGATTGTACCCTAGATTGTACCCTCGATTGTACCCTCGATTGTACCCTCGATTGTACCCTCGATTGTACTCTCGATTGTACCCTCGATTGCACTTTCGTTTGCACGCAAGATTGTTGATTCGACTCCAGCCTTTACACAAGTGATTCTACTTCAAATTTGCACTACTGCAATCCAACTCAAACATCCCGTTACAAAATGTGAAGCCTTAACACCTTGGCTGCTGGGTGACCCACCTGTGGTCACTGTGGGGATTTTCATGATGAGGGTGATCCACCATTGATGACTAACTGCGTTTTGATATATACCCAAACAGAGCCAGTTGACTATACCCAGTTAATTTTTTGTACATTCGACAGTTGAATGTTGAAATTGAGCGTAATTGAAATTGAATGTTGAAATTGATCGTAATTGAAATTGAATGTTGAAATTGATCGTAATTGAAATTGAATGTTGAAATTGATCGTAATTGAAATTGAATGTTGAAATTGAGCGTAATTGAAATTGAATGTTGAAAATGAGCGTAATTGAAATTGAATGTTGAAATTTAGCGTAATTGAAATTGAATGTTGAAATTTAGTGTAATTGAAATTGAATGTTGAAATTGAGCGTAATTGAAATTGAATGTTGAAATTGAGCGTAATTGAAATTGAATGTTGAAATTGAGCGTAATTGAAATTGAATGTTGAAATTGAGCGTAATTGAAATTGAATGTTGAAATTTAGCATAATTGAAATTGAATGTTGAAATTTAGCGTAATTGAAATTGAATGCTGAAATTGAGCGTAATTGAAATTGAATGTTGAAATTGAGCGTAGTTGAAATTGAATATTGAAATTGAGCGTAATTGAAATTGAATGTTGAAATTTAGCGTAATTGAAATTGAATGTTGAAATTGAGCGTAATTGAAATTGAATGTTGAAATTGAGCGTAATTGAAATTGAATGTTGAAATTGAGCGTAATTTAAATTGAATGTTGAAATTGAGCGTAATTGAAATTGAATGTTGAAATTGAGCGTTATTGAAATTGAATGTTGAAATTGAGCGTTATTGAAATTGAATGTTGAAATTAAGCGTAATTTAAATTGAATGTTGAAATTGAGCGTAATTGAAATTGAATGTTGAAATTGAGCGTAATTGAAATTGAATGTTGAAATTGAGCGTAATTGAAATTGAATGTTGAAATTGAGCGTAATTGAAATTGAATGTTGAAATTGAAGGTAATTAGAGTTAAATTTCAATATTCAGCATATCCCTCAGCAGCTTAAGCATTTAGCTCTAATTCTTTAGCATAGAGAGTAAGATGGCGTTAGGCTACTAGATCACTTTTGATTGCCCAATACACCTAAATTAAGGCTTCTAAACATGAAATTTGACGGTAAAAACTATTAAACTTTTAAAAACTACTACATGACGGTAAAAGCTATGCCATTTATCAGCACTACAGGATTGTTAAATGCGAGTGAGTTTATATGAAAACCAAAAAAATGTGAAAAACACATAAAAACACCATTCAGTTATTCCCCTTTGGTTAATCAAATGCAAATTACTCTATTGTTTACTTTATAGTTATTCCCCTTTGGTTAATCAAATGCAAATTACTCTATTGTACTCATATGCATAATTACTCTACTACTCCGTTCAATGACAATTGCCCAATAGAGTGTAAACAAAAAATTTTACCCGAGTTCTACAAAAAATTACACTATGAAGTGTAAAAAACTGTTTAATTTTGGTCTCAACAATGTTCTGTAATAAAGTGTTAAAAAAACCTGTTTCACCTGAGTTCCAGTTATGATTACCCAATACGGTGTAAAAAGAAATGTTCCAGCCGAGTTCCCTAAATAATTATCCAATAAAATGTAAAAAACATGAAATACTTATCCAATAAAGTGTAAAAAATATTTTGCCTGAGTTCCACCAATAATTTCCCAAATGAGTTGTAGAAAACATGAAATAACTAATCAATAAAGGGTAAAAAACGTGAAATAATTATCCAGTAAATAGTAAGAAAACATTTCACCCTGAGTTCCACCTATATTTTCCCAATAAAGTGTAAAAAACATTTTACCTGAATTCCAAAACTATTTTCTCAAATAAAATGTAAAAAAGCATGAAATAATTACCCAATAGAGTGTAAAAAGCATAAAATAATTACCCAATAGAGTGTAAAAACGCATATTTCACCTGAGTTGCACAGTCGACGGACACGACCGGGTAGGCAGGCAGGTCGACAACCAGCATCTCGTCCGACGGTCGGCCACCAGCGGACAACCCGCGACCGTCCTCGCGTCTCGAGCCACAGTCGCGGTCGTTTGTTCCTGATGACGTAGACGTCTTTCTGACGCACCTCTTGCGGTAGACGACGTGCTTTGTGCCTTCACTCGACGCGTGACTTCTGAGTCCTTCAGATGGACTTCTCAAGGGTGGAGTTCTCCCTCCAACTGACGTGTTTCTCGATTCACTTGAAAGATTTCTCACTCCGTTCGCAGCGTTTCTGTTTTGGTGCGGTGAGCTTCTCACAAGCACGGGCGTCTTTGATTTACCATCACTAGATCTTCTCAAAGATCCGCCGAACTCTGAAGATTCTTCGTCAGCCTCGTTACCGTCGTCGCCGGCGGCTCTGCTGCTGCGGAGTGTGCCCATTTTAGACTGCGAGTCCAGTTCGCTCTCCACGTCACCGGCACGCATTTCTGCTTCTTCAGCTGCCACAGCTGACTCCAGCTCTGGTTCCTCCAGCACCGTAGCTGAACGCAGAGTAAAATTACGGGTCAATATGTATGCATGTTTATATTTCCTGGCGTTAATACTTATTTAGTAATTGGTAACCAAAATGTAGGAATTGAAATGATTGAAAACGGTTGAGCCTCAACATGGCAATTTTCTCAAAAAAAATTGCACTCAATTACTATCGAACCAACAAAAATTTTGCAAGTTACGTGAAAGCTAATGAACCCCCATGCTGCACGGACACATTCAGTCTTAATGTAAACGAAAAAATTTTCTACGCTACTTGCCCAACAAATACTCAAATCAACGTTCTTCTAGAACACCAGATCAAATCCCATAGACTCACCCAATCCTTGATGAATTTGTCTCTTGCATTCTTCTTCCTCACAAGAGAGCAATGAGCTCAGCTCCTCACACTCCTCAGCGAGGGCCTCACACTGCGAGCAGACATCGTCGATAGAGAGCTCACCACCTAGAGACGTCGTCTCAGGAGATGCTCTACCTTTGGTAGAGCAGTCGGAGACTACCATCTTGTTGGTCTCATCTGCGCTCGATATTTGGATGTGGTCCAGTGAAGGTTCCTGTTCTCCTAAAATTTCCAACCCACCACTCGGAATCAAGTTCTTTCTTTCGAGTTCCTCGATGAGACTTGGTTGTTCTAGAGCTGGCACTCCTGACGCCGATGGGTCTTCACTCAGAGTGTCGACGTCGCTGCCATTTGTGGACTCATCGCACACGCGGAACTGAGTCAGATGGGTCAAGGAGGTTGACTCAACCTTCTCTTGACTTCCTTCTTTTTCGCTTGGCTTCGCGGGTGCGCCATGTGACAAAGTAACCGTGTTGTTGTTGTTGGAAGCGTTGGCGCTGCTTTTATCATCCGGCGTAGCTTTGACGCCCGTGATTTGGTTGACGACTTGAGCCGTTTGGACTTCAACCCACTTCTCGATCATGGATTTCTTGTGATCGTCCATGAACCCGTAAGTGCCAGGCTGCCCGGAGGACGTTGCTGCGGAAATTTGAGTTCCGTTGCTCTGCGTACTCACTTGGGGTCCATCCACCCACGTCTCATCCTGCTGTTCTCCTCTGGTGTTTGGCCGAGCAGAAACGACTCGGGATTTATGCACTCGAGGTCCGTCGATCCATTGCTCATCGGAGGGAGTTTCTGGTTTTGAGTTTCGGGGAACTTCTATTGTGTGGTTTCTTGTTGGGATAACAGAGCTGCTGTGTAATAGTCTTTGCTGTGGTGGTTCTATGAATTGTGGCTGTTCTATCGATGTCTGCTGCTTCTCCAGCACCTTTTGCTGTTCCCTGAGACAATGTTCGTTAAATAGCTGCTGCTGGTGCAACTGCTGTTGTGTGAGTTGATAATATCGCATGTTCTGTACGTTCGAAAATTCCTGATTAGGTGATAGAGCAGTAGGCACTAAATCGTTCGGTTCTTGATACGCATTGTAATTGTGCAGCTTATCACTCGAACCGAAACTAGTCATTGGAGACTGGTTACCATTCACAACATTGAGATTGTCTTCATGACTCTTGCTCTGCAGGTTATTGTTTTGTCTTGAGCTACAGAGGCTAGAGAAAGGTTTGAAAGTCGATAAGAAAGGCTTTTGGGGTAAGTTCTGCCCTGATGTGGGGTAATTTATCTGACTAACTCCGGGTTGGTGGCGAATGAACCCAGCTTCGAGGGGATGGAACCTATTGTTGTTGCTGTTGACGCTGGCGATGGAATTGTTACTCACAGTTCTGGGAGGAGGACACGGTTTTCTTTTGGGGAAAGGTTTCCCATTGGGGACAGACCGTGAGGTCGGGGTTGGACTTGCGGAGGCAGTCCGTCTCATGCTTGGAGTGGGACTTGCAGACTGGGCTCGAAGTTGCTCCAAAGACCGCAGCCTTTGGAGGGCGGGTTGGCGGGGTTGTCGTATGTGGTGAGGCATGAAAATTGGCGGGTGTTCCCCGTCTGTTGAGTCCCCAGGCCCGCCGCCGCCTATGTATATGACAGTGTCGCAGCTCTGGTCTGAGGAGGAGATGTCCAGAGAAGAGGATCCAGCAGATGTCTCGCCTCCGGACGATCTCCTCGAGCCAGAGGAGCCTGACGAACTCCCGCTCGTCATGCCCTGAAAGGATAATAGATGTTATTGTGTGATATTGTGAATTTCAATAATGCAGCATCGACAAAAGCAATGAATGTGTTCAGTTTTCTCATATAAAATAAAATTCACCGTGTATTATTCTGAATTTCAGTTATGCAGCATCGACAAAAAGGATGGATGTATTTGTTTTATCATATTATGGCACACCTACACATGATTATAACGCTAGCTTCAAAAAAGTCGTATTAGATTTCTTTCAGGAATCTTTTCATTGATCTCATTGCTTTGACTCACTGTGCAAAATAAGGTTAGATAAAAAGATATTTTAGCATACCAAAATGTGAGCGTCAAACATTCCGAACACAAAACTCAGACTCGTCGGAGGAATTCAATTTAATCCGCAAAAATTTTTTCTGAAAAACGTATTGAAATCTTCAACTTTCTTTCGGTTTACTCGTTCATTTGATCCGCGTCGACAACATTCAAAACAATGGAACTGAAGACCTATGTAAAAATTAAACCTGCACATCCTAGGATCAATGAATTACCTGATTTACGAAAATTGAATTTGCACCCTGCCCAACCTAGAACCCTGACTCACCCTGATTTTCTTGCGGCGTGTGCGGTGCACGCGAGCCGCGAGCTGCAGGGTGGTGAGGTTGTGGTGCGCGTGCCGTGCAGCGGGCGAGACGTGCACCACGAGCGCCGTGTGGCACGTCAGCGACGCCAGCGCCTCTCGTAGCACTCCCGTCAGCCGGTTGTCTCTGGTCACGCGCGAATGGGTAAAGTTAAGTAAATGCAAGTCAGGAAAGTAGTAAAAAAGTAGAAGACATGGCAGCAAAGTAAAAGTAAAGACGAAACAGTAAAACTGTAGAAGACAAGTTAGTAACGTAGATGTAAATAAAGTAACGACATATAAGTAAAACAGTAAAACTGTAGAAGACATGTTAGTAACGTAGATGTAAATAAAGTAAAGTAAAGATATATCAGTAAAGTAGATGTAAATAAAGTAAATTAACGACATATCAGTAAAAGAGTAAAACAGTAAAAGCTATGTGAGTAAAGTATAAGTAAATCAAGTAAAGTGAAGACACGTCAATAAAATGCGCGCTCATTTTTGCACCTAACGAATGGAACACAAACGAATAATGTAAAATAAAGACAATTCAGTAAAACCAAAGCTCATTTTTACTACTACGATATACATCACTAGTGTACACGGCCCGTCACAAATGCCTGGATTCGATATTTTCCCTTAAACAAATCCTCCAGACGTGGATGCCCAACAAATATATCCATCCCAACAGTACGCGCCATTAAAATATTCTTGTACTTGTGCACTGGTGAAACTCGTATCACAGATACGGTCATTGAGCGTCCTTGTGAGCGTCACAGACACACGCAACAAGCGGACACCAAACAAATTAACCAACACGCTAAGAGTATTATAAGGTGAGAAGATAACATTAACAACGACATCAACAATAACACCAAAATAACATAAAAAATAGCATTAGCATCAACGATAACGTTTACATCAACATTAACAATGACATAAAAATAACAATACTAACAAAAACAAAAACAACAGTCCCCTCACCGGTGCGGGAGGTACTTCTGGCCATCAAAGATGGCGAGGAGGACGGACGTGAGGCTGCTGAGGGAGAGGCTGCTGCTGCCATGTCTGGCGCTCATGTCTCCCATGTCTACCAGGTGTAGTCTGCTCCGGCCACCCACCACTGCAACCACCACACGAGTCATGTCTACCGAGCATCACTTGCAAAATTCACTTCCTTCGTAAATACTTTCATTTCGCTATTTTGAACCATTAATTCTTATGTTTATTGGATATTCAAATGCTAAGTTTTTTATCAAATTTGATTGTGGACTTGTTATGACTGTTACCATTGAAATGGTTTCATTACCGTTAAAAGGGCTTCATTACCATTAAAATATTTCAGTCTTTACTATAACAGCTTTATCACTATTGAAAAGGTTTCATTACCGTTCTCAATTAATGCAATGGGAGACTTGGGCAGTCATCAGAAAGGAAACAAGATAAATGGAACTGCTAAATTTCAAAATTAATAAAGCAAATTGATACACCCAATATCGTCGAGACTGCTGGGTGTCGGTGTTCATCCAAATGACACTACGACCTTCTTTTCTTCCATCGTCGTAATCCATCGTCGACATTGTGACCTCATGTCGTCCTTTGTTTTTTTTGAAAATATTTTCAGTCATTGCGCTACCAAGGCGCGATTTCTTGTATTAAGTTATCAATCGGAAATACGCTTATACTATGTGTTTAAACAAGAATGACTTATAATCTTGTTCGCAAAATAATATTTTTGAACACGGAATACTAAATATTATCCTCTACTCAAAATAACATTCCAGCGGCCAAAAACTACGTACCTCCGCCTTTGCCATTCTTGTCGACCGCGTACTGGTACACATGGAGGGAATATACCAAACTAGCTGAGCCGGGGAATATGGTAGCGCCTTGTTGTTGCTGTTGTTGTTGTTGTAGTACCTGTTGACGGAAGATATAATGATCAAGTTGAGGTAAGACATTTCAAGTTTGTCGTGTGAACATGGTATTTATTCGTCAATGATCCCACGTCCGTTGTGACTACTTCTAGTTTATAATATAAAAACGAGATTCATTGGCCAATGATCCCACGTCTATTGTGACATGTAAAGTTCGTGGTGACGTGACCGTCATGTAAACAAGGGATTTAGGGCCTCCTAATGTATTGTAATCAAGTCGAGCTGCTTCTATATACATCAAACTGTTATTATTCATTTTGAGTATTTGTCGTTTAAAATGTGATTGAATTCAGGAATATTCAAGACGCACAGAAATTTCATCCGAGGGACGTTGAATTTCGTTTGAGGGAAAATGAATTTCGATTTAGGGAAAATGAATATCGTTTGAGGGAAAATGAATTTCGTTTGAGGGAAAATGAATTTCGTTTGAGGGGAAATGAATTTCGATTGAGGGAAAAAAAATTCGTTTGAGGGAAAATGAATATCGTTTGAGGGAAAATGAATTTCGTTTGAGGGAAAATGAATTTCGTTTGAGGGAAAATGAATTTCGTTTGAGGGGAAATGAATTTCGATTGAGGGAAAAAAAATTCGTTTGAGGGAAAATGAATTTCGTTTGAGGGAAAATTAATTTCGATTGAGGGAAAATAAATATCGATTGATGGAAAATGAATTTCATTTGAGGGAAAATGAATTTCATTTGAGGGAAAATGAATTTAATTTGAGGGAAAATAAATTTCGATTGAGTAAAAATTAATTTCGTTTGAGGGAAAAATAAATTTCGATTGCGTTAACTAGCATAAAAATGGTCAAGAGTAAAAAATACCTGTCCTTTGGTAATTTTTGACAGTAGTTAATATATCTTCAAGTTTTTGACGGCCAGCAAAAACTTTAAAATAGAGCGTTGGTGTCATGGCATTCCAGCACTCACGGAGGAGAGCGCCAGCGAAGACCTCCCCGCCAGCGCGACGTCGAGGTACTGAGCGGCAGCCTCCGCGTGGGGGGCCCGCAACTCTGCCAGGGATGCCAACACCCCGCCCCCCACCGCCCCCCCGCTCTCACGGAACCCGCCCCCCACACAACCCTCACCCTCTGGAATAAAAAATTATGGTCGTGAAAAATACAGATTCGTGTACGAAATTTTTATCTCTAATGAGCTGTTGCAGAAAAAATACGCTGATTCGTGTATGATCTTTTTAACTCACTGTGATCAGATGTGACAGAAAATATGTGGAAATATGGTTACCAAATTGAGCTTTTTGTTCACAAAATTAGAAAATTTATTGTTTTGAATGAATATTACCTATGTAAATAGGGTTGCAAACTGTCCTTTTTGTATACAAAATTACAAAATTCATAGTTTTGAATGAACATTACATCTGTAAATAGGCTTCCCAAATGATCCTTATTGTATACAAAATTACAAAATTACTGTTTAGAATAACCATAACCCTCACCTTGACTGCTATACTGGGCAAGCAAGTCTTTAACGTTGCTGCCCGTCGCGTCGATCGCGACCGCAGAGACGCGCACGCTGAACCGCATCCCAGACTTCGTCTTGAGTTCGTTGATGCTTTTGTACAGCCACGCTATGCAGCTGGGGATGACCCCGAGCTGCTGTTGGTCCCCATGCAACCCCACCATCGTGTAGGACTTCCCCAGGAGGGCCCCACCGAAGCACAGGATGCAGCCGTCATTCCCCGCCAGCACCGCGTGCAGCACGTCCACCGCAGCGCCCGCCACCACGTCCGTCTGTGGACGTGACAGAATAAAGGATGCTTGTTTTGTTCCAGTCAAGCCTGATACATAATATCAACTTGTACATTGGTTTTTCAAATGCCTCATAACTAACACCAGGACGCCATGACGGTTACCCCCGGACAAGCCGGTACCCATTTCCGACACCTGGGTAGAGTGGGGAATTGTGGCTGAGTTCTCCCTTTTCCCAACGGGGAGAAACGCCGGGCGGCACTGCCCGGATTTGAACTCCCGACACCTTCTCGTAACCACTCGGCCACGGTGAGCCATCATCGTTCACTGCGTTAATTAATCTAAAGCCACACGTGAAATTAAAGTCGTTCCTGAACAAATGTGAGCGGGGTTTGCGCTCAAAAACAGTTGTTCATTTACGTAGAAATCTTTGAAGTAGATTCTTGAAACTCCCGTAGTTGAAGTTTAAATTTTTTTCTACCAAAAGTATGATGAAGAAACTCATAATTACTTGCGCCCCAAAATTTAAATGCCGTATTAATAGCACCCTCGTCATAATTTATTCAACAAAACATGTCATAAAAAATCTCAAAATTATTTGCTCAAAAAAATATTACATTGATAACACCCCTCACACATACCTGAGGGTCGTCTTGGCTGTAGACCTGATCGAAGGCGAACATTTTGGGGGCCACAATCCCCAGTCTGGGGTCCCGTGGGGCAGGGGCGAGGGGGTCGACGAGGGTAACTTGACGGCGCTTCTTGTCGAGGGCAAGCACGGCGGCCTCGTGCTCCAGCAGCCGCACGAGGGGAGACACGCGCAGCACCACGCGGATCTGAGGGTAAGGGGGTCGTACGTCAGGCAGCTGCAGGCCTAAAATTATAAATTGTGGAATAGTACATTGAAATTCAAGTATGAGCAATATAAAAGAAATTCAGGCATAAATATTATAAACGAACAGCACGCGTAAAGTTATCAGTTGTGAAATGGCGCGTTGAAATTTAGGCATGTACATTATAAACAAACTGTATTCTTAGAGTTAAGACTTCTGATACAGCACCTTGAAATTACGCTATGAATACCATCAAAAAACTAAAGGCTCTGTATTATGAGTTCTGGAATATTACCTTGGGTGCCTTGAATATTACCTAGTTCTAATTCGCTACTTAACGCCACTCTGTAATTCACTACGAAACGATACTTTCAGAAGTAAGTTAGCACTGGGATGTTATCCGCTACTTAGCGCCGACCCTACCGCTTAGCGCAGCCGTGATACTACTTAGCGCTGCTCTCAAAACTTAGCGCTACGCTGTAATCCGCTACTTAGCGACCTCTCTCCAGCACTCTGGTGAACGAAAAGAGAAAAAAAAATTTTTACAAATGTTTTTTTGCAAAAATTTTTTTTGAGAGTAGTGTGCGTGTTGTCTTTCATGAGCTGGTGCACCGTGAAAGCGAACGCGTTTCGCAGGAAATGTATCAGGTTCGATACCCGGTGATGCCAGTTCGATGGTTCTTCCCGTTGGGAAAAGGGAGAACTTGGCCACAATTCCCCACTTTACCCTGGAGTGGAAATGGGTACAGGCTTGACTGAGGGGAATAGGAGATAATGAGTTCGGATGTTGATTTTAAAACATTAGGTAAATACATGTTCAAATTAGTATGTGTTAGGCATCATTCGAATACAACATTCCTCTGGAATGTTGCCTTAAAGGTTGCCTTAAATAAAAACTTGTGTCTCCCTAATCTTTCATGTAATCCTCGTATAATTCATGCTTCTAATTCATCATTGATCACGTTTATGACACCCACTGTTTTTTTAGACACTAATCGCTAGCATGAGTCTACCTCGTGTAACTTACGTACCGTGAGCGGAATTTACTTATGAGTTGAATGCAATCATAGATTGTAGTCAGGATCGAACGTTTTGGGAATTGTACGTGTGAGTGACTATACGCGTGGGTGACTATACGCGTGGGCGACTATACGCATGAGTGACTATCCGCGTGGGTGACTATACGCATGAGTGACTATACGCGTGGGTGACTATACGCGTGGGGTATACTATACGCGTGAGCGACTATACGCGTGAGCGACTATACGCATGAGCGACTATACGCGTGAGCGACTATACGCGTGAGTGACTATACGCGTGAGTGACTATACGTGTGGGTGACTATACGCGTGAGTGACTATACGCATGAGTGACTATACGCGTGGGTGACTATACGCGTGAGTGACTATACGCGTGAGTGACTATACGCGTGAGTGACTATACGCGTGAGTGACTATACGCGTGAGTGACTATACGCGTGAGTGACTATACGCGTGAGTGACTATACGCGTGGGTGACTATACGCGTGGGTGACTATACGCGTGGGTGACTATACGCGTGGGTGACTATACGCGTGGGTGACTATACGCCTGGGTGACTATACGCCTGGGTGACTATACGCGTGGGTGACTATACGCGTGGGTGACTATACGCGTGGGTGACTATACGCGTGGGTGACTATACGCGTGGGTGACTATACGCGTGGGTGACTATACGCGTGGGTGACTATACGCGTGGGTGACTATACGCGTGGGTGACTATACGCGTGGGTGACTATACGCGTGGGTGACTATACGCGTGGGTGACTATACGCGTGGGTGACTATACGCGTGGATGACTATACGCGTGGATGACTATACGCGTGGATGACTAAACGCGTGGGTGACTAAACGCGTGGGTGACTAAACGCGTGGGTGACTAAACGCGTGGGTGACTATACGCGTGGGTGACTATACGCGTGGGTGACTATACGCGTGGGTGACTATACGCGTGGGTGACTATACGCGTGGGTGACTATACGCGTGGGTGACTATACGCGTGAGTGACTATACGCGTGGGTGACTATACGCGTGGGTGACTATACGCCTGGGTGACTATACGCCTGGGTGACTATACGCGTGGGTGACTATACGCGTGGGTGACTATACGCGTGGGTGACTATACGCGTGGGTGACTATACGCGTGGGTGACTATACGCGTGGGTGACTATACGCGTGGGTGACTATACGCGTGGGTGACTATACGCGTGGGTGACTATACGCGTGGGTGACTATACGCGTGGGTGACTATACGCGTGGGTGACTATACGCGTGGGTGACTATACGCGTGGATGACTATACGCGTGGATGACTATACGCGTGGGTGACTATACGCGTGGGTGACTATACGCGTGAGTGACTATACGCGTGAGTGACTATACGCGTGGGTGACTATACGCCTGGGTGACTATACGCCTGGGTGACTATACGCCTGGGTGACTATACGCGTGGGTGACTATACGCGTGGGTGACTATACGCGTGGGTGACTATACGCGTGGGTGACTATACGCGTGGGTGACTATACGCGTGGGTGACTATACGCGTGGGTGACTATACGCGTGGGTGACTATACGCGTGGGTGACTATACGCGTGGGTGACTATACGCGTGGGTGACTATACGCGTGGGTGACTATACGCGTGGGTGACTATACGCGTGGGTGACTATACGCGTGGGTGACTATACGCGTGGGTGACTATACGCGTGGGTGACTATACGCGTGGGTGACTATACGCGTGGATGACTATACGCGTGGGTGACTATACGCGTGGGTGACTATACGCGTGGGTGACTATACGCGTGGGTGACTATACGCGTGGGTGACTATACGCGTGGGTGACTATACGCGTGGGTGACTATACGCGTGGGTGACTATACGCGTGAGTGACTATACGCGTGGGTGACTATACGCGTGGGTGACTATACGCCTGGGTGACTATACGCCTGGGTGACTATACGCCTGGGTGACTATACGCGTGGGTGACTATACGCGTGGGTGACTATACGCGTGGGTGACTATACGCGTGGGTGACTATACGCGTGGGTGACTATACGCGTGGGTGACTATACGCGTGGGTGACTATACGCGTGGGTGACTATACGCGTGGGTGACTATACGCGTGGGTGACTATACGCGTGGGTGACTATACGCGTGGGTGACTATACGCGTGGGTGACTATACGCGTGGATGACTATACGCGTGGATGACTATACGCGTGGGTGACTATACGCGTGGGTGACTATACGCGTGAGTGACTATACGCGTGAGTGACTATACGCGTGGGTGACTATACGCCTGGGTGACTATACGCCTGGGTGACTATACGCCTGGGTGACTATACGCCTGGGTGACTATACGCGTGGGTGACTATACGCGTGGGTGACTATACGCGTGGGTGACTATACGCGTGGGTGACTATACGCGTGGGTGACTATACGCGTGGGTGACTATACGCGTGGGTGACTATACGCGTGGGTGACTATACGCGTGGGTGACTATACGCGTGGGTGACTATACGCGTGGGTGACTATACGCGTGGGTGACTATACGCGTGGGTGACTATACGCGTGGGTGACTATACGCGTGGGTGACTATACGCGTGGATGACTATACGCGTGGATGACTATACGCGTGGGTGACTATACGCGTGGGTGACTAAACGCGTGGGTGACTATACGCGTGGGTGACTAAACGCGTGGGTGACTATACGCGTGGGTGACTATACGCGTGGGTGACTATACGCGTGGGTGACTAAACGCGTGGGTGACTATACGCGTGGGTGACTATACGCGTGGGTGACTATACGCGTGGGTGACTATACGCGTGGGTGACTATACGCGTGGGTGACTATACGCGTGGGTGACTATACGCGTGGGTGACTATACGCGTGGGTGACTATACGCGTGGGTGACTATACGCGTGGGTGACTATACGCGTGGATGACTATACGCGTGAGTGACTATACGCGTGGGTGACTATACGCGTGGGTGACTATACGCGCGGGTGACTATACGCGTGGGTGACTATTCGCGTGGGTGACTATACGCGTGGGTGACTATACGCGTGAGTGACTATACGCGCGGGTGACTATACGCGCGGGTGACTATACGCGTGGGTGACTATACGCGTGGGTGACTATACGCGTGGATGACTATACGTGTGGGTGACTATACGCGTGGGTGACTATACGCGTGGGTGATTATACGCGTGGGTGACTATACGCGTGGGTGACTATACGCGTGGGTGACTATACGCGTGGGTGACTATACGCGTGGGTGACTATACGCGTGGGTGACTATACGCGTGGGTGACTAAACGCGTGAGTGACTATACGCGTGGGTAACTATACGCGTGGGTGACTATACGCGTGGGTGACTATACTCGTGGGTGACTATACGCGTGGGTGACTATACGCGTGGGTGACTATACGCGTGGGTGACTATACGCGTGGGTGACTATACGCGCGGGTGACTATACGCGTGGGTGACTATACGCGTGAGTGACTATACGCGTGGATGACTATACACGTGGGTGACTATACGCGTGGGTGACTATACGCGTGGGTGACTATACGCGTGAGTGACTATACGCGTGGATGACTATACGTGTGGGTGACTATACGCGTGGGTGACTATACGCGTGGGTGACTATACGCGTGGGTGACTATACGCGTGGGTGACTATACGCGTGGGTGACTATACGTGTGGGTGACTATACGCGTGGGTGACTATACGTGTGGGTGACTATACGCGTGGGTGACTATACGCGTGGGTGACTATACGCGTGGGTGACTATACGCGTGGGTGACTATACGCGTGGGTGACTATACGCGTGGGTGACTATACGCGTGGGTGACTATACGCGTGGGTGACTATACGCGTGGGTGACTATACGCGTGGATGACTATACGCGTGAGTGACTATACGCGTGGGTGACTATACGCGTGGGTGACTATACGCGCGGGTGACTATACGCGTGGGTGACTATTCGCGTGGGTGACTATACGCGTGGGTGACTATACGCGTGAGTGACTATACGCGCGGGTGACTATACGCGCGGGTGACTATACGCGTGGGTGACTATACGCGTGGGTGACTATACGCGTGGATGACTATACGTGTGGGTGACTATACGCGTGGGTGACTATACGCGTGGGTGACTATACGCGTGGGTGACTATACGCGTGGGTGACTATACGCGTGGGTGACTATACGCGTGGGTGACTAAACGCGTGAGTGACTATACGCGTGAGTGACTAAACGCGTGAGTGACTATACGCGTGAGTGACTATACGCGTGGGTGACTATACGCGTGGGTGACTATACGCGTGGGTGACTATACGCGTGGGTGACTATACGCGTGGGTGACTATACGCGTGGGTGACTATACGCGTGGGTGACTATACGCGTGGGTGACTATACGCGCGGGTGACTATACGCGTGGGTGACTATACGCGTGAGTGACTATACGCGTGGGTGACTATACGCGTGAGTGACTATACGCGTGGGTGACTATACGCGTGGGTGACTATACGCGTGGGTGACTATACGCGTGGGTGACTATACGCGTGAGTGACTATACGCGTGGATGACTATACGTGTGGGTGACTATACGCGTGGGTGACTATACGTGTGGGTGACTATACGCGTGGGTGACTATACGCGTGGATGACTATACGTGTGGGTGACTATACGCGTGGGCGACTATACGCGTGGGTGACTATACGTGTGGGTGACTATACGCGTGGGTGACTATGTATACACGAGGGCCAACTTTTCGCGTGGGATGAAGCATTGTAGTAAACGGATTAGTGTGAAGAGGAAAGGTGGGGTGCTGAGTCGAGAGAGGTGAATGAGGGGTGAGTGATGGGTGAGTGATGGGTGAGTGAGGGGTGAGTGAGGGGTGAGTGAGGGGTGAGTGAGGGGTGAGTGAGGGGTGAGTGAGGGGTGAATGAAGGGTGAATGAGGGGTGAATGAGGGGTGAGTGAGAGGTGAGTGAGGGGTGAATGAGGGGTGAGTGGGGGGTGAGTGGGGGGTGAGTGGGGGGTGAGTGGGGGTGAGTGGGGGTGAATGAGGGGTGAGTGAGGGGTGAGTGAGGGGTGAGTGAGGGGTGAGTGAGGGGTGAGTGAGGGGTGAGTGAGGGGTGAGTGAGGGGTGAGTGAGGGGTGAGTGAGGGGTGAGTGAGGGGTGAGTGAGGGGTGAGTGAGGGGTGAGTGAGGGGTGAGTGAGGGGTGAGTGAGGGGTGAGTGAGGGGTGACTGAGGGGTGACTGAGGGGTGACTGAGGGGTGACTGAGGGGTGAGTGAGGGGTGAGTGAGGGGTGAGTGAGGGGTGAGTGAGGGGTGAGTGAGGGGTGAGTGAGGGGTGAGTGAGGGGTGAGTGAGGGGTGAGTGAGGGGTGAGTGAGGGGTGAGTGAGGGGTGAGTGAGGGGTGAGTGAGGGGTGAGTGAGGGGTGAGTGAGGGGTGAGTGAGGGGTGAGTGAGGGGTGAGTGAGGGGTGAGTGAGGGGTGAGTGAGGGGTGAGTGAGGGGTGAGTGAGGGGTGAGTGAGGGGTGAGTGAGGGGTGAGCGAGGGGTGTGAGTGGGCACTTGGGTGGCAGGCCCTCTCTAATGAGGTGTAAGAAACAAATTACCTTTCCCATCTAAAAATTAATACTTAACTGAACAAAGAACTCAGGTCAGTGCTGCAGACATTTACAAAGATCAGCATGACACAATATAGATTACGACACAAGCATTCCCTTTGTAAATATTCAAGACATAACTTTGATTGTGCTCACCAGCTTACATCGATCTATAAATCCAGGCTTAAACTTAACCCTTAACGCCCAAGTGGACTGTACGGTCCTCTTTCAAAAATAACAATAATGTATTGTATTTCTCATTCAATTTGGTCACTAACGTGTCCTTTGAACTTCACTGCCGAGTGGCAGTTCCTTCCACATCTTGATAACAGTGACTACCTAATGCCAGTGTCGTTTTAGTGATAGTGGTTGTCATAACGGTAATATGAGTATAAAAATGTGGGAGTTAAAGAATTAGAGCCTTATTTATATATTGATAACAATAACCAGTTTGTAAGTTGCTCGCTTGTTTGCTTGCTTGTTCGTTCGCTTGCTTGCTTGCCAGCTTGTTTGTTCGCTTGCTTGCTTGCTTGCTCCTTTGCTTGTTGTCTCTGTCTCCCTCACATAAGTATCACAAAAGCAGAAAATTATCAACTTTGAATTAAATAAGATGGGTTAGTTAAAACCTGCACCAAATTAAGCGAAAGAAAAATGAACCCATAAGAGAATACCTTAAGTGTCTCATTTAATGATGCCCTGTAGAGGGGATACATGAACGTCGCATAATGACCATGGTTGACTACAATGATAAGGACTAAGTTTCTGTTCATGGTTAGTGATGTAGCTCTGTTGAAATTTATCTTACAATGATTTTAATGGGTTTTGAGATTCGTTAACTGATTTGCTGTTTTACATTTCACGCTAAATTTTCCTCCTAAATTCTGGTAGTGAATTATTTGTTTCGAGGTCCCACATGGAGGATTAATGAAGGGGAAATTGTAGAGGTAGTTCATGCTTGCTTTTGAATCGCTCAAATAGTGAAGGACTAATTTATTGTATATTTACCAACTTCATTGAATCATTCAAGTCTAACGCTATCAAGAAACACTCAAGCAGACATCTCGACTCGAAGACTCATAAGCCGTTTGACAAATACAATTTGGCGTAGTAAAGACTTACACAAGGATTCCAAGAAGGAAAAAATCGAGCGTCGGAGAGATCGAACTTGATTGTGCGTATTTTAGCTGAGCATCAAATTGGACGAGCACAATGCCATTAGCGGCAGCGCTAAATCTGGGCCGCCACCACTAAATTAGGGCGGGCGGCGGAGAGATCGTATCCAAGATACGCCCGAATCAAGCAGCCCACGATTGAAAATATCTTTCAAATGAGACCGTCAGACGCGGGCCGCTAAGTTTATTGATCGTACAGTTGTCGCATACGCGTGCGCTTTAGCGTTTACTTTCTGTGCGCTTCGAGTGAAGTTATTGGCTGTAAAAATATAACTTGTGTTGAATGTAGAACAAATTAGCGTGTTTGTTTATCATTAAAGTAAACATTCACTGTTGCGTTCCCAGTCTAACTTTTTCGCCGCCTGCACGCATGTTTTTCGCCGCCTAAGTAATTAAATCGCTTAGGCGGTAAAAACCATGCATGTTCCGGCGAAAAATTGTGACTGGGAATTAGTATTCGTTTCATTTTCATTTCTTTTGCGTTATGTTTCCGATCGATTTCAATAGTCCCATACCTGATAAAAAGTTAGCTTATTGTTATAAAAATTTTTGGTATTAATAAATACTGACGTAAATAGGAGTTTTTTCGATTTGTCGGCACAGTTTCAAAAAACTGCGGCTTAGAATACTAACCTAATACCAGCCTATCCAGAAATAGCAAAGGAGACCGTTGAGTACCTTCAAAATATTATCCAGTACTGGTGAAGATGAATGCTGAACGTCTTCAAATTATTTCATAGGAGACAATGTTCCATCATTGCAGACGAGAAAAATTTACAGTTTGGTGTCCCGACATTTTCCTTACTTTTAGTCCGTGTCCGTCAGTCAAGAATGTATAACAGTAAATCGTAACAGCCAATTGTATCAGCTACAACAAAGAATGTTAATACAGTTGTAACAGTTAGTCCGCAGTTGAAAGAAAACTACATCCATGTAAATTTTATTGAAGCTTTCGAGAAATGTTTTCCTTTCTCAGTTGATCTGGTGACTAATTGGTGTGTGTGTGTGCGCCATGACACATGCGCTCAAAGTGTGAGCACACATGCGCTCAACGTGAGCGTAAGCACACATGCGCTCAGCGTGAGCGTGAGCACAGATGCCCCAACTTGAGCGTGAGCACACTTACGCTCAACACGCTTGCCTCTCACACACGTCAGATAAGCAGCCTCAAGAGCGTCTCACCAACTCTACATGACAGCCTCTTACAAAGAAAACATTTACCTTTCATACACCGCGTAAGTCAGAGCACCGAGCAGAGTTCAGCGCACGCCACATTCCTTAATGAAGTCGCCATTGTGCCAATGTAGCGCTAGGAAAATGTTATCTTGACGGTTGGGTTTGCGTTTGGCGGTGGTGTTGTGAGTGTGAGCTGGTTTGTGGTTCTCGAGAATCGGTTTCTTCTTATTTAATATCGGGGTGGAGATGTGGCTTATGGTTCGGGTTTGCAAAGGCTTAATTTAATTGTGACTGTCAATTGTAACAATTGTTACTGTCAATTGTAACGATTGTTACTGTCAATTGTAACGATTGTTACTGTCAATTGTAACGATTGTTACTGTCAAATGTAACGATTGTTACTGTCAGTTGTAACGATTATTACTGTCAACTGTAACGATTGTTACTGTCAATTGTAACGATTGTTACTGTCAATTGTAACGATTGTTACTGTCAATTGTAACGGTTGTTACTGTCAATTGCAACGATTGTTACTGTCAATTGTTACGATTGTTACTGTCAATTGCAACGATTGTTACTGTCAAATGTAACGATTGTTACTGTCAAATGTAACGGTTGTTACTGTCAATTGCAACGATTGTTACTGTCAATTGTTACGATTGTTACTGTCAATTGCAACGATTGTTACTGTCAAATGTAACGATTGTTACTGTCAATTGTTACGATTGTTACTGTCAAATGTAACGATTGTTACTGTCAATTGTTACGATTGTTACTGTCAAATGTAACGATTGTTACTCTCAACTGTAACGATTGTTACTGTCAATTGCAACGATTGTTACTGTCAATTGCAACGATTGTTACTGTCAATTGTTACGATTGTTACTGTCAATTGTTACGATTGTTACTGTCAATTGTTACGATTGTTACTGTCAAATGTAACGATTGTTACTGTCAATTGTTACGATTGTTACTGTCAAATGTAACGATTGTTACTTTCAATTGCAACGATTGTTACTGTCAAATGTAACGATTGTTACTGTCAATTGTTACGATTGTTACTGTCAAATGTAACGATTGTTACTGTCAATTGTTACGATTGTTACTGTCAAATGTAACGATTGTTACTCTCAACTGTAACGATTGTTACTGTCAATTGCAACGATTGTTACTGTCAATTGCAACGATTGTTACTGTCAATTGTTACGATTGTTACTGTCAAATGTAACGATTGTTACTGTCAATTGTTACGATTGTTACTGTCAAATGTAACGATTGTTACTGTCAATTGTAACGATTGTTACTGTCAATTGCAACGATTGTTACTGTCAATTGTTACGATTGTTACTGTCAAATGTAACGATTGTTACTGTCAATTGTTACGATTGTTACTGTCAAATGTAACGATTGTTACTGTCAATTGCAACGATTGTTACTGTCAAATGTAACGATTGTTACTGTCAATTGTTACGATTGTTACTGTCAAATGTAACGATTGTTACTGTCAATTGTTACGATTGTTACTGTCAAATGTAACGATTGTTACTCTCAACTGTAACGATTGTTACTGTCAATTGCAACGATTGTTACTGTCAATTGCAACGATTGTTACTGTCAATTGTTACGATTGTTACTGTCAAATGTAACGATTGTTACTCTCAACTGTAACGATTGTTACTGTCAATTGCAACGATTGTTACTGTCAATTGCAACGATTGTTACTGTCAATTGCAACGATTGTTACTGTCAATTGTTACGATTGTTACTGTCAAATGTAACGATTGTTACTGTCAATTGTAACGATTGTTACTGTCAATTGCAACGATTGTTACTGTCAATTGCAACGATTGTTACTGTCAATTGCAACGATTGTTACTGTCAATTGCAACGATTGTTACTGTCAATTGCAACGATTGTTACTGTCAATTGCAACGATTGTTACTGTCAATTGCAACGATTGTTACTGTCAATTGCAACGATTGTTACTGTCAATTGCAACGATTGTTACTGTCAATTGTTACGATTGTTACTGTCAATTGTTACGATTGTTACTGTCAATTGTAACGATTGTTACTGTCAATTGTAACGATTGTTACTGTCAATTGTTACGATTGTTACTGTCAATTGCAACGATTGTTACTGTCAATTGTAACGATTTTTACTGTCAATTGTAACGATTGTTACTGTCAATTGTTACGATTGTTACTGTCAATTGCAACGATTGTTACTGTCAATTGTAACGATTATTACTGTCAACTGTAACGGTTGTTACTGTCAACTGTAACGGTTGTTACTGTCAATTGTAACGATTGTTACTGTCAATTGTAACGGTTGTTACTGTCAATTGTAACGATTGTTTCAGTCAATGGGAATATTAGATCGCAATTCAAACACAACAGGCGAGCGTAATCGAATTGCGTAAGCTACTACACCCCTGCCTGGTAATACAGTAGTAAGAGTTAGTAATGACTTTCAAATTGTTTGTTTTAAGCGGTCAGTGGGAACTGTTTCACTGACGAGAACAGACACCATCAAAATATCACTCCGAGGTGAGCGCAGGAATCCTACGTATCCTGCACAAAGTGCCGGGTATCCAGGATACGTTGCTGTAGGATATTCTGCCCGGGACCGAGGCGAAGGTTCAAATTTCTGGTAAAATTCGAAGAGCTTCAAGAATTTCCAATGCATGCATACCCCATCGACGTTTTTTCCTCCTACAAAAAATACATGTGTTGTTGAAATGCGAAAGATAAAAAAACGTTCTGAATAAAAATGGAGAAAATGAAACGCATTAAAGAAACGAGAAAGAATGCAATAATACATATAATAAAATAGGAAATATTCACACTATAATCGATAAATTGGAAAAAAGTTAAATTAAAAAAGAATAAAACACAGAAACTCATGAACATGAAAATGTGAATAAATAAAGTGTAAGATAATCCACTTATGTTAATCTTATACGCGAGGAGACTGGCCGTTCTCAAGCTGCTCGAGATACGGGCCTTATCTCGCGTCGGGGCCTGGCTCGCGTCGTCGGAGTAGGAGTCGGAGCACGAGTAGGAGTAGGATAGTAAGAGTTGGTCTCACGCTTGAGGACCCAATGTCGATCATATCTACGGAGGGGGGAGGGGGTGTACCGGGGGGAAGGATATTGAGGTAAAGTGGGACGGAGCTTTGACGTGCGTGAGGCATTTGTGGAGCAGCTGACGAACTTAAGTCAGGAGTGGCAGTGACCAGTGGTGGCAGTGGTTAGTGGTAGTGGCAGTGACCAGTGGTGGTAGTGGTTAGGGGTAGTGGCAGTGACAAGTGGTGATAGTGGTTAGTGGTAGTGGCAGTGACCAGTGGTGGCAGTGGTTAGGGGTAGTGGCTGTGACCAGTGGTGGTAGTGGTTAGTGGTAGTGGCAGTGACCAGTGGTGGCAGTGGTTAGGGGTAGTGGCAGCGACCAGTGGTGGTAGTGGTTAGTGGTAGTGGCAGTGACCAGCGATGGCAGTGGTTATTGGTAGTGGCAGTGACCAGTGATGGCAGTGGTTAGTGGTAGTGGCAGTGACCAGTGATGAAACGTTATTGTTAATGTTGAATAGCACCGATTAGCGATAGGAATGATCGTGATTAGTATCAGTGATACTGATTGTCACTATTATTAGCGATAACATATCTGGAATTGTGATCAGGGTCAGCAAGTGATAGTTTAACTCTAATCATGGCGAAAAACTTCGGCCCAAAGCCATAATTTGAGGCTACACACAACAACGATCTCAGGACCCATAAATAGCAAACACGTCAGGCATTATGGCCCAGCAGCCATAATAACAGCAAGGATCTCTGCCTTTGTGTTATGATCTTATTGTTTGTCGTGTTTTATTTCTTCGGACTTTATCACATGACAGAGAGGATCTCTGTCATGTGATTCCGTCACGTCCAGACGTGATCTCGAGACGCAATGTCACGACGGTCGCCGCCGCTCCTGTACACGCTCCACAATTTCACGTGGACAGATGGAATCTCACGCGCGGGACAGCGGTTTTAGTACATGTCGAGATCCTCGTCGCCGATAGCGGCCAGTCAACCTGCTCGTCGTCTCCAGAAAGTGCCCTCGCAACGTCCAGGCGCAGTCATGACGATGAAGATACATCCGCAGACAGCGATGACGATGATACGCAGAGTAAAAAATAAAAACAGTCTGGATATACGCCACGGTAGAGGAAACAAGGTAGGTTCAAACCAGTCTTTTTTTTGTTGACGGTGTGGTTTTGCTGACGTCACGGCAACGAACCAATAGCAGCGATCATACATATTGCATCTGGCAATACTGCTAGCCCCAAATCAGGCTCCGTTATTGGCCTAACGACAGGTCGCAATGGTGACGTCATAAAGTTTGTTTGAAATAAAGCCGTTCTATTGGCTAGCCGAACAAGAGGAGGTGTATTTTCTCCCATAAAAAAGACTACCTTGTTTTCTCCACCTTGGTATGCGCTCGCTGGTTGGTCGGTATCACTGATACGGTGAGCAGGCTGCAGCAGGGAGACAAGCACAGCGCAACAGGAGGCAGCAAGAGAAGGAAGTGCGTGAATCTGCATCAAAACATCATTAAGTGATCTTCGTGAGGCTACCTTACTACAGCAATAAAGGAAGGGTTGACTATGCTAAATTGGGAGCGCTAGTTGCAAGTAACAACGCAAACAACATTGAATTTTTTTGTATAGCATCCTTCCATATCTATATCATATCCTTCCTTAGTATCCATGTATTTATCAAGTATTCAAGTGTTCTTTTGCATATCCTTCAAGTATCCCACGCGAACAGTGCTCCCTCCAGTATTCTGTCAGAACGGTGAGGGCAGTAGAGCACTCAGCGAAGTCCCGCAAAGGCTCCGTGGGAGCGACGGGGTGATGAAGGTGCGGGGAGCGATGAGGCGATGAAGGTGCGGGGAGCGATGAGGTGATGAAGGTGCGGGGAGCGATGAGGCGATGAAGGTGCGGGGAGCGATGAGGTGATGAAGGTAATAACAGGACAGAGTCGGGTAATTACAGAGCAGAGGCACGCACGCAGCCGAAAATGACCCTGAAATTTTCTCACGCCAGGAAAGCAAAACAAGAAAAGCTCGATGATTTTTTAGCACCGACGGAAAACTCGGAACGCGGGAACTGGTGACATCGTTAGCGACACTCACACGCGTCAGCTGCGTCGTGTGGCAAACCACTGAATGGTGGGAATGCTTTGGAGGCTTTTCTACAATACAACGGTATACAGGATACAAAAGGTAACAAGGTACAGTAGTATACAGGATACAAAAGGTAGCAAGGTACAGTGGTATACAGGGTACAAAAGTTAACAAGGTACAGCGGTATACAGGTTACAACTGTAAACAGGATACATCGATAACCAGGATACAACGGTAAGCAGAATACAAAAGTTAAACAGGTACAGCGGTACACATGAAGGAATGGTATACTGCGTATCACAGTATGCAGGTTCAATTGTATACAGGATATGTAATTGTATACATGAACCAACTGCTGAGCGAATAAAACTGTATTCAGAATACACTAGTACGCAAGATACGAAGGTATGTAGGATACTGCAGTGCACTGGACGCAGCTGTACGCAGAATACAAAGAGACACGTCGGGAGGCGATAGGAAACGCACACGTGTGTCATGTCTGATGCACTCACGTGCATCAGACGTGGCACGTGCGGCAGAACGGGAACAAAGCACGTGATCATCAATAGGTCCGTTTACTGTGACAGGAAGACATGATTCAGTGATCGTAAACAGTAGGCTCTTTCTGTCGCTTATCCGTCACTCAAATTGCGGTGCCGCGATCGCTCAGTGGTGAGTGAGTGTATGAGATGTGACGCGTGACTCAAAAAGACGGAATTATCTGTCTGTTGCAAGTGGTATTGCCTGTCTGCGACAGACGACACGAGACGGTATCGACGTGAAAAGAGACGCTCTAATGGCGGCCGTCGGTGCGTCGGTCCGACGTGATTTGCGACCGCTGCAAAAACCGGCCAGATCATATCGCAGAGACACCATTTTTCTGCGGCCGAGACGAGGAGATGCGACGGGATCAAATTTCGGGCAAGAAAGCGACGTGGGGAAGACGAAGTTGGGGAAGTCGGCCGCAGACACATTAATTGCTTGAACAAATCACGAGAGAAAAGTTTAAATAAGAGAAAAATAGAGTTAAATGAAATGAATAGAGAGAAATAGAGAAAATAGAGTTAAATAAAATAAATCGAGAAAAATAGAGTTGAATTAATAAATAGAGAAAAATAGAGTTGAATGATGTGCAGGACAAGATGAAGAAGGAAGGTCTATGCATAGGTTAGGGAAAAAAAGTAGGCTTGATTACTTTTTGTCGTCTTAATTCTTCATACAAAGAATATTATTTTGAAGAAATGGAACAACAAATGAAATATTTTAGGTTTAGAAAACAAAGCTGGAGTGCCTATTTTGACTTTCATTTTAAATATGCTTTACCTTCAAACTTAATATTCATAATTTCTTGATACCGAATCTAATAGGTGGTTCTTTTCCGGTAGAAAGTAAAACATTAAAGTTTTAAATTTCTTTGGCAGGGAAATTTTTCGCCTATGCCTTTCAAACATGCAAACAACTCTCCAAATAAATAAATTTTGAACTGATTGTTCATAGTATCACTACGGCGTGATGTTTCTTAACATCCATAACGTTATAACAGTTCATGAACACGAAACTTGGCATCATAAGGGGCAAGGAAACATTGAGCACAACACGGAACTCGGGAGCAAATCCCGTGGACTTTCACCAGCACTACCCACTTCCCTCTCCCACTCGAGAAGCGGCAATAAAGCAACCCTGTGCCTTAGGCAGGCTTCAAAGGATGCCTTATGAGCAAGGACGGACTACAAGGGTTCACTCGCATTGTTAGTCCCCAGAAGCACGAGGACAATCCAATTAGTCGTAAGCAGGCAAGTCGTAAGCTCGGCTATAAACGCGTGCTCTATTCACGTCGCGCTTCTCAGTGTAAGCCTCAGCCTCAAGTGGCTGCTGCAGCACCGAGCTCGACTGAGATGAAACGGTAGCCAGGATACGCTCTCTCGGCAAAATGGCCTCAATTATTTACCTGCTAGTGTTCACTACCCGTCAAAAATGACGGAATTCCATGTATCTTAAAATCAACTATCCAGATGTTGATGACAACCAAACATATCCATCATAAAAGTACCCGCGGTTAAAATATTCTTGTACTTGCGCACTGGTGAAACTTCTCGTTAACTTCTTAAAATTTCTTGTTCTTGTACTTGAGCACTCAGTCATTTAACTATCCCCGGAAGCCACAGTAAACAGGATGTAACAGTTTACTGGACACAACAGTATACAGGATGCAGATGTATACTAGAAGAACTGCGTGTGTGCTGGTTGCGGCAGTCAACAGGGCGTGATAGCGTCTACTGTGGAGTAGAGTGCAGAGCACTGTTATGTCCAGTGTGCTAGAGTATCAACAGTGCAATAACACACACAGTGCAACAACACTCAGTTCAACACACAGTACAATACACCGTACAATACTCAGTTCAACACACAGTTCAATACACATTACAACACACACAGCACAACACACACAGCACAACACACACAGCACAACACACACAACACAACACAACACACAGAACACTCAATTCAAAACATACAGTGCAACACATACAGTACAGCTCACACAGTACAACACGCACAGTACAACACACACACACAGCACAACAGCACACACAATACAAGAGTTACATCAGCACACAAACACAGCACAGCCTTCCATGCATGTTACAAACTGTCTTTGCAACGCAGAAACAAGCGGAAGTGCTCTGAGCGAGATATTGTGGGCTGCATGAAATGGTGGCGAAGTGTTGGGTTACCCCCTCCCCCCCCCCTCCCCTTCCCTGATCTGGGGGGGAGGGGGGAGGGTGATGCCCAGTGTTCTATTATTGCTGCAGAAGTGATGCTCCGCAGAAGATTTCTAGTGTCTGCGCATTATTGTTGGAGCAGCGAGGCCGCACACAGCACCACAGCATCACAGCACCACAGCATCACAGCACCACAGCATCACAGCACCACAGCACCACAGCATCACAGCATCACAGCACCACAGCACCACAGCACCACATCACCACAGCACCACAGCACCACAGCACCACAGCATCACAGCATCACTGCAAGCAATGTGTTGTTGTGCCCTCAGGAGAGAATAAGATAGAAAGAAAAAAAAGATAGAAAAATAACAAAAAGGGAAGAAATAAAAGAGAAAGAACGGAAGGAATAAAGTAGGAGAGAAGGAAAGGAAGAGAGAAGGAAAGAAAGAGAGAAGGAAAGAAAGAGAGAAGGAAAGAAAGAGAGAAGGAAAGAAATAGAGAAGGAAAGAAAGATAGAAGGAAAGAAAGAAAAAAAGACGGAAAGAATGAGAGAAAAAACTAAAGAAAGGAAAAAGGGAAGAAAAAGAAAGAAGAGAAAAATAGAAGATGAATGAATAAACAGAAAAAGAAAGAAAAATGTAACAGAGAGAAGGATAAAAGGAAAGAAAACATAAAAAGAAGGAAATAAATAAATGGCATTTTATGGAAGCGTAAAAACACGATACAATACTTGGACACAACACAGAACTGGAACATAACAATAGAAAGGGAACGTGTGGTAGAGTCGACACAGAATTGCATCACACAGCTAGCTTGCTTGCGGGTCGGAGTCACAGTCAAGTTGTTATTGCAACACTCACAGAAAATATGCCCCTGCTGCTGCGAAGAGAGTTAATCAAATATAATATGCCTCTGTTCTTATTAGCGTTTTTCAGCGGAAGACGCAATGTAAATACCAGATAATATCGATATTTTCCTCGCTAAGAAATATGAGAGCCTGAATTGATCGGCATCACATAAATCTTTGCCGCTACAGACAATGCCCAGGCTGACGGGAGCTACTATAGAAACCAGAGGTAAAAAGTGGCACAATTGAGTGCACAATGGTGAAAAAGACAACCCATTTGTTCGGATCACACATAGTGTCAAATAATGATTTGCATTAGACAGTAGAAAAACATTGGTATTGTGTCCACGATCTAATTAAAACTCAGAGAATTGAGCAAGTAGACATTTGTGGGTATCATGGATACTGCCAAATTAAAGTCCAGAAGTAAGCAAATAGACATTTGTATCATGGATACCACCAAATTAAGACCCAGAATTAAATGAATAAACGTTTGTACGTCTCTTAAATAGCGTTAATTTAAGATCTAAAATTGAACGACGAATATCAATCGATTTGGCACAACTGCAATCCTTAACTCTTTTCGGTCCCCTTTTGAAAATAGCCTCAATATATTGTATTTCTTCTTAAATTTGTTTTCTAGCGTATTCTGTGGAGTTCGTTGTCGGGTGGCAGCTCCTTCCTCACTCTGATGTCGGTCGCTGCCTGATGCCAGAGTAAGTCTAATGATCGTGGTTATAATAACGGTAATATGAGTGGAAAAATGCCGACGTCATAGGATTAAATGAGAAACTCCATCTTCTCGTGCCTTAAGAAACGAATTAAAATTGAAATGAAGAAAACTCGAACATGCCCTGACATGCAATGAAACTGGAGCTTGCTTTCCTGCATGTAACCTCCACCAACTGTGTTACAGGAACAGCTTCAGAGCTAGAAATTTAATTCTCCAGAACAAGAGTGCTTAAGCGGCGTATTGTGGCTGAAAATTTAATTTCCAACGACAACTTGGAAAAGGGATAAAATAATTGAATTTTTTATTGAGCAGTGGTTCTTAACCTTTTTACTCCCACACCCCCTTGAAAATTGTGAGGGGAAATTGTGAGCAGATGGACTGGTAAATAAGAGTTCACTACAAAGAATATTGTAAATAGGTCCTCAATCATATTCAACTGTGAAAGTTCAATCTTTCGCCGAAAACGTCACTGGGAAAATCCGGCTTTGCTACGAAGTGGTAGGTTAAGGACCACTGTTCTAGATCGTCTACTCCACTTTGAATTTGAAGGATAAATGCTAGCGTCAAATCTGACACTTGAACAACAGTTCTTGGGATAGAAGAGATCGCCTTTGAAAAGACACAGTACGTACGGTACGACAGTGTACGACAGATGGAGATGGTATCGGTGTATCTGTAAGAGATGCTGGAGGGGGGGGGGGGGGGGGGGGTAAAAAGGAAGGGGAAGAGGGGAGTGAAAAGGGGACTTACGCTCCCCAGCAGCTGAGGGAACACTTCATTTTATTTTGAGCCTCGTGAGAGCGCGAGAATGGCAGTGAATTTTAAACACAACGGTTTGTTTAACAAGCAACGCACGCACACCCCCACACACACCTTCCCACTCCCTCCACTCACACACACAGCTTCCTACACCCCCACACACGTAACATACACCTACACACACACCTCAAACACAATCTACGCACACATCCCACACACACACACACACACACACGCACACACACACACCCCACACGCACACACACACACACCCCACACACTAACACAAAGGCAGTCCTGCACTCACCCCTACACGCTACAACATTCAACATACGCACATAAATTCAAACTTCACATTTGACGTAACGTTTTTTTCTGCACGTTCTTCATTCCCAATCAAATCGCGCGAATTAAGAGCGAAAATAATGTCGAACGCCGGCAGCTGAGGTGCAATTCATCATTGACCCGTTTCTGCCGGAGGTCCGAATAACGGCTCGTACGATGGAAAAGATATTAAAATGGCTTCATAGAGACACAATTGGAATATTTATACTGTTTATTTTAGAATATTTATTGGAATAGTAATTAGAGAGTTAAGACCATGAACGCTTCGCTTTTTCATTTTCTATCATTCCTAATCGACAGAAAACTTTGCATGGTTAGCCGTCCTACATGTAGGACGCCAGGAATAAATGGGTTAATGGACGGCAAGGCAAATGAACGCAGCGTAATTCTTCTCCTCCCGGTGCTTGTACGTGTTTTCTACACCAAGCACCGGTGATGAACCTAAAGCGTCAAGCTCCACTTCGAACTTCACCCATCTTGCTCTAATTAATGCTCACTTTTTCGAGTCAAAACGTCCGTTTCTGCAAAACTTCGCTGTGCTGAGGGCAGCCGACAGCCCTATAGCCTCGGCTGACCTACCCTCGACAGACCTATGCTCGGCAGACCTACCCTCACATGCTCAACGCCCATTGGCTGGCGGACAACTTTTGCGGCAGAACCGCTTTCAATTTGCGCCAATTAGCGCAGAGGAGCAGTTCATTTAGCTGAAAATTACTCAATTGCATTTTTCCCCTCTGGAGGCATACATAGAAGAGAAGGCGCTGCGACGGCGATACTGACTCGAGCGGTATAACATTGTGCAGTTTTGTATGCGAGATGGCGCTGTGAATGGGTCCTATCAGAAGTACACTGACGCGGCTTGCAATTACCTCTTGCGTTTAGTTCTTTTTGCATAATGAAGCTTGGTTTTAGCGCTTCGGTGTAGGTAGGGAGAATACGTGGAGAGGATTGTATGTCATGATTGTGTGTGTCATGATTGTACATGTCATGATTGTACATGCCGTAATTAATGTTAAGGTGAACTGTACGACAAAAATTTTTTAAAATTTTTCAAATCATATTTGGAGTTGCATGACAAGTCGACCTCCACCAGAATCTGAGAGTACCGCTCCGTACACACTGCACACACAGCACACACTGCACACACTGCACACACTGTACACACTGTACACACTGTACACACTGTACACACAGCACACACAGCACACACTGCACACACAGCACACACTGTACACATAGCACATACTGCACAATTTTGAAAACCTACGCACCGCAAAAACTGTTGGACAAGCTAGAAATGTTACAAAACCAAAATTTCGTCAGAGGAATGCCACCAATGAATCATAGGCTTTAATTTCTTAGAATTTTATGGTAAAGAAAACCGGTTCATATTTGTTCAAAACTATAATGGGACTCGTCTATTAATGTTACAAAACTGCCAATAGACTCTACCATCAATGAAATATAGAGTTTTTATCATCATAAAATTTCACGGTTAAGAAAACCGGTTCAAATTTGTTCAGAACTATAATGGGACTCTTCCATTATTGTTACAAACTAACATTTCTCCACAGAAATAAAACCAAATAAAAATAAGACTTTAAATATCATAAAATTCCATGGCAAAAAAAAAGTTTAAAATTTGTTCTAAGCTTTACGGAACGTAGAGCTTTTAATACTATAAAATTTCACGGTAAAAAAAACGGTTCAAATTTGTTCAAAACTATAACGGAACGCCCGCTGGACGCTCGGGCAAATTTCAGAAGAGATCGAGGGGCGCGCGCCGACAGATCGTTTGGGTGACGTTGACGGATAGATCCGCTGGACTTGTCCCAAAGAATGACGGGCAAAAAGAGGGCAAGTCATGCCTTTAGGAGGGGCAAGGGGTCACAGAGTCAAATAAATCGAGGCGTGCGATTTACGATCAAAAGAAGGGCACGTCGTTAGTTGCTCAGGATTGATCGTTGTGCTTTATACGATTGGGATCGTGTTTTGCTGTCGTGGCGTCATTGTCTCCGTATACGATAGAGATTGTGTTATTGTCTCCGTATACGATAGAGATTGTGTCACTGTCTCCGTATACGATTGAGATTGTGTCATTGTCTCCATATACGAGAGAGATTGTGTGTTTGTCTCCGTATACGATAGAGATTGTGTCACTGTCTCCGTATACGATAGAGATTGTGTCACTGTCTCCGTATACGATAGGGATTGTGTCACTCTCTCCATTTACGATAGAGATTGTGTGTTTGTCTCCGTATACTATTGGGTTTTGTTGTGATTGCTCGATCGTCTCGTATACGACTGAGATTGAGTTGCAATGCGATCGCATGATTAAGTTTGCACACGATTGAGATTACGTTTTGTTTCAAAATAAACGGAGGAGTTTGCACACTGCTTTGCACTGCCCGGCAGATTGTAGATGACTGCAGCACCGTCGCTCACGACTTGCGTCTTGCACAGAGTGCAGCCGTTCAGAACGAAACGGTAGCCAGGATACACACTGCGGTGCAATTGTGATGCAGAAAACCCTTTCATTTAGAGAAGTTAATTTCGCCGCCGTCTCCCATTGTCGCCAGGCAATGCCAACAAAAAATGTTTGAGTTGTCAGGCCAACAAAAAAGATTTGAATTATCAATCACAGCCAAGCCTGAAAGGCCTTTGATGACGTAGTATTTTTTTTTCTAAGCAAATGTGAGGAGCAAAAAACACGGCCACTTGTAAATTAGGCTCTGCTAAGATCTAAGGAAATAACTCCGGAAGTTACACGGGAAAAAACTGAAGGACTTGTTGATATTTTGGACATATTCTATTTACGTCTCCATGATATTATGCAGGGTGTCCTCAATCAGATGTATCCTCTGACCGATGTATATACAGTATGTCCCACAAAAACCGGAACCGAGTATTTATTTCCCCTCTCAGTAATACCATCATAAGAATACCATAAGCATTTAATTTCTAGAAAAATTATCCTTCAAAATTAACCTATAAATATTACTGATTACTGATTAGGATGGATGGACCTGTTACTGATTACGATGGTATTACTGATACGGGAAAATAAGTACTCGATTCGGGTTTTTATGGGACATACTGTATATACTGTATGTACGATACCGGAACCATACAACAGTTTAATCTTGATACATGGTTCTGGTATCATATATACTTACATCGGTCAGAGGATACATTTTTGTAGAAATCCTATATGTTAGTTTGAGCTTTCCTAACCAAATAAATTGTAATCCCAAGAAAGTAAAGGGAAGGCAGCATTTGTTGAAAAATAAGGGAATGGGGAATCTATGCACGGTGTGTGTCTCCACGCCCAGTGCACAGAAACAGCTAGGTTGAAAGAAGTTCATGAAACAAGACGAATGTTGAAGGAGAAAGTATTAGATACTGAAAAAATTACAGCAGTGAATAGAAGAAAGGATAGTCCGTTGCGAAGCAAAAACCTATTCTATTTCAACAACAGGAAGGCCTTTAGCTCGGGACCTCACATCTTCCTTTTGCGAGTGCTAATTCTCCCAGAAACGACAGTTGCATCGCCCTAAGGGGAGTAATATTCCTGGGTGTGTTAAAATATTTTCCCTACGATCGTTTTCAAACATTCCGTTGTGCCGCAAACGCCGCATGTTGACAACCAACATCGAGCCTTCTCTCAACATCAGTAAAGCCGCTAAAACATTCAGAATACTGAGCTAAACTACTTGTAATTTCCTATCGTACTTACTGAGCGATTTAAAATGCATTTAGAATCCATTTAAAATTAATTTAAAATTCATATAAAATGCATTTAAAATGCATTAAAAATGCTAGGAAGTAACCGTTTGGAGTAAGAAATGATGAAATCTTGAATATTTTATTTTAATATCTGCAACGACTTATCGAGAAGCATGCTCGCTCGATAAGTTTTCCCCTGATCCTGTTTCTTACGAGTAAACATATTTCTCGACGCGAAAAACTCGGCAAGCAAATATTCAATACAAGACTGAGTGGATGGGCAGTGTTTTCCGCTACCAAATACTGCTAAATGGATGCGCAACCTCTGACCAACGTCAGCATGTGTGCTGTTCTATTCACGCGAATAGATCATTTTAGACTTTATCCGACGAGATAGATTGACCCTCGCTGATCACAGTCTCGTGTACGCAAGATCTCGATCTTGTACAGTGGTTCTTAACCTGGGTTCGACTGAACCCCAGGGGTTCGGTGAGTCGAACCCCTGGTTTCGACATGGTACAGTTTGTGCACTGATACATTATATAACTGTAAACATATATCTTGAATTTGAAAAAGTGAGCACATTTTATTTTTCCAACTACGAATGGGTTCGATGAATGTATGTGTGGAACTTTTGGGGTTCAGTACCTCCAACGAGGTTAAGAGCTATGCAAAAGGTTGCATGGTCTAGGACGATGCGAAAGATTGCATGGTCCGTAGTTTCACGATCCGACGGCCACGACGTGTCGGTGTATCCTGGATACGGTGGATGACGTTTACGCAATCCAAGCTCGTCATTGAACCGCCCTGGACATTGCTCTGACCCTCGGTCACGGAAAAGGAAACAAGGTAGAGTCATTTCTATTGGGGAAATACACCTCCTCTTGTTCGGCTGGCCAATAGAACAGCTTCATTTCAAGCAAAATTTATGACGTCACCAATGCGGCATGTCGTTAGGCCGGCATGTCAGGGCCAGATTTGGGCTAGCAGTGTTGTTAGATGCAATATGAGCGCTACTATTGGTCCGTGGCCATGACGTCAGCATTGCCACACGGTTGCCGAAAACATGACTGGTTTGACCCTACCTTGTTTCTTCTACCGTGCCCTCAGTCCAGTCTTTAATCCTACCTCAAAGACAATAATTTCCCACCAAAGATGAAATTAATAACAATAAAGCATAATTAATTCATTTCAAGCAGGGACGTTGTTTACGATGCATCCACCCATCCACAGCAAGAAGCGTCGACTACAATAAAAAAAGCGCAAGCTGAAACAAGTCAGAAGTTCCTACAGGTAAGCTCCGGCAACAATCAAAGCAGCGCGCGCCGAAACAAGTCATAAGTTGAGTCAATCCGAGCAGCGACGTTGTCTCGCAACTCGCGCGCGACGTCTCGCGGCGTATACAAGATACAGTCCCACGTGCGCGAGACGACGTGGGCTCGTAAACACACGCAGTCACAACAGCGCACGTCACTTGCGCTGCCGCTCGTAGCTCATGCGCGTAAGAGGAGTTTGTGAGCGAAACTTTCACAGCAAATTGTCTCGCGAGCAGAGCCGGAGATTCATGGCGCACCGAAATACTCTCGGGACCCAAACACAAGCAGACTGTGAGGTAGTGAGGGGTGTGTTGGTGAGGGGTGTGTTGGTGAGGGGTGTGTTGGTGAGGGGTGTGTTGGTGAGGGGTGTGTTGGTGAGGGGTGTGTTGGTGAGGGGTGTGTTGGTGAGGGGTGTGTTGGTGAGGGGTGTGTTGGTGAGGGGTGTGTTGGTGAGGGGTGTGTTGGTGAGGGGTGTGTTGGTGAGGGGTGTGTTGGTGAGGGGTGTGTTGGTGAGGGGTGTGTTGGTGAGGGGTGTGTTGGTGAGGGGTGTGTTGGTGAGGGGTGTGTTGGTGAGGGGTGTGTTGGTGAGGGGTGTGTTGGTGAGGGGTGTGTTGGTGAGGGGTGTGTTGGTGAGGGGTGTATTGGTGAGGGGTGTGTTGGTGAGGGGTGTGTTGGTGAGGGGTGTGTTGGTGAGGGGTGTGTTGGTGAGGGGTGTGTTGGTGAGGGGTGTGTTGGTGAGGGGTCTGTTTGGCAGGGTTGCAGAGTCGGAGTCGGGAGTCGGAGTCGCCGAATTCTGAAAAGGTGGAGTCAGAGTCGCAAATTCATTCCTCCGAATCCGTAACCCTGCTGTTTGGTGAGGGGTCTGTTTGGTGAGGGGTCTGTTTGGAGAGGGGTCTGTTTGGAGAGGGGTCTGTTTGGAGAGGGGTCTGTTTGGAGAGGGGTCTGTTTGGAGAGGGGTCTGTTTGGAGAGGGGTCTGTTTGGAGAGGGGTCTGTTTGGAGAGGGGTCTGTTTGGAGAGGGGTCTGTTTGGAGAGGGGTCTGTTTGGAGAGGGGTCTGTTTGGAGAGGGGTCTGTTTGGAGAGGGGTTTGTTCGGAGAGGGGTCTGTTTGGAGAGGGGTCTGTTTGGAGAGGGGTCTGTTTAGAGAGGGGTCTGTTTGGAGAGGGGTCTGTTTGGGGAGGGGTCTGTTTGGAGAGAGGTCTGTTTGGAGAGGGGTCTGTTTGGAGAAGGGTCTGTTTGGAGAAGGGTCTGTTTGGAGAGGGGTCTGTTTGGAGAGGGGTCTGTTTGGAGAGGGGTCTGTTTGGAGAGGGGTCTGTTTGGAGAGGGGTCTGTTTGGAGAGGGGTCTGTTTGGAGAGGGGTCTGTTTGGAGAGGGGTCTGTTTGGAGAGGGGTCTGTTTGGAGAGGGGTCTGTTTGGGGAGGGGTCTGTTTGGAGAGAGGTCTGTTTGGAGAGAGGTCTGTTTGGAGAAAGGTCTGTTTGGAGAGAGGTCTGTTTGGAGAGAGGTCTGTTTGGAGAGAGGTCTGTTTGGAGAGAGGTCAGTTTGGAGAGGGGTATGTTTGGAGAGGGGTATGTTTGGAGAGGGGTTTGTTTGGAGAGGGGTCTGTTTGGAGAGAGGTCTGTTTGGAGAAGGGTCTGTTTGGAGAAGGGTCTGTTTGGAGAAGGGTCTGTTTGAAGAGGGGTCTGTTTGGAGAGAGGTCTGTTTGGAGAGGAGTGTGTTTGGTGAGGGGTCTGTTTGGAGAGGGGTCTGTTTGGAGAGGGGTCTGTTTGGAGAGGGGTGTGTTTGGTGAGAGGTGTGTTTGGTGAGGGGTCTGTTTGGAGAGGGACCTGTTTGGAGAGGGATCTGTTTGGTGAGGGGTCTGTTTGGAGAGGGACCTGTTTGGAGAGGGATCTGTTTGGTGAGGGGTCTGTTTGGAGAGGGACCTGTTTGGAGAGGGATCTGTTTGGAGAGGGGTCTGTTTGGAGAGGGGTCTGTTTGGAGAGGGGTGTGTTTGGTGAGAGGTGTGTTTGGTGAGGGGTCTGTTTGGAGAGGGACCTGTTTGGTGAGGGGTCTGTTTGGTGAGGGGTCTGTAGGTAAGAGTTTATTCCATACTAGAAGTAGTAGTAGTAGACTCGCTTACAGAGTGAGTAAATGCTGCATGTAGCAGGCTTATTGAAATTATAAGTTAGTCATATAAGTTAGCAACATACAATATGTCCTGCTATTAATAAGACAACCTTCATAATAGAGGTTTGTTCTATCGAACTAAAGCGAGGCTTCTCAGTTCTCTCGCTCCCCAATATTTGCTTATGAATACATATGAGTGTTGAGCCAATCACTTCTTTGAATGTCAGTGGCAGTTGCAAGGGGAGCTCAAAGTTCCCAATCCTAGTACGAGTGTCTCCTCCGTCATACAGGCGATAACAGAATACTAGCAGGACCCGTGTGAATTCCACGGACAAGGTGACCGTTAACTTAGGTGGACCCATGAAAAAATGCCGTCAACATTACCTAACCTATGTTAACCTAACCTAACGTAACCTATCCAAACAGAACCTAACCTGACCTATTCTAACCTTTCCTATCTTTCCTTAACCTAACCTATCCTTCCTTAATCTAACCTATCCCAACCAAACCTATCCTAATAATATGTCAAAGTTGTCAATGCGTGTGAAAGTCATCATTTAATGTAACACAAGAATTCGGTATCCATGATTCTGCAAACTCAGACGAAATAGTAACGGACGGACGAAGTAACCAAGGAAGGAACAAGCAGAATATTATATAGATAATAAGAAGCGTTAGGCACGGGAGTGACTTAAAAGAAGGATCTGCGGTGTAGGGGTGAGGTAATAAAAGCTCTGTGTTATGACGCGCTAGCACCTGGCGCATCTTGCCGGCAGGAGGTCATAAAAGTAGGTGCTATTTCTGGTACCCTCGTATACACCGTGGTACACACCCCACGCTACTGTCACACGCACTCGTATGTGTACACGCACTCGTATGTGTACACGCACCCGTATGTGTACACACACTCGTATGTGTACACGCACTCGTATATGTACACGCACTCGTATATGTATACACACTCTTATGTACACGCACAGCTACAGACACACGCGATATAATGCTACGGACTCATACGCAGGTTCATTGAACAGAGAACGGCATGCCTACAAACTACAGCAACACATCAACACCAGGAAATCCTGACAAAAATGTGAATGACTTTCCGTCTCAAGAGCCCGTCGCATAAAGATATGTTTTGCTTGTTCCTTCCACAAAGGACGCTGTTCTTTTCATAATCACGCCTGGTCTGTCCCATCTGACTCGATCTCTCTCCCTCTCTCTCGCTCTTGCTGATGCGAAAAAGCCCGACCAAAAAGTGCACAAGAGATCTCGGGGTCTTCTAACCAGGGCCTCAGCACAAGAGCCTTTCTAGCGCAGATTTTTGTCGGATGCGCTCCCTCGAACTGCCCTCGAATGCTGCGAGCTCGACAATCGAGAGTTTAATTGCGCACTTCAGGTAACTCTGCAGACCTGGTCTGCTTCTGCGCAGCTCATTAGTGGTTGGCCTCACTGCTTCTCGCTGTCTTGATGAAGTTTTTATATCTGTATAGTGCGATCAGCGCTAGTAATTACGCCAAAGTAATTTTTACATTTTCACATCAACTGTCTCCACAATGGTCTTCACAATAATAAATGGAGTTTTCACAAATATATAGTGCAATCCGGGCTCGTAATTAAGTCAATGTAATTTTTTGTATTTTCATTATCATCAACTACGGTAGCGTAGTTCCCTGCCATAGGTTGAACAAATAAAATTACTGCGCCCCATGGACTGAGAATTTTTCTTGGGGCCGATTTCATGAATATCATCGTTAAAGTACACTAGTTTTATAAGTGTTTCAATAAAGCCATATTCTCGGAATACCGAGACTCGATTTTAATTAAAAATTCAATTTAGCCTAATTTGATGACAAATTCAAACCACCTTCAAGAAACACATTCGAGAGATGCAGAGGATGTTTTTAGGACACAAGCGGGCATGAGACAGAACCTTGAGGTACTCCAAGTTTCACCCCGTAGTCAACAACTGCTCTGGTTTCAGTCTCATGCAAATCAGCTTGCCTTAATTTCTAGACATTAGTGAAGTACCAGCGAAGCAGAAAATTTATGAATACAGGTTTATCATTACTTATGTTTCAAGGCATTATCAGCGATAAGAATGCAAACTTACTCTTGTAATAAAAGTCATGTATTTTAATAATGAAGAACGAATTTAGTTTTCTGTAAATTTAGGTCAAGGCCAGAATTATGTTTTTGCAAATTTGATCAATTCTTGAGCGCGTTCAAACACCTAGCTACTACGAACTTTAATACACTCACTTATTACATACTAACCGCACCATGCAATTTTGATGATAGGTACTACGGCATCCATGATACGGACACTGAAGAAAATGATCCCGCGTTAAAATTATACTATTCGCTGCAAAATAGATTCGACGAGTTTTATTCACACGTTAACCCCAGTTCACATGAGGGCTACAGGCAATAAATCAAGTCATTAAGTTAAATTAACTTCCTTGTTCCTCATTAATGCCCCTCGGCGAGCGCTTGACTTGAGAGTTCTCAACATTTTACGGACCGTTGGAAGCCGCTCAAGTTCAGGGAATAAATATTTAAGATTTTAAGTTAGGGGAGCCCCAGCGCAGCCTGCAGCCGAGCGGCGACTCCCCTACTCTCCTGAAGCCTCATTCAGACTCCGAGCTTTGAATTTACTCTCGGCGACTTTTGCATGGGGACATTTAAAGGACTTTCGCGGCCCCATTTCTGAGATGAAGCTCAAAAATAGCCTCAACTCCGACCGCACGGTCTAAAACATTCAGACGCCGACGACTCGTGCCTTTCTAATTCACAAATGTGGCTTACAAATGGGACCAAACTTCGGAGTCTTGAAAACGACGCTTCAGACTCGAGAGCCTCGGTTCAGAATCCGACCTGACCGCTTATCTTATGGAATAAAACAGTTGGAATTTTCCGGCAGTACGGACCTCATTATGACTCCGTTCTTAATCGACCACGACTGAAAAAAACCTATTCTGAGCGTTTTGGAGTTGAGTTTCATGTGAACCGCGACAACGTGATGCCGTCAAAACTGCACGCCTCTTTTTTTTTTTAATCAGGAGACTTGCACTTAACCCTCGTCAAACTCAACGCAAAATTTCCGTATCTTCAATAGAAACATTCGATGCTTCAAAAAAGTTTGACGTCGAGCAGATCAAAAGAACTGTACTCTGACAGCTTTTAAATTTTAATCTTGCAGATTGAATAGAGCTCCCTTTTATGAAAAAGAGTCGACTTTACTTCTCGACACATGACTGAAGATTAACAAATTTCAATGACAGGTAGAGATGATGAGTGACTGCAATGGCTTATGAATAGCGAAAGCGTATGCGTATACGGGTAAAATGCATGCGTTCGGAACAAATCTGCATTGCATTTTGTGGTGGCATTTATGACTTATTTTGAGGTGCTGCATCTGAAGCGAGAAGGCAACTTCTAAATTGAAACAATTCTTCAGAAAATATGATTACAAATAGACATTTCTCTCATGGTCATGTTTCCAATAACTTGATAATAAAACTCAAAACATCAAGAATATTTCAATCGCGGGTACTATAAGGATGGATATATTTGTTTCCCATCCACATCTGGAAAATTCGTTTATCCTAAAAAAAATATCGAATCCCGTCATTTTTGACGGTTCGTTGACACTAGTAAATTCATAATAGTAAACAGTAATTTATAATTTTACACTATAATAAATGGTTTCCACCTCACAATGTTCTGGTCAACCGCATGAAGAATTCACTATAACAAATGGTTTTCAGTTCACATTGTTTCGGTCAACCGCATGAGCAGCTGGATGACGTCACCATGACGGTGTTGATAAGACAACGGGGATCGAACTTCGCAATGCTAATTATTGCTTCACAGATTCCCACGGTCGGGCAACAACACGGCCGTAGACCTACCGTCTTGTCACGCAGACGTCAAGGGTCTTGGCTAGCGGGGTTTGACTAGCGGGTCTTGGCTAGCGGGATTTGACTCGTCAACAGACGTGGTGATTGTCCGACCTCTTGGGATTGTTCCTGAACCGAAAATTCCACTCGAGAAGAGGAAATGGAAAGACATGTTAGTGGTTTGGAACCGAATGTCATTTTGTAATATACGAACACAGGAAGCTTGGCTCCAGTATACGGTTGCTGGAAACACGTCATTGAGTTGAGTGTGTCCATGACGGGACTTGGAAATTTCCAGCAGTGGAGATCCAGCAAGTGTGTTGAAGAAATCAGTAGCCAAGTTGAGCTCAAAAATTGGTCCGACAACAAAAAAAAATGACGGAAAAGTAAAAACCTCCTAAGAGACAAAAACAAGTCCACTATGATTCAAACTTAATTTTTTCTCTCAATTTAATCGTGGAATGAAAACTTGACGTCCAAAACTGTGTTCACTAATATTTTTTTCGTGTTGAGGGCAGAAATTAACACGTCGCTTGCGGAACGGCCCATCGATGGACCATTTGAAAAATGCCAACACTACATTTGAAAAAAATTTTAAATTGTTTTTTAAATTAATGATATTTAATGGTTCCAGTAAATATTTGGTATTTATAAATTTGCTCATCAATGTTCTCTTTAAATTTGAATTGAATATTGAACTTCGGTTTAACCCATCGCTGTCAACGTGCTGAGCTCATCCAAGCGAACGCGTCGGCCCACATCACGCAATCTCATCGCGGTGACAGGGACGCTCTCCAGCGGCCGGTGCTGGGTGACAGCGCTGTCAGAATTAATCAGGATCCTCATTAAACAACGAGGTCAGTGGATATTCAACGCGTGTGGTCATCACGTCATTGCCACGATGATTGATGTGAACTGTGGACATTCAAAATTGTATCCGTTTACCGCCGCCGTTTTATCAACCTCGCATCACGGTAGAGGAAACAAGGTAGGGTCATTTCTACGGGGAAAATACACCTCCTCTTGTTCCGCTAGCCAAGAGAACGGCTTTATTTCAAACAAAATTTATGACGTCACCATTGCGACATGTCGTTAGGCCAATAGCGGTGCCAGATTTGGGGCTAGCAGAGTTGTCAGATAGAATATGAGCGTTGCTAATAATTTGTTGCCGTGACGTCAGCATTGCCACTCGGTCGACGGAAAAAGACAGGTTTGACCCTACCTTGTTTCCTCCACCGTGGTCATCACGCATGAGGAGAAGGAAAACGCACGTTCTGAAAATTTTGAATCGCGAAATAATTTTTTTCAACTAAACAATAAGCATACATGAGTGGTGAAATATTTTTTAGTAATTGCGTACGTAGAAAATACAGGCATGATAATCCTATGAATTATAATTGCCGACACAATGCTCGGAAATAACATCTCTTTGATGTACGACTTTAAAAGAACATTGATTTTTTGAACTGCAGAGCGGAATCATGGTAATTTCACACATGAGCAAAATACAACGGCAATGTTTTTCCATCCTGTTTATTTTGTAGAGCGGTCTACGTTGTCAGGCCTCGTCTCTTACGTAACTAAGAGAAAAATTCTTAGTGAATTTTAAAAATCAAAGCTGGATATAAAGTTCCTGGATTGTATTTTTATTTAAGACGGCGTGTTCCGTGAATTGTGATGCTCTTTGTGCTCACTGTTGTTACCCAGTTATTGTACCCACTGTTGGTATCCAGTTATTGTACCCACTCTTGTTACCCAGTTATTGTACCCACTGTTGGTACCCAGTTATTGTACCCACTGTTGGTACCCAGTTATTGTACCTACTGTTGGTACCCAGTTATTGTACCTACTGTTGGTACCCAGTTATTGTACCCACTGTTGGTACCTAGTTATTGTACCTAATGTTGGTACCTAGTTATTGTACCCAATGTTGGTACCTAGTTATTGTACCCACTGTTGGTACCCAGTTATTGTACCCACCGTTGTTACCCTGTTATTGTACCCACTGTTGTTACCCAGTTATTGTACCCACTGTTGTTACCCAGTTATTGTACCCACTACTGGTACCCAATTATTGTACCCACTACTGGTACCCAGTTATTGTACCCACTACTGGTACCCAGTTATTGTACCTACTGTTGGTACCCAGTTATTGCACCCACCCCCCAAGCGACCGGCCCAGCTGTGCCCATCTGTCTCCCCACAAGTTGGTCTAATTAGTCATTGCGGTGCTCTCGCTGCCGCCGCGACACAAAATGAAACTCGCAGCCAAATTTATCACCGAAGACCAATTTCTGCGGCACGCAAGTCGCGCGGCCTGTGCAGCGCTCAGTCCACCAAGCGCACTAAGTCCAAGCGTACCAAGTCCAAGCGCACCAAGTCCAAGCTCTCCAAGTCCAAGCCCTCCAAGTCCAAGCTCTCCAAGTCCAAGCGCACCAAGTCCAAGCGCACCAAGTCCAAGCGCACCAAGTCCAAGCGCACCAAGTCCAAGCTCTCCAAGTCCAAGCGCACCAAGTCCAAGCGCACCAAGTCCAAGCGTACCAAATCTAAGCGCACCAAGTCCAAGCGCACTAAGTCCAAGCGCACCAAGTCCAAGCGCACCAAGTCCAAGCTCTCCAAGTCCGTTGATGGATCTATTGGCAGATGTGGAGGTGGTCTCCCAATGTGCATTGACAGCTGCATCCTATGTCACTCCTTTGTACCGTACCTGCACTGTACCTGTGCAGGTGTATCTGGTAGTTACGTACACACATCAGGACACATCACGCAGACAGACACATCACACAGACACATGAGGACACATCACGCAGACAGACACATCACACAGACACATGAGGACACATCACGCAGACAGACACATCACACAGACACATGTGGACACATTACGCAGACAGACACATCACACAGACACATGAGGACACATCACGCAGACAGACACATCAGACAGACAGAAATCACACAGACACATGAGGACACATCACCCAGAATGACACATCACACAGACACATGAGGACACATCACGCAGACACATGAGGACACATCACGCAGATACCCTCACCAATGCCCGTCAGGACCCGAGCGCACCTCACACATGCGTGAAGCCAGCACACGAACAGAATAAATACGCATCAGAAACCTATTATTTTGTTCTCACATACGCAGTTGAGAAGTGAAGTCTATAATTTTTTCGGTTTTGGTTTTTGCTCCAGCAATTTAAAGATTCAAAAATTTTAGGGAATTTTCTTTCACCTTGTTGTTGACCGAAGGGTGAAGTTGACCGAAGGGTGAAGTTGACCGAAGGGTAACAGCTTTCGAGTCGCTTAACAAAGCAGGACGAGCGTTCTGATGTGTCACGTTTTATGACCGCTGAAACTGCTAAAACTAAAACTTACTCACATGACTGCTAAAACTGCAGTCTGCAGACGAGTGTAATCAATTCAACCCCAAAAACAACAAAATTTTTTGCTTCAAGTCATTCACGCGCATAAATTTTTCAGGGGAAACTTCTGGAACAAAAGACAAGGTTCGGACTAGCATGTAATGTCGGCTTTCGTCATGGGCCTACAATTTGGACGGCTTCTAATGTCAGACGATTGAAGAGGAATTGCAAGTTCTTTAACATCTCAATAGATGTTAAGAACCGGCTTGTGGCAGTGCTGTTTTATTGATACCGGTTATTTTTCGAATAAATTTTTCGCGCGAAAAAGAGAGCAGCTGTTCGCGTGGCAGTTATAAAATTAGGCTTCCGAACACTTAGGTAATCACGGCAGCGACGCCAGTGGGGATTGTTGTAACATGTGGCGGTTGTGTGGCGATTGTGGTATAGTGAACGAGAAATGTTGCCTGCTGCTCGCACACATTCCTCAACGTGCTTTATTGCACACATGCACCCTCATTCCTCAACATGGTACGAGTTTATGATCAAGACTTGTGCGAAATGATTGAATTTTGAAACCGGGTTGAAAAATGCAAGAAAGGTTCATCACAAAAACTCCATGATTGTCTCTAAGAAAGAATGAAAGCCGCCAAAAGCGACTAACTGAGAGAGGCGGCCAGAAAGAAGCAGAACATCAAGAAGTAAAATTGCATCACAATTGGTACAAATTTGAGAGTAACTCAATAAATCTTTGCTAAATGGAGGCCAGCGTCGCATGCAAGCGGCGGTGACTTGGAAGAAAATGTCGCCTGTGGGACCTCACTTCGTCTAGTCGGGGGTGGTGGGGTTGTGTGGTGGGGTTGTGTGGTGGGGTTGTGTGGTGGGGTTGTGTGGTGGGGTTGTGTGGTGGGGTTGTGTGGTGGGGTTGTGTGGTGGGGTTGTGTGGTGGGGTTGTGTGGTGGGGTTGTGTAGTGGGGTTGTGTAGTGGGGTTGTGTGGAGGGGTTGTGTGGTGAGGTTGTGATGGGGCTGTGGTAGGGTTGTGGTGGGGTTGTGGTGGGGTTGTGGTGGGGTTGTGGTGAGGTTGTGGTGAAGTGTATTACGGAGATTTACTGCATTACGAAGGTAAGAATTCCCAATTATAAATGATTCTGTGCCCGAGGAGATCCTCCGTTAAATGGTGCGTTGACATCTTGGTGGCTGATTAACTGCTGCCTTGTGATCGATTATCTGCAACCGCCGGGTCGATTACTTCTTTCTTTTGACGGAGTATCTGGTACCTGCCAATATCTGATACCTGCCAATATCTGGTGCCTGCCAATATCTGATACCTGACAATATGTGGTACCTGCCAATATGTGGTACCTGCCAATATGTGGTACCTGCCAATATCTGGTACCTGCCAATATCTGGTACCTGCCAGTATCTGGTACCTGCCAATATCTGTTACCTGCCAATATCTGTTACCTGCCAATATGTGGTACCTGCCAATATCTGGTACCTGCCAGTATCTGGTACCTGCCAGTATCTGGTACCTGCCAGTATCTGGTACCTGCCAATATCTGGTATCTGCCAATATCTGGTACCTGCCAATATCTGATACCTGCCAATATCTGGTACCTGCCAGTATCTGGTACCTGCCAGTATCTGGTCCCTGCCAGTATTTGGTACCTGCCAGTATCTGGTACCTGCCAGTATCTGGTACCTGCCAGTATCTGGTACCTGCCAGTATCTGGTACCTGCCAATGATCGCTTGCCAGATTTTAGTCAGACAGTTTTCACTCAAATGCATATTAGTTCCCATTCGTGCTTTCCTTCACAATTCAACGTAGCAAAATTCTGTGCACCAATATTGATTTACAATATCTTCCCAACCACTTTACTCGAGCTTTTCATGAACACTTATTTCTTAACTACATTACTCGGGCCTGTTCCAAGCATTCATATCCATGGATGTTTTCTTTTCTATGACAAAATAATAACGTTACATTTTCTAGCCATTGATTTCTTCAGAATAGATTCCCAGTCGACAACACATAAACACAGCACAAAAGAGCAGCAGCTGGTCGAACGCACGCACAGCGTTAAATGCACGGCACAAAGAACGCCTCATTCAATAAGAAGGAAGCCATAAAAGTTATATATGAGGTGCGCCAGCTGCCAGACCTCTGCCATAAAATTGTCTATTCCATAGCCATCATAAAGTTGCCACTTCATTACTGCAGGTAGTGTTCCGTAAAACGGTAGAGGAAACAAGGTAGGTTCAAACTAGTCTTTTTTTCGTTGACGGTGTGGTTTTGCTGACGTCACGGCAATAGCAGCGCTCATATTGCATCTGGTAGCACTGCTACCCCCAAATCTGGCTCCACTATTGGCATAACGACATGTCGTTTTGGTGACGTCATAAAGTTCGGTTGAAATAAAGCCGTTCTATAGGCTAGCCGAACAAGAGGAGGTGTATTTCCCCCATAGAAATGTCCCTACCTTGTTTCCTCTACCGTCACTTGTGTCTCGTGATGGCGTATCACGGAGACCCTGGACAATCTTCAAATTAATCAACTATGTAGTGCATTGAAAATAGCACCAGTAAACATCACGTGTTACTAAACAGCACTTAATTAGCCATTGGCATTCAGTCGGATTCCAATCACAGACATCATCTCATCTGTTACAACTCATGAAGAAGCTGTGGGATGTTCGTACAAATTATCTTGTCGAGAACATTTTTTTGTCCATCGGGTTTATCGAGATAAGCACTTCAACTTGACGAAAAAACACTAAAACACTAATTTTTTAGAAAAGATTAGATGTTAGTTTAAATCTCCCTAACCGCAACGAAGGCGCTCCAAAGAAAGGAAGGGTGAAGGCATCATTTAGTATGGGGCTAAGGGATGCGGGATCTATGCACATAATGCCTAGAAATAGTAGGTTGAGAAACAAGTTCAAGAAACAAGATATAAAAGTTGAGGAAGAAAGTATGTGGAGCTATAAAGCACGACAGAGTGAACCGAAAAAATTTTGTCTTTAACATAACAAAAAACACTTTATTTTTTCAACAAAATGAAGAGCTTCTTAATCTTTAACTCAAGACCTCACGTATTCCCCCTGAGAGCGCCAATTCCCATAGATACAATAGGTGCACCTCCTGAGGGACAGAATTACGGGAAAAAAAATTAAAAATTCTCGTCGTTTCCACGCCATTTGGCTAGGAACCTCACATATCCCTCCTAGGAGCGCTAATTCTCATAGTTACAAAAGTTGCATCGCCCCGAGGAGACAACTGCTGGAAAAGATGATTGAAAAAATTATCGTTGTCACGATATTCATGGCAGTTGGAACTCCTCCTCTGCAATCGCAACGTTCAAGGGCAAATTTCCACTCACAAATCGATTCGTAATTAACGAACTCCCCGGACTGAGCGCCGAGGCAAGGGCTCTATTTCAGACTTTAATCGAATTTCGACGGCCAGATCACATCCCGGAAAATCCCGTCGTTATTGATAACCGTTGCGCCGATGTCACCATACTGTAAACGCTCGAAAGTGAGCGACTTGAACCGATCGCTTTTGGCTCAGAAACGTTTCTCGAGAGACTAAGAACGGTTCACTGGAGACATCGATCAGAATCAAAAGACCTCATTTGTTACGAAATATCGTTTCCGTGGATTGCAAATAGTCACGCATGCCTCCTAAATAGTCCTTTATTACAGGACGTGGTAGGAAGTGTCATTGGTAACCTCTTTAGACGCACGCGTTCAGGACTGGAAACCTAAACTTGTGCCCTCTAATAACGGGGTCACCCTGGCCGAGTGGTAACGAGCGCGCCCTGCACGGGAAGGTGACGGCAGTTCGAATCCCGGCAGTGCCCGGAGATTTTCCCCGTCGGGAAAAAGGAGAACTCAGCCACGATTCCCCACTCTACCCAGGTCTCGGAAATGGGTACCAGCGTAACCCAGGGTAACCGTCACTGCATCCTGGTGTTGGTTACAAGTCATTTGCACAACCAATGTGCAAGATGATATTATGTATGCTTGATTGGAATATAACATATTTTCCTTCTTTATAATGAGATCACATCGTACACAATCTACACCACCTCGCTGGTGCTATCCTCCGACAGAGCGAGCTTTCTACAGAGAAGCAAAGCAGGCTCCAGTAAACATCAATTCCAAGTTTGCTCCTTTCGGGCACTCCGAGAAAATTCTTCGTAAATTTAGAGCCTCTAATATCAAGCGACTATGCCCGAGCTCATTCGATTCTCCTTTCTACAGGAAAAACTGACGCACCTAAACCTGAGCTCAGCGTCTGTTGTTCGAACGTCTGTTGTTCGGTCAGAATTTTGCGTTGAATTAACGGCAATTTCTACCAATTATGGCATGTATGTACCGTAGTTAGTTAGGCAAAAACACGGATATTTCTTTTGACCTGAGCATGGCTGTAGTCTAGTCCGGGTTTTGTTGATTCGCTTAAAAATCTCTTCTGCACCAAACGATTTTCGAACGTTTAGCATCGTCGCTCGGCCGCCCTGATCCGGAGAAACTGCGGCGTTTAATTGCGCCTCGAGAGAGCGGCTAATTTTCATGACGAAAAAATCAAATCAGGCTCTGGAAACTCGCGCAAAATTGATCAGCGAAGACCACGCGACCGGGGAGGCCGCGATGTCCAGGGCGTCGTTTCGGAGCTGATCTCTGTAATCGGGCACCATTAAACAGACCAAACAGAATCGCGGCAACAACAGTTTAGGCCCCGGGACTGGCCGCCATCCTGTCCAGAAATGCGCTCACATATTGCCAAACGCGGGCTCGGCTCGGCTGTATCTTGGATACGGAGCACCAATGCCCAGTGGTGCTCCGTTACTCCGTTTTTAAAAACTCCGTTATACTAAGCTTTTAAATTTATGCTGAATATACGTATTTTTTTGCTGAACTACGATACACACATGTCATGCATACTAGTTTACAATGTCTAGAAATTGCTGTGCACATCCGCGCTATAGAAACCTTAGAAACCGCAGGTATTTAAGAAAACTATTTTTTGAGTGGGGTGAGACACCGACTTTCTCCGTTAAAACGAGCAGCGTTTTGAATGATGCACGAACATATAAAAAGGTGATACAAACAGATACAAACAAAACAGATACAAATATGAGACTAATTGCCCAGAACATGCCGTTGAATTGACCAAAAAAAGTGAGTTTGAGAACGCACATAAGTTGACTCTGACATGAGATTTAAATACGCGAAATACTGGACCTTGTTTTTTTTTATTTTCCTCTTCCTAATATTCTCTTGCCTCGATGGACTTGTTTGGTCAAGGGACGCCCACATTATTATTTTTTTTTCGTATCGGCTTAGAATAAACATCGACCAGAAAGAGGCTAAAAAGAGGTTAAAAATAATAAAGGTTAAAAACGATGCTTTCTTTGCACGAAAATATAGTACGATCCCAGCCCATGTCTGGACACTCTCAACAGTCCATTCCCAATCATGGCAAGCAGGCATCATAAAAATTAAACGTTATGCGGATTTTGCGAGGTTTTCGTAGGATAATTACACGAGGTGGAGCTGTGGTCTGCGAGATCCTGCGAGCTGAACGAATCCTAGAGTGGAGGCCGAGCAGCTCAATGAGGGGTGCTGAGGTGACCTATGGTGATGAGGGTGATGATGATGTTGATGAGGGGTGCTGAAGTGACCTATGGTCGAGGGCGTGTTGCTGTCTTCCGTGTAAGCAAAGTTACATGTAATGAGACTTTGTGCCAAATTTTGTGGTCACGCTTCAACAGTGTATTGTGCCAAAAATTGTGATCACGATGCTACAGGGTTGTGCCCGCTGCTCAATATTCAGATTTTGGGCGACAGGCCGCAGCATCTGAATTATATGATGAATTTGAGCGTTTTAGACTTAGCTGGTCACTTTTTTCAAAATTTTTGGGATCAGAAAAGACAAAATTAATTTTTTGATCCAAGCTTTCGGCTAGATTAGCTCTAGCCGTCATCAGGGGAACGATGTATTTTTAAACAAAACCTCTTATGGTATCCGCGGGTATCTAGTATACAAAACATTTTTTTTGTCATCCCCTGATGACGGCTAGAGCTAATCTAGCCGAAAGCTTGGGTCAAAAAAAATTAATTTTGTCTTTGCTGATCCCAAAAATTTTGAAAAATGGAAACTTCACTACCAAGACGTCCTTTATTTTAACAATTAGCTGGTCACATCCACATCAATGTTCAGCAAATACGTTTTGAATGAGCATTCAGTTTTACTAAAAATTTTTGATACTAGATAGTTAAAAAGTAGCCTGATAGTAAAAATAGTCTGGTACTAGATATTAGTCCCAAATAATGATACTGTCGAAATTTTCCATTTGAAAACGGTTTTACATTTTGTTCAAAATTTATGGTCATTGTAGGGTCATCTTCGGGACTTTCTATCGCCCGATGGACATGATTTCAAAGGTCCAATTTCCTTAAATATTATGCGTAATTGATCCTCGTAAAGAAAGAATATGTTCAAAATCTGTCTACTATATAATAAAGGGTTGCCATTTCATTCCAGATGTTGAAGGTTTTCAATATCCAGCATCTGAAAGGTTACAAGTTTTAGGTTCCTTCCACTAGAATCTAGTAGAACGATGACTGATGCTAATTCTAAATATTTGCATCCACAATACGTGAGGAGGTGATACGTGCTGTAGGGAGGTAATGAGATGCAGTAAGGAGGTAATGAGCGTAGCACGGATACGGTGCTGTCACCGACAGTAATGTTCGAACTTCTCGTATGGCAACTGTCGATAAAATCAGACCGTGGCGTTGCTGCTATGGCGCTACTGTTGCTGCTGCTGTTGGTGCTGCTGTTAGTACTGCTGTTGGTGCTGATGCTGTTGTCGTTGTTGTTGCTGGTTCTGTTGTTACTGCTGCTGGTTCTGTTGTTACTGCTGCTGGTTCTGTTGTTACTGCTGCTGGTTCTTCTGTCGTTAGATTAAGATTTTTTGATGGAGAAAGAACTTTTTTAAACGAATTCATTTCATGGACATTTCTTGTCTGATTAGGTTATGAGTTAGTTAGAATTCTCCCCAACCACAAAAATGTTTTATTGATAGAGGATTATGACATGAAATTCCCATTTATTATGAAATTAAGGAAACCGGGAATTTATGCAAAAAATGTGTTTCCACTCAGATTTTTGGGTTAAAGGAACAAGTTTAGGAAACAAGATAAAAGTTGAAGAAGAAAGTGATTGAAGCTGAAAACTGGGCAACAGTGAGCTATAAAAAATGATGGTTCGTGAAACAAAAGTTTTCCACTCCAACAAAAAGGGCAACTATTAAATCGATAGCTAAAGACCTCACATCGTCCCATCTGAAAGCGTGGATTTTCAAAGAAACAATACTTGTATCCCTCCATGAGGACGCCATTTCTGAACCTGCGATTTGATTTCATTAGAAGGGAAAACATCGATTTGAGATAAAAAAAGAATTTTGTTTAATAGTGCAGGTTAGATTTACTATCATCTCTAATGTGAAGGGCTCGTTGTAGCAATTTTGAGACGTGTGAGGGTACATATTTCTCATTATTTTAATTTTATCGCTTCTGAATAAATTTGCGCTTTTTGATTTAAAAGAATTTGAACTTCAAAGCCTCCAGTTATACCATGGTGTGCGCCACCCCACACAGAATGCTTTGAATAAAGACAACATCACGAATATAATTCAAAAGATAACCTAAAACAAATTAAATCACAGGCTAGCGACTACACTGAGATTTTTTTCAGCACTTTGAAAGTATTTAGGAAAAATACAGAGGAAAAGTGGAGGACGAAATACAAAGCCAGGAATATTGAAGCCGAGAACGACAGCACGCGATGGAGCGGAAGAGATAATCCTAGCTCACAGTTCGGGAAAATGAAAACGTTCTGCTCAGTTACGCGCCGTCGCGATATTACGGCTATGCACTCAAAATATCGCGCCAGATTTGCGTATATTGGAAAATCCTGTCGGCTGCGCGCCGGCAATCGGAGGACGGCTTTGAAAAATGTGGCCACTGCAGGACCTCGGCGCGCAGAGGGAAAACCTGAGGGGATTCTCTGTGAGAGTATCGTCGGTGGGTGATGGAGGTCATAACGCTCGGGTGATGGAGTAACGATGATGATGTTAATGTTTCAGGCTTTTGAATTCAATTGTCTTACAGCAATATCCTAGATACAGCAAAGCGATGGTGAAGTTTGGATGAAAATGTTTGAGGCTTCTGAATTCAATTGTTTTACAGCGGTATCCTGGATACAGTGCAGCTATGATGATGTTTGGATGGAAATGCTTGAGAATTTTACCGAGCAATTGATTTTATAGCAGTATCCTAGATACGGTGAAATTTCCCACTCATTCACCCAGATTATGGTTATAAGTTCACCCAGATTATGATTATAAGTTCACCCAGATTATGACTCATATAGACTTTACATTTTGGTTAAATAACATTCAATTGTCTGGTAGAGTTTCAAAAGTGAAGCTTCAATTATAAAGCAATGTAGATAAAGGCGGTTGGAGGAATTATATCAGTAAACAGGTAGGAATTATTCATTTAAATTGCGATCAGCAATGAAAGAGAACAGGAGGAAATATACAGACAGAGGGAAAAAAATAACAACAAAAAAATAGATTTTATAGATACAAAGGGAGAAATTTATCGAGTGCAACATGAGGAATTATGCAGGCGTGGTGAAAACCGTCAATTCAATGAAAGTAGAAGAATAATGGAAGGAATAATAGATGTACGAGGATCACATCAAGTATGGCAGGAGAATTTCGAAGTAGTAGCTCTCGAAACATATAGAAGAACCGTGAACAGTTGCAACAACAATTATTTATAATGATAGCAGTTGCAACAACAATTACTTAGAACGATAACAGCTACAGCAACAATTCTTTATAACTATATAATCGTCCGTAAGTTTAAATTTCGTGTATCATGACTACCGGTCTCGTAAATGCACTGCCGGTTGAATAAGTACCTTAAGGGCGAGACGATGATACCTAGAGTACTGGACACTAAGTTGCGCGAGACAACAGTTGCCAGTGGTACCAGGTACTGAGAGTATCATAAATACCAGGAGGCGGCCACCAGCTGACCACCAGGTACCTAATCCATGGTACCAGGTACTAATAGTATCATAAATACCGTGAGCTGGCCCACCAGGTACCTAATCCATTCAGTGAGCGGAATTTGAGGCGTGAAAGAGCCGGCTGAGAGATCGTTTAGCAACCCGAGACATGCGGCGATGCCCGGCACGGGAACCCGAGCCTCTCTAACACAACAAAAACCGCACACACAAAGAGCAGAGCTGGGATGGGCAGAGCTGCGATCATCGACAGCACGGATCCTATGGAGATGCCGCAAAAAAGACGCCACAAAAGCCATTGTGGCGAACACGACACGCGTTTTGTTGCACCTCGTCGGTTTCATGGAGTAGAAAAGCTGCCGCACGGGAATGCCGCTCAAAATGCGGACGTGAAATATTGGGGAAGCGCTCCAATATTTTATACACAAGCGCATCAAGTGATGGATTCTACCATGGAGTTTTGCCGGGAAATCACGGTAGGGTTTTACAAGTTATTGGCAGTAATGTTGAAGGCAGCTTACATGTTTTTAATACTTGAGAACAATTACTTGTTTCCTGTAGGTTTCACATCAGCAGGAATGAACTTTAGTTCTATTCATTTTTGTTAATAACACTTTGAAGGTCTCCCTGAATATCACCTTGAACGTTGCGGCATAAAACTGCTGCCGCAATTATCGTACGGGAGTAAATTAGAATTACTTGCGCCGGGAAACGAATCTTAGCTAAATTTCTTTCTCATTAATTCGCTGTCGAAGAAATGCTCAATTTTTTGGTCAACTTGAATATGAATGAATGATCGAACTTCAAGTACCAACTGGCGTCTATTTGGCTGGCGGACAAGCTCCCTGATTGGTAGCACGGGTAACAATTCCTGCTTCTTTATCATAGTTCCAACATAGTTCCAAAATCATAGTTCCAACATAGTCCCAAAATAATAGTTCCAACATAGTTCCAAAATCATAGTTCCAACACAGGTCTAAAATCATAATAACATCATAGTTCCAAAATCATAGGTACAAACATAGTTCCAGCATCATAGTTCCAGCATCATAGATCCAGCATCATAGATCCAGCATCATAGTTCCAGCATCATAGTTCCAGCATCATAGTTCCAGCATCATAGTTCCAGCATCATAGTTCCAGCATCATAGTTCCAGCATCATAGTTCCAGCATCATAGTTCCAGCATCATAGTTCCAGCATCATAGTTCCAGCATCATAGTTCCAGCATCATAATTCCAGCATCATAGATCCAACATAGCTCCAACACAGTCCCAAAATCCCAGTTCCCACGCCACAGGAAGTTCGGTTCGAAGTGACGGTTCTGAGAGCAATGAACGGTTCCAACAATGCTAAGTTTCAAGCAAAGACTTGAGATGACTCCCTCGCTTTTCCCTTGAGGTGATCCTCGGCAGCGCGACCTGAGCACGGATGCTGCGAGGGGAGGAATGCTGGGATATGTTGGGGGAAGAGTGAGGGGTCCCCCAGGAGCGGATCCTATTTGTCGAGCAATAAGTGTAGGAGGGGAAGTTCTTTAAAGAAACACCGGCATTTGTGAGCACCGTGGGAAAAAAAGACGCGTTCTGCAAAATTCGAAAATTGCTCCAAAAACTTTTGAGCTGCGGGGACACGCGCTCACGAGGGCATGAGTTTCATCAGACAGCAACTTCAGGCGCACGAAAATTGAAATTTCCAGGAAAATTGAAATTCCCAGGAAAATTGAAATTCCCAGGAAAATTGAAATTTCCAGGAAAATTGAAATTTCCAGGAAAATTGAAATTTCCAGGAAAATTGAAATTTACAGGATAATTGAAATTTCCAGGAAAATTAAAATTTCCAGGAAAATTGAAATTTTCAGGAAAATTGAAATTTTCAGGAAAATTGAAATTTCAAGGAAAATTGAAATTTCCAGGAAAATTGAAATTTCCATATAAATCGAAATTTTCAGGAAAGTCGAAATTTTCTGGAAAATTGAAATATCCAGGCGATCGATGAAAAACTCCGGACGCTTGGGCTGAGAGGGCACGATCCAGTAAATGTTTTCTATTTTCACGGTGCTTACTATAATTGACGTGAAGTTTGAATTGAATATTATAGTTGTTTCACAGGCCGCAGTCAAAATATTAATCTTTCTTACTACGCGCATGAAGTAAAATGTTCGTGGCACAATCACAATTTCTTACACATTCACGTCCGAGGATCTTGATCAAACCTCGCTGGCACAAATGCAGTGAAATTAAAATTCAAGTCGACACGCAAATTCCCCGTGACCAAACCTCGTCATTCTCTCAAATCAGAATACAGAAAAGTGAAGAAATTTACCAAAAAGAGGAGGACCTTTTCCGACTGAAATATATGGTCCAAGTCCCGTGACATTGCAATCCTGGCTCGGTATCTCAACAGAAGAAATATGACTAAGGTGCAGCGATGATTTTTGATGTTCTAAGATTATTTTACCTTTGAAAAAACGTCGTCCTAACATGGTATTTCAATTTTTTTTTCGATTATCCTCGTTTTTCGATATTCCCATGTACCCAGTCACGTCCACCACGTGTCCCATGTACCCAGTCCACGTCCACCACGTGTCCCATGTACCCAGTCACGTCCACCACGTGTCCCATGTACCCAGTCACGTCCACCACGTGTCCCATGTACCCAGTCACGTCCACCACGTGTCCCATGTACCCAGTCACGTCCACCACGTGTCCCATGTACCCAGTCACGTCCACCACGTGTCCCATGTACCCAGTCACGTCCACCACGTGTCCCATGTACCCAGTCACGTCCACCACGTGTCCCATGTACCCAGTCACGTCCACCACGTGTCCCATGTACCCAGTCACGTCCACCACGTGTCCCATGTATCCAGTCACGTCCACCACGTGTCCCATGTATCCAGTCACGTCCACCACGTGTCCCATGTACCCAGTCACGTCCACCACGTGTCCCATGTACTCAGTCACGTCCGCCACGTGTCCCATGTACCCAGTCACATCCACCAAGTGTCCGCAGTTAACAAGTCACCCAGATCTCACCGCTGAGCGGCGCAGAACATTCCGTTTTATTCGTTAATTCTGGCAGCCGACGACAGAAGTTGCGGGATAAAGGAAGAGGCTAAGGCGCTTCGAGACGCTCCTGGCCACTAAAATTTGGCTGCCTCGAGACATTTGCGAGACACCAAACTTCTCACATTCTCCAGTCGTTGCCACCGGCGACTCCACTTCTCACGTGCCCCGAAATGCAAGATGGAGTCGTAAAGGCGAGGCCACTTAACAAGAGGTGGGGGAGTCAGATGGGGGGAGCTGGGAGAGTTAGTGGGAGGGAGGGAAGTGGGGAAAAGGGGAAGAGTTAGAGGGAACAGAGGGATGGATATGGCCATCTCAGCGGTTGGAAGTTAAACATAACTGTTGTAGACCAAGTTAAGGAGTTGGAGATCAAGAATTTGGAATCCGGAATATTACTCTGGACACGGAGGATTGAGAGAGTGGGAGGTCTAGAGTGGGTCTAGAGTGGAAGATCTAGAGGATGATTAACCATCCCATTCCTCAAACTCGCCTTACTACTAAGCTCAAGACCTGTTTTACTTCTCAATGCTACATGTTCTATTTCTCAATACTTGGGACTGCCTCCCCCCCCTCCTTTCGTGAACGAACATGAGGACGCGATGCACATTTAAGCCGGTCTGGAATTAGAGCTGCGCGTTCACTCATGGTGGCTATGAGACTGTGCAGCCTCCCACGTCTCTGCAGCGTTGCCACTTCACTTCAAGTCCACGTGCTCACGTGGGCCGTTGGGAAAACCTCGTGGGACTCGAGAGCACGTCCGAAGTTTGGCCGTGAGACGGCGCTCAAGTTGGAGATGGAGGTCATGAAACGGCGTCTGTCTCGCGAGACGCGTATCTTGGATACCGTAGTGGTCTCTCTTAGAGCGCTGGAGTTCCGGTTGAGTTTAGGAGGAGTTTTAATGGAGTACTGATGGAATGCAGGTGGAGTTCCGGTGGAGTTTAGGAGTTTTAATGGAGTGCTGATGGAATGCAGGTGGAGTTCCGGTGGAGTTTAGGAGGAGTTTTAATGGAGTGCTGATGGAATGCAGGTGGAGTTCCGGTGGAGTTTAGGAGGAGTTTAGGAGGAGTTTTCATGGAGTACTGATGGAATACAGGTAGAGTTCCGGTGGAGTACATACATGCTGATAGATTACAGATGGAGTTCGGATGGAGTACTAATAGAGTACTAATGAGATGCAGGTAGAGTTCAGGTGGAGTACTGATGGATTACTGATGAGATCAGGTGGAGTTCGGGTGGAGTTTAGCAGAATTTCAAGAGGCCATGCAGCCTGTAGGCTGGAGCTGGAGACGTCTCCATGCCTACTTCGTCAGGCCGTTTGTATGTCACAATACAGCGTACACAAACACGGACGATAAAAAATTATTTCAATACGTCATTGAAGAATAGTTAATAGCAGCTAATATTGCGGATGGACGTTTGCGATAACACTGTTTGCTTTTATAACAGTCACTAAGTAAATAGAATATTATTGGGACGCTGTGACAAATTACAAGGATGAAGTTAGCTCCGTCAGATTTTGAAACACTCACCGTTACAACAGTCAAGCTATTTTCCACTGATCTCCTGTGTTTATAATAAATTCACTTGGTACAATTTAGAATAACTCAAAATAGATAAAATTTCAAATAAATAAATCAAAATGTAAAATAAATGAAACAAAATTAAAAAAAACATCAAATAAATAGAATATAATTTCAAATAAATAGAATACAAATAAATAAATTTTTGTTCGATTTGTCGTCCCAAACTGCACTATCAGAATCCTTTGTAAATAATGGGTGTAAATTTTTATTTTTTTTATTTAGTAGATTAGATCATTAGTTAGTTTAAGCCTCCCTATCCGCAACAAAGGCGATCCAAAGAGAGAAAGGAAGAAGTCACCGTATAGTATGGAGTTAAGGGAACGCGGAATCCATGCAGAAAGGGCATAGAAACAGTAAGGTAAGAAAGAAGTTCATGAAACAAGATCAAAGTTGAAGAAGAAAGTAGTAGGTGCTGAAAAACAGGAGAGCAGTGAACCGAAAAAGATGGTTCTTAACGTAATAAAAACATTTCATTTCAACAAAAAGAAGACCTACCTAACTCTCAGCTCGGGCCCTCACATTGTCCCCCTGGGAGCGCTAATTCCCATAGATACAATAGTTGTATCCCCCTGAGGGGTTTTATTTAGTACATTTTCAGTTTCGAAGTTACCTTCACACGAAATAGAGGAACAACAAAAAAAAGAAGAACACTCAAACTGAGACATAACGTTCACAAGCAATTTTCCCAAACATATTACGGCTGTAAGTTTAAGAAGAACACCGCCATTTTCGACGACCAGGACGCGAGAATTGCAACTATAAAACAAATTGAACAAGAGAAACACGGGGCAGACAAAAAGGGAGAAATACATACACAGAAGAATAAAAGCGAAATACATCCATTGAAGAATAAAAAGTTACGTCCATAGAAGAATAAAAAGATGCACACATAGTAAAATAAAAAAGACAGAAATACACACACAGAAGAATCAAACCAGAGAGACATTCATGAAAGAATAAAGAGAGATACATCCGTAAAAGAATGAAAAAAATACAGACATAAAAAACTAAAAGAAACGAGGCTATCCCGTTTCAACGAGAGGAAAGACAGGCAAAATCTGAGGGTAAAACAAGCTTTTAGACAGGCTGTTAAAATATACATCTTAAAACGAAGCTGCAAACTTGTTATTGTTGCTTTGCAGCGCTGGGGGGCCGTGAGGTAGGTCATGGAGCGTGACTTAAGGGTGCAAGACTCCCATAAAACAATAATAAAACTTTTGAAACCGAAGCAAAAGATGGAAATATGAGAGCTGCGTGAGGGGGGCTTTAATTGCGCGGGGTTTGGGCATTCTAAAATTTGAGGGCACGCGAGGGTTATATGAAAGTGTGGGTCGTAAAAGTGTGGGTCGTAAAAGTGTGGGGGTCGTGAAAGTGTGGGGGTCGTGAAAGTGTGGGGGTCGTGAAAGTGTGGGGGTCGTGAAAGTGTGGGGGTCGTGAAAGTGTGGGGGTCGTGAAAGTGTGGGGGTCGTGAAAGTGTGGGGGTCGTGAAAGTGTGGGGGTCGTGAAAGTGTGGGGGTCGTGAAAGTGTGGGGTTCGTGAAAGTGTGGGGGTCGTGAAAGTGTGGGGGTCGTGAAAGTGTGGGGGTCGTGAAAGTGTGGGGGTCGTGAAAGTGCGGGTCGTGAAAGTGTGGGTCGTGCATGCAGGTCATGAGATGTACACATAAATAGGGTCATACAAGCGCACATTATCACCCACATTTCAGGTAGGTTATGAACCTCGCGGTTACGAAGGCTTAGGATGTGAAGTCCCTCAACTTCCCATGCCCGACACTTTGCCTCCAGAAAATATTTGTACTCAGGCAATTTTAGAGAATCTGTGAGAATCAACGCCTGTCGGCGGCGGTACAATCCGGGCCGCATCCTTTGTCTTAATTTCGCCATAACGAGTTAAGGAGACACTTTGACGTCAGAGGATACATTCTTCGGCTTCACTTTGTGTACCTCAGATCATCGAAGAGTTACTAAATAAGATCATGCAAAAAAATCAAAAGATCAAGATCAAAATATCGTATTCCTCAAAACAAAATATTAAAGTTGCTGGAAGTCATACGAAAATATCGAAAAATCAAGATCAAAATATCTCATTCCTCAGTTCATCGAGAAGTTGCAAATAAAGATCACGTATAAATATCGAAAGATAAAGACCAAAATATCGTATTCCACGAATCAAAATAAAAGTTGCAAAAGATCATACAAAAGGTTTGGACTACATAATATAGCACCAGAACGTACAAGCTGAGATAGAGACGAATGAATAGAAAAAAGAAGTTGCTGTGACTGTCATAGCAGAGGAAGAAATTAAGTTCAAAAAAAGGAGTTTCAGTGATGGAAGAAAATATCTTAATCAAACATGCCAGGCTTTTGTGACCACCATTGCGAAATCTTCAATGAGCGTCCATGGAAATAAGAGAATTGTTTCTAATCCCACACGCTGTTAGTTAGAAGCTATACACATTCCGAACAGAGCTCAAGAATCCTACTTAACATCTCCAAGCGCTTTGTCTCCACAGTGCAATCCATGCGAGCGGAGAATATTTCCCAGAGGAGCAAGAAATTCCAATTTTTGAGCTTTGATAACAAAATCCACGGAAATTGCTCCTATGATTTGACAGAACATCGAGCGCAACGGAGCAACTCGTAGAAATCTCGTCTCTGTTATACCATCAGAGATGAAATCATAGAATTTATAGCCAAGCAGCAGCAGCGCGGCCTGGTGCAGAGTGACGTATTGAGCTCATGCAACCAATACACAATTTGGAAGTATTTCAAATTAACAGAGACATCAAAGCAAGGAGCTGCCAGGTGCAGACTACGGTTTCTGCTGCAAAATTTGTGCGTGGCGCACATGAAACAAGCTCCGGGTCTGCTTATTTGGCGTCAGCGGAAGTTAAAAATGAATAAATAACACTCCCTGCACTCCCTATAAACAATAATAAATTAATTATAATAATTAATTCTAAAACGTGTGTTGACAAACTGCTGAGCTATATGGAGAGAGAGCGAAATGTTGTCGCGCGAGGCAACTATAGTAATTATCAAACGAGAGCGGACTGGCGTACCCCCTGAAATGTTGCTTACTTGTCCGCCTGGCGTAATTTTACGCTGTCTTCAGATGACAATCCATTGGAGTGTGGCCATACATCCCAGTCTAACTTTTTCGCCGGAGCATGCCTGTTTTTCGCCGCCAAAGCAATTTAATTACTTGGGTGGCGGAAAAGTCAGACTGGGCTGGGTTCTCGTATTCTGTACAGCGCTGCGCAGCTACACACCCACACTACACGCACACTACACTTCAAAGCTGACGGCCAAAACAGTAACATATATATTCAGTAACATATATTCTGAACCTATCCATACAATACATAAACGCCCTGAGTACAACACGAAAGCAATGAAGATACACGCGTAAACCAGTTACCGAATAGTCCACACAAGACTCGGGTTCTGATCGCACATAGGACAAGTTACCTCAAAACTGAAGGAGGATTCGAACCCATGACAGGTTCTGACCCTACATCGGAAGGAGGATTCGACCCCATGGCAGGCCCTGACCCTACATCGGAAGGAGGATTCGACCCTATGACAGGTTCTGACCCTACATCAGAAGGAGGATTCGACCCCATGGCAGGTTCTGACCCTACATCGGAAGGAGGATTCAACCCCATGGCAGGTTCTAACACTACATCGGAAGGAGGATTCGACCCCATGGATGGCAGGTCCTGACCCTACATCGGAAGGAAGATTCGATGCCATGGCAGGTTCTGACCCTACATTGGAAGGAGGATTCGATGACATGGCAGGTTCTGACCCTACATTGGAAGGAGGATTCGATGCTATGGCAGGTCCTGACCCTACATCGGAAGGAGGATTCGATGACATGGCAGGTTCTGACCCTACATTGGAAGGAGGATTCGATGCTATGGCAGGTCCTGACCCTACATCGGAAGGAGGATTCGATGCCATGGCAGGTTCTGACCCTACATTGGAAGGAGGATTAGATGCCATGGCAGGTTCTGACCCTACATTGGAAGGAGGATTAGATGCCATGGCAGGTTCTGACCCTAAATTGGAAGGAGGATTAGATGCCATGGCAGGTTCTGACCCTACATCGGAAGGAGGATTCGATGCCATGGCAGGTTCTAACCCTACATCGGAAGGAGGATTCGATCCCATGGCAGGTTCTAACCCTACATCGGAAGGAGGATTCGACTCCATGGCAGGTTTTAACCCTACATCGGAAGGAGGATTCGATGCCACGCCGCGTCGAGTTGCCCTCGTAGGAGAGGGGAGGCGCAGGGCTAATTAAAACCGAGATTGAGGGCCGGAAGCGCGCAAAGAAACTTGGAATTGGAATACCGGCGACCGGAACGCGGCCCTCACAAACGGCCCATTTGTGCTCGTCTTCCGAGTCCCATTTGCGAAGTGGGTTGAAGTTAGAGTGGGCTGAAGTTAGAGTGGGCTGAAGTTAGAGTGGGCTGAAGTTAGAGTGGGCTGAAGTTAGAGTGGGCTGAAGTTAGAGTGGGCTGAAGTTAGAGTGGGCTGAAGTTAGAGTGGGCTGAAGTTAGAGTGGGCTGAAGTTAGAGTGGGCTGAAGTTAGAGTGGGCTGAAGTTAGAGTGGGCTGAAGTTAGAGTGGGCTGAAGTTAGAGTGGGCTGAAGTTAGAGTGGGCTGAAGTTAGAGTGGGCTGAAGTTAGAGTGGGCTGAAGTTAGAGTGGGCTGAAGTTAGAGTGGGCTGAAGTTAGAGTGGGCTGAAGTTAGAGTGGGCTGAAGTTAGAGTGGGCTGAAGTTAGAGTGGGCTGAAATTAGAGTGGGCTGAATTTAGAGTGGGCTGAATTTAGAGTGGGCTGAATTTAGAGTGGGCTGAATTTAGAGTGGGCTGAATTTAGAGTGGGCTGAAGTTAGAGTGGGCTGAAGTTAGAGTGGGCTGAAGTTAGAGTGGGCTGAAGTTAGAGTGGGCTGAAGTTAGAGTGGGCTGAAGTTAGAGTGGGCTGAAGTTAGAGTGGGCTGAAGTTAGAGTGGGCTGAAGTTAGAGTGGGCTGAAGTTAGAGTGGGCTGAAGTTAGAGTGGGCTGAAGTTAGAGTGGGCTGAAGTTAGAGTGGGCTGAAGTTAGAGTGGGCTGAAGTTAGAGTGGGCTGAAGTTAGAGTGGGCTGAAGTTAGAGTGGGCTGAAGTTAGAGTGGGCTGAAGTTAGAGTGGGCTGAAGTTAGAGTGGGCTGAAGTTAGAGTGGGCTGAAGTTAGAGTGGGCTGAAGTTAGAGTGGGCTGAAGTTAGAGTGGGCTGAAGTTAGAGTGGGCTGAAGTTAGAGTGGGCTGAGGTTAGAGTGGGCTGAAGTTAGAGTGGGCTGAAGTTAGAGTGGGCTGAAGTTAGAGTGGGCTGAAGTTAGAGTGGGCTGAAGTTGGGGTGAGTTGAAGTTAGGGTGAGTTGAAGTTAGGGTGAGTTGAAGTTAGAGTGGGTTAAAGTTGGAGTGATCTGAAGTTAGAGTGGGTTGAAGTTAGAGAGGGTTGAAGCTGGAGTGGGCTGAAGTTAGAGTGGGCTGAAGTTAGAGTGGGCTGAAGTTAGAGTGGGCTGAAGTTAGAGTGGGCTGAAGTTAGAGTGTGCTGAAGTTAGAGTGGGCTGAAGTTAGAGTGGGCTGAAGTTAGAGTGGGCTGAAGTTAGAGTGGGCTGAAGTTAGAGTGGGCTGAAGTTAGAGTGGGCTGAAGTTAGAGTGGGCTGAAGTTAGAGTGGGCTGAAGTTGGGGTGAGTTGAAGTTAGGGTGAGTTGAAGTTAGAGTGGGTTAAAGTTGGAGTGATCTGAAGTTAGAGTGGGTTGAAGTTAGAGTGGGTTGAAGTTAGAGTGGGTTGAAGCTGGAGTGGGCTGAAGTTAGAGTGGGTTGAAGCTGGAGTGGGCTGAAGTTAGAGTGGGCTGAAGTTGGGGTGAGTTGAAGTTAGGGTGAGATGAAGTTAGGGTGAGATGAAGTTAGGGTGAGATGAAGTTAGGGTGAGTTGAAGTTAGAGTGGGTTAAAGTTGGAGTGATCTTAAGTTAGAGTGGGTTGAAGTTAGAGTGGGTTGAAGCTGGAGTGGGCTGAAGTTAGAGTGGGTTGAAGCTGGAGTGGGCTGAAGTTAGAGTGGGCTGTGTGGACTGAAACTGAAGCACAGCAGTGTAGGCAGAAGCTGAAGTCTGGCTTAACTTTCTATAATTAGCGAAATGAAGAAGTGATCAAATTCACTGAAAAACCGTTCTCTTTTACCTTAGATGGTTTATTTACTATCAGCTCGTACTTGACTGCATTTTCGGCATAAGGATACAAGACCGTTGGGGTAAATATCAACTGAAACGAATTACTCTCGGTATCTAAGATACTAAACCGAGGTAAACACTCGGTATTCTTGCTACGGTGATTGCTGCCCTCAGTATTCATGCTACGGTATTTATGCTGCTCTCAGTATTCATGCTACAGTATTTATGCTGCTCTCAGTATTCATGCTACGGTATTTATGCTGCTCTCAGTATTTATGCTGCTCTCAGTATTCATGCTACAGTATTTATGCTGCTCTCAGTATTCATGCTACAGTATTTATGCTGCTCTCAGTATTCATGCTACAGTATTTATGCTGCTCTCAGTATTCATGCTACAGTATTTATGCTGCTCTCAGTATTCATGCTACGGTATTTATGCTGCTCTCAGTATTCATGCTACGGTATTTATGCTGCTCTCAGTATTCATGCTACGGTATTTATGCTGCTCTCAGTATTCATGCTACGGTATTTATGCTGCTCTCAGTATTCATGCTACGGTATTTATGCTGCTCTCAGTATTCATGCTACAGTATTTATGCTGCTCTCAGTATTCATGCTACAGTATTTATGATGCTCTCAGTATTCATGGTACGGTATTTATGCTGCTCTCAGTTTCCATGCTACAGTATTTATGCTGCTCTCAGTATTCATGCTACAGTATTTATGCTGCTCTCAGTATTCATGCTACGGTATTTATGCTGCTCTCAGTATTCATGCTACAGTATTTATGCGGCTCTCAGTATTCATGCTACAGTATTTATGCTGCTCTCAGTATTCATGCTACGGTATTTATGCTGCTCTCAGTATTCATGCTACAGTATTTATGCTGCTCTCAGTAATCATGTTACAGTATTTATGTTGCTCTCAGCATTCATGCTACGGTATTTATGCTGCTCTCAGTATTCATGCTACAGTATTTATGCTGCTCTCAGTATTCATGCTACGGTATTTATGCTGCTCTCATTATTCATGCTACGGTATTTATGCTGCTCTCAGTATTCCTGCTACAGTATTTATGCTGCTTTCAGTATTCATGCTACGGTATTTATGCTGCTCTCAGTATTCATGCTACAGTATTTATGCTGCTCTCAGTATTCATGCTACAGTATTTATGCTGCTCTCAGTATTCATGCTACGGAATTTATGCTGCTTTCAGTATTCATGCTACAGTATTTATGCTGCTCTCAGTATTCATGCTACGGTATTTAGGCTGCTCTCAGTATTCATGCTACAGTATTTAAGCTGCTCTCAGTATTCATGCTACGGTATTTATGCTGCTCTCAGTATTCATGCTACGGTATTTATGCTGCTCACAGTATTCATGCTACAGTATTTATGCTGCTCATAGTATTCATGCTACAGTATTTATGCTGCTCTCAGTATTCATGCTACAGTATTTATGCTGCTCTCAGTATTCATGCTACGGTATTTATGCTGCTCTCAGTATTCATGCTACAGTATTTATGCTGCTCTCAGTATTCATGCTACGGTATTTATGCTGCTCTCAGTATTCATGCTACGGTATTTATGCTGCTCTCAGTATTCATGCTACAGTATTTATGCTGCTCTCAGTATTCATGCTACGGTATTTATGCTGCTCTCAGTATTCATGCTACAGTATTTATGCTGCTCTCAGTATTCATGCTACAGTATTTATGCTGCTCTCAGTATTCATGCTACAGTATTTATGCTGCTCTCAGTATTCATGCTACGGTATTTACGCTGCTCTCAGTATTCATGCTACGGTATTTATGCTGCTCTCAGTATTCATGCTACGGTATTTATGCTGCTCTCAGTATTCATGCTACAGTATTTATGCTGCTCTCAGTATTCATGCTACGGTATTTATGCTGCCTTCAGTATTTATGCTCGGTGCAATCAATACTGAAGGGAGCAATCCAGACCAATCCTAGTGATCGAATTCTCATTTTTTTGCGTATCCAGTGAAGCAGAATATATTTTATCGTCTCGACATCTGCTCGACCTGACGTCCTTTAAATCTCGAGAGGATCCGCTGGACCATTAGGCCTCCTGTCGAGATAATGGAGGCGGTCTGCTTGATTAGGCAGCCAGAGTTGCTACATGCTAAAGTCTGGCAGAGCTACTAATACTACAGTCTGGCAGAGCTACTCAATACTACAGTCTGGCAGAGCTAGTCAATACTACAGTCTGGCAGAGCTAGTCAATACTACAGTCCGGCAGAGCTAGTCAATACTACAGTCCGGCAGAGCTAGTCAATACTACAGTCTGGCAGAGCTACTCAATGCTACAGTCTGGCAGAGCTAGTCAATACTACAGTCTGGCAGAGCTAGTCAATACTACAGTCTGGCAGAGCTAGTCAATACTACAGTCTGGCAGAGCTACTCAATACTACAGCCTGGCAGAGCTAGTCAGTACTACAGTCTGGCAGAGCTAGTCAATACTACAGTCCGGCAGAGCTAGTCAATACTACAGTCTGGCAGAGCTAGTCAATACTACAGTCTGGCAGAGCTAGTCAATACTACAGTCTGGCAGAGCTAGTCAATACTACAGTCCGGCAGAGCTAGTCAATACTACAGTCTGGCAGAGCAATTCAATACTACAGCCTGGCAGAGCTACTCAATACTACAGTCCGGCAGAGCTAGTCAATACTACAGTCTGGCAGAGCTAGTCAATACTACAGCCTGGCAGAGCTAGTCAATACTACAGTCTGGCAGAGCTACTCAATACTACAGCCTGACAGAGCTAGTCAATACTACAGTCTGGCAGAGCTACTCAATACTACAGCCTGGCAGAGCTAGTCAATACTACAAGGTGTCTCAAAATATTGTACTCATTCATTGACTGCTGTATTTCTTGTTTTTTTTTCAATCGAAATTGGGTTTTCTTCAATGACATTAAATTTTCTGAGCTTTAATATTCTTTTCATTGACTCAACATACCAGTTTTGTATTTGTCGATAAACACAAACACCTACACAAAATCCATGAGTTCTTGACTGTGTGTGTGTGTGTGTGTGTGTGTGTGAGTGTGAGAGTGTGAGTGTGAGAGTGTGAGTGTGAGAGTGTGAGAGTGTGAGAGTGTGAGAGTGTGAGTGTGTGAGTGTGAGAGTGTGAGTGTGAGAGTGTGAGTGTGAGAGTGTGAGTGTGAGAGTGTGAGAGTGTGAGAGTGTGAGTGTGAGAGTGTGAGAGTGTGAGTGTGAGAGTGTGAGAGTGTGAGTGTGAGGGTGAGAGTGTGAGTGTGAGAGAGTGAGTGTGAGAGTGTGAGTGTGAGAGTGAGTGTGAGAGTGTGAGTGTGAGAGTATGAGAGTGTGAGTGTGAAAGTGTGAGTGTGTGAGTGTGAGAGTGTGAGTGTGAGAGTGTGAGTGTAAGTGTGAGAGTGTGAGTGGGAGATATCTAGATAGAGAGAGAGAGAGAGAGAGGGAGAGAGGGAGGGAGAGGGAGTACGTTTTTTAGACACTTTGTATAGTCTGGCAGAGACACTTGATCCTAGAGCGAAAATTTCACTTTAACGAACACGCCATTCCCTTATAAACCTTCATTTACCAATAAGCCTTCATTCCCCAATAAGCCCTCATTTCCCAATAATCCTTCATACCCCAATAATCCCTCATTCCCCAATAAGCCCTCATTCCCCAACAAGCCTCATTCCCCAACAAGCCTCATTCCCTAATAATCCCTCATTCCCCAATAAGACCATGTCATTCCCCATTTGTGGGACGTGGAAGACAGCGCAGCAGAGCGGCAGCGGCAGCGCAGCGAAGGCAGGGACTTCATTTAGAGAAGTTTGCCGCCATCCGTCCTCGTTATGCGCGGATTTGGGTCCATTCGGCGAGATTCGGTTACGCTCAGAGACATCGGAACGCTCTTAGTGCTCTCGTTGGCGCTCATTTGTGGTAATGAGCGCAGATTTGCGGCTACGTGCAAGCGGACACCGGTTCGGGCAAGAGGAGATGGGTATGGACAGCAAAAGATGGGCATGGGCAGGAAAAGATGGGCATTTGCAGGAAATTGATGGGTAATGACAAGAAGAGAAGGGTAATGACAGAAAGAAATGGGCAAATACAGAAAGAGAAGAGCAGGGACAGCAGAAAATGGGCACGGGTAAGAACATACGGTCTTGAAGTAGAAAAGGTAGACAAAATGGTCACATAGATACGCAGACATGCAGAAGGATGCAGGCTATCCTCACATCCTTCACATTACGTACATACGTACGTGCGCACATACATTTTTCACAAAAGCTCCCTAGTGGTGTTCTGAGAACAGGCTTAGTGTTTTGTAAATCTAGTGTTGCAACCTGCCAACTGGCCTGCAACAACCTGCAACAGTAACCTGCAACCTGCAAGTGATGTCAACTGTAACCTGCTGGAGTGATACTAACAGAACTGGTATAAAAATGCTACTATCTCCACAGTTTGGAAGGAAAGCACATTGTGCTATAGCCACCAAGAAAATTACAACCAGCACCACAACCGGCATCAAAAGTACCCCCAGCACCACAACCAGCATCACAATTACAATTAGCACCACAACCAGCATCAAAAGTACCCCCAGCATCACAACCAGCATCACAATTACAACCAGCACCACAACCAGCATCAAAAGCACCCCCAGCACCACAACCAGCATCGCAATTACAACCAGCACCACAACCAGCATCAAAAGTACCCCCAGCATCACAACCAGCATCACAATTACAACCAGCACCACAACCAGCATCACAATTACAATTAGCACCACAACCAGCATCAAAAGCACCCCCAGCACCACAACCAGCATCGCAATTACAACCAGCACCACAACCGACACGACTATGGCCCCAACGAGCGCAGCCGAGAAGTAACGTAGGGGGGCTGCAATGGTGATCTACCGCAGCGGAAATGGCTAATAAAGGCGAGGGCAGAGGTGACAGCGTCTATTATGTATGGGAACACGTGGCCAATACATCAATTTAGCGGAACTGCCGCGACACGTCCTCACCCCCGCTGGACGTGCCGCTACTGGCGGTTCTGACCTCTCCTTCGTTGGTATTTATCACGGTATACCACCGGTATTTATTTATTCTTGTCTTTTCTTGTGCTGTTTGATAGTTGTTCAAGTTTTATGCGTGTTAAAATACGAAGATAATCACGTATCGTTTTGTACTAAAAAGAACAGTCAATTGGTTAAATGATGAATGACAAAATTGGTCGCGACAGAAAATAATTGAAGAGGATTGTGGGGCAAAATATCAACACAACAGCTGCAACAGTCTCTGTTGAACTGATCGCCAGGCACATAAAGCCTGTGTGAAGTGTGATCTATGAAACGCGTGGATTATATTCGATCATTAGTTGGTTTTAGCCTCCCAATCCGCAACAATTGAGATCCAAAGAGAGGAAGGAGGAAAGCACCATTTAGTATGGAGTTCAGATAACGCGGTAAAAGTAATTTGAGAAAGATTATGAAACAAGATCCAAGTTGAAGAAGAAAGTAGTAGGTGCCGAAAAACAGGACAGCAGTGAACCGAAAAAAGATGGTCTTAACGTAATAAAAACATTTTATTTCAACAATAAAGGCCTACCTAATTCTCAGCTGGGGACCTCACATTTTGAAACACGTAGACAATGGGTTTATTTTTACTCATTGATGATCGACTGTCTAGTAAATTGCAAGCAATTGAAGATAGTCATTGGCTTTAGTAATGCACAAGTTAGAAGGAAGTCATTATTACAGCCGATGTTAACTTTGACCCAAATGAGAATATCATAGCGAGGATCACCTCAGTAACATTACTCGAGAGTGCAGGCATGGCACCTATGCTTCCATGCACGAATATCTCCCAATCAAGCGCCTCTAATAAAAATAGTTAGAGCAGTCTCATCGAAGAAAATGTTTTTATAAATGAATGCAAGTCGAGCCAGACAAACACTTCAAATGAGGAATAGGTAGTAAGTACATAAACAAGTTCTCAATAGGATAAATTAAGACGTCCATAAAATGCAGTTCGGTCAACACCCACACCCACTGAAGTCAGAGCACCTTCGTAAGTACGACGAACGCACAGATGACTTGATATATCAGTGCCCCCTGCTGAAGGTCAAAAGACTCAATTAAATTAGAGCACCACTCATAAAGTCGTAATTAAATGTACACATGTAGGCCGGACCAGCAAGCGATGCTCAAGGTATCGCGATTCAGGGGTCGAGGTATCGATATTCAGGGATGTTGCGACTCCAAACACGGCAGTCTGTCAGCCTGCAAGGACTGCCTCCAATGCGCGCCGTGAAGAATAAGAAGCCTGATTAATGACGTGCTTTGCTTGAAATCTGCACGGCCTTCTGTATTTGTAAGCCCTCGCTCGCCTTACCCGAGGGTTAAATGAGGGTTGGATGAGGGTCAGACGAGGGTTGCACGAGGGGAGGGAGGAAGATGCAGTTACCTGCATTGACGTCTTCTTCGCCCGTAGATCTCTAGATCAAAGCTTGATTGATGCGAGTTTCGTGTTCGGACTCTCTTCTCGAGCGCGTTTGCCCTCTTCTCAGATGTAGGCTCTCTTCTCGTGCACTCTTCCCTTCTTCTCATGTGCATTTACCGTCATGTGTGCGCTTGCCCTCTTTTTGTGTGCGCTCACCCTGAAGTGAGCGGTTATTCCCTTCTTGTGAGCGGTAGACCCTTTTTTTGGGAGCGCTTACCCTCTTTTCGTGTGCGCTTACCCTCTTTTCGTGTGCGCTTACCCTCTTTTCGTGTGCGCTTACCCTCTTTTCGTGTGCGCTTACCCTCTTTTCGTGTGCGCTTACCCTCTTTTCGTGTGCGCTCACCCTCTTTTCGTGTGCGCTCACCCTCTTTTCGTGTGCGCTTACCCTCTTTTAGTGCGCGCTTACCCTTTTTCGTGTGCGTTTACCCTCTTTTCGTGTGCGCTTACCCTCTTTTCGTGTGCGCATACCTTCATTTCGTGTGCGCATACCTTCATTTCGTGTGCATTTACCCTCTTATGAGAAGCTCTTTTTGCGTGCGCTTACCCTCTTTTCGTGTGCACTTGCCCGTTTCTCGCGTACGGTCCTCTCCTCAGAAACACCCTCCATTTGACGGGTGACGAGAACAGAGTGCGGACAAAGTCAGACATGAAACCCAAACATCAGCACGTTGGATTTTACGTTGAAAACATTCATTAAGTTAAATCAAGATGTTTATTAAGTTAAATTAAGTTATACATTAAGTTAAATTGAGAATTAAAGAGGGAAGGCTCGGCCGGCAATTGGCCCCAGTAAACATCAACAGGTACGACGAGGGCCCCAGCAAACATCAACAGGTACGACGAGGGCCCCAGTACATATCAACAGGTACGATGAGGGCCCCAGCAAACATCAACAGGTACGACGAGGGCCCCAGTACATCAACAGGTACGATGAGGGCCCCAGCAAACATCAACAGGTACGACGAGGGCCCCAGTACATATCAACAGGTACGATGAGGGCTTCAGTAAACATCAACAGGTACGACGAGGGCCCCAGTACATATCAACAGGTACGATGAGGGCCCCAGCAAACATCAACAGGTACGATGAGGGCCCCAGCAAACATCAACAGGTACGATGAGGGCCCCAGTACATATCAACAGGTACGACGAGGGCTCCAGCAAACATCAACAGGTACGATGAGGGCCCCAGTACATCAACAGGTACGATGAGGGCCCCAGCAAACATCAACAGGTACGACGAGGGCCCCAGTACATCAACAGGTACGATGAGGGCCCCAGCAAACATCAACAGGTACGACGAGGGCCCCAGTACATATCAACAGGTACGACGAGGGCCCCAGCAAACATCAACAGGTACGACGAGGGCCCCAGTACATCAACAGGTACGATGAGGGCCCCAGCAAACATCAACAGGTACGACGAGGGCCCCAGTACATATCAACAGGTACGACGAGGGCCCCAGCAAACATCAACAGGTACGACGAGGGCCCCAGTACATCAACAGGTACGATGAGGGCCCCAGCAAACATCAACAGGTACGATGAGGGCCCCAGCAAACATCAACAGGTACGATGAGGGCCCCAGCAAACATCAACAGGTACGACGAGGGCCCCAGCAAACATCAACAGGTACGATGAGGGCCCCAGCAAACATCAACAGGTACGACGAGGGCCCCAGTACATATCAACAGGTACGATGAGGGCCCCAGCAAACATCAACAGGTACGACGAGGGCCCCAGTACATCAACAGGTACGATGAGGGCCCCAGCAAACATCAACAGGTACGACGAGGGCCCCAGTACATATCAACAGGTACGATGAGGGCTTCAGTAAACATCAACAGGTACGACGAGGGCCCCAGTACATATCAACAGGTACGATGAGGGCCCCAGTAAACATCAACAGGTACGATGAGGGCCCCAGTAAACATCAACAGGTACGATGAGGGCCCCAGCAAACATCAACAGGTACGACGAGGGCCCCAGTACATATCAACAGGTACGATGAGGGCTTCAGTAAACATCAACAGGTCCGACGAGGGCCCCAGTACATATCAACAGGTACGACGAGGGCCCCAGTAAACATCAACAGGTACGATGAGGGCCCCAGTACATATCAACAGGTACGATGAGGGCCCCAGTAAACATCAACAGGTACGACGAGGGCCCCAGTACATATCAACAGGTACGATGAGGGCCCCAGTACATATCAACAGGTACGATGAGGGCCCCAGCAAACATCAACAGGTACGACGAGGGCCCCAGTACATATCAACAGGTACGATGAGGGCCCCAGTAAACATCAACAGGTACGACGAGGGCCCCAGTACATATCAACAGGTACGATGAGGGCCCCAGTAAACATCAACAGGTACGATGAGGGCCCCAGTAAACATCAACAGGTACGACGAGGGCCCCAGTACATATCAACAGGTACGATGAGGGCCCCAGTAAACATCAACAGGTACGATGAGGGCCCCAGTAAACATCAACAGGTACGACGAGGGCCCCAGTACATATCAACAGGTACGATGAGGGCCCCAGTAAACATCAACAGGTACGATGAGGGCCCAAGTAAACATCAACAGGTACGATGAGGGCCCCAGTAAACATCAACAGGTACGATGAGGGCCCCAGTAAACATCAACAGGTACGATGAGGGCCCCAGTAAACATCAACAGGTACGACGAGGGCCCCAGTAAACATCAACAGGTACGATGAGGGCCCCAGTAAACATCAACAGGTACGATGAGGGCCCCAGTAAACATCAACAGGTACGACGAGGGCCCCAGTAAACATCAACAGGTACGATGAGGGCCCCAGTACATCAACAGGTACGATGAGGGCCCCAGTACATCAACAGGTACGATGAGGGCCCCAGTACATCAACAGGTACGATGAAGGCCCCAGTACATCAACAGGTACGATGAGGGCCCCAGTAAACATCAACAGGTACGATGAGGGCCCCAGTAAACATCAACAGGTACGACGAGGGCCCCAGTACATATCAACAGGTACGATGAGGGCCCCAGTACATATCAGCAGGTACGATGAGGGCCCCAGTAAACATCAACAGGTACGACGAGGGCCCCAGTACATATCAACAGGTACGATGAGGGCCCCAGTACATATCAACAGGTACGACGAGGGCCCCAGTACATATCAACAGGTACGATGAGGGCCCCAGTACATATCAACAGGTACGACGAGGGCCCCAGTACATATCAACAGGTACGATGAGGGCCCCAGTACATATCAACAGGTACGATGAGGGCCCCAGTACATATCAACAGGTACGACGAGGGCCCCAGTAAACATCAACAGGTACGACGAGGGCCCCAGTACATATCAACAGGTACGATGAGGGCCCCAGTACATATCAACAGGTACGATGAGGGCCCCAGTACATATCAACAGGTACGATGAGGGCCCCAGTACATATCAACAGGTACGATGAGGGCCCCAGTAAACATCAACAGGTACGATGAGGGCCCCAGTAAACATCAACAGGTACGACGAGGGCCCCAGTACATATCAACAGGTACGATGAGGGCCCCAGTAAACATCAACAGGTACGACGAGGGCCCCAGTAAACATCAACAGGTACGATGAGGGCCCCAGTAAACATCAACAGGTACGACGAGGGCCCCAGTACATATCAACAGGTATGATGAGGGCCCCAGTACATATCAACAGGTACGACGAGGGCCCCAGTACATATCAACAGGTACGATGAGGGTCCCAGTAAACATCAACAGGTACGACGAGGGCCCCAGTACATATCAACAGGTACGATGAGGGCCCCAGTAAACATCAACAGGTACGACGAGGGCCCCAGTACATATCAACAGGTACGATGAGGGCCCCAGTAAACATCAACAGGTACGATGAGGGCCCCAGTAAACATCAACGGGTACGACGAGGGCCCCAGTACATATCAACAGGTACGACGAGGGCCCCAGTACATATCAACAGGTACGATGAGGGCCCCAGTAAACATCAACAGGTACGATGAGGGCCCCAGTAAACATCAACAGGTACGATGAGGGCCCCAGTACATATCAACAGGTACGATGAGGGCCCCAGTAAACATCAACAGGTACGATGAGGGTCCCAGTACATATCAACAGGTACGACGAGGGCCCCAGTACATATCAACAGGTACGACGAGGGCCCCAGTACATATCAACAGGTACGACGAGGGTCCCAGTACATATCAACAGGTACGACGAGGGCCCCAGTACATATCAGCAGGTACGACGAGGGCCCCAGTACATATCAGCAGGTACGACGAGGGCCCCAGTACATATCAACAGGTACGACGAGGGCCCCAGTAAACATCAACAGGTACGACGAGGGCCCCAGTACATATCAGCAGGTACGACGAGGGCCCCAGTACATATCAACAGGTACGATGAGGGCCCCAGTACATATCAACAGGTACGACGAGGGCCCCAGTACATATCAACAGGTACGACGAGGGCCCCAGTAAACATCAACAGGTACGATGAGGGCCCCAGTAAACATCAACAGGTATGACGAGGGCCCAGCAAACATCAACAGGTACGATGAGGGCCCCAGTACATATCAACAGGTACGATGAGGGCCCCAGTAAACATCAACAGGTACGACGAGGGCCCCAGTACATATCAACAGGTACGATGAGGGCCCCAGTACATATCAACAGGTACGACGAGGGCCCCAGTACATATCAACAGGTACGATGAGGGCCCCAGTAAACATCAACAGGTACGATGAGGGCCCCAGTAAACATCAACAGGTACGACGAGGGCCCCAGTACATATCAACAGGTACGATGAGGGCCCCAGTACATATCAACAGGTACGACGAGGGCCCCAGTACATATCAACAGGTACGATGAGGGCCCCAGTAAACATCAACAGGTACGATGAGGGCCCCAGTAAACATCAACAGGTATGACGAGGGCCCCAGCAAACATCAACAGGTACGATGAGGGCCCCAGTAAACATCAACAGGTACGACGAGGGCCCCAGTACATATCAACAGGTACGATGAGGGCCCCAGTAAACATCAACAGGTACGACGAGGGCCCCAGTACATATCAGCAGGTACGACGAGGGCCCCAGTACATATCAGCAGGTACAATGAGGGCCCCAGTACATATCAACAGGTACGACGAGGGCCCCAGTACATATCAGCAGGTACGATGAGGGCCCCAGTACATATCAACAGGTACGACGAGGGCCCCAGTACATATCAGCAGGTACGACGAGGGCCCCAGTACATATCAGCAGGTACGACGAGGGCCCCAGTACATATCAGCAGGTACGATGAGGGCCCCAGTACATATCAACAGGTACGACGAGGGCCCCAGTACATATCAGCAGGTACGATGAGGGCCCCAGTACATATCAACAGGTACGACGAGGGCCCCAGTACATATCAGCAGGTACGATGAGGGCCCCAGTACATATCAACAGGTACGACGAGGGCCCCAGTACATATCAACAGATATAATGAGGGCCTACAGACGACCATTAGCGCTACCATGAGAGGGCTCAGGACGCGTTAAAGGACCTGCACGTCTCTGATGTGCCTGAGGACGCTAGGCTCTCTGGTACCTGCCAGGCCTGTTGACCGTGTCGTGCTCGTTGGCAGCCAGTATTCCCTATTATTATTGTCATTATTGCTGTTATTATAAATTGTTAGTTAATTCTTAATTGGTATTGTTCCTTTAATTACTATAATTAATTGTTATTAGGACTTTTCTTATTACTATTATTATTAATTGTTGTTAATACTGTTAATATTATCAACTGTTATCGTAAATTTTGCCGTTATTGAGTCTTATTACTATTATTTTTTTTTAAATTTTCTATCAACAATCAATGCGATCTCCAGAGAACGAAGAGGACGGTCCATTTAATATGGACTGCTGAAAATGCGGATTCCGTGCACAAGATGTGCAGCTACGCAAGTGCGTACCTACACTTGAATGTAAGAAATCTGAGTTCAATGAGGCGCGGTGTCGGGTGAAAAAAAAGAGAATTGAAAAAGTCACGGTGATGTAACTCCCACTCTAGACCTCCCACTCCAGACCTCCCACTCCAGACCTCCCACTCCAGACCTCCCACTCCAGACCTCCTACTCTAGACCTCCCACTCCAGACCTCCCACTCCAGACCTCCCACTCTAGACCTCCCACTCTAGACCTCCCACTCTAGACCTCCCACTCTAGACCTCCCACTCTAGACCTCCCACTCTAGACCTCCCACTCCAGACCTCCCACTCTAGACCTCCCACTCCAGACCTCCCACTCCAGACCTCCCACTCTAGACCTCCCACTCTAGACCTCCCACTCTAGACCTCCCACTCTAGACCTCCCACTCTAGACCTCCCACTCTAGACCTCCCACTCTAGACCTCCCACTCTAGACCTCCCACTCTTCCGAAATAAGCAAGAAAAACGGACTTTGCTTGCGTCTCACTGCAGACCAGCGACTCCACGGTGCAGGAATACCAACTATGGTGTCCCATGCCATAACGTGGTATGCTTTCAATAAACGGATTCTTATTACAGTCAAATTCCACGTTGAATGAGTGCATTTGAAAAATAATAGCAAACAATCATTTTTAAAATTAATCTTCTAAACAAAATAACGGAAGCAAAAATCGAAATATTATTGGAATTGAACTTCAAAGAACACATTTTAACGTCCTCAATTAATTCTACATCAGTAAAAGGTTATGCGCATTCATTGCAGCAGCAACTACGCAGAAAAATTTTATGCTAAGGGTTTCTGAAACGCAAATAACGTTCCTAAGTAATTCATTGACTCGATTTTCACCAAACAGGGCGACTGTGTTTCTGTTCCCACCAAACAGAAAAACCAAGTTTCCTCTCCCACCAAACAGAAAAACCAAGTTTCCTCTCCCACCAAACAGAAAAACCAAGTTTCCTCTCCCACCAAACAGAAAAACCAAGTTTCCTCTCCCACCAAACAGAAAAACCAAGTTTCCTCTCCCACCAAACTGAAAAACCAAGTTTCCTCTCCCACCAAACAGAAAAACCAAGTTTCCTCTCCCACCAAACTGAAAAACCAAGTTTCCTCTCCCACCAAACAGAAAAACCAAGTTTCCTCTCCCACCAAACAGAAAAAACAAGTTTCCTCTCCCACCAAACAGAAAAAACAAGTTTCCTCTCCCACCAAACAGGGAAACTAAACTTATTCTCCCATATCACCATTTGAAGACAACTCGCACCCTGACACTATTTAAATGTTTCAGTTTTTAAGTTTGAATCGTGAGCAGCTTGCTTTAAATTTTTTCCCACTTTGCTCAGACGCTCACCGAAGTGCACTGTGCTGGGGAACATCAGAGCGGGGCCGGTTCTAGCACAATGTAAGTATTCCTTCACTAGTTTCCCTAATTTGACAGTGGTGGAGTCGAAAGTCAAACCGATGGGTGAAATTACGTTGCCCAAAATATTCCTTCTTTTGTGGGTGCTGTGCACCTGATAATACCTTTTTACCTGGCGTATATCACACTTGGTAACCTATATTCATTACACTTGAAAAACTTCCAACAGAATCATAGTACACAAAATGGCCTCCGTCCTTTACGCTTGAAAATACCTCTACCTGCATTTATGTACAATGAGTAAACTTCATTCTTTCCCGGTGCAAGGCGGACATTTCCAAATGAGCTTCCAGCTGAGTCTTAATCCACACACACTCATATACTCACTTTTGATCTCTGTCATACACGCCGCCACTTCCAAAGTTGCACTCATATACTCACTTTTGATCTCTGTCATACACGGCGGCACTTCCAAAGTTGCACTCATATACTCACTTTTGATCTCCGTCATACACGGCGGCACTTCCAAAGTTGCACTCATATACTCACTTTTGATCTCCGTCATACACGGCGGCACTTCCAAAGTTGCCAAGTTCTTACCTTGCCAAGTCCGTTGACTTCCTTAATCTCCAACTTTCGCAGCAGCGCCGGCGGCAGCGGAGGCGCAAACTCTGCGATGGCGGAACGGAAATTTGTAGGGAGATTGTCCTCAGGGTTGGCACCCCTGCCTGAGGACCTGCTGCCACTCCTTTCATGGCGGCCACTCCTTCTGCCACTCTCAGAACCCCCTCCACTCCTTCTGCCACTCTCAGAACCACCTCCACTCCTTCTGCCACTCATGAAGTCACTTTTACTCTCAGGTCGACTGCTCTTCTCATGCCTGGCGCTATTCCTGTCTAGACTGCCACTCCTCTGAGGCCGGCCACTCCTTCTGCCACTCTCTGAGTCACTCGCGGCTCTTCGTTTTCGGCGTCTGCGTTCCCGGTCCTCGCCAGAGGACCTTCCTGGGGGCGTGGCACTCCTGACGGAGGCTGGTGCCCGTGAGCCGAGGGTAGCAGTGGAACAAGTGAGGGGAACTGAAGAACAGGTGAGGGGAATGGAGGAAGGAGAGAGGGGAACGGAGGAAGAGGTAACTGAAATGAAGGAAGAGGTAAGGGGAACAGAAGAGGTGAGGGCAGGCTGGTGCACGAGGGCGTGTGTGGTGAGGGCAGACCCTCGGTACTGACCCTGCTGAGGGTAGTTCTCGTGCGGTGCCCTCTGACTGCCGTGCTCCTGAGAGGACGTGTTGGTTCGATGGTGTCGTGGTTGGGCTGGTGGTTGCTGGTGGCCGGTGATTGCTGATGAAAATACCGTGGTTGGCAGGGGCCCTGAGTCGTTGTTGAGGCTCGGTGCGGTTGTGGTTGTGGGGTGCGTGAGGGCCATGTTGTTGGCAGCTCTCATGGCCTCACTCGCACGCTGGGCGGTCCTGAAAAGGTAAAAGAACGTAAATTTATTAAATGAAACGTATAAATGAAGGGAATCGGTATAAAGGATGCTTTATTCTAATCATCCCTGATACACATCACCTTGTACATTGGTTTTTCGAATGCCTCATAACTAACACCAGGACGCCATGACGGTTTCTCCCGGTCAAGTCGGTACCCATTTCCGACACCTGGGTAGAGTGGGGAATTGTGGCTGAGTTCTCCCTTTTCCTAACGGGGAAAAAAACCGGGCGGCGCTGCCGGGATTCTAACTGCCGACACCTTCCCGTGAAGGGCGCGCTCTCAACCACTCGGCCACGGTGACCACAAATGATTTCGTATGGATGATATGAATAAGGATGGTAAACTGTTGCTAACTAAAACTGTACATCAACAAAGCAAGAATATGGGCCGAAACTTGAATGTTTACAGTGTACATCGTACATACAGTGTACGCAGTGTTGGAGCGGTAAGGAGAGTACACAGACGGAATGAAGAGTGTCAAACTGAGCGGAAAGTAACTTGTGTGCCTGTTCACCTTACGGAGAAAAAAATGAAGACTATATGTGCCCACGCGTGCTGTGATAGTGACCATATGGATGATAGTGACCATATGGATGATAGTGACCATATGGATGATAGTGACCATATGGATGATAGTGACCATATGGATGATAGTGACCATATGGATGATAGTGACCATATGGATGATAGTGACCATATGGATGATAGTGACCATATGGATGATAGTGACCATATGGATGATAGTGACCATATGGATGATAGTGACCATATGGATGATAGTGACCATATGGAAGATGGTGACCATATGGAAGATAGTGACCATATGGATGATAGTGACCATATGGATGATAGTGACCATATGGATGATAGTGACCATATGGATGATATTGACCATATGAATGATAGTGACCATATGGATGATAGTGACCATATGGATGATAGTGACAATATGGATGATAGTGACCATATGGATGCAACTTTAATGTGTCCGTGAACTAAAGTGGGAAAAAACTCAAGTTTGACGAGGCTTATACCTTGTTTGGTTCGGCAATTAGTACACATTGTATGGCTTGTTGATCAATTACATCAATCGAGGACCTATATTTCAAGAAATTTTTAAAACCAATGAGTTGTATTATATTTCATACGTCAACTTATTTGGAAATAAATTGTTTTATTTTCTTTCTTTCCTCTTAGAAATTTTTGTGAATCAAATTTCTTGGAAATAAACGTTTTTATTTCTTTCTTAATGCTGAACGGGAGCGTTGCCAGGGGCTGCCTGCGTCACAGCCTACGTAGGCCTAGTCCCGCGTGAGGGGCAATTTGGTGGCGGTGACGCGGCTAAACTCGGGCGTAAATTTGATGAGGGATATGCACGGCCCTCGGGAGCAATGGGGAGGCAGGAGGGGAGGGGGGGGTGAGGGAGAAGTGAGGATGGGAGGGGAGGGGTGAGGGTATAGGGGGTGCGGGTGGTGAGGGTGAGGGTAGGGGGGTAAAAGGGTGAGGGCAGGGTAAGACGGGTGAGGGTAGGGGGGGGGGGGGGGTGAGGGTAGACGATTCAAAAAGATGCGGGGTAGGGAGGCAGTTTTAAGAAGAGAAGGTTTTAGAAGGGGAGACTTAGAGTGAGTAGGCAAATTTAGTAGAGGGAAGGCAGAGTGTGGCTGCTCACTGTTACAACCTCAAATTACGTCACCACGAGCATGGGAGAAAAGCAACGGCGCACTGCGACGGCATATTACGCATTTATCTTTAGGGTAGGCCTCAAGTGATTTTATTCTTTCTAGCGCATTTATTTATGAAAATTTTATGTGCCTCGGGACAAGAGTTGTAACAAACCTACGAAATTGCTAATACTTCGACAAATCTAAAAAGAATAAAATCGCTTTACGTCACGATATGTTAGTCACGAGCCTCCTACAAGCTCATCCACGCTCTTACTTATAGGATACTAAAAGTTGTCGAGTCAAATCGTTGTTGTTGTACAGGTGTTAAAATACGAAGATAATCACTCATCAAGTTACTCAAAGTAACACTCAATTTTAAGTGGTTATTTTTATATTTTAACACGTATAGAACTAGATCAATTTCGCAGAGTTGAACTGGTGGAAAATAAGTTATATAATTGAATCAGAACTTCTCGAGTACTGCAACATGCAGTAGCCGCGGCTCTCTCAATCAATGCGTGTAACCGAAGTGGCTCTCTTGCAAAAATTAGTGAATAGCATTGGTGTGTGCAGTCTCATTTCGAGTAAATCCGGGATTTAGATTTCCCGTGTCCACTGGCAGGCAAATAATGAAGGACCGCCGGGAGCCCAGCTAATTAAAAACAACTTTGATTTAAGTTCGAGTTATGACTGGACGACGGTGTCCTAATAGACTGCATCTTTTTCAGGTAGAAAACTTTTTGCTTCAAATCGTAAATGGAAAATAACGCAATTTAACATCATTTCGACAAAAAAGAAAAAATTATCTAGTAAGTGATCACAACATTCGCCATAGCAATACTGACCTTCATTTTTACGAGAAAAAAGGACCTACGATTGGAAATTGCAGCTTTAGAAAAACTATGGATCAAATTACCAAATCAGTCAGTGCGTTATAGCTAAAACGCATAACTGTAACCGACACCCGTTGCAACCGTAGCGTATGAGGCATAAGCATCTATCTCAGTTACAGTTATAGCACAGTTTTCTAGTCGACATCTTTAAATTATACGTAGAAAATCAAAAATCAAACCCAATTATACGTGCAAAATTAAAATTAAACCCAATTATGCGTGGAAACTTAAAAATTAAACCCAAATATGCGTGTAAAATTAAAATTAAACCCAATTATGCGTGGGAAATTAAAAATTAAACCCAATTATACGCGTAAAATTAGAATTAAACCCAATTATATGTTAAAATTAAAAATCAAACCCAATCACACGTGTAAAATTAGAATAAAACCCAATTATATGTTAGAATTAAAAATCAAACCCAATTATACGTGTAAAATTAAAAACCAAACCGAGTTACACGTGAAAATTGAAAATCAAGCCAAATTATACGTATATCAAAAAAGAGTACTAGTATACTAAGGCTGTTGAAGGCAAAGCTGTCGCTTTACTTCAAAAAAGGAGAAAATAGAGAACTTTTGACGGGAAAAAGCCCCGAGCCTTGGAAGCCTTGATTTGCTCTCCGAGTTCACCGAAGGAAAATTGGGCACGGAGTTGATCAGCCGACGATTGCTCAGGTCGGACTCATAAGGGCGGCGTGCAAACAGCTTCTGAGGGATCAGTCTTTAATAAACTGTGATTGATGCCCAACTGGTAAACTGGGCATGCCAAATAGCTGGCAGGTAAACTGGGCAGCGTTGAGGGAAGATGCACGAGCAACTGGGCAAGATGCACGAGCAGCTGGGCAAGATGCACGAGCAGCTGGGCAAGATGCACGAGCAGCTGGGCAAGATGCACGAGCAGCTGGTCAAGATGCACGAGCAGCTGGGCAAGATGCACGAGCAGCTGGGCGGCAAGATGCACGAGCAGCTGGGCAAGATGCACGAGCAGCTGGGCAAGGTGCACGAGCAGCTGGGCAAGATGCACGAGCAGCTGGGCAAGGTGCACGAGCAGCTGGGCAAGATGCACGAGCAGCTGGGCAATATGCACGAGCTGCTGGGCAAGGTGCACGAGCAGCTGGGCAAGATGCACGAGCAGCTGGGCAAGGTGCACGAGCAGCTGGGCAAGATGCACGAGCAGCTGGGCAATATGCACGAGCTGCTGGGCAAGGTGCACGAGCAGCTGGGCAAGATGCACGAGCAGCTGGGCAAGATGCACGGGCAGCTGGGCAAGATGCACGAAAACTATGCTCATATATAAAGGTATCTGGTAATGTGCCCCGTATACAGCATGTCTCACAAAAACCCGACCCAAGTAATTATTTTCCCGTATCAGTACTACCATCATAGGAATACCATGAGCATTTAATTTCCAGCAAAATTATCCTTTAATATTAACCTATAGAAAAGGTGTTAATGATTATGGTGGTATTACTGAGATGGGAAAATAAGTACTAGGTTAGGGTTTTTTGTGGGACATACTGTGTAGAGCAGCCAACCGTCAAACAATGCTACATCTCCCGAGAATTTGAACTGATGCTGATTAAAATTGTCACAGTTGTTGAACTACAAGAGTACTTGATTCGAGTTACAAACACCAGGGAATAACAGAGTCTATTCTTTACCCGCATCAGTTGATGTTCGTTAGAAATGACCCACAGTTTGACGATCGACATTATTAGACAATAGATACTTGGTGCAGCGATTATCGGGTAAACAAAGTGCAAAAAGCGAGTAATAAGTGCTGAGATAAAAAATTAAACACACACGCAGACGAATCTTAACACGTCACTTGCAATTCGACCCACCGATGGGCCGTTCTTACATTTTTCCTGCTGTAAACGACCCACTGATGGGCCGTTTGAAAATTTTTCAAGAATATTTAAAATTGATGCTATTTACTGGACCCCGTTAAAGTTTGGTATTTATAAATTGCTAACAACTTATGACTCTAAATTTGAGTTGAAAATTGAACTTTAGTTCAACTCATCGCGGTGAAAGCGTTAAATGACTTGTAGACACTTCGCGTCTGGCGCAAACGCTGAGCTGTAGGAAGTAGATACAAGCATGGTACTGTGGTCGACCTCTGCTGGTACTAAGTACAGAGACGATGAGTCATCACGGAGCTAAAAGCAAGCTCTGATCTCAAAGTAGTTTCTTTAGATAAGAAAATGGCTTACTAGGGCGTTACGCGTCGAGCAGTTCATCAGAGAGACATAGACAGAAGACCCTCTCGTGCAGTCGTCCTAACCTGGGTTCGATCGAATCCCCGGGGACCGGTGAGTTGAACCCGTGGGTTGGCAATGGTACAGTTTGTGCACTAGTACAGTATATAGTTATATGCACTTGAGGAAAATTTGAGGAAAAATTTGAGGAAATTTAAGGTAAAAAGTACATTTTATTTTTCCAACTACGAAAGGTTCGATGAATGCATGTATGGAACTTGTGGGGTTCAGTACCTCCAACAACGTTAAGCAACCACTGATCTAGTGCAAGTATCGCATCTCCTACATGACGCTGCGCCGGCTCACACGTCGATTGCCAGCAAATGAATCAAAAGAGAGAACTAACGGCGCTACCACTGCGTGAGGTGTACTGCCATATATCGCCTACCCAGGTGCAGTTTGAGACGTACGAATTAAGTGGTTATCGCTACATTAAATGTATGGAAAGACGTAATATCCATTGGTAACCTAACCTAACCTCACCCTATAATATTAGCGAGAGGCAGTTCTCATGCTATAGTGTGGTAGACCTCACGCTATAGTACCAGCTAGAGGTAGATCTCACGCCATAGCAGCACCGAAATAACTAACTAATAATAATAATAATAAAAATAATAATAATAATAATAATAATAATAATTCACTTAGGTATTCCCGGCATCTGGTATGCTTTCGCCAGCGGTGCTTGGAAGAAGACATGCATTTTTTGCTCTCTTCTGTAGTGAAATTATTGCACAAAGTCTCTTACGACGATCTGGATATAACAACGCCGAACGCCGGATATTGGCACGTCGCAAGAGGGGAAAAAGAATGTGAGACGGACATGAGTGAAGCTTTGGGAAGCTTTTTCAAACAAAATTTACGGCATCAGAAGAGAAGATAATTAGGTAACATTAGGACGATTTAAACATCAAAAGTCAAAAACATTTAAAAAGCGATGTTAGTGTAAAATCGTTGCCGTAGTGCACCATATAAAAAACGGTCGAAGAGTTTGATGACTGCAATTGAAGGAGCAGGAAAAGCATTCAAATGAAATGAAAACTGTACTGAACTCAGAGGGGAGACGGTCACGAGAATAGAGTGGGAGTCAAAACGCTGACTCAGCAGCGGGCATCGGGCAGTGTGTCTTCAGGGAGGGGGGGGAGGATATGAGTGACATTGGGGAGATTGGGGATTGATTTAGGGTCCATAGGGAGAAAGGGAGGGGGGGGGGGGGGGGTGTGGTGGTGGTTGGAAACAGGGTATCTCTGAAAACAAAGGGCCACGAAAAGGGTTTTTAATACACCAACCATTTCTATCAAAATATCTCTTACTAAATTTAGCAGCTGACTTGTCCCGTCTACCTTATCCTCAAGCCACTTGACTGTCCTATAGGAGCGTCAGCCATGTCCTAAGAGCGTCAGCCATGTCCTAGGAGCGCCAGCCATGTCCTAGAAGCGTCAGCCATGTCCTAAGAGCGTCAGCCATGTTCTAGGAGCGTCAGCCATGTCCTAGGAGCGTCAGTCATGTCCTAGGAGCGTCAGCCATGTCCTAGGAGCGTCAGCCGTGTCCTAGGAGCGTCAGCCATGTCCTAGGAGCGTCAGCCATGTCCTAGGAGCGTCAGCCATGTCCTAGGAGCGTCAGCCATGTCCTAGGAGCGTCAGCCATGTCCTAGGAGCGTCAGCCATGTCCTAGGAGCGTCAGCCATGTCCTAGGAGCGTCAGCCATGTCAGGCCGGCCTGCACATGTAACAACGGATGACCATCACACATGATACGTCCGCTCCCTCACGTGCTATGGCTTCCCCATGGATCAAAATGGGGATTAAAATTACCTTCTCGAGAGGGATCGATCTTAGTTCGAAGATATTCATATTTTCGGAGCTTTTCTATAATATTCGCGGGTGGCGTACCGCCAGGTGAGTAACTATGCGTTGTGAAAGAGAGGGTTTGAACGACACCTTTGTCCTTTTGCTGCATATCTTGGGTAGGTACTAGCGCTACTAGCTGTGCTTAGTGCACCATATGTAATGCATAATATTTGGTGCTTAGTGCACAGTGTGTAATACATAACATTTGGTGCTTAGTGCACCGTGTGTAATACATAACATTTGGTGCTTAGTGCACCGTGTGTAATACATAACATTTGGTGCTTAGTGCCCCATACATAATACATAATATTTGATGCTTAGTGCACCGTGTGTAATACATAATATTTGGTGCTTAGGGCACCGTGTGTAATACATAATATTTGGTGCTTAGTGCCCCATACATTATACATAATATTTGGTGCTTAGTGCACCGTGTGTAATACATAATATTTGGTGCTTAGTGCCCCATACATTATACATAACATTTGGTGCTTAGTGCACCGTGTATTATGTATGCAAAGTGTGCTGCACAGTGCTGCAGTGTGTAGGACGGTTATGTATGCGCAAGACGGCACAAACACCCAGTCTGTATTTCACTGACAGCGATTAAAGTTCGACACACGCAAACGGCTCACTAACACCACACAGCTCTGCCATTGCAGCATCTTCACCGGCGTCAACAGAGACAAAACCAATTCCTGAACCAGCATCTGTATCAGTATCAGCATCAATAGAGCAACAACGGCATGAGAAAAGCAGCAACAACAGCATCAGAAAAGCAACGACATAAAAAACAGCAACAACAACACCAGCAATACCAGCAGCCGTGCATAACAGCTGCAAACAAGTGCAGCCATTACAGCTGCTCGGTTGCAGCTGTAATTCCTCAGTGAACCAGCGACGGGAGCATGAGAGAGTGAGTTGCCGGGAGCAGAGTTTAATAGACGGGAGCAGAGCAGGCCTGTGGGCCTACGTTCAGGATTGGTTAGAATTTTATTTTCAACTGTGGGTGCTGTGGAGGCAGGCAGTTGAGGCGGGAGCGTGAGTTGACTGGTCCAGCAGGCAGTTGATTGGTCCAGGTTCAGCAGGCAGTTGACTGGTCCAGCAGGCAGTTGACTGGTCTAGCAGGCAGTTGACTGGTCCAGCAGGCAGTTGACTGGTCCAGCAGGCAGTTGACTGGTCCAGCAGGCAGTTGACTGGTCCAGCAGGCAGTTGACTGGTCCAGCAGGCAGTCAACTGGTCCAGCAGGCAGTTGACTGGTCCAGCAGGCAGTTGACAGGTCCAGTAACCTATCCGTCTGACCCCTGAGTTACCCACTCAGCAATCAAACAATCTCACAATACAATCAGGCCACTCGAGAGGCAACGCACTGCCTCACCAACCTGATGATCTCTTCACCAACTCGTCAACTGTACACGTCTTGGCAGTCGTGCCTTTGTACCTGCGCAGACATGCCTTTGTACCTGCGCAGACGTGCTTTTGTACCTGCACAGACGTGCCTTTGTACCTACGCAGACGTGCCTTTGTACCTGCAATCTTAAAAAAACGGCTTCAAAGTTTGGTGACTTGGAAACCCGTGCACCTGAGCAACCGACAGAGGAATTCGAGCATTTTGCGACTTTCTTTCTGTACGTACGACTCACTCTTCACGGAAGGCTTGGGGATGGATGCAGCGTACATAACTCGTTTTCGCTCTTTATGGCAGTGTTTGGTGTCGTGTGACTATGATATTTTCTAACAAGGCTCGTCTAATGGGCACCGGCCGGCAGCTTGCGGTTGCCTCCGAGTCTCCCGTTACGGAGCACTTGAGGCAGCGGGCATGCCACGACACCCAGATGAGTGGCTCACATTCTCGCGGGAGGAAGACGGAGAATGTAGCACATTTCCGATGTAATGTAGCTCGCTTACTGTATCTTTCCACAACTCATACATTTCTGAGTACCTCTTATGCAACTCCGTGTATAAGATTTATAGGATACTGTATTCCGAGTAAAACTCTTTCATACATTTCGGTGTAGCTGCAATATTTAATGTGCATACATTTATGCATACCAGATTTTTATGTTTATTAATGCACGTATATTAAATATTACATTACAGCTACATACGTTTACGTATACTACAGATTTTCATGTAGCTCCTACATTTAATATGCGTCGTTTATCATTGGAGTTCATCGTTATGCCGAGTTCATCCACATCTTTCTTCTCATGCATATCTTTTTCAGATCTCAGGCACTTTTCTCTAAAAACTAACTTTTCTCCAAAGACTTCACAAGATTGTGTTGCCTCGGAGCTCGCGTTAATGCTGCAAAAATGTGTGTTGCCATGCGAAAATGTCTCCACGAGTTTAAAGAGCGTCCAGGTTATACAATTTGAAGTACCCATGATACAATTTGAGTACCCGTATAACAATTTAAAGTGCCTACGTTACAGAGTAATTGTTCCAATAAATTTATTAAGCTTCGTTTCAGTCAGAAGGAACGTAAGCCAAATAAATGTTTCCTTCCGTACGGTATCATAGATACCATATGTCATTCATACCGGAAATCCGTAGAAACATTTCTGGAGGAAGAGTAGTAGACACCCCTGTGTGTGGGCGGGCAACGCACATACAACAACACACGCACACACATGGTACACACACACAACACACAACAACACACGCACACACACACAAACACACACACACACAAACACACACACACACACACACACACACACACACACACACAAGACACAACACACACACAAGCAGTGCCCACACAACAAACGATAGGAGGCGGCGCAGCGACAGAGACGGACGCGCGCTTTCGGAGGCAATGGCGCGAGTGCGGACTGCGGAAGGGCCGAACTGCGGCCACTTCTGATGCTCATCATACCGTCCATTAATGAAAAATACCTTCGTATTTTCAAAGATGTTTTTCTCGCTACGAGCGATTCAGTGGCCGAGAAGAGTGTGGTCGTAGCCCACTTGTGTGTGGTGACGAAAATATCTCGAGCATCAACTCGACTCACTTAAAATTACTTTACTTTACTTTAATTTAAAAATTTTACTTCATTACTTTAATATCTTACTTAATATGAATTTAATATTTTTAAAAATCCCACCATCTATCCATTTATCTTACTTTAAAAAATCCTTTTATTTTCCTTTATTTTTTAGAAAGTCATTGAGCACGACCGATCTCTTTTTCTCTAACTCAAGCGAACAGCAATCTTTTTACGTCAACAAAGCTTGCTTGTACATCATTCTACTTTGTTTGATAAATTTTTTCTCATCTCCAGTACGATTCAACTCATCATCATTACTAGGCCTCAAGTTGAAACAAATTCAGCCGTGAGTTCAGCCGTGTGCGCATATCACAGCGCCCGTTTAACTTCCAGTTAAAGAGCAATGGTTGCCATGGCAACTGCGCAAACTGTCATCCCAATAATTACCAAAAATCTTTTAGCGTTAATTTACCAGCATTTCGACGCGCAAAAATACACACTAAAAAACGCTTCGAGAGCGACGCTCGTTCAGGGCACAACCGCGTAACAATTCTGAATTCATCCAGCGCGGTGCCGGATGCGTACGAGGGTGACAGTAGCGCGTAATGAGGTGATGTATGTTTGTTAATGCGTAATAAGGCAGGGCGTGTGATGGTGGTGGTGATGAGTTGTGTTTGCGCAGCGTAACAATGAGTGATTTTATCACAACTCGATGAATGGGGTAAATTTACGCGCGTCACTCAGTCAAAACGCGCTTCCGAAGCCGGATTTGTTTTGTACGACATTGGTTGCTGTGTTGTTGTTGCGCCTGATCGCACGACCATATGCGGCGTACTGCTATATAAAAGTTATATAATATGAAAATTAATCCTGAATTTGGTGTATCCGCAGTAAAAAAGATAATGAGCTCATATTGAAGGTAAAAAAAATCATGGTGAAAAAATGAAAGATTTCAATAAATTTGGTGGTGAAATAAAATTCGCTGAAGGTATTTCATGTGACAAGAATGTAATATTATTTGGCTTTAAGAAGATTGGTGGTGAGCTCCTTGCAGGTCATTAGAGGTAAAATAGAGAAATTCGTCACGCTTGTTTAAATAAGATGAAATCAGGGCTTATGCCCAACTAATACAAAACAAGAAACAAGCGTGCAATCAACAGGCAACGAGCAAAGTACAAACCCGAAACAATGAGTGTGAAACAAAATCATTGTATCTACAGAATGCGTATAATTAGTTACAATTTTCCATTTGGACCAACCTTCTTTACATGAATGTTTGTTTAGAAAAAGGATTTTCGATATTTTTCCCAATTTCTAATTTTTTTTCTATAGTACAGGATGGCTATGAGCACGAGCTACCATTTTGCGAGCGTCAGCGCGTTCGTCCGTCACTTCCAGGCCTCGGAACATCGCACCCATCAATAACATCAAAACCCATCAATCTAGACCTGGAGTTTGTTACAAATGGTGTCGGCTGCCTTAGCATTATTAAAATTGAAGCGCATCCACGCTTCCTCAATTTCGAATAACTTTGAGGGAACTTGTTGAATGTGGCGTAACCATGGCGTCCGTTGCAATGATAGGCTCCGTCTTCACGCGGCCGCTGGGCAGAAATAAACCTTCCGTTCCCACCAGATTTCAAGGAGTTCAGTCTGAACAAACCCAAAATTGCTTATTAACCATACAACGACCAAACTTTTTGGGTCTTGCGCGAAAGATTACGGTAATTATTATTATATTGTCATGAATGAAAACCAGTATATGTGAATTTTTGATCGCAGCATTCTGAAAATGAGAGCGACGAGAGAGATTTGCTAGCGTCCTTCAGAAATGACGGTAGTCGACTAGGGTTAACCCTATGACATAGGTTGACATAGGATTAACCCTAGAATGGTAACCCTCGAGGGTGAATTGCATAATCCCCAAATTCACTAGGGATAAAATCCTCCCAGGGTAATATCACAGGGTTCTTTAGAGGTGCGATGAAACGTGTAATTCCAGGGAGGTGCGGTGAAACCCAGGAGTGGCTGTTAATTTTTTTTTTTAGAAATGAACTTCAACTTCAAGTCTTGGGCTGCAGTTACATGACAGATCGAACATCCCATCAGGACCAATAAAATAAAATGCTTCTGCTTACACTTAACACATTAAGTGCGACGGGTTACACTGAAGTTCAATAGTTAACTCAAAGTAGAGTTAATTTTAGAGATAAATGTTGAAAACCGAGAACATTAAATAGATCGCACCTTCATTTAGTTTTCATTATGCATTTATGAAAATTGAGTTATTCGCTGTTGGCCGGTCACCAGCATTGTGAAAATCCTCTCAGTGGTCACCGGTGGGTCACGTCACACTTAAAGTGTAAAAGACATTCTCAGGAATTGAGTTAATGCAGTCAATGCAAGTTTGTATTTTATGGTGCACCATGCACTGTTCAAATTGACAAGAGCGGTGAATTATGGTGCAAATACCTGAGCTTGCATCTCTCCACCGTAACCGACACCACATTTTCAACACAGCCTTGCTTCACGCGAAAGAAAATCACTAACATTATTTCTTCATTTTTGAGTGCAGCGCCGAGAATAACTGCAAATACAATCACTTGAGATATTTCTTATTTTGACTCCAGCACCAACCACACATACCGACCCGTACACGCTCACTGTTGTTGCCTGCGTACACGCGCATAATGTGTTATGTGCGTGTGGGATGTCATGTGCGTGTGAGGAATCATGTGTGCATGTGAGGAATCATGTGTGTATTTGAGGAGTAAAATGCGTGTGAGGTATCATGTATGCATGAGGTGTATCATGATCAAGGTTTCATACATGTAGTGTGTTTTGCTGCGTATGTCATCGCACAAGAGAAAACAACGCGCAGGAAGAAAGTACGCACCAACAGACAAGTTTCGTCTTACAAGAGCCTTGTTTTCGGTTTTCATAGTTCCAAGAAACGAAGCTAATTGGATTCTTTTGAAGGTACGCTTTCAAGAGCAATGATTCAATATTTGTTCTAAAATAATGAATGAATATTTGTTCTAAAATAATGATTCAATATTTGTTCTAAAATAATGATTCAATATTTGTTCTAAAATAATGAATGAATATTTGTTCTAAAATAATGATTCAATATTTGTTCTAAAATAATGAATCAATATTTGCTCTAAAATAATGAATCAATATTTGTTCTAAAATAATGAATGAATATTTGTTCTAAAATAATGATTCAATATTTGTTCTAAAATAATGAATGAATATTTGTTCTAAAATAATGATTCAATATTTGTTCTAAAATAATGAATGAATATTTGTTCTAAAATAATGATTCAATATTTGTTCTAAAATAATGAATGAATATTTGTTCTAAAATAATGAATGAATATTTGTTCTAAAATAATGAATCAATATTTGCTCTAAAATAATGAATCAATATTTGTTCTAAAATAATGAATGAATATTTGTTCTAAAATAATGAATCAATATTTGTTCTAAAATAATGAATCAATATTTGTTCTAAAATAATAAATGAATATTTGTTCTAAAATAATGAATCAACATTTGTTCTAAAATAATGAATCAACATTTTTTCTAAAAAAATAAATCAATATTTGTTCTAAAATAATGAATCAATATTTGTTCTAAAATAATGAATGAATATTTGTTCCGAAATAATGAATCAATATTTGTTGTAAAATGATGAATGAATATTTGTTGTAAAATAATGAATCAATATTTGTTCTAAAATAATGAATCAACATTTGTTCTAAAATAATGAATCAACATTTGTTCTAAAATAATGAATCAACATTTGTTCTAAAATAATGAATCAACATTTGTTCTAAAATAATGAATCAATATTTGTTTTAAAATAATGAATCAATATTTGTTCTAAAATAATGAATGAATATTTCTTCTAAAATAATGAATCAATATTTGTTCTAAAATAATGAATCAATATTTGTTCTAAAATAATGAATCAATATTTGTTCTAAAATAATGAATCAATATTTGTTCTAAAATAATGAATGAATATTTGTTCTAAAATAATGAATGAATATTTGTTCTAAAATAATGAATCAACATTTGTTCTAAAATAATGAATCAATATTTGTTCTAAAATAATGAATCAATATTTGTTCTAAAATAATGAATCAACATTTTTTATAAAATAATGAATCAATATTTGTTCTAAAATAATGAATGAATATTTGTTCCGAAATAATGAATCAATATTTGTTGTAAAATGATGAATGAATATTTGTTGTAAAATAATGAATCAATATTTGTTCTAAAATAATGAATCAACATTTGTTCTAAAATAATGAATCAACATTTGTTCTAAAATAATGAATCAACATTTGTTCTAAAATAATGAATCAATATTTGTTTTAAAATAATGAATCAATATTTGTTCTAAAATAATGAATGAATATTTCTTCTAAAATAATGAATCAATATTTGTTCTAAAATAATGAATCAATATTTGTTCTAAAATAATGAATGAATATTTGTTCTAAAATAATGAATCAATATTTGTTCTAAAATAATGAATGAATATTTGTTCTAAAATAATGAATCAACATTTGTTCTAAAATAATGAATCAATATTTGTTCTAAAATAATGAATCAATATTTGTTCTAAAATAATGAATCAATATTTGTTCTAAAATAATGAATCAATATTTGTTCTAAAATCATGAATCAATATTTGTTCTAAAATAATGAATCAATATTTGTTCTAAAATGATGAATCAATATTTGTTCTAAAATACTGAATGAATATTTGTTCTAAAATAATGAATCAATATTTGTTCTAAAATAATGAATGAATATTTGTTCTAAAATAATGAATGAATATTTGTTCTAAAATAATGAATCAATATTCGTTCTAAAATAATGAATGAATATTTGTTCTAAAATAATGAATGAATATTTGTTCTAAAATAATGAATGAATATTTGTTCTAAAATAATGAATCAACATTTGTTCTAAAATAATGAATCAACATTTGTTCTAAAATAATGAATCAATATTTGTTCTAAAATGATGAATCAATATTTGTTCTAAAATAATGAATCAATATTTGTTCTGAAATAATGAATCAACATTTTTTATAAAATAATGAATCAATATTTGTTCTAAAATAATGAATCAATATTTGTTCTAAAATCATGAATCAATATTTGTTCTAAAATAATGAATCAATATTTGTTCTAAAATAATGAATCAATATTTGTTCTAAAATAATGAATCAATATTTGTTCTAAAATAATGAATCAACATTTGTTCTAAAATAATGAATGAATATTTGTTCTAAAATAATGAATCAATATTTGTTCTAAAATAATGAATCAATATTTGTTCTAAAATAATGAATGAATATTTGTTCTAAAATAATGAATCAATATTTGTTCTAAAATAATGAATCAATATTTGTTCTAAAATAATGAATCAATATTTGTTCTAAAATAATGAATCAATATTTGTTCTAAAATAATGAATGAATATTTGTTCTAAAATAATGAATGAATATTTGTTCTAAAATAATGAATCAATATTTGTTCTAAAATAATGAATCAATATTTGTTCAAAAATAATGAATCAATATTTGTTCTAAAATAATGAATGAATATTTGTTCTAAAATAATGAATCAATATTTGTTCTAAAATAAAGAATGAAAATTTGTTCTAAAATAATGAATCAATATTTTTTCTAAAATAATGAATGAATATTTGTTCTAAAATAATGAATGAATATTTGTTCTAAAATAATGAATCAATATTTGTTCTAAAATAATGAATGAATATTTGTTCTAAAATAATGAATGAATATTTGTTCTAAAATAATGAATGAATATTTGTTCTAAAATAATGAATCAATATTTGTTCTAAAATAATGAATCAATATTTGTTCTAAAATAATGAATGAATATTTGTTCTAAAATAATGAATCAATATTTGTTCTAAAATAATGAATGAATATTTGTTCTAAAATAATGAATGAATATTTGTTCTAAAATAATGAATCAATATTTGTTCTAAAATAATGAATCAATATTTGTTCAAAAATAATGAATCAATATTTGTTCTAAAATAATGAATGAATATTTGTTCTAAAATAATGAATCAATATTTGTTCTAAAATAAAGAATGAAAATTTGTTCTAAAATAATGAATCAATATTTTTTCTAAAATAATGAATGAATATTTGTTCTAAAATAATGAATGAATATTTGTTCTAAAATAATGATTCAACATTTGTTCCAACACACCTGCAGAGACGACAGCGATAGCACCACGCTGTCTTCAACCTTCATTCAATCAATTGCAAGACGCAAATTAAATTCCGCCAGCGCTAGACTTGATGTAATTTTGAGCTCGATCTTGCGATCGGCGAAAGTTGAATTCCATTTGCGATTTGCAATTCGACTGCACAAGCTGTATTTACTGTTCCGTGTTACTGATCAGTAAGCAACCAACCGCCACCGACGAAGGAGTGATGGAAAAACTGGAATTTACAGTTCCAATTCTGAGACACGGAATACACGGGTATCTTACACATCACACAACCTGGAGTTCACGGAGTGCATCGCGAAAAAGCGCAGTAGACGCGCACAAGCTATGCTGTGTTTCAAAGAACGATAAAAGCTGGAATGTTTGGATAAAATTTCAAGGTAGCTCTGAACGGCTCTTGTTTCAGGGGGCGCGCGGGCCCGAAATGTCTTCTTCAATGGTCACATTTTAAGAGAATTAAAAAATAAATTATTTCGTTTCATGCAAAATGATGGTCCTAACTATTGTATTGAACCCACTTGCGTAATTCTTACTTACTGTATAGGTAGGAGATACCACATTAAGACGAAAACACGATTTGCATTTTTCCTTCCGCAACAAAAAGTGTGCCTAATTTCCCCAGACAGCAAGAAAATAGAATTAAACCCTCAAACATTTCTGCGCATCATGAGCCTAACACACAACACAATTCTGACGCAATTGCAGCTGCCGTCCAGCCCTCGTTTACCCTCGGCCTGCCGCGAGGGAAGTGTTCCAGAGGCGCAAATTCTTGAATTAAAATAGGCAATTTGGTATCCATGATACGGCCGGTGGGCGGCCAACAAAACTCAGCCAGAAATTAAAAAGAAGCAAAAGCGAGCACCCGCCGCGGTAGAGGAAACAAGGTAGGGTCATTTCTGTGGGGAAAAATACACCTCCTCATGTTCGGTTAGCCCAATAGAACGGCTTCATTTCAAACAAACTTTATGACGTCACCATTGCGACATGTCGTTAGGCCAATAGTGGAGCCAGATTTGGGGGTAGCAGTGTTGTCAGATGCAATATGAGCGCTGCTTTATATGAGCGCTTTATTCGCATCAGTTTGTTCCCTATCATGAGCTTCAATATTAAAGGAAGAGCGATGAGATACTTCGATAGATTCAAAACGATGAAGCGTGAGTGTCGCTCTTGGAGGATAATGAAATTTAAGACAGCAGGCTACTTGAGAAGAAAAGAAGGAAGGTTCCGCTGCATGGAAGAAAGATTTATCCATCCCGTGCGATCGATTTAGGTTCGTCTCCGTCGAGTTAGAGCAAAGCTAAAAGGGATGAATTTAGAAATCTATTAGACAGAAGAAATTATTAAATGTTGCTTTAGCATTGTTCACGTATTTCAATTTAGCTAGACGAGGAATATATTTTTGCTTTCACAGCTTTTTCGAGTCAAACACAAAAGATCAAATAATCAACGGCAAATCCGTATAAGTTTGAAATTCCAGCCCCTTCAGTTGTTCAAACCTCGGAATTTGGCACACGTGATGGAGAATAGAGTGCTTTCAAAAAATATCTTCTTATCTAATAACACCCTTAGCGTGTTTATTTGTTTGTTTGGTGTCCGCTTCTCAAGAAACAGCTTTCACGATTTTATTTTGAGGATGCACATTGACCGTATCTGTGATACGAGTTTCACCAGTGCACAAGTACAAGAATATTTTAATGGCGGGTACTGTTGGGATGGATATATTTGTTGGGCATCCACGTCTGGAGGATTTTTGCAAGGAGTCTACGTCATCCAAATTTGCAAGGTTTATTTAAGAAGACTGTCAAATCACATCACTTTTGACGGGCCATGTGCTTTTGTGGTTTACACAGTGTGGTAGCAGTAATAACAAGCTCACATTTCATTGACCTGTCTTTATTTTATTTATTTGTTCGCCATCCACATCTGGAAAATTTATAGTAGTAAAATATTAGATCCCGTCATTTTCGACGGGCAGTGAACACCAGCAAACAATAACGCGCTTCGAGGCTCATACACGCGTCGTATTACAGAGCGCGACGTTGCCTTAAAACCACAGCGGCTCTCGGGAGACGGACCGCGGAATGTGTTCCGAAAATACGACCTGTAAATAACGGACGCAACATCGCCAAGTGTCTCGTTTTTCTTATAAGGTTTGCTCCAGTGCCTTTCTGTTTTGAGGAATGCCAAACAGTTTTGGCGGAGAATCTTTTTGTTTTGCGTGTCTGCCATTCTTTTTTGAGTTATAGTACAGAACTTTTGCGGAGAATTTTTTTTTGCGTGTCTCTTCTTTTTGAGGTATTCAAAAAAAATTTTTGTTGAGAATCTTAATTTTGCGTTTCTGCCTTCCTTTTTTGAAGCATTCCAAACAATTTTCGCAGAGAATTTTTTCAAGTATCTGCCATTCTTTTTTGAGTTCAGCTAAACAACTTTTGCGGAGAATTTTCTTCTTCGGCGTGTCTGAGAAGCGGGCACCCACTTAGTGCGGGGTTATCTGCGGTGACCCGCGGGAGAGCTGAGCTCGGATTTTTGGGATATTTTGGGAGCATTTGTGGCTGAGTACCTGCACGCAACCGCTTCATTTAGGTACTCCCAAGTAAACATATGCGTTATAGCCGAGATATATGCGTTATAGCCGAGATATATGCGTTACAGGGGTGAAATATGCGTTATAGCCGAGATATATGCGTTACAGGCGTGAAATATGCATTATAGCCGAGATATATGCGTTACAGGCGTGATATATGTGTTACAGTCGTATTCTAAGGGTAGCTGACAGGCATGCCACACAGAAAAAAACAATTGAGGGCAGTATTTTACTGATTTATTTCAACGCGCTGCTCATTTACCGGCCCCCCGTCTCCCTCTCTACCTGCTTGAACTTTACTAAAACATCCCAATTCTGCGTTCAAATCAGAGTACCCTCCCCCCATCCCCCTCCCGCTCCCCCTCACCCCTTCTTCTCTCACCCCTACCACCCCTCCTCCCCTCCTCCCCTCACACCCCCACCTCACCGCCCCTCCTCCCAACGTGTAACGAAATGGCTCAGTTTCGCGTGAGTGAACCTTTCACAGCGGGACATGGTTTATCAGATCAGCTGGTTACCTCTCCCCTCGCCAGCTGGTTAGGTTACCCTTCTCTACCACCTGGCTAGCTCCCTCTCTACTTTACCGGCTGGCTAGCTCTCCCTATTCTACCAGCTGGCAAGCCTTCTCTACCAGCTGGCAAGCCTTCTCTACCAGCTGGCAAGCCTTCTCTACCGGCTGGCAAGCCTTCTCTACCAGCTGGCAAGCCTTCTCTACCAGCTGGCAAGCCTTCTCTACCAGCTGGCAAGCCTTCTCTACCAGCTGGCAAGCCTTCTCTGCCAGCTGGCAAGCCTTCTCTACCAGCTGGCTAGCCTTCTCTACCAGCTGGCAAGCCTTCTCAGCCAGCTAGCAAGCCTTATCTACCAGCTGGCAAGCCTTCTCTACCAGCTGGCAAGCCTTCTCTACCAGCTGGCAAGCCTTCTCAGCCAACTAGCAAGCCTTCTCTACCAGCTGGCAAGCCTTCTCTACCAGCTGGCTAGCCTTCTCTACCAGCTGGCAAGCCTTCTCAGCCAGCTAGCAAGCCTTCTCTACCAGCTGGCAAGCCTTCTCAGCCAGCTAGCAAGCCTTCTCTACCAGCTGGCAAGCCTTCTCTACCAGCTGGCAAGCCTTCTCTACCAGCTGGTTAGCCTTCTCTGCCTGCTGGCAAGCCTTCTCTACCAGCTGGCTAGCCTTCTCTGCCAGCTAGCAAGCCTTCTCAGCCAGCTAGCAAGCCTTCTCTACCAGCTGGTTAGCCTTCTCTACCAGCTGGTTAGCCTTCTCTACTAGCTGGTTAGCCTTCTCTACCAGCTGGCAAGCCTTCTCAGCCAACTAGCAAGCCTTCTCTACCAGCTGGCAAGCCTTCTCTACCAGCTGGCTAGCCTTCTCTACCAGCTGGCAAGCCTTCTCAGCCAGCTAGCAAGCCTTCTCTACCAGCTGGCAAGCCTTCTCAGCCAGCTAGCAAGCCTTCTCTACCAGCTGGCAAGCCTTCTCTACCAGCTGGCAAGCCTTCTCTACCAGCTGGTTAGCCTTCTCTGCCTGCTGGCAAGCCTTCTCTACCAGCTGGCTAGCCTTCTCTGCCAGCTAGCAAGCCTTCTCAGCCAGCTAGCAAGCCTTCTCTACCAGCTGGTTAGCCTTCTCTACCAGCTGGTTAGCCTTCTCTACTAGCTGGTTAGCCTTCTCTACCAGCTGGTTAGCCTTTTCTACTAGCTGGTTAGCCTTCTCTACCAGCTGGTTAGCCTTCTCTACCAGCTGGTTAGCCTTCCCTACCAGCTGGCTCGCTTTTATCGCAACTTCACGTTTTCAATCAGCAGATAAATGAAGCAAGGTGCGGACGGTCGGATCTCGCCCGCGCGATTCAGCAAGTGAGCGATCTTTGTAATATACTTCGTTGTGACCCCCATTGTTCTGTGATCTTTGTGGTGACCCTTTACTGTGCTTTGCTGGGCCTGACCACAGGTGTGTGTGTGAGGTGTGTCTGTGAGGTGTGTCTGTGAGGTGCGTCTGTGAGGTGCGTCTGTGAGGTGCGTCTGTGAGGTGCGTCTGTGAGGTGCGTCTGTGAGGTGCGTCTGTGAGGTGCGTCTGTGAGGTGCGTCTGTGAGGTGCGTCTGTGAGGTTTCTCTTTGAGGTGTGCCTGTGAGGTGTGCCTGTGAGGTGTGCCTGTGAGGTGTGCCTGTGAGGTGTGCCTGTGAGGTGCGTCTGTGAGGTGTGTCTGTGAGGTGCGTCTGTGAGGTGTGTCTGTGAGGTGCGTCTGTGAGGTGCGTCTGTGAGGTGCGTCTGTGAGGTGTGCCTGTGAGGTGTGTCTGTGAGGTGTGCCTGTGAGGTGTGCCTGTGAGGTGTGCCTGTGAGGTGTGCCTGTGAGGTGTGCCTGTGAGGTGTGCCTGTGAGGTGTGCCTGTGAGGTGTGCCTGTGAGGTGTGCCTGTGAGGTGTGCCTGTGAGGTGTGCCTGTGAGGTGTGCCTGTGAGGTGTGCCTGTGAGGTGTGCCTGTGAGGTGTGCCTGTGAGGTGTGCCTGTGAGGTGTGCCTTTGAGGTGTGCTTGTAACGTGATAAGCAGGTACTAGGTACGATGCAGACTTGAGTGAAAAGTCACGACTGTATTGCATCAGTCAAGACTGTAGAGCATCAGTCGCGCACGAGCTGCTGGGCAGCAAACCTGACGCTTGAAAGGTGATCGCTCGCTCGCAATTCATGGAATACGAGAGGATGTGAAAACTCGTTAACGTATAAATGATGATTTTTATTTTAACTACTCCACTAAGTCTCCAATATGGGGTCTGAGCAAGAGGAAATTTTGTAAAAGCATTATACATGCCAGCGTTCAATACAAAAAAAACTGAAGGGAATAAAATAGATGAAAGAGCAGAGAATTACCGACCAGCTAAAGAAGTAGCCTCAAAGTAGGACAAATGAAAACGACAACAGCTCACAGAAATAACAAGTCATTTTGCAACGGGTCTTCATCCAGCATTATGTGCACCCCAACCGCAACCACACCGGCAACAACCGGTGTGGTTGAATCACCGCTCTACCACTATTGAAACAACCACAGCTCTACCACTATTAAAACAACCACAGCGTTACCACTATTAAAACAACCACAGCGTTACCACTATTAAAACAACCACAGCGTTACCACTATTAAAACAACCACAGCGTTAACACTATTAAAACAACCACAGCTCTACCACTACCAAAACCACCACAGCTCTACCACTATTAAAACAACCACAGCTCTACTACTATTGAAACAACCACAGCTCTACTACTATTGAAACAACCACAGCTCTACCACTATTAAAACAACCACAGCTCTACCACTATTAAAACAACCACAGCTCTACCACTATTAAAACAACCACAGCGCTACCACTATTAAAACAACCACAGCTCTACCACTATTAAAACAACCACAGCGCTACCACTATTAAAACAACCACAGCGCTACCACTATTAAAACAACCACAGCTCTACCACTATTAAAACAACCACAGCTCTACCACTATTAAAACAACCACAGCTCTACCACTATTAAAACAACCACAGCTCTACCACTATTAAAACAACCACAGCGCTACCACTATTAAAACAACCACAGCTCTATCACTATTAAAACAACCACAGCTCTACCACTATTAAAACAACCACAGCTCTACCACTATTAAAACAACCACAGCTCTACCACTATTAAAACAACCACAGCGCTACCACTATTAAAAAAACCACCGCTCTACCACCAATAAAACAACCACAGCTCTACGTCTATTTAAACGCCAACAGCTCTACCTCTATTTAAACGCCAACAGCTCTACCACCATTAAAACAACTGCAGCTCTACCACCATTAAAACAACTGCAGCTCTACCACTATTGAAACAACCACAGCTCTACCATTATTAAGATCGCCTGCAGTGAGACAGCCAGAGTGGAGTGTTGCAGCCGCGTTATCAAGAGTTTATTGACTGAAGAGAAATAAATCAAGAATTTGATCTACGGAGGAGATAAGCTCGGGCACACAACCGAGTCTAGTACGCCGCAGTGCGAACATTTACTTGGAAAATCAATTTTTTTATCAGTGCTCAAGTCCGTCGATAGAATTAATCTGATTGTAATTGCCTAACTAAGGTAGGTTATTGCGTGTTGGTCATTGACCAGAATGGAATATATAGCTTTGACCTGTTTGGTGAAGACGATACAGGGTGCCATTTAAGGCTGCAATGGTCGAAATCATAGTCCAACAATAGCCATCAATCATTCGGGGTGAGGTATTTGCGTAATGACAATCTATTGAAGGTGATCCAAGGTTACATTTTAGGGTATAATGGTCGAAGTCATAGTTAAGTAATGACTATCAACAATTCTGAACAAATTAGTTACATTACGTCAACCCGTTTAAGGATGAAATGTTCGAAATCATACCTAAACAAGGCCCATCAACCTTCTGTACATAATGGAAGCATAATGTCTATCCATCGGCACCCGAAAACAAAACCGCCGCCAGTTCAAACGACGATAGAAATCGCAAATTACAGGGCGCGAGGAACCGCAATTGAGAGGCGGTAGTGAACGAACGAACAAACATCAGAACGCACCACCGCATCAGCGTTCGTTCATTCCTTTGAGCTGCAGTTCTGTTCCGACAACAATCAAGTCAAGTGTTGCTTAAATTACTGCCTGCATTTGTATGTGTGTAATGGGAGGCATGCTACAGCAGCGCTGCAATCGCGGGCTGTGAAGTATGGATCTTCTTCCCTTGATCTCTCATTGAGCCGCCGCAGTCTGCGCGAGATGGCACAGCCGACACGCAACGAATGCCATTGAGAGGCGAGTTCCAATTCTGGTATCCAGAGGAAGGGAAAATGTGAAAGCTGCGAGATGTTTACTGGTTCTGACATACACAGCCCCACACAAAACCAGTTCAAGGTGCAACAAAAAGCTTCGGGCTGTTTACTGGTTCTGACACTCACAGCCCCACACGAAACCAGTTCAAAGTTCAACAAAAAGCGTCGGGCTGTTTACTGGTTCTGACACTCACAGCCCCACACGAAACCAGTTCAAAGTTCAACAAAAAGCTTCGGGCTGTTTACTGGTTCTGACACTCACAGCCCCACACGAAACCAGTTTAAAGTTCAACAAAGAGCTTCGGGCTGTTTACTGGTTCTGACACTCACAGCCCCACACGAAACCAGTTTGAAGTTCAACAAAAAGCTTCGGGCTGTTTACTGGTTCTGACACTCACAGCCCCACACGAAACCAGTTTAAAGTTCAACAAAGAGCTTCGGGCTGTTTACTGGTTTACTGGTTCTGACACTCACAGCCCCAAACAAAACCAGTTCAAAGCTTCGGGCTGTTTACTGGTTCTGACACTCACAGCCCCCACACAAAACCAGTTCAAAGCTTCGGGCTGTTTACTGGTTCTGACACTCACAGCCCCCACACAAAACCAGTTCAAAGCTTCGGGCTGTTTACTGGTTTACTGGTTCTGACACTCACAGCCCCACACAAAACCAGTTCAAAGCTTCGGGCTGTTTACTGGTTTACTGGTTTTGACACTCACAGCCCCCACACAAAACCAGTTTAAAGTTCAACATATGTAGATGTTCTACGAAAAAAAGTTCAACTAAAAATGAGCTATTTCTATGGTAGTCGTAAATGCAGTCGATCTACGAGGCGTGGAGCTCTGAACCTCAACTGATACTATAAAAAAATACCCCGAGTTATTTGTGACTTGATCCAAGCATCACAGTAATGAAATATCGCACTGATTATTGAAAGTACAATTTGAAGTTCGCCTCGCTAAGTTACATGACTGAGTCACACTACTCAGGGAGGTCATTTGAGATAAAGGATAAAAATGAAGGTATGGAACTCCCCTATAACTGTTCTTCGACCGTTCCAAACGCTCTTGAGGATTAGAACAAGTTGATCCCGTTCTTTTGTGCATACTTCTTTTGTAAGCAACCACACAAGTATGTACTAGGCGACATATGATGACTGCAATCAAACGTTAGAGGGTCCTTATGTATACCCCAGTGTCACACAACATTAATACAAGCCAGAGTAGATAGTAGACTTGAGAGGGTCATTGTGAACGGCAGGTTTAAGAGGGATATTGTAAGAGGGTCATTGTTAGAGGGCAAGTGTAAGAGGGTCAGTGGTATGCAGGCAGCTCCCCTCGAGCTGTGGCCCTCATGACGTCACGACATACACGGCGGTCTCAACAATGCTGCCTTTTGTGGGCAGAGAATGATTACACACTAGAGGGCACACGACCACTCCACACAACGGCTCTCGACTACTGCCACTTGTGCTCCTACTCCAACTCCGACTCCAACTCCAACTTCTGTCGCTTTATGGTGACAGTAGAACTGGCTGCCTACAGTGGAACTCACAGGGTGAAGTAGAACTTACAGGGTAAAGTATAACTTACAGGGTAAAATAGAACTTACAGGGTAAAGTAGAACTTACAGGGTAAAGTAGAACTTACAGGGTAAAGTAGAACTTACAGGGTAAAATAGAACTTACAGGGTAAAGTAGAACTTACAGGATACAGTAGAACTTACAGGATACAGTAGAACTTACAGGATACAGTAGAACTTACAGGATACAGTAGAACTTACAGGATACAGTAGAACTTACAGGATACAGTAGAACTTACAGGATACAGTAGAACTTACAGGATACAGTAGAACTTACAGGATACAGTAGAACTTACAGGATACAGTAGAACTTACAGGATACAGTAGAACTTACAGGATACAGTAAAACTTACAGGATACAGTAGAACTTACAGGATACAGTAAAACTTACAGGATACAGTAGAACTTACAGGATACAGTAAAACTTACAGGATACAGTAGAACTTACAGGATACAGTAGAACTTACAGGATACAGTAAAACTTACAGGATACAGTAGAACTTACAGGATACAGTAGAACTTACAGGATACAGTAGAACTTACAGGATACAGTAGAACTTACAGGATACAGTAGAACTTACAGGATACAGTAGAATTTACAGGGTACAGTAAAACGATTACAGTAGAACTTACCATCAAGCATCTGTACCCCTCCACTATACCTCCACTCCTCCATCCTTCCACTCCCCCATACCTCCCACTCTACCATCATTACCACTCCACCACACCTCCACTCTACCATCATTACCACTCCACCATCCCGTCCCCGTTTTCCAAATTTCCCTCTGTAGACCCCATCCTCGGCCGACTGAGCACTGCACAGTTGATCTATGAAACCAAGAACCCTCGTCGATCCCGAAGGGAAATTTACGTACAAACCGAAGAAATTGGCGGCTCCGAGCATTAGGGAGGCCTGCCGTGAACTGGGTATATGGAGCGTGAAATGAGCACGGGAGAACCAGTGAAATATGGCCCCCTCCGACTAAGCGAACGTCGGCCCAAACTGTCCGAGAGAGGAATAAGAATTGACTCGCGGCCATTAATAAAGGGACCGCCATGATACATGGGCCCGGCCTGGCGATGTGTGCAGTTTGGGTAGTCCCCTTATTTCGGGGTGACGTTCGGGTCCGATATTTATGGGTGTCGCGGTTTGATACTTCGTTTTGGTAGAGTCAATATGTGTCAACACATGTTTGAGTATCGTGATACACAAGTATCTAAAAACGTTTCTCTGTCGGGGAGTAACGGGATATCTAATATCCGTTCCTTCGGCACCGGGGTATTGCATTATTGTGAAAAGGGATGTTTGAAGGCCAGTATTCATGTTGCACACGTTGTATAATTCTCGTAATCACTGCACATTTGCTTCAAAAATTCTTAGCACGTATTTCCTTTGTACTTCTATAATATCACGTACTTCTACACGTAATTCGTAACACGTTCTTCTATCCTAATTCGTGACACGTACACCTACACATAACTCGTAACACGTATTCCTACACGTAATTCATAACACGTACTTCTTTCATTTCGACAGCGCACCTTGACGGAGATCAAGGAAGATTAACGACCAAGATTTTCCGAGCCGCGGCGAAATTATGAGAACTTCTGGCCGGCGCAAACAAGGCCGATTCCGTCGAGACTCGGGTCGAGGTCTGGCTAATTAGGCGGCCAGCCGTCGTCCACGTCTGACCCGGAAATTACAGACAAAAGAAGGATCTCACGCCGACCGTCTTTTAAATCAAGAAGATGAATCAGGCCTCGAGTTTGGAGGGTTTGAGCGGCTTGAGTGAGGGTCGGTAAGCGAGGGAAGGTCGTGTGGCATACTGATGATCCATCTCGCTGTGCCTTACGTCGTGCAGGTGTGCCTGTGAGGTGTGCCTGTGAGGTGTGCCTGTGAGGTGTGCCTGTGAGGTGTGCTTGTGAGGTGTGCTTGTGAGGTGAACTTGTGAGGTGAGCTTGTGAGGTGAACTTGTGAGGTTCGAATCCATATGGGGTTGCCAAATAAGGAACTATGGGTTGAATTAATTGATCCTCACAGCATGACGGACGTCGGCAGTGTCTAAAGTAAAATTTGCAGCGAGTTTAAATCAAAAGAAACTTCAAAGGGAAAAATGGAGGTGGGAAATAAAGCGACGTTTTCACTAAGAAACGACGAACTTCGCAGTACGGTGAAATAGTTCATCGTACTGCGACTTTGCTGAATATCATTTGGAACAATGAACTATTTTTACTGAAGGCAATAACTTCATAGGCCCCAACTTTGAAAGTTGCGTAAAGTGTGAACATGTCGTACAAAACTTTACGAGGATTTAAAAAGTTTGTTAAGAGCGAAGTTCTCATCTCAGGCGCGTCTCTTCTTTACTGGCGCTAATTTATTTATAGAATTTAAGCGCCTGTAAATTTACTTTTGAAATCGGAATTACGCTAGTGAATTGGGAAAGTAGAATATTATTGTCGGCGAGAAAAGAAAAAACATGTTATTGTCAGAGAGAAGAGACAATAGTTTGTTATTGTTAGTGAATAGGGAAAATAGAATATTATTGTCAGTGAGAAGAAAAACAAACATGTTATTGTCAGTGAGAAGAGATAATAGCATGTTATTGTTAGTGAATAGGGAAAATAGAATATTATCGTTAGTAAGTAGAGAAAATGTAATATTGTAAGGCCCAGAGGACAATTGGAGCATTTCATATGCAAAATGTGGCATTATACGGTAAATTAAAAGCAAACCCATCCACAAAATGTATAATTCGCCTAAATCGACCATGCAAAATCCATAATTGAGGCCATAACTTCATTCATAACACTTTATGGCGCCAATTTCCATGTCATTAATGTACATGACACGTGCCATGCGAAACACGAGACAGACGTGGCGTATGTGGTATACGTCGATTGGAAAAACGTAGTGCACGTGGCGAACAATGCGCGTGGCGTACGTGGCGTACAATGCACGAGGCATACTTGGCGTATGAACTCACGTCACGTGAATACACGTGGCGCACGTGGCGCGACCTAATATCTAACCATCATCCCCTCTGTGTGCCGCATTATGACACGCGCAGCTATTTCAATTTGCATCTCAACTTTTCATTAACGTCTCGCTTACTGAAGCAAGTCCTGCAGAGACAGGCTATCGATGTATACGATTTTCAAAGCACCGGAATCAAAATTAGGCAACTATACTTATTACATTGCTACAAAATGGCGAACAGTATCGCTACCAAAGTACGTAAGGCATTAACAAATTCGAGCATCATATTTCGGTAGCAAAAGATCATTTAATCCTGCTAAGAACAACAAAAGTACTTGCTTTTCAAAACAATATAACTGAAAACAGACATCCACATCCATTACAATGCTCGGTAGAAAAAGAACAAAAGAACAGTAAATCTCGCTAATAACTATAAAAGTACCTAATTTTCAAAACAACCTAATTAAAAACAGACATCCACATCCATTACGACACAACAAGCAACCGAACCACAGTATCGCCACCACGGTACCTACGTGAGGCATCAACAAATTTGAGCACCATTTCTCGATAGCAAAAGATCGTTACCTAAAATCTGACTCATTTCTCTTTGGAAATGAGGCGCCTGGACACAGGCGCAATGTTTCCAGCGGCGGAACTGCGGGCATTTGGGGGGCGCCTGATAAGGTATCGCTTAACTGCTCCCCATCAGGGGGGGAGGGAGGGAGGGGGTGCAGTGAAGTTTTAAGGGAGAGGCCAAAGAGGGAGGGGTTTTTTGAGGGAAGGGGGGAGAAAGAGAGGAAGGGAGGAAAAAAAGTTATGAGAGGGGCAGAAGGAGGAGGGCGTTTTGAGGAAAAGGCGGAGAAAGAGGAAGAGTGGAAATAGGAGGGAAGGGAAAGTGAATTTAAGAGAGAGTCAAAATGGGGAGGGGTTTTCGAGGGAAGAGGTTGTGTCCCAGGGTTGTGGTGTGTGAAGAGAACCTACGTGATATGGGAGGAAAGGAGTCAAGGAAATTTTAAAACAATCAACGGAAAGATAGAGATGAATAGATAAAGGAGGCAATAAAATTGCAGGAATGAAAATAGAAAAGCATTACAATTGCAGGAATGAAGGGAAACGTATTAAAAGAGAAAGAATGTATGGCACGAGAATTGGAAGCGGAAGGAATAATAAAAAAAACGACGATGAATGTACGGGAGAAGAATATTAGCGAGCCGAAGCTTGCTTAACGTCATACCCTCTTGAAATATCCTCGTGCTCTACCCTCGTCTACGACATGGAATCTCCCCTCTAATGTCCCGTAAGGCACCAATCAATCCATGACTGGGTGAGCAACTCACCAAGCAAAAGTTTGATTGAATAAAGGATTGACTGAGTAAACTCAATTTTTTCAGTTTGCTACGAGCCAGCACGTCTAACTGAGACAACACACCAAAACTAGCCCTAAGTTCATACGTCGATGCAGAACCCTCTTGGCAGTTTACGCATCGAGCCTTGAAATTTCTGCGAAGAAGCGATAGAAATTCATCTGAAAGTGAAACTTATCTTCAAAAAAAAAAAATGCCGTGTAATAGGTCAAAGCAAGTAGAAGCTTCTCTCGAAATCTGTTCAACTTCCGTAAATTTTGAAAGGTGAATTATTAAATATTAAATGAATTTTCCAACATGTAATTTGAAGTAATGTTCATTCAACGATACGTTCATAGAAGTTCTCCCAGTGATTGCGGGCAGGTAATTATAAAAGGAGGTAAACAACGCGTATGTTATGTGTTCTTATTGTCTAATTGTTTGTAGAGCAGTTTATGCATGAATATTTGACATTTTGTAAATCACATTCCGGGGTTGTAAATTCAGATCAAAAGGCCTAGTCAAACAACACAACATAACACAAATGGATCAACATTAAGAGGTTGACCGCAATTGAACTGAAGTTCAATTTTCAACTCAAATTTCAAGTTAATTGGAGGATACAATTTCGAAAATAGCAAACATTAACTAGATCGTGCCTTCATTTAGCTTTGATAAGTGTTTACGAAAATTGAGTTGGTTACTACTGGTCGGTGAGCAGCATTATGAAAATCCCTTCCGTGGCCACCGGCGGCTTACGTCGCGGTTAGTATTGTGGTGCGGCAGTCAATACTGCATTTTAGGCTTCTAAAGGCCTCCTCGAAAATGCAGGGTTGACTGCCCGAACCCAGCATAAAAGAGGAAAACGCTAAGCTCAGTCGAGCGTGTAGCTTTGCGTCCACAAATGCAGCGCTGAAGCTTAAAAAAAAAAAATAGGCTCAGCCGCGCAGGCCGCGTAATTTTCCAAAAATCTAACATCACAACAAACCCCAGCCTAATTTACTGATTAAAACGGCCACGTCCGCGAGCCTCTGACGGAATGAACTTGAGTGGGAAAGTTGAGGGGAGTTTTTTTGCGACTTCAACTCGCTGCCGGCGATAAGTTGAACTGAAAATCAACATTCAACTTAAATTTAAAGTGTAAAGTTGTTAAAAAAAATTTTTATGCACAGAAAACATTATCTGGGTGTACTAAAATCGATTTCTCTAAAAAAATAACGTTGAAAATTTTTCAAACGACCCATCGATGGGTCGTTTGCGGTAAGAAGAACTTAAGCACGATCCACCGGTGGGTTGTATCGCAAGCAACGCGTTGAAGTTGATTCTAAGTTCAGCAAGTCACGGTCTCTTCACAACTGCGCCTGTTATGCATGTGAGAAATATTTTCCATTCACGATTAAAAATTTCCCGGTGTGCGGTGTCTAGAAGGATTTTGAATGTTGATAATTAGATAAAGTTTCAATGCAGACGAACAACTGTCACTACAGAGCCTTACTCTAATGTGACTTTCCACCTTCTTCCCTCACATCTTCCCTCACTACTTCCCTCACAACTTCCCTCACAGCTTCCCTCACAACTTCCCTCACAACTTCCCTCACAACTTCCCTCACAACTTCCCTCACAACTTCCCTCACAATTTCCCTCACAACTTCCCTCACCACCTACATCATCAATAGACAGAACAGTTACATCAAGGCATCATCAAATCACATCGTCACAGTCACATCAGTGCATCATCAAACCACACCATCAACTGCCGACCAGAGGGCGGCTTCAACCAGTCGGGGCTCTGCGAAAATCCCGGATTTGCTGCCCAGATTCGCGCATGAGGAGCAGCGTGCGGCCGGATTTATTTGCCGTAAGTTGCGACTTGATAGTCGAGGGTGAGCGAGGGTTGCATGCCTGCAGTGTCCCTCATGAGGGAAGGTGTGAGGGAATGTGTGAGGGAATGTGTGAGGGAATGTGTGAGGGAATGTGTGAGGGAATGTGTAAGGGAAGGTGTGAGGGAAGGTGTGAGGGAATGTGTGAGGGAATGTGTGAGGGAAGGTGTAAGGGAATGTGTGAGGGAATGTGTGAGGGAATGTGTGAGGGAATGTGTGAGGGAATGTGTGAGGGAATGTGTGAGGGAATGTGTGAGGGAATGTGTGAGGGAATGTATGAGGGAATGTATGAGGGAATGTATGAGGGAATGTATGAGGGAATGTGTGAGGGAATGTGTGAGGGAATGTGGGAGGGAATGTGTGAAGGAATGTGGGAGGGAAGTTTTGCGGTAAGTTGTGAGGGAAGTTGTGAGGGAAGTTGTTGGGGAAGTTGTGGGGGAAGTTGTGGGGGAAGTTGTGAGGGAAGTTGTGAGGGAAGATGTGAGGGAAATTGTAAGCGAAGTTGGGAGGGAAGTTGTGAGGGAAGTTGTGAGGGAAGTTGAGAGGGAAGTTGAGAGGGAAATTGTGAGGGAAGTTGAGAGGGAAGTTGAGAGGGAAGTTGGGAGGGAAGTTGGGAAGGAAGTTGGGAAGGAAGTTGTGAGGGAAGTTGTGAGGGAAGTTGTGAGGGAAGTTGTGAGGGAAGTTGTGAGGGAAGTTGTGAGGGAAGTTGTGAGGGAAGTTGTGAGGGAAGTTGTGAGGGAAGTTGTGAGGTGTTGTGTGAGGGAAGTTATGAGGGAAGTTGTGAGGGGAATATTCGGGGCATGAATGAATATACGAAAGAATGCTGCAGTGAGGATTTACAGTGGGGATTTATTGTGCAGAGGGATTTTTTGAATACAAAACATCCCCAACACGGGGATTAGACACCGACTCGGAAGCACAGCCCACCTTGAGAGGTCGACTTCTGGTCTCTACACTCCGACTTACACAGCGTCGTAAATGCCCCACTAACTCTTCTCAAGGCACTAAAATTTTCAGCCCGTACAGAAAATCCGTGGATTAATTTTACATTTGGACTCCACTGCACACCCGTCAGAAGGTGGGTTGCCCACTGGTGGGTGTTGGTGGGGCCATTCAACCCGCAGGTGTGCAGCGTGAGCGTGTAGTTATCAACTATTTCTGGTCAGTTTTCTGTTTTAATATCCTAGTCCCATTTTTTAGAGATGATTTCTTAAACTTTGATCAGTACTGTTTAATGTTTTGTTCATTGCTATGTTTGTTTAAAACTGCACAAAATATTTTGATGTTTACATATGTTTTACTTTGAATTTCTCATCTTTTGGTACTGAGAAGTTCTCAAGTTTTATCGTATGAAACCAATGAATTTAAATTTAAAAATTTGCTACCGCGAAATTCCCTTAACTGCTTCCCGTGAAATTACAAACACGATATACGGAGCAACTGTTGAATTTCGTAATGTAAGTTTTCAACTTTTTTAACGCAAACGAGCAACAGCGCTAATTAAAAATCAAGGGAGCTTTATCCAAGCATAGGTTGTCAACGAGAAACACAGATATGGGTAATTTCAATTGCCAAACTGTGAGTGATGTAAAAACAAGCCGAGAACATCCGCTCTCTCCGCTCCCGCTGCCTCCGTCACGGCACACCGTGCAGCGTACGCTTTGATGCTGCGTCGTGTGCGTAATGGCGTCAGACCACCGTGTGTGCTGTGTGTATGTGTGTGCGTGTTGTGTGTGTGTGCGTGTGCTGCATGTGTGTGTTGTGTATGTGCTTGTGTTGTGTGTGTGTGCGTGTGCTGTGTGTGTGTGCTGTGTGTTGTGTGTGCTGTGTGTTGTGTGTGCGTGTGTGTGGGGTGTGCGTGTGTGTGGGGTGTGCGTGTGTGTGGGGTGTGCGTGTGTGTGGGGTGTGCGTGTGTGTGGGGTGTGCGTGTGTGTGGGGTGTGCGTGAGTGTTATGTTCGTGTTTGGTGCGTGTGAGCCCTAGGACCGCGTAAATCCCCGGTGCCTAAACTGAAGTGACGTTACCGGTGCCTAAACTGAAGTGACGTTACCAGCTGAAATAGAAATGCTTAGCAAAAAACTCAGTTCTCTTACGTTTAGCCTTGCGTTGCTACGTCCCGTATTTCTTACACCACAACAATCCTGCACACTCGACTGCATACACCACACTGCACTGCATCCACCACACTGAACACTGCACAGCACCCACCACACTCCCCACACACAGCACCCAAGGGGAAGCCATCTCTCTTTCCCCCCAATCCCCAGCACGGCGGAGCTAAAACGAAGGAGCCCCAGAATTGGAGGAGGAATTGGGGAATCGCAGGGGAGATCAAAGGCTGGGGAGGCTGGGGAGGCTGGGGAGGAGGTGGAGGCAATTGCCATCTTTTGGACTCATTTTCATAATGGAATTCAGCCTATTGAAGTTGGGCGCAATGCAGCGGCTCACAGCTCAAAAAGTTCGGCTCTATCGCTGAAAAAGTTCGGCTCGGACATCGAAAAGTTCACTTATGTCACTGGCAATAAGCGGCTTAGACAGTGAAAAAGCGCAGCTTAGTAAGTGAAAAAGCTCAGCTTAGACACTGGAAAAGTATAGCTCGGCTGCTTGAAAAGTTCGGCTTAGATCTCGAAAAAGTTCGGCTCAAGCTCAAAACAAATTCAGGCCGAAAAGTTCAGTCTTTGCATGATAAGATTTCAACCTCCCTCATCGGTACCAGCCCTGATGGGAAGGCCATAATGATTATAGTTTAGTCTAAGCCTTCCTAACCGCTACAAAACATAAGCGTATCGAAGAGAGGAAGGAGGAAGGCACGATTTAGTATGGAGATAAGAGAATGAGGAATCTATGCTGAAGGGGCATAGAAACAGGAAGTTGTGAAAGAAGATCATGAAACAAGATAAAAGTTGAAGAAGAAAGTAGTAGGTGCTGAAAAACAGGACAGCAGTAAACCGAAAAAAGATGGTCCGTAACAAAAAAAAACCTAATCTATTTCAACAAAAAGAAAGCCTTTTTAACTTTTAGCTCGGGCGCTCACACAGTCCCCCTGGGAGCGCTAATTCCCATAGATACAACAGTTGTGTCCCCCTGAAGGGGAAAGGCTTTGGGATAGTTGCTTTCATTTAGCCAACTATTGAAGAGTAAGGAACATCACTAATCAAATGCCGTAATTTTGTCTCTCATAGATGCCTCCGATGTACTTGCACTCAAAATCCAAATATCAGTAACCCTTAAAAAGAACATCAGAGAATTGTTTCCAAGCAAACTCTGCTCAACGCACAATTCTGAACTTAAATTAGCTGGCTTTGCGCAACGCGGGCGAGCGGCGAACACATGCACCTCGTTACTCCTATCGGTGCATCCTCATGTTTGACTTCAGTGTAGTGATCGTTTCTATAATATTTTTTTATACCTATAGTGGAGGAAAAATATGCAGATAATTCTCGAACACCAAATTGAATGGGGCTCTACAAGTTGAGAGAAATCTATTTGCAGCTGGGCCTTCTTGTTTACTACGTGTGGTGTCCAGTATACGTGGCTTGCAGCTGGGCCTTCTTGTTTACTACGTGTGGTGTCCAGTATACGTGGCTTGCAGCTGGGCCTTCTTGTTTACTACGTGTGGTGTCCAGTATACGTGGCTTGCAGCTGGGCCTTCTTGTTTACTACGTGTGGTGTCCAGTATACGTGGCTTGCAGCTGGGCCTTTTTGTTTACTACGTGTGGTGTCCAGTATACGTGGCTTGCAGCTGGGCCTACTTGTTTACAACGTGAAGTGTCCAGTATACGAAAGACGCATTCATAAGCAAGGTGTCAAATGCTTGAACAGCGTAATGGGATGCCAGAAATTTTGATTGGGGGTATAGAATATTCATGCATGACACTAAGTCAGTTTAAGTTAATTAAAACTAAAGATGTTCTCACAAGAGAGTAGAATAAAACGCCTTTATGGGAAAAATAACAAATGAGAAATATATGCACACCCAGCACATAGAAATAGAATGATTGAAAGAAGAAAATGAAGCAAAATAAAAGTTATTGAACGAAGAACTCACAGCTACAAAAAGGTAATGAAATTAATTACCCATTACCAAAACAAAAAACAATGCTACTTGAAAAGGGAAGGCTTATCTAACATCGAGCACGGGACATCACATTTTTCCCCTGAGAAGGCGAGAAGTGTGGCTTGCCTGCGAAAGCTTTTTCGGGGTCGGAAATTGGCGCTATCTCCTATTAACAGCGACACAAAGCACGGCGCAATAGGCTCAAGGAAACCAGAAAAATTCAAACAAAAACCGATTCAAAACGCGAGAATATGCCAGGCCAGTTAGACACGCAGAAGTAACAGATAACATTGCCTGTGTTCACAACAGGCGCATAAATACATATTGATGAAGCCTCCCATGCATAAGAGCCGTGAAAATAGGTTTGGAGGCCTCACGGCATCCCGGAGGAGCGCATCGAAGGAGGCAATAGCGCCCGTGTTTTTTGAAGTCGCCCAAAGTAAACAAGTTACGCAGGAAATTCAATTTCAAGGGACGGAGCCGCACGAGAATCTGCGTACGAGGAGGGAGTCCCAGGGCCCGTATGCTCGATACCACGGTGGAGGAGACAAGGTAGGGTGAAACCAGTGTTTTTTGCGTCGACCGTGTGGCAATGGTGACGTCATGACAACGGACCAATAACAGCGCTCATGTTGCATCTGGCAACACTGCTAGCCCCAAATCTGGCAACGCTATTGGCCTAATGACATGTCGCAATGGTGACGTTATTGCAAAGGATCAATAACAGCGCTTATATTGCATCTGACAACACTGCTAGCCCCAAATCTGGCTCCAATATTGACCTAACGGCATGTCGCAATGGTGACGTCATAAAGTTTGTTTGAAATAAAGCCGTTCTATTGGCTAGCCGAACAAGTGGAAGTGTATTTTCCCGCTCAGAAATGACTCTACCTTGTTTCCTCTGCCGTGGCTGGATAAGCTCCGGGTATCCAGGATACGCCACAAAACCCGAGCGCGTATATTGCCTCTGATTACTGTGTTATTTATTGAAAAATTCTCGCACGCTCGTGTGATTGTGAGGAGTGTATCAGGGATACACCGAACGCTGTGGTGCGAACGTTATTTAATGAACTTTGGTATATGAACTGGGGTATGAACTGTGAAATGAACGGTATTTAATGAACTGGGGTATGAACGTACGTCGTATGAACGTTATTTAATACCAGGTTTCGGAATTTTGGGACCCTTCTGTAGAATCCAATTTCAGTTCGTCACCACACGGTCTGTCCTGGGAGAAAAATATTCCCCAGAGAAAAGTAATGTTTCGTTACGGTCAAACTTTTTATTTTGTTCAGAGATGGAGAAATAGGGAAGAACAGCCTGCCGCGCGGTGGCCAGAGAATTATTTTCTAAATTGAAGCTGGCGTTTTGCTGAATTTTACTTCCGAGAATCCAAATGGCAGCGAAACCTAAACGAAGACTTCAGTTTTTCTCAGAAACATTAATTTTGCAGCGTACACGCGACCCTAGACACGGATTACTTCAGTTTTACATGCACTGATCGCCGCATACTCTACCGCTTTAGCACCGCACTATTTAACACGGTGCTGGCGATACGACCCGCAAGTGGGTCGTTTTCAAGTTCTTCTTGCTCCGAAAAACGAGCCATTGATGAGTCGTTTGAAAAATTCTAACTATATTTTAACATTAACGGTATTTAATGAATCCAGCTAACGTTTGGTATTTATAAAATTTCTAACAACTTTTGACTTCATTTAAATTTGAGTTTAATATTGAACTTCAGTTTAACCCATCGCGGTCAATGTGTTAAGGCAAGGTTTCAACTGTAGGTGACCATCTCATCTTGGTAACTAAATAGAAACATGTATAAAAAAACATCCATTATTTACGGCAAAGTTTAGACTGTAGGTAACAAAATTGTCTTTGCAACCCTTACTTTGGAACGAAATTAAAACAGATGTATAAAGAACATTCTTTATTTGAGACAAGGTTTCAACTTTTGGTGAACCTCTTACCTCCGTAACAAAATCGAAACAGCTGAACAGGACACACAAAGTGTGACTGCGCATGTGTCCCCGAGATGAGCGTGGAGCGAAGTGTCGCAGCGCATGCGCTGTCACGCTTCAGCGTCGAGCACAGGACGCTAAAGGCACGACTGAACGCACCGCTCGCAGCACAAGAGCGTTCAGAGCGAACATAGTAACTCGTGAGCGTACGCGACTGTAGAGGCAACAAGGTAGGGTCATTTCTGTGGGAGAAAATACACCTCCTCTTGTTCGGCAAGCCAATAAAACGGCTTTATTTCAAACAAACTTTATGACGTCACCATTGCGACCTGTCGTTAGGCCAATAGCGGTGCCAGATTTGGGGCTAGCAGTGTTTTCAGATGCAATATGAGCGCTGCTATTGGTCCGTTGCCATGACGTCAGCATTGCCACACGGTACACAGCGAACTTCCAAATTTATAACCTCACGTCGTGCGGAAGATTGGATTAGGTTAGGTTAGATATAAGTTTAAGCCTCCCTAACCGCTACAAAAAAGAGCGTACCGAAGAGAGGAAGGAGGAAGGCACCATTTAGAATGGAGGTAAGGGAATGCGGAATCTATGCAGAAGGGGCATAGAAACAGTTAGATGAGAAAGAAGTTCATGAAACAAGACAAAAGACTACCACGACTTGTAAGCTTAATAGCAGACCGCCGCAGCAAATACTTCAGAAGTTGCAAGAGAACGACGACCTTCCCTATTGTTAACAGTAAATCTATCAAATCGACGCAAGTTCATTAAAATCCAAGAAAATAAAACGACACGTACATCAAAGAGACAGGCTGTATTTTCGATGCAAACGGAACCTTTCATTTAAAAATCCATCGAGGATCAGAATCGAGGAGCCGAGATAAGCTATCATCGAGCAGATAAGGCTCGTCGATGCGCCGGGCGCCATTCGGTCGGAATATCAATACTATAGTCTTGAGAACCTGTGTATTTCCCCGGGAAATGTATTTATATCCCTCACCTGTAATTGCATCTGTATATGAGTGGCTAGGCTAACGTGTGTGGCATGTGTGGTGTGGCTAACTTGTGTGGCATGTGTGGTGTGGCTAACTTGTGTGGCGTGTGTGGTGTGGCTAACTAGTGTGGGAAGTGTGGTGTGGCTAACTTGTGTGGCATGTGTGGTGTGGTTAACGTGTGTGGCATGCGTGGGGTGGTTAACGTGTGTGGCATGTGTGGTGTGGTTTACGTGTGTGGCATGTGTGGTGTGGCTAACGTGTGTGGCATGTGTGGTGTGGTTAACGTGTGTGGCGTGTGTGGTGTGGCTAACGTGTGTGGCATGTGTGGTGTGGCTAACGTGTGTGGCATGTGTGGTGTGGCTAACGTGTGTGGCGTGTGTGGTGTGGCTAACGTGTGTGGCATGTGTGGTGTGGTTAACGTGTGTGGCATGAGTGGTATGGCTAACGTGTGTGGCGTGTGTGGTGTGGCTAACGTGTGTGGCGTGTGTGGTGTGGCTAACGTGTGTGGCGTGTGTGGTGTGGCTAACGTGTGTGGCGTGTGTGGTGTGGCTAACGTGTGTGGCGTGTGTGGTGTGGCTAGCGTGTGTGACGTATGTGGTGTGGCTAACGTGTGTGACGTGTGTGGTGTGGCTAACTTGTGTGGCATGTGTGGTGTGGCTAACGTGTGTGGCGTGTGTGGTGTGGCTAACGTGTGTGGCGTGTGTGGTGTGGCTAACGTGTGTGACGTATGTGGTGTGGCTAACGTGTGTGACGTGTGTGGTGTGGCTAACGTGTGTGACGTGTGTGGTGTGGCTAACGTGTGTGGCATGTGTGGTGTGGCTAACGTGTGTGGCGTGTGTGGTGTGGCTAACGTGTGTGACGTGTGTGGTGTGGCTAACTTGTGTGGCATGTGTGGTGTGGTTAACGTGTGTGACGTGTGTGGTGTGGCTAACTTGTGTGGTATGTGTGGTGTGGTTAACGTGTGTGGCGTGTGTGGTGTGGCTAACTTGTGTGGCATGTGTGGTGTGGCTAACTTGTGTGGCATGTGTGGTGTGGTTAACGTGTGTGACGTGTGTGGTGTGGCTAACTTGTGTGGCATGTGTGGTGTGGCTAACGTGTGTGACGTGTGTGGTGTGGCTAACTTGTGTGGCATGTGGGGTGTGGCTAACTTGTGTGGCATGTGGGGTGTGGCTAACTTCTGTGGCATGTGTGGTGTGGCTAACGTGTGTGGCGTGTGTGGTGTGGATAACGTGTGTGGCATGTGTGGTGTGGCTAACATGTGCAGCATGTGTGGTGTGGCTAACTTGTGTGGCGTGTGTGGTGTGGCTAACATGTGCAGCATGTGTGGTGTGGCTAACTTGTGTGGCGTGTGTGGTGTGGCTAACATGTGCAGCATGTGTGGTGTGGCTAACTTGTGTGGCATGTGTGGTGTGGCTAACTTCTGTGGCATGTGTGGTGTGGCTAACATGTGCAGCATGTGTGGTGTGGCTAACTTGTGTGGCGTGTGTGGTGTGGCTAACATGTGCAGCATGTGTGGTGTGGCTAACTTGTGTGGCGTGTGTGGTGTGGCTAACATGTGCAGCATGTGTGGTGTGGCTAACTTGTGTGGCGTGTGTGGTGTGGCTAACATGTGCAGCATGTGTGGTGTGGCTAACGTGTGTGGCGTGTGTGGTGTGGCTAACATGTGCAGCATGTGTGGTGTGGCTAACTTGTGTGGCGTGTGTGGTGTGGCTAACATGTGCAGCATGTGTGGTGTGGCTAACTTGTGTGGCGTGTGTGGTGTGGCTAACATGTGCAGCATGTGTGGTGTGGCTAACTTGTGTGGCGTGTGTGGTGTGGCTAACATGTGCAGCATGTGTGGTGTGGCTAACTTGTGTGGCGTGTGTGGTGTGGCTAACATGTGCAGCATATGTGGGCGCAAAATATATGCGTGACAGCGGAACTCCACTTATGCAAGGGCGTGCATATAGATTTTTTCAATCCAACGTATTGACTTCAGCCTTAATTTGTGTTGACTGTGACTGTGCAATTTTAGCACAGAAGAAGAAGCAACAACAACACACGCAACAACACACGCAGCAACACACGCAACAACACACGCAATAACACACGCAACAACACACGCAACAACACACACAGCAACACACACAGCAACACACACACCAACACACACAGCAACACACACAGCAACACACACAGCAACACACACAGCAACACACACAGCAAAACACGCAGCAATACGCAACAGCCTCATTTAAAATGCCCGGACGGCGGAGATAAGAAGCGCAATACTTCATACGAGGAGCGGCGGTCTCCGATAACGGCATTGTTGTGTTCTGTGATGAGTCTTATAAAGTGATGCCTCGAGACTTATGAAAATAACGCTTTATATCTTCATAATCAGGGCCACTGCCGTGCAGCCTTTTGTTTGCAGAGAGTGAGACGAGTTATCAGGTCATGAGATTTTATTGTGGTCAAGTATTGTGAGCTTTGGTTCTTGCGGCGACATCATCGCATGAACCAAAGACGTTCCAACATTGACGCAAAGGTTACTTAAGACGTACCAACATTGACGCAAAGGTTACCAAAGACGTACCAACATTGACGCAAAGGTTACTAAAGACGTACCAACATTGACGCAAAGGTTACCAAAGACGTACCAACATTGACGCAAAGGTTACCAAAGACGTACCAACATTGACGCAAAGGTTACCAGAGACGTACCAACATTGACGCAAAGGTTACCAAAGACGTACCAACATTGACGCAAAGGTTACTAAAGACGTACCAACATTGACGCAAAGGTTACCAAAGACGTTCCAACATTGACGCAAAGGTTACCAAAGACGTTCCAACATTGACGCAAAGGTTACTAAAGACGTACCAACATTGACGCAAAGGTTACCAAAGACGTTCCAACATTGACGCAAAGGTTACCAAAGACGTTCCAACATTGACGCAAAGGTTACCAAAGACGTACCAACATTGACGCAAAGGTTACCAAAGGCGTACCAACATTGCCGCAAAGGTTACCAAAGACGTACCAACATTGACGCAAAGGTTACCAAAGACGTACCAACATTGACGCAAAGGTTACCAAAGACGTTCCAACATTGACGCAAAGGTTACCAAAGACGTTCCAACATTGACGCAAAGGTTACCAAAGACGTTCCAACATTGACGCAAAGGTTACCAAAGACGTACCAACATTGACGCAAAGGTTACCAAAGACGTTCCAACATTGACGCAAAGGTTACCAAAGACGTTCCAACATTGACGCAAAGGTTACCAAAGACGTTCCAACATTGCCGCAAAGGTTACCAAAGACGTACCAACATTGACGCAAAGGTTACCAAAGACGTTCCAACATTGACGCAAAGGTTACCAAAGACGTTCCAACATTGCCGCAAAGGTTACCAAAGACGTACCAACATTGACGCAAAGGTTACCAAAGACGTTCCAACATTGACGCAAAGGTTACCAAAGACGTACCGACATGACGCAAAGGTTACTAAAGACGTACCAACATGACGCAAAGGTTACTAAAGAGGTACCAACACGACGCAAGGGTTACTAAATACGTACCAACATGACGTAAAGGTTACTAAAGACGTACCAACACGACGCAAAGGTTATACTAAAGACGTACCAACATGACGCAAAGGTTACTAAAGACGTACCAACACGACGCAAAGGTTATACCAAAGACGTGCCGACACGATGCAAAGGTTACTAAGGACGTACCAACACAACGCAAAGGTTACTAAATACGTACCAACATGACGCAAAGGTTACTAAGGACGTACCAACACAACGCAAAGGTTACTAAATACGTACCAACATGACGCAAAGGTTACTAAGGACGGACCAACACGACGCAAGTTGCGGCAGTTAACATGAAACCATAAGGAGTATGAAATAAGGCTCAAATGTTGAACGTTATTCAAAATACAACCAAGCTTGATATGTACTAAACTCCATGTACCACGACGCTTAACCCTTTAACGTCATTAATTTGTATTCGTATAACCCTTATCACAATCACCGTCATTTGACTGGCTCTGGCGTCAGATTGTCACCGACGTCAAAATGTGGACGGAGCTGCCACTCGGCAGTTCAAAGCAGAGAATGAGCTCGGAATTAAACAGTGAATACAATATAGTTAGCTATATTCGAAAGAGGGCCGTGTGACCCTCTCAGGTGTTGGGGGTTTTAATTTTAAAATTGTACGGGTCGCAGTCCCGCAACTGGAGTAGAGATGTAACCGCTGAGTCTACGAGTGATAAATACAGATAAATGGGGGTAAATGAATAAATTGGGTCATTCAATGAAGGTAAATGAGGGTAAATAAATGAAGATAAATGGGGGTAAATAAATAAAAATAAATCGAGGTAAATAAATAACGAAAAATGGGGTAAGTAAATAAAAGTGAAGACAAATAAATCTGATAAAGATCAGCCTGGCTCACATGAGCCGGAATGATATTGCTACAAGCCTAATTTTCATATGAAGCACCGGGACCTTTTAATTAATGCTAACCATTTTGAATCATCGCATGGTCAACTGAATCCAAAAGTCCCATAAGCAGCAGAGCAAGCGTTAGTTTTTTATGTAAATTTATATTCGGCGAAATCTAACAAATGGAACATTGAAGTAATCCACCTTGTATACGAAAATTACAGCTAACGAAATGGAAATGGGCGAAACTTGTACATGAAAATTAGAGTTTACGTAATAGGAAATGGGCGAGGGATGAATAAGTGGGGTGTTGCTGGGGGTGTGGGGGGAGATTGTACAGCTTCAAGTAAAACAAAGTTTGAGAATTGCTGATCAGCTCGATAGGCTCAGATGCATCCGATCAAATTGCAGGCCTGGCGTTGCTCTTGAAGCCAAATGTGCGGCACTTAGTCCAACTGCGCACCGTCAAATGTAGCAACTGCGCACCGTCAAATGTAGCAACTGCGCACCGTCAAATGTAGCAACTGCGCACCGTCAAATGTAGCAACTGCGCACCATCAAATGTAGCAACTGCGCACCTCCAGTTGCACCAACTACGTAGCGTATCATATCTACGATGCGAGTAGAGAGACTACGAGTAGTCTTGTGGCGTATCACATCTACGCTGCGAGTAGAGAGACTACGAGTAGTCTTGTGGCGTATCACATCTACGATGCGAGTAGAGAGACTACGAGTAGTCTTGTGGCGTATCACATCTACGCTGCGAGTAGAGAGACTACGAGTAGTCTTGTGGCGTATCACATCTACGATGCGAGTAGAGAGACTACGAGTAGTCTTGTGGCGTATCACATCTACGCTGCGAGTAGAGAGACTACGAGTAGTCTTGTGGCGTATCACATCTACGATGCGAGTAGAGAGACTACGAGTAGTCTTGTGGCGTATCACATCTACGCTGCGAGTAGAGAGACTACGAGTAGTCTTGTGGCGTATCACATCTACGATGCGAGTAGAGAGACTACGAGTAGTCTTGTGGCGTATCACATCTACGCTGCGAGTAGAGAGACTACGAGTAGTCTTGTGGCGTATCACATCTACGCTGCGAGTAGAGAGACTACGAGTAGTCTCGTGGCGTATCACATCTACGCTGCGAGTAGAGTGACTACGAGTAGTCTCGTGGCGTATCACATCTACGCTGCGAGTAGAGTGACTACGAGTAGTCTCGTGGCGTATCACATCTACGCTGCGAGTAGAGTGACTACGAGTAGTCTCGTGGCGTATCATATCTACGATGCGAGTAGAGAGACTACGAGTAGTCTTGTGGCGTATCACATCTACGCTGCGAGTAGAGAGACTACGAGTAGTCTCGTGGCGTATCACATCTACGCTGCGAGTAGAGTGACTACGAGTAGTCTCGTGGCGTATCATATCTACGATGCGAGTAGAGAGACTACGAGTAGTCTTGTGGCGTATCACATCTACGCTGCGAGTAGAGAGACTACGAGTAGTCTCGTGGCGTATCACATCTACGCTGCGAGTAGAGAGACTACGAGTAGTCTTGTGGCGTATCACATCTACGCTGCGAGTAGAGAGACTACGAGTAGTCTCGTGGCGTATCACATCTACGCTGCGAGTAGAGTGACTACGAGTAGTCTCGTGGCGTATCATATCTACGATGCGAGTAGAGAGACTACGAGTAGTCTCGTGGCGTATCATATCTACGATGCGAGTAGAGAGACTACGAGTAGTCTTGTGGCGTATCACATCTACGCTGCGAGTAGAGTGACTACGAGTAGTCTCGTGGCGTATCATATCTACGATGCGAGTAGAGAGACTACGAGTAGTCTTGTGGCGTATCACATCTACGCTGCGAGTAGAGAGACTACGAGTAGTCTTGTGGCGTATCACATCTACGCTGCGAGTAGAGAGACTACGAGTAGTCTTGTGGCGTATCACATCTACGCTGCGAGTAGAGAGACTACGAGTAGTCTTGTGGCGTATCACATCTACGCTGCGAGTAGAGTGACTACGAGTAGTCTCGTGGCGTATCATACCTACGCTGCGAGTAGAGTGACTACGAGTAGTCTCGTGGCGTATCACATCTACGCTGCGAGTAGAGTGACTACGAGTAGTCTCGTGGCGTATCATATCTACGATGCGAGTAGAGTGACTACGAGTAGTCTCGTGGCGTATCACATCTACGCTGCGAGTAGAGTGACTACGAGTAGTCTCGTGGCGTATCATACCTACGCTGCGAGTAGAGTGACTACGAGTAGTCTTGTGGCGTATCACATCTACGCTGCGAGTAGAGTGACTACGAGTAGTCTTGTGGCGTATCACATCTACGCTGCGAGTAGAGTGACTACGAGTAGTCTCGTGGCGTATCACATCTACGCTGCGAGTAGAGTGACTACGAGTAGTCTTGTGGCGTATCACATCTACGCTGCGAGTAGAGTGACTACGAGTAGTCTCGTGGCGTATCACATCTACGCTGCGAGTAGAGCGACTACGAGTAGTCTCGTGGCGTATCATACCTACGCTGCGAGTAGAGTGACTACGAGTAGTCTTGTGGCGTATCACATCTACGCTGCGATTAGAGTGACTACGAGTAGTCTTGTGGCGTATCACATCTACGCTGCGAGTAGAGTGACTACGAGTAGTCTCGTGGCGTATCACATCTACGCTGCGAGTAGAGTGACTACGAGTAGTCTCGTGGCGTATCATACCTACGCTGCGAGTAGAGTGACTACGAATAGTCTTGTGGCGTATCACATCTACGCTGCGAGTAGAGTGACTACGAGTAGTCTTGTGGCGTATCACATCTACGCTGCGAGTAGAGAGACTACGAGTAGTCTTGTGGCGTATCACATCTACGCTGCGAGTAGAGAGACTACGAGTAGTCTTGTGGCGTATCACATCTACGCTGCGAGTAGAGTGACTACGAGTAGTCTCGTGGCGTATCATACCTACGCTGCGAGTAGAGTGACTACGAGTAGTCTCGTGGCGTATCACATCTACGCTGCGAGTAGAGTGACTACGAGTAGTCTCGTGGCGTATCATACCTACGCTGCGAGTAGAGTGACTACGAGTAGTCTTGTGGCGTATCACATCTACGCTGCGAGTAGAGTGACTACGAGTAGTCTTGTGGCGTATCACATCTACGCTGCGAGTAGAGTGACTACGAGTAGTCTCGTGGCGTATCACATCTACGCTGCGAGTAGAGTGACTACGAGTAGTCTTGTGGCGTATCACATCTACGCTGCGAGTAGAGTGACTACGAGTAGTCTCGTGGCGTATCACATCTACGCTGCGAGTAGAGTGACTACGAGTAGTCTCGTGGCGTATCATACCTACGCTGCGAGTAGAGTGACTACGAGTAGTCTTGTGGCGTATCACATCTACGCTGCGAGTAGAGTGACTACGAGTAGTCTTGTGGCGTATCACATCTACGCTGCGAGTAGAGTGACTACGAGTAGTCTCGTGGCGTATCACATCTACGCTGCGAGTAGAGTGACTACGAGTAGTCTCGTGGCGTATCATACCTACGCTGCGAGTAGAGTGACTACGAATAGTCTCGTGGCGTATCACATCTACGCTGCGAGTAGAGTGACTACGAGTAGTCTCGTGGCGTATCATACCTACGCTGCGAGTAGAGTGACTACGAGTAGTCTCGTGGCGTATCACATCTACGCTGCGAGTAGAGTGACTACGAGTAGTCTCGTGGCGTATCACATCTACGCTGCGAGAAGAGTGACTACGAGTAGTCTCGTGGCGTATCACATCTACGCTGCGAGTAGAATGACTACGAGCAGACTCGTGGCGTATCATACCTACGCTGCGAGTAGAGTGACTGCGAGTAGTCTCGTGGCGTATCACATCTACGCTGCGAGTAGAGTGACTACGAGCAGACTCGTGGCGTATCATACCTACGCTGCGAGTAGAGTGACTACGAGTAGTCTCGTGGCGTATCACATCTACGCTGCGAGTAGAGTGACTACGAGCAGACTCGTGGCGTATCATACCTACGCTGCGAGTAGAGAGACTACGAGTAGTCTCGTGGCGTATCACATCTACGCTGCGAGTAGAGTGACTACGAGTAGTCTCGTGGCGTATCACATCTACGCTGCGAGTAGAATGACTACGAGCAGACTCGTGGCGTATCATACCTACGCTGCGAGTAGAGTGACTGCGAGTAGTCTCGTGGCGTATCACATCTACGCTGCGAGTAGAGTGACTACGAGCAGACTCGTGGCGTATCATACCTACGCTGCGAGTAAAGTAACTACGAGCAGACTCGTGGCGTATCATACCTACGCTGCGAGTAGAGTGACTGCGAGTAGTCTCGTGGCGTATCACATCTACGCTGCGAGTAGAGTGACTACGAGCAGACTCGTAGCGTATCATACCTACGCTGCGAGTAGAGTGACTGCGAGTAGTCTCGTGGCGTATCACATCTACGCTGCGAGTAGAGTGACTACGAGCAGACTCGTGGCGTATCATACCTACGCTGCGAGTAAAGTAACTACGAGCAGACTCGTGGCGTAACATACCTACGCTGCGAGTAAAGTAACTACGAGCAGACTCGTGGCGTATCATACCTACGCTGCGAGTAAAGTAACTACGAGCAGACTCGTGGCGTATCACATCTACGCTGCGAGTAGAGTGACTACGAGTAGTCTCGTGGCGTATCACATCTACGCTGCGAGTAGAGTGACTACGAGTAGTCTCGTGGCGTATCACATCTACGCTGCGAGTAGAGTGACTACCAGTAGAGATGACTGTCACAAGCCCCATGTACCACACGTAATTCATCCCTCGCATCTCGGAGCGTATCAGTTATACGACGCAACTTTGCCACAGTGTTAAGTCTGGGGCGCTTTCAGGAGCCAAAAATAAAGCCTGAGGGCATAACGTTCCCTCCCTTGTATGTTTATTAAACATGTATAATGAGGCCCATAGCCAGCCTTATCATTTCTTAATCAACTCAGTAATATTCAAATTACACATTGTTGTAAACTTTGTGCAAACGAGCGTTCAAATACGCGAGTTTCAATATCTTGCTTCCACCACAACAACACGCAAAAGGAAGCATAAGCATACATACATTCGTCAATGGAAGTATGGCTTTGTCGGTTTCACATGGACGGAACAGCGCGCCAATTCAGAATAATGGATTCTAGACAAACTTCATGGGATAGGTTGTTTCAGTCTCCAGTATGGAGGAGCAACACTACGGTAGATGAAAAAAGGTAAGGCCAAACAAGTATTTATTTCGTGTACCGTGTGGCAATGCTGACGTCACGGCAGCGGACCAACAGCAGCGCTCATATAGCATCTGGCAACACTGCTACCCCCAAATCTGGCACCGCTATTGGCCTAACGACATGTCGCAACGGTGACGTCATAAAGTTTATTTCAAATGAAGCCGTTCTATTGGCTAGCCGAACACGAGGAGGTGTATTTTCCCCCATAGAAATGACTCTACCTTGTTTCCTCTACCGTAGCAGCATTCGAAGGTCGGACAAACAAGTTCCCAGATGTTCACGATAAGCGATGCGGCTCTACAAAAACTCGGCCTCAAAGCGGCACAGCGCACGATTAATTCGACGATATGAACGTTCGCGTGTCTTTGCTGGTTACACTGAAAATACTGGTTATAACGATATAATAACACTGACAGTTATTTTTCAATCAGTTATTTTCAAACAATAACAGTTATTCAGTTATTCATTTATATTAACAGTTATTTTGAAATCCTTCCGGTAGACATGTCAGTGCCAGTAGACATGGCAGTGCCACTAGACATGGCATTGCCACTAGACATGGCAGTGCCACTAGACATGGCATTGCCACTAGACATGGCAATGCCACTAGACATGGCAGTGCCACTAGACATGGCATTGCCACTAGACATGACAGTGCCACTAGACATGACAGTGCCACTAGACATGACAGTGCCACTAGACATGACAGTGCCACTAGACATGACAGTGCCACTGGACATGGCAGTGCCACTAGACATGACAGTGCCACTGGACATGAGTGCCACTAAACACGACTGCCACTAGACATGACAGTGCCACTAGACATGACAGTGCCACCAGACATGACAGTGCCACTGGACATGACAGTGCCACTGGACATGACAGTGCCACTGGACATGATTGCCACTAAACATGAATGCCACTGGATATGACAGTGCCACTAGACATGACAGTGCCACTGGACATAAGTGCCACTAAACATGACTGCCACTAGACATGGCAGTGCCACTAGACATGACAGTGCCGATAGACATGACAGTGCCACTAGACATGACAGTGCCGATAGACATGACAGTGCCACTAGACATGACAGTGCCACTGGACATAAGTGCCACTAAACATGACTGCCACTAGACATGGCAGTGCCACTAGACATGAAAGTGCCACTAGACATGGCAGTGCCAGTAGACATGACAACATCAAAGCACTAGCAAATCTCACTACCACGTCCGGGCCTGAGGTGAGCGCAGCGGCCGATGATTGAAGAGAGCATCGTGTTTGTTTGGCCAGACGGTCCCGTGATCTGCGCACGTGCACTGTTTAGGTGCACGTGCACAGACGTGCACAGACGTGCGGTGGACGTGCACAGACGTGCGGTGGACGTGCACCGACGTGCGGTGGACGTGCACCGACGTGCGGTGGACGTGCACAGACGTGCGGTGGACGTGCACCGACGTGCGGTGGACGTGCACAGACGTGCGGTGGACGTGCACAGACGTGCGGTGGACGTGCACCGACGTGCGGTGGACGTGCACAGACGTGCGGTGGACGTGCACAGACGTGCGGTGGACGTGCACAGACGTGCGGTGGACGTGCACAGACGTGCGGTGGACGTGCACAGACGTGCGGTGGACGTGCACAGACGTGCGGTGGACGTGCACAGACGTGCGGTGGACGTGCACAGACGTGCGGTGGACGTGCACAGACGTGCGGTGGACGTGCGCGTGTATATCTTTGAACATGAACAATTTCACTGAATTTGCGAGTTGGAGTTCTTTTATAAAAATTTTCTTTTTTCAGGGAATATAAGGTGGAACATGTGACTTGTGTCGATGAAGTGGGCCACAGCAGGACAGCAGGCCACAGCAGGACAGCAGGCCACAGCAGGACAGCAGGCCACAGCAGGACAGCAGGCCACAGCAGGACAGCAGGCCACAGCAGGACAGCAGGCCACAGCAGGACAGCAGGCCACAGCAGGACAGCAGGCCACAGCAGGACAGCAGGCCACAGCAGGACAGCAGGCCACAGCAGGACAGCAGGCCACAGCAGGACAGCAGGCCACAGCAGGACAGCAGGCCACAGCAGGACAGCAGGCCACAACAGGACAGCAGGCCACAACAGGACAGCAGGCCACAGCAGGACAGCAGGCCACAGCAGGACAGCAGGCCACAGCAGGACAGCAGGCCACAGCAGGACAGCATGCCACAGCAGGACAGCAGGCCACAGCAGGACAGCAGGCCACAGCAGGACAGCAGGCCACAGCAGGACAGCAGGCCACAACAGGACAGCAGGCCACAGCAGGACAGCAGGCCACAGCAGGACAGCAGGCCACAGCAGGACAGCAGGCCACAGCAGGACAGCAGGCCACAACAGGACAGCAGGCCACAACAGGACAGCAGGCCACAGCAGGACAGCAGGCCACAGCAGGACAGCAGGCCACAGCAGGACAGCAGGCCACAGCAGGACAGCATGCCACAGCAGGACAGCAGGCCACAGCAGGACAGCAGGCCACAGCAGGACAGCAGGCCACAGCAGGACAGCAGGCCACAGCAGGACAGCAGGCCACAGCAGGACAGCATGCCACAGCAGGACAGCAGGCCACAGCAGGACAGCAGGCCACAGCAGGACAGCAGGCCACAGCAGGACAGCATGCCACAGCAGGACAGCAGGCCACAGCAGGACAGCAGGACAGCAGGCCACTGCAGGACAGCAGGCCACACAGCACCGGGAGAGCTGCAATGCAGGCTGTACCCTCAGAGGCCAGAAGACAGAGAAGTTTTTACACAAGGCCATCGTACACCTCCCCTCCTTCCCCATTTCCTCTCCCCCTATTCCCATCTCCCCCACCTCCTACCCCCAAAGTGGGTATCCTCTCCTTGGCTGCTCCCATTTATACGATCCTCTCAATCACTACGATTCCCCGTCTACGATTCTTCCCTCTCGTAGCTGCCTGTTACAAGACACAGTCTGGCTCGTCGCAGCCATGAGCGAAAGGATGCTTTATTCCAACCAGTCAAGCCCGATACACATCATCCTGTACATTGGTTCATCAAATGCCTCATGACCAACACCAGGACGCCATGTCGGTTATTCCCGGTCAAGCCGGTACCCATTTCCGACACCTGGGTAGAGTGGGGAATTGTGGCTGAGTTCTCCCTTTTCCTAACGGGGAAACATTTCTTCCGATTTGGCTGGTATGTAAGAGCAAAGTTATAGGAAGCCAATCTATGTATTGTTCTTTATTCGGAAAATCTTACGTTCATCTGAAACCTGCTGCAATTATTCAAATGCAGTAGAATTGTTCAGAGACAATTACAGCCATCCAAAAAGTGTCACAATTATTTGAAAGCTACTGCAATTATTTTTGGAAGCAGATAAAAATTGAAAAAAAAACGTATATTAAAAAAGTTAAAAACACACTTCAAGTTGGCCTGTCACGGTTGAAAACTTACAAAATCGTAAATTAAAAAACCTAAATTAAAAAAAACCTAAGTTTAAAGAAAAAGCGCAGATTTAAAAAGGTAAAAATACACTTCAAGTTTGTCCCTGCGACGGCGAGCGTTTGATGTCCATAAACTGTCGACCCTCGGTTTGTTTGGCCGAGAAATTCCTGAAAGAACGCACGGAAATGTGGGGGTCGGCTTACACATGTGATGCGCGACGCCGCTGCCTGTCAACACGCACACACACAAACGTACGCTTTTGTGTGAGATCACGCACTGAAAAATTGGGAAAAGAATTTCTGAAACAATGAAAACTGGTTTAGAAGGATAGGCTTTTAATGAAAAATTTACAGTTTACTTCCACTGAGGTAAAAATTTACAGTTTACTTCAACTAATGTAAAAACAATGCATGTTTTACAAAGGCAATCTCATGTTGGCTTGCCGGAGGCTGGTATCAATACCGGTTGCGTTGGCAATCTTGTTAGCAATCTTTGCATGGTACCACAGTCTATCATGGCTGCACGTCCGCGTTCTGGTGGTTGCTGATGTTGAAATGAATTTTGTTTATTTAAAAGCCCACCCCTCCCCAGCCCCAGCCCACCTCCCCAGCCCCAGCCCACCTCCCCATCCCCAGCTCACCTCCCCAGCCCCAGCCCACCTCCATAGCCCCAGCCCACCTCCCCAGCCCCAGCCCACCTCCCCAGCCCCAGCTCACCTCCCCAGCCCCAGCCCACCTCCCCAGCCCCAGCCCACCTCCCCAGCCCCAGCCCACCTCCCCAGCCCCAGCACACCTCCCCAGCCCCAGCCCACCTCCCCAGCCACAGCCCCAGCCCTCAAGGCTAGGAGATAGACAGCCCCAGACGGTAGGCTGGACCATTGCAGGAAGTCCCGCACATAGCAGGAAGTGTGTGGCTGTGATGCTGCTTGCTTAGTGAGGGTGATCGGCCTAATAAGTTTTGTCGTGATTATAATAAAGAAATACTTGACAAATTAAAATAGCCTCTGGAAATTAGCGCTCCGTTTCCTAAAGAAAGAGAAACCATGACAAAAAAGAACGAGGCTAAAATAAGTTTTCGTATCCTGGATACCGTGTTGTGCTCATTACGAATTGCTGATCATTAATTCTGCGATTAATTGTGAAATAAGAGTAATGCTTGAGCGTGTTTCAAGCAACTCAATGTTTACTAATTAAGAAAAGCTACTTGCACAAGCAACTAAATAATCAATTTCTAAAGAAAGACACCTGAGCACTCCACAGGTATGTTAACACATAGTTAAAACACATAGTTAAAACACATAGTTAACACATAGTTAAAAAAGATTCCCGCTCCTGGTTATGTTTCATTTCGATTCCTTTCGAATAAGATTGCCTATGACATCACAACCCGAGTTGACTCAATGCTGCCTCTCGTATCCTGTATACCACGGTAGAGGAAACAAGGTAGGGTAATTTCTATGGTAGAAAATACACCTCCTCTTGTTCGGCTAGCCATTAGGAAAGCTTTATTTCAAACAAACTTTATGACGTCACAAAAACGCCACGTCGTTAGGCCAATAGTGGAGCCAGATTTGGGGGAAGCAGTGCTACCAGACGCAATATGAGCGCCGCAATTGGTCCGTTGCTGTGACGTCAGCAAAACCACACCGTCAACGAAAAAAAGACTGGTTTAAACCTACCTTGTTTCCTCCACCGTGTTGTATACCCTGAAGTAATTGAGCGCCATTGTTTTATAGTTTTAGAAAACAATCGAAAATAAAATGCAATCATTCAATTATTCAGAACCAAACATTAATCGAACGAACATATAAAATGAACCCATTCGATAATTAACTTGGAACCGAAAATTCATCATATGAAAATACCTGGCACACATTATGCACAGACGCGCTGCCTCTGACAAGTGAAAGTGTCTGTCGCAATCTGACGGAATTATGCAGTGAAATATGCGAGTGTTCACGCAGAGCTGCGTTTTGACGGCAGTGCATGTTTACACAGCCGCTAAGCTCACACATTTACACATCCACAGATACGGCACATCAATACAGCGACAAAAGAAGCACATCCACACAGCTTGAGCAGACAATGTGTGTGGTCGTGTGTGTGCGTGTGTGTGTTATCTGCTGCTGAAGATAAACATGCCACACAACCGCTAGCACGCAGTCCGCGACGACTTGGTAGGACTTCTTTTTATGCTTTACTGGGTCTTCACGAAGTCTTCACGGGGTTTTCTTTTGAAGTCTTTACTAGAATCAAACACGAAGTCTTCACGGGGTCTTCATTTGAAGTCTGTACTAGAATCAAACACGAAGTTTTCACGGGGTCTTCTTTTGACGTCTTTACTAGAATCAAACACGAAGTCTTCACGGGGTCTTCTTTTAAAGTCTTTACTAGAATCAAACACGAAGTCTTCACGGGGTCTTCTTTTGAAGTCTTTACTATAATCAAACACGAAGTCTTCACGGGGTCTTCTTTTGAAGTCTTTACTAGAATCAAACACGAAGTCTTCAGGGGGTCTTCTTTTGAAGTCTTTACTAGAATCAAACACAAAGTCTTCACGGGGTCTTCTTTTGAAGTCTTTACTAGAATCAAACACGAAGTCTTCACGGGGTCTTCTTTTGAAGTCTTTACTAGAATCAAACACGAAGTCTTCACGGGGTCTTCTTTTGAAGTCTTTACTAGAATCAAACACGAAGTCTTCACGGGGCCTTCTTTTAAAGTCTTTACTAGAATCAAACACGAAGTCTTCACGGGGTCTTCTTTTGAAGTCTTTACTAGAATCAAACACGAAGTCTTCACGGGGTCTTCTTTTGAAGTCTTTACTAGAATCAAACACGAAGTCTTCACGGGGTCTTCTTTTAAAGTCTTTACTAGAATCAAACACGAAGTCTTCACGGGGTCTTCTTTTGAAGTCTTTACTAGAATCAAACACGAAGTCTTCACGGGGTCTTCTTTTGAAGTCTTTACTAGAATCAAACACGAAGTCTTCACGGGGTCTTCTTTTGAAGTCTTTACTAGAATCAAACACGAAGTCTTCACGGGGTCTTCTTTTAAAGTCTTTACTAGAATCAAAAACGAAGTCTTCACGGGGCCTTCTTTTGAAGTCTTTACTATAATCAAACACGAAGTCTTCACGGGGTCTTCTTTTGAAGTCTTTACTAGAATCAACATCAAGTCTTCAAGGGGTCTTCTTTTGAAGTCTTTACTAGAATCAAACACGAAGTCTTCACGGGGTCTTCTTTTGAAGTCTTTACTAGAATCAAACACGAAGTCTTCACGGGGTCTTCTTTTGAAGTCTTTACTAGAATCAAACACGAAGTCTTCACGGGGTCTTCTTTTGAAGATTTTACCAGAATCAAACACGAAGTCTTCACGGGGTCTTCTTTTGAAGTCTTTACTAGAATCAAACACGAAGTCTTCACGGGGTCTTCTTTTGAAGTCTTTACTAGAATCAAACACGAAGTCTTCACGGGGTCTTCTTTTGAAGTCTTTACTAGAATCAAACACGAAGTCTTCACGGGGTCTTCTTTTGAAGTCTTTACTAGAATCAAACACGAAGTCTTCACGGGGTCTTCTTTTGAAGATTTTACCAGAATCAAACACGAAGTCTTCACGGGGTCTTCTTTTGAAGTCTTTACTAGAATCAAACACGAAGTCTTCACGGGGTCTTCTTTTGAAGTCTTTACTAGAATCAAACACGAAGTCTTCACGGGGTCTTCTTTTGAAGTCTTTACTAGAATCAAACACGAAGTCTTCACGGGGTCTTCTTTTGAAGATTTTACCAGAATCAAACACGAAGTCTTCACGGGGTCTTCTTTTGAAGTCTTTACTAGAATCAAACACGAAGTCTTCACGGGGTCTTCTTTTGAAGTCTTTACTAGAATCAAACACGAAGTCTTCACGGGGTCTTCTTTTGAAGTCTTTACTAGAATCAAACACGAAGTCTTCACGGGGTCTTCTTTTGAAGATTTTACCAGAATCAAACACGAAGTCTTCACGGGGTCTTCTTTTGAAGTCTTTACTAGAATCAAACACGAAGTCTTCACGGGGTCTTCTTTTGAAGTCTTTACTAGAATCAACATCAAGTCTTCACGGGGTCTTCTTTTGAAGATTTTACCAGAATCAAACACGAAGTCTTCACGGGGTCTTCTTTTGAAGTCTTTACTAGAATCAAACACGAAGTCTTCACGGGGTCTTCTTTTGAAGACTTCACTGGAATCAATACTCCCGTGTCTTTTATACGACAGAAACAAAACCGCGCTAAATCACGCCAAAGCTTCGAAAACCGTCGGGTTCTGTTTCAGACTTTGCGAAAGAAACGCGCACAGCACAGCGGTAGACACCAGAGCAGTGGTTCTTAACCTGGGGGGGGCAGACCTCCGCAGTAAAGCCTCATGTTTCCCAGTAATGTTTACGAAAAAAGAGTGAACTTTCACTGTTGAATATGTTTGAGGACCTATTTACAATATTCTTTGTTATGAGCTCTTATTTACCAGCCCATTTGCACACAATTTTCCCTCACAATTCTTAAGGGGGCGTGGGAGTAAAAAGGGTAAGAATTCAAGACACCGGAGGTTCTTCAGTCAAATTTTCCACTAAGCCTGCCAGCCGTTAAAAATAACTGCCAAGGCTTTTTCTCTTCTAGTCTCAATGATTAAACTATACGAGATGTAACTCATTTAATAAAGTATAGGAACCTCACAACAGCATTAATTACCCCCTTATATCTAGGAAAACACTGGGAATGTGAGATGCGCGTATCCGTGATACACGCTTCACTTCCTCTCCGAATTTTCCTACATCAACCCGTCAGATTCGAGCCTAGCGTTCTATATTCATAACAAAGAATAATTAATTACTCCTTTTTTTCTCTAAGACAACACTGGGAGTCTGGGAAGAGCGTATCAGTGTTACACGCGTCACTCCTGCTCAGAATATCCCTATATGAACCCTTCACTAACGAACTTGGCGTTCTATATTCACAATAAAGAGATAAATCACGGGTGACATTCGGATAGGTTGTGAGACGTGCGAACAAAGTATAATGTAATTGTAATGCAAAATAATGTAAGGTCAAATGTAATTGAATACATGCGTGCACATGTGCACTTCCCTCATACAAGCTTCACCCCTCATCCCGTCTGCTATCTACCTCCGTCTGCCCTCATCTACCTCTGTCTACCCCAGTATACAAGGCAGCGACACGGCACACACAAGCTCGTATGCATGAATATTCAGGGGTGAACGGGCCGTGTTGCGGGGGAAAGGGGGGAGGAACGGGGGTTGGAGGGGAGATGAGGAGGGATTTGGGAGGATGAGGGGGGATTTGGGTATGAGGGGATGGGGGTCGAGGGGATGGGGGTCGAGGGGTTGGGGGCTGCGGGGGGATGAAGGGGGATTTGGGGGATTTGGGGGATGAGGGGGGATTTGGGGGATGAGGGGAGATTTGGGGGATGAGGGGAGATTTGGGAGATGAGGGGAGATTTATAGGGTTGAAGGAATGGGGGTTGAGGGGATGGGGGTTGAGAGGTTAGGGGAGTTTTTGGGGTGGGGAAGGGGGGAGAACAGGAGGTAACTGGATGGGGATTGGGAGGGGGAGGTGAGGGGGTTGCAGATGGGGGAGCAGAAAGCACGGCACTGCAGTAGGCAGTGTGCACTGCAGCCACTGTACGCAGTGCTGTGCTGTCGGTGCAAAATGTGCGTTTTGACTGCCACTTTCAAGCGAGTACGGAAATGCTGACGTCATGCATTAGTAAAAGAATTGCATCGCGTTAACGTAATCCAATTATTTTATTCTCGAAATAGAGCATTAGTTCTATGTATTATTTTATTTCCGAAAAGTCTGAGTTTATTGAGTTTGAGTATTTTGAGATTATTTTTCAGTTAGATGTACTTCAATAAATGTGCTTGACATTACAACGCTTGCAGTACGTGATAATACAGCCATAGGACCCAGAGGTGTGAGGGCGCCACACAGGCGAGTGGGGGCGGATGTGAGGTCACGGCCGACGGCTGCTCAAAAAAAAAACGAGGAACTGGACCAGCGCAGCGGCCGCTCCTGCATCGCTAATCTCGGCTGTGACTGAGGTGTGAGTGCGGCAGGTTGTGCTTGTGTTCATATTGTGGTCTATGTATGATCAGATACTTCATGTTGTGGTCTAGGTATGATTAGATACTTCATATTGTGGTCTAGGTATGATCAGATACTTCATATTGTGGTCTAGGTATGATCAGATACTTCATATTGTGGTCTAGGTATGATCAGATACTTCATATTGTGGTCTAGGTATGATCAGATACTTCATATTGTGGACCAAGTATGATCAGACACTCACTTGGATTCATGTTGTGGTCTAAATATGACACGAAACTTCATATCGGGGTTTAAATACGATCAGATACCTCATATCGATTCAAGTTGTGGTGTAAGTATGATCAGATACCTCATATCGATACAAGTTGTGGTGTAAGTATGATCAGATACCTCATATCGATTCAAGTTGTGGTGTAAGTATGATCAGATACCTCATATCGATTCAAGTTGTGGTGTAAGTATGATCAGATACCTCATATCGATTCAAGTTGTGGTGTAAGTATGATCAGATACCTCATATCGATTCAAGTTGTGGTGTAAGTATGATCAGATACCTCATATCGATTCAAGTTGTGGTGTAAGTATGATCAGATACCTCATATCGATTCAAGTTGTGGTGTAAGTATGATCAGATACCTCATATCGATTCAAGTTGTGGTGTAAGTATGATCAGATACCTCATATCGATTCAAGTTGTGGTGTAAGTATGATCAGATACCTCATATCGATTCAAGTTGTGGTGTAAGTATGATCAGATACCTCATATCGATTCAAGTTGTGGTGTAAGTATGATCAGATACCTCATATCGATTCAAGTTGTGGTGTAAGTATGATCAGATACCTCATATCGATTCAAGTTGTGGTGTAAGTATGATCAGATACCTCATATCGATTCTAGTTGTGGTGTAAGTATGATCAGATACCTCATATCGATTCAAGTTGTGGTGTAAGTATGATCAGATACCTCATATCGATTCAAGTTGTGGTGTAAGTATGATCAGATACCTCATATCGATTCAAGTTGTGGTGTAAGTATGATCAGATACCTCATATCGATTCAAGTTGTGGTGTAAGTATGATCAGATACCTCATATCGATTCAAGTTGTGGTGTAAGTATGATCAGATACCTCATATCGATTCAAGTTGTGGTGTAAGTATGATCAGATACCTCATATCGATTCAAGTTGTGGTGTAAGTATGATCAGATACCTCATATCGATTCAAGTTGTGGTGTAAGTATGATCAGATACCTCATATCGATTCAAGTTGTGGTGTAAGTATGATCAGATACCTCATATCGATTCAAGTTGTGGTGTAAGTATGATCAGATACCTCATATCGATTCAAGTTGTGGTGTAAGTATGATCAGATACCTCATATCGATTCAAGTTGTGGTGTAAGTATGATCAGATACCTCATATCGATTCAAGTTGTGGTGTAAGTATGATCAGATACCTCATATCGATTCAAGTTGTGGTGTAAGTATGATCAGATACCTCATATCGATTCAAGTTGTGGTGTAAGTATGATCAGATACCTCATTCCGATGCAGACAAGTTCTGCGTATGAATTCGGTTGGTTGAATGTCAACCTAGGAAACTCTGCTCTCGTATCTGGTCAGTTCGGTTCAGTCAATTTTTTAAATCAATCTACGATTTATCGATTTGTAGACCCTATCGTTCACCCTTGGATCCGAGGGGAAAATGAGAATTGATCTGAGGAACATTTGAGTTTTTCGTACAAAATGAATTATACCTTCTGTACACCATTTTCAGACTAATATTTCCAGTTGAACAATTTAACGTAGGAATTAAAACTCACTAACTGCAAATGTTAGAATTCATGTGAAGTATTCAAGCAACTGTTCAACTTATGGCGTCCTGAAGTGTTGTGGTTACTAGTAATACCTGCTACTCTCAACTTTGGCCACTCAACTTTCACAACTCAACTTTTGTAACACCACCACCACCTGCACCAACACCACCACCTGCACCACGAGGAAGTAACAGCTTGTGTGCAGCGGTGCGTGCAAAACTTAACACTCTCACTGGGGGATTAGTGCGGGGGGGGGGGGGGGGGGTGGGGTGGGGGTTGGGGAGGGAGGTTAGGAATGGGCACGCAAGCTCCCTCCCCCCTTCTAGACCTTCAAACCTCCCTCCCCCCCTCGTCCATGCTGTCACCTCAAAAAATTCGCAATTTTTACATTGGGCGTCGCAGCCGCACGCGTCTACCAGCAAGTCTAACACTTGAGAGTTTGTGTGTTGTTTGTTGTGGGGCGGGATGTGATAGTGGAAGTTACACTGCAGCCGTATACCACCTACACTGCAGCCGTATACCACATACACTACAGCCGTATACCACATACACTGCAGCCGTATACCACATACACTGCAGCCGTATACCACCTACTCTGCAGCCGTATACCACATACACTGCAGCCGTATACCACATACACTGCAGCCGTATACCACATACACTGCAGCCGTATACCACATACACTACAGCCGTATACCACATACACTGCAGCCGTATACCACATACACTGCAGCCGTATACCACATACACTACAGCCGTATACCACATACACTGCAGCCGTATACCACATACACTGCAGCCGTATACCACCTACTCTGCAGCCATATACCACATACACTGCAGCCGTATACCACATACACTGCAGCCGTATACCACATACACTGCAGCCGTATACCACATACACTACAGCCGTATACCACATACACTGCAGCCGTATACCACATACACTGCAGCCGTATACCACATACACTGCAGCCGTGTACTACATACACTGCAGCCGTATACCACGTACACTGCAGCCGTATACCACATACACTGCAGCCGTATACCACGTACACTGCAGCCGTATACCACATACACTGCAGCCGTATACCACATACACTGCAGCCGTATACCACGTACACTGCAGCCGTATACCACGTACACTGCAGCCGTATACCACGTACACTGCAGCCGTATACCACATACACTGCAGCCGTATACCAAAGACACTGTCGCCGTATACCAAAGACACTGCAGCCGTATACCACATACACTGCAGCCGTATACCACATACACTGCAGCCGTATACCACATACACTGCAGCCGTATACCAAAGACACTGCAGCCGTATACCACATACACTGCAGCCGTATACCACATACACTGCAGCCGTATACCACATACACTGCAGCCGTATACCAAAGACACTGCAGCCGTATACCACATACACTGCAGCCGTATACCACATACACTGCAGCCGTATACCACATACACTGCAGCCGTATACCAAAGACACTGCAGCCGTATACCACATATACTGCAGCCAATGCATGCACACTATATACTGCGTACACATCAAGCATACACTGGAAGTACAGATATACTCCATACATAATAAGCGCACACAGAATGAACACATCACATACTGCGAGCGTGTACTACACAACCACTATCACCCACCACTACCACCACCACTAGCACCACCACTACCACACAGCAGCAGTACCTCTACACCACCACATTCACCTGATGGTCCCTACAACACTCATGGGCGCAGTACATTTCTTTGTTTCTTTTCCCCCCGTACTCGCAGTACCATTAATTGGAAGCTAGATTTATAAATTTTATTGACTTACTACACAATGCACAAGTTACCTGACAGCGTATCAAATGACCAAGACTGTATCTAACTCACCATACAATGTCCAACTCACAAGACAATGTCCACATTTGCTCCCAACCGACACACAACATCACGGCATCAACTTATTCAATTTGAGCGTCTGCAATGTTACGCGGCACAAATGCAGGTGCTGCGCGTGTTATCAGTTCTGCTGGAAACGAGTTCTTCTTTGTTCTCTTGAAGCCAATTTTGCGCAAGTGTTCAGATAGATACTAGATACTAGCCAACAGATACTAGATAGATACTAGCCAACAGATACTAGATAGATACTAGCCAACAGATACTAGATAGATACTAGCCAACAGATACTAGATAGATACTAGCCAACAGATACTAGATAGATACTAGCCAACAGATACTAGATAGATACTAGCCAACAGATACTAGATAGATACTAGCCAACAGATACTAGATAGATACTAGCCAACAGATACTAGATAGATACTAGCCAACAGATACTAGATAGATACTAGCCAACAGATACTAGATAGATACTAGCCAACAGATACTAGATAGATACTAGCCAACAGATACTAGATAGATACTAGCCAACAGATACTAGATAGATACTAGCCAACAGATACTAGATAGATACTAGCCAACAGATACTAGATAGATACTAGCCAACAGATACTAGATAGATACTAGCCAACAGATACTAGATAGATACTAGCCAACAGATACTAGATAGATACTAGCCAACAGATACTAGATAGATACTAGCCAACAGATACTAGATAGATACTAGCCAACAGATACTAGATAGATACTAGCCAACAGATACTAGATAGATAGTAGCCAACAGATATTTGCTGGTGTCTATAGTTATTGCAAACAAATAGCCAGTATCGATCTGTTTCCAATAACTAGAGATAAAGACTCGCATTTTAACTCTTAACTTTCCTCGTTTAAACTTTTTTCTGCTTGAAGTATTTTCGATTTCATTTTTGTCTTTACTGGTTTTGCTGTTAATTAATTTTGCTGCATAATGTTCCCGTCGCCAAAGAAATTTACCATTCATTGGGAAACAGAGAAAAATCTTGAATTAGGTAATCGAAATTTTTTATTTTTTACATTTTATTTCTCATTTTTTTCGGCATGTTTTTTTCCATTTTTTGACGATTCATGTGATATTTTTTCAACATATCACTTTACGTTTTTTAAAGTATCATTTCTCATTTATTTCAATATTCCATTTTTTATTTATCTACATTTAACTTTTCGTTTTTTAGAAATGGAGGCCTCTTCGTTGGAGAGCCTTGCTCCTCAAGAAATTTTAATTGGGCCTCTCCGAGCTGTGCCGCAGAATATACAACGATGTCTAGTGGCTGTTGACCAGCGCACTTTCTTGGAATTTAAAAAGAAAATCCGGAATCGTCAAAGTCTACAAAATTATTAACTCCGACTGAAAAACACCAAAACGCATCAGCACAAAAGTAAACGCTAGGTACACAAAAACGCCCGTCCATCACAATCAAAACCTAACATGTCCCTCGCAAGCCTACCCCTTCGATACTTCACTGCATCTTTTCGACCTGTTACAAGGCAACAATTTAAACTGAACCTCGGTTCCCAAGACCAGGCCTCAATATTGCTCACGCTCATCAAACTAAAAAGGAAACAAATTCATACGAAGGTTCCTCACTAACGGGCTGGAATGCGGCAATCTCGCGGCCTGCCGTTCCATAAAAAATGAACCCGAAGATTTTAAAGCCCCGCCCAGAAAGCTTACGGAAAATGAAACTCGGCCCGCGCTGCTTCGGTCCAATTTGTTGGAGCGGACGCCTGTGGGGGCGCAATTCCCCCGGCCTCTCATTGCGGGCAAAATTAGAGTGCAAAGCTAAGAATAAATATGAGAGCCGGTCTCTCATTGCGGGCGAAATTAGAGTGCAAAGCTAAGAATAAATATGAGAGCCGGCCTCTCATTGCATGAGAAAAGCATGAGAAGGGAATGCCTACCCTGACGGGACTATGTAATGTATCAAAGTGAGGCTCCGTCTGCTGGAAAAGTTGAGATTGGGGTTTTGAAAATTCACGGAAAAATAACATTTTCAATTCATTCATTCCTGTTTGTAAAATAAAATATCTTTGAAAAAACTGAACTTTAATGCGTTGAAGGGCGCAGTCCCGGCAGCTGGTAATATAACCAATAGGTTACTAGTTCTGGTAAGCCATTATAATATAGAATATTAGATATTAAAACGATGACGGCCGAGTAAAATTTATTTTATTGGGAATATTCGCTTGAAGACAAAAAAAGTCTACCAAACGGTAGCACACACACACACAATGCTTTTATCATTTGGAGAAAACCACGTGGGGCTAAATTTTAATGGAACCTTGACTAGGGTAGAAAAAAGTTGGTCTCCTGGTTACAAGTATGATAAATATAGACTTCAACTCAGATCGGACCTCGCGAAACAAACAACAGCACGGAGCAGATCTTCCGAGAAGGGCTAAAGAATCCTACTTCTAAAAATCGCAACCACGGTAGCAGAAGATGAGATTATAGGTTAGTTTAAGCCTCCCTAACCGCTACAAAAAAGAGCGTATCGAAGAGAGGAAGGAGGAAGGCACCATTAAGTATGGATATTAGGGAATGCGGAATCTATGCAGAAGGGGCATAGAAACAGTAAATTGGGAAATAAGTTCATGAAACAAGATAAAAGTTGAAGAAGAAAGTAGTAGGTGCTGAAAAACAGGACAGCAGTGAACCGAAAAGGTGGTCCTTAACATAGCAAAAAAATATTTTATTTCAACAAAAAGAAGACCTACCTAACTCTGAGTTCGGGCCCTCACATCTTCCCCCTGGGAGCGCTAATTTCCATAGATACAATAATTGTCTCCCCCTGAGGGGCCACGGTAGCAGAAACAAGGTAGGGTCAAACCAGTCTTTTTTTTCGTTTACCGTGTGGCAATGCTGACGTCCAGGCAATGAACCAATAGCAACGCTTATACTGCATCTAGCAACACGGCTACCTCCAAATCTGGCACCGCTATTGGCCTTACGACATGTTGAAATGGTGATGTCATAAAGTTTGTTTGAAATGAAGCCGTTTTATTGGCTAGCTGAACAAGAGGTCTATTTTCTCCTATAGAAATGACTCCACCTTGTTTCCTCCACCGTGGTCATTATCTTCCTTGCCGCACGCAAAGATAATCTTTTCCAGGGTTTCAGAAACGCAGAATAAAATTGTCCAGTAAGTCAATGAAATTTTCTGGAAACTTACGTGATTTTGTCTTCGCTGTATTCAGAATTCAGAGCGGACCTCGGGTCATCTTTTTCTTTTCGGTCGGCGGGTTCCGAAGTGCTCGCGTTTTGGCGCACCTTCTGACCGGTCGAAGAAACTCGGCCCGACTGAAGGTTTTTTACCGTCTGGGAAAGCCGTTTTTTCGGCGTAAGATAAAAGAAACATTTCCGCTGGCAGTGAAGTGCTTTTGTTGCAAGGAACGCGAGTTTTCTTTGGTGTTGGGAATACCTTAACTGTATGAACAGTTATTTCGTCGGCGATTTTCCAGAGAACATTTTCCAGAGAGCATTTTCCAGAGAGCATTTTCCAGAGAGCATTTTCCAGAGAGCATTTTCCAGAGAACATTTTCCAGAGAGCATTTTCCAGAGAGCATTTTCCAGAGAGCATTTTCCAGAGAACATTTTCCAGAGAGCATTTTCCAGAGAACATTTTCCAGAGAGCATTTTCCAGAGAGCATTTCCCAGAGAGCATTTTCCAGAGAACATTTTCCAGAGAGCATTTTCCAGAGAGCATTTTCCAGAGAGCATTTTCCAGAGAGCATTTTCCAGAGAACATTTTCCAGAGAGCATTTTCCAGAGAGCATTTCCCAGAGAGCATTTTCCAGAGAACATTTTCCAGAGAGCATTTTCCAGAGAGCATTTTCCAGAGAGCATTTTCCAGAGAGCATTTTCCAGAGAGCATTTTCCAGAACATTTTCCAGAGAGCATTTTCCAGAGAGCATTTCCCAGAGAGCATTTTCCAGAGAACATTTTCCAGAGAGCATTTTCCAGAGAACATTTTCCAGAGAGCATTTTCCAGAGAGCATTTCCCAGAGAGCATTTTCCAGAGAGCATTTCCCAGAGAGCATTTTCCAGAGAACATTTTCCAGAGAGCATTTTCCAGAGAGCATTTCCCAGAGAGCAATTTCGAGAGAACATTTTTCGAGAGAACATTTTTTGGAGAACATTTTCCAGAGAACATTCATTTCGACAGTTCAAATTCTCATGGTTGATTATTTTCTCAGGCGGAAATTTTGAAAAGTTACTCATTTTGAGAATGAAAAATCCTTATCACATCAAACGTTGACCTCGATTTTTCAGAGAGTTAAATTCATCCAAAAACTTCTCTTTACCCTGTAAAATGTTCACTTCATAAGCATAAATTTCATTTTCATAAAATTCAATTCAAAAGAGAACTTCAGGGCAATTTAAAAAAATACTCGGCAAACTTCTATTTACTCCGTAAAATGCTCTTTTCATAAGAATAAATTTCAATTTAGTACAAAAGAGAACTCCATGGCTATTTGAAAAGATAATTTGCAGCTGCGCTTTCCCAGCTCCTCAGCTTCTTCATTTTCCGCTAAATGTTACGATCGAGACTCGAGAAGCAAAGCGAACTTCCCGCAGCAGAAAGAAGTTGTTGTACTGAATTACATTTATAACAATTATAAGTTAGTTTGAGCCTCCCTAACCGCTACAAAATAAGAATGTATCGAAGAGAGGAAGGAGGAAGGCACCATTTAGTATGGAAATAAGAGAATGGGGAATCTATGCAGAAGGGGCATAGAAACAGTAAATTGGGAAATAAGTTCATGAAATAAGATAAAAGTTGAAGAAGAAAGTAGTAGGTGCTGAAAAACAGGACAGCAGTGAACCGAAAAAAGATGGTCCGTAACACAACAAAAACCAACCATTTTTAACAAAAAGAAAGCCTACCTAACCTTTAGCTCGGGCCCTCACATAGTCCCCCTGGGAGCGCTAATTCCCATTGATACAATAGTTGTATCCCCCTGAGGGGTGTTGTACTAAAACCAAGCACAAGATTTCAAAGTTGCCTACGTCATCGTAGACAGCTACGCAAGCTCTGCTCTTTGAACTTGTATACGCTACGTACTACCACGCGTGGAGCAGTAAGTGGACTTAGGAGAACTTACGCTACAACGCCGACCCGAGGTCTAAAGCTGGCAGGGTTTGTTTGAAAATCCGGACCCAGAATCCGACCTCGGGTGCATTTTTTGAAAGGGGGATTTACAGAGAGGGGGGATGGGGGGAAGTGGGGTGGGAGAGGTGGGGGGGGGGAGGGGGCTAAGCTCTAAGCTGCGCCGCAAAACTGCCAGGACGGTCGCTCTAAGTCTTGTAAAAAAGTGCAGGATTTGGCAACCTTGACGGGAAGCGCGATTTTCTCGTGTTGACGGGGGCGAGTTGACGGGGGCGAGTTGACGGGAGCGAGTTGACGGGAGCGAGTTGACGGGAGCGAGTTGACGGGAGCGAGTTGACGGGAGCGAGTTGACGGGAGCGAGTTGACGGGAGCGAGTTGACGGGAGCGAGTTGACGGGAGCGAGTTGACGGGAGCGAGTTGACGGGAGCGAGTTGACGGGAGCGAGTTGACGGGAGCGAGTTGACGGGAGCGAGTTGACGGGCGAGTTGACGGGCGAGTTGACGGGCGAGTTGACGGGCGAGTTGACGGGCGAGTTGACGGGAGCGAGTTGACGGGAGCGAGTTGACGGGAGCGAGTTGACGGGCGAGTTGACGGGCGAGTTGACGGGCGAGTTGACGGGAGCGAGTTGACGGGAGCGAGTTGACGGGAGCGAGTTGACGGGAGCGAGTTGACGGGAGCGAGTTGACGGGCGAGTTGACGGGCGAGTTGACGGGCGAGTTGACAGGCCAATCTTTTTAAAATGTATCATACGAGGTTAAATGTCATCGTGCAATAACATTCTCACATTTCTTAGGAAGGATAAAAATGTATTCTAGCAGTAAAGTCGATTTTCCAATTCTGCTACTTACAACCTAACCAAATAAACCGTTAACAACTGCAGGAACTCAGTGAATGTGTAAAAATTATGTATTCTCAACACGTTCTCTACCTATTTGCCACTAGAAAAATTGCTCATTTACGTATCGGTGTGAATGGACAGCATTCAAATTATTTTAACACTTTTTTAGAAGAGATTCAAGCGCACGAGCCAAAATATCATCACGCTATTACGCCTTCACACTTCTCAGGAAAGATGCAATTTTTGTTCGAGGGGTAAAGTCGTTTTTCAAACTCAGCTAATTACAACCTCACATATCGTAAGGCTGCAGCGAACGGGTTGAAATGATGTTAACATGCGAGCATGTTGAAATGTTTCATTAAAATGCTGCAGCGAACGTGATAAAGTATGCCAATCTGTGACGGTACTGCTAAAAACTGCCGATTGAAATCACTATGGAAGAGCAGACTTTGCTGTGACATTTCAAGTCTCTTCACTCGGCCTCAACCGCCGCTGTGACTCCCATTCTGCACCACAGACGACTCAGGGACGCTCTCTGGGCGGCTATAAATCTCCCTTAATTGGGCGGCCATTCATCCGAGTGGCGGAGATGCTCCGGGCAAAACACACCCGCCTCTCTACACACCCACACACACCAGGTGCCACACGCTCTATTTAACACGCTTCAGCTTACAGTGAATTCAAATACAAATATCAAGTATAGCTAAACTCAAATGTGGCCATGGCTCTAGACTTGAAGAATAATTTACTGCTGCATCGCTTGTGGTAAAAAAATTTCACATTGTATTTTCATCCTTGGCAACTCGTCAACAGCAGACAGGGATGTTTTATTGGCGTATTTATGGCAGTAAGGTCGTCGTGATGGTATCACTGATACTGAGGCAATTTTGGTTCAAATGGGGATTTTTACAACGGATGGAAACAAGGTATAAAGATAAGGTATTCATTAATGTCTTATAATTTACAGGTCGCCTTATATAGAGGCACGCGGTATATTTAGAGGTACCATGCTGGTCATGTAAGCCCCACGTACGTAGCGAATATTTCAAATATTTGCAAAATGCTTATGATATTTTGACAAAATTCAAGATATTAAATGCACTTCAACTTTAATACGTCGAAGAAAGAGACACTGAATTTGTTGGAGATGAATGGAATTTTTTGACTTGAAAATCTAAATTGCGGTAGATATACGGACGGCAGAACTTGTATATTAATATAAGTAAAACTCGCTCACTATACTGACAGCAACAAACGGTACTTATCACGATCACATAATCCCTTCATTGCAGCCAGATTCCCTCCTCCCATATCATCACAAAAGACAAGTTCCCGCCTAGTGTGCAATACCGATCCCAACTCAGTGAAATAACTGCAGCACTAGTTACCGGTACAACCCGAGTATCTGGTTGTCCGACTTGCCTAAAAATAAAAAAAAAATAAAAAAAATGAAAAAAAAAATAAATAGTTTTCTGCAAATATAGACACCATTGGCTTCAATTTAATACCTCACTTGACCATATACACTCAGCCAATTTTCTAAGCGGACTCGGACAAATTCCGAGTTACTGAATTAAGTATATAGACTAGCCGGTTACCTCCGGTAACCGGCTAAGCTTAAGCCGGTTCAACCCGAGTATCGGGTTGTCCGACTTGCCTAAAAATAAAAAAATAAAAAAAATAAAATAAAAATAAAAAATAAGAAAAATAAAAAAAAATAAAAAATAAAAAAATAAAAAAATAAAAAAAAATATAAAAAATAAAATGGAAAAAAAATAAATAAATAAAAAATAAATAGAAATTAAAAAAAAAGTAAATAATCAAAAAATAAAGAAATAAAGAAGAAAAAAAATCAAAATAAAAAAAAAAAAAATTAAAAAAAATTTAAATAAATAGTTTTCTGCAAATATAGACACCAGTGGCTTCAATTTAATACCTCACTCGACCATGTAGACTCGGCCAATTTTCCAAACGGACTCGCACAAATTTTGAGTTTTGCTATTAAGTATATAGATTAAAGAATACAATCCCTAATACAACGATTCACTTTAATCATTCTGAAACATCACATTTTACTATCATTACATCACAACTTGCAACACACCAGTAACACCAACAAATAATGTCAATAACACCAACAGTATCACCAACAAATAATGTTAATAACACCAACAGATTAAGATTATAAGTTAGTTTAAGCCTCCCTAATCTCTACAAAAAAAGAGCGTATCGAAGAGAGGAAGGAGGAAGGCACCATTTAGAATGGAGATAGGAGAATAGGGAATCTATGCAGAAGGGGCAGAGAAACAGTAAGATGAGAAATAAGTTTATGAAACAAGATCAAAGTTGAAGAAGAAAGTAGTAGGTGCTGAAAAAAACAGGACAGCAGTGAACCGAAAAAAGATGGTCCTTAACAAAACAAAAACCTATTCTATTTTAACAAAAAGAAAGCCTACCTAACCTTTAGCTCGGGCCCTCACATTGTACCCCTGGGAGCGCTACTTCCCTAATAACACCAACAGTAACACCAACAAATAATGTCAATAACACCAACAGTAACACCAAAAAATAATGTCAATAGCACTAACAGTAACAACAACAAATAATGGTAACACCAACACTACCAGCAATAAATAATGTTAATAATATTCTCCGGACATGGCCTAGCTCAACAACTATAGCTCACAGATTGTATCCTTGTTCTCCACCGTAATTTATACATCAATTTATGATGGTGGCTTGACCCGTTCCCTCATCACTTATTCCGGATGGCGGTAAATCAATAAAATTTATAACTGCATAAAGCCGTCACTTGATAACATCTTCACTTACGCAAAGTTGTGAGCTGGGGCCAGTTCGGTGGGCAAGTGTGAGGGTTTCAACTACAAAAGATATTTAAATAAAAAAAAATAAACAAAATGGAAAAAAATTAAAATTTCATATCAACTGCTAACGCAAATTAAGGAAAAAGAAAATTAAATTTCAAAGAATTTGGAGGATAATCTTAAAACGACATTGCAATCAATGGTGCAACGAACGAAATGCGTCACGACGAAGCATTTTCAGGAATGGAAGATTTTTTCAACTTCTGAAATTTGTCTTCCAGTCAACTTACCAAAAGAATATTAGGCCGGCGGGCAAAAGTTACTTAGAATTAAACTAAAATATTGCCTTTACCTTTATCCAATGAATTTCCTGTACACGAGTTTATCTAAAAGTTAAATAGACCATACAGATAAGCAATTCATAAAAACTATGTTCCAATCGTAATACATGATAATTTGGCCACCGTTGAACTTTTCATCAATCTGTTGAAATTTGAAGGGAAATACGCAAATGATGCCCACCATACACGGGCACCGAGGGTACCCTTTGTCTGAGGGTATTTGAGGGAATAGATTCTTGGCTCGGGCTGAGGGTATCTAAAGAAACAGATTCCTGGCCCAAGCTGAGAGTATCTGAGGGAATTTGAGGAAATAGTTTCACGGCCCAAACTGAGGGTATCTGAAGAAACAGATTCCTGGACCAAGCTGAGGGTATCTGAGGATATCTGAGGGAAACTGAGGGCATAGTTTCATGGCCTGGCCTGAGGGTATCTGAGGGCACGGCTTCAGGAGCCCTCAGACTCACCGACCGAGGGTAGGTCGCTGCGTGCGGCCACAAATTTCACTCACGCATTTCACGGTCACAACACGAAGCCAATCACGCAACACGCAATCACGCACAGCTCCACGAAGGATCACGTGACAAATGAGCGGAACGCGGGCGCGCGTCTCGAGGAATTTCTTCAAATTACGGCCGTGCTGAGCGGCCCCCGCTGCCGTAATGACCGTAATTTCACGGCTCTGCCTTCGCTAATTCTGGCCTAATTTTGGCTGCACTCCATTAACCGGGCGGGCTTGCTTGAAGCCAAAAATGAGGGGGCTTGAGTGGTGAGGGGTGAGTGTTGAGAGGGGAGTGGTGTGAGGAGTGGCTTAAATAGGGAGAGTGGTAAGAGGAGAGAGTAGAGTGGTCTGAGGGGTGGTTTGAGTGATGAGGGGAGACTGATGAGAGGGTAGGCTTGAATAGGGAGGGTAGAGTGGTATGAGAGTAGAGTGGTGAGAGGGGCGGCTTGGGGGGAAGTGTAGAGAGGTGAGGGTTGAGTGGCCCGAAGGGGGGGGGGGGAGTTGGAGGAGCGTTAGCAATCTTAGTGACAATCAAGTTCCAGTCATCCAAGAGCAGCTTCGTGAATAACTCATTTATTTCATGTCTTAGTTATCGTGAAGTAGAATTTATACGTGACTAGTGTACACGACCCGTCAAAAATGACGGGATTTGATTTTTCTTTGGAAAAATCCCCCAGACGTGGATGCCAAACAAATATATCCATCCCAACAGTACCCGCCATTAAAATATTCTTGTACTTGTGCACTGATGAAACTCGTATCACAGATACGGTCATTGAGCGTCCTTGTGAGCGTCACAGAGAAACGGACGAAGAATGCGTTCCGTGAGATTCCTATTGTATTACCATAGAAATTACGCCTATAAAAAACTATATTTATAAATTTAAGGAGACACCTGGCAAATTTTTATATATACTATTGGTTGTTGCGTTTCGATATTCCTGAAAAAATTACGAGGATTTAAATTGTGACACGCAAGTTCATTGCACTGGAGCACGACGGATTTAGAGCAAGAGGGTCATGTGGCGTATCACAGATACCTGCCAAAAACATTTCTTCTGCTATATATTCTTCAGCCTTTATAAATTTTACGCTTCCACCTGCATAGAGAACTGCAGAAGACTCAACACAAAATGCAAAGTAATGTGTTTAGCGAATTACATCCAACAAAATGCAACCGAAAACGTCGCAGTTGGACCTCAGCCAATTACATTGACAGCGCTTCTGTGAAAAAGTACGAGGGCTTATTCTCTGTTTTGGGGTCCCAAGATTCAAGGGTCAAACCCGCGATTAAAAAGCAAGTTCATTTCGGACAGCAGGAGGCACGCCGTTAGTTCGTGCATCTGTGCGTTGCAGGCAGGGCACGAAGAGGACCGACCACACCCAGCAGGAGCATCACGCCCTTTGTAATTAGTGCAGGTCTTCCTTCCTTCCTGGGGCGCTTGTGCTGAGTGGCGGGCTGGCGTGCGGGCAACCGGCGTGACCGAACGAAACGCTACCTGGAGTTGGGAGGAAGAGGGGGTGGGGGGAGAATAGAAAAAGGGGTGGAGGGAGTGATGGGAGTGATGGGAGTGAGGGAGTGAGGGAGTGAGGGAGTGAGGGGGGAGAGGAGGAGGGGAGGGGACGCTCAATGACCGTATCTGTGATACGAGTTTCACCAATACACAAGTACAAGAATATTTTGATCACGGGTATTATTGGGATGGAGGGGGGGGGGGGGGTGGAGGGAGGGAAGGGGGGAGAAGAGGTAGAGGTGTAGGGATGAAGGGAGAAGTGAAGGAGGACTGGAAGTTTGGAATGGGAATGAGTGTCAGGTTTTCCGGACAGGAATGTATGTTACTGGTTGGATGTTTTGAAAAACGGGGAATGTTTGAATATCTGGAATGAGTAACCGTTCGGAACGGTACGGCTTCTGACGAATATTTGACGTCTCTAAAGTTAATTGTGTGTCTGGATACTGATGAACAGGTCTTGATGTTAGGACTTGACATTTGATGCCCGTGGATGTCGATACAGCAACACCAACTGACGGTTAACTGAAGCGGAGCAAATTTTTCCTGGCCTTTGCTATCGAAAGAACGGTAACGGATGTAAAGGTTAAGATTTAAACGGTAAAAATGGTAGGATTTGAAGAAATGGTAACGGATTAAAACGGAAGGATTTAAACGGTAGAAATGGTAGGGTTTAAGTGGTAAGAATGGTAGGATTTCATGAATGGTAACGAACTTCACCGAGGAATTCTACGGACGCCAGCAAATAATTTTTGTAAGCTGGATCCGCTTCAAGTAATTTTTTCTCACCCCAACGACAACTGCGAAGGACGGTGGCGCCAGAGGCTCTCACGACTCACCTGAAAAAAGAAAAAATTACCATTTAATTAAATGAACAAAAAAGGAAAAAGGGCAGTAATAGTAGATAGATTAGATTTTAGTTTAAGCCTTCCTAATCACAGCAAAAGAGTTCAGAAAAGAAGTAGAAAGATGACTCCATTTAGGGTGGAGTAAAGGGAACGAGGAATCTATACACAGCGTGCATAGAAACGTTAACTTGAAAAATAAGTATAGGAAAAAGAAAAAAGGTAAAAAAGAAAATAAGAGATGCCGAAAAACAGGACAGCAGCGAACTGAAAAAATTGGTCCTTAGCAAAAGAAAACCATTTTATTTCAACAAAAAAAAAAGGCCTACCTAAACTTATAGCGCGGGACCTCATATATTCTCCCCAAGAGTACTAATTCCTATAGATACAATAGTTGCATCCCTCTATGGGCACGCAGTAAATAATGCATAATAGTGACAGTAAAAGTGAGTGAAGTCTCAGCGAGCGAAATAGTTACTGACTTTATATTCTGTAAGATGCAGGTATGTGATCTCTCAGACAACATGACACTGACATGATCCAAACAATTCATGTGAAACTCTATGTAAACAACCAAATGTGGTTCATCATATCCCATTCCCACGACATCCAATGCAATCACAATAATTCTCGCATACGTAACGCGATTTTATTTATTGAACAATACGGTTAGCAATTTATTTCAGTCAAACTTCAAAGCGGTCACTGACCGCATCATCGGTCGCATGGAATTGTGATTGGATTCCTAACAGCGATGAATCGACGCGAGTTTCCTGCAGAGGCAAGCCAATAATTTTCATAAATTGCATAATATTTCTCGACGGTGAATTGATCCGAGATAAAACGCTCAATTGATTCTTTTCACAATATTTAGCTAAGAATCTGAGACTTCGAGACTCACTGAACTAAACATCAAGTAAACGACCATTTAGGGTACCAAGGATACCATTTAGCGCATCAATGATACCATTTAGCACATCAATGATACCATTTAGCACATCAAGGATACCATTTAGCGTATCATGGATACCATTTAGCACATCAAGGATGCCATTTAGCACATCAAGGATGCCATTTAGTGCATCAAGGATACCATTTAGCACATCAAGGATACCATTTAGCGCATCAAGGAGACCACTTAGCGCATCAAGGATACCATTTAGCGCATCAAGGATACCATTTAGCGCATCAAGGATACCATTTAGCGCATCAAGGATACCATTTAGCGCATCAATGATATCATTTAGCACATCAAGGATACCATTTAGCGCATCAAGGATACCATTTAGCGCATCAATGATACCATTTAGCACATCAAGGATACCATTTAGCGTATCATGGATACCATTTAGCACATCAAGGATGCCATTTAGCGCATCAAGGATACCATTTAGCACATCAAGGATACCATTTAGCGTATCATGGATACCATTTAGCGTATCAAGGATACCATTTAGCGTATCAAGGATACCATTTAGCGTATCGAAGATACCATTTAGCGTATCAAGGATACCATTTAGCGTATCATGGATACCATTTAGCGTATCAAGGATACCATTTAGCGTATCATGGATACCATTTAGCACATCAAGGATACCATTTAGCGCATCCAGGATACCATTTAGCGCATCAAGGAGACCACTTAGCGCATCAAGGAGACCACTTAGCGCATCAAGGATACCATTTAGCGCATCAAGGATACCATTTAGCGCATCAAGGATACCATTTAGCGCATCAAGGATACCATTTAGCGTATCATGGATACCATTTAGCGCATCAAGGATACCATTTAGCGCATCAAGGATACCATTTAGCGTATCATGGATACCATTTAGCGCATCAAGAAGACCACTTAGCGCATCAAGGAGACCACTTAGCGCATCAAGGATACCATTTAGCGCATCAAGGATACCATTTAGCGCATCAAGGATACCATTTAGCGCATCAAGGATACCATTTAGCGTATCATGGATACCATTTAGCGCATCAAGGATACCATTTAGCGCATCAAGGATACCATTTAGCGTATCATGGATACCATTTAGCACATCAAGGATACCATTTAGCGCTTCCAGGATACCATTTAGCGCATCAAGGAGACCACTTAGCGCATCAAGGAGACCACTTAGCGCATCAAGGATACCATTTAGCGCATCAAGGATACCATTTAGCGTTCAAGGATGCCATTTAGCGTATCATGGATACCATTTAGCGTTCAAGGATGCCATTTAGCGTATCAAGGATACAAAGTGCGTGCATTCCAAGCGAACGAATTAAATCGAGCCGTAAAAAAGCCTTCCATTAGCAGAGCACCGGCGATGATGGCAAAACAAAATTTTATAAAAGTTTTGCACAACTGAACAAAGATGGAATGGAGCTGCATGGTGCAAACACATTTTTCCGGTGATTGCAAGCGCTTCAAAGCGACCGATGGAGAGAGAGGTTAACTAGCGGTTACTAGATGTAGTCGCTAAAATTCAAAACAAACAAGTTTTCTTGAAAACAATCGCAGGTGAGCCATTGATCAAGAGCCGGCGCTCGGCGTTCAGCGAGGCGAATATGCTAATTTTGATGGGAGCGGCGAACGAATGAAACTTACATCAAAGATCCCGTAGAAAGTTTTAATCTTCAAAGGGCGGTAATGAATAGTTGAGGATGATGCGAACTTAAAATGCAAAGTTCGCTCTCGCAGTTTTGGGGCGACGTTACAATTTCTCGAAAACATTACGTTTTTCCGAGATCAAACGGAGGCGAATTACTCGTAACTGGCCGTAGTTTGCGTACCAATTTCTAGCGAGCTTGTAGAGCAGGGTTTCTCAACTGAGGTTACATGTATCCCTAGGGGTATATTTAACATACTTCATATGTTAAAGTGTACAATATATATTTACACACAACCGTTTAGGTATATATAATTATTAATCATTAAGTGTATTTTTTTAGTGCCTTAATCGTTTAACTACTGTGCTGGGGGTACACGAAGATACACCATTAAGCTAAGGGGGGTGCACCACAATAGAGAGGTTGAGAAGCCCTGGTATAGATGATATTCAGATGATGCATCGAACGTTACACACAGAACCATTGCGCACGAAACGCAAGCTTCAATTGCACGTCTATTAATTTTAACACTGGTATAAAACACGTTTGAAAAAGAGAGGTTTAATTAACGACATGTAGATAAGTTGAAAAATGAAAACTGATTTTACTAATATCGAATATTTGAGATATTGGACTCAAATACGTGACATATTTGAAATATCCACATATCTCCTCACAACAGGTTTCGAATTCTCTACGTTGTGTTTGTATTTTTGTTTTGGAAATGCAGTTCACTGCAATTTTTGCAGCAATCTTTGCTTCGCGCATTACTGCACCAGACGTTGGCGCCGACGTCTGACCTCCAGCACTGCAGCAACGCAATGCAATTTGGCTTACAAAAGCAAAAAAAAACTGAACCAGCCTCTGCCACACCGAAGGGTTTTTCTGAACGCACTGGGGCGTCTAATTGACTAGCAGTCTAGTTCGACTGCTAGTCGGGCATCTAACTCACTAGCAACCCGACATCGAAGCGTTAGGCCGCTTTAATGATTAGGAATGACAGCGCAGTAAAGCAAAACGCACGCAAAAAAATGAGGTCACTTCGATGTTGATTTCGCGCCTCTGAAAAAAGTTTCTCAGGAGCTCAGCCTTTGTTGGACCTGACTGCTGTAGGTCAGCAGCATCGGGCAGACTCAGTGAGGGCAGTAGTATCCTAGTTGCCATTCAAAAGGCAGTTTCAGAGTGGCGGTAACCCGCTTTTGAATGGTATTATATCATTCAAATGGTATGTATAATTTGAACTATGGTTCGAATGGTTTTATTGATACCATTTAAATAACAAGAACATTCAAACGGTATCATAGAGACCATACAAATGGTATAAAAACTTACGATTCGCTTACTTTGGTTTACATGTCAGAAAATATCGCGCCAGTGAAAATTGAATCTATGGTTCAATAAAATGTTACTTATCACCAGGAAAAAGATATACAATTTTTCCCCAAATTTATTGGCTAATGCTACGTAATAGTACACAATTGTTGGTTGTTGCGCGTGTCTGTGACGCTCACAAGGACGCTCAATGACCGTATCTGTGATACGAGTTTCACCAGTGCACAAGTACAAGAATATTTTAATGGCGGGTACTGTTGGGATGGATAAATTTGTTGGGCATCCACGTCTGGAGGATTTATGCGAGGGAAATATCGATCAGCTGAAGTCCATCAACAGAAGGCACAACCGAGCCCAACAGTCGAAGGTGAGACAACACTGCGCGAGAAGGAAGCTGGACCTCAACTTTTACTTACTGCAGTCGCGAGGGCCAGTTTTTATTTTGCAGAGATGGTGTGGGCAACCACAATGGTCCTCCCCCCTCCTTCCCCTGCCCCCATCCCCGTCTTCTCCCTCCCCCCTCCCGCCGTAGGCGGGCAACAAGGATATGGTGAACAAAAATTAATGGAGAACATTTAAAAAACCAAATTTATGGACAAGTAGCCCGTTAAGGCAGTGGCGTGGGAGGCGAGGAGCTGTGGGACACGAGCCATAATCTGGGGTAACGAGCGAGGTAGCTGCAACGAACCTGTGTGTGTTGACTCACCAACTGAATGTGTAGATCCTCATGAATGTATGTTTCTAATCTTCGTCCAATACATTCCAATAAATTTCAATGAATTTAAAAAAAATAAAATAAATTTCAATAAATTCGAATAAATTCCCAGAAATTCCAATAAATTCCAATAAATTCCAACAAATCCCAACAAATTCTAAGAAATTCTAAGAAATTCTAATAAATTATGATAAACTCCAATAAATTCCAATAAATTCTCATAAATTTCCATAAATTTCAATACACTTCAATAAATTCTAAATAAATCCAACAAATGGCAACAATGTCCCAGTCACAAGACCCACTGGAGCAGCAGCTGAGAGCAGGAGGCAAAAAACTGGAGAACCTCTTCATTAGCGCCCGCCTGACGTCTGCGCAGACGACGCTCCGACAGGCGAATTTAATTTATGAGGCCAGGTGAGGACGTAGTCCAGCGGACGCAGTTTCTAGAGGCCTAAAATTGTTGGTGCAGCCTACCAGGTTGCGGCAAGTGATCAAGTCGCGAGTTTGTTAATGTGTGAGGCTTAGAAAGTATTTTTATTTTCTTAAAATGAGCATTCTGCTGTTTGTGTGGCAAGATTGATTACTGAGTGCAAGCACTGCTACTTCGATGCTGGGCAGGGAGCTGTGGGCATGCAGGGAGCTGTGGGCATGCAGGGAGCTGTGGGCATGCAGGGAGCTGTGGGCATGCAGGGAGCTGTGGGCATGCAGGGAGCTGTGGGCATGCAGGGAGCTGTGGGCATGCAGGGAGCTGTGGGCATGCAGGGAGCTGTGGGCATGCAGGGAGCTGTGGGCATGCAGGGAGCTGTGGGCATGCAGGGAGCTGTGGGCATGCACGGAGCTGTGGGCATGCAGGGAGCTGTGGGCATGCACGGAGCTGTGGGCATGCACGGAACTGTGGGCATGCAGGGAGCTGTGGGCATGCAGGGAGCTGTGGGCATGCAGGGAGCTGTGGGCATGCAGGGAGCTGTGGGCATGCAGGGAGCTGTGGGCATGCAGGGAGCTGTGGGCATGCAGGGAGCTGTGGGCATGCAGGGAGCTGTGGGCAGGGAGCTGTGGGCAGGGAGCTGTGGGCAGGAAGCTGTGGGCAGGGAGCTGTGGGCAGGGAGCTGGGCAGGGAGCTGGGCAAGGAGCTGGGCAAGGAGCTGGGCAGGAGAAGCACCATCGTTAAGCAACAATGGGCTGTGCTGCTGAGGCGGTGGGCCATTTCAGAATCGGTCGAGCATTTCTCAGTCGCTGGAATATTTGTAAGGAAGTGGAATGATCCTGAGGCAGAGGAACAATTATGAGGCGGTGGAATAATTGTGAGGGAGAGGAACAATTAGGAGGCGGTGGAATTCAAAAGACGGTGGAATATTTCTGAAGAGCCGCGATATTTACGATGCAGTGGAATATTTGTTAGCGGTTCAATAACACTTGCACCACTGGAGAGCAGCCACGCGTATAACAGATACCGTGCGTGTTGGAGACTGTGCATAGCACAAAATCCGTCCAGTATCCAAATTACTGCAGGAATGAAATAAAGATGTGCAGAATAAAACTCTTGAAGGTGAACTGTACAAAAAATATCACTCCAACAAAGTGGGTGAAGCAAGATTGCACTTAGTGATGCGGATCGCTAAAATTTACTAATCTTCTTTAAGCATTCTACGCAGAAATTTTTTTTTTCGCAGGACAGGATAAGGTTTTACGATAACTGATTGTATCAGTCTCATTGGGTTATTTTTTCGGAACGTTTAGTCGTGAGCGAACGTCTAAATCAGGCATAACGTTCCATAAATTTCTCACTTTTATTTTTTCTGCAGCTATAGGTACGCTACAACAAGTTGAGATATGAAAGTCTAAAATAAAGTTGAGGGAGAAAAGACTTACAAATACAAGCACAAACCAAATGGGACGCAAGGGCAACAATAAATCTGAGCTCTGAGACGTGGTGGCTGAACGAAGACTATTTCAGAGGGGCGAGGTCTTGCGTTCTATTGTATCCAGAATACCCGACACAAATGACGCTGTGTTGCCAGCCCATTTTTTTCGTGTGTTGGGCAGAGCTCATTCAGTGCGTTCAGCACGGTAGAGGAAACAAGGTAGGGTCATTTCTATGGAGAAAAATACACCTCCTCTTGTTCGGCTAGCCAATAGGAAGGCTTTATTTCAAAAAACTTCATGACGTCACCAGAACACAGTGTTGTTAGGCCAATAGTGGAGCCAGATTTGGGGGTAGCAGTGCTACCAGATGCAATAAGAGCGCTGCTATTGGTTCGTTGCCGTGACGTCAGCAAAACCACACAGTCTTAAAAAAAGACTTGTTCGACCCTACCTTGTTTCTTCTACGGTGGCGTTCAAGCAATACCTGACTCTATTTTAAGTTTGTTTCCTTATTGCATGAAGTTTCATCAGGAGCGAGTTGTTTACTCATCAATTGAAATTATATTTTGGGTTAAATTTCATTTATGGGATTGTAAGGGGTGGATTTGATTTATTCGATTTATTTAGCTCTTTGATTTGTTCGCATACGCGCTGATCGATTTGAAGAGCTGAAATTATACGCACGAATACAAAGAATGTAAACGAAATTAGACCTAAACACGAAAAGCCTTTCACCGCCAGCAAGTGTGATATACAGTATCTGTTCTATGGCCTCTACATGTGTAAAGAGTCACATGTGTGTGTGTGTGTGTGACAGTGTGCTCTTTTTCCCATCGCCGAAAAAAGAAGCGGTCGCTTCAATACTAAATGCATTACTCAGAAGAGACGCTGCACATAAGCACACTCTGCAGCTGAAATTTACACCTGAAAATGTAATAAAAATATTTACAGCTGTGAAGGAAAAGCCCCGCAGCGCTGGCAGGAGAAACGCGTGTACGAGCGCTCCCGTAGAAATGGTCACTTCATATTCTAGAATGTAACTCATCTAATTATATTTATATATATATATATATATATATATACATCACACATATATGTATACACATCTCATTCAATTACATGTCAATCAATTATATTTATATATCTCAATCAATTATATACGCATCCCATTCAATTATGTATTGATACATCCCATTCAATTATCAATATAACAATAATTCACAGCACCGAGCAGTGAAGCGAGGCGTATTTACAAGACCTCCAGCCGGCCAAGGCAGTATATATATAATGGTGCAGACGGCAGCGGCGGCGGTCGGCACAAAAGTATATAAGATCAAATAGCACTCGCAGCTCCGCTCTTAGCACTCAGCGCCGCGAATGTCATTTGAATATTTAATGAACATTGCGCAACGGCGGCTGCGGGTCAGGGAAATATTCCTTGTTGAGGTCACGCGTTGTGCTTCGGTGGGGGGGTTGAGAGGTATGAAGAAGTTGAGAAGTTGCCGTGAGAAAACAGCAATTGATATGAGGAAGTCATGAAGTTGCCGTGATAAAACAACAATTGATATGAGGAAGTCATGAAGTTGCCGTGATAAAACAACAATTGATATGAGGAAGTCATGAAGTTGCCGTGAGAAAACAGCAATTGATATGAGGAAGTCATGAAGTTGCCGTGATAAAACAACAATTGATATGAGGAAGTCATGAAGTTGCCGTGATAAAACAACAATTGATATGAGGAAGTCATGAAGTTGACGTTGAAGAGAAATGCTCGCTCACGAAGCAATCAAGACTTTCGTAATCGTTTTGTAATCGACGCTCAGTGAGTAGCCGCTGGTTGAAAGTACAACACTGAAGTGCGTTATCTCATAGATTGCGTCACTATAGCCATTACAGGGCGATTAAGAATGTCTCATACGTGGAAATGTACGAGGCGTTGCACTAACGCGCTTGTTGCTATCATACGCAGTTAGAAGATATGAGAATCCCGTTATTGACAATCACATAAAAAAATTTAAAAGTTATCACTCTAGGCTCATACACATATAATAATACAAAAAAACTATCTACTATAGATACATGCAATTAGGTCAATCGGATTGGAGTAATTATTAATGCATCGGCGAATTTCTACTACACAAAGATCAATCACAAAATAAGTCTCAAACAGACTTCAACTGAATAGCCGATCCGTAGAGAAGTAACAGCTATCAAAGAAGTCACTGCTATACAAGGGACGCAGCTGTACTGTATATACAGCTGACAAGGGAAGCAGTTGTATATAAATATGACGCGAGGTGCAGTTGCATATACAGCCATACTAAGGACGAAGCTGTATATACAGCTGACAATGTCTTGCAGCTGACCCTTCAAACATCGCCGTCTGGACGGGGTGCGCAAGTCACAGCGCGAGGGACATTGAAGACATCAAAAGGAGGCAGAGGGTCGGGTAAACTCGGCTCGTCCCCTGGGAGTGTCATGAGAGGGATCATGACTGGGAGTGTGGAGAGATAAACACGCACAAAACCACACACGTGTACACAAAGGACACACACACACATACACGTTACACACACGCACACAAAGGACACCTACACACACTAACTTATTGTACTAACGCGGTTATTAAGCTCCATATCTAAGATACGAGCTGGGATCTCAGCAGGGAAGTCAAGAGAGCAGTTCCAAGCTCCGTATCTGAGATACGAGCTGGGATCTCAGCAGGGAAGTCAAGAGAGCAGTTCCAAGCTCCGTATCTGAGATACGAGCTAAGATCTTGGCAGGGAAGGCAAGAAGGCAGTTCCAAGCTCCGTATCTGAGATACGAGCTGGGATCTCAGCAGGGAAGTCAAGAAAGCAGTTCCAAGCTCCGTATCTGAGAAACGAGCTGGGATCTCAGCAGGGAAGTCAAGAGAACAGTTCCAAGCTCCGTATCTGAGATACGAGCTGGGATCTCAGCAGGGAAGTCAAGAGAGCAGTTCCAAGCTCCGTATCTGAGATACGAGCTGGGATCTCAGCAGGGAAGACAAGAAGGCAGTTCCAAGCTCCGTATCTGAGATACGAGCTGGGATCTCAGCAGGGAAGGCGAGAAGGCAGTTCCAAGCTCCGTATCTGAGATACGATCTGGGATCTCAGCAGGGAAGGCAAGAAGGCATTTCCAAGCTCCGTATCTGAGATACGAGCTGGGATCTCAGCAGGGAAGTCAAGAGAGCAGTTCCAAGCTCCGTATCTGAGATACGAGCTGGGATCTCAGTAGGGAAGGCGAGAAGGCAGTTCCAAGCTCCGTACCTGAGATACGAGCTGGGATCTCAGCAAGGAAGGCAAGAAGGCAGTTCCAAGCTCCGTATCTGAGATACGAGCTGGGATCTCAGCAGGGAAGGCAAGAAGGCAGTTCCAAGCTCCGTATCTGAGATACGAGCTGGGATCTCAGCAGGGAAGGCGAGAAGGCAGTTCCAAGCTCCGTATCTGAGATACGAGCTGGGATCTCAGCAGGGAAGGCAAGAAGGCAGTTTCAAGCTCCGTATCTGAGATACGAGCTGGGATCTCAGCAGGGAAGGCGAGAAGGCAGTTCCAAGCTCCGTATCTGAGATACGAGCTGGGATCTCAGCAGGGAAGTCAAGAGAGCAGTTCCAAGCTCCGTATCGGAGATACGAGCTGGGATTTCAGCAGGGAAGTCAAAAGAGCAGTTCCAAGCTCCGTATCTGAGATACGAGCTGGGATCTCAGCAGGGAAGGCGAGAGGCAGTTCCAAGCTCCGTATCTGAGATACGAGCTGGGATCTCAGCAGGGAAGGCACGCGGGGAAGTCAGCTAGGACTTCCCTGCGTTGTAAGACAACCTTCAGATTTTTAAGACGTCCGTGCAAATGTGTTCAAAAATTACAGATTATAAGCTTAAAACTTTCACGGTAAGGAGCGCTGTCGTGTAGCTCTCACACGCCTCACAAGCCTTCGCTCGTGTACGCCTCACACTCGAGCAACAGACAACACAACGACAATGATAATAACACGTCAATAACAAGAGCACCACAATAATAATGAGAGCACAACAACAATAACAAGAGCACAACAACATTAACAAGAGCACAACAATAAAAAGGGCACTACGTCAATTACAACAACAACACAATGTCAATGACAACACAACAGCAATAACAACGACAACACAACAGCAATAACAACAACGACACAAGAACAATAACAACAAAACAACAACAATAACAACAACACAACAACAATAGCAACAACACACCAGCAATAACAACAACAACACAACGACAATAACAACAACAACACAACAACAATAGCAACAACACAACAGCAATAACAACAATAACACAACAACAATAACAACAACACAACAACAATAACAACAACACAACAGCAATAACAACAACAACACAACGACAATAACACCTAACAGTGCTGTGTGTGTAGAGAAGAGCCGGCCATTTAAGGCACACAAATTTCCCCTCGTTACGTATCTTAACGTCTCCTGTCTGGCGCACCTCACGTGACTCAGACGCCCTAATGACTTCAATTAATCTTCATTCAAGTATGGTGAACAGAAACACACGGAAAAATATGTTAGTAAAATAAAAGATATTAATCAGATCCGTGAACTGACCGATGGCAGCCATGGAGCTAGAATACTAGCTCCATGATGGCAATATCCCTGAAATGAAGAAAAACAAAAATGTGTTCTTGCTCTTAGTAGCCTGGATACCTCTCGGGAACTTGAAATGGTGCAGAGTTGGGCAGACGACAGGTGCAGAGTTGGGCAGACGACAGGTGCAGAGTTGGACAGACGACAGGTGCAGAGTTGGGCAGACGACAGGTGCAGAGTTGGACAGACGACAGGTGCAGAGTTGGACAGACGACAGGTGCAGAGTTGGACAGACGACAGGTGCAGAGTTGGGCAGACGACAGGTGCAGAGTTGGGCAGACGACAGGTGCAGAGTTGAACAGACGACAGGTGCAGAGTTGGGCAGACGACAGGTGCAGAGTTGGACAGACGACAGGTGCAGAGTTGAACAGACGACAGGTGCAGAGTTGGACAGACGACAGGTGCAGAGTTGGGCAGACGACAGGTGCAGAGTTGGACAGACGACAGGTGCAGAGTTGGACAGACGACAGGTGCAGAGTTGGACAGACGACAGGTGCAGAGTTGGGCAGACGACAGGTGCAGAGTTGGACAGACGACAGGTGCAGAGTTGAACAGACGACAGGTGCAGAGTTGGACAGACGACAGGTGCAGAGTTGGACAGACGACAGGTGCAGAATTGGACAGACGACAGGTGCAGAATTGGACAGACGACAGGTGCAGAATTGGACAGACGACAGGTGCAGAGTTGGACAGACGACAGGTGCAGAGTTGGACAGACGACAGGTGCAGAGTTGGACAGACGTCAGGTGCAGAATTGGACAGACGACAGGTGCAGAATTGGACAGACGACAGGTGCAGAGTTGAACAGACGACAGGTGCAGAGTTGGACAGACGACAGGTGCAGAGTTGGACAGACGACAGGTGCAGAATTGGACAGACGACAGGTGCAGAGTTGGACAGACGACAGGTGCAGAGTTGGAATTTCTCTAATTCCGTTATCATTGTATCCCCTGATGGTCAGTATCCTGGATACGGAATGAAACAATCTGGAATACAAGAGAATATTTGACATGTATTCCACACACACGTGACGAGCGCTTACACACAGCGCGCGTACACACGACCCGCACACAGAAATACACCAGACCCGGAAGCGGTATTAAAGAAGACCAGGTGAGTACGGCCAGGCAGTGACCGTCAACACACGGAAATGAACGCCACGGTCACCACACTTCATTAACGAGAGGTGGTTAAGATGCTCTTAAACTAACTTTGACACGTTAAGTTTTTCCAGCTGTGAAACGACCCATCGCTGGGTCGTTTTAAAATTTTAAACAACTTCGTAAAATTTGGTATTTATAGAATTTTGAACACCTTTTGACTTCAAATTTGAGTTGAATATTCAACTTCAGTTTAACCCATTGCAGTGAACGCGTTGAAAAGTGCGCTACGTGGCTTCAAACTTAGCACAGGTGCCTGGACGAGCGCAATATGCAGGCTGCTTTGGAACAAACAAACACATCCACCAGACTGGCCCCACAAACACCGGCACACAATCGGTGTATATTGAGATCATAACTCGGTACCAACGTACGTGTACGACGTGCGCACTTCTGTAGTGGAGTTGATATGAAATAACGCACGGGCAGCCCGCCACCGGCAGCCCGGTCATGGTAGAGGAAACGAGGTAGGGTTATTTCTATGGGGGAAAATACACCTCCTCTTGTTCGGCTAGCCAATAGAAGGGCTTCATTTCAAAACTTTATGACGTCACCAAAACACCGTTTCGTTAGGTCAATAGTGGAGCCAGATTTGGGGGTAGCAGTGCTACCAGATGCAATATGAGCGCTGCTATTGGTTCGTTGCCGTGACGTCGGCAAAACCCCACAGTCAGCGAAAAAAAAACTGGTTTGAACCTACCTTGTTTCCTTTCCCGTGACTCCGGTGCAGGCTACCAAGAACCACCTGCACCGCGCACTTGCTCTTGGTAGCCTGGATACCACCCGAGCTGTGCGTTCAGCAACAGGTTGACTGCGACGGGTTAAACTGAAGTTCAATATTCAACTCAAATTTAAAAGTTCTTGGATATTATGTAAAAACCAAACATTAAGAGGGTCCATTAAATGGCATCAGTTTTCAAAAGATTGTTAAAGCATTTCCAAACGAGCCCCGAATGGGTCGTACCGCAGTCACCGAGCTAAAAACGCGCGCGTCGGAAGATTCGAGCTGCGGAAAAAATCGGCCGTGGGAGGAAGACAAAACCGAGCACTCCACACACTCGAAGTAGGTCTCAGCCTCTTACATTAGGTCCCTCGCGGCACCCACGAGAATTGAGGGGAAGTCGTGCGAAGCTTTAATAGATCTTAATGGACAGAAGTAGCTCCATTAGAGCATTGGAAGAGCGCTCTCTAATATGCTGGTATCGCTTTGCCTAGCTCGACTCTCCCTGTTCTTTTCTGCTCTGTGAGAGTAATAAAATAATGTACTGAAATGGGAACCATGTGTTTGAGATTGAGGACTCTCAAAATGTAAGTGTTTCGGACATTCATATTTAATCGGGTAAAATTTTGTTTTTTGCTGTCGTTGGATCGTTGCAGCAGTACAAAACTAAGCGTGAATTTCTTTCAGTGCTTCTTGAAGAAGAAATGTTAGAAGAATAATTTATATTTGTTTGAAAAACTGCGCGTGTAGATACAAGCTGAAAGTCTGTGCAGGAATGCAACAGCACAGAATTTCAGGTACACGCCAAAAAATTCAGGAAGAAAAAACGTGTTTTTATAAGACTTGAAGTGGGCCAATAACGCTCAGCCGAGCAGCCCGCCCACTTCGACTGGTCAGAGCCCTCCCAGAAGCAAAAAAAGTGGAGTATTGCTTCCACAAATTCGAGTTAAAAGAGCTGGTTAAGATATTTGTCTTAATTCCAATACTGATAGTCTTAAAATGGCAGCCGCTAATTTTGACGACGCCTAGCAGTTTTGGATACTAATACCACAGCTGACATTCAGACGTGTATCTTGGATACTAATACCATCCGCAGCTGACATTCAGGCGTGTATCTTGGATACTAATACCACCCGCAGCTGACATTCCGGCGTGTATCTTGTATACTAATACCGCCCACAGCTGACATTCAGACGTGTATCTTGGATACTAATACCATCCGCAGCTGACACTCAGACGTGTATCTTGGATACTAATACCACCCGCAGCTGACATTCCGGCGTGTATCTTGTATACTAATACCGCCCACACCTGACATTCAGACGTGTATCTTGGATACTAATAGCACCCGCAGCTGACATTCAGACGTGTATCTTGGATACTAATACTACCCACAGCTGACATTCAGACGTGTATCTTGGATACTAATACGACTCGCAGCTGACATTCAGACGTGTATCTTGGATACTAATACCATCCGCAGCTGACATTCAGGCATGTATCTTGGATACTAATACCACCCGCAGCTGACACTCAGACGTGTATCTTGGATGCTAATACCGCCCACAGCTGACATTCAGACGTGTATCTTGGATACTAATACCACTAGCAGCTGACACTCAGACGTGTATCTTGGATGCTAATACCATCCGCAGCTGACATTCAGGCGTGTATCTTGGATACTAATACCGCCCACAGCTGACATTCAGACGTGTATCTTGGATACTAATACCGCCCGCAGCTGACATTCAGACGTGTATCTTGGATACTAATACCGCCCGCAGCTGACATTCAGACGTGTATCTTGGATACTAATACCGCCCGCAGCTGACATTCAGACGTGTATCTTGGATACTAATACCGCCCGCAGCTGACATTCAGACGTGTATCTTGGATACTAATACCGCCCGCAGCTGACATTCAGACGTGTATCTTGGATACTAATACCACCCACAGCTGACATTCAGACGTGTATCTTGGATACTAATACCATCCGCAGCTGACATACAGACGTGTATCTTGGATACTAATACCACCCACAGCTGACATTCAGACGTGTATCTTGGATACTAATACCACCCACAGCTGACATTCAGACGTGTATCTTGGATACTAATACCGCTCGCCACTTGTATTATCACAGCTCGAGTGCAAAGTCACGCGAAGGTGATGACCTTGAAGTGGGTGCTCAGAGCTGAACACTTGTAATTTTCCTGTCTTCACAATCGGACTGCGCTCGAATGAAATAATTATCGAGCGAAAGAATAGGTCATCACTGCTAAGACCCCTTTATTAAGGCACGCTGCCTCAGGAAAAGCATAGCAGCGCCACCAGTCTGTTGTCTGAGGAAGTCTTCTAAAGACCACAACTGCTAGTCTGCAGCCGTCAACAGAAGAGTCACGTCCGCTCTCAATTAAAAAGCTTAAGACGGTCAATTTAGGGTAAAGAAGCGCAGCATATGGAGGCTTCGCTTCCTGGAACCCAGAGCCGCGCGTGGGAATACAAGCATATTTTGTCTTCCTTCACACAGAAATTGTTTGTTTCCGAATGGAGATTTGTGAGAGGACTGCAACCTAAGTGGAAACTGTGAAAAATTGTTAACATTTGATTTTGAGTGCGGTCTAAAATCTTTAAACCAGCACATGGGAAAATATTGTTTGTAAATGAATTGTGTTCAGTGCCGTATTTTTAATTTTATTAATCAGTTATTACCTTGCTGTCTTTCTTGATTGTTTTAATGATAAATTAGAGGCCAGTTTTTATTTTTATTCAGAAATATTTTCTACAGCTCACTATGAGGATTTAAGATAGTTTAAGCGTCCCTAACCTCAAAAAAGGTTTTCCAAAGCGCGGAAGGATGAAGGTTCCATTTAGCAAGGATTAAGGGAACGCAGAATCTATGCAGCAGGTATCTTCCCGCGTAAGATCCCATGCGCATAAAAACACTTCCATGGGAAGGAGGGGAGTTTCGAAAACGAAACAAAAGTTGAATAAAAAATTATTGGGAGCTGAAAAATAGGACAGAAGTGGACCGACGGACGGCGGTCCGTAGTTAAAGAAAGCATGTTTTTTCAACAAATTGAAAGCACATATTCACATATCACATATTCCTCCTGTTCTGCAGTTCTATTCAACAATTTTTTCAGGTTTCATTTACTGATAATCTGAGCGTCTCACCTGCCTAACACGGTGACTGAGGCGGGCTAAACTGATGTGCAATATCCAACTCGAATTTCAAGGCAAAAGTTTTTAAAAATTTCATAAAAGCAAAAATTTATTGGGAATGCCAAACACCATTTATTTGAATCTATTTTCACAATCTTTCAAACGACCCACCAATGGGTCGTTTCGCAGCAGGCAGAACTTGACCACGACCCACCGGTGGGTCACCACATCACCACTATCCCAATAGTGCCACGTCACCATTATTGGTAATATCCTTTTTGCAATTATCATAATCATCCCAATAGTTCCAGTTAATCACGCGTGCAACACAAAAATCGTTACTAAACATTTACACTGAAACACCATAAATCAACAGAATTCCACGTCACTGTCAATCAATAAAAAAACAGCGTATACTAAATAGTTCTACAAAGTAATAATACTAAATAGTAGTAACAATACTAAATAATAATAGTAAAATAATAGTACTAAATAGTATAGAGATATCAAGCAGTTCAGTGTCATAGTTTCAGGCTGAAACTGCTCGCAAGCATCGCAATCTAAGTTGACTCTATTTTGAGTGCCGTGTGATGTTGCGCATCACACGGGGAGGTTGTGGGGGAGGTTGTGGGGGAGGAGGATGGGGGACGAGGGGGGGGGGGAGGGAAGGGAAGGAGGGGGGACGGAGGGGGAGGGGAAGGAGAGGAGAGGGGGTCGACCTGCCCCCCAAGACCCCCAAACGAAAGTGCTGGTCACCGCCGCCTGGAAATTAGTGAGGCTGTGATAAGTCCAGCCTTTGTCCTCGGGGCTGCTGGGCAGCGGGTGCTGGGTGCTGGGCAGCGGGTGCTGGGTGCTGGGCAGCGGGTTCTGGGTGCTGGGCAGCGGGTTCTGGGTGCTGGGCAGCGGGTTCTGGGTGCTGGGCAGCGGGTGCTGGGTGCTGGGCAGCGGGTGCTGTGCATCGGGTGCTGGGCTGCGGGTGCTGGGCTGCGGGTGCTGGGCTGCGGGTGCTGGGCTGCGGGTGCTGGGCTGCGGGTGCTGGGCTGCGGGTGCTGGGCTGCGGGTGCTGGGCTGCGGGTGCTGGGCTGCGGGTGCTGGGCTGTGGGTGCTGGGCTGCGGGTGCTGGGCTGCGGGTGCTGGGCTGCGGGTGCTGGGCATCGGGTGCTGGGCAGCGGGTGCTGGGCAGCGGGTGCTGGGCAGCGGGTGCTGGGCAGCGGGTGCTGGGCAGCGGGTGCTGGGCAGCGGGTGCTGGGCAGCGGGTGCTGGGCAGCGGGTGCTGGGCAGCGGGTGCTGGGCAGCGGGTGCTGGGCTGTAGGCGCAGCAGGTGGCAGCGGGTGCTGGACCCCAGTTCGATGGAGAAACAATCCGTTCGCTCAAAATAACACAAAATAGCGCCAATACAAAAATCTGAAAAAGATCAACGCTCTCATTAACTGAACTCAGAGCAATTCTAAATTTCAAATCGAGCAAAGAATTACTGAAGGTTGCTGCGATGAAGTCAACCATGGATTGGAGTTCTTGTGTTCACAACTCAAGTTATTTAACGCGTTCTCGAAGTCAGAGTTTTAATTAAGTTTTTTTTATGTACACATACAAGACGGCGGAGAAATTGCTATGCCCGGACACATCAACGTACCACACGACCGCAGCAAAATGAAACATGATACCCACGACTATCACACACTGGAGGATTGATACATACACACACACACACTGCCATCATCAGAAACAAAACACATCAACAATACACCATCAATTATCAATTAATTCATGTTTAATTGTGTAATTGGTTGTTTAAATAAATAATCAATCAACACACCATCAAATAATTAATTATAGCAGCATCATCAGAAATGAAGCTGTAGCACAAGCAACACAGCACAACACAAGCAACACAGCACAACACAAGCAACACAGCACAACACAAGCAACACAGCACAACACAAGCAACACAGCACAACACAAGCAACACAGCACAACACAAGCAACACAGCACAACACAAGCAACACAGCACAACACAAGCAACACAGCACAACACAAGCAACACAGCACAACACAAGCAACACAGCACAACACAAGCAACACAGCACAACACAAGCAACACAGCACAACACAAGCAACACAACACAACACAAGCAACACAGCACAACACAAGCAACACAGCACAACACAAGCAATACAGCACAACACAAGCAACACAGCACAACACAAGCAACACAGCACAACACAAGCAACACAGCACAACACAAGCAACACAGCACAACACAAGCAACACAGCACAACACAAGCAACACAGCACAACACAAGCAACACAACACAACACAAGCAACACAGCACAACACAAGCAACACAGCACAACACAAGCAACACAGCACAACACAAGCAACACAGCACAACACAAGCAACACAGCACAACACAAGCAACACAGCACAACACAAGCAACTCAGCACAACACAAGCAACACAGCACAACACAAGCAACACAGCACAACACAAGCAACACAGCACAACACAAGCAACACAGCACAACACAAGCAACTCAGCACAACACAAGCAACTCAGCACAACACAAGCAACACAGCACAACACAAGCAACACAGCACAACACAAGCAACACAGCACAACACAAACAACACAGCACAACACAAGCAACACAGCACAACACAAGCAACACAGCACAACACAAGCAACACAGCACAACACAAACAACACAGCACAACACAAGCAACACAGCACAACACAAACAACACAGCACAACACAAGCAACACAGCACAACACAAGCAACACAGCACAACACAAGCAACTCAGCACAACACAAACAACACAGCACAACACAAGCAACACAGCACAACACAAGCAACACAGCACAACACAAGCAACACAGCACAACACAAGCAACACAGCACAACACAAGCAACACAGCACAACACAAGCAACACAGCACAACACAAGCAACACAGCACAACACAAGTAACACAGCACAACACAAACAACACAGCACAACACAAGCAACACAGCACAACACAAGCAACACAGCACAACACAAGCAACACAACACAAGCAACACAACACAACACAAGCAACACAGCACAACACAAGCAACACAACACAAGCAACACAACACAACACAAGCAACACAGCACAACACAAGCAACACAGCACAACACAAGCAACACAGCAAAACACAACACAAACAACACAAGCAACACAACACAACACAAACAACACAGCACAACACAAGCAACACAGCAAAACACAACACAAACAACACAAGCAACACAACACAACACAAACAACACAAAACAAGCAACACAACACAACGCAACACAAGCAACACAGCACAACACAACACAAGCAACACAACACAACACAACACAAGCAACACAACACAAGCAACACAGCACAACACAACACAACACAGCACAACACAACACAACACAACACAGCACAACACAAGCAACACAGCACAATACAAACAACACAAGCAACACAACACAGCACAACACAACACAACACAAGCAAAACACCACAACACAAGCAACACAACACAAGCAACACAGCACAATAAAAACAACACAAGCAACACAACACAGCACAACACAACACAACACAACACAACACAACACAACACAACACAACACAACACAAGCAACACAACACAACACAACACAACACAACACAACACAACACAACACAACACAACACAAGCAAAACACCACAACACAACACTAAGTGCTGTCACGGCCACCAATCTAAGATAAGCTGCGGCAAAAACCCGTAGCAGCAGATGGCTTTTAGGAATTAAAATGCCATTATGGAGGCGGCACCTGATTGGTTGGCTGATGTGGATGACCTGCTTGACACGAGGTGACCAATGGCACGATAGTACGATAGCCTCATCGTACCTCGGGCGTGGCGGACGTATGAGCTAAAGGTGAATTGTAACGCGAGGCAGAGTCATTTCTATGGGGGAAATACACCTTCTCTTGTTCGGCTAGCCAATAGAAAGGCTTCATTTCAAACAAACTTTATGACGTCACCATTGCGACACGTCGTGAGGCCAATAGCGGTACCCGATTTGGGCTAGCAATGCTGCCAGACACAATATGAGCGCTGCTATTGGTCCGTTGCCATGACGTCAGCATCGCCACACGGTTAACGAAAAAAAGACCGTTTTGATCCTACATTGTTTCTTTTACCGGGGGCGATAAGCAGCGGACGACTCTTAATAAATGATTCCAAGAGTGTTATCAAAGCTGCGACTTTCGTTGCAGTGATGGGGTGAATATTTTTAATGAGAGAGGTTGTTAATTGGGTATCACTAATACGAAAATGTGAAATTTTAAGGACGTAATTTCATGTTGAAATTTAGTTTGATTTGTTATATTTGCACTAGCTGTGAATGTTGGCGTAGTTTATATATTGAATTGAAAGTAATAAACACATTTTACTTATGGGGTAGACTTGTGATGAACTATTCAATTCTACACTCGACGCGTGCCGTGCTCGACGCGTGCCGTGCTCGACGCGTGCCGTGCTCGACGCGTGCCGTGCTCGACGCGTGCCGTGCTCGACGCGTGCCGTGCTCGACGCGTGCCGTGCTCGACGCGTGCCGTGCTCCACGCGTGCCGTGCTCGACGCGTGCCGTGCTCGACGCGTGCCGTGCTCGACGCGTGCCGTGCTCGACGCGTGCCGTGCTCGACGCGTGCCGTGCTCGACGCGTGCCGTGCTCGACGCGTGCCGTGCTCGACGCGTGCCGTGCTCGACGCGTGCCGTGCTCGACGCGTGCCGTGCTCGACGCGTGCCGTGCTCGACGCGTGCCGTGCTCGACGCGTGCCGTGCTCGACGCGTGCCGTGCTCGACGCGTGCAGTGCTCGACGCGTGCAGTGCTCGACGCGTGCAGTGCTCGACGCGTGCAGTGCTCGACGCGAGCAGTGCTCGACGCGTGCAGTGCTCGACGCGTGCAGTGCTCGACGCGTGCCGTGCTCGACGCGTGCCGTGCTCGACGCGTGCCGTGCTCGACGCGTGCCGTGCTCGACGCGTGTCGTGCTCGACGCGTGCCGTGCTCGACGCGTGCCGTGCTCGACGCGTGCCGTGCTCGACGCGTGCCGTGCTCGACGCGTGCCGTGCTCGACGCGTGCCGTGCTCGCCAGTTACCGCTGCCTTCGATACCTCGAGTCACCCGACGCCATCAAGTTTATTGAGTTCCCGAGAGCAGGTCTAGCTTGTCCGTTAACAATAGGCCACTTAAGTTTATAAAGTTTATATAAAATAATATAAAGTAAAAAAACAGTTTCAAAAAATAGATATTCTCTGAAACAGCGTGGAAAAAGTTTTTTGTTAGGTTTGCTTCTCATGAACGATGAGAACAAGTTTTTTGTTAGGTTTGTCCTGAAAAGAGATTACTTTACTGTTTCAATAAAAAATTGTCCAAGGGCTAATTATTGTTTTTGAAATAAGTAGAGTACAGTTAAGTCGTGACATTGTGATAAGGTTACCTCGTGGCTCTGAGGTGAAAAGGATGACCAATTGGCGGGCGGACATGCTATTGACCTGGCAAAAGGTGGTGTAAAATAAAAAAAACAAAAAAAATGGGTAAAATAAAAGTCTTATTTCCTTATTGCCGAGCGGAGCTGGAGGCACGGAGATATGCGATTGACCTTACAGAAGGTGGTGTGAAAAAAAATAAGAAACGAAAAAATGGCACAATAGAATTCTTATTTCAGTATTTCGAAGATAGGAAACTTGGTGAGGCCATGTCAGTGGTTACACACATACAGTAAGCGATGTTCTGTCTCATTAGTGTCATGTAAAAAGCATCGTAGACAAAGACTGAGAGCTATACGGCAGAATGCATGATGGCGTACAGTAGAAGAAAAATGAATACAAATGTTAGTGACAGGCTAAAATACAGGACCCATAGAGAGATTAAGATTATAAGTTAGTTTAAGCCTCCCTAACCGCTACAAAATAGAGCGTATCGAAGAGAGGAAGGAGGAAGGCACCATTTAGTATGGAGATAAGAAAATGAGGAATGTATGCTGAAGGGGCATAGAAACAGTAAGATGAGAAAGAAGTTCATGAAATAAGATAAAAGTTGAAGAAGAAAGTGAGAGGTGCTGAAAAACAGGACAGCAGTGAACCGAAAAAAGGTGGTCCTTAACATAACAAAAAAAAACTTTTATTTCAACAAAAAGAAGGCCTACCTAACTCTCAGCTCGGGCCCTCACATTTTTCCCCTGGGAGCGCCAATTCCCATAGGTACAATAGTTGTATCCCCCTGAGGGGATACAAAAAAAACGTATCGGAGAGAGGAAGGAGGAAGGCACCATTTAGTATGGAGAAAAGGGAGCGCGGAATCTATGCAGAAGGGGCATAGAAACAGTAAGTTGAGAAAGAAGTTCATGAAACAAGATAAAAGTTGAAGAAGAAAGTAGTAGGTGTCGAAAAACACGACATCAGTAAAATGAAATGAAGTGGTCCTTAAAATAACAAAAACATTTTATTTCAACAAAAAGAAGGCCTACTTAACTCTCAGCTCGGGCCCTCACACGTTTCCCCTGGGAGCGCTAATTCCCATAGACCCATTGAGCAATGAAGGACGACCTGACGACAAGCTGTCACAAAGAAATCTGTAGAAACAGCTGCTGTAGGCCGCATTTGAGGGAGGGAACTTTCACCTTTGAATATCAATTTAGTAATTACAGTATATTGAGCATTATAGCCATTTTAGGATGGTTGTGCGTGATTATTCTATGTCATTGGTTCCCACCCTGGGGGTAAATTACCCCCTGGGGGTAATTTAGCAATTTTTCGGGGGTAATAGAGAGGTGATAGAAAAATGTTAAGAATTCTGAAAATCAAGTAAGCATTGGTATTAGGATTAATGTTAACTTAGTCTTAGTATTTTAAGTTGTAAAGTAAACCTATTATAAGTAAGTAACAAAGCTAAACCAAATAACAATAAATATCAAAAACTAATATGCAATATTAGAAAAGAAAAAATATATAGCTAAGTGTGTGGTAACCGAAAAGTATTTTCACAAGAGTCATTAGAGATGCAAAATGTACTAATACAATAAATAAAAGAAATTATCTCTAGTGTTTTAGTTTAGCCACATATATATTAATGTTGACAACATTTTGTGAAAGGGGTAACATGCTTAATGTGGCATGCTAAATTGGGTAACAAGCTGAAAAAGGTTGGGAACCACTGTTCTATGTGCTCGACGCACATCCCTTTAACTATCATTAATGTGCGGTAATGTGCATTAGCCCTCATTAATTATGATCAGCCCCTCCACGGACTGCCGCTAATTAGGCATGTTTGAAATAATTAACGTCAAACATCAAATGCTGATCAATAATTATATATATTTTTTGGAAATAGCCTTGGTTTCTGTAATTGAATTTCAGCTCTGAATAAAACTATGTTCTACGCTGAAAATGAATCTCCAGAGGCCATGAAAATACACGTTATCAGTTTACGCTGGAAAAATTTTTTCCAAAATTTTTCACATAGTTGTCACACATGAAAATTGCACCCTGAAAATGAAAGTGCATTGACAGGGCAGAAAAATTGCACCTTGAAAATTGACAAAATTGAAAAATTGAAAATTGGGACACTTTGACAAGGAAAATAACTGGTTCCTGAAAAATGGCAGCGCTTAGACAAAGAAGGAAAATTACTTCTTCGAAAATGGCAGCGCTCTGACAAGGAAAGAAAATCGCCTACTGCAGAGTGCCAGCGCTCTGACAAGGCAGGAAAATTACATCCCCCAAAAATGCCGGCGATGTCAGGGGAGAAAATTGCCGTCTGGAAGGACCCCAATCCGTTGACCACATTATGCCATCTAGAGAAACCGGCCATCAGGATTTGAGTAGGCCTGAGAAGGCGGCCTAGGACAATAGAGGCCGAGCAGCAATAAAGTCGTATCACAGACCAACCAAAACTCCAGCCAACTCGAGACAAGTTTACCACTTGAAACTGCCGGGCAAGACGGGGAAATTTATTTGGTACGAGACCCGGAGGTGCCATCGAGTGCGATCGCCAGCCCCGGCACTTGGGGAATCACGGAGTTTGGGGAGCGTGGGGAGGAGGTGGGGAATTACGGAGTTTAGGGAGCGTGGGGAGGTGGTGGGGAATCACGGAGTTTAGGGAGCGTGGGGAGGAGGTGGGGAATTGGAGAGTTTTGGGAGCGTGGGAAGGAGGTGAGGTCCCACTCATGTCCCAAAATGAGCCACTTCGTTTAATTCTCAAGACCTCGCCAACCCTGACACTTGGGGAGCTGCGGTTAGGGAATCACGAAGTTTGGAGAGCAGGGTTGCGGGTGGGGGGGGGAGGAGGTGAGGTCCCATCTCGTATCCGAAACGGAGCCACTTCTTCGTTTGACTCTCAAGGCAGAATTTACTTGCACCGTTCATTGCTGCAACATGGTAAGTGCAGCGGGTTGAACTGAAGTTCAATATCCAACCCAAATTTAAAGTCAACTGTAGTAAGAAATTTTGAAAATAGCAAACAAGAACTGAATCACGTCTTCATTTAGTATACGTAAACTTTGAACGGGGGTCCTGCTGGTCGGTCAGCGGCATTATGAAAATCCCCTCCGTGACCACCGGTGGGTCACGCCACACTTAGTGTTAACGAGACGCAGAGGTATCGTACAGAAGGATCCCAGCGAGAGTTGCCAGCAGCGAAAGTTTTACTGGGGAAATTTTGTGGCTGTTGAGTGTGGGACGCACCTACGTAAGTATTTTCTCAGAGCTCTCGGCACAGAAGAAACCTGTGAGTGTCCGTTCAAAAACGCGGGAGGGAAATGCAGTTCATTTACAGGTTTGGAAATTAACGGACAGGGCTCGGAAATTAACGGACATGGCTTGAAAATTAACGGGCATGGCTTGGATATTAACAGACATGGCTTGGATATTAACAGACACGGCTTGGATATCAACAGACATGGCTTGGATATTAACAGACATGGCTTGGAAGTAAACAGACATGGCTTGGATATTAACAGACATGGCGTGGAAGTAAACAGACATGGCTTGAAAAAGCCTGATTTCAAGCCTCAATACACAATCGATAAAAACTGAGAGCGATGTGCAGGCATTCACGTTATAAATGAGGGCGAAACAATAACATGGCATTCGGAATTACTCAGGGTATTGCTCATGCAGCAACGTTGTAATTGTGCTGGATTTCAATTAACGCGTTGACTGCGCGTTGGGACGTAAGTGTACCACTGGGTAAGTTGCTCATTTATGAAACAGCATCAATGAATAACAATTAATTTATTTGACTGCTACTACTTCAATTTGACTATTGCGTAGAAGTTGGAAATTAATCGTCCAATCATATTTTTCCCGTTTCTTAGAGAGGATAACAATGTAATCAAGCAGCAAGGATGGCTTCTAAATACTGCTACTTCCAATCTCACCCAAACTCACAACTCACAACTACCTCAACTCAAGCTACTTCCAAACTCAGCCAATGCGTTTAGACTTTGGTGTGCACACTGCCACTGGGTCCTAGCGTCACCAAAATTGGCATGTCACTGGTTTTGGCAACAGACCAGTAGGCAGCCTTGGAGTGAGGCTCAAGTGACACTTTTACTTTCATCGCATCCGAGGACCAATGACAATTGCAGATTTTCCACTGGTATTTAATCTCGACGGACTTGCGCCACGCGACGCACTCTCTCGTCCAGTAGACAACGTACTGTATGATTAAAGCAGAACTTCTGTATTTCTGATACGCTGTAGACGACGTACTGCATGATTACGGTATCCCTGATACGCTGTAGACGACGTACTGCATGATTGAGGTATTCCTGATACGCTGTAGACGACGTAATGCATGATTACAGTATCCCTGCTACGCTGTAGACGACGTACTGCATGAAAACGGTATCCCTGCTACGCTGTAGACGACGTACTGCATGATTGAGGTATTCCTGATACGCTGTAGACGACGTACTGCATGATTACAGTATCCCTGCTACGCTGTAGACGACGTACTGCATGAAAACGGTATCCCTGCTACGCTGTAGACGACGCACTGCATGATTACAGTATCCCTGCTACGCTGTCAACGACGCACTGCATGATTACAGTATCCCTGCTACGCTGTCAACGACGCATTGCATGATTACGTTATCCCTGATACGCTGTAGACGACGCACTGCATGATTGAGGTATTCCTGATACGCTGTAGACGACGCACTGCATGATTACGGTATCCCTGCTACGCTGTAGATGACGTGCTGCATGATTAAGGTATCCCAGATACGCTGACGTCGTGAACGCTTTCCTCCATGATTTTTCTTCTCATTTCATGCACAGCGACCACAACTATCATTTTTCTTCAGGAAATCTTGCCAAAATTCAGAGAGACGAAAACCGTGAAAAACCACAATCCCTCGAACAAGTCTGGAGGAATGTCGGCGAGTAACAGAGCGCTCAGCGCCTAATGAACAGCTCCAACATTCCAGAAAAACCGTTTCCGCCGCACGCCCGGCAACAAAGACCACAAGAAGAACACATGAAGTCGTCGAGGTCCGTAAAGTAAGAAGTGGCGAGGCATGACTCATGTCAGGCCGGCGGGGCGGCCCAATATGGGCAGGAAGGATGCGCGGTCCCACAATTACAGAGCCTCTGGAGCTGCCATGGGCACCGCAGTCGTCGCCGGCAGCAGGTGTTTTGCCCGCATTTTTATGCCCAGCGGCAACCGCTTTTTGTGTGCTGTTGTCGGTGTGAAGGATGGAGGTGCTGGATCCTCCAAAGGGTGTTTGCTGCGGGTGTGAGCTGCGGCTAATGGGTGAGCAGACGCTCTTGGGATTTTGGGTGCAAGTAGGGTGAATTTAGGGTTAATTTAACCGTATTGACTGTTGATTTAATTCGAGTACGGGTGATTTGAAGTTTATGGGTATCACAGGGTCTACGGGCAGCAACGGGTCGACGGGCAGCAATGGGTCGACGGGCAGCAACGGGTCGACGGGCAGCAACGGGTCGACGGGCAGCAACGGGTCGACGGGCAGCAACGGGTCGACGGGCAGCAACGGGTCGACGGGCAGCAACGGGTCGACGGGCAGCAACGGGTCGACGGGCAGCAACGGGTCGACGGGCAGCAACGGGTCGACGGGCAGCAACGGGTCGACGGGCAGCAACGGGTCGACGGGCAGCAACGGGTCGACGGGCAGCAACGGGTCGACGGGCAGCAACGGGTCGACGGGCAGCAACGGGTCGACGGGCAGCAACGGGTCGACGGGCAGCAACGGGTCGACGGGCAGCAACGGGTCGACGGGCAGCAACGGGTCGACGGGCAGCAACGGGTCGACGGGCAGCAACGGGTCGACGGGCAGCAACGGGTCGACGGGCAGCAACGGGTCGACGGGCAGCAACGGGTCTACGGGCAGGCCTTGGGTCTTAATTTTCACAGGAGTGACAAAAATTAAGTTAAGACTAAGACTAAGCTATCACGCGAGCGTCACACAGCGTAAGCTAAGGGGCACGACTTCAGCAAGGTGAGGTTAGGTAGTTTTATACGGTGACCATAATTTTAAATTATGCCTTTTCGAGTAAAATTTGTGATAATAACTAAGTATGGATATTTAAAAAAGCTATAATGACAGAATTAATAACTTTTAGCTCAAACCTAATTCGGTGATTCTTGCTTACAGTCCAGCAGGACTTAGATGGGAATGAAATGAACGAATAGAAGTTATCGTTTGAATCGACCAGTGCGAAAATTAACTTTTTATGGGCTACCATTTATTTCTCAGCTGTCCTATAGGCTCCGATGAAGGCCTAAAACTTTCGTTACTAATACACTCGATTAAAACTCTGACTCCGAAGTGGTACATATGTGTCCCACGAGGTAAATTGCTCATCTACGTACTGGAATATGACAAAAAACATTTCCAATATTTTGGTACCTCTACCGAAATAAATTTTAGTGTAAAAGGTAACATATTATGGTTCAATTGTATTCTTTATACTTTTAAAAACGTTAAAAATGCATTAGAGCAGTAAAGCCGGTTTTTCAAATGACTTCTTCTAGCCTAACCAAACTGACCGCCGCAGCAACCGCACAATCGTAGTCGACGTGTTAAGTTATTCTTGCATAGATTTTCACTTTGTGGGGAAATAACTTGTTGAGACTCGTTTGCATTTCGTGCAATTTTAAGAAGAATGACAATCAGTAGCGAGCCATTTTCTTGGTATCAGGGACGCCAGCAGGCACAGAAGCACCGTGGCTGTGTTGTGCTTCATTTCATCGATTATACCTTCGAACTGCATCAGAAAGAATCGATGCGGCGGCACTTTATGAAAACCCAACAAAAAAAAACTCTGAAAAAAGAAAATCGGATAAAAAATCGAAAAACCCGACAAAAAAATCGGCAAAAATCGATACCAAAACAGCAAGAATGCGATCAAGAAAAACAATTTGAATTGCACAGAAAAAATCCAATGCTACTACATGACAAGCGCGAACTGTTTTCGTTTAAATGCACGTGATTTTTTGAATAAATGAACTCAATGAACAGCGAAGAAAGAATTTATTTTTGCTGGCTGTGCATGTGTTAAACTTACTCGTGTATGTGCAGCATGCGAGGCATCGTCTTTGTGAAATAAAATTGAAATGGAAACTAGCCGCGGAATAAATTTTCCGGTACCTACAAAACTGGACGGTTGTGTTCAAGCAGTGAAACTATTATGCCCTCATGGACAGAGTTTCAGAACTAAAACCAATAAAAAACAACGGTCAATGTGAAGTTTCATGCAATCACGGAAAATAATAATGCCGATCCCAGGAATCACTAAAGGAACACATTTCAGAACGTTTTACAAGAATGACATTCTGCTCGCTGATGCGTTATTTTCGAATAATTGAACTTTGAAGTTGGCCTTGGCGCCAAAGGAAGCGAGCGCGTGAAACGTAATTTAATTAATAACGGAAGCTATTACAAACGTAAAGAGGTTGGGTCGTGAGGGGGAGGCACAGTTCTTCTAGTGAAAATTATAAATAAAGCTTCTAACCCACCCATTAGGGTGACGACCGCAATCTTGTTGACATCGGGTCCAAAATGGCGGCGCCCATGGTGGTCGCCATGTTAGACCCGATGTAAACAAGATTGCGGTCGTCACCCTAATGGGTGGTTTAGAAGCTTTATTTATACTTTTCACTAAAAGAACTGGGGCTACCCCTCACGACCCAACCTCTTTACGTTTGTAATAGGGGGTTAGCTTCCGTTTTTAATTAAATTACGCTCGCTTCCTTGGGCGCGCCACGGCAAACTTCAAAGTTCAATAATTCGAAAATAACGCACCAGCGAGCAGAATGTCGTTCTTGAAAAACGTTCTTAAATGGGTTCCTTTAGTGATTGTTTGGAATATCATTATCAATTTCCGTGATTGCATGAAACTTCACATTGACCAAAACAACTTTAAGTGTTGTACATAATGAAAGACTTAGGGAAGACACGAAATAAAACTGTAAATTAAAACACGCCATTTTATCATGCGGTTACATCAAGCCAGAAGAATTTATAATTTTCAATTTGTATTTTGCAGCACAAAATTTTTTGAAATTATTCATATTTTTTAAAATTACTTAATTTTTTGAATTAATTTTTTAAAACACCAGACTGCTCCTCTGACTAATTTTCGAATCTAAATAAAAAAATCCTTCTACAGAATCTTTCGAAGCAGGCCAAATAATCGACTGGATTTGAAATACAAAGACAGAACACGTCTTTTTCATCTCACAAAGTCTCAATCGAAGTATTTATATCTGTCTACGCCACACGTATCATGGCTACACGAAGAATATTTAATGCTGCATACCACTCAGTCGGTTTTTAATCAAGTTTCTTTTTCGAGAGTAAGAAGTAATCCTCGGGCGCATTTGCTAGCAGTAACGCTATAATTTTAAACTGTAATAAGCACCTTTCGTGTGTTCTCAAATTCGCTGTACAGTTTCAGCTACAGATTGCTACGTTTTTTCTTTTAGTTTACTCGCGATTGTTTTAAAGAAATTCCACAAATGATTTTACCTCGACCGAAGGCGTTAACATCAGACCCAAAAAATAAAACCCAAAATTACGACCGAAAAAATAGAACCCAGTGAGTCTCACCTTCGTGCCCAGAAGTCCGGTCTCATGAGCTGCCCAGAGGGCACGGCAGCCGTTGGGTGCTGGGCATCGGACTTGGGGAGGAAGTGGTGGAGGGGCTTGGTTAGAGGGTGGGGGGGACTAGTTTCAGAGTGGGAGGCGTTAGTTAAAGGGTTAGGGTTACTAGTTACCGAGTGGGGGTTACTAGTCACTGGAGGATTGTTGTTTTGCAGCGACGGTAGACGCGGTTGCGATTTCAGAGGCCGAAACATCGGCGCTTGGACCGCGTTTTGATTTTGCGAATCCATTTTTACTAACTGCGAGTTTTTGCACGTAACAGTCGCAAATTTGTTGTCACTTCACGTAAATTTCAAAGTCCGTTTTCGGCACAATTTTATTTCCAAACACAGTTAGATTTTACCCAACTATGAAAAGCATCTTTTTTATTAGAGCGAGAGTTAGCGATGAAGAGTGTATCTGAAATCCTTGCTTTGATGCTCAATAACACGCACAGATCGCAGTGACTCTTCAAAATAGATATTAATACATGCAAAATATGAAGAAAATTTCAAAGCTTTAAGTAAATACTGCTGAAAATATTTTAAAAAGCTTGAATTTATTTTTAAACGCCGAGCACAGCACTTTCGCAATTGATTACTCAGAAGCAATCACTACAGCAACATTTAGGAACAATCTGAATTTTTTAGCGTGAATTTCCAGACCCTGACCAGGCAGTGCTGGTCAGTTGCTCAAGTTCACTTGAGAAAATGTGGAGGACGATAAAACCAGTTCTGCTAATGAAGGAACGGGGCACCATTTCCACGGACACTTCATTGAAAACTTTTTCCATCGGGTCAGATCATGGAACGAAACTGCTGTTAATAAATCTTCCTTACACCTACTTGCCACAGTTCACAAATTAGTTCTAGAGTCACATTGTTAACAAATTCACAGCGAAAGAGAAACGCACTGCAATGGTTTTCGAAACGCGAGTCGCAGATGGGAACACAGGGCAAGCTCAAAAGGGTCAGGTGGCGAGAGCGTCACATCCTAACACGGCGACAGCTGGAGCAACACTGAGTTGCTCCTGCTCGCATTGGGTGATGAGTTGCTCACACAGAATCACATTGGGTATCTCAGTGTCGGATCGCTCAGTCCGTCGTCGGACGCAGTGTGGGGAGTTCTATGCGTAACGACGCGCGTGACTTTTAACACAATTACGACGTGCGTTAATGGCACGACTCTGAGAAAAAAAGGATGTACTCTCAAGTCACACTCCGCGGCTCATATCGATGGCTTCTTCTTCGAAATGATAACTGTATCCTATAATAAGAAGTAATTTTTACAAAATTTTAAAGACGTTCTTCGTGCAACTTGTAAAATTGCAGGGAGAGAAAGAATGCTGAAATTTAAATCCCGTACATTGATAACGCAAACTTGGGAAAAAATCATTGCATTCCGAGTAATTACAATCAAGCGCATCTCTAAAATTTGGTCAAACCTTAGTTTATAAAAAACTTATCTATTATTTTCTCAAATTTTTGATCACCTCTGTTGAAAATTTGAGAAAAATTGAAAGCATGTTTCAAAATATTTCTTGTTCTCGTTGAACGCACATTTCCATATTTTCGTTGAATTTCAAAATACTTTTAACATTTCTTTCAATATTCAATATCACGTTGCACACAACAGAATAGATGTGATTATATGTAAGTTTAAGCCCCCCTAATTACTACAGATGTGTCCCCAAGAACGAAATGCGGAAAGCCCCACTTCAAACGTAATTAAGGGAACGAGGAATTAATGCGTAAGATCTAACCTCACAACCTGCGCGTGGGAACAGCTGGATTGAAAAAAGTTTATGAAACTACAGAAAAGTTAAAGCTGAAAGTAACAAGGCCGAAAAAAGTTCGCCCTTGAACTGGAACAAAAATTTTTTCGTCTCAAAAGAAAAAGCCTATCCTAATTCAACAGAACGAAGGCCCACCTAACATTCAGATCGGGGCCTTACATCTTCCCCCGAAAGCTCTAATTCCCGTCCATACAAAGTACTGTTGGTGATTTTAAACATCACACCGTCGCTACAATTTAATGATTCATTTAGTTACTCACTCAACTGATGATTTAGCACATTGACTGCGATAGGTTAAAGTAAAGTTCAATATTCAACTCAAATTCAGAGTAAAAAATTGTTAAAAATTTTATAAATAGTAAACATTAACTGGGTATATTAAGTAACATTAATTAAAAAATATTGTTAAACAATTGTCAAATGACCCACCGATGGGTCGTTTCGCAAGCAACGCGTTAAGGACATAAAATGAGCGTCAGAAGCAGCATAAAAGAGAGACCACACAGTCCGGGGCATTGCTGCACCATTATTTCAAATGCGCATCTGCTTATCAATGGAAACACAAAAATATCCAGAACCACAACGGACGTTGAAAGCAAGAAAATTAAATAGCACGTTGAAGAGAGAACTTTAAATTCAAAAAGAATTAGAATAGTTCAGCGTAACATATTTAGTTCAGTTCACAGCTTGCGACGGAGTTTTATTTCCAGCTCCCCCACACTCTCGCAACCCGAGGGTTGGCCTCCTTGCACTCCAGATACCAACACCTAACCGGTACATCGGGTGTTTCTTGGTAGCTCAATTCTCTGTCTTCTTCCTACCCACGTCCTTCATTAAGGACTCGATGAAAAGAGTGTTGCTTCATCGACAGCACTTGAATAAAACGCAAGTTTGAACACTAAATTATTGTGAAAGGTTTGGCGTACGGCATTTTATATCTATTTTCTTTTATCCGTACTTCACATCCATTCCTATATTATATCCTTAAACATCTTTTTAAATCCATTTTTAAATCATAACAGCTCAGTAGTCAGCTAGTGACAGCTCAGCAGTCAGCTAGTGACAGCTCAGCAGTCAGCTAGTTCGATTACTAATCCAAGTCTGTAAATAAAGTTAGATTATGAGTCAAATTTCATTTATCATGGAATGCAAAACTATGTATGTGTCCAGGACTCGTTATCAATGTGGGCAGATTTTCACGAGAGGCAATTTGGTTTTTACGTTTTATTGTATCAGGGCCAGATAATTGCAATCGGTTCACTCCCCCTCACTGATACCAAGGTCACCTGAGCACGTCAATTGCAATATTATAAGTTTTTCTCCGCTAAGACCTCTGGAGTAAAGTTTTATAAACCTTCACAACAACCAGTTTTGGCTCTCTGGACACTGACGGAAGGAAAGCTATAGTTTCACAACAACCACTAAACCGTCGAAACAGATTTTCGATTTGCTTAAATTGCAGATTCACTAAAAAATTTTTTGAAAGCGGAGAGAATGCTAATAAAATTAGTCATTTTATTTAAAAAAAGAAATCGAAAACGTTTCGGAGACCAACTGTGAGTTATTTTTAAATAAAATGACATTTTATTAGCATTTTCATCTCTTTTAAATTTTTATCCACTAAACTAACGCACACTCACGTAAAATTGCACTGTATCGGTTTTTCTAAAACTCGTAGGTATTCCAGGTACTGTTTTGTGCCAGTTCTGCCTTAACCCGTCACTGCACGAATTATTTTCGGAAATAGAAAAATAGCAATGTCAGCACTCGTCTGTAATGGAGTTCAAACTAACTCTGCCGCTGGAGGGGTGTGTCGAACATGTTTCATAAGCTTTTATTTTTTGTAGGGTATGTCTCATTAGCGGTACAAACCGCAGAAATGCACTTGTTTTAATCAATTATTTCTACAAACAGCGAAATTCAGTTTGTGTCATATTCGACACACTATGCAGTGAAGGGTTAAGAAATAGTGCTCGTTGTAGCCGAGTTGTTACAGAACGCGCCCTTCCGTGAAGGTGTAGAGGGTTCGAATCCCGACGCTGTGAGACGACTTTCTTCGTAGGATATAGGGGAAAAACTCAAAGCACAATTCCCCACTCTACCCAGGTGTCGGAAATGGGTACCGGCTTGACCGGGGGTAACCGTCATGGCGTCCTGGTGTTAGTTATGAGGCATTTGAAAAACCAATGTACAAGGTGATGTGTATCAGGCTTGGTTGGAAATGAAGCATCCGTAGATGCCGATGTTTTGGTTGTTTGTTTTGACCCACTGAAACATTTCCAGAACTTGAAATGGGTTCTGAATTTCGTTTTTTATTCAGGGTTTAACATTACATTCAAATACAATGAACTTTTCCAGGCACGAACGAAGGCTCTAGACTCTAAAGTAGCGCTTCGTTTTAAGATTATTACATTGAAAATAAACTGAAATTGTGATGTTTGTGCATTGATGAGTGCATCGCGACATGTCACATTTTAAGTAAGGCTGTTTTCGATGGTCTTTCCTCGAAATACGTAGTTCAAAAAAGTTAAGTAAATTAGGTTAAGCATTACTGAACACCGTAAAATAGCATTGATGATAGTACACCTTAAATAGCGTAGAAGTCACTGAACTTATTCGGGCCCACAAGTAGCTTTACTCAAATGTGTCCATTGTACTAGACTTGAGATACGGTCTAATGCTGTATCACTTTTGGTAAATAAACTGTTCAAAAAATCGAAGTCCGGTGAAATTCCGTATAAAGTCCACGGACTTCGCTTTCCACATTTGATTTACTTGAGTTTGAGGGCTCTTCGATCGCTACATCAGCCCGCGCTGCGTCTGACGGCCGCTGATCAGACCGATGACTTCGCTCTCTATTTTATTGGAGAGAGGATCCCGCGAAATGGAAAGCATTTCCAGAAAATCTCCAGAAAATGACTACGGCTCCTTATTTTTTTGCCAGAGAAATAGAGAAATAAATATCATTTGGGAAAATGAAGTGTAAACATATTGAATAAAATAGAAGATCTCCAAAAAAATTACTACGGCTCCTGTTTTTTTAATTATTTTAGCAGAGAAATAAAAAAATGAGTATCGCTCAGGAAAATAGAATGTACAGCATATTGACTGAAATATGATAGTCATGAGAGAAGCTCTTGAAAAACATTCGGCGGGTGTTGAATGCGCGATCAATACATTCTGAATCTCTGAATCAGAGATTCCAACACGTTTGCTATTAAAAGAATGTTCCCTTTTATATTGGTTCTTCTTCTCATTTTAAGCATTAGATTTCCCAAAAGTCCTAATATACTCTGAATGACCGCATGTGTAGTAGTAGCTAGTTACTGTGTGCTGGATGGCGGCTGGTGTGTGCTTCCAACAGGTACTTCAAACTCAATTCTGCACAACGAAGGACTGTGAAATGATTGTTTGACTGACCCAAGTGTAGGTAGGTTAAGGAGTAAAGGTTATTTTTCGAGAACATGGACGCGCTAAAGGTAATAACTACGATTATTATCCGATCTGTGACTGAGAACTTTCTGGTCTTGACTATGATGGAAGAGAATAAATTAGTTCAAGCCCTCTCAACCATAACTAAGGTGTTCCAAAGAGAGGAAGAACGAAGTCACCATTTATTTTATGGTTAATGGAAACGAGGAATCTTTGCACAAGGAGTGTCACCAAACCCTGCTGATAAAAATGGTAAGATTTGAAGAAGTTTATGAACCAAAACGAAAGTTTGAAAAGAAAGCACTAGGAGCAGAAAAAATGAAGCAGTGAACTGAAAAAAGATGGTCGTGACAAAACAAAACCTTTTCCATTTCGACAAAAAGAAAACGTACCTAATCTCCAGGTCGGGACCACACATCTTGCTCACCCGGAACAATACAGCCTGTAAAGCCAGCGCAACACAGGCAATACAGGCAGCTGCAGCTGTGTATTTAGCAGCTGTATTTCTTTCCGCTCGGCGCACTGCAGCGATACGAGCGGCCGCGTCTGCAGCGGTGCTGGACGGCTGCAATATTGCAGCTGGGATTGCAGCTGGGATTGCAGTTGTAAAGCAACTCAAAAATTATCCCTTTTAAGCTATAACACGCTGACTGCGATGGGTTAAACTGAAGTTCAATTTTCAACTCAAATTCAAAGTTAAAAGTTGTTTGTAATTTTACAAATATCAAGCATTAACTGGGTCCATAAAATACCATACTAAAAGATTGTTCATACTTTTTCAAACGACCCATCGATGGGTTGTATCGCAAGCAGCGTATTAAGTCGCCTAATGTAATAGGTTTGGATTGCGTAAGGGGAGCCAGGTGGATATTTTCAAGCATATTTTTTGCTTGCAAATGAAGAGCAGCAATGAAGAAAATTTCAATGCTTGGTCGTGTGAATGAGTTTACAACTCTAGGTGGTCCTACACACCTGCGAAGTATAAGTGGGCAACTTAGATACGAGTTTCGAACGCGCGATGTGTGATTTAGAGAGAAAATGTGTGAGGCACTCATGCACTTGGAAAAATTTATTGCTTTACATTTAGGAGTGGCTTGAAAAGAACATAGAATTATAATAAAATGGGAAGCTTCCATGTTTTCTAGTTATTCAAGTCACATCGTCATCACGTACGTACAAAAGAAAGAAAGAAAGAAAGAAAAACAGTTTATTTCCAACAAAGTAAGAACATGAAATGTAGATAAATTATTTTTTAAAACACCTGAACACAAGTGGTACACTCACGACTTGTCTTGAGTGAGTCAAGTGGTAAGGTGGTAAGGGGAATTGATCTTAAAGGAAATTATTGAAGCAAATATTTTTAACACGATCACCTCGTTTCAGCGGATGTTAACGGTTGGTTTGGTTAATTTGTAAGTTACAGAACTGGTAAATTGACTTTACTGCTCGAATTTAATTTTATCCTTCTTAATAAAGTGACTTTAAATTTGATTTTTATATTAAACTTGAGTTTAACCTGCCGCATCCCAAGTGGTAGGGGATATTTCAGATGAGAGAGAAGTCATGAAGTTGTACTGATGAAGACAGGTGCAATTACCGTCACCCACATCCACACCCCAAGGCTATTTTCAATCATCGAACCTTGTATGCCGCGAGGAATATACCATGAGGTTTTCAATTGTATACCATGAGGTATTCAATCATCGTATCTTGTATACCATGAGGTATTCAATCATCGTATCTTGTATACCATGAGGTATTCAATCATCGTATCTTGTATACCATGAGGTATTCAATCATCGTATCTTGTATACCATGAGGCATTACGACAAGGAGTAGGAGGTGATGGAGGCAATAGCCATAAAAGGATGATAATGCGAACAAAAGATAAGCCAGCAGAGGTTGTGCCTACCAGACGCGGTGAGCGGTGCTCTCAGATCTCCAGATCATTGGCACGTCGAGACGTAAAGAGAGATAACGCCGCAGACCTCAGCGCTACGCACGACTTGTCTTAGAAGAAACCGACCGCTCGACGTGCTCTAAATTCCTTCCCAATGACTCACGTGAACGAGCAGAGGATCCGCATGTGGAACGCGGAGTGTGATACCCGCTGGAAAATTTTTAACGTTCAAGCAAGTGGTTAAATGAGCTGGATTTTAAAGTTTAGGATTTTAAAAGTTTTGAATACATGATTGGAGGTGTTACTATTGGAGAAGTTTTCCAACTGAAAATACCTGGCGGAAAATTTTGAACTTTCAAGCAAGTTATTATATGGTTGGAAAAGTTTCCCAACTGAAAAAAGTTGCGAGTTTTCACCGAGTGGCGCGGAAACGCTCACTCTACTGCGATAGAATTCAAGATCACTTGCCGCAAAATTGATCTCTTGCAAAGTTGAATAGTCGTTTCGGCTGGTGCTGCTTGGCAAATTTGAACATATTGAATGAGGTCACAATTATTTGTTTGCCGTGAGTCATGAATAAAAAAATTGATGTTCATCGCAGTGTTGTTACCGTCAAGAAATCTGTTAAAGACCGTTCTTTCAACGTTGGTTGTTTGCCTCTTCGAACGTTTCTCATTAAGGAAATAGAAAGCTTCGTATGAGTGAATAAAGATGCTAAAGAACTCTTCCCACAAAAGCTGAGGTAGCTGGGCGCTACTTGCAGCCATTGTTTTCATCAGTAGAATTGGCTGATAGAATCTCCCTTCATTTGCGAACCTTTGGAGCTGCTGGCCAATCCCGATTGTTATTCCAGGCAGCCTTTCCAGCCCGCCTTATTTGGCGATTTTGGTGCGGCTGCCCTCAGTGTTTGGGAATTTGAGTTGACTTTCATCTCTTATCGGCGGTTGCCTCGCAGCTGAACACGTTGGAACTTGAGGGCTGGTGGCCAACACTGAAGGTTTCAATTTCAGGGGCCACTTAAATGTTTGCGTTGGTCTTGTCTGCAAACGATGGCCGAGTTACGCAAACGCTAAATGGTACTAGATAGTCGTGGAATGATGGGAGATTTTAACGTAGGAATGATACGAGAGGTGGTCGTAGGTATGATACGAGGGGTTGTTATAAGAATGATACGAGAGGTTGTTGTAGGAATGATCTAGAGATTGCCGTAGGAATGATACGAGAGGTTGTGGTAGGTATGATACGAGAGGTTGTGGTAGGTACGATACGAGAGGTTGTGGTAGGTATGATACGAGAGGTTGTGGTAGGTATGATACGAGAGGTTGTGGTAGGTATGATACGAGAGGTTGTGGTAGGAATGATACGAGAGGTTGTGGTAGGTATGATACGAGAGGTTGTGGTAGGTATGATACGAGAGGTTGTGGTAGGAATGATATGAGAGGTTGTTTTAAATATGATACGAGAGGTTGTGTTAGGAATGATATGAGAGGTTGTTGTAGGTATGATACGAGAGGTTGTGGTAGGAATGATATGAGAGGTTGCCGTAGGAATGATACGAGAGGTTGCCGTAGGTATGATACGAGAGGTTGTTGTAGGAGTGATACGAGAGGTTGCCGTAGGTATGATACGAGAGGTTGTGGTAGGACTGATATGAGAGGTTGCCGTAGGTATGATACGAGAGGTTGTGGTAGGAATGATATGAGAGGTTGCCGTAGGTATGATACGAGAGGTTGTTGTAGGAGTGATACGAGAGGTTGTGGTAGGAATGATACGAGAGGTTGCCGTAGGTATGATACGAGAGGTTGTAGGAGTGATACGAGAGGTTGCCGTAGGTATGATACGAGAGGTTGTGGTAGGACTGATATGAAAGGTTGCCGTAGGTATGATACGAGAGGTTGTGGTAGGAATGATATGAGAGGTTGTTGTAGAAGTGATACGAGAGGTTGCCGTAGGTATGATACGAGAGGTTGTGGTAGGACTGATATGAGAGGTTGCCGTAGGTATGATACGAGAGGTTGTGGTAGGAATGATACGAGAGGTTGTTGTAGGAGTGATACGAGAGGTTGCCGTAGGTATGATACGAGAGGTTGTGGTAGGACTGATATGAGAGGTTGCCGTAGGTATGATACGAGAGGTTGTGGTAGGAATGATATGAGAGGTTGCCGTAGGTATGATACGAGAGGTTGTGGTAGGAATGATATGAGAGGTTGCCGTAGGTATGATACGAGAGGTTGTAGTAAGAATGATACGAGAGGTTGCCGTAGGAATGCTACGAGAGGTTGCTGTAAGAATGATACGAGAGGTTGCCGTAGGAATGCTACGAGAGGTTGCCGTAGGAATGATACGAGAGGTTGCCGTAGGAATACTTCGAGAGGTTGCCGTAGAAATGATAAGAAAGGTTGCCGTATGTATGATACGACAGGTTGAGGTAAGCAGAAAGTTTCATCGATTTTTTACTGCAATCCTGATTGTAATTCCTCATGTCTTTGTCATCTAAACTTGAGTTCTGTTAGGAAATGTTGCTGCGACTTTTTCCGTACGATGCCAAAATACTCTAAAAGAACAGTTAATGCCATAGAGGGACATCTGGACTAAAATTGCTCTTAGTTTGCGAGTTCGGTTAGCATGGCAGTCACGGAGTGGATGGCTGCAGGAAGGCTCCACTTAAGCCAGAGTTAGACTCTATTCTGTGGAAACAGTTTGAACATTTTAACTATTTCAACCGTTATAACTATTTTAACCGTTTTGCAATTTCAACAATTTTAACAATTTTAACAATAATATTTTAACAATTTTAACAATTTTAAAAATTTTAACAATTTTAACAATTCTAACAATTTTAACAATTCTAACAATTCTAACAATTCTAACCTTTTTAACAATTCTAACAATTCTAACAATTTTACAAATTTAACAATTTCAACAATTCTAGCAATTCTAACAATTTCAACAATTTTAACAATTTAACAATTCTAACAATTCTAACAATTTTACAAATTTAACAATTTCAACAATTCTAGCAATTCTAACAATTTCAACAATTTTAACAATTTTAACAATTCTAACAATTGCATCAATTTTAACACTTTCAACAATTCTAACAATTCTAGCAATTTTAACAATTTTAACAATTTTAACAATTCTAACAATTCTAACAATTTCAACAATTTCAACAATTTTGACAATTTTAACAATTTTAACAATTCTAACAATTCTAACAATTTCAACAATTTTGACAATTTTGACAATTTTAACAATTTTTACAATTATAACAATTCTAACAATTTTAACAATTTCAGCAGGTATAACAATTTTAATAATTTTAACAATTTAAATAATTTTAATAATCTTAACAATCATAAACATTTTAGGTAATTTAAACAACTGTGAAACTTCAACCAATTTATTTACCACAAGAGATTCATCAATAATTGTTTCTTAAGGTTATTACAATGGTCACATTTGAGTATAGCTATTTGTTCACCCAACCTAGTTGCACACTAGACTGGTCAATGAATTAGTTCGCTCCAAGTTCGATGCTTATTGTTATAGCAATAGATACTATGGGCTAAGGGAGAACAGTTTATTCTAGTAAAATACTTACGATCAGACTTATCTATGTCATTAATCAGGGTAAACTACCCTATAGATGAATCATAATCTATACTATAATAAGAGCCGCGTCCGTCCGTCTGTCCGAAGCCAGCCTGCAGTGTGTGATGAGCGTATCTGTGATACAAGCTCCAGCCCTATATATTGTGACGGGCCGTGTTCACGCGGCCTTATCAACTCTCGAAGGATTGTATTTTTTAATTTCTTACGGCCTTTCTCTCATTTCGCCCTCTTTTTTATTTCATATAAAGGGGGATGGACTATATAGTATTCCGATAAAAATGAGGATTCGAGATTCGCTTGGGAGCTTTGTAAGAACTTTTTCCACGGATCTCAGCAGGGATGGAATTTCAAGTCTCGGTTCCAATGAAGAGGAGACTGTGTAGTGGACGAGCTTTTGAATGATGCGGAAGTCTGAAGTTACTTCTATTCCGCGTTATATGACCATGATGGCCAGTTTGTCCAGTTAATAATTGCTTAAGCATTTTGTCGGCATCATTAGTCGATGTTTTATACATGGAATTACTTGTATAATAATATAATTACTTGTTTCTAATAATATTAATACTTGTTTCTCAACTACTTTTAAAATTTTGAATCAAATGAAGGAATGCTTTGAGTTAAGGATCCTTGCCAGGATACACTTCCCAGTCTAACTTTTTCGCCGCCTGCATGCATGTTTTTCGCCACCCAAGTAATTAAATCGCTCAGGCGGCGAAAAACATGCATGCTCCGGCGAAAAAGTTAGATACGAGCATTTTTTGGACAGCCTATTCTCGAGGAGTTGCTACTGAGCAGCGACCGGCACTTGAAGGGAATTGTAAATAATCGTGACAAATGCGTATCCCAAATACGTAATTTACGACTCTGAAAGCAATTTTTCCACATCCCCACCCACATGACGGAGCCATGTCAGAATTTTTATTGATTTTGAACACGCTGCCACTGCGTTTGTATATGTATGTACTGTGGGCCTGTAATTCAGACACCGCTCTGTCACTGCTCTGTCTGGCTGCTATCTTAGCGAAACCGTTTTTGGCACACACTGCCAAAGCAGTACCGTTTTTGGCACACACGGCCAAAGCGACACCGCTTATGGAACACACGGCCAGAGTTTCTCTATTTTTGGCACACTCCGTCAAATCGAGCAACACCGTTTTTGGCGCACAACGCCAACCAAGCAAGTCCTGCAATCGAGTTTGGCGAGGCAGATTTCAGCGGCACATCGGTGTGCGATCTGCCCCTCGAGACTCTTCTGTCAATTTGGCTGAGATGATTTGGGCCCAGCGAGTGAGGGGGGCAGGGGTGTGTGCAGGGGTGTGAAAGGGGGTGCTGGGGGCAGGGGGTGAGAGAGGGGTTGCGGGGGAAGCACTGAGATGCAAGGGGGCATATGAAGCCATGGACTTCCTCAACATTGGGACGTCCCTGCTCGGCCGGGCTTGTGCAACACGAGGGATCTAATTCAACATAAATCAATAAATTCAACATCTCATCTAACATAAATAGCAACGCACCACAACTGAAAGGCCACTAGTGGAGGACAACTAGTGAAGTACTACTAGTGAAGGCCCAAATTGAAAAGGAACTGCTGAAGGGCTATAACTCAAGCACCAACACTGAAGTACCAACACTGGAGTACCAACACTGCAGCACCAACACTGAAGTACCAACACTGGAGTACCAACACTGCAGCACCAACACTGAAGTACCAACACTGCAGTAACAACACGGCAGTACCAATATAGAACTACCAACACTGCAGTACCAACACAGAAGTACCAACACTGCAGTACCAACACAGAAGTACCAACACTGCAGTACCAACACAGAAGTACCAACACTGCAGTACCAACACAGAAGTACCAACACTGCAGTACCAACACTGCAGCACCAACACAGAAGTACCAACACTGCAGTACCAACACAGAAGTACCAACACTGCAGTACCAACACAGAAGTACCAACACTGCAGCACCAACACTGCAGTACCAACACTGCAGTACCAACACAGAAGTACCAACACTGCAGTACCAACACAGAAGTACCAACACTGCAGTACCAACACAGAAGTACCAACACTGCAGTACCAACACAGAAGTACCAACACTGCAGTACCAACACTGCAGCACCAACACAGAAGTACCAACACTGCAGTACCAACACAGAAGTACCAACACTGCAGTACCAACACAGAAGTACCAACACTGCAGTACCAACACAGAAGTACCAACACTGCAGTACCAACACTGCAGTACCAACACTGAAGTATCAACACTGAAGTACCAACACTGAAGTACCAACACTGCAGCACCAACACAGAAGTACCAACACTGCAGTACCAACACAGAAGTACCAACACTGCGGTACCAACACAGAAGTACCAACACTGCAGTACCAACACAGAAGTACCAACACTGCAGTACCAACACAGAAGTACCAACACTGCAGTACCAACACAGAAGTACCAACACTGCAGTACCAACACTGCAGCACCAACACAGAAGTACCAACACTGCAGTACCAACACAGAAGTACCAACACTGCAGTACCAACACAGAAGTACCAACACTGCAGTACCAACACAGAAGTACCAACACTGCAGTACCAACACTGCAGTACCAACACTGAAGTATCAACACTGAAGTACCAACACTGAAGTACCAACACTGCAGCACCAACACAGAAGTACCAACACTGCAGTACCAACACAAAAGTACCAACACTGCAGTACCAACACAGAAGTACCAACACTGCAGTACCAACACAGAAGTACCAACACTGCAGTACCAACACTGCAGTACCAACACTGAAGTATCAACACTGAAGTACCAACACTGAAGTACCAACACTGGAGTACCAACACTGCAGTAACAACACGGCAGTACCAATATAGAACTACCAACACTGCAGTACCAACACTGAAGTACCAACACTGAAGTATCAACACTGGAGTACCAGCACTGGAGTACCAACACTGTAGTACCAACACTGCAGTACCAACACTAAAGTACCAACACTGCAGTACTAACACTGAATCACCAACACTGAAGTACCAACACTGGAGTACCAACACTGGAGTACCAACACTGTAGTACCAACACTGCAGTACCAACACTGAAGTACCAACACTGGAGTACTAACACTGAATCACCAACGCAGAAGTACCAACACTGCAGCACAAACACTGCAGCACCAACACCGTACCCCCCAGGTATCCCCCCCCCTGGCAGTGTACGCAGGGCTCAGACCTGCCCAGGCACCGAGAGCCTAGGCCTCACAAAACAGGCGGCCTAAGCCGATTTAGTGAAACAAAAATCTAAGCATCCAATCTGTGCTGCGCGCAGTTTTGATGGCGTGAGAGTTTGATGCGTTCGAGATTAAATCTTTGATGAAAATGCATTTTTTTGCAGCCGCTCGACTCGTCCCTAAAGAGTAACTTCGTCGCTGCTGCAAGTTGCGCTCTTTTCTTGAAGTCGGTAATTAAGAAGACGCAAAATGCGCTAAGTTGAAGAGGAATTTTACGACCAGCCAAGTTCGGCTCGAGTGGACGTCGACAAGCGCGTCATTTTCATGCCACTTATGTCATCGTACAGTTGGCAGCGAAAGTTCTTCTGTCAGCTTGACTGCCTGCACTAATATTAATAAAACGTTGGATTCATTCAGAAATAAATTATTTGAATTTTTAGCATTTGGCAGCTGTCCAAACTTGCTAACTGGGAACAAAGTGGTGCTGAATAGCCTCCTCGTTAGCTGAATAGCCTCGCTACTGCCGCGGACTTAACTGAACATTAACTCATGTAAAGTCAGTTCTATTATTAAATATTGAAAACGACGAACATTGAATTGAAAAACATTGAACGAAAGCGACATATTGGTAACTTGTTATGTCTAAATTGTGTGGGAGTAAGTCAAGACGAAAATGAAGTGGCATATTTAATTATTGCGATATTTTCAGTATCCTAGATACTCTAGAAGTTTATGCAGATCTGTTCCGATATTTTCAGTATCCTAGATACTCTAAATATCGCTGATTATTTTATCCAGTATTATTACATCAGTGCCTACACTGTGCTCAGTGTAATCATTACCGCAATATTTGACCCGTTCATTGTACACATTTAAGACTCGAGTTAATAGAAACTCGAAGTAGTGATGAAGATTTCTGAGCCGCTTTGGAAATATTTGTAACTTGAACGAGCTATTTTTATAATTTGATTTTGTTTGTAACCATTACTTGAAAGTTTAGCCAAAAATTATCGATTATAATTATTAATTATTATATACGAACAAGTGTATCCATAAATTCATAATTGAATAAACAAATTTAAATATTTTTTGGACGCAATTTCTGCAATGTTATTGCAATGGGAATCTCATTGAACATCAAATTGGTTGTTGCGTGTGTCTGTGACGCTCACCAGGACGCTCAATGACCGTATCTGTGATACGAGTTTCACCAGTGCACAAGTACAAGAATATTTTAATGACGGGTACTGTTGGGATGGATATATTTGTTGGGTCTCCACGTCAGCAGGATTTATTCAAGGAAAATATCAAACAATGTCATTTTTGACGGGTTGTGTGCTCTAGTTTTTTCTAAAAAGTTCAAAACAAGAAATCACGAGACGCGTCTGCACTCGAGCCAGCCATAATCCTGCGGAGCTCCTGGCAACAGAAGGATACAAGGACAGCGAGGATACAGCAAAGGATACAAGATCTAAGCCGCGTCCTACATGCTTCTAATGACTCAGGGAATCTCTTGGCAAGCGCTCTGCCTAGGCCACTTGTCAGCAGCACGCAACTTGTCACGCTTGTCAGGCGACAATCTGATAAGGCAGCGCCGCATTCCGCTCCAGACTGCACTGTCACAGTTCTTGGCAGCTAGAGAATAATGAAGTTTTTAGCGGGGGGAACTGTGGGGGGTGAGAAGGGGGAACTGTAGGCTGGGAGGACTGTGGGGGGATGACTGTGGGGGGACTGTGGTAGGAACTGTAGGCTGTTGGGAACTGTAGGGGGACTGTGGTAGGAACTGTAGGCTATGGGAGGAACGGTGGGAGGATGACTGTGGGGAGGACTGTGGTAGGAACTGTAGGCTGTGGGAGGGACGGTGGGGGGAACTGTGGAGGGACTGTGGTAGGAACTGTAGGCTGTGGGGGGGACGGTGGGTGGAACTGTGGGGGGACTGTGGTAGGAACTGTAAGCTGTGGGAGGGACGGTGGGGGGAACTGTGGGGGGACTGTGGTAGGAACTGTAGGCTGTGGGAGGGACGGTGGGGGAACTGTGGGGGACTGTGGTAGGAACTGTAGGCTGTGAGAGGGACGGTGGGGGGACTGTGGGGGGACTGTGGTAGGAACTGTAGGCTGGGGGAACTGGGGGGGGACTGGGGTAGGAACTGTAGGCTGTGGGAGGGACTGTGGGGGGGACTGTGGGGGACTGTGGTAGGAACTGTAGGCTGGGGGAACTTTGGGGGGACTGGGGTAGGAACTTTAGGCTGTGGGAGGGACTGTGAGGGGGACTGTGGGGGACTGTGGTAGGAACTGTAGGCTGTGGTGGGACTGGGGGGGGGGGGTGAGTGTGGTGGGGTGACTGTGGGGGGAGCTGTGGGGGTGACTGAGGGGGGGTGGTTGAGGGGGGGACTGTGGAGCAGTTAGTCAAGCTGAAGACGACGGGATGTCAAAATAAAAGAATATGTAAACTTGAAATAAACTCCTACATAAACAATGTTAAACATCCTAGCAAGATATTAAAATTTCACCGCACGCTTTTGTTGAGGGACGGCATTTATAGAGTTCAGAAGCTAAAATGCGGCAACCAAATGAATTTGGGAATGAATCGTCAACATTTATGTACTGAAAACTTTGTCTCCATTGAAGAAGGTTTCATAAATTAACGAGTTGAATAATTTGAACAAGCCATTTCTGGTTCAAACTAGACTTCACTGGCTATAAACACAGTAAGCCACGTCACAACTAACTGCAACTGTCGTCAGGACTGCTGCAGTGCTGCAGTGCACTGGAGAACAGTGAACTGTGCAACATGAAACGGGGAACAGTGCTTTGTGAAACAACGAGCTGTGAAACGATCCACTGGCAACCAAAGTGAGTTGTGAAGCCATGGCAGTACAGCAATAAAGTCTTGTGAATCTGTGAAGCTGCACTGCATCACTGCATCACTGCATCACTGCATCACTGCATCACTGCATCACTGCATCACTGCATCACTGCATCACTGCATCACTGCATCACTGCATCACTGCATCACTGCATCGCTGCATCACTGCATCACTGCATCACTGCATCACTGCATCACTGCATCACTGCATCACTGCAGCACTGCATCACTGCATCACTGCATCACTGCATCACTGCATCACTGCATCATTGCTGCACTGCATCACTGCATCACTGCTGCACTGCATCACTGCATCACTGCATCGCTGCATCGCTACATCGCTGCATCACTGCTGCACTGCATCACTGCATCACTGCTGCACTGCATCACTGCATCACTGCATCACTGCTGCTCTGCATCACTGCATCACTGCATCACTGCATCACTGCTGCACTGCATCACTGCATCACTGCTGTACTGCACCACTGCATCACTGCAGCACTGCATCATTGTATCACTGCATCACTGCATCACTGCATCACTGCTGCACTGCATCACTGCTGCACTGCATCACTGCATCACTGCTGCACTGCATCCCTGCATCGCTGCATCACTGCATCGCTACATCGCTGCATCACTGCTGCGCTGCATCAATGCATCACTGCATCACTGCTGCACTGCATCAGTGCATCACTGCTGCACTGCATCACTGCATCACTGCATCACTGCATCACTGCATCACTGCTGCTCTGCATCACTGCATCACTGCATCACTGCTCCACTGCATCACTGCATCACTGCATTACTGCATCACTGCATCACTGCATCACTGCTGCTCTGCATCACTGCATCACTGCATCACTGCTGCACTGCATCACTGTATCACTGCATCGCTACATCACTGCATCACTGCATCACTGCATCACTGCTGCACTGCATCATTGTATCACTGCGAACTGTTTGTCCTCAACCACACCCAGGAGAAATAGTGCAACCACACAACCAAAGAACACACAAACACAAGCAAAGAGCACCTAAGCACAACACAGTGCTTAAATGTGCACGCACACAAACACAAACGTAGCCTGAGAGTACACATGATCGGCACACAAGCACCCAACCCGTCAAACACAGACAAACAGTACACAACCTCAACCAAACTGTAAAAAACATTCAATCACACAGCACACAAGCACACCGAGTACAAAGACTCAACCACACAGCGTTGTCAGGCTATTGTCAGAGATGCCGACTAGTGCTTTGTAATTTCGCGGGAGGAAAAAATAATTCTCTCGCAAATAATCGAACTGGCGTATCACAGATACTTGCGAACCCTATATCCATCACAGATTTCAAAATTCCATAGCCAGAAAATTCTTCGGCTCTAAAAACTTCAAAGCTCGATTTTTATATCGGCTCAAATTTCGCAGCTCGAATTTCAATTCGGCTCTAACTTTCGACGGCTGCATTACCAGCGTGAAAAGCTCCATAGCCAGAAAATTCTTCGGCTCTCAAACTTCAAAGCTTGATTTTTATATCGGCTCCAATTTCGCAGCTCGAATTTCATTTCGGCTCTAACTTTCGACGGCTGCATTACCAGCGTGAAAAGCTCCATAGCCAGAAAATTCTTCGGCTCTAAAACTTCAAAGCTTGATTTTTATATCGGCTAAAATTTCAACTGCTGGAAAATAATTCGCCTCCTGAAAACCTGTGGGCAAGCCCCAACTAATAAATTAAGTCGCCAAAACCTGACTTTCCATTTTCCCTGAAGATATCAGGAAGATCCTTCCGGGATAAGAAGACTCTGAAATTCTGGCTCCCAAGAAGGACCAGCAAAAATTGCAAATATCTAACAATTTGGCGCCCAATGTGGATACGCCTCACCAAACTATTCAACAATTTGGCGCCCGAACAGAAGGACTTGACTCCCTGAAGCAGAAGAAAATAAAGAAGGACTTTGAATCCTGAAAACCAAGAAAAATATAAGAACTTCGACTTCCTGAAGCAAAAGAGAAATTTCAAAATGGATTGCGTCCAACGTGCCCGAGAGTACATGACTGCCCTAGGCCTCACTCCGGAGCAACCAGACTATCGTGAAACCTTTCTTCAAAGAATCCGAATTCTAGAGGAAGCTGAAGAACGAGAACGAGAACGAGCACTAGAAAGAGAAGAACGAGAACGAGCACTAGAAAGAGAAGAACGAGAACGAGAACGAGCACTAGAAAGAGAAGAACGAGAACGAGAAAGAGAATGAGAGAGAGAAAGAGAACGAGAACGAGAAAGAGAACGAGAGAGAGAAAGAGAACGAGAGAGAGAAAGAGAACGAGAGCATGAAATCCAGCTCCAACAACTCAACCAACCAAGGGCACCAGAAGCCAGACGGGTCAAAATACCCGATATCGCTGCTTTCAACCCTGAACAAGAGGGGATCCAAGAATTCATGCAGCGTTTCGAGAGTCACAGCAACGCACTCGAATACACGGAATTTGAGGCTGTTCTCGCACTAGAAAATCTAGTAACGGCTAAGGAAAGAAGACTCATCCAGACATTGGCCGCTGTCGACCGCTACCAATTTAGGGAAATCAAAAATTTACTGCTGGAGTCCCACAAGATAACCCCCGCTAAACTGCGCAGTAACTACTATGAACTGAAGCCTGAGGAAGGAGACAACATGAGTCGATACATCCGGAGATTGGAACAAGCGCTTAACGCATGGCTCACCGGAAGCCAAGTAGAAGAAAACTACGACCAACTGAAAAATTTCATGCTTATGGATAGGGTCTACTCCAGTCTACCGTCTCACCTTGCCACTCAACTCAAGGACAGAAGCGGTAACACCTTAGCGACTCTAGCTGAACAAGGGGACAAATTTCTACAAGCCCGACCCAATACAACTCTCCAGAAACTGTGTGAGAACAGTCTGACGAATAACAAAAACGAAGGTCAAGAATCTTCAGTGGGAAAACTTTCCAGAAGTTCTCAGGTGAATCAAGTTTCTAACACCACAACCGGAAACTATCGACCTTCACCTCCTCAGACCCAAAATTTCAACTATCGACCTCCTCAGAACCGAAATCCCCAGTATCGACCTGCACCGCCTCAGAATCAGAATTTCCAGTATAGGCCAAGGACAACTGGACCAGCTCACGTAGAAGGCAGACCCAACTACTTTAACCGTCCGCCGATGACCTGCAGAACATTCTTCTGTAATCACCATGGAGAAAATCCAACTCATTCTAGCGCGGAGTGCCAAGTACTTAACCCGCAATCTCAGCAAAATACCTCTTCCCGAAATGAAGGAGGTGCGGCCCAACCTACTGCCCACATCAATTATATCGAAGAGGAGTCCCCAGGATATACCCTGCCAACCGTCGAATGCAACCATGCTGCGGTAATTTCGAATACAACCGAAGTACTATTAGGAGAATTAAAAAAGTGCCAAGGCCAACTCAATGATCAACCTGTGGAAATCTTACTGGATGGAGGAGCCACAGCCGTATTTGTAAATAAAGCCCTTGTGCCCGAACAAAATATGTCTAAAAACAAAATCACCGTGAAGCTAGCTGACAGCCAAACTTTCGTAGCGCCGTTAGCAAACGTAAAACTTGACTGCCCATATTATCGAGGCAACATCACAGTCGTAGTGATGGAAAACCCTGCAACCGACATAATCCTAGGACGTGTGCCAGGAACTACATCCTTTGAAGAAGAACACACGCCTCCTATCATTATTGAAACCTCTCATGTCACTCCAAAAGCGAGTGCTAAGAGAGAAGAAATTGAAAATTCCGAAGAATCAAAACAGCGGCTAACCAACAAGGAAAAGTTCATTGAACTACAGCGTAACTTTGCTCCTTCAAAGCAGCTCTTCAAGAGAGCCGATGATATAACAGAAGAAATTAAGAAAGATAGCGGAATCAATACGTACGAGCCTCACAAAGGAGTTCCTTATCGAAAGACTTTCCAAATTGGCCACATCAACTCTGACAAGGAGTTTCTGCTGTATGGGAAGGTGCTTGAGCCAACCAAAGAAGAAATGGAGAAATTAGAAAGTGATGATCGTAATACACTAAAATCTGGCATGTGCGATAAAGGTCTACACCTAAAAAGACCAAGGCGTCCATGGCCACCGGCATCTACGGTAGACCGCAGGACACCCTGGCCTCCAAACAGCAGCTGCTGCCAGAAAACGACGAATGCGTTCCGAGCTCGTCATCTCAAAAAGATCAACAAACAAAACTGGCGACCAGATCAGCGATCAAACTGGCGACCAGATCAGCAATCAAACTGGCGACCAGATCACCGATCAAACTGGCAACCAGATCAGCAATCAAACTGGCGACCAGATCAGCAATCAAACTGGCGACCAGATCACCGATCAAACTGGCGACCAGATCAGCGATCGAAAATTGGCGACCATGTCATTGACCAAAATTGGCAACCAAGATCAACGATGCACCTTGGCTACCATCGACCTCTTAATATCTGCAACAAGCTGGTAAACTAAACCGACGAGGGCTTCATACTTCAGCCTCTTCCAATTTAAATCGGAACATATTCCGGGAATGGAGAACCATCTCGCCGACTTCTTATCGCGCTCTCCCAACCAACCAGAACTGGATTCAGCCTCTTCAGAAGAGAAAGGACAAGACTGTTCCTGAGCTGTATTAGAATAAGTGTTTCTAATTCTTAAGAAATATTCTTAAGTATTCTGTATAAGCTATCTGATGTACATATGTACCATTATATTCATTTATAGGTTAAAAAAAAGGCACAGTCGACATCTGGCTTAATAGCATGTTCGCGACATTACTTGCAGTAATGTCTTCTCGGTAAGGGCGTGTCAGGCTATTGTCAGAGATGCCGACTAGTGCTTTGTAATTTCGCGGGAGGAAAAAATAATTCTCTCGCAAATAATCGAACTGGCGTATCACAGATACTTGCGAACCCTATATCCATCACAGATTTCAAAATTCCATAGCCAGAAAATTCTTCGGCTCTAAAAACTTCAAAGCTCGATTTTTATATCGGCTCAAATTTCGCAGCTCGAATTTCAATTCGGCTCTAACTTTCGACGGCTGCATTACCAGCGTGAAAAGCTCCATAGCCAGAAAATTCTTCGGCTCTCAAACTTCAAAGCTTGATTTTTATATCGGCTCCAATTTCGCAGCTCGAATTTCATTTCGGCTCTAACTTTCGACGGCTGCATTACCAGCGTGAAAAGCTCCATAGCCAGAAAATTCTTCGGCTCTAAAACTTCAAAGCTTGATTTTTATATCGGCTAAAATTTCAACTGCTGGAAAATAATTCGCCTCCTGAAAACCTGTGGGCAAGCCCCAACTAATAAATTAAGTCGCCAAAACCTGACTTTCCATTTTCCCTGAAGATATCAGGAAGATCCTTCCGGGATAAGAAGACTCTGAAATTCTGGCTCCCAAGAAGGACCAGCAAAAATTGCAAATATCTACAATTTGGCGCCCAAAGAGGATATTGTCAAAACCAAATATTCAACAAGCGTACAAGCAAACAAGCACACAATCACGCAAGCACTCAACCACACAGAGCACAAACACACAAGCACATAAGGATGCAAACACGTAGCACATAGCAACCTCCAGATAAGCACATGACGGACATGATCTAATAAGCACACAGCAAACACAAGCACACAAGCACAAACCCCAGACTTCACCCCACATATTCCCCCAAGTGCTGCACGCGGGCACAAAAAATAAAGGCTGTAGGCCGTATTGATTTGGCCGCAGATTTGGGCAGAGCGGATCGCATTACGCGTGCCGGGTCGTGAAGTGAAAATCTTTCGTAGTGAGATGGTCTTTGTGTGTGAGTGTTTGTGTGTACGTGCTCACACACACATACACGCTCACACACACGCAAACACACGCTCTCACTCACTCACATAAACGTAAACACACACACACACGCTCCCACTCACTCACACAAACGTAAACACACACATACGCTCCCACTCACATACACAAACGTAAACACGCAAACACACACATTTTCATACACACAAACAAACACACACATATGCACACACGCACACACACACAAACTGTGTGTTCTGTGTGTACAGAAGGTTTTAAGGGTTCTCGTATGAGTGTGGATGTGTGAGTAAGACATCAGAAGGACCTACACATGTGTGCATTATCTTCACTGCGCCTGCATTCATCTGGAAGATTCTTTCAAAATCCTCGCCGAGAATACCATCAATGTGTTCGGTACAATTTTTTTTTAGAACAATTCTTCTCTATAAGTTCACGAATAATGCTGGCGTCTATTTGAACCTAGACCATCCGATCTCCTTCACTGAAAACATTTAAATAAAATTTGTTAAGTGTACTTTTAATAGACTGTGTACTAGGAGAGCAACTTGAGAATTAATGATATTTATTCCCTGTATATCCCAAGGAATAAATAATATTTACTCATAAACATTTATTCATAATAAATTATATTTACTCATAAATATTTATTCATAATAAATATTATTCATTCATACACATTTATTCATCAGTTGCTGTTCTATATATACGAACCGCGACACCGAGGCTGCAAACATGAGCGGAGTCAGACATGTGTTAGCAAGCAACAAAATAAGCCGAGTCACGCCAAATCTCAAGTCCGCACACTCCCGACATAAGATGTGCAATTCAGCAATATTATCCAAAAGTGACAGACGTGGCGGCTCGCCTGAGCTGTAACAAATAAAATTAAAATATTACCGAGAGCTTTCTGGCCGGTGGCTTTGTGATGTTGCTGATGGTTGTTCGGCATCACACAGCTGCACCCCACAGCTGCACCACACAGCTTCACCACACAGCTGCTGCAGGTACACAATACAGCTGCTGCAGCTCCACGCAAAGCTGCTCAGTATACAACAAATCTCAGTATAAGCAGCACGTCAGGATCACGTCGATGAGATCACAATCTGCTCCCTAATTAGCGACGTGCTCCCAACGCTGATGTTATCTACTGATGATGTACTTGTGTTGTATATACGAGCCGAGGTGTGTGTGTGTGTGAAGAATGCTGGGTGTCTTTATAAAATGTACTCATCTTATGAGACTCATGATTACTCATATATCTTTATTCATGTGTTATTTTTGTATTCTTTTACCAGTTGTGTTACGGAATTATTCCTATACCCATTGCGTAGCGCCGGATGATCTTGATTATCCTGTTTTTTTTACAGCTATTGATGTATTGAGATGTAATACCCTGAACGGTGCTTATCGTTTGTGACGGTATACAAGATACGAAGACCAGCGAGCCCGTTTCTACTGTAATATAATGGACGTTGCCCGTCGTTTGTGACGGTATACAAGATACGAAGACCAGCGAGCCCGTTTCTACTGTAATATAATGGACGTTGCCCGTCGTTTGTGTCGGTATACAAGATACGAAGACCAGCGAGCCCGTTTCTACTGTAATATAATGGACGTTGCCCGTCGTTTGTGATGGTATACAAGATACGAAGACCAGCGAGCCCGTTTCTACTGTAATATAATGAACATTGCCCGTCGTTTGTAATGGTATACAAGATACGAAGACAATCGAGCCCGTTTCTACTGTAATATAATGGACGTTGCCCGTCGTTTGTGATGGTATACAAGATACGAAGACCAGCGAGCCCGTTTCTACTGTAATATAATGGACGTTGCCCGTCGTTTGTGTCGGTATACAAGATACGAAGATAAGCGAGCCCGTTTCTACCCGACCCAGCGTCCGAGAATTGATGGTTCTATTACGCGGTGCCCTGCGACCTGCGGAGGTAATTAGCCCGTTATGCCACGCCGTCGGTAATACGCTATGGCGCGTAATTACTGCCATGACCACCAGTTGGCAGGGGTGATGGCTCTCGTTAAGAGGTCCTTACGACCTCACATGACCTCGGATCACAAAATTGACCAATCACGATCCGCCAATTCGACCGAGATTGCCCGTAAACAACCGGGGGAAAGCACTACTTGGCTCAGAGTAAAGTATAGTGGGGGGGGTAAAGGAGTTTGTAAATTGCGATCATCTTAATCCGGAGAAAGTTGAGACGACGTTTTTATCGTCGAAAGGTAGTCTCACGTATATGATAAATTGCTCGCATATTTTCAAGATTTTTGGACGCACATATTTGTTGTGTACATACAGAATGCAGATATGTCTACATGTATATGCAAATGATAAAAAACTGATATACATACATATACATGTTTATATATTCATTGCAAATCAACCCAAGGAGGCCATTCGGTGCGCATATTGCAGCTTGGGAGGCTGCTTAAACTGAGGGACGGTAATTTTGAATAACTTTCTTTGAATAATTACTATTGGAGAGTATGCGACCAATTTGCAAATATCTCCAATATAATTCTCGAAGAAAGGGATGTCAATGTTTCATTTCGATTTAAAAAATTTTATTAAAAAAAATAAAGTTTTTGGCTGTTCAAAACCCCGGCACATAAAGCGGTCGTCTGATATCACTTGCCCAAAATTCGCTGCATTATGTTTTAATCAATCAATCATGGTAGGTTAAGATGAGTTAAGTTAGGCTATGCCAATTATTATTTTCAAATTTTGGGATAAAATAACATAGATATTAAATATACGTACACACAAACACATCGAACATTGTTTGAAGTGAAGGAAGATCATACTTTCAAAAACTCAGGTTTTACAATTCTGGATTCAACTTCCAATTTATCCGATCTCCGCATTTTACAGTCGATGTACATTCAAAAATCCGTCCGTCAATAAATGAATGTGATATGGCGGTGAAACTTTCCATTGTTTGTTTAAATTTTCTATAGTTTTTGTTTTATTAAGTCTTTTTAATTTCAATGTCTTATATCCGGTTTAATCAGAAGATATAGACACAATGTTTTAATATACTTCGATTTATTACATTTCAGAACACTAAAGACGAATTTTTTTTGTTGTTCGAAACGATTTTTTATCATAATATTCTTAGCCACGTTGGTTATCCTTTTTATCCTAAATGTGAGATTTTCTAGGAATCAGTCTATTTCATTTATTTTGTGCAATATATACATAAACTTTGTAAGGTATTTTAAAAAAATATTTGAGAATGAAAGTAGTTAAAGGCCTAACTTATTCTATGATGACTAACAAAGGACAGAAGACCAATTTAATCCGTAGCAGCTGAGATGCAGAATAAAGAAAATATGTAATTAACAATTTGTGAAAAATTAAACTGCTGACAAAAATGCGCTCATCAGCCCGTACTCGACAGAGGCCACTCGCCCAGCTGACAGGACGAGTGGCATAAGTCCAGCTGACTGGACGAGTGGCACAAGTCCAGCTGACTGGACGTGTGGCACAAGTCTTGCTGACTGGACGAGTGGCGCAAGTCCAGCTGACTGGACGAGTGGCATAAGTCCAGCTGACTGGACGAGTGGCATAAGTCCAGCTGACTGGACGAGTGGCATAAGTCCAGCTGACTGGACGAGTGGCATAAGTCCAGCTGACTGGACGAGTGGCATAAGTCCAGCTGACTGGACGAGTGGCATAAGTCCAGCTGACTGGACGAGTGGCACAAGTCCAGCTGACTGGACGAGTGGCACTCGTTCAACGCAGCACAAATTTTTACAGTACAAATCGACGCAACAAAAACAAGCGTAACAGAGATCAGCACTACACAGATCAGTGCAATACAAATCAGCACAACACAAATAGCCCAACACAAACCAGCACAACACAATTCGACAGACCAGAACACAATGCCTCTGCAAAATACAACTCAGTATCACTTGCACTGCCGCTCACAGAACATTTGAGGGCATATCAAGGTTCTCAGGCTCAGGCGTAAAGATCCTGGAGATACGCCGGTGTCTGGCGAGGGGAGAGTTGCGTGAACGACTTCATAGAGCGGCGCCGGCGGCCGTTAAGGGTACAGATCTGGCGATTGTGGAGCACCGAGACGGTTTGTTAACGCGTTCTTTAGCGGGGCATCGTCAATTTCTCCTTCCGAATTCCTGCCAAAGTAGAGCTGCTGCTTCTTTTTTGCGGTTGTTATCCTGCCAGAGTAGAGCTGTTGCTTCATTTTTGCTGTTTTAATCCTGCTTAATTAGAGCTGTTGCTTCATTTTCGCTGTTTTAATTAATCCTGCTTTATTAGAGCTGTTGCTTCAATTTTGCTCTTTTAATTCTGCCAAAGTAGAGCTGCTGCCTCTTTTTTTGTGGTTTTAATCGGGCCAAAGTAGAGCTGTTGCTTCATTTTGGCTGTTTCAAAGGATTTTATAAAGTGATTCCGCTTCAAAGGTGCTATTGGAATTGCCAGTTCAGTAGGTGCTACGAAATTTCTGTAATTTTTTTTAAATGACTGAAGCGAAAGGAAAATTACGATAGTGTGACAGCAGATTGGGATGGAGTGAAAGAACTAAACAGACCTCACTTTTTAGACAACTCAAGCCTACTGCATGCAGCGCACGACTGATGGAGAACCCAAAGCGGTTCTTGACCTAAATTATCATGTCTTAGATGCTCTTATTTTGTTACCATTTGATTTTCAGAAACTAAATCTGTCCGCCAAATCGTAATTCATGCCCAAGGTTTCGTTTCATCTCTTCTAAGTCTACCGCTACAAGTTGTTTTGAATTTCATGTCAACGATGTCACGTATCTACCGTGGGTAGATCAAAGGTTCTATTTACCTCGGACATGTCATGGGTACGTCAAAGGTTTTAAAATCTTCTTTAAACATGAACGTTTTCTGATCAAAGCATTCACTTCGAGCCAAATTAAGGTAAGTTCATAGGTATACTTCAAAGGAAAGGACAACATTTCTAAAATAGCGGGGCAATTCCACGTGCTCTCAATGCAAGAAGACCATCAGGCAGAAATTGGAGTTGCAGAAGGCAGCGTATCGGCCTTCATCTTGATGGGGCCAATAATAGAGCGGCGTCACTGCGCAAACTTTGGCCAACGCGCGAAAACTTCTAATCAAGTCTTCCAGCCAAAGTTGGTACAGCTCGCCGGTTTATGTGGGGCAGTTTCCAAAGAAAAACTTTGCCTGGAAAGAGGCCAAGTCGATCTTGTATGGCACGGGCAGTTGGTTGTGTGTGCGGCAGTTGTGTTGTTTGCTGACGGCTCCGTGATGTGACTGTTTCGCCGCAACACCGCCGCCCCACCGCCGCTCCACCGCCGACCCACCGCCGCCCCACCGCCGCCACAGCACCACCCCACCGCCGCTCCACCGCCGCCTCACCGCCGCCACAGCGCCACCCCACCGCCGCCCCACCGCCGCCACAGCACCGCCCCACCGCCGCCCCAACGCCGCCCCGCCGCCGCCCTCAGCGGGTAAATGATCATGGAGGATTTCTTTTGAAAATCATGCGAATTTTTTTTGAAAATCCTGCGAGTTTTTTTTAAATAAATCGAGTTTCTTCTGAAGATCATACGAGTAAATTGATAGGAGATTAAAAACTGAGCGATGTCATTGCGTAGCATTTTTCATACGATAAATTTGTGTCGTTAAGTTATTTTTCCCGATGGAAACACTTATTGCATTTTGTGAAAATGACTAAACAGAAAAGGGGAAAAATGTGCAAGAATGAAGAGGGAATGCTCTTTCTCAACCTCAAAGGCTATCGTTAAAGTGAAAGCCTTTAAAACTCCTCCCTGGAAAATGCCTTGATTCAATCAAACAATATTCTTGAAACTATCAAATAGTGATTCAATTGGTTAAAAATTGTATTGTTTACGATGTTTTTTGTTTTTGATTGTTTTTTTTTCACGATGCGTGTATTGCCTTTGAAAAATCCTTAGGTTACCGGAAAAGGCCCACCTTATTTGTACTGCTCTCGCGTAGCATAGATAAGCAGCAAGTGGCTCTAGGCCTGCCAGTGTATGCATAGGCCTATCGCATGTATAGGAACATGCGCATAGATGTGAGGACTAAAGTGTAATTCTTATACAAAATCTACCTTTCCAAGTGCAGGACCCAAATTGGTTAAAAAATCCTAAAAAATTGCTCAAAACGTGATTTTATCTACAGATGTCCGCACTGCTTATATCTTCATCACGAAGAAGCGATCCAGTCGTTAAACAAACAACAAACATCGGCATCTAAGGATGCTTTATTCCCAATCAAGCCTGATACATATCACCTTGTACATTGGTTTTTCAAATGCCTTATAACTAACGGGACGCCATGACGCTTTACCCCGGTCAAGACCGGTACCCATTTCAGACACCTGGGTAGAGTGGGGTATTGTGCTTGGAGTTTTTCTCGGATATCCAACGGAGAAAATCATCACCCAGTGCCGGGATTCGAAGCCTAGACGCCTTCAAAGAAAGGCAGGTCCTTAAATCACACGGCTATGACCAGCTTAAAGCATATGTATTAAAATATTTTCCCGGCAATGGTCATCAGCATGGAGGCATTCCTTGAATATAACTCAACAGAAGCGCATCCCGGCATGAGGTTTGCATCACAAATGACAGACGAGAACTTCTGACCAAGTAGAAAAGATGCCGAGTCTTTTCATCACTCACAAGAAAAAGGAAAAAAAGAAAAACCGTTTATTTCCAAAAAGGTTGGCACACGAGATACATGACAAACATATTGGCTTTTAAAAAATTTCTTAATGTAAGACGTCCTTAGACAAACGTACTATACGAGGAGTACTAATAGAGACACTATACGTGGTCTACTAATAGACTAACCATACGAGGTGTACTAATGGCACTAGCTCTAATAGAAACTAATCAAGACTTACCAAAGAGTCCAGGATTAGCGTATCCTCCTTATCCTCCTGCTGCCCCCATACTCTCGGTACTCTCCTTATCTTCCAGCTGCCCCCATACTCTCGGTACTCTCCTTATCCTCCAGCTGCCCCCATACTCTCGGTACTCTCCCTATCCTCCAGCTGCCCCCATACTCTCGGTACTCTCCTTATCCTCCAGCTGCCCCCATACTCTCGGTACTCTCCTTATCTTCCAGCTGCCCCCATACTCTCGGTACTCTCCTTATCTTCTAGCTGCCCCCATACTCTCGGTACTCTCCTTATCCTCCAGCTGCCCCCATACTCTCGGTACTCTCTTTATCCTCCTGCTGCCCCCATACTCTCGGTACTCTCCTTATCTTCCAGCTGCCCCCATACTCTCGGTACTCTCCTTATCCTCCAGCTGCCCCCATACTCTCGGTACTCTCTTTATCCTCCTGCTGCCCCCATACTCTCGGTACTCTCCCTATCCTCCAGCTGCCCCCATACTCTCGGTACTCTCTTTATCCTCCTGCTGCCCCCATACTCGGGGTGCTCTCCTTATCCTCCTGCTGCCCCCATACTCTCGGTACTCTCCCTATCCTCCAGCTGCCCCCATACTCTCGGTACTCTCTTTATCCTCCTGCTGCCCCCATACCCTCGGTACTCTCCTTATCCTCCAGCTGCCCCCATACTCTCGGTACTCTCTTTATCCTCCTGCTGCCCCCATACTCGGGGTGCTCTCCTTATCCTCCTGCTGCCCCCATACTCTCGGTACTCTCCTTATCCTCCAGCTGCCCCCATACTCTCGGTACTCTCCCTATCCTCCAGCTGCCCCCATACTCTCGGTACTCTCCCTATCCTCCAGCTGCCCCCACACTCTCGGTACTCTCCTTATCCTCCATACAAAGAGGCGGTAAGGAGAGTAGCAAGATAGGCTCCTTCAAATCTCCAGGTTTGCTCCTCGACAAAAAGTTACTCGGCTTGTAGCGCTGAGTCGCGGCTTGAGAACGATTGGCTCTCGACTCAGAGGATTTGGAGGGCGAGCTGCTGAGCTGAGCAAGCCATAATTTATGGTGCTTCCGAGGATTTATGGGTAGGTGCTATAAATTGTTGTGTGGCAGGCCTGGTATTGAGGCCTACGGAGATGTGGCGGAGATGTGGCCAGCCTCCGGCGCTGCTCTCCGATGTGGCTTTGTTATTCTAACATTCGGCTGCGGCTGGTGAAACTGAAGTTCAATATTCAGTTCGAATTTGAAGTTATTTTCTAGCTCTATTTTTGATAACTCTTTGACTGCGGTATATATATCAGCAGCGTTATGAAAATTCTCTCCGCATGCCACCGGTGGCTCACGTCGCAGTCAAATGTTAATGTTGTTTTCTGGCTTTATTTTTTCTAACACTTTGACTTCGGCAGGTTAAACGGAAGTGTAAATTTAATTGTTGAAGTTCAATTTTGAAGCTGCTTTGCGGCTTTTCATAAAACACTTCGAATGCTGCAGGTAAAACTGAAGTTCAATATTCAAACCAAATTTAAAATCAGTTGTAGCATGCTATCTTGAAAATATTAAACATGAACTGAACAGTGTTTTTCATTTAGTTTTTTGAAGTATTTTCTTAAATTGAGTTTGTGACTACTGGTCGGTGAGCAGCATAATAAAAACTCCCTCAGTCAGATACTACTTACGTTAGATATTTCTCACATCAAACTTGAGCACACAATTAACGCTCAGATTTGCGATTCTCCAGGATTAAATTTTGTGAACAAAAACTTTCAATTTCTAATTTTGGCATTTAAAAAACCGAAAAAATAAGGTTGAGTAGCCAAATCGACAAAATAAACTTCACTGCTGGATGTACCGCTACCACGACGCGAGGTGTTTGAAAACCAATGATGTCAACCACGAATGACTGCGTCTGAAACGTTTCTAACACCGTAGAAGATTAAAAATCCCAGGTACTATTTTTTCCATGTTTTTTCGGGAATATTTTTCTGTGAGAATATGCGGAGTTTTTCAAATAATTTCTGGGAAGGGAGAGGGAGGGGGGGGGGGGGGGGGGGGAAGGGGAAAAAATGTGCTAGGAGTGAGTGAAGAGGAATGTTCGCTCTCAACCTTAAAGGCTATCTGTAAAGTAAAGGGAGAGGGAGGGGAAGAGGGAGAGGGGGAGAGAGAGGGAGAGGGGTAGGGGGGAGCGTAACCTCCAATTAATTTACCCAGAACTGCGCAGGTAAACAGTTCCTGCCTGCAACTTTTGCAATTAGAAACTAGGACGTGCGGTAGAAAAAAGTAATCACGAATAGAAGGATATTTGTTGGCGGTGTGCGTCGTGTGTCCGGGCACACGGCACTCAGGCACGGCACTCAGGCACGGCACTCAGGCACTGCACTCAGGCACGGCACTCAGGCACGGCACTCAGGCACGGCACTCAGGCACGGCACTCAGGTGCCGTGTTCAGAAGGTGAGTCGTACACCCTACCTTGTTTCTCCTACCGTGGCCGTGATATGAGTCACCATACAACGCTTTATATATTTTACATGAACGCCATTGTCATCACTTCTCGCCATTTGGGCGAAATGACAATGAAGTAATAACAATGGAAAGGCGAATGGAAAGCAAGGGTCACGGAGGGGTTGTTGAATAACTACACTTGGAATTTGCAAATAAAACTCCAGATTTTGAGGATAAAAAGGGTTCCGAAATTGAACTTTCATCCAAGTGGCGAGAAGTGATGGCAATGGCGTTCATTTAAAATATGTATGTAAAGCGTTGAGGTGACCCATATCACGGCCACGGTAGCAGAAACAAGGTAGGGTCAAACCGTCTTTTTTTGTCGACCGCGTGGTAGTGCTGACGACACGGCAACGCACCAATAGTAGCGCTCATATTGCATCTGTCAACACTGCTAGCCCTAAATCTGGGTCCACTATTGGCAAAACGTCATGTCGCAATGGTGACGTCATAAAGTTTGTTTGAAATAAAGCCTTTCTATTGGCTAGTCGAACAAGAGGAGGTGTATTTTCCCCCATAGAAATGACCCTACCTTGTTTCCTCTACCGTGGGTACGGCATTGAAACCACCAGTAGAGATGCGATAATTGGCTACCCAAGACAGGCGAGGCTCATTATTGGCTAACGAGCCCAGCCAATTAGCTGTAATTAGGCTCCAATGAGATGGGATCGGCAGCTGAGGTTAAATCCTTTGTTGTTACGGGGCGACACCGTCCACATTGTTTACCCATCGTTTTTATACGGTATAAATAAAAACATGCCATTACGTCGTTAATGTTACGGTGATACAAAAATATAAATACGGTTAATAAAAAAATATATAATATTAGTAAATACTCTAAGATTAACACTTCCATGCTTACGAGATGTTCTCGTAAATTATGGGGATGCAGATCAAGGAAGATGGTTCATGTGATTTAATTCTTTTCGAAGCAGATTTATTATTTTCGAGGCAAAATTATTATTATTTTTGGAAGCAAAATTATGAATTCGAAGCAAAATTATTATTTTCGAGGCAAAATTAATGTTTCTGAAGCAAAATTATAGATTCGTAACAAAATTATTATTTTCGAGGCAAAATTAATATTTCTGAAGCAAAATTATAAATTCGTAACAAAATTATTATTTTCGAGGCAAAATTATTATTTTCGAGGCAAAATTATTATTTTCGAGGCAAAATTATAAATTCGAAGCAAAATTATTATTTTCGAGACAAAATTATTATTTCTGAAGCAAAATTATAAATTCGTAACAAAATTAGTATTCTCGACAGAAAAAGCCCATAAGTTGGCAGCACTGCAATATGAACACATTCCTTGAAGGCATTGTCTCCACAGTATGTTGCCACTCAAGCGCTCTGTTGCCGGGAGACAGCCTAGATTAAGCGATCATTGTTCACTATAGCAGGCAGACGACATCAATGTTTTTCATTCATAGATGTTGATAAAAGAGTCTATGCATTCCTAATTTAAATATCCTAGTCGCTGACGTTGGAGAACTGAAATTTAATCTCTCTCTGCTTGTTTACGCAGCTTGTGCTCTTCGAAGTTCATTGTCGAGTGGCAGTCACTTCCTCGCTGTGATGTCGGTGACTACATGATGGTGGTGTCAGTTTAGTGATGGTGGTTGTGATGACGGTGATGCGAGTACAAAATGCGCACGTTGAAGGGTTATACCAAATTCACGATGTTCATAAGTAGGCAACATTACCATATTCAATTTACGCGCCTACAGTTCGGCAACATCGCGGTATCCAATCTACGCACCCGGCTTCCCTGACAGCAACATCGTCACATCCAATTTACGACATTACAACATCGCGGTATCTAATCTACGCACCCGGCTTCCCTGACAGCAACATCGTCACATCCAATTTACGACATTACAACATCGCGGTATCCAATCTACGCACCCGGCTTCCCTGACGGCAACATCGTCACATCCAATTTACGACATTACAACATCGCGGTATCCAATCTACGCACCCAGCCTCCATGACAGCAACATCGTCACGTCCAATTTACGACATTACAACATCGCGGTATCCAATCTACGCGCCCGCAACATCGGACACATGACCAGATGCCGGAGCGGCGGATTAGGACCGCAGGTTCAGCTCGGAGGGAGGACAAGCCGCCGGATTATCGTGAGGGGAAACTTGCTTTCAAAAGAATTCGAAATGATTTGCTGAGTGGAGCTGAGGCTGCTCATGTAAATGATAGCCGCGGGTTCGAGACACAGGCTGGCCACGTGCGGGCTGTCGTGTTCATACCGGATTGAGACATGCAGAGTTAGACCCCCTCGTCTGCTGCAGACAAACTTATTGGCGCGTTTGGAGTTCTTTTTTATTTATTTTAAATTTGAACAATGTAGTTCAGAGTATAGTTTTGAAGTTGTTTTGCTAACAGTGAAGCCGATCAAAAATATTTACAAGTCTTTGGTCGCACGTGCGAATGTTGTGTGGTTTGAGAACCCGTGCGCAAGTATTTGCTATTACAACAGTTGAGTGAGGGTAAAACGAGTGAAAGAAAGAAAGAAAAAAAAGAAAAACAGTTTATTTCCAATAGAGATGGTACAAAAGTACCATCATTGGTTTAAAATATCTTAAAATTAATACACTTAGATGACACACACACACGAGTATTGTAAAACTCGTGTCACTAGTCGAAAAGAAATGATTGAGGGCAATGTACTCCTAATCTAGCTTAATCTACATTTGATAATACATGTAATGATAATTATAAGAGATAACATAATTTCATGGACGATGCATTTTCATTGTGGGGTGAAAACACTTTTGACAGTTTACATGTACATGACATAAAACTTCGCAATTCGTGACGCCAGGAAATAATATATGAAATCGCTTGTTTCGGTCAATGTTCACAAGTGTCATTTTAAGGAAACATGAAAAAATATATATATATATATATATATAAATATACATCCACATACACACATACGTACATACACGTATGTATGTGTGCATATATCCATACACACACACACACACATACACATACATACACACATATATATATATACATATATACATACATATATATACATATATGTACACATAAGCATGAGGACCAAGAAGATTATAAGTTTTGTATTTCTGATTCAACTATTTTAACATAACGGTCATTAGTTAATAAGCATTTTATTTAAATATAAATGGATGATCGCACAACAAATGTATAGTTTTTACATGAATGCTTTACAATTGTAGTATCTTGGAATTTCAGCAAGATATAAGGTTTTCTGTACAGAACTTGAAGATCGATTTGCCTAGCCGTAAACCAGGCAAGAAGAGGATAGCAAAACGAACAGCAGGACTACTGGTATTGTACTGATCTCTAGTTCACACAGCTTGCTCTTAACCCTTTAACGCCCCAGAGGACACCAGTGTCCTCTTTCAAAATTCCCCTTCAATATATTTTATTTCTTATTCAATTAGTTCCCTAATGTGTTCTTTGAAGTTCTCTGCCGAGTGGCAGTTCTTATCCCATCCTGATATCGGTGACTGCCAGATGCCAGCGCCAGTTTAGTGACGGTGGTTGTGTTAACGGTAATATGAGTACAAAAATTCGGACGTTAAAGGGTTAAGTCTAGTTCGAACAATGAGCTTCCGACCTATCCGGCGCTCGTAAATACCAGACGCGCCTCGTCTGTTCCGCCGGAATCTCTATCTATACATGTGACCGTGCCGAGCGAGCAAGACTCATAAATCTCTGCAGCCGGAACCTCCATAAATACCACAAGAGCGTCAATATACAACAACTTCCCTCCCTTTAGATGAATATGTGACAAAGGGAAGGAGGAACTCAACAACCTATTCGTATTACAGGTTTGGTTATTCTGCCTGATCTACGAGGTTCACTTTGCGCAAGAGAGCTGTTAACAGGCTGAAAAGCAGGAGTCTCTGCTGCTCCACTCCCGGCAGATTCCAAACTACTGTGCAACAGCTAATTTGAATGTCTCTTCCAGATTACATTTAATGCTAATATTTGAACATGAAAGATATTAACAGCAACTTTACTAACAATAATTCCCTTCAACCACTTGGGACCATTTCTTAAATTCAGAGCGAGAACATGATCCCCGACATCAAATTGAGTTACATACATAGGCTTAGACCTGGACACAGAAAATTTAGGATGAACTCTATCTTTGGAAGTAACAAATTTACGATTGTTCAGCGCAACAGAGGGAACAATTTTTGTAACACTATGCGGAATACAATGCGATTGAAATAATGCTTTTGCTAGACGGGATTTGAACGATTCGGAAGAAGATAGTTTTTTCAACAAGTCTTTAATGACTCTTACCCCCCTCTCAGCTTGACCATTGCTTGCTGGAGAGTAGGGCGGAGGTGTGAGGTGCTCAATGCCGTTGGAAATAAGAAAATCTTTGAAGTCTTGAGATGAAAAGTTAGAAGCATTGTCACTTACGAGCACATCACACAACCCGTTTCTGCTGAAAATCATTCTCAACGCATCGACAGTATCTGACACACTCGTGGATGGTACTACTTCACATTCAATATATTTAGATAGTGCATCTACAGCAATGAAAACAATTTTATTCTCGTAGAAAAAATGATCGACATGAATGCGTTCAAAAGGACGAGAAGGAGTAGGCCATTCTACATTTCTAGACTTAGGTTTTGCTCGATTTAATTGACATTGGGGACAACATTTTACGATGTCTTCAATAGTTTTGTCCATTCCGGGAAACCAAATAACAGATCTGGCCAACGATTTCATGCCACAAATGCCAGGATGTCCATCATGAAATGTTTCAAGGACTAAACTACGCAGTGACTTGGGAATAAAAACCCGTTCTTTATAAAGTATGCAACCCTTCATGATGGTCATCTGAGGTAGCAGGTTCTTAAATTTTGAAAAATTGGGATCAGGTTTAGGAGGCATGCCAAACTTTATGTATTGTTTAAGTTGGCATAGTTCGCTATCCATATCAGTATGAGTTTTTATATTTTCACACGTGACAGGAGTTTTATCAAGAGTGTTCACAGCAAAAATCATTTCGTACGGTTCTAGCTCCCTTACAGTCGTAGGTAGTGGCAGCCTACTGAGACAATCGCTATTTACGTTACATTTGCCTTTCGAATATCTGAAAACATAGTCAAACTGGGAGAGTCTAAGAGCCCATCTCTGAATTCGAGCGGAACAGTTGAGAGGTACACCCTTGTCATGTGCAAAAAGTTTACAAAGAGGTTTCTGATCATTATGGATAATGAACTTAGCACCAAGTAGAAATTTCTTGAATTTCTCCACGCCAAAAACCACACTAAGGCTCTCCCTTTCAATGTTAGAGTAGTTTTGTTCCGCACTATTCAGAGATCTCGAAGCAAATTGAACCGGACACCAGTCATGAGAAGGACTAACGCGTTGCATGAGTATGGCAGCAACTCCATAACCCGAACTATCAGTTTCAAGAAGAGTTTCATGGTTGGGATCAAACAACTTTAGAGGTTTATGCGAACGAAAGATGTTCTTAATTTTCTGGACACTCTCGTCCTGTTCTGGAGTCCACCGGAACTGTACATTTTTCTTAAGCAGCGAATACAGAGGATGCATGACATTAGAAAAGTTGGGTACAAAACGACTATAGAAGTTACACAATCCGATGAAAGCTTGCAACTGTTTGAGGTTTTTAGGAACAGGAGCATTGAGAATAGCTTCTACTTTCTCAGAGTTAGGGTGAACACCCTTGTTATCGAAAACGTACCCTAGATAAGACACACGATCAGTTAGAAAGGCACATTTAGACAGATTTAGGCGAATTCCCGCGTTTTCCAGGACAGACAGGACCCTGTCAAGAACTTCCAAATGAGCATCATATGACGAGGTCAAAATGAGGAGGTCATCCTGGTACACAATGATATTATTGATGCCAGAAAGAGTCCTATTCATGAATGCTTGAAAAATGCCAGGGCTTGCACGTAGACCATAGGGTAAGTAATTGTACATAAATAGACCTTCAGAGGTGTTAATGGTCGTAACTTTCTTTGATTCTTCGTCCAACGGAATTTGCAAAAACGCGTTAGACAAATCAATTTTTGAGAAAAACTTAGCGTCTCCGACTTGAGAAATGACATCATCAATAACAGGTAGTACAGATTGAACTGGATTCAGAAAATTGTTAATGGAAGCTGAAAAATCTCCACAGATTCTCACACTGCCGTCAGACTTTAGAACATTAACAGTAGGAGATGCCCATTGGCTATCATACACTTTTGTGATTTTGCCCATACTCTGCAAGCGTTCCAGTTCGGTTTTGACAGAGTCTCTTAGTCTTACAGGAACCGGGCGTGCTTTACAAAATACAGGAACTGCATTAGGCAACACATCAAGATGAACTGTCTCTTTAACGTTAGACTGTGAATCAGATGATAAGTATTCGTCATATTTTAACGACAACTTTTTCGGCAAACTATGACAATCCGTTTTATTTATGGAATCGTATTTGTCAGGAATGACAATGTCTACGTTTAGTTTAGAACAAATATCTCGGCCAAGTAAGTTGATTCTATCATCCTCCACAATGAGAAACTTATGATTAAAACTTACATTTTGGTACATAACCGTTACTGAAGCTTGACCAAGCAGGTTTACCGAGACACCACTGTACCCGAGAATTTTGCTGCATGTAGGATTTACCACAGCACCCACTCTGATTGCATCTCTTTTACGTATAGTTGACACGGCACTGCCGTTATCCAACAAGAATTCAACAGGTTTACTATTTAGGTTGCATGCAATCATAGTGGGCTCTTTAGTGACGGTAATTACAGTGGTGTTTACTCTAAAAAATTAGAATCACTTGGGGAATAATCAGAACACTCATGTGGATGATTACCGTCACCACTTTCGTTCCCAGGTTTTTGCCAAACAGCTTCGTTCTTCTGTAGAGGCATCCGTGAATTCTTCATTAACATGTCTTCTCTTCCGACGATGCCACAGCAACCGCTTCTTCCCGACTGCACTGTGTAAGTGCGAGCTGCGTCAGATTCTCCTCGTGTAGGTCCCCTTCGTGTAGGCATAGCAGGAGGAGGCCGAGCTGCAGTTGTAGATTTGCAAACCTTAGAAATGTGGCCTAATTTTCCACATGTGTGACATTTCAATTTCAAAGCATAGCAATTCTTTGCAAGATGCTTTTGCTTGGTTCCGCAGCGAATGCATATGTAGTTCGGCGGGAGTTTTTCTGTAGTGAAATACGATGTAGATGAATCCTCCCGAATAATATCTTGAGCGTCGGAGCTTAATTGTTCGATAAGTTTTGCGTTTTCAACGCATTCGTTGAAGGACTTGCTATCACACTTCTGTAGAACCGCGCTGAGAATTTGCGCTGAGTGTAGCCCAGCCACGAAGGCATCTCTTAATAAACGATCACGACAGCAATTACCATAATTGCATGCAGATGCTAAGTCATTTAACGTTTTAGCATAACTTTCTATGGATTCATTAGCACCTTGTTTTCTATTTAGAAATGTAACCGATGCACCGACGATGGATTTTTTAATTTCAAATTGTTGTGTTAATTTTTCTTCAAGTTCCTCATATGTAGCCTCAGTGAGTAACGTAGGTTTAATTCTTCGTTGTAGATCAGTAATTATGTTTACAGGCAAAGCTTTGATTAAAATACTAGCTTTTTTACCGCCATTATTTCCTGCTTTCTGAAGAGCGTCTGCACTTTGTACTTTCCAGCGTTCCAAGAATTCACTCACTGTTTCTACTTCCACGTCGAACGGAGGACAGCTGACTGTAGAATATGCCATCTTAATTTCAGAGCACTTTTAAAGTTCAAATTCACTTCGCAAGTTCGAAGCCTCGTCGCCAATTGTAGTATCTTGGAATTTCAGCAAGATATAAGGTTTTCTGTACAGAACTTGAAGATCGATTTGCCTAGCCGTAAACCAGGCAAGAAGAGGATAGCAAAACGAACAGCAGGACTACTGGTATTGTACTGATCTCTAGTTCACACAGCTTGCTCTTAAGTCTAGTTCGAACAATGAGCTTCCGACCTATCCGGCGCTCGTAAATACCAGACGCGCCTCGTCTGTTCCGCCGGAATCTCTATCTATACATGTGACCGTGCCGAGCGAGCAAGACTCATAAATCTCTGCAGCCGGAACCTCCATAAATACCACAAGAGCGTCAATATACAACAACAATAATAAAGAGATAACGAGTTAGGTAATGTTACAAGTTGAGAGTGCACAGAAAAAAAACATTATCTCTAGTAAAATGCTAGTTGTCAGTCTAGTACACACATATGTGCACGTATACATGTAAATATATACACATGCACATGCACACACATACCCACGCACATACTTACACCAAACTCGTAAGCATACACAAATGCATTTCTATGCATCTAGGCAATACGGAGTAATACGCATTATAATACATACGCACTCTACAGAGTGTCATACGCATAGCGTGCACACGTACACATATACACAAGTCAGCATGTGCGCAAATATCAGCGTAAACTAGTCAGGATAAACCAGAATTCCGATCGAGGGAAACGGAGAAAATATCTTTTATTATAGCATGAATTTTATAAGATTTTGTAGTAAAAATAGTGGCACAAAACAGTCTACCTAAAGTCAGAAACATGAAAACGATTGTGGGACGTGAGTAAGAAAGAAAACATTAATGTTCTATAAAGGTTTCATATTAGAAAAAAATAACATTATCTTTGAAATATGGCGCAAGTTGTCGGCAATTGATAAGCAAACATAGGTATCACATTATTATAAGCATATAACTATAAGCAGAACAAGCATATTACTGCAGTATAAATGGATGAACACACAACGAATTTGTTTTATTTTGTAACATGGATGCTTTACAATTTCATACTAGAAAAAAAACACATTATCTTTGTAACGTGGTGCAGAATGTCTGCAATTGATAAACACACACACACAAAGGTACCATGACGGTCTAGTTTGATGCTTGCACAGAAACGGAGAGGAATGACATAAAATGCAACCTTCGACTGGTTTATCTACTCTAGTGCACACAGGTGTACGTGCACATATACACACCCATATGCGCACATACACCTATATACGTACACACATATACAAGTAAGCATGTTTGCAAATGACAACGTATAGCGGTCAAATCACAATACCTACGCATACTTCAAAACTGTTGTGTGATGTCTTGAATTATAGAACAATGAGCGAGGGAGATTGTTCAGCAATGGAGATACCAGGCAAATGAGATTCGTCAGTACTTATTCAGTATGTTCTGTAACTAAGAATTATTTTTGAGACACAAGATGACGAGTTATTTTGGCTTTAAATTCTCTCGGTCTTTGAGGGACTTTAATACTCAGAGGAAGTTTGTTCCACAGTAAGGCGCCTGATATGGACAGAGCCTTCTGCCCTAAGTGAGATGAACGATAGTTGACTAAGACATTATTGTTTCTGTTCGGTTTTTGATTGGTTACAGTGGGTGGATGGAAACGCACTATCTCAGCATTGCTCTGAGGAAGATATAACGAGGAGAATACGTATTGGGCCTTCTGCATGAGGAGCCTTTCTTGGATAGGGATCCAGCCGAGTTTATTGAGGAGAGGGGTTACGTGATCACTTCTTTTGAAATTAACGTTGCATACCACATTGGCTGCAAAATTCATGCATTTTTGGAAGTCCCTTTGAAGGTATTGAGGTAAGTCTCCCCATACTAGGCTGCAGTAGTCAATGCGCGATAACACAAGGGATTGAATGGCTAATAATCTGGATTTTTTGTCAAGCATACTTTTTATACGATGAAAAAACATTAAAGTTCCGTAGATTTTGTTGCAAGTAGTCTCAACGTGAGATTTGAAGGACATGTTGCTATCGAACCAGATACCTATATTTTTAACTTTTTCTGATGCATTAATTTTATCATTTCCAACTGCAAGAGTAAGATCTGAAGTTTTTTTAATTGCATCTTTGGATCCAAAAATAATGCATTGTGTTTTATTAGCATTTAATTTCAGACCATTTCGATCGTACCATGATTTCAGGCTAGTCAGTAAAGTTTCGCCTTTAATTTGCGTCTGTGGTATTTCCGATACAGAACTTGTTATTGCAATTTGAACATCATTTGCATACATTGAGATCCGTGTGTTAGAAGGCATTGGAGGGAAATCATTAATGAAAATAGAAAACAATAGCGGACCAAGAATGGATCCTTGGGGAACACCAAAATTGTTTTGAATGAATGGGGACAATTTGTTTTCTATGCGGACTGCATGTGATCGATTTGACAAGTAACTTTCAAACCATTGCGTGTCTATTGCCAAGTTCAGTATTTTACGTAGAAGTCTTTCATGTTCGACGCCATCGAACGCCTTAGAGAGATCGAGTAGCAGCAAGAGTGTTACATTCTTTTGGTCGATGTCACTGTATATTTTTTCAGATATATTGAGCAGAGCGTCTTGAGTGCCAGTATTTCTTCTATAGGCATATTGATTTTGGTGGAGTAGATTTGACTCGTCCAGGTGAAATGACAGTTGATTTGTCACCACTTTCTCCAATAGTTTGGACATGACAGGCAAAAGACTGATGGGCCTGTAGTTTGATGCTGTATTTAGGTCACCAATAATTGATGCAATAATTATAATAATTAATAATTAATAATTAATAATTTGAAACTCGCTGTGCGTCAGAACAATCGACGGCCCTAAGTCAAATACCGAATAGAAAGGACATGATGACGGCAGGACACAGCAAATGAACAGTTTCCTAGAGCTATTAAACATTCTTTGATTTCCCATCAAAAAAGTTTATTTTAAATTCAGTAAAAAATATTGTTCACTTTTCCTTACGTGGTTCGCGAATCTTTTTATCAGCAAAGAACTCTACTATCTCTCATGCCTCAGAAAAATGTGGCGAGTTGCGAATTGATATGATTTTCTATGACTTTTCTTGGTTGCTGTTTGGACGAAGAAGTGCTGGTGAGAAATACATAAATATTACGCGAACATTAGTACAGGAGGCGACATTTGCGTGTTTGTAATTTGTTATTACATTAGACTTGTGAGCGTCTTGCGGTCACAGCCGCAACAAACCAGCGACGGCGACCAACGGAAGCCTTGTTACAACACTCCGTCCAAACGTCGACCTCAGGTCTACTTTGTGGAGAAATTAGTAAAGACTTAGACGATTTATAAAGCCATAGGCAATGCACATACACAGGTAAATAGGACAAAGAATACTACTGTCAAGATGGATAGCATGAAAAATGTTCACTAGATTGTTTCTGAAATTTTTTATCGAACAGTTAAAGCCGACGCTTGGGGAACGGGGTGTTACTACTGGACAGCCAATACTGACCAGTCTGTACTGGACAGCCAATACTGATCAGCCTGTAATGGACAGATAATACTGGGTAGCCAATACTGACCAGCCTGCACCGGACAGCCAATACTGGGCAGCCAATACTGAACAGCCAATGCTTGACAGCCAATACTGGACAGCCAATACTGGGCAGCCAATACTTTACAGCCAATACTGGACAGTAAATACAGGACAGGCAATACTTTACAGCCAATACAGGCCAGCCAATACTGGGCAGCCAATACTGACGAGCCTGTACTGGACAGACAAAACAGGACAGCCAATACTGGACAGCCATTTCTTGTCTGTCAGTACTTGACCACTAAATTTAATTGGACCCTCACAAGGACCCCCACTTCGTCACAAGGACCCCCACTTCGTCACAAGGACCCCAACTTCATCACAAGGACCCTCACTTCGTCACAAGGACCGCCACTTCGTCACAAGGACCCCCACTTCGTCACAAGGACCCCCACTTCGTCACAAAGACCCCCACTTCGTCACAAGGACCCCCACTTCGTCACAAGGACCCCCACTTCGGCACAAGGACCCCATTTCGTCACAAGGACCCCCAATTCGTCACAAGGACCCCCACTTCGTCACAAGGACCTCCACTTCGTCACAAGGACTCCACTTCGTCACAAGGACCCCCACTTCGTCACAAGGACCTCCACTTCGTCACAAGGACCCCCACTTCGTCACAAGGACCCCCGCTTCGTCACAAGGACCCCCATTTCGTCACAAGGACCCCCAATTCGTCACAAGGACCCCCATTTCGTCACAAGGACCCCCACTTCGTCACGTGGATCCCATTTCGTCACGTGGACCCCACTTCGTCACGTGGGTCTCCAGCGGTCACCGGACAACTCGACCAGAACTAAATGAGGTGCACTAATTAACATCGCTAATTTGGCCGCTAATTGGAAGCGGCCGCACTTAATGAGGTGCCGCAGCGCGGGCCGGTTGGTACACCTGAGAGGGGGAGAGGGGGGGAAGGCGGTTATGAGTTGTGGCTAAATTATGACTGGTTTATGACCACTTACTGACCTGGTCATGACTAGGTCATCACCTCATACTATGGAAATTATGACTAGTTCATGATTAGTTCATGACATACTAGGCAAATTATGACTAGTTCATGACCTACTAAGCAAATTATGACTAGTTCATGACATACTAGGCAAATCATGACTAGTTCATGACATACTAGGCAAAATATGACTTGTTTATGACCACGTACCAGGCAAATTATGACTAGTTCATGACCACTTACTGACCTGGCCATGACTGATTCATGACCACATTCAGATCAGATTATGATCACATTCGCAGTCATGACTGGGTAATGACCAGATTCCTACACGAGCTGAGGGGTGAGCTGGAGTGCGAGAGTGTAGTTCATATGCGAAACTGAGTGTTTGTGCCGATCATGCAATTCTTTCTTAATTCCTAAAATTTGAGGCAATTCTGGAAGAATTCTTCATGAGATCATTTTACTCAACTTCGAACCCCCGCACAACTCGTGTCATTCCTGAGGAATCTGGACAAAAATTATTGATATAAATAACAAGTTACACAACACGCATCTACCTCCCCATACCTGTAGTCAACTGGCAAAAAAATCGTTACTGTTCCAAGCTAAAGTCGATGCGTTGTAAAAAGATTCGTGCTGAGAAAAGAGGGTAATTCTTTGAACATTGCTTGTGCAGAGGTAAGTTTAGGCTCTTAGGCATACACGGTTCCAAGTGCCCGCTTTATAGACGCGTCAGAACTCGGGCACCAAAGTTTCGCGACCTAGAAACCATCTCAGTAACTTATAAAGGCATTCGATATTTTGTAGCTATCCTCCTGTACCTGCGACTAACTCTCCAGCCAAAGGAAAATTTGGGAATGTCAGCGGTAGAAGGTGTTGACAGTTCGAATCCCGGCAGTGCCGCCCGGTGATTTCTCCCCGTTGGGAAAAGGGAGAACTCAGCCACAATTCCCCACTCTACCCAGGTGTCGGAAATGGGTACCGGCTTGACCGGGGGTAACCATCATTGCGTCCTGATGTTAGTTGTGAGGCATTTGAAAAACCAATGTAGAAGATGATGTGTATCGGGCTTGGTTGGAATAAAACATCCTTTATCCGTCCTGGACTCCTGGTGTTAGTTATAAGGCATTTAAGAAACCATGGTACAAGGTGATGTGTATCGGGCTTGATTGATTGGAATAAAACTTCATTTATTTGGCGCTTGGTACCGTATGATTATAGCGGCCTCAATTGGAGTCTTGCTTGTGATATTTTGTACTTGGGCCGCCACGTTTGCAGGCCTACTCGCCTCTCAATAAAATCTCGGCCCATTCAAACCGCAGCAAAAACACGCAACTTTTGGCCGCTTGGCGCAGGTAATTACTGAGCCTTTAAGGAAAGGAGGCTTTTGGAAAACCTTCTGCGCCACGCTTGCTGCTGCTGCTGTGAGCCAATATTCGTCCGCATTTCTACAGTAAGCTACAATTTTCTTTGTGGCGTTTATAAAACGAGGTAATAGTTGAAAATGAAATTAACAAAGGTTTCTCAAAAAAAACACATAAGAACAAAAATAAAAACGGTTCACTTCAGTTTATTCCGTGATAAACAAAACCCTGTTCTACTCTGACAAAAAAAGTTATCTACCCTTCAACTCGTGGCCTCACATCTTCCCTCTTAAAACATGAATTCCCAAAATATGTACAATAATTGTAATTCCTGAGAGAAAAAATAAAACAGAAGGCATCACTGTTTGGAGTTTGTTGAGTGTGAATAGAAGCGCTGTTTGTGGCTACTGGTGGGTCACCAAGACTCATCTTGATAAAAATATTAAATTTTATTATAAATTATCATCATATTATAATCATTATTCCATTATTATGATATCACTATTATAAAAGGAGCCGCGTCCGTCCGTCCCTCCGTCCGTCTGTGTGACCCCCTCTTGATTATGGTATCCACAATACGCCATCGGCTTATTTTTAGAAATAGAAATTTTTCATAGAGCTTCCTCTGTTTAAATTCATTTTGCTTTGATATTTTAATCTATAATGCAAAAAGAAATGTTTTAAATTCGTTTGGCCAGTAACCTGGCTACCACTTAGTATAAAGCCCAATATTTTGGAACTTGCGTTATCGTTTTCGAAATTGTGATTTTCATGAAAAGCTCGGAAGAGATAATAGACGGCATTTCAGAATAAAATTCAGGCAAAAGAGGCCACCAAGGATAGAAATGTATTCAACCGCAAGAGAGAAGTAGCAAGACTTCGACAGCAAGAAAAACGCCGAAGACGATCGGATGAACAACGCGAAATGGCAAGACGAAGCAATGCTGCTCGCCAACGAGAAGCTAGAGCTAAATTGACCCTTGACCGGCGTTTGGAAATTCTACGGAATGATGCAGAGCAACACCGAGTAGCTAGAGAGAGCTAAACACATGAAAGAAGCGAGGAAATTCTTCGGCATAACGCTGGACAACATCGAGTGGCACGAGAGAATTCAACTGAAGATAGAAGGGGTGAAATTCTTCAGACTAATGCCTAACAGCATCGACTTCCACAAGCAAATTCAACTCAAGAAAGAAGGGATGAAATTCTTCAGGTTAATGACGATCAGCACGTGTGCACTAGTACTTATAAAATTTGCTTGGAGAAATGAAATATATTTTTTAAATCTGCCCGTACTCAGGCGAAAGCCTTGGGTGAACATGAAATTACGCCCAGTCTAAGGACGACTCGAGATTAAGTCGAGTGCGACTTGAGAAGAAGTGGCGTGCGGACGGCGCTACGGATTTTAAACTGCGGACCGGAGCGTGCCGGACGCTTTGTTCCCTGAAGCGCGGAATGCAGCGCTGCTCTAATTGCGGACTGGAAAACCGTCCGAAAATTGCTGGCATATTGCAGAGAGCTCCGTAGTTCAGTCTGAAATGTCGGTAATTTGTAATATACATTTTATTATATACGGTTATATCACAAAATTTTAAATTTGCTAGAATTCTATCATATTACATTATTTGCTATTGCATTATAATTTATTGTGTTATGATGTTTTATATTGTATCATAATACATTATGTTATATGATATCATATTGTATTGTATTACTATTTTTTTATGTTATATTATATTATATTATATCATATAGTATATTATATTGAATTATATTAAAAAAAGATTATATTAAATAGTTCGCTAAGGCATGCATAAAATACTAATAAAAATAAGGAAAATTTTTTAAAAGTACGATAGCCCCTTAAGCTGATACATTGTTGCTGTTCTATTTCTTCATTTGCGACAGAATAACTCGCCTCAGCCACGCCACTCGGACTGACTCGATTGTGTCGTGCAGTTATTGAATCAATCCGTTATTTGTGTTGGTGTAGCGGCGGTGTAGCGGTGGTGTAGCGGTGGTGTAGCGGTGGTGTAGCGGTGGTGTAGCGGTGGTGTAGCGGTGGTGTAGCGGTGGTGTAGTGGTGGTGTAGCGGTGGTGTAGCGGTGGTGTAGCGGTGGTGTAGTGGTGGTGTAGCGGTGGTGTAGTGGTGGTGTAGTGGTGGTGTAGCGGCGGTGTAGTGGTGGTGTAGTGGTGGTGTAGCGGTGGTGTAGCGGTGGTGTAGTGGTGGTGTAGCGGTGGTGTAGTGGTGGTGTAGTGGTGGTGTAGCGGTGGTGTAGCGGTGGTGTAGTGGTGGTGTAGCGGTGGTGTAGTGGTGGTGTAGCGGTGGTGTAGCGGTGGTGTAGTGGTGGTGTAGCGGTGGTGTAGCGGTGGTGTAGCGGTGGTGTAGTGGTGGTGTAGCGGTGGTTTAGTGGTGGTGTAGCGGTGGTGTAGCGGTGGTGTAGCGGTGGTGTAGTGGTGGTGTAGCGGTGGTGTAGTGGTGGTGTAGCGGTGGTGTAGCGGTGGTGTAGTGGTGGTGTAGTGGTGGTGTAGCGGTGGTGTAGTGGTGGTGTAGCGGTGGTGTAGCGGTGGTGTAGCGGTGGTGTAGTGGTGGTGTAGCGGTGGTGTAGCGGTGGTGTAGCGGTGGTGTAGTGGTGGTGTAGCGGTGGTGTAGCGGTGGTGTAGCGGTGGTGTAGCGGTGGTGTAGTGGTGGTGTAGTGGTGGTGTAGCGGTGGTGTAGCGGTGGTGTAGCGGTGGTATACAGGCAGACAGAGGTTAGAGATAACAATGGAGAACTGCAGAGTTTACTGGTAAGGATGTTAACAGGACGGGGATACGAACCAAATGCGCGGGCCCTGAAGAGCTCACCGCTTATAAGACCTCTGAGGTGCACGGGGGAAGAGGGCATGGATGGCGCTTGGCGCACATACCTCCCCCCTTTACCCGGATAGGTATTCAATTATAAACCAAAAAAAATAATATTCGGGCGGATAACAACAAAAATTTTAATGTCAAACACAAAATCCGCCTCACATGCTCAAAGGTAAATCTATTAACTAAACAATTAAATTTGATCAAACCCAGTAAATGATACCTCGCAATTAAAGGTGTAATGTCGCACAATATTTCAATACCGCAACAATTATGTAAATGACAAGCAATTTCGACATCAGGTAATCACATGCATAATTTCAGAACCGTCAAAAACAAAATTCCTTCACTGAAATCATCACCAAATTATTTGACCATCGCCACTTGACGTTAACAAAGTCGCGCATAACACAAATATTATTATTAAAAAACAAAATAAACCTAGGGATTATAGGGGTTATAGATTAACTGCAACGTGAAACACGAGTTCACCGGCAAGGCAATTTCGGAAAATTTTATAAGAATCAAAACTATTACCTCGTAGGTAATGGAAAATAATTCAGAAAGGATGGTTAAATTAGCTGAAAATCAAATTAAAGCATCATTAAAGTTTTCACCAAAAAGGAAAGTTCAAAACCTCGTCTGCGTTACCGTAGACTTAAAAATAGAAGTTAGATAATGTTATTGTTATAATACGCGTATGTTATTGTTATTGATTTTTATAATATTAAAGCCAAACATCGCTCCAATTAGAACAGAACTTTTCCACTATTAGTAAAAGAATAATCGAAATAAACAGAGTGCCGTAGACTCGTAAGACTTAATTCTATCGATACATAAGGATATAGAATGTGGAGTAAGATATAAGAAAACATGTAGTAAAATCAAACACACGCTAGTTTAAAACATCAAGTATGAATATGGAAATTCGGTAAACCGTTTCAAATTATCGTAATCCAATAGTAATAAAATGTAAACAAAGTACATAATTTTGAACGACTGAATTTATAATTACCTACTTTAAGTTTCTAAATATACTTAAACCACGTTGGCAACACCACGAACATGGTAAAGTAACATTGTAGAACATAGGCACTCTTTTTCAAGTTGGGTTATTTTGTATTTAAAGTCAATGGTTCACCGTATCAATGGTTCACCGTTCAAAGTCAATGGTTCACCGTATCAATGGTTCACCGTTCACGAAGGTGAATTCGCAAAACCTTGTGCATGAAAAATAAAAAGAAATTTCAAATAAGTCAAAAAACAACATTAATAACGAAATAATAACTAAACAAAATTAAAGCAAATCCATTAATTAAATTTCGCACAACTAAAAATGTTAACACCATCGTTTTCTCCAAACATGTTGCACTCGCTCGATCGCATAGTGAGCGTAAAACACATACAGCATTAGCATGATTAAATAGTTATTACATAGCGAGAACTAGATTAAATAGTGATTATATAGCTTATACGATTATAAAACATCTAAACGGATTAAACACATTAAAACGCATAAACCCTTAAACGCATAAAACTTTTCAACATGTTTCTTATTACATTTTATCCTTCAATTTTCACGGAGTTAAGCGCATCCAAACAAAAGCATAATTCTTGCATAATTTTCAACAACGCTTTCCCATCTTCAGTCCGAATTTTAGTCGCATTTTCAAATACAAATAAACTCGGTTTTCAACGAGCGCATAAATTTTTCCAGTAATATTTTCCAGCTCCTTTTTCCAATATTTCAATTTCAATTTTCTCATAATTTTTCTTATTATTTCCAATCTCAATTTCCAATTCTGAAACTCTACTGTCGTCAAAGTTTATGTGTTTTTGGTTTTTGAGAACAAAGTCGCTGAGGCACCACTCCGTCACGTGTACGCCGTCACGCCGTGTACTCGCCACGTGCTTAACACGCGGCACCTGCCCGTACCCGCTGTCACTCGCACAGCACGCGAAGCTGAAATGAAACGAAAACAAAGAAACAATTAGCATGGCCCGATATCAACAACATGAGTTAACAACCAATTAAAAATATAAAGAAATTAAAATTCAAACAGGTAAATAATACTAAGTACGAATCTCATTAATTGAGTTAACAGTCTACTCATGAACCCAATTGTTAAAGCATAAGTTTAGGCAAAGTCCATTCACCTCCCATTAATCTAAAGTATTTACCTATAAATTGAGAACTACATTTTTGAGTCTCGTTCGGGAAATTTCCAGTCACGTGAGTGCTGATTTCAAATCGATTTCAAGTTTAATTTAATTTTGCTGAGACAGCAAAAGTGCACCGCCGCATCGACTCGTCAGCCAAGTCAGCGCATGCCTCTCGCCGGCAACGAGCTATTTTTAGCTGCGAACTAATTAAAAATCCACAGGCGTGAGCAAGGAAAAACAAAAAAAATAGAACAAATTTCATAAACAGCAAATTCCTCACAAGCACGTATTCACCGAATAAAACTTCGAATTTAAAAACATAACTACAAAGGTTACTTCAGTTCAAAGAGATTCACCATGCTGCTTTTTGCAGACGAACACTACAATGCAGAATTAGAAGCAAATAGATCATAAGCAAAACGTTTACGAGAATATAATGAAACAAGCAAAAGCACTGAAAATACTTGGTATATACATAAGAAACATACGTAAGAACGTACTTCAAAAATCAAATCAAAATCAATTTTCACGTTAAATGCTTGACAATCAATTTTAATCTTTCAATCAGTTGTAAATTGTCAATTGGACAATTTTGGTATTCAAGAAAATAAATTGCATTCTTTTAGAATTAAAACATTTTAAATTACATAGCACAAAATTTTACTGAACATGAAATTCAGATAGGCTTGTAAAATGACTTTTATGATGCACTAGATCGTTTCAACGTGCTCAAAAATTATTAACTGAAGGATTATTAAACGAAGCCTCTCTCATTGACAAATGACTATGAAGTAAATTAAATTTTACTCTCACACTGAATTAGTGTGGACTCTCACGTCCAAAACACATCTAATTCATGACTATCCACCAGTCACACCAGTCACTAAAAAATGTTTTAACAACATTAACAACATTAACAACATTTAACAATATTAATGACATTTGTGGCACTTTACCATAATCTTTAATGGTCACTATCATAACTAGTTACCTAGTCATATACTGCTTCACAGTATTACTACCTTCACAGTATTACCAACATTACTGCCTCGTGCCAATACTAACGCGTACGAAATGCTGAGCACAGCTCTCGGCCTTGCGCCGGCGTACAAAAAAAACATCTGCCTCTGCATCAAGCAAAAAAAAAAAATCACACTCACTCGTGTGCGCTGCAGTGCAGCTGCACTGGTAACTTTACTCGATACTCTTTACCAGTGATACTTGATACTCGATACTCGTTACTCTTTAACTTATTACCAGACCACCACGTGTGGTTAATTTACGAGCATCTATCGCCTCTCATTACTATTCGCCAGCACAATGACAACCGCAATCTACAATGCTTAACTCTGACCGTCATGGTATCAATGGTATTACTTCCACCACATGAAATTATGAACTGAAATCAGAGTCCCAATGAAAATCAACGGTAACAGCTTCTGCAAAAGCTTATTCACTTAATTGTCTGCGCGAATTACTCAACAGTATTACTCGACCTCGCTGGTAAATGTACCTGGTAACCTTAAACCATTTTACCAGATATATCCACAGACTTGTCGGTATCTTTACCAAGCGCTGCAACGCTTTATTTATTCTCTCACGGACATTCACTCTGCCGCGGTATCTTCTCTTTTTGCTCTATTTTTCTCACATATTTCTCACATATTTCTTCTATCGTACTCAGAGCAATAACATCAGGAATGTATCATCTGAACATCCATTATTACTTACTTCACTTGAAAGAGTATCTTCCAACTTTAATATATTTTTAATTCTCGAAATCACATTGCATTTCTCAGTACATATTTCATCACTATTACATCATTTCAATGCATTGTACTACTTTTACATCATCTTTTAACTAATTCCTGTCATCTTAATACAGCGAATTGTTCTTTCAATAATTGATCCTTTGATCAGTAGTACTTCCTCGAAATCAAAATGCAATGATTCTCTTGCAAACAATTTTCCTCTTACTCTCTAACTGCTTGAACGTTGAGTTTTACAAAGGTCTTCAGCATTACCTTTGGGCAAATTGGAAACGCACCTCCCCCTGCAGCATCCCATCAGACGCAACCAGCAAAAAAACTCAAATATGATCTTTAAAAATGACACAATAAATGTCCAAAAAATAGTCACCCAAAAATGACCTTTCTGCCCGCAAACAAACAGGGATACTTTTAAAGAGCATTTTGCAACTGACCGCCTCGCTCAAATTACAGGGAGCATTACATGACCTAACTGTTGCACTGGCTACAGGAGCAGAGACTGCAGAGTTTACTGGTAAGGATGTTAACAGGACGGGGATACGAACCAAATGCGCGGGCCCTGAAGAGCTCACCGCTTATAAGACCTCTGAGGTGCAGTGGTGTAGCGGTGGTGTAGCGGTGGTGTAGCGGTGGTGTAGTGGTGGTGTAGCGGTGGTGTAGTGGTGGTGTAGCGGTGGTGTAGCGGTGGTGTAGCGGTGGTGTAGCGGTGGTGTAGTGGTGGTGTAGCGGTGGTGTAGCGGTGGTGTAGCGGTGGTGTAGCGGTGGTGTAGTGGTGGTGTAGCGGTGGTGTAGTGGTGGTGTAGCGGTGGTGTAGCGGTGGTGTAGCGGTGGTGTAGCGGTGGTGTAGTGGTGGTGTAGCGGTGGTGTAGCGGTGGTGTAGTGGTGGTGTAGCGGTGGTGTAGTGGTGGTGTAGCGGTGGTGTAGCGGTGGTGTAGCGGTGGTGTAGCGGTGGTGTAGTGGTGGTGTAGCGGTGGTGTAGCGGTGGTGTAGCGGTGGTGTAGTGGTGGTGTAGCGGTGGTGTAGCGGCGGTGTAGCGGTGGTGTAGCGGTGGTGTAGCGGTGGTGTAGCGGTGGTGTAGCGGTGGTGTAGCGGTGGTGTATCGGCGGTGTAGCGGCGGTGTAGCGGTGGTGTAGCGGTGGTGTAGCGGTGGTGTAGCGGTGGTGTAGCGGCGGTGTAGCGGCAGTGTAGCGGTGGTGTAGCGGTGGTGTAGCGGTGGTGTAGCGGTGGTGTAGCGGTGGTGTAGCGGCGGGGTAGCGGTGGTGTAGTGGTGGTGTAGCGGTGGTGTAGTGGTGGTGTAGCGGGGGTGTAGCGGTGGTGTAGCGGCGGTGTAGCGGCGGTGTAGCGGTGGTGTAGCGGTGGTGTAGCGGTGGTGTAGCGGTGGTGTAGTGGTGGTGTAGCGGTGGTGTAGCGGTGGTGTAGCGGTGGTGTAGCGGTGGTGTAGCGGTGGTGTAGCGGTGGTGTAGCGGTGGTGTAGCGGCGGGGTAGCGGTGGTGTAGTGGTGGTGTAGCGGTGGTGTAGCGGTGGTGTAGCGGCGGTGTAGCGGTGGTGTAGCGGTGGTGTATCGGCGGTGTAGCGGCGGTGTAGCGGTGGTGTAGCGGTGGTGTAGCGGTGGTGTAGCGGTGGTGTAGCGGTGGTGTAGCGGTGGTGTAGCGGTGGTGTAGCGGTGGTGTAGCGGCGGTGTAGCGGCGGTGGAGCGGCGGTGTAGCGGTGGTGCAGCGGTGGTGCAGCGGCGGTGTAGCGGTGGCGCAGCGGTGGCGCAGCGGCGACGCAGCAGGGCCGAAGAGCGCCGTGTTTACGACCAGCTCCCATCACGATAACAAACCGACCATAAAATAAACCGAGGGCTGCGGCGCCCCTGACGACGCGCCCCTCGTATAGCAACCCTCTCTCAGTACCCCTCACCACCCCTCGCCCCTCGGGTTCCAATTATGAAGAGCTTCTTCGAATACGTCACGCCGGATCACTGTCTTCTATATTGGGAGCCAGCGGGCCGTGCTGAACGAATTGTTTATTGCGCCTCTACGTGACGTTCATGCAGAGAAGTGCGCGCTGTGTGCGCATTTTTAATGCATCAGATGGCGTACTACGTCCATGCTCGAGACGCTGTAAGAAGCGCTGGAGAGGAGATGCAGTAAACAGCGCTTCTCATTACATTTGCTGCCTTTGAGTAGCTTTTGTGAGGAATGTTCGGTGAGGAAATTCGATACGCGAGTTGAATAGTAACCGTAACTTGGATACGCGTGAATGAGAGTTATTGTAGCCTAGATTAACCCGTAGCCTAGATACACCCAATTGTAGCCTAGATACACTTAATTGTACCCTAGATACACTTAATTGTACCCTAGATACACTTAATTGTACCCTAGATACACCCAATTGTATCCTAGATACACCTAATTGTATCCTAGATACACCTAATTGTACCCTAGATACACCCAATTGTATCCTAGATACACCTAATTGTATCCTAGATACACCTAATTGTACCCTAGATACACCCAATTGTAGCCTAGATATACCCAAAAGAGGGTAACTGTAGATTGAAACTGCACTTAGAATGGAAACTACATCCTTATCTACCTACGATAAGTCAGAAAAAAATAACGGTTATTCTACTAGAGAGTGTTAATGACTGTGAGCGTAACAAAGATACGTGAGCGTAACGCAGATACATAAGCGTAACAAAGATACGTGAGCGTAACGTAGATACGTGAGCGTAACAATATTTGTGTTGAAATAATAACTTTCCTGCGTAGCAGTAGCTCCTGAGGAGAAAATATAACAAATTTTCATTATTTCAAGCCCATGCTGCGCTGCAAACATTCAACTTCAAAGCTTAAGCATTCAAAATACACTCTCTTGATCATCGATGAGGTGAAAATTGCACAACCTTCTTACACCATAACCGTATTTGAAGCTACGTGAAAGGAATAATAATAACCAGCAATGTTTGTTGAATGATATATTTTAGGCTTTATATCACATTTACACACACACACAGCAAATACTCTGCGTTTAAGCAAGGCGGGAGAAATCAAACAGTAACTTGGTAAGTATCCAGAGGCGGCCATCGCACAAGTTCGAAACAGAGGAAATTTACCGTCGACTGCGAGATGATAAAAAGTCGAACGCAGCGTCAGGGCGCATTACGGAGCTAACTTATCTCGTCACCAGCGAACCTTCAATCGGTGACATGAAACGGCAGCAAATGAGACAACTTTTGGCAATCTGGACATAAAAATACCATTTCATAAACAGTTCCACAGCCTCCCACAGCCCCACAGCCCCACACAGCCTTCCACTGCCCCACAGCCCCACACAGCCTTCCACAGCCCCACAGCCCCACAGCCCCACACAGCCTCCCACAGCCCCACAGCCCCACAGCCCCACAACCCCACAGCCCCACAGCCCCACACAGCCTCCCACAGCCCCACAGCCCCAGACAGCCTCCCACAGCCCCACAGCCCCACACAGCCTCCCACAGCCCCAAACAGCCTCCTACAGCCCCACAGCCCCACACAGCCTCCTACAGCCCCACAGCCTACCACAGCCCCACAGCCCCACAGCCCCACAGCCCTACACAGCCTCCCACAGCCCAAAAGCCCCGCAGCCCCACAGCCCCACAGCCCCACAGCCCCACAGCCCCACATCCCCACAGCCCCACAGCCCCACACAGCCTTCCACAGCCCCACAGCCCCACAGCCTTCCACAGCCCCACAGCCCCACAGCCCCACACAGCCTCCCACAGCCCCACAGCCCCACACAGCCTCCCACAGCCCCAAACAGCCTCCTACAGCCCCACAGCCCCACACAGCCTCCTACAGCCCCACAGCCTACCACAGCCCCACAGCCCCACAGCCCCACAGCCCTACACAGCCTCCCACAGCCCAAAAGCCCCGCAGCCCCACAGCCCCACAGCCCCACAGCCCCACATCCCCACAGCCACACAGCCCCACACAGCCTTCCACAGCCCCACAGCCCCACAGCCCCACACAGCCTCCCACAGCCCCACAACCCCAAACAGCCTCCCACAGCCTCACAGCCTCACAGCCCCACAGCCCCCCAGCCCCGCAGCCCCACAGACCCACAGCCCCGCACAGCCTCCCACAGCCACACAGCCCCACAGCCCTACAGCCCCATAGCCCCACAGCCCCACACAGCCTCCCACAGCCCCACAGCCCCACACAGCCTCCCACAGCCACACAGCCTCACAGCCCCACAGCCCCGCAGCCCTATCCTTCTCGCTCCATCAGAAGACACTAAAATCCGGATTTGGATTTCCGGACCACGTGCGCGTGTCATCCGCAGAATCAGATTACGGACCGCGAGCCGTCGGTCCGGGCCGGCACGCGTTGATAAACAAGACGGCCGGCGCCGCTTTTTTCAATTTTCCCTTTTCCAATTGAGCCGCGCAGATATCAACACGCAGCGACACGCACTTGGATGTGCTAGCGATAAAACTCCTGTCGGAAACTGTAGGCTGTTTTGGTTGGTCAAAATACAGTGCTCTGGAGATTTTCTAATAGGGATATATTGGAGGCGTCTCACTATCTGGTTGTTGGTGTTTGTAATGAAACTTGTGTACACGGCTTGTGAAAAATGACGGGATGCGATACGTTCTTTTAAATAAATCCTCCAGAAGTGGATGCCCAACAAATATATCCACCCCAACAGTACCCGCCATTAAAATATTCTTGTACTTGTGCACTGGTGAAACTCGTATCACAGATACGGTCATTGAGCGTCCTTGTGAGCGTCACAGACACACTCACCGACCAACTTAGTGTTCAATTAGATTCCCATTGCAATAACATAAGAGAAATTACAAACAAAAATTTATGCATAAATTTACTTAAAAATTTAGGGAGACACCTGGCATTTCATTGTATGGTATATTGATTTCAATCGAAAGAGTCCAAATTTGAGGATTTTGCCCCTGCATCTTGCAGCACCGGACGCCCAGCGACACCAGTATTCCAGCAACACCGGACCCTGCAACGTACAGCAGCCCAGAAACTCCGATGTTGCAGCACATTACACAGCTCTGGGTGGCGATCCACGACTCGGGGCGGCGATCCAAGACTCCGGGCGGCTATCTTGTATTCTGGGCGGCGATGAAGGAAAAATGTAATTATTATAAAGATGCACGTGCTTCATTAACATTCGAAATCCCGGCATCCTTCCTTGATTTCATGGGAAGGACTTCTACGGAGAAAACGCATATTGAAGTTGATTTTTAGGAGAACATTAAAAGGAGCATCTCACCAATTGTATTTAGATGAAAGGATATGGGAGAGATGTGAAGAGCCAACCAATTCAGGCTGATTCCATGAACTTTTAAAATACGATTTCTGACAGCACAGCGCCCAGCACAGCGACCAGCACGAGGCCCAGCACGAGGCCCAGCACGAGGCCCAGCACAGCGTCCTGCACGAGGCCCAGCACAGCGCCCAGCACGAGGCCCAGCACAGCGCCCAGCACGAGGCCCAGCACGAGGCCCAGCACGAGGCCCAGCACAGCGCCCTTCACGAGGCCCAGCAATCCCAGAAATGGAAGCCCAGCAGCTCCCGTTGTCCTAATCAAGCAAAAACGGTGCCTCCTCGTGCCATAACTTTACTTCCGCTCCCCTGCGCTATTTTTTTCTGAGATTTTCTCGTGACTGCGGCAACCAACGACGCGCTTCCGTCGGTCAGGCTCGCGGTAGAAGAAACAAGGTAGGGCCATTTTTGTGAGGAAAATACCCCTCCTCTTGTTCGGCTAGCCAATAGAACGGCTTTATTTCAAACAAACTTTATGACGTCACCATTGCGACATGTCGTTAGGCCAATAGTGGTGCTAGATTTGGGGGTAACAGTGTTGCCAGATGCAATATGAGCGCTGCTATTGGTGCGTTGCCATAACGTCAGCATTGCCACACGGTCGCCGGAAAAAAGACTGGTTTGAGCCTACGTTGTTTCCTCTACCGTGGTCTGACTTGCTCGTAAAGACAACTGTGTCATGGTAGCGCGGTATCCAGGATACATCTGAGTACACTGTCTTGTTGGAAGTTCGTGCAGTGCCAAAATACGTTGTTTACCTCCCTCAAAGAAAGAGAATATAGCGAAAAATCATTATGTACAACGAAGTGTAGGTAAAAATCGACTCTGATTTATGAAGCGTTTTAAGATAAAGATCCATAATTGATGAATGTATGCAGGTGTCATAACAGTCAATGCAAATGTTCAAACAAATATTGACAGAAAAATATACGTTCCCACAGTCAAGTTGTTGAAAATTTAATAAAGGCTTAAAGTATATGAAATGAAAAAAATACATAGACAGTAACACATTGATGTTAAAAGCTTGTGACCTTCTCCATTAGCATCGTCATAGACATAATTACGTCATGGTGAATTTACCCAACTTTGGCTAATTACAGTTTCAGAAGCGAAGAAAGAAGCTCTCGTAATTAGATTTTATGCATCAGATGTGAGATATCTAGGATACACGGCCAGGATTGTCGGCAGTTAAAACGAAATCTGAAAAATTAAAATTACATATTCCTAGGCACTCGTAATCAATTCACGGAATCAAAGTGACCAAAGAACTTTCGATGAAAGAAGTATTATGGAAATTTCTTCCATACAATCGTTCGACAAGGAAATAAGTCAACCTTAAACTTATTATTTAATTTAAGGAAACTTTTCAACAAAAGAAGTTGTCAGCACCACTGTGCTTCCAACTAAACCAGCAACTCTTTTTGAACTTTCATTATTTTTATTTTAAGGTATTTAGTTTATTAAACTTTCGGTTTAAAACTTCAAGTGAACTGAATTAAAAATGTTAAAAATGGGAAACACGGGCTTACGGCTCGGTAAGGTCCGAAAAAGACCCGGACAGAACACCGAGCGGGCTCCGCTGATAATGCTGTGCATCCAATCCCTCCGAGCAGCAAGACACCCGGAAAGTAAGCTCGAGTTGGGAGAACAGACAAGGTTGCGTGAACAGGCGAGTCGCCCCAAGGTGGACCGCGCGTGCCCTGGACTTTGCTGGAGCTGGCCAACACCACAACTCGAGCTGTGGGCAGAGCTGCGTCAATCGAGGTGGCACGGCAACAAGACTGGCAACACGGCAAAACTAAGAAGTTAAAATTTAAACAATTTAAACAATTTAAACAATTTATTTACCACAGGTGATACAGAGGTAGAATTTTACTTAAGTCTAGTACAATGGTCAAATTTGAGTATAGCTACCTGTGGGCCCGAATAAGTTCATGGACTTCTAGGGCATCCTACCATCACGTTATTCTAGGGTGTACAAAAAAGTTTAACCTAGTTCACTTAACCTAGTTTCGCATTAGACTGATCATTGAGATAATTAACTCGATATTTTATGCTGTATTTTAGAATATAGGTCAAGTCGGCTATATATAACAGTATGTTAGATAAAACGATTCAAGAGCAGAGAGAAGATTGGTTATGGTACACAAGGCAAGTTACATTATGACATTATCATTAGTTACATGTAGGAGGCAAGATTTCGACACGGTGATCTTACACGACTAGTATTCTGATAGGAAGTGAGACTCAAGATGTCTTTTGAATACTTTGTACGAATTACATTCACGGATCTCTGCAGGTATAGAGTTCCAAGTTTTGGTTCCAACGAAGAGAATACTGTGTTGCGACCTGGCCTTTGAATAATAAGGAAGCATGAATTTACTTCTATTTCGGGTTAAATGGTCGTGATGACCAGTTTGCGCAGTCAATAATTGTCTTAGGCTGTTGTCGCCATCATTTCTTAATGTTTTGTAAATGAAATTACAGATGGAGATTTTGTAGAGATCCGAAAGTTTAAGTATTTGTAAATTTTTGAAAGAATCATTTGTGTGAGCATTATATTCTAGGTTCTTTACCGCTCTGACAGCCCTTTTCTGCAGAGTAAAAATTTTGTTGGTTTTATTTTTATCAGTTCCGTGCCATGCTTCTATTCCGTCTTGCAAGTATGGAGAAATGAGCGTTCGGTAGAGCATTTGTAAAGCTGTTTCAGGCAGAAAATTTTTAACTTTATTTAGGATTCCGATGGATTTTGATAATTTAGAACTAATATGAGTGATGTGCTCTTTGAAGGTCAGATGTTTATCTATTATGATGCCCAGAAACTTACATGAGTTGGTTTCTTCGATTTCACCTTCGCCAATTTTAATGCATGGGAGAGATACATCTTTCTTGTATGAGAAAGTAATATAATTTGTTTTATCGATATTTAGGCTTATTTTATTAGCTTTGAGCCACGATGAAACCTTGTGAAGTTCAGTATTTATACTCTCCACAATCATAGCAGGATTTTGGTTCGGAAGGACCGCAGAAAGCGTACTGTCATCGGCAAAAAGTATGAATTTGAAGAATGATGTAGATTTTACAATATCATTGATAAAAATCAGAAACATGAGAGGCCCGAGAACAGATCCTTGTGGAACTCCATGGCTAATTGTCTGTGGGTCTGATTTTGCGTCGTCAATGACAACGTATTGCTTCCGATTTGTTAGGTATGATCTGAACCAATCATGGGCAATCCCTCGAATGCCATAACAGTGTAGTTTCGATAATAGTATTTTATGGTCCACACAATCAAATGCTTTTCGGAAGTCAAGAAATACAGAGAAGACAGGCTTTCCTTCATCTGTATTAGAATAGAGGAATTGTAAATGATTTAATATAGCCTGTGTTGTTGATTTTTTAGAGCGAAAACCGTATTGTTTATCGTAAAGAAATGATTTTTGTTCAAAATAAGAGTACACTTTTTTATGCACAATCTTTTCGAATACTTTGCTAATAATTGGTAGAATGGAGATAGGTCGATAATTGTTTACACAGGTTTTTTCACCACTTTTAAAGATAGGGGTTACTCTAGCAACTTTGAGGGAGTTCGGGAAAGTGCCTAGTAAGAGAGACTGGTTAATAATATTTGATATCAGTTGGGCTACAATGTCAGCAATAACTTTAAGTACTTTAGTCAGAAACGTTTGTAACCCACTCGATTTATTTTTCATGTTGTTTATGCACGTAATTTCATCGGAGAAGTTTGTAGGCGTAAAGAAAAAGGAGTTGGGTTCTCGAATATGATCCATAAATTCCAGGTGATCAGTAGGTTCACTTGGAATACCATCAGCTATTGTTTTCCCTACGTTTACGGAGAAGTTGTTAAAGAGATTAGCAATTTCTTTCTTCTCATGATATTTTACATTATCTTGAACAACATATTCAATTTTCTTTTTATCGGCATTATTCGGTTTACAGCAGGAGTTAAGGAGATGCCAAGTCTTTTTAACGTCAGTTTTGAATTGAGTAAACTTGAGCGTAAAGTAGTTCTTTTTTGATGTTCTTATCTGGTTTGTTACATAGTTTCTAAATCGGTTATATGTTTCTCTAGATATTCGTCCTTTGCAAAGGAGGGCTAGGTACGCTTGATGTTTCTTTATATTTATCACGATGTCTCTAGTAATCCAGGGCTTTTGTTTATTTTTCGGGGTAACTGTACGAGTTACAATTGGGCAACACTGATTGTATGCGGTCATTATAGTTTCAGTCAACTTTACTACTGCTTCATCAATGCTCGTAGTATTATTGTTTTGTTGAGAGATGTGCAATGTAGGCATTGATTCTTCTAGAACGGTGCGCATTTCTTCAAGATTTGATTCGTTTATTTTACGATATGAGTAAGTTTCAGCCCGTGCCTTGGTGCAAGCAATATAGACATTTTTCTTAATAAGAAAAACTGGGAAGTGATCTGATAAGTCAGAAGTAATTATTCCAGCAAGAAAATCACTAGGGTCTGTCATAAAGATATTGTCAAGCAGCGTAGCACACTCTGAGGTTATTCGTGTAGGCTTTGTAATGATCGGAAGGAAGGATTGAGACTGAAAGGTAGTTAGGAAATTAGAGATTGGTTCATGGCTTTCATGTTTCAGTAGATCATAATTGAAGTCACCGCATATTATTATGTCATTGTATAAGGGCCTGTTGAACTGAGAAATAATACGATTCAATTCATTCAGGAAGGATATAGGACAGGCTGTAGGAGGCCTATACACCGTTCCAAGCACAATGCGTTTACCATCTCTAAAAAGTTCTACGAAGAGTGATTCTATATGATCCTGATTCATTGTTGCACTTGCTATGGTTCTCGAGTCTATGTGGTTAGATATATATGTGCTGATGCCTCCGCCCCGCTGGTTTTTTCTTAGCGAATGGTAACTATGATAATTTTCAAATCGAATCATGTCTTTAGTCGAGTCATCTAGCCAGCTTTCGGTGAAGCTAATCACGTCTAGGTTATATTTAAGTTCAGTAATAGTACATTGTATCTCTTCCAATTTTGGATAGAGTGACCTACAGTTCCAACACAGGAGTGAGAAATCTCGGTCAGTTATTCGCATAGTTTCGTTGAATTCTGATATATTAGTATACCTACACTCTTGAGAGTCGTTTAGGTTTGGATATATTCTGTTCAAATGATTGAAATCTGGATCGATTTCCTCAAATATATCAGGGTGATCAGTCATTTAAAATAAGTAAAAGTAAGAATTAGGTACTATAGAGCTTAAAACGAAATACAGAGACAAGCTTAAAGGGATATTCCATTCTAAAAAGTAGCTTATTAAGTAAGAGAGAATAGAGTAAAAAAGAAAAATCTAGCGCGATTTCGTGAGTACACACAAACTCAGTCCATGAGCGAGTGATAATGAAGTTCAATATCACAACATTGGTGCAAACAGATTGCTAAGGGCGTTTTCACAAGTTCACATACAACAGGTAATAAGTTTCTAAAGATTATGACGACAATGATACAATCAGCTAATATGCTTTACGCGTAATAATAACTGTAGTGGTAAATAAAGAAGAATTCACAGTAACATTGGTTGGTGAAAAATTACTAATTGCGATGTTACAAAATGTGACACACAGATGTCATAGATGTTTACACACACATCTATTATTTATTTGTTATAATATTGGAGTTCGATATCACTACATTGGTGCAAACAGATTGCTGAGGGCGTTTTCATAAGTTCACATACAAGAGGGAATAAGTTTTAAAGATTATGATGACAATGATACAATCAGCTAATATGGTTTACGCGTAATAATAACTGTAGTGGTAAATAATGAAGAATTCACAGTAATATTGGTAAGTAAAAAATTGCTGATAGATTATAATGACAATGATATAATCAGATTATAAGAAGATTACAACGACAATGATATAATCAGCTAATATGGTTGTACGATGGCAGTGGAGGGCAGAAGCGATTATCAGATTATAAGAAGATTACAACGACAATGATATAATCAGCTAATCTGGTTGTACGATGGCAGTGGAGGGCAGAAGCGATTATCAGATTATAAGAAGATTACAACGACAATGATATAATCAGCTAATATGGTTTACGCGTAATAATACTAAAGTGGTTAAGAAGAGAAAAAATTCACAGTAACATTGGCGGTTTAACTTGACGGTTCATTAAGGAAAACTCAACATTATCATGAACAGCCGCCACTTGCGCTATTAGCTCGTCACGAAAATTACAGATTTGGATCCAATTCGTATTAAATGTCTCAGCAGCAACCAGCGTTGCAACTTCTGCGGCTAGCCTGGCTGTCCAGACCAGACACTAAGCGCAGTAGGTTGCGTACCTAACTGCTAGGAGCTAACTCTCAAGCTAGAGTCGATCGTAGAAGACAGGAGAAGGCCATCGCGTGACCTCAGCCGCGGCTCCACGATACTATCGGACAAAAAAGATGTACAACCATTAGACCAAATCTAACTTCAAGAATCTACTATCAATCAAAATAAATATCACCAATATGAACCATTTACCGATTATCCCACATTACCCCTAGGAATTTACAAACCTAAGTTTACAGTGCACCCAGTGTACAGTGCACCCAGTGTACAGTGCAGCCAGTGTACAGTGCACCCAGTGTACAGTGCAGCCAGTGTACAGTGCAGCCAGTGTACAGTGCACCCAGTGTACAGTGCAGCCAGTGTACAGTGCAGCCAGTGTACAGTGCACCCAGTGTACAGTGCACCCAGTGTACAGTGCAGCCAGTGTACAGTGCAGCCAGTGTACAGTGCACCCAGTGTACAGTGCACCCAGTGTACAGTGCACCCAGTGTACAGTGCACCCAGTGTACAGTGCACCCAGTGTACAGTGCACCCAGTGTACAGTGCACCCAGTGTACAGTGCACCCAGTGTACAGTGCACCCAGTGTACAGTGCACCCAGTGTACAGTGCAGCCAGTGTACAGTGCAGCCAGTGTACAGTGCAGCCCGTGTACAGTGCAGCCAGTGTACAGTGCACCCAGTGTACAGTGCACCCAGTGTACAGTGCACCCAGTGTACAGTGCACCCAGTGTACAGTGCACCCAGTGTACAGTGCACCCAGTGTACAGTGCACCCAGTGTACAGTGCACCCAGTGTACAGTGCACCCAGTGTACAGTGCACCTAGTGTACAGTGCACCCAGTGTACAGTGCACCCAGTGTACAGTGCAGCCAGTGTACAGTGCAGCCAGTGTACAGTGCACCCAGTTTACAGTGCACCCAGTGTACAGTGCACCCAGTGTACAGTGCACCCAGTGTACAGTGCACCCAGTGTACAGTGCACCCAGTGTACAGTGCGCCCAGTGTACAGTGCACCCAGTGTACAGTGCACCCAGTGTACAGTACACCCAGTGTACAGTGCACCCAGTGTACATTGCACCCAGTGTACAGTGCACCTAGTTTACAGTGCACCCAGTGTACAGTGCACCCAGTGTACAGTGCACCCAGTGTACAGTGCACCCAGTGTACAGTGCACCCAGTGTACAGTGCACCCAGTTTACAGTGCACCCAGTGTACAGTGCACCCAGTGTACAGTGCACCCAGTGTACAGTGCACCCAGTGTACAGTGCACCCAGTGTACAGTGCACCCAGTGTACAGTGCACCCAGTTTACAGTGCACCCAGTGTACAGTGCACCCAGTGTACAGTACACCCAGTGTACAGTGCACCCAGTGTACAGTGCACCCAGTGTACAGTGCATCCAGTGTACAGTGCACCCAGTGTACAGTGCACCCAGTGTACAGTACACCCAGTGTACAGTGCACCCAGTGTACAGTGCACCCAGTGTACAGTGCACCCAGTGTACAGTGCACCCAGTGTACAGTGCACCCAGTGTACAGTGCACCCAGTGTACAGTGCACCCAGTGTACAGTGCACCCAGTGTACAGTGCACCCAGTGTACAGTGCACCCAGTGTACAGTGCACCCAGTGTACAGTGCACCCAGTTTACAGTGCACCCAGTGTACAGTGCACCCAGTGTACAGTACACCCAGTGTACAGTGCACCCAGTGTACAGTGCACCCAGTGTACAGTGCATCCAGTGTACAGTGCACCCAGTGTACAGTGCACCCAGTGTACAGTACACCCAGTGTACAGTGCACCCAGTGTACAGTGCACCCAGTGTACAGTGCACCCAGTGTACAGTGCACCCAGTGTACAGTGCACCCAGTGTACAGTGCACCCAGTTTACAGTGCACCCAGTGTACAGTGCACCCAGTGTACAGTACACCCAGTGTACAGTACACCCAGTGTACAGTGCACCCAGTGTACAGTGCACCCAGTGTACAGTGCACCCAGTGTACAGTGCACCCAGTTTACAGTGCACCCAGTGTACAGTGCACCCAGTGTACAGTACACCCAGTGTACAGTGCACCCAGTGTACAGTGCACCCAGTGTACAGTGCACCCAGTGTACAGTGCACCCAGTGTACAGTGCACCCAGTGTACAGTGCACCCAGTGTACAGTGCACCCAGTGTACAGTGCACCCAGTGTACAGTGCACCCAGTGTACAGTGCACCCAGTTTACAGTGCACCCAGTGTACAGTGCACCCAGTGTACAGTACACCCAGTGTACAGTGCACCCAGTGTACAGTGCACCCAGTGTACAGTGCACCCAGTGTACAGTGCACCCAGTGTACAGTGCACCCAGTGTACAGTGCACCCAGTGTACAGTGCACCCAGTGTACAGTGCACCCAGTGTACAGTGCACCCAGTGTACAGTGCACCCAGTGTACAGTGCACCCAGTGTACAGTGCACCCAGTGTACAGTGCACCCAGTGTACAGTGCACCCAGTGTACAGTGCACCCAGTGTACAGTGCACCCAGTGTACAGTGCACCCAGTGTACAGTGCACCCAGTGTACAGTACACCCAGTGTACAGTGCACCCAGTGTACAGTGCACCCAGTGTACAGTGCACCCAGTGTACAGTGCACCCAGTGTACAGTGCACCCAGTGTACAGTGCACCCAGTGTACAGTGCACCCAGTGTACAGTGCACCCAGTGTACAGTGCACCCAGCGTACAGTGCACCCAGTGTACAGTGCACCCAGTGTACAGTGCACCCAGTGTACAGTGCACCCAGTGTACAGTGCAGCCAGTGTACAGTGCACCCAGTGTACAGTGCACCCAGTGTACAGTGCACCCAGTGTACAGTGCAGCCAGTGTACAGTGCACCCAGTGTACAGTGCAGCCAGTGTACAGTGCACCCAGTGTACAGTGCAGCCAGTGTACAGTGCACCCAGTGTACAGTGCACCCAGTGTACAGTGCACCCAGTGTACAGTGCACCCAGTGTACAGTGCACCCAGTGTACAGTGCACCCAGTGTACAGTGCACCCAGTGTACAGTGCACCCAGTGTACAGTGCACCCAGCGTGAAACACGTTTAGGCAGAAGATGCAGCTTCAGAAATCAAGCGGAAATCAGGAAAAGGCAAATACTCTACGCGGAAAAAAAGAAAGGAAAGTCAAAGGTTCAAATGCTCAGAAATATAAGAAAAGTAATAGGGAGCGGCCCTCATCCAGGTCAAGTGAAACCCGTCAAACTGCGGACCGCACCCTATCAATAATAGCATCAATTTGCTGCATAACCAAAGCAGGTAATTTTATTCAATTTGCGTGGAGTATTAGAGATCAATCGTAAGCTCCCTAGTAGAGCCAACTGAAAAGATAAGGAAAAAAACACATTTACTCAAACGTAAAAGATAGGAAAAAAAGCAGTTTAAGGTAGGATTTAGAGAAACTTTGCCACGTCACTGAAGCACTGCAGGCCCCAATAGCTCGCTCGAACAGCAGCACAAACCCTCCGTCCAGAGTCACCAATCAGCCCCCGAAACGGACGCCGCATTTCCCAGCATGTTCAAGGATCGGTAGGCCCAAGCAGCATTGTTGATCACTTGGACAACAAGAGCAATCGTTAATGACATAAGCTCAAAAATAATTCCCACTAATGGAACACAGCCCCCACCCACTTCACTTACAATCTTCAAAGAAACAACTGACGGTCGTCAAGTGAAACTCAAAACCGACATGTTACCATAGAAATACGAAAAAATGTTACCATAGAAATACTTTTGGGGGATTTTTCCCACAGTATTATTAAGAAGCTCTAATTCCACCAGTGCCGCAACTTAACACTTGAGATACAGAACATTGAGTCGGAGCTCACGCATACCGCCACACAACATCTAACTGCAGCATTACTGCGCGTCACTTAGCGTTTAGGTAGCACTGCTACCTGGATTGACGCCGCAGCGTCATTGCAATGCTGCAGCATAGTTTTAGTGATTTGGATGATATAACTGTACATAGTAGCAGCATTACTGTGCAAAATACGTCGTCGTCACCATGATACATTGAAAGGCATCCCTCTTCAGTGCATCCCACGATAAGCAAGAGAGGTTGTATCACTCGCACTAGCGGCTTTAATAGTGATCTTACAATGCAAAAGAGCGATGAATGTCATGCAGATGTGAAAGGCTCCATTCAGAGCGAAGATTTTTATAGCCCGAGGGCGACAAACTGTTGCCGGACGCTTTCAGAAATGATCTCAAACTGCGTCAAGTAGAATTGTACGAGCTGTGAACTGCCTCTACTTGAGCCATGACTTATTTTCCACCTTTATTTTGTGCCGTACAATTTTAACTCTCTCACCACTAAGTCATGCGATCAGTTTTTGTGATCACGTAACAGTCTTCATTGTACCCAGTTACAGTCATGTTATAGTCATGCTTGTACTTAGTTACAGTCAAGTTACAGTCATGTTACAGTCATGCTTGTACTCAGGTAAAGTCTCGTTGCAGTCATGATTGTACCCAGTTACAGTCAAGTTACAGTAATGTTACAGTCATACATATACCCAGGTACAGTCACGTTGCAGTCACCCTCGTACATGCAATTCATTTCATGTACTAAAGTACTCCGTTCATCAGTAAAAAGACTAGCTTGAACTAAAGAGAAACAAACACTTCAAAATAGTACACAAGCGACACACTCTACCTATTCCTGTACACAGGAAAGTACTCCTACTAGAGTACACGGTCAGTACTCTCTTACTCTCGTGCTAAATTACTCTGTACATGAGCGTACAATGAGTACATGTCACATTCATCGACCTAGCTGGTTTTTACCCTCCTAAGCCAGCGGTGCTTAACCTTGTTGGAGGTACTGAACCCCACAAGTTTCATACATGCATTCAGTGAACTCTTCGTAGTTGGGAAAATAAAACTTGCAGTTTTTCTTTCAAATTCAAAACATATGTATAGAACTATATACTGTATTAGAGCACAAATTGTACCATGCATCATTTTCGCACAAAATCACTGTGTTCAAACAAAGAACCTCTGAAACTGACTCACCGAACCCCTAGGGTTCCATCGATCGAACCCAGTTGAAGAACCCCTGTCATAAGCCCAGCGTACACTTATGTCCGTGCGCTCTTAGTCCCACTAAGTCCCACTTCGTACGTAGGACTTAGCAATCACCCACCACATGCTGTCTCTTAATATCATTTCTTACAAAGCATGCCTGCATTTCGTCTCTACGCATAAATGCCGGCATTTTTCATTATGTGATAGCAGTTCAATTGCTCCTTCGTGCCACCAGCGACATCCAAGAGACTCACAAACACCCATCGCGGTCTGTCCCGCCGTTATAGCTGTCCTGGTAATAATTTCCCATCATTTCGTAATCGATTTACCCTCTCACATAGCTTATTTCTGTCCGCATTAGGACGCGACACAGGCACGGAGGAGCGCCTCTATCAATAAACTACAAAGATAGAAAGCGTACGAGTCGCTTCTCACGACCGCAAATCCGAAGCCAATATCCGGGGTGTCGAAGTAATCAAATCTTGACACCTGACGATCCCCTTAGACCGCAGCTGCATCTCCTGCTTGCCGTACGTGTGAGACATGGTCAAATGGTGATGAGGTGCATGTCAGGGAGGGTAGCCTAGCGTGGTAATCGGTAATGGTAGGTCATAGCGCACTTCTGGCACCTTGTCAGCCATGATCTACGCTCGTATTCATACTGGCAGTGCCTCGTTATGTCCAATTCGGGGCTATGACTCCAGCATTACTGTATGACGCTAACAGGGCTTGTAGGTGGTACTGATACCTGCAGCATTATCGCATTGATGTAGCATACTGTTATTGACTAGTATGATGTAACTGCAGCATTACTGTACGACACTTACAGGGTTTGTTGGTAGTACTGATACATGCAGCATTATCGCATTGATGTAGCATACTGTTATTGACTAGTATGATGTAACTGCAGCATTACTGTACGACACTTACAGGGTTTGTTGGTAGTACTGATACCTGCAGCATTATCGCATTGATGTAGCATACTGTTATTGACTAGTATGATGTAACTGCAGCATTACTGTACGACACTTACAGGGTTTGTAGGTAGTACTGATACCTGCAGCATTATCGCATTGATGTAGCATACTGTTATTGACTAGTATGATGTAACTGCAGCATTACTGTACGACACTTACAGGGTTTGTTGGTAGTACTGATACCTGCAGCATTATCGCATTGATGTAGCATACTGTTATTGACTAGTATGATGTAACTGCAGCATTACTGTACGACACTTACAGGGTTTGTAGGTAGTACTGATACCTGCAGCATTATCGCATTGATGTAGCATACTGTTATTGACTAGTATGATGTAACTGCAGCATTACTGTACGACACTTACATGGTTTGTAGGTAGTACTGATACCTGCAGCATTATCGCATTGATGTAGCATACTGTTATTGACTAGTATGATGTAACTGCAGCATTACTGTACGACACTTACATGGTTTGTAGGTAGTACTGATACCTGCAGCATTATCGCATTGATGTAGCATACTGTTATTGACTAGTATGATGTAACTGCAGCATTACTGTACGGCATTCTGCCGAATGGTAGCACTAATACATGGGTTGTAAACGCAGCATTGTTCCAGTGCTGTAGTATAGCTATATATTTTGGTACAATGCATGTACTTGTAACTGCAGCATTACTGTACGGCACTTACACTCTCGGTAGCACTGATACCTGGATCGTAAACGTAGCATTGTTAAGCTGGGGATACATTGACACTCTTTTCAACACTCTGAGTGTCACTTCGACGGGCACATACACTGTTGCCGGGCTAGCAGGCGGGCAAAGTGAGGTTCACTTGGACATTCTCCCTAGCCATTCTTTGCCGCCGCCTGCCCGTCGATCACTCCATCTACAGATGAGCCGTAGCCTGCAGCATGTCATCAGTAGGGATGTGACATTGAACATATTGCATATATATGCTTTTGAGTATATTTTAGGTAGCATAAAATATGCCCGCAAGTATATATGCAGTGTGAGCATATCGCATATTTTACTCGGAACAGCATAAAATATGGCGAACATGCATGATTAACTGTAAGTGGCAGTAAACTGAAACCTAGTAAAACCTTCCCATTACTTTTAAATTATATTCTTTTTTTCATCCAGTTTTATCTAATTCTTTTTGAATAACTGGATCAATTTTGTAAATTGAAATTTTTCGTAAATCAATAATAATTGTAAGTTGCTACAGCTACTTCAAAAGTTTACTTTAATTTTGCGGGAATTAGCTCAAGTTTTTTTTAGATATAGTTCCTTATGAAGTGTATTTGAGATTAGTGCGGCTAAAAGTGATCTACAATCATGCCGAAGGTGAACAAGGAGCATCATATTTAGAATATTTCAAGGAATTTGAAGATTTTCAAGCCCAGGAAGAATTTCTCTATCGCATTTATTGCGAGAAACAGGTGATATATAAAACTTTTTTTCACTCAGAACACGTTAGAGAAGTTTTGCGTGGTACAAGGTTTTAGTTTCTAAATATTATCACGCAGAACTTTGTTGGGCTTAGTGCACACTTTATCAAATTATTGTTATCGAAGGATATGAATAATTATTATTGCTCTCGCATAACAATACAGGGACTTCTTACTTCGAGAGCAATAAAATTAATGGATATCGTAGAGGAAACATTGAAGAACAGATATGATACAAGGTATTATGAAGAGTTAAATTGCATTTTGGTGATAAACAAAGGTTTTGAAAAGATAAAAACAATCAACTCAATTTTGACTCGTGAGATCTCTGACGCAATGGATGAATCCATAAAGGAATATTCGAACTAACTTGCTTCACTTTTGCTCCACTTGTTTCTTGCGATGTCGAGTGGAAGTTTTCGCAGTGTAAAACTTGGCTGGCAGATAATCGTAGAAGATTTGTTTTTAAAAATCTCAACTACCACGCAATTATCAAGAGCAACCCTCGAATTTGATGCTAAAATATATTCCTCGTATAAAAGAAGGATTAAGAAATGTTCCTTGCATTCGTGAAAAAATATATAGTTCAGAACCAGCCTTGGATTAGATTACTTTTTTTTCGTTCGTTATCATCGTCCTTGACTCGTTCAGATTAGAATTATTTTTGTTTCAAAATATTTATGTTTAGATAAGTTATAAAAATTAGTTGAGAATTGTATATACTCAATTATTAATAGAAAATTATGAAAGAAATTATTTTTTCCGTGTATGAAGAAGTACACTGTATCCTGTATCATTGTTTCTGTATAATTTTCCTCACAAAAAATATAAATTTGGAGCTATTCAAGTGAAGCATTTATATGGATGCATATTTCTGCTTAGCATGTAATATGCGCTTCCACAATTATGCATAGAGTGTAGCATATATGCATCGAGTGTTTCTACATATGGTTTTTCTAGCATAATTCTTGCCGAAGCCTTCATATTTTATGCTGCATATGCGCAACAAAAATCAGCAAAAACAAGAACATTGAAGAACGTGCAATCAATGACATACGAAATAAATAATTATTAGCGCTATTCTACTAAGCATCAGCAGCTCCTGGCGAGAAGTACTAGAGCGCGGAGCGCAGTACCTCCCAACGTAGCGTCTGGATTGCAACTGAGCCGTGTGAGCAACACACTCTGCCTGCCGACTTTGACGCTTCTGCTGCCTGCTAGCGCTGTGCCAATGTGAACGATCGCTGCCCTTTCGCTGCGCGCGCTTGCCCGCGCCCGATGGTTGTGAGCTTCCAATGCGAGTGTCAATGTATCCCCAGCTTAAAGCTGGGGATACATTGACACTCTTTTCAACACTCTGAGTGTCACTTCGACGGGCACATACACTGTTGCCGGGCTAGCAGGCGGGCAAAGTGAGGTTCACTTGGACATTCTCCCTAGCCATTCTTTGCCGCCGCCTGCCCGTCAATCACTCCATCTACAGATGAGCCGTAGCCTGCAGCATGTCATCAGTAGGGATGTGACATTGAACATATTGCATATATATGCTTTTGAGTTTATTTTAGATAGCATAAAATATGCCCGCAAGTATATATGCAGTGTGAGCATATCGCATATTTTCCTCGGAACAGCATAAAATATGACGAACATGCATGATTAACTCTAAATGGCAGTAAACTGAAACTTAGTAAAACCTTCCCATGACTTTTAAATTATATTCTTTTTGTCATCCAGTTTTAGTTAATTCTTTTTGAATAACTGGATCAATTTTGTAATTTGTAATTTTTCGTAAATCAATAATAATTGTAAGTTGTTAAAGCTACTTCAAAAGTTTACTTTAATTTTGCGGGAATTAGCTCAAGTTATTTTAGAAATAGTTCCTTATGAAGTGTATTTGAGATTAGCGCGGCTAAAAGTCATCTACAATCATGCCGAAGGTGAACAAGGAGCATCATTTTTAGAATACTTCAAGGAATTTGAAGATTTTCAAGCCCAGGAAGAATTTCTCTATCGCATTTATTGCGAGAAACAGGTGATATATAAAATTTTTTTTCACTCAGAACACGTTAGAGAAGTTTTGCGTGGTACAAGGTTTTAGTTTCTAAATAATATCATGTAGAACTTTGTTGGGCTTAGTGCACACTTTATCAAATTATTGTTATCGAAGGATTTGAATAATTATTATTGCTCTTGCATAACAACACAGGGACTTCTTACTTCGAGAGCAATAAAATTAATGGATATCGTAGAGGAAACATTGAAGAACAGATATGATACAAGGTATTATCAAGAGTTAAATTGCATTTTGGTGATAAACATAGGTTTTGAAAAGATAAAAACAATCAACTCAATTTTGACTCGTGAGATCTCTGACGCAATGGATGAATACATTAAGGAATATTCGAACTAACTTGCTTCACTTTTGCTCCACTTGTTTCTTGCGATGTCGAGTGGAAGTTTTCGCAATATAAAACTTTGCTGGCAGATAATCGTAGAAGATTTGTTTTTGAAAATCTCAAATACCACGCAATTATCAAGTGCAACCCTCGAATTTTATGCTAAAATATATTTCTCGTATAAAAGAAGGATTAAGAAATGTTCCTTCCATTCATGAAAAACATATATAGTTCAGAACCAGCCTTGGATTAGATTACTCTTCTTTTAGTTCGTTATCATCGTCCTTGACTCGTTCCTGTTTCAAAATATTTATGTTCAGATAAGTTATAAAACTTAGTTGAGAATTGTATACACTTAATTATTAATGGAAAATTATGAAAGAAATTATTTTTTCCGTGTATGAAGAACACTGTATCCTGTATCATTGTTTCTGTACATTTTTCCTTACAAAAAATATAAATTTGGAGCTATTCAAGTGAAGCATTTATGTGTATGCATATTTCTGCTTAGCATGTAATATACGCTTCCACAATTATGCATCGAGTGTTTCTACATATGGTTTTACTAGCATAATTCTTGCCGAAGCCTTCATATTTTATGGTGCATATGCGCTACAAAATCAGCAAAAACAAGAACATTGAAAAATGTGCAATCAATGAATACGAAATAAATTATTAGCGCTATTCTACAAAGCATCAGCCGCTCCGGGCGAGAAGTACTAGAGCGCGGAGCGCAGCATTACCCAGCATGGCGTCTGAATGTCAACTGAGCACTCGTCTGCACTGTGTGCACTCTGCACCCCGACCATGACGCGGTACTGCCTGGATAGCGTTGTTCCAATGTGAACGATCGCTATCCTTTGGCTGCGTGCACTTGCCCGCGCCCGATGGTTGTGAGCTTTCAATGCGAGTGTCAATGTATCCCCAGCTTTACAATGATTTAGCACACTGTTACTAGTTAGTATGACGTACTTCTAGCCGCAGCCTAAAGCTGGGGATACATTGACACTCGCATTGGAAGCTCACAACCATCGGGCGCGGGCAAGCGCGCGCAGCGAAAGGGCAGCGATCGTTCACATTGGCACAGCGCTAGCAGGCAGCAGAAGCGTCAAAGTCGGCGGGCAGAGTGTGTTGCTCACACTGCTCAGTTGCAATCCAGACGCTACGTTGGGAGGTACTGCGCTCCGCGCTCTAGTACTTCTCGCCAGGAGCTGCTGATGCTTGGTAGAATAGCGCTAATAATTTATTTCGTTTGTCATTGATTGCACGTTCTTCAATGTTCTTGTTTTTGCTGATTTTTGTTGCGCATATGCAGCATAAAATATGAAGGCTTCGGCAAGAATTATGCTAGAAAAACCATATGTAGAAACACTCGATGCATGTATGCTACACTCTATGCATAATTGTGGAAGCGCATATTACATGCTAAGCAGAAATATGCATCCATATAAATGCTTCACTAGAATAGCTCCAAATTTATATTTTTTGTGAGGAAAATTGTACAGAAACAATGATACAGGATACAGTGTACTTCTTCATACACGGAAAAAATAATTTCTTTCATAATTTTCTATTAATAATTGAGTGTATACAATTCTCAACTAATTTTTATAACTTATCTAAACATAAATATTTTGAAACAAAAATAATTCTAATCTGAACGAGTCAAGGACGATGATAACGAACGAAAAAAAAAGTAATCTAATCCAAGGCTGGTTCTGAACTATATATTTTTTCATGAATGCAAGGAACATTTCTTAATCCTTCTTTTATACGAGGAATATATTTTAGCATCAAACTCGAGGGTTGCTCTTGATAATTGCGTGGTAGTTGAGATTTTTAAAAACAAATCTTCTACGATTATCTGCCAGCCAAGTTTTATAATGCGAAAACTTCCACTCGACATCGCAAGAAACAAGTGGAGCAAAAGTGAAGCAAGCTAGTTCGAATATTTCTTTATGGGTTCATCCATTGCGTCAGAGATCTCACGAGTCAAAATTGAGTTGATTGTTTTTATCTTTTCAAAACCTTTGTTTATCACCAAAATGCAATTTAACTCTTCATAATACCTTGTATCATATCTGTTCTTCAATGTTTCCTCTACGATATCCATTAATTTTATTGCTCTCGAAGTAAGAAGTCCCTGTATTGTTATGCAAGAGCAATAATAATTATTCATATCCTTCGATAACAATAATTTGATAAAGTGTGCACTAAGCCGAACAAAGTTCTGCGTGATAATATTTAGAAACTAAAACCTTGTACCACGCAAAACTTCTCTAACGTGTTCTGAGTGAAAAAAAGTTTTATATATCACCTGTTTCTCGCAATAAATGCGATAGAGAAATTCTTCCTGGGCTTGAAAATCTTCAAATTCCTTGAAGTATTCTAAATATGATGCTCCTTGTTCACCTTCGGCATGATTGTAGATCACTTTTAGCCGCACTAATCTCAAATACACTTCATAAGGAACTATATCTAAAAAAAACTTGAGCTAATTCCAGCAAAATTAAAGTAAACTTTTGAAGTAGCTGTAGCAACTTACAATTATTATTGATTTACGAAAAATTTCAATTTACAAAATTGATCCAGTTATTCAAAAATAATTAAATAAAACTGGATGAAAAAAAGAATATAATTTAAAAGTAATGGGAAGGTTTTACTAGGTTTCAGTTTACTGCCACTTACAGTTAATCATGCATGTTCGCCATATTTTATGCTGTTCCGAGTAAAATATGCGATATGCTCACACTGCATATATACTTGCGGGCATATTTTATGCTACCTAAAATATACTCAAAAGCATATATATGCAATATGTTCAATGTCACATCCCTACTGATGACATGCTGCATGCTACGGCTCATCTGTAGATGGAGTGATTGACGGGCAGGCGGCGGCAAAGAATGGCTAGGGAGAATGTCCAAGTGAACCTCACTTTGCCCGCCTGCTAGCCCGGCAACAGTGTATGTGCCCGTCGAAAGCTGGGGATACATTGACACTCTTTTCAACACTCTGAGTGTCACTTCGACGGGCACATACACTGTTGCCGGGCTAGCAGGCGGGCAAAGTGAGGTTCACTTGGACATTCTCCCTAGCCATTCTTTGCCGCCGCCTGCCCGTCGATCACTCCATCTACAGATGAGCCGTAGCCTGCAGCATGTCATCAGTAGGGATGTGACATTGAACATATTGCATATATATGCTTTTGAGTATATTTTAGGTAGCATAAAATATGCCCGCAAGTATATATGCAGTGTGAGCATATCGCATATTTTACTCGGAACAGCATAAAATATGGCGAACATGCATGATTAACTGTAAGTGGCAGTAAACTGAAACCTAGTAAAACCTTCCCATTACTTTTAAATTATATTCTTTTTTTCATCCAGTTTTATCTAATTCTTTTTGAATAACTGGATCAATTTTGTAAATTGAAATTTTTCGTAAATCAATAATAATTGTAAGTTGCTACAGCTACTTCAAAAGTTTACTTTAATTTTGCGGGAATTAGCTCAAGTTTTTTTTAGATATAGTTCCTTATGAAGTGTATTTGAGATTAGTGCGGCTAAAAGTGATCTACAATCATGCCGAAGGTGAACAAGGAGCATCATATTTAGAATATTTCAAGGAATTTGAAGATTTTCAAGCCCAGGAAGAATTTCTCTATCGCATTTATTGCGAGAAACAGGTGATATATAAAACTTTTTTTCACTCAGAACACGTTAGAGAAGTTTTGCGTGGTACAAGGTTTTAGTTTCTAAATATTATCACGCAGAACTTTGTTGGGCTTAGTGCACACTTTATCAAATTATTGTTATCGAAGGATATGAATAATTATTATTGCTCTCGCATAACAATACAGGGACTTCTTACTTCGAGAGCAATAAAATTAATGGATATCGTAGAGGAAACATTGAAGAACAGATATGATACAAGGTATTATGAAGAGTTAAATTGCATTTTGGTGATAAACGAAGGTTTTGAAAAGATAAAAACAATCAACTCAATTTTGACTCGTGAGATCTCTGACGCAATGGATGAATCCATAAAGGAATATTCGAACTAACTTGCTTCACTTTTGCTCCACTTGTTTCTTGCGATGTCGAGTGGAAGTTTTCGCAGTGTAAAACTTGGCTGGCAGATAATCGTAGAAGATTTGTTTTTAAAAATCTCAACTACCACGCAATTATCAAGAGCAACCCTCGAATTTGATGCTAAAATATATTCCTCGTATAAAAGAAGGATTGAGAAATGTTCCTTGCATTCGTGAAAAAATATATAGTTCAGAACCAGCCTTGGATTAGATTACTTTTTTTTCGTTCGTTATCATCGTCCTTGACTCGTTCAGATTAGAATTATTTTTGTTTCAAAATATTTATGTTTAGATAAGTTATAAAAATTAGTTGAGAATTGTATATACTCAATTATTAATAGAAAATTATGAAAGAAATTATTTTTTCCGTGTATGAAGAAGTACACTGTATCCTGTATCATTGTTTCTGTATAATTTTCCTCACAAAAAATATAAATTTGGAGCTATTCAAGTGAAGCATTTATATGGATGCATATTTCTGCTTAGCATGTAATATGCGCTTCCACAATTATGCATAGAGTGTAGCATATATGCATCGAGTGTTTCTACATATGGTTTTTCTAGCATAATTCTTGCCGAAGCCTTCATATTTTATGCTGCATATGCGCAACAAAAATCAGCAAAAACAAGAACATTGAAGAACGTGCAATCAATGACATACGAAATAAATAATTATTAGCGCTATTCTACTAAGCATCAGCAGCTCCTGGCGAGAAGTACTAGAGCGCGGAGCGCAGTACCTCCCAACGTAGCGTCTGGATTGCAACTGAGCAGTGTGAGCAACACACTCTGCCTGCCGACTTTGACGCTTCTGCTGCCTGCTAGCGCTGTGCCAATGTGAACGATCGCTGCCCTTTCGCTGCGCGCGCTTGCCCGCGCCCGATGGTTGTGAGCTTCCAATGCGAGTGTCAATGTATCCCCAGCTGAAGTGACACTCAGAGTGTTGAAAAGAGTGTCAATGTATCCCCAGCTTTACTGTACGACACTATAGCTTCTTGGTAACACTGATACATGGATTGAACCCGCAGTATTGGTAGCATACTAATATTGGTCAGTATGGTGTACTTGTGGTAGCAGTATTACCGTAGGTCACTCTGCCTCTCGGTATCACTAATACCTCGATTGATACTGCAGCATTATTGCACTGCTGTAGCATAACCAACATTAATTTATAGGCCGATACCGATTTCTTGCAGCCACCAACAAGTGTTCATTTGCGCCCACCGCCCCACAGCCCACCGGCCCACAGCCCACCGCCCCATAGCCCACCTCCCCACACCCCACCGACCCACAGCCCACCTCCCCACACCCCACCGCCCCACAGCCCACCGCCCCCCAGCCCACCTCCCCACAGCCCACCACCCAACACCCCACCTCCCCACAGCCCACCTCCCCACAGCCCACCTCCCCACAGCCTACCTCCTCACACCCCACCGCTCCACAGCCCACCGCTCCACAGCCCACCGCCCCCCAGCCCACCCCCCCACAGCCCACAGCTCCACACCCTACCGCCCCAGAGCCCACCTTCCCTCAGCCCACCGTCCCACAGCCCACTTACCAACTGCCCACCTCCCCACACCCCACCGCCCCACAGCCCACCGCCTCCCAGCCCAACCCCCTACAGCCCACGGCCCCACAGCCCACCTCCCCACAGCTCACCTCCCCACAGCCCACCGCCCCACAGCCCACGGCTCCACAGCCCACCTCCCCACAGCCCACCTCCCCACACCCCACCGCCCCACAGCCCACCTCCCCACAACCCACCACCCCACAGCCCACCTCCCCATAGCCCACCTCCCCACAGCCCACCTCCCCACAGCCCACCGCCCCACAGCCCACGGCTCCACAGCCCACCTCCCCACAGCCCACCTCCCCACACCCCACCGCCCCACAGCCCACCTCCCCACAGCCCACCGCCCCACAGCCCACGGCTCCACAGCCCACCTCCCCACAGCCCTCCTCTCCACACCCCACCGCCCCACAGCCCACCTCCCCACATCCCACTGCCCCACAGCCCACCTCCCCATAGCCCACCTCCCCACACCCCACCGCCCCACAGCCCACCTCCCCACAGCCCACCACCCCACAGCCCACCTCCCCATAGCCCACCTCCCCACAGCCCACCTCCCCACAGCCCACCGCCCCACAGCCCACGGCTCCACAGCCCACCTCCCCACAGCCCACCTCCCCACACCCCACCGCCCCACAGCCCACCTCCCCACAGCCCACCGCCCCACAGCCCACGGCTCCACAGCCCACCTCCCCACAGCCCACCTCCCCACACCCCACCGCCTCACAGCCCACCTCCCCACAGCCCACCGCCCCACAGCCCACCTCTCCATTGCCCACCTCCCCACAGCCCACCTCCCTACAGCTCACCTCCCCACAGCCCACCTCCCCACAGCCCACCTCCCCACAGCCCACCTCCTACACCCCACCTCCCCACACCCCACCGCCCCACAGCCCACCTCCCACACCCCACCGCCCCACAGCCCACCTCCCACACCCTACCGCCCCACACCCCACCGCCCCACAGCCCACCGCCCCACAGCCCACCTCCCCACAGCCCACCTCCCACACCCCACCTCCCCACACCCCACCGCCCCACAGCCCACCTCCCACACCCTACCGCCCCACACCCCACCGCCCCACCGCCCCACCGCTGCCCACAAAGCTGCTGAGTCACCAACAATTCGTCAGCAATGCAGCCGTTCCTCTCCTTGCAGGCTGCACACAAAGTGCTGCGTGCACTCACTCTACGTGCGGACTAACTTCCGTCTTGGGACCTCACATCTTCCTTCTAGGAGCACTAATTCCCATAGACACATTCATTGTATCCCCCCTGAGGAAGGGGGGGGGGGGGGGTAATCAATGTGTCATGAGTAATCCCAGCAGACACTTCTATTGGGCCCAGTCAGTCGTGCGCGATGAATAATTCAACCCAAAAATGAATAAAAAATTTAATGATATGTTTATGCTTAAGGTTTCAATGCAGTGATTCCCAAAACGCTGGAATAATTCAAAAGAAAAATACAAACGGAGTCTATTGATTTATATTCGTTTGTTTTATTGCATTAATTCACAAACGCTGAAAGTTTTACACTCAGGAACGCCATTTGAATGCATGGCGTGCCGGAGAACTCACTTCACTCAACAGCAGAACGTGCAAATATCACTTAAGAGTAATTACCGTTCCAGCATTAATTATTATGTATCCCCTGTAGGTATAACCAGCACCGTATTGAAAGCAATTAGCGTTTTAGCTCTATTAACTATACGTTAATGTTGAACCAGCACTCGTATGTTGAACCTCCGTGACTTGCAATACCGCAACACCTCCCAGCCTACGCTTAGACCTATACATCGAAACACCTCCCAACCTACGCGTAGACCTATACATCGAAACACCTCCCAACCTACACGTAGGCCTATACATCGAAACACCTCCCAACCTACACGTAGACCTATACATCGAAACACCTCCCAACCTACACGTAGGCCTATACATCGAAACACCTCCCAACCTACACGTAGGCCTATACATCGAAACACCTCCCAACCTACACGTAGACCTATACATCGAAACACCTCCCAACCTACACGTAGGCCTATACATCGAAACACCTCCCAGCCTACACTTAGGCCTATACATCGAGAGTACGCGACGTCCGAATGACACGAGCCGAGGATGCAGGAGTCAATATTGCAGCGGGCAATTACCAGAGCCGGAGGTCAGCATTCGATGGCTGGCTAATAAGGCTGATGGAGCAAGTCAGTGATGGAGGCAATGCAGCGCCCCCATCCCTGATGTGAAGGAATGCAGCCCAGGTGAGGGATGCTGGGGTGAGGAATGATGGGGTAAGGAATGATTGGGTGAGAGATGATGGGGTGAGGGATGATGGGGTGAGGATTGATTGGGTGAGAGATGATGGGGTGAAGGATGATGGGGTGAAGGATGCCGGGATGCGGGATAGTGGGGTGAGGGATGTTGAGCTGAAGGAAGTAAAAGATGAGGGAAAGGGTTGAGGGTTAAGTGTTGTTTGGGTTCTTCTGGTGGGTTCAGCCAATCCCGGCCACAGCTGCTTTCCACACCATTATAGTTCTCACAACCTCAGCGCCTGCAATGATATTCCGCTTCTTATCATCAGGTGAGGATACTTCCTTTTCCTATCATAAGGTGATGATACTTCCACTTCCTATCATAACGTGATGATGCTTCCATTTCTTATCATTTCATGATGGAAATAAGGGCCACTATAAAGTAACGGTTTGCGTCGAGTTCTCACCAATGCTTTTCTTTTCTTTCACATAATCTTTTGAAATTTCAATTTACTATAATGCGAAAACCTAAATCTCATTGCAATATCCAATGCAATTTCATAGCACCATGTATCTGCACTCACATGGCTTAATGAAAAGAGACATCTCATGCCTAACCCACTCTTGTTTGTTTGAACGACAGCCAGCCAGGACTGGAAGTATCGCTCAACTCCTCCAAACAACTGAAATTTGCAGACCTCTTCGCCGCTGACCCTCTGCTGGAATTCCATGGCACTCCTTCCCCTCTGGAGTCCAGAGCTATGTGCTTCCCTCTTAACTTGTAATCCCCTTAATGTACTCTTCTCTTAATCCTCCCCAACTCCCCTCTTAACCCTCCCCAACCCCCCTCTTAACTTTTACTCCCCTCGTAACCCTCCCCAACTCCCCTCTTAACTTGTAAACCCCTCGTAACCCTCCCAAACTCCCCTCTTAACTTGTACTCCCCTCTTAACTTGTACTCCCTTCTTAACTTGTACTCCCCTCTTAACTTGTACTCCCCTCTTAACTTGTACTCCCCTTGTAACCCTCCCCAACTCAACTCTTACCCCTCCCCAACTCATCTCTTAACTTGTACTCCCCTCGTAACCCTCCCCAACCCCCTTGCAAGTCCGAGACTTCTCAGTTCCCGATCGGGCGGTCATATGTTACTGAGTGGAGCGAGGCGCTCGTTAAATAGAGCCCTCGAAATTAGCTGCTCCCAATAAAGAAGAGTTTATTGCACAACTTTTACCTGCCAGAAACTGTTCCATTCGGTGAAGACTGTTGCGTTAGAGTTTGTTGCGCTTGAGATACGCTCGCATCAGCTGGAATGTACGGCCTCCTCCTGCTGCCCCAATTTGCTCCGGAGGCCTACTCTAGCTGTGCAGGGATCGCTTACTCAGGGAATTGTTGGCTGGGCATTAGACCTAGGCAACTTTCTGCGCAAATAAACTCTTATTGGCTGCTGTGAGAGGTTTGTGCATGCTTGAGTCGCTGTATTGGGCCTATAAGTTAATGTTGGTTATGGAGGACCAATGCCAAGTTCAGTTTTGTGATGCGAGGGGCAGTCTGATTGTGATGGTCATTCTAGGCAAGTAGGCTGTGATGGTAGGCTATGAAGGCTATGATGAGACCCTGTGAACGCTGTGAGATAGGCTATGAAAACTATGATGGAAGGCTCTTAAGACTTCGACTTCTAATAAAAACTTGGGTTCGTAGGGCGGGGATTCCTTACAAGGTAATAATTACTTACAAGACAGTAGATGTGCACAGAACACGAACAAACATTTCCTATTTTTCCACGTAATTGATGTTTGTGACAATGCACAAGTATCCAAATCATTTTGATGATCATTGTGAGCGAAATAGGTGGTATGGCAACGCAATGCTGGAGGCTGTCGAAAGAAAAGAAAGAAAGAAAGAAAAAAGAATGAAAGAAAAGAAGGAAACGAAAAGCAGCTTATTTACGATAAAGAAGAAACATGAAATGTATAACATTGAGTTTTAAATATCTTAACATTAAGATCCTTAATTGATATTAATTGTTCATTTGCGCCCACCGCCCCACAGCCCACCGGCCCACAGCCCACCGCCCCATAGCCCACCTCCCCACACCCCACCGCCCCACAGCCCACCTCCCCACACCCCACCGCCCCACAGCCCACCGCCCCCCAGCCCACCTCCCCACAGCCCACCACCCAACACCCCACCTCCCCACAGCCCACCTCCCCACAGCCCACCTCCCCACAGCCCACCTCCTCACACCCCACCGCTCCACAGCCCACCGCTCCACAGCCCACCGCCCCCCAGCCCACCCCCCCACAGCCCACAGCTCCACACCCTACCGCCCCATGATTGAGAGAAAAGCATGAAAAACTGCAGTCAAATATCTTAGCATTAAGATCCTTATGTTTAATATATACATATATATATATATATATATATATATATATACACAGAATTATATATATATATATATATATATATATATATATATACACATGGATTTGTAGAGAGGGACTCTACCCCCGTTCACAAATTGCAATGTTGACCTCATCTCAGCTTCAATCGAACCGAGTTGGCTGTTTTTAATTAACGGAACTCGAGAAGAGCACAAGTTGACACGGGGCGATTGGGGAGGAATTTTATCACTCCCATGTCGCGATGTCTTCGATCGCGGCTCATACGTGGAGGCTTGGAGACAGGCACTGCTTTCATTCTAAGTTAGGGAGCCTTTTTTACTGGAAATTAACTATGATATCATCGAGCAAAATACAGTTTAAGGCTACAGTTTATTGCTCCATAAGGGATAGGCCTACAACAGTGGGCTACATAAGGAGGAGGCCTACAGCAGTGGGCTACACAAGGAGTAGGCCTACAGTAGTGGGCTACACAAGGAGGAAGCCTACAGTAGTGGGCTACACAAGGGGTAGGCCTACAGCGATGGGCTACACAAGGGGTAGGCCTACAGCAGTGGGTGTCACAAGGGGTAGTCCTACAGCAGTGGGCTACACAAGGGGTAGGCCTACAGCAGTGGGCTACACAAGGGGTAGGCCTATAACAAAGGACTGCAAAGAACACTCGCAGAACGCCACAAAATCCGAGGGTAAAGACTCGCACTGCCAACACTCCCCTCAACTGCGCCCTGAGCGCTGGCTGTGCCCTCGGTCACTACAGCACTGCAGTGCCGCGGCACGCAGTGCTGGGGCACTGAATGCTGTGCCGTACATTCCAGCTGATGCGAGCGTATCTCAAGCGCAACAAACTCTAACGCAACAGTCTTCACCGAATGGAATGGTACTGGTGCTGCAGGTGCTGGTGATGCAGGTACGGGTGCTGCAGGTGCTGGTGCTGCAGGCACGGGTGTTGCAGGTGCTGGTGCTGCAGGTGCTGCTGGTGCTGCAGGTACGGGTGCTCAAGGCAGCACTGCCCGACGGGTTCTATAGTGCTAGTGCTGCCCCTTGCATTACCCCCCTTCCCCCCTCCCCCTCTCAACAAATCTCCCCCCCCCCCCTCCCCGCCGCAGCTGATGACAAAGAACGACAGCTCCAATCAGGCTAATGGAAGGCGCATGATTGAGATGCGCTTCAGCCTACGCTAGATCAGGGGGACACTCTCCTCCCCTCCCCCTCAATACACCCCTATAGTCCCCCCCTCCATCCATTCTCCTCCCCCATCTACGCAAATTAAAAAGGGGCTAGAAGTCACGTAGAAATGCTGCGCCTGCGTAGATTGAAAGATAGGCTGAGTGTTGGTTGAGAGGCCTAGTTTTATAGGCATAGTGATGAAAGATCTGGCGAGTTGTGGGTGCTGGTGTTGAGGTCTGGCAAGTTATGGGTGCTGGTGTTGAGGTCTGGCGAGTTATGGGTGCTGGTGTTGAGATCTGGCAAGTTATGGGTGCTGGTGTTGAGATCTTTCGAATAGAAAAAGATAAAAGAAAATCGATAACCCGGGTAAATTTAGTATGGATTATGTTGCAGAAAAGGTTGCTACACAGGTGCTGTCACCACGTTTCCAATTCCTCAATTTATGACCTTGAGAAGATAGCCACCAACGTTTTACCAATATTTGAAATTGGCAACGCAAAATTCAAGCATTATTCTATCAAAAATTTGACCACAATCCTCATGTAGTACATAGCTTTATGAAAAGACTAATAATCACCATCACTATCGCTATCACTATTATAAGAGGAGACACGTCCGTCCGTCTGTGTGACCCTCTCTTGATTATGGTATCCACAAAACGCAATCGGCTTATTTATACAAATAGAAGTTTTCTCTGGAGCTTTCTCTTTTGAAATTCATCATGATGCTTCGATATTTTTAATTGATAATGCGAAAAAAACTGTCTTAAATTCGTTTGACCAGTAACCTGGCTACCACTTAGTATAAAACTCAAGATTTTGGAACTTGAGTTATCGTTTTCGAAATTGTGATTTTCTTGAAAAGCTCCGAAGAGATAATAGACGACATTTCAGAATAAAATTTCGGCAAAAGAGGCCACCATGGATAGAAATGTGTCCAACCGCAAGAGAGAAGTAGCAAGACTTCGACAGCAAGAAAAACGCCGAAGACGATCGGATGAATAACGCGAAATGGCAAGACGAAGCAATGCTGCTCGCCAACGAGAAGCTAGAGCTAAATTGACCCTTGACCGGCGCTTGGAAATTCTACTGAATAATGCAGAGCAACCCCGAGTAGCTAGAGAGAGCTGAACATATGAAAGAAGCGAGGAAATTCTTCGGCATAACGCTAGACAACATCGAGTGGCACGAGAGAATTCAACTGAAGAACGAAGGGATGAAATTCTTCAGACTAATGCCGACCGGCACGTGTGCACTGTTTAAATAATGCATAAATCTCCTGAATTCTTTTCGTCACTTGAAGAAAGGAAGTCCTTTTCTGGTTGAAGATAGTTCTTGTGTAATATTTTTCACATCAAAATGAACGTTTTGGTCACTTCTGTTCGCCTGAATTTCCACAGGCCAGTAAAGAAAGCAAGTAAAATAAATCATAACTAATAAAGGACGTGCGGCTGATAACAAAATATCACGAGAGAAAACAAGTAAAAACTAATCTAAAATAAAAAGCGATTGCAAGGTTAAATGCACATCATATTCGGCAAGCGTACTCCTCAATTACCTAACATAATTAAGCTCATTACTGACCATAGGAAAAGACTTGCCGTGGAATCCTCGAAACGCTCTCGTAACCACACTTCTCAAGAGAGTAGATCGTAATTATGCTCATACTAATGTACACGGCCCGTCAAAAGTGACGGGTTTCGATACTTCCCTTGCATAAATCCTCCGGATGTGGATGCCCAACAAATATATCCATCCCAACAGTACCCGCCATTAAAATATTCTTGTACTTGTGCACTGGTGAAACTCGTATCACAGATACGGTCATTGAGCGTCCTTGTGAGCGTCACAGACACGCAACAAGCGGACACCAAACAAATAAACAAACACACCAAGGGTGTTATAAGTTAGATTTGTTAAACGAGATTGCGTATTGAGGAATTTTTTTCTGAATTAATATTAGATGCTATTGCATCCGTGAGAGTTAGTATTATTCCGAAACTACGATAAGTATAATAAGTAGATTGCAATAGATACTGTGAAAATACTTCTATTAGTTCATATTATCTCGGGTCTGTGCAACTGCAGTCTAAGAAATTTTCATCCACAATCTCTGCAACAATCCCCCGTTTGTCTGCCCTTTTCAATGCCCTCATATCCCCGCCACGAGCCGCTTCGAACAGAGACGTAACCAAACAAATACAAAATTACAGAGGCCCATATGAACTATTACAAAATTTTAAGTTCATTCAAGCACCTGCGTCTTTTGTTTCGACCAGGAATCAGCGCTCGCAGAGACCGTGGAACTGCTGCCGCGTTTCAAAGACGCGCCAAATTCTCACGGTTCCCCTCCACAGACTGAGGGTATTCAGTGGCAGTTAGCCGTTCCCGTTACCGCCCGGTGTTTCTCCCCGTTGGGAAAACGGAGAACTCAGCCACAATTCCCCACTCTACCCAGGTGTCGGAAATGGGTACCGGCTTGACCGGGTTCAACCGTCATGGCGTCCTGGTGTTAGTTATGAGGCATTTGATATACCAATGTACAAGGTGATGTATATCGGGCTTGATTGGAATAAAGCATCCTTTTTCTCTGTGAGAACTCGATTTTAGAGCTGGTAGACTTACCCTCACACCAGCATCTGACACTCGGTGTTGCCATCTGACACACTGTGTTGCCATCTGACACACGGAGTTGCCATCTAACACACGGTGTTGCCATCTGAAAATTTTGAGGCAACCCTCGTTTTCGCGCCACCTAGCGAGGAAACCCTCAGTCGGAATAAGAAAGAGAAAAAAGTTTATTTTCACAAGCTATTCCCTCTAACAGTTTATTTATGATACAAAAACCCTCGTTGGCTTTTAAAATGTTTTGCCATTAAGATCCTCAGTTGATCTGCACGCATGAGTATCGTAATATCCATGGTAGGTACTAGTCGAAACAGATGCTTGAGAAAAACGAAGGGGAAAATGCGTTCTTTTCGTTGCGTAATCTCGATTTACGGAACCAAACAATTGTACACATTCGAATCTATTAGCGTCGTCGTAGTGTTGCCGCTTGTAGCGTAAGCTAGAAGCTGACTTGGCCTAGTGCTCCAGCACGTAGCATAGATATATGCTGTACGTAGCATAGATACGTGCTGTACGCAGCATAGATACGTGCTGTACGTAGCATAGATACGTGCTGTACGCAGCATAGATACGTGCTGTACGAAGCATAGATACGTGCTGTACGTAGCATAGATACGTGCTGTACGTAGCATAGATACGTGCTGTACGCAGCATAGATACGTGCTGTAAACTTAGACCACGTGTGACTTGAAGAACTTATGCAGTAAATTTAACCTCAATGATGATGTATATTTTCAGAAAATCCTCTCCCATCTCTTTGCCCCTGCCAAAGCTTAAGCATCATTAGGCACGGCGATCACCAGCTTATAGGCGGAGCCATAGGCCTATCCTTTTATCCGTTTACGGCTCACGTCCTGAACCTTTAGGACAGGAAGTATCAGAGAGATAAAAATAAGTTCACCGTGTGCATAAATAGCTGACAACGAAAATATTTGTTGTACCCTCGAGTGAAATATTTCTTGTGCCCTCAAGTGAAATATTTGTTGTACCCTCGAGTGAAATATTTGTTGTACCCTCAAGTGAAATATTTGTTGTACTCTCGAGTGAAATATTTGTTGTGCCCTCAAGTGAAATATTTGTTGTGCCCTCAAGTGAAATATTTGTTGTACCCTCAAGTGAAATATTTGTTGTACCCTCAAGTGAAATACTTGTTGTGCCCTCAAGTGAAATATTTGTTGTGCCCTCAAGTGAAATATTTGTTGTACCCTCAAGTGAAATATTTGTTGTGCCCTCAAGTGAAATATTTGTTGTGCCCTCAAGTGAAATATTTGTTGTACCCTCAAGTGAAATATTTGTTGTACCCTCAAGTGAAATATTTTTTGTACCCTCAAGTGAAATATTTGTTGTGCCCTCAAGTGAAATATTTGTTGTACCCTCAAGTGAAATATTTGTTGTACCCTCAAGTGAAACATTTGTTGTGCCCTCAAGTGAAATATTTGTTGTGCCCTCAAGTGAAATATTTGTTGGACCCTCAAGTGAAACATTTGTTGTGCCCTCAAGTGAAATATTTGTTGTGCCCTCAAGTGAAATATTTGTTGTGCCCTCAAGTGAAATATTTGTTGTACCCTCAAGTGAAATATTTGTTGTGCCCTCAAGTGAAATATTTGTTGTGCCCTCAAGTGAAATATTTGTTGTACCCTCAAGTGAAATATTTGTTGTGCCCTCAAGTGATATATTTGTTGTACCCTCAAGTGTTCCCCTCTTCCCCGCAGCGAGTCCGCTAAAACTCAACGTCAAAAGTAACACACCTCTTAACAAAGTGTACGCGCGGAATTTGACCAACGATAAGTACGATGCAGCCAACGATGGAACACACGATAAATTCGTGCTTTTTCAGCAATCGAATTCTCTTTTTCTCTTTTTCTCTTTTCTCTTTTTCTCTTTTTCTCTTTTTCTCTTTTTCTCTTTTTCTCTTTTTCTCTTTTTCTCTTTTTCTCTTTTAACCTTTTTCTCTTATTCTCTTATTCTCTTTTTTTCTTTTTCTCTTTTTCTCTTTTACTCTTTTTCTCTTTTTCTCTTTTTCTCTTTTTCTCTTTTTCTCTTTTTCTCTTAGACTCTTTTTCTCTTTTTCTCTTTTTCTCTTTTAATCTTTTTCTCTTATTCTCTTATTCTCTTTTTCTCTTTTTCTCTTTTTCTCTTTTTCTCTTTTTCTCTTTTAACCTTTTTCTCTTTTACTCTTTTTCTCTTTTTCTCTGTTTCTCTTAGACTCTTTTTCTCTTTTTTTTCTCTTTTTCTCTTTTTCTCTTTTAATCTTTTTCTCTTATTCTCTTATTCTCTTATTCTCTTTTTCTCTTTTTCTCTTTTTCTCTTTTTCTCTTTTTCTCTTTTTCTCTTATAACCTTTTTCTCTTTTACTCTTTTTCTCTTTTTCTCTTTTAACCTTTTTCTCTTATTCTCTTTTTCTCTTTTACTCTTTTTCTCTTTTTCTCTTTTAATCTTTTTCTCTTAATCTCTTTTTCTATTTTTCTCTTATTCTCTTATTCTCTTTTTCTCTTTTTCTCTTTTTCTCTTTTTCTCTTTTTCTCTTTTTCTCTTTTTCTCTTTTAACCTTTTTCTCTTATTCTCTTATTCTCTTTTTCTCTTTTTCTCTTTTTCTCTTTTAACCTTTTTCTCATATTCTCTTATTCTCTTTTTCTCTTTTTCTCTTAGACTTTTTTTCTCTTTTTCTCTGTTTCTCTTAGACTCTTTTTCTCTTTCAATCTTTTTCTCTTATTCTCTTTTTCTCTTTTTCTCTTATTCTCTTATTCTCTTTTTCTCTTTTTCTCTTTTCTCTTTTTCTCTTTTTCTCTTTTAACCTTTTTCTCTTATTCTCTTTTTCTCTTTTTCTCTTTTTCTCTTTTTCTCTTTTACTCTTTTTCTCTTTTTCTCTTTTAACCTTTTTCTCTTATTCTCTTATTCTCTTATTCTCTTTTTCTCTTTTTCTCTTTTTTAAGTTTTCAAATGAAAGCATAAAATATCTGCACTCACTATACAAGTGACTGCAACGCAACCTCTGGCACCAATAAGTTTAGTAGGCAGCATGTGCTCCAATTTTGAGATGCGCTAGAGAGCATGATCAGCAAAATTACTTACAAAAACGGCAATAATTATATTTATATTGCATTGATGTCAAACTATATGTAATAGTTTATAATTTAATTAGTTATCGGCAATTAATAATTATAGTTTTTTATATTTAAATGGGAGCAGGATGAGTAGGGTCGCTTATTAAACTTATTTTTGATAAATAATCTAACCTAATAGTAACCGTTGTGTGTTTATTTATATATTTGTTCGGTGTCCACTTCTGGAGAAACATAGGATGTCTGAATTTGCGGTATCATGGATACCGAATTCCTCAGTGTATTGAAAGATTGCCTTACATGCATTGATATGTTTGACATTTTATCAGGATAGGTTCGGTTAGGTCTTGATAGGTTAGGATAGGCAAGTAATGTTGACGGAATTTTTTCACGGGTCCACTTAGCTTAACGATGACATTGTCAGTGAATTTCCACGGGTCCCGCTATACTACCAAATAATACCCTTGATTTATTTGTTTGCCATCCACATCTGAAAAATTGGTTCAAGAAAGGTATGGAATCCCGTCATTTTTGGCGGGCCGTGTACGCTAGTTATGGTATAAATTCCATAATTTGAGCTGCCACTGCACGTAATAAGCAAGTGTACGTCGTTCTAGGAACGCGTATGAGATAGCGATGAAAAAATTAAAAATTCTCGCTACCTCAGCAAATATATAGCAAATTAGTTCTAAATTAAAGCTTTTCATTCAACTTGACATCATATAAAATTAAATGACACGACATAACATATGTCAAAATGGAAAAAAAAACATTGTAAGAAACAATTACAATAAGTTTTTATGTTGTTACCCGTCATGTTCTTCTGACGAGCGACCGATTTGACTAAAATCTAGTGTAAAATGAAAGACTATCCTTAGCTTAACCTAAAAACCTGGAAAAACCTAAAAACCTATTCCATAAATAAGGGTTAATTCGAAGATCCGCGTGAAATAAAACCTATCCTTGAAAGGACTGATTCTAAACCTCTCCAAAAATAAGACCTATCCCTGAATAAGGACTACTTCCAAACCCTCGTAAAAAAAACCTATCCCTTAAGGAAGGGCTAATTCGCGTAAAATAAAACTTATCTCTTAAACCTAGGAAAACATAAAAAACCTATCCCCTATATAAGGGCTAATTCTAAGTCTCGCGTAGCCAGGATACGACCCGAGGGGGTTAATTTTAGGATCCTCGTAAAATAGAACTTATCCTTCAAATAAGGGCTAATTCTAAGACTCCCGTAAAATAAAACCTATCTCTTAAACCTAGAAAAACCTAGAAAACCTATCCCATGAATAAAGGCTAATTCTAAGACTCGCGAAAAATAAAACTATTTCTTAAATAAGGACTAATTCTAAACCCGCGTAAAATAAAACCTATACCCTAAATAAGGGCTAATTCTAAGCCCCGCGTAGCCAGAGTACGTCCCGAGGGAAGGCTGAGAGGCCGGCAGAGAGCGAGGGTCGCGTTGCAGGTCGGCTTTGTGTCTCGTGCCCGAGAGAAAGCTACCCTCGGCTCGAGTATCCCTCGATCCTCTTGTTTGACATTCGATATTGGCAGACTTTATTGTAGTTCATTTGGAGCGTGTTTGTCGGATGATGGCAGACGGATGCAGTGGATTACCTCGCAGCTGTCGGCTATCGCATTACTAATTAGGCTTCCATGGGCTCGTTCGAGCGCATCGCGTTCGTGGCAGGGAATGAGCGACTTCTCGATCCGTCATGGACGAATACAGACTTCTTTTTTCCGTATTGTTGATTATTTGTTGTGCTGTGGTTTTATTATGCACTAGTCCACCCACATTATTTGATAGAAAAAGAAAGCGAAATGAAACAAAGGCCGTTAGAAATAAAAAAATCAATCTCTCGAGCATTGATGAGGCCGAGTGCACATAGCCCGTCAAAAAACGTACAATAATGTTTGACAAATCATACGACACACGTTCCTATTTTTTAATAATTCACGTGATATTCATTCCTACTCGAATGAGATGGATTAATGCACTGGAAATTGTGGAGTTGATGAAGCTTGTATCACAGATACGTTCATCACACACTGCAGGCTGGCTTCGGACAGACAGACAGACACATACCCCTCTTATATAGTATAGATTTATGAAAAATGAGTCTATGACTACGGGGCGGTCTGCAGAGTTATGAAAATCATTGTGGTCGAAATCCTTTTGCCGTATCAGTAATACTCGTAGTAATCAGTAATACCACATAATTTTTTTTAAATTAAATGCTTATGGTATTCTTTTATTACTGATACGGGAAAATAAATACTCTGTTCTGGTTTTTGTGAGACGTACTGTATAACTAGGATGCCGTAGTTACATACATTTCTTTAGAGACGCATTTATTGAAATTTTTTGCAGTTTCAAATGCGGCTTAAGAATCGTGGTAAAAAAATAATATCGTATAACAGATAATTAAAATCCAGTATACATTTCTCGTGGACGCCCAGTATATAAAAACTAAACGGCTATTATTTTTACCGAGGACTTTTGCTCGTTACATAGATACTTAAAATCAGGCACCAGACGGCTATCATTTTTACTGGCAAGTGTATACAGCCCGTCAAAAATGACGGGATTCGATATTTTCCTTTTATAAATCCTCCAGGCGTGGATGCCCAACAAATATATCCATCCCAACAGTACCCGCCATTGAAATATTCTTGTACTTGTGCACTGGTGAAACTCGTATCACAGATACGGTCATTGAGCGTCCTTCAAATCAAATCGAAGAAGCTGTTTCCTAAGGAGCGGACACCAAACAAATAAATAAACACACCAAGGGTATTATTAGGTAAGATGATTGGTTTAGTTCTTAGTTTCGAGTCCCAAGAAGACACGAGGTCGCAGCAGCAGCCATGACGTCCCACAGTGCCGTCTTCCAAGGCTCAGGGAGAAAAGCCGCGTCCTGTCAGCAAGTCTTCAAAATTGCACCACAAATCCTGCGCTAAAAAGGACTTTGGACCGCGTGCAGGACTTGAGGAGCTTCTGGCCTAGGAATGGAAGGAGCAGAATGTGTGTGTGTGACAACTGTGGGTCTAGGATTCATGTGGTTCTTAACCTGGGTTCGATAGAACCCCAAGGGTTCGGTGAGTCAGTTTCAGGAGTTTGGCATGGTCTAGTTGGTGCGCTATTGCAGTATAATGTTACATATACACTGCATCAGTGAACAAACTGTATGTGTTCTGAATTTGAAGAAAAAAAACGCATTTTATTTTTCCAACTCGATAAATGCATGTATGGAACTTGTGGGGTTCAGTACCTCCAACAAGGTTAAGAACCACTGGTCTATTTAGATCCTGACCTGTCTATGAGCGCACCACCTGCGTTGTAGATCACGGTAGAGGAAACAAGGTAGGGCCATTTCTATGGGTGAAAATACACCTCTTTTTGTACGGCTAGCCAATAGAAAGGCTTTATTTCAAACAAACTTTATGACGTCACCAAAACGTCATGTCGTTAGGCCAACAGTGGAGCCAGATTTGGGGGGTAGCAGTGCTACTAGATGCAATATGAGCGGTGCTATTGGCTCGTTGCCCTGACGTCAGCAAAACCACGCCTTCAACGAAAAAAAAAGATTGATTAGAACCTACCTTGTTTCCTTTACCGTGTAAATGACGTCGTTTGTTACCCTCCGTGATGTACGAAGCTGCCCTTTAAGACCAGGGGACCACCATGACTGACATATAATAAGTGTCAAAAACATGGCAATTGAGCCTTCACTTCACCCTTTAATGTGACGCAGCAGAGGTGAAGTTTCCTGCATCGATGGCAAGTGAACGACAAATATCTACCTAATAATATCGAGGCGTATCATAGATACAGTTTTGTGTCTCCTATCTATGACGGCCGTAAAATTTCTTCGCCTTTTTTTAGTCAAATAAGACAACCGAGCTACTAAAAACTAAGCCGTATCATTGATACAGTTTTGTGGCTCTTGTCAATGACGGCCGTAAAATTTCTTCACCTATTACAAGAAGTTCAGTTACACAAAGAATTAGACACTTAAGCCGTTTTTTAAACAGGATTAAAAAGCTTTGATGACTGATAAAAATGATTTCCCTGTTAGGTTTCTTTATTTATTAAAAGTGCCTACACCTGTCTAGGTGTGCCGGAGGCGCAAGTTCCGTTTGACAAACTATCGTAAATTTAGTACCAGCGAGGTTTTGACAGGCGATTACATCATACCATAAACTACCATACATTTAGTACCAGCGAAGTTTTGCCAAGTAGAAATGACAGTTTCAAATCCCCTACCGGCGCTCGGACAAATTTCGGTCGATCTCGGGCAAGATTAAAGTCTCAGGCACAGCGCAGCCTCCACGGCTTCCCTCGGACTCCAGACCAAAGCAAGAGGGAATATTTAATGTAGGAACGAGGGTAGGAAATATTTAGCATGGGAACATGACAGAGAATATTACAAAGTCCCTTATTACGCTGCGGACGTTAATTACTTTCCCCTCTACGTTGGAAGTCTGGCTGCGCGGCACCAATTAATTCAATTTTGACCAAATCTTCAAAAGAAACTTGTAATCTGCGCTGAGGCCGAAGCTCATTGAACACGTGTTTTAATATTTGCTAATTTATTTATTTATCATACTTAGAACGCAAATGTTTAGCAATACTTAGCACTCAGTAAGTCCTCTTTTCCTCTTATCAGTATGCAGTAGGGCTAATGTTAGCGTAAGCTGCTGAATGATTTTGTGTTGCTTCATTCCTGTTTTCTTGCTGACTACTTACTAGTCCCCACCTGGCGCACTATGAAATGAAATCTTCCGCCTATTCGAATTAGCAATCCCCAAGTTAAAATGTGAAGTCCCGAGCTGAGGGATAGGTACCTAGTCTAATTTTTTCGCCTGAGCATGCATGTTTTTAGCTGCCCAAGTGATTTAGTTACTTGGAGGGCGAAAAACATGCATGCAGGCGGCGAAAAAGTTAGCGTGGGTAAGTTTTCCTTCTGGTGAAACTGAAGATTTTTTTTAAAACGAACCATGTTTGTTTCGGTTCTCTGTTGTGCTTTTAAGCCACATACTACTTTTTCTTTCAACTTTTATCTCGTATCATGAACCTCCGTATTTCTTAATTTACTGATGAGAACCATTCTCTGCTGTGAATACCGTGCAATGATGTCCCCAATGCATCGCACTTACAACGCAAACAAACTCAGACAATACAGAACTCATCACCCACCGTACTGTCTACAGCTCGCATCACAGCGTCCACACCCTTCGCTCTGGTCCTCAGTAAAGAGCCAGTTTAAGACAGGTTTGTGGCGTGAGAAGCATTCTAATATACTTCATTTCATGCAGAAAGCTTCGTGAGTTGTGCTTTAATACTCTCCATTTTATGCAGAAAGATAAAGTGCCCATTTCCACCGAGCGAGAGCATAATGTTACCATGTATAATTACCTCTACGATAAGAATATCATTAGATACCCAACACGACCAAGATACAGGACCTGTCTGCATCCATTTAAACTGCACAAGGGGCTTCAGCTTGAGTTTTTATTCAGTGTAAATGAAGCAATATTGACGCAATACTATCATAAAATTTGCGAACGCTCAAAAGTTTGCTATATTCCTATATTCCTACATTCCTATATTCCTACATTCCTATGTTCCTACATTCCTATGTTCCTACATTCCTTTATTCTTACATTCCTTTATTCCTATATATTCCTATATTCTTATATTCTTGTATTCCTGCATTCCTATCTTCCTATATTCTTAGATTCCTATATTCCTATGTATTCCCAGATTCCTAAATTCCTATATTCCTACATTCTAACATTCGTATATTCTAATATATTCATATACATTTTGTGCTCCCATAAAACCTTATAATTTATCAAACTTTAGGCCACAGCTATTTGTCGAAAAAGTCAGAAGAAGATAACAAGTACCGAAGTTATTCATCCATTTATCTCGATGCTCATTTGATATACATAAACTTATTAAAATAATATTATATTCCTATATTCTTATATCCCTACTTTCCTATATTCTTATATTCCTATATTCTTATATTCCTGCACCCCTATATTACTATACTCCTATATTCCTATATTCATATATTCCTATATATTCCTGAATTCCTATATTCCTATGTTCCTATATTTTTATATTCCTACATTCCTATATTCTTATATTCTTATATTCAGATATTTCTATATTCCTAAATATTCCTATATTCCTATATTCCCAAAATCAATCCCGAAATCACCCACCCTACACACACACACACACACACACACACTCGCCGGGTCTTTCTTCCTGGCGAAGAAAACGCAATAGAAAACGGGAATGGTCGGGTGAGGGGGCACTGCAATATAGAGTTTCATTACACCGGCCTCTGCAATTATTGTTTGCTGGAGGCGAGTGTGCTCACAGCCTCGGTGTGTGCCTGGGCAAGTTTGTGCAGGCCTACCTGTGTCAACACCCCCGTGGGGAGGGACAGAGTGGGGGTTAGGGGAGGGGGGTGGATGGAGGTCTCTTTAGGTCTGCTGTGGGGCAGCTGAAATAGGAACATGGGAATATAGGAACATGGGAATATAATAATACAGGAATATAGGAATATAGGAATATAATAATACAGGAATATAGGACTATAATAATACAGGAATATGGGAATATAGGACTATAACAATACAGGAATATAGAAATATAATAATACAGGCATATAGGACTATAATAATACAGGAATATAGGACTATAATAATACAGGAATATAGGAATATTGGAATATAATAATACAGGAATATAGGACTATAATAATACAGGAAGATAGGAATATGGGAATATAATAATACAGGAATATAGGAATATGGGAATATAGGAATAGGGAAAGTCTGACAGGTCTCCTCTGTCAGACCCTGGTAGACACTCGTGACTGACAGAGCTGGTGCTAGGCGCTATATGAAGCGCTAAATATGCGTGAGACGTAGACCCACTTGTGATATATTCAACATACTTATGTACACACATTCGCTATGTGTGTGCGTGTGTCAGTGTACCGGAACTGAAACATGTTCACATGACATGAACATCCTAAATATCATTCCAGCCGTAAACATTCCCGCTGTCTGTGAAGTTTGGCCAATAGACGGACCACTATGCATCAAGAGAAGATATGTGTTCCCGCATAGAGATGCTTGTGAATTTATCCAGTTTATATACGAGCATTACAATTAACAACCAAACGATAATTTCAGCGAGAATAACTTTAATGGTGAAATAACCAGCTACATAAAGCTGAATGGTGGTTTTAGCAACAGATAGTATTGAGAAGCTCCTGCAAAATTGTCACATTTTTTGTTGGAAAGCTTCAATAAGATGGATTTTTTTCTCAAGAGCACTTACATTAACGAGAAAAATGAAAATAATCAGCAGAGTCAAGTTTTAATAAACATTAATTGAAATACCATTAGGTCATAATAATGATAGTAAAATAATAGGGATAGCTACAGCGATGATAGTTAGTAATAATAATCGAACATAATGATACCCGTGGTGTGTTTATTTATGTATTCATTTATATATTTGTTTGGTGTCCGCTCCTTAAGAAGCAAAGGTTATCTGAGTTCGCGGTATCATCGATACCGATATCCACAGTGTAACATAAAAAAATGTTTTTTCACGCATTGAAATATTTGACATTATATCAGGATAGGTTCGGTTAGGATAGGATAGCTTAGATTAGGATAGGCTAGGGTAGGTTAAGTTAACACAGGTTAGGTAATGTTGACGGAATTTTTTCAGGGGTCCACCTAGCTTAACGATGACATTGTTCTTGGTACTACCTAATGATCTCCTTTGTTTATTCGTTTGGAGTCCGCTTCTCCCATTGCTCTGTCATGCTCATAAGGATAGGTATAACGACCGTATCTGTGATACGAGTTTCACCAGTGCACAAGTACAAGAATATTTTAATGGCGGGTACTGTTGGGATGGATATATTTGTTGGGCATCCACGTCTGGAGGATTTGTGCAAGAAAGGTATTAAATCCCGTCATTTTTGACGGGCCGTGCACACTAGTAGTAATAATAATAATTTCCTCATTTCGCAGCGACACTTGAAGTATGCGGAAATTTTTGTGTAGCGGCTGCAGTGAGTGTAAGATTTGCGACAAATATTGTGCGTGAGTCAAACTAATATTAATATTATTAGTCAAATTAGTCGTAAATGTCGCGCGTGAGTCAAATTTACAGTATTAGTTAAATTAATTATAAATATCATGCGTAAGTCAAACTAATATTAATATTATCCGTCAAATTGGTTATAAATATCGTCCGTGAGTACAACTAATGTTATTTGTTAAATTAATAATAAATATCGTGCGTGAGATAAATTAATATTATTATTCAAATCAATTATAAATATTCTGCGTGAGTCCAACTAATTAGAGCTGCGTGATACATCGCTGCTGCCGCTCCCGTAATGGCGCGCCTTCAATAATTAGCGGCGGGGCTTCTAATTGTTAACATTTTTTAGTTTTTCATTTAATTTTTTTCCCTGAAGTGCCGTAAATCAAAGCTATTCCTCCGTAAAAAAGGTTTATTTTTCTAGTGATGAAAAATTCGCTCGCCTCCAGCAACGTTTTTCTGGCGCTCTTTAAAATTGTTTTTGCATCATCAAAAGTGAAAGCACCAGGTGCAAAAATGTGATGGCTTGCAACTGTACACACATAAAAAACTAATTACAAATTTAAATAACATAAACACTGTACTTTTGCAGCACATTTAATGACAGTTATGTGAGGCAGCAGACGCACATGTACGTACACGCACGCACATGCCCGTACACGCTCGCACATGCACACACATCCAACTGGATCAATCATTTATCAAATTTTAATGCGCATTCCTTGAGCGTAATTGTAATTGTAATAGTAGTTGTAATCATTTCTTACTTTGAGCGATGAATATGAGTGGTATATTCGAGGCTTAAAATGATGGCTTAGAGTTTGATGCAGAGACGTATGTGATGATCGATGATTTATTAACAAATTGACGAGTTAAAAATTAATTATATGAAATTGGGGGAGTTAGGTTGATATGACGTCATAAAAGTTCATGTGATGTCATAAGAGTTAATGTGACGTCATAAGAGTTAATATGACGTCATAAGAGTTAATGTGACGTCATAAGAGGTAATATGACGTCATAAGAGTTAATATGACGTCACAAGAGTTCATATGACGTCACAAGAGTTAATATGACGTCATAAGAGTTAATATGAGTTCATATTTTATCCATGTATAAAAAATAAAAGCTATATTTTTCGTCAATTTTAGAATAACCTGCAATTTGATATAGGAGTCTATCTGAAGAGATAAAATGTGACGAGCTTCCCATAAAGTATAAACTGTGGAAATAATTAGCGGTGCCCAGAACGATAAACTCTTTTCAGTTTTCCAGAAGAGAAAAACTGTTTTTAATCTACGGGAAAAAATCGTCAGCTTGTTGAACTCGATTGACTTTGCTTTCTAGAACTCGGTCATCATTGGACGACTGAACGCCACGGTAGAGAAAACAAGGTAGGGTCAAACCAGTCTTTGTTTGACGACCGTATGGCAATGCTGACGTCACGACAACGAACGAATGTCAGCGCTCATATTGCATCTGACAACACTGCTATTCCCAAATCTGGCTCCACTATTGGCCTAACGACATGTCGCAATGGTGACGTAACAAAGTTTCTTTGAAATGAAGCCTTTCTATTGGCTATCCAAACAAGAGGAGGTGTATTTTCCCCCATAGAAATGACCCTACCTTGTTTCCTCTACCTTTGGCGAAAATGAATTTTCTGCTATGGGTTAACTTTCGCTTTCAAAAGAAGGACTATTTGTATACAATAATATTCGTTTGGCCATTGTGTTGGTTATGGGATTCGCAAAAAATACAAGTGTGAAGACTTTGCACGTACGAGAATCTGATGCATCACACCTTTATGATAACATAACTCATGGTTGCGCGAAAGAAATAAATTAAAATTGGAGGGCGAGGGTTCGACTCTCTTTTTTCAAATTTATTAATTTTTTCATTTCTCTATTTTTTAATTTATTCATTTTTTATTTCCAGCCGAGAGCACAAGAAGCCAAATTAAGCCACAGGGATGAGTGCATGGAAATATGTATGCCCTAAATTCGACGCGGTTTTGAAACTTAGAGGGTTTTGAAAGCTTTCATTGTGCCGTAACAGAGCGCGTCGTGTTGTCCTAATGAGTTCTGCCAAAAGTGGTTGCATAACCCCCATGGTTCGCTATCTCGTGCCAAACTTTGTTGCGCGGAAATTTCAGCTGGTGACGAAGGTTAAGCTAATCTAATTAATCTTTAATTAACGTACGTCAATGATAGCTCGACAAAGTTTCAAAAAGCTCAGCTCTTCAACTACATAAGCCAACAGGTGAACGCTTATCATTCCATTCAACAAGAACATAAACACACAAATACGCTAGGAGATTTTTGCGTTCACGATCTGCCAAATTCGGTTACACCGAGCGCGGCCAGCACAGTTTTTGGCGCGTCACCGGAGACTCAAACAATGAGTTCATTTACCCTCTTCCGCCCGCGAGGGTAAAAGAACGAAACTTTGAGCGAAAAGAGTGACCGCTTTGCCGACCACGTAACTCTGGATCAAAAGAAAGTATACGTGTTCATATAGGCATTCTCTGGAACAATACACGGCGAACAATGAGTTAGAGAGGCACGTTCTTAAGCGGTTTTGATACAGGAGCCGAAATGCTCCAAGTATTTACCTCTGTTCTTGTCCCCGGGGGGGGGGGGGGGGGGGGGGGTGAGTTTTTTTTGAGGAAAGAGTGGGGGATGGAGCTTTTTAACGATAGGGGGGGGGGGGTGGAGGTGGGGAGATGTGGACAAGGACAGAAAGGGCTTGAGGGGAGTGTGCCCATCCATTAAAAAAATTGAAAGTTGCGTTGAATGTACTCACTTACATTCTCGTAAGTAACGCATTTGTCTTAACGATTTAGCGTGTCCTCTCCCCCCCCCCATCCCCGAAAGGGGGGGGGGTACTGAAATACCCCAAGTGGGGAATGTTGAAAAGCTCTGCTGAGTAGAAAAAGAGCGTTACGAAGACCTTCGACGCGGCAGCGCAGGCTGAAGTCATTTCGACAGCCAAATAAAGCCTGGCTTGTGTCAGTGTCTCGAACTTATGATCTAATATGGTCAATAATTAAAAACTTGTAATCTAATCATTTATCATGAATTGAATCCTTCGAGAAGATTAAATTTCTTGGTTTAGTGATCCAATGAGAGCCGTAGTTGGGGCGTAGAGTACATATTTCTGAGTTATCGTTTGTTGTGAAATTTAATGCGCTCATCACAGTTGTCTCTGAAGAGAATTCTGCACAAGGAAAAAATTAGCCCACATAGATGAAGAAAGCCAAGTACCTTACGTTAGCACGTTGACTGCGATGGGTTGAACTGAAGTTCAATATTCAACCGGAATTTAACGACAAAAGAAGTCAGCAATTTTACACACATCAAACATTAACTGGGTCCATTAAATACCATTAATTTTAGAAGATTGTTAAAAAATTTTCAACTGACACACCGATGTCATTGAAAATTTGGGTCCCGATGGGTGGGATCGAAACTAACGTGCTAGGCCTCCAGACTCTGTGTTGGATTGCTGTCTATATCCCTCATATTTGTATGAATATATGGAGATATATACGTATGATATATGTATATACCCCACATATATGGGTATCTTGAAGAGTGCCACGAAATAATTTCATCACCCAGCTCTATTGATCTCCTGGAGTCGTGAAATCTTACCTCATTTTTTATTACTTAAGAAATTTCTATATGTTAAGAAAATGCGATGTCGCCAAAGTTTGGTGGTAGCTAATTTCCTGAATGAATGTGAGCATTGGAATTATGATAAGGTATGAATAAATTATGCGACATGAACCAATGATGTGCAGTGGGGAATTGATTAGACATGAACAAATAAAGAGGCAGGAACAAATAAAGAGGCAGGAACAAATAAAGGGGCAGGAACAAATAAAGAGGCAGGAACAAATAAAGAGGCAGGAAAAAATAAAGAGGCAGGAACAAATAAAGAGGCAGGAACAAATAAAGAGGCAGGAACAAATAAAGAGGCAGGAACAAATAAAGAGGCAGGAACAAATAAAGAGGCAGGAACAAATAAAGAGGCAGGAACAAATAAAGAGGCAGGAACAAATAAAGAGGCAGGAACAAATAAAGAGGCAGGAACAAATAAAGAGGCAGGAACAAATAAAGAGGCAGGAACAAATAAAGGGGCAGGAACAAATAAAGAGGCAGGAACAAATAAAGAGGCAGGAACAAATAAAGAGGCAGGAACAAATAAAGAGGCAGGAACAAATAAAGAGGCAGGAACAAATAAAGAGGCAGGAACAAATAAAGAGGCAGGAACAAATAAAGAGGCAGGAACAAATAAAGAGGCAGGAACAAATAAAGAGGCAGGAACAAATAAAGAGGCAGGAACAAATAAAGAGGCAGGAACAAATAAAGAGGCAGGAACAAATAAAGAGGCAGGAACAAATAAAGAGGCAGGAACAAATAAAGAGGCAGGAACAAATAAAGAGGCAGGAACAAATAAAGAGGCAGGAACAAATAAAGGGGCAGGAACAAATAAAGAGGCAGGAACAAATAAAGAGGCAGGAACAAATAAAGAGGCAGGAACAAATAAAGAGGCAGGAACAAATAAAGAGGCAGGAACAAATAAAGAGGCAGGAACAAATAAAGAGGCAGGAACAAATAAAGAGGCAGGAACAAATAAAGAGGCAGGAACAAATAAAGAGGCAGGAACAAATAAAGAGGCAGGAACAAATAAAGAGGCAGGAACAAATAAAGGGGCAGGAACAAATAAAGAGGCAGGAACAAATAAAGAGGCAGGAACAAATAAAGAGGCAGGAACAAATAAAGAGGCAGGAACAAATAAAGAGGCAGGAACAAATAAAGAGGCAGGAACAAATAAAGAGGCAGGAACAAATAAAGAGGCAGGAACAAATAAAGAGGCAGGAACAAATAAAGAGGCAGGAACAAATAAAGAGGCAGGAACAAATAAAGAGGCAGGAACAAATAAAGAGGCAGGAACAAATAAAGAGGCAGGAACAAATAAAGAGGCAGGAACAAATAAAGAGGCAGGGACAAATAAAGAGGCAGGAACAAATAAAGAGGCAGGAACAAATAAAGAGGCAGGAACAAATAAAGAGGCAGGAACAAATAAAGAGGCAGGAACAAATAAAGAGGCAGGAACAAATAAAGAGGCAGGAACAAATAAAGAGGCAGGAACAAATAAAGAGGCAGGAACAAATAAAGAGGCAGGAACAAATAAAGAGGCAGGAACAAATAAAGAGGCATGAAGCTAAGGTGAGGGAAGGAAACTATAATTTTTCAAATTTACTCCTTTTTTTTCATTCCTTCTCACCCGCAAGATCTTACCTTCTATCCTCGCTGCTGAGCACCAACACATCGCTACATTTCACATTGATGTTCACATAACATATAACTCTAATACAACATTGCCAAAAAATGTTCATAGTCAGAATAGCTTACTAAAAAAAGACCACCACCTTCAGATACACATGATCACATCGCAACATTTCACATCAAAGTCCACATAACATCTTACTCTAGCACAGGGATGTCCGAACTTTTCAATGTAAGGGCCTCATTATATATGTCCACATTCATACAGTCCGAAGGAATCAAAAAGGAAAGAAAAAAAATAAATCAGTGCCGTCGACAATCAGTCGTACGATAATTTTTTTTTCAGAGCCACCACAAAGGGATTTGTTTGGCGGGCCAGATGGAATTATGCGGCGGGCGGATGTGGCCCGCGGGCCATAGTTTGCAGACCCCTGCTCTAATACAATAACGGAAACAATGTTCAATAGCTCATCAAAAGACAACCACCACGTTCAGACACACATGATTACAGGAGGGCAACAGCAACCGCTGTCAGGGCGATTCGAACTCTATTTATAGCAGACGTGGCGCTGACGTTTGATGCTCATATTCGCGTTAGACACAACATTTTCTGTGTTCTTTACCAACGCGTAGAGCGCCGCGATGTGGCGCAAACATTTGTGCTGGCGTATCACAGCTACGGTCACGACTACCTGACTGCCATTTGTGCAATTCTCACGACTGCCTGACTGCCATTTGTGCAATTCTCACGACTGACTGACTGCCATTTGTGCAATTGCTATGGCGCAGACATTTGTGCAGGCGTATCACAGCTACGCGCCTGCGTTTGACTGCTCGCGACCGACTGCCGCGGCCGCCATTTGTGTAATTGCCTGCATGCGAAAGTATTTGCGGACCCCTCAGCAGGCGGGGCAATATGACTGTCATCCCTCATTGCTGGGGAGGCGGCGTGGAGCTGGTAAGGTAGGAGGCAGGAGGCGGGGAGCCAGGAGGCAGGAGGCAGGAGGCAGGAGGCAGGAGGCAGGAGGCAGGAGGCAGGAGGCAGGAGGCAGGAGGTGGTAGGCAGGAGGCAGGAGGCAGGAGGCGGCTGCTGAGCAAAGGTTCCTCTCTCTGATGGCTAGACTTTTCACCCACAAAATATCTTCAGTTCTCCCCAAGCTTGCAGCCCAAGATTAGATGAATGGAGGGCAATTAAAGGAATGTAATTACAAGTTTAGGGCATGCGTAAGAAAATAATAACTTTCCTGTGCAATGTTTAATTGGAATTAGAAAGATAATTGAAATTATTTCGCTTTTCCGAAAGAGTGGGATTGAAACGTTGACAAAAATGAATGACATAATTAGCGATATTATCAAATGAAGCCAAGGTTATTGATTCAAATCACACTGCGCGTGTAGGATGAAAGCTTGCGGATCGGAGACCCACATTCCAGCAAACCTGCCTTTCACATTATCACATTGAGCACACATTCAGTAGAGCGTTAGGTTGTGCTGGAAAAAGAATCTTTTGTGACGCAAAACAAGGCACAAACCGCCGCCATTACCGACACAATGTGGCACGTGACCGCCTCAACGCGGGCCCCGTGCTCCTGACGGGCTGTTTACAGTTCCTTCATGACCCGCCCACCCCGCCTGTTTACACCCCCTTCCCTTGTACGCGTTTACACCCCTTCCCCTCCCTTCCTGCGTGTTTACACCTCCCCTTCCTTTTGCGTGTTTATACCCTTCCCCTTTCCGCATATTTCGCACCCACCCTTCCAGGATATCATCACCTACCCTTCCTTTCCTGCATATCACAACCCACCCTTCACACCCCTCACGTGCGCCGTGAAGGTAGAGTGAAGCCCTTCACTGGCAGCAGAATATCTGCAGCAAATGTAGGTTGAGTTCTAATTCCACGAGGTGGACTTGATTTTGTTTCTGGGTGTGCAAAGACTGAGTGTTGATACGAAGGGGACTTGACTAGCGGACTGTATGGGTTGTTTTTGTTGTATTTGAGTTAATTAAAGTCATGCTAGAGAGTTGATTCTGCCGAGATGTTAAGTGTACATCGGGTGTTCTGTGAACTTGGTGTATTTTTTGAACGTTATATGTTTAATAACTAACTTGTGTTTTTAGCGCATAATTAATAATCAATGACGTTCATTTAACGAACATGGGTACTTAATGTATTAGATTAGAAGAGGTTTAAGCCTCATTAGCCACAACGTTAGAGTTCCAAAGAGAGGAAGGATGAAAGCATTGTTTGGAATGGCGTTAAGGGAACGCGGAATCTACGCACAATGTGTATTCCAACTCAGGATCCTCTGCACATAGTGACAGTAAGTTGAGAAGAAAGGTTGCGAAGTGAAATGAAAGTTGGATGAGAAAGTAACAGGAGCTGAAGAAACAGGACAACAGGGAATCAAAAAAATATTGCCCTTAACGGAACAAAAACCTATTATATTTCCACAGAAATAGAATGATAAATGATCGCACGCGTGCGTTAACCAATATTCCATTGCATTTCGACTTAATGCAGCAATATAAATTGCATTTTCCACCTTCACAACCATTGTTAAACTGTAATTCGTACATTCACTTCCGTGATCGAACTGTAATTTGCACATTCACTTCTGTTTCACACGAAGTTCCCTAGATGGCAGATACTTTTCCATCATGCCCAGGACGTGCAGGCATGCATGACAGACGCACAAAGCGCACGTTCGTACGCTCGCTTTAATGCCCCTTTATTTGAAGACGGAAGCTCACTCCCATTCCCACAAAAACGGGCGGGCCACGAGACCTGAGCGTCTCAACTGTGAGCTGCAATTGTGACCTACACTTGTAACCTATGATTGTGGGCTACAATAATTGTGACCTCGAGTTGTAACCTACACTTGTAACCTACGATTGTGAGCTACAATTGTGACCTACGATTGTGACCTACATACAATTGTGAGCTGCAATTGTGACCTACAATTGTAACCTACACTTGTAACCTACGATTGTGAGTTACAATTGTAACCTGCAATTGTGACCTACAACTGTGACCTACACACAACTGTGAGCAACAATAACGTGAGAGCAGAGCTACGCGCACCAGCCCTCACTTCCCCTCACACAACAGCCCAAAGGAAGCACCACAATAATGGTGTTCCCACGCACACGTCGCCCAACAATGGCATACAATCCTCCCTCACTCTTTGCTTTATTGATTAGCTCCCCAAAGCTACAAGCAGCGTCTCGTGAAGTCGATTGTCGGGTCGTAGAACTGAGGGCGACGTCGTAAGTCCGTCCGACGCCCTTTGTTCCGCAGCCATCGGGCTTTGTGAGGATCTGGCCGAGCCTGTCGGTGGCAGTTAACTCGTGGCAGTTTACTGACGGGAGTTAACTGGGGGCTATTAACTGACAGGACTTAACTGGTGGGAATTAACTAATGCCAGTTGACGGGTGGCAGTTAACTGACGGGAGTTGACTGGTAGGAGTTAACTGGATGAAGTTAACTGACGGGAGTGAAATTAACTGGGTGCAGTTTACTGATGGGAGTTAAATGGATGCAGTTAACTGACAGGATCTAACTGGGTGCAGTTAGCTGACAGGAGTTGACTGACAGCAGTGAAGCCAGTGAGCTACAGAGCACGACGGACTGAGGGACCACAAGACAGCTCACCAGCGCGTAATCGTCTGATCGCAAAAGCAGCCTCCGCAGCGTCCGGTGGTGAGGGAGTGAGGGAGACACCGAGGGAAAATTGGAATATAATAGGGAAAAATAGGAAAAAATTGAAAAATTGTAAAAAATTGGAAAAAATTAGGACAAAGTTGAAAAAAAACAGGAAAAAGTTTAAAACTAGGAATAAAATAGGTTAAATAGGAGAAAATTGGAAAAATTGGAACAATGGGAAAAGTATAGAAAAAGAAAGAAATAGGAAAAAACTGGAAAACCAGAAAAAATTGGAAAAAAAGGAAAAAAATATGAAAAATAGGATAAAAAGAAAAAAAGAAAATACAGTTACTTTCAGACAAACTCAAGTTCAATTGCTCATTTACGAAGTCATGTGCGCCAATTTATCAAATTGTGTGAGCGACGAGAAGAGAATCAGAATGACTGATACAACCAACGGATGAGGCCTACCGAAATAGTGGAGTTGTCAATTATAACCTAAAATGCAACTTATATCTTCTTGAATTACAGGTGAATAATGAAAACACATAAATAAAAGTATTGATATACCTGAACACGTCAGCGGGTTGCTTTAGCCACAACCTCATCCAGGTTGGGATTATTTTCAGTGCCTACAATTCATTGCACTTTGATTTTATATTTTAGACATAATAATTTTTGATCTGATGACGAAGCGGGACTCCGAAACGTTTTCTTAGAACAGATGATTAATTTTCTTGATATTTTCTTCGTTTTTAAGTTTTTGATATAAATATTGAAGTTTACTTAGCATCGGAGCGAGGCTGAAATTTGGCGATAGCTCCCTGTATGCCGTAGAGATATTCGTTCCTAACATCTTACATTTCATGCCAATCTGAGTTTAATGCACTGCTTTCATAGCCGCGTTCTGAGCGCTGTACAAACAGTGTAAAACAATCTTCCCTCTTCCTCTTACATTCACTCCTTCACATGTGTTTCTATGCGCGTTTAATGTTCACATAGACACACATGTGTGTCTAGACACATGTGTGTGTGTATAGACAAACATGCGTGGTGTCTATGTATATGTCTCTGCGCGCATAGACACACATGTGAGCGAAAGTGTGAGTCTATGTGTGCCTATGAGTGTCTATGTTTGTCGATGTGTCTCTATGTGTGTCTGTGTGTGTGTATGTGTGTGTGTGTGTGTGCGGGTGTAGTGTGTGTAGTGTGTGTGTGCGTGTATTTACACACATGTGGAGGGTTACGAATGGCACAGGCCATGTACTGAGGAAAGGTCTTCGTAAGTCCACGCAATGGATTTCTACATTTATTATTTACTAACTATATGTACACGCCCGTCAAAAACGGCAGGATTCAATATTTTCCTTGCATAAATCCCCCAGACGCGGATGCCCAACAAATATATCCACCCCAAGAGTACCCGCCATTAAAATATTCTTGAACTTGCGCACTGGTGAAACTCGTATCACAGATACGGTCATTGAGCGTCCTTGTGAGCGTCACAGACACACGCAACAAGCGGACGCCAAACATCAACACTATGTCCCACAAAAACCCGAACCGAGTTTTTATTTTACTGTATCAGTAAGACCATCATAAGAATAACATAAGTATTTGATTTCAAGCAAAATTATGATGGTATTACTGATACGGGTATTCTTATGATGGTATTACTGAAACGGGCATTCTCATGATGGTATTCCTGATACGAGCAAATAAATACTCGGTTCGGGTTTTTGTGGGACGTACTGTATATAAATTTATAAATAAAAAACACACATAGGGAATTAATAGGTAAGATAAGATAATAATAAATACGCTCTGAGAAAATAACTACAGTCCTAATTTTTTATTTCAGGCGGTTATTATCAACAATATTATTATATTAACAATATTCAGGTGGTTTGCGTTGTTGTAGCAAGCGCATGTCAAAGTGAATGCTGTAACGTTATGGGATAGTTACAACAAAGTACAATGAAACCAGTTTTTTATCAGAAATTATTAATTATTAAATAATAATAATTCAATTGAATTGACAATTGAATTTATTGGAACTAATAATCAAAGTTCTGTAAGTCATTAGGTAAATTTATCCTTATTCATAATTAAATTTATTTAAATATTAATAATTGAATCAATTATTACTATAAAAATTAATTTTAACTTGTAGTTAACTCAACAAACTTTACGGCCAGCGCTGACGAGGGCAGAGGAACAGTTTACCCCCCCCCCCCCTCCCCCCCTTCAACGTGAGGGAACCGCGCCCTACCCTCACAATTCCCCTCGTAATTTTGTTAATGTAAGCCTAGCGGCGGCCTGGCGGGTCAGGTCTCACCGGCTGGAAATTTAAGACGTCCTCACGGCCTTGTCAAATTTTGTCCCGTGCTTTTTTTTTTGAAGAAGAGCTTCAGAGCATCTGTTGGTATGAGGGAGGAAGCTATAACTTTAAAATTAACTTTTCTCCCGTATTTTCAAAAGGGAGCGAGCGCTATGACTTTAAAATTAACCTTTCTCACGTTTTTTCAAAAGGGAGCTCTTGACAGCAACTGTTGATATTAGGGCGGATGCTAAATCTTTATAATTAACTCGCTCCCCGCGTGTAAGGCCACATGTGTACCAGTCTGTAAATTGCTCATTCACGTACCGGTATAAATGAACGACATTTCATTTGTTTCTCGACCTCTTAAAAAAATAACTTGTCATGACACGTGAAATGTCTCGTGGTGTAATTGTATTTTTCGTATTTTTTAGGAAAACTAGAAATGTATTCGAGCAGTAAAGTCGATGTCCCAGTTCTGATACTGACCACCTAACCAAACCAACCGTTAACAACAGCGGAAACGCGATGAAAGTCTCAAAGTCAATTTTATATAAGCAATGGTGAAAATACCAAATATTAACTGAATCATGTTATCATTCAGTTTTGATTGAGTATTTTCAAAAATTGAGTTTGTGACTACCAGTTGGTCAGCAGCACAATGAAAACTGCCTCAGTGGCCTAAACTGGCTCAAGTCGCAGTCAAAATGTTAAGATACTAGACACTTTAGATTCCTGACAATTAGATACCAAGCAGTTTAGATGCCAGACAATTTTGATACCTGAAAATTTAGATACCAAGCAGTTTAGATGCCAGACAATTTAGATCTGAGAAAATTTAGATACCAAGCAGTTTTGATGCCAGACAATTTAGATACGAGACAGTTTAGATACCAGACAATTTAGATGCCAGACAGTTTAGATACCAGACAATTTAGATACTAGCCTGACAGCTTAGACACCAAGGATTGTATGCAACATATCCTTGCGTATTGTATTAGACAAGAAAATGCCGAAGGTCGCGCATAGTCATTGCTGTTGGGGGTGCTAGCCAGTGTAAGCTACTCCATTTTCGTGATTAAATTCGATACATTTTCACTTCCCTTTTAAATCTCATTAGGCTGTGCTGAGTTCTGTAGGAGCTTCAATTCATTGCTCCTACGCTCCCATTTTTCTCACTGTGACCTCATTTGAATCCTTTTCCTGATTCGTTCATTTACAAGAAAATTAGGTTTCCTGTAGAGACTTTGCACGCCGTTTTGGGGCGTGCTGCGCCGGCGCAAAATTGCCGAGATTTGTTGCCCCCGCGCAAATTTACGACCGGCAGCCTCGCCTTGCCTCATTCCAGTTGTTTTAGAATTCAGGTCCCGTGCGCAAACTTCAAAGTTTTCTCAAATTCGCAGTCGCTCTGCAGGAGGTCGGCAGAAGAGGCAATTTCCTGTTAATCTCCCTTCGGCTCCAACTGCTGGAAACAATGCTGCCAAAAACGCGGCTCGCGTTCGCCTTTCTTTCTTGCGTCTTTGGCTGAGCACCTGTCGCGAGTCGCACGGTGTCTTGTGAGCCGCATGGTCTGAATTTCGTCAAAAAATATATCTGTCGTCGCATAGAGTTCGGGCAGAATGGTTGCTTCGAAGATGGTTCTTAGAAAATATTTTTGTCGTAGATTTTGAGTTTGTGAAGGTATGCCCCAAGGGCGGTGGCTCATGCCGCTGTCTCTTCAGGGGACACGCGGGCGTCACTGTGGCGCTGCTGTCAAGTGTATCACTGCCTCAGTGGTCACAAGCATCGTGAAAGTCCCCTTTTGTGTGCACTCCTTTCTGACAATAAATTTTGACCTAGTCAGATAATCTGTAAAAATACTGTTTAAAACTTATGAAACTGCTAACTTTATACTATGTTACCAGGTACAAAGTTAGAAAGATTTTAACTATTATGTAATGATTGGTGAAAGCGGAAAGTGGAGATGACGAATAATTTTTTGTTTCGTCGAATAAATTAGAATTTTTTTTCAAGCGGCTGAGCTGCTTGCCGACAGGTCATAAGTGTACGATCAGAAAAACGTAAAAAGTAGAAAAATTCTTTGCAACGATGTTGAGAGCAACTAAATATTGATGAAATAATGAGTCGTGTTTCTTTTCTCGACGATGACAGCAAAAATGCGTGCTGCACGCTTGCATAGAAGGTTTGCGATAGGAGAAGGGGAAGGTTACTTCAAGCGATGAAGATGGAATGACGAGGATTTTTACTGTGTCAAATTATAGCTCTTTTCATAGATATTCCTCATCATCCATCCTCAAACGTTCGCTACCGGTTTCAAATCTTATGACTAGGATGACTGAAAAAAGGGGGAATATTAAAGTGAAATAAAATCTTGTTAAAGAAACTATGTGACAAACCAGATAAGAACATCAAAAAAGAACTACTTTACCCTCAAGTTTACTCAATTCAAAGCTGACGTTAAAAAGACTTGACGCCTCCTTAACTCTTGTTATAAACCGAATAACGCCGATAAAAAGAAAATTGGATATATCACTCAAGATAATGTAAAATACCATGAGAAGAATGAAATTGCTAATCTCTTCAACAACTTCTTCGTAAACGTAGGGAAAACTATAGCTGATGGTACTAGAAGTGAACCTACTGATCACCTGGAATTTATGGATCATATTCGAGAACACAACTCCTTTTTCTTTACGCCTACAAACTCCTCCGATGTAATTGCGTGCATAAACAACATGAAAAATAAATCGAGTGGGTTACAAACGTTTCCAACTAAAATACTTAAAATAATTGCTGATATTGTGGCCCCGCTGATATCCAATATTGTTAACCAGTCTCTCTTACTAGGCACTTTCCCGAACTCCCTCAAAGTTGCTAGAGTAACCCCTATCTTTAAAAATGGTGAAAAAACCTGTGTAAACAATTATCGACCTATCTCCATGTTACCAATTATTAGCAAGGTATTCGAGAAAATTGTGTATAAAAAAGTGTACTCTTATTTTGAACAAAAATCATTTCTCTATGATAAACAATACGGCTTTCGCTGTAAAAAATCAACAACACAGGCGATATTAAATCATTTACAATTCCTTTATTCTAATATAGATGAAGGAAAGCCTGTCTTCTCTGTATTTCTTGACTTTCGAAAAGCATTCGATTGTGTGGACCATAACATCTTACTCTCGAAACTTCATTGTTATGGCATTCGTGGGGTTGCCCATGATTGGTTCAGATCATACCTAACAAATCGGAAGCAATACGTTGTCATTGACGACGCAAAATCGGACCCACAGACAATTAGCCATGGAGTTCCACAAGGATCTGTTCTTGGGCCTCTCCTTTTTCTGATTTTTATCAATGATATTATTAAATCTACATCATTTTTTAAATTCATACTTTTTGCCGATGACAGTACGCTTTCTGCGGTCCTTCCGAACGAAAATCCCACTACGATTGCGGAGAGTATAAATAATGAACTCCATAAGGTTTCACTGTGGCTTAAAGCTAATAAAATAAGCCTCAATATCGACAAAACAAATTATATTACGTTCTCATACAAGAAAAATATATCTCTACCATCCATTAAAATTGGCGAAGGTGAAATCAAAGAAACCAACTCATGTAAATTTCTGGGCATCATAATAGATAAACATCTGACCTTCAAAGAGCACATCACTCATATTAGTTCTAAATTATCAAAATCCATCAGAATACTGAATAAAGTTAAAAATTTCCTGCCTGAAACAGCCTTACTAATGCTTTATCGAACGCTCATTTCACCATACCTGCAATACGGAATAGAAGCATGGCATGGAACTGATAAAAATAAAACCAATATAATTTTTACTCTGCAAAAAAGAGCCATCAGAGCGGTAAAGAACCTAGAATATAATGCTCACACAAATGATTCATTCAAAAATTTACAAATACTTAAACTCTCGGATCTCTACAAAATCTCCATCTGCAATTTCATATACAAAACATTAGCTAATGATGGCGACAATAGCCTTCAACAGTTATTAACTGCGCAAACTGGTCATCACGACCATTTAACACGAAATAAAAGTAAATTCATGCTTTCTTATTATTCAAAGGCCCGCTCGCAACATAGTATACTATTCGTTGGAACTAAAACCTGGAACTCAATACCTGCGGACATCCGTGAAAGTAATTCTTACAAGGTATTTAAAAGAAATCTTGAGTCTCACTTCTTATCAGAATACTAGTCGTGTAAGATCACCAAGTCAAACCTTGTCTCCTACATGTCTGGTCCTAATAATGCAATTTGCCATGAGTAATATCGCCGATTTTCAGTCTGCTCCCAAATCGTTATCGAATATACTGTTAAATATTGTCCACATGACCTATATTGTAAAATTAAACATCAATATCGAGTTCATTATCCTGTTGATCAGTCTAATGCGAAACTAGGCTAAGTGAATTAGGTTAAACATTATTGTACGCCCTAGAATAATGTAATGGTAGGATGCCCTAGAAGTCGCTGAACTTATTCGGGCCCACAGGTAGCTATACTCAACTCTGACCATTGTATTAGACTTAAGAAACATTCTACCTCTGTATCACCTGTGGTAAATAAATTGTTTAAATTGTTTAAATTGTTTAAAATTGTTTAAATTGTTTAAAGTAGGCATTGTCGATGGCTCTATTATCCTGATGGGAGAACCATCACAAACCAGAGCCCGCCGTTGCAATGGATGTTCTATACAAAATCAACACTATATAATAAAACCCCAGGTGCTTCCTTGAATATTTTATAAATAAATTTACATATTTTTGTGCGTGCAATTCCTCCTATGTTATTACAATAGAAATTTCTTTGAGCACATTAAATTGATTGGTGCGTTTCTCTTTCAAGCTCTTCAAGAACGCTAAATGACCGTATCTGCGACTCGAGTTTCACCAGTGCACCAGTAGAAGAATATTTAAATCGCGGGTACTATTGGGATATTTGTTTGTCATCCACATCTGGGAGATTTGTCTAAAGAAAATCCCGAGTCCCGTCATTTTTGACCGGTCGTGCACACTAGTATTGACATAATTAGCCACAGTTTGACGTCCCTGCACAACTGAAATTTTAAAAGCGCCTTTGAAGAAAAAACATCCCAAACCATGACGGAAACTTTGCCACTGAACTCTGTAGAAAACTTTCCAGGGGGAGGCACGTTATCGTGCCAGTAACGTTGGAAGCCATTAGGAGAGGTTAAGTTAATTTTTTCTTATCGGAGTACAAAATTACATCGTACTTTTCAACGTCCGATTTTTGGTGCTCTTTGAGAGAGAAAATCCACACGGTTAACTTTGTGACGTGTAAGCAAACGAGGTCCTTGCACATGACTCTTATTTTCCAAACTGTTCTGCGTCAAATGTCGTTTAATGAGTTTTGGATACTAATCAGCGCCAGTGGAGTTGTATCTATCTCGAAGATAGTCTCCTATTTTAATAAACAACAATATGCATTCTATAACTCAGACCACAGATCAAACAACAAATGCGGTAACATACAATCTCCTTCATCTCCTCTGCTATCAAGACAAACAATAACAAAAGTAAAGAGTAAAAGAGCCTCTCGCGTGCGAGATCGTAAAAAGTTCTACCAGAGCGTCAAGTTCTGCCTCAAGCCTACTTTCATCAAAGGAATTCTCGAGTAAAGATTCGCAATCACTGAAATTTACGCTCGTCCTATGAGAGAATTTACGCTCAGTCTGGCCTCGATGTGCAGGAAAATGTTCCCATAACATTCCTTTGCCAAGATGTCGGGTTTGGTAAACATGACTTATTGCAGCCTCCACTTCTCCCCTCTCACATTCAAAGCAATCATTCCTACATATTACGCCCCCAAACTTCTCGAACATGTTATTTTGAACCGTTTATTGAAAATTAAAATAATTTTTTTTTAAATTCGTTTACGTTCGTTCCGAAATCCTCATTAACGCATCTTCTCATTGCGGTTAAAAAAATGGCTGATAATTTTTATAAAACAGCCTAATAAAGAGGCTTTAAGTTATTTTCTTGCCCCTACCACACACAATGGGATATCATTATTTCTTTATCATTCTTTGATTCAGACTACAACAGATAAGAATTTCCCTTAAATTTCATTTTAAAAATTGTATTGTGAGCCAAACGGCTTTAATTGCCGCGTGCAATTGCATTCATTTTTTATAAAATACTTCATGATCTGCGGTGTCTTCCAGATTTTCTATTTCTATAAACCTGCTCCCTCAAAATGGCTTTCAATTCCGCACAAAAACTAAATGCACACTGAATTAAAAAATCCATAGTATTTTCTTTCCGTGTCAAGGAATTTAAGAGTAACAATTACATAGAAATTCATCATCTATAAACTCATGCAGTTAAACTCGTCAATTCACTTAGTTGAAATATAATATATTATTATAACTGAAATACAAAGACAGTCTTTCGTTATAGCAGCAGTCTAACTGTGCGCTGGAAAAGTCTCGTTTGTTGTTTCTAAACTTCACTACGCATTAAAATTGGCGATGGTGAAATCGAAGAAACTAACTCATGTAAGTTCCTGGGTATCATAATAGATAAACATCTGACCTTCAAAGAGCACATCGCTTATATCAGTACTAAATTATCAAAATCCATCGGAATCCTAAATAAAGTTGAAAATTTCCTCCCTGAAAAAGCTTTACACATGCTCTACCAAACGCTCATTTCACCATACTTGCAATACGGAATAGAAGCATGGCACGGAACTGATAAAAATAAAGCCAATATAGTTTTTACTCTGCAATAAAGAGCCATCAGAGCGGCAAAGAATCTAGAATATAATGCTCACACAAATGATTCATTCAATAATTTACAAATACTTAAACTTTCGGATCTCTACAAAATCGCCATCTGTAATTTCATTTACAAAACATTAACAAATAATGGCGACCATATCCTAAAACAACTATTAACTGCACAAACTGGTCATCACGACCATTTAACCCGAAATAGAAGTAAATTCATGCTTCCTTATTATTCAAAGGCCCGGTCGCAACACAGTATCCTCTTCGTTGGAACTAAAACTTGGAACTCAATCCCTGCGGAGATCCGTGAAAGTAATTCTTACAAGGTATTCAAAAGAAATCTTGAGTCTCACTACTTATCAGAATACTAGTCATGTAAGATCACCAAGTCAAACCTTGTCTCCTACATGACTGGTCCTAATAATGTAATCTGCCATGGTTAATATCGCCGATCTTCTGTCTGCTCTTACATCGTTTATCGAATATACTGTTAAATCTAGTCCATATGAACTATATTGTAACATGAAGCGTCTAATATCGAGTTAAATTATTTCATTGATCAGTCTAATGTGAAACTAGGTTAAGTGAATTAGGTTAAACATTATTGTACACCCTAGAATAACGTTAATGTTAGGATGCCCTAGAAGTCACTGAACTTATTCGGGCCCACAGGTAGCTATACTCAAATTTGACCATTGTATTAGACTTAAGAAGCATTCTACCTCTATATCACCTGTGGTAAATAAATTGTTTAAATTGTTGAATTGTTTAAATTGTTTAAATTGTTAAATATTCGCCCCTCCGTTGGGTACAAATATTTTATCTACGAGAATTTGTGCTCCCAGTGGGGAAATTCTGAGGCCCCAAGCTGAATATTACAGTAGGTAAGCCTCCCTTTTGTTAAATAAAATACGCTTTTTGTTTTGTTACAGGCCATCTTTTTTGGCTCACTGCTGTTCTTCATTCAGAACTTTTTACTTTCTTCTTCAACTTTTGTTGCATAAACTTTGTTCATAACTCATCATATCTTTGCGCAAGGGGTGTTGCGAGGAAAACACCTTTAATAACTCAGTCTTGAATGTCGCTTTCTTTTTTTCCCTCTGAACACCTTTGTTATGTTATAGAGAAGCTTGCATTAGCTTGTTTAAGTGACATTATTGCGATATCTTCGTGTTCATGTTCATCTTTTCTACCTAAGTTAACGCAGCCTTCCATCCTTCACGTTGCCTTTGCCCAGGGTCTGCGAGCGTGTCCCGGCTGCAGAGGCAACAAGGTTGAGTCATTTCTATAGAGGTAAACACACTTCCTCTTGTTCGGATAGCCAATAGAACGGTTTCATTTCAAACAAACTTTATGACGTCACCATTGCGACATGTCGGTAGGCCAATAGCAATGCTAAATTTGGGGCTAGCAGTGTTGCTTGATGCAATATGAGCGCTGCTATTGGTTCGTTGCCGTGACGTCAGCATTGCCACACGGTCGACGCAAAAACGACTGGCTTAACCCTACCTTGTATCCTCCACCGCGGTGCGTGCACATCTCCCGCAAAAGAGTTCAGTGCCAGTCAATAAATTGACAACAGACGTCCGGGCATCAAGTGTCACGCCAGCCTCCGGCATGGGAGGGAACCATTCCAGCGCTACCGTTTTAAAAAATATCTTCGGTCGATTTCATTGTGTGGGTTATTTCAACCCGAATCTCGCATGAAACGTGATTCAGGTTTTTAAATTTTTTGGTGCATTTTTTTGGGTCGACTTTCTCGTGCTGATTTTTTCCTATGCGAACTTTGCTCCTCTCCCGAATCGGTAAATTGGATACCACACGGGAGTATGGGTTTCTCCTGCGATCCTGCAGCGCCAGCATATTTGCGCTTCTTCTACCCCCGTCACAACCACCATCGTCATTAGACTGTGACGCAGATATCAATATGTCACCGACATTAATAAGAGAATTCGGCAGAGAACTTCAAAAGAACACTGCATTAGGGTACACTACAAAATAACCTAACCTAATAACCTAGTTACATCACAAAATAATACTAGGGAACAAATATAACAAAAGGTTGTCACCGACGTTAAAATGCGAACTCGGCAAAGAACTTCAAAAAAACAAACTTTGGGAACAAATTCCCCATTAAATAAACAAATACAAGAAAAAATATAATATATTGAGGCTATTTTCAAAGAGTACTGTGGAGCATAAAAAGATTAAGGGGGTAACTATCGCAGGTCGGCAGAGAACTCCAAAAGAGCACATTAGAGAACAAATTCCCCCAGAAATACAATATATTGAGGCTATTTTCAAAAGAGTACTGTAGAGCATCAAAAGTTTAAGCATGCAGTTAGCAAAGGAGGTCGATGACATCAATGGCTGCATCTGCACGCGCATCACGCGCATCAGACTCGCCGTGGTGCCGCTCATACATTTCTTTCAACGCTGGATTAACACAAATTTTAATATATTTCATACACATTAGTTGAGAATTTAATTAATTAAACCATGAACTTAAGGCTCATGAGTCGAATAATATTCTCTGTTTTACCTCATACTTGTGAGCGTCAAACGTGCGTCCACTTGGAATGAAATGTGAAAATAGAGTTTACTGCCACAGCTGCCACTGTGGCATCTTGTGGCTTTCCTGTGGCCTCTTGTGGCTCACCTGTGGCATCATGTGGCTTTGCTGTGGCATCGTGTGGCTTTGCTGAGGCATCATGTGGCTTTCCTGTGGCATCTTGTGGCTCACCTGTGGCATCTTGTTTCTTTGCTGTGGCATCTTTTGGCTTTCCTATGGCATCTTGAGGCTTATCTGTGGCATCTTGTGGCTCACCTGTGGCATCTTGTGGCTTTGCTGTGGCATCTTGAGGCTTTCCTGTGGCATCTTGAGGCTTATCTGTGGCATCTTGTGGCTCACCTGTGGCATCTTGTGGCTTTGCTGTGGCATCTTGAGGCTTTCCTGTGGCATCTTGAGGCTTATCTGTGGCATCTTGTGGCTCACCTGTGGCATCTTGTGGCTTTGCTGTGGCATCTTTTGGCTTTCCTGGGGCATCTTGTGGCTTACCTGTGGCATCTTGTGGCTTTGCTGTGGCATCTTGTGGCTTTCCTGTGGCATTTTGTGGCTTTCCGTGGCATCTTGTGGCTTTGCTGTGGCATCTTTTGGCTTTCCTGGGGCATCTTGTGGCTTACCTGTGGCATCTTGTGGCTTTCCTGTGGCATCTTGTGGCTTTCCTGGGGCATCTTGTGGCTTACCTGTGGCATCTTGTGGCTTTGCTGCGGCATCTTGTGGCTTTCCTGTGGCATCTTGTGGCTTACCTGGGGCATCTTGTGGCTTACCTGTGGCATCTTGTGGCTTTCCTGTGGAATCTTGTAGTTTACCTGAGGTATAATTTCCCGGCTAGTGCACCTGAGTCTAATAGATAATTGTTCTTTTATCCATTCCAATTGCTTTACTCCTCGAAATATGCCAAATTTTTCTCGTGTTCGCAGGCAATTAGCTCACACACACACACACACACGCCACGTGTCGGTGGGAGCTTTGTAAGCTGCGGAAGATTGTAAGGCTTGGGAAAATGGAAACACTTTTCCACGTTCAGAAATAAGCGTACGAAAATCGAATGAAATGAAGCCCGAGTTAAAATTAATAATGATTTTTAGTTATGAATGAAGATGAAGGGTGGGTTGGATTGATTTAAGTGGATTAATTGTTTAACTATAGCTGGAAAATTTTTGCTTCTTCTCAAATAATTTGAAGTCATGTCGCATACGTAAATGTGATCGAAAGTTCAGGTATATAATCGCACCTGCAGACCTCTGCATCTCGGCCACACAACACAACACACAACACAACACACAACACAACACTCAACACAACACATAACACAACACACAACACAACACATAACACAATACACAACACAACACACAAAACAACACAAAACACAACACGCAACACAACACACAACACAACACACAAATCGCACACAAATGAATGTCACGCTAGAATATAAAATTTTGACGTTGGAACGTTCATAAATGAGAAATTAAAGAAATTAGCCACAAATCGGACGTTGGAACAGATGAGTAGCAGACCGGTTGGAAGGTTAGACGAGAACCCAGCGCCGTGTGAACACCAATCCACCTAATGGATTATAAAAAGAGAAGCTGCCGTGAATAGAAACGCAGGTTTGTTCTTGACGTCGAAGCTGATGAGATCGACTCGAATAGCCTCCAGACGCGTAGTCTAAACGTGTGAGGCTAGCCTCTACGGCTTGCATTACACGGTTCAGGCTAGCCTATACGGCTGGCAGTACACGGTTGAGGCTAGCCTCTACGGCTGGCAGTACACGGTTCAGGCTAGCCTCTACGGCTGGCAGTACACGGTTGAGGCTAGCCTCTACCGCTGGCAGTACACGGTTCAGGCTAGCCTCTACGGCTGGCAGTAAACGGTTCAGGCTAACCTCTAAGGCTACCAGTACACGGTTCAACGGTTCAGACACGGTTACAAGATTCAGCCGTAGCCTTCAGACTAGCAATCTGGTCAGTTAAGGCTAGCCTCTACGGCTGCCAATACACGGTTTAGCCTCTAACCTCCATTCGTCTGATGACGGAGACCTCTGAGCTCTAATTGAAATGAAGAAACTCCTCCCATGGCTGGCGAGGAGGCCGTTCTCTCGCCTGAATGAGCGATGGTAGCGCTGTAATGAGCGCTAAAGAGCTGCTGCGTGTCGCCAGGCCACTGTAAGGGATGTCCAGGCAACGCCGGTTCCTGACCTGAGATTCCTGGAGCAGTTGACAGGAGCAGTTACCAGGAATAGGGACGCAGGTTCCTGACCTGAGATTCCTGGAGCAGTTACCAGGAGCAGTTGCCAGGAATAGGAACGCAGGTTCCTGACCTGAGATTCCTTGAGCAGCTGCCAGGAGCGGTTGCCAGGAATAGGGACGCAGGTTCCTGACCTGAGATTCCTGGAGCAGTTGACAGGAGCAGTTGCCAGGAGCAGTTGCCAGGAGCAGTCGCCAGGAATAGGAACGCAGGTTCCTGACCTGAGATTCTTGGAGCAGCTGCCAGGAGCAGTTGCCAGGAATAGGAACGCAGGTTCCTGACCTGAGCTTCCTGTAGCAGTTGCCAGGAGCAGTTGTCAGGAGCAGTTGCCAAGAATAAGAACGTAGGATCTTGACCGGAGATTCCAGGAGCGGTTGCCAGGAACAAGGCCAAGTAGCGGGCCCCATTACTCTTAAGAGAGTGGTATAAATAGACAGTATATTTACACTTAACATGTTTCGTTGGTGAACCTTAGGGCTGTGTTGTGCAGTGATTGTGAATCATGATGAGATGGTAAGAAAATGTATGTTAAAAAAAGCGTGGGATGCTGGAAGGAGTGGGCATTGTTGTTAAAAATAAATATTTCAGAATACATTTGTGCTGACACGATATTCTAGAAGACGTGTCTGGGTGTGGTGCTTCGGAAGAAAAGGAAGGACATGGCGGAGTGACGATAAAAGTGTGACACATGAGGGAAGTTTTCAGAATGAGGGAGGGTGTGGTGACGCATTAGAGGCTGGGTCTTTTCAGGAGACCCTCACTAAGGGGCTCGTCATTAGAACGAGTTTCCATTTTCTGATTAACTCGTTCTCTTACGTACGCGTCCAAAATGAAGAAGTCTATAAGAAACGCGTCCAAAATGAAGAAGTCTATAAGAAACGCGTCCAAAATCAAGGAGTCTATAAGAAACGAGTCCGAAATATTGAAGTCTATAAGAAACGCGTCCGAAATCAAGGAGTCTATAAGAAACGCGTCCAAAATAAACGAGTCTATAAAAAACGCGTCCAAAATAATTCCTGACTCAGTAAAACAGCGGACGTTCAACGCTTCACATTTACTGTACTTACGTGAATTCCTTTGGACCTTCATGAAAGCTTTTTTACACCTAGTAATTCATAAATTTTTAAAAAAGTATTGCCATAAACAAAATTAATATCTGACAAAATGGGTTTATTTCACGGCAGCAGGACTTTTATTCTTCAATTTGTACAGCCAAGTATTTTCAAGTAACGACTTGAAAAGTCAGTTCCAGGTAACGAAACTATAAGCGGAACTTAAAATGATGTGTTATTGGAATTTGTGAAGGAATAAACCATGAGCTGTACTTTAATGTGAAACCGACTGCAAAATTTTAATTTCGTGTTATTTTTGTTGTGTTCCGCTATAAAAATCTACATGAAACGCGTATAGACACACAAACACACACATACACGCACATAGACACACATACACACACAAGACTTGGTACGAGACGGCAGAAAAAAACTCCATCCCGTCACTGCCCAGACAAAAGTTCTAACGAAGAGCTGGTGGCAGCAAATTGATCAGAGAGGGAGGTACATCTCGGGACAAAAATTGCCGCCGGACAAGTGGTATTTTTATGTGCGCACTGATGGGTGACTATGTGACGCGAGGATGCAGCGGGGGGAGAGGGGAAAAATTCTAATATTTCCTCTGTGGGCTGTAATTTTCATTATTAATCGTGCTGTCTTTCAATCTTAATGCAACTCGAGAACGTCAACAGTACGTAAAATAGGACGGAATTCTAAACACTCTTGTAACTCGTATGTAAAGATGTTAAGCATGTTCAAAGCACCAAGAGAAATTAAAGACGTAAGTATAAAGACAAAAGCTGCGAATGAGTGTGGATAGACGAAAAAATTATAAACAGAAACTTAGGCTTTGAGAAAAATTATGAACAGAAACTTAGGAGACTTTGATAAAAATTATCCACAAAAACTTAGCACGGTTTGACACAAACTGGCCGGGAAGAGCATATCAGTTTGATAAGAAGCAACTTGTTAACGGTGGCCCAATTGCATATAAACTTGATATTAAGTTTAATCTGGTCTCAGAGACCAGCTGAACCTGATGCTAACTGGCACGTGAATGTGCAGTAAGAAATATGTTATCCATCCCCAGCTGTTCATCTCCAGCCGTCCATCCCCAGCCGTCCATCCCCAGCCGTCCATCCCCAGCTGTCCATCCCCAGCCGTCCATCCCCAGCCGTCCATCCCCAGCTGTCCATCCCCAGCTGTCCATCCCCAGCCGTCCATCCCCAGCCGTCCATCCCCAGCCGTCCATCCCCAGCCGTCCATCCCCAGCTGTCCATCCCCAGCCGTCCATCCCCAGCCGTCCATCCCCAGCCGTCCATCCCCAGCTGTCCATCCCCAGCTGTCCATCCCCAGCCGTTCATCCCCAGCCGTCCATCCCCAGCCGTCCATCCCCAACCTTCCATCCCCAGCCGTCCATCCCCAGCTGTCCATCCCCAGCCGTCCATCCCCAGCTACCCATCCTCAGCCGTCCATCCCCAGCCGTTCATCCCCAGCCGTCCATCCCCAGCCGTCCATCCCCAGCTACCCATCCTCAGCCGTCCATCCCCAGCCGTTCATCCCCAGCCGTCCATCCCCAGCCGTCCATCCCCAACCTTCCATCCCCAGCCGTCCATCCCCAGCTACCCATCCTCAGCCGTCCATCCCCAGCCGTTCATCCCCAGCCGTCCATCCCCAGCCGTCCATCCCCAACCTTCCATCCCCAGCCGTCCATCCCCAGCTGTCCATCCCCAGCCGTCCATCCCCAGCTATCCATCCCCAGCCATCCATCCCCAGCTGTCCATCCCCAGCTGTCCATCTCCAGCTGTCCATTCCCAGCTATCCATCCCCAGCTGTCCATCCCCAGCCGTCCATCCCCAGCTATCCATCCCCAGCCGTCCATCCCCAGCTGTCCATCCCAAGCCGTCCATCCCCAGCTATCCATCCCCAGCCGTCCATCCCCAGCTGTCCATCCCCAGCTGTCCATCCCCAGCCGTCCATCCCCAGCTGTCCATCCCCAGCCGTCCATCCCCAGCTATCCATCCCCAGCCATCCATCCCCAGCTGTCCATCCCCAGCTGTCCATCTCCAGCTGTCCATTCCCAGCTATCCATCCCCAGCTGTCCATCCCCAGCCGTCCATCCCCAGCTATCCATCCCCAGCCGTCCATCCCCAGCTGTCCATCCCAAGCCGTCCATCCCCAGCTATCCATCCCCAGCCGTCCATCCCCAGCTGTCCATCCCCAGCTGTCCATCCCCAGCCGTCCATCCCCAGCCGTCCATCCCCAGCTGTCCATCCCCAGCTGTCCAACCCCAGCCGTCCATCCCCAGCTGTCCATCCCCAGCCGTCCATCCCCAGCCGTCCATCCCCAGCCGTCCATCCCCAGCTGTCCATCCTCAGCTGTCCATCCCCAGCCGTCTATTCCCAGCTGTCCATCCCCAGCCGTCCATCCCCAGCTGTCCATCCCCAGCTGTCCATCCCCAGCCGTCCATCCCCAGCCGTCCATCCCCAGCCGTCCATCCCCAGCCGTCCATCCCCAGCCGTCCATCCCCAGCTGTCCATCCCCAGTCGTCCATCCCCAGCCGTCATCCCCAGCTGTCCATCCCCAGCTGTCCATCCCCAGCTGTCCATCCCCAGCTGTCCATCCCCAGCCATCCATCCCCAGCTGTCCATCCCCAGCTGTCCATCCCCAGCCGTCCATCCCCAGCTGTCCATCCCCAGCCGTCCATCCCCAGCCGTCCATCCCCAGCTGTCCATCCCCAGCCGTCCATCCCCAGCCGTCCATACCCAGCTGTCCATCCCCAGCTGTCCAACCCCAGCCGTCCATCCCCAGCTGTCCATCCCCAGCCGTCCATCCCTAGCCGTCCATCCCCAGCTGTCCATCCTCAGCTGTCCATCCCCAGCCGTCTATTCCCAGCTGTCCATCCCCAGCCGTCCATCCCCAGCTGTCCATCCCCAGCTGTCCATCCCCAGCCGTCCATCCCCAGCCGTCCGTCGGCCACCATCAACACCGCCATCAACGAGCAGCAAGCGATTCTGCAGCTCACAAACGGGCGCTCTGCAGCGGACGCTGGTCAATAAAATGATGGCCATGGTAAAGATTAGCGTGGTTCGTGTTAGCTTCGTTCTCTTCATGAGGTGGATATTCCGTGGCACTGATACTGAGGAACACTGTCATTCACAGGCAGGACACGGACACAGGGGCGCTGAGGGACACTGAGGGACACTGACATACAGAGTCAGGACACTGAGGGACACTGACACGCAGAGGCAGGACACTGAGGGACACTGAGGGACACTGACATGCAGAGGCAGGACACTGAGGGACACTGACACGCAGAGGCAGGACACTGAGGGACACTGACATACAGAGTCAGGACACTGAGGGACACTGACACGCAGAGGCAGGACACTGAGGGACACTGAGGGACACTGACACGCAGAGTCAGGACACTGAGGGACACTGACACGCAGAGGCAGGACACTGAGGGACACTGAGGGACACTGACACGCAGAGGCAGGACACTGAGGGACACTGAGGGACACTGACATGCAGAGGCAGGACACTGAGGGACACTGACACGCAGAGGCAGGACACTGAGGGACACTGGGGGACACTGACATACAGAGTCAGGACACTGAGGGACACTGACACGCAGAGGCAGGACACTGAGGGACACTGAGGGACACTGACACGCAGAGGCAGGACACTGAGGGACACTGAGGGACACTGACATGCAGAGGCAGGACACTGAGGGACACTGACACGCAGAGGCAGGACACTGAGGGACACTGAGGGACACTGACATACAGAGTCAGGACACTGAGGGACACTGACACGCAGAGGCAGGACACTGAGGGACACTGAGGGACACTGACATGCAGAGGCAGGACACTGAGGGACACTGACACGCAGAGGCAGGACACTGAGGGACACTGAGGGACACTGACATACAGAGTCAGGACACTGAGGAACACTGACACGCAGAGGCAGGACACTGAGGGACACTGAGGGACACTGACACGCAGAGGCAGGACACTGAGGGACACTGAGGGACACTGACATGCAGAGGCAGGACACTGAGGGACACTGACACGCAGAGGCAGGACACTGAGGGACACTGAGGGACACTGACATACAGAGTCAGGACACTGAGGGACGCTGACACGTAGAGGCAGGACACTGAGGGACACTGAGGGGCACTGACATGCAGGGACATTCAGAAGATTTGGTGAGGGGAACAAACCGAGGGCACTGTAATTTTCTTCACTTTCCTACATTGAAAATTTGCCATTTAGTTTCCATGTGTGTGAGGGGAGGATGGAGAGGGAAAAAGCTGGGTTTTGGGGTACAGAGAAGAATGCATTTCATTTTTTGGCGCCATGATCGTACGAATGAGACAGAGTACTCTTTGTCTTCGTATTGTAAACGCGCCAAGCTCACCGTTAATCTATGTACTACGCTCATTGTACGACCGTCTGTGTAATGTAGAAACCGAACACCCAGTCTAACTTTTTCGCCGCATGTATGCGTGTCTTTCGCCGCCTAAGCGATTTAATCGCTTCAATCGCTAAGGCGGCGAAAAACACGCATGCAGGCTGCGAAAAAGTTGGACTGGGTAATGATGTATTCCCTGTTGGGTTTACACCGTCAAATCTCAGCTGTGCACACATAGAGCCCAGTAATTTTAATTTCCTATAACTTTCTCATCTACAAAAATGCTGCGGGCACGCTCTGATGCTCTCATATAGTTCCACTTGCTTTCCCTTGCTCTGGCTTTCTCCCACTTGCTTCTACTTGCTTCCAATTGCTTCCACTTGCTTCCATTTGCTTCCACTTGCTTTTTCTGCTCTATTTAATTGCTTCCACTTGCTCTTATCTACTCTATTTGCTTCCACTTGCTCTTATCTGCTCTATTTGCTTCCACTCGCTTCCACTTGCCTCCGCTTGCTTCCAGTAAACAATCAACGGAGCAGAAATTGGCGGAAGCATTCAGTCGAGGCGCATTGTTGAGGAATTTAAAGAGGCGCAGAATGAAAGTTTGCCTTCTGACTGAGCGTAAGTTGACTGAGTTGACTGAGTCAACAGGGCTATTTTAGCTACCTGCACATTTCACACTTGACTAAGTTGACTGAACCAAGAAAAAGATTGCACCGATCCACAGCACCAAAATGACGTACAGATCGTACGTCATAACACAACGTCGGGCAGGAAGAAGTTCAAATTAATACGCTACACGTTCCAGAAAATGCACATGCATGCTTGTATTCAGATGTTTGTTTACAGTGTTATTGATGCCAAGATGTGTGTGTGTTTGTGTGTAGGTGCATGTGTATTATTAGTTGTTACCAAAAAGTTCCTACAATTCAATGCACGTACAAACGCACCAACCTACTGATGCATGCACGCATGCAATGCGTACTACGAAAAAGAAAGAAAAAGAAAACCACTTAATTTTCAATAAAGATAATACAAAAAGCTCATCATTGTTTTTTTTTTATTTGTTTTTTATTTACAGTTCTGCTGTCATTTGTTCATTTTTTCGCAGACGGTGCATTTTACTCGCAATTCTGATGCAATTATGCGTTTCATAGAAATATACTGCATTTATTTTACAGTTCTACCGTTATTTACTTCATTTTTCGATGGCGCTCCACTTTATTTTTTACTCTAAATCTGATGCAATCATGTTTTTTTTTTGTGAAAAATTCTTCACCTTATTTACAGTTCCGCAGTAATGACGCTCATTTCACCTAATACTCTGCGCCTTACTAGCAATTCTGACGCTTCTGTTAAAGAAAAACTCTACACTTTATCCACAGTTCAACAGTTATAAGGTTTATTATTATTATAAAAAACTGCGGCCTTCCCGGAAGCATGCAGCCGCAAATTTGAGGTCAAATGGCACATTTTTGACCCAGCGTCGGCAGCTTTGTAGTGGCGAGGCAATCAGTTCTTGATCACATAATGGTGAGGTAATGGTCACATAATGACCACCTAATGGTCTCGTAATGGTCAGGTAATGAAGGTGATCAAGTAGTCAAGGTACATTCGAGCTGCTCTACATGAATAATGCGAGTCGGCGATTCAGAGGCGGTGACTTTGACGCTTTCAAGTATGAATGAGTGTACCATGTGAGTGAGTCATTGTACCGGGGAGGGGCAGTGTACCGGTACTGGGGAGGGGGCAGTGTACCGGTATAGTACCGGTAAAAGCAGCTTATCAGCAGTAGTGAAGCGAGAAAACTTTTCTGAAAATAAAATTTCCGTTTCCCGAGGCCCAACTGAAGAGCTTGTTCGCATTTCTCTGCCTCCAAAAGAGGCGCAAAAATACAACATATGCAAGATCTGATTAATGAACAGGCGATGTAGCTCAGCAGTATATAAATCATAATATTGTAAAACATCAATTAACACTTTAGGTGCGACGTGACCCACCGGTGGTCACTGAGGGGATTTTCATAATGCTGCTGACCGACCAGCATTCACTAACTCAATTTCGATAAATCCTTAATGAAAGTTAAATGAAGGCCCGATCTATTTAATGTTCGTTATTTTCCTAATTGATCTCTAGAATTAACTCTACTTTGAGTTGAGTATTGAACTTCAGTTTAACCCGCCGCACTCAACGTGGCAAATCAACCGACCTAACACAAAATTGGAAAACTATGTTGATTGTTTTAAGTTTGTGAATAAGAAAGCTGCGACAAAAACGGATGGTAAATAACACAACAGTTTTTGACTCCCTTATCCAGCAATGCTTCATTAAAACTTACGTGAGACTCGAACTCAGGACTAGAAATTACCGCGCCAGCACGCTATCGATCACCCTAAAAGATGATCGTAGCCCAACGAAAGCAATGCTTGGCACAGTGAAAGCAGGCGCGCACTGTCCCGACAGATATATTTTATTCCCTTATGTATCGAGAGTTCTAAGTCTAGTCACCCCCAGAAACAGTTAATGAATCTGGTCGAATCTGGTCGTGAGGTCGATAGCGTGCTGGCGCGGTAATTTCTAGTCCTGAGTTCGAGTCTCGCGAACTCCTCGTACACTTACGTGAAAGTTTCATGAAGATATTTTCGAAATTCTTTGAAAAAATTTCTCAACGGATTCAAAAGTAACTATATTGACTTGATCACCGATTCTACGTTCAAAATTTTCGAAGAACAAGAACCACGAGGTCATTTTCGAAGTTCATTATTCTTTTTATTTAAATTCGAAGTCGCTCATAAGATGACACAGTTTGACCTACTGAGTGCTGCTCGAAATGAACCCGGATTGGCCGATGAAAACAAAGAACTCGGATAAAAAACCTTGCTGCCGTTGTCGCGGTTCTCTATAACGGTCAACGGTATGTGGTTGTAATAAAGATCTTATGTGATGTGAACCGAGCAGCAACATTGAGGAAGATCTTTTCGCGCTGCTATAGCGTGAGGTCTACCACACTGTAGCATGAGATCTACTTCTAGCTAGTACTATAGCGTGAGGTCTACCACACTGTAGCACGAGATCTACCTCTAGCTAGTACTATAGCGTGAGGTCTACCACACTGTAGCATGAGATCTACTTCTAGCTAGTACTATAGCGTGAGGTCTACCACACTGTAGCATGAGATCTACCTCTAGCTAGTACTATAGCGTGAGGTCTACCACACTGTAGCATGAGATCTACCTCTAGCTAGTACTATAGCGTGAGGTCTACCAAGCTATAGCATGCGATCTACCTCTAGCTAGTACTATAGCGTGAGGTCTACCACACTGTAGCATGAGATCTACCTCTAGCTAGTACTATAGCGTGAGGTCTACCACACTGTAGCATGAGATCTACCTTTAGCTAGTGCCATAGCGTGAGGTCTACCACACTACAGCATGAGATCTACCTCTAGCTAGTACTATAGCGTGAGGTCTACCGCTGAATTTTCCATCGCTAACGGGTATCACTTGCAAATTTCCATACATTTAGTTTAGCGATAAACTCTTAATTTTTACATCTCAAACTGCACCTGGATAGGCGATATATGATGGTAGACCTCACGCTGTAGCACCACCGATATTTTTTTCTCTCTACTATAGCTAACACAGCTAAAGTTTTGCTTCTCTAGCGTATGTTGCAGCAGTTGCGCTGTGATTAACAGCTGAGGAGGCAGAAAGTAACCGATTTTCTCCAAATGAGCAAAAAAAGGTCGTCGTTGGGGAGTTTTCAGGGAAAGCTTTTCCCCTGGGGAACAGCTTTCAGAATGCAACAGAATGCCAAAAAAAAACAGAATGCCAAACGTTATCAATTTGCTAACACATTGTCAACATTTACTCGGTTTCTACGGTCGGTTTGGTGAGATCGGCAGTTGCAGCATTGGAAACCCGTCTTTGCAGCTCGATTAATTTTCTATCTTCTCTAAAACGCGTGTAAAATATAACTGCACGACAATACTTGAGCTTGTACGCCACAAATTATTTTAAAATAAAGATAGTGAAAAATTTCAAATTTTATTCACTGACACCGGCACGCAAATGAACAATTTACCTATTGGTACCCATGTACAAATGTACAAACCTGAAAACCACTGCAGTGCATTGCATCTGAAAGCGTGGAATATTCTGGAATATTACAAAGAAATGCAAGGTCCGAAACGAACTACTAAGTTCACCATAATCCGCACTCACGCACGCGAGTTTTCTCGCTATAAAAGCGGTTTATTGGAAGATCTATCATAGGGTGGAAAGCATGTGTATCATTAGGTTCAAATGTCAGCACGTCGATAGGTTCTGTGGTTTTGCAAAGCTTGTGTCATTCAAGCGAAGACTTGCGGGGCATTTAGAGCGAAGTTACTTCAAAAAATGCCTGCGATTCGCGGAAGGCACGCGCGCAGCCGCACATTTGCTTGCGAATGGAAAAGCCACGAGTATTTTATTGCTATATTTTGCAGCTCGGCTCTATATAGACCGAAGTTTGTGGATAATTAGTCATGAAGTTTAATGCGAGGTTTATGGAGCGCGTTATGGATCATCAGGAGCGCATGAAAGTACATAATAGCAGCGCGTGTGAGCTGAAATTTGGCGATGAAACTTTCACAAATACGAGTATGTGTACGTACGAAGGGTAAAAGAATTATTTCAAAAATACTGCATATTTACGAACGGCACGGAGAGTAAGAGTAACGTCTCGAGTAACGTCTCGAGTAACGTCTCGAGTAACGTCTCGAGTAACGTCTCGAGTAACGTCTCGAGTAACGTCTCGAGTAACATCTCGAGTAACGTCTCGAGTAACGTCTCGAGTAACGTCTCGAGTAACATCTCGAGTAACGTCTCGAGTAACGTCTCGAGTAACGTCTCGAGTAACGTCTCGAGTAACGTCACGAGTAACGTCTCGAGTAACGTCTCGAGTAACGTCTCGAGTAACGTCTCGAGTAACGTCTCGAGTAACGTCTCGAGTAACATCTCGAGTAACGTCTCGAGTAACGTCTCGAGTAACGTCTCGAGTAACGTCACGAGTAACGTCTCGAGTAACGTCTCGAGTAACGTCACGAGTAACGTCTCGAGTAACGTCTCGAGTAACGTCTCGAGTAACGTCTCGAGTAACGTCTCGAGTAACGTCTCGAGTAACATCTCGAGTAACGTCTCGAGTAACGTCTCGAGTAACGTCTCGAGTAACGTCACGAGTAACGTCTCGAGTAACGTCTCGAGTAACGTCTCGAGTAACGTCTCGAGTAACGTCTCGAGTAACGTCTCGAGTAACGTCTCGAGTAACGTCTCGAGTAACGTCTCGAGTAACGTCTCGAGTAACGTCTCGAGTAACGTCTCGAGTAACGTCTCGAGTAAAGTCTCTAGTAACGTCACGAGTGACGTCTCGAGTAACGTCACGAGTGAAGTCTCTAGTAACGTCTCGAGTTACGTCTCGAGTAACGTCTCGAGTAACGTCTCGAGTAACGTCTCGAGTAACGTCTCGAGTAACGTCTCGAGTAACGTCTCGAGTAACGTCTCGAGTAACGTCTCGAGTAACGTCTCGAGTAACGTCTCGAGTAACGTCTCGAGTAACGTCTCGAGTAACGTCTCGAGTAACGTCTCGAGTAACGTCTCGAGTAAAGTCTCTAGTAACGTCACGAGTGACGTCTCGAGTAACGTCACGAGTGAAGTCTCTAGTAACGTCTCGAGTTACGTCTCGAGTAACGTCTCGAGTAACGTCTCGAGTAACGTCTCGAGTAACGGCCGACCCATAGCTGATCAAGTCATGTTGGGTAGGAGACCCCTTTTTTTTCTACTATATATGTATATACGGACACGTGTATTACGATACCTATGTGTGTGTATGAACAAAGGATCCTAACGCCAAGACATTTTAAAAACCTCTGACGTGCCTTTTGCATCATCGTTATTGGAAATAAGCCGTTTTTCTTTTTGTGTTTCTTTCCTTTATTCTTTGCACAAGACGTGAAGGCTCGCGCAGGATTCAATAGGCACTCCAAATACACGGAGTCGTAAAATGTTTATTAGGGATGGCCCCGCGGTTCTAATTCCTTTTATGCGACTCCAGAGCGGGACTTGACAGGGGCAAAGTCTCCATTGTCTCGCTGCGACCTCACATCGCAGAGGCGCGTAATGAGGGGTCAGAATGGGGGTCGAGTGGGGGTCGAGTGGGGGTCGAGTGGGGGGGGTCGAGTGGGGTGCCGAGTTGTGGGTCGAGTGTGGGGATGGGTATGAGGGGGTCTAAGTGGGGCTCTGAGTGGGGGGTCTGGGTGGGGGTCTTAGTGAGGGGTCTGAGTGGAGGGTCTGAGTGGAGGGTCTGAGTGGAGGGGTCAAAGTTGGAGGGCCGAGTGGGGGAGGGGGCGAGGGGGTCGAGTAGGGGTCCCTTCCGACAGGGTCAGGAATTCCAGGGGTCGTGCGCGCTTTTAGAATCAACAGGCAGTCTGCAGCCTCATTATTGCGTGGGAATGGAACGGGAATGTGCTCCGCGTTCTTATTTGTTCTTCTTGGGGAATCTTCTTTTGAATCTTTCACCTGAATCTTCAATTCATTCTTCTACCTGAATCTTCAACTGAATCTTCCACCTGCACTTCCCACGTGAACATTCCACATTATATAAAATATACAGATTTTTGTCAGCCGCTCACAAGACAGAAACAAGAAAGACACAAAACGGGCTGTGAGTTCAGAATTCGAGAGCAGCAGAAAAATGCGCCTAATTTTCACACGATTTGCGTAGCCGCAGCGGCGCATCTGGCAGTAACGTTGACTCTGACCGCAACGTGCGCCACCGGTGGCCACGGAGGGGATTTTCACAATGCTGCTGATCGACCAGTAGTCACAAACTTAATTTTCATACATGCTTAATAAAAACTATATGAAGGCACAATCCAGTTAATGTTTGTTATTTTCGACATTACTTAATACTACAATTGACTTTAAATTTTAGTTGAATCTTCAGCTTCACCTGCCGCAGTCAAATTATTAAAGTCAGCTTTGCTACGCTGTGGGTAATTTTCCTTTTACAAGTGGAATTCGGGCTTAAAATCCCGAAATTGTTTATTTCGTAGCCAAGCCGACTTGAAGAAGTTACGCTGCCAGCTGTACTGCTGTGATGCCGTACTTAGTACAGCATCAACAATATAAACAATATTATTATTACGTAGTACAGTAAACAATATTACTACTACAGTATACAATATTATTATTACAGTAAACAATATTGCTATATTATATTTAACAATATTAGCAGTAAACAATATTATTATTACCTTCAACACCATTCCATTGCCGGACAAAAGGAAGTTTGGGGCCTGAAATATTATTCCTACTAACGCAAAGTAATATTTCTATAAATTTTTAGCAATGTTTATTTAGTTGAAAAGGAATAACAATAAAAATGAGCAAAATATAACTGCAAAATGACCGGAAAAATCGTAGCTTTTCAAACGACTGAAGCTCGGACCTCACCGCGGTGAGGTTGTGCTTCACTCACAGCTCAGCTATCTAGACACAAAACGGCTCGGGATGCCGCCCAAACAACTGGGTTGTGTTGGTGGGTTGTGTTAGTGGGTTGTGTGGCTGGGTTGTGTTGGTGGGTTGTGTTGGTGGGTTGTGTTGGTGGGTTGTGTTGCTGGGTGGTGTTGCTGGGTTGTGTTGGTGAGTTGTGTTGGTGGGTTGTGTTGGTGAGTTGTGTTGGTGGGTTGTGTTGGTGGGTTGTGTTGGTGGGTTGTGTTGGTGGGTTGTGTTGCTGGGTGGTGTTGCTGGGTTGTGTTGGTGAGTTGTGTTGGTGGGTTGTGTTGGTGAGTTGTGTTGGTGGGTTGTGTTGGTGGGTTGTGTTGCTGGTTTCGGTTGCTGGGTTGTGTTGCTGGGTTGTGTGGCTGGTTTGTGTGGCTGGGTTGTGTTGCTGGGTTGTGTTGGTGGATTGTGTTGCTGGTTTGGGTTGCTGGGTTGTGTTGCTGGGTTGTGTGGCTGGGTTTTGTTGCTGGGTTGTGTGGCTGGGTTGTGTTGGTGGATTGTGTTGCTGGTTTGGGTTGCTGGGTTGTGTGGCTGGGTTGTGTTGCTGGGTTGTGTGGCTGGATTGTGTTGCTCGGTTGTGTGGCTGGGTTGTGTGGCTGGGTTGTGTGGCTGGGTTGTGTGGCTGGGTTGTGTGGCTGGGTTGTGTGGCTGGGTTGTGTGGCTGGGTTGTGTGGCTGGGTTGTGTGGCTGGGTTGTGTGGCTGGGTTGTGTGGCTGGGTTGTGTGGCTGGGTTGTGGGGCTGGGTTGTGTGGCTGGGTTGTGTTGCTGGGTTGTGTGGCTGGGTTGTGTGGCTGGGTTGTGTTGCTGGGTTATGTTACTGGGTGGTGTTGCTGGGTTGTGTGGTTGGGTTGTGTTGCTGGGTTGTGTGGCTGGGTTGTGTTGCTGGGTTGTGTGGCTGGGTTGTGTTGCTGGGTTATGTTGCCGGGTGGTGTTGCTGGGTTGTGTGGCTGGGTTGTGTTGCTGGGTTGTGTGGCTGGGTTGTGTTGCTGGGTTGTGTGGCTGGGTTGTGTGGCTGGGTTGTGTGGCTGGGTTGTGTTGCTGGGTTGTGTGGCTGGGTTGTGTTGCTGGGTTGTGTTGCTGGGTTGTGTGGCTGGGTTGTGTTGCTGGGTTGGGTTGCTGGGGTGTGTTGCTGGGTTGTGTGGCTGGGTTGTGTGGCTGGGTTGTGTGGCTGGGTTGTGTGGCTGGGTTGTGTTGCTGGGTTGTGTGGCTGGGTTGTGTGGCTGGGTTGTGTGGCTGGGTTGTGTGGCTGGGTTGTGTGGCTGGGTTGTGTTGCTGGGTTTGTGTGGCTGGGTTGTGTGGCTGGGTTGTGTTGCTGAGTTGTGTGGCTGGGTTGTGTGGCTGGGTTGTGTTGCTGGGTTGTGTGGCTGGGTTGTGTGGCTGGGTTGTGTGGCTGGGTTGTGTGGCTGGGTTGTGTGGCTGGGTTGTGTTGCTGGGTTGTGTGGCTGGGTTGTGTGGCTGGGTTGTGTGGCTGGGTTGTGTGGCTGGGTTGTGTGGCTGGGTTGTGTTGTTGGGTTTGTGTGGCTGGGTTGTGTGGCTGGGTTGTGTGGCTGGGTTGTGTGGCTGGGTTGTGTGGCTGGGTTGTGTGGCTGGGTTGTGTTGTTGGGTTTGTGTGGCTGGGTTGTGTGGCTGGGTTGTGTGGCTGGGTTGTGTGGCTGGGTTGTGTGGCTGGGTTGTGTGGCTGGGTTGTGTGGCTGGGTTGTGTGGCTGGGTTGTGTGGCTGGGTTGTGTTGTTGGGTTTGTGTGGCTGGGTTGTGTGGCTGGGTTGTGTGGCTGGGTTGTGTGGCTGGGTTGTGTGGCTGGGTTGTGTGGCTGGGTTGTGTGGCTGGGTTGTGTTGTTGGGTTTGTGTGGCTGGGTTGTGTGGCTGGGTTGTGTGGCTGGGTTGTGTGGCTGGGTTGTGTTGTTGGGTTTGTGTGGCTGGGTTGTGTGGCTGGGTTGTGTGGCTGGGTTGTGTGGCTGGGTTGTGTGGCTGGGTTGTGTGGCTGGGTTGTGTTGTTGGGTTTGTGTGGCTGGGTTGTGTGGCTGGGTTGTGTGGCTGGGTTGTGTGGCTGGGTTGTGTGGCTGGGTTGTGTGGCTGGGTTGTGTTGCTGGGTTGTGTGGCTGGGTTGTGTGGCTGGGTTGTGTGGCTGGGTTGTGTGGCTGGGTTGTGTGGCTGGGTTGTGTGGCTGGGTTGTGTTGCTGAGTTGTGTGGCTGGGTTTTGCTGCTGCTGCTGCACAACTTAGATAATACAAAGATACGAGCTGTCAGAGCCACGTTTACAGAGAACGATAAAATTATATTTACCGTCTAAGTGATGGGGAAAATTTTCACGCGAAGGAGACTTTTGTTTTTAGTTCAGTGAACATTGTAGGATTTCACTATGCTGACCATGGCCAGGTTTTGCAGACCTTGTGTTTTTCGTGACATGATTTTAATGCAGCATATTAAATAAAAATCTAGCCTTTGAATAATGAGCCTCTGGCACCTCTCCGTGGCTGCCAATTACGAAATTATTTCTCCAGAAGACAAAATTTGAGAATTTGGATATGAGTATGGCTAAAATAGTAATCCAAGATGCCAAATTAGACAATTCCTGCGAGCATAAGGCGAGCTCGACATCCTGCAGCAGACGACGTTCACGCAAACAAGCGCAGTTCTGTTTACACTGCGCAGGCAGCGACGTGAGCCTGCATCCTGCAGCTCCAGCCTGCTCAGCAGCTGCACGTCCTGCTCAGCAGCCTGCACGTCCTGCTCCGCATTGATGCAGGCCAACTCGGCCTCATTACTTCTGTTAATTTAGTAATTTACTGTTTAAAACTTTGACTGCGACGTGAGTCACCGGTGGCCACGGAGCGAATTTTCATAATGCTGCTGACCGACCAGTAGAGGCAAACTAAAATTTTATAAATACTTAATGAAACTAGATGAGGGCACGATCCGGCTCTATTTACTATTTTTAACATTGCTTATTACAATTCACTTAAAATTTAGTTGAATATAGAACTTCAGTTTTACCTGCCGCAGTCAAAGTGTTAGGACGTCCGCTGTGCCGAGATTCATTGTGTAAGGACTACCGCACGCCAACGCCCCGCCCACTGTGTCGTTTGTGGCCGGACGACCTAAAACGCAGTGCCAGAAAATGACTCTGAGGGTAATCCTCGCGTGTGCCAGATCGCAAAATCTATGATTTTTAACGACTTATTTCACGCTAACACCAAGAAGATAGGTTCAGGTTGCGCTGAAGTGTGATGGGTGAGGTTAAGTATATAAAATTTTGGTTCTTTCAAAAATAATAAAAATAATTGTAATATGATATCTGAAAATAAGGACTATTATTATTTTTATCATTTTCGTCATTATTACCGTTATTTTAGCACTCACTTTGGGATATCTATAACATTGAACATTCCGGGCCATTACCACTACAATCATCATGACTACCGTTATGCCATCATCATTACATTCATCATATCATCATGACTGCCATTACACCATTATCACTACAATCATCATGAATACCATAATGCCATTACCACTACAATCATCATGACTGCCATTGGTGTTAGATTTATGGACTAATCGCCGTTTTAATTTTCTGAATTTTAATAACTAATTTTGATTAATTTTCCGTTCAAGTCGCACCGCATGGCAAAAAGGAAGAAATAAACGAAATCCCGTTTATTTCCACAAAAGTTGAAACATGAGATGTATTACATATAGGACTTTGAAAATTTCCTGATAATATAAAGGTCCTTAATTTATAGACAACCCATACGGGGTGTACTATATCCGTGTCGGGGCTTATTATGTTGTTGAGAGAAACATGCAAAACTTGGGTGTCTAAGTTGGCACAGCCTGTCTTACTTATTTCCCAGAGCAACCGAAATACGTGTTTATTTGGAGACATATGGAGCGATCAGTCAAACGTTTGGATTTAATCGAGTTTACTAGAAAGCTCCAATTATTGTTCCTGCGCAGAGACAAGAACGCACATAAGTACTATACATAGAGAATCGCTCACAGAACTAAAACTGCATTAAAATCATAAACTTGGTAACTACAACAAATAGGATTACACGGTCATGGAATTATTGCACTAATATTGCTCTAAATGAACTGTACAAATTAAGGCAGAAACTGCGAGGAAGGAGGTCGGCTCCTGACAGGCCAGGGAAATCGACATTGCTAAGAACTGCTCCCACAAACTGAATTCCCTGATCAGCTATTAACTTACCAAGAAAAATATGCACACTTAGCTGCGGACAGACAAAGACTGGAGCGAACCTATGCCATCAAGTTAAAAACGCTTGAACAACAATAGAGTCGAGGGGATCACGAGAGGGTATTTACCTTTATTATAACGCGATTCGATCCTACGCAACAATCGCCTATTTAAAATATAAAATTATTTTACAGCCTGTATCATAACATTTCGTTGGCACAGCCCGTTTCATAACACAGCCCGTTTGACAACACTTCGTTGGCACAGCCCGTTTCATAACACTTCGTTGGCACAGCCCGTTTCATAACACAGCCCGTTTGACAACACTTCGTTGGCACAGCCCGTTTCATAACACTTCGTTGGCACAGCCCGTTTCATAAAACAGCCCGTTTCATAACACAGCCCGTTTCATAACACAGCTCGTTTCATAACATTTCGTTGGCACAGCCTGTTTCATAACATTTCGTTGGCACAGCCCGTTTCATAACACTGCCCGTTTCACAGCATAATTGCAGAGCGCATTTCATAGAAACAGTGAAGGAGAATAGAAATAAAATAAGAAGGCATTCATGCTGGATGTTGGTTGCACGATACGCCGGCCTTCCTCGCACGGGAGATGCAGAAGTCGAAACCGAGGGATTGAGTCAAGCTATGTAAATGGAAATATGAGTAGAAATTTATGTAAATATAAACTGTTTAAATTGTTTAAATTACTTAAATTGTTTAAATTGTTTAATTAAATTTATTAAACTGTTTAAATTTCATGAATTACTTAAATACTTAAAATAATTGAAATTGCTTAAATTGTTTTAATTGTTCAAAATGTTCAAACTGTTTGAATTGTTTGAGTTATTTAACTTGTTTATATTGTTAAGCCCACAACAGACTCCTGCAACGACTGTTGCTTATTCTGCGGTTGGTTGCTCGAGTCACCACGTTTCTGCGGTTGTTAACGGCTGGTTTGTTAAGTTCGTAAGCAGCAGAATTGGGAAATCGAATTTACTGCTGGAATACATTTCATCCTGCCTAAGAAATATGAAAATGCAATTGCACGACGACATTGCACCTCGTGTGATGTTATTATTGTAAAAGATCGCAAAACAGATGAAATGTCATTCATTTATACCGGTACGTGAATGATCAACTTACTGAATGGGCCACATGTGGTCCAACGTGTCAAGTGTACGCAGCTCACGTATCTTACGTGGACCCGAGATGCGCTAAGTTCTCCAAGTTACAGCCCGCACTGAGAAAAAAGAACTTCCTCCCAGAAGCCCCTGTCTCCCTCCGTCTTGTTTAGGTTGTGTGCCCCAGCTGTGCACACCACACACACACGCACACACATAGACGCACACACACTGTACACCACGTGCACACACTATACACCACACACACACACACACACACACACAGCGCACACACACACACACACAAGAAACACGCCCGCAAGACACACACACATAACAGCCACACACACACACTGGCACTGAATGCATACAGTGCACCACACACACCCTGTACACCACACACACACACTGTACACTGCACACATACAGTGCACCACACACACTCTGCACACCACACACACACTGTACACTGCACACATACAGCGCACAACACACACACTGTACACCACACACACACACACTGTACACTGCACACATACAGTGCTCAACACACACACTGTACACCACACACACACTGTACACTGCACACATACAGTGCACAACACACACACTGTCCACCACACACACTCTGTACACCACACACACACTGTACACCACACACACACACACACAGTGCTCAACACACAAGCACCGTACTCCATACCAACCCTAACGACAAAAGAAATACAGTTCAATTCGTGCTTTCTTTTGCTTGCTCGTCTCAAGAAATCAAGCAGAGACACAAGCAAGTGAGCAGGCAAGCACGCAGGCACGCAAGCAGATTAGCAAGCAGGTAAGCAGGCAGACATGCACGCAGGCACGCAAGCAGATTAGCAAGCAGGTAAGCAGGCAGACAAGCACGCAGGCACGCAAGCAGATTAGCAAGCAGGTAAGCAGGCAGGCAAGCACGCAGGCACGCAAGCAGATTAGCAAGCAGGTAAGCAGGCAGGCAAGCACGCAGGCACGCAAGCAGATTAGCAAGCAGGTAAGCAGGCAGGCAAGCACGCAGGCACGCAAGCAGATTAGCAAGCAGGTAAGCAGGCAGACATGCACGCAGGCACGCAAGCAGATTAGCAAGCAGGTAAGCAGGCAGGCAAGCACGTAGGCATGCAAGCAGATTAGCAAGCAGGTAAGCAAGCAGGCATGCACGCAGGCACGCAAGCAGATTAGCAAGCAGGTAAGCAAGCAGACATGCACGCAGGCACGCAAGCAGATTAGCAAGCAGGTAAGCAGGCAGGCAAGCACGCAGGCACGCAAGCAGATTAGCCAACAGGTAAGCAGGCAGGCAAGCACGCATGCACGCAAGCAGATTAGCAAGCAGGTAAGCAAGCAGGCATGCACGCAGGCACGCAAGCAGATTAGCAAGCAGGTAAGCAGGCAGGCAAGCACGCAGGCACGCAAGCAGATTAGCAAGCAGGTAAGCAAGCAAGCACGCAGGCAAACAGTCCAGGCACTCAACAGCAGGCAACAGTAAAGACCAGTAAACACTGCGGGTCAGTGGGTGCTGCCGCTTTTAGAACAAGCCGGTAGAAGCTGCATCATATTCTCGCTTCAAAAGGCGCGTCGGATTCGCCAGGTTGTGAAGGCCATTTGATGGGATTCTATTCGGCTCTTCATTAAGTTTTATTCTATTTAACAGATCATTAAATTTGATTCCAGTCATCATGTTTGTTTCTGTTTAACTGTTCATCAAACTTGATTCCATTCAACTGCTCACCGAATTTGATTGCATTTAACAGTTCATTAAATGCGCTCGAACTCGAGCAGCTAAAAATGCGGCAGTTGGGCCGTCCCGAGAGGCTCGACGCGATCGCAGCCGCCGAAACAATCGCTGCTTCGCTCGTCAAATGTTGTTTTTGTGGAAGAAACTGCAACAGTCGTGACGGTGAGCGTGACGGCGAGCGTGACGGTGAGCGTGACGGCGAGCGTGACGGTGAGCGTGACGGCGAGCGTGACGGTGAGCGTGACGGCGAGCGTGACGGTGAGCGTGACGGCGAGCGTGACGGTGAGCGTGACGGCGAGCGTGACGGTGAGCGTGACGGCGAGCGTGACGGTGAGCGTGACGGTGAGCGTGACGGTGAGCGTGACTGCAAGCGTGACGGTGAGCGTTACGGCGAGCGTGACGGTGAGCGTGACGGCGAGCGTGATGAGCACACGCACCAGGAGAGCGTGGCAGAGCATGTGAGCGTAGAACTGACACTGGGAAATATTTACTTCGATTTTAATACGTTTTCCGGCAAAAGCCAACAGTACACCTGCATTCGTTTTAGGAGAGGCCCACATCTCTGTTGCTCGTGATGGTGTATGTACAGCAGGACTGTTGTGTATGACCACACCAGTGAATGTTATTCCAGTAAATGTTATTCCAGTAAATGCTGCACCAGAAAATATCCATCCCTCCCAATATCCACCCCTCCCAATTTCCACCTTTCCCTATATCATCCCTCCCAATATCCACCCCTCCCCATATCCATCCCTGCCAATATCCATCCCTCCCAATATCCATCCCTCCCCATATCCATCCCTCCCAATATCCATCCTTCCCATATCCAATCCCTGTCAATATCCATCTCTCCCAATATCCATCCCTCCCAAAGTCCATCCCTCCCAATATCCATCCCTTCCAATATCCACCCCTCCCAATATCCACCCCTCCCAATATCCACCCCTCCCAATATCCTCCCCTCCCAATATCCATCCCTCCTAATATCCTCCCCTCGCAATATCCACCCCTCCCAATATCCACCCCTCTCAATGTCCATCCCTCCCAATATCCACCCCTCCCAATATCCACCCCTCTCAATGTCCATCCCTCCCAATATCCACCCCTCCCAATATCCACCCCTCCAAATATCCACCCTTCCCAATATCCACCCCTCCCAATATCCACCCCTCTCAATATCTATCCCTCCCAATATCCACCCTTCCCAATATCCACCCCTCCCAATATCCACCCCTCTCAATGTCCATCCCTCCCAATATCCACCCCTCCCAATGTCCATCCCTCCCAATATCCACCCTTCCCAATATCCATCCCTCCCAACATCCATCCCTCCCAATATCCACCCCTCCCAATGTCCATCCCTCCCAATATTCATCCCTCCCATTATCCTCCCCTCCCAATATCCACCCCTCCCAATATTCATCCCTCCCAACATCCTCCCCTCCCAATATCCACCCCTCTCAATGTCCATCCCTCCCAATATCCACCCCTCTCAATGTCCATCCCTCCCAATGTCCATCCCTCCCAATATTCATCCCTCCCATTATCCTCCCCTCCCAATATCCACCCCTCCCAATATTCATCCCTCCCAACATCCTCCCCTCCCAATATCCACCCCTCCCAATATCCACCCCTCTCAATGTCCACCCCTCCCAATATCCACCCCTCTCAATGTCCATCCCTCCCATTATCCTCCCCTCCCAATATCCACCCCTCCCAATATTCATCCCTCCCAACATCCTCCCCTCCCAATATCCACCCCTCCCAATGTCCATCCCTCCCAATATTCATCCCTCCCATTATCCTCCCCTCCCAACATCCATCCCTCCCAATATTCATCCCTCCCAACATCCATCCCTCCCAATATCCACCCCTCCCAATATCCTCCCCTCCCAATATCCTCCCCTCCCAATATCCACCCCTCTCAATGTCCATCCCTCCCAATATCCACCCTTCCCAATATCCATCCCTCCCAACATCCCTCCCTCCCAATATCCACCCCTCCCAATATCCATCCCTCCCAACATCCATCCCTCCCAATATCCACCCCTCCCAATATCCACACCTCCCAATATCCATCCCTCCCAATATCCATCCCTCCCAACATCCATCCCTCCCAATATCCACACCTCCCAATATCCACCCCTCCCAATATCCACCCCTCCCAATATCCACCCCTCCCAATATCCATCCCTCAGCAATTGCCACCATATCCAGCGGTAGCCTAGCATCCCAGACTCGAAAAATCGTCCATGAAAAACTGGTGACGTCGGCAATATGTTGTGGAGTTGGGAGAGAGGGAGGAATTTTGTTGAGAGGGATGGGGTAGGGATGAGAAAAGGAGGGGGAGAGGCGGGGAGGGATGGAACCCCACGAGTAAGTATCCTACGTGCATTTATCGAACCATTCGTAGTTGGAAAAATAAAAATGTTCTTTTTTCTTCAAATTTTGTAGAGATGTATATAACTATATTCTTTCTCCTAATTCAAAACACAGGTATATAACTATATACTGTATCCGTGCACAAGCTGTACCATGCATCATTGCATGGTACAGTTGGTACTGACTCACCGAAACACTGGGGCTCGTTTGACCCCAGGATAGAAAAACAACTGCCCTAAACGGAAAGTAAATTGTTAGAAAGTAAAAAAGGAGGTAAATTGTTAAAAAGTAAAAAAGGAGGTAAATTGTTAAAAAGTAAAAAAGGAGGTAAATTGTTAAAAAGTAAAAAAGGAAGTAAATTGTTTGAAAACCTCGGCTAATGTCGCCCCTACAGATGGGCTCTGACCAAAAAAAAAATAAGAAAAAACACAAATAAAATATAATAAATACATCAAAATTGCAGACTCAGGAAGCAGACATCTCCCGCCCAAGAAGTCGACGGCTTCTCCTAATCTTCTCAATAGAAAATTAGCCGCCCAAGATGGGCACCGAAGCCCCCGATATGCCCCTAGAAATATGGGTTATTTTTGCCCACATTTTGGCGGGGAAATTACTCAGTAATAAGAATTATCAAAACGACTGCTATTTCGAAACAGAGTGTAACAAATATGTCAGATAGGTCGTCGATACGGCAGTCCCGATGAGGTAAGACCAGGGCTTTTCAACCCAAGGTAAGGGTACATTTAAAATCCTTCATATGTTAAAATGCACAATGTATATTAAGATACAACTTTATAAGTGTATATAATTATTAAACATTATATGTATTTTTATAGTTCCTTAAACCTATAACTGTGCTGGGGGCACATGAAGATACACCATCAAGCTGAGGGGGCACACGACAATAGAAAGGTTCAGAAGCCCTGAGTTGGACACTACCAAGACACCTCTGTAGTGAGATTTAAAATTACTGAATTTTGAATTGCGTCCTTTAACTGCATTCTCTGAAACGTCTCCTGCGCCACCATCAGCACACCAACGCTAGAGTGCGTCCATTTACCTGCCTGAATATTTCATGCCCTACTTTATGGACACCTTACTTTGTCCCACCACGCCTTACTTTGTCCCACCACGCCTTACTTTGTCCCACCACGCCTTACTTTGTCCCAATACGCCTTACTTTGTCCCACCACGCCTTACTTTGTCCCACTACGCTTTACTTTGTCCCACCACGCCTTACTTTGTCCCACCACGCTTTACTTTGTCCTACCACGCCTTACTTTGTCCCACCACGCCTTACTTTGTCCCACCACGCCTTACTTTGTCCCACCACGCCTTACTTTGTCCCACCACGCCTTACTTTGCCCCACCACGCCTTACTTTGTCCCACCACGCCTTACTTTGTCCCACCACGCCTAACTTTGTCCTAACACGCCTTACTTTGTCCCACCACGCCTTACTTTGTCCCAACACGTCTTACTTTGTCCCACCACGCCTAACTTTGTCCCAACACGTCTTACTTTGTCCCACCACGCCTTACTTTGCCCCACCACGCCTTACTTTGTCCCACCACGCCTTACTTTGTCCTAACACGCCTTACTTTGTCCCACCACGCCTTACTTTGTCCCACCACGCCTTACTTTGTCCCAACACGCCTTACTTTGTCCCACCACGCCTAACTTTTTCCCAACACGTCTTACTTTGTCCCACCACGCCTTACTTTGTCCCACCACGCCTTACTTTGTCCCACCACGCCTTACTTTGTCCTAACACGCCTTACTTTGTCCCACCACGCCTTACTTTGTCCCACCACGCCTTACTTTGTCCCACCACGCCTTACTTTGTCCCACCACGCCTTACTTTGTCCCACCACGCCTTACTTTGTCCTAACACGCTTTACTTTGTCCCAACACGCCTTACTTTGTCCCACCACGCCTTACTTTGTCCCACCACGCCTTACTTTGTCCCACCACGCCTTACTTTGTCCCACCACGCCTTACTTTGTCCCACCACGCCTTACTTTGTCCCACCACGCCTTACTTTGTCCCACCACGCCTTACTTTGTCCCACCACGCCTTACTTTGTCCCACCACGCCTTACTTTGTCCTAACACGCTTTACTTTGTCCCAACACGCCTTACTTTGTCCCACCACGCCTTACTTTGTCCCACCACGCCTTACTTTGTCCCACCACGAATTACTTTGTCCAAACACGCCTAACTTTGTCCCACTACGAATTACTTTGTCCCACCACGCCTTACTTTGTCCCACCGCGCCTTACTTTGTCCCACCACGCCTTACTTTGTCCCACCACGCCTTACTTTGTCCCACCACGCCTTACTTTGTCCCACCACGCCTTACTTTGTCCCACCACGCCTAACTTTGTCCCACCGCGCCTTACTTTGTCTCACCACGCCTTACTTTGTCTCACCACGCCTTACTTTGGCTCACCACGCCTAACTTTGTCCCACCACGCCTTACTTTATCCCACCACGCCTTACTTTGTCCCACCACGCCTTACTTTGCCCCACCACGCCTTACTTTGTCTCACCACGCCTTACTTTGTCCCACCACGCCTTACTTTGTCCTACCACGAATTACTTTGTCCCACCACGCCTTACTTTGTCCCACCACGCCTTACTTTGTCCCACCACGAATTACTTTGTCCCACCACGCCTTACTTTGTCCCACCACGCCTTACTTTGTCCCACCACGAATTACTTTGTCCCACCACGCCTTACTTTGTCCCACCACGCCTTACTTTGTCCCACCAAAGTCGCAGTTTGAGGCCTTGTTCTTCCGAGAGCTTCCAAGTTTTCGTTAGTTGTGGAAATTTACGACCTATTTTACATTTTTGTTCTATGCTCTATTTAAATTTTGCTTTTTATAAATATTACTACTCCCATCTGACAATTGAATAAACCATTCCCTTCAATAAATTATTTTTCCCGAGATGTTCAGAGAGGTAATTTTAAGTCTATAGCGCGTTCATCGAGATGGCAATGGCGAGAAAGAAAGGTGTGTAAAAAATGTAATTTTCCGTGTACCTATTTCTCGTGGTGCAGTCAACGCGTTAGGAAATTAAGGACTCCTCGGTGTGAAAATAAATGAAGAGCCTGTTAACTATTTTATCTTCTTTATTTCATCTTATTTTTTATCTTCAAGTGGTTTACATGATCTTAGTCCTTCCTTTAAAACTTGTTATTCACTCCGACCTGCTAGTGATCATTTTAGATCTTTGTAAGAAAGAGAACAACGTTGATGTGGCCACAAACGATTGATGATTTTAATTTGAGTTTTACCTAACAGTTCACCGTGATCTCATCAAATAAGTATAACCCACCTATACATAAGAAAAATTGGTGCTATTGCCACATGAAATGAAGGGGAATAGACTGTGGCTCATGGAATAAAACAATCACAGAATAAAAACACAAAACAAGGGATGTATTTAAATTTTCCGGGTTTCCCATAGAAACAACAGACCGTGAGATCTCAAGCGCTGAAGTCGCATTTCAAAAGTTTTCTTTAGGACCCAGAACAGCTTGCCATCATCTTCAAATCAGCGCTCGTTAGAGGCGCAGGCCTGGGAGAAGGAGAGAGAGAGAGGGTAACGCAGTCCGAGGGTAAGCCAGGCTCAAGAATACGAGCTAATGAGGGAAGGCTTCAATGGACCCTAAATTAATGTACCAAGAAGGACTCTTGACGACCGCGTCATCGTGTTAATTTTACATGTAAAAAGCGTGGGGGTGTTGGCGTGAAGGTTGAATACTTGTTGTATTTAGAGGGATGAGTCATACTCAATGTCCAGCTAACCTTCGCGCACCTCGTGTGTAGTTTTGAGATATGAGTGAATCACGTGAGTTCTTCAATTTGTATACTTGTTGTATTCAGAGTGATGAGTTAAAGGTAATGTTGTAGTTCAATGTTCATCTACAACGTGTGTAATTTGGTGAGATGAATGAATCACTCATGAGTGAATGAGTGAATCAGCTATCACTCGTCAATTAGTCAGTACAAACCCAGTAATTGTTATGAAAACACTTAAGAATAATAAACCTCATTTGAGATCCAAACTTGAGACGGACGACCTATGATTCTCACTCCGAATTAATGTAAAAAATCATTGGTAATAAAATTTTATTTGAAACTCATCGAAAAAATTAAACAAGCGCAAGTCTTTTTTGGGCGACTTAGTAAAACATTGTTCTTGGAAATCATCGAAGAAGTTAAACAAGCACAAGATTTCTTGGTAAAATATTTAATGAAATATTTTTTATGCACTTAGAAATGTTACGGCAAAATTCAAACCACATCTCGCTGGGAACCTTGAATTAACCATCATGACAATCAATGGCGCTAACTTTCAATAAATTGCCAATTTTTCAACCTTTTTTAACAATCTGCCATCCTTTATCTAAATTCAGTTCATTGATTTTGATTTTGAGGAGTATTTTGAATGTAGTGTTAGGGGACAATTAATTTTTTCCACTGAACAAACCAGATCCTCGAAGGACTTCCGTGGGACGCGAAGATGCGCGTCCTACAAAGGCGGTGGAGCGGTCGATGTCTCAAGGATCTTTTTCAAATTATTGATTGAGGGTCGTAGTCAAAAGCTGGAGCTGGTGAATGGTCCTCCTCAAGGGGCGGCGAAAAGCTCTCACTCGATGAACAAATACGGGGGAAAATGTGAGGTCTCATAATGGGCAACGACCGTCTCAACTCGCGCCATTCAGACGCATCTGAAAAAATGCAGAGAATTATACTTATTGGACTTTCAAGCGTTCGTAAATCGTCAATCGTTATATAATATTTTCGTTATTTTATTATTATCTATCATAATTTTCGACATTTTACTGTTATCAATTATGATTTTTGTTACGTTATTTTATTATTATCAATTATTATTATCGTTATTTAATTATTATCAATTATAATTATTGTTATTTTATTAATATCAATTATAATTATCGTTTTCTTATTATTATCAATTATAATTATCGTTATTCTATTATCATCAAATATAATTATCGTTATTTTATTATTATAAATTATAATTATCGTTATTTTATTATTGTCAATCATTACTAGATATTATGTAGGCGCATCATTATTGGTAAATTTTCATTATCTGCATTTACGAGTAGCTTGTTGCTCGACACATACATACTCACACATACACGCACACATGCTCGCACACTCACACATTGAAAACCACACACAGAATTTTTTGTATTCAGGCAGAGCAGCGGCGTAGGATGTTCAACGCGGGAGTGAAGCGACGCTTCTGGATGTGAACGTATACAAGGTGTCCACAAGAAATGTATCCACTGACCGATATATGTGCAGTATGTCCCACAAAAACTCGAACCGAGTATTTATTTTCCCGTAACAGTAATACCATCATGATCAATAATACCTTTTCTATAGGTTAATTTTGAAGGATAAGTTTGCTTTAAATTAAATGCGTATGGTATTCTTTTGATGGTATTACTGATACGGGAAATAATTACTTGGTTCGGGTTTTTGTGGGACATACTGTATAACTTATGATACCGGTATATGGGTATATGATACCCACCATATGATGCCGATATATAATTCCGGTATCATTTATACATATATCGTTCAGTAGATACAGTTTTTTGGGCACCCTGTATATCTGTAGAGTTAACACTTCAACAGCAATGGGTTGAACAGAAGTTTAATGATCAACTCAAATTTGAAGTAAATTGTAGTAAGCAATTTTGAAAATAGCAAATATTAACTGGATCGTGCCTTCATTTAGCTTTAATTGAATCGATATGAAAATTGACTAAGTGACTGCAGGTCGATCAACATCATTATGAAAATTCTCTCGGTGGGCACCGGTGGCTCACGTCGCACTCAAAGTGTTAACACGACCACCGCCTTTACGCGGTTGTTAGCACTTGGTTTTGTCAGGTCGTAAGTAACAAAATTGGAAAATCGACTTTACTGCTTGAATACATTTCTCTCCTTCCTAAGAAATATGAGAATGAAATTGCACGATAACATTTCACCTCGTGTGATAACGGTTACTTTTTAAAAAAAGATCTTGAAACAAATGAATGCCATACATTTATATCGGCAAGTGAATAAGCAATTTACCGACTAGAACACACATGGCCCAATACGCGGGGAGGGTGTGAAGGGTGTACGATTCCTCTACTGAGTTTGAGCAATGTGGACGGCACCGACCAGCTGCATTTCCAGGGCCATTTCCATTTCCGAGGCCTGGAGCGTCTCTGGAACATCCATTTCTCTACAGCCTTTAGCCGTATGCAGGCTACGCGGTGTGCTCAAGCCACGGTAGAGGAAACATGGTAGGGTCAAACCAGTCTTTTTGCGTCGACCGTGTGGCAATACTGACGTCATGGCAACAGACCAACAGCAGCGCTCATATTGCATCTGGTAGCACTGCTACCCCCAAATCCATCACCACTATTGGCCCAACGGCATTCCGCAATGGTGACGTAATAAAGTTTGTTTGAAATGAAGCCGTTCTATTGGCTAGCCGAACAAGAGGAGGTGTATTCCCCCCCCCCCAGAAATGACTCTACCTTGTTTCCTCTACCACGGCTCAAGCTTCCAAAGACCTACCATTCCAAACTCAATTAAGACCCTTCACAAGTTCTGGAATGGCCGAGCTCAACAATCCATCAAGCAGCAATCGCTGGAAAAAATTCAACAGTCCGAGACAATCGCTCAGCAGAAGTTCTGATGCCGAAAATATCAAGATCAAGGCTTGCGAAGTTGGATGGAGTCTGAGAAGATCTGCACAGTTCAACAGAAAAAATCTTAAGTTGCCAAATAGAAGAGCATTACTCAGCGCCGCTGGAGCGAGAGGCGGATTATGTGAGGACAGAGCATGGGAAGTGGTCGAGAAGGGCAGGTCTGCTCCAGGGCGTGAAGGGCAGATCTGCTCCAGGGCGTGAAGGGCAGATCTGCTCCATGGCGTGAAGGGCAGATCTGCTCCAGGGCGTGAAGGACAGATCTGCTCCAGGGCGTGAAGGACAGATCTGCTCCAGGGCGTGTAGGACAGATCTGCTCCAGGGCGTGAAGGACAGATCTGCTCCAGGGCGTGAAGGACAGATCTGCTCCAGGGCGTGAAGGGCAGATCTGCTCCAGGGCGTGAAGGGCAGATCTGCTCCAGGGCGTGAATGGCAGATCTGTTCCAGGGCGTGAAGGGCGGCAGTGTACTGGAGCAAATCTGTTCTATACCTGAATCGCATGCATGAGGAGTAGGGACTTCACTTATTCATGGGAATTATTTTTGAAGTTACGACGTTGAAGTTCACTATTTTAGTTAAATGCTTTCACCTGCGTCACCTGACGTCAGGGCAGCACCCACAGCTTCACTAATAAAAAAAAATTGACCTTCATAAAAGCGCAATATCTGTGAAATTACGTTTTTTAAATAATAATATAATACAAAAGAGCAAAAATAATAGAGGAACCCTGGTGAAATAACATACACAAAATAAGCGTATACTTCACAACATTGCAATCTTCCGCTTGATGGAAGCATCTTCAAAAAAATTGAAGGTGTTTATTTCAACTGCCGACTCATTGTGATGGATCTATTTTTTTTTGTTGAGCGATTAGTTGACGAGTTGGTGACGAACACGAATTTGAATTAAAGTTGTGGATGATTTATTAAGGCGAATACATAAATAATAATGTTTATTAATTAGCATGTATGTATCTTTTTTTGTAATTTCAGCATCCTAACACCAGTTTAAACGGCGGTAAACTTTAAAAGTTGTACTTGAATTTTAAATTTAATTCATTGTTATTAGAAAATGATGAAAAACAAAATTCAAGAAGATTTTTCGCGTCTAATCAAATATAGTGACCATAGGAAAAAAATAGGAAAAAGGATAAAAAGTGCCACTATTTTTCACCTGCTCAATAAGGCGACACATAACTCTTGTTGATATTTTTTCAACGCAGGATATTTTATCTGAAATCAGGAGAAATTCAGTGAGAGCCTGCACGTATTTTCAGCCCAAGTAACAAACAATACGAGGAGACCATGCATGGTAAACATTCCGAGCAATAAGAAAAGAGTTTCTTTTCCTAAGCATGCCCATAAACTTAACACATTTAAGTGACCCACCGGTGGTCACTTACGTGATTTTCATAGTGCTGCTGACCCACCTGCAGTCACTAACTCATTTTTTATTAATACTTAATGAAAGTTAAATAAAGGCCCGATCCAATTAATGTTTGCCATTTCCAAATTTGGTTACCGCAATTGTCTTTAAACTTGAATTGAATATTCAACTTCAGTTTAACCCATCACAGTCAACGCGTCAAGGTAACGTGAGTATCACTATCTCGGCTCATCTCAAATACGAGTTGTGAAGTTCTGCAGACCAGCGCAAGTGGAGGCGCCGATACACGGTAGAGGAAACATGGTAGGGTCAAACCAGTCTTTTTTTTTCGACGACTGTGTGGTTTTGCTGACGTCACGGCAACGAACCAATAGCAGCGCTCATATTGCACATGCATGGTAGCACTGCTACCTCCAAATCCGTCTCCACTATTGGCCTAACGACATGGCATTTAGGTGACGTAATAAAGTTTGTTTGAAATAAAGTCCTTCTATTGGCTAGCCGAACAAGAAGAAGTTTGTTTTCCCCCATAGGAATGATCCTACCTTGTTTCCTCTACCGTGCGCCGATGTCAGTGAACTGTGCACATGTTCATCACCATCGACACTCAGCTGCTAATTGATACGCAACTCATTGCATATCAGTTGACCTGAGGGGTGCATATCGTGCGTGAGTTTACCAGAGAGATTGCACCTCAAATGAGCTTTGCTCCGAGCATCGCAGAGCTTTTAACATTTGACGGGACCCACCGGTGGTCACTGAAGTGATATTCATAATGCTACTGACCGACCAGCAGTCACTAACTCATTTCCATCTATGCCTTATGAAAACTAAATGAAGGCGCGATCTATTTAAGGGGGTCCTCCGGAATGAAATTTTTTTTGATCCGATTGGTCTGAAACTTGGTGAGTATATGTAGTTTTGCAAGACAAACATATTTGAACTTGAAATTTTTTGATTTAGGCCTTAGTTTTTCCGAAAAATTTGAAAAATAGGTTTTTTGGGTCATTTTTATGCATATTTCAAAAGAATAGAAGTCATTGAGTTTTTATGCTAGAACAAATTCAAAGACAGTTTTGGAATCCTTGAAATATTTCTAACAAAGATATATTCGGGTTTTTTGCATTTTTTTTAAATTTTTTTATATGCGAAAATTTACCAATAAATAAAAAAAACGCAATTTTTGGATTTGAACCATTATAAAAAAAATGAACTGTAAAAATGGAAAAAAAGGAATATGACTTTGTTAGAAATGTTCCAAGGATTCCAAAACTGTCTCTGTTTACTTCCTAGCATAAAAACTCAATGACTTCTATTCTTTTGAATTTTGAAAGTAAGTAACTTTACAGGACAGGCCAAAAACTAAATTTTTTGTTTTAGTGTGATATAATGGAAAATTTATGTAATTGAATGCTGTTTTCATGTTTATTTCTATAATCTTCATGCATAACATCATATTCACACTGTGAATTGTAATTTCCAAGAAAGAAAAAATTTAAAATTTTTTTACTTGTTTCATAAAAATTATGAAATTTTTTGTTTTCAGTTTGATTCTTATGAAATTCGACTATAATATGTAACTTTTGAAAAGAATCACAATTTCTTCCATACATTTTTTTGATTCAGGTTTTAGTTTTTGAAAAAATTCGATATATTGGTTTTTATTCCACTGGTATTGATATTTCAAAAGAATAGAACTCATTGAGTTTTTATGCTAGAACAAAAAAAAAGACAGTTTTAAAATCCTTGGAACATATCAAACATAAGTAAATTCGCAAATTTTCCATTTCATCTTTTGTTTTCTATTTATATGGGGTCGAAATGGGCTCGAAAATTTAAGATTTTGGTCCCCTTACCCCTCCCCTGGGGGGGGGATCTATTATACCGTAGCGCCATAAAAATTTAGGTCCGAATAGTCCACCACCTAAGGGTTCTTTTTCAACAATAAAATGAAAAATGACCATCGGAGAGAAAAGGGGCCCCGGAGGACCCCCTTAACGTTGGTTATTATCAAAATTGATCTCCGAAATTAACTCGAATTTGAGTTGAGTATTTTACTTCATTTTAACCCGGGGCACTTAGTGTGTTAACAATCCTTTTCTGTAAGACAAACCATTGACCAGTCGAGGTCCGTTCGTGGTCGGAACCAATGACTTGTCGGGGCTTTTTACAGGATCAAGACAAAATAAAGTCCTGGACGAAAGAGCAAAACCAATGACCAGTCATAAATGATACTATATATCTATATTTAAAATTCGGGACCTTGATATTTTAAAAGTACCATCGTAAAATGAATTCATTTTAAGGTTGTTCATTCATTTAGACATATTTTCACCAAGATTACAAGATCATGACAAAATGAAATCTTGAGCGAAATAGCAAAATAAGTTGACTTGGTGGGGCTATTTACAAGAGGGACTCTCATATGATTCCTGGTATCTAGCGTCTACACATGAATATTTATGTTCTATGGAACAAGTGTTGCGACATGCACGCGTGTTTACTTCGACTCCTCAAAAAGAACTTCGTCGATCGTACATGAACGCATGACTCGGTAGAGGAAAGAAGGTAGGTTAATTTCTACGGATGAAAATACACTTCTTCTCATTCAGCTAGCCAATAGAAAGGCTTTATCTCAAACAAACTTTATGACGTCACCATTGCGGCAAGTCGTTAGGCCAATAGCGGTGCCCGATTGGGGCTAGCAGTGCTACCAGATGAAATATGAGCGCTGCTATTGGTCCGTTGTCGTGACGTCAGCATTGCCACACCGTCGACGCAAAAAAGACTGGTTTGACCCTACCTTGTTTCTTCTACCGTGGCTTGAGAACACCGCGTAGCCTGGATACGGCTAGAGGCTGCAAAGAAATGGATGTTCCAGAGACGCTCCAGGCCTCGGAAATGGAAATGGCCCTGGAAATGCAGCTGGTCGGTGCCGTCCACATTGCTCAAACTCAGTAGAGGAATCGTACACCCTTCACACGCTCCCCGCGTATTGGGCCATGTGTGTTCCAGTCGGTGAATTGCTTATTCACTTGCCGGTATAAATGAATGATATTCGTTTGTTTCGGGATATTTTTTAAAAAGTTACTGTTTTCACACGAGGTGAAATGTTATCGTGCAATTACAGTATCTTATTTCTTAGAAAGGGTAAAATGTTTTTTTTTTTTTCTTTCAATGTTTCAAAAATCAACGAAACTTTTTGACAACTTCATTAGTAGGTTGTACACAAGGAAGAACTACTTATTTGACCAGAAATTTTTATATAAGTATCCCATAAACGTCTTACGAAAATATCTGTTAGGAAAAGGCAAGTTGAATTTCCGGTTTTCCTAAGGTGAATCGAGCTAAGAATAATGTTAATGGTGAAATAACATTAAATAATGAAATAAATAATGGTGAATCGAGCTAATGTTCCATAAATAAGAGTGTTTCTGACATTTTCATTTTATGAAATTTTTGGTAAAAATCATAAGGCCTGGTGCACGCCATCATTTACGTTTCCAGGTGTCAAACTTTCATTCATTGTTCTTACTCATATATCTAACTCTTTTTCTTTGTTTTCACACTTTGTTCATACTTTAATTTTTGGTTACAACTCCTAATTTTTATTCTTTTTCTTATTTTTGCTCATTGTTCTTATACTAATTTTTTGGTTAAAACTCTTTATTTTTACTCTTTTTCTTCATTCCTACTCCTACTGCTCGTCACAGCCGCGTGGTTAAAGGCCCCGCCCTTCCGTGAGGGCGTCGAGGGTTCGAATCCCGGCGCTGGGTGGCGACTTTCTCGGTTGGGTGTAGGGGAAAAACTCAAAGCACAATACCAACCAGAAGATGTTCTGAAGGCGTTATAGCCTAGTAAATTCCTTCACTCAGCCCATTTCCTAGAGTTCCTGTGCCCATTTCCTAGAGCCCCTGTACCCATTTCCAGGAGTTCCTGTGCCCATTTCCTAGAGCTCCTGTACCCATATCTTAGAGTTCCTGAGCCCATTGTCTGGAGTTCCTGTGCCCATTTCCTAGAGCTCCTGTACCCATTTCCAGTGTTCCTGTGCCCATTTCCTAAAGCTCCTGAGCCCATTTTCTAGAGCTCCTATGCCCATATCCTAGAGCTCCTATGCCCATTTCTTAGAGCTCCTATGCCCATTTCCTGGAGCTCTTATGCCCAATTCCTAGAGCTCCTATGCCCGTTTTCTAGAGCTCCCATGCCCATATCCTAAAGCTCCTATGCCCATTTCTTAGAGCTCTTGAGGTCATTTTCTAGAGCTCCTATGCCCATTCCAATAAGCCAATATGCCTATTTCTAAGAGCTCCTAAGCCCATTTCTTAGAGGTCTTATGCCCAATTCCTAGAGCTCCTATGCCCATTTCCTAGAGCTCCTATGCTCACTTCCTAGAGCTCCTATGCCCATTTCCTATAACTCCTATACCCATTTTCTAGAACTCCTGCAGGGACTTCCATCTTCATCGCCCATTTTTGCTGCGTCAAATCCTCAAGATGAGCGCAGAAATGAAAGCCACAAGAACAATGGATTACTTTGCTAGGCCTGGTCCTGAGCACCTGTCTATCTATATCCCGGCGGCGGAGATAAGAGCTATCGCTCGAGAGGACTTGACAGCTCCTTATCGCGGCCCGATAACGGCTTGAAGAGAGGCTGCTTCATAGCCCCTCAATGGTGCTCGCACAAACGCGTCCGCCACTGGAAATCGTCGCGAACTCCAAGCAATTCTGAAACGAACTCAAAGCAATTCTGAAACGAAATCCAAGCAATTCGGAAACGAACTCCAAGCAATTCTGAAGCGAACTCAAAGCAATTCTGAAACGAAATCCAAGCAATTCTGAAACGAACTCCAAGCAATTCTGAAGCGAACTCAAAGTAATTCTGAAACGAACTCAAAGCAATTCTGAAACGAAATCCAAGCAATTCTGAAACGAAATCCAAGCAATTCTGAAACGAACTCCAAGCAATTCTGAAGCGAACTCAAAGTAATTCTGAAACGAACTCAAAGCAATTCTGAAACGAAATCCAAGCAATTCGGAAACGAACTCCAAGCAATTCTGAAACGAACTCAAAGCAATTCTGAAACGAACTCAAAGCAATTCTGAAACGAACTCCAAGCAATTCTGAAACGAACTCCAAGCAATTCTGAAACAAACTCCAAGCAATTCTGAAACGAACTCCAAGCAATTCTGAAACGAACTCCAAGCAATTCTCAAGCGAACTCCAAGCGATTCTGAAACGAACTCCAAGCAATTCTGAAACGAACTCCAAGCAATTCTGAAGCAAACTCCAAGCAATTCTGAAGCGAACTCAAAGCAATTCTGAAGCGAACTCCAAGCAATTCTGAAGCGAACTCGAAGCAGTTCTGAAACGAACTCCAAGCAATTCTGAAGCGAACTCAAAGCAGTTCTGAAACGAACTCCAAGCAATTCTGAAGCGAACTCAAAGCAATTTTGAAGCGAACTCCAAGCAATTCTCAAGCGAACTCCAAGCAATTCTGAAACGAACTCCAAGCAATTCTGAAACGAACTCCAAGCAATTCTGAAACGAACTCCAAGCAATTCTGAAACGAACTCCAAGCAATTCTGAAACGAACTCCAAGCAATTCTCAAGCGAACTCCAAGCAATTCTGAAACGAACTCCAAGCAATTCTGAAACGAACTCCAAGCAATTCTGAAACGAACTCCAAGCAATTCTGAAACGAACTCCAAGCAATTCTGAAACGAACTCCAAGCAATTCTCAAGCGAACTCCAAGCAATTCTGAAACGAACTCCAAGCAATTCTGAAACGAACTCCAAGCAATTCTGAAGCGAACTCCAAGCAATTCTGAAGCGAACTCCAAGCAATTCTGAAGCGAACTCCAAGCAATTCTGAAGCGAACTCAAAGCAGTTCTGAAACGAACTCCAAGCAATTCTGAATCGAACTCCAAGCAATTCTGAAACGAAATCCAAGCAATTCTGAAACGAACTCCAAGCAATTCTGAAGCGAACTCCAAGCAATTCTGAAGCGAACTCAAAGCAGTTCTGAAACGAACTCCAAGCAATTCTGAAACGAACTCCAAGCAATTCTGAAACGAACTCCAAGCAATTCTGAAACGAACTCCAAGCAATTCTGAAACGAACTCCAAGCAATTCTCAAGCGAACTCCAAGCAATTCTGAAACGAACTCCAAGCAATTCTGAAACGAACTCCAAGCAATTCTGAAGCGAACTCCAAGCAATTCTGAAGCGAACTCCAAGCAATTCTGAAGCGAACTCCAAGCAATTCTGAAGCGAACTCAAAGCAGTTCTGAAACGAACTCCAAGCAATTCTGAATCGAACTCCAAGCAATTCTGAAACGAAATCCAAGCAATTCTGAAACGAACTCCAAGTAATTCTGAAGCGAACTCCAAGCAATTCTGAAGCGAACTCAAAGCAGTTCTGAAACGAACTCCAAGCAATTCTGAAACGAACTCCAAGCAATTCTGAAACGAACTCCAAGCAATTCTGAAACGAACTCCAAGCAATTCTGAAACGAACTCCAAGCAATTCTGAAACGAACTCCAAGCAATTCTGAAACGAACTCCAAGCAATTCTGAAACGAACTCCAAGCAATTCTGAAACGAACTCCAAGCAATTCTGAAACGAACTCCAAGCAATTCTGAAACGAACTCCAAGCAATTCTGAAACGAACTCCAAGCAATTCTGAAACGAACTCCAAGCAATTCTGAAGCGAACTCAAAGCAGTTCTGAAACGAACTCCAAGCAATTCTGAAGCGAACTCAAAGCAATTCTGAAGCGAACTCCAAGCAATTCTGAAACGAACTCCAAGCAATTCTCAGATAAGCGGGTTGCGTATCACTGACACCCTGAAATTCGCTCCGAAAATGATGCTTGATGAGCCACAGTTGAATGCCGGAGCTGTTTTTATTCGGTCTCTTCTATTTGTGACCTTCACTTCTATCCTGTTATTGAGACGGTTGTAACTCGTTAAGACTATAAATATGTTTGAATGCGTAGCACTCTAAATATACTTAAATGCTGAGGACTATAAATATATTTAAATGCTGAAGACGGTAAATATTTTTAAATGCTGAGGACTATAAATATGTTTAAATGCTGAGGACTATTAATAAGTTTGAAAGCGTAGGATTATTAATGTTTTAAAATACGTATTCACTAAAATCTTAAAGGAAGCAATGCAGCAGTGAGCACATTGGTATTTAATCACGAGAAAACTAAACCACCGAAACAATACGGTCCAGTAGACACGAGAAGACTGTACTACCGCTAAAATAGAGGCCAGTTTAGGAGAGAAAACTGTATCAACTGCGCCCGAGGGGTAACTTCCCACGTGGAGACTGGATTGACGAGTACATTTCTGGGACTGACTTCTGCTCAAAATTCCTACGACTTGTTCAGGTAGCGGAGGATTTCTTCAGGTAGCGGAGGATTTGTTCAGGTAGTAGAGGATTTGTTCAGGTAGTAGAGGATTTGTTCAGGTAGCGGAGGATTTGTTCAGGTAGCGGAGGATTTGTTCAGGTAGCGGAGGATTTGTTCAGGTAGCAGAGGAGTTGTTGAGGTAGCAGAGGATTTGTTCAGGTAGCAGAGGATTTGTTCAGGTAGCGGAGGATTTGTTCAGGTAGCAGAGGATTTGTTCAGGTAGCAGAGGATTTGTTCAGGTAGCGGAGGATTTGTTCAGGTAGCGGAGGATTTGTTCAGGTAGCGGAGGATTTGTTCAGGTAGCGGAGGATTTGTTCAGGTAGCGGAGGATTTGTTCAGTTAGCAGAGGAGTTGTTGAGGAAGCAGCAGATTTGTTCAATAAGCGGAGGATTTGTTCAGGTAGCAGAGGATTTGTTCAGGAAGAAGCAGACTTATTCAGTCAGCAGTTGCGCGGAAGAGTTGCAGGCCAAACAGGCAATGTTGCCGCTGGCGCAACAGCAGCTACGGCCACGGCAGCACGGCTGCTCAGAATGGGAGAAACAAACACGGCCGAGTTACTCACCAAATAGACCTGCCAAGTTAATCCAATGAAAGGGGGCACAACCCTAACTACCCCACCCCCGGATCCCCATCCCTAAATCTGTGCCTCTCTCTCTACCCCAATTAAGAGATTCGTTTCCACCTCTAAATCTGTGCCTCTCTCTCTACCCCAATTAAGAGATTCGTTTTCACCCCTAAATCTGTACCTCTCTCTCTACCTTAATCAAGAGATTCGTTTTCACCCCTAAATCTGTACCTCTCTCTCTACCCCAATTAAGAGATTCGTTTTCACCCCTAAATCTGTACCTCTCTCTCTACCTTAATCAAGAGATTCGTTTTCACCCCTAAATCTGTACCTCTCTCTCTACCCCAATCAAGAGATTCGTTTTCACCCCTAAATCTGTGCCTCTCTCTCTACCTTAATCAAGAGATTCGTTTTCATCCCTAAATCTGTACCTCTCTCTCTACCCCAATCAAGAGATTCGTTTTCACCCCTAAATCTGTGCCTCTCTCTCTACCTTAATCAAGAGATTCGTTTTCATCCCTAAATCTGTACCTCTCTCTCTACCTTAATCAAGAGATTCGTTTTCACCCCTAAATCTGTGCCTCTCTCTCTACCTTAATCAAGAGATTCGTTTTCATCCCTAAATCTGTACCTCTCTCTCTACCCCAATCAAGAGATTCGTTTTCACCCCTAAATCTGTGCCTCTCTCTCTACCTTAATCAAGAGATTCGTTTTCACCCCTAAATCTGTACCTCTCTCTCTACCTTAATCAAGAGATTCATTTTCACCCCTAAATCTGTACCTCTCTCTCTACCTTAATCAAGAGATTCATTTTCACCCCTAAATCTGTACCTCTCTCTCTACCTTAATCAAGAGATTCATTTTCACCCCTAAATCTGTACCTCTCTCTCTACCCCAATCAAGAGATTCATTTTCACCCCTAAATCTGTACCTCTCTCTCTACCCCAATCAAGAGATTCATTTTCACCCCTAAATCTGTACCTCTCTCTCTACCTTAATCAAGAGATTCATTTTCACCCCTAAATCTGTACCTCTCTCTCTACCCCAATCAAGAGATTCGTTTTCACCCCTAAATCTGTACCTCTCTCTCTACCCCAATCAAGAGATTCGTTTTCACCCCTAAATCTGTACCTCTCTCTTTACCCCCAATCAAGAGATTCGTTTTCACCCCTAAATCTGTACCTCTCTCTCTACCCCAATCAAGAGATTCGTTTTCACCCCTAAATCTGTACCTCTCTCTCTACCCCAATCAAGAGATTCGTTTTCACCCCTAAATCTGTACCTCTCTCTCTACCCCAATCAAGAGATTCGTTTCCACCCCTAAATCTGTGCCTCTCTCTCTACCCCAATCAAGAGATTCGTTTTCACCCCTAAATCTGTACCTCTCTTTACCCCCAATCAAGAGATTCGTTTCCACCCCTAAATCTGTACCTCTCTCTCTACCCCAATCAAGAGATTCGTTTTCACCCCTAAATCTGTACCTCTCTCTCTACCCCAATCAAGAGATTCGTTTCCACCCCTAAATCTGTGCCTCTCTCTCTACCCCAATCAAGAGATTCGTTTTCACCCCTAAATCTGTGCCTCTCTCTCTACCCCAATCAAGAGATTCGTTTCCACCCCTAAATCTGTACCTCTCTCTTTACCCTCAATCAAGAGATTCGTTTTCACCCCTAAATCTGTGCCTCTCTCTCTACCCCAATCAAGAGATTCGTTTTCACCCCTAAATCTGTGCCTCTCTCTCTACCCCAATCAAGAGATTCGTTTCCACCCCTAAATCTGTGCCTCTCTCTCTACCCCAATCAAGAGATTCGTTTTCACCCCTAAATCTGTGCCTCTCTCTCTACCCCAATCAAGAGATTCGTTTCCACCCCTAAATCTGTGCCTCTCTCTCTACCCCAATCAAGAGATTCGTTTCCACCCCTAAATCTGTGCCTCTCTCTCTACCCCAATCAAGAGATTCGTTTTCACCCCTAAATCTGTGCCTCTCTCTCTACCCCAATCAAGAGATTCGTTTCCACCCCTAAATCTGTGCCTCTCTCTCTACCCCAATCAAGAGATTCGTTTCCACCCCTAAATCTGTGCCTCTCTCTCTACCCCAATCAAGAGATTCGTTTTCACCCCTAAATCTGTGCCTCTCTCTCTACCCCAATCAAGAGATTCGTTTCCACCCCTAAATCTGTGCCTCTCTCTCTACCCCAATCAAGAGATTCGTTTCCACCCCTAAATCTGTGCCTCTCTCTCTACCCCAATCAAGAGATTCGTTTCCACCCCTAAATCTGTGCCTCTCTCTCTACCCCAATCAAGAGATTCGTTTCCACCCCTAAATCTGTGCCTCTCTCTCTACCCCAATCAAGAGATTCGTTTTCACCCCTAAATCTGTGCCTCTCTCTCTACCCCAATCAAGAGATTCGTTTTCACCCCTAAATCTGTACCTCTCTCTTTACCCCAATCAAGAGATTCGTTTTCACCCCTAAATCTGTGCCTCTCTCTTTACCCCAATCAAGAGATTCGTTTTCACCCCTAAATCTGTACCTCTCTCTTTACCCCAATCAAGAGATTCGTTTTCACCCCTAAATCTGTGCCTCTCTCTTTACCCCAATCAAGAGATTCGTTTCCACCCCTAAATCTGTGCCTCTCTCTCTACCCCAATCAAGAGATTCGTTTTCACCCCTAAATCTGTGCCTCTCTCTCTACCCCAATCAAGAGATTCGTTTCCACCCCTAAATCTGTGCCTCTCTCTTTACCCCAATCAAGAGATTCGTTTCCACCCCTAAATCTGTGCCTCTCTCTTTACCCCAATCAAGAGATTCGTTTCCACCCCTAAATCTGTGCCTCTCTCTTTACCCCAATCAAGAGATTCGTTTTCACCCCTAAATCTGTGCCTCTCTCTTTACCCCATTTAAGAGATTCGTTTTCCCTCTAGCGAATTTGACCATCGTATTGAATGATGAGAGTTCTGTTGAGTCAAAGCGCGTAGCCTTTGATATTTTCTCAATTTCGTATGTGAAATGGTCATTCATTGAGGGTCGGGTACGAGTCCGCGTAAGCGCGTAAATACGTGCTCAAACGCGCTAAAACGCGTGCTTCAATTCGGATTCTGTTTAACAACACGCGTAGTTAAGTTTGCCCGCATTCGTTTTGAGAAGAAAGAAAAAGAAAGAAACAAATAAAACAGTTTATTTTCAATGAAAACGCATAAATGGTTTTTAAAATATCTTAAAGTAAGGACCCTAAGTTGATACACACACATGAGTATCGCAATACCCATATCACTAGTCGAGACAAATGATTGAGGGCAATGTATTCCTGTAGTTGCTCAATCTACATATGTTTGATAATATATGTAACTAAAATAGAAAAGTTATATGGAAGTGGTAATTTGAGCTAATTTCGTTCCTTCGAAGGGCACACTTCACACTTCATTATACCGCACTTCACATTCCATTAAACCACATACCACACTTCACACTTCATTATACCACACTTCACACTTCATTATACCGCACTTCACATTTCATTAAACCACATACCACACTTCACACTTCATTATACCGCACTTCACACTTCATTATACCACACTTCACACTTCATTATACCACACTTCACACTTCATTATACCACACTTCACACTTCATTATACCACACTTCACACTTCATTATACCGCACTTCACACTTCATTATACCACACTTCACACTTCATTATACCACACTTCACACTTCATTATACCACACTTCACACTTCATTATACCACACTTCACACTTCATTATACCGCACTTCACACTTCATTATACCACACTTCACACTTCATTATACCGCACTTCACACTTCATTATACCGCACTTCACACTTCATTATACCACACTTCACACTTCATTATACCGCACTTCACACTTCATTATACCACACTTCACACTTCATTATACCGCACTTCACACTTCATTATACCACACTTCACACTTCATTATACCACACTTCACACTTCATTATACCGCACTTCACACTTCATTATACCACACTTCACACTTCATTATACCACACTTCACACTTCATTATACCACACTTCACACTTCATTATACCGCACTTCACATTTCATTAAACCACATTTCACACTTCATTATACCACACTTCACTCTTCATTATACCACACTTCATTATACCGCACTTCACACTTCATTATACCGCACTTCACACTTCATTATACCACACTTCACACTTCATTATACCGCACTTCACACTTCATTATACCACACTTCACACTTCATTATACCACACTTCACACTTCATTATACCACACTTCACACTTCATTATACCACACTTCACACTTCATTATACCACACTTCACACTTCATTATACCGCACTTCACATTTCATTAAACCACATTTCACACTTCACACTTCATTATACCACACTTCACTCTTCATTATACCACACTTCATTATACCGCACTTCACACTTCATTATACCGCACTTCACACTTCATTATACCACACTTCACACTTCATTATACCACACTTCACACTTCATTATACCACACTTCACACTTCATTATACCGCACTTCACACTTCATTATACCACACTTCACACTTCATTATACCGCACTTCACACTTCATTATACCGCACTTCACACTTCATTATACCACACTTCACACTTCATTATACCACACTTCACACTTCATTATACCACACTTCACACTTCATTATACCACACTTCACACTTCATTATACCGCACTTCACACTTCATTATACCACACTTCACACTTCATTATACCACACTTCACACTTCATTATACCACACTTCACACTTCATTATACCGCACTTCACATTTCATTAAACCACATTTCACACTTCACACTTCATTATACCACACTTCACTCTTCATTATACCACACTTCATTATACCGCACTTCACACTTCATTATACCGCACTTCACACTTCATTATACCACACTTCACACTTCATTATACCACACTTCACACTTCATTATACCACACTTCACACTTCATTATACCGCACTTCACACTTCATTATACCACACTTCACACTTCATTATACCGCACTTCACACTTCATTATACCACACTTCACATTTCATTAAACCACATTTCACACTTCACACTTCATTAAACCACATTTCACACTTCCCACTTCATTATACCACACTTCACACTTCATTATACCACACTTCATACTTCATTATACCGCATTTCACACTTCATTAAAATTTCTCATAACAATTTGGAAGGGCACACTTTGGAAAGGCTCGCTCGGGTGAAGTGTGCCTTTCCAAATTTAACCGACAATCGAACTGAATTTTATATTTTTCAGGTAACCGTAAAATTTCTCACGAATAATTTTCGTTCAATATTATAAAATCTAAAGCGTATGGTGAAACATACGAATATATTCTTCGTACGGCGTTCAGTAGAGCAGTCATTTCCTTGAATCAAGCAAAATGTTGCGATATATCGTCCAGCCTCTTATTGCAGGCCCCTTCCTGCTCGCAGCCCCAGCTGATCGCTAACATGTCACTCTCAAATTTAAACGACATTTAAACTGAATTTTGTACCGCTGCATTGTGTATGGTGAAGCATACAATACGCTATTTTTATTGTATTGAGTTCAGTGCTCATTTCCTCTAAATCCGCAAAATTCCTGCGTTATATCTCTTACCCTTGAGTACGACAAGGCAGAGCATCTGACCCCTGCACGGAGGGAAAGTTTGACACACATGAGTGTGTCAAACGGTTATTTGGACACACCTGTGTGTGTCAAACGGTTATTTGGACACACCTGTGTGTGTCAAACGGTTATTTGGACACACCTGTGTGTGTCAAACGGTTATTTGAATACACCTGTGTGTGTCAAACGGTTATTTGGACACACCTGTGTATGTCAAACGGTTATTTGGACACACCTGTGTGTGTTAAACGCTTATTTGGACACACCTGTGTGTGTTAAACGGTTATTTGGACACACCTGTGTGAGTCAAACGGTTATTCAGAAATATTTTCATACACATTGGAGCATTTCCTTTGACACCATATGAAAGTACCGGAGAGAGCTAAATCACAAATTCACGTTTCAAATGGGTCAAAAATTTTTTTAGAAAACCCAGACATTTTCGGATTTTGTGAATGAAGTAGAATTTTCCCCAAAAACCCTACACTCTTCACTAATTTTTCTTCTAATTTCCAAACACTGTCTGTATATAAGTGTAATCAGTTGCCAGTCTGAGAAAGGGTAACATATATGTGAAATAAAATTAACTTACGCTAAGTGCACCATGGATGACACACTTAAGTCTGTCGTATGAGCCCATGACACACAAAAGTGTGTCAAAATACATAGACTGACCATGTATATTGTTGACACATTTCTGTGTGCCGGTTTTGTGATAACTTGACACGACAACCCGGTCTAAATTTTTCGCCGCCTGTATGCATGTTTTTCGCCGCCCAAGTAATTAAATCGCTTGAGCGGCGAAAAACCTGAATGCTCCGGCGAAAAAGTTAGACTTGGTTTATAGTTAAACACACATCAACTTGGCGTGACAAGGAGAGAAAAGTGTGACAAATTTAACACGTTAGTTGCGATGGGTTAAACCGAAGTTCAATATTCAACTTGAATTTAAAGTCAAAAGTGATAAGCAAATTTGTAAATATCAAACATTAACTGGGCCTGTTAAATACCACTAATTTAGAAAGGCTGTTAGAATTTTTCAAAACGACCCATCGATGGGTCGTTTCGCAGCAGGAAAAATCTAAGCACGACCCACCGGTGGGTCGTGTCGCAGTCAACGTGTTAAATTTCCTGCACCTTTGTAGTGTCTCAAAAGACTCAAATAGGCAGGTGCTAATGAGGGGGAACTGTGACAAAATTACAACTGAAGCACACTCGTAGTATCACACAAACACAACAAAGATAGGCAAGTGCTGTGCTGTGGGTGTGCGAGGGAGTGGGTATTCGAACAAAGCTCGGTATTGTCCTTCTTATCTTGCCGCAGTAAGGACGCTTCAGCTGATATCGGGCCCTGTGAACGTGGCTTTGATCGCCCTCAAAGATAGAGGAAATAATGTAGGGTCAAACTAGTTTTTTTTTCGTCGCAATGCTAACGTCATGGCAACGAACCAATAGCAGCGCTCATATTGCATCTGGCAACACTGCAGCCCCAAATCTGGCACCACTATTGGCTTAACGACATGTCGCAATGGTGACGTAATAAAGTTTGTTTGAAATGAAGCCGTTCTATTGGCTAGCCGAACAAGAGGAGGTGTATCTTCCCCCATAGAAATGACCCTACCTTGTTTCCTTTACTGTTATCGCCCATGATCTAAACTGATGATCCGGTCATGACCAACTATTGGTCACAAGTGACAGTAGAGTGTGAGCGTCGCTCTTTTATCGCAGGTCATCACTAGAATTCGCATGCCGGCGGCCGTAAGAAAATAAAAAATAATAATAGGATGTTCTAATAAATCAAGACCAATACACATCACCTTGTACGTTAGTTTTTCAAATGCCTCACAACTAACACCATGACGCCATGACGGTTACCCCCGGTCAAGCCGGTACCCATTTCCGATACCTGGGTAGATCTAGTGCAGAATTGTGGCTGAGTTCTTCCTTTTCCCAACGGGGAGAAACACCGGGTGGCGCTACCGGGATTCAAACTGCCGAACCCTTCCCGTGAAGGGTGCGCTCTTAACCACTCGGCCACGGTGACAAATGATTCAGTGGAAAATAAATTTTGTGTGACTTTCATAAACGATGAGCTGATAGCATAAGGAAACTGGTCGCCAGATGTTGAGAACTAAGTTGACTGGTGGAAATCAGCAGTCAGTCGCCATGTATCAGCTGGCATATATCAGCAGTCAGCTGGCATATATCAGCAGTCAACTGGCAGCTTTCAGCACTCAACTGGCATATACTCGTATAAGCAGTCAGCTGGCAGGTATCAGCAGTCAGCTGGCAGATATCAGCAGTCAGCTGGCCTATATCAGCAGTCAGCTGGCATATATCAGCAGTCATCTGGCAGATATCAGCAGTCATCTGGCATATATCAGCAGTCAGCTGCAGCAGCCAGCGTCCCAGCGACATTCGTTCCCTAAAATAGCTCGAGCCAAACAACACAAACAAAATACGTTCGTTTACATCGATATGGTTGGGACAAACGTCCCGACACGAGGTCTGGCTCTGGTGGTAGCTGCGCTGGCCGCAACTCTCTTTGATGGGAAACAAGATAAACGTTGACAGGAGGGAGACATGCGATACGGAAAAGAGAAGGGCAACAACAAGAGAAAGATACACATGCGAAGAGGGGAACTGAAACAGAAGCTACAGCAACGAAGCTTTTTTTTATGTCTCGGGATAAAGATGCTTAAAGAATTGGAATATCATGACTGAAATTGCCAACTGTTTAGCTTGTATGTTTTCTGCATTCCAATAATCTCGTAGGCTCGTTTTCGTCTTTATTTTTTTGTTTGTTTACTTGCAAGGCACTGTCCACGCTCTGCATTCTGTGATAAGGTTGGGTAAAACTGACAATCTCCAATCTCCTGAGGGTGGATTCCTTGCGTACTCAATAATACCCTCGGTGTGTTTATTTATTTATTTCTTGTTTGGTGTCCGCTTGTTGAGCGGGTGTCTGTGCCGCTCACAAGGACGCTCAATGACCGTATCTGTGATACGAGTTTCACCAGTGCACAAGTACAAGAATATTTTAATGGCGTGTACTGTTGGGATGGATATATTTGTTGGGCATCCACGTCTGGAGGATTTATGCAAGGAAAGGGTTGAATTCCGTCATTTTTGGCGGCCGTGTACACTCGTCACTTATAAATACCTAACTTATTACGATTACTGCAAAAAATATAGAAATGTAAGCAAACAGACGCGATGAGTCACAGAGTGTTTAGTACATAGTTTATGACATTAACGACTCGAGCGTGTCGCACGGCCTTGACGACATCGCATCGCTTATGTCATAAACTTTGCCGACCTCAAAGCAGCGATCGCTGCATTATTGCGATAACTATCATCGTCACTACAGTCAAAACTGACATACAGTATAAGTACATTCTTCATTTCGCAAACCCAGTCTAACTTTTTGGCCGACTACATGCATGTTTTTCGCCGCTTAAGCGATTTAATCGCTTAAATCGCCGGCAAAAAACATTTTATGCAGGTGGCGAAAAAGTTAGACTAGGAACTGTTGGTGTGGTTATTTTCACATTAGCAGTAACTGCCACAGCTGACATGAAATTACATTTTTAGTTCACAAACTTTTAGTGAGTTTATTTTCACGTTAGCAGGAACTGATGTTCAGCATCGCATCAGTCAACTGAAGCTCAACCACGACACAATAACTTTTCAACTCAAGGCAGTGTTTCACCCGTCAAATCAAATCCGGTTATCAAACCATCAGGGTTCGAGTTGCTGTCATCAGAGCAGCTGTGGTGCCTCGCTGATTCTGGTAGAAGACCGCCCCGTGGGGCTGGCATAATACAACTACGTGGGGATGGCAGAAGACCACCCCGTGGAGCTGGCATAATGCAACTACGTGGGGATGGCAGAAGACAGCCTCGTGGGGCTGGCATAGTACAACTACGTGGGGATGGCAAAAGACCACCCCGTGGGGCTGGCATAATACAACTACGTGGGGATGGCAGAAGACAGCCTCGTGGGGCTGGCATAATACAACTACGTGGGGATGGCAGAAGACCACCCCGTGGAGCTGGCATAATACAACTAAGTGGGGATGGCAGAAGACAGCCTCGTGGGGCTGGCATAGTACAACTACGTGGGGATGGCAAAAGACCACCCCGTGGGGCTGGCATAATACAACTACGTGGGGATGGCAGAAGACAGCCTCGTGGGGCTGGCATAATACAACTACGTGGGGATGGCAGAAGACCACCCCGTGGGGCTGGCAGAAGACAACCCCGTGGGGCTGGCATAATATAACCCCGTGGGGCTGGCGTAATACAACCCCGTGGGGCTGGCAGCAGACAACCCCGTGGGGCTGGCAAAAGACAAGGATCTTTCCCAGATAAGCCCCGCCACTAATGGAACACATAAATTTATTCACTTGTAACTTTCGAAGTAATGCACCCATCGATTCAAATTACTCCCAAACGAAAGAATGTTTCAATCTTTCGTTTGAGAGTAATATGAAGTCGACAGGTGCGTTATTCCGAAAGTTACAAATGGGTAAAATTATGTACTGCATTAGTGGCGGGGCTCACCTGGAAAAGATCCGAAGACAACACGGTAGGGCTGGCAGAATACGACTCCGTGGGGCGGGCCTAAGACTGCCCCTTGGGGTACACCTTTCCCCTCCCTCAAGGTCGCCTTCCTCACGCCGTGGGGACACTGCAGTCTCGAGCGCCGTGTTCCAGCGTCCTGTGTTGTTCATGAAGACAGCTACACGCACGCTTTAATGTACTTAGCTCACGCTGACACTGTTCCCCTCTTCTTAAATGAATTTTTAAATCAATTCATGCTCAATCTCTTACGAAACGAACGAGTTAGTGAGGTCAGATTTCCGTCTTTTTTTCCACTGGGGATGAGGAGGGGGAATCTGGGGAAAATTGGCATCGACGGGTTGCTTTTTCTCATTTTTTTGTAGTGATTTTTTAATATTTTTTGTCTCGAAAATTGTGTCAAATTTTTGTTGTCGGAGTGGTTCAATAGGCGGTAAAACTCCGCCTGGCTACCCTACTGGCAGTTTTTCTCTACCTACCCAAATGTTTTTTCTCAAGTTTTCCCCAGAGGATGAAGAAACTATTAACTATATATTTAGGGAACGCGGAATCTATACACACTGTGTTTTCCCATGTAAGATCCCTCGCGCGTATAAACAATCAGTTTTAAACCATAGATAAGAAACAAGATCAAAATTGAAGAAGAAAATAATAGGTTAGCTGTGAAAAACAGGTTAGCTACTGTGAAAAACTTAATCCGTGTTGACACACAACATGTAAATGGAAGTAGATTTTAATTTGAGTTTTTGTGAGCATCAAGTGCATCTCTTCAGCCGCTCGCCTTTTTTATGGAATGACAGAAAACAGAAGGTGTGAACGATGTAAAACATCACCCAGTCAACGTGACATGTAAACGGGTGTGGCCAAGTCGCAGGTGTATCATGCGTGGTGAAGTTTTTTGCGCAACAAAATTATGTAGTAGTCTCATGCATAACACATGTGGTTTCATGTGCATCATGTGCAGTATCATGTGCAACATATATTGTCTCCTGTACATCATGTGTGATTTAATGTGCACACGCGTCACAACGCCTCCAGAAACAAGTGCCCACAGCGACGCCACAATTGGACGTCAAAATGCAATTTGCGGCAGATTTGTCGCGGCAGCAAAACGGCCGTGGGAGCGAAGCGAGGGAAGCCTTATGGGAGACTCTCGTATTACATGTAGATGTGTGAGGGCTCTGGCAACTGATATAAAAGGCTTATGGCAATAGATATATAAGGTATATGGATTTGTTAGGGCTCTCGCAACAGATACATAGAAAGCATGTAGATATGTGAGGGCTCTGGCAACAGATATATAAGGCCTTTGGCAACAGATGTATCAGCCAAATAGAAATGTAAATCTTCTGGCAACAGATATATAAGGTCTCTGGCAACAGATGTACAGGGTGGGCCAAATGAAGTCATCCGATGTTGTTTGGCTCTAATTTTTTTAGAAATAAAAACCTCGATTCTGTTTTTTTAATATGCTCATTTGAACATTTACAATCATATTGTTCAAGTAAAGAAGATGATATCGGCCAAATGGGCGCCGCCGCAATTGATTGTTATACGGGCTCGTTTTATGGCATTTTTCATCACTTCGGTGAGAACTTCGGGCGACAGATTCTCGCACTCGTGTCGAATGTTGTCCTTAAGTGCTTCCAGGGTCTCGGGCTTGTTCACATAATCACGGGACTTCAAAAAACCCTATAGAAAAAAGTCTGGAACGGTCAAATCGGGCGATCTTGCGGGCCAGTCCAAATCGACAAAACGAGAAATCAGGCGACCTGGGAACGCCGCCTTCAGAATATCGGTTGTGGCTCGCGCACTGTGTGCGCGAGCCAAAACCGATATTTACATCTGTCAACTTCACAAATGTCAAAACAGATTTCACATTGGCCGCAATCTGCACAAAAAAAGGCAAATTACAATGGGGTGACTTCTTTTGGCCCACCTTTTATAAGGCCCCTGGCTGCTGGCAGGTGAAAGTGATACTCACACTGAAATTCGAGACACGCATTTTTTTTGGCTTAGAAGAAAACGCTCGGGGAAGCAAAGCGGCGTTGGGGAGTGAGTGATTGAGGGGGGAAGACGAGAGGTCTTTTACTTGCGTGGGGAGGAATGAGTTTCGAAAATGGGGAAAAAATGGCAGATGGAAGTGAGATGTGAGGGTGATCCTCGGCCCTCATTTTGCCCTCGTTGAGCAGAGTGAGGGAAGATTGCCTGGGCTTGGGCCGGAACAGCCTAACGGCCGAAAAAAGCCTACGGCTGTTTTGTGGTGAGCTGCTGAGATGAGAGCTGAGTGTCGCCTTGCCAGACGTTGTCTTGCGGGTTGCCGTGAGTGGGTTGCCTTTACCAGGGGTTGCCTTGAGCTGGTTGCCTTTACCAGGGGTTGCCTTGAGCTGGTTGCCTTTACCAGGGGTTGCCTTGAGTTAGTTGCCTTTACCCAGAGGTTGCCTTGAGCTGGTTGCCTATACCAGGGGTTGCCTTGAGCTGGTTGCCTTTACACGGAGGTTGCCTTGAGCTGGTTGCCTTTACCAGGGGTTGCCTTGAGCTGGTGGCCTTTCCCAGGGGTTGCCTTGAGCTGGTTGCCTTTACCAGGGGTTGCCTTGAGCTGGTTGCCTTACCAGGGGTGGCCTTGAGCTGGTTGCCTTTACCAAGGGTGGCCTTGAGCTGGTTGCCTTTACCAGGGGTGGCCTTGAGCTGGTTGCCTTTACAAAGGGGTTTCCTTGAGCTAATTGCCTTTACCAGGGGTGGCCTTGAGCTGGTTGCCTTTACCAGGGGTGGCCTTGAGCTGGTTGCTTTTACCAGGGGTGGCCTTGAGCTGGTTGCCTTTACCAGGGGTGGCCTTGAGCTGGTTACCTTTACCAGGGGTGGCCTTGAGCTGGCTGCCTTTACCAGGGGTGGCCTTGAGCAGGTTGCCTTTACCAGGGGTGGCCTTGAGCTGGTTGCCTTTACCAGGGGTGGCCTTGAGCTGGTTGCCTTTACCAGGGGTCGCCTTGAGCTGGTTGCCTTTACCAGGGGCTGCCTTGAGCTAATTGCCTTTACCAGGGGTGGCCTTGAGCTGGTTGCCTTTACCCGGAGGTTGCCTTGAGCTGGTTGCCTTTACCAGGGGTTGCCTTGAGCTGGTTGCCTTTACCAGGGGTTGCCTTGAGCTAATTGCCTTTACCAGGGGTGGCCTTGAGCTGGTTGCCTTTACCAGGGGTGGCCTTGAGCTGGTTGCTTTTACCAGGGGTGGCCTTGAGCTGGTTGCCTTTACCAGGGGTGGCCTTGAGCTGGTTACCTTTACCAGGGGTGGCCTTGAGCTGGCTGCCTTTACCAGGGGTGGCCTTGAGCAGGTTGCCTTTACCAGGGGTGGTCTTGAGCTGGTTGCCTTTACCAGGGGTGGCCTTGAGCTGGTTGCCTTTACCAGGGGTCGCCTTGAGCTGGTTGCCTTTACCAGGGGCTGCCTTGAGCTAATTGCCTTTACCAGGGGTGGCCTTGAGCTGGTTGCCTTTACCCGGAGGTTGCCTTGAGCTGGTTGCCTTTACCAGGGGTTGCCTTGAGCTGGTTGCCTTTACCAGGGGTTGCCTTGAGCTAATTGCCTTTACCAGGGGTGGCCTTGAGCTGGTTGCCTTTACCAGGGGTTGCCTTGAGTTGGTTGCCTTTACCAGGGGTTGCTTTGAGTTGGTTGCCTTTACCAGGGGTTGTCTTGAGTTTGTTGCCTTTACCAGGGGTTGCCTTGAGCTGGTTGCCTTCACCAGGGGTTGCCTTGAGCTAATTGCCTTTACCAGGGGTGGCCTTGAGCTGGTTGCCTTTACCAGGGGTTGCCTTGAGTTGGTTGCCTTTACCAGGGGTTGCCTTGAGTTGGTTGCCTTTACCAGGGGTTGCCTTGAGTTGGTTGCCTTTACCAGGGGTGGCCTTGAGTTGGTTGCCTTTACCAGGGGTGGCCTTCAGCTGGTTGCCTTTACCAGGGGTTGCCTTGAGTTGGTTGCCTTTACCAGGGGTTGCCTTGAGTTGGTTGCATTTACCAGGGGTGGCCTTGAGCTGGTTGCCTTTACCAGGGGTTGCCTTGAGGTGGTTGCCTTTACCAGGGGTTGCCTTGAGCTAATTGCCTTTACCAGGGGGTTACCTTGAGCTGGTTACCTTTCAAAGGGGTGGCCTTGAGCTGGCTGCCTTTACCAGGGGTTGCCTTGAGCAGGTTGCCTTTACCAGGAGTGGCCTTGAGCTGGTTGCCTTTACCAGGGGTTGCCTTGAGTTGGTTGCCTTTACCAGGGGTTGCCTTGAGTTGGTTGCCTTTACCAGGGGTTGCCTTGAGTTGGTTGCCTTTACCAGGGGTGGCCTTGAGCTGGTTGCCTTTACCAGGGGTGGCCTTGAGCTGGTTGCCTTTACCAGGGGTGGCCTTGAGCTAGTTGCCTTTACCAGGGGTGGCCTTGAGTTGGTTGCCTTTACCAGGGGTGGCCTTGAGCTGGTTGCCTTTACCAGGGGTGGCCTTGAGTTGGTTGCCTTTACCCGGAGGTTGCCTCAATTGCCTTCATTTAATTCTAAATCGCTGAGGGGTCAAACCTCAATTACAGACCTCGTTCATTTATACCAGTTCTTATTTTTTTCTCTTCAGTTAATATAGCGTAGTCAGGGTCTGCTGTAGTGAAACAAGGTCTGCTGTTGAGCCAACGGCATCACTAAAGTGCTCGTAATTCACATCAAGGAATACCTGCACGGGGAGAACATCAACAACGAGGCAATAAAAAATTTGAAAGGTGTACCGTACACTGTAAGTCAACTTTGTTAGAAATAACCTGTTTAGCCTCATTAAAAATAACTTGCTTTTTTCTTGATCGATTTTTTCCATCATGTTGCCCTGATCGGCGAGCAACGTGACTGGAATAAAATTAAAAATAGGTTCTTTGTGAGTCAACTCTGATAAAAATAACCTGTTCAGCTTTATCATAAATAACCTGTTCGACGTTATTAGAAAACACTTGTTTATCCTTATTATAAATAACCTGTTTAGCCTTATTAGAAATAACCTGTTTAGCCTTGTTGGCGCCGTCCATGCTTCTTAAAAGCTAGTTAGAAGAATTATCCCAGCGTACTAATGCTAGGTCAATTCTCTAGGCGCCAGATGCGTGACAATCGACCAGCGTGTAGTTCACTGTTTAATTGTCTTGTTTATTTCTAGGTATAGTTAATTTGATAATACTGAGACATACATTGATGACATGTGCATATTCATTCTTTTTTTGTGTTACCGATTTACTAAGCTTTATTCTTTATCTTTCCAGACACCTCGCAATTCCTCGATATTTTGAAACTTGCCTATGTCATTGCCATTATCATTGCTTGCTATTATTAGTGCTACCGTTGAAAGGACTGTGATGTTTGTTCATGTTCCCTGAAATAAATCATGAGAGCACGCAACGGGCTAGTATCAATTTATTGAACCGTGTGGTAGAGGGAATTCTCTTCCCCTATAATATCGTAGGCCTGAAAGAGAACCTACAAGCCTTATTATAAATAACCTGTTTAGCCTTATTATAAATAACCTGTTTAGCCTTATTATAAATAACCTGTTTAGCCTTATTATAAATAACATGTTTAGCCTTTTTAGAAATAAACTGTTTAACCTTATTATAAATCACATATTTAGCTTTATTAGAAATAACCTGTTTAGCAGTATAAGAAATAATCTGTTTAGCAGTATAAGAAGTAACCTGTTTAGCAGTATATGAAATAACCTGCTTTTTTCCTTATCGATTTTCTCCATCGTGTTGCCTTGATCGGCGAGCAACAGGATTGTTATCGGAAACGAAACAAACTCCCCCATCAGCATGACGGAACGCGGCCGCTTCGTTTCTTGCTCCTCTTTATCCCGCGGCCGCGGCGCCTCGCTTGAAAAATTCCATAGCATTTTTTGCGGCGAACTTCGATGGGTTCGAAAAAATCCGGTATTTTCGGTTTCGGTTTTCGACGGAGGATCAAACTACAGCAATTTGAGTCCGTTCGTTGCCCTCTACATAACTTTCAAAAGAGGTCAATTTTGCTTTGCTAGCAAGTTCAGTAAAAAGTTGATGGCAAAAACCAAAGAAGACATCATGGTTAAAATTTTGTGTGGTTAATACTAAAACGAACGCTTCAGGTCTTGAACTATTAACAGCAAAAACGTTTGTTTTAGTGTTGACGACACACACAATTTGAACAATGTGGACTTCTTTGGCTTTTGCCCTTAACTTTCTACCATACATCTTCATTTTTACATTCCTACATCTATATTTTTTTGGAATGGTGCATGCGGTGATTCAACACACATGAAGGTTGCAGCGCTTCATAATTGAGGCATAATTATCGTTGTTTTCTCTTTTAACTTAGAGCTTCTTTGACCGTTGGACAAAATTTGAGAGTAATATTTTCTTTGAAAATAAAATCTGAAGAGAAATAGAGTGACATATACGGTGCCGCTCTCTGGTGTAATCCATTTGAGATTATCTTGGACATCATGCCGTCCTTTCTGAGCACAATTTTTCTCAAGTGCAATTCAGTTGAGATAAAATACCATACAATCTTTCCCGAACATAATTTCTCAAAAGCTTGAAAGAAATTACGCGTACATTTGTGTTGTGATGTGCAAAGGAATGAGAGCGACAAAATTGGTAACGCCGATGCAGGAGTAGAAGAGTAGACTTTTCATAAGACCGGTATAATAATTAGTAAGAAAGTGAGAGATTTCTCAGTCCTGTCGCTCATGTCGATGCTTTAGAAGTGTAGACTTTTCATAAAACCTGTAAACTACTTACTAACAAAACGAGAGATTTCCCAGCCCTGTCGGTTCTGGGCGCTCACTGCATTCGATACGGAGATGCGCCAGTGCATCTCCAATTGGTTTTGTTTTTGTGGAAGGAATTAACACTTTGACTGCGACGTGAACCACCGGTGGTACACGGGTGAGATTTTCAAAATGCTGCTGACCGACCAGTAGTCACAAACTCAATTTTCATGAATACTTAATCAAAACTAAATGAAAACATGATCCAGTTAATGTTTGTTCTTCCAAAATAACTAACTACAATTGACTTTGAATTTGAGTTAGAAGTTGGACACATATATACATATATTCAAGTATTATATGTCTATAAATTTTATATACATCCAAATGTTATATAATCTCAATATTTGCGCATTTACGAAAACATTAACGTCAACTTAAAGGCACATTGAACGTATTAATAAGCCATCACGGCGTATGGAAACTCATGCATGGCGTACGAGAATTAAAAAGCCTTGAAATATCAGAGGCAAAAATTTCTTCGGCATGGCATACTAAATCGAAATAATCATAAGCTAACTACAAAAATTCAATTATTAGACACAGTGTCTTACCTGCGCATCGTTGTCCGTTAGGATTTTGTACAACACAATGAATACCGGGAGACGTATCACGGATACGAGACAGTCATTTAACACGAGACAACTCAAGTCAATTCTTTTCCTCTCTAAAAAGTGTAACAATATAATTGCACGGTGATAGTTTACATCGTAAGCTAAAATCAATTGTGAAAAGGCAGTGAAACAATTGAAATGCTCATCATTTATACCGGTGTGAAAATGAGCAATTTAGCAAGTGTCGCGCATGCGTCCCAATATATGTACAGTCAATGTGTTCAATTAAGACGCTTAAAAATCTTCTGGAACAAAGTCAGCTTTCGAGGCCATAGGCACCGCCGTCGGGAATAGGTGAGCTTTTGGATCGGTTCGTTAACACACGTAAACATTCCTGCAGCTAAACAAATATGTCATTAAAATATCGTTCCGGACGGCTTGAAGCAGCGCACATCTCTTGAAAAAACATACAGCCACAAGTGGAGTAAGTAATTATTATTATCCCCTAATCCTTTATGTGAATCGATTTACTGTTAAAAGGCTAAAGGCTAAAGTAAGTGGGACAAAAATATATCAGTCCGTTCACGCTGTGACTACCGCGGTAGAGGAAACAAGGGAGAGTCATTTCTATGGGAATATACCTCTTCTTGTTCGGCTAGCCAATAGAACGGCTTCATTTCATATAAACTTTATGACATCACCGTTGCGACATGTCGTTAGGCCAATAGCGGATCCAGATTTGGGGGTAGCAGTGTTGCCAAATGCAATATGAGTGCTGCTATTGGTTATTTGCCATGACGTCAGCATTGCCACACGGTCGACGAAGAAAGAGTAGTTTGACCCTACCTTGTTTCTTCTATCGTGATGACTGCTCACGCACACACAGTACTACTTACCTGAGCCGGTGGTCGTGAGGAACAGACGCCGCGGCCTCGTGGGGCTTGGGAACGCCTTTGGGAATGGCGCCCGTGTGCGGCAAGACGAGCGAAGCTCCCCAGCAGGATATCCCAGAGGGCGTCTCGGGGAGGAAGAACCTGGGGAGGTTCCCCTGGCACTGGGGAGTTAATTCGTCATCCCTACTCTGAGACGAGTTTTCGTATCTGTGATACCTTGATCCGTCATCCAAACTTTGGGACAGGCTTTCGTATCCGTGATACCTTGATCCGTCATCCATACTCTGGGACGAGTTTTCGTATCTGTGATACCTTGATCGGTCATCCACACTTTGGGACAGGCTTTCGTATCCGTGATACCTTGAAGGATAAAACTCTGTAGGATCGGGATTGAAATCCCCACCAGCACTGTAAGGAGATTTTAATCTCGGCAGCTCTGGGCACTGCGCCAGCACTGCACTGTGCCCAGAGCTGCCGGTGCTCTGGGCAGTGAAGTCCGTGCAGTGACTCTGGGGAACACTCGGGTCAACACTCCTCCACACACCTGGCGCTTCCACATCCCGGGTGGAAAAAAATCCACTTCCGTGTCGGAAGATACATTGTTCTTTGACGTGTTCTTGGGAACTCTGCGCGTGTTCTTTGACGTGTTCATGGGAACTCTGCGCGTGTTCTTTGACGAGTCCTTGGGATGTATGCACGTGTTCTTTGACGTGTTTTGGGGATGTATGCGAGTGTTCTTTGACGTGTTCTTGGGATGTATGCGCGTGTTCTTTGACGTGTTTTAGGGAAGTATGGGCGTGTTCTTTGACGTGTTCTTGGGATGTTTGCGCGTGTTCTTTGACGTGTTCTAGGGATGTATGGGCGTGTTCTTTGACGTGTTCTTGGGATGTATGCGCGTGTTCTTTGACGTGTTCTTGGGATGTATGCGCGTGTTCTTTGACGTGTTTTAGGGATGTATGGGCGTGTTCTTTGACGTGTTCTTGGGATGTTTGCGCGTGTTCTTTGACGTGTTCTAGGGATGTATGCATGTTTTCACAGCCACGCTCTGACATCCCGTAGAAGCAGCACGTCGGCGTCGTCAGGTTGGGTTGACCGATGTGCGGGCAATACGGTTGCCCGCGGTCCAACGGGCAAACATCGACGGTGTTCAGGCAAAATAAGCTTCTTGCCCGGGTGTGGAATGTTGATGAGATGTCGTGAGGCTTTTGAGTGTTTCAAGTGCTCCCTAAGTTGACGATAGGACTGGTGAGGAGAAACAAGTTGCCTACACGAAGTATCTAGTCAATTTGTAGAAGTAATTTACTGTTGCAAACACGATTCGAATACTGAACATAACATTATTCACCGTATATTTACGGAACATTTTCGAATTCTGAACATTAAACTAGACTGATATTTTAAGGGTATCTCCAGTTTTCACATAACACTCTCAGGAGAAAATCACTTTTCATATACTGATGCTAAATTACTGTTAAAAATGCTATTGAGAATCACGGCAACTTTTTACTCGAACTGAAACCTGAACTGATAGCTGAACTTGACTTGTACTGCACGCAGGTTCGTCTCATTCTTGGCTTCTGAAATGAAAAAGAAACACTTTTGTTATTAGAGCTAATATGTTCTTACGAAAGAAGAGAGAACATTTAATATTTTATATCGTACAATAATATTTTCATAACAAGATATAAAATACAAGAAATAAATAACAATGAAACAGAATTTTGTTTGGAAGGAAAAAAATTTTCGTACTCACATTCTTCCAGAGGTTGAACTTAATAAAATGAATAAATAAAAAATATCTGTGTTACTATTGTGATCACTTTCATGCTTATTCAAGATATACATTTTCTTTTGATGCCCTAAAAATGATTAAGTTGGTACATAACGTATGTTATTAAGCTGCATGATTCGCTAGAGTATTGTAAAAATATTTTTATCTCTGCAAGTTATTGCTTTGAAGCAGAATAGAGTACAGCAGTACAAATGGAAGAAACTCATAGAAGTAGTAACAAGATCTCTCTCAATTCTAATACATCACAACTTGAACTTTTCACACAAGATAGAAAACTCAAAAACCATCCCATAGCTTTCTACCCGTCCTATAGCCTTCCACCCATCCTATAGCCTTCCTCCCATCCTGTAGCCTTCCTCCCATCCTGTAGCCTTTCACCCATCCTTTAGCCATCCACCCATCCTATAGCCTTCCACCCATCCTATAGCCTTCCTCCCATCCTTTAGCCATCTACCCATCCTATAGCTTTCTACCCGTCCTATAGCCTTCCTCCCATCCTGTAGCCTTCCTCCCATCCTGTAGCCTTTCACCCATCCTTTAGCCATCCACCCATCCTATAGCCTTCCTCCCATCCTGTAGCCTTTCACCCATCCTTTAGCCATCCACCCATCCTATAGCCTTCCACCCATCCTATAGCCTTCCTCCCATCCTGTAGCCTTCCTCCCATCCTGTAGCCTTTCACCCATCCTTTAGCCATCCACCCATCCTATAGCCTTCCACCCATCCTATAGCCTTCCACCCATCCTTTAGCCATCTACCCATCCTATAGCCTTCCACCCATCCTATAGCCTTCCACCCATCCTATAGCCTTCCACCCATCCTATAGCCTTCCACCCATCCTATAGCCTTCCACCCATCCTATAGCCTTCCACCCATCCTATAGCCTTCCACCTATCCTATAGCCTTCCACCCATCCTATAGCCTTCCACCCATCCTATAGCCTTCCACCCATCCTATAGCCTTCCACCCATCCTATAGCCTTCCACCCATCCTATAGCCTTCCACCCATCCTATAGCCTTCCACCCATCCTATAGCCTTCCACCCATCCTATAGCCTTCCACCCATCCTATAGTCTTCCACCCATCCTACAGCCTTCCACCCATCCTATAGCCTTCCACCCATCCTATAGCCTTCCACCCATCCTATAGCCTTCCACCCATCCTTTAGCCATCTACCCATCCTATAGCCTTCCACCCATCCTGTAGTCTTCCACCCATCCTATAGCCTTCCACCCATCCTATAGCCTTCCACCCATCCTTTAGCCATCCACCAATCCTATAGCCTTCCACCCATCCTTTAGCCTTCCACCCATCCTATAGCCTTCCACCCATCCTATAGCCTTCCACCCATCCTTTAGCCATCCACCAATCCTATAGCCTTCCACCCATCCTATAGCCTTCCACCCATCCTATAGCCTTCCACCCATCCTATAGCCTTCCACCCATCCTTTAGCCATCTACCCATCCTATAGCTTTCCACCCATCCTGTAGTCTTCCACCCATCCTATAGCCTTCCACCCATCCTGTAGCCTTCCACCCATCCTATAACCTTCCACCCATCCTATAGCCTTCCATCCATCCTATAGCCTTCCACCCATCCTATAGCCTTCCATCCATCCTATAGCCTTCCACCCATCCTATAGCCTTCCACCCATCCTATAGCCTTCCACCCATCCTATAGCCTTCCACCCATCCTATAGCCTTCCACCCATCCTATAGCCTTCCACCCATCCTATAGCCTTCCACCCATCCTATAGCCTTCCACCCATCCTATAGTCTTCCACCCATCCTATAGCCTTCCACCCATCCTATAGCCTTCCACCCATCCTATAGCCTTCCACCCATCCTATAGCCTTCCACCCATCCTTTAGCCATCTACCCATCCTATAGCCTTCCACCCATCCTGTAGTCTTCCACCCATCCTATAGCCTTCCACCCATCCTATAGCCTTCCACCCATCCTTTAGCCATCCACCAATCCTATAGCCTTCCACCCATCCTTTAGCCTTCCACCCATCCTATAGCCTTCCACCCATCCTATAGCCTTCCACCCATCCTTTAGCCATCCACCAATCCTATAGCCTTCCACCCATCCTATAGCCTTCCACCCATCCTATAGCCTTCCACCCATCCTATAGCCTTCCACCCATCCTTTAGCCATCTACCCATCCTATAGCTTTCCACCCATCCTGTAGTCTTCCACCCATCCTATAGCCTTCCACCCATCCTGTAGCCTTCCACCCATCCTATAACCTTCCACCCATCCTATAGCCTTCCATCCATCCTATAGCCTTCCACCCATCCTATAGCCTTCCATCCATCCTATAGCCTTCCACCCATCCTATAGCCTTCCACCCATCCTATAGCCTTCCACCCATCCTATAGCCTTCCACCCATCCTATAGCCTTCCACCCATCCTATAGCCTTCCACCCATCCTATAGCCTTCCACCCATCCTATAGCCTTCCACCCATCCTATAGCCTTCTACCCATCCTATAGCCTTCCACCCATCCTATAGCCTTCCACCCATCCTATAGCCTTCCACCCATCCTATAGCCTTCCACCCATCCTATAGCCTTCCACCCATCCTATAGCCTTCCACCCATCCTATAGCCTTCCACCCATCCTATAGTCTTCCACCCATCCTATAGCCTTCCACCCATCCTATAGCCTTCCACCCATCCTATAGCCTTCCACCCATCCTATAGCCTTCCACCCATCCTATAGCCTTCCACCCATCCTATAGCTTTCCACCCATCCTTTAGCCATCTACCCATCCTATAGCCTTCCACCCATCCTGTAGTCTTCCACCCATCCTATAGCCTTCCACCCATCCTATAGCCTTCCACCCATCCTTTAGCCATCCACCAATCCTATAGCCTTCCACCCATCCTTTAGCCTTCCACCCATCCTATAGCCTTCCACCCATCCTATAGCCTTCCACCCATCCTTTAGCCATCCACCAATCCTATAGCCTTCCACCCATCCTATAGCCTTCCACCCATCCTATAGCCTTCCACCCGTCCTATAGCCTTCCACCCATCCTTTAGCCATCTACCCATCCTATAGCTTTCCACCCATCCTGTAGTCTTCCACCCATCCTATAGCCTTTCACCCATCCTGTAGCCTTCCACCCATCCTATAACCTTCCACCCATCCTATAGCCTTCCATCCATCCTATAGCCTTCCACCCATCCTATAGCCTTCCATCCATCCTATAGCCTTCCACCCATCCTATAGCCTTCCACCCATCCTATAGCCTTCCACCCATCCTATAGCCTTCCACCCATCCTATAGCCTTCCACCCATCCTATAGCCTTCCACCCATCCTATAGCCTTCCACCCATCCTATAGCCTTCCACCCATCCTATAGCCTTCCACCCATCCTATAGCCTTCCACCCATCCTATAGTCTTCCACCCATCCTATAGCCTTCCACCATCCTATAGCCTTCCACCCATCCTATAGCCTTCCACCCATCCTATAGCCTTCCACCCATCCTATAGCCTTCCACCCATCCTATAGCCTTCCACCCATCCTTTAGCCATCTACCCATCCTATAGCCTTCCACCCATCCTGTAGTCTTCCACCCATCCTATAGCCTTCCACCCATCCTATAGCCTTCCACCCATCCTTTAGCCATCCACCAATCCTATAGCCTTCCACCCATCCTTTAGCCTTCCACCCATCCTATAGCCTTCCACCCATCCTATAGCCTTCCACCCATCCTTTAGCCATCTACCCATCCTATAGCTTTCCATCCATCCTGTAGTCTTCCACCCATCCTATAGCCTTCCACCCATCCTATAGCCTTCCACCCATCCTATAGCCTTCCACCCATCCTATAGCCTTCCACCCATCCTATAGCCTTCCACCCATCCTTTAGCCATCCACCAATCCTATAGCCTTCCACCCATCCTATAGCCTTCCACCCATCCTATAGCCTTCCACCCATCCTATAGCCTTCCACCCATCCTATAGCCTTCCACCCATCCTATAGCCTTCCTTCAACCCCATAGCTTCCACCCACTCCCATGTACAGTCACCCATCCTTCTCACAGCCTTCAATCATTACCCTTCAACCTTCAATCCCTAGCCTGTAGCGCGTCACTTTCAATTTCAATCCCAGCGACCGAAGCATTTTCCATGACGACGCTGACCTCAGCTCCTCTTGCCATGCGCCGGAAAAATAGAAGAAATAAAAATTTTATCTTAGAAAGAAAAATAAAAAAAACTGAGAAGCATCAGCCCTGGCGATGTGACGGCCTTTGTCTGGCTGAAGATTTGTAAATGGAAATGTCCCTTGAGAGGAGTTGCAGGTGGAGTGCAGGTGTGGTGCAGGTGTGGTGCAGGTGTGGTGCAGGTGGTGTGCAGGTGTGGTGCAGGTGTGGTGCAGGTGTGGTGCAGGTGTGGTGCAGGTGGTGTGCAGGTGGTGTGCAGGTGTGGTGCAGGTGTGGTGCAGGTGTGGTGCAGGTGTGGTGCAGGTGGTGTGCAGGTGTGGTGCAGGTGTGGTGCAGGTGTGGTGCAGGTGTGGTGCAGGTGTGGTGCAGGTGTGGTGCAGGTGTGGTGCAGGTGGTGTGCAGGTGTGGTGCAGGTGTGGTGCAGGTGGTGTGCAGGTGTGGTGCAGGTGTGGTGCAGGTGTGGGGTGCAGGTGTGGGGTGCAGGTGTGGTGCACGTGTGGTGCAGGTGTGGTGCAGGTGTGGTGCAGGTGTGGGGTGCAGGTGTGGGGTGCAGGTGTGGTGCACGTGTGGTGCAGGTGTGGTGCAGGTGTGGTGCAGGTGTGGTGCAGGTGTGGTGCAGGTGGTGTGCATGTGTGGTGCAGGTGTGGTGCAGGTGGTGTGCATGTGTGGTGCAGGTGTGGTGCAAGTGTGGTGCAGGTGTGGGGTGCAGGTGTGGGGTGCAGGTGTGGTGCAGGTGTGGTGCAGGTGTGGTGCAGGTGTGGTGCAGGTGTGGGGTGCAGGTGTGGGGTGCAGGTGTGGTGCAGGTGTGGTGCAGGTGTGGTGCAGGTGTGGTGCAGGTGTGGTGCAAGTGTGGTGCAGGTGTGGGGTGCAGGTGTGGGGTGTAGGTGTGGTGCAGGTGTGGTGCAGGTGGTGTGCATGTGTGGTGCAGGTGTGGTGCAGGTGGTGTGCATGTGTGGTGCAGGTGTGGTGCAAGTGTGGTGCAGGTGTGGGGTGCAGGTGTGGGGTGCAGGTGTGGTGCAGGTGTGGTGCAGGTGTGGTGCAGGTGTGGTGCAGGTGTGGGGTGCAGGTGTGGGGTGCAGGTGTGGTGCAGGTGTGGTGCAGGTGTGGTGCAGGTGGTGTGCAGGTGTGGTGCAGGTGTGGTGCAGGTGGGGGGTGCAGGTGTGGGGTGCAGGTGTGGTGCAGGTGTGGTGCAGGTGTGATGCAGGTGTGGTGCAGGTGGTGTGCAGGTGTGGTGCAGGTATGGTGCAGGTGTGGGGTGCAGGTGTGGGGTGCAGGTGTGGTGCACGTGTGGTGCAGGTGTGGTGCAGGTGTGGTGCAGGTGTGGGGTGCAGGTGTGGGGTGCAGGTGTGGTGCAGGTGTGGTGCAGGTGTGGGGTGCAGGTGTGGGGTGCAGGTGTGGGGTGCAGGTGTGGGGTGCAGGTGTGGGGTGCAGGTGTGGGGTGCAGGTGTGGGATGCAGGTGTGGGGTGCAGGGTGTGGGGTGCAGGTGTGGGGTGCAGGATGTGGGGTGCAGGTGTGGGGTGCAGGGTGTGTGGTGCAGGTGTGGGTTGCTGGGTGTGGGGTGCTGGGTGTGGGGTGCAGGTGTGGGGTGCAGGTGTGGGGTGCAGGTGTGGGGTGCAGGTGTGGGGTGCAGGTGTGGTGCAGGTGTGGGGTGCAGGTGTGGGGTGCAGGTGTGGGGTGCAGGTGTGGGGTGCAGGTGTGGGGTGCAGGTGTGGGTGCAGGTGTGGGGTGCAGGTGTGGGGTGCAGGTGGGGTGCAGGTGAAGTGCAGGTGGGGTGCAGGTGGGGTGCAGGTGGGGTGCAGGTGGGGTGCCGGTGGGGTACAGTTGGGGTACAGGTGGGGTGCACGTGGAACGCAGGTGGGGTGCAGGTGGGGTGCAGGTGGGGTGCAGGTGGGGTGCAGATGAAGTGCAGGTGGGGCGCCGGTGGGGTACAGTTGGGGTGAAGATGGGGTGCAGGTGGGGTGCCGGTGGGGTGCAGGTGGGGTGAAGTGGGGTGCAGGTGGGGTGCCGGTGGGGTTCAGGTGGGGTGCAGGTGGGGTGCAGGTGCGGTGCAGGTGGGGTGCAGGTGGGGTGCAGGTGGGATGCAGGTGGGGTGCCAGTGGGGTACAGTTGGTGTGCAGGTTGGGTGCAGGTGGGATGCAGGTGGGGTGCAGGTGGGGTGCAGGTGGGGTGCAGGCGGGGTTCCGGTGGGGTGCCGGTGGGGTGCCGGTGGGGTGCCGGTGGGGTGCAGGTGGGGTTCAGGTGGGGTGCCGGTGGGGTGCAGTAGTGGGGTGCAGGTGGGGTGCTGAAGTGGGGTGCAGGTGTGGTGCATGTGGGTTGCAGGTGGGGTGCCGGTGGGGTACAGTTGGGGTGCAGGAGGGGTTCAGGTGGGGTGCCGGTGGGGTGCAGAAGTGGGGTGCAGGTGGGGTGCAGGTGGGGTTCAGGTGGGGTGCCGGTGGGGTGCAGAAGTGGGGTGCAGGTGGGGTGCCGGTGGGGTGCAGAAGTGGGGTGCAGGTGGGGTGCAGGTGGGGTGCAGGTGGGGTGCAGAAGTGGGGTGCAGGTGGGGTGCAGGTGGGGTGCAGGGGTAGTGAAAGCCTGTAACTAACTTGATAAGTCACCAAACTGCAATTCTTTCATTAATGGAGAGCCTTGCGTCTTTTATGCGCCTGATAAAGTTTGTGGCGGGTGTTGGGTGAACTGCTGCGGGATACACTCATGGAGTCCTTCGTTTGGTTGACATCCTTCTTTAATAACATGCACACGCACACACACGCACACACGCACGCACACACCCAAACACACACGCACACAAAAGAGTCATTACGGAACGTACCGGTAGTATTCCCTTGAGAATGTTAACAGATTTTTGATAACTTTGCTTCAATTATTGTGTTATTAGTTCGTTTAACTTTGCGCCTCACTGAGGGACAAAATTTGAAAAAATTTTTTTTTCCAGAACTGGAGTGAAAACTCTGTTTTTCTAGGTGACGCAGCAACGCTGTTTCAGTTTTTGGCAAGCAGCAACCACCTGTTCTGAAGGAACTTCGGGATGCTCATATTTCGCTTAAAGCATAAAAACAATAGCCCGTGGAACAAACATTTCTGTACGTCGATTTTCAGCAACGCGAAAATAAAGCTCCTTGCAGCGTTTGTGCAGCAGCTGATGCAGGTATCGAGGCAGGGCGATGCGGTATCTTGGATACTGGATGACCGAGCTCATCCATCTCGCGGGGGATATGAATCCCATATTATTCTCCTATGCTAATTTACGTTAAGTTGCTTGCGTTAAATACTGTTTCGTTAAATTTTTTGCTTCCTTAAATTTTGTTATTGCGTTATTTTTTGTTACGTTAAAATTTTTGTTACGTTAAATTTTTTGTTACGTTAAATTTTTTGTTACGTTAAATTTTTTGTTACGTTAAATTTTTTGTTACGTTAAATTTTTTGTTACGTTAATTTTTTTGTTGCGTTAAATTTTTTGTTACGTTAAATTTTTCTCACGTTAACTTTCTACGTTCAAATATTTGAAAAACCCACTGATACTTTTTGCATCATCTTCCCTTTGGCGAGGTAGAGAAACACAACGCTCTTTGGTAACTTACGGTTTTTGCTATGTATCTAAAAATAATTTTTTTGCGATTCGTGTGAGCCAAACACTGTGTGTAGACTAGAGATTTATTATTGACGTGTTATTTATTTAGGGATTTAGCAGGTCAAATTTAAATCAACCTTAAGATACAGCTATATATGGCCAATCAATATATTATATGCTGTATAATAAAACGCGAAGTGTCTGCTTAAATTCATAAATAAATAAATTTATTTTTAAAGCGTAGTTTCTCCAATGTTATTACGATGAGAATCTCATTGAACACATTCTCCGTCCGTCTCTCTTTCACGCTCTTTAAGGAAACTTAATGACCGTATCTGTGATACGAGTTTCACCAGTGCACAAGTACAAGAATATTTTAATCTCGAGTACTGTTGGGACGGATGTATTTGTTGGGCATCCACACCTGCCAGATTCATCTAAAGAAACTATAAGCCCCGTTATTTCTAACGGGTCGTGTATACTAATAAATAACAAAACCACATTTCTGAGCATGCACTGCATTTTGAAAGACTTGGAAGCCCAACAAGTGTCCTTGAACGCAATCATCGGACCAGACAGAGCTGCAGGGGTAGCGGCTAAATTAAGCAAAGCAGGTTTTCATGACGATGAAGTCGATTAAAGCTCAGATTTTCCAGTCTGATCACAGACATTCGCTGACACTTCACATCCTCCAGCAAAGTGCTGACGTCAGGGGAGCGTAACAGAAGATTACTCATTACCCGCGCTTGTAACGCACATCTATATTACTGATATCGAAGTATCCTCGACACGCTAACTTAAATCAAATTATTATTATTGACTGAAATTCCTGATATCAAAGTATCCTGGAGTCGCTAACTTTAATCGGATTATTTGTGACCCAAATTACAGATATCAAAGTATCCTTTAGAGTGAAAGTTTAGACGCTAACTTTAATCGGTTATTCGTGGCCCAAATTACTGATCTCGAAGTATCCTGGATACACTAACTTTAATCGCATTATTATTGACACAAATTACAGATATCAAAGTATCCAGGATACGCTAACTTTAATCGGATAAATATTGGCCCAAATTACAGATATCGAAGTATCCTGGATACGCCTGCTTTAATCGCATTATCATTGACTGATGACACCGGGATCAGCGTAAGTTTGAGCCATCCTGCTATTAAATTGGATTACAAGTACGCAAATTTCAATTTAGCTCGCCCACCCGGCCGTGTGAAAGCGGTGGTGGCGCAACACGGACTCCGGCGCATGAGGATCAAATAACACGCTTGAGTTGCGTCCAAATTCGATGCAGGAAATGACGTGACTTCGCTGCCATCGGCGTAATGCATCGGCAGCAGTGAGTGATTCTGGATCTCTGCAGGATTCTGAGCAGTGGATCTGTTGGATACCGTCTTTGCAGTGATGTGGATCTGTGCAATACCTTTTTATCAGGGGATTATATCTGTGGAATACATATGTGAAATGTATCTGTGGAATACATCTTTGATATATATCTGTGGAATACATCTGTGATAAATATCTTTGGTATCCATATATATGAAATATATCTGTGAAATATACCTGTGAAATACAAGTGTATTTCACGTCATTTTCAGAGGAGTATTTCGCTTCTAAATTTTTAACTTACGGAGCCGCTTTAGCGACTATGATGAGCAATTTCCTTCGTCTTCTAAGACGTAGTGAGCTGGACAAAAAATTTATTTCGCATGACTTAATTGATCTGGCGGAAGTTCTCGCTGGATTGCGTTCAGGTGAGGGAGTTCGAGCGAATTAACGCACGCTTTACGCTCGCATTTCGTTCACTAAAAACTCCCCTCGCGTACACAAAGCGCTGACCACTCGATTACGCAAGAATGCCCCTCGTGCCGCCACTCATTACGGAGAGTGGCGTAACTCATGATGCAGGGCTACAGCGGTGTGTGTACGCCCGTATACATCAGTATACACCAGTGTACACCAGTATACCTCAGTATACACCAGTGTACTCCAGTATACTCCAGTATACGCAAGGATATATCAGTTTACACCAGTGTACACCAGTCTACACGAGGATACACCAATATACGCCAATATACGTCAGGATATACCAGTATACACCAGTATACGCCAGTATACACCAGGATATATCAGTATACACCAGTGTACACCAGTGTACACCAGGATACACCAATATACGCCAGTATACGCCAGGATACAATAGGATACACCAGTATACACCAGTGAACACCAGTATACAGTATCAGGGATACCAATACTTCCAGTGACAGTACGCGCAATTCCAGCATCCGGGATGATTGTACCCGTGAATCCAGATTCCCTGAATGAGTACCCGATTTCATTGATGGATCGCATTGGTGTCTCAGTGACAGATTTGCCTCGCGCTGCATTAATTAGAATTTATTTGTTCACATGCAGTGCTGTATAAGCAAGTGTTAGCAGATATTCGATCTACAACTCTAGTGGAGCTCTGCGTGGGACTTCCCAGTGATCTGTACCACGTGCTTGTGTTCTGTATTGATGTACGTCGATGTTTTGCCGTTTGCAAGGTCAAGCAATAGCAAGGATAGCCACTTCCAAAATATACATTATTTCTTAGCGAATTTACGACGTCTGGACAACTAACAGGATCATGTATGGACTTTATTGTGTCCTGTGTGTTGTGAGAAGGTGGTCCGCATATCCAATTCTCTAATGAAACGGTTCTCCACACACCCTACGGATACATTCTATGTATAAGATGGTGTTTCACAGATCAGATACATTCCACAGATAAAAAGGTATTTCAAAGATCCACCTCACAACAAAGAAAGTATGTACTGCAAGTACTACAAGTTACAAGTGTGCTCGTGTTACCTTGCTACAATTGTGCTCTTGTTACCTTGCTACAAGTGTGCTCTTGTTACCTTGTTACAAGTGTGCTCTTGTTACCTTGCTACAAGTGTGCTCTTGTTACCTTGCTACAAGTGTGGCCTTGTTGCCTAGCTGCATGTGTGCTCTTGTTGCCTTGCCTACAAGTATGCTCTTGTTACCTTGCTACAAGTGTGCTCTTGTTACCTTGCTACAAGTGTGTTCTTGTTGCCTTGCTACAAGTGTGCTCTTGTTACCTAGCTACAAGTGTGCTCTTGTTACCTAGCTACAAGTGTGCTCTTGCTACCTTGCTGCAAGTACGCTCCTTTGTCCTCCTTCAAGCGTGCTCTTGTAGCATTGTTGCAGTTTTGTTGTTGTCTTCCCCCTCCCCCCTCCCCCCTCTCCCCCCTCCCCCCCTCTCCCCCCCACACACAAAACACAAAGCACACACACAATGGCCCGCTTGAACGCCTCAATTATGCTCCAAACTTCCGAGTCGAAACTTTGAAGATTTCTTGTTCTGCGCTGCGCTGGGTCTCGAGTGCGACTTGCTTCGAGGACGACCTCGAGCGCGTTATTGGAGGCTTGAAATGAGTGTGGCAGCCTTGAAGTTTTGATTCTCTTGTTGTTTGTGGAGATTATTTTGTGAGTAGTTTGAGTGTTTAGTTTGTGTTATTTTGTTTGTGTTATTTTGTTTGTATATTTTGTGTGCAGCTTATGTCGTTTAGCTTGTGTCGCTTGTGTGTGTAGTATGTTTCATTTAGTTTGTGCAGTTTGTGTGTACATGTAGTTTGTGTCATTTAGTTTGTGTAGTTTGCGCCCGTGTGAGCTTCGATGCAATGTTTCGAACCCAGAGCTGAGACGATGTTTCCTTTTCTTCTTATCTGTTATCCTCAAAACAGCAACGGTGCAAAATAAAATAGGCATAAGCGAGTCTCATTAACTTGTTTTATTGATCTAGAATGTGTCTTAGCTACATGGTTTGACCGCCGTTTTATTCATGAAAGAAAAAGTGAATGATGTTCAATGGCAGCCCAGTATCTCCCTGAGCCACAGTTATTCTCAGCCCCACCGCCTACGGACAAGTAAATAAGTTGTTGAGTCATTCTCTTTCTGAAATGTCTATACTTTTTTTACAATATATAGTTTTTCCCAAAAAAATTATGGGGATGAAATCTGTATAAAACTGAATTAACAAATGCTATGAGATCACCTGACAACAATTCTCCTGATATTGACGTGGCTTATCAAAAAAGAACAATTTGAAGAAAATGAAAGGACGTTTTATTCCAACCAAACCTGATACACATCACCTTGTACATTGGTGTCTCAAATGCTTCATAACTAACACCAAGACGCAGTGACGGTTACCCTCGGTCAAGCCGGTACCCATAAAAGTACTACATAATCATTTAGGGAGCACTAATATCCTAATAATCATCATAACCCTAAAAATTACTTGGATAATAATGATATTAATCATTTGAATAATAATCCTTATAAACATAAATGCTGTTGCAGAAACGAATGACCATTTCTTGTGTTAAACTCAGACATACAGGTTCTCTCAGAAATTATTCAGTTCTTTTCCTGCATGGTATCACCCTGCATGGTTTTATCCAGCATGGTATCACCCTGCATGGTTTTATCCTGCATGGTATCACCCTGCATGGTTTTATCCTGCATGGTATCACCCTGCATGGTTTTATCCTGCATGGTATCACCCTGCATGGTTTTATCCTGCATGGTATCACCCTGCATGGTTTTATCCTGCATGGTATCACCCTGCATGGTTTTATCCTGCATGGTATCACCCTGCATGGTTTTATCCTGCATGGTATCACCCTGCATGGTTTTATCCTGCATGGTATCACCCTGCATGGTTTTATCCTGCATGGTATCACCCTGCATGGTTTTATCCTGCATGGTATCACCCTGCATGGTTTTATCCTGCATGGTATCACCCTGCATGGTTTTATCATGCATGGTATCACCCTGCATGGTTTTATCCTGCATGGTATCACCCTGCATGGTTTTATCATGCATGGTATCACCCTGCATGGTTTTATCATGCATGGTATCACCCTGCATGGTTTTATCATGCATGGTATCACCCTGCATGGTTTTATCATGCACGGTAATACGGCACACGAACAAACCAGCCCGTGTCTAGACCCACGTTTGATGGTACACAAGTGCAACTCTCCGCTCGATGCCCCTGCCTCATAATGGACACTTGTCCAGGCCATTGTTCTGGGCTGTGCTGGAACACTTCGCCGTACATCTGTTGTGTGTGTCTTCTTCCTTCTCCCCAACCTCCCCAACCAATCTTTTCACTCCCCCAATCAACCTCCCCAACCTCCCCAACCAATCTTTTCACTCCCCCAATCAACCTCCCCAACCTCCCCAACCAATCTTTTCACTCCCCCAATCAACCTCCCCAACCTCCCCAACCTCCCCAACCTCCCCAACCTCCCCAACCAATCTGTTCACTCCCCCAATCAACCTCCCCAACCTCCCCAACCAAATTTTCCCTCCCCAACCTCCCCAACCTCCCCCCATCCTCAACCGTCACGCTGTACATCAGTTCTGTGTATCTTCCTTTTCCCCAGCCGGCACGCAGCAGCCGCCATTGTCTCCGTGATAGCGGCCATCCGTCTTGCCTGCGCAGTCGTTGCGAGCGCGACCCGGCGCCAGAAAAACACATTTGCATTTATACTGCAAATCGAGCAGCCGCTCCGCTTGTCTGCTACAGTGCATTAACACGAGCCTCTACAACTGCTAACCCTGCAGCAGTTACAGCTGCAACACGAGCCTCTACAGCAGCTAACCCTGCAGCAGTTACAGCTGCAACACGAGCCTATACAGCTGCTAACCCTGCAGCAGTTACAGCTGCACCACGAGCCTCTACAGCTGCTAACCCTGCAGCAGTTACAGCTGCAACATGAGCCTATACAACTGCTAACCCTGCAGCAGTTACAGCTGCAACACGAGCCTATACAACTGCTAACCCTGCAGCAGTTACAGCTGCAACACGAGCCTCTACAGCTGCTAACCCTGCAGCAGTTACAGCTGCAACACGAGCCTATACAACTGCTAACCCTGCAGCAGTTACAGCTGCAACACGAGCCTCTACAGCAGCTAACCCTGTAGCAGTTACAGCTGCAACACGAGCCTATACAGCTGCTAACCCTGCAGCAGTTACAGCTGCAACACGAGCCTCAACAGCTGCTAACCCTGCAGCAGTTACAGCTGCAACACGAGCCTATACAACTGCTAACCCTGCAGCAGTTACAGCTGCAACACGAGGCTCTAGGGCTGCTAACCCTGCAGCAGTTACAGCTGCAACACGAGCCTATACAACTGCTAACCCTGCAGCAGTTACAGCTGCAACACGAGGCTCTAGGGCTGATAACCCTGCAGCAGTTACAGTTGAAACACGAGCCTATACAGCTGCTAACCCTGCAGCAGTTACAGCTGCAACATGAGCCTATACAACTGCTAACCCTGCAGCAGTTACAGCTGCAACACGAGCCTATACAACTGCTAACCCTGCAGCAGTTACAGCTGCAACACGAGCCTCTACAGCTGCTAACCCTGCAGCAGTTACAGCTGCAACACGAGCCTATACAACTGCTAACCCTGCAGCAGTTACAGCTGCAACACGAGCCTCTACAGCAGCTAACCCTGTAGCAGTTACAGCTGCAACACGAGCCTATACAGCTGCTAACCCTGCAGCAGTTACAGCTGCAACACGAGCCTCAACAGCTGCTAACCCTGCAGCAGTTACAGCTGCAACACGAGCCTATACAACTGCTAACCCTGCAGCAGTTACAGCTGCAACACGAGGCTCTAGGGCTGCTAACCCTGCAGCAGTTACAGCTGCAACACGAGCCTATACAACTGCTAACCCTGCAGCAGTTACAGCTGCAACACGAGCCTCTAGGGCTGATAACCCTGCAGCAGTTACAGCTGAAACACGAGCCTATACAGCTGCTAACCCTGCAGCAGTTACAGCTGCAACACGAACCTCTACAACTGCTAATCCTGCAGCAGTTACAGCTGCAACACGAGCCTCTACAACTGCTAACCCTGCAGCAGTTACAGCTACAACACGAGCCTATACAGCTGCTAAACCTTCAGCCGTTACAGCTGCAACACGAGCCTCTACAGCTGCTAACAATACTGCAGTTACAGCTGCAACACGAGCCTCTACAGCTGCTAACCCTGCAGCAGTTACAGCTGCAACACGAGGCTCTACAGCTGCTAACCCTGCAGCAGTTACAGCTGCAACACGAGCCTCTACAGCTGCTAACCCTGCAGCAGTTACAGCTGCAACACGAGCCTATACAGCTGTAAACCTTCAGCAGTTACAGCTGCAACACGTGCCTCTACAGCTGCTAACCCTGCAGCAGTTACAGCTGCAACACGAGGCTCTACAGCTGCTAACCCTGCAGCAGTTACAGCTACATCACGAACTTCTACAACTGCTAACCGTGCAGCAGTTACAGCTGCAACACGAGCCATGACAGCTGCTAACCCTGCAGCAGTTACAGCTACAACACGAGCCATTACAGCTGCTAACCCTGCAGCAGTTACAGCTGCAACACGAGCCATTACAGCTGCTAACCCTGCAGCAGTTACAGCTACAACACGAACCTCTACAACTGCTAACCGTGCAGCAGTTACAGCTGCAACACGAGCATTTACAGCTGCTAACTCTGCAGCAGTTACAGCTACAGCTGTACAGGAGCAGCTGTAAAGGAAGGGTTGTGTATGAGCAACGCTATGCACGTGGCATAGCGTTGCAACACGTACACGTGCTGATATGCACAGTAGCTACATGTAAGTAACCACAGTTTCAGCTTCTCACGGTAATTAGAGTACGTCAGAAAAGTACATTTTATCCAAAAGAATGAACATGGCCAGTGTCACTGATTTCTTTACATTTGCTTGCAAAATAATTATCGCAAGGCTTGTGAAGCCTACTGCGGCTCCCAGTTGATTTTGTGAATCAACACTATTTTGAATTCATGTTGATTTTGACTCCCTGCTCAAAAATCTGCGAAAACATGAGGCACTTTTTTTGATAATGCAAATCAAATAAAGCTGGGGTTTCCTGACAAGTGCAACGCAAGAATTTTTGCTAAAGCGTCTTGCAAGAAGTGATTGAAAGTTAAGCTTTCGAGTGAGTAGCCGCTCAATTTCAGCACCTGGAGTAAACACAAATTTGCCCCTGTGATCAATCGTGGATGAAACAATTTCTCAATATCTGTTAAATTATTATTTCTCGCAAACAAATCTCCAATAAAACATAGAGAGGGACTAAAGAGTCTGGTTCATGTATGGTGTGTTAAAATTTAATGTCATTCAGTTCAAGTTTTATGAATTTTGAATCTCCGTGACAAAAAAGTAATCTTGATCATTAAGTTCAGGTGTGAGAGTCAGTGAAAACAACACTTTTGTGCATCACAAAAATCACGGTCGGTATCACCAAGACACCTTTCTTTCTTTTTTACTTTCTTTCTTCTTTCTTTCGTCTTACTTTCATTTAAAGCAAAATAACTTCCATCCGTTAAATTACGACCCTGCTTACAAACTTATTCTTCAATTACAAACCTATTCTTCAATTACAAACCTATTCTTTAATTACAAACCTATTCTTTATTTACAAACCTATTCTTTATTTACAAACCTATTCTTTAATTACAAACCTATTCTTTATTTACAAACCTATTCTTTAATTACAAACCTATTCTTTAATTACAAACCTATCCTTCAATTACAAACCTATTCAACTAGTAAAATATGCCAGCGCTTTATGTCGTTTCACAGTTTGTTAAAGTCAAAAGTTGCCAACAATTTTAAAAGCAGCAATCATCAACTTGATCATGCCCCCATTTTGCTTCAAATAAGCATTCACGGAAATTGAGTTTATGACTACTGGTCGGTCAGTAGCGTTATGAAAATCCTTTCCGTGGCCACCGGTGGCGCACGTTACGGTCTAAGCGTTAAAGGAAAGACTGGTGGCATCCCTGAGTGTGAGTTAGAGGCCGCCCCCATGAGGGTAGTTCACGGCTGCCAGACTTACAACTCCCATAAAGCTTCATTTGAGGCAGCGGAGACATGTGTGCCTTGTGTTAAACCCACACGAGACACGGTCGACCCCTCGCGTTATGTTGTGTGTGTTTGCTTTTCATTGAACTTCATTTAGACGGCAGTAAATATCTATTTGTCGTTGATCGAGTGTGTTGCTCGTAGTCGTGTTTGGAGACAACTCCGATTATCTATTTATTATCGAACGTATTTGGAAACGACTTAGCGGTTCTCTTGAAGATGTGTGTGATAATAACAGAAGGCAGTCCGACATCGCAGCTCTGTAAATAATGAGAGCTGACTTTCGTTTCTTCAGATTCCACAATAATAAAATGAAGCTGCCAAGGGGAACGTCACGACAATTGTTTTGTAGATTTGTAAGCAATCTTCATGTTTTGTGTTATTGTACTTACTATGTGCGGTACTGTATCATGCTACCAAAAATTATGTGGGGAAAAATTATGTCTTCTAAGGTGTTCATTATGTTCTTATGTCCTCCAATTGTGTCCTCATGTCCTCCAATTGTGTCCTCGTGTCCTCCAATTGTGTCCTCGTGTCCTCCAATTGTGTCCTCATGTCCTCCAATTGTGTCCTCATGTCCTCCAATTGTGTCCTCATGTCCTCCAATTGTGTCCTCATGTCCTCCAATTGTGTCCTCATGTCCTCCAATTGTGTCCTCATGTCCTCCAATTGTGTCCTCATGTCCTCCAATTGTGTCCTCATCTCCTCCAATAATGTGTCCTCATGTCCTCGAATTGTGTCCTCATGTCCTCCAATTGTGTACTCATGTCCTCCAATTGTGTCCTCATGTCTTCCAATTGTGTCCTCATGCCCTCCAATTGTGTCCTCATGTCCTCCAATTGTGTCCTCATGTCCTTCAATTATGTCCTCTTGTCCTCCAATTGTGTCCTCATGTCCTCCAATTGTGTCCTCATGTCCTCCAATTGTGTCCTCATGTCCTCCAATTGTGTCCTCATGTCCTCCAATTGTGTCCTCATGTCCTCCAATTGTGTCCTCATGTCCTCCAATTGTGTCCTCATGTCCTCCAATTGTGTCCTCATGTCCTCCAATTGTGTCCTCATGTCCTCCAATTGTGTCCTCATGTCCTCCAATTGTGTCCTCATGTCCTCCAATTGTGTCCTCATGTTCTCCAATTGTGTCCTCATGTCCTCCAATTGTGTCCTCGTGTCCTCCAATGGTGTCCTCATGTCCTCCAATTGTGTCCTCATGTCCTCCAATTGTGTCCTCATGTCCTCCAATTGTGTCCTCATGTCCTCCAATTGTGTCATCATGTCCTCCAATTGTGTCCTCATGTCCTCCAATTGTGTCCTCATGTCCTCCAATTGTGTCCTCATCTCCTCCAATAATGTGTCCTCATGTCCTCGAATTGTGTCCTCATGTCCTCCAATTGTGTCCTCATGTCCTCCAATTGTGTCCTCATGTCCTCCAATTGTGTCCTCATGTCCTCCAATTGTGTCCTCATGTCCTCCAATTGTGTCATCATGTCCTCCAATTGTGTCCTCATGTCCTCCAATTGTGTCCTCATGTCCTCCAATTGTGTCCTCATCTCCTCCAATAATGTGTCCTCATGTCCTCCAATTGTGTCCTCATGTCCTCCAATTGTGTCCTCATGTCCTCGAATTGTGTCCTCATGTCCTCCAATTGTGTACTCATGTCCTCCAATTGTGTCCTCATGTCCTCCAATTGTGTCCTCATGTCCTCGAATTGTGTCCTCATGTCCTCCAATTGTGTCCTCATGTCCTCCAATTGTGTCCTCATGTCCTCCAATTGTGTCCTCATGTCCTCCAATTGTGTCCTCATGTCCTCCAATTGTGTCCTCATGTCCTCCAATTGTGTCCTCATGTCCTCCAATTGTGTCCTCATGTCCTCGAATTGTGTCCTCATGTCCTCCAATTGTGTCCTCATGTCCTCCAATTGTGTCCTCATGTCCTCGAATTGTGTCCTCATGTCCTCCAATTGTGTACTCATGTCCTCCAATTGTGTCCTCATGTCCTCCAATTGTGTCCTCATGCCCTCCAATTGTGTCCTCATGTCCTCCAATTGTGTCCTCATGTCCTTCAATTATGTCCTCTTGTCCTCCAATTGTGTCCTCATGTCCTCCAATTGTGTCCTCATGTCCTCCAATTGTGTCCTCATGTCCTCCAATTGTGTCCTCATGTCCTCCAATTGTGTCCTCATGTCCTCCAATTGTGTCCTCATGTCCTCCAATTGTGTCCTCATGTCCTCCAATTGTGTCCTCATGTCCTCCAATTGTGTCCTCATGTCCTCCAATTGTGTCCTCATGTCCTCCAATTGTGTCATCATGTCCTCCAATTGTGTCCTCATGTCCTCCAATTGTGTCCTCATGTCCTCCAATTGTGTCCTCATCTCCTCCAATAATGTGTCCTCATGTCCTCGAATTGTGTCCTCATGTCCTCCAATTGTGTACTCATGTCCTCCAATTGTGTCCTCATGTCCTCCAATTGTGTCCTCATGCCCTCCAATTGTGTCCTCATGTCCTCCAATTGTGTCCTCATGTCCTTCAATTATGTCCTCTTGTCCTCCAATTGTGTCCTCATGTCCTCCAATTGTGTCCTCATGTCCTCCAATTGTGTCCTCATGTCCTCCAATTGTGTCCTCATGTCCTCCAATTGTGTCCTCATGTCCTCCAATTGTGTCCTCATGTCCTCCAATTGTGTCCTCATGTCCTCCAATTGTGTCCTCATGTCCTCCAATTGTGTCCTCATGTCCTCCAATTGTGTCCTCATGTCCTCCAATTGTGTCCTCATGTCCTCCAACTGTGTCTTCATGTCCTCCAATTGTGTCCTCATGTCCTCCAATTGTGTCCTCATGTCCTCCAACTGTGTCCTCATGTCCTCCAATTGTGTCCTCATGTCCTCCAACTGTGTCCTCATGTCCTCCAATTGTGTCCTCTTGTCCTCCAATTGTGTCCTCATGTCCTCCAATTGTGTCCTCATGTCCTCCAATTGTGTCCTCATGTCCTCCAATTGTGTCCTCATGTCCTCCAATTGTGTCCTCATGTCCTCCAATTGTGTCCTCATGTCCTCCAATTGTGTCCTCATGTCCTCCAATTGTGTCCTCATGTCCTCCAATTGTGTCCGCATGTCCTCCAATTGTGTCCGCATGTCCTCCAATTATCTCCACATGTTCATCACAAATCTCCGCTCAATAACTAGATCACCTCACAGGGTAGTACCGGAACAGCTAAAAAGTTCCACATTTTCGAAGCAAATTTTGTGTTCCTTTTCAATTTATTTCACGAAAATGCCAAATTATGTTGTATATATATATATATATATAATGGAATAAGCATCAATGTATGTTATATATCATGTACCAAAGAAATATCATTTATACAATGATAGTATACCATGGTTTGTAATGTAATGTATAGCAGAGAAAATAGCGAAGTATGTTTCATACCATATCCGAAAGAAAATATCAATGTATGTTGTATATTAATAAAAATTACGAATTCTAATCTCAGCAGAATACGAGGAGAACTGAGAAGATATTTGTTCAGTTAGTATCGTACTCTTCCTCAACGCACTTTCATAGTACACAAACTCTCCTGATATGCAGAAAAATACCGAAATATGGGTGCCAAAATTTCTTAACCCTTCAACATCATTATTTTTGTACTCATATTGCCGCTATCACAATGACCTTCATTAATCTTTATTAACGTTACCACGACCATCATCATTAATCCATTAACTAAACTGGCGCTGCCATCAGGTTGTCTCCGATACTAGAATGAGACAGGAACTGCCACTCAGCAGTGAACTTCAAAGATCACATCAGAGAACAAGTTTAGAAATAAATACAATATATCAAGGCTACTTCAGAAAGAGGACCGTAAAGTCCTCTGGGGCGTTAAAGGGTTAAGATGGGCTAGCTACTGTTAAGTCCTGATTGCTGTACAGTAGGGTATCCAGCAGGGTATCCAGCAGGGTATCTAGCGGGGTATCCAGCAGGTTATCCAGCGGGATATCCAGCAGGGTATCCAGCAGGGTATCCAGCAGGATATCCAGCGGGGTATCCAGCGGGGTATCCAGCAGGGTATCCAGCAGCGTATCCAGCAGGGTATCCATCAGGGTATCCATCAGGTATCCATCAGGGTATCCATCAGGGTATCCAGCAGGGTATCCAGCAGGGTATCCAGCAGGGTATCCAGCAGGGTATCCAGCAGGGTACCCCGCAGGGTATCCAGCAGGGTATCCAGCAGGGTATCCAGCAGGGTACACAGCAGGGTATCCAGCAGGGTATCCAGCAGGGTATCCAGCAGCGTATCCAGCAGGGTATCCATCAGGGTATCCATCAGGGTATCCATCAGGGTATCAATCAGGGTATCCATCAGGGTATCCAGCAGGGTATCCAGCAGGGTATCCAGCAGGGTATCCAGCAGCGTATCCAGCAGGGTATCCATCAGGGCATCCATCAGGGTATCCATCAGGGTATCCATCAGGGTATCCATCAGGGTATCCATCAGGGTATCCAGCAGGGTATCCAGCAGGGTATCCATCAGGGTATCTAGCAGGGTATCCAGCAGGGTACCCAGCAGGGTATCCAGCAGGGTATCCAGCAGGGTATCCAGCAGGGTATCCAGCAGGGTATCCAGCAGGGTACCCAGCAGGGTCTCCAGCAGGGTATCCAGCAGGGTACCCAGCAGGGTATCCAGCAGGGTATCCAGCAGGGTATCCAGCAGGGTATCCAGCAGGGTATCCAGCAGGGTATCCGGCGGGGAATCCAGCAGGGTATCCAGCAGGATATCCAGCAGGGTATCCAGCGGGGTATCCAGCAGGGTATCCAGCAGGGTATCCAGCAGGGTATCCAGCAGGGTATCCAGCAGGGTATCCAGCAGGGTATCCAGCAGGGTATCCAGCAGGGTATCCAGCGGGGTATCCAGCAGGGTATCCAGCAGGGTATCCAGCAGGGTATCCAGCAGGGTATCCAGCAGGGTACACAGCAGGACTATACCACTGGAACAGCTGTGCAGCTAATCACTAAAAATGGTTCAGATAACAAAAGCAGGTCTCTAGAAGAGCTTAAATGTTCTTAGGCAGTTTGTTGCCTTAACGAACGTCTCATTTGAACCTAGCACATGCCACGCACCATCAGTAGCGCTCGAGTGCCAGACTCACAGGACCCCCACCAAGAATTTTCCTAAAATTTTCGGGACTTCGTTTACCAAGAAATGAAATTTGAACTTGTTCTTTGCTGTAAATAAATCTTTGAAATTTTATCAAAAGCAGCTGTACAGGGACGGGATAGGAACTTTTGTTCGATGTTGTGATGACAACAACAGTTCTGATGAGGCGACTCAACTGCACGACTGAAGCCGTAGCTATATTCATAAAGGATGTTTTTTATTCCAATCAAGCCCGATACGCATCACCTTGTACATTGATTTTTTCAAATACCCTATAACTAACACCAGGACGCCATGACGGTTACCCCCGGTCAAGCCAGTACCCATTTCCGACACTTGGGTTGAGTGGGGAATTGTGGCTGAGTTCTCCCTTTTCCCAACGGGAAGAAACACAAGGCGGCACTGCCGGGATTCGAACCCTCGACCAGTCTCGTGCAGGGCGCGCTCGTAACCACTCGGCCACGGTGACCCCATGAGTGATCCGGAAACAACATAGTAAAGACGAATTTTAAACAGATATGTTAATCAATAACACGTCAATACCAAAACAATCCAGTGTGTCTTATTTTGAATATTGTAGATGCGCACCCTTTTGGGATGCATATGATCTCAGGAAAGGATAGCTTTGCAGTGATGGCATTAGAATACAATAGAACTTCATGGCTAACACACAATAAATGTCGGGTCTCCGGAGCACACACTCACGCACATGTAAGCCACTCAAGGAATGGCTTAAGTGCTGAACTCCTTTGCGCCTGGTGTTGTTGGTGAGAAGTGAGAGGCTGTTTGTTGTGGGTAACCTCACACCAGAGATGGGGTTAGTCAGTCCAACCTCACACCAGAGGTGGAGTTAGTCAGTACAACCTCACACCAGAGGTGGAGTTAGTCAGTACAACCTCACACCAGAGGTCGGGTTAGTCAGTCCAACCTCACACCAGAGGTGGAGTTAGTCAGTACAACCTCACACCAGAGGTCGGGTTAGTCAGTCCAACCTCACACCAGAGGTGGAGTTAGTCAGTACAAACTCACACCAGAGATGGAGTTAGCCAGTCCAACCTCACACCAGAGATGGAGTTAGTCAGTCCAACCTCACACCAGAGCTGGGGTTTGTCAGTCCAACCTCACACCAGAGGTGGAGTTAGTCAGTCCAATCCCTCACCAGAGATGGAGATAGAGAGAGCTAGTTCCTGTACAGAACAGTTTCAGTCACAGTGACTAGTTACAGTTTCAGTTTCAGCAGTTACAAGTGACTAGTGACAACCATTACGAATTGGCGAGTCAAGTAGCGAAGTTGACGGCTGTACATGCCATGCCAGCCTCTGGTTTTGTCCCGTGATTGCATTTGAATTTGTGTATTTTTCTCCTTTGATGCCTGGCAGTGACGCTCTGCTGCAGTCCTGTCAAGTCAAGAGATAAATTCTCCCGAGCGTCGAAATTTACTCACGCGAATGTTAAGGATTTGTGTTGAGCGAAATGTTAAGGACTTGTGTTGAGCGAAATGTTAAGGACTTGTGTTGAGCGAAATGATGGTGACTGAGTTCTCATTCCGTTCATTACGTCGTCGGGTGATGTCATTCTATTAATCTGTTTCAGCAAGAAAGGCTAAGCACAAGAAAGGCTAAGCACAAGAAAGGCTAAGCACAAGAAAGGCTAAGCACAAGAAAGGCTAAGCACAAGAAAGGCTAAGCTCAAGAAAGGCTAAGCACAAGAAAGGCTAAGCACAAGAAAGGCTAAGCACAAGAAAGGCTAAGCACAAGAAAGGCTAAGCACAAGAAAGGCTAAGCACGAGAAAGGCTAAGCACAAGAAAGGCTAAGCACAAGAAAGGCTAAGCACAAGAAAGGCTAAGCACAAGAAAGGCTAAGCACAAGAAAGGCTAAGCACAAGAAAGGCTAAGCGCAAGAAAGGCTAAGCACGAGAAAGGCTAAGCACAAGAAAGGCTAAGCACAAGAAAGGCTAAGCACAAGAAAGGCTAAGCACAAGAAAGGCTAAGCACAAGAAAGGCTAAGCACAAGAAAGGCTAAGCACAAGAAAGGCTAAGCGCAAGAAAGGCTAAGCACAAGAAAGGCTAAGCACAAGAAAGGCTAAGCTCAAGAAAGGCTAAGCACAAGAAAGGCTAAGTAAAAGAAAGGCTAAGCACAAGAAAGAAGAAGCATATGATATAGGAATCTAAATGGAGCAGTACATAAACAACCCAACTCAGTGACGTGACAAAAACAACTGCCTTGCACGCCTCATTTACTCCAGGTCGTATTATGCACGTGTGCGACATGTAGGCTATTTCAGGCGCAAAAGACTCTTTGCCAACTAGCAGACTAGAAATTTAAGATAAAATTGTAAAGTTACCTTACTGTAACCCAAAAACGACACCCAGCATGAGGGCAGGAGGGTAGAAGCTGTGAGAGGATGTTGGTGGGGGTGAGGGTAGGGGCGGTGAGGGGATGTTAGAACGATGATTTTCATCTGTTTCCACAACATCGCAAACGCTCTCCGTATCTTTGCTTAGCTTTATTAAATTGTTCAATTTACCATCATGAGTTCCAGAAACAATATTTACCCATAGCCTGTCACAAACCCTGCAAAATTAGACATAAAATTTAAAACTATCTTTTAAGTCACATTCTGTAACTGATGCAGAATTGCCACAGCTTTGCTTGTGTTCACCTGCAGCCACACTGCACCAGCTGCAGCCACACTGCACCAGCTGCAGCCACACTGCACCAGCTGCAGCCACACTGCACCAGCTGCAGCCACACTGCACCAGCCGCAGCCCTCTTTAGGTATTTCAATGGCAAAAACAGCAAGAAAATCTCCATTTGATGGAGTAACTTGTATGGCTGTATAGGCGTTCCGTGCTCCGCCTGCATGCATAGGCGTTCCGTGCTCCACCTGCATGCATAGGCGTTCCGTGCTCCGCCTGCATGCATAGGCGTTCCGTGCTCCACCTGCATGCATAGGCGTTCCGTGCTCCACCTGCATGCATAGGCGTTCCGTGCTCCACCTGCATGCATAGGCGTTCCGTGCTCCGCCTGCATGCATAGGCGTTCCGTGCTCCACCTGCATGCATAGGCGTTCCGTGCTCCGCCTGCATGCATAGGCGTTCCGTGCTCCACCTGCATGCATAGGCGTTCCGTGCTCCACCTGCATGCATAGGCGTTCCGTGCTCCACCTGCATGCATAGGCGTTCCGTGCTCCGCCTGCATGCATAGGCGTTCCGAGTCACAAGTGTCTGAGGCTGGAGTTCGAATATAAAACACAAAGATTGAATTAACAATCACGCCAAACATTTGCACATATTGTACATCACTAGAGAGGTTAAATACTGGACAAACTAAGTACGCTATAAGCTGCATACAAGTAAAGGAGAAAATGTATGAGCTGCGTAATGGGACGAACTGAAATGTAGATACCGTAATGCACCATTCAAGCCATAGAGAATATAGTTTGTCCGTGATCTAGTAATACTTGTTAATAATAAAATATTATTTTCAATATATTGTATATTTTCATTATTTGTTATAATATTTTCATTATTTGTAATAATGCTTTTTTATTTGTTATAATATTTTCATTATTTGTCCACATTTTTATTTTTTCATAACATTTTTATTATTTGTTAAAAGGTTTTTATTATTTGTTAATAATAAAATACGCGTACGGAGCACTTCCCTATTTCGATCCTAATGTCAACTTCCTTCATTCCTCCCCACGTTTGTGGATTGCTTACAATCCACATGCTTCACTGGCTTGAGTGGGGCAAACGTGAGTGGGGCAAACGTGAGTGGGGCAAACGTGAGTGGGGCAAACGTGAGTGGGGAAAACGTGAGAGGGGCAAACGTGAGTGGGGCAAACGTGAGTGGGGCAAACGTCAGTGGAGCAAACGTGAGTGGGGAAAACGTGAGTGGAGCAAACGTGAGTGGGGCAAACGTGAGTGAGGAAAACGTGAGTGGTGCAAATGTGAATGGGGCAATATGAGTGGAGCGAGTGGGGTTGCCCTCTATGCTTGCATCTTTGAGCAGAGCGCAAGCTTAAGCCTCCAGGCCGGGGATAAGAGGCTGGGAATCTCTATTTATGGAAGGCAGGCTTTCGAAAGAGAGGCCAGGCTTTGTGTCCTGCCCGGAATGGCTGCAATCTTTTGAATTTTAGTCGCCCTGCTCAGATATTATGGAGGCCGTGAGCACCGGCGCTGGATTAGGCTCAGCTGTGCAAGCTTTCGGGTCGAGTAAAGGAAAGCTTGTTCCGCAAGCACCGCATTGTGCTTTCAAGGCTCCGGTTTTGTTCTAAGTTTTAAGCCTGAAGGGTAAAGTAAACAAAAGGGGTATTTCTGGGATGTTTGAGCAGGGCGAGTTTTGAAAGCAAATTTTGTGCATTAGCGAAGAATTATTTTTGTTTGACCCTTCAACGTCCGCATTTTGTACTCGTATTACAGTCATCACAACCACCATCACCAAACTAGCACCGGCATCATGTAGTCACCGACATCACTACGAGGAAGTGACTGCCACTCGACAACAAACAAACAATTTATTTACCACAGGAGATACAGAGGTAGAATGTTTCTTAAGTCTAGTACAATGGACAAGTTTGAATATAGCTACCTGTGGGCCCGAATAAGTTCAGCGACTTCTGGGGCATCCTACCATCAACATTATTCTACGGTGTACAATGATGTTTAACCTAAATCACTTAACCTAGTTTCGCATTAGACTGATCAGTGAGATAATTTAATCGATATCAGATATTTCAATTTACAATATAGGTTATATGGACAATATTTAACAGTATATTCGATAAAATATTTAACAGCAGACTGAAGGCAAATTACAAATTACATATTACCCATGGCAAATTTCATTATTGGAAACAGTCATGTAGGAGACAAGATTTGACTTGGTGATCTTACATGACTAATATTCCGATAGGAAGTGAGTCTCGAGATTTCTTTTGAATACCTTGTAAGAATTACTGTCACGGATCTCCGCAGGTATTGAGTTCCAAGTTTTAGTTCCAACGAAGAGGATACTGCGTTGCGACCGGGCTTTTGAATAATAAGGAAGCATGAATTTACTTCTATTTCGGGTTAAATGGTCGTGATGACCAGTTTGCGCACTTAGTAATAGTTTCAGGCTATTGTCGCCATCATTTCTTAATGTTTTGTAAATGAAATTACAAATGGAGATTTTGTAGAGATCTGAAAGTTCAAGTATTTGTAAATTTTTGAATGAATCATTTGTGAGCATTATATTCTAGATTCTTTACCGCTCTGATTGCTCTTTTTTGCAGAGTAAAAATTATATTGGTTTTGTTTTTATTAATTCCGTGCCATGCTTCTATTCCGAACTGCAAGTATGGTGAAATGAGCGTCCGGTAGAGCATTTGTAAAGCTGTTTCAGGCAGGTAATTTTTAACTTTATTCAGGATTCCGATGGATTTCGATAATTTAGAACTAATATGAGCGATATGCTCTTTAAAGGTCAGATGTTTATCTATTATGATGCCCAGAAACTTGCATGAGTTGGTTTCTTCGATTTCACCTTCGCCAATTTTTATGTGTGGGAGAGATATGCTTTTCTTGTATGAGAATGTAATATACTTTGTTTTATCGATGTTGAGGCTTATTTTATTAGCTTTAAGCCATAATGAAACCTTATGGAGTTCATTATTTATACTCTCCGCAATCATAGCAGGATTTTGGCTCAGAAGGACCGTAGAAAGCGTGCTGTCATCGGTAAAAAGTATGAATTTGAAAAATGATGTTGATTTGATAATATCATTTATATATATCTGAAATAGGAGAGGCCCTAGGACAGACCCTTGTGGAACTCCATGGCTAATTGTCTGTGGGTCCGATTTTGCGTCGTCAACGACAACGTATTGCTTCCGATTTGTTAGGTATGATCTGAACCAATCATGGGCAATTCCTCGAATGCCATAACAGTGTAGTTTCGAGAGTAATATCTTATGGTTCACACAGTCGAATGCTTTTCGAAAGTCTAGAAAAACGGAGAAAACAAGCTTTCATTCATCTATACGAACTTCGAAGAACACATTAGGGCACAAATTTCGCGAGGAATAAAATATATTAGCGCTGTTTAGGAAAGTGAATTTTGAAATCCTCTGTGACCGTAAAGGGTTAAAGATAGGAGCAAAGGGCTTACAGAAAACGCTGTCTTGTGAGATTTTAAGCAGAATTTTTTTTCCCCAGCCACTCTTTGCGCATGCCCTAACGAGGGTTCGGCTGAAATGATGAGATTGCAACATGCACAATTAAGCACTGAATTTACGTTCATGGCAATTCATTCGTAGTAAATTACTGATATTTATTCGCATTTTTGTTCACAGTAAAACAGTGATTATGGAACTACATAGTTTAGGCTAAGTCCTGCCTGAATAAAATAAGAATTACCCAGTGCTATAATTGAGTAATTCAGCAACTGCAGCACAGGTATAACGTTACACTCACACGAATAGACCCTGAGTTCAAATCCCGACAACCACATGAAGTTTTTTCGGAGCAAACAGCTCTTCTGATGATGCTGAAAACTAAGAAAGCGCTTGCGGGACGGTATTAAAGCCATGCTTCCTTTCAATGACTTCGCATTTAACTCCATCCTCCAGGGTCACATTGAAAACTTATTGCCACTACGAGTAAAGCAATTGTAGAACGTAGCGAATGAGGAGATTTTTTGACTCGTTGGGCGTTGGATTGTAGTCATAAAATTGGAAGATGTTCATAGGATACCGTGCTGGATACCGTGCTGAAGACCGTGCTGGATACCGTGCTGAAGACCGTGCTGGATACCCTGCTGGATACCGTGCTGAAGACCGTGCTAGATACCGTGCTGGATACACTGCTGGATATTCTGCTGAAGACCGTGCTGGATACCGTGCTGAAGACCGTGCTGGATACCGTGCTGAAGACCGTGCTGAAGACCGTGCTGGATACCCTGCTGGATACCCTGCTGGATACCGTGCTGAAGACCGTGCTAGATACCGTGCTGGATACACTGCTGGATATTCTGCTGAAGACCGTGCTGGATACCGTGCTGAAGACCGTGCTGGATACCGTGCTGAAGACCGTGCTGAAGACCGTGCTGGATACCCTGCTGGATACCCTGCTGGATACCGTGCTGAAGACCGTGCTAGATACCGTGCTGGATACACTGCTGGATATTCTGCTGAAGACCGTGCTAGATACCCTGCTGGATACCCCGCAGGATACCCTGCTAGGTACCCTGCTGGATAACCTGCTGGATACCCCGCTGGATACCCTGCTAGATACCCTGCTGGATACCCTGCTGGATACCCTGCTGGATACCCTGCTGGATATCCAAAACGTACCTGACAGTACACAACTGATATCATACTGGTAGTGAGTGGGTTTTTGAGAGTTGTACCGTACACTTCACTGGTACCTGACTAATTTCCCTAAAGGGACCTCACAGGTTACCCAACAGTTACCAACAGTTACCAACAATTACCCTACAGTTACCCTACAGTTACCCTAAAGTTACCGTTACAAAGAGTCACTCCAGTCTGGAACGTCCTTGTCCTGTACATTCCTGCTGAAGCTGTCATCCCAAACCCCCAAACCCCTTCCTCCCCTCACCTCTCCTCCCTCTCCCCCCCCCCCAGGTGGGCAGGTCAGGGGACTCGCGTATGCGCGTTCACGTAAACACCAGCTGCTGGTGTTATGAAGGTGCACCAGCTGACCTGGTGCTGCACCAGCTGACCTGTAGCTGCACCAGCTGACCTGCTGCTGCACCAGCTGACCTGCTATGCACCAGCTGACCTGGTGCTGCACCAGCTGACCTGGTGCTGCACCAGCTGACCTGCTGCTGCACCAGCTGACCTGCTATGCACCAGCTGACCTGGTGCTGCACCAGCTGACCTGTAGCTGCACCAGCTGACCTGCTGCTGCACCAGCTGACCTGCTATGCACCAGCTGACCTGGTGCTGCACCAGCTGACCTGGTGCTGCACCAGCTGACCTGCTGCTGCACCAGCTGACCTGCTGCTGCACCAGCTGACCTGCTGCTGCACCAGCTGACCTGCTGCTGCACCAGCTGACCTGCTGCTGCACCAGCTGACCTGCTGCTGCACCAGCTGACCTGCTGCTGCACCAGCTGACCTGCTGCTGCACCAGCTGACCTGCTGCTGCACCAGCTAACCTGCTGCTGCACCAGCTGACCTGCTGCTGCACCAGCTGACCTGCTGCTGCACCAGCTGACCTGCTGCTGCACCAGCTGACCTGCTATGCACCAGCTGACCTGTAGCTGCACCAGCTGACCTGTAGCTGCACCAGCTGACCTGCTGCTGCACCAGCTGACCTGTAGCTGCACCAGCTGACCTGCAGCTGCACTAGCTGACCTGTAGCTGCACCAGCTGACCTGTAGCTGCACCAGCTGACCTGTAGCTGCAGCAGCTGACCTGCAGCTACACTAGCTGACCTGTAGCTGCACCAGCTGACCTGTAGCTGCACCAGCTGACCTGTAGCTGCACCAGCTGACCTGCTGCTGCACCAGCTGACCTGTAGCTGCACCAGCTGACCTGTAGCTGCACCAGCTGACCTGTAGCTGCACCAGCTGACCTGTAGCTGCACCAGCTGACCTGTAGCTGCACCAGCTGACCTGTAGCTGCACCAGCTGACCTGTAGCTGCACCAGCTGACCTGCAGCTGCACCAGCTGGCCTGCTGCTGCACCAGCTGACCTGCTGCTGCACGAACACGTCGAGGGAGTGCACTGCCGTTGGTGCGTGTGTTTGTTATGCACTGCGGTGCATTTAAATGTCCTTTTCGCCATGTAGTGCAACATGTGTGCATGTTGAAGGATGTTTTGCTCAGTTTGCGCAGACCAACATTGCTCTTTTGGGTGCTAGCAGCTATTCACGTAGACGCCTCGTACGTGTACGTGAACATGTACGTTTCCAGTACATGAACATGTACGTTTCCAGTACGTGAACATGTACGTTTCCAGTACATGATCATGTACGTTTCCAGTACATGAACATGTACGTTTCCAGTACGTGAACATGTACGTTTCCAACAGCCTACGAGACGTGTTCAGAATGCATATTCCCTTATTTTAATTGTGCCATATATAACCGTGATAAGGACATCCTTAATTATCAGATAAATTTATGAGACAAATAACATTATTGCGTTACATATACCCATAATTGAACGATTTTTTAAAATAGGATCAATGTATTCTCCAGTCACACTGTATATTCATATGTTATGGTGTATCAAAGGATGAATATTTATTCTTTTAGCATACACCTCTTTTGGGTTTTATTTAATAAAAAAAAACCGGTACAACCACCCTAACTCATTTTATGCGCATATTAAGGCGATTAAATGTAAAGAAATCTGGAGTGAAATAAAAATATTTGCTTAGAAATGGAGAAATTCATCTAAAATAGGGGAGGGGAGGAGAGGGGAGGGGAGGGGAGGCTGTTTCCAAATGAATGCATGAAAAGTTTGAGTTTATTTTTGAGCGTAGCTTATTTTTTTTAAATGAAATGCGCACGGGAAAAAACAGTCATGGGGAAAAAAGATTCATTAGTTCAGGTCCTGACGTTGTGTTTTTCAGTTACTCTTCTGCTTTCTGTTTCACAAGGCTGATGCTCTGCAAGCTTATGACTCATTGAAGAGTTGAGAGTAGCTACCCTCACAGAGAGTAGCTACCCTCACGAAGAGTAGCTACCCTCTCGAAGAGTAGCTACCCTCACAGAGAGTTGCTATCCCTCACGAAGAGTAGCTACCCTCACAGAGATTTGCTGCCCTCACACAAAGTAGCTACCCTCACAGAGAATTGCTTCCCTCACAGAGAGTAGCTACCCTCACATAGAGTAGCTACCCTCACAGAGAGTAGCTACCCTCAACAGAGAGTAGCTACCCTCACGGAGAGTAGCTACCCTCACGGAGAGTAGCTACCCTCACAGAGAGTAGCTATCCTCACAGAGAATAGCTAGCTGCCCTCACAGAGGGTCGCTACCCTCGCATAGAATACCCTCAACAGAGAGTAGCTACCCTCACGGAGAGTAGCTACCCTCACAGAAAGTAGCTACCCTCACAGAGAATAGCTGCCCTCACAGAGAGTAGCTACCCTCACATAGAGTAGCTACCCTCATGTCGCGATACGTGATAGGGGTTACTAATCACGCACGCAGGGGGAGTCTCAACCCCCAAACATGTTATAGTATTATCCTTTATGCTTGCGTACACCTGCATACCAGACATGGAGAATAAAAGAGTTATTAAGATTTACATGAATTTATTTGGAAACACGTGGATTTGAATAGGACACACAAAATATTTCAATGCAATGATTAAAGCACAGGGAAATGTTTGACGAAGTGAAAATTGCGCATGATTTTAACGACATGGCAACATCATAGGACACAATGAGATAACCACACTTGGCTGTCTAGGCCAATGACTGCCACGAATCGTACTTTGCGCACGCTTCATGGCGGCATGACTGGGCCAACATGAGCATGAAATGAACGCGTTAACCTAAGCAACGTAATAAGCCACACAAAGAACGAGAAATCTACTCTCCTTATTACAATGAACGCTAGCACAACAATTACAGGATTACGACAAAATAACTTTCCGCACTGTGCAAAAATCAGGAAACATAGTCGGTGAATGGGCTAGCATGAACACGAAACATTTGGAAATAATGCAATATAAAAAATCAAAGAACTTTGCTTACCACAAGGAGTTCAAATTTTAATAAGCGCTTCGGGTCACGTACCCTCTAACTCTTGACTTGTGACCTAAACACATCCTCCTGCCAAGAACACACCACCACAGTAGGAAACACAAATCCATATTTATACATCGCACGCCGCTTTGAATGCACAATAATCAGTGTACTCTTTCTGGCTTTCAATTTTCACCTTGAAGCACTGTTTCAACGATCTCCATAAGACGAACTTTCAACTTTTCTGTGATGCGCGATCGCTGAGTGTTCGGTGCCGACTTCTTCCTATTTTCCGAAAAAGTTTTCAGAGTTCCATTGCGGCGTCGGGCGGGCGCTGATGCCTCCATTTTGTCCATGCTTCGTATGTTGGAGTTTTGACCGCGTTGGAGGGCTGGATAACTGTAGATCTTTGCTTGTTCCCTTCCGCGTTGTTGGTGAACGCGTACTCCAGATTTTAATGTTGCGGTTGTTGTGAGCTTATGATGAGCGTAGAGATTCTCCATGGGTGTTTCTCTTCACGTTGGATTGTTGATGTGCTCAGGCCGCAATTCTTCGAGCAGGTTTCGTTGCCGGTTGAAGCTTCGACGATACGCCCGCAGTCTCCTTGAGCTTTCGTAGAGATTACCAGCATGTACTTCGAGCAGGTGCTTGTTGCCCAATCTTGTCGTTCTTGAAGAAGTTAAACATCAGTGTCGATGTTTCCAATGGAGTTTAATTTTTGGATTGTGACAAAGACCGGGAAGCCCCGGCATTGCCGGCTTTTCGTTGTGGCGCTCACTTTTGTGCGTCTCTCTTGTCACGAGTCCGAGAGAAAGATTCCTCCCGAGGCTTCATCTACCCTCCTTATAAACGTTTCGCATGCTTGTTTCGAGATCAATCTCGAAATATCCATTCTACAGAGGCAGCATCTGCAACCTCATTGGCGGAATCCTTGCTTATTCTGACGTCTGGGACTCTCATTGGTGTGTACTCAGACACATCTTCTCGCGTGATCACTAGGCAAGCGTTCATTGGTTTAGCACAATTGGTTCTCTGCTGACGTCTCGAACTTCTTCCCCTCTTCCCCTCGAAGCAGCCTCGCTTGGTGCGCAGCAGCCTGCGTCATCGGCCTAGCTGTTAAATTCCAATCTTTGCCGCCAACAATGTAAATTTCTCACAAAACAAAGTACGGCATCTTTGCAGCATATTTTGCCTATCCTGAATTGATTTAGTATTTTCCCAAAACATTTTATGAGACTGTTTCCCAAATTGATTTAGTATTTTCCCAAAAATCTTAATAATTCCCAAAATCTTAATATGAGAGTAGTATTTCTGGACAATACCCTCTTCGCCCCAGAAAAATTTGTGCCAACTTGCAAAGTTGGGACAAATTTTCACCCGTTAATTTCAATTATAACCGTGACGTACCCCTTACGTTAAAACTTTAGAAAATATTCGCCCCCCTTATTCAATCTCTTTGCTTTTCCCGACATCAAAATATCCTTACATATCACCTCATGATTTACCTTCTTGCAACACACCGATGTTGACGCATTTTGTAAAAAAAATTCATTAATACCTGACACACACCTAATTACTTGAAACGCACATTTCTCATACACATTATTATAGAACGCAAGGAGAAAATAACACATCAAAGATAACGCATAAATCGGACACTTCAACGCATAAAATAAAACACACACGACATATTATTCTCGACTTGCTCTCGGCAAATTCATCGACATAGATAAACATATAAATTAGAGATCGAGAAATCGGCGAATTTGTTACAAGTAGAGACATCCTTTCAGCTTTCTCGGTTGCAATCCACCTAAAAAATTTAAATCGCAAAATAGAGGTGATTTTCCAACCTCAAGTTTTCTTCCTCATGATTATCATTTCATCCTGTGGTTCAGAGTAGACGTATTTCTTGCAAAAAAAACTTGCTGTTGCTCCTCCTGTGCACCTAGGTACGGCTTGTTGTTGTTGTTCCTGTGACGTGCTACTCCTCTTCGGCTTGCGACTGATCCTGGCTTGCTACTGATCCTGGGGAGGGCCCCCTGCTGAGAATCGAAGTTACTGAAGCTTTTCCATAAAAATTCATCCTTGGCGGCACGTGAACTCGTGGAAAATTCCGTAGATCCTCGTTGCGTTAATTCGCGGACAAATCCTGTAGATTACTGCGTCAAAGCGCGCTGGACTCCCACGCAGGAGCTCATCAGCTCTTTCATCACAATTGTAGAAAATGAAGCACATTTATTTGCGAAAACCTTCAGGTTTTGGTTGTCAGTCTGCTCGTCGACTAGCAGAACATTGACCCCTGATGTTCGCGTTAAATAGGTAAGGATCTCCTTCCGTAAAATACGCGTTTGATTGTCTAACATGGTTACTTGGTAATCGAGAGACAGCGCATTACATGGTCGATCAACGTAAGAATGGTTCCTCGGTTTCCTTCAAATCTGCCTTGAGTGAGGCGGACGTGAGCTACGCGAAGAATTCCTACATACATACATAAAATATTTACTTTCCGGTATCCTCAACCAACTCTAGACAAAGCCGAAATTCGTTCGACGGTGTTACTAATCAGCTGAATCACCTAAATATTTCGAAGAAAATAAAACATTCTTGCTCATGACGTACGAACTAGCAGGAGAATTGCCTGGTAGGCCAAATCCCGAATCCGCATCAATAAAAAAAGCACATATATATATACATTGGGTATTGTCAAGGCGTCTAACTTTACGTTATACTCTGCCGCGAAGGCTTTTCTAACGATCAGACAGTATGATAACACCGACACAAAAATGCAAAAAAAACAATAGACATGACACAAAATTTTATACGATTCTCAGCCCCAGAGACAGTGCAGCACATTTAAATGATTCCACCTTGCCACAAGATTATATTAACCTTCACACAAATATTGTACGCAGAATCGGGAGATTTACCAATTAGGCTGAAATCCCTAACGCACTTAATATACTAAAATGTATACACAATGTGTCATCACTCTGTCAGACTTTACATCATACTTTTGCTGAGAACAGCCGTTCTGATGATCTAACATCCTGATCACACACACAAAAATGCAAAAAAAAATGACATGATAATTCACCTAAGTCTCAGACTTTGAGACATTGCACAATTCTCATTCAATGAAATCATTTTCTTCGTCGTCCATCAATTTAAACGCATTTACTTCAATGCTACTGATACCATATACATTCTTCCATGTTCTCACAACATCCTACATTCTTGCGTTCCGTAATACTACACTAGAGTTTTAACCACATCAGCTTGAATCGTACCGCCACAATTTCTTAATTGCTTGTGCTATCCATAAAGCAATAAAATTCCGGCAAAGGCTCTCTGCTGCGCGGTCCATCTCTCTCACATACATTCTCGATGAAGATTTCCCTTGTACAATCCAGTCGCTACGCATTTTCAATTTTTTAACGCCATAAATCAATTCCTTTGCAGAAATTACACTCCATCTTGAATATTGAGCATTTTCGTACTAGAAAATAAACATATCCTAATGAAGTTGATAAGTACATCGTTATTATGCAAACACTCTATCGCCATCAATTAACGCTAGAATTTCAATTATTGACGAAACGGCTCACACAATTTGATTAAAGTTACAACTAAACCATGTCAAATTCAAAGCATTGTCGAATGTTTCTGCTCCTCCCATCTTACGCTCAAACATTAGAAGGCACGCCAGAGCTACTTTGTTGATCAGGCAAAGCTACCTCGTACGAACCTGTTCAAAAGCCGCGCACGAACGAGAGAGAATGCTTAGACAAATACTAGGAATTCATTATAAAAATCCAAAAATATTCTGAAGAATTCTCAGGGATGTTCAGGGATAAATTTATATGTAAACACCAGGCAAATTACCTTTATACGACAAGTAAATTTTCCTGTTTAGGGAGACAATAATCCCAGGCGTACGCAGGAAATATTCATCTCTCACACAAGGCAATACTTTACTTTGCGACAAAATACGAGGTTGAATCCGACTCGAGAAATTGCGTAGTATTTCTGCAAAATATACACAACTCTATCTCTTTCGTTGTAGTAGAATTCAGTGTCAGTAAGACACAATTTGCACCTCTCACATGAGTATAATTTGAACGTTCCCTTACACAACCAACGACTTGAAGAAAAATACACAATTTTTCATTAACGCACACTTCAAAAAGGAAAAATTATTCATTGGTGGCATGAAACTGAATAGGCAAAATGTGTCTGCACTCCACGTGTTCCTTTCCTAAAACTACGTATACTTAATTATTAATAAAGTTTCATCCCACTTATTGACGCTGAGATTGAAGTACACTAAATTTATCCGCCACACTCGACAAAAATTTATATTTTCCAAGGACTTTATATGAATAGTGGTATGACGCTCTAAGATTTCATGTCCACGGAATTTGAGAAGAATAACAAAACAAATTACTTTGAAACAATCGAATTCAGCAACAGCTCAAAAAAAAACAATATTCACTTCTCACTCTTGAACACTGGAGTCTTGCATGAAATTGTTATAAATGCTGAAATTCAACAAATAATTTTTACTTTACTGGTCACGTGTGTGGCGATATTTTATCTCTAAGTAACTAAATTTATCCAAGAATTGGCTGCGTGGCCTTTTCAGAAGATGCAACACACTCTCAGAGGGGAACCGAGTACACTTTATTAAAATTTATTATTCTAGGCACCGTCACTTAATTCATTCAACAATTTGCAACAAAAAAAATTTTTACCGCACATTTGATGGCAGGGAAATTTATTCTCAAAAACTTCGTCACCATATCTCAGAAAAATTTTGTTTTTATCATCACAATTAAATACTCGGATTTTAATGAATGAAACTGTGGATCATATCGCCAAAGCTGGTTTGAAAGGAATTGTCTGACTCTAAGTTACACAAAACCTCAAGCATTTCACCACATAATTTGAACTGGTCACAATATGAAATTTGACTTGTACAATCATTAGCTATCCCTGCCCACTAAGAAAAATTAAAATTCATTTCAATGGTTCAACTGATATAGGGCGGTGACTGCTGAAATTTAACGTATAAAAATAGGGATCCATTGCTCTCAACATGTCAGTCAGTAAACTGTCATGGATCGATACATCCTGGAAACATTCAATTCAAATTCAGCATATGTTACTTATCATAAATTAAATGCTCAAACGCCTCGAATCCAATATTAATCATGTTGCTAAAGCTGATTGGAGAAGCTTGACACAAACGAGGCCAAAAAAAAATTCTGCAAATTATTTATAAGTGAGGTATCCTTTAAAAATAACAATTCCAACTAGATTAATTACTAAAATGTCTCAAAGCCCGAAAAATGTAAACTTGTTCCAAAGATTCTCTTAAGATGAGGCGGTGTTTGCTAAATTTACGGCGTTATTTTCCAGAGCCATCGAGCTAAGCATGAAACCAATGAACATTAAAAGGTGTCTGAAAGCCGGCCCGAAAAGCCGCACCGGCGATGCTGGCTCATCTAGGCTAGAAATTTACTTCATAAATCGAACCACACTCAAAAGGACCAGGGAAAAATGGCACGTAAAGACACCTACATCTAACATAGAGCACTTGATAAACCGAATTTTACATTCAAGAGAGAGTTGCACACACAAAAATTTATGGACAATGAAATGACTATTTAAGAGAATTTCCATGCTGCTTACATAGATATCAGGCTCACACTGTGCTAGCCACAATTTCATCCTGTTGCATGATCGAACAATGTAAAAAAAAATTTTAGAGGTAGTTCTATCTCAGCATAATGCTGCATATTTTATTTATTCACGCACACCGGTCACTTCTACTCATAACACATTGAACTGTTATTTTTTTTTCTGAAGAATGAAAATTTTAGTTATTATGACTCACTTCAGCATTTGACAACACTGTGGTGGTTTTGCAAGTCCAAAAAAATAAAATCATTCAATAAAAGAATCATTTAACTGATACACTCACTGTCATGACAAATTTGAGCCAAGAATTCAACATTGATACTTGAATCTTTCATCATGTTAAAAAAAATTTCAATGGCCCAGCACTACTCCAATTCACTTGCCTCAGTAAGCGCACTTCTGGTGCCTAATTTGGAGCCAAGCGAGCTGCGGTACTGTAGCTGAGCCCTACATTCCGATGCATTTACGACTCCAGCTCAATAGTAGGCAATTACACTGCGGAACGGCAGTTCCTCAAGGAAAGACTCACAGCCACAACTCTCGGCTGTGCTCCACTGCTTGTTATTTAAAAGAATGAAACTACAAAGAGCAAGCGAAATACTATGCCGGACAAATTCTTGCAAACGACTGGAACATTATTTGAATTCTTTCTTGAGGGACCGTTATAAAATTTACATAAAAAAAATTCTTTAAATAAAATTCTCCAAGCCAATATACAGACAGTACGCTTGCATAGGACAATTGATATTTTCCCTGTCGCGATACGTGATAGGGGTTACTAATCACGCACGCAGGGGGAGTCTCAACCCCCAAACATGTTATAGTATTATCCTTTATGCTTGCGTACACCTGCATACCAGACATGGAGAATAAAAGAGTTATTAAGATTTACATGAATTTATTTGGAAACACGTGGATTTGAATAGGACACACAAAATATTTCAATGCAATGATTAAAGCACAGGGAAATGTTTGACGAAGTGAAAATTGCGCATGATTTTAACGACATGGCAACATCATAGGACACAATGAGATAACCACACTTGGCTGTCTAGGCCAATGACTGCCACGAATCGTACTTTGCGCACGCTTCATGGCGGCATGACTGGGCCAACATGAGCATGAAATGAACGCGTTAACCTAAGCAACGTAATAAGCCACACAAAGAACGAGAAATCTACTCTCCTTATTACAATGAACGCTAGCACAACAATTACAGGATTACGACAAAATAACTTTCCGCACTGTGCAAAAAATCAGGAAACATAGTCGGTGAATGGGCTAGCATGAACACGAAACATTTGGAAATAATGCAATATAAAAAATCAAAGAACTTTGCTTACCACAAGGAGTTCAAATTTTAATAAGCGCTTCGGGTCACGTACCCTCTAACTCTTGACTTGTGACCTAAACACATCCTCCTGCCAAGAACACACCACCACAGTAGGAAACACAAATCCATATTTATACATCGCACGCCGCTTTGAATGCACAATAATCAGTGTACTCTTTCTGGCTTTCAATTTTCACCTTGAAGCACTGTTTCAACGATCTCCATAAGACGAACTTTCAACTTTTCTGTGATGCGCGATCGCTGAGTGTTCGGTGCCGACTTCTTTCTATTTTCCGAAAAAGTTTTCAGAGTTCCATTGCGGCGTCGGGCGGGCGCTGATGCCTCCATTTTGTCCATGCTTCGTATGTTGGAGTTTTGACCGCGTTGGAGGGCTGGATAACTGTAGATCTTTGCTTGTTCCCTTCCGCGTTGTTGGTGAACGCGTACTCCAGATTTTAATGTTGCGGTTGTTGTGAGCTTATGATGAGCGTAGAGATTCTCCATGGGTGTTTCTCTTCACGTTGGATTGTTGATGTGCTCAGGCCGCAATTCTTCGAGCAGGTTTCGTTGCCGGTTGAAGCTTCGACGATACGCCCGCAGTCTCCTTGAGCTTTCGTAGAGATTACCAGCATGTACTTCGAGCAGGTGCTTGTTGCCCAATCTTGTCGTTCTTGAAGAAGTTAAACATCAGTGTCGATGTTTCCAATGGAGTTTAATTTTTGGATTGTAACAAAGACCGGGAAGCCCCGGCATTGCCGGCTTTTCGTTGTGGCGCTCACTTTTGTGCGTCTCTCTTGTCACGAGTCCGAGAGAAAGATTCCTCCCGAGGCTTCATCTACCCTCCTTATAAACGTTTCGCATGCTTGTTTCGAGATCAATCTCGAAATATCCATTCTACAGAGGCAGCATCTGCAACCTCATTGGCGGAATCCTTGCTTATTCTGACGTCTGGGACTCTCATTGGTGTGTACTCAGACACACCTTCTCGCGTGATCACTAGGCAAGCGTTCATTGGTTTAGCACAATTGGTTCTCTGCTGACGTCTCGAACTTCTTCCCCTCTTCCCCTCGAAGCAGCCTCGCTTGGTGCGCAGCAGCCTGCGTCATCGGCCTAGCTGTTAAATTCCAATCTTTGCCGCCAACAATGTAAATTTCTCACAAAACAAAGTACGGCATCTTTGCAGCATATTTTGCCTATCCTGAATTGATTTAGTATTTTCCCAAAACATTTTATGAGACTGTTTCCCAAATTGATTTAGTATTTTCCCAAAAATCCTAATAATTCCCAAAATCTTAATATGAGAGTAGTATTTCTGGACACTCACAGAGAATAGCTGCCCTCACAGAGAGTAGCTACCCTCACAGAGAGTAGCTACCCTCACAGAGAATAGCTGCCCTCACAGAGAGTAGCTACCCTTACATAGAGTAACTACCCTCACAGAGAGTAACTACCCTCAACAGAGAGTAGCTACCCTCACGGAGAGTAGCTACCCTCACATAGAGTAGCTACCGTCACAGAGAGTAGCTACCCTCACATAGAGTAGCTACCCTCACAGAGAGTAGCTACCCTCAACAGAGAGTAGCTACCCTCACGGAGAGTAGCTACCCTCACGAAGAGTAGCTACCCACACAGAGAGTAGCTACCCTCACGAAGAGTAGCTACCCTCACAGAGAGTAGCTACCCTCACGAAGAGTAGCTACCCTCACAGAGAGTAGCTACCCTCACAGAGAGTACTTGCAGAATTGCACTGGTCACGAAAATCCAGCCAATGAGGTGTCCGCTATCCTCTCAAGCTATCCTTCACACTTTCCTTCTTACCATCGTTCAGACTGTCGTTTCAATTATCCTTCATAGTATCCTTCGGTCAAGTTTTCAACTGCTTTATTTAGCAAGCAATGTATTTTACACAGCTTATACAAGTATACACTTCAAACTAAAACCTTCAATTCATCTGCTTGTGTTGTGAAAGCATGTTTTTTTATTCTCTCATTCAAAAAACTACTTTGCTGAATTATAGTACTAAACTTATATCATTTTCTCACGTATTTTATATACACATACGATTGTAAGCTTCAAACTACGAACATTAAATTCATCTGTTTCTTCTGTGAAAGTATGTCTTTTTGGAGTCTCCCACTTGAAGAAACTACTTCTCTGAATAACAGAACTAAATAACAGCATTTTCTCTCATTTTAAATACAGAACATCTCAGCAGCCGAGGAACATTCCTATATGTCGCAGTGACAAAGACACGTCCACTCACAACGCAGATTTGCTAATGCACAACGCGCATCCATCATGCACAAGATGCATCCACTAATCCATCATGCGTACAATGCTACCCGCGATGTGCCCATTAAATCGCAATGCACACACAGTACGTTCCACATACACCCGAACCGAGCATTTATTTTCCCGTATCAGTAATATCAAGAAAGTGGGACACCAAGAAAGTTGGTTTATTAAACCTCCTTGAGTAATACCATCATAAGAATACCATAAGCATTTAATTTCAAGTAAAATTAAACGGTATTACTGATTATTACCGATACGGGAAATAATTACTGGTATTATTGACACGAGAAATAATTACGGGTATTACTGATACAGTAAATAATTGCGGTTATTTCTGATACGAGAAATAACTACGGGTATTACTGATACGGGAAATAATTACGGGTATTACTGGTACGGGAAATAACTACGGGTATTACTCATACGGGAAATAATTACGGTTATTTCTGATCCGAGAAATAACTACGGGTATTACTGATACGGGAAATAATTACGGGTATTACTGGTACGGGAAATAACTACGGGTATTAATGATACGGGAAATAATTACGGGTATTACTGATACGGGAAATAATTTCGGGTATTACTGATACGGGTAATAATTACGGGTATGACTGATACGGGAAATATTACGGGTATTACTGATACGGGTAATAATTACGTGTATTACTGATACGGGAAATAATTACGGGTATTACTGTAACGAGAAATAATTACGGGTATTACTAATACGGGAAATAATTACGGGTATTACTGATACGGGAAATAATTACGGGTATTACTAATACGGGAAATAATTACGGGTATTACTGATACGAGAAATTATTACGGGTATTACTGATACGGGAAATAATGACTGGTATTTCTAATACGGGAAATAATTACGGGTATTACTGTAACGAGAAATTATTACGGGTATTACTGATACGGAAAATAATTACGGGTATTACTGATACGAAAAATAATTACGGGTATTACTGATACGGGAAATAATTACGGGTATTACTGATGCGAGAAATAATTACGGGTATTACTGACATGAAAAATAATTACGGGTTTTACTGAGACGAGAAATAATTACGGGTATTACTGACATGGGAAATAATTACGGGTATTACTGATACGAGAAATAACTACGGGTATTACTGATACGAGAAATAATTACGGGTATTACTGCTACAGGAAAATAAAATAAGTACTCGGCTCGGGTTTTTGTGGGACATTCGGTATGCCCATCCATCATGAGGGTACAAATGCTACCCACATCAGGAGGGTACAAATGCTAACCACATCAGGAGGGTACAAATGCTACACACGTCGCTGAGACGACTTTCTTATTTCAGGTCCACTTCAACCCACCTGTCGAGCTTACGTCTGGTACGCTACTTTCATGCGTCAGGTACCACACACGTCTTTATGTACCCTCCAGTACCACACACACATGCTATCGTACCCTCAAGTACCTGCAAATATTTTTGCGTATTTTTGAAATTGTGGTGCACACAAAAAAAATAAAAAAAAGTGGCAGGCAACGCTGGTCGCTAAATGAAAGACACTCCAGTACCCAAAACGGACTCTGCGTACCCAATGAAAAGTACCCCGTGTGTCATAAGCTCGCGACGTTGCGACGTCGATCTTAGGTCATGAACCGAAAAACGGTCTCATGTAGTAGAAGTTCTTTATTAATACTTGCCATTTTGCGTGGAAATGCTTCTTAGTCTTAATTTCCTGGCCATGGTGCTGGCAGGTATTGTTGTGGTTGGTGGGTGCCTCACGTACCAGGGACTGCGCAGTCTCCGCTGCATGGAGTGGGTACGGAGGGGGCAGTGAGTGGGCATGGAGGGGGCATGGAGTGGGCATGGAGGGGGCAGTGAGTGGGCACGGAGTGGGCATGGTGTGTGCATGGAGTGGGCATGGAGTGGGCATGGAGTGGGCATGGAGTGTGCATGGAGTGGGCATGGAGTGGGCATGGAGTGGGCATGGAGTGGGTATGGAAAGGGCATGGAGGGGGCAGTTAGTGGGCACGGAGTGGACATGGAGGGGGCATGGAGTGTGCATGGAGTGGGCATGGAATGTGCATGGAGTGGGCATGGAGTGGGCATGGAGTGTGCATGGAGTGGGCATGGAGTGGGCATGGAGTGGGCATGGAGAGGGCATGAAGTGGGCATGGAGTGGGCATGGAGTGAGCATGGAGTGGGCATGGAGAGGGCATGGAGTGGGCATGGAGTAGGCATGGAGTGGGCATGGAGTGTGCATGGAGTAGGCATGGAGTGGGCATGGAGTGGGCATGGAGTGGGCATGGAGTGGGCGTGGAGGGGGCATGGAGTGGGAATGGAGTGGTCACGGAGTGGGCATGGAGTGGGCACGGAATAGGCAAGGAGTGGGCATGGAGTGGGCATGGAGTGGGCATGGAGTGGGCATGGAGTGGGCATGGAGTGGGCATGGAGTGGGCATGGAGCGGGCATGGAGTGGGCATGGAGTGGGCACGGAGTGGGCATGGAGTGGGCTTGGAGTGGGCATGGTTTGGGCATGGAGTGGGCATGGAGGGGGCATCTCCCAGCTGCAGATCTACACTCACGCCTTACTGCAGCTGATAAAATGTCTACACAACAAGAAAGTCTACGGGAGGAGCACATAAGGCATCAGATGCGCAGTGTTGCGTACAGTGATTGAGAAAGAAAAAACAGCAGCTCATTCCCAATAAATTTGACATGCCACGCCGGTAGAAATATGCCTTTAACAAACAAGTCACATCAACGAATCTTTTTCGTCACTGTAGTTATAACAAGTTTATCAATGCAGCGCTAATTGTTACCTTAACTGTGAGTTATGTGACAGTAAATGTCAACGGAGCTGTAACTAAACTAGCAGCTTATTTCACCATAACTGTATAATTATTCTGATACGCATAGCATGGAGCTGATTTACAGCAATAATAAAGTCACTTGACTGCTCTAAAAACAGTCATAATTTGCGAGCAAACTCAGTTGTGCGAGTGTGCGATAAATACCAGCGCTGATATTCATGTAATTTGCACGAGTGTGAGAGAGAACATCGTCCTTTACATCACCAAAACATCTTTTTGTCAGCGGGTCCCTTCTGGGGAGCGTGGGAACCTATGCACCTCCGTCTTGGGTTTTGTTCTGACCTCTTTTGTTTTATTCTGACCTCTTTTGTTTTGTTCTGACCTCTTTTGTTTTGTTCTGACCTCTTTTGTTTTATTTTGACCTCTTGTTTTGCTCTGACCTCTTTTGTTTTATTCTGACCTCTTTTGTTTTACTCTGACCTTTTTGTTTTATTTTGATTTCTTTTCTTTGTTCTGACCCCTTGTGTTTTGTTCTGACCTCTTTTGTTTTATTTTGACCTCTTTTGTTTTATTTTGACCTCTTGTTTTGCTCTGACCTCTTTTGTTTTATTTTGACCTCTTTTCTTTGTTCTGACCCCTTGTGTTTTGTTCTGACCTCTTTTGTTTTATTTTGACCTCTTTTCTTTGTTCTGACCCCTTGTGTTTTGTTCTGACCTCTTTTGTTTTATTCTGACCTCTTCCAGTAAATAACATTGCGACTGGGGCTGCACGTAAAACAATCACCTATGAATAATTTCCAACATAATAGCAATATAAGAGCAATATAAGAGCAATATAAGAGCAATATAAGAGCAATATAAGAGCAATATAAGAGCAATATAAGAGCAATATAAGAGCAATATAAGAGCAACATAATAGCAATATAAGAGCAATATAAATGCAATATAAGAGCAATATAAGAGCAATATAAGAGCAATATAAGAGCAATATAAGAGCAATATAAGAGCAATATAAGAGCAATATAAGAGCAATATAAGAGCAATATAAGAGCAATATAAGAGCAGGGAGTTTAAATACCTGATGTCAATTAGAGAGGCAGGTGCAGGAAACAGAAGTTAGGAAATATCTACACAACATGAACTAATTTCTTCATATCAACTATTAACTAAGGATTTAACTATTAACTAAATATCAACTAAGGACCTTTATGTTGAGATGTTTTATAACCCAATGTTTTACACTTCACGTATCAACATTATTATCAAAAATAAAAGTACCTTTTTCTTTCCTTTTTTTTATTTATAATTCGTGGTACGCACTTACTGTGTGAGTGTACGAGGAGAACTTCGCGCAGTGAGAACCAATATTGCTGAGGTCACGCAGTGAGAACCAATATTGCTGAGGTCACGCAGTAAGAACCAATATTGCTGAGGTCACGCAGTAAGAACCAATATTGCTGAGGTCACGCAGTGAGAACCAATATTGCTGAGGTCACGCAGTAAGAACCAATATTGCTGAGGTCACGCAGTAAGAACCAATATTGCTGAGGTCACGCAGTGAGAACCAGTATTGCTGAGGTCACGCAGTGAGAACCAATATTGCTGAGGTCACGCAGTGAGAACCAATATTGCTGAGGTCACGCAGTGAGAACCAATATTGCTGAGGTCACGCAGTGAGAACCAATATTGCTGAGGTCACGCAGTGAGAACCAATATTGCTGAGGTCACGCAGTGAGAACCAATATTGCTGAGGTCACGCAGTGAGAACCAATATAGCTGAGGTCACGCAGTGAGAACCAATATAGCTGAGGTCACGCAGTGAGAACCAATATAGCTGAGGTCATGCAGTGAGAACCAATATAGCTGAGGTCACGCAGTGAGAACCAATATTGCTGAGGTCACGCAGTGAGAACCAATATAGCTGAGGTCACGCAGTGAGAACCAATATTACTGAGGTCACGCAGTGAGAACCAATATTGCTGAGGTCACGCAGTGAGAACCAATATAGCTGAGGTCACGCAGTGAGAACCAATATAGCTGAGGTCACGCAGTGAGAACCAGTATTGCTGAGGTCACGCAGTGAGAACCAATATTGCTGAGGTCACGCAGTGAGAACCAATATTGCTGAGGTCACGCAGTGAGAACCAATATTGCTGAGGTCACGCAGTGAGAACCAATATTGCTGAGGTCACGCAGTGAGAACCAATATTGCTGAGGTCACGCAGTGAGAACCAATATTGCTGAGGTCACGCAGTGAGAACCAATATAGCTGAGGTCACGCAGTGAGAACCAATATAGCTGAGGTCACGCAGTGAGAACCAATATAGCTGAGGTCATGCAGTGAGAACCAATATAGCTGAGGTCACGCAGTGAGAACCAATATTGCTGAGGTCACGCAGTGAGAACCAATATAGCTGAGGTCACGCAGTGAGAACCAATATTACTGAGGTCACGCAGTGAGAACCAATATTGCTGAGGTCACGCAGTGAGAACCAATATAGCTGAGGTCACGCAGTGAGAACCAATATAGCTGAGGTCACGCAGTGAGAACCAATATAGCTGAGGTCACGCAGTGAGAACCAATATTGCTGAGGTCACGCAGTGAGAACCAATATTGCTGAGGTCACGCAGTGAGAACCAATATTGCTGAGGTCACGCAGTGAGAACCAATATAGCTGAGGTCACGCAGTGAGAACCAATATAGCTGAGGTCACGCAGTGAGAACCAATATTGCTGAGGTCACGCAGTGAGAACCAATATTGCTGAGGTCACGCAGTGAGAACCAGTATAGCTGAGGTCACGCAGTGAGAACCAATATAGCTGAGGTCACGCAGTGAGAACCAATATTGCTGAGGTCACGCAGTGAGAACCAATATTGCTGAGGTCACGCAGTGAGAACCAATATTGCTGAGGTCACGCAGGAAGAACCAATATAGCTGAGGTCACGCAGTGAGAACCAATACTGCTGAGGTCACGCAGTGAGAACCAATATTGCTGAGGTCACGCAGTGAGAACCAATATTGCTGACGTCACGCAGTGAGAACCAATATTGCTGAGATCACGCAGTAAGAACCAATATTGCTGAGGTCACGCAGTAAGAACCAATATTGCTGAGGTCACGCAGTGAGAACCAATATTGCTGAGATCACGCAGTAAGAACCAATTTTGCTGAGGTCACGCAGTGAGAACCAATATTGCTGAGGTCACGCAGTGAGAACCAATATTGCTGAGACCACGCAGTAAGAACCAATATTGCTGAGGTCACGCAGTAAGAACCAATATTGCTGAGGTCACGCAGTTAGAACAAATATTGCTGAGGTCACGCAGTAAGAACCAATATTGCTGAGGTCACGCAGTGAGAACCAATATTGCTGAGGTCACGCAGTAAGAACCAATATTGCTGAGGTCACGCAGTGAGAACCAATATTGCTGAGGTCACGCAGTGAGAACCAATATTGCTGAGGTCACGCAGTGAGAACCAATATTGCTGAGGTCACGCAGCGAGAACCAATATTGCTGAGGTCACGCAGTAAGAACCAATATTGCTGAGGTCACGCAGTGAGAACCAATATTGCTGAGATCACGCAGTAAGAACCAATATTGCTGAGGTCACGCAGTGAGAACTAATATTGCTGAGGTCACGCAGTGAGAACCAATATTGCTGAGATCACGCAGTAAGAACCAATATTGCTGAGGTCACGCAGTAAGAACCAATATTGCTGAGGTCACGCATTGAGGACCAATATTGCTGAGGTCACGCAGTAAGAACCAATATTGCTGAGGTCACGCAGTGAGAACCAATATTGCTGAGGTCACGCAGTGAGAATCAATATTGCTAAGGTCACGCAGTGAGAACCAATATTGCTGAGGTCACGCAGTGAGAACCAATATTGCTGAGGTCACGCAGTAAGAACCAATATTGCTGAGGTCACGCAGTAAGAACCAATATTGCTGAGGTCACGCATTGAAAACCAATATTGCTAAGGTCACGCAGTGAGAACCAATATTGCTGAGGTCACGCAGTGAGAACCAATATTGCTGAGGTCACGCAGTGAGAACCAATATTTCTGAGGTCACGCAGTGAGAACCAATATTGCTTAGGTCACGCAGTGAGAACCAATATTGCTGAGGTCACGCAGTGAGAACCAATATTGCTGAGGTCACGCAGTGAGAACCAATATTGCTGAGGTCACGCAGTGAGAACCAATATTGCTGAGGTCACGCAGGAAGAACCAATATTGCTGAGGTCACGCACTAAGAACCAATATTGCTGAGGTCACGCAGTGAGAACCAATATTGCTGAGGTCACGCAGTGAGAACCAATATTGCTGAGGTCACGCAGTGAGAACCGATATTGCTGAGGTCACGCAGTGAGAACCCACATTGCTGAGGTCACGCAGTGAGAACCCACATTGCTGAGGTCACTCAGTGAGAACCAATATTGCTGAGGTCACGCAGTGAGAACCAATATTGCTGAGGTCACGCAGTGAGAACCAATATTGCTGAGGTCACGCAGTAAGAACCAATATTGCTGAGGTCACGCAGTAAGAACCAATATTGCTGAGGTAACGCAGTGAGAACCAATATTGCTGAGGTCACGCAGTGAGAACCAATATTTCTGAGGTCACGCAGTGAGAACCCACATTGCTGAGGTCACGCAGTGAGAACCAATATTGCTGAGGTCACGCATTGAGAACCAATATTGCTGAGGTCACGCAGTGAGAACCAATATTGCTGAGGTCACGCAGTGAGAACCAATATTGCTGAGGTCACGCAGTGAGAACCAATATTGCTGAGGTCACGCAGTGAGAACCCACATTGCTGAGGTCACGCAGTGAGAACCAATATTGCTGAGGTCACGCAGTGAGAACCAATATTGCTGAGGTCACGCAGTCAGAACCAATATTGCTGAGGTCACGCAGTGAGAACCAATATTGCTGAGGTCACGCAGTGAGAACCAATATCGCTGAGGTCACGCAGTGAGAACCAATATTGCTGAGGTCACGCAGTGAGAACCAATATTGCTGAGGTCACGCAGTAAGAACCAATATTGCTGAAGTCACGCAGTGAGAACCAATATTGCTGAGATCACGCAGTAAGAACCAATATTGCTGAGGTCACGCAGTAAGAACCAATATTGCTGAGAACACGCAGTAAGAACCAATATTGCTGAGGTCACGCATTGAGAACCAATATTGCTAAGGTCACGCAGTGAGAACCAATATTGCTGAGGTCACGCAGTGAGAACCAATATTGCTGAGGTCACGCAGTGAGAACCAATATTTCTGAGGTCACGCAGTGAGAACCAATATTGCTGAGGTCACGCAGTGAGAACCAATATTGCTGAGGTCACGCAGTGAGAACCAATATTGCTGAGGTCACGCAGTGAGAACCAACATTGCTGAGGTCACGCAGTGAGAACCAATATTGCTGAGGTCACGCAGTGAGAACCAATATTGCTGAGGTCACGCAGGAAGAACCAATATTGCTGAGGTCACGCAGTAAGAACCAATATTGCTGAGGTCACGCAGTGAGAACCAATATTTCTGAGGGCACGCAGTGAGAACCAATATTGCTGAGGTCACGCAGTGAGAACCCACATTGCTGAGGTCACTCAGTGAGAACCAATATTGCTGAGGTCACGCAGTGAGAACCAATATTGCTGAGGTCACGCAGTGAGAACCAATATTGCTGAGGTCACGCAGTGAGAACCAATATTGCTGAGGTCACGCAGTGAGAACCAATATTGCTGAGGTCACGCAGTGAGAACCAATATTGCTGAGGTCACGCAGTGAGAACCAATATTGCTGAGGTCACGCAGTGAGAACCAATATTTCTGAGGTCACGCAGTGAGAACCCACATTGCTGAGGTCACGCAGTGAGAACCAATATTGCTGAGGTTACGCAGTGAGAACCAATATTGCTGAGGTCACGCAGTGAGAACCAATATTGCTGAGGTCACGCAGTGAGAACCAATATTGCTGAGGTCACGCAGTTAGAACCAATATTGCTGAGGTCACGCAGTGAGAACCCACATTGCTGAGGTCACGCAGTAAGAACCAATATTGCTGAGGTCACGCAGTGAGAACCAATATTGCTGAGGTCACGCAGTCAGAACCAATATTGCTGAGGTCACGCAGTGAGAACCAATATTGCTGAGGTCACGCAGTGAGAACCAATATTGCTGAGGTCACTCAGTGAGAACCAATATTGCTGAGGTCACGCAGTGAGAACCAATATTGCTGAGGTCACGCAGTAAGAACCAATATTGCTGAGGTCACGCAGTGAGAACCAATATTGCTGAGATCACGCAGTAAGAACCAATATTGCTGAGGTCACGCAGTAAGAACCAATATTGCTGAGGTCACGCAGTGAGAACCAATATTGCTGAGGTCACGCAGTAAGAACCAATATTGCTGAGGTCACGCAGTAAGAACCAATATTGCTGAGGTTACGCAGTAAGAACCAATATTGCTGAGGTCACGCAGTAAGAACCAATATTGCTGAGGTCACGCAGTAGGAACCAATATTGCTGAGGTCACGCAGTAAGAACCAATATTGCTGAGGTCACGCAGTAAGAACCAATATTGCTGAGAACACGCAGTAAGAACCAATATTGCTGAGGTCACGCATTGAGAACCAATATTGCTAAGGTCACGCAGTGAGAACCAATATTGCTGAGGTCACGCAGTGAGAACCAATATTGCTGAGGTCACGCCATGAGAACCAATATTGCTGAGGTCACGCCATGAGAACCAATATTGCTGAGGTCACGCAGTAAGAACCAATATTGCTGAGGTCACGCAGTAAGAACCAATATTGCTGAGGTCATGCAGTGAGAACCAATATTGCTGCTTGGCATATTATTTGCGAAATTTCAATCCCGCAGAAAATCTGTCATCAGTTTTTTATTTTACGGTTAACGTTTCGAAAAGTTTTTTTGCGTCGTGGCTGCTTCATGAATTGCAAAAATACCTGCACGTCTTCAAGCATAAATCTTGTGAGTATAATTTATCGATTTCTAGTTTCACTCCGAGATTTTGCGTTGTAAAACGGAGAATATCTTCGTCCGCATCCCGCTATCGACAGCGGGCTGGTCGAATCCCATGCTGCCTTGCAATTATGTATTAATTACTGGGATGTCTTAATGCTATAAGTGCACGTGCAGGGATGTGTTAATGTGATTAGTGCACGTACAGGGATGTGTTAATGTGTTAGGTGCACGTACAGGGAGTGCAGTGTGAGCGCACACGTGCATTTTGAGCGCACACGTACAGTGTGAGCGCACAAGTGCAGTGTGAGCGTACACGTGCAGTGTGAGCGTACACGTGCAGTGTGAGCGTACACGTGCAGTGTGAGCGTACACGTGCAGTGTGCGCGTACACGTGCAGTGTGAGCGTACACGTGCAATTGAGCGTACACGCGCATCAGACACACAACATAGGGAGTTCCATGCCCATCAGCTTGACTGTTCCCTACCGTCACGCCCCTGATTTATGAGGAGAGAGGCAAGGTTGCTCAAGAATTGTGCGTTTGCAGGCATTTTCTGAAGTCTCCTGACTATATTTCATAAGCATATTCTCTCGAGGTGAATTTGCCGAACTTTGCTGTGAACTATAGAGACGAAATCAGCTGTCCTTGACTGCTTGGCTGACCCGCTTGAGGATAACATTTAGAGTATCTAGGATATAGGTCAATTTGACTGCTTGGTTGACTAATTCGAGGATAATATCAGGAGTATATATGATACAGATCAACTTAACTGCTCGGTTGACTAACTGGATGGCAAATTCAGGAGTACATAGGATAGAAATTAATTTGATAGCTTGGTTGACTAGCTCGAGGATAATATCAGGAGTATCTAGAATGCAGAACAATTTGACTGACCGAAGGACAAGCATTAGGCAAAAGTGGTCATATTATCGTTGTCAGAATAATCAGACTATACCTTTTACTGAGTGAAATATGACCATAAACACCACTTGGCCTCTGGCTATGATAAAACGTGGCCGAATGCTGAATATATGATCAAATTTTATTTGAAAACAAGAATGCATAATGATTATTCATTGATGTAAAATCCAATTTTGATTGTAAACTTGAAGGTATAAAAATTTTGCCTGGATAAAAAACACAATTTGGTAACTTTTTCTGCGGACATCTTCAGTAGATGAGGAGTGTCCAGAGCGCACGCAAATGGATACAAGCGATAAGAAAGAAGGTAAAGAAAGACAAACAATTTATTTCCATGGAGTTAAAACATGAAATGTTTAACATCGGTTTTAAAATATCATAACATCAACATCTTTAGTTGATAATTACACATCAGTATCGTAATACCCATGTAAAATGTCAAAACAAAAATGATTGACGGAAAGCAGGACAAAAATGAGTTCCTTTCGTATCGTAATCTGATTTTGACAGTGCATTTAAAAATGAGTAACTAAGAAAACGCAGTCCTAGTAACACTTAGTTGGAAAATACTAATTGGACATGAAAAATACATTCATGGCACAACTCAGTTTAAAACTTGAAATTAGCATCCCCTGAGTCTGAGCTGAGCTGTCGTTGGTGTCTCTTATTTAAGGTTTCAGTTTTCGCTTCAGAGTTTAATGAAACAGATTTCTTGAGCTGATTGATAAACCCTGCAATTTACGGTCAACAACAGAGTTATATTCTGTCAAGCAATGATGATTTCCAAAAAAAAAGACAATTCACATCACTGCTCAATCTGCATATCCAGGGTTTGCTATCCTTCCCGTAATTTCCTCTGCACCGGAATAGAACAAAGGCACGTCTAGTTATCCGTTATAAAACGGACATAATGATTAATCTTAAACTGTAAAAAATATGATAATTTTAAATATATCTGAAAATTTTTAGCAGTGATAAAGTGAAGAAACTCTGTTGTTTTTGAATTTACAGAAGAGTGTCGAAAATTCTTGTCAACATTCAGTAGAAAACCCTCCATGATTTCTTGCGCTCATTTTAATGAGTGCATTTTATAGATGTAATGTATGATATATGCAATACATGTAAACACCCTCCGTACACAGTGGTGAACATCAAACGGCCTTTTGTACATCAAACAGTCATCAGTTTCATTGAGTGCCAAACTTCTCGGTGAGTCGTACATCGAATTACGTCGCAACATCTCTAACAACTTCCTTTTACTATTTTTGGCATTTTACATGTGTTTAACGTCCATATTACTACATCTCCCAGCGTTACTTACAATAATAAAAGCTCTATTTAATCTTTTTACCTAACAATACCCTTGGTGTGTTTATATATTTGTTTGGTGTCCGCTTGGTGCGCGTGTCTGTGACGCTCACAAGGACGCTCAATGACCGTATCTGTGATACGAGTTTTACCAGTGCGCAAGTACAAGAATGTTTTAATGGCGGGTACTGTTGGGATGGATATATTTGTTGGGCATCCACGTCTGGAGGATTTATGCAAGGAAAATATCGAATCCCGTCATTTTTGACGGGTCGTGAACACTAGAACCTAAATAAAAACGTAGTCAGACATAAAAGGATGATATCAGCACAGCAGCTCAGTGTCTGACCTTTTACACTGTATTGTCTAGAGGCCTGCGCGACCCTAGACTGAATGTTAAAGATGTTGTCTTGGTTTGTAATTCATGTGCTCCGATGTTACGGAGATGTTGTGAGTGTCCTCGTAGGTCACGGTGCCCCCTCCCCACGGGGGAAAGGGGAAGGAAGGGGAAGGAAGGGGGAGGAAGTGGGAGGAAGTGGGAGGAAGGGGGAGGAAGGGGGAGGAAGGGGGAGGAAGGGGGAGGAAGGGGGAGGAATGGGGAGGAAGTGGGAGGAAGGGGAAGGAAGATGGAGGAAGGGGGAGGAAGGGGGAGGAAGAGGGAGGAAGGGGGAGGAAGGGGGAGGAAATGGGAAAGAAGGGGAGGAAGGGGGGCAAGGAGGAGGAATCCCCCCCCCCCCCCTCAACAAGCCCCAACTTTCACTCTCGCCTGCATTCTTGAGCAGATAAGACCAGTTTCGGTCACCGTACCCTCACACAGGATGGCGTCAAAGTCCTTCTTTTGGCACCAAACTTATCACATTTGGAGCCATTCTACTTACGACAGCCCTGCACATACTGAGCGCTGCGCATTGTGTTGCAAATACAAAAAAGTTTAGGAATTTTGGCTGGTAAGTGAAGGCTTCAAAAGCTTGCTAGCGCTCCAGCTGCTCTCGGAGGCGGGACTTTAGGTTCAATTCTTGCGTCACTGCCACTCGACTAAGGTCGGTTCCTTGGAGATAAAAGCTCAAGTTGTAGCACTTATCCTAGCATCAGTTCAAACATCAACTCGAACATTTGCCCAATAGAAAATTAGAGCGCCAGTTATTGCACTGATACTAGCATCAGTTCAAACATCAACTCGAACATCAACTCGAACATCAACTCGAACATCAACTCGAACATCAACTCGAACATCAACTCGAACATCAACTCGAACATCAACTCGAACATCAACTCGAACATCAACTCGAACATCAACTCGAACATCAACTCGAACATCAACTCGAACATCAACTCGAACATCAACTCGAACATCAACTCGAACATCAACTCGAACATCAACTCGAACATCAACTCGAACATCAACTCGAACATCAACTCGAACATCAACTCGAACATCAACTCGAACATCAACTCGAACATCAACTCGAACATCAACTCGAACATCAACTCGAACATCAACTCGAACATCAACTCGAACATCAACTCGAACATCAGCTCGAACATCAACTCGAACATCAACTCGAACATCAACTCGAACATCAACTCGAACATCAACTCGAACATCAACTCGAACATCAACTCGAACATCAGCTCGAACATCAACTCGAACATCAACTCGAACATCAACTCGAACATCAACTCGAACATCAACTCGAACATCAACTCGAACATCAACTCGAACATCAACTCGAACATCAACTCGAACATCAACTCGAACATCAACTCGAACATCAACTCGAACATCAACTCGAACATCAGCTCAATTTTCAATCCGAGCATCAGTCAAAAAAAAAACATATGTCCGATGTTCAGTCAAAGCATTAGTTCAAGCATCAATAATGGCTCAACTCAAGTATCAGTAAAAACATTATTCCAAGCATCAATATAAGCTCAATCAACTCTAGTATCAGTCAATATTGTTTACGCAATATTTGTTTCATTTTCCATTCTCATTTGTTAGAAACGTAACTCACTCGTTAAATACGTAGGCGAAGTTCTGAACTTTAGCGCTCAATATCTCAAAGACTGAAGAGTTTTGCAGCTTTAGGTATTCATAAAGAAGGGTTTGTTTGAGTATTCCTATCTCCTTTTGAAGTTTGTACCTGATGAAAATCAGCACCCTGTATATACAAACTTGTGACCGTCGACGTAAAGCGTGCCTTTCATAAGTTAATATGACAAGTATCATGATAAACATATATCATAAGCACATATAAGCGCATATATATTCATAAGCATATATGTACAAGCTTGTGATATTTGACGTGACGTAGCACGTGACTTTCATAAGCCACGTGCAGCACGTGCACGTGGGAGCGTACGTCGCGTGCCCAAAGTGCGCTCCATTAACCGGGCAGTAAAGGAGGCATTAAAGCGCACACTCGCTCTTCATACCTGCACATTAAACCTATTAACGAGGCGGCAGCGGTCTCGCTAATGGGTAGGTAGCTGATTGTGTCTCAAGTCTTCCCTACTGCTACTGTACAGCCACATCACATAACAACTTTTCACCACCACACCATTGTGACACTACCACCACCACCTCATAACAACTCTTCACCACCACACCACAGCACCCTACCACCACCACACCACTACACAACAGTGATCTACCACCACACACTGCCACTATGTGCACCACACAGCCATTTCTGTACTCAGAACTTGAAAACATATCTGTTCTCTCAACTGGCCGAAAAGATAGGGTGCTGAAGTTCTTCTTATTTTTCTCTTATTTGCTTTGATTCAAGAGTTATACTCACACTTCTCACTGGAGGACCCCGTCTGTCAGGTTACTACCAGCTATTAGTTTGTGTTCACAATCCCACTAAATAGCGTAAATCGACTTTTATTTTAACGCGCGTGAAGTTTCCCCAACTTTCAAATCCCAAGGCGATCGCTAGGCGCAAACGTTGTCTATTTTTCCGGCACTTCGCTCCCAGGAGCAGGATTTATCTTACGTCATCAAGGTAGCTGAAAACAATTTAAGGAAATTCATAAATCCACTCGGTTTAGCTCCCCCCCCCCCCCCCCCACACCAAATGAAAACTTCACACAAAGAATACACTAGTGTAAGCCGAACAACACTCACAAATTCTAAGATGCCGATCATCAATTTCGACGGAAAAAATTCTGTGTCGACAAAAAGAAGTACATCAATTGGAAGTGAGAGAAATGTATAAAAAAACACTAAATGCGGCAATTAAAGCAAAGAATTTGGAGTAATTGGGGCAATTGTTACTTGCTTTCAATGGCTGCTGCATATACTGCTGCATATAATGCTGCATTTACTGCTGCATTTACTGCTGCATTCAGCTGCTGCGGTAACATTCCATTTCTCGATATTATTCGATGAAACATTTAAAAAAAAATAATGGCCTGTGGAGAGTTTTCATTAAACTTCCTACAGACGGAGTTAGCTTACCATTCTAACACATGGACAGACTCTGGCAACATCCGTCACTCCGTCAGTTAGCACCTGTCACTCTGTCAGGGAACATCGCTGTCAGCCGTGACAGCATGGACATCAGCCATGACTGACAGCATGGACATCAGCCATGACTGCCAGCACTCAGTTAAACTAAGCGAGAAATAAAACAAATCCGAACATTAAAAAGCCCCGTGGGAAGATCAGCTCTCGGCTCCCAGGCTCGTGTGCAATTAAGTCAGATCTGCGTAGTGAAACACGATGTTTTCTGCATGTTGCGCCTCAACATCCGCTCTCACAGCCGTTATTCCGGCCGTAAAACGGGGGCCGTGATGTGCTCGCTCCCACGGGACGCACTAATGACGGATAAAAGCGCGTCATGTCCGTATTCGTGCGGTGAACTTCGTCTTATGGATTTCAATATAGTTTTCGTGTTGATCTCACGCGGTGTTAGGCATGAGCGAGTTTTGTGTCGTCTTCTTTGCTGAGTGAGACTCGAGGCTGAGTGAGACTCGAGGCTGAGTGAGGCTCGAGGCTGAGTGAGGCTCGAGGCTGAGTGAGACTCGAGGCTGAGTGAGACTCGAGGCTGAGTGAGACTCGAGGCTGAGTGAGGCTCGAGGCTGAGTGAGGCTCGAGGCTGAGTGAGACTCGAGGCTGAGTGAGACTCGAGGCTGAGTGAGGCTCGAGGCTGAGTGAGACTCGATGCTGAATGAGACTCGAGGCTGAGTGAGACTCGAGGCTGAGCGAGACTCGAGGCTGAGTGAGACTCGAGGCTGAGTGAGACTCGAGGCTGAGTGAGACTCGAGGCTGAGTGAGACTCGAGGCTGAGTGAGACTCGAGGCTGAGTGAGACTCGAGGCTGAATGAGACTTGAGACTGAGTGAAACTCGAGGCTGAGTGAGACTCGAGGCTGAGTGAGACTCGAGGCTGAATGAGACTTGAGACTGAGTGAAACTCGAGGCTGAATGAGACTCGAAGCAGAATTTGACTCGAGGCTGAATGAGACTCAAGTAACTCAGGCTTGCAATAATTAGGCAATACACAAGAAGATGCTGGGAAGTTTATGAGAAGAGATGAATTAATGAGACTTAGATCTGTTCCTTAAGAGTTTTTCTCTCATTACGGTAGGAATGGCTTTATAAAGCGATCATTGAACTTCACATCTGTTTCTGGAGGTTGTGAGAGCGCTAATGTCTCGACTCACTGGAAATGGTTCTTTGCAAAATAATTCAACATGAATACTTATTTAATCGAAATGTTATTTAATTACTAATTAATAATTTATTGATTTATTTATACATTTTTGTTGATTATTTATTTAATAATAATTTAATCACAATATAATTCATTCAATCATAATACCACTGGTCGAAGCGAGGAGAAAAAGTAGAAAACTTTCCTCTTCAAAGAGTCTACTAATTACTGTCGGTGGTGAAACTATTTTCTTGTATGACAACATCACCCATCGAACACCACAACATCAACGCAAGATTTATTCGAGCTGCGAACGGAAAGAAAACTTACTTTAGTTTGAAGATGTTAATACTTTTATCACCATTTTGTTACTGTCAAATAGCATTTGAAAACGGTTACACTTTTATTAAAAGGTACACTTTTATTTTTCATTTATTTTTATTTTTTTTGCAGTCAAATAGCATCACAGTTTACTTCCAAAATGCGCTCACTCTCATATCTGAGTAAACCGACGGCTGCCTACGGTTGCCTGTGTCAACCGACGGTTGTCTGTGTCAACCGACAGCTGCCTACGGTTGCCTACGGTTGCCTCACTCCCTGGTTGTCCTGTACGAAGCCTATCAAGTCTCAGTTAAATTAGAGGAAAATCACAAACCGATGCCGTGATGCGGTGCAGAAGGGAACTCAAAACACAACCATTTGCTTATGATGACTTTTTATGGAAATAACCAAATGTGCAAGCGGAATGAAATTTTATTAACGTGCTGCAGCCACGGGGTATGATTCCACACACCCACCACCCACGGGGTATAACTCCACACACCCACTACCCACGGGGTATAACTCCACATACCCACCGCCCACGGGGTATAACTCCACATACCCACCGCCCACGGGGTATAACTCCACATACCCACCGCCCATGGGGTATAACTCCACACACCCACCGCCCACGGGGTATAACTCCACACACCCACCACCCACGGGGTATAACTCCACACACCCACCACCCACGGGATATAACTCCACACACCCACCACCCACGGGGTATAACCCCCACACACCCACCACCCACGGGCTATAACTCCACACACCCACCACCCACGGGGTATAACTCCACACACCCACTACCCACGGGGTATAACCCCACACACCCACCACCCACGGGGTATAACTCCACACACCCACCACCCACGGGGTATAACTCCACACACCCACCACCCACGGGGTATAACTCCACACACCCACCACCCACGGGGTATAACTCCACACACCCACCCCACGGGGTATAACTCCACACACCCACCACCCACGGGGTATAACTCCACACACCCACCACCCACGGGGTATAACTCCACACACCCACCACCCACGGGGTATAACCCCACACACCCACCACCCACGGGGTATAACTCCACACACCCCCCCCCCCACGGGGTATAACTCCACACACCCACCACCCACGGGGTATAACTCCACACACCCACCACCCACGGGGTATAACTCCACACACTCACCACCCACGGGGTATAACTCCACACACCCACCACCCACGGGGTATAACTCCACACACCCACCACCCACGGGGTATAACTCCACACACCCACCCCACGGGGTATAACTCCACACACCCACCACCCACGGGGTATAACTCCACACACCCACCACCCACGGGGTATAACTCCACACACCCACCCCACGGGGTATAACTCCACACACCCACCACCCACGGGGTATAACTCCACACACCCACCACCCACGGGGTATAACTCCACACACCCACCACCCACGGGGTATAACCCCACACATCCACCACCCACGGGGCATAACTCCACACACCCCCCCCCCCACGGGGTATAACTCCACACACCCACCACCCACGGGGTATAACTTCACACACCCACCACCCACGGGGTATAACTCCACACACCCACCACCCACGGGGTATAACTCCACACACCCCCCACCCACGGGGTATAACTCCACACACCCACCACCCACGGGGTATAACTCCACACACCTACCACCTACGGGGTATGATTCCACACACCCACTGCCCACGGGGTATAACTCCACGAGTCCACACACTTACCACCCACGGGGCGTAACTCCACACACCCACCACCCACGGGGTATAACTCCACACACCCACCACCCAAGAGGTATAACTCCACACACCCACCACCCACGGGGTATAACCCCACACACCCACCACCCACGGGGTATAACCCCACACACCCACCACCCACGGGGTATAACTCCACGCACACCCCACCCACGGGGTATAACTCCACACACCCACCACCCACGGGGTATAACTCCACACACCCACCACCCACGGGGTATAACCCCACACACCCACCACCCACGGGGTATAACTCCACACACCCACCACCCACGGGGTATAACTCCACACACCCACCACCCACGGAGTATAACTCCACACACACACCCCCCCCACGGGGTATAACCCCACACACCCACCACCCACGGGGTATAACCCCACACACCCACCACCCACGGGGTATAACTCCACACACCCACCACCCACGGGGTATAACTCCACACACCCACCACCCACGGGGTATAACCCCACACACCCACCACCCACGGGGTATAACTCCACACACCCACCACCCACGGGGTATAACTCCACACACCCACCACCCACGGAGTATAACTCCACACACACACCCCCCCCCCACGGGGTATAACCCCACACACCACCACACTCTGCACCAGCAAATGATAGCGCCGCATTACCACCACATCTCGGAGTCGCTAACTGCGCTAAGACTGCATCCGGCATAAAGATAGCGCTAATATTGCGGCCCCGGTGCAATAACCTTAGTTTAAAGTCTGCGTAATTGCCTGCTGAGCCTATTAGGCCGGGCTGCTGATTTGGCTGCGACGCGACTAGGCTTATTACGGGCGTCCCTTTGTTGTTTGTTGTAACTCTAATGGGCACGCACGACTTACCCATGGACTTACCCTGAGTGAATTGAGTAAGGTGACCTCGTGAGTGAGGTGAGTGTAAGTGAGTATAATCTGCTTATAGTCCAAAATAATGAGGGTAGGAAAAGCAGTTTCGTCACTCAGTGACTTTGAGTTGAGTTGCCGATCTCAGGTGAGTGAGGTGATCTAATTCTTCAGTGCGGGTTCAAAAGCTGCTTCACTTGCGCTCTTGCCTTGAACGTATTCGAATTGCAGCCTTTTTCAATGCTTCGATTTTAAAAGTGATAAAATAGGTCATGTATGTTGGCAGAGAGGTGTAGCATAAGGTTATGCAATATATGAATAGCGAAATTGATTTTGTGTGAATGAATAAGTAGTTGAAACTTAAAAGAACTTGAGGTGATTAAGAAATGATATAATCATCATGTCATTATAGAAGTCAATTTTGTTAGTCGCTAATTATACTATATGTGTTGCTTTTAATTAATGGCTTTTAATTTAAAACAGCGTATAAACTTTCTCATCTGCCCAAAGGCTTGGCTAGGCACAAATTCGTCTGAAATAACAAGCTTTTCTTCCTTAGGGATGAGACGTGAGAGTCCAACATCAAAACTTGCATGACATTACAGTTCCATAAAGCTTTGTTGCAGATAATTCATTATTTTTATTTTTTCGTCCTCCAAGAGTTACTTCATTGAGTTTATTCATTACTGTCCCGACTCAGAGGCACTTACAGAGGCAGCTGGAGGCTGAAAAAAGGATCGCGTTACAACCAGTCCCGGCCTCGAACAAAAAGAAAATAATTCGATACTGACGAACTTAAATAAGGAGGAAAATTCTCAGAAAATAAACAAATTTAATGCAAAGATATTTCGGAGTCCAACTCCATCATGAGATCAAGGAGTAGAATTCATTATTCCTGAACTCGATACTCACACAGATGATTTATGCTTATATCAGTTATGTGCGCATCACATCAGAAATGTACGCATCACATCAGAAATGTACGCATCACATCAGAAATGTTTGCATCACATCAGAAATGTACGCATTACATCAGAAATGTTTGCATCACATCAGAAATGTATGCATCACATCAGAAATGCTCGCATCACATCAGAAATGTACGCATCACATCAGAAATGTACGCATTACATCAGAAATGTTTGCATCACATCAGAAATGTATGCATCACATCAGAAATGTTTGCATCACATCAGAAATGTACGCATCACATCAGAAATGTACGCATTACATCAGAAATGTACGCATCACATCAGAAATGTACGCATCACATCAGAAATGTTTGCATCACATCAGAAATGTACGCATTACATCAGAAATGTTTGCATCACATCAGAAATGTATGCATCACATCAGAAATGCTCGCATCACATCAGAAATGTACGCATCACATCAGAAATGTACGCATTACATCAGAAATGTTTGCATCACATCAGAAATGTATGCATCACATCAGAAATGTTTGCATCACATCAGAAATGTACGCATCACATCAGAAATGTACGCATTACATCAGAAATGTTTGCATCACATCAGAAATGTATGCATCACATCAGAAATGTTTGCATCACATCAGAAATGTTTGCATCACATCAGAAATGTATGCATCACATCAGAAATGCTCGCATCACATCAGAAATGTACGCATCACATCAGAAATGTACGCATTACATCAGAAATGTTTGCATCACATCAGAAATGTATGCATCACATCAGAAATGTTTGCATCACATCAGAAATGTACGCATCACATCAGAAATGTACGCATTACATCAGAAATGTGCGCATCACATCAGAAATGTATGCATCACATCAGAAATGTACGCATCACATCAGAAATGTACGCATTACATCAGAAATGTTTGCATCACATCAGAAATGTATGCATCACATCAGAAATGTTTGCATCACATCAGAAATGTACGCATCACATCAGAAATGTACGCATTACATCAGAAATGTGCGCATCACATCAGAAATGTATGCATCACATCAGAAATGTACGCATCACATCAGAAATGCTCGCATCACATCAGAAATGCTCGCATCACATCAGAAATGTATGCATCACATCAGAAATGTACGCATCACATCAGAAATGCTCGCATCACATCAGAAATGTTTGCATCACATCAGAAATGTTTGCATCACATCAGAAATGTACGCATCACATCAGAAATGCTCGCATCACATCAGAAATGTACGCATCACATCAGAAATGTACGCATTACATCAGAAATGTGCGCATCACATCAGAAATGTATGCATCACATCAGAAATGTACGCATCACATCAGAAATGCTCGCATCACATCAGAAATGCTCGCATCACATCAGAAATGTATGCATCACATCAGAAATGTACGCATCACATCAGAAATGCTCGCATCACATCAGAAATGTACGCATCACATCAGAAATGTATGCATCACATCAGAAATGTACGCATCACATCAGAAATGCTCGCATCACATCAGAAATGTACGCATCACATCAGAAATGTACGCATCACATCAGAAATGTACGCATCACATCAGGAATGTACGCATCACATCATAAATGTACGCATCACATCAGAAATGTACGCATCACATCAGAAATGTACGCATCACATCAGAAATGTACGCATCACATCATAAATGCTCGCATCACATCAGAAATGCACGCATCACATCAGAAATGTACGCATCACATCAGAAATGTACGCATCACATCATAAATGTACGCATCACATCAGAAATGTACGCATCACATCAGAAATGTACGCATCACATCAGGAATGTACGCATCACATCATAAATGCTCGCATCACATCAGAAATGCACGCATCACATCAGAAATGCACGCATCACATCAGAAATGTACGCACCACATCAGGAATGTACGCATCACATCATAAATGTACGCATCACATCATAAATGTACGCATCACATCATAAATGTACGCATCACATCATAAATGCTCGCATCACATCAGAAATGCACGCATCACATCAGAAATGCACGCATCACATCAGAAATGCACGCATCACATCAGAAATGTACGCATCACATCAGAAATGTACGCATCACATCATAAATGTACGCATCACATCAGAAATGTACGCATCACATCATAAATGTACGCATCACATCAGAAATGCACGCATCACATCAGAAATGCACGCATCACATAAGAAATGTACGCATCACTTCAGAAATGCTCGCATCACATCAGAAATGCTCGCATCACATCAGAAATGTACGCATCACATCATAAATGTACGCATCACATCAGAAATGCTCGCATCACATCAGAAATGTACGCATCACATCATAAATGTACGCATCACATCAGAAATGCTCGCATCACATCAGAAATGTACGCATCCCATCAGAAATGTACGCATCACATCAGAAATGTACGCATCACATCAGAAATGCTCGCATCACATAAGAAATGTACGCATCACTTCAGAAATGCTCGCATCACATCAGAAATGCTCGCATCACATCAGAAATGTACGCATCACATCATAAATGTACGCATCACATCAGAAATGCTCGCATCACATCAGAAATGTACGCATCACATCATAAATGTACGCATCACATCAGAAATGCTCGCATCACATCAGAAATGTACGCATCCCATCAGAAATGTACGCATCACATCAGAAATGTACGCATCACATCAGAAATGCTCGCATCACATCAGAAATGTACGCATCCCATCAGAAATGTACGCATCACATCAGAAATTTCCTTTGTCACAGCAATTGCCAAGGTAATCCCGCGTTGCTGGACTTCACATCAGTCCCATTTCCTGTGCAATAATTATAATTATTTTTTTATCGAACTTCTGGTTCGTTTTCTCGCCGTTTAGCGTCCCCCGCAGCGCCCGGCTGTTGGGCGCCTGAGGGTGCAGCGCAAAGTGGGCGATGAAAGTCCCCACTGACGATGAAAGTCGCCACGGGCGATGCAAGTCCCCACGGGCGATGCAAGTCCTCACTGGCGATGCAAGTCCCCCTGGCGATGCAAGTCCCCACTGGCGATGCAAGTCCCCCCTGGCGATGCAAGTCCCCACTGGCGATGCAAGTCCCCACTGGCGATGCAAGTCCCCCCTGGCGATGCAAGTCCCCACTGGCGATGCAAGTCCCCCCTGGCGATGCAAGTCCCCACTGGCGATGCAAGTCCCCACTGGCGATGCAAGTCCCCCCTGGCGATGCAAGTCCCCCCTGGCGATGCAAGTCCGCACTGGCGATGCAAGTCCCCCCTGGCGATGCAAGTCCCCCCTGGCGATGCAAGTCCCCCCTGGCGATGCAAGTCCCCCCTGGCGATGCAAGTCCGCACTGGCGATGCAAGTCCCCACTGGCGATGCAAGTCCCCCCTGGCGATGCAAGTCCCCCCTGGCGATGCAAGTCCGCACTGGCGATGCAAGTCCCCCCTGGCGATGCAAGTCCCCACTGGCGATGCAAGTCCCCACTGGCGATGCAAGTCCCCACTGGCGATGCAAGTCCCCCCTGGCGATGCAAGTCCCCACTGGCGATGCAAGTCCCCACTGGCGATGCAAGTCCCCACGGGCGATGCAAGTCCCCACTGGCGATGCAAGTCCCCACTGGCGATGCAAGTCCCCACTGGCGATGCAAGTCCCCACTGGCGATGCAAGTCCCCACTGGCGATGCAAGTCCCCACTGGCGATGCAAGTCCCCACTGGCGATGCAAGTCCCCCCTGGCGATGCAAGTCCCCCCTGGCGATGCAAGTCCCCACGGGCGATGCAAGTCCCCACTGGCGATGCAAGTCCCCACTGGCGATGCAAGTCCCCACGGGCGATGCAAGTCCCCACGGGCGATGCAAGTCCCCACTGGCAATACAAGTCCCCACTGGCAATACAAGTCCCCACTGGCGATGCAAGTCCCCACTGGCGATGCAAGTCCCCACTGGCGATGCAAGTCCCCACTGGCGATGCAAGTCCCCACGGGCGATGCAAGTCCCCACTGGCAATACAAGTCCCCACTGGCAATACAAGTCCCCACTGGCAATACAAGTCCCCACTGGCAATACAAGTCCCCACGGGCGATGCAAGTCCCCACTGGCAATACAAGTCCCCACTGGCAATACAAGTCCCCACTGGCAATACAAGTCCCCACTGGCAATACAAGTCCCCACTGGCAATACAAGTCCCCACTGGCAATACAAGTCCCCACTGGCAATACAAGTCCCCACTGGCAATACAAGTCCCCACTGGCAATACAAGTCCCCACTGGCAATACAAGTCCCCACTGGCAATACAAGTCCCCACTGGCAATACAAGTCCCCACTGGCAATACAAGTCCCCACTGGCAATACAAGTCCCCACTGGCAATACAAGTCCCCACTGGCAATACAAGTCCCCACTGGCAATACAAGTCCCCACTGGCAATACAAGTCCCCACTGGCAATACAAGTCCCCACTGGCAATACAAGTCCCCACTGGCAATACAAGTCCCCACTGGCAATACAAGTCCCCACTGGCAATACAAGTCCCCACGGGCGATGGAAGTCCCCACTGGCGATTCAAGTCCCCACTGGCAATACAAGTCCCCACTGGCAATACAAGTCCCCACTGGCAATACAAGTCCCCACTGGCAATACAAGTCCCCACGGGCGATGCAAGTCCCCACTGGCAATACAAGTCCCCACTGGCAATACAAGTCCCCAATGGCGATGCAAGTCCCCACTGGCAATACAAGTCCCCACTGGCAATACAAGTCCCCACTGGCAATACAAGTCCCCACGGGCGATGCAAGTCCCCACTGGCGATGCAAGTCCCCACTGGCGATGCAAGTCCCCACTGGCAATACAAGTCCCCACTGGCAATACAAGTCCCCACTGGCAAAACAAGTCCCCAATGGCGATGCAAGTCCCCACTGGCGATGCAAGTCCCCACTGGCAATACAAGTCCCCACTGGCAATACAAGTCCCCACTGGCGATGCAAGTCCCCACTGGCAATACAAGTCCCCACTGGCGATGCAAGTCCCCACTGGCGATTCAAGTCCCCACTGGCAATACAAGTCCCCACTGGCAAAACAAGTCCCCACTGGCGATGCAAGTCCCCACTGGCGATGCAAGTCCCCACTGGCGATGCAAGTCCCCACTGGCGATGCAAGTCCCCACTGGCGATTCAAGTCCCCACTGGCAATACAAGTCCCCACTGGCAATACAAGTCCCCACTGGCAATACGAGTCCCCACTGGCAATACAAGTCCCCACTGGCAATACAAGTCCCCACTGGCAATACAAGTCCCCACTGGCAATACAAGTCCCCACTGGCAATACAAGTCCTCACTGGCAATACAAGTCCCCACTGGCAATACAAGTCCCCACTGGCAATACAAGTCCCCACTGGCAATACAAGTCCCCACTGGCAATACAAGTCCCCACTGGCAATACAAGTCCCCACTGGCAATACAAGTCCCCACGGGCGATGCAAGTCCCCACTGGCAATACAAGTCCCCACTGGCAATACAAGTCCCCACGGGCGACACAAGCGACTTGTCCCGCCAATTACCGACAAACTGACGCTAAGCGACAATTATTCTGCCGTCGAGAATAAAGGAACTCGCCGTCGCCGTCAAATGAGATTTGCGCCGCGAACGAAACAGACTTTAATTTCAAGCTCTGAATATAGTCGAGGAGGTTAATGGTGGGGTTAAAGGGGTAAAAAACATATTGATGGAAAGAGGATGTTAATGGTTAAAGAAGTGGTTTAAAAAGTTAATGGAAAAAAACGCATTGAAAGTTCCAGTATGTTAATAGAGGAGTTAAAGGGTAAAAATAAGCCTTGATGGTTTGAGGATGTAATATGTGGAGTTTTAAGCTAGTCTTCTTATGATTTGACATTTATTATACTCGTAATTACTGAAACACCTAATCGAAATTAAGAAACTTTCTTGCAAATGATTGATCTTTTGATCGAAACTTCGCTTCTTTCGCTCATCTTATGAAGTTCGATAATCTCTTCCTGCAAAGTGAACGCAAAGTGAACGCTCCCGCGCTCTACAGTCATCATTATCCTGATCGTAAGTCCCGGCTGATCCTGTTAGTGATCACCGTCTGCGAGCGCTGCTGACGAGCACCAGACACGGACACACCTGCAAGCAGCACTGACGATCACAAAACGAAACTTAATTTTCTCGAGATCCTAATTTTTCGAACGGTATGAGCATTTCCAATGGAATTTGTCTCAAAAATCTCAATTTTCTCATATTTTTTCTCTAGTTCTGAAAAATTCCTAATTTCGTTTTCGCTGAAATATTTCAAGAGTTCCTCGACCTACGATAAAAAATTCATCGAACGATTTGGTAAATAATATATTTAAGCTTGATAATGAGTGTCAATTATTGTATAAATTACGGAGAAGATACGCGCTCAACACGAGCGGTAAATGCAGGCAGCGCAGCGGAACTATGAAGAAAAGTAGTTAGTTCATTAATTACTATTCGTAAATTAGTGCACAGCAACACTAATTCTGACGCTTGATGTCACTGAATCTGTCATTTTCTGCGTCATCTTTTACGTACTTCTTGTTAATATAAGGAAGAGTGTATCACTGATACGTTAATCAACAATATTAGACACAAAATATTTTATAAATTCTCAACATTTTAGATTTTCCTAAATATTTTGTTTTGTCTTAATATTCTACATGTTCATAATATTGTGGATTTTATTTTTATTCCTGCCATCCTTAATATTTGGAATTTGCTCGGTGTTCTGAATTTTGTATCGTATCCTGATATATACCCAGCCTCGGCCGTAAATTGTGATCAGGATAAGTAGAGTCATTTCTGGGGGGGAAAATACACCTCCTCTTGTTCGGCTAGCCAATAGAACGGCTTCATTTCAAACAAACTTTATGACGTCACCCTTGCGACATGTCGTTAGGCCAAAAGCGGTGCCAGATTTGAGGCTAGCAGTGTGGCCAGAGGCAATATGAGCGCAGCCATTGGTCCGTTGACATCATGTCACCATGCATTGCCCCACACTTGACGAAAAATAATGGTTTGACCCTACCTTTTTCTTCTACCGTGGTGAAGTGCAGTCGAGGCTGGGTAAAAAACCATCTGAATCGGCTCATGGCGATGGTAAGCCCCCAGAGTACAATGACGACGCAAAATTCAGAACAATGATAAATGATGTTGGTTGTCAGACATAAGACCGACGTATCACTGATACGCTCTCCCTTTCAATAATTAAATAGCGCAGAAGTAGCGCTATCTATGGCAGATTCAGCGACATTACACCTATAAGATAAGACAGATGTCTCAGTGATACAGTTCTTGCCAATTAATAGTGCAAAATGACGCAATTAATGACATATTTAGCCACAATGCACCTAAAAAATAAGACCGCCGTTCTACTGATACGCTCTTGTTCCAATAAAGAGCGTAATTAACGATAGATTTACCGACATTTCCCCTATAATATAGAAACGAAGACACTGATACGCTTCCCTCCAATAAATATCACATAAATAGCGTAATTAACGACAGATTTAGCGACATTACACGTCAGCATGCGCGCTGATGGCGTCACGAGAGCGCGGGCTGGTGTCCGGGTCCACAACGGAGGTTGTCTGAGCTCGGAGAGTCGGGGACATAATGGGATCTAGGGATTTTATGCCATCAAAGGATTTGGCGACTTTAGACCACGATGAGATTTAATGACTTTACAACTTGATGGGATTCGTGGGTGCTGAGTAATTTTATCGCTCGCTTTCTTTTTTTCCTCTCACTTTCTTTCTTTCTTTCTTGCGCTGCTGCCATTGCTTTTAGTAAAACAGAATAGATAAAAATGGCAGCTGAAACGAGTCGAGAGACTCATTCTCGGGTTCGCAGCAAACACTTACAGGCACCAACACAACACATTTACAATCATCAATAGTCATGCATTAACTTGAGCACATTTATGTTAATACAATGCCGCTTAACTCGGCCGTCACGCTAAGTGTCACCTATTGGTTTGAGGAGCAGCATTGGGTGCAGTTATTACATATCAGTTTCAGTAACCCGCACATGGAATGTGGCAGTTTTGACAAAACACGTACATGGAATACAGACGTCATCACAATCTACTATTACAGGGAACTCGCCTTATTCTCGCTTGTCATCACCCTACGCTGGACGACGCACCACCAAGGTGTAGACCACACCAAGAACAGCACCTTCACTACCTAGCCAAAACAACAGTAACTCCAACACCACCATGCTATTCATTCTGACGATAAATATCCAAAAATTTGTCGATGATTGCATAAGTTTACTGTGGTTCCTGTCAATGGGAGGAAGAGAGTATCAGTGATACGCTGACCAGCAACGGCGGGAAAAGTATACTACATCAGTAATAGTTTTAACAGCAATGACAGATTCTCGTCAATAGCAGACAGGGTGTACCGTATCAGTGATACATTGACCATTAATAGCAAGAAGAGAGTATCAATGATCCGTAGACCAGCAACCTCACACATTTGTCACAAATGAACTCGACGTTTTATTCACATATTTCCCCTCATGTGAGGTCCCCACGAGGAGGAGTCCACACTCCCACTCCCCTTGGGACGACAGCTGTAGCGCCCTCTGTGGGCGACTCGTGATTGTCATTAATATTAAATGCTGAGGGCTGATTTGATCTGGGGGTGCAAGATCTGGAGAACAGAGGGGAGTCTGCGTGAGTGGTGGGTGTGGTGTGGGGTACTGGTACACCAGTGTGGCATGTGTGATGTTTGGTGTGTGCGGTGTACTGATGATACCAGCTGCTGGTGTACAGATTGTACCAGCTGCTGGTATATTGTAACCAGCTGCTGGCATATTGGTACCAGTTGCTGGTATATTGTAATCAGCTGCTGGTATATTGGTACCAGTTGCTGGTATATTGTAACCAGCTGCTGGCATATTGGTACCAGTTGCTGGTATATTGTAACCAGCTGCTGGTATATTGGTACCAGTTGCTGGTATATTGTAACCAGCTGCTGGTATATTGGTACCAGTTGCTGGTATATTGTAATCAGCTGCTGGCATATTGGTACCAGTTGCTGGTATATTGTAACCAGCTGCTGGTATATTGGTACCAGTTGCTGGTATATTGTAACCAGCTGCTGGTATATTGGTATCAGCTGCCGCTGATAGCACCATCTGCCCCACGAAGGGACACCAACACAGTCACCAGCTGTCACACGTCAGCGTGTAGCCACCGCAATAATGGCGGATCAGTGTAGGCCATAAAATATGGCTGAGCCAAATCACAAAAACGCCAGCGCGATGTGAATTACTCCCCCCCCCCCCTTGCTGAGCGTAGGCCTCCCACGGGGATACATAGCCCTTTAGAAAAAGAAACGGTTTGTTTTTAAAAAAGTTTATACTTTGAGTGTATCACAACACATTGGATTTTAAAATTTTCTTAATGTAAAGGTCGTTGGATGCCTCGAGCTGTTGAAGCCAGAAATTAAGCTTCTTTGAGCCAGAAATTAAGTGAGGTCGATGTTTCGGTTTGGGAATAAACTGATGCCGTGAAGACGCCTGGAGCTGGGAATTTTGTGCGTTGTTATTAAGAAAGTGCGATTATTTTATCATTCACTTTAGTTATCGTATGTGCAATTATAAATATTTCTTAGACAACTGGCTGCTGATGCTGCGAGCCTCCATATATTGTTTTGATGAATATATGTATATGTATATATATATTTATATATATATATACATAGGCCCTATATTCATACATACATTCGCGAAATGAATATATGTATATGTATATATATAGATACATATATTCATCATAACAAATGGAGGCTCGCAGCATCAGCAGCCAGTTTTCTAAGAAATATTTATAATTGTATATATATATATATATATATATATATATATATATATATATATATATATATATATATATATGTTTCTGCCCGTCGTGGTCACTACTTCAGGATTTTAGTAGAACTACAGAAAATAAAAGACAGCCTGACTCATTGAACGGCTTTAAAATAGTTTCCATTAATAAATTAGCCCGATTCAAATGAGATTATTGAATGAACTTTAGTATAACGGCATTGTTAAGTCGGCCTTATCAAATTAAACTCTATAATTGGCATAATTATATGAGTATAAATAAAATACCATCCCTGAAGTTACGCTATTATACGACTATTAATACAGTTATTTTAGTAAATTGGCATAATTTATTAAGTATCAATAAGATGGCCTTAATGAATTTACCTTACTACATAAGTATTCAAAAGATGGGATCATTATATGGGTAATAACAAAATAGCCTCATTGAATTAGCATAACTATAATGGCATAATGCAATCAGCAACACGCGCTGCAAGCTCCTGATGAAGCTCTCTCATTTCTCCAACATTCGCGCACTTTTGCGAAATAAATAATGCGTAGTGAATAACTAACTAAATACGAATTAGTCTCATCTCAGCGACTGGACTCTTTCTTCCTCGATTTTCTGCGTGAGTTTTTGTGAGGAGTTAAAAGCCAACCTAATCAAAATTTTGATTAGGTTAAATAAAATTTCGCGTTAATCAAAAGAATATTAACGCAACGAACGTAATGCATTTTTTCGTACTTTTATCTCAACAATTTTATCGACATTTGATATGGGTATTACGATACCCATGTGTAAATATCAACCAAGGATCTTAATCTTAAGACATTTCAAAAACCAAAGTTATGCATTTCAAGCAACACCTTTATTGGAAATAGACCATTTTTCTTTCTTCTTGCCTGTGGGATAACAAAGCGGCCTCACAGAAATTACAAGCAAGATCATTTCACACGTACCAGTCTAACTTTTTCCCGGAACATGCATGTTTTCCGCCGCCCAAAGGATTTAATTATTTGAGCGGCGAAAAACATGCATGCAGGCGGCGAAAAAGTTAGACTGGTTTGGTTTTGAATGCCAGCTCAAGAATGTTAAGACGCATTAAAAAGTGTTTTTCAAAAACATTTTGGTTGTTTATAGTGCATTTTACTTGATTCTAAAAAACTAAAAACCACGTGAGGCTACGTGTAACTCAAAATCTTAGAGTTAAATATAAGTCTTAATCAAAATATGTTCCGATTTAACATAAGAGTTTGCATCCCAATGATATTTCGGGATTTTTCAGTGTATTTCAAGCGATTTCGAAAAACGGAACCCCCCCTTTTCTTTCTACGTGTAACTCAAAAAAAATAATAAAAAATTAAGAGCTATGCATGAGTGTTAACTGAAATACATTCCCAGAGCATCCCGTACGTTTATAAAAAAACGTAGACGCACGTGCGGCGCGTAACATCTTCCCCCAGTTCATTTTAGCGTAAGTGCCGCGCAGGAATTTAATATATTGACTCCATAGCATTCCTGGGCGCCGGACTGCGACTGAACGGCACTGCGCAGTCCGGCCTGTGGGACTGCGCAGGTCTGACTGATGTAGGCGTGCAGTGATGTGCAGTGTGCAGTGCTGTGCAGTGTGCAGTGTGCAGTGATGTGCAGTGTGCAGTGATGTGCAGTGTGCATTGATGTGCAGTGTGCAGTGATGTGCAGTGTGCAGTGATGTGCAGTGTGCAGTGATGAGCAGTGTGCAGTGATGTGCAGTGTGCAGTGATGTGCAGTTTGCAGTGATGTGCAGCGTGCAGTGATGTGCAGCGTGCAGTGATGTGCAGCGTGCAGTGATGTGCAGCGTGCAGTGATGTGCAGCGTGCAGTGATGTGCAGCGTGCAGTGATGTGCAGCGTGCAGTGATGTGCAGAGGGCAGTGATGTGCAGTGATGTGCAGAGTGCAGTGATGTGCAGAGTGCAGGGATGTGCAGCGTGCAGTGATGTGCAGAGTGCAGTGATGTGCAGCGTGCAGTGATGTGCAGAGTGCAGTGATGTGCAGCGTGCAGTGATTTGCAGAGTGCAGTGATGTGCAGAGTGCAGTGATGTGCAGAGTGCAGTGATGTGCAGAGTGCAGTGATGTGCAGAGTGCAGTGATGTGCAGAGTGCAGTGATGTGCAGAGTGCAGTGATGTGCAGCGTGCAGTGATGTGCAGAGTGCAGTGATGTGCAGCGTGCAGTGATGTGCAGAGTGCAGTGATGTGCAGCGTGCAGTGATGTGCAGAGTGCAGTGATGTGCAGCGTGCAGTGATGTGCAGAGTGCAGTGATGTGCAGCGTGCAGTGATGTGCAGAGTGCAGTGATGTGCAGCGTGCAGTGATGTGCAGCGTGCAGTGATGTGCAGCGTGCAGTGATGTGCAGCGTGCAGTGATGTGCAGCGTGCAGTGATGTGCAGCGTGCAGTGATGTGCAGAGGGCAGTGATGTGCAGTGATGTGCAGAGTGCAGTGATGTGCAGAGTGCAGGGATGTGCAGCGTGCAGTGATGTGCAGAGTGCAGTGATGTGCAGCGTGCAGTGATGTGCAGAGTGCAGTGATGTGCAGCGTGCAGTGATTTGCAGAGTGCAGTGATGTGCAGAGTGCAGTGATGTGCAGAGTGCAGTGATGTGCAGAGTGCAGTGATGTGCAGAGTGCAGTGATGTGCAGAGTGCAGTGATGTGCAGAGTGCAGTGATGTGCAGCGTGCAGTGATGTGCAGAGTGCAGTGATGTGCAGCGTGCAGTGATGTGCAGAGTGCAGTGATGTGCAGCGTGCAGTGATGTGCAGAGTGCAGTGATGTGCAGCGTGCAGTGATGTGCAGAGTGCAGTGATGTGCAGCGTGCAGTGATGTGCAGAGTGCAGTGATGTGCAGCGTGCAGTGATGTGCAGAGTGCAGTGATGTGCAGCGTGCAGTGATGTGCAGAGTGCAGTGATGTGCAGCGTGCAGTGATGTGCAGAGTGCAGTGATGTGCAGAGTGCAGTGATGTGCAGCGTGCAGTGATGTGCAGAGTGCAGTGATGTGCAGCGTGCAGTGATGTGCAGAGTGCAGTGCTGTGCAGAGTGCAGTGCTGTGCAGAGTGCAGTGATGTGCAGAGTGCAGTGATGTGCAGAGTGACACATATCACATATTGACACAAATTTCATAGAACAAAAAAATTCATAGAACACAAAAAAGAACACCTGCAAGAGAAGAACATGTTCACTGGAACTGTAATTTTGCATTGAGCTGTTGTTCAATTTCGGCCAAGCTCATAAACAAACAAGAGCAAATTTTCATATCTGTATATTCACTAATAAATATGTGCACACAAAAACGATGCACCTGGAAGACGTCGATTTCTAAAACAGATATCTAGAAATATACGCAAATTCTCAAATAATGCAAAATCACAATCAACACAAACTCTCGAAAAACGTAAACTCACATGAACGCAAATTCATAAAAAAACACAAATCCTCAACAAAAATTAATCCTCAGAAAGTGGGAACTCGTGAGAAAAACTCGCAAAAAACTCACAAATCAATCCGCTTCACAAAAAAACGCGAATTCAGAAGCACCACAAATTAAGTTTATCCTTCGCCGTTTATCCTCTGCTGCCGATGCGTGCGTGACGTGAGCGTGAGCGTAACGCTCGTTGAGCTCAGTAATGCTCTCACTCACGCTCAGTCTGCAGCTCGAGACGCGTGCAAAAAAGCACTCATCTTATTGTCCTTGTGTGGATGTTGCGTATGTTCCATGGAGGAATGTTGGTGTTGGAGATGAGAATACATGGAGTAACATGAGTAAATTTTAATTGTACTCGGAGGAAACGTGAGGGGAATGTACGTGAACTTGAGTACCGTGTGAGTGAAAATATGATGAGAACGAGCAGGGGACATGAGGGGAACAGGATGGGGTCGTGAAGAAAATATGAGGGTAAGACGAGGAGAATATGAGAGAAAATTGATGGTAATTCGAGGGAAACACGAGGGAAAATGAGTAAAACACGAGTGAAACATGAGGGAAACATGAGGGAAACATGAGGGAAACATGAAGGAAACATGAGGGGAACACGGCGGAGCATTAAAGGAATACGAGGGAAACATGAGGGGAACACGAGGGGAACATGACGGGAATACGAGGGGAACATGGCAGGAACACGAGGGGAACATGACGGGAACACGAGGGAAAATGACAGGAACACGAGGGGAACACAAAGCACCACAACGACCTCGTTGAACGTGTTCAGGCCTCCACCAATAGCAGCGCCGCATAAAATTAATTCTCCAGATTCGTCACGCTGGGGAGCAGTCCTGGATATTTACAGGGGGCTGTGTAGTGACTAACTGGGGGGACTAACTGGGTGGGGGGGGGGGGAGGGGGATTGAGTTTTTATAGAGTTACGGGCTCCAAGTTTTGAGGGACGTTGGTTACTTCGTCTAGTTCTCTGTAACGCTAATTTGAGCGATGCTTCGCTGTTTCCTGCACTTCTTTTTTTTCGATTTCCTGTAAAATACGCAACACAATGGCTCTAAATAGCAAGATGATGTAAACATTACATCTTTCTTTCCCGTAATGTCTGTTCTCTTCCGTTCAAAGTGCTGACGTAAATTTTGCTGAGGAAGATCTGCGTGACGGACCGGAAATTCTGTTTTGCGTTGTATCCAAAAATGACCATCATCCAATAGACGAGTTTTGTTGTCCCGTGACTAAGATGTCAGGATCATGGTGGAGGAAACAAAGTAGAGTCATTTCTATAGGAGAAAATGCACCTCTTTTTGTTTGGCTAGCCAATAGAAAGACTTCATTTCAATGACGTCACCAAAACGCCATGTCGTTGGGCCGATAATGGAGCCAGATTTGGGGGTAGCAGTGCTACCAGATGCAATATGAGCGCTGCTATTCGTCCGTTGCCGTGACGTCAGCAAAACCACACCGTCAATGGATAAAAAACTGGTTTGAACCTACCTTGTTTCCTCTACCGTGGTCAGGCTGCACCAAATAACACTCCTGTAGCCTGGATACCGTTTCACTTGAATGACACGCGTACTGGATAGACAAATGCAATTATTATGGTCATCAATTGAGTCCTTTGTGTTGTTTTCGTGTACCCTTTAGCACATGGTTGTATCTGAGTCCTTAGTCATCAATAGATAATACATGACTTTTGCTATGTGCTTCACGGATGGACTGTGTACTCTACCTGTATTCTTCACTCTACCAGTGTACTTTCTTGTGTACTGCATGGGTGTATTGTGTACTCTCCTGTGTACTTCATGGGTGTACTGTGTACTCTCCTGTGTACTTCATGGGTGTACTGAGTACTCTCCTGTGTACTTCATGGGTGTACCGTGTACTTTCCTGTGTACTTCATGGGTGTATTGTGTACTCTATCTGTGTATTTCATGGGTGTACTGTGTACTCTCCTGTGTATTTCATGGGTGTATTGGGTACTCTATCTCTGTACTTCATGGGTGTACTGTGTACTTTCCTGTGTACTTCATGGGTGTATTGTGTACTTTCCTGTGTACTTCATGGGTGTATTGTGTACTCTATCTGTGTACTTCATGGGTGTACCGTGTACTTTCCTGTGTACTTCATGGGTATGTTGTGTACTCTATCTGTGTACTTCATGGGTGTACTGTGTACTCTCCTGTGTATTTCATGGGTGTATTGTGTACTCTATCTCTGTACTTCATGGGTGTACTGTGTACTTTCCTGTGTACTTCATGGGTGTATTGTGTACTCTCCTGTGTACTTCATGGGTGTATTGTGTACTCTATCTGTGTACTTCATGGGTGTTCCGTGTACTTTCCTGTGTACTTCATGGGTGTATTGTGTACTCTATCTGTGTACTTCATGGGTGTACTGTGTACTTTCCTGTGTACTTCATGGGTGTATTGTGTACTTTCCTACGTACTTCATGGGTGTACTGTGTACTTTCATGTGTACTTCATGGGTGTATTGTGTACTCTATCTGTGTACTTCATGGGTGTACTGTGTACTTTCCTGTGTACTTCATGGGTGTACTGTGTACTTTCCTGTGTACTTCATGGGTGTACTGTGTACTTTCCTGTGTACTTCATGGGTGTATCGTGTACTTTCCTGTGTACTTCATGGGTGTACTGTGTACTTTCCTGTGTACTTCATTGATGTACTATGTACTTTCCTGTGTTCTTCATGGGTGTACTGTGTACTTTACCAGTGTACTTCATGGGTGTACTGTGTACTCTCCTGTGTATTTCATGGGTGTATTGTGTACTTTCCTGTGTACTTCATGGGTGTACTGTGTACTTTCCTGTGTACTTCATGAGTGTATTGTTTACTCTATCTGTGTACTTCATGGGTGTACTGTGTACTTTCCTGTGTACTTCATGGGTGTACTGTGAACTTTCCTGTGCACTTCATGGGTGTACTGTGTACTCTATCTGTGTACTTCATGGGTGTACTCTGTACTTTCCTGTGTACTTCATGGGTGTATTGTGTACTCTATCTGTGTACTTCATGGGTGTATTGTGTACTCTATCTGTGTACTTCATGGGTGTACTGTGTATTTTCCTGTGTACTTCATGGGTGCACTGTGTACTCTATCTGTGTACTTCATGGTTGTTCTGTGTACTCTATCTGTGTACTTCATGGGTGTACTGTGTACTCTATCTGTGTACTTCATGGGTGTACCGTGTACTTTCCTATGTACTTCATGGGTGTACTGTGTACTCTATCTGTGTACTTCATGGGTGTACTGTGTACTTTCCTGTGTACTTCATGGGTGTACTGTGTACTTTCCTGTGTACTTCATGGGTGTACAGTGTACTTCCTGTGTACTTCATGTGTGTACTGTGTACTCTATCTGTGTACTTCATGAGTGTATTGTGTACTCTATCAGTGTACTTCATTGTTGTACCGTGTACTTTCCTGTGTACTTCATGGGTGTACTCTGCACTTTCCTGTGTACTTCATGGGTATACCGTGTACTTTCCTGTGTACTTCATGGGTGTATTGTGTACTCTATATGTGTACTTCATGGATGTACTGTGTACTCTCCTGTGTACTTCATGGGTGTACTGTGTACTCTGTCTGTGTACTTCATGGATGTACCGTGTATTTTCCTGTGTACTTCATGGGTGTATTGTGTACTCTATCTGTGTACTTCATGGGTGTACCGTGTACTTTCCTGTGTACTTCATGGGTGTACTGTGTACTCTCCTGTGTACTTCATGGGTGTATTGTGTACTCTATCTTTGTCTTCATGGGTGTACTGTGTACTCTCCTGTGTACTTCATGGGTGTACCGTGTACTCTATCTGTGTACTTCATGGGTGTACTGTGTACTTTCTTGTGTACTTCATGGGTGTACTGTGTACTCTATCTGTGTACTTCATGGGTGTACTGTGTACTTTCCTGTGTAGTTCATGGGTGTGTTGTGTACTTTCCTGTGTACTTCATGGGTGTACTGTGTACTTTCCTGTGTACTTCATGGGTGTATTGTGTACTCTATCTGTGTACTTCATGGGTGTACTGTGTACTTTCCTGTGTACTTCATGGATGTACTGTGTACTCTATCTGTGTACTTTATGGGTGTACTCTGTACTTTCCTGTGTACTTCATGGGTGTATTGTGTACTCTATCTGTGTACTTCATGGGTGTATTGTGTACTCAATCTGTGTACTTCATGGGTGTACTGTGTACTTTCCTGTGTACTTCATGGGTGTATTGTGTACTCTATCTGTGTATTTCATGGGTGTACTGTGTACTCTACCTGTGTACTTCATGGGTGTATTGTGTACTCTATCTGTGTATTTCATGGGTGTACTGTGTACTCTACCTGTGTACTTCCCTTCCAAACGATCTTACACATGACAAAGAAGCTCCCGCACGCACGTAACTTTGACACAAAGTTCGCAACTTTCACAGGACGGCTGCAAAAGTTACAACTAGCTCGGGCCTTTGCTCACTCTGTCAGAACACATTTCGATGAGTTTGCAAGTAATTATGTGCGTTTCAGCGGAGATTAACTGAGATTAATTAGAGATTGATTAGAGACTCGTGAGTGGCGTAAGAGGTGGCTGTGCCTGCACCTCCATTTTATGACGACTTGACTTGTTGGAGTGCGGCTCGTCTATTGAAGTTTGTTTGAAGTTTTTATTAGCTTCTTTGAGCCAGTGGATCATAGGCCTAGAGGGGATGTTGCTGCTACAACAATTATTGTTGCGGCAGGCCGGAGACTGCGGGAATAGCTAATTGTGAGAGGGGAATTGTGAGGGAACGGACGGTTCACCTATTGGTACCCTCACAAAGCTACACAAGCTAGAGAACGTAATGCATGTCAGCATTATGTGAGACTGATTCCATTATGTGAGACTAAAGCATTTTATGGGAGAAATTTTTTTTTTAATTTTTCAAACGGCCCATCGATGGGTCGATTCGCAGCAAGAAAATCTAAGCTCGACCAGCCGGTGGGTCACATCGCAAGCAACGTGTTAAAGTTTCAAATATCAACAAGAACCAAAATTTGACCAGATAAGCAAGTTCCTTAAAGTATCAAAATATTAACATAGACCAAAGTTTGAAGAGATAAGTCTGTTCAAACCATCAACAACAACCATCACATCACAACTCCATCAAGAGTTGCCATCAAGACGCGCGTTTCGACGATATTTTCAAGAGCAGAAAGACGCGCAGATTTACAGCGCTTGCCGTTGCCCACAATTTCGGCCGAGCAAAAAAGGCCAGCTTTCTGCCCCAAGATTTGCTGGCTGCTCTACTTGACAGAAATGAACGGGCGTGTGAGAGGCGAGTAGATTCACTATCTACACATCTACCGGACAGCTTAATTGGGCAAACTCTTGGTAATTCAGAGCAGGCCGTAGAATTCATTTGTCTTCTAAGGTAGATTGTTCTCTGCAATGTGAGCTTCATGCCGCATTGTAGAACACAACCTACATATACGAGGGTTTGGGTAGGCTTGCCGGCCAAAGTATATATGTCGCTGTGACTGTCTAGAGGTAGACGTATAAATTTCCGTAGAAGCGTCACAAGAATTAAAGCTCATGAAAAAACTTATTTTATTGCAGCACAAATATCAGCGGAATGAGACAAAGAAACTGTTGCAGTCAACTGTAATCTGCTGCTCTAAGTCACACTAAGTGTCTCCGACTCAACTTTGTAGCAAGCTTTAGTTTACTTTCTTGAAGAAGCGCTGTTATATGAAGAGGTTCCTGTACAGAGATATGCCGCTATTAAATGTCTTCTTATACATAAAATATTATATTTAATGAATAAAAAATGCTTCCTTCAGAGGTAGCACACTCTCACACAGGGGCGCTGCTAAAAAACTCTGATGTTAAATAGTAACTACTCAAAAATAATTTACTTTATGTTCGTGGTTTCTTTTGTTGGGTAGAAGAGCGTATCGGTGATACCGGACTAAAATGATTTCGTATCAAAGTTATTTTAATGCTCGTTGGATATTCGTCTCTAACCATCGGAAATATTGACTGGCAGAGCTGGGCGGATCTGATGAGCATAAAACCGATGTGAGTTACCTCATCCGTAAAATCAATACTATATAATAAAACGCCAAATGTCACCTTAAATTTAAATGTAAATGCATGTTTTATGTGCGTAATATCTCCTACGTTATTACAATGGGAATCTCATTGAACATTAAATTGGTTTTTGCGTGTGTCTGTGACGCTCACAAGGACGCTCAATGACCGTATCTGTGATACGAGTTTCACCAGTGCACAAGTACAAGAATATTTTAATGGCGGGCACTGTTGGGATGGATATATTAGTTTGACATCCATATGTTGAAACTTATTTAAGAAGAATATCTAATTCCAACATTTTTGACAGGTCGTGTACACTAGTAATATATAAAACACTGGTAATATTACGAAAGATATCGCGAGCGAATATAATAGGTTAATGTAAGATTAATTCGAGAGGTACAGATCCCTCTATCACAGATAAGCTCATTGGGCACATTCCGTTGATCAAAAAATCAGAGAACAATGTTGTTCAATGTTATCATCAATCTAATTAAATGGTTTGCGAGCTTTATTGAATATTTTCCTCTCCAGTTGTTTTTGAATGGAAGGCATAAGCTGGTTTATTTATTAATAGTACTTCTCTGCATTGCTGCCTTCAGGACACGGTAGAGGAAACAAAGTAGAGTCATTTCTATTTGAGAAAATACACCTCCTCTTGTTCGGCTAGCCAATAGAAAGGCTTTATTTCAAACAAACTTTATGACGTCACCAAAACGCCATATCGTTAGGTCATTAGTGGAGCCAGATTTGGGGGTAGCAGTGCTACCAGATGCAATATGAACGCTGCTATTGGTTCGTGGCCGTGACGTCAGTAAAACCACACAGTCAACGAAAAAAGACTGGTTTGACCCTACCTTGTTTCTTCTACCGTGCTGCTGGAGCACCTCGGGAGTTTTACGCCGAACCTAACTTCAGCGTATTTCAGCATGCCAGAATTTTCCTACCTTGTTTGTTACAACACAACTGTATTGCTACGCACCCAGTCTAGTTTACTGAATAAGTTTTGTATTCGTTAATTATTTTAATTCGTCTTCATTAACATCGTTTATCTTTCACAGATGCGACCGAAGCAGGTTCATCCCTTGCATGAGGAATACATGCGGCAGGTCGGCTATTCAACATCACTTTAACAATCGTAACGCAAAACTTCGCATAAGTATCTCTCGGTATCCAGAATACGAGCAGATCAAGTAAGTCAGATCGCATAAGTAACTTTCGGTATCTACAATACGAGCAGATCAAGTCAAGTCAGATCGCATAAGTAACTCTCGGTATCTACAATACGAGCAGATCAAGTCAAGTCAGATCGCATAAGTAACTCTCGGTATCCACAATATGAGCAGATCAAGTCAAGTCAGATCGCATAAGTAACTCTCGGTATCCACAATATACGAGCAGATCAAGTCAAGTCAGATCGCATAAGTAACTCTCGGTATCCACAATACGAGCAGATCAAGTCAAGTCAGATCGCATAAGTAACTCTCGGTATCCACAATACGAGCAGATCAAGTCAAGTCAGATCGCATAAGTAACTCTCGGTATCCACAATACGAGCAGATCAAGTCAAGTCAGATCGCATAAGTAACTCTCGGTATCCACAATATGAGCAGATCAAGTCAAGTCAGATCGCATAAGTAACTCTCGGTATCCACAATACGAGCAGATCAAGTCAAGTCAGATCGCATAAGTAACTCTCGGTATCCATAATACGAGCAGATCAAGTTAAGTCAGCAGCTTTAATAGAACCTCAAGATACCCTTAAGGGCCCTAGGACCACCGGTTATATATATTAAGGGGCATTGCAGCCGTAATTTGAGCAGAGTTTGCAGAAGCAGCAGCGGCTGTGTGCTGAGCCATTAGAGAGGCAGCTCGAGGTGCGCTAAACGATCATTTTATTGCCCTGTTTGCTCGCTGCCGCCGGCCACTTTTCTGCGCCACACACAAAAAGCTCGACCATTTGGGCCGCCTTTCTGAAACGCGGCGGCTTCTCGACCTGCTGGACCTGTGCTGGGAGGTTCAGAAAGGGAGCCTTCTTTTTGGCAGGTGTTGTGGTTATACATGTGCTTAAAGCGCTGGTGTTCTTGTTTGAGTTGTGTGTATTTACACTGTTTTTGGCAAGTGCTGTGGTTATACATGTGCTTAAAGCGTTGGTATTCTTATATGAGTTGTGCGCTTAGTCGTGTGTTCGCTTATTGGTTACTATTTGCACTGCTTTCTGTAATACAACTATATAGGAGAAGCTCAGTTCATTCTCTCAATCATTAAATGAGAGAACATTCAACTGCCTGACTGACCACATAAGGAAAAGTTCAACTTTCATGTTGAAGTTTTCTGATATCTGCAACAGATGTCGCAAATAATTCCAATCTCTCTCTAATGTAGAAAAAATAACTTTTTTTTCGCCCAGCTTGTCAGGATAACCCCAACTCGTATTGTGGATACGGCCTGCTACAAATCTTTCATTTGCGGAGAATATTTTCAGTGATCTTTTTAGTAAAATGTTAACACAAACGCTGTCCATTGATGTAGAATTATTTTGCCCTTCCAAAATGCATGATTTTCAACCAATATTTTGGTTTAAAAATTGTGCATCATATGCAACCAACCCGCCGGGTCACAGGTTATCTTGCACACTTATGAATGCTCGATAACTTTGCTTGTGTGCTTGCTTGACTGATGGATTGCTTGCTGTGTGATCAGCGTTCCGACTCAGCGTTCAGAACAAGAGGGCAAAAGTTCAGCATGCTGTTTTTGGTAACAGCATGAAGAAAATTAAAATTCCCGACCGGTGTATCATGGATACGGTCTGTCACAAATACTCATTTCACTGAGAATATTTGCTGACCATTAGTAATGTAGACTACGGAAAATATTTGTTGACTCTTAGTTATTTAAGTTCGGGAGAATATTTACTGGCAATTATTTATCTAAGTGGCGGAGAACATTTGCAGACAATTAGTTATATAAGTGAACCGAATTCTTTCAAGTTTCGGGGAACGATTTGACCAAAATTGTGTGCATCAACAGAAGTATCAAGTCCACATTAACTTCGGAAGAATTTTGCTTACGGATATCACTTGAAATGTTGTCAAAACCGTAGGCTACAGCGTACAATTTACTGAACTTTACCGTGTTTTGATCTGTGGGAAACAAGTTAAGGAAAATTCAGCTGACGTGGATTTGATATACCAACATGTCTCACACAGTCATACAAGCACACACATACACTGCTACATATCCAGGAACATTATAGCTCTACCCACATCACGATTATAGTTCAAGGATTGAAATTGACCCGTAGGAGCGTTACGGGAGATTTTATGACAAATTTAGGAAGCGATGAAACGGAAGGAGCGTTCGCGAATCCGATCACGAGTATCGGCAGAGCAACATAAGACGAAAACTTAAATAAAGTACCGGCGTCCGCATCGGCAAACCATCGAGCGGAGAAATGCCGGAGTGCGGATCACCTGAACTGCGGTTGCGGATCGCTTTAAATGCGGACTGCAATGACCTGAACTGCGGAGAACGGTTGGTTTCATCGATTACCTTGGAAAGAAAGAAAGAATGAAAGAAACACCGTTTATGTCCTAAAAAGTTGTAATATAAGATTATTTCAACACACTTGATTTTAACAATTTTTGTACATAAACCAAGTGCGATCCCGAGAATTTACAATGATTACTGAGAAAAGAAAAAAAGAAAGAAATAAAAACCGTTGTTTCCAAAGAAGTTGATACATGAGATACAATACAACACATTGAATTATAAAAAGTTTTTATTATGAAAGTCATTCCTTGACAGGCACACCATGCGAGGAGTACTAATGGACCCACCCCTCCGGAGACCATTGCAGAAATGACCCACTGAATGTTTAAAGAAATAACCCCCACTACGCAGCTGCGTAGATCATACATATCGTACATAGACCGTACATGTGAGAGTAAATTGGTGTTGGGAACTCTGCGTAGCTACGGGATGCAATTTTAGCCTTGAAAATAGTACTTTAATTTGCATTCTCAGCAGTGCAATGCAATTTTAGCCTTGAAAATAGTACTTTAATTTGCATTCTCAGCAGTGCAGTGCAATTTTAGCCTTGAAAATAGTACTTTAATTTGCATTCTCAGCAGTGCAATGCAATTTTAGCCTTGAAAATAGTACTTTAATTTGCATTCTCAGCAGTGCAATGCAATTTTAGCCTTGAAAATAGTACTTTAATTTGCATTCTCAGCAGTGCAATGCAATTTTAGCCTTGAAAATAGTACTTTAATTTGCATTCTCAGCAGTGCAATGCAATTTTAGCCTTGAAAATAGTACTTTAATTTGCATTCTCAGCAGTGCAATGCAATTTTAGCCTTGAAAATAGTACTTTAATTTGCATTCTCAGCAGTGCAATGCAATTTTAGCCTTGAAAATAGTACTTTAATTTGCATTCTCAGCAGTGCAATGCAATTTTAGCCTTGAAAATAGCACTTTAATTTGCATTCTCAGCAGTGCAATGCAATTTTAGCCTTGAAAAAGTACTTTAATTTGCATTCTCAGCAGTGCAATGCAATTTTAGCCTTGAAAATAGTACTTTAATTTGCATTCTCAGCAGTGCAATGCAATTTTAGCCTTGAAAATAGTACTTTAATTTGCATTCTCAGCAGTGCAATGCAATTTTAGCCTTGAAAATAGTACTTTAATTTGCATTCTCAGCAGTGCAATGCAATTTTAGCCTTGAAAAAGTACTTTAATTTGCATTCTCAGCAGTGCAATGCAATTTTAGCCTTGAAAATAGCACTTTAATTTGCATTCTCAGCAGTGCAATGCAATTTTAGCCTTGAAAAAGTACTTTAATTTGCATTCTCAGCAGTGCAATGCAATTTTAGCCTTGAAAATAGTACTTTAATTTGCATTCTCAGCAGTGCAATGCAATTTTAGCCTTGAAAATAGCACTTTAATTTGCATTCTCAGCAGTGCAATGCAATTTTAGCCTTGAAAATAGCACTTTAATTTGCATTCTCAGCAGTGCAATGCAATTTTAGCTTTGAAAATAGCACTTTAATTTGCATTCTCAGCAGTGCAATGCAATTTTAGCCTTGAAAATAGCACTTTAATTTGCATTCTCAGCAGTGCAATGCAATTTTAGCTTTGAAAATTGCACTTTAATTTGCATTCTCAGCAGTGCAATGCAATTTTAGCCTTGAAAATTGCACTTTAATTTGCATTCTCAGCAGTGCAATGCAATTTTAGCCTTGAAAATTGCACTTTAATTTGCATTCTCAGCAGTGCAATGCAATTTTAGCTTTGAAAATAGCACTTTAATTTGCATTCTCAGCAGTGCAATGCAATTTTAGCCTTGAAAATAGCACTTTAATTTGCATTCTCAGCAGTGCAATGCAATTTTAGCTTTGAAAATAGCACTTTAATTTGCATTCTCAGCAGTGCAATGCAATTTTAGCCTTGAAAATAGCACTTTAATTCGCATTCCCTGCAGTGCAATGAAATTTTATTTTTGCCATTGGACGACGTAATCCAAAATTTTTGCAACACGAATCGATGAGCGGTATTCGACTCCTGCTCTGATTTTTGCTGGATACGTTTTCTGAAATAAAGCTTCATCGTACACTTAAAATTCGCTTTCGATGAGACATTTTTAAACCACCGTTGAAAAACGTTGCTTTACCGTCAGCTTTGCTTTAGGTATAATTCTTCAAGGTGGAAGCCCTTCTAGTTGTTGGTGTTGGTTTACAGAATTTCTTAAAGGGTAAATTTCAAAATTGACAATTAACCTCAGATGTGAGTTTTCATTCTTTTAGTCATTGTTATTCATAGCCGCTTGCTGACAGGACACGCAAAATGTACGAGCAATTCAATCAAATGTCGCGTTATTGAAAAAATATATAATCCACCTACAGCTGAAAATTTGTTTCTCCACAGGGAATAGCTTTAACTTTATCCTGAGTACATATGCAGGATAGACTCTTTTAGCATCACTAATGTGGAAGTTGGAGTAGAAACAAGTAGTCCTAGTGATCACGGGGCAGTGCACGTGTGTGGCAGTGCACGTGCGAGGCAGTGCACGTGCGAGGCAGTGCACGTGCGAGGCAGTGCACGAACGCTACAGAGCTGCAGGCAGGCTAAGTAATGAGACGTCAAGCAAAGTTTGACCATTAGTGGAAAGTCGCGTAAGTGGAGCTATTTCTGCAGGTAGTGATTCGTGTCCAACATCTGGGGAATTGTGGCGGGGAAAATTCGTGTCCAACATCTGGGGAATTGTGGCAGGGAAAATTCGTGTCCAACATCTGGGGAATTGTGGCAGGGAAAATTCGTGTCCAACATCTGGGGAATTGAGGCAGGGAAAATTCGTGTCCAACATCTGGGGAATTGTGGCAGGGAAAATTCGTGTCCAACATCTGGGGAATTGAGGCAGGGAAAGTTCGTGTCCAACATCTGGGGAATTGTGGCAGGGAAAATTCGTGTCCAACATCTGGGGAATTGTGGCTGGGAAAATTCGTGTCCAACATCTGGGGAATTGAGGCAGGGAAAGTTCGTGTCTAACATCTGGGGAATTGAGGCAGGGAAAATTCGTGTCCAACATCTGGGGAATTGTGGCTGGGAAAATTCGTGTCCAACATCTGGGGAATTGAGGCAGGGAAAGTTCGTGTCTAACATCTGGGGAATTGAGGCAGGGAAAATTCGTGTCCAACATCTGGGGAATCGTGGCAGGGAAAATTCGTGTCCAACATCTGGGGAATCGTGGCAGGGAAAATTCGTGTCCAACATCTGGGAAATTTTGGCAGGGAAAATTCGTGTCCAACATTGTTTGGTGCATCAATAGAAGAAAAATTGAAGCGTTAGTGAAACTCGTATCACAGATACGCTAGACAGACACAACAGACAATATTATTCCTGACAATTTCGATGGTGGAACTGCGATGGAAAACTAATAGTCATTTTATAGTAGCTCAAATCACATCAAACTGCTGTAAAGTTTTCATTTTCCTCCTGCTTCAGCACTGATGACTGAATTTTAAAAGTTCTGAAACGTTTGCAATACACGTAATGCTCGTTTTTACTCTGGTTCTTCTTTTTATCTTGCAGGTAAGATTCTCGACGAATCGCCCTATTGAAAATATTCCATTAAAATGCTTATCGAACATTGATCGACACCGAAATTTATCTTGCTTCCGTCATAAATGACATTGTAACACTGGTCGTAAGTTGCCGCTTATGATGCGTCGTGAGTTTATTATAGGTTAAAAAAGTTTGTGAGGGCATCTAAAGATCGTATTTTGTAGAACATTGCAGGTTACGACGAAAAAAATAAAGTATACAGACGCAGCAGCTAACACACGTCGTAAGTGAAAGCGTTTGTTGCATAATTCATTCTGTAGGTAAATGTCATCCAAATGTGGCGACTGCGATGTTTATTTTTTTTTAAAAACATGACAACTTCATAATATATGTGAATCTGATACCAATATTAATTTAAACATTCAAATTGAACCAACATAAGTGTTGGCTCAATGTTAGATCACATCGCTAGCTTACTGATGTAGCAGAGCTGAATCTCTTCAAATCAATGAAGCGTTTCGCAAATTCCTCCAAATCAATACCTGCAACAAAAAGATCGCTACGAGAATTGTAAGCTTCCTCTTTTCAAAGATAATATCTTTGCTCTCGCACAGCTAGCAACATAATAGATAAAATCTATTTTCTACCTATTTTCTATCTATCTTTTATGTAATAGACAATATCTTAGCACGTCAACATATTGTATTGAAGTGGCGCACATCACGCTCCGTATCTTGGATACGCTCGATATGTTTACACTGCTCGGCTGCATCATTTGAAATAACGACAATAAAACCCTCATTACAATACCGAGGGTGGAAAGCACGCTAGACGTGGGGCAGCAAATATTGTTAATTAGGGCTTGCATTTGTTGACTCTCAAAAAATAGCACTTCTCATTTCCCACTGGAAAAATCTGGCTAAAATTCCCCGCGAGAGATCGAGGGGGAAGACAGAGCGGGTATTGTGTGGTTTGAGCAGCAGAAAATATTGCGACGCGGTGACCTCGTCTCCATACTGCTGTCCCATGGCATTTGTGACCTGCTGTCCTTTACGGGGGGGGGGGGAGGGGGGAGGGAAGGGGAGGGCTTACGGTTTACGGGGGGAGGAAGTGGGAGGGCTTACGGGGGAGGAGAGGGGGGAGGGGAGGGAATGGGAGGGTTTACAGAAGGAGGGAGTGGGGGGTTTGTGGACAAAGAAGGGGGAGGGAGGAAGGGTAAGTGTGCAGAATCGTACGCAACAAATTCATTTCTCCGTCTGTCAAGCTCGGCTTGAGAAATTCTTAATTTTTAGCTAACGTCGGCATCAAATAATTACTGCATTCAGACCAGCGGTAATAATTGCCTCTTAATACCAACACACTTAATACCAACTCCCTCAATACGATCCCCTTATAATACCAACCCTTTCAATAACAGCCCCCTCAACATCAGCCCTCTCAATACCAACATTCATTACACCAGTGACTTTGATCACAGCCATTTTAATACCAGCCGAGCTAGTTACCTGGTATAGTTGGTACGTAAGCACATCAAGATAGTGACGAATCTATACCACGTCGACCTTCTATGTAGTCTTGCCTGCCGGACTATTTACATCTAATTTACTTTCAAAAAATTTCTTTGATGTCGCGAAAGCTCAAGTTCATATTCCAATGCAAGTGCGCACTAACAACAGCATTTTCTCCCAAATTTTTTCCCAACAACGGCAAAGCTTCCATAATACCTACATATGTATGTTCATTATTTAGGTCCTTTGTGTTGAAGATAGTTTAAAAACTAATGTACCAACTTGCCTGGAAGTAAATTGGTTTTATTTTTACTTTTTCTTTGTTTTAGTGAACGCAAGCCGTCACTGTAGAAACAGTTGCCACCAAAAGGATGAGGGCAGTTAGGCCTATAGAATCTTGCTGCCTGCGCCCCACTTCTGTTTTACACTTTGACTGCGGCAGGTACAACTGAACTTTGATATTAAATTGAAATTAAAAGTCTATTGTTGTAAGCAATGTAGAAAATCCCAAACAAGCTATGACTGAATCATGTTTTCATTCAATTTTGATTATATTTTAAAAATTGAGTTTATGACTACTGGTTGGTCAGGAGCTTCATGAAAATTCTCTCAGTGACAAATGTGGCTCACGTCGCAGTCAAAGTGTTGAATATGCGCTGGTTATGTGTATGCGGTCCGTATTTTATCCATGCTACCGTATCTACGTTACGTTATCCACGTTACCCTATCCACGCTACCCTATCCACGCTGCCGTACCACGTCCTTTTCAAAAAAGAGAAAGCCTGGAGCTCCGTATCTACGCTACCCTATCCACGCTACCCTATCCATGCCACCGTATCCATGCTACCGTATCACATACCCTCCAAAAAATAAAGGCCCGGCCGACAGCGAATATTGGCCACTCCCGCAAAAACCACGCGCCATTTGTTAAACTCATTACGTTACTGGCGATGATGTGAGCCAATGCCTCGTCTTCATTAGCCCGCTGATAAAATCTCGAGACTGTCGTACAATTATGCAAACTGCGCCCGTGTCGTCTTGTACAGTGGTGCGGGGTAGTTGCAACGCGAGGGTGGGGGGTTGTAGGGAATGGGGGGGAGGGAATTTGTTGTCTATTATGTTGTAGGAAATGTTGTAGAGAAGGGATTTTACAGGTTGACTACGTTTAAGTAGTTGCTACGGTTGGTTCAAAGGACGGATGGGATTGTATTGCAGCTGCCCCGTATTGTAGGGAATGGGGGAAGAATTTGTTGTCTAGTATATATTAGGAAATGTTGTAAAGAAGGAATTTAACATGTTTGATACGTGTGTGCGGTTGCTACGGTTGGTTCGGTTAGGTTGTGAGAGGCAGAATTGAAAAACCGACTATACCACTCAAATCCATTCTTATACTTATGATTCTTTCCTATCAACTCTTCTGCTCAAATCCATTCTTAAAAACTCTACTTATCTTTCCTATAAAAGGTGTGAAAACATAATTGCACGATTATATTTAACAGCGTATGCCAAAATCTATTTTAGAAAATGTATTGAAATAATTGACGTGCTGTTCATTTACGCCGGTATGTGAATGAGCAACACACCTAGTGGTGCGCATGTGTCCCTATATGTAGTAAAGATGTTGAAAGAAGAATAGGATGCAAGGGAAGGTGAGAAAATAACATGGTTATAATTTCTACTCAGGCGTATATTTCATATAAAGCCTAAGAAATTATGCTGAGCAACATAAATTTCGTGTAAAGTTAGTTGATTTCATATTGCTTATGTAATTGTAAAAATGTTAACATCTACATGGTGATAATTTGTGGCGTAAAGTACATATGAACACTGAGAAATCAAGCAGATATACACAAATTTCATGTTAAGATAGTTTACTTAATTTTGCTTACGTAATTGTAAAAATATCAGCAGCTTTCAATTCTTGTCTTGCTTTCCTGAAGAACTTTACCAGTCTAACTTTTTCGCCGTCTGCATGCATGTTTTTCGCCGTCCAAGTAATTAAATTGCTTAGGCGGCGAAAAACATGCATGCTCATTCGAAAAGGTTTGCCTGGGCTTAGAAACGTAGGAGAGGCGTTCTCTCTCTTCAACATCACAAGCTAGCGGATGTCAGAGCCATTAGGTGTTCTGTGCTTTATATTTATTATGGAAAATAACATCTTGACTCAACTTTAATTAGAGGATCGATTAAGCCAATATTTAACATTCTGCCGGAGACAGAAGGTTGCTGGAAAATTGGGGACAACTCATTCCTTATATCAGTTCCCTTCAAAACAAATTACCCCAGAAGTCACTGAACTTATTCGGGCCCCCAGGTAGCTGTACTCAAATTAGACCATTGTACTAGACTTGAGAAACAAACTAATTCTGTGTCGCTTGATGTTAAATGAATTGTTTAAACGTCACCATTTTTACACTCACTCGCTAAATAAATGAAATGTTCACTTGAAGCAGCTTTATAGCAATACGTGCGCGACGTGCACCAACACGTGCGCGACGTGCAGCAACACGTGCACGACTTGCTTCTCTACACATGATCCGTCGGCCATTACGAGACAGCGTGACGGCCCGTCAAGACCTACAATAGACGGCCCGTCAGGACGTACAATAGACGGCAGGGACGGGCACAATAGACGACAGGGACGGGTACAATAGACGACACAAGCAGACTTGGTGGAGGAGCGATACAGCGGCAGCTAAGCGATGTCTATTCATCTCCTTAGTGTCTAATTCATGGCTGGTTTCCGATATTATTTCTTGATTTTCTATTCCACGGCAATTGTGCGATATTCATTTTTTATTCTCAAATTCATTGCAAGTTAGTGTTATTGCGGGCATATATTCGTTGCATCAGAAATGGAGGGAATTTGACTGCATAAAATGCTTTAAACTTGTTACAGAATTATAGCACCGGAGTAACGTGTAGTGTCGTGCATCTGTGTGCGTGTGTGGCTGTATAACTGGATGTGTGCGTGTGCCGTTGCCTGTGTGTGTGTGTGCATGAAGCTGTTTTTCATTACTGAATGTTTGCATGAAAATGTTTGGCTACATCTGAACATGCATGTTTGTGATGTGTGCAGCTGTATGTGTAGTTTGCACCTCAGCAATACAAGAAACACAGGCGTAGCAGCAGCTCTGGATGAACAGCTGTTGGCACCCCTCTTCACCCCTCCACTTTCCCCCTCCACCCCCTCCACCCCTCCTTACAGCCCTCCACTTTCCCTGTAGCCCAGCACTGGACCGTGACGGGCGGTGCTGTGAGCTGTGCCATCACTGACTGATGCACTGCATCAAGTTACAGTGTGGGGTTGGTGCACCAAGTTACAGTGTGGGGTTGGTGCACCAAGTTACAGTGTGGGGTTGGTGCACCAAGTTACAGTGTGGGGTTGGTGCACCAAGTTACAGTGTGGGGTTGGTGCACCAAGTTACAGTGTGGGGTTGGTGCACCAAGTTACAGTGTGGGGTTGGTGCACCAAGTTACAGTGTGGGGTTGGTGCACCAGGTTACAGTGTGGGGTTGGTGCACCAGGTTACAGTGTGGGGTTGGTGCACCAAGTTACAGTGTGGGGTTGGTGCACCAAGTTACAGTGTGGGGTTGGTGCACCAAGTTACAGTGTGGGGTTGGTGCACCAGGCTACTGTGTGGGGTTGGTGCACCAAGTTACAGTGTGGGGTTGGTGCACCAAAATTACAAGGCTAAGACTGAGGCAGACAACCAAATGGAGAAAAATATTATTTCGTAAATCATACCCTCTTTGCATCATAGGTTCTTAGTTGTGTTTCGTGTTATTTACTGCATTTTTTACAGTTTTATTTTATTGTACATTTGTATCCGTGTTTATGTGAGTTTGTAAATTCATTATTTCACTCCGTCATCAGTGCGCTAGTTGAATACTTTTATACGCTGGTTGATTAGTTTTGATTAGATTAGTTCATCCGTTGATTAGCTTCAACATTCCTGGTATCCACGATACGGTCAGCCCAGCTCCCTGCGGTGCTGACGAGCATCATTGAGGCGCTTACGAGCATCAGTGAGGTGCTGACGAGCATCGTTGAGGCGCTGACGAGCATAAGTGCTCTCCAGTCCTCACTGCTGCCGAGCAATACACAAAACAGGCACCACTCACGGGGACACCTGGCGTTTTTGCTGCACGGCAGGAAGGAGCGCGGAAACTGATCCTTCGCGCCTGCAAGACGTCGCCTTGGCAAGACCGCCTCCAGGCACACGGGAGATCATGGCCGGTGTTCAGATGTTCAAATCCTCCTTAGTTTCTCCTCGTCTCACGTGACCGACCGTCTGGGCCAAGCCCATTCATTCGGACGCGCTTGACTGAGCAACCCCAGCCTGGCCCCCCTCGCCGCCCGACCTTGACCTGAAGATTTGGTGTCTGTTTCATAAAATTCTGTGCCATCTGAGATGACGTCCTCCCTATGAGGGGGCGCCGCTGGGGGGATTTACTGATCCTTAGGGACGCTCCCTATTCATCTCCCCCTCCCACTTCCCCCCATCTACCATCACCTTCCACCTCCCCCCTTCAAAGGATAATATTAGTAACAATGGTTTTATTTATTTTTCCATATCTTAGTATGTTTACGTACTGTGCATACATTGGTTCAACATTCCCTGCGCTCTTTAATTTAGTTTCTGTTAAGATCCAAAGAAAGTATGCTTTGACATATATGAACGAAAGTCGAAAACTACAGCGATGGAATGGCACCGAAGAGACACCACCTTTCTCCAGTCAGAGTCGAAGCATCGCTAAGTCCTTTTGAGAGCGGAAGGAAGTTTAATAGTCATCTCAACAATAGTCAATGGTCAAAACTGAAGTTTAATAGTCATCTCAACAATGGTCAATGGTCAAAACTGAAGTTTAATAGTCAACTCAAAGTTGAAGTCAATTGTAGTAAGCGATGTCGAAAATAGAAGAAAACATTTACTGGATCGTGCCTTAATTTAGTTTTCATGAAACGTTTGTGAAAATTTGGTTTGTGACTGCCGGTCGATCAGTAGCATTATGAAAATACTCTCAGTGACCACCGGTGGCTCACGTCGCAGTCAAAGTGTTAACAAAACACCTCACTGAACACTAGGGACAAGCTACTACGATTTTTGTCGTTGAAACTTACTAACTTCATCATGAGCTGTTCTGAAATTCGAAAAAATTGACAAAGTTATTTTGTTTTAGTCGTTAGTCGCCTTGAAGTTTTGAAGACCTTGAAGTCGTTACCTTTTGTCTCGCTGCGTTCAACTTACGCAGATTTAAAGCTTTAAGTTATTCTCTTTAAACAAATAATTGCGCCATGAAGAAGAAAACGCGGTGAGTCATTTTCATTAACCAAATAATTGCGTCATGACTTCGTTCTCACTCTGTACGACACTTGCATGTGATATAAATAAATAAATAAACAAGTCAGAGCGCAACACTCAGTCGACTGGCCAGCGCCCGGGCACAAATTTATTGACTGCACACAAGGTATCCAGGATACCAGTCAGTTCAGACCCAAAATTAATTCCTTCAGATACGGCACGTCTGACCTGCTCAATTTATTTCCACACAGCCTGGCCTTGGCAAAGTTACTGTGCAGTTTCATCAGCTCGTGTGACTCAACATTTCTTTCCTGCACACGTACTCGCTTGTTCACTAAATACATTCTCTCCTGTGCGTATATTCGCCTCCATTGCGTTGTTGCATCCCAGCCACGGTGGAGGCAACAAGGTAGAGTCATTTCTGTGGGGGAAAATACACCTCCTCTTGTTCAGCTAGCCAATAGAACGGCTTCATTTCAAACAAACTTTGTGACGTCACCATTGCGACATGTCATTAGGCCAAAAGCGGTGCCAGATTTGTGGCTAGCAGTGTTGCCAGATGCAATATGAGCGCTGCTATTGGCGCGTTGCCATGACGTCAGCATTACCACACAGCCAACAAAAAAAAAAGACAGGATTGACCCAATCTCAGCACAGAACTCAGCAGCCTTGGGGTCAAATAATTATAGACCACTGCGGCAGGAGTCTTAAGTCGTGCATGCCGCTCTCAGCTGCAGACCTGCAGCTTCTGTCGCGCTTTATAGTCCCTGCAGAGTGTCCAAAGATCTTTGTTGAGTTCTAGTGAAGAATTTTTGTCTAATTCTTCATGTGGCAAGCGTTTTTTTTGTCGCAATGCTTCTTCTTTCATCAGAAGTTGCGATGCATTTATCATCATTGTTTCTTCATTAATAAGAGGGATGTTTTTTTCATTGCAAGAACTTTTTTTTATGCATTCGGCAGCATTTCAGGATTAAATGCGATCTTGATATGGCATTAAAACGGTGTGAGGTGGAGTGATTTGTAGCCTTAAGACGTGTAGTTTTACGTGTTTTTAATTTTTTTTAAAGCCAAAGTAACAATTGCGGTGAGGAAACTGCAGAAGTGAAACGTGGTTTCGTGTCCTTGTTGCTGCTGCAAATCACGAGCCATTGCTTATTCTTTTGGGGAAAAGTGCTTGTTTTGAGCAAAGAAACCTTGGATAGACTCAACGGACCAACGCACGCACACACACACACTCCGGTGCGCCAAGCGTCATGCTGTAACACAAGTAAAGCTACGTGCAGTTAGCAAGTTTCTATAGCTGTGAAAAATCTTTGTCTGCGAAATTTAAAATTAATCGATACGTTCAATCAAAATGCAATTTTTTACTCCTGGTTTTGAAAACTGGAAATCAGTTTTAACCCTCTATCAAAAACTCACTTTTGAGGGTCTAAAAAATGATTAAAAATACTCCATCACTCAATTCTGTGATACGCAGCCCTAGTGCTCTGAACTCGAACTCTGATGCCTGTGTGTGACTGTGACTGACATTGTGTGCCTTGTGTTGTGACCTTTGAGAAAATACCTGCCTGGAATCTGTTGCCTTATTTTGGTGTATTCTAATTTTAGTTGTAGTTATATTCTAGTTGTAGTTATATTCTAGTTTTAGTCTTTAGTTTAGTTTTAGTTTCAGTCTCGTGTTATTCTAGTCTGGTCTACTCTAAATTATCCCTCACAGACATATTTAGTGAAGGACAACAGGAGACCTCACATATCAGACACACACTCACACACACCGACACACACACACACACAAACACACACACACACACAACACACAGACACAGCGCACACACACACACACGCACAGCGCACGAAACACGCCGCTGCCGTTCAGTTCTGCGTGCCACACGCCATTTATGGATAAGTTATGAAGTGTACGCATGGCATGAGTAGGCTGTGTATTGGCCATATATGGTGTGCAGTGTTCGTGTCTGGCCATATATGGCACGCGGTAGCAGAGACCACTTTATAGCTTGTCATAATCGCGCCATCTCATGCATGAGGTAATGTGGCATCATGTGGCATGTAGCGTGAGGCATGTGGCGTGAGGCATGTGGCATGTGGTATGTGGTGTGTAGCGTGTAGCATGTGGCGTGTGGAGCGGGGCATGTGGCGTGTGGCGTGTGGCATGTGGTGTGTGACATGTGGCATGTGGTGTGTGGCATGTGGCGTGTAGCATGTGGCATGTGGCATGTGGCATGTGGCGTGTGGCAAGTGGTATGTGGCATGTGGCGTGTGGTATGTGGCATGTGGCGTGTGGCAAGTGGTATGTGGCCTGCAGCCTGTAGCGATCCCAACCATAAATTGAGTATGACATTCATACCATACATGGCATGTGACATTTGTAACCATATATGGGAGGCGATGTCTGCGGCAATTTATGGAAGTCCAGGAACTGCGTGTTGTTTCTATTGGTGTTACTACCTCAGTGTTACTGCCAGTGTTACTGCCTCAGTGTTACTGCCTCTGTGTTACGGCCTCAGTGTTACTGCCTCAGTGTTACTGCATCAGTGTTACTGCCTCAGTGTTACTACCTCAGTGTTACTGCCTCAGTGTTACTGCCTCAGTGTTACTACCTCAGTGTTACTGCCTCTGTGTTACTGCCTCAGTGTTACTGCCTCAGTGCTACTGCCTCAGTGTTACTGCCTCAGTGTTACTGCCTCAGTGTTACTGCCTCTGTGTTACTGCCTCAGTGTTACTGCCTCAGTGTTACTGCCTCAGTGTTACTGCATCAGTGTTACTGCCTCAGTGTTACTGCCTCAGTGTTACTGCCTCAGTGTTACTGCCTCAGTGTTACTACCTCAGTGTTACTACATCAGTGTTACTGCCTCAGTGTTACTGCCTTAGTGTTACTGCCTCAGTGTTGCTGTCTCAGTGTTACTGCCTCTATGTTACTGCCTCTGTGTTACTGCCTCAGTGTTACTGCCTCAGTGTTACTGCCTCAGTCTTACTGTCTCTATGTTACTGCCTCTGTGTTACTGCCTCAGTGTTACTGCCTCAGTGTTACTGCCTCAGTGTTACTGCCTCAGTGTTACTGCCTCTGTGTTACTGCCTCTGTGTTACTGCCTCAGTGTTACTGCCTCAGTGTTACTGCCTCAGTGTTACTGCCTCAGTGTTACTGCCTCAGTATTACTGCCTCAGTGTTACTGCCTCAGTGTTACTGCCCAAGTGTTACTGCCTCTGTGTTACTGCCTCTGTGTTACTGCCTCAGTGTTACTGCCTGAGAGTTACTGCTTCAGTGTTACTGCCTCAGTGTTACTGCCTCAGTGTTACTGCCTCTGTGTTACTGCCTCAGTGTTACTGCCTCAGTGTTACTGCCTCTGTGTTACTGCCTCAGTGTTACTGCCTCTGTGTTACTGCCTCAGTGTTACTGCCTCAGTGTTACTGCCTCTGTGTTACTGCCTCTGTGTTACTGCCTCAGTGTTACTGCCTCAGTGTTACTGCCTCTGTGTTACTGCCTCAGTGTTACTGCCTCAGTGTTACTGTCTCAGTGTTACTGCCTCAGTGTTACTGCCTCTGTGTTACTGCTTCTGTGTTGCTGCCTCTGTGTTACTGCCTCAGTGTTACTGCCTCTGTGTTACTGCCTCTGTGTTACTGCCCCAGTGTTACTGCCTCTGTGTTACTGCCTCAGTGTTACTGCCTCAGTGTTACTGCCTCAGTGTTACTGCCTCAGTGTTACTGCCTCTGTGTTACTGCTTCTGTGTTACTGCCTCTGTGTTACTGCCTCAGTGTTACTGCCTCTGTGTTACTGCCTCAGTGTTACTGCCTCAGTGTTACTGCCTCAGTGTTACAGCCTCAGTGTTACTGCCACAGTGTTACTGCCTGAGTGTTACTGTCACAGTGTTACTGCCAGTGCTACTGCCTCAGTGTTACTGCCTCAGTGTTACTGCAAGTGATACTGCCACAGTGTTACTGCCTCAGTGTTACTGCCACATTGCTACTGCCTCAGTGTTACTACCATAGTGTTACTTCCTCAGAGTTACTGCCTCAGTGTTACTGCCTCAGTGTTACTGCCTCAGTGTTACTGCCACAGTGTTACTGCCACAGTGTTACTATCTCAGTGTTACTGCCACAATGTTACTGCCACAGTGTTACTGCCAAAGTGTTAGAGCCAAAGCGTTACAGCTTTAGTGTTACTGCCTCAGTGTTACTGCCACAGTGTTACTGTCACAACGTTACTGCTTCAGTGTTACTGCCACAGTGTTACTGCCTCAGTGTTACTGCCTCAGTTTTACTGCCAGTGTTGCTGCCAGTGTTACTGCCACAGTGTTACTGCCACAGTGTTACTGTCACAGCGTTACTACCACAGTGTTACTGCCTTAGCGTTACTGCCCCAGTGTTACTGCCATTGTTGCTGCCAGTGTTAATGCCACAGTGTTACTGCCTTAGCGTTACTGCCTCAGTGTTACTGCCACAGTGTTACTGCCTCAGTGTTACTGCCACTGTGTTACTGCCTCAGTGTTACTGCCACAGTGTTACTTTAGCACATGAAGGACACAAACAATAACCATTCACACAAACACAATATGGACACAAACAATAATCAGCCACACAAACACATGACGGACACAAACAATAACCAGCCACACAAACACAAGATGGACACAAACAATAATCAGCCCCACAAACACATGACGGATACAAACAATAACCAGCCACACAAACACAAGATGGACACAAACAATAACCAGCCACACAAACACAAGACGGACACAAACAATAATCAGCCACACAAACACAAGACGGACACAAACAATAATTAGCACACAAACACATGACGGACACAAACAATAATCAGCCACACAAACACAAGACGGACACAAACAATAATCAGCCACACAAACACAAGACGGACACAAACAATAATTAGCACACAAACACATGACGGACACAAACAATAATTAGCACACAAACACATGACGGACACAAACAATAATTAGCACACAAACACATGACGGACACAAACAATAATTAGCACACAAACACATGACGGACACAAACAAAAATTAGCACACAAACACATGACGGACACAAACAATAATTAGCACACAAACACAAGACGGACACAAACAATAATCAGCCACACAAACACAAGATGGACTCAAACAATAACCAGCCACACAAACACATGACGGACACAAACAATAACCAGCCACACAAAGACATGATGGACAAAAAAATTTACACCCATACATTCACAAATTAATTTCCCAAGTTTTAGCGTCTACGTTGCAGCGCTTCAAGAAAATAAAACAATCCTCCGTCAAATTCCAAGCGCGTTCAGTACTTTCGTTTTGACGTCACTTATGGATAGTGAAGGTCGCTGTGAGAAATTTTCTTTTGAGTATAATTAACGCATCAACTGTGAACTGCAGACGCACCCGCATCAACCTCATAAAATAGCCCTCACCCTCACAATGGAGCGTCTAGCCCTCACAATCTCGAGTTTTACCCTCGGAGTTTCGAGTTTCACTCTCACAAGAACGCGTTTCTTATGAAGCATCGAGTTTCGGCCTTAATGTATCTGGATGTATCCTCTCATTAACGTCTTTCCTCTCACAGCTCCACATTTTTCCCTTAGAATATCGCTTTTTATTCTTAAACTAACGAGATTCCCCTCTTAATATGATACTTTCCCCTCAGAATAATGCCCGGTATATTCACTCTAACTGGATTCCCCTCGTTGCAGGATATTTTTCCCTCATAATATCGTTTATAGTCCTCCTAAAAACGTGAATCCCCTCGTAATACTACGTATTCCTTCAGAACAACTTATTACCCTTGCATGCTAACGTGATTCCCCTCATAGTATGATATTGGTTCCTCGGAAAATCGTATTTATTCTAACACTAACGGGATTTTTCTCATAGGACGATATTTTCCCCTGAGAATAAAGCGAGGTACCCTCACACTAACACGATTCCCCTCGTAGTACGACACCTTCTCTTCAGAGCAACGTTTTTATCGTTACACACTAACGAGATTCCCTTCGTTGTATTACATTTTATGCCATAACGCGGTGCATCAGCAGCAACGTGCAGACAATCCCTCAGTCAGGCCGCCATTTAAGTCAAGAATTACTGAAGGTATTCCGGTGTCTTGGATACACTCACGGCTCAGTAATTGCAGGTGGCAGCCAAGCGTGCATTTGCTTTAACTTTAACTTAAAACAATTGTCGAGGCGCGATAAAACGGGGAGTTTTATTTGAGTAGCATTGGTAGGGCGTCTAAATGCCAGATTAATGAATACCTTATACGAACCTACGCGATTTCAGGAGTGAAAGGAGCGGTGAATTTGCTTCTTCTTCTCGTTTTTCTTCGTATAATGTTAAATCGACGAGACTATTTGGCGGGGGTACCAAGCACTGAAGGAGGCGCGGCCTTCGCAAGAACTGGGCGCGCTTTTTGCTGCGCAGATAAGGACTGCAGTTCGACACTCGGCCAACCGCATCAAAAGAATTAAAGAAATAAGCTAACGGCGAGGGGTCACGGTGAAACTTCAACATGTCGACACTTGGGTCTTACAACTCAATAAATAGTGGTAGTTATGTGGGAGAGGTGCAGCGGTCAATTGTCGTGGAAATCTAAGTGATGCTTAGAGTTCTATAGGGATGAGTTCGGTAATGGCAATTTGAAGAATTTAAAAAGTTTGCAACCTACGTCCCGTTTATTTATACATGTGTTACTCACATGAATGTAGGGGCACATGTGTGTGTGTGTAGTGTACGTGCGCATTGGGTTTTGTGTGTATGTATGCGTGTGTTTGTATGTATGCGTGTGTGTGTGTATATGTGTGTGTGTGTTGTGTGTGTGTGTGTGTGCGTGTGAGTGTACGAGTGCATTTTGTGTGTGTGCATATATGTGTATGACTACCGACAATTCAAAAGGCTCCACACAAAAGATGGAGGCCAGAGACCGTCGTTTTAACAAACGACCGAGCTGCGAAGTCTGCACTAATTGACAGACTCCAATAATCAGATTGCAGAAAAAGGATGGGTGTGAGGCAACCACCAGGGTTGTATAGGTTGCGGTGGGGTTGGGTTGGGGTTGGGCTATGCAGCTGAGCCCAACAAATTGGAGCGTAGGCTGAAGTTAAGTCGCTGTCCACATAATGGGGGACGCATATGTTCATTAATGCTTATCTGAGGGAGTGATCTGAGAGGCGGGCTTTGATGCTCATCCATCTTACTGCTGCTGCACTGCACTGCTGCACTGCGCTGCTGCACTGCTGCACCGCTGCACTGCTGCATTGCTGCACTGCGCTGCTGCACTGCTGCACTGCTGCATTGCTGCACTGCTGCACTGCTGCACTGCTGCACTACTACACTGCTGCACTGCTGCACAGCTGCACTGCTGCTGCTGCACTGTTTTACCTCTGACGGAAGCATCATTACAGCTTGTGACGTTCTCACGTCTCGCAACTCTCCCCAATGTCGCCTGAACGCAACATTTGTGTTGTTCAGTCAATCCAATGTCGATGTCAATGTGCGGATGTTGGGGACATCAATTCCGTCGGAGGTGTGATCTCAGGCGGGGAATATATATATCTCATATACATTTCTCTTACATATCACTCTTACGTGTGTGTCTTACCTACCTCTGCTATAAACTTTATCTGTTTCATGTTGTAGATGTTTGTTACATGTACAAACTTTTCATCGTGCGCATATCTCTATACATCTCCCTACACCATTTTTCTTATCTATAAGTGTTCAGAAATTTTTGCATAAAAATTTCAATGCATCCCTGCCAACTTTCAAACCTGTCCTTCACGAAATTTGCTCTTTAATAACTTGTTTGTTATTCAATTACTAAATCTAATGTGCCTTTCGTAATGGGTTACGAACCGAGGGTTTGCCCTCCCTTCTTCAAGCTTGAAGATAAAGATAAAGACTAGTCTGCTTCAAGTACCGGTGGTGGCGCATCAAACAGAAGCTAGAACGACCTTAAGGGCAATGCCCAGCCTACTCAATCCTAACTTGGTGCATTTTTTTTCTGTACTAGGCTGTTGTCTAGTAATAAGAGTGCCTTGGAACCATCGTCATCATCATTTTGATTAGTATAGCAGCTTCGCTATCGTGATGGAGTAAGCTAGCTCCGACCGGGGCCCCCGTCTCGTCTTCGCCACTCAACGCAGCCTGGAGATGGCAGCACACCGCACCACAGCACAGCTCTAATACCCAGCTTTGCCTTAGGTACGTCGCCCTAAACGAAGGGCACTTGTTAGGGTGATTGAGGCAAAGTAAAACTTCATTCGTGAAGTAGGGGCTATTTCGCTCTAATTCATTCAAATTTAAAATCTCTTGACTTATGCCTATACAATGAGCGAATTTGTTTCTCTTCCGAATTTTCTACTTCTTTATTCTATCAAATTTCAGTGGAAGAGTGTTCATGAACTTTTAACGACCATTCCTTACAGAGCGACAAACTTCTTATAGTGCTCTGAAAAAATGCTCATGTAATTTTACTATTCCAGGTTGTCGTCGTGAGAGGAGCAGGCCCAGACGGGGGTGCACCCATGTGCCTATTTCATCTCGTTTCACGGGTGAAGTCGGGTCGCACTAATTTCCACCGGGGACCAGCAGTCCAGCTTAAAGTTGACAAAATTATTGTAACAGCTAAACCGTGTGTTCCTACAGTTAAATTAAAACTTTAAGAGTTGGCTCTGCCCAGTTATTTATTCCCCGTCTGTAAGGTTTTGCTCAATAAGTTTTCATGCATGTATCTCTCTCACCTGCATCTTTCAAATATTTCTTATACAACTTTCGTCTCCCGTATCTACATTTCTGATACATATTTATTCTTACGCACACATCTCCCGAACATCTCTTGAACATCTTTGAGAGCAGCAACATCAACTTCAACATCAACAACAATAACAGCAACTGCAGCAACGGCAGCAGCAGCAACAACCACAGAAGAGAGAAAGTGAGGGGCAGAGAGGGAGGGGAGTGAGGGCTGCCAAAGGCACGGCCCTCACTAATTATGTTCCCTCACTCCTATACTCGTGGCTATTTTTGGCGAATTGAACCATAATAATCAAATCCTAATTGTACCCATTCAACTCTACCTTCTTGATTAGGATTATTCAATCAATTATTCAATTATTATTCATAGTTCTCTCTGATACACTCTCTGTTTTGTGCTATCTTAAATTGCATGCGTGTTTTGAATTACATCCTTCTTTATCAAACCTCTCCTATTGTATTTACAGTAAACCCTCAAATAAGCCTTCATAATTGATTTGTCTAAATTACATCCTTTTTTATCGAGTGCAGTTGAAGACCTCCTCTCCTAACCCCCTTCCATTCTCTCCAAAAACCCTCTTGCAACGGTAAAGTAACTAACTTTAAATATTGCAGCTAGTTACTAGCAACATTGCAGAGAGTATTTAGCGAGAAGGCTGCAAGCAGCCTCAGGAATTCACCACTACATTGTGATGCTCATTCATTGTGTATGAATCTGCAATGTCCCTATTGTGTGGTAATTGTCTTGGTGAAGTATTGTTAGTTCAAACACGATGTCGTCAGTAGATGTGGTCTAAAACGTTGCACTGAGTCTCGGACTTGAATGTTCGAAACTCGTTTTAATAAATCCGTCACCGTCATCCTCCACCGTCACCCTCCACCGTCATCCTCCACCGTCATTCTCCACCATCACCTTTCACCATCCACCACTATGGTGCCTTCACTCAAGCATGAAGTCCTTCAGTCGTCAGTTCCATAAGAAGATCAATCGAGTTTTTGCGACAACGTTTGCACCTTCCGACGTGCCGGCGCCGGCCGAGGTCTGCGGCGGTGAATGGCGGCGGCATGAATGGGGGCCGCCATGTGGCCGCGGCCTCGTACTACTACTACGCTCGCCGCCCTGTGAATGAACTCTGCCGCACCTCGTAGTGTTTGTGCCAGCTGTTTGGGCGGCTGTTTGTGCCAGGTGTCTGTGTCTGGTGTTTTTGCAAAGTGTTTGTGCTAGCTGTTTGTACTGGCTGTTTGTGCCAGCTGTTTGTATTAGCTGTTTGTGTGGCTATTTGTGTCAGCTGTTTGTGCGGCTGTTTGTGGCGGCTGTTTATATCAGCTGTTTGTAACAGCTGTTCGTGCCAGCTGCTTGTGCCAGCTGTTTGTGTCAGCTGTTGCTTTTGTCTTGAGCGTCGGTGCGACATGTCCGGTGATAGTGAGCCGCCGCGCGTTCACCATCACTCGGTCCATTGCTGCTACATGCATGCAACTGCAGCAAAAAGTCGCTAAAAGATTTTAGAGGTTGACTTTAAAGTCAATGATTTTAGCGACCGATTTTGAAGGTGAATATTTTATAGATAGATTTTAAAGTTAAAGATTTTACAGACAGATTTTAAAGTTAAAGATTTTAGAGACCGATTGTAAGGTTAAAGATTTTAGAGACAGATTTTAAAGTTAAAGATTATAGAGACAGATATAAAATAGGCAGCAAACGAGGTGAACTAGAGGGGTCGTGTGCTTCAAGTTGTAACTTGAATGCGGCAAACGCAGCGAGTGGCTGTAAACGTGGCAGGTATAAAAAAAATGAATCTATCATTTCCTAAGCTGGGTTTCAACAGTGATCAGATCAGTTAACATATTGTGAGATATCATACATATTCAGTGGGATGGTATACACATTCAGTGGGATGGTATACACATTCAGTGGGATGGTATGCACATTCAGTGGGATGGTATACACATTCAGTGGGATGGTATACACATTCAGTGGGATGGTATACACATTCAGTGGGATGTATACACATTCAGTGGGATGGTATACACATTCAGTGGGATGGTATACACATTCAGTGGGATGGTATACACATTCAGTGGGATGGTATAGACATTCAGTGGGATGGTATTCACATTCAGTGGGATGGTATACACATTCAGTGGGATGTATACACATTCAGTGGGATGGTATACACATTCAGTGGGATGGTATACACATTCAGTGGGATGGTATACACATTCAATGGGATGGTATACACATTCAGTGGGATGGTATACACATTCAGTGGGATGGTATACACATTCAGTGGGATGGTATACACATTCAGTGGGATGTATACACATTCAGTAGGATGGTATACACATTCAGTGGGATGGTATACACATTCAGTGGGATTGTATACAAATTCAGTGGGATGGTAAACACATTCAGTGGGATGGTATACACATTCAGTGGGATGGTATACACATTCAGTGGGATGTATACACATTCAGTGGGATGGTATATACATTCAGTGGGATGGTATACACCTTCAGTGGGATGGGATACACATTCAGTGGGATGGGATACACATTCAGTGGGATGGTATACACATTCAGTAAGATGGTATACACATTCAGTGGGATGGCATACACATTCAGTGGGATGGTATACATATTCAGTGGGATGGTATACACATTCAGTGGGATGGTATACATATTCAGTGGGATGATATACACATTCAGTGGGATGGTATACACTTTCAGTGGGATGTTATACATTTTCAGTGGGATGATATACACATTCAGTGGGATGGCATACACATTCAGTGGGATGGTATACATATTCAGTGGGATGATATACACATTCAGTGGGATGGTATACACATTCAGTGGGATGGTATACATATTCAGTGGGATGATATACACATTCAGTGGGATGGTATACACATTCAGTGGGATGGTATACACATTCAGTGGGATGGTATACACATTCAGTGGGATGGTATACACATTCAGTGGGATAGTATACACATTCAGTGGGATGGTATACACATTCAGTGGGATGGTATACACATTCAGTGGGATGGTATACACATTCAGTAGGATGGTATACACATTCAGTGGGATGGTATACACATTCAGTGGGATTGTATACACATTCAGTGGGATGGTATACACATTCAGTGGGATGGTGTACACATTCAGTGGGATGGTATACACATTCAGTGGGATGATATACACATTCAGTGGGATGGTATACACATTCAGTGGGATAATTTACATATTCAGTGGGATGATATAAACATTCAGTGGGATGGTATACACATTCAGTGGGATGGTATACACATTCAGTGGGATGGTATACACATTCAGTGGGATGGTATACACATTCAGTGGGATGGTATACATATTCAGTGGGATGGTATACACATTCAGTGGGATGGTATACACATTCAGTGGGATGGTATACATATTCAGTGGGATGATATACACATTCAGTGGGATGGTATACACATTCAGTGGGATGGTATACACATTCAGTGGGATGGTATACACATTCAGTGGGATGTATACACATTCAGTGGGATGGTATACATATTCAGTGGGATGATATACACATTCAGTGGGATGGTATACACATTCAGTGGGATGGTATACACATTCAGTGGGATGGTATACACATTCAGTGGGATGGTATACATATTCAGTGGGATGGTATACACATTCAGTGGGATGGTATACATATTCAGTGGGATGATATACACATTCAGTGGGATGGTATACGCATTCAGTGGGATTGTTTTACATATTCAGTGGGATGATATACACATTCAGTGGGATGGTATACACATTTAGTGGGATGGTATACATATTCAGTGGGATGATATACGCATTCAGTGGGATGGTATACACATTCAGTGGGATGGTATACACATTCAGTGGGATGGTATACACATTCAGTGGGATGGTATACATATTCAGTGGGATGGTATACACATTCAGTGGGATGGTATACATATTCAGTGGGATGATATACACATTCAGTGGGATGGTATACACATTCAGTGGGATGGTATACATATTCAGTGGGATGATATACACATTCAGTGGGATGATATACACATTCAGTGGGATGGTATACACATTCAGTGGGATGGTATACATATTCAGTGGGATGATATACACATTCAGTGGGATGGTATACACATTCAGTGGGATGGTATACATATTCAGTGGGATGATATACACATTCAGTGGGATGGCATACACATTCAGTGGGATGGTATACATATTTTTCAGTGGGATGGTATACACATTCAGTGGGATGGGATACACATTCAGTGGGATAGTATACACATTCATTGGTATGGTATACACATTCATTGGGATGGTATACACATTCAGTGGGATGGTATACACATTCAGTAGGATGGTATACACATTCAGTGGGATGGTATACATATTCAGTGGGATGGTATACACATTCAGTGGGATGGTATACACATTCAGTGGGATGGTATACACATTCAGTGGGATGGTATACATATTCAGTGGGATGGTATACACATTCAGTGGGATGGTATACACATTCAGTGGGATGGTATTCACATTCAGTGGGATGGTATAGACATTCAGTGGGACGGTATTCACATTCAGTTGGATGGTATACACATTCAGTGGGATGGTATACACATTCAGTGGGATGGTATACACATTCATTGGGATGGTATACACATTCAGTGGGATGGTATACACATTCAGTGGGATGGTATACACATTCAGTGGGATGGTATAAACATTCAGTGGGATGGTATTCACATTCAGTGGGATGGTATACACATTCAGTGGGATGGTATAGACATTCAGTGGGATGGTATACACATTCAGTGGGATGGTATACACATTCAGTGGTATGGTATACACATTCAGTGGGATGGTATACACATTCAGTGGGATGGTATAGACATTCAGTGGGATGGTATACACATTCAGTGGGATGGTATACACATTCAGTGGGATGGTTTAAACATTCAGCGAAAATTAATTCCAACGCAAGATCCCCGCAAGTTCGACACTGCAGAACACAAGGAACAGCAGCTCGGCACCACTCCACTCACATTTTATCTCAGAGAGGAGTGGTGTTCTCCTGCGCTACTCATTTGGCACTCCCTGTCACTCCTAGCCACTCCTCTCGCTACTCTTCAGCCACTCACATTCAGTGCTCACACCCACATTCTGTGCTCATACTCACATTTTATGCTCATACTCACATTTCGTACTCATACTCACATTTTGCGCTCATACTCACATTTTATGCTCATACTCACATTTCGTGCTCATACTCACATTCTGTGCTCATAGTCACATTTTGTGCACATACTCACATTTCGTGCTCATACTCACATTTTGTGATCATACTCACATTTTGTGCTCATACTCACATTTTGTGCTCATACTCACATTCTGTGCTCATACTCACATTCTGTGCTCATACTCACATTTTATGCTCATACTCACATTCTGTGCTCATACTCACATTCTGTGCTCATACTCACATTTTGTGCTCATACTCACATTTCGTGCTCATACTCACATTTTGTGATCATACTCACATTTTGTGCTCATACTCACATTCTGTGCTCATACTCTCATTTTGTGCTCATACTCACATTTCGTGCTCATACTCACATTTTGTGCTCATACTCACATTTTGTGCTCATACTCACATTCAGTGCTCACACTCACATTCAGTGCTCACAATCACATTCAGTGCTCGCACCCACATTCAGTGCTCACACCCACATTCAGTGCTCACACTCACATTCAGTGCTCACACTCACATTCAGTGCTCACACCCACATTCAGTGCTCACACTCACATTCAGTGCTCACACCCACATTCAGTGCTCACACTCACATTCAGTGCTCACACCCACATTCAGTGCTCACACTCACATTCAGTGCTCACACCCACATTCAGTGCTCACACTCACATTCAGTGCTCACACTCACATTCAGTGCTCACACCCACATTCAGTGCTCACACTCACATTCAGTGCTCACACCCACATTCAGTGCTCACACTCACATTCAGTGCTCACACCCACATTCAGTGCTCACACTCACATTCAGTGCTCAAACCCACATTCAGTGCTCACACCCACATTCAGTGCTCACACTCACATTCAGTGCTCACACCCACATTCAGTGCTCACACTCACATTCAGTGCTCACACCCACATTCAGTGCTCACACTCACATTCAGTGCTCACACCCACATTCAGTGCTCACACTCACATTCAGTGCTCAAACCCACATTCAGTGCTCACACCCACATTCAGTGTTCACACTCACATTCAGTGCTCACACCCACATTCAGTGCTCACACCCACATTCAGTGCTCACACCCACATTCAGTGCTCACACCCACATTCAGTGCTCACACCCACATTCAGTGCTCACACTCACATTCAGTGCTCACACCCACATTCAGTGCTCACACTCACATTCAGTGCTCAAACCCACATTCAGTGCTCACACTCACATTCAGTGCTCACACCCACATTCAGTGCTCACACCCACATTTAGTGCTCTAGGTTTTCGTTTGTTTTTGGTGATTTCGGTAAATTAATTCATTGATGGAACTTTTTTTTACCTAAAACGCGGTGGGTGCTAGTCTGTGCTGCTGTGTTGCAACCGTACCGGCTGTTATTAGCACGCAAGACGGCTAGTTCCTGTGTTATTTCCTGCAAGCATCAGGGAGCTGGCATACTACCCGCTGCAAGCATAAGGCATCAAGGAGTTGGAATGCCGACTCTAGCAAGCATCAACGATCAGGAGTGCTAGTCTCTGCATGCATAAGCGAACAGGAATGCAAGTTTAGACGATCAGGAATGCTAGTTTCAGCGATTAGGAATGCTAGCTTCAGCGGTCAGGAATGCTAGTTTCAGCGACCAGGAATGCTAGTTTCATCGACCAGGAATGTTAGTTTCAGCAAGCAGGAATGCTAGTTTCAGCGACCAGGAATGCTGGTTTCAACAAGCAGGAATGCTTGTTTCAGCGACCAAGAATGCTAGTTTCAGAAAGCAGGAGGGCTAGTTTCAGCGATTAGGAATGCTAGTTTCAACAAGCAGGAATGCTAGTTTCAGCGATCAGGAATGCTAGTTTCAGAAAGCAAGAATGCTAGTTTAAGCGATCAGGAATGCTAGTTTTCGTGGTCAGGAATGCTTGTTTCATCGGTCAGGAATGCTAGTTTCGACGACCAGGAATGCTGGTTTCAGCAAGCAGGAATGCTAGTTTCAGCGACCAAGAATGCTAGTTTCAGAAAGCAGGAATGCTAGTTTCAGCGATTAGGAATGCTAGTTTCCGTGGTCAGGAATGCTTGTTTCAGCGATCAGGAATCCTAGTTTCAGCAAGCAGGAATGCTAGTTTCAGCGACCAGGAATGCTAGTTTCAGCAAGCACGAATGCTAGTTTCAGCGATCAGGAATGCTAGTTTCAGAAAGCAAGAATGCTAGTTTAAGCGATCAGGAATGCTAGTTTTCGTGGTCAGGAATGCTTGTTTCAGCGATCAGGAATGCTAGTTTCGGCGACCAGGAATGCTGGTTTCAGCAAGCAGGAATGCTAGTTTCAGCGACCAAGAATGTTAGTTTCAGAAAGCAGGAATGCTAGTTTCAGCGATTAGGAATGCTAGTTTCCGTGGTCAGGAATGCTTGTTTCAGCGATCAGGAATCCTAGTTTCAGCGGTCAGGAATGCTTGTTTCAGCGACCAGGAATGCTAGTTTCAGCAAGCAGGAATGCTAGTTTCAGCGACCAGGAATGCTAGTCCCCAACAAAGTCAGTATCCAGGATACGAGAGAACGGGGAGCACCACCAAATATGGACCCGCGTTGCGGCTGCCCATATATGGTCACAGCCTCGGCAGGTCAGACTGAGAAGCTCGAGGTGTTCTTCAGTTTGTTTTCAAACAATTTAAACAATTTAAAAGAATTTGTTTACCACAGGTGATACAGAAGTAGAATGTTTCTCAAGTCTAATACAATGGTCAAATTTGAGTATAGCAGCCTGTGGGCCCGAATAAGTTCAGCGACTTCTAGGGCATCCTAACATTAACGTTATTCTAAGGTGTACAATAATGGTTACCCTAATTCACTTAACCTAGTTTCACATTAGACTGATCAATGAAATAATTTACCTTGATATTAGATGCTTCATGTTACAAAATAGTTCATATGGACTAGATTTAACAGTACATTCGATAAACGATGTAGGAGCAGACAGAAGATCGGCGATATTAACCATGGCAGATTACATTATTAGGACCAGTCATGTAGGAGACAAGGTTTGACTTGGTGATCTTACATGACTAGTATTCTGATAAGTAGTGCGACTCAAGATTTCTTTTGAATACCTTGTAAGAATTACTTTCACGGATCTCCGCAGGGTTTGAGTTCCAAGTTTTAGTTCCAACGAGGAGGATACTGTGTTGCGACCGGGCCTGTAAATAATAAGGAAGCATGAATTTACTTCTATTATGGGTTAAATGGTCGTGATGACCAGTTTGTGCAGTTAATAGTTGTTTTAGGCTATGGTCGCCATTATTTGTTAATGTTTTGTAAATGAAATTACAGATGGCGATTTTGTAGAGATCCGAAAGTTTATGTATTTGTAAATTTTTGAATGAATCATTTGTGTGAGCATTATATTCTAGATTCTTTGCCGCTCTGACGGCTCATTATTGCAGAGTAAAAATTATATTGGTTTTATTTTTATCAGTTCCGTGCCATGCTTCTATTCCATACTGCAAGTATGGTGAAATGAGCGTCCGGTAGAGCATTTGTAAAGCTTTTTCAGGGAGGAAATTTGTAACTTTACATAGGATTCCGATGGATTTTGATAATTTAGTACTGATATAAGCGATGTGCTCTTTGAAGGCCAGATGTTTATCTATTATGATACCCAGGAACCTACATGAGTTATTTTCTTCGATTTCACCTTCGCCAATTTTAATGCGTGGGAGAGATATATTTTTACTGTATTAGAATGTAATATATTTTGTTTTATCTATGTTAAGGCTTATTTTATTAGCTTCAAGCCACAATGAAACCTTATGGAGTTCATTATTTATACTCTCCACAATCAGAGCGGGATTTTTGTGTGGAAGCACTGCAGAAAGCGTGCTGTCATCGGCAAAAAGTATGAATTTGAAAAATGATCTAGATTTGATATCATTGATAAAAATCAGTAATAGGAGAGGCCCAAGGACAGATCCTTGTGGAACTCCATGACTAATTGTCTGTGGGTCCGATTTTGCATCGTCAATGACAACGTTTTGCTTCCGATTTGTTAGGTATGATCTGAACCAATCATGGGCAATCCCTCGAATGCCATAACAGTGTAGTTTCGAGAGCAATATGTTATGGTCCACACAATCGAATGCTTTACGAAAGTCAAGAAAAACACAGAAGACAGGCTTTCCTTCATCTATATTAGAATAAAGGAATTGTAAATGATTTAATATAGCCTGTGTTGTAGATTTTTTAGAGCGAAAGCCGTATTCTTTATCATAGAGAAATGTGTTTTTTCAAAATAGGAGTACACTTTTTTATACACAATTTTCTCGAATATCTTGCTAATAATTGGTAGCACGGAGATAGGTCGATAATTGTTTACACAGGTTTTTTCACCATTTTTTAAGATAGGGGTTACTCTAGCAACTTTGAGGGAGTTTGGGAAAGTTCCTAGGAAGAAAGACTGGTTAATGATATTGTATATGAGCGGGGCTACAATATCGGCACTAACTTTAAGTACTTTAGTCGGTAACGTTTGTAACCCACTCGATTTTTTTTTCAGGTTGTTTATACACGCAATTACATCGGAAGAGTTGGTAGGCGTAAAGAAAAAGGAGCTGTGTTCTCGAATATGATCCATGTATTCCAGGTGATCAGTAGGTTCACTTGGAATACCATCTGCTGTAGTTTTCCCTACGTTTACAAAGAAATTGTTAAAGAGATATGCAATTTCTTTCTTCTCATGGTATTTTACAGATTCTTGAACAACACATTCAATTTTCTTTCTATCTGCGTTATTCGGATATAGCAGGAGTTAAGGAGGCGCCAAGTCTTTTTTATGTCAGCTTTAAATTGAGTAAACTTGAGCGTAAAGTAACTCTTTTTTGATGTTCTTATCTGGTTTGTTACATAGTTTCTGAATCCGTTAGATGTTTTTCTAGATATTCTCCCTTCGCAAAGGAGGGCTAGATACGCGTGACGTTTCTTTATATTTATTACAATGACTCTAGTAATACAATTCCTCTAGTTTCAGTTTTTTCTTCCCCGCAGCCGAGGCAAATAACAGTATATTCAATGTTGCTTTGTGGTGTCCGGCAGCGGGGGTGCGCGGAGAAAACTTCAAGCTTTGCAGTTACGATGAGAAAGGATGATACTTGAAGCTTTGCCAAAATTAATTTTTCTTCAAGTACGATATCAAACATCGATGCTTATGTCGCAACCTTCACAGTTGCCTTCAAGTAGCGGACCAAGCTGAAATTCTATAAAGGCCTGATATATAGAAAAGATGCAATAGTTTGTTCACAGTTGCCTGCACTAAAATGCGTTTTTTATACGGCTTTAGGGTTAACTTTAGCCACTCCGAGTCACTCCAAACCACTCCTAGCCATTTTCCGTCCACTCTAAACCACTTCCAGCCACTCCAAGCCACTCCCAACCATTTTTCAGTCACTCCTAGCCTCTTCAAAACCACTCCCAGCCCCTTCAAACCGCTCCCAGCCACTTCAAACCACTCCCAGCCACTCCCAGCCACTTCAAACCACTCCCAGCCACTTCCAGCCACTTCAAACCACTCCCAGCCCCTCCCAGCCACTTCAAACCACTCCCAGCCACTTTCAGCCACTTCAAACCACTCCCAGCCACTTTCAGCCACTTCAAACCACTCCCAGCAACTCCCAGCCACTCCCAGCCCCTTCAAACCACTCCCAGCCACTTCAAGCCACTCCCAGCCACTCCCAGCCACTTCAAACCACTTCCAGCCACTCCCAGCCACTTCAAACCACTCCCAGCCACTCCCAGCCACTCATAGCCCCTTCAAACTACTCCCAGCCACTCCCAGCCACTTCAAACCACTCCCAGCCACTACCAGCCACTTCAAACCACTCCCAGCCACTCCCAGCCACTTTAAACCACTCCCAGCCACTCCCAGCCACTTCAAACCACTCCCAGCCACTCCCAGACGCTAAATGAGGCCTACAAAAACCAGCGCACTTTCTTTACCCTGCGATGGAGCTGGTCAGCTGGTCAGCAAGCTGGCAACGAGCTGTTCATTTGGCTGACGTCAGGCCTGACAAGGCTTGACAACCAACAGCAGGCTGTTTCCTAGATTATCGCGTAGCGAGATTATCGATTATCAAGTGCTACCAAGGTACGTAACATTCAACGACAACAACAGCAAGTAACTAGTTACATCATCCCGTTTCCAATACTGGCAGGATGAGCGATACAGTGACTGCCAATATCGGGTCCTGATAACAGTGAACCGACAACGCCAATATCGGGATAACAACGCCATTTCGGGTCCTGATAACAGCTATTAACGCTAATATTGGGATAACAACGCCAATATCGAGTCCTGTATCTTCGTGAACCAAAAATTGTCCTCAGAAAGAAGCCGAGACTTTACGACAGCTGTCAAGGGCTCCCTCCAAAATAGCGCCTGCCCCCCAGCAGGTATCCCGCCTGCCCCAGGCGCGTGAGGGCGAGAAGGTCGCGAGGGCACTTTATAGAGGGCGTGGCCCGCCCTCGTGAACCTACCAACATATTGGCCCTCGTAAACGCCATTAGCCCTTGCAGGCTGGGCAGGCTCGGCTGGATGGGCCAGCGTATATTATATATATATATATATATATATATATAATATATTTATATATATAAATATTTATATCTTACATATATATATTTCATATAACATATCTACAGGGTCAGCAACATATCCTTCAGTAGAATTATTTGCTAAGTCATAATTATGGTTGGGTATATATATGTATAAATTTGGTTATAATATAACTTAATATATACAATTTAAACAATTTAAACAATTTATTTACCACAGGTGATACAGAGATAGAATGTTTCTTAAGTCTAGTACAATGGTCAAATTTGAGTATAGCTACCTGTGGGCCCGAACAAGTTCAGTGACTTCTAGAGCATCCTACCATCAACGTTAGTCCAAGGAGTACAATAATGTTTAACCTAATTCACTTGAACTAGGGACGCATTAGAATGATCAATGAGATAATTAACTCATTTAGATGCTTCATTTTACAATATAGTTCATATGGACTAGATTTAACAGTATATTCGACAAACGATTCAAGAACAGACTGAAGATCGGAGATATTAACCATGGCAAATTACATTATTAGGACCAGTCATGTAGGAGACAAGGTTTGACTTGGTGATCTTACACGACTAGTATTCTGATAGGAAGTGAGACTCAAGATTTCTTTTGAATACCTTGTAAGAATTACTTTCACGGATCTCCGCAGGGATTGAGTTCCAAGTTTTAGTTCCAACGAAGAGGATACTGTGTTGTGACCTGGCCTTTGAGAAATAAGGGCCTTTATATATATATATATATACATATATTATATAACATATAAACCAGGTCTGCCACAAAGTCTTCAGTTCAATTATTACATGTATATATAATTTTGAGTATATTTTATCGAAACGCACATTTGTTGGTAAGCGTCCAGCGAAAAATGTAGTCTAAACAGAATAATAATTCATGTAATAATCTTTTAACTATATTATTTTCATTTAAGCATAGCAAAAAATCGCAGCGTCTCTGATCCATTTAGTATCACCAGCGAAGGACCACATAAAGATACGCCGGTGTAATGATAAAGATGAACCTAAAGATACTCTGATGTTGAGTTAACCATATTTTCTGTTAGAAGGTAACCAAGTTATCACTTGCCTGTAAAAAATTACTACCTTTTTTTACAATAATTACCAACGTCACTTTGACGGTCTATTTCTGCATTAAATAAATCTTTTCTCAATTACATATTTAATTTCGGAACTACATAATAGTTAGGCGAGAATTCCTTGACCATCCATTTTATTCGTTTAATATGCATTGAATACTTAGGATAATGACAACATATTATAGATATTGAATACTTAATACTTCGAATTCAGTATAAAGTGTCACAGACTTGAGAGACAGTATTTCATCCAACTTCTGCATTGACTCACATTTCATCCACCTTCTGTATTGACTTGCATTTCATCCAACTTCTGTATTGACTTGCATTTCATCCAACTTCTGTATTGACTTGTATTTCATCCAACTTCTGTATTGACTTGCATTTCATCCAACTTCTGTATTGACTTGCATTTCATCCAACTTCTGTATTGACTTGCATTTCATCCAACTTCTGTATTGACTCACATTTCATCCAACTTCTGTATTGACTTGCATTTCATCCAACTTCTGTATTGACTTGCATTTCATCCAACTTCTGCATTGACTTGCATTTCATCCAACTTCTGCATTGACTTGCATTTCATCCAACTTCTGTATTGACTTGCATTTCATCCAACTTCTGCATTGACTTGCATTTCATCCAACTTCTGCATTGACTTGCATTTCATCCAACTTCTGTATTGACTTGCATTTCATCCAACTTCTGCATTGACTTGCATTTCATCCAACTTCTGCATTGACTTGCATTTCATCCAACTTCGGCATTGACTTGCATTTCATCCAACTTCTGCATTGACTTGCATTTCATCCAACTTCTGCATTGACTTGCATTTCATCCAACTTCTGCATTGACTTGCATTTCATCCAACTTCTGTATTGACTTGCATTTCATCCAACTTCTGTATTGACTTGCATTTCATCCAACTTCTGTATTGACTCACATTTCATCCAACTTCTGTATTGACTTGCATTTCATCCAACTTCTGTATTGACTTGCATTTCATCCACCTTCTGTATTGACTTGCATTTCATCCAACTTCTGCATTGACTTGCATTTCATCCAACTTCTGCATTGACTTGCATTTCATCCAACTTCTGCATTGGCTCACATTTCATCCAACTTCTGCATTGGCTCACATTTCATCCAACTTCTGCATTGACTTGCATTTCATCCAACTTCTGTATTGACTCACATTTCATCCAACTTCTGCATTGACTTGCATTTCATCCAACTTCTGCATTGGCTCACATTTCATCCAACTTCTGCATTGACTTGCATTTCATCCAACTTCTGCATTGGCTTGCATTTCATCCAACTTCTGCATTGACTCACATTTCATCCAACTTCTGCATTGACTCACATTACATCCCCCTTCTGTATTGACTCACAGTTCATCCAACTTCTGTATTAACTCACATTACATCCCACTTCTGTATTGACTCACATTACATCCCACTTCTGTATTGACTCACAGCCCCAACTTGTCTGCAGGAGTCGAGTATCACCGTAAGCTGAGGTAGCGACTCAATAATTCATCTTTTTCAAAATTCATACACGCAAAAGAACTCGAGATAGTCGAAGAAACGCTGAGCGAACTTTGGAAGAGTTTGTTTTTGAGAGGCTACCCTCAGGAAGACTTTATGCAAAGATTCCCTTTTCCATTACGGGATTTTTATTCAAACGACACACATGCCGGTGGCGCTGGTTCGGCAGCCCAGTTTAACTTTTTCGTCTTTGCATCTATAGTTTTGGCCGCCCCAGACAAAATTTATATTTTTAGGGCTAAAATCATAAATGCCCTGACGGAAAAGTTAGACTATGCATATTACTAATCAGCAAAAGTCAAGAAGACTTTACTAATCAGTACAGCTGCTTCAATTTACATCAGAAAGAGCTCAAACTCTATCCTAAAACAAAACATAAAAATGTTCATGAAAAATGTGATCGAATTCAAAAATTTCGAATTCTAAAGCGGAAAACATATTAATGGGCATGAAAAATGTATTCGGAACCTAAATACTAGCGAATGAGCATGAAAAATATGTTTGAATTTAAACTCTACCCTAAAACAAAAAAAAAACATTCAATGTGGATGGAAAATATATTTGAAACCAAAATATTAGCACCCAGTCTAACAGTATCGCCGAAGCATGCATGTTTTTCGCCGCCAAAGCGATTTAATTACTTGGGCGGCGAAAAACATGCATGAAGGCGGCGAAAAGCTAAATACTAGTTTAGGAACATGCACCTACATACGTACTTGTTGTGATGCAACGATCCTTACACGCGGAGTTGTGTGAGCTCACGTCTACTATGTAGCTGACAACAAGCCGCCTTAACACATCGAGGACTCTAACCACTTAAGAGAGTGGGGAGTGGAAAGGGCCCGTGTAGCGCACAGCAAGGGCAGACGCTAACTTTATTTAAGACAAATTAAGCGTTGTTCCCTGCTGTCACAACACGCTCTACCTGCCAGCGCTGCAGCAGTAACCCCTCGCTGGGTAGGGCACAAACTCCGGCATCGGCAACCCCAAGTCTTTTGTCCTCGATGGGAGGTGCTTAAGGCCTGATTACAATGCAGTGTACCTACTGTATGTATAATTTAAAAATTAATCCTTTCGTGAATAGATTTTATGTCAAACGTTCTTTGTACGCAATTGGATCATGGGCAATTCTGGGGTTCTCTGAAAATCAGAGTGATACATTTAAGAGAAGAATTTCTACGATTGAAATGAAATTTTCATTTTCTGTATATATGGTGAGATATCATGTATGCTTCGTACCTCATTGTGATGTAATTATGTACTTTATTATGGTGTAATTGTGTATCTCATATTGGTGTAATTATGTAACGTGGGCTATCATGCCTGTCATTGGAATACCCTGTACCTTATTATGGAGTAAATGAAGTATACTTGTTATAAGTTGATCTGATGTCTGCAAATCGTTTTTGTTGCGCTTAATCTGAGAGTCATTAACAAAAAATAAGGTGTATCCAATGTTTTTGAACTCTTTAAATCTCACCAGAGACCTGACCTTAACTGTTGGGTTTTGGTTTATTATTGATTCAAATCACATCATGTGAAGTGAGCAGGCAGGATGCATTGAGGAGCGGCCTGGAAATAATTTGAGGCCAGAAAACCTCGCCACTCAGACACCTCACAACACCTCACACTAAACAAAGAAGGTGCACCCAACGTGGAAAAATGATGACCCTTTTGTGAACCCATCTCCTACTGGGAGTTATGAATAAATTGAGGTGGCTGCGATTCGGCCGCCAAGCTCGGGGGTGGAGGACATGAGACTGACCCTTGGGGGACACCCTAATTTGCCATTGTTCCGATGTGTTCTCTGCTCAGGACTTACTTCGGTGCCATAGTTAAGAAAAACTTTTTGACCACTGGATTCCTCGTGCGTAGGTTTAACAAGTAGTGAAAATCGGAAGCAGTACTAGCAGAATCGGGCTAATCTTCAGAGTCAAAGTGAACCAATATAAATCACTTGTTAAATGTGTGAGTGTTATTCCATTCCTTAATGAATGCTAGGGCAATATTAGGAGAGTAAAAATGTATAAGCAACAGCAATAATCGAACAATTCCATTTCTCTAAATGTGAGAGCTTTCAGTATTTAATAACTGTTCAAAGCGGTCCAATATAAATCACTTGTTAAATATATGAGTGTTATTACATTACTTAATGAATACTAGGGCAATATTAGGAGTGTAAGAAGGTGTAAGCAGCAGCTATGTATCGTAAACAAGCCCTGTATGGTTATCAGGGAGCGCCGCGCCGGGCCCCCGCTGTATAGTCTGGGTATCACGTGACCCCGACAGCCAATGAATGAGGCGGTGGCGTGTGCCGACGCGCAAAAATGGAAGCAAGGCTGCATTAAAGTACTCCCAACATTCAACTAACGCCGTTTGAGTTCACATTACCATATATTATGCTCATGATTCCCTTTTCCATTTATAGAAGCGATATTATAAGGAAGGCTTTCATAGCGAGCCCTCGCGATAGAGAAGAACTGCACCGAAGCGAGCGTTGGTTTGGAAGCCGCTGTGTGTTTATGTTTGGATTATTTCGATTGAATTGAATGAGCAATTAAGGTAGGGCAAGTTAAGAAGAGGTGTATTACACCACACAGCTCTAACATCAAACAGGCAACCGCACACACACACATACACACACACGGTCACATACACACATACACGGTCACATACACACATACGCAGGGACAGTATCGTTTATTTTTACGGAGCTTAGCTTTCTTTAAATTTGTTCGGAGAATGTTTGAAGGTATGAGAGGTGGATATCCTTGAAAGTGCTGACTAGATTCACTACAACTCACTACTTAAATTGCTGACTAGATTCACACAAAAATTTTTAGCTGGTTGAGAAAAAGCGCTCCATGCTGGAACACAGCTTACAGATTTTGTGGTAATGATGATCAAATTAGTTGTAAAATTTATATTAAACTAAACTGTCTCCTGAGCCTTGACAATAATCGAGGTTCAACTATTTTTGTCAATTTCATCAATGGATAAAGATAATTTAAAATTGTCTTATTTGTTCATTTATACAAAAAAAGTTCTGCACACACACACACACACACACACACATGCACGCACACTATCTTTATCAGATCAGATCAGATCAGATTAGAACAAACACACACTCACTATCGTGCTCAAATCAGCTTAGAACAAATAACAAGTTATCAAGCTCTGTTTGAAGATCCCGCACGATTCGGAGCCGAGTTTTTAGCAAGCACAAGTCGAGCTGCGCCAAGTTTGGACTGCTCTGAACTGCGGCGAGCTGCCCAAAGAAGGACCGATCGCATCACAGGACTGCATGGGGGCAGAGCTCGTTATCTAGCAGCTAACCTGGGTTCTACCGAACCCCAGGGGTTCGGTAAGTCAAACCCCTGGATTCGGCCAGTCAAACCCCAAGGGATCGGTGAGCCAAACCCACGTTAGGAGAAACAAGGTAGGGTCGAACCAGTATTTTTTTCGCCGATCGTGTGGCAATGTTGACGTCACAGCAACGAACCAATAGCAGCGCTCATACTGCATCTGGTAGCACTGCTGCCTCCAAATATGACTCCACTATTGGCCTAACGACACTGCGTTTTGGTGACGTCATAAAGTTTTTTTGAAATAAAGCCTCTCTATTGGCTAGCCGAACAAGAGGAGGTGTATTTTCTCCCATGGAAATGACCCTACCTTGTTTCCTCTACCGTGTCTATACAGACTCTGCAGAGGCCGGTGATGCACAGCCCCTGCGAGACTGCCTGATTCGTCTCGTGTGCTTATTGCAGCATTGTATTCTCTGTGTAAAAGGCGTATTTTGCACAGGAAACTTTAAAACGATACGTTCCTATTTATATTTTACATGGTATCAATTGTTAAGCCTATAATTACGAACGTTAGAAAATATGTTACAGTTTCTGCTAACTGTAACAATGCTCTTACGTCAGTCTCGCACACGTACCTACGTTGCATCTCGTACACTCACAGCAATGTAAGATGTTCCCTCAGATGATATTGGTGACGAATTCTCTCTATGATGTATACTGAGTACGTAAACGCGCACAATTATTGACGACAATGCTGGGCATAAATTTCATAGACCGAGCAAAATGAAATCTAGCGAACGAATAATTCTAAGCAAATTTTCTGACTGTAGTTTGGAAAACGATAAAGACGACAAAAGTATATCTTTCTGCTTCCACTGTCCCTTGAGGGTGCAGGCGAAGCGACATCATTTCTACCATAGAAGATACGCGATGATTGCTTGCTGCAAGTGATATCCACAGGATGATGGCTATTGCCCCGCGTAATGTGCCCGCAATAATTGCACGGAGGAGATCAATCTAAAGATGATCGTCGCATGGAGTGCCGAACGAGCGATACCATCTCATACACTCCCTTGTTATTGTACTTATTTGATGTATGCATTTGGCCTATGCATATTTCATGTATTGATCGAAATGTATTTTGGTCAACTCTATTTCTATGAAGTCATTTTATATACGTATTTACCCCATACGTATTTCATGTATTAATGGAATGTATTTTGGTCAACTCTATTTCAATGAAGTCATTTTATGTACGTATTTAACCTATACGTATTTCATGTATTAATGGAATGTATTTTGGTCAACTCTATTTCAATGAAGTCATTTTATGTACGTATTTAACCTATACGTATTTCATGTATTAATGGAATGTATTTTGGTCAACTCTATTTCAATGAAGTCATTTTATATACGTATTTACCCCATACGTATTTCATGTATTAATGGAATGTATTTTGGTCAACTCTATTTCAATGAAGTCATTTTATGTACGTATTTAACCTATACGTATTTCATGTATTAATCGGAATGTATTTTGGTCAACTCTATTTCTATGAAGTCATTTTATGTACGTATTTAACCTATACGTATTTCATGTATTAATCGGAATGTATTTTGGTCAACTCTATTTCTATGAAGTCATTTTATGTACGTATTTAACCTATACGTATTTCATGTATTTGATCGGGACGGATTTTAAGTATATATTTTTTGATAATTCAGAGGGCAGAAATTGATTGAAGAGAGGCAGCTGTTCCGACACGTACTGTTCTTTAGATTAGCATTGATTTATGACAGTATAGCTGCCGTAGCAGTTATGAACAGAAATTTTATTGCGAAAACTGAAGTTCAATATTCAATTAAATTCAGTCAATTGTAGTGAGATATTTTCAAAATTGCAAACATCAATTGGATTTTGCCTTCATTTAGCTTTGATTAAGTATTGATTGAAATTGAGTTTGTGACTACTGGTCGGTCAGCAGCATTATGAAAACCCCCTCCGTGCACCACCGGTGGCGCACGTCGCTGTCGAAATGTTAAAAGCTGCACTAATCACACAGCGAGTGCCTGTGCCGCTCCCCAGCTGCTCTGAAGCAACATTTGCATTCCCCAGAACTTCAACAAAGTCTCCCTAGGCCTCCCCAGCGGCGGAAGCTGCGGCACTCACAGTAGGCCTACATCGAAGGGTAGGTAAAAATACCCATGCTATTTATATGCTCTAAGTCCCGATTAATATTTAAGAGTAAAATTTTTTGGATAATTTTGAGATTTTTTTCTTTTTCAATCAGTTACGTTCTCAAAGTAACCTAAAGCAGAGGGTAGACCAAAATACCTAATGTTAACTATGCTATTTTATGCTGTAAGTCCCTATTAATATTTAGGAGTTAAAATTTTGGATAAATTTTAGAGTTTTTGCTGTTCCGACAGTACTGATTTTATACAACAGTACAGCATCAGTATAGGGACACAACAGTACAGCATCAGTATAGGGACACAACAGTACAGCATCAGTATAGGGCCACAACAGTACAGCATCAGTATAGGGACACAACAGTACAGCATCAGTATAGGGCCACAACAGTACAGTGTCAGTATAGGGCCACAACAGTACAGCATCAGTATAGGGCCACAACAGTACAGCATCAGTATAGGGACACAACAGTACAGCATCAGTATAGGGACACAACAGTACAGCATCAGTATAGGGACACAACAGTACAGCATCAGTATAGGGACACAACAGTACAGCATCAGTATAGGGACACAACAGTACAGCATCAGTATAGGGACACAACAGTACAGCATCAGTATAGGGCCACAACAGTACAGCATCAGTATAGGGCCACAACAGTACAGCATCAGTATAGGGCCACAACAGTACAGTGTCAGTATAGGAACACAACAGTACAGTGTCAGTATAGGGACACAACAGTACAGCATCAGTATAGGGACACAACAGTACAGCATCAGTATAGGGACACAACAGTACAGCATCAGTATAGGGCCACAACAGTACAGCATCAGTATAGGGCCACAACAGTACAGCATCAGTATAGGGCCACAACAGTACAGCATCAGTATAGGGCCACAACAGTACAGCATCAGTTTAGGGCCACAACAGTACAGCATCAGTATAGGGCCACAACAGTACAGCATTAGTATAGGGCCACAACAGTACAGCATCAGTATAGGGACACAACAGTACAGCATCAGTATAGGGCCACAACAGTACAGCATCAGTATAGGGCCACAACAGTACAGCATCAGTATAGGGCCACAACAGTACAGTGTCAGTATAGGGATACAACAGTACAGTGTCAGTATAGGGCCACAACAGTACAGTGTCAGTATAGGGCCACAACAGTACAGTGTCAGTATAGGAACACAACAGTACAGTGTCAGTATAGGGACACAACAGTACAGTGTCAGTATAGGGACACAACAGTACAGCATCAGTATAGGGCCACAACAGTACAGTGTCAGTATAGGGCCACAACAGTACAGCATCAGTATAGGGCCACAACAGTACAGCATCAGTATAGGGCCACAACAGTACAGTGTCAGTATAGGGCCACAACAGTACAGCATCAGTATAGGGCCACAACAGTACAGTGTCAGTATAGGGACACAACAGTACAGCATCAGTATAGGGCCACAACAGTACAGCATCAGTATAGGGCCACAACAGTACAGCATCAGTATAGGGCCACAACAGTACAGTATCAGTATAGGGCCACAACAGTACAGTGTCAGTATAGGGACACAACAGTACAGTGTCAGTATAGGGCCACAACAGTACAGCATCAGTATAGGGCCACAACAGTACAGTGTCAGTATAGGAACACAACAGTACAGTGTCAGTATAGGAACACAACAGTACAGTGTCAGTATAGGAACACAACAGTACAGCATCAGTATAGGGCCACAACAGTACAGTATCAGTATAGGGCCACAACAGTACAGTGTCAGTATAGGGCCACAACAGTACAGTATCAGTATAGGGCCACAACAGTACAGTGTCAGTATAGGGCCACAACAGTACAGTATCAGTATAGGGCCACAACAGTATAGTGTCAGTATAGGGCCACAACAGTACAGTATCAGTATAGGGCCACAACAGTACAGTATCAGTATAGGGCCACAACAGTACAGCATCAGTATAGGGCCACAACAGTACAGTGTCAGTATAGGGCCACAACAGTACAGCATCAGTATAGGGATACAACAGTACAGTGTCAGTATAGGGACACAACAGTACAGCATCAGTATAGGGCCACAACAGTACAGTGTCAGTATAGGGACACAACAGTAGAGCATCAGTATAGGGCCACAACAGTACAGTATCAGTATAGGGACACAACAGTACAGCATCAGTATAGGGCCACAACAGTACAGTGTCAGTATAGGGACACAACAGTACAGCATCAGTATAGGGCCACAACAGTACAGTGTCAGTATAGGGCCACAACAGTACAGCATCAGTATAGGGCCACAACAGTACAGTGTCAGTATAGGGACACAACAGTACAGTGTCAGTATAGGGACACAACAGTACAGCATCAGTATAGGGCCACAACAGTACAGCATCAGTATAGGGCCACAACAGTACAGTATCAGTATAGGGCCACAACAGTACAGTATCAGTATAGGGCCACAACAGTACAGCATCAGTATAGGGCCACAACAGTACAGTGTCAGTATAGGGCCACAACAGTACAGTGTCAGTATAGGGCCACAACAGTACAGCATCAGTATAGGGATACAACAGTACAGTATAAGTATAGGGCCACAACAGTACAGTATCAGTATAGGGCCACAACAGTACAGTGTCAGTATAGGGCCACAACAGTACAGCATCAGTATAGGGCCACAACAGTACAGCATCAGTATAGGGCCACAACAGTACAGTATCAGTATAGGGCCACAACAGTACAGCATCAGTATAGGGCCACAACAGTACAGTGTCAGTATAGGGACACAACAGTACAGTGTCAGTATAGGGCCACAACAGTACAGCATCAGTATAGGGCCACAACAGTACAGCATCAGTATAGGGCCACAACAGTACAGTATCAGTATAGGGCCACAACAGTACAGTGTCAGTATAGGGCCACAACAGTACAGCATCAGTATAGGGCCACAACAGAACAGCATCAGTATAGGGCCACAACAGTACAGTATCAGTATAGGGCCACAACAGTACAGTGTCAGTATAGGGACACAACAGTACAGTATCAGTATAGGGCCACAACAGTACAGCATCAGTATAGGGCCACAACAGTACAGCATCAGTATAGGGCCACAACAGTACAGTATCAGTATAGGGCCACAACAGTACAGCATCAGTATAGGGCCACAACAGTACAGTGTCAGTATAGGGCCACAACAGTACAGCATCAGTATAGGGCCACAACAGTACAGCATCAGTATAGGGCCACAACAGTACAGCATCAGTATAGGGCCACAACAGTACAGTATCAGTATAGGGCCACAACAGTACAGTATCAGTATAGGGCCACAACAGTACAGCATCAGTATAGGGCCACAACAGTACAGCATCAGTATAGGGCCACAACAGTACAGCATCAGTATAGGGCCACAACAGTACAGCATCAGTATAGGGCCACAACAGTACAGTATCAGTATAGGGCCACAACAGTACAGCATCAGTATAGGGCCACAACAGTACAGTATCAGTATAGGGCCACAACAGTACAGTGTCAGTATAGGGCCACAACAGTACAGTATCAGTATAGGGCCACAACAGTACAGCATCAGTATAGGGCCACAACAGTACAGCATCAGTATAGGGCCACAACAGTACAGTATCAGTATAGGGCCACAACAGTACAGCATCAGTATAGGGCCACAACAGTACAGTGTCAGTATAGGGCCACAACTGTACAGCATCAGTATAGGGCCACAACAGTACAGCATCAGTATAGGGCCACAACAGTACAGCATCAGTATAGGGCCACAACAGTACAGTATCAGTATAGGGCCACAACAGTACAGTATCAGTATAGGGCCACAACAGTACAGCATCAGTATAGGGCCACAACAGTACAGCATCAGTATAGGGCCACAACAGTACAGCATCAGTATAGGGCCACAACAGTACAGCATCAGTATAGGGCCACAACAGTACAGTATCAGTATAGGGCCACAACAGTACAGTATCAGTATAGGGCCACAACAGTACAGCATCAGTATAGGGCCACAACAGTACAGTGTCAGTATAGGGCCACAACAGTACAGCATCAGTATAGGGATACAACAGTACAGTGTCAGTATAGGGACACAACAGTACAGCATCAGTATAGGGCCACAACAGTACAGTGTCAGTATAGGGACACAACAGTAGAGCATCAGTATAGGGCCACAACAGTACAGTATCAGTATAGGGACACAACAGTACAGCATCAGTATAGGGCCACAACAGTACAGTGTCAGTATAGGGACACAACAGTACAGCATCAGTATAGGGCCACAACAGTACAGTGTCAGTATAGGGCCACAACAGTACAGCATCAGTATAGGGCCACAACAGTACAGTGTCAGTATAGGGACACAACAGTACAGTGTCAGTATAGGGACACAACAGTACAGCATCAGTATAGGGCCACAACAGTACAGCATCAGTATAGGGCCACAACAGTACAGTATCAGTATAGGGCCACAACAGTACAGTATCAGTATAGGGCCACAACAGTACAGCATCAGTATAGGGCCACAACAGTACAGTGTCAGTATAGGGCCACAACAGTACAGTGTCAGTATAGGGCCACAACAGTACAGCATCAGTATAGGGATACAACAGTACAGTATAAGTATAGGGCCACAACAGTACAGTATCAGTATAGGGCCACAACAGTACAGTGTCAGTATAGGGCCACAACAGTACAGCATCAGTATAGGGCCACAACAGTACAGCATCAGTATAGGGCCACAACAGTACAGTATCAGTATAGGGCCACAACAGTACAGCATCAGTATAGGGCCACAACAGTACAGTGTCAGTATAGGGACACAACAGTACAGTGTCAGTATAGGGCCACAACAGTACAGCATCAGTATAGGGCCACAACAGTACAGCATCAGTATAGGGCCACAACAGTACAGTATCAGTATAGGGCCACAACAGTACAGTGTCAGTATAGGGCCACAACAGTACAGCATCAGTATAGGGCCACAACAGAACAGCATCAGTATAGGGCCACAACAGTACAGTATCAGTATAGGGCCACAACAGTACAGTGTCAGTATAGGGACACAACAGTACAGTATCAGTATAGGGCCACAACAGTACAGCATCAGTATAGGGCCACAACAGTACAGCATCAGTATAGGGCCACAACAGTACAGTATCAGTATAGGGCCACAACAGTACAGCATCAGTATAGGGCCACAACAGTACAGTGTCAGTATAGGGCCACAACAGTACAGCATCAGTATAGGGCCACAACAGTACAGCATCAGTATAGGGCCACAACAGTACAGCATCAGTATAGGGCCACAACAGTACAGTATCAGTATAGGGCCACAACAGTACAGTATCAGTATAGGGCCACAACAGTACAGCATCAGTATAGGGCCACAACAGTACAGCATCAGTATAGGGCCACAACAGTACAGCATCAGTATAGGGCCACAACAGTACAGCATCAGTATAGGGCCACAACAGTACAGTATCAGTATAGGGCCACAACAGTACAGCATCAGTATAGGGCCACAACAGTACAGTATCAGTATAGGGCCACAACAGTACAGTGTCAGTATAGGGCCACAACAGTACAGTATCAGTATAGGGCCACAACAGTACAGCATCAGTATAGGGCCACAACAGTACAGCATCAGTATAGGGCCACAACAGTACAGTATCAGTATAGGGCCACAACAGTACAGCATCAGTATAGGGCCACAACAGTACAGTGTCAGTATAGGGCCACAACTGTACAGCATCAGTATAGGGCCACAACAGTACAGCATCAGTATAGGGCCACAACAGTACAGCATCAGTATAGGGCCACAACAGTACAGTATCAGTATAGGGCCACAACAGTACAGTATCAGTATAGGGCCACAACAGTACAGCATCAGTATAGGGCCACAACAGTACAGCATCAGTATAGGGCCACAACAGTACAGCATCAGTATAGGGCCACAACAGTACAGCATCAGTATAGGGCCACAACAGTACAGTATCAGTATAGGGCCACAACAGTACAGCATCAGTATAGGGCCACAACAGTACAGTATCAGTATAGGGCCACAACAGTACAGTGTCAGTATAGGGCCACAACAGTACAGCATCAGTATAGGGCCACAACAGTACAGTGTCAGTATAGGGACACAACAGTACAGTGTCAGTATAGGGCCACAACAGTACAGCATCAGTATAGGGCCACAACAGTACAGCATCAGTATAGGGACACAACAGTACAGTGTCAGTATAGGGACACAACAGTACAGTGTCAATATAGGGCCACAACAGTACAGCATCAGTATAGGGCCACAACAGTACAGCATCAGTATAGGGCCACAACAGTACAGTATCAGTATAGGGCCACAACAGTACAGCATCAGTATAGGGCCACAACAGTACAGCATCAGTATAGGGCCACAACAGTACAGTGTCAGTATAGGGCCACAACAGTACAGCATCAGTATAGGGCCACAACAGTACAGTGTCAGTATAGGGCCACAACAGTACAGCATCAGTATAGGGCCACAACAGTACAGTGTCAGTATAGGGCCACAACAGTACAGCATCAGTATAGGGCCACAACAGTACAGCATCAGTATAGGGCCACAACAGTACAGCATCAGTATAGGGCCACAACAGTACAGCATCAGTATAGGGCCACAACAGTACAGCATCAGTATAGGGCCACAACAGTACAGTGTCAGTATAGGGCCACAACAGTACAGCATCAGTATAGGGCCACAACAGTACAGCATCAGTATAGGGCCACAACAGTACAGTGTCAGTATAGGGCCACAACAGTACAGCATCAGTATAGGGCCACAACAGTACAGTGTCAGTATAGGGCCACAACAGTACAGCATCAGTATAGGGCCACAACAGTACAGCATCAGTATAGGGCCACAACAGTACAGCATCAGTATAGGGCCACAACAGTACAGTGTCAGTATAGGGCCACAACAGTACAGCATCAGTATAGGGCCACAACAGTACAGTGTCAGTATAGGGCCACAACAGTACAGCATCAGTATAGGGCCACAACAGTACAGCATCAGTATAGGGCCACAACAGTACAGTGTCAGTATAGGGACACAACAGTACAGCATCAGTATAGGGCCACAACAGTACAGCATCAGTATAGGGCCACAACAGTACAGCATCAGTATAGGGCCACAACAGTACAGTGTCAGTATAGGGCCACAACAGTACAGTGTCAGTATAGGGCCACAACAGTACAGCATCAGTATAGGGCCACAACAGTACAGTGTCAGTATAGGGCCACAACAGTACAGTATCAGTATAGGGCCACAACAGTACAGCATCAGTATAGGGCCACAACAGTACAGCATCAGTATAGGGCCACAACAGTACAGCATCAGTATAGGGCCACAACAGTACAGCATCAGTATAGGGCCACAACAGTACAGCATCAGTATAGGGCCACAACAGTACAGCATCAGTATAGGGCCACAACAGTACAGTGTCAGTATAGGGCCACAACAGTACAGCATCAGTATAGGGCCACAACAGTACAGCATCAGTATAGGGCCACAACAGTACAGCATCAGTATAGGGCCACAACAGTACAGCATCAGTATAGGGCCACAACAGTACAGTGTCAGTATAGGGCCACAACAGTACAGTATCAGTATAGGGCCACAACAGTACAGCATCAGTATAGGGCCACAACAGTACAGCATCAGTATAGGGCCACAACAGTACAGCATCAGTATAGGGCCACAACAGTACAGCATCAGTATAGGGCCACAACAGTACAGCATCAGTATAGGGCCACAACAGTACAGCATCAGTATAGGGCCACAACAGTACAGCATCAGTATAGGGCCACAACAGTACAGCATCAGTATAGGGACACAACAGTACAGGATCAGTATAGGGCCACAACAGTACAGTGTCAGTATAGGGCCACAACAGTACAGTGTCAGTATAGGGCCACAACAGTACAGCATCAGTATAGGGCCACAACAGTACAGCATCAGTATAGGGCCACAACAGTACAGCATCGGTATAGGGCCACAACAGTACAGCATCGGTATAGGGCCACAACAGTACAGCATCAGTATAGGGCCACAACAGTACAGCATCAGTATAGGGCCACAACAGTACAGCATCAGTATAGGGCCACAACAGTACAGCATCAGTATAGGGCCACAATAGTACAGTGTCAGTATAGGGCCACAACAGTACAGTGTCAGTATAGGGCCACAACAGTACAGTATCAGTATAGGGCCACAACAGTACAGCATCAGTATAGGGCCACAACAGTACAGTGTCAGTATAGGGCCACAACAGTACAGTGTCAGTATAGGGCCACAACAGTACAGTATCAGTATAGGGTCACAACAGTACAGCATCAGTATAGGGCCACAACAGTACAGCATCAGTATAGGGCCACAACAGTACAGCATCAGTATAGGGCCACAACAGTACAGCATCAGTATAGGGCCACAACAGTACAGCATCAGTATAGGGACACAACAGTACAGGATCAGTATAGGGACACAACAGTACAGGATCAGTATAGGGCCACAACAGTACAGCATCAGTATAGGGCCACAACAGTACAGTGTCAGTATAGGGCCACAACAGTACAGCATCAGTATAGGGCCACAACAGTACAGCATCAGTATAGGGCCACAACAGTACAGCATCAGTATAGGGCCACAACAGTACAGCATCAGTATAGGGCCACAACAGTACAGCATCAGTATAGGGCCACAACAGTACAGCATCAGTATAGGGCCACAACAGTACAGCATCAGTATAGGGCCACAACAGTACAGTGTCAGTATAGGGCCACAACAGTACAGTGTCAGTATAGGGCCACAACAGTACAGTATCAGTATAGGGCCACAACAGTACAGTATCAGTATAGGGCCACAACAGTACAGCATCAGTATAGGGCCACAACAGTACAGCATCAGTATAGGGCCACAACAGTACAGTGTCAGTATAGGGCCACAACAGTACAGCATCAGTATAGGGCCACAACAGTACAGCATCAGTATAGGGCCACAACAGTACAGTATCAGTATAGGGCCACAACAGTACAGTGTCAGTATAGGGCCACAACAGTACAGTATCAGTATAGGGCCACAACAGTACAGCATCAGTATAGGGCCACAACAGTACAGTATCAGTATAGGGCCACAACAGTACAGTATCAGTATAGGGCCACAACAGTACAGTATCAGTATAGGGCCACAACAGTACAGCATCAGTATAGGGCCACAACAGTACAGTATCAGTATAGGGCCACAACAGTACAGCATCAGTATAGGGCCACAACAGTACAGCATCAGTATAGGGACACAACAGTACAGTATCAGTATAGGCCACAACAGTACAGCATCAGTATAGGGCCACAACAGTACAGCATCAGTATAGGGCCACAACAGTACAGCATCAGTATAGGGCCACAACAGTACAGTGTCAGTATAGGGCCACAACAGTACAGTGTCAGTATAGGGCCACAACAGTACAGTGTCAGTATAGGGCCACAACAGTACAGCATCAGTATAGGGCCACAACAGTACAGCATCAGTATAGGGCCACAACAGTACAGCATCAGTATAGGGCCACAACAGTACAGCATCAGTATAGGGCCACAACAGTACAGTGTCAGTATAGGGCCACAACAGTACAGTGTCAGTATAGGGCCACAACAGTACAGTATCAGTATAGGGCCACAACAGTACAGTGTCAGTATAGGGCCACAACAGTACAGCATCAGTATAGGGCCACAACAGTACAGCATCAGTATAGGGCCACAACAGTACAGTGTCAGTATAGGGCCACAACAGTACAGCATCAGTATAGGGCCACAACAGTACAGCATAAGTATAGGGCCACAACAGTACAGTATCAGTATAGGGCCACAACAGTACAGCGTCAGTATAGGGCCACAACAGTACAGCATCAGTATAGGGCCACAACAGTACAGTGTCAGTATAGGGCCACAACAGTACAGCATCAGTATAGGGCCACAACAGTACAGTATCAGTATAGGGCCACAACAGTACAGTATCAGTATAGGGCCACAACAGTACAGCATCAGTATAGGGCCACAACAGTACAGCATCAGTATAGGGCCACAACAGTACAGCATCAGTATAGGGCCACAACAGTACAGTATCAGTATAGGGCCACAACAGTACAGTGTCAGTATAGGGACACAACAGTACAGTATCAGTATAGGGCCACAACAGTACAGTGTCAGTATAGGGCCACAACAGTACAGCATCAGTATAGGGCCACAACAGTACAGCATCAGTATAGGGCCACAACAGTACAGCATCAGTATAGGGCCACAACAGTACAGTGTCAGTATAGGGCCACAACAGTACAGTGTCAGTATAGGGCCACAACAGTACAGTATCAGTATAGGGCCACAACAGTACAGTGTCAGTATAGGGCCACAACAGTACAGCATCAGTATAGGGCCACAACAGTACAGCATCAGTATAGGGCCACAACAGTACAGTGTCAGTATAGGGCCACAACAGTACAGCATCAGTATAGGGCCACAACAGTACAGCATCAGTATAGGGCCACAACAGTACAGTATCAGTATAGGGCCACAACAGTACAGCATCAGTATAGGGCAACAACAGTACAGCATCAGTATAGGGCCACAACAGTACAGTATCAGTATAGGGCCACAACAGTACAGTGTCAGTATAGGGACACAACAGTACAGTATCAGTATAGGGCCACAACAGTACAGTGTCAGTATAGGGCCACAACAGTACAGCATCAGTATAGGGCCACAACAGTACAGTGTCAGTATAGGGATACAACAGTACAGTATCAGTATAGGGCCACAACAGTACAGCATCAGTATAGGGCCACAACAGTACAGCATCAGTATAGGGCCACAACAATACAGTGTCAGTATAGGGACACAACAGTACAGTGTCAGTATAGGGACACAACAGTACAGTATCAGTATAGGGCCACAACAGTACAGCATCAGTATAGGGCCACAACAGTACAGCATCAGTATAGGGCCACAACAGTACAGTGTCAGTATAGGGACACAACAGTACAGCATCAGTATAGGGCCACAACAGTACAGCATCAGTATAGGGCCACAACAGTACAGCATCAGTATAGGGCCACAACAGTACAGCATCAGTATAGGGCCACAACAGTACAGCATCAGTATAGGGCCACAACAGTACAGTGTCAGTATAGGGATACAACAGTACAGTATCAGTATAGGGCCACAACAGTACAGCATCAGTATAGGGCCACAACAGTACAGCATCAGTATAGGGCCACAACAGTACAGTGTCAGTATAGGGACACAACAGTACAGTGTCAGTATAGGGACACAACAGTACAGTATCAGTATAGGGCCACAACAGTACAGTATCAGTATAGGGCCACAACAGTACAGCATCAGTATAGGGCCACAACAGTACAGTGTCAGTATAGGGACACAACAGTACAGTGTCAGTATAGGGACACAACAGTACAGTGTCAGTATAGGGCCACAACAGTACAGCATCAGTATAGGGCCACAACAGTACAGTTTCAGTATAGGGCCACAACAGTACAGCATCAGTATAGGGCCACAACAGTACAGTGTCAGTATAGGGACACAACAGTACAGTGTCAGTATAGGGCCACAACAGTACAGCATCAGTATAGGGCCACAACAGTACAGTGTCAGTATAGGGACACAACAGTACAGCATCAGTATAGGGCCACAACAGTACAGTGTCAGTATAGGGACACAACAGTACAGTGTCAGTATAGGGACACAACAGTACAGCATCAGTATAGGGCCACAACAGTACAGTGTCAGTATAGGGACACAACAGTACAGCATCAGTATAGGGCCACAACAGTACAGTGTCAGTATAGGGACACAACAGTACAGTATCAGTATAGGGCCACAACAGTACAGCATCAGTATAGGGCCACAACAGTACAGCATCAGTATAGGGCCACAACAGTACAGCATCAGTATAGGGCCACAACAGTACAGTGTCAGTATAGGGCCACAACAGTACAGCATCAGTATAGGGCCACAACCGTACAGTGTCAGTATAGGGCCACAACAGTACAGTATCAGTATAGGGCCACAACAGTACAGCATCAGTATAGGGCCACAACAGTACAGCATCAGTATAGGGCCACAACAGTACAGCATCAGTATAGGGCCACAACAGTACAGCATCAGTATAGGGCCACAACAGTACAGCATCAGTATAGGGCCACAACAGTACAGTGTCAGTATAGGGATACAACAGTACAGTATCAGTATAGGGCCACAACAGTACAGCATCAGTATAGGGCCACAACAGTACAGCATCAGTATAGGGCCACAACAGTACAGTGTCAGTATAGGGACACAACAGTACAGTGTCAGTATAGGGACACAACAGTACAGCATCAGTATAGGGCCACAACAGTACAGTGTCAGTATAGGGACACAACAGTACAGCATCAGTATAGGGCCACAACAGTACAGTGTCAGTATAGGGACACAACAGTACAGTATCAGTATAGGGCCACAACAGTACAGTGTCAGTATAGGGACACAACAGTACAGTGTCAGTATAGGGCAACAACAGTACAGCATCAGTATAGGGCCACAACAGTACAGTGTCAGTATAGGGCCACAACAGTACAGCATCAGTATAGGGCCACAACAGTACAGTATCAGTATAGGGCCACAACAGTACAGCATCAGTATAGGGACACAACAGTACAGTATCAGTACAGGGCCACAACAGTACAATATCAGTATAGGGCCACAACAGTACAGCATCAGTATAGGGCCACAACAGTACAGCATCAGTATAGGGCCACAACAGTACAGTGTCAGTATAGGGCCACAACAGTACAGTGTCAGTATAGGACCACAACAGTACAGCATCAGTATAGGGACACAACAGTACAGCATCAGTATAGGGCCACAACAGTACAGTGTCAGTATAGGGCCACAACAGTACAGTGTCAGTATAGGGCCACAACAGTACAGCATCAGTATAGGGCCACAACAGTACAGTGTCAGTATAGGGCCACAACAGTACAGCATCAGTATAGGGACACAACAGTACAGCATCAGTATAGGGCCACAACAGTACAGTGTCAGTATAGGGCCACAACAGTACAGTGTCAGTATAGGGCCACAACAGTACAGCATCAGTATAGGGACACAACAGTACAGCATCAGTATAGGGCCACAACAGTACAGTGTCAGTATAGGGACACAACAGTACAGTATCAGTATAGGGCCACAAAAGTACAGTATCAGTATAGGGCCACAACAGTACAGCATCAGTATAGGGCCACAACAGTACAGCATCAGTATAGGGCCACAACAGTACAGTGTCAGTATAGGGACACAACAGTACAGTATCAGTATAGGGACACAACAGTACAGTATCAGTATAGGGCCACAACAGTACAGCATCAGTATAGGGCCACAACAGTACAGCATCAGTATAGGGCCACAACAGTACAGCATCAGTATAGGGCCACAACAGTACAGTGTCAGTATAGGGCCACAACAGTACAGTGTCAGTATAGGGCCACAACAGTACAGCATCAGTATAGGGACACAACAGTACAGCATCAGTATAGGGACACAACAGTACAGCATCAGTATAGGGCCACAACAGTACAGTGTCAGTATAGGGACACAACAGTACAGCATCAGTATAGGGCCACAACAGTACAGTGTCAGTATAGGGCCACAACAGTACAGTATCAGTATAGGGCCACAACAGTACAGTATCAGTATAGGGACACAACAGTACAGCATCAGTATAGGGCCACAACAGTACAGTGTCAGTATAGGGCCACAACAGTACAGTATCAGTATAGGGCCACAACAGTACAGCATCAGTATAGGGCCACAACAGTACAGCATCAGTATAGGGCCACAACAGTACAGTGTCAGTATAGGGCCACAACAGTACAGTATCAGTATAGGGCCACAACAGTACAGCATCAGTATAGGGCCACAACAGTACAGTATCAGTATAGGGCCACAACAGTACAGTATCAGTATAGGGCCACAACAGTACAGCATCAGTATAGGGCCACAACAGTACAGTATCAGTATAGGGCCACAACAGTACAGCATCAGTATAGGGCCACAACAGTACAGCATCGGTATAGGGCCACAACAGTACAGTGTCAGTATAGGGCCACAACAGTACAGTGTCAGTATAGGGCCACAACAGTACAGTATCAGTATAGGGCCACAACAGTACAGCATCAGTATAGGGCCACAACAGTACAGCATCAGTATAGGGCCACAACAGTACAGCATCAGTATAGGGCCACAACAGTACAGCATCAGTATAGGGCCACAACAGTACAGCATCGGTATAGGGCCACAACAGTACAGTGTCAGTATAGGGCCACAACAGTACAGCATCAGTATAGGGCCACAACAGTACAGCATCAGTATAGGGCCACAACAGTACAGCATCAGTATAGGGCCACAACAGTACAGCATCAGTATAGGGCCACAACAGTACAGCATCAGTATAGGGCCACAACAGTACAGCATCGGTATAGGGCCACAACAGTACAGTGTCAGTATAGGGCCACAACAGTACAGTGTCAGTATAGGGCCACAACAGTACAGTGTCAGTATAGGGCCACAACAGTACAGTATCAGTATAGGGCCACAACAGTACAGTATCAGTATAGGGCCACAACAGTACAGTGTCAGTATAGGGCCACAACAGTACAGTATCAGTATAGGGCCACACCAGTACAGCATCAGTATAGGGCCACAACAGTACAGTGTCAGTATAGGGCCACAACAGTACAGTATCAGTATAGGGCCACAACAGTACAGCATCAGTATAGGGCCACAACAGTACAGTATCAGTATAGGGCCACAACAGTACAGTATCAGTATAGGGCCACAACAGTACAGCATTAGTATAGGGCCACAACAGTACAGTGTCAGTATAGGGCCACAACAGTACAGTATCAGTATAGGGCCACAACAGTACAGCATCAGTATAGGGCCACAACAGTACAGCATCAGTATAGGGCCACAACAGTACAGTGTCAGTATAGGGCCACAACAGTACAGCGTCAGTATAGGGACACAACAGTACAGCATCAGTATAGGGACACAACAGTACAGCATCAGTATAGGGCCACAACAGTACAGCATCACTATAGGGCCACAACAGTACAGCATCAGTATAGGGCCACAACAGTACAGTGTCAGTATAGGGATACAACAGTACAGCATCAGTATAGGGCCACAACAGTACAGCATCAGTATAGGGCCACAACAGTACAGCATCAGTATAGGGCCGCAACAGTACAGCATCAGTATAGGGCCACAACAGTACAGCATCAGTATAGGGCCACAACAGTACAGCATCAGTATAGGGCCACAACAGTACAGTGTCAGTATAGGGCCACAACAGTACAGTGTCAGAATAGGGACACAACAGTACAGTATCAGTATAGGGCCACAACAGTACAGTATCAGTATAGGGCCACAACAGTACAGTGTCAGTATAGGGCCACAACAGTACAGCATCAGTATAGGGCCACAACAGTACAGTGTCAGTATAGGGCCACAACAGTACAGCATCAGTATAGGGCCACAACAGTACAGTGTCAGTATAGGGCCACAACAGTACAGCATCAGTATAGGGCCACAACAGTACAGTGTCAGTATAGGGCCACAACAGTACAGTGTCAGTATAGGGCCACAACAGTACAGTGTCAGTATAGGGCCACAACAGTACAGTGTCAGTATAGGGCCACAACAGTACAGTATCAGTATAGGGCCACAACAGTACAGCATCAGTATAGGGCCACAACAGTACAGCATCAGTATAGGGCCACAACAGTACAGTATCAGTATAGGGCCACAACAGTACAGCATCAGTATAGGGCCACAACAGTACAGCATCAGTATAGGGCCACAACAGTACAGTATCAGTATAGGGCCACAACAGTACAGCATCAGTATAGGGCCACAACAGTACAGTATCAGTATAGGGCCACAACAGTACAGCATCAGTATAGGGCCACAACAGTACAGCATCAGTATAGGGATACAATAGTACAGCATCAGTATAGGGCCACAACAGTACAGCATCAGTATAGGGCCACAACAGTACAGTATCAGTATAGGGCCACAACAGTACAGTGTCAGTATAGGGCCACAACAGTACAGTGTCAGTATAGGGCCACAACAGTACAGTATCAGTATAGGGCCACAACAGTACAGTGTCAGTATAGGGCCACAACAGTACAGTGTCAGTATAGGGCCACAACAGTACAGTATCAGTATAGGGCCACAACAGTACAGTGTCAGTATAGGGCCACAACAGTACAGCATCAGTATAGAGACACAACAGTACAGCATCAGTATAGGGACACAACAGTACAGCATCAGTATAGGGCCACAACAGTACAGCATCAGTATAGGGCCACAACAGTACAGTGTCAGTATAGGGCCACAACAGTACAGCATCAGTATAGGGACACAACTTACAGCATCAGTATAGGGCCACAACAGTACAGCATCAGTATAGGGCCACAACAGTACAGCATCAGTATAGGGCCACAACAGTACAGCATCAGTATAGGGACACAACAGTACAGCATCAGTATAGGGCCACAACAGTACAGCATCAGTATAGGGCCACAACAGTACAGCATCAGTATAGGGCCACAACAGTACAGCATCAGTATAGGGCCACAACAGTACAGCATCAGTATAGGGACACAACAGTACAGCATCAGTATAGGGCCACAACAGTACAGCATCAGTATAGGGCCACAACAGTACAGCATCAGTATAGGGCCACAACAGTACAGTGTCAGTATAGGGCCACAACAGTACAGCATCAGTATAGGGCCACAACAGTACAGCATCAGTATAGGGCCACAACAGTACAGTGTCAGTATAGGGCCACAACAGTACAGCATAAGTATAGGGCCACAACAGTACAGCATCAGTATAGGGACACAACAGTACAGCATCAGTATAGGGACACAACAGTACAGCATCAGTATAGGGCCACAACAGTACAGCATCAGTATAGGGCCACAACAGTACAGCATCAGTATAGGGACACAACAGTACAGCATCAGTATAGGGACACAACAGTACAGCATCAGTATAGGGCCACAACAGTACAGCATCAGTATAGGGACACAACAGTACAGCATCAGTATAGGGACACAACAGTACAGCATCAGTATAGGGACACAACAGTACAGCATCAGTATAGGGCCACAACAGTACAGCATCAGTATAGGGCCACAACTGTACAGCATCAGTATAGGGACACAACAGTACAGCATCAGTATAGGGCCACAACAGTACAGCATCAGTATAGGGCCACAACAGTACAGTGTCAGTATAGGGCCACAACAGTACAGTGTCAGTATAGGGCCACAACAGTACAGAGTCAGTATAGGGCCACAACAGTACAGTGTCAGTATAGGGCCACAAGAGTACAGTGTCAGTATAGGGCCACAACAGTACAGTGTCAGTATAGGGCCACAACAGTACAGCATCAGTATAGGGCCACAAAAGTACAGTGTCAGTATAGGGCCACAACAGTACAGTGTCAGTATAGGGCCACAACAGTACAGTGTCAGTATAGGGCCACAACAGTACAGCATCAGTATAGGGCCACAACAGTACAGTGTCAGTATAGGGCCACAACAGTACAGTGTCAGTATAGGGCCACAACAGTACAGTGTCAGTATAGGGCCACAACAGTACAGCATCAGTATAGGGCCACAACAGTACAGTGTCAGTATAGGGCCACAACAGTACAGTGTCAGTATAGGGCCACAACAGTACAGCATCAGTATAGGGCCACAACAGTACAGAATCAGTATAGGGCCACAACAGTACAGTGTCAGTATAGGGCCACAACAGTACAGCATCAGTATAGGGCCACAACAGTACAGTATCAGTATAGGGCCACAACAGTACAGCATCAGTATAGGGCCACAACAGTACAGTGTCAGTATAGGGCCACAACAGTACAGTGTCAGTATAGGGCCACAACAGTACAGTGTCAGTATAGGGCCACAACAGTACAGCATCAGTATAGGGCCACAACAGTACAGTTTCAGTATAGGGCCACAACAGTACAGCATCAGTATAGGGCCACAACAGTACAGTGTCAGTATAGGGCCACAACAGTACAGTGTCAGTATAGGGCCACAACAGTACAGTGTCAGTATAGGGCCACAACAGTACAGCATCAGTATAGGGCCACAACAGTACAGTGTCAGTATAGGGCCACAACAGTACAGCATCAGTATAGGGCCACAACAGTACAGTGTCAGTATAGGGCCACAACAGTACAGTGTCAGTATAGGGCCACAACAGTACAGCATCAGTATAGGGCCACAACAGTACAGCATCAGTATAGGGCCACAACAGTACAGTGTCAGTATAGGGCCACAACAGTACAGCATCAGTATAGGGCCACAACAGTACAGTGTCAGTATAGGGCCACAACAGTACAGCATCAGTATAGAGACACAACAGTACAGCATCAGTATAGGGACACAACAGTACAGCATCAGTATAGGGCCACAACAGTACAGCATCAGTATAGGGCCACAACAGTACAGCATCAGTATAGGGCCACAACAGTACAGCATCAGTATAGGGCCACAACAGTACAGCATCAGTATAGGGCCACAACAGTACAGCATCAGTATAGGGCCACAACAGTACAGCATCAGTATAGGGCCACAACAGTACAGTGTCAGTATAGGGCCACAACAGTACAGTGTCAGTATAGGGCCAGAACAGTACAGCATCAGTATAGAGACACAACAGTACAGCATCAGTATAGGGCCACAACAGTACAGCATCAGTATAGGGCCACAACAGTACAGCATCAGTATAGGGCCACAACAGTACAGCATCAGTATAGGGACACAACAGTACAGCATCAGTATAGGGCCACAACAGTACAGCATCAGTATAGGGCCACAACAGTACAGTATCAGTATAGGGCCACAACAGTACAGCATCAGTATAGGGCCACAACAGTACAGCATCAGTATAGGGATACAACAGTACAGCATCAGTATAGGGCCACAACAGTACAGTGTCAGTATAGGGCCACAACAGTACAGCATCAGTATAGGGACACAACAGTACAGCATCAGTATAGGGCCACAACAGTACAGTGTCAGTATAGGGCCACAACAGTACAGCATCAGTATAGGGACACAACAGTACAGCATCAGTATAGGGCCACAACAGTACAGCATCAGTATAGGGCCACAACAGTACAGTGTCAGTATAGGGCCACAACAGTACAGCATCAGTATAGGGCCACAACAGTACAGCATCAGTATAGGGACATAACAGTACAGCATCAGTATAGGGCCACAACAGTACAGCATCAGTATAGGGACACAACAGTACAGTGTCAGTATAGGGCCACAACAGTACAGCATCAGTATAGGGCCACAACAGTACAGTATCAGTATAGGGCCACAACAGTACAGCATCAGTATAGGGCCACAACAGTACAGCATCAGTATAGGGCCACAACAGTACAGCATCAGTATAGGGCCACAACAGTACAGCATCAGTATAGGGCCACAACAGTACAGCATCAGTATAGGGACACAACAGTACAGCATCAGTATAGGGACACAACAGTACAGCATCAGTATAGGGACACAACAGTACAGCATCAGTATAGGGCCACAACAGTACAGCATCAGTATAGGGCCACAACAGTACAGTGTCAGTATAGGGCCACAACAGTACAGTGTCAGTATAGGGCCACAACAGTACAGCATCAGTATAGGGCCACAACAGTACAGCATCAGTATAGGGCCACAACAGTACAGCATCAGTATAGGGACACAACAGTACAGTGTCAGTATAGGGCCACAACAGTACAGCATCAGTATAGGGCCACAACAGTACAGCATCAGTATAGGGCCACAACAGTACAGCATCAGTATAGGGATACAACAGTACAGCATCAGTATAGGGCCACAACAGTACAGTGTCAGTATAGGGCCACAACAGTACAGTGTCAGTATAGGGCCACAACAGTACAGTGTCAGTATAGGGCCACAACAGTACAGCATCAGTATAGGGCCACAACAGTACAGCATCAGTATAGGGCCACAACAGTACAGCATCAGTATAGGGCCACAACAGTACAGCATCAGTATAGGGCCACAACAGTACAGTGTCAGTATAGGGCCACAACAGTACAGCATCAGTATAGGGCCACAACAGTACAGCATCAGTATAGGGCCACAACAGTACAGCATCAGTATAGGGCCACAACAGTACAGCATCAGTATAGGGCCACAACAGTACAGCATCAGTATAGGGCCACAACAGTACAGCATCAGTATAGGGCCACAACAGTACAGCATCAGTATAGGGCCACAACAGTACAGTGTCAGTATAGGGACACTACACTGAGATCTGCAGGCACAAAATAAGTAAGTATAGGCCACCTCTAAGTTACCGAGTCTGTCACAACACGCAAAAACACGTCAGCTCTGCGCCGTCAATATCTCATGTTCCAAACTCACTCAATAATGAACTATGCGTGTTGCGTGTTGTGTGCCTTCTGCCATTATTCTAAGACAGACTCATTTAAGTAAATATTACTATATCCATGGACCGGATATTTTGCGTACAGAAATCAAACCTCGGATGTCAAGTTGGCGTTCTAATCAGCATGAGAGTTAAATATCCGAGCAGAGTGACGGTTAATTGTGCGAAAATGCCAACCAAAGTGACCAGAAGTGATCGAATCTCAATAAAAATTCCTGCCCTATTCCATTCCTAAATTCTTTATTTAGAAGGCCTAAAAGTCTTTATTCTTTCATAAGCAAATTTTCCTAATTCCATCCAGCAAACACGGCCTGACGTTTGAGGCGCATCCCAAGCCAAAGCTGTCATGAGTGACTAATTGAGTGGAGAGTAATTCATCCCAGCCCTCACTCCTGCTTAGGAGAGTCCAGCTATATTCCAAGCCAAGCGTCTGAGTCAAGACGTGGTTCTTTGATGGAAGATTTGGGAAGCCGGGATCAAGTGCTGCCGGGACCAAAGATACCGGGACCAGGTAATCCCGAGACCAGGGATACCGGGACCAGGTAATCCCGAGATCAGGGATACCGGGACCAGGTACTCCCGGGACCAGGGATACCGGGACCAGGTAATCCCGAGACCAGGGATACCGGGACCAGGTAATCCCGAGACCAGGGATACCGGGACCAGGTACTCCCGGGACCAGGGATGCCGGGACCAGGTACTCCCGAGACCAGGGATGCCGGGACCAGGTACTCCCGGGACCGGGCAGGCCGGTAGCAAATGAGGCGAAGTCTTCATTAAAACTTGCCCCAATTCCCCAAAACTTGCCGGGACAAAAAGCGTCGACGGATTTTTTGATTTGCAACATCGGCAGTGAAGGGAGACTGTTGCTAACTGCCGCTCTGTCATGCGGCGGCTCATTTGGCTGAGTTGACAGGGGCTCCGAGCCAGCTGTGGCAGCTGAGTTGACAGCGGCTCTGTGACAGCTGAACAGCTGCGGCTCCGAGCCAGCTGCCACAGCTGAGCAGCTGAGTTCCAGCGCAACCGTTCCAACTGAAATAGATATTGGGGCACCGCTGTTTTGATTGTGAAGGGTATGTCAATGTTGCCATGGTATGTATCCGTTACGTTGCCATGGCATGTGCCCGCTATGTTGCCATGGCATGAAGGCATGGGAAGCCACACTGTTTTTATAGCAAGTTGCCAGGACTGAAGCATGGACAGCCCGGCAACTCTGGAGCTTCTTTGAAAGATTTGTCAGAGTCTGGTGTTGCCCTGGCAACTCAAGTCAACTGTTCAGAAGACACCAGTAGTACCCAGTCAAACTTTTCACCGCCTGCATGCATGTTTTTCGCCGCCCAAGTAATTAAATCGCTTAGGCGGCGAAAAATATGCATGTTCCGCCGGAAAAGTTGGACTGGGTATGCGTTACATTCGCCGTAACTGCTATTTATCGTATTGACAGTTACATGATCAGTATCTCTCGGCCTTACCCGTAATGAGCTACAGGTGCGTATTAGTTACAGCAACGGTAGTTACGGTGCCATTTAGTTACCGTAACGGTAGTTACTGTAACGTTACGGTGCCCGCAGTTACCGTAACGGTAGTTACTGTAACGTTACGGTGCCCGCAGTAACCTTTAAGGTAGTTACTGTAACGTTACGGTCCCCGCCGTAGCCGTAACGGTAGTTACTGTAACGTTACGGTGCCCGCAGTTACCGTAACGGTGGTTACTGTAACATAACGGTGTCCGCAGTTTCCGTAACGGTAGTTTCAGTATGGTGACTACGGTACCGGGAGTAATTATATACCCGTAGTTACTGCTCTGTAACGGTAGTTAGGGTGCCAGCAGTTACCGTTACCGGGCAGTGGGTTGAGGTTACTGGTGAAGAATTGAAGAATTACCCTCTCCATCATTTACCGTTACCAACGGTTACCGTTAACGTCACTAATACCTTTTTCTAGCAAGGGTCTGCCATGCACCCTCGCTTTGAGGCCGGGGAGAGGAGGGGATTAATTGCCCCTTCCTATTGATTACAATCCACGGAGAGATTGAATTTTTTTATTTCTGATGGCCTTTTTTTCAATTTGCCTTCTTTCGTATCTATGTTATAAAAGGAGCCGCGTCCGTCCGTCCGTGTGTCACACCCACCAGCCTGCAGTGTGAGATGAGCGTATCTGTGATACAAGCTTCATCACCTCCACAATTTTCGGTGCCTTAACCCAGCAGATTGGGAGTCGGAATGAATATCACGTGTATTGGTAGATTAGATTAGGTTGTGTAGAATATCACGTGTATTGGTAGGTTAGATTAGGTTGTATAGAATATCACGTGTATTGGTAGGTTAGATTAGGTTGTATAGAATATCACGTGTATTGGTAGGTTAGATTAGGTTGTATAGAATATCACGTGTATTGGTAGGTTAGATTAGGTTGTATAGAATATCACGTGTATTGGTAGGTTAGATTAGGTTGTGTAGAATATCACGTGTATTGGTAGGTTAGATTAGGTTGTATAGAATATCAGCGGTTGAGACTTGGCAAAGTATTGGAAAGCCATAGAATACCATGGGAAACCATGGGAAAGCCATGTTGGAGCTCAGTTGGTCATATATCTAATCCTGTTATTTTTTTGACGGGCCCTGTGCACTCGTTTGAAATAAAAGAGGGTGGACTAGTTACAGTAAAGTTTGGTTGCGAAAAACACAAAATGGTGAGAAAAGCGTGTGCTGGAGCTGTGTATCACGGATACGAGCGCAGTTTTGGGGCGAGGGTCACAGCAGAAGAAACAAGGTAGGGTCGAACCTGTCTTTTTGTTGTCGACCGTGTGGCAATGCTGACGTCACGGCACCGCACCGATAGCAGCTCTCATATTGCATCTGGCAACACTGCTACACCCAGATCTAGCACCGCTATTGGCCTAACGATATGTCGCAATGGTGACGTCATAAAGTTTGTTGGAAATGAAGCCGTTCTATTGGCTAGCCGAACAAGAGGGGGTGTATTTCCACCACCCCTCCCCCCCCCCTCCCCCCCCCCCTCTCTACGCAACTTGTAGCGCCCTAATTTTCTCGTGGGATTTTGCAGGTATTCTTCCCCTCGAATCTTCTCTCATTTTTTTTTTTTGCTGCGCGTAACTTTGTCTGTCGCGCAAAGTTTTTTCTAACTGTCTGGCACTTGAATTTTAATGCGCCTCTTACGTCTCCGAAGTTTTGATCGCTTTTTGCTTCTTTTGTTCTGCATTTAACTTCGTCTGGACCCTCTGGTGCCGGCCCGCCGAGCGTTGCCGTGTCGCCCCTGTCACCACAACTGGCAACAACCACCTGGCTGGCAACCAACGCTGGCTGGCAACCGCCTCTGGCAACCACCACCTGGCTGGCAACCAGCGCTGGCTGGCAGCAACCGCTGGCAACAACCGCTGGCAACCTCCACTGGCAACAACCGCCTGACTGGCAACAACCGCTGGCAACAACCGCTGGCAACCTCTGATGGCAACAACCACCTGACTGGCAACAACCGCTGGCAACAACCGCTGGCAACAACCGCCTGTTCTCTTCGTATTGATAAATTCTGTGCCTCATTTATCGATCACCTACTCCTTAACTGCTTTCTGTGCTCTCAAGTCAGACGCCTCACCTGAGAGCGCCTCACCTGAGAGCGCCTCACCTGGGAGCGCCTCACCTGAGAGCGCCTCACCTGGGTGCGCCTCACCTGAGAGCGCCTCACCTGGGAGCGCCTCACCTGAGAGCGCCTCACCTGAGAGCGCCTCACCTGAGAGCGCCTCACCTGAGAGCGCCTCACCTGAGAGCGCCTCACCTGAGAGCGCCTCACCTGAGAGCGCCTCACCTGAGAGCGCCTCACCTGAGAGCGCCTCACCTGAGAGCGCCTCACCTGAGAGCGCCTCACCTGAGAGCGCCTCACCTGGGAGCGCCTCACCTGAGAGCGCCTCACCTGAGAGCGCCTCACCTGAGAGCGCCTCACCTGAGAGCGCCTCACCTGGGTGCGCCTCACCTGAGAGCACCTCACCTGGGAGCACCTCACCTGAGAGCGCCTCACCTGGGAGCGCCTCACCTGGGAGCGCCTCACCTGAGAGCGCCTCACCTGGAAGCGCTTCACCTGGGAGCGCCTCACCTGGGAGCGCCTCACCTGGGAGCGCCTCACCTGGGAGCGCCTCACCTGAGAGCGCCTCACCTGGGAGCGCCTCACCTGAGAGCGCCTCACCTGAGAGCGCCTCACCTGAGAGCGCCTCACCTGGGAGCGCCTCACATGAGAGCGCCTCACCTGGGAGCGCCTCACCTGAGAGCGCCTCACCTGAGAGCGCCTCACCTGAGAGCGCCTCACCTGAGAGCGCCTCACCTGGGAGCGCCTCACCTGAGAGCGCCTCACCTGGGAGCGCCTCACCTGAAAGCGCCTCACCTGGGAGCGCCTCACCTGAGAGCGCCTCACCTGGGAGCGCCTCACCTGGGAGCGCCTCACCTGGGAGCGCCTCACCTGGGAGCGCCTCACCTGGGAGCGCCTCACCTAAAAGCGTCTATTCATAAAATTCTTAGTCGATTTAAGAAATATCAATTTATTATTATTATTTTTGGATAATTACCTAATAAACTGTTTATTTACTAATTAATTCGTTATTTATTAATTGATTCCTAATCATTTGAATTCTGACAAGAAAATAAACAGCACCAAGAAGACCACGAGAATTTCTGGACATTTTCAAGACAGAATTTCTGGACGCCGCTGAGTCACGTCAGTAAACTTACGCGTCGAAATTACAAGCCCACGCCGCCTGTACGCCTTTTAATGGCATTTTATAAAATTTCATGATACAATAGAACCTGAATGTAAGAAAATGATTTTCTGAGTCTAATGGGCTTTGAAGGACGAACATGTATCTTATAGCACAAATGTTCCCATGGACAAGTGATCATGTAAAAAAACGTATTCCGATTTATGCGTCTGTTTCTGACGCTCTGGTTTACCGTTGCGCAACACTAATTAGCGTGCGCAACATCACCCCGTATCCCTGCTACATCACCCTACGCAACATCACCACGCTAAAATGCATTATTTCTAGATAGATGCTCAATGCTCAAATTTTACTAAAGAAAAAGTAATATATAAATTTCGAGAATTTTGACCAGAAAAAAACAGTACGCAGTGCACCCTCTTACGCGTTAATTTCATATGAGCGTTGTTATCAAACAATCGAATGTGATCAAAAATTTTGAAGATTTATTGTGATAAAATGGTGATATTTTATTGTGATCAAATTGTGATGTTTTATTGTGATCTGTTGTTTAATTGTGATCAAATTGTGATGTTTTATTGTGATCAAATTATAATGTTTTATTGTGATCTGTTGTTTAATTGTGATCAAATTGTGATGTTTTATTGTGATCAAATTGTGATGTTTTATTGTGATCAAATTGTGATGTTTTATTGTGATCTGTTGTTTAATTATGATCAAATTGTGATGTTTTATTGTGATCAAATTGTGATGTTTTATTGTGATCTGTTGTTTAATTGTGATCAAATTGTGATGTTTTATTGTGATCAAATTGTGATGTTTTTTTGTGATCTGTTGTTTAATTATGATCAAATTGTGATGTTTTATTGTGATCAAATTGTGATGTTTTATTGTGATCAAATTGTGATGTTTTATTGTGATCTGTTGTTTAATTATGATCAAATTGTGATGTTTTATTGTGATCAAATTGTGATGTTTTATTGTGATCTGTTGTTTAATTGTGATCAAATTGTGATGTTTTATTGTGATCAAATTGTGATGTTTTTTGTGATCTGTTGTTTAATTATGATCAAATTGTGATGTTTTATTGTGATCAAATTGTGATGTTTTATTGTGATCTGTTGTTTAATCATGATCAAATTGTGATGTTTTATTGTGATCAAATTGTGATGTTTTATTGTGATCTTTTGTTTAATTGTGATCAAATTGTGATGTTTTATTGTGATCAAATTATAATGTTTTATTGTGATCTGTTGTTTAATTGTGATCAAATTGTGATGTTTTATTGTGATCAAATTATAATGTTTTATTGTGATCTGTTGTTTAACTGTGATCAAATTGTGATGTTTTATTGTGATCAAATTGTGATGTTTTATTGTGATCAAATTATAATGTTTTATTGTGATCTGTTGTTTAATTGTGATCAAATTGTAATTGTGTTTGACCCTACCTTGTTCCCTCTACCATGGCAGGAAGTCACCCGATCGTGCCTGCAGCGGCGGCGGACGAGCGCCAGTTCCCACGCAGCGCAGCGTCTCACGCAGCTCAGCTGCTGCCAAAAACAACAAAACTTGTCGCTTGTCATTAATCTTAATTGGCGGCCGACCTTTTCTGGGAGACAAATTTCACCTCTTGTAATTTGTCGGCTTCCAGAGGCACTTCTAGAGGGCAGGTGAGCTTTGTGCAGTGGGGGGTTAGGAAGGGGGAGGAGAGGAGGGGGGGAAGTGAGGGGGAGTAGGGGGATTAGAGACTTCAAAGACACCCTTTGAACTTTTAAAGTAAACGGTTAGAGATGTTAGTTTATACCCCCCACTTAATCAAGAAATTTACTTACTCAATTGATCGTTATTGGATGATGAGCGGAGTATGCTCAGTTCCTCCATCACCACTCGCCTGTGCCTCGTCAGCCGCCCTGATCACCACACACACCACACAACACACCACACGCACACAACACAATTATGTAGCATCTTATCTGTGCGCAACATACGTATTCCCAAACAACGTACACGCACAACAAACACAACAATACATACACAACAACTCACACTAAACACATAGAAACAATACATAAAAACAACAACACACTCAACTCGCACAACACACACAACACACAACACACGCACCACACAACACACTACACACAGCAAAAACAACACATAAAAACAACAACACACTGCCTAGCCTACCACAACCACACACCTGGCACACACGAGCCCCCCTTCCGGTCTGGAATCAAGCCACATTCCAGGCGGCAGCTGTTCTGGAATGCCATGAGGAGGGGGGGGGGGGGGGGGGGAGAGGGAGGGGGGAGGGAGAGAGGGAGGTGTCCAATAAGTCACTGGAAATAGTAGTTCTAAGTTTCGTTCGCTGAATGAAGCACTTCAATTGTTTACGAGTTGAAACTTGTGGAAATATATATGAGCACCTCGAGCGTAATTTGATGCGCTGGTTTCTTATGTGAACAAAGTGATGAGCAGAGTGATGAGCAGAGTGATGAGTAAAGTGATGAGCAGAGTGATGAGCAGAGTGCTGAGTAGAGTGATGAGCAGAGTGATGAGTAAAGTGATGAGCAGAGTGATGAGCAGAGTGCTGAGTAGAGTGATGAGCAGAGTGATGAGTAAAGTGATGAGCAGAGTGCTGAGTAGAGTGATGAGCAGAGTGATGAGTAAAGTGATGAGCAGAGTGATGAGCAGAGTGATGCGTAGAGTGATGAGTAGAGTGATGAGTAGAGTGATGAGCAGAGTGATGAGCAGAGTGATGAGCAGAGTGATGAGCAGAATGATGAGCAGAGTGATGAGCAGAGTGATGAGTAGAGTGATGAGCAGAGTGATGAGCAGAGTGATGAGCAGAGTGATGAGCAGAATGATGAGCAGAGTGATGAGCAGAGTGATGAGTAGAGTGATGAGCAGAGTGATGAACAGAGTGATGAGCAGAATTATGAGCAGAGTGATGAACAGAGTGATGAGTAGAGTGATGAGCAGAATGATGAGCAGAGTGATGAGCAGAGTGATGAGCAGAGTGATGAGCAGAGTGATGAGTAGAGTGATGAGCAGAGTGGTGAGCAGAGTGGTGAGCAGAGTGGTGAGCAGAGTGATGAGTAGAGTGATGAGCAGAGTGATGAGCAGAGTGTTGAGCAGAGTGATGAGCAGAGTGATGAGCAGAATGATGAGTAGAGTGATGAGCAGAGTGATGAGCAGAGTGATGAGCAGAATGATGAGCAGAGTGATGAGCAGAGTGATGAGTAGAGTGATGAGCAGAATGATGAGCAGAGTGGTGGGCAGAGTGATGAGTAGAGTGATGAGCAGAGTGATGAGCAGAGTGTTGAGCAGAGTGATGAGCAGAGTGATGATCAGAATGATGAGTAGAGTGATGAGCAGAGTGATGAGCAGAGTGATGAGCAGAATGATGAGCAGAGTGATGAGCAGAGTGATGAGTAGAGTGATGAGCAGAATGATGAGCAGAGTGATGAGCAGAGTGTTGAGCAGAGTGATGAGCAGAATGATGAGCAGAGTGATGAGCAGAGTGATGAGCAGAGTGATGAGTAGAGTGATGAGCAGAGTGGTGAGCAGAGTGGTGAGCAGAGTGATGAGTAGAGTGATGAGCAGAGTGATGAGCAGAGTGGTGAGTAAAGTGATGAGCAGAGTGATGAGTAAAGAGATGAGCAGAGTGATGAGCAAATTGAGCACAGTTCCTACATCACCACTCGCCTGTCCCTCTTCACACACGCTGGTCACATGCGCTGCCTGTTTACACACACAACAAAACACTCCAGTCATGTCCGGGAAGAAAAGTTTAGAATGAACCTTCACGCTGCCGCCCCCAAAAGACATTTTACCAATTAAGTTTAGTCTTTTATCCATCCAACACTAGTGCACACGACCCGTCAAACGTGACGGGATTCGATACTTCCCTTGCATAAATCCCCCAGATGTGGATGCCAAACAAATATATCCATCCAACAGTACCCGCCATTAAAATATTCTTGTACTTGTGCACTGGTGAAACTCGTATCACAGATACGGTCATTGAGCGTCCTTGTGAGCGTCACAGACACACGCAACAACCAATTTGATGTTCAATGAGATTCATTTTGTAATAACATTGCAGAAATTACGAACAAAAAATTTATAAATTTGACGAGACACCTGGTGCTTTATCATATTGTATTTCTACGTTATTTTATACCCACTAAATATGTTCTGAAGTATATATTTATTGTTCACATGACTGGGGAGGATACGCAACTCCACCTGTCAGCTAAAATATGTTGGCTTACATCCTAGATACCGTAAAGCTCGATTATTCTTCGTTTTTTGCGTGTCTCTTTAATTAAATTTCAAGTGTTTCTTAAACGAGGTTTTACGTGCCTGTGTAACTAGGTTCCAGGTGTCTGTGTAACTAAGTTCCAGGTGTCTGTGTAACTAGGTTCCTGGTGTCTGTGTAACTAGGTTTTCCACGTCACTTCAATTAGGTTTTCGGTAGATTTCGCGTGTCTGTTCAACTAGATTCCGAGTGTTTCTTAAACAAGGTTTTGCGTGTTTAACTACAGGTTTCACGCATCTCTTTAACTAGGTGTCGCGCATCTGTTGCGCTAGGATGCGCGTTCCCACGCCACAGACGGAGCTGCCTGCAGGCAGACGACAGGCGAGAACAGTGAGTGGCGGCAGCGGAAGCGCTCTTAAAAAAAAAAGGAATAGAAAAACAGTTTGTTTCCAATAAAGTGTTCATTTTTTTCACGGAGGTTGTGGAGGCCGACGTGGTGCGTATTGACTACTGTGGCATGAAGATAATGATATTCTTGATTGGATAAATAATGAATGATAGTCTTAATTGGATAAAGAAATAATGATATTCTTGACTGGATAAAGAATAAATGATATGCTTGATTGTATAAAGAATGAATGATATTCTTGACTGGATGAAGAATGAATGATGTTCTTGATTGGATAAAGAAATAATGATATTATTGACTGGATAAAGAATGAATGATATTCTTGATTGGATAAAGTATAAATGATATGCTTGATTGGATAAAGAATGAATGATATTCTTGATTGGATAAAGAATGAATGATGTTGCTTATCATTTATTATCATTATCTGGTCTTCTGAGTTGATGCTTGTAGATATCAACCGCAGCATGACGGATGATAGTGACTCAGTGTAGAATAGAAAGCTCCTGTGTTCGCAACCCCTCGTATCTGCCACCGGAGACAATACGTTAGCTATTAAACGCTTCACAAAAGATGATGGGTTATCATTAGTATATACTATGAATAAATATTAAATATTGTTAATTCATTTTTTTGCGCTGGTAATCATTCATTTTCAGACTCAATGAAAAGTTTCTCATGCACTTACATGCACATTGCGGGGCAAAAAATGTACTAATGTACTCGTACTTGTGCAGGAGAAAATTTGAATGGTTAACGTCAGTGACAAGTTAAGACATTTTGATGATATTATTGCTTCCTTTTACATCCTTTTCTAACTTATAAATACTTCATTTATGGATCAGTGCACACACGCTGCCTCGTGAGCATACAATTCTATCTATTACCCCTCCACTGCAGTCAACTCTATTCATTACCCCTCCACTGCAGTCAATTCCATTCATTACCCCTCCACTGCAGTCAACTCTATTCATTACCCCTCCACTGCAGTCAACTCTATTCATTACCCCTCCACTGCAGTCAATTCCATTCATTACCCCTCCACTGCAGTCAACTCTATTCATTACCCCTCCACTGCAGTCAATTCCATTCATTACCCCTCCACTGCAGTCAATTCTATTCATTACCCCTCCATTGCACACAATTCTATTCATTACCCCTCCATTGCAGACAATTCTATTCATTACCCCTCCATTGCAGACAATTCTATTCATTACCCCTCCACTGCAGACAATTCCATTCATTACCCCTCCACTGCAGTCAACTCTATTCATTACCCCTCCACTGCAGTCAATTCTATTCCTTACCCCTCCACTGCAGTCAACTCTATTCATTACCCCTCCACTGCAGTCAATTCCATTCATTACCCCTCCACTGCAGTCAATTTTATTCACTACCCCTCCATTGCAGACAATTCTATTCATTACCCCTCCACTGCAGTCAATTCTATTCATTACCCCTCCACTGCAGTCAATTCCATTCATTACCCCTCCACTGCAGTCAATTCTATTCATTACCCCTCCATTGCAGACAATTCTATTCATTACCCCTCCACTGCAGTCAATTCTATTCATTACCCCTCCATTGCAGACAATTCTATTGATTACCCCTCCACTGCATACAATTCCATTCATTACCCCTCCACTGCAGACAATTCCATTCATTACCCCTCCACTGAAAACTCTATTCATTACTCCCCTCCACTGCGGACAACTCTATTCATTACCCCTCCACTGCGGACAACTCTATTCATTACCCCTCCACTGCGGACAACTCTATTCATTACCCCTCCACTGCGGACAACTCTATTCATTACCCCTCCGCTGCTGTCATTAAGCATCCTTCAAATAAAATCAAAGAAGCTGTTTCTTGAGAAGCGGATACCAAACAAGCAAATAAATAAACACGCTAAGGGTGTTATTAGGTAAGAAGATTTATTTTCATTGACGTGAGCGTGTGTACACACGATGCTTGCCGCTCCCACGGTGTTTGTGTGTGTGTGTTTGTGTGTGTGTTTGCGTGTGTGTGTGTGAGTTTGTTCATTCCACTCACCCTTCGTACAAAATTTTCGAGTGTTGCTGTACAGCACGCGCACAAAAACCTGAACTTGGTATTTATTTTCCCGTTTCCAGTTTCAGTGATACCAGTAATACCATCATAATTTTCATCCAAATTTTTTTATGATTGTATTACTGATTCGAATAAATACTCGGTTCGGGTTTTTGTGGGGCATACGGTGTAGCACACGCGCATACAAAACCTGTAACAAATTCATTTAGTAATTTACTAGTAGGCTGCTTTTCATAAATGATCGCTGTGTTAGCTATTTTTGCTATTGAGGCGGTGAGCCGCCAGGGGGCGTTGCAAAGAGTTTCGTTCATCTGCCCGAGTTCGACAGCAAGGAGACAAAAACACGAGCTCTGGGTTGGAGTGTGTATTTTGTACGTGTAAGAGTTACTTGCTTGTATACCAGGAGTTTCTACATCCCAAAAACGAAAAAAATAGAATAAAATAAAAATCGTTCTTTTTCAAAAAAAGTTGGTGCATGAAAAGTGTTTCAACACATTTGTTTTTAAGAATTTTTAATGTAAAGGTCCTTAATTGATAGGAAAACCATACGAGGTGTGCTAATAGCGGAATGGTATTTTAAAACTACTCACCACCTTTCCGATTGCGCCGTTTGATGAGCGTGATGACGTTATTTGTTTTGTTATTTAATTAAAATACTTCTATGTCAAGTATTTACAATATTAAAAGAGGTGGTAAAACCTTCACTCTGCTTGCACTGCAGAATCATCGAAAACTTGAAAGCAAATATAATTATAATATAAGTGCTCATTATTTTAAGTATACAAATGAAACAAATGCAAATCGGGGACTTGTTCCATAAGCAGTTTTATCAAGTAAAAGCATGGTTAGGATAATGAAAGAATCCTGAACTAAAAAAAAAAATTCTGCAGTATATTTTTCACACAACCAAAAAAAATAAGACAACACAACAACTGTATCTTTACTACCTAAAAGGGACGAGGACAAAGCAAGTTAGAGAAAACTGACCACCACCACGCCACACCATAACTTTTCCTTTCTAAAAGCCGCCAGTTTTTGATTTCATTATCGAAAACAAAACCAATTACTACATTATGTAAATGCTTATGACCCGTAACGCTCCATGTTTCATATCTTCGCACAAGGACAAGTTTTCGAGATATCCATTTAACAAAACAACGCTAGCCCACAGGCGTACCCTGCTGTCACTCCTGCGGTGCGCTGTGAGGTCGCTTGGTATTGTTGCCATGCAGTAAGTTATAGTTACAACGCGGCTAGTTATTGTTGCAATGTGACCAGTTATTGTTATTATGTAGCTATTTATTGTCACGGTGTGGCTAGATATTGTTACAACGCCGCTATTTATTGATACTAGTGCACACGCGCTGGTCGGCATTAGTCTGAAGAATTTCACCTCTTCTTTCTTGAGTTGAATTATCTCGTGCCACTCGATGTTGTCCAGCGTTATGCCGAAGAATTTCCTCGCTTCTTTCATGTGTTTATCTCTCTCTAGCTACTCGGTGTTGCTCTGCATTATTCCGTAGAATTTCCAAACGCCGGTCAGGGGTCAATTTAGCTCTAAGCTTCTCGTTGGCGAGCAGCATTGCTTCGTCTTGCCATTTCGCGTTGTTCGTCCAATCGTCTTCGGCGTTTTTCTTGCTGTCGAAGTCTTGCTACTTCTCCCTTGTGGCTGGAAGCATTGCTATTCTTGGTGGCCTCTTTTGCCGGAATTTTATTCTAAAATGTCGTCTATTATCTGTTCGAAGCTTTTCAATAAAATCATAATTTCGAAACAATAACTCAAGTTCCAAAATCTTTGGTCTGATACCAAGTGGTAGCCAGGTTACTGGTCGAACGAATTTAAAACATTTCTTTCTGCATTATCAATTGAAAATATCAAAGCGACATGATGAATTTCAGCAGAGAAAGCTCCATAGAAAATTTCTATTTGTAAAAATAAGCCGACGGTGTATTGTGGATACCATAATCAAGAGAGGGTCACACAGACAGACGGACGGACTGACGCGGCTCCTTTTATAATAGTGATAATGTGGCAAGTTATTGGTGTGATATGGCAAGTTATTTTTTAGTATGAATAGTACAATGTACAATGTGGGTAGCCATATTGATGCAATATGGATAGTTTAGGTGAGCACAATATGATGGTTATGGTACATCATGTCTACTTATCGTTACAATATGGTACGTTTCATTGTACTTCGACACAGCGTTATCATTATGAGTTTAACGAAAGACCTTTACTTTAGGCAAAATTACATATTATATTAAGTTTCAATGTCTTATATCCGGTTTACTCAGAAGATTTAGCGCTACAATGTTTTAATACTCTGACTTATTGTATTTCAGAGCACTGAAGATGGTTTTTTTGTAATTTAAACAATTTAAACAATTTAAACAATTTATTTACCACAGGTGATACAGAGGTAGAATTTTACTTAAGTCTAGTACAATGGTCAAATTTGAGTATAGCTACCTGTGGGCCCGAATAAGTTCAGCGACTTCTGGGGCATCCTACCATCACGTTATTCTAGGGTGTACAAAAAAGTTTAACCTAGTTCACTTAACCTAGTTTCGCATTAGACTGATCATTGAGATAATTAACTCGATATTTTATGCTGTATTTTACAATATAGGTCAAGTCGGCTATATTTAACAGTATGTTCGATAAAACGATTCAAGAGCAGAGAGAAGATTGGTTATGGTACACAAGGCAAGTTACATTATGACATTATCATTAGTTACATGTAGGAGGCAAGATTTCGACACGGTGATCTTACACGACTAGTATTCTGATAGGAAGTGAGACTCAAGATGTCTTTTGAATACTTTGTACGAATTATATTCACGGATCTCTGCAGGTATTGAGTTCCAAGTTTTGGTTCCAACGAAGAGAATACTGTGTTGCGACCTGGCCTTTGAATAATAAGGAAGCATGAATTTACTTCTATTTCGGGTTAAATGGTCGTGATGACCAGTTTGCGCAGTCAATAATTGTCTTAGGCTATTGTCGCCATCATTTCTTAATGTTTTGTAAATGAAATTACAGATGGAGATTTTTTAGAGATCCGAAAGTTTAAGTATTTGTAAATTTTTGAAAGAATCATTTGTGTGAGCATTATATTCTATGTTCTTTACCGCTCTGACAGCCCTTTTCTGCAGAGTAAAAATTTTGTTGGTTTTATTTTTATCAGTTCCGTGCCATGCTTCTATTCCGTATTGTAAGTATGGAGAAATGAGCGTTCGGTAGAGCATTTGTAAAGCTGTTTCAGGCAGAAAATTTTTAACTTTATTTAGGATTCCGATGGATTTTGATAATTTAGAACTAATATGAGTGATGTGCTCTTTGAAGGTCAGATGTTTATCTATTATGATGCCCAGAAACTTACATGAGTTGGTTTCTTCGATTTCACCGTCGCCAATTTTAATGCATGGGAGAGATACATCTTTCTTGTATGAGAAAGTAATATAATTTGTTTTATCGATGTTTAGGCTTATTTTATTAGCTTTGAGCCACGATGAAACCTTGTGAAGTTCAGTATTTATACTCTCCACAATCATAGCAGGATTTTGGTTCGGAAGGACCGCAGAAAGCGTACTGTCATCGGCAAAAAGTATGAATTTGAAGAATGATGTAGATTTTACAATATCATTGATAAAAATCAGAAACATGAGAGGCCCGAGAACAGATCCTTGTGGAACTCCATGGCTAATTGTCTGTGGGTCTGATTTTGCGTCGTCAATGACAACGTATTGCTTCCGATTTGTTAGGTATGATCTGAACCAATCATGGGCAATCCCTCGAATGCCATAACAGTGTAGTTTCGATAATAGTATTTTATGGTCCACACAATCAAATGCTTTTCGGAAGTCAAGAAATACAGAGAAGACAGGCTTTCCTTCATCTATATTAGAATAGAGGAATTGTAAATGATTTAATATAGCCTGTGTTGTTGATTTTTTAGAGCGAAAACCGTATTGTTTATCGTGAAGAAATGATTTTTGTTCAAAATAAGAGTACACTTTTTTATACACAATCTTTTCGAATACTTTGCTAATAATTGGTAGAATGGAGATAGGTCGATAATTGTTTACACAGGTTTTTTCACCACTTTTAAAGATAGGGGTTACTCTAGCAATTTTGAGGGAGTTCGGGAAAGTGCCTAGTAAGAGAGACTGGTTAATAATATTTGATATCAGTGGGGCTACAATGTCAGCAATAACTTTAAGTACTTTAGTCGGAAACGTTTGTGACCCACTCGATTTATTTTTCATGTTGTTTATGCACGTAATTACATCGGAGGAGTTTGTAGGCGTAAAGAAAAAGGAGTTGGGTTCTCGAATATGATCCATAAATTCCAGGTGATCAGTAGGTTCACTTGGAATACCATCAGCTATTGTTTTCTCTACGTTTACGAAGAAGTTGTTAAAGAGATTAGCAATTTCTTTCTTCTCATGATATTTTACATTATCTTGAACAACATATTCAATTTTCTTTTTATCGGCATTATTCGGTTTACAGCAGGAGTTAAGGAGATGCCAAGTCTTTTTAACGTCAGTTTTGAATTGAGTAAACTTGAGCGTAAAGTAGTTCTTTTTTGATGTTCTTATCTGGTTTGTTACATAGTTTCTAAATCGGTTATATGTTTCTCTAGATATTCGCCCTTCGCAAAGGAGGGCTAGGTACGCTTGACGTTTCTTTATATTCTGAAACGTTTGTTTTTATCATGATATTCTTAGCCACGTTGGCTTTCCTTTTTTATCCTAAGAGTAGAACAAAGTCTCATCTATTTTCTAATGGTTTTAATTAAGTTCGTTGCTTATGAATAACACGACGAACGCGGGTTACAAACAAGAAAAAATTATGTTCCTACGTTAATTTTTTGTCGTGTGAAAATAAGCCACATATTCCCATCGTAAGTAACAATTCACGCTCGAAAACTTATCAATAAAAAGGTACAAATACAAATTACTGTTCAATTAACAGATTGAGAAGGTCTCGAGCCAGCACAGTCATCTAGTTCCTAAATAATACCAAGTAAAACAGGTTACCTCTGAGGTATACCCAAGGATTTCCAGCCTGGAGTTGTGAGACGATATTCCTGGGCTGCGAGAAAAGGCCAGGTAAATGATAGGATATTGGCTACATGTTGGCATTTTTATTTCAGAGGCTGCTAGGCACGGTAGAGGAAACAAGGTAGGTTCAAACCAGTCTTTTTTTCGTTGACTGTGTGGGTTGATGACGTCAGGGCAACGAACCAATAGCAGCGCTCATATTGCATCTGGTAGCACTGCTACCCCAAATGTGGCTCCACTATTGGCTTAACGACATGGCATTTTGGTGACGTCATAAAGTTTGTTTTATATTAAGCCTTTCTATTGGCTAGCCGAACAAGAGGAAGTGTATTTTCCCCCACAGAAATGACCCTACCTTGTTTCCTCTACCATGGTGCGAGGTTCGAATGAAATTTCTTTAGGGGTTGCGGGGCGAAAAAAAAGGTTGGGAACCTCTTATCTAGTTTATCATATACATATCATATACACTTTCTTCATCTCTGACTGTTGTAAGCCCCACCGTAGGACCCCCATGAGGATTCGGGGTTATGAAACGTATTCTCAAGACCCTCATTCTCTTTATGTCTGTCTCTAATAAATCCCACTGCTGGACCCCCATGAGGGGTCGGCAATCTAGTCCAGCAAGACGTCCAGCGACGCGTTCCAGTACTGCCGCTCGTCCTGGAAGAGGCGGAGACGCAGCTGCTGGATAACATCTCCGCAGCTGCGCTGGATGGCGGCCACGCTGCTATAGTTCAAGAAATGCCTCCACCGGAAGGGAAGGTCTTTGGAAAACCTCATGGTTGATCCATCGTCCCCCTGGACCCCGAAAGCGTAGGTGTGCTGGCGGATCACACTCAGGAACTCGCCGGTGAAATCCTCGTGAAGGAATTCCAGGATTTTTTTCATGACGGAGACGGGCTTGAGTGCGAGGTCTTCGTAACGCACTTGCAGGTACCTGGACGGAGTTGGGGCTCGGTGAGTGTTTGTTGTGTGTTGCGGTGTGTTATTTGTGTGTTAAGTGTTGCGGTGTGTTAGTTCTGTGTTGTCTCTGTGTGTACTGATGCTGTGTGTTGTCTCTGTGTGTGTACTGTTGCTGTGTGTTGTCTCTGTGTGTACTCATGCTGCGAGTGTTATACATCTACACACTTGTGCTCTGCAAGTTCAGCAGTTACAGCATGACAACGCACATGCCCACCACAAGGGCAAGAAGGGTGAAAATCATTTATCATAAAGTTTTTGTTCGATTCAGCCTTCCGATTGCATGTTTTACTAAACATGTTTTATTGCTGTTTACAACATGATAATAAAGACAAAAATTCTGACTGTGGACAAGGGTCAGTAAAGTTCAGCTTTGAGTTAGCTACCATCAGTGTAAGTAAAAAACACACAAAGCAGTGTATGCCATGTGTGATATTGTGTGTATTTTTCTCAGTATTTTTTAATGTTAAATTCCTTACCTTTTACTAGCACATGTGATGGTCTATGTAGATATTACTTGGCACTAAACTGCAGAAAACAAAGATCGATTTGAAATTTCCCTTCCTGAAGTGTTGCTGAATGACTCAATCTCCGCAAAGCTGAAGGCAGAAAAGGCTAACGCGCACACATAGTTGTTCCTTCCGTTTTATATGTACTGTACAGAGCAAGAAATACACGTAAGTACTTCCAATGAAGGCAATTTTTGTTGTTGGCATTCCAATAAAAACTGTTTTGAACCCATAAAAATAAACAGAAACTTTAGTGTGTCTAATAACACATGCCAAAAATATTTTTTATACATTTTTATGACATTTAGCAGTTTTAAAAATCTGAAAAACATTTTCACATATGCGTTAAGTGGCCCATAGGCTATCAATTTAATTGTCAATATAGTTGACAATGATGAATATTGACAATTTAATTGATCGTCTGTGGGCTTGATTAACGACCGTCAATTAATTGACTTAGTGGGCTACAAAAAATCTCATCAATATATTGAGTCAATGATATTGAAAATTAAATTGATCGTCTATGGGCCGCTTTACGTGACTGAGAACACCTACATATGACAGATAGCACGCCGTACCTGTCTGGATACTTCGCTTCCATCAACCTCGCCACTTTCCAGTCCATGCGAGCGTTGACGCAAAATTTCTTTCGTACATTCTTCCAGCGAGCCGAAAGCTTGAGCTCCGCTGAAGGAATCATAGCCCGGGGGTCGCGCACAAGGTGAATTATTTTTATATTAAAAGTGGGGTGCGAATCGAGAAGTCTGAGCGCAAGACGAAGTCTCGCGGCCACTACCTTCACGAGATGGTTTCTGGACCTATGGCAAATGAAGGACAAAAATGAAGGCGAATTACAGGGGACTTCAATTCCGTGAGGCCCTCGGAAGCAGTAATCCCAGAGCGACCAACGTACCGGAGAAGGACTTTGGTTCAGGGTGCACCTCAACATTTGCTTGAGGATGTCGTGCACGACATCGTCGTCACCATCGTCTGGAAATTCACCTAGCGTCATCAAAAGTGGTTCCATAGTGAAGTGAGTTCCTGGAATTTTCGAGAGTACGTTTGAGATGAACGTAGAGCCCGACTTGGCTTGGGTGAACACGAAAATTGTCTTGTGGTCGTGAACAAAAGGTGTTTCGTTCTTCGGGGTGTATCTGTCCAGGCTGTAGTAAGCCGAGGAATCGGCTTCGTCGAAGCGCAGGATGGAGGTGGAAAAATTTCTGCAAAAGCGACAGAAAAAAAGACGAGTAACTCGAGACTTTACCTATAAAGCTTCTGTAGAATACGCGGCAAAAATACTTTAATCGCAAATCATCAATAAAAAGAAGCTGTGACAAAATGGGGCTGTCTAAGAGGATGATGAACTAATGCTCCATTTGTATAATTCTAAGGCGCGAAAACCCCTGAATAAATGAGATTCGGTGATGAGCTTCGTCACTAACTTTTAATTTTACAAATAACACTTTCTGTTGTGTGGTCTCGTTAAAAAATTACCAAAGCCCCGCAACCGAATTTTGAGTTGTCCTCATTCTTCGATATTTCCTTGAAAATGACACGGTACCGATGATTCACTGGCTGGCCACCCTGATCCACTTCCTTGAATAAAACTCACATAACTTACATTTTCTATTAACTATTGAACAAATTTATCAAGATCTACAGCATGTCAGGGGTTCCCAACCTGAGGTGCATATTCCAGGGGTTCGGGAAAAGTAATTAACAGTAGTGTAGTAGTAATAGTAGTCGCTATATGTTGGCATTTTTATTTCATGGGGTGAGAGGTTGGAATGGAATTTCTTTAAGGGGTGCGGGGTGAAAAAAAAAGTTAAGAACCCCTGATCTATGTCACCCTACACTCATTTTTTACAACGTGCTGAATTTGAAACTCACCTTACAAAAATCTTCTCAGTTCGAACATTTTCATGAATGTTGTGCCAGTGTTGAGTTAGACCAAGCATGTGGAGGCAGACGAGGGCCCCTGTGCCCGCTACCAGACAGCCACGGGCACCGCACAGCCACATAGACACAACCAAGCCTTTTTTGCTTTTTTATTGAAGTATTTTTTATTTGGGTTTTGGCTTTTATATTGAAATTCTGTTTGTTTAGGTACTTTTTTATTGAAATTCTTTTTGTTGAATTTCTTTTTTTATTGAAATTCTATTTGTTGAATTTCTTTTTTTATTGATACTCTTTTTGGTTGAAGTTTTTTTATTGAAATTCTTTTCGTTTGAAGTTTTTTTTATTGAATTTCTTTTTGTTAAAGTTCTTTTTCATTCAAATTCTTTCTGTTGAATTTCGTTTTTTATTGAAATTTTTTTTCGTTGAAGTTCTTTTTTTATTGAAGCTCTTTTTTTAAGTTCGCTTTTTTAATAAAATTTTTATTGTTGAATTTCTTTTTTTATTGAATGTATTGGTTGCGTGTTTACTTGGAGGCTATGGGCTCAGAAATAAGAAGGAAAACAGGATAACAATAAACAAAACTGGCTCAAAATATCAGATCCAAGGCTCTTTTTTCCTTGGCCGAATGTAATGGTGGTGTGTTTACTGGGAGGTTATGAGTTCACGAATAATAAGACAAACTGGTTCATAGTCATAAAAGTTTTCAGAATGACGTATTGGATATTTTTTGTATGACTTCCGATTTCCTAGGAATATCCCTTGTAATTCGCAATCATATATGATGCGTTTATTTAGCATTCTAATTTGAACGCTAAATTTTCTCCGATGCCGCTGGCTCTTGAAAATAATCAGAAACTGCAGCGTGTCTACTGACATATGCCGAAAATAAGCTTATAACTTATATCCATGACATATGATCCTGGGAATATCAATCAATTGAAATTTGAATGAAGATATCCACGAGACCTTCTCTGCATAAAAAAATAAGAAATAAAAAAAATATATCATTCCTTTCAATGACATATGATCCTGGGAATATCAACCAAGTAAAATTTGATTGAAGATTTCTATGAGACTTTCTCTGCCTGAAAAAAATCATAATTCATTTCGATGACATATGATCCTGGGGATATTAATCACTCATTTAAAATCTAAAGTTTTTTTTGAGACCTTCTCTGCCTAAATTTACTCGGTTTCAACATCACGGAAAAGCTCGGCTGAGACTTTGAACAGAAAGCTCAGAGACGCCACAGTCTGTTTGCCAGCACAAGTCAGCCGAAAATTACATCCAGACTCCAATCCCGCTAGCGAGATGATCGAATTAAAACATGAAATTTGCTGGTAAATGAGAATATCGTCTTCAGAAGATTATCCGGCAATTTTGATCATTATTATGAAACAGGCAAATGAGAATATGTTAGTCCGAAGATTATCCGGCAATTTTGATCATTATTATGAAAGATATTCTAATCTTTGCGACATTTCTGCTCGCAGCCTCAATATAACACGGAAAATAAGTTAGCAACTGGCGTTAGCAAGAGATTGAGTTAGAGAGGATTTAGAGGAGCACGGATTGAAGAACTGAGCAAATCACCGTTTTAATATTGTGATTACAATACTTAAGTAGATGAAAATAATATAGTCACTTGTTAAAATCGCTCACGTACGAGTACCGGCTTTATTTTGCTCGGGAAAAGGTACTAATGGATCTCGATAAATTATTAAAAATATGTTTAAACATAAGCAATCTATATTTATTCCTTTTTGATAAAACAACACCTAGGTGCAAATGTACGTCCCAGTTTATGTGGCACACGTCGACCTGTCACTTGATCATCATCACCGTAACACTTAATGTCTTCAAAAACATGTAACAGCATATAATGTTATTTACGTATAACACCAAAATGTCTTCAAAAACATGTTCCAAGAATGTCAAACTAATGGGAAAACACGTAGCTATTTTTACAAGCTATCAACAATGTAGTAGGATTATGTTATTATCGCAGTTACTAACTTATTTTCTGTAATAATAGGATACAGAAAATAAACAGAAGAACCAAAGTGCATATATACATTTTAATTAAAAGCAAACGTTTCGGAATACATAAATTCCATCTTCAGTGCAGTAATGCTGAAACAAAGTAAAATACAGTACATGAGAATATGTTCGCAAACTGTAAAAATGAAAAGTAATTCACATATTAAGAAACTAAACTACCTAACCCAATACTAAAATTCATCAGAAAATAAGCAAGCCAAAAAATAACGTATATTTACAAATTCAAAAAATAAGATACCTAAACAAACCCAATTATTCAAAAGCCATTCATTCACACGCTCATATCCCGGATTCATTCACACACTAAGTACATGCAACCTCATGCTAGTAAGTAGGGACAATGTTTAGTTTAGTGGCACTGTTATCTTTATTCAATTGAGGTCTATGAGAAAATATATAAAGTGATTCTAAGATTCGAAGATCTTGTTCATTATTAGTTTTACAAAGCGTTGAAAAGTTACTGGTTTTGAATGAATGATCTGAATTTTCACAGTGCTCCCTGATGGAGGATTGCGATGGTGAAGCTAATGGTCGGCCTGTTCTATGAGAAATACCTGCATGTTGGCTGTGTCTGATGAATTGTTGGACAGTAGTACTCCCAACATAAGATTGCATGCAGCAATCACACTTATACATGTAAACACATCCACTCCACAGACACTCCTCCAAACATTCCTTCCTATTAAAAAACGATACAATTTTGAAATTGTTTCTATAAAAGATTCGCACGTCCACAGACACAAAAAAATTCCGGACCAGAGCTAACAATTCCTTCCTGAGATTGGCGTCCAAATAACCTAAGAATGGTATTTCGATATACGACGTCTGCTTTGCTGCACTTTGGACAACCGGTGACGGACAAAATTTCCTATCTAAAAATTTTCTTACTACGTTGTCGATCAAGAATTTAGGATATTTGTTCATGGTTAAAATTCGATAGATTTGCTGAATTTCACGATGGAACAGTTCATATGAACTGGAGATTTTAAATGCTCGATGCAATAAAGTTGTAATGCATGATTTGATGTATCCTTCATAAATGCAGCTAAAGAAATTAGTTCCGAGTCCAGTAAAAGTAGGTTTTCTGTAAACTGACGTGATTGCTTGCGCGTGTGACTTTTTTATTGAAACATCTAAAAATGCAAGTTGATCATCTTTTTCAGGTTCCATCGTGAATTTCACATTAGAATGGCAACAATTGATGTGCTGGAAAAATCTATTCGCATCATCTTCTGAGCGGAACAATGCAAATGTGTCGTCTAAATATCTTCGATAAAACTGAGGTTTGAATTTGATTGGGCACTGGTCAACAACCTGTTTTTCTAAATGATCTAAAAAAATATTAGCTACAAGGGGTGATAGGTTCGCCCCCATTGACAAACCATCAAGTTGTTTGTACGTAGTACCGTTAAACACAAAATGTGAATCTTTAAGCGCAACCTCGAGTAATCGTTTAAACTGCGTCCTGTTGTAATTCATAATCTTACCATTTTCTTGAAAAACCCGATCTAATAGCACATCAATAGCTTCATTCAAGGGTATGTTGGTATACATAGATTCCACATCAAAGCTACACATGAAAAACTTGTCAATATTTTCTACATTAGAAATCTGGTTAACAAATTCAAATGAGTTCTCTACTGAATACTTACAGCCACAATACGGTTTTAAAATAGGTACCAAATTTGAACAAAGTTTGGACAAATGCGTATTACATGTAGATAAAATAGGTCTCAATAGGTCATAGACCTCAATTGAATAAAGATAACAGTGCCACAAAACTAAACATTGTCCCTACTTACTAGCATGAGGTTGCATGTACTTAGTGTGTGAATGAATCCGGGATATGAGCGTGTGAATGAATGGCTTTTGAATAATTGGGTTTGTTTAGGTATCTTATTTTTTGAATTTGTAAATATACGTTATTTTTAGGCTTGCTTATTTTCTGATGAATTTTAGTATTGGGTTAGGTAGTTTAGTTTCTTAATATGTGAATTACTTTTCATTTTTACAGTTTGCGAACATATTCTCATGTACTGTATTTTACTTTGTTTCAGCATTACTGCACTGAAGATGGAATTTATGTATTCCGTAACGCTTGCTTTTAATTAAAATGTATATATGCACTTTGGTTCTTCTGTTTATTTTACGCATAAGATTCCCTAAGAATCGTCCAATAAGTAATATAATAGGATACAGTTATCATAGTATCGAAAATAAGATATAATATATACTATTTCTTAATACTGAAATATATATATGTGAATAATATGTATTTCATTTCTTCAAAGTTTTCTACACACTGCAGTCATAGTAGCTCATGACACACACACACACACACACACACACACACACAAACACACACACCCACCCCGGGAAATAAATGTTAGAACCGTATTGGACTTAAACTTCTCTTTCAACAGTTTTTCGAACTGGAACTTTAGAGGAATATGCTATAAGGTTTATGCTATGCTGGAACTTTAGAGAGAAATGCTTTAACACTTTAACTGCGGCACGAAAAACTGAAGTTTAATATTCAACTGAAACTTAAAGTAAATTGAACTAAACAGTGTTGAAAATAGCAAACATAAACTGGGTCGGACCTTCATTTAGTTTTCATCAAGTATTTATGTAAACTGAGTTTGTGACTGCTGGTCAATCAGCAGCATTAAGAAAATTCGCTCCGTGGGCCACCGGTGGCTCACGTCGCAGTCAAAGTGTCAATCCCGAACAGTAGACCTTTCGCAATGCAATATTTACACATATATGCGCGCAGGTCATTTACATGAATACATATTTCGTCAAAGTGTTCAGGTTTGCGCAGGACGGCAGGCAGAACTGCACGTTTACGTCGGTCGACGTAGCAACTGCGCAGGCCACTGCGGCTGTTTCAAATTTAAAACGAGTTTTCCTGGAGTGCATCAGACGGAAACAACATGATCAAAATCCATGTAAGTCGCTATCAAATTGCGCACACTTGCACGCACATGCATTACCTGCCTCTGAAGTTCTCGACGCACACATTCTCACACAGCAGTACACGCACATGTGTATGCGTGTGTATGGTGTATGCGCGTGTGTGTGTGTATGTGCGCATGCGTGTGTATGTGCGCGTGCGTATGTGTGCATGTGTGTGTGTGCGTGCGTACACGGCCCTGAACACACACTTCACACACACAACTACACATGAGCACACACACGGTGTGTAGTGGAATGCAACGCACCATATGTGTTCTGTATTAATCAACAAAGCAGGTTAAATCAATATATATACCTGAACACGTCAGCGGTTTGCTGCAGTCGCAACCTTATCAGAAACTTGAAAACGAAGAAAATTAATCTTCTTTGCTGAGAAAACGTTTTGCTCCATCATCAGTTCAAAATACCATAAGTCGGAACAAGGTAGAATTAACTTCTAAAATTTCGCAGGATAGAAAGTTGTAATTTTTCTGGAAGAGAGCACCGTTAGCGTCAACCGTGGGATGTTATGAAACGATGCTTACAAGGAAGTTTTATTCCAATCAAGCCCGATACACATCATCTTGCACATTGGTTTTTCAAATGCTTCATAACTAACACCAGGACGCCATGACGGTTACTCCCGGTCAAGCCGGTACCCATTTCCGACACCTGGGTAGAGTGGGGAATTGAGGCTGAGTTCTCCCTTTCCCCAATGGGGAGAAACGCCGTTCGGCACTGCCAGGATTCGAACTGCCGACATCTTCCCGGGAAGGAAGGGCGCGCTCTTAACCACTCGGCTACGGTGACCAGGGTTGCCTTAGTGCTGATATTTGGTGTTAAGGTTGGTTTTGGTGTTGATTTTAGCATACGTATTGGTTTTGGTGTTAGTGTTGCCAGAGTTGACGTTGGTGTGGCCAGAGTTAAAGTTGTTGTTGCCAGAGTTGACGTAGGTGTTGCCAGAGTTGACGTTGGTGTTGCCAGAGTTGACTTTGGTGTTTCCAGAGTTGACGTAGGTGTTACCAGAGTTGACGTTGGTGTTGCCAGAGTTGACGTTGGTGTTGCCAGAGTTGACTTTGGTGTTTCCAGAGTTAACGTAGGTGTTGCCAGATCGTGGAGCGGTTTGGCCCCGTGAGTCCAGTCACAAATAGACAGCTCTGCGAAACTTGATTTTTCAGCGTAACTGAGGCTGACAAATATATACATTGCATTTCAGTTTACACGATGGCTTAAGAACACAAGCAGATCAGCCTGCAACAAAAAGAAACTAAACGATTATCACTAATTCTGGTGAACTTCACCGAAATTGATTAGCAGAAAAAAGTATTAGCACAACAAAAGTACACATTAGCACTAAAATAGGTCAGTATTAAGTAGCGACTGTATATCCGGGCTGTAAAGCCGGACCGCACCGCTAGACTACACTACAAAGAAAGAAAGAAAGAAAGAAAAACAAAGAAAAACCATTTGTTTCCAATAAAGTTAATACGTGAAGTGTATAACATTGGGTTTCAACATATCTCAACATTAAGATCCTTAGTTGCCATTCCCACATGGGTATAGTAACACCCATGTCAAATGCTTTAATATACGATTGAGGGAAAAGCTAAAAAAAATGCGTTCAAATATCTTAACATTCAACAAGACTGATTATTATCACAGCACCATCATCAAGTGGCAACAGCAGCATCTTCCCTCTGGTGAAGTATCACCACACCACACCACCCCCACACCACCACACCACCACTTCCGGTAGTCCGTAGTCTGCTCTGCCACCTGTCCTGGCCTTGCTAGCGTGGGAACTGGGTTAACTTAACCCAACTGGGTACAGCTGAACCCAGCTGGGTACAACTGAACCCAACTGAATACCACTGAACCCAACTGAGTACAAGTGGGTTAACTTAACCCAACTAGGTACAACTGAACCCAACTGGGTACAACGGAGCAGTGCTACTAGTTGCGATACTAGTGGTTACTACTCAGATCCCTACTATTAGCCACAACTAGCAAGACCAGCAACCAACCTGCTTATTCCGCCTGAGAAAAAGTGTAGTCTCGGCAATGGGCAAGTTGCGGTCACATGGTGACCGTCAGATGAGTTATGAATGAATCTCTTCCTGAAAGACTGTCTTATTTCAACACAACCCTGCTGCTCTACCCTTTTGCTCTACCCTGGTGTCCAGTAGCACAGCCAGGGGGGGGGGGGCACACAGGGGCCATGACCCCCCCCCCAAATGTTGAGCTGGGGGCCAGTTACAGTCACCGCTTTAAGTAAAAGGGTAAAAAAGGCTGCTACAATTAATGTCTTGCCCACCCTCAAAATTATTTGTCGTAGATTATTTTTATTTTTTAAATCATTTTTCGGCTGGCTGCGCCTACCCAAACGCCCAAAAAATTGCCCATTAACACGTTCACCTCATTTCCGCGGTTGTTAACGGTTGGTTTGGTTAGGTGGTTAGTCGTAAAATAGATAAATCGATTTTAATTAATACCTGAATACATTTTTATTCTTCCTGAGAAATATGAAAAATACAATTGCACGAGACATATCATCTTATCTGATAACAGCTATTTTTTCTAAAAAAAGGTCGCGAAACAGATAAAATGTCATTCATTTATACCGGTACGTGAATGAGCAACTTACAGACTCGTACACATGTGGCCCTAAACGCGGGGAACGCGTTAAACCATTGCTAGTTTCAAGGCACCTTATAGTTGGTAAGTCACTTATTACTGGAACTAGTGATGGTAATTGCTTAACACTCTATTTAAGCCGAGAACTGTTGAGATTAATAGACGGAGACTAGCAATAGTCCAGACTGATACATCACTTAATACTGGACCTAGTGATAGTAAGTGCTTTAACACTCTATTTAAGTCGAGAACTGTTGATATTTAGTAATAGAAGGAGACTAGCATTAGTCCAGACCGGAGCGATAGCTTGCAAGCTCCTCTGGCAGGCGCACAGCACGACAGCTTCCTGCTAAATGGACGGCTTGCCGGCCTCTCATTAATGCAGTGAGCTCATTAAAGTCCCGCTCATTATAGACCCATTCTAATTAAGCCGTCCTACTCCCTCTCCAATTCCCCTCTCAGGCCTCTCTACGATTGTACAGCACGGTAGAAGCAACAAGGTAGCGTCAAACGACTCTTTGTTTCGTCGACCGTGTGGCAATACTGACGTCATGGCAACGCACCAATAGCAGCACTCATATTGTATCTGGCAACACTGCAGCCCCAAATCTGCAACCGCTATTGGCCTAACGACATGTCGCAATGGTGACGTCACAAAGTTTGTTTGAAATAAAGCCGTTCTATTGGCCAGCCGAACAAGAGGAGGTGTATTTTCCCCCACAAAAATGACCCTGCCTGGTTTCCTCTACCGTGGCCCGTATAGGCCCTCCATTAGCGCCTCTGACGTACACACACACACGCACGTTGTGTCAGCTTTGCGTGTTCACAGCCGTGATGCACGGCCAGCATATTGGACCCTCCTTCAAGGGATGCTTAATTCCAATCAAGCCTCATACATATCTTCTTGTCAAAGGAAAGAATGTTTTTTATTTTAATTAAGCTTTGTAGAAATCATCTTGTCAAGAGAAAGGATGTTTTATGTTAATTTAACATGATACATATCATGTTGTCAAAAGAAAGGATGTTTTATGATGATTAAACATGGTACTCATCATCTTGTACAATGGTTTTTCAAATGCCTCATTACTAACACCAGGACGCAATGACGCGGAATGAAACATTTAAGGGAAAATTCCAGTTGTTTCGATGCTGCAGGAAGTTTTACCGGTCATGTTACAACAAGAAATTCAATTGCAACATTTATAACATTGTTGTCTCATTTTCACTAGTAACATCATAGCGAAATGTTAAGTGGTAATACTGTAACTAGAGTTCTAAACATCAGTATCACACTGCAACGAGGGCTTCAGTTGTAATGTTGCAGCTAGCGATTTACTCGTACAACATTGTAGCACGGGTTTCAACAGTATCATTATGGAGCTGGACACGACTGTGATGTTGGAACGAAAGTTTCAGTTACAAAGTTGGCTTTTTTTCAGACAAGTTCCGCCACCAATGCAACTCATAAGTTCACAGACTTGTAACTTTCGAAGTAATGCACCTATTGACTTCAAATTACTATTAAACGAAAGATTAAAAGATTCTTTCGTATGAGAGTAATTTTAAGTCGATAGGTGCGTTATTTCGAAAGTTACAAGTGGGTGAACTTGTGTGTTGCATTAGTGGTGGGGCTTGTCTGTAAATGTTTCCAAAGTTGTTGCAGAGTAATTTTATTCATGCTCGAGCTACCATCAGAACAATGATGAGAATGGGATTTGCTTACAAAAATCGGATAAAAAAAAGTTCGAATATCCTCTTGCATAATGCAAAGTCTCGTACAATTTTGAACAATTTAAACAATTTATATGCCACACGTGTACGCCTACGCCTCCCTCGACCGACAGCTGGCTGTATCAATCATCTACAAAATCATTTTCAAAATCATAGTTTTCAATATGGCGACTGGAATGATGATTGCAATATCATAAGGATCATGCAGGTTACCAAAGTTTCTGATGCATGCAACATCAACACATTCAGGCGCGTCATCACGCAACTTTGACTGCAACGTGAGCCACCGGTGGTACACGGAGGCATTTTTCATAATGCTGCTGACTGACCAGTAGCCACAAACTCAATTTTCATACATACTTAATCAAAATTAAATATGGCACCATCCGGTCAATGTTTGCTATTTTCAGGATTGCATACTACAGGCGACTAATTTTAAGTTCCAGAAATTCAGTTTTACAGAAATCCAGAAATCCAGAACTTCAGTTTTATCTCCCACAGTCTAAGTGTTAGCAGTCTCCCCTCGAAGCGAATTTTGTTCGAGTAATTTTCTACCCCGCTGCGGGGCTGAAGCAAATCCTGGTTGGAATGAGCCCCGACAGAAAACTATTTGAGGAGAGACTACTTTCTGCTGCACACACTGCCACAAAAACGTTCAGCTGACTGTTTAATTGAAAAAATTGAGGCCCAAAATGATTAACGTATCAATTATTTATGCAAGCTTTAAATTGTATTCTCAAATTTAAATATTGTTACTTAAAATGATGATAGTTTGGATGATGACCGAATCAATCATTTAAGAGAACTTTAAATGGTGTTCTCAAATTGAAAATTCTTAAATAAAATTGTAGTGGTATCGGTCATTCAAAGACACTTTGAATAATAGTTTAATACCGTGTTTCTACCATGACAGCAGCAGATGGAAGCCTACATTTTTCAATTTCATACTGTCTCTAAATTCTGCTATACATGTTGTTGTGTAATTCGGTGCACATATTCTAACCTTACACAGAAAAACGCAAACTAAAAAGATTTTCATGAGTGACATAAACATCAAAGCTCCATCGTTTTCTAGAAATGACAGCCTGAAATAATTTTAGATTCCCGTAGGAATAGGCCTACCATGCAACCAACGAGTAAAATCTTACTTCTTGGGCAGGCTGTTGGCGCGCGTTTTAGCCTATTCCTACAGGAATCTAAAATCATTTCAGGTCATCATTTCTCTAAAACGAAGGAGTTTCAACGCTATTGTCACCCTTTAAAATCGTTTTAGTTTGCGTTTTTCTGTATGTGGTTAAAATATGTGCATCGAATTACACACCACCCGGTATAATTTCTTGCAACCCTTTGCACAGTTACTAATTCAAGGGTCAGTGTCAGCTCTTGTGTCTAGCGCGCGCTGACGTGCCAGCAGGCTGACGCTATAGCGTAAGAATTGAACACTAGACCCTTTCACTCTACACTCTAGACCTCACATGTGCACAAGGGCTTGCGCTAACGAACTTTGACGAGTCAGCTTTCTAACTCAGCTTCTTCTCAGCCTGGACGGAAAACAACGGAATGAGAGTCTGAAATGTTTACAAAGAGTAATGAAATATATTTTTGTCATTCATTAAAGACGCACTCCCAGGTAATTGGAAACAAAAGTTGCCGTATCGAAGCATGGTAACCATGGGAAATGAAAATATTTTAGATTGTGAAAGCCTATTTTTATTTCATCATTATATTCATATATGCGAATATTCATTATAGAAGCCTATTTAGTGGTGAACTTCTCATACTAATACTAACGACGTGAGTGTGCTGCTATTGAAAGAGCTCATCTCTTTCCGGTCTAAATTGTTTTTTATTTTTTTTTATTAAATTTTTCGTATTGTATCAGCGTTCTAACTCGCACACTCGGTCACAAGACCAATACCTTTACTCAGTAACTCAAATTGACGTCGAGTCCTTCACGTGTGTTTTGTAAACGTAATCGGGTAACAGTTTCAATAGCGCAGTTCCATAGCACAAGGTCATCAATTTCCTTAATAAAAAGTTTGCTACAAAACGCTAAAATTATCTTCCGAAATTACCTACATCAGGGCTGTTTAAAAATATGTTTCTCGGAATGCTAGAGAAATATCTTTTCATTTCTCTCACAAGATAATTCTGCAGTTATCTGAAAGTGCCAGGATATACTCTCATATTATAATGAAGCTGAAAAAGTCATGCTTAATTATCCTAGCAATGACGATTTTCTATTCCTTTCGTTAAAACAGTGCCTGATAACAAGCCCTCTCACTTTCAGCAAAATATCAAATTATACAACGAAAAATTCAAAATTCTGATATATTATCATTTAAATGTGAAATTGTAGACGATTTCATCTCACAAAACCTCGTTCAGACAGGCATGCAAAACGGCACTGTAGCGGCGCTGTAGCGGTGCTGTAGCGGTGCTGTAGCGGCGCTGTAGCTGCGCTGTAGCGGCGCTGTAGCGGCGCTGTAGCAGCGCTGTAGCGGTGCTGTAGCGGCGCTGTAGCGGCGCTGTAGCGGTGCTGTAGCGGCGCTGTAGCGGCGCTGTAGCGGTGCTGTAGCGGCGCTGTAGCGGTGCTGTAGCGGTGCTGTAGCAGCGCTGTAGCGGCGCTGTAGCGGTGCTGTAGCGGTGCTGTAGCGGTGCTGTAGCGGTGCTGTAGCGGTGCTGTAGCGGTGCTGTAGCGGTGCTGTAGCGGCGCTGTAGCGGTGCTGTAGCAGCGCTGTAGCGGCGCTGTAGCGGTGCTGTAGCGGTGCTTTAGCGGTGCTGTAGCGGTGCTGTAGCGGTGCTGTAGCGGTGCTGTAGCGGCGCTGTAGCGGTGCTGTAGCGGTGCTGTAGCAGCGCTGTAGCTGTGCTGTAGCGGTGCTGTAGCGGTGCTGTAGCGGTGCTGTAGCGGTGCTGTAGCGGTGCTGTAGCGGTGCTGTAGCGGTGCTGTAGCGGTGCTGTAGCGGTGCTGTAGCGGTGCTGTAGCGGTGCTGTAGCGGTGCTGTAGCGGTGCTGTAGCGGTGCTGTAGCGGTGCTGTAGCAGCGCTGTAGCGGCGCTGTAGCGGCGCTGTAGCGGTGCTGTAGCGGTGCTGTAGCGTTGCTGTAGCGGTGCTGTAGCGGTGCTGTAGCGGTGCTGTAGCGGTGCTGTAGCGGTGCTGTAGCGGCGCTGTAGCGGCGCTGTAGCGGTGCTGTAGCGGTGCTGTAGCGGTGCTGTAGCGGCGCTGTAGCGGCGCTGTAGCGGTGCTGTAGTGGTGCTGTAGCGGTGCTGTAGCGGTGCTGTAGCGGTGCTGTAGCGGTGCTGTAGCGGTGCTGTAGCAGCGCTGTAGCGGCGCTGTAGCGGCGCTGTAGCGGTGCTGTAGCGGTGCTGTAGCGGCGCTGTAGCGGTGCTGTAGCGGTGCTGTAGCGGTGCTGTAGCTGTGCTGCAGCTGTGCTGTAGCGGTGCTGTAGCGGTGCTGTAGCGGCGCTGTAGCGGCGCTGTAGCGGTGCTGTAGCGGTGCTGTAGCGGCGCTGTAGCGGCACCAAGCCCCGCTATCACCGCAGATCAGCTGGCAGCAGCCCCCCCAATTCCATCTGGGCCGATAAGGCATGCAAGAAACTCGGCCTTCATAGCCAAGAAGATTTTGTGCCCTGCGCTGCAGCGAGCTATTGCCAAAGTTTGGGTGTAATTCTCGGGCCAATCTGATGTTCTGAGGCAGAGTGGGCTGGGTGTGCCAGCACCAAAGAGGGCTGGGTGTGCCAGCACCAGAGTGGGCCGGGTGGACCAGCACCAGAGTGGGCTGGGTGTAACAGCACCAAAGTGGGTTGGGTGTGCCAGCACCAAAGTGGGCTGGGTGTGCCAGCACCAGAGTGGGCTGGGTGGACCAGCACCAGAGTGGGCTGGGTGTAACAGCACCAAAGTGGGTTGGGTTTGCCAGCACCAAAGTGGGCTGGGTGTGCCAGCACGAAAGTGAGCTGGGTGTGCCAGCAGCAGAGTGGGCTGAGTGTGCCAGCACCAGTGTGGGCTGAGTGTGCCAGCACCAGAGTGGGCTGGGTGTGCCAGCAAAGAGCAAAGTGTGGTGGGCTTAGAGTTACAGTGAAGCCAAAACTAAAATCTTCTTTTGGTTGACGAAGCAGTTCGTAGACTGTCACAACTTCCTCCAATTCTACGCTTGTGTGTCGCACTGTGCTGCATATCACACGTGCGTCCAACGGTGTAGCTGACCATTGTGTGTGTTTTGTATATATTGCGCTACAGTATGCGATATATGGTGCGTCATGCGCCACAACGGGCTGCTGTGTGTGCTATTTGCTAACTATACAAGTGCGTCATGGGTTTCCCATTAGAGGGTTTTGTCTAATTCATTAGTGGGCTCACTCATATTAGTGGGTTTCTTTTAATTCATTAGTGGTTTGCGTCTAATTAGTGAGTGGGCTCACTCACAATAATACATTTCGTTTAATTCATTAGTTGGGACACTCACATTAGTGGGTTTCGTTTAATTAGTGAGTGAGCCCGCTACCCGTACAATGTATCAGTGTCGGCGCGTTCAGCGAGAATATTTACAATGACCAGCTCTGAGGAGAGAATGTTAGCTCTAGAACAGGGATTCCCGACCTTTTTCTTCAATTGACACCCCTAATGAAATTGCATTCGAATCTCGCAACCTCTGGAATCAAAATACAAACATATAGCTATTAATATGTCATTTACCTGGACTTTTCTAGCATCAATTAGAATATCGTCTGGCACCTAGGCTGGAAACCCCTGCTATAGAAGCTGAAATGCTTGTATTTGCGATCTGTGGAGCAGATAAAATATCGCTAAATAAGATGCACATATTACAACCGTGTGTAGGAAGTGTATTTACTGCTAAGAAGTTGCGTCAGCCGAAATTCAAATTAGAGAAAGGTACAACTGTAGAGCCAGAAATAAAGCTGTTTTGACACGGGTAGACCAACATATTAAGCTGTCAAACATATCACGGCGATCTTATTCGTTGTTAATACTTTGAACTTTTGTTTGTCCCATTTTAAATAATCCATGTGGTTGGGGTGCTCAATGCTATCTCTAACATCAATCACAAACGTTAAAGGCTTCAACTCCTCATGATGTTTACCGCACATTATGCTGGCAAATTTCGACTATTATGCATGCTAATAGGAAGCAAGTGAAAACTTCGTGTTGCGATATTGTGTTGAGTGTTTAAGTCCTCCAACGGGCCGATGCATGCCGGATACCAGCGTTACATAATGATATCAACGCGATATTTGCATTTCTGAAACGTCTGGCAGAAGTAAAGGCTCACAATAACAGTTCCATTAGAGTTCAATCGATGCCTTGGCATCACGAGCAACATCTCTTTGCATCGTTATCGCGTTCAAATCGACATGCCGGGTCGCATTCGGATCCTTTATTAGAAAAGCTTTCTATTTATTGCGATGCCGACGCCATCAAGCGAAGCAGCACAAGACAATCGATAGTTTACTGCTCAATTTCCTGCTTCAAATACGACCTCTCCTTCGCGTCGCTGAGCCCCGGTCTGTTCATTCGAGTTGCGTCGCAGTGCAACACTCGGTGACTTGTGCAACACGCTCTTAACTACGCAACACGTACTGGTTTGTGTAGCTTGAAGATACGATACATTTCACACAAAAAATACACTTTGAGATCTTCTGTATAACACCCAATTATGCACTGATGCATCCGTACGAGTGAGATAATTAAATCCTGGTTTCATTCTCTGTAGAGTTATTTCCATTGGTCACTTTCCAGTATACTTAAATGTATGCTTGGTTTTCCGTAGTGTTTTATGACCTGTGGTCACAGAGATAGTTAAATTATGGTTTTATTTTCCGTAGAGTTTTTGAAATTGGTTGAAACATATATACTTAAATACTGGTTTCGTTTTTAGAAGATTAATTTTCACCAGCACAATCTTGCCCGGTCGGAAATTAAATGGCACTTCAACCCTTATTAAATTAACCGTTGACTAATTCTTTATTTCATTGTGTTAATTTGGCAAACATTTATGTATGTCCGATATTTTCCATTCAGTCCGTTCAGAAAATGACAGCTTTGTCCTCAGCTGAGGGGAGATTTCTACCTAGTGAGTGCATCTCTTTTTCGAATCACCGATCGAATTATAGAACTGCTGTACCTAAACCCTGTTTTTTTATTTGCATAAATAATGATATTTGTTACGGTCAAACTTGCCGATATTCTTCCGGCATATCGGAATATCAATGCTTTGAAATGTATTTTTTATTATTTTTAAAACAGTGCACAAATTTACCGAAATAAATAATTTTCTTAATATGAAGTTTACTGCATAAACTGAAAATATCTCCCAAAGTTACACACATCATTCTGGATCTTTGCTCATCATATGTATACCTGCAAGAGCACTGCTTCTCAGTTCTCTAGCTGCGAGGGTTCTCGACTTTAATGGACTTGGTTCCCCTTCCTTTGCTTTATTTTTTGTGCACTGACACAGGTCTGTTTCTCGTTGCTTAGTCCCTCTGTTTGTTTTATCATCCCTTGCCACTCCCCATGCCCCTCTCACCGTACCCCTCTCACCATGCCCCTCTCACCATACCCCTCTCACCATGCCCCTCTCACCATGCCCCTCTCATCATGCCCCTCCCACCATGTCCCTCTCACCATACTCCTCTCACCATACCCCTCTCACCATGCCCCTCTCACCATGCCCCTCTCACCATGCCCCTCCCACCATGTCCCTCTCACCATGCCCCTCTCGCCATGCCCCTCCCACCATGTCCCTCTCACCATGCCCCTCTCACCATGCCCCTCTCACCATACTCCTCTCACCATACCCCTCTCACCATGCCCCTCTCACCATGCCCCTCTCATCATGCCCCTCCCACCATGTCCCTCTCACCATACTCCTCTCACCATACCCCTCTCACCATGCCCCTCTCACCATGCCCCTCTCACCATGCCCCTCTCACCATGCCCCTCTCACCATACTCCTCTCACCATACCCCTCTCACCATGCCCCTCCCACCATGCCCCTCTCACCATGCCCCTCCCACCATGTCCCTCTCACCATGCCCCTCTCACCATGCACCTCTCACCATGTCCCTCTCACCATGCCCCTCTCACCATGCCCCTCCCACCATGTCCCTCTCACCATGCCCCTCTCGCCATGCCCCTCCCACCATGTCCCTCTCACCATGCCCCTCTCACCATGCCCCTCTCACCATACTCCTCTCACCATACCCCTCTCACCATGCCCCTCTCACCATGCCCCTCTCACCATGCTCCTCCCACCATGTCCCTCTCACCATGCCCCTCTCACCATGCACCTCTCACCATGTCCCTCTCACCATGCCCCTCCCACCATGTCCCTCTCACCATGCCCCTCCCACCATGTCCCTCTCACCATGCCCCTCCCACCGTGCCCCTCTCACCATGCCCCTCTCACCATGCCCCTCCCACCATGTCCCACTCCCCATGCCCCTCTCACCATGCACCTCTCACCATACTCCTCTCACCATACCCCTCTCACCATGCCCCTCTCACCATGCCCCTCTCACCATGCCCCTCCCACCATGTCCCACTCCCCATGCCCCTCTCACCATGCACCTCTCACCATACTCCTCTCACCATACCCCTCTCACCATGCCCCTCTCACCATGCCCCTCTCACCATGCCCCTCCAACCATGTCCCTCTCACCATGCCCCTCCCACCATGTCCCTCTCACCATGCCCCTCCCACCGTGCCCCTCTCACCATGCCCCTCTCACCATGCCCCTCTCACCATGCACCTCTCACCATACTCCTCTCACCATACCCCTCTCACCATGCCCCTCTCACCATGCCCCTCTCACCATGCACCTCTCACCATACTCCTCTCACCATACCCCTCTCACCATGCCCCTCTCACCATGCCCCTCTCACCATGCCCCTCCCACCATGTCCCTCTCACCATGCCCCTCTCACCATGCCCCTCCCACCGTGCCCCTCTCACCATGCCCCTCTCAAAATGCCCCTCTCACCATGCCCCTCTCACCATGCCCCTTTCACAATGCCCCTCTCACCATGCCCCTCTCACCATGCCCCTCTCACCATGCCCCTCTTATCGTGCCCCTCTCATCGTGCCCCTCTCATCATGCCCCTCTCACCATGCCCCTCTCACCATGCCCCTCTCACCATGCCCCTCTCACCATGCTCCTCTCACCATGTCCCTCTTACCATGCCCCTCTCACCATGCTCCTCTCACCATGCCCCTCTCACCATGCCCCTCTCACCATGCTCCTCTCACCATGCCCCTCTCACCATGCCCCTCTCACCATGCCCCTCTCACCATGCCCCTCTCACCATGCCCCTCTCACCATGCCCCTCTCACCATGCCCCTCTCACCATGCCCCTCTCACCATGCCCCTCTCACCATGCCCCTCTCACCATGCCCCTATCACCATGCCCCTCTCACCATGCCCCTCTAACCATGCCCCTCTCACCATGCCCCTCTCACCGTGCTCCTCCCCATACCCCTATTACCATACCCCGAACGCGTCTGGCTCAATATTAAATATTATTTATATTTTTACGAGTCTATGTAAAGCGTACATCATATTTTCGTCTTGTGTTCTTTCTAGCGCGACCTTTTCTGACCCGGTTGTCATGTGACCTCAGCCAGTCCGTGCGCCACTCCATGGGGTCTGGTGCTGCGTCTGGCAGAGGAGAGAGTGTTCCGAGAACGTATTATCCAACTGCCATTTTACGTATTGTTCCGTCAGCTGCTTAGGCTGTTAACCATTCAGTTTCGAGCTCTGGGCGGTGTTACCTATTTTTACTGTCAGTGTCATCTATTTTTACTGTCAGTGTCATCTATCGTTACTGTCAGTGTCATCTATTGTTACTGTCAGTGTCATCTATCGTTGCTGTCAGTGTCATCTATCGTTACTGTCAGTGTCATCTATTGTTACTGTCAGTGTCATCTATCGTTACTGTGAGTGTCATCTATCGTTACTGTCAGTGTCATCTATCGTTACTGTGAGTGTCATCTATCGTTACTGTCAGTGTCATCTATCGTTGCTGTCAGTGTCATCTATCGTTGCTGTCAGTGTCATCTATCGTTGCTGTCAGTGTCCTCTATCGTTACTGTGAGTGTCATCTATCGTTGCTGTCAGTGTCCTCTATCGTTGCTGTCAGTGTCATCTATCGTTACTGTCAGTGTCATATATCGTTACTGTCAGTGTCATATATCGTTACTGTCAGTGTCATCTATCGTTGCTGTCAGTGTCATCTATCGTTGCTGTCAGTGTCATCTATCGTTACTGTCAGTGTTATCTATCGTTGCTGTCAGTGTCATCTATCGTTACTGTCAGTGTCATCTACCGTTACTGTCAGTGTCATCTATCGTTACTGTCAGTGTCATCTATCGTTGCTGTCAGTGTCATCTATCGTTACTGCCAGTGTCATCTATCGTTACTGTCAGTGTCATATATCGTTACTGTCAGTGTCATCTATCGTTGCTGTCAGTGTCATCTATCGTTACTGTCAGTGTCATCTATTGTTACTGTCAGTGTCATCTATCGTTACTGTGAGTGTCATCTATCGTTACTGTCAGTGTCATCTATCGTTACTGTCAGTGTCATATATCGTTACTGTCAGTGTCATATATCGTTACTGTCAGTGTCATCTATCGTTGCTGTCAGTGTCATCTATCGTTACTGTCAGTGTCATCTATTGTTACTGTCAGTGTCATCTATCGTTACTGTGAGTGTCATCTATCGTTACTGTCAGTGTCATCTATCGTTGCTGTCAGTGTCATCTATCGTTACTGCCAGTGTCATCTATCGTTACTGTCAGTGTCATATATCGTTACTGTCAGTGTCATCTATTGTTACTGTCAGTGTCATCTATCGTTACTGTGAGTGTCATCTATCGTTACTGTCAGTGTCATCTATCGTTGCTGTCAGTGTCATCTATCGTTACTGCCAGTGTCATCTATCGTTACTGTCAGTGTCATATATCGTTACTGTCAGTGTCATCTATCGTTGCTGTCAGTGTCATCTATCGTTACTGTCAGTGTCATCTATTGTTACTGTCAGTGTCATCTATCGTTACTGTGAGTGTCATCTATCGTTACTGTCAGTGTCATCTATCGTTACTGTCAGTGTCATATATCGTTACTGTCAGTGTCATATATCGTTACTGTCAGTGTCATCTATCGTTACTGCCAGTGTCATCTATCGTTACTGTCAGTGTCATATATCGTTACTGTCAGTGTCATATATCGTTACTGTCAGTGTCATCTATCGTTGCTGTCAGTGTCATCTATCGTTGCTGTCAGTGTCATCTATCGTTACTGTCAGTGTTATCTATCGTTGCTGTCAGTGTCATCTATCGTTACTGTCAGTGTCATCTACCGTTACTGTCAGTGTCATCTATCGTTACTGTCAGTGTCATCTATCGTTGCTGTCAGTGTCATCTATCGTTACTGCCAGTGTCATCTATCGTTACTGTCAGTGTCATATATCGTTACTGTCAGTGTCATCTATCGTTGCTGTCAGTGTCATCTATCGTTACTGTCAGTGTCATCTATTGTTACTGTCAGTGTCATCTATCGTTACTGTGAGTGTCATCTATCGTTACTGTCAGTGTCATCTATCGTTACTGTCAGTGTCATATATCGTTACTGTCAGTGTCATCTATCGTTACTGTCAGTGTCATCTATCGTTACTGTCAGTGTCATATATCGTTACTGTCAGTGTCATATATCGTTACTGTCAGTGTCATCTATCGTTGCTGTCAGTGTCATCTATCGTTGCTGTCAGTGTCATCTATCGTTACTGTCAGTGTTATCTATCGTTGCTGTCAGTGTCATCTATCGTTACTGTCAGTGTCATCTACCGTTACTGTCAGTGTCATCTATCGTTACTGTCAGTGTCATCTATCGTTGCTGTCAGTGTCATCTATCGTTACTGCCAGTGTCATCTATCGTTACTGTCAGTGTCATATATCGTTACTGTCAGTGTCATCTATCGTTGCTGTCAGTGTCATCTATCGTTACTGTCAGTGTCATCTATTGTTACTGTCAGTGTCATCTATCGTTACTGTGAGTGTCATCTATCGTTACTGTCAGTGTCATCTATCGTTACTGTCAGTGTCATATATCGTTACTGTCAGTGTCATATATCGTTACTGTCAGTGTCATCTATCGTTGCTGTCAGTGTCATCTATCGTTACTGTCAGTGTCATCTATTGTTACTGTCAGTGTCATCTATCGTTACTGTGAGTGTCATCTATCGTTACTGTCAGTGTCATCTATCGTTGCTGTCAGTGTCATCTATCGTTACTGCCAGTGTCATCTATCGTTACTGTCAGTGTCATATATCGTTACTGTCAGTGTCATCTATTGTTACTGTCAGTGTCATCTATCGTTACTGTGAGTGTCATCTATCGTTACTGTCAGTGTCATCTATCGTTGCTGTCAGTGTCATCTATCGTTACTGCCAGTGTCATCTATCGTTACTGTCAGTGTCATATATCGTTACTGTCAGTGTCATCTATCGTTGCTGTCAGTGTCATCTATCGTTACTGTCAGTGTCATCTATTGTTACTGTCAGTGTCATCTATCGTTACTGTGAGTGTCATCTATCGTTACTGTCAGTGTCATCTATCGTTACTGTCAGTGTCATATATCGTTACTGTCAGTGTCATATATCGTTACTGTCAGTGTCATCTATCGTTGCTGTCAGTGTCATCTATCGTTACTGTCAGTGTCATCTATTGTTACTGTCAGTGTCATATATCGTTACTGTCAGTGTCATCTATCGTTGCTGTCAGTGTCATCTATCGTTACTGTCAGTGTCATCTATTGTTACTGTCAGTGTCATCTATCGTTACTGTGAGTGTCATCTATCGTTACTGTCAGTGTCATCTATCGTTACTGTCAGTGTCATCTATTGTTACTGTCAGTGTCATCTATCGTTACTGTGAGTGTCATCTATCGTTACTGTCAGTGTCATCTATCGTTGCTGTCAGTGTCATCTATCGTTACTGTCAGTGTCATCTATCGTTACTGTCAGTGTCATCTATCGTTGCTGTCAGTGTCATCTATCGTTGCTGTCAGTGTCATCTATCGTTACTGTGAGTGTCATCTATCGTTGCTGTCAGTGTCCTCTATCGTTGCTGTCAGTGTCATCTATCGTTACTGTCAGTGTCATATATCGTTACTGTCAGTGTCATATATCGTTACTGTCAGTGTCATCTATCGTTGCTGTCAGTGTCATCTATCGTTGCTGTCAGTGTCATCTATCGTTACTGTCAGTGTCATCTATCGTTACTGTCAGTGTCCTCTATCGTTGCTGTCAGTGTCATCTATCGTTACTGTCAGTGTCATATATCGTTACTGTCAGTGTCATATATCGTTACTGTCAGTGTCATCTATCGTTGCTGTCAGTGTCATCTATCGTTGCTGTCAGTGTCATCTATCGTTACTGTCAGTGTTATCTATCGTTGCTGTCAGTGTCATCTATCGTTACTGTCAGTGTCATCTACCGTTACTGTCAGTGTCATATATCGTTACTGTCAGTGTCATCTATCGTTGCTGTCAGTGTCATCTATCGTTACTGTCAGTGTCATCTATCGTTACTGTCAGTGTTATCTATCGTTGCTGTCAGTGTCATCTATCGTTACTGTCAGTGTCATCTACCGTTACTGTCAGTGTCATCTATCGTTACTGTCAGTGTCATCTATCGTTGCTGTCAGTGTCATCTACCGTTACTGCCAGTGTCATCTATCGTTACTGTCAGTGTCATATATCGTTACTGTCAGTGTCATCTATCGTTGCTGTCAGTGTCATCTATCGTTACTGTCAGTGTCATCTATTGTTACTGTCAGTGTCATCTATCGTTACTGTGAGTGTCATCTATCGTTACTGTCAGTGTCATCTATCGTTACTGTCAGTGTCATCTATCGTTACTGTCAGTGTCATCTATCGTTACTGTCAGTGTCATATATCGTTACTGTCAGTGTCATATATCGTTACTGTCAGTGTCATCTATCGTTGCTGTCAGTGTCATCTATCGTTGCTGTCAGTGTCATCTATCGTTACTGTCAGTGTTATCTATCGTTGCTGTCAGTGTCATCTATCGTTACTGTCAGTGTCATCTACCGTTACTGTCAGTGTCATCTATCGTTACTGTCAGTGTCATCTATCGTTGCTGTCAGTGTCATCTATCGTTACTGCCAGTGTCATCTATCGTTACTGTCAGTGTCATATATCGTTACTGTCAGTGTCATCTATCGTTGCTGTCAGTGTCATCTATCGTTACTGTCAGTGTCATCTATTGTTACTGTCAGTGTCATCTATCGTTACTGTGAGTGTCATCTATCGTTACTGTCAGTGTCATCTATCGTTACTGTCAGTGTCATATATCGTTACTGTCAGTGTCATATATCGTTACTGTCAGTGTCATCTATCGTTGCTGTCAGTGTCATCTATCGTTACTGTCAGTGTCATCTATTGTTACTGTCAGTGTCATCTATCGTTACTGTGAGTGTCATCTATCGTTACTGTCAGTGTCATCTATCGTTGCTGTCAGTGTCATCTATCGTTACTGCCAGTGTCATCTATCGTTACTGTCAGTGTCATATATCGTTACTGTCAGTGTCATCTATTGTTACTGTCAGTGTCATCTATCGTTACTGTGAGTGTCATCTATCGTTACTGTCAGTGTCATCTATCGTTGCTGTCAGTGTCATCTATCGTTACTGCCAGTGTCATCTATCGTTACTGTCAGTGTCATATATCGTTACTGTCAGTGTCATCTATCGTTGCTGTCAGTGTCATCTATCGTTACTGTCAGTGTCATCTATTGTTACTGTCAGTGTCATCTATCGTTACTGTGAGTGTCATCTATCGTTACTGTCAGTGTCATCTATCGTTACTGTCAGTGTCATATATCGTTACTGTCAGTGTCATATATCGTTACTGTCAGTGTCATCTATCGTTGCTGTCAGTGTCATCTATCGTTACTGTCAGTGTCATCTATTGTTACTGTCAGTGTCATCTATCGTTACTGTGAGTGTCATCTATCGTTACTGTCAGTGTCATCTATCGTTACTGTCAGTGTCATATATCGTTACTGTCAGTGTCATATATCGTTACTGTCAGTGTCATCTATCGTTGCTGTCAGTGTCATCTATCGTTACTGTCAGTGTCATCTATTGTTACTGTCAGTGTCATCTATCGTTACTTTGAGTGTCATCTATCGTTACTGTCAGTGTCATCTATCGTTGCTGTCAGTGTCATCTATCGTTACTGTCAGTGTCATCTATCGTTACTGTCAGTGTCATCTATCGTTGCTGTCAGTGTCATCTATCGTTGCTGTCAGTGTCATCTATCGTTACTGTGAGTGTCATCTATCGTTGCTGTCAGTGTCCTCTATCGTTGCTGTCAGTGTCATCTATCGTTACTGTCAGTGTCATATATCGTTACTGTCAGTGTCATATATCGTTACTGTCAGTGTCATCTATCGTTGCTGTCAGTGTCATCTATCGTTGCTGTCAGTGTCATCTATCGTTACTGTCAGTGTTATCTATCGTTGCTGTCAGTGTCATCTATCGTTACTGTCAGTGTCATCTACCGTTACTGTCAGTGTCATATATCGTTACTGTCAGTGTCATCTATCGTTGCTGTCAGTGTCATCTATCGTTACTGTCAGTGTCATCTATCGTTACTGTCAGTGTTATCTATCGTTGCTGTCAGTGTCATCTATCGTTACTGTCAGTGTCATCTACCGTTACTGTCAGTGTCATCTATCGTTACTGTCAGTGTCATCTATCGTTGCTGTCAGTGTCATCTATCGTTACTGCCAGTGTCATCTATCGTTACTGTCAGTGTCATATATCGTTACTGTCAGTGTCATCTATCGTTGCTGTCAGTGTCATCTATCGTTACTGTCAGTGTCATCTATTGTTACTGTCAGTGTCATCTATCGTTACTGTGAGTGTCATCTATCGTTACTGTCAGTGTCATCTATCGTTACTGTCAGTGTCATATATCGTTACTGTCAGTGTCATATATCGTTACTGTCAGTGTCATCTATCGTTGCTGTCAGTGTCATCTATCGTTACTGTCAGTGTCATCTATTGTTACTGTCAGTGTCATCTATCGTTACTGTGAGTGTCATCTATCGTTACTGTCAGTGTCATCTATCGTTGCTGTCAGTGTCATCTATCGTTACTGCCAGTGTCATCTATCGTTACTGTCAGTGTCATATATCGTTACTGTCAGTGTCATCTATTGTTACTGTCAGTGTCATCTATCGTTACTGTGAGTGTCATCTATCGTTACTGTCAGTGTCATCTATCGTTGCTGTCAGTGTCATCTATCGTTACTGCCAGTGTCATCTATCGTTACTGTCAGTGTCATATATCGTTACTGTCAGTGTCATCTATCGTTGCTGTCAGTGTCATCTATCGTTACTGTCAGTGTCATCTATTGTTACTGTCAGTGTCATCTATCGTTACTGTGAGTGTCATCTATCGTTACTGTCAGTGTCATCTATCGTTACTGTCAGTGTCATATATCGTTACTGTCAGTGTCATATATCGTTACTGTCAGTGTCATCTATCGTTACTGCCAGTGTCATCTATCGTTACTGTCAGTGTCATATATCGTTACTGTCAGTGTCATATATCGTTACTGTCAGTGTCATCTATCGTTGCTGTCAGTGTCATCTATCGTTGCTGTCAGTGTCATCTATCGTTACTGTCAGTGTTATCTATCGTTGCTGTCAGTGTCATCTATCGTTACTGTCAGTGTCATCTACCGTTACTGTCAGTGTCATCTATCGTTACTGTCAGTGTCATCTATCGTTGCTGTCAGTGCCATCTATCGTTACTGCCAGTGTCATCTATCGTTACTGTCAGTGTCATATATCGTTACTGTCAGTGTCATCTATCGTTGCTGTCAGTGTCATCTATCGTTACTGTCAGTGTCATCTATTGTTACTGTCAGTGTCATCTATCGTTACTGTGAGTGTCATCTATCGTTACTGTCAGTGTCATCTATCGTTACTGTCAGTGTCATATATCGTTACTGTCAGTGTCATCTATCGTTACTGTCAGTGTCATCTATCGTTACTGTCAGTGTCATATATCGTTACTGTCAGTGTCATATATCGTTACTGTCAGTGTCATCTATCGTTGCTGTCAGTGTCATCTATCGTTGCTGTCAGTGTCATCTATCGTTACTGTCAGTGTTATCTATCGTTGCTGTCAGTGTCATCTATCGTTACTGTCAGTGTCATCTACCGTTACTGTCAGTGTCATCTATCGTTACTGTCAGTGTCATCTATCGTTGCTGTCAGTGTCATCTATCGTTACTGCCAGTGTCATCTATCGTTACTGTCAGTGTCATATATCGTTACTGTCAGTGTCATCTATCGTTGCTGTCAGTGTCATCTATCGTTACTGTCAGTGTCATCTATTGTTACTGTCAGTGTCATCTATCGTTACTGTGAGTGTCATCTATCGTTACTGTCAGTGTCATCTATCGTTACTGTCAGTGTCATATATCGTTACTGTCAGTGTCATATATCGTTACTGTCAGTGTCATCTATCGTTGCTGTCAGTGTCATCTATCGTTACTGTCAGTGTCATCTATTGTTACTGTCAGTGTCATCTATCGTTACTGTGAGTGTCATCTATCGTTACTGTCAGTGTCATCTATCGTTGCTGTCAGTGTCATCTATCGTTACTGCCAGTGTCATTTATCGTTACTGTCAGTGTCATATATCGTTACTGTCAGTGTCATCTATTGTTACTGTCAGTGTCATCTATCGTTACTGTGAGTGTCATCTATCGTTACTGTCAGTGTCATCTATCGTTGCTGTCAGTGTCATCTATCGTTACTGCCAGTGTCATCTATCGTTACTGTCAGTGTCATATATCGTTACTGTCAGTGTCATCTATCGTTGCTGTCAGTGTCATCTATCGTTACTGTCAGTGTCATCTATTGTTACTGTCAGTGTCATCTATCGTTACTGTGAGTGTCATCTATCGTTACTGTCAGTGTCATCTATCGTTACTGTCAGTGTCATATATCGTTACTGTCAGTGTCATATATCGTTACTGTCAGTGTCATCTATCGTTGCTGTCAGTGTCATCTATCGTTACTGTCAGTGTCATCTATTGTTACTGTCAGTGTCATCTATCGTTACTGTGAGTGTCATCTATCGTTACTGTCAGTGTCATCTATCGTTACTGTCAGTGTCATATATCGTTACTGTCAGTGTCATATATCGTTACTGTCAGTGTCATCTATCGTTGCTGTCAGTGTCATCTATCGTTACTGTCAGTGTCATCTATTGTTACTGTCAGTGTCATCTATCGTTACTGTGAGTGTCATCTATCGTTACTGTCAGTGTCATCTATCGTTGCTGTCAGTGTCATCTATCGTTACTGTCAGTGTCATCTATCGTTACTGTCAGTGTCATCTATCGTTGCTGTCAGTGTCATCTATCGTTGCTGTCAGTGTCATCTATCGTTACTGTGAGTGTCATCTATCGTTGCTGTCAGTGTCCTCTATCGTTGCTGTCAGTGTCATCTATCGTTACTGTCAGTGTCATATATCGTTACTGTCAGTGTCATATATCGTTACTGTCAGTGTCATCTATCGTTGCTGTCAGTGTCATCTATCGTTGCTGTCAGTGTCATCTATCGTTACTGTCAGTGTTATCTATCGTTGCTGTCAGTGTCATCTATCGTTACTGTCAGTGTCATCTACCGTTACTGTCAGTGTCATCTATCGTTACTGTCAGTGTCATCTATCGTTGCTGTCAGTGTCATCTATCGTTACTGTCAGTGTCATCTATTGTTACTGTCAGTGTCATCTATCGTTACTGTCAGTGTCATCTATCGTTACTGTCAGTGTCATCTATCGTTGCTGTCAGTGTCATCTATCGTTACTGCCAGTGTCATCTATCGTTACTGTCAGTGTCATATATCGTTACTGTCAGTGTCATATATCGTTACTGTCAGTGTCATCTATCGTTGCTGTCAGTGTCATCTATCGTTACTGTCAGTGTCATATATCGTTACTGTCAGTGTCATATATCGTTACTGTCAGTGTCATCTATCGTTACTGTCAGTGTCATCTATCGTTACTGTCAGTGTCATCTATCGTTGCTGTCAGTGTCATCTATCGTTACTGTCAGTGTCATCTATCGTTGCTGTCAGTGTCATCTATCGTTACTGTCAGTGTCATCTATCGTTACTGTCAGTGTCATCTATCGTTACTGTCAGTGTCATCTATCGTTGCTGTCAGTGTCATCTATCGTTACTGTCAGTGTCATCTATCGTTGCTGTCAGTGTCATCTATCGTTACTGTCAGTGTCATCTATCGTTACTGTCAGTGTCATCTATCGTTGCTGTCAGTGTCATCTATCGTTACTGTCAGTGTCATATATCGTTACTGTCAGTGTCATATATCGTTACTGTCAGTGTCATCTATCGTTACTGTCAGTGTCATCTATCGTTGCTGTCAGTGTCATCTATCGTTACTGTCAGTGTCATATATCGTTACTGTCAGTGTCATCTATCGTTGCTGTCAGTGTCATCTATCGTTACTGTCAGTGTTATCTATCGTTGCTGTCAGTATCATCTATCGTTACTGTCAGTGTCATCTATCGTTACTGGCAGTGTCATCTATCGTTACTGTCAGTGTCATCTATCGTTGCTGTCAGTGTCATCTATCGTTACTGTCAGTGTCATCTATTGTTACTGTCAGTGTCATCTATCGTTACTGTCAGTGTCATCTATCGTTACTGTCAGTGTCATCTATCGTTGCTGTCAGTGTCATCTATCGTTACTGTCAGTGTCATCTATTGTTACTGTCAGTGTCATCTATCGTTACTGTGAGTGTCATCTATCGTTGCTGTCAGTGTCATTTATCGTTGCTGTCAGTGTCATCTATCGTTACTGTCAGTGTCATCTATCGTTACTGTCAGTGTCATCTATCGTTGCTGTCAGTGTCATCTATCGTTGCTGTCAGTGTCATCTATCGTTGCTGTCAGTGTCATCTATCGTTACTGTGAGTGTCATCTATCGTTGCTGTCAGTGTCCTCTATCGTTGCTGTCAGTGTCATCTATCGTTACTGTCTGTGTCATCTATCGTTACTGTCAGTGTCATCTATCATTGCTGTCAGTGTCATCTATCGTTACTGTGAGTGTCATCTATCGTTACTGTCAGTGTCATCTATCGTTACTGTCAGTGTCATCTATCGTTACTGTCAGTGTCATATATCGTTACTGTCAGTGGCATATATCGTTACTGTCAGTGTCATCTATCGTTGCTGTCAGTGTCATCTATCGTTGCTGTCAGTGTCATATATCGTTAATGTCAGTGTCATATATCGTTACTGTCAGTGTCATCTATCGTTGCTGTAAGTGTCATCTATCGTTACTGTCAGTGTCATATATCGTTACTGTCAGTGTCATATATCGTTACTGTCAGTGTTATCTATCGTTGCTGTCAGTGTCATCTATCGTTACTGTCAGTGTCATCTACCGTTACTGTCAGTGTCATCTATCGTTACTGTCAGTGTCATATATCGTTACTGTCAGTGTCATCTATCGTTACTGTCAGTGTCATATATCGTTACTGTCAGTGTCATCTATCGTTGCTGTCAGTGTCATCTATCGTTGCTGTCAGTGTCATTTATCGTTGCTGTCAGTGTCATCTATCGTTACTGTCAGTGTCATCTATCGTTACTGTCAGTGTCATCTATCGTTGCTGTCAGTGTCATCTATCGTTGCTGTCAGTGTCATCTATCGTTGCTGTCAGTGTCATCTATCGTTACTGTGAGTGTCATCTATCGTTGCTGTCAGTGTCCTCTATCGTTGCTGTCAGTGTCATCTATCGTTACTGTCTGTGTCATCTATCGTTACTGTCAGTGTCATCTATCATTGCTGTCAGTGTCATCTATCGTTACTGTGAGTGTCATCTATCGTTACTGTCAGTGTCATCTATCGTTACTGTCAGTGTCATCTATCGTTACTGTCAGTGTCATATATCGTTACTGTCAGTGGCATATATCGTTACTGTCAGTGTCATCTATCGTTGCTGTCAGTGTCATCTATCGTTGCTGTCAGTGTCATATATCGTTAATGTCAGTGTCATATATCGTTACTGTCAGTGTCATCTATCGTTGCTGTAAGTGTCATCTATCGTTACTGTCAGTGTCATATATCGTTACTGTCAGTGTCATATATCGTTACTGTCAGTGTTATCTATCGTTGCTGTCAGTGTCATCTATCGTTACTGTCAGTGTCATCTACCGTTACTGTCAGTGTCATCTATCGTTACTGTCAGTGTCATATATCGTTACTGTCAGTGTCATCTATCGTTACTGTCAGTGTCATATATCGTTACTGTCAGTGTCATCTATCGTTGCTGTCAGTGTCATCTATCGTTGCTGTCAGTGTCATCTATCGTTACTGTCAGTGTTATCTATCGTTGCTGTCAGTGTCATCTATCGTTACTGTCAGTGTCATCTACCGTTACTGTCAGTGTCATCTATCGTTACTGTCAGTGTCATCTATCGTTGCTGTCAGTGTCATCTATCGTTACTGTCAGTGTCATCTATCGTTACTGTCAGTGTCATCTATCGTTGCTGTCAGTGTCATCTATTGTTACTGTCAGTGTCATATATCGTTACTGTCAGTGTCATCTATCGTTACTGTCAGTGTCATCTATCGTTACTGTCAGTGTCATATATCGTTACTGTCAGTGTCATATATCGTTACTGTCAGTGTCATCTATCGTTACTGTCAGTGTCATATATCGTTACTGTCAGTGTCATCTATCGTTGCTGTCAGTGTCATCTATCGTTGCTGTCAGTGTCATCTATCGTTGCTGTCAGTGTCATCTATCGTTACTGTCAGTGTCATCTATCGTTACTGTCAGTGTCATCTATCGTTGCTGTCAGTGTCATCTATCGTTACTGTGAGTGTCATCTATCGTTACTGTCAGTGTCATCTATCGTTACTGTCAGTGTCATCTATCGTTACTGTCAGTGTCATATATCGTTACTGTCAGTGGCATATATCGTTACTGTCAGTGTCATCTATCGTTGCTGTCAGTGTCATCTATCGTTGCTGTCAGTGTCATATATCGTTACTGTCAGTGTCATATATCGTTACTGTCAGTGTCATCTATCGTTGCTGTCAGTGTCATCTATCGTTGCTGTCAGTGTCATATATCGTTACTGTCAGTGTCATATATCGTTACTGTCAGTGTCATCTATCGTTGCTGTCAGTGTCATCTATCGTTACTGTCAGTGTCATATATCGTTACTGTCAGTGTCATATATCGTTACTGTCAGTGTTATCTATCGTTGCTGTCAGTGTCATCTATCGTTACTGTCAGTGTCATCTACCGTTACTGTCAGTGTCATCTATCGTTACTGTCAGTGTCATATATCGTTACTGTCAGTGTCATCTATCGTTACTGTCAGTGTCATATATCGTTACTGTCAGTGTCATCTATCGTTGCTGTCAGTGTCATCTATCGTTGCTGTCAGTGTCATCTATCGTTACTGTCAGTGTTATCTATCGTTGCTGTCAGTGTCATCTATCGTTACTGTCAGTGTCATCTACCGTTACTGTCAGTGTCATCTATCGTTACTGTCAGTGTCATCTATCGTTGCTGTCAGTGTCATCTATCGTTACTGTCAGTGTCATCTATCGTTACTGTCAGTGTCATCTATCGTTGCTGTCAGTGTCATCTATCGTTACTGTCAGTGTCATATATCGTTACTGTCAGTGTCATCTATCGCTGCTGTCAGTGTCATCTATCGTTACTGTCAGTGTTATCTATCATTGCTGTCAGTGTCATCTATCGTTACTGTCAGTGTCATCTATCGTTACTGTCAGTGTCATCTATCGTTACTGTCAGTGTCATCTATCGTTGCTGTCAGTGTCATCTATCGTTACTGTCAGTGTCATCTATTGTTACTGTCAGTGTCATCTATCGTTACTGTCAGTGTCATCTATCGTTACTGTCAGTGTCATCTATCGTTGCTGTCAGTGTCATCTATCGTTACTGTCAGTGTCATCTATTGTTACTGTCAGTGTCATCTATCGTTACTGTGAGTGTCATCTATCGTTGCTGTCAGTGTCATTTATCGTTGCTGTCAGTGTCATCTATCGTTACTGTCAGTGTCATCTATCGTTACTGTCAGTGTCATCTATCGTTGCTGTCAGTGTCATCTATCGTTGCTGTCAGTGTCATCTATCGTTGCTGTCAGTGTCATCTATCGTTACTGTGAGTGTCATCTATCGTTGCTGTCAGTGTCCTCTATCGTTGCTGTCAGTGTCATCTATCGTTACTGTCAGTGTCATCTATCGTTACTGTCAGTGTCATCTATCGTTACTGTGAGTGTCATCTATCGTTACTGTCAGTGTCATCTATCGTTACTGTCAGTGTCATCTATCGTTACTGTCAGTGTCATATATCGTTACTGTCAGTGTCATATATCGTTACTGTCAGTGTCATCTATCGTTGCTGTCAGTGTCATCTATCGTTGCTGTCAGTGTCATATATCGTTACTGTCAGTGTCATATATCGTTACTGTCAGTGTCATCTATCGTTGCTGTCAGTGTCATCTATCGTTGCTGTCAGTGTCATATATCGTTACTGTCAGTGTCATATATCGTTACTGTCAGTGTCATCTATCGTTGCTGTCAGTGTCATCTATCGTTACTGTCAGTGTCATATATCGTTACTGTCAGTGTCATATATCGTTACTGTCAGTGTCATCTATCGTTGCTGTCAGTGTCATCTATCGTTGCTGTCAGTGTCATCTATCGTTACTGTCAGTGTTATCTATCGTTGCTGTCAGTGTCATCTATCGTTACTGTCAGTGTCATCTACCGTTACTGTCAGTGTCATCTATCGTTACTGTCAGTGTCATCTATCGTTGCTGTCAGTGTCATCTATCGTTACTGTCAGTGTCATCTATTGTTACTGTCAGTGTCATCTATCGTTACTGTCAGTGTCATCTATCGTTACTGTCAGTGTCATCTATCGTTGCTGTCAGTGTCATCTATCGTTACTGCCAGTGTCATCTATCGTTACTGTCAGTGTCATATATCGTTACTGTCAGTGTCATATATCGTTACTGTCAGTGTCATCTATCGTTGCTGTCAGTGTCATCTATCGTTACTGTCAGTGTCATATATCGTTACTGTCAGTGTCATATATCGTTACTGTCAGTGTCATCTATCGTTACTGTCAGTGTCATCTATCGTTACTGTCAGTGTCATCTATCGTTGCTGTCAGTGTCATCTATCGTTACTGCCAGTGTCATCTATCGTTACTGCCAGTGTCATCTATCGTTACTGCCAGTGTCATCTATCGTTACTGCCAGTGTCATATATCGTTGCTGTCAGTGTCATCTATCGTTACTGTCAGTGTCATCTATCGTTACTGTCAAGTGTTCTCGTAATAAAATTTGTAGAACTTGTGCATAGTTATTCCCCTGACCTGAGTCAACCTGAACCTTATATACTCTCCCTCCCTCTCTCTTTCAATATATATATATATCCACTGTTTAATATATGATGTATAGCAATATCTAAATTCATACATGTATACAAATATATTTCTGTCATCATTTACTGATATAGACATGTCAGTATCTAGTAATTGTAATATATATATATATCAGTATTGCAGAATTGGCTTTCTTTTCAATAAATATGCATGTATACAATATACCATACAATATATATGTATATACATGTACACATTACAATATATATACATATATATGAGTGTCTCCACGTTAACTGATGGAGATATATCTTCCAGATATATATGTATAAATATCAGTATTGCAGGGTTTGCTTTCTTCTCAATATATTATGGAATGACACAATTGAAGATTTTATTTCCTCCTTTGCCTCCCACCAGCGACCAGCTGCAAGACCTGCCCGCCCTGCACCAACAGAAGCGATCTCAATTTTCCCGCCGATTGCCTGAACTTTTGCATCAATCCTCAGGCCATTTCTCTAAAGGTTTTCTTTGTCTTTTTTGTCATGTGACTTTTCCGTTCATGTGATCCATGCTTCGCTCTTCCCGTCCCCCTCTCCCCCAACTGTCCTCCTCTTCACCTATCCTCCCCTCCTCTTCACCCCTGCTCCCCCTCAAAAAAGTCTCATTCTCTCCATAATTATCCCTACTTGACCCAATTGTCCTTCTCTTTCTCCAATTGTCCCCATTTGTCCTAATTGTCCATCTCTCTCCCAAATTGTCCCCGTTCGCTCCAATTGTCCCCACTTGCCCCAATTCTCACCATTCGCCACAATTGTCCCCACTTACCCCAGTTGTCCCTCTCTTACCCTAATTGTCCCCACTTGCCCCAATTCTCACCATTCGCCCCGATTGTCTCCTCTTGCCCCAATTGTCCTGACTTGCCCCAATTGTCCCCACCTGCCCCAATTGTCCCCACTTGCCCCAATTGTCCTTCTCTCACCCCAATTGTCCCCATTTACCCCAATTGTCCCCTCTCTCCCCAATTTTCCCCACTTGCCCCAATTGTCCCCACTTGCCCCAATTGTCCCCACTTGCCCCAATTGTCCCCACTCTCCCCAATTTGATGACACGGCGCATCAAAGGTTCGGTATCAAAGCTACAGGGCGCGCCAATACTGGAGGCATACGGGCAAAAAATACGGACCTGTTGCCGGACCCAGCGGCCCAAATATGCCGCTCCGAAAAGGAAATCCTAAGAATGTTGCCTATTTTATCGCGGGCAAATTGCACGCATTGATAGTCGATGGATGGAGGGGAGCAGGTCGCGAAGACGGGTATTTCTACGAAATTTGAACCTGTGAGAGTCGCTTCCGCTGGTCAAAGGAAGTGTGTGGTGATGAATATGCCACTCGGATATGTGTGAGGCCATGTGTCGTGTGAGATACTTGTGTTTTTAGGTTTCATATTGGCTGTTGCAAATGGAACGTAAAGATCCAGTTAATTTTTGAATTTCAGAGATGAGCTTCAAAAAATGTGCGATAAGAAGTTACCTGTTATCATGTTTAACAAAAACAAAAAGTTGATAGAACTCGTTTTGTTTGAGAAAATTGTGGAATTGATGATGAAAGTATAATTCATGCCGTAATGCGTAGAAAAATCTTTTCAAAGATACTTGAAGCTGCTCTTATATTTTTTCCGATTACATCATTCCTCGTCGCCGCTTTGGCCTTCCTCAGGTACGTGGTTGTCTTCAGTAGCTGTGGAAAGAAGGATCTCTGAACTTTTTGGTAATACCGAAAATTTCACCCTGCAAATGAAAAGCAGTTGATGCATAAAAATATAAACCCACATTGAACATTGATTGAAGTCGTTAAAGAACCGTTCAATCAGGCCTAAAATACGGTACACCCTCTGCCCACACAACAGAGAACAGCTGCGTATCATCTAGTCTCAACGTTTCAACTCTACTTACCAGAGAAACATATTTTTTTTGCAGCTTAAAAGTTTCTCTAGAAAACGGAGCAAAAATTGCAAGATGTTCATGAACTTAAAGAATAATCTTAACATTGATAACATAAGAAAATCTTCCTTTACATTTCGCAGGTGCAAAACCCCGGCTGAAATGAATATTGCATTTCCTGAAATTGAGCTTTGGGGGCGTACTTCATTACCAGGCCGCCATTGGGCGGTCGTCTGGAGATCAAGAGATTATCCGCCCTGATTATCCGCCTTTGTAACTTACTCATCTTCATGAACTCACGTCAGAACGACTCATGAACTCAGCGAGGCACCATCAGAGCTAATCAAACTGTCCCCTGAAATACGGGGTACATGGCACGGTGGAGGAAACAAGGTAGGGTCAAACCAGTCTTTTTCTCGTCGACCGTGTGGCAATGCTGACGTCACAGCGACGGACCAATTGCAGCGCTCATATTGCATCTTGCAACACTGCTAGCCCCGAACCTGGCACCGCTATTGGCCTAACGACATGTCGCACTGGTGACGTCATGGCAACGGACCAATAGCAGCGCTCATATTGCATCTGGTATCACTGCTACCCCCAAATCAAGCACCACTATTGGCCTAACGACATGTCGCAATGGGTACTGTTACGATGGATGTATTTGTGTAGCATCCCCACGTTTGCTCGTTTAAAACTAAGTTTGCTGGAGTTTAAAATGCTTCATTTCGTGAACCCTTCCTGCACTATTCTTTTGCCAACTAGTTGAACTTTCGCTTTGTTTCTATAGAATCGTATATGTGGACACTGGACACTCCACTCAACCCACAATCCATTTGACGTTGAGGGAAAATTTGCAAAACTGAGATTCGCGAGCATTAGTTTTCTGAAGAGCTCGGCTTGTGTGGGCTAGTTTCGTGAAGGGCAAAGTACTTGATGGCTAGTTTCGTGAAGGGCCATTGACTTGAAGGCTAGTTTCCTGAAGAGAAAATCCCTTGATGGCTAGTTTCGTGAAGGGCAAATCCCTTGAAGTCCAGTTTCGTGAAGGGCCAGTAACTTGAAGGCTAGTTTCGTGAAGAGAAAATCACTTGATGGCTAGTTTCGTGAAGGGCAAATCCCTTGAAGTCCAGTTTCGTGAAGGGCCAGTAACTTGAAGGCTAGTTTCGTGAAGAGAAAATCACTTGATGGCTAGTTTCGTGAAGGGCAAATCCCTTGAAGTCCAGTTTCGTGAAGGGCCAGTAACTTGAAGGCTAGTTTCGTGAAGAGAAAATCACTTGATGGCTAGTTTCGTGAAGGGCTAATCCCTTGAAGTCCAGTTTCGTGAAGGGCCAGTAACTTGAAGGCTAGTTTTGTGAAGGGCAAATCCCTTGAAGTCCAGTTTCGTGAAGGGCCAGTAACTTGAAGGCTAGTTTCGTGAAGAGAAAATCACTTGATGGCTAGTTTCGTGAAGGGCAAATCCCTTGAAGTCCAGTTTCGTGAAGGGCCAGTAACTTGAAGGCTAGTTTTGTGATGAGCAAATCACTTGAAGGCTAGTTTCGTGAAAGGAAAATCACTTGAAGTCCAGTTTCAAGAAGGGCGAGTAACTTGAAGGCCAGTTTCATGAAAGGCGAGTAACTTGAGAGCCAGTTTCGTGAAGAGCAAAGGCGAGTTTCGTGATGGGCAAACCACCTGAAGGCCTGCTCCGGGAAGATCAGCAGTTTCAGGAATGTCAGCTAACAACGGGAACGCCTTTGATTCCCGAATTGGGAGCGTCTGGCCTGCGCTGCCCTGCATTCCCGTTCCCATTCCAGGAAATGGACGGAGCCTCCGCCATTTAGAACCTCTCGGGAACCCATTGAGGGGTTAGTTCTGAGCACCCATTGAGGGGTCAGTTCTGAGAACCCATTGAGGGGTTGGTTCTGAGAACCCATTGAAGGGTTAGTTCTGAGAACCCATTGAGGAGTCAGTTCTGAGAACCCATTGAAGGGTTGGTTCTGAGAACCCATTGAGGGGTTAGTTCTGAGAACCCATTGAGGGGTTAGCTCTGAGAACCCATTGAGGGGTTGGTTCTGAGAACCCATTGAAGGGTTAGTTCTGAGAACCCATTGAGGAGTCAGTTCTGAGAACCCATTGAGGGGTTGGTTCTGAGCCCATTGAAGGGTTAGTTCTGAGAACCCATTGAGGGGTTGGTTCTGAGCACCCATTGAGGGGTCAGTTCTGAGAACCCATTGAGGGGTTGGTTCTGAGAACCCATTGAAGGGTTAGTTCTGAGAACCCATTGAGGGGTCAGTTCTGAGCACCCATTGAGGGGTCAGTTCTGAGAACCCATTGAGGGGTTGGTTCTGAGAACCCATTGAAGGGTTAGTTCTGAGAACCCATTGAGGAGTCAGTTCTGAAAACCCATTGAAGGGTTGGTTCTGAGAACCCATTGAGGGGTTGGTTCTGAGAACCCATTGAAGGGTGAGTTCTGAGAACCCATTGAGGAGTCAGTTCTGAGAACCCATTGAAGGGTTGGTTCTGAGAACCCATTGAGGGGTTAGTTCTGAGAACCCATTGAGGGGTTAGCTCTGAGAACCCATTGAGGGGTCAGTTCTGAGAACCCATTGAGGGGTTAGTTCCGAGAACCCATTGAGGGGTTGGTTCTGAGAACCCATTGAGGGGTTAGTTCCGAGAACCCATTGAGGGGTCAGTTCTGAGAACCCATTGAGGGGTTAGTTCCGAGAACCCATTGAGGGGTTGGTTCTGAGAACCCATTGAGGGGTTAGTTCCGAGAACCCATTGAGGGGTCAGTTCTGAGAACCCATTGAGGGGTTAGTTCCGAGAACCCATTGAGGGGTTAGTTCTGAGAACCCATTGAGGGGTTGGTTCTGAGAACCCATTGAGGGGTTAGTTCTGAGAACCCATTGAGGGGTTGGTTCTGAGGGCGCTTGGTTCACTTTATGACAGGCACGTACAAGAACTCAGTAAAACAAGCCGGACAAAATAGAATTTTGAAAAAACTAATACACACGGCCCGTCAAAAAACTGGCAGGATTAGATATAGGACCAACTGAGCTTCAACATGGCTTTCCCAAGATTTCCCATGCTATTCAATGGCTTGCCAATACTTTGCCAAGTCTCAACCGCTGATATTCTATACAACCTAATCTAACCTACCAATACACGTGATATTCTATACAACCTTATCTAACCTACCAATACACGTGATATTCTATACAACCTAATCTAACCTACCAATACACGTGATATTCTATACAACCTTATCTAACCTACCAATACACGTGATATTCTATACAACCTAATCTAACCTACCAATACACGTGATATTCTATACAACCTAATCTAACCTACCAATACACGTGATATTCTATACAACCTTATCTAACCTACCAATACACGTGATATTCTATACAACCTAATCTAACCTACCAATACACGTGATATTCTATACAACCTAATCTAACCTACCAATACACGTGATATTCTATACAACCTTATCTAACCTACCAATACACGTGATATTCTATACAACCTAATCTAACCTACCAATACACGTGATATTCTATACAACCTTATCTAACCTACCAATACACGTGATATTCTATACAACCTAATCTAACCTACCAATACACGTGATATTCTATACAACCTAATCTAACCTACCAATACACGTGATATTCTATACAACCTTATCTAACCTACCAATACACGTGATATTCTATACAACCTAATCTAACCTACCAATACACGTGATATTCTATACAACCTAATCTAACCTACCAATACACGTGATATTCTATACAACCTTATCTAACCTACCAATACACGTGATATTCTATACAACCTAATCTAACCTACCAATACACGTGATATTCATTCCGACACCCAATCTGCTGGGTTGAGGCACCGAAAATTGTGGAGTTGATGAAGCTTGTGTCACAGATACGCTCATCTCACACTGCAGGCTGGTGGGTGTGACACACGGACGGACGGACGGACAGACGGACGGACGGACGAACGGACGGAGACAGACGGACAGACGGACTGACGGACGAACGGACGGAGACAGACGGACAGACGGACTGACGGACGACGCAGCTCTTAATTATAGTATAGATTCTGTTTCAGAAATATCGGATAATTTACCCTGTTGAATGCATATCTTCTGACTCATGAGTCTGAAGTTTTTTTAGGAAAAATGGCCGAAGTTCAAGAAATTCTTCTGAAATTACAGAATTCCGCGCAAACGCTACTAGATTTGAGGTGTGCGGTGCGCCGTATGTAGTAAAAAAGTTGTGCGATTTACTCAATTTATTTGTGTGTGCTTTCGACTAAGCGGCTTGCATTTTCCATTCAATTGCCGCAACAACTGATGCAATGAAGGCTATTACGGAATATTACCGTTAGGCTGTGAGCGGCGAAAGTTTGCTTATCTCATCAGTGTTCATAAGAAAAAATTTTATTTCCAATACAGTATAACATGAAATTTCCAATTGCTACCTAGTCACGGCAACCCGATAACAACGTATACTAAGTAACTACAATAGAAGGGAGTTGTAGAAATGACACACATGACGCAAAATTACGATTTACTCAGTGATATTCAAGCGCAGGATTAATTTCAGAGTACCCCATAGTACCATCACATCTTTTAGCACCAGAACTGTACTATGTACACCATAGTACCAGCACTGTACACTATAGTAGCAGCACTGTACACCATAGTGCCAGCACTGTACTATGTCCACCACAGAACCAGAACTGAATTATGTCCACCACAGAACCAGAACTGTACTATGTCCACCACAGAACCAGAACTGAATTATGTCCACCACAGAACCAGAACTGTACTATGTCCACCACAGAACCAGAACTGTACTACGTCCACCACAGAACCAGAACTGAACTATGTCCACCATAGTGCCAGAACTGTACCATGTACACCATAGTGCCAGCATTCTACTATGTCCACCACAGAACCAGAACTGAACTATGTCCACCACAGAACCAGAACTGTACTATGTCCACCACAGAACCAGAACTGTACAATGTCCACCACAGAACCAGAACTGTACCATGTCCCACATAGTGCCAGAACTGTACCATGTCCACCATAGAACCAGAACTGTACCATGTCCACCATAGTACCAGAACTGTACCATGTACACCATAGTACCAGAGTACAAGCAGAACTGCACGACAATTACTGCAAATGCAATCCTGGAGACAAGCGCGCTGGCCTTCTTCTGTTTAGGACCTCGAAGTTGAAAATACTCGACGCTGTCGCTCGTATCGGCTTCGGATACTCGAGTATCATTGGAGTCTCACTCACGCTGAGCTGTGCCTGCATTGTGCGGGCCTGTGAGTTCAGGAGTAGATCTGCTCACTCTACCCGTCTACCCGTGCAGTCAAAGGCCGCGTCTGCCCGTGCAGTCAAAGGCCGCGTCTACCCGTGCAGTCAAAGGCCGCGTCTGCCCGTGCAGTCAAAGGCCGCGTCTACCCGTGCAGTCAAAGGCCGCGTCTGCCCGTGCAGTCAAAGGCCGCGTCTGCCCGTGCAGTCAAAGGCTGCGTCTACCCTCAACAGACTGAAGTGTGCAAAATTTTGGCTCTTTTCACGCACCTGCGTCTCCAAAGCGCGTCTTCAAAGGCACCTGAGACTCGGCTGCTCCCCTCATGAAGTGCGCCGAGCTGTGGACTGCAAGTTATCAGTCTTCCATCAAACGGTGAAGGCAGTCTGCATGTGTCTGCAAGCGTATCATGTATACGCGGTGAAGGCAGAGTCTGCGTGTGTCTACAAGTGTATCTTGTATACGTTGAGTAGGAGGTTTTGAGAGGATTGAGGGATATTTTAAAGTAATAGGCACAAGAGACGGATTTTTAAGGTTAAAAAAGAAGATGGTGGTACTATAGGCTGAGCAAAATAGCGGATAAAAAGAAAAAGGAATATGACGAGCAAGTCTTTCTCGTCTGCTTAATTGTGAGTGGTCTCTAGTGAGAACAAAAAAGAACACTAAATAAAAATATGTTAGAAAGGTTCCCTTCAAAAAGTAGTACCTCATTCTGACATAAAACATCAAACCAAATGATATGTTCCGAAGACAAGAAACCAAAGCGCATTTGGGTTGAACCATTCAGCAGACGTCATCTATAAAAAACATACTCAAAGCTCCAGTTCATATCACACGGACGTACAAAGTTTCCACGTTTTCTGCAAATCCCTCACCAACATGGGCGTATAATCAACGCCTCCTATGGTGTCTGGGACTTTTTTTGGAGGTGGGAGGGGGGAGCATGAGCATGGGAAAGGGATGACGGAAGTTTCACAGAAAGTTGACGCACGAACGAACTTTCCAGGTAACTATTCGCCCGACACCTCGAGTTGGGACTTGGGACTCTCCCGGGACACCTTGGGACGGTCCCGGGAAGGTCCCGGTCGCCCAAGACGAAGCAAGACGGCCAAAACGTAAGTATGCGACTTATTCATAAGCCCGTTGTTCAAATGTGACAAAGTTGCGCATGGACAAAGTTTCTTTTTAATCAGCTGTCCTGCCGCGCATCTTGTGCCCTGCGCCTCAGGAAGCTGGGATGTTGTTCGCAACTTATGTTGGTTGGGCTAAGTTTTGTCTCCGTGTGGTGCAGCGGCCGTCATGTCTTCAAAATATTTCCCGAACGTTCAGTAAAGAAATTCAGGTCATCAATGAGAATATTTGAATTCGCTGAATAGACACATTCAGGCGATCAGTGAGAATAGTGAAAACTTTCTATAAAACATATCCTAGACTTCAGCATCATATTCTGATCACAAATAATTATAACCGCGTTTGAGAAAAATTTTAACATGGCAATAATGGTTTAAAGTAGCCAAGTACACACAATGTATTACAACAACATACAACTTTTAAAAGAATTTTAGCGCGTACGTGGCACAATTTGCTCTTTCACTTCAAATAATCATACATTTCGTAACGGATTAATTCATCTCGTGGATGCTAAATTTAAAAAAAGTTACACGGAAAACATCGTACAAATAAATCTAAAGTTTTCTGGAGACAAATTTTCTATTTTTCAAATTCACGACCAAAACACTCGACATTTAGACAAATCCGAGGCGCATTAACACCGAACACCTGCCGCTTAGACTTTTACTGATCAGCAGTGTACGATATTTGATGTCTGAATTCGATCATCCGTATACGATACATGACTCCTGGATGTGATCATCCGAATACGATAATATACATCAGAATTCTCACACAAAACACATACCACCGGCATTCCCTACGTTCGGTTTGCGCAACGATTCCATCGGACGCGCAGCAGTTTTTGAATGCGCGCAGCTTCCTCCGACGCGCAAGTTTTCTCGCTCGATGTACTTGCGAGTGCGAATAAATGAAAAAAGCCTTTATCGGAAGGGAGAGCGTGCCTCAGTGAGGGCTCTTTGTTTTAACTTCTCCCCTCACATCGCCCCTCACTTTGCCCCTCACTGTTGCCCTCATTTTGCCCCTCACTCACCGATCCCTCAGTTTTGAAAGATTCTTGCGCCTCTGCAGTCTAAGGTGTGAAAAGGAGGAGGGTTTTTGTTTAAATGGGAATTTCAAAGAGGGCAGTGCTGCTGCTGCTGCTGGAAATGGTAGCACATCCCGCGTTCAATGCATAAATGGCACATTTTCCTTTCAAGAGTTCACATAAGAAGGCAAAGTTAATGAATGGTTTTCAAACGTATTTCCAGTGTGCACAAAGAAAAACGTTTTTTTACAAACGTGTTTTTCTTCAAATTGTTGAGGGGCAGTGTGAGCTTTTTGAGATCTTTTTTGAAGCTTCATTCTCAAGACAATGGATATTTTTCTCAATTGCTGATATTTCATTCAGATTAGTGCGATTTGTAAGAAAAAAGACCACATGAAGTGGCGTGAGTGATGCGTGTGTGTGTGCGTTCATCATACACGCACACGCACATAATATTTTACACATTAAGCAAAACAATATTTCCTATTAACTATTAAAAAATATTGCTAAGTGAGGTAATAGAAAGATATTAATCAACAAATCAAATCTTCGACCCTAAACGATACTCTACTTAGCATTCGGAAGTTAATAATTTTTTTTAGCTATGTTAAAATCGAACACCGGCGTAACTGCCGGGATAAACCACTCTCTGATGTTTGTAGGCACTGCAGCTAATATCTGTGCGGACATGACCTATATTTGGTACACAGTGTCAGGGGTTCGAAGTAAAAGAAATTTCAAATAATTTGGGTGTAGTTGTGGTGCTATTTCACAAGATGCATTTGGCTTGCTCTAAAGTTCATCTTTAGAACTTCAAACTGCAACCAGTAGCGCTCAAACGGCCTTATTTTTAATATTTTGGTTCTTTCGTTTACCCCCATCCTCGAGTGATGGGATAAAACTGCTTTAATAAAACTCAAATCTCTTTTAATAATATATTAGAGGCCATTTTCTATCATTTTACAGCGGTGAGCCAGTGCACACGAACTTCTGGTTCAGCTTCACTCACTCCATACCACGCTTTTAACTTTCGTTCGGTGATACTTCTTTTATAATTATGCGTACTGATCATATTTTTCAGTCATGCCACAGCTCTAACATTCATACACAGCCGTCAAAAAAAATTTCCCATCTCACAGCCACGCTTTGCTCGAGAGGCAGAACCCGAATTTCTGCCACAGTTCAGTCCGATGTTCCACTACGAAGCAGCATCAATTTTTGCTGCCCTAATTTAATACTCGTGGCGCGAATTTCACCTTCATGCCTCCCTGTATTCAAACAAGGCCTCCGCACATCAAGACCTGGAACTAGGGCACCACATTCCAGCTTTTATCATCCCTTAACACAAAATAGCCTTTGAGTAGAAGACCGTAACAGCGCTCTGTCTCACACTCCCTCGTTGACGACAGCGTCGTATAACAAGGCAGGTCGTAACATCTCGACACAGACTTAATAAGCCTTCAAATGTGCAGACTTTGGACTCGACGTCTACGCCTGCTGTCGTCACAAACAGTCTGTAAAAATGCACGTACGTGTTTTGTTATTAGTCATCGTACGCACTGAATTTGGGAAGGGAACTGGTGTAAATTTTTTATTGTTACAGAGTCAAGGAAGACTGGCTGGATACCGATTGCGTTTTTATCTGGTAAAGGAACAACAGGAGAATCGTTACCTTATGTTCGGTGCTGAATATTTCTCATATTTCAGAGTGATTATTTATGTATAGCCCTGAATAAGAGTCCTGCATGCATTATGAAGGTAATGTGAGCGTAAGAAATACTTGTTTACTTTTAGAACGTAAAAAGAACGTAAACTAAAATGATGAGAAGCATGAATTACTCCTGCAGTTTGATGCCGTCGACTGTTGTGTAACAGATTCAGGAACAGGCTGGTCACTTAATGCAAGACTCGGTATTTGACGTAACTCTTTTTTAGCAAATTTTGGTGAGTCAAAAATACTTCCGCTTTCCATACCAATAGAAAAGATGGTTCATCATGTGATTAAAAATTACTATAAGGAATGCTCTAAAATCGAAAATGAATTTGATTTACTACTGAAATGCTCACAAATTTCACTAACTTCGGAAAAAAAATTATCGAAAAAGCTTCAAAAAATTACCTCGAATTTGTCTGAGATATTTTTTGTATGTTTTTTAGAGACTGTAGAGTTCACACTGATTTAAAAGTTGGATAAATGAAGGGATAAGTAGGTGTGATTTTCTAAGTTCACATGTGCAAATATTTAGCGAATGAAGTAAAAACTTAACGAATGTATCTGAAGTACTTCAGGTACAACTTTGGAGCATAGTGTTTCTAATCGTTAATAACGTCTTAATTGTGCAGCTGCTTCCATATGCGCTGGAAAATAATGTAAATGTTAGTTTTTATGTTCATCTGTATATTTACTGATACGAAAGTAACAAAGATCTCGTTTCAACATCCTTATATTTTTTTATCACCTCACGAGTAATCTAAGTCCTGGTTTTAATATCCGTAGACATTATTGATGATAGAGTAATTTAAATGTTGGTTTTGATATCCGTAGACTTATTTTTGTCAATTTGAGAGTAATCCAAATAATGGTTTTGATATCCGTTGAGTTATTTATACCGATACGAAAGTAATTTAATTACTGGTTTTTATATCCGTATACTTTTTCCCCCAATTCAAGAGTCATCTAAATGCTGGTTTTGATACCCGTAGATTTATTTTCCACCATCAGCGAGTAATCTAATTATTGGTTTAAATATCCTTGAGCTTTTCTTGTGAAGCGAGAGTAATCTAAATGCTGGTTTTAATATCCGTAAACTTTTTACGCGAACCAAAGTAATCTAAATGCTGGTTTTCATTCTTTCTCAGTAAAATTATTGCAAATATTTGCCTTAACATCCGCATAGACTTTGGCGTCTACGAGGTGACGTAAACATGGATGAATTTTGCGTACTTTTGCCGCTAATGAATTAATGTAGCTCTTGTTGCTCATATATTCTGAACTGATTCACCTTAACAAATGCTGCGAGTTCCGTAATGTGTTTCTGACCTTCTACACTCTGATTTTCAGAATAAGAGCGTTGACCTTCTCTACCAGAAAGAGAACGAAATTCATTGGATTTTTCCCTCACTTACAGATGTCCCTGTATATTCAACCAACCGAAAACCTGGAGTACTAACACTGCTTAAAACATTAAAGAAGTGTATGAGCTAGAAATCAATGAAGTTTTTACTTCTTGAAGCTAACTTACTTTTTTCATTTGAACGAAACAAAAAAAGTCACAGAATGAACGTAGCAAGCCTGTATCGTCGGACTAAAACATTTATGGCTCGATCAGAACTGAACTTTGTAACACGACCTTATGAAAGCAAACACGAGTCTTTTTTGTATCACAATGCCCCACAAGCGAAGGACGGAGGAAAAACTATTCTCAGTTTTTGTGAAAGAATCGTTCTACGTATCTTCTGACTGCAGGGAATTCTAGGACCTTTTTCTGGCAGCAGACTGACGCGCGCCTCAGCACCGAGAAATGAATACAAGTTCTGATGTACATCAAATGTTCCGCAACATTTATTTTGAGTTTTGAAAATGAGGAAACGCTGACAACTGCTGAGAGAAAGCGTGGCCTGGCGTCAGCAGCGTCTGTCATGCAGCATTAGACGGAAATGCTGAAGTGAAGCAATGATTGCAGCATTAGACGGAAATGCTGAAGTGAAGCAATGATTGCAGCATTAGATGGAAATGCTGAGGTGAAGCAATGATTGCAGCATTAGACGGAAATGCTGAAGTGAAGCAATGATTGCAGCATTAGACGGAAATGATGAAGTGAAGCAATGATTTCATCATTAGACGGAAATGCTGAAGTGAAGCAATGATTGCAGCATTAGACGGAAATGCTAAACTGAAGCAATGATTGCAGCATTAGACGGAAATGCTGAAGTGAAGCAATGATTGCAGCATTAGACGGAAATGATGAAGTGAAGCAATGATTGCAGCATTAGACGGAAATGCTGAAGTGAAGCAATGATTGCAGCATTAGACGGAAATGCTAAACTGAAGCAATGATTGCAGCATTAGACGGAAATGCTGAAGTGAAGCAATGATTGCAGCATTAGACGGAAATGCTGAAGTGAAGCAATGATTGCAGCATTAGACGGAAATGCTGAAGTGAAGCAATGATTGCAGCATTAGACGGAAATGCTGAAGTGAAGCAATGATTGCAGCATTAGACGGAAATGCTAAAGTGAAGCAATGATTGCAGCAACGAAGATTTGAACACCATTACAACACATCGCATTTGAACACCATTACAACACATCGCATTTGAACACCATTACAACACATCGCATTTGAACACCATTACAACACAACGCATTTGAACACCATTACAACACAACGCATTTGAACACCATTACAACACATCGCATTTGAACACCATTACAACACATCGCATTTGAACACCATTACAACACATCGCATTTGAACACCATTACAACACAACGCATTTGAACACCATTACAACACAACGCATTTGAACACCATTACAACACATCGCATTTGAACACCATTACAACACATCGCATTTGAACACCATTACAACACATCGCATTTGAACACCATTACAACACAACGCATTTGAACACCATTACAACACATCGCATATGAACACCATTACAACACAACGCATTTGAACACCATTACAACACAACGCATTTGAACACCATTACAACACATCGCATTTGAACACCATTACAACACATCGCATTTGAACACCATTACAACACATCGCATTTGAACACCATTACAACACATCGCATTTGAACACCATTACAACACATCGCATTTGAACACCATTACAACACATCGCATTTGAACACCATTACAACACAACGCATTTGAACACCATATTGCAACAACGTATTTGAACAAAAAAAAAATGGCCAGTATTAGAAAAGAGTGACTGGGGCATTGGTTATTCCACACTGATTTTCTCCGCTTGTTTTTATTTTAGATCAACTTTTCATGGATTTTTTAACCTAATTATTGTTTGTTGAACCTGGGGCGTAAATATAAAGGATTGTTACTGAAACTTGATGTTTTTGATAAGTATTTGATATATAAGCAGCTGTGAAACTACCGCTGCTCTAAATGATGCAAGGATGCCAGGTCAAAACGGTGTAAGCTGCAATAATATCTCCAGGTTGTAGCAAAATATCGCATTGCTCTCTTTTCGATCATGAAATTCGAGGTTTTACTCTAAAAGAAAAGCACAGCAGGAATAGAATAAATAGATGAAAGAGTACGGGCAAAACGCTTGAAAATAGGTGCATAAATAAATAAACATGCAAATCATTTTTAAGTTTGACCAGCTGTGTGTGCATCACATTCAAAAGGCAAGATAGTGTCTGTAGTTCCACTTACCATAGCAATGTAACACTACAAGTTTTTTTTAGTTTTGAATTCTACAGACTGCCTCAAGCTTGTGAATATTGTAGTTTTTACAGAATTTTGCCTTTCCTATTTCGGTGAACACAATATCTTCTTTTGCCCAATAAATTTATTTAGAAGTCATAAATAAATTCATAATGGAAGAATTATATTCTTATATTGATTCATTTTGAGCGCATCAAGTTAGAAAGAGAATTTTAGAGAACAATGTGATTACCACGAACAAAGTGAGAATGTAGTTATCGTATTTCTCTTCATTTTTTCTCCCTGCAAACATTGTGTGTGGTTTACAGCAAGGGCATACAGTGCGCTGCGACCACCACGCTTCCGCAAGAAATAAGAACGGCTTCCACCAATTTCTTCGGGGCTCCAGAGAAGATCAACAGCAGTTTTCCGCTCATGAATTGCTTTTTCTGGAGCGGCCATTTGGGGTCGAGAAGCGGGCAACACGGTAGAGGAAACAAGGTAGACTCATTTCTATGGGGGAAATACATCTCTTCTTGTTCGGCTAGCCAATAGAAAGGCTTTATTTCAAATAAACTTAATGGCGTCACCATTGCGACATTTCGTTAGGCCAATAGTGGAGCCAGATTTGGGTCTAGCACTGTTACCAGGTGCAATATGAGAGCTGCTATCGGTGCAGTGCCGTGACGTCAGCATTGCCACACGGTCGACAACAAAAAGACAGGTTCGACCCTACCTTGTTTCTTCTGCCGTGACCCTCGACCCAGAAGTGCGCTCGTATCCGTGATACACAGCTCCAGCACATGCTCTTCTCACCATTTTGTGTTTTTCGCTGCCAAACATTACAGTTACTAGTCCATCAGGGTTTATTTCAAATAAGAAAGAAAGCATAATGAGAGAAAGGCCATAAGAAATAAAAAATTCAATCTCTCGAGAGTTGATGAGGCCGAGTGCACGCGGCCCGTCAAAAATGTATAATAACGTTCGACAAATCACATGACACATGTTCCTATTTCCTAAGAATTCATGTGATATTCATTCCTACTCGAACCTGATGGATTAATGCACTGGAAATTGTGGAGTTGATGAAGCTTGTATCACAGATACGCTCATCACACACTGCAGGCTGGCTTCGGACAGACAGACGGACACCGCTCATATTATGGTATAGTTTTCAATGGCGTATGGGGCTGCTCCTCTTCTCTTTTCCATACTCTTAGCTCCACAGGACGGCCCATAAGTAAGGTACCTTTTTAAAACTATTACAGCTATGAAACTAGAAATGATAAAGCGATTTGGTGACTTCAGAATGAAAAGAGAAATTTGAAAGTTTAGTTGAAAGTTTGGGCCGACCAGCAACATGTGTTGCAACAAACTGAACTGAAGCATCCGTTCGTGCGTGTGGTCCGTGACCTGCCGCAACGCTGTCTGTCTGCTGTTGTCCCAGTTTCTCTAAATTTTAATACCGTTTTTTTCATGCAGTTCTTCGAAGGACTTCTTTCAGTATTATCAATATCCTCGTAATTCCTCTGCACTGCAGTAACCGAACAATTACATCGCAAGTAAAGTTTCACTATTTTTGCTCGTTGTTCCGTCGCGTGGCAATATATTTTGAGGGGCGGATTTTATGAACTTTTTGGCCAATTAGTTGTGATTGTCGGTAGACTGGATACGCTGGTAGAAAACTTTGAAATCTCCTCATTTATTCGGAATCAACCAAATTTCCTTCTCATTTGTAGTTATAAAAAGCTAAATAAAGCGCTGTTTTTGGGTTGAGTTAAGCTGAATGAATGCAATAACATTTTCGAAAAAAATTAGGCTATGCTATCAACAAATACTTTTTTGTAAGCACTGATCATTAAGTAGAGCACGGTAGAGGAAACAAGATAGGGTCATTTCAATGGGAGAAATTTAACCTCCTCTTGTTCGGCGAGGCAATAGAAAGGCTTCATTTCAAACAAACTTTATGACGTCACCAAAACGCCACGTCATTAGGCCAATAGTGGAGCCAGATTTGGCGGTAGCAGTGCTACCAGATGCAATATGAGCGCTGCTATTGGTTTGTTGGCGTGTCGTCAGCAAAACCCTGCTGTCAACGGAAAAAGACTGGTTTGAACCTACCTTGTTTCCTCTACCGTGAAGTAGAGTTCATGATTCGCTCGACCTTGCAACGTTTTATTTCCTGCAACGGATGCCAGGACGCATGTACACAAATTCTTTGAATAACCTGTGAATACCCAGAATAGGCTGTTGCGTGAACAAAATATGAATTTTAAAATCCTCTATCAATCCAATAAACACGTAGCCTTTCTGCGTCTTCAACTTTAACATGCACAGAAGTTCACGTAGTACCCTATAACACGGAAGTCGTACAGCATATTGAATGTAATAAATACATGACGGGATCGAATATTAGTATGCGAATACTCAGTCTAACTTTTTCGGCGGAGAATGCATGTTTTTCGGCACCTAAGCGATTTAATTACTTAGGCGGCAAAAAACAAGCATGCAGGCGGCGAAAGAAATAGAATGGGTAATGAAGCATGATGACACAAAAATATATTAATTAAAAATAGGAAGACTAATGACACAACGCTTATACTCATTTTGTACTAATTTTGTACTAATTGGTTGATAAAATCGATAAAAGTGAACGTTTCGACCAACTAGCAGTGGTCATTCTCAACACTGTAGAAGTAAAGATTACAAATCAGACATCATTCAGAAAATCACAATGGTAAAAACAAACATGAAATTAGAAACATTTGCTAACAAACTATTTGCAGGGGATAGGCAGACTGCATATCATTGAGATTTGGCTTTAGTCTATAAATGAAAAGAGATTCTAATATGCTGAGTTCTATTGGGTTACTTCCTCGGCCTAATACTTCAAAATCAGATAGTCTAACAGGCAGGTCGCATTTTTCTGCATGTGTGCGTATTGCAGAGTGAGAAGGTGCTGATAAAAGGTTATTAGTACGGTGACTTTGTCCAGCATGCTCAGCCACACGAATACGCAGGCTACGGGATGTAGATCCAACGTATTCAGATGCACCACATCGTGCACAACTATGCTTGTATACAACCGAGCTAAGCATGCCTTTAGAAAGTTCATCCTTAAATTTGAAAAAAGATCCAACTGACAAGGAATTGACAAGAATAAATTTGAAATCACACTGCGTAAAAAACTTCGATAAAAGGAGGGATAGTTCAGATTTTAGTTTTTCCGACTGAGCATCAAAGTACAATAGTGAAACGTAACATTGTTTTCTATCAACAGAGGAAACCGATGGAACGTTTGTGCGAACAGAAGAGAGAAATTTTCTAATTGAGTCGTCTACTAGGCGAACAGGGAACCCATTCTTAACAAAGTAGTTCTTTAAGAACATAAATTCCTCGTGGAGGACACCAAATGTGCTTCAAACACTATATGCCCTATACAGTAATGTTTTGATACCATTTATTTTGAATTGAAAACAGCTAAAACTAAAAAACTCAATCCTAAACCAGTAAATGTTGGTTTGCGATAGACTGCACATTCAAAACTATTACCCATTCTACGAACATTGACATCTAAAAACGGGAGGCAATTATCTCTTTCTGTGTCCATGGTAAATTTGATATTCGGGTGCTTAGTATTCAAGTAATCTAAAAATAATGAACAATGGTGTTGGTCCCTGAACAAAATGAAAGTATCGTCTATATACCGCTTGTAAAAGGCTGGCTTAAATTCAATAGGACATTCCTCAATCCAGGATTTCTCGTGATGACACATAAAAATATTAGCCAACGTGGGACCCAACGGGAGGCCCATACCCAATCCATCCAGTTGTTTGTAAAGTTAACCATTAAAAATGAAAAAAACTATTAAGAACCGAAAGTTCAAGAAATTTCTGAAGCAATTCACGGGTTAGGCCCAAAACTAAATTGCTGTTACTAAAAAGATAATTCAAACAGATCGAAATAGTTTCGTGCGATGGGATATTAGTGAACAGGTTTTCCACGTCAAATGATGCCATATATAGTGAATTTGCATTTTTAACAGAGGAAATTAGCTGCGAAAATGATTTAGAATTTTCTACTGTGTATGAGTTTTGTGTGAATGGAGAAAGAATAGGCACCAGGAATTTTGCTAGTTTAAAGCTTGGAGTTTGATAAGCAGCCAAAATTGGCCTGAACGGAAAGGACTCGTTGAAATTCAGTTTATGAATTTTGGCTAAGCCATATAAAATACCAGGGGCGGAGCCAGAGACAAAAAGGCGCTTATACAGTTCGTCTGAAATCACACGCATTTTTCTAAGTTTACGTAAAAAACTATTTATTCTATCTTCGATGCGTAACGTATATGTGTGCATTTCTTCCGAAACTTCTCCAAATTTGCTCAAATCGGAAACAATACTATTCATGCTCTCATTATATCTGTCTCTGTCCACAATTACAACTCCCCTGCCCTTGTCAGGGCGAGCAACAACAACACTTTTATCACCTGGCAAATTTCTTAGAAGAGTTAAGTCAGATCTTGAAAACACGGAGGAAAAAATTTTATATGGTTTGAAATTATGAAAATACTTATAGGACAAAGTTTTAAGTTGGTCTTTCATGGAGTTGAAAGAAATTGGGTCTATTGATTTCAAGTGGCAGGCCAGTTTTTCAAAACATAAAAAATATTTGGTAAAATCTATGCTGTAAACTGGTAGATTAAAATCCAGGCCAAACGCTAGCAAAAATTTCAACCGAGACGGTAATGCTTTTGAGCTGTAATTAAAAACTACTGTATCTGGATTAGAAGGTTCAATTTTGTTAGAAATCCCCAAATTGCGTAGCTTATTAGAGTGTGTACGCTGAATGGCAGCAGAAAAGGTAGTAGTAGCTTGACGGACATGTTGATCGGCCCACAACATGGAGAAGACTGAGAACTTCTGCCGCAGAGATGAACGAAGATCCTTTAGTTGAGCCGTGAGTATACCAACAGCCTTCTTCTTAGCACGAATTTCTGTTAGAAGAAGTTTGGTCTGCCAAGCTTTGTAAAAGGATGCCGACAGATGGGATTTCTTATGCAGTTTGAAGCGGAGGAATTTAGGGATCTTGTTGCAAATTTTGCACTGTTTTGAAAAGTCGATGTCTAGGTTGGTCTTCGCTAATTTCTTTGAAGTACTCTCATACTTCCTCAACAGTCGGATTCCATCTTCACCGTAGCAACGCCTAATATAGTTAAAGAAGTCAAAGTTCCAATTCTTGGAGATTTTAATTAAAAATAGGAAGACTAATGACACAACGCTTAGACTCATTTTGTACTAATTTTGTACTAATTGGTTTATAAAATCAATAAAAGTGAACGTTTCGACCAACTAGCAGTGGTCATTCTCAACACTGTAAAAGTAAAGATTACAAATCAGACATCATTCAGAAAATCACAATGGTAAAAACAAACATGAAATTAGAAACATTTGCTAACAAACTATTTGTAGGGGATAGGCAGACTGCATATCATTGAGATTTGGCTTTAGTCTATAAATGAAAAGAGATTCTAATATTCTGAGTTCTATTGGGTTACTTCCTCGGCCTAATACTTCAAATACTTAAAAATGCAAATTCTCTTTTAATGGCATCATTTGACGTGGAAAACCTGTTCACTAATATCCCATTGCACGAAACTATTTCGATCTGTTTGAATTATCTTTTTAGTAACAGCAATTTAGTTTTGGGCCTAACCCGTAAATTGCTTCAGAAATTTCTTGAACTTTCGATTCTTAATAGTTTTTTTCATTTTTAATGGTTAACTTTACAAACAACTGGATGGATTGGGTATGGGCCTCCCGTTGGGTCCCACGTTGGCTAATATTTTTATGTGTCATCACGAGAAATCCTGGATTGAGGAATGTCCTATTGAATTTAAGCCAGCCTTTTATAAGCGGTATATAGACGATACTTTCATTTTGTTCAGGGACCAACACCATTGTTCATTATTTTTAGATTACTTGAATACTAAGCACCCGAATATCAAATTTACCATGGACACAGAAAGAGATAATTGCCTCCCGTTTTTAGATGTCAATGTTCGTAGAATGGGTAATAGTTTTGAATGTGCAGTCTATCGCAAACCAACATTTACTGGTTTAGGATTGAGTTTTTTAGTTTTAGCTGTTTTCAATTCAAAATAAATGGTATCAAAACATTACTGTATAGGGCATATAGTGTTTGAAGCACATTTGGTGTCCTCCACGAGGAATTTATGTTCTTAAAGAACTACTTTGTTAAGAATGGGTTCCCTGTTCGCCTAGTAGACGACTCAATTAGAAAATTTCTCTCTTCTGTTCGCACAAACGTTCCATCGGTTTCCTCTGTTGATAGAAAACAATGTTACGTTTCACTATTGTACTTCGGTGCTCAGTCGGAAAAACTAAAATCTGAACTATCCCTCCTTTTATCGAAGTTTTTACGCAGTGTGATTTCAAATTTATTCTTGTCAATTCCTTGTCAGTTGGATCTTTTTTCAAATTTAAGGATGAACTTTCTAAAGGCATGCTTAGCTCGGTTGTATACAAGCATAGTTGTGCACGATGTGGTGCATCTGAATACGTTGGATCTACATCCCGTAGCCTGCGTATTCGTGTGGCTGAGCATGCTGGACAAAGTCACCGTACTAATAACCTTTTATCAGCACCTTCTCACTCTGCAATACGCACACATGCAGAAAAATGCGACCTGCCTGTTAGACTATCTGATTTTGAAGTATTAGGCCGAGGAAGTAACCCAATAGAACTCAGAATATTAGAATCTCTTTTCATTTATAGACTAAAGCCAAATCTCAACGATATGCAGTCTGCCTATCCCCTACAAATAGTTTGTTAGCAAATGTTTCTAATTTCATGTTTGTTTTTACCATTGTGATTTTCTGAATGATGTCTGATTTGTAATCTTTACTTTTACAGTGTTGAGAATGACCACTGCTAGTTGGTCGAAACGTTCACTTCTATCGATTTTATCAACCAATTAGTACAAAATTAGTACAAAATGAGCCTAAGCGTTGTGTCATTAGTCTTCCTATTTTTAATTAAGATCTCCAAGAATTGGAACTTTGACTTCTTTAACTATATTAGGCGTTGCTACGGTGAAGATGGAATCTTCACCTAAATATATTTTTCATAGCTCGGTTATTTAAATTCGCACCCTTGTTATGATGAGACATACTAGAACAACGCACATCGCTCTGAATTCTGCGGCACGAAATAAGAATTTTGTACGCCACTGCTTGAGTTAAACTGATTTTTCAGGTATTTTTATGCAAAATTGAAAATAAATAAAAAATAAAAGAATTTGAAAAGGGATTCGAGGCTTTAAAAATGCATTCAAGTTGAATATCGGCAAGTTAATGATCAGACTAACCATTCACTTAATGCATCCTTCCTGCCTGAAAAAAATGATCTTATTTTCAAATTCTTGGATTGTATCAATTTAAGCTAAATTAAATTTTAAATTAAATATAATATAGTTTAATTTAAATATAATACGGAAAAAACAATGGACGCAACTAACCAAGTAAAAAAGTCTTGAAGTAAATAAAGCTCCACCGACACGCGTGTATTCCTGTGCAATGAAACCTGGAATTATATTTTGCTTGAATTTAAAACAATAATCTTCAACATTTTACGTACTCCCTACTTAGCAATTTCGTTAAACAAAGCAATGGTGTGTTCAATTCACAATATACACTGAATAATTTTTTCATTGTTTTAGTAATTCTCTTTCCTGAATTAAACAAATAAAAAACACATTGTTATAGACTTATTTTTTTCACAACACCACAGACATTCACTCCGTACGTAAAATAAACTATTGGAACATGAACGAATAAATTCGCGGTGGTTAGCTGTCTAAAAATATTGAGTAATCACAAAGCATACATCTCATACGTCACATCATTCCATTTACATCCTGGACAGTTGGATCAAATTCTTCTTGTCTGCATGTCCAGCTCACGCCAGCGTCCGCGTCTCAATGTTTTCCTAAATGCAGTCCCGAGCTTTCCTCTCTAATACAGTCTGCCGGGCAATAATTGTGCCGGACAGCTGCGCTAATAACAGGACCAATGCAGTCTGCCGGACAATAATAATTGTGCCGGACAATTATGCTAATAACCGGACAAATGCATCCCCCACGGTAGAGGAAACAAGGTAGGGTCAAACTAGTATTTTTTTCGTTCACGGTGTAGTTTTGCTGACGTCACGGCAACGAACCAATAGCAGCGCTCATATTGCATCTAGTATCACTGCTACCCCCAAATCTGGCTCCACTATTGGCCTAACAACATTACGTTTTGGTGACGTCATAAAGTTTGTTTGAAATAAAAGCTTACTTTTGTCTAGCCGAACAAGAGGAGGTGTATTTTCTCCAATAGAAATGACTCTACCTTGTTTCCTCTACCGTGACCTCCCCCCTTAGGACAGGGTATCCTACATACGGGCGCGTGAGCTGAAGTAACAAACAACTCCAACAACAGAGATGCCAGAGTCTCATCAAATTATCGAAGTGAGACATTCTGCTCGTCAGGTCTCTCATTAGCGCGTCCCAGGCACCTCCGTGAGACACGAGAGCGTTTTACTCCCCCGCCTGTACGCCACGGTAGAGGCAACAAGGTAGAGTCATTTCTGAAGAGGAAAATACACCTCCTCTTGTTCGGCTAGCCAATAGAACGGCTTCATTTCAAACCAACTTATAACGTCACCATTGCGACATGCCGTTAGGCCAATAATGGTACCAGATTTGGAGTAGCAGAGTTTCCAGATGCAATATTAGCACTGCTATTGGTGCGTTGCCATGACGTCAGCATTGCCACACGGTCGACGAATAAAAGACTGTATTGACCCTACCTTGTTTCTTCCACCGCGCTGCACGGAGAGCATGCAATGCTCAGATTTCCTTGGCAGTACAAATGTTCATAAAGAAGAGGCAGGATTGTTTGTGTTAGCTGCATTTCCCCGGGGATGTTCTTCTCGAGTGGAGCGTCCTTGTGAGTTGTGACGGCGGTGCTGCTGGTGCTGATAGTGCTGCTATTGTTTCTTTTCCTGCTGGTGAAACTGCTACTGGTGCTGCTGATGCTGGTGTTGGTGCTGCTGTTGTTCCTTCTGTTGTTGATGCTGATGGTGCTGCTGGTGCTGATAGTGCTGCTATTGTTTCTTATACTGCTGGTAAAACTGCTACTGGTGCTGCTGTTGCTTGTGTTGGTGCTGCTGTTGTTCCTTCTGCTGTTGATGCTGATGCTGCTGTTGGTGCTGATAGTGCTGCTATTGTTTCTTATACTGCTGGTGAGACTGCTACTGGTCCTGCTGATGCTGGTGTTGGTGCTGCTGTTGTTCCTTCTGTTGTTGATGCTGCTGGTGAAGCTCCATTTATTGAATTTAAAAGGAGAAAATAACACCCAAGTAAACTGACGCTAGCAATGAACAGCGGGCACAAATCTGGCAATTAGAGAAGTGCTGCAATCCGGGCTGGCATCAGAGAAGATATTGCATGTGAATACGAATTGTTCTGTGATGAATGTGCGGTCTGCCGAGATCTCACTGCAGCGAGAAGCGACCGGACGACCGGTGCTGCTTGAGTCGCTTTAATTCCTCTAATGATGAATTTAATGAGTAAAAGTGCATTGGTTCTTAGACACCTGAATGGAAAACACTGAAAATTTAATGATAAACTAAAGATGAAACAAGGTGTAAACGCAGGAAAATTAGGCGTATAAAATTGTTGAATGATGCCATCAACGTAAGGCTTCCATTTGCTAGGTGGTCAAATTAAAGGGAAATGAGACTGAGGAAGCCTACATACTGAAATAAAGATCTTGTTTATTTGCTCAAGTCCGATGGTGTGGAGCTGGCATCACCGAGGCTTTGTTATCTCTGTTGTTGCCGCGTGAGTTACTTAACACTAGTCCACCCCCCTTTATATGAAATACGAAAAAAAGCGGTATAAAAAAAAAGTTGTAAATAAAACAATTCAACCTCTCGAGAGTTTAATGATGCCGAGTGCACACGGCCCGTATCACAGATACGCTCATCACACACTTTCGGCTGGCTTCGGACAGACGGACGGACACGGCTCTTATTATAGTATAGATTACTGCTCACGTGCTCGTATGTAGGATACCGTGGCAGAGATCCTGTTATTATGAGGTACCCGGCCGTACGATACCGTGGTAGAGATCTTGTTATTATGAGGCACCCGCATGTTGGATACCGTGGTAGAGATCCTGTTATTATGAGGCACCCTGTACGTAGGATACCGTGTACGGGGGTTATAGATCCTGTTATTATAAGGACTGTCACCTCACTCCCCTTGAGGAAGAATCGAAATGTAGTTTTATCAGCCCAGGTGCCAAGTCCGGAACATGAAAGTCTGCGAGTGGTACAGTAGCTTATTGACCAACAGAAAACTACGTAAGACCCTTTGCCTGCGCAAAGAGCGCTGGATAGCAAAGAATATTTAGAAGTAACCTATACACGAATTTCCTAGTTCCAAATCCACTTTTTAAACAGAGCAGGCTGCGGGGTTAGGGTAAAATGTGATCATTGTTCAAGAGACGCTTCGCAGACCAACGAATTGTTTTGCAGGAAACGTTTTTGTTGAAACACTCAAGCTCTAAAAGTTTACAGAGCGCAAATAAAAGTTGCGGCTCAAGTTAGGCGAACTTCAAACATCGCAACTTCGCAGCCGCGATCCTAACATCTTCACGGCTAGCGGCGACGTTAGAGAATCCGTGGGAATTTTGGGGGATTATTTAGGACAATATTTGCCTTGTAAAATATCAGACGTGTTGTTTTCAGACATCAAAAAAGGAAGATTATATGCGTACAATTGTGAGTTTAGAGAATCTGTGGGAATTTTGGTGGTTATAAAAGACAATATTTGCCTTGTAAAATAACAGGCGGGTTGTTTTTAGACGTCATAAACAACGCGGGGTACTTGTGGGTTATGTGCCTCCACTTGTTCAGGGGAAAAAGTGTTTTTAGGGGAAAATTGAAAAATTAAATTGTTTTACGAATATTGAATTGATGTTCTGGACAGTATGAATGGATTTTTCAGGTGAGAAGGTATCCTTGTTGATTTATATTTATTTCTCATGCAATTTATCTACTTTCCATACATATATAATGAATCTCTGGGACCTTCCTCTTGAGTTCTTGGAAGGCCCCAGAAATTTATTTTGGCCTGAAACAAACCAATAATTAAAATTAATAATAATTAACAACAATTTTATTAAGCTACCTTAACCTAACATTAACATCAAAAGGAAACCATGAATTAAAAGTGGTGGCAGACAACTCACACGTGCCCAACAAGGTGATATGCGAACAGCTGTGAGTTGCCGCGAGATGAAAAAGTGATTTATCGAAAATTTTATTCCTCAGCAGCAAAATTACTCCCATAAAGTTTTGAATAAATTCAACAATTTCCGTGAAGCTTCAATCAACATTAAATAAATTAAATCAACATTAAATAACTTAAATCAACAATAAATAAATTAAATCAACATCAAATAAATTAAATCAACATTAAATAAATTAAATCAACATTAAGTAAATTAAATCAACATTAAGTAAATTAAATCAACATTAAATAAATTAAATCAACATAAATCAATCTCCGTGCGTCACGCTCCTTTCTGTTGATGTAGCACAAAGTGGACGATTCTCAAGGAATCTCACCATCATGTTAAAAAGAAGAACCAAGGTCGAGATGAACATATTTACCCGCACTCGCACTGTTTGCAGAACATTAAATATGTTTGTTTTAACCGACGACAGCACAACACCCTGTCGGGATTGGTGGCTAAGGTAATTTGTTGCACTGAAGATTGCGACTAAGGCAATCTTGTTGCACTGAAAATTGCGACTAAGGCAATCTTGTTGCACTGAAGATTGCGACTAAGGCAATCTTGTTGCACTGAAGATTGCGACTAAGGCAATCTTGTTGCACTGAAGATTGCGACTAAGGCAATCTTGTTGCACTGAAGATTGCGACTAAGGCAATCTTGTTGCACTGAAGATTGCGACTAAGGCAATCTTGTTGCACTGAAGATTGCGACTAAGGCAATCTTGTTGCACTGAAGATTGCGACTAAGGCAATCTTGTTGCACTGAAGATTGCGACTAAGGCAATCTTGTTGCACTGAAGATTGCGACTAAGGCAATCTTGTTGCACTGAAGATTGCGACTAAGGCAATCTTGTTGCACTGAAGATTGCGACTAAGGCAATCTTGTTGCACTGAAGATTGCGACTAAGGCAATCTTGTTGCACTGAAGATTGCGACTAAGGCAATCTTGTTGCACTGAAGATTGCGACTAAGGCAATCTTGTTGCACTGAAGATTGCGACTAAGGCAATCTTGTTGCACTGAAGATTGCGACTAAGGCAATCTTGTTGCACTGAAGATTGCGACTAAGGCAATCTTGTTGCACTGAAAATTGCGACTAAGGCAATCTTGTTGCACTGAAGATTGCGACTAAGGCAATCTTGTTGCACTGAAGATTGCGACTAAGGCAATCTTGTTGCACTGAAGAAATTGACGCATTTCCGAGCAGCAAAATAAGAGAGCTGAGAGTTCACAGCTGATCGAGGGGTACAGATCAGCTGTTGCCTATTGAAGTTGTTGCCTTGCTCAGTTACAGGTACTGTTATTTATCAGCTGAGTTACAGGAACTGTTATTTATCAGCTGAGTTACAGGAACTGTTATTTATCTGCTGAGTAGCAGGAACTGTCATTTATCAGCTGAGTTACAGGTACTGTTATTTATCAGCTGAACAGGTACTGTTATTTATCAACTGAGTTACAGGAACTGTCATTTATCAGCTGAGTTACAGGAACTGTCATTTATCAGCTGAGTTACAGGTACTGTTATTTATCAGCTGAGTTACAGGAACTGTTATTTATCAGCTGAACAGGTACTGTTATTTATCGGCTGAGTTACAGGAACTGTCATTCATCAGCTGAGTTACAGGAACTGTCATTTATCAGCTGAGTTACAGGAACTGTCATTCATCAGCTGAGTTACAGGAACTGTCATTCATCAGCTGAGTTACAGGAACTGTCATTCATCAGCTGAGTTACAGGAACTGTCATTCATCAGCTGAGTTACAGGAACTGTCATTTATCAGCTGAGTTACAGGAACTGTCATTCATCAGCTGAGTTACAGGAACTGTCATTTATCAGCTGAGTTACAGGAACTGTCATTCATCAGCTGAGTTACAGGAACTGTCATTCATCAGCTGAGTTACAGGAACTGTCATTCATCAGCTGAGTTACAGGAACTGTCATTTATCAGCTGAGTTACAGGAACTGTCATTCATCAGCTGAGTTATAGGAACTGTCATTTATCAGCTGAGTTACAGGAACTGTCATTCATCAGCTGAGTTACAGGAACTGTCATTCATCAGCTGAGTTACAGGAACTGTCATTCATCAGCTGAGTTACAGGAACTGTCATTCATCAGCTGAGTTACAGGAACCGTCATTCATCAGCTGAGTTACAGGAACTGTCATTCATCAGCTGAGTTACAGGAACTGTCATTCATCAGCTGAGTTACAGGAACCGTCATTCATCAGCTGAGTTACAGGAACTGTCATTCATCAGCTGAGTTACAGGAACCGTCATTCATCAGCTGAGTTACAGGAACTGTCATTCATCAGCTGAGTTACAGGAACTGTCATTCATCAGCTGAGTTACAGGAACTGTCATTCATCAGCTGAGTTACAGGAACTGTCATTCATCAGCTGAGTTACAGGAACTGTCATTCATCAGCTGAGTTACAGGAACTGTCATTCATCAGCTGAGTTACAGGAACTGTCATTCATCAGCTGAGTTACAGGAACCGTCATTCATCAGCTGAGTTACAGGAACTGTCATTCATCAGCTGAGTTACAGGAACCGTCATTCATCAGCTGAGTTACAGGAACTGTAACCCAGATGTAAGAGCTGGGAAAAGAAACGTACTCATGCTGCAATATTGTATTAATACGGCCCTGTAGCTATGATACGGCCGTGCAGCATTGATACGGTCATGCTGAATAAGGGCTGTCACAAAAGATTAATACGGTCATGAAGCATAAGTATGGTGACATGATATAAATAAAGTAATTTAAGATTAATTAATACTATCACCTAGTATTAATACGGGAGTGTAACTTATAGTACTGCTACGAAGTATTAATACGGTCATGGGGAATTGATACTGTCACGTAGTTCGTATAATCTTAATACAGTTACAAATAATTTGTGCAGTCACAAATCAATAATACAAATACGGTCGTATATCCTTGTACAAAATCAATTGTATTGCATTTAGCGCATTTATAAAAATACGGACAAGCGTGTACCACTTGAACAAATTGCACCCTACATCATCGCTTTGAATCGAATGACTCGGAATGAAATATCCCGATGGAAGTTTGAACGTAACGAGCAGACGCGTCTCAGGCACACGTCCACTGGCCTTCTTGAGTGTCCTGCAAGTCTGCAGTGCTGTAGGTCTGCAGTGCTGCTGGTCTGGAGAGCTCTCCTGTGCTGCAGGTCTGCAAATCTGCAAGTCTGCCATGCTGCAAGTCTGCTATGCTGCAAGTCTCCAGCACTACAGGTGTGCAGTGGAGGAAGTCTGCAGCACTGCAGGTCTGCAGTGAAGGAAGTCTGCAGCGCTGCAGGTCTGCAGCACAGCCGTGGGTTTGAGGCCCTATTGTATGCTGCCACAAAAGCACTTCACAAAAAGACGCAACGCAGCCGACAGGACGCCGGCAACTTTGGATGAGAGCGCGAGTGGCTGCAAGGGAAAGAACGACTCAAGGAAAAGAAGTTTTAGAATCCAAACTGGCGGTAGGATCGGCGGGGGTTGGTGATGTAGGAGTAGATCCTACGCATCCACCGTATCCTACATTCATGAGGAGTAGATCCTACGCATCCACCGTATCCTACATACATGAGGAGTAGATCCTACGCATCCACCGTATCCTACATACAGGAGGAGTAGATCCTACGCATCCACCGTATCCTACATACAGGAGGAGTAGATCCTACGCATCCACCGTATCCTACATACAGGAGGAGTAGATCCTACGCATCCACCGTATCCTACATACAGGAGGAGTAGATCCTACGCATCCACCGTATCCTACACACATGAGGAGTAGATCCAACGCATTCACCGTATCCTACATACAGGAGGAGTAGATCCTACGCATCCACCGTATCCTACATACAGGAGGAGTAGATCCTACGCATCCACCGTATCCTACAAACAGGAGGAGTAGATCCAACGCATCTACCGTATCCTACATACAGGAGGAGTAGATCCTACGCATCCACCGTATCCTACAAACAGGAGGAGTAGATCCTACGCATCCACCGTATCCTGCAAACAGGAGGAGTAGATCCAACGCATCCACCGTATCCTACATACAGGAGGAGTAGATCCTACGCATCCACCGTATCCTACATACAGGAGGGGTAGATCCTACGCATCCACCGTATCCTACATACATGAGGAGTAGATCCTATGCATCCACCGTATCCTACATACAGGAGGAGTAGATCCTACGCATCCACCGTATCCTACATACAGGAGGAGTAGATACTACGCATCCACCGTATCCTACATAGAGGAGGAGTAGGTACTACGCATCCACCGTATCCTACATACAGGAGGAGTAGATCCTACGCATCCACCGTATCCTACATACAGGAGGAGTAGATACTACGCATCCACCGTATCCTACATACAGGAGGAGTAGATCCTACGCATCCACCGTATCCTACATACAGGAGGAGTAGATCCTACGCATCCACCGTATCCTACATACAGGAGGAGTAGATACTACGCATCCACCGTATCCTACATACAGGAGGAGTAGATACTACGCATCCACCGTATCCTACATACAGGAGGAGTAGATACTACGCATCCACCGTATCCTACATACAGGAGGAGTAGATACTACGCATCCGCCGTATCCTACATACAGGAGGAGTAGATACTACGCATCCACCATATCCTACATACAGAAGGAGTAGATCCTATGCATCCACCGTATCCTACATACAGGAGGAGTAGATACTACGCATCCACCGTATCCTACAAACAGGAGGAGTAGATACTACGCATCCACCGTATCCTACATACAGGAGGAGTAGATACTACGCATCCACCGTATCCTACATACAGGAGGAGTAGATACTACGCATCCACCGTATCCTACATACAGGAGGAGTAGATACTACGCATCCACCGTATCCTACATACAGGAGGAGTAGATACTACGCATCCACCGTATCCTACATACAGGAGGAGTAGATCCTACGCGTCCACCATATCCTACATACAGGAGGAGTAGATACTACGCATCTACCGTATCCTACATACAGGAGGAGTAGATACTACGCATCCACCGTATCCTACATACAGGAGGAGTAGATCCTACGCATCCACCATATCCTACATACAGGAGGAGTAGATACTACGCATCCACCGTATCCTACATACAGGAGGAGTAGATACTACGCATCCACCGTATCCTACATACAGGAGGAGTAGATCCTACGCATCCACCGTATCCTACATACAGGAGGAGTAGATCCTATGCATCCACCGTATCCTACATGCAGAAGGAGTAGATCCTATGCATCCACCATATCCTACATACAGGAGGAGTAGATCCTACGCATCCACCATATCCTACATACAGGAGGAGTAGATCCTATGCATCCACCGTATCCTACATACAGAAGGAGTAGATCCTATGCATCCACCATATCCTACATACAGGAGGAGTAGATCCTACGCATCCACCATATCCTACATACAGGAGGAGTAGATCCTATGCATCCACCGTATCCTACATACAGAAGGAGTAGATCCTACGCATCCACCGTATCCTACATACAGGAGGAGTAGATACTACGCATCCACCGTATCCTACATACAGGAGGAGTAGATCCTACGCATCCACCATATCCTACATACAGGAGGAGTAGATCCTATGCATCCACCGTATTCTACAGCTTTTCTCAAAAAATGAACAGCAAAATTCAAAATTTTTGAAAATCAAATAAAAATTTTATTCTGAAACTCAGATGTGGAAATATTTATGAGCGTCTGGAAGGAATTATCCCTCCTTCAAAAATGCCTTCGTTCAAAATAGCACTTTCCTGACGCTTCTAATGTGAGCAATTTCTAGTCATACATGGACGAGCGTGACGTTTTCGAACACGCGTGATATTTTATAATTATATATTTTTAAAGTCACACACTGAGCAAAATCGCCGGTGAATGAGTACAGCGCAGCGACGGCGGTAGATAAATAATGTACGAGACGCAACATGATCGAGTACTTCCCTTCGTCAGGACATTAATAGAAAACCATTAACACCAACCATTAAGCGTCATCCATTACATATTAACCATTGACCATTAACCATTATTCATAAAACATTAATCATAAACCATTAACCATTAACCATCAACCATCATTCATTACCTATTAACCGTTAACCATAAACCCTTAACCATTAACTATCAAACATTAACCATTAATCATTAACCATTAACCATTAACCACTGACCATTAACCATCAACCATTAACAATTACCCACTAACCATAAACTATTTATCATAAACCATTGACCATCAAACAATACCCATTAATCAATAACCATCAACCATTAACCATTGACCATTGACCATTAGCCATTAACCCTTAATCCTTAACCATAAACCATTAACCATTAACCATTTCACCATTAATCATTACCCATTTATTATTATTCATTGACCTTTGACAATTAACATTAACCATTTATCATTAACCATTGACTGTTAACCATTAATCATTAACCGTTATTCATTGACCATTAACCATTATTCATTGACCAATAACTATTAACCATCAACCTTTACCCATTAACTATTACCCATTAACCATTAACCACCTACCCATTAACCAGTAACTATTAACCATTAACCATTAAACACTACCATTAACCAATAACTATTACCCCTCAACCATTTACTATCAACCATTAAACCCTACCATTAACCAATAACTATTACCCATCAACCATTTACTATTAACCATTAAACCCTACCATTAACCAACAACTATTACCCATCAACCATTTACTATTAACCATTAACCCTTAGTTAATAACTATTAAACATTATCCATTGCCCATTAATTTTTAACTATTAACCATCAACCATTAATCAATAACTATTAACCATTAACAATTAACCATTTTCCATTAACCATTAAGCATTAAGCGTTAACCATTAATCATTATCCGTTATCCATTTACCATTACCATTAATCATCAACCATCAACCATCAACCATTAATCACTAACCATTAACCATTAACCATTAACTATTGACCATTAACCATTAAGCATTAAGCATTAACCATTAACCATTGACCATTAACCATCGACCATCAACCATTAACCATTGACCATTAATCATTACCCATCAACTATCAACCATTGACCATTAACCATTAACCGTGCATGCTTAATTAACTTGAGGTAACTTCCTTCAATGGAGCCTCACCTTTTGTGTCGCTGCTGACAAAAACCTAACAGAAATAGAGAAGTTTACTTTTTCAAAGTATTATTATTTTACTTTTTCAAAGTATTTCAAAGTATATTATTTTTATTTGTGAACTTCAGGTGAGGAAAACCGGCATCTTGAATCTCGCCTGCCTGACGCAAACGACTGCAGGCTGCTGACCACTGCAGGCTGCTGACCACTGCAGGCTGCTGACCACTGCAGGCTGCTGACAACTGCAGGCTGCTGACCACTGCAGGCTGCTGACCACTGCAGGCTGCTAACAACTGCAGGCTGCTGACCACTGCAGGCTGCTGACCACTGCAGGCTGCTGACCACTGCAGGCTGCTGACAACTGCAGGCTGCTGACCACTGCAGGCTGCTGACCACTGCAGGCTGCTGACCACTGCAGGCTGCTGACCACTGCAGGCTGCTGACCACTGCAGGCTGCTGACCACTGCAGGCTGCTGACCACTACAGGCTGCTGACCACTGCAGGCTGCTGACAACTGCAGGCTGCTGACCACTGCAGGCTGCTGACCACTGCAGGCTGCTGACCACTGCAAGCTGCTGACAACTGCAGGCTGCTGACAACTGCAGGCTGCTGACCACTGCAGGCTGCTGACCACTGCAGGCTGCTGACCACTGCAGGCTGCTGACCACTGCAGGCTGCTGACCACTGCAGGCTGCTGACCACTGCAGGCTGCTGACCACTGTAGGCTGCTGACTACTGCAGGCTGCTGACCACTGCAGGCTGCTGACCACTGCAGGCTGCTGACCACTGCAGGCTGCTGACCACTATAGGCTGCTGACAACTGCAGGCTGCTGACCACTGCAGGCTGCTGACCACTGCAGGCTGCTGACCACTGTAGGCTGCTGACTACTGAAGGCTGCTGACCACTGCAGGCTGCTGACCACTGCAGGCTGCTGACCACTGCAGGCTGCTGACCACTGTAGGCTGCTGACAACTGCAGGCTGCTGACCACTGCAGGCTGCTGACCACTGCAGGCTGCTGACCACTGCAGGCTGCTGACTACAGCTGACTCGCGAGGAATGTGTTGCAGACGCGCTCGTACATTCACATACGAGTGCAGAACATTACCAATTTCATTATACATGAAATAAAAAACGAATTTTCCTTACCTTGTAAAGTGTCGCGTCTGGTGGAACTGCAGACGATCTTCGCTTTGCGGTAATGAGCGGAGTTCCATTCGCCGGTTATTGAGCGCATTACTCGCTAAAGTAATTATAATCGACCGTTGTGTATGTATCATTACCCTCAGAAGCCATGAATGCCACTACCCTCAGAAGTCATGAATGTCATTACCCTCAGAAGTCATGAATGGCATTACCCTCAGAAGCCATGAATGGCATTACCATCAGAAGTCATGAATACCATTACCTTCAGAAATCACGAATGCCACTACCCTCAGAAGTCATGAATCACATTACTCTCATATGTCATGAATGCCACTACCCTCAGAAGTCATTAATGCCACTACCCTCAGAAGTCATGAATACCATTACCTTCAGAAATCACGAATGCCACTACCCTCAGAAGTCATGAATCACATTACTCTCATTTGTCATGAATGCCACTACCCTCAGAAGTCATTAATGCCACTACCCTCAGAAGTCATGAATACCATTACCTTCAGAAATCCCGAATGCCACTACCATCAGAAGCCGTGAATGCCACTACCCTCAGATGTTATGAATGACCCTACCCTCAGAAACCATGAATGCCATTATCCTCATAAGTCATGAATGCCACTACCCTCAGAAGCCAAGAATGTCATTACCCTCAGAAGTAACGAATGCCATTACCTGCATAAGTCATGAATCCCAGTACCCTCATCAGTACCATAAGCACATATACTCCGCTTCTATCGCAGACACACTCAACTGAAAACGTCCGTCCCCTCACCGACCGGCGCTGCGGAGCTCGACACCACACCAACTACCTCATCGAGCAGCTCAGGCTGCACTGACGCCGAGTTTTAAATTGACCCTCTTTTTCTTTCATCTTACGTCGTCTTTGTTCATTTCTGAATCGTTGCAGAAATTATTGAATATTATTTCTTCCGAAATAATGTTTAAGGAGATGTTTCGTAGTGAATGTGAGTGATTCGTACGTCAGGTAATGTTGGGAACATGTTAGGAACACAAGTGGCATCAACTAGAGGGTCACGCGAGCTTTACCCTCACGAGGGATGCCGAAAAGCCTGTAGCTCTGGGCAGTCTGTGGGACAAGGCTTTGGGGAAGATTTATATAATTGTATAACACTAGTGTACATCGCTCGTCAAAAATGACGGGATTTGATACTTTCCTTGAATAAATCCTCCAGACGTGGATGCCCAACAAATACATCCATCCCAACAGTACCCGCCATTAAAATATTCTTGTACTCGTGCACTGGTGAAACTCGTATCACAGATACGGTCATTGAGCGTCCTTGTGAGCGTCACAGGCACACGCAACAAGCGGACACCAAACAAATAAACAGACACACGGAGGGTTTTATTGGGTCAGAACAAAATACTTGAAACCTATTTGAAACAAAGAGATCCCTTTAATAATTTTCATCCTATCTTATTGAGTGAAGTAGAGCGGCTCTTAAATAACCCACACAACTGCGTTTTCAGTCACAGTCCTACATTAAATTTTTATGCGCCTGTAAATTCTTGTTTTACATTAGCTTCTGCAGTTCGCCCTTCGCAAGCATCGAGGCGTACTAGCTGGCGGGGCGATCTTTAAAGGATATTAAATATTGATGGATAGATATTGAGTGTAGACGATGTTAAATATTTATGGATAGATATTGAGTGTGGACGATGTTAAATATTTATGGATAGATATTGAGTGTAGACGATGTTAAATATTTATGAATAGATATTGAGTGTAGACGATGTTAAATATTTATGGATAGATATTGAGTTTAGACGATGTTAAATATTTATGGATAGATATTGAGTGTAGACGATGTTAAATATTTATGGATAGATATTGAGTGTGGACGATGTTAAATATTTATGGATAGATATTGAGTGTAGACGATGTTAAATATTTATGGATAGATATTGAGTGTAGACGATGTTAAATATTTATGGATAGATATAGAGTGTGGAAGATGTTAAATATTTATGGATAGATATTGAGTGTAGACGATGTTAAATATTTATGGATAGATATTGAGTGTAGACGATGTTAAATATTTATGGATAGATATTGAGTGTAGACGATGTTAAATATTTATGGATAGATATTGAGTGTGGACGATGTTAAATATTTATGGATAGATATTGAGTGTAGACGATGTTAAATATTGATGGATAGATATTGAGTGTAGACGATGTTAAATATTTATGGATAGATATTGAGTGTAGACGATGTTAAATATTTATGGATAGATATTGAGTGTAGACGATGTTAAATATTTATGGATAGATATTGAGTGTAGACGATGTTAAATATTTATGGATAGATATTGAGTGTAGACGATGTTAAATATTTATGGAAAGATATTGAGTGTGGACGATGTTAAATATTTATGGATAGATATTGAGTGTAGACGATGTTAAATATTTATGGATAGATATTGAGTGTAGACGATGTTAAATATTTATGGATAGATATTGAGTGTAGACGATGTTAAATATTGATGGATAGATATTGAGTGTAGACGATGTTAAATATTTATGGATAGATATTGAGTGTAGACGATGTAAAATATTTATGGATAGATATTGAGTGTAGACGATGTTAAATATTCATGGATAGATATTGAGTGTAGACGATGTTAAATATTTATGGATAGATATTGAGTGTAGACGATGTTAAATATTTATGGATAGATATTGAGTGTAGACGATGTTAAATATTTATGGATAGATATTGAGTGTAGACGATGTTAAATATTTATGGATAGATATTGAGTGTAGACGATGTTAAATATTTATGGATAGATATTGAGTGTGGACGATGTTAAATATTTATGGATAGATATTGAGTGTGGACGATGTAAAATATTTATGGATAGATATTGAGTGTAGACGATGTTAAATATTTATGGATAGATATTGAGTGTGGACGATGTTAAATATTTATGGATAGATATTGAGTGTGGACGATGTAAAATAATTATGGATAGATATTGAGTGTAGACGATGTTAAATATTTATGGATAGATATTGAGTGTGGACGATGTAAAATATTTATGGATAGATATTGAGTGTAGACGATGTTAAATATTTATGGATAGATATTGAGTGTGGACGATGTTAAATATTTATGGATAGATATTGAGTGTGGACGATGTAAAATATTTATGGATAGATATTGAGTGTAGACGATGTTAAATATTTATGGATAGATATTGAGTGTAGACGATGTTAAATATTTATGGATAGATATTGAGTGTAGACGATGTTAAATATTTATGGATAGATATTGAGTGTGGACGATGTAAAATATTTATGAATAGATATTGAGTGTAGACGATGGTAAATATTGATGGATAGATATTGAGAGTAGACGATGTTAAATATTTATGGATAGATATTGAGTGTAAAGGATGTTAAATATTTATGGATAGATATTGAGAGTAGACGATGTTAAATATTTATGGATAGATATTGAGTGTAGACGATGTTAAATATTGATGGATAGATATTGAGAGTAGACGATGTTAAATATTTCTGGATAGATATTGAGTGTAGACGATGTTAAATATTTAAGGATAGATATTGAGTGTAACCGATGTAAAATATTTATGGATAGATATTGAGTGTAGACGATGTAAAATATTTATGGATAGATATTGAGTGTAGACGATGTTAAATATTTATGGATAGATATTGAGTGTAACCGATGTAAAATATTTATGGATAGATATTGAGTGTAGACGATGTAAAATATTTATGGATAGATATTGAGTGTAGACGATGTAAAATATTTATGGATAGATATTGAGTGTAACCGATGTAAAATATTTATGGATAGATATTGAGTGTAGACGATGTAAAATATTTATGGATAGATATTGAGTGTAGACGATGTTAAATATTTATGGATAGATATCAAGTGTAACCGATGTAAAATATTTATGGATAGATATTGAGTGTAGACGATGTAAAATATTTATGGATAGATATTGAGTGTAGACGATGTAAAATATTTATGGATAGATATTGAGTGTAGACGATGTAAAATATTTATGGATAGATATTGAGTGTAGACGATGTTAAATATTTATGGATAGATATTGAGTGTAACCGATGTAAAATATTTATGGATAGGTATTGAGTGTAGACGATGTAAAATATTTATGGATAGATATTGAGTGTAGCCGATGTTAAATATTTATGGATAGATATTGAGTGTAACCGATGTAAAATATTTATGGATAGATATTGAGTGTAGACGATGTAAAATATTTATGGATAGATATTGAGTGTAGACGATGTAAAATATACATGGATAGACATTGAGTGTAGACGATGTTAAATATTTATGGATAGATATTGAGTGTAGACGATGTAAAATATTTATGGATAGATATTGAGTGTAGACGATGTTAAATATTTATGGATAGATATTGAGTGTAGACGATGTAAAATATTTATGGATAGATATTGAGTGTAGACGATGTTAAATATTTATGGATAGATATTGAGTGTAACCGATGTAAAATATTTATGGATAGATATTGAGTGTAGACGATGTAAAATATTTATGGATAGATATTGAGTGTAGACGATGTAAAATATTTATGGATAGACATTGAGTGTAGACGATGTTAAATATTTATGGATAGATATTGAGTGTAGACGATGTAAAATATTTATGGATAGATATTGAGTGTAGACGATGTTAAATATTTAAGGATAGATATTGAGTGTAGACGATGTAAAATATTTATGGATAGATATTGAGTGTAGACGATGTTAAATATTTATGGATAGATATTGAGTGTAGACGATGTTAAATATTTATGGATAGATATTTAGTGTAGACGATGTAAAATATTAATGGATAGATATTGAGTGTAGAAAATGTTAGGAAACTTGCACAAGAATAATATTAGCACAAATATTTCTGAAATGTTGCTCGTTTTTTGGATTTTGTATGGGATGCGTGTTATACCCCTCCACCACCTGGCAGCTGGTGTTACACCCCTCCACCACCTGGCGGCTTGTGTTACACCCCTCCACCACCTGGCAGCCGGTGTTACACCCCTCCACCTCTTGGCAGCTGGTGTTACACTCTTCCACCACCTGGCAGCTGGTGTTACACCCCTCCACCACCTGGCAGCTGGTGTTACACCCTTCCACCACCTGGCAGCTGGTGTTACACCCCTCCACCTCTTGGCAGCTGGTGTTACACTCTTCCACCACCTGGCAGCTGGTGTTACACCCCTCCACCACCTGGCGGCTTGTGTTACACCCCTCCACCACCTGGCAGCCGGTGTTACACCCCTCCACCTCTTGGCAGCTGGTGTTACACTCTTCCACCACCTGGCAGCTGGTGTTACACCCTTCCACCCCCTGGCAGCTGGTGTTACACCCTTCCACCACCTGGCAGCTGGTGTTACACCCTTCCACCACCTGGCAGCTGGTGTTATACCCCTCCACCACCTGGCAGCTGGTGTTACACCCCTCCACCACCTGGCGGCTTGTGTTACACCCCTCCACCACCTGGCAGCCGGTGTTACACCCCTCCACCTCTTGGCAGCTGGTGTTACACTCTTCCACCACCTGGCAGCGGGTGTTACACCCCTCCACCACCTGGCAGCTGGTGTTACACCCTTCCACCACCTGGCAGCTGGTGTTACACCCCTCCACCTCTTGGCAGCTGGTGTTACACTCTTCCACCACCTGGCAGCTGGTGTTACACCCCTCCACCACCTGGCGGCTTGTGTTACACCCCTCCACCACCTGGCAGCCGGTGTTACACCCCTCCACCTCTTGGCAGCTGGTGTTACACTCTTCCACCACCTGGCAGCTGGTGTTACACCCTTCCACCCCCTGGCAGCTGGTGTTACACCCTTCCACCACCTGGCAGCTGGTGTTACACCCTTCCACCACCTGGCAGCTGGTGTTACACCCTTCCACCACCTGGCAGCTGGTGTTACACCCCTCCACCACCTGGCAGCTGGTGTTACACCCTTCCACCACCTGGCAGCTGGTGTTACACCCTTCCACCACCTGGCAGCTGGTGTTACACCCCTCCACCACCTGGCAGCTGGTGTTACACCCCTCCACCACCTGGCAGCTGGTGTTACACCCCTCCACCACCTGGCAGCTGGTTTTACACCCCTCCACCACCTGGCAGCTGGTGTTACACCCCTCCACCACCTGGCAGCCGGTGTTACACCCCTCCACCTCTTGGCAGCTGGTGTTACACTCTTCCACCACCTGGCAGCTGGTGTTACACCCTTCCACCCCCTGGCAGCTGGTGTTACACCCTTCCACCACCTGGCAGCTGGTGTTACACCCTTCCACCACCTGGCAGCTGGTGTTACACCCTTCCACCACCTGGCAGCTGGTGTTACACCATTCCATCACCTGGCAGCTGGTGTTACACCCTTCCACCACCTGGCAGCTGGTGTTACACCCTTCCACCACCTGGCAGCTGGTGTTACACCCTTCCACCACCTGGCAGCTGGTGTTACACCCTTCCACCACCTGGCAGCTGGTGTTACACCCCTCCACCACCTGGCAGCTGGTGTTACACCCTTCCACCATCTGGCAGCTGGTGTTACACCCCTCCACCACCTGGCAGCTGGTGTAACACACCTCCACCACCTAGCAGCTGGTGTTACACCCTTCACCACCTGGCAGCTGGTGTTACACCCCTCCACCACCTCGCAGCTAGTGTTACACCCCTCCACCACCTGGCAGCTGGTGGTACACCCCTCCACCACCTGGCAGCTGGTGTTACACCCTTCCACCACCTGGCATCTAGTGTTACACCCCTCCACCACCTGGCAGCTGGTGTTACACCCCTCCACCACCTGGCAGCTGGTGTTACACCCCTCCACCACCTGGCAGCTGGTGTTACACCCTTCCACCACCTGGCAGCTAGTGTTACACCCCTCCACCAGCTGGCAGCTGGTGTTACACCCCTACACCACCTGGCAGCTGGTGTTACACCCTTTGACCACCTGGCAGCTGGTGTTACACCCCTCCACCACCTGGCAGCTGGTGTTACACCCTTCCACCACCTGGCAGCGGGTGTTACACCCTTCCACCACCTGGCAGCTGATGTTACACCCCTCCACCACCTGGCAGCTGGTGTGACACCCCTCCACCACCAGGCAGCTTGTGTTACACCCTTCCACCACCTGGCAGCTGGTGTTACACCCTTCCACCGCCTGGCAGCTGGTGTAACACACCTCCATCAACTGGCAGCTGGTGTTACACCCCTTCACCACCTGGCAGCTGGTGTTACACCCCTCCACCACCTGACAGCTGGTGTTACACCCCTCTACCACCTGGCAGCTGGTGTTACACCCCTCCACCACCTGGCAGCTGGTGTTACACCCTTCCACCACCTGGCAGCTAGTGTTACACCCCTCCACCACCTGGCAGCTGGTGTTACACCCCTCCACCACCTGGCAGCTGGTGTTACACCCCTTCACCACCTTGCAGCTAGTGTTACACCCTTCCACCACCTGGCAGCTAGTGTTACACCCCTCCACCAGCTGGCAGCTGGTGTTACACCCCTCCACCACCTGGCAGCTGGTGTCACACCCTTCCACCACCTGGCAGCGGGTGTTATACCCTTCCACCACCTGGCAGCTGATGTTACACCCCTCCACCACCTGGCAGCTGGTGTTACACCCCTCCACCACCAGGCAGCTTGTGTTACACCCTTCCACCACCTGGCAGCTGGTGTTACACCCTTCCACCACCTGACAGCTGGTGTTACACCCCTCCACCACCTGGCAGCTGGTGTTACACCCCTCCACCACCTGGCAGCTGGTGTTACATCCCTCCACCACATGGCAGCTGGTGTTACACCCTTCCACCACCTGGCAGCTGGTGTTACACCTTTCCACCACCTGGCAGCTGGTGTTACACCCTTCCACCACCTGGCAGCTGGTGTTACACTCTTCCACCACCTGGCAGCTGGTGTTACACCCTTCCACCCCCTGGCAGCTGGTGTTACACCCTTCCACCACCTGGCAGCTGGTGTTACACCCTTTCACCACCTGGCAGCTGGTGTTACACCCTTCCACCACCTGGCAGCTGGTGTTACACCCTTCCACCACCTGGCAGCTGGTGTTACACCCTTCCACCACCTGGCAGCTGGTGTTACACCCTTCCACCACCTGGCAGCTGGTGTTACACCCCTCCACCACCTGGCAGCCGGTGTTACACCCCTCCACCTCCTGGCAGCTGGTGTTACACTCTTCCACCACCTGGCAGCTGGTGTTACACCCTTCCACCCCCTGGCAGCTGGTGTTACACCCTTCCACCACCTGGCAGCTGGTGTTACACCCTTTCACCACCTGGCAGCTGGTGTTACACCCTTCACCACCTTGCAGCTAGTGTTACACCCTTCCACCACCTGGCAGCTAGTGTTACACCCCTCCACCAGCTGGCAGCTGGTGTTACACCCCTCCACCACCTGGCAGCTGGTGTCACACCCTTCCACCACCTGGCAGCGGGTGTTATACCCTTCCACCACCTGGCAGCTGATGTTACACCCCTCCACCACCTGGCAGCTGGTGTTACACCCCTCCACCACCAGGCAGCTTGTGTTACACCCTTCCACCACCTGGCAGCTGGTGTTACACCCTTCCACCACCTGGCAGCTGGTGTTACACCCCTCCACCACCTGGCAGCTGGTGTTACACCCCTCCACCACCTGGCAGCTGGTGTTACATCCCTCCACCACATGGCAGCTGGTGTTACACCCTTCCACCACCTGGCAGCTGGTGTTACACCTTTCCACCACCTGGCAGCTGGTGTTACACCCTTCCACCACCTGGCAGCTGGTGTTACACTCTTCCACCACCTGGCAGCTGGTGTTACACCCTTCCACCCCCTGGCAGCTGGTGTTACACCCTTCCACCACCTGGCAGCTGGTGTTACACCCTTTCACCACCTGGCAGCTGGTGTTACACCCTTCCACCACCTGGCAGCTGGTGTTACACCCTTCCACCACCTGGCAGCTGGTGTTACACCCTTCCACCACCTGGCAGCTGGTGTTACACCCTTCCACCACCTGGCAGCTGGTGTTACACCCCTCCACCACCTGGCAGCCGGTGTTACACCCCTCCACCTCCTGGCAGCTGGTGTTACACTCTTCCACCACCTGGCAGCTGGTGTTACACCCTTCCACCCCCTGGCAGCTGGTGTTACACCCTTCCACCACCTGGCAGCTGGTGTTACACCCTTTCACCACCTGGCAGCTGGTGTTACACCCTTCCACCACCTGGCAGCTGGTGTTACACCCTTCCACCACCTGGCAGCTGGTGTTACACCCTTCCACCACCTGGCAGCTGGTGTTACACCCTTCCACCACCTGGCAGCTGGTGTTACACCCCTCCACCCCCTGGCAGCTGGTGTTACACCCCTCCACCACCTGGCAGCTGGTGTTACACCCCTACACCATCTTTAATAATGACGAGCGACAAAATTAAGCTTCGACACAGTAATTATGACAAAACTGATAATATGCTCACTATCTCTACAGTTGCAACTGATTAGTTGACGAGCTGACGATTGAAGCACATGACAAATTAGCCAGCTGACAAGTTGACAAACTGACAAGTTGACAGACAGACAAGTTGACAAGGTTGCCACCCCTGGCATGTGTATCCTCATGTACACAATGTACACACCGTACATACGCACACATTGTTCACACCGTACATCACACGCACACAATGCGGCCACAGTTTATGATGGCGCAAACAAACAAGTTTTATGTCCCCCGCAGCGCCGCGTGGCCGCAGCGACACCGCAGAGATGACCGCGTCAATTTAATGTTGCACTAACGCGGTGACTGCAGTAAAGCGCGTAAACATTTGCCGCGTAATGAGGCGATGTTTGTCCTTTGGCTAAACTGATGTGACCGAAGCATCTCTTATGCATGCACACCTGTGAGATACCCTCACCCACGGCAGCAGAAACAAGGTAGGGTCAAACCAGTCTTTTTTTCGTCGACCGTGTGGCAATGCTGACGTCATGGCAACGCACCAATAGCAGCGTTCGTATTTCATCTAGCAACACTTCTAGCCCCAAATCTGGCTCCGCTATTGGCCTAACGCCATGTCGGTGACGTCATAGCAATGGACCAATAGCAGTGCTCATATTGCGTCTGGAAACACTGCTAGCCCCAAATCTGGCACCGCTATTGGCCTAGCGACATGTCGCAATGGTGACGTCATAATGTTTGCCTGAAATAAAGCCATTCTATTGGCTAGCCGAACAAGAGGAGGTGTACTTTCCCCCGTAGAAATGACCCTACTTTGTTTCCTCTACCGTGGTATCACCTGACAGTAATGACTGCATGGGCGTTCCATTTACCACGGACAACCGTACGTGAGATAGCTTTTGTATGCGTGAGAGACGACAAATGCAAAAATTTGTAAGTTATTGAGGGTAAAACGAAAAAAAGAACCAATGTAAAAAATAACCTACTTTTAATAGCACAATATTTGATGGTAGGAATGAACCGCATGGCCAGCGTACCGAGTTGCCTGGTATCCGTGATACGAAGCATACGTCGGACGCTAGCGTGTCATTTCATTTAATTTAGCCTTAAAAATACGAAGAAATGAGTTAACGTAAAAATTTGTATATTCATGCAAATATGGAGTACATTTTATAGGTGGAACCTCCTCAAATAGAGAGTGCATTATAAAGGTAAAAGGTAAAATCCATGAACGGAAACTCGTCACAAAGAAGGTTGGAGTTCCTTCGGACCCCCAATCAACCACCTCCCTCTCCCCCGGCATCTTCCTCCCCCCTCCTCCTCCCCCCCAACCTTGAACGGCTTCTCCTTAAGAGTCGCGGCGCGCTCCTAAGCCTAAAATAAGACGCGGCTGCCAGGCCTAAAGGCTGGCGCGAGCTTGGAATGAGAATGTCCGAAGCAATCCTTAATTAAGTAGACTGCAGCTGACTCTACTGTACTTCAGCTCTACTTCAGCTGACTCTACTTCAACTCTACTGCAAAGTTGACACTGCCCATCTAAGATCTACGCTGCGCTCTACATCTGCACAATCAACTCTTCTCGCTTTATTCCGCAGCAGCTGGACTAAGTAACTATATACAGTATGTCCCACAAAAACCCGAACCGAGTATTTACGTATTTTCCCGTATCAGCAATACCATCATAGGAATACCATAAGCATTTAATTTCAATCAAAATTATGATGGTATTACTGATACGGGTATTCTTATGATGGTATTACGGATGCAGGAAAATAAATTCCCGGTTCGGATTTTTGTGGGACATACTGTACAGGGTGCCCACTCAATTGTGTGATACGCATGTATGCGTATATTTCATATCAAAGCAGCTATCATACATACATATCTCATACGTGCGTATATATTTAAACAATTTAAACAATTTAAACAATTTATTTACCACAGGAGATACAGAGGTAGAATGTTTCTTAAGTCTAGTACAATGGACAAGTTTGAATATAGCTACCTGTGGGCCCGAATAAGTTCAGCGACTTCTGGGGCATCCTACCATCAACATTATTCTGAGGTGTACATTAATGTTTAACCTAAATCACTTAACCTAGTTTCACATTAGACTGATCAGTGAGATAATTCAATCGATATCAGATATTTCATTTTACAATATAGGTTATGTGGACTATATTTAACAGTACATTCGATAAAAGATTTAACAGCAGACTGAAGGCGAATTACATATTACCCATGGCAAATTTCATTATTGGAAACAGTCATGTTGGAGACAAGATTTGACTTGGTAATCTTACATGACTAATATTCCGATAGGAAGTGAGTCTCGAGATTTCTTTTGAATAACTTGTAAGAATTACTATCACGGATCTCCGCAGGTATTGAGTTCCAAGTTTTAGTTCCAACGAAGAGGATACTGTGTTGCGACCGGGCCTTTGAATAATAAGGAAGCATGAATTTACTTCTATTTCGGGTTAAATGGTCGTGATGACCAGTTTGCGCACTTAATAATAGTTTCAGGCTATTGTCGCCATCATTTCTTAATGTTTTGTAAATGAAATTACAAATGGAGATTTTATAGAGATCTGGAAGTTTAAGTATTTGTAAATTTTTAAATGAATCATTTGTGTGAGCATTATATTCTAGATTCTTTACCGCTCTGATTGCTCTTTTTTGCAGAGTAAAAATTATATTGGTTTTATTTTTATCAGTTCCGTGCCATGCTTCAATTCCGTACTGCAAGTATGGTGAAATGAGCGTTCGGTAGAGCATTCGTAAAGCTGTTTCAGGCAGGTAATTTTTAACTTTATTCAGGATTCCGATGGATTTCGATAATTTAGAACTAATATTAGCGATGTGCTCTTTAAAGGTCAGATGTTTATCTATTATGATGCCCAGAAACTTGCATGAGTTGGTTTCTTCGATTTCACCTTCGCCAATTTTTATGTGTGGGAGAGATATGCTTTTCTTGTATGAGAATGTAATATACTTTGTTTTTTCGATGTTGAGGCTTATTTTATTAGCTTTAAGCCATAATGAAACCTTATGGAGTTCATTATTTATGCTCTCCGCAATCATAGCGGGATTTTGGCTCGGAAGGACCGTAGAAAGCGTGCTGTCATCAGCAAAAAGTATGAATTTGAAAAATGTTGTTGATTTGATAATATCATTTATAAATATCAGAAATAGGAGAGGCCCTAGGACAGACCCTTGTGGAACTCCATGGCTAATTGTCTGTGGGTCCGATTTTGCGTCGTCAACGCCAACGTATTGCTTCCGATTTGTTAGGTATGATTTGAACCAATCATGGGCAATTCCTCGAATGCCATAACAGTGTAGTTTCGAGAGTAATATCTTATGGTCCACACAGTCGAATGCTTTTCGAAAGTCAAGAAAAACGGAGAAAACAAGCTTTCCTTCATCTATATTAGAGTAAAGGTACTGTAAATGATTTAATACAGCTTGTGTCGTTGATTTCTTAGAACGAAAACCGAATTGTCCGTCATAGAGAAAAGATTTTTGTTCAAAATACGAATACACTTTTTTATACACAATTTTTTCAAATATTTTGCTCATAATTGGTAAAACAGAGATAGGTCTATAATTATTAACGCAGTTTTTATCACCATTTTTAAAAATAGGGGTGACTCTGGCAGTTTTGAGAGAGTTAGGGAAGATACCTTGAGAAAGCGAATGGTTGATAATATCAGATATGCACGGTGCTATTATATCAGCAATAGCCTGAAGAACTTTAGCTGAAAATGTATTTAATCCATTTGATTTATTTTTCAAGTTGTTTATGCATGTAATTACATCGGAGGGGTTAGTTGGCGGGAAAAAGAAAGAGTTGTGTTCACGGACATGGTCCATGTATTGCAAGTGGTCTGTAGGTTCACTAACGACACTATCGGCTATATTTTTTCCTATATTTATAAAAAAGTTGTTGAACACTGCTGCAATATCTTGTTTATCATGATATTTTACATTTTCGTGAACGATGGATTCAATCGTTTTTTTAGCGTTATTATTCGGTCTATAGCATGAATTAAGCAGGCGCCAAGTTTTTTTAATATCAGTTTTGTAGTCAGTGAATTTGCGCGTAAAGTAGTTTTGTTTCGATGTTCGTATTTGATTTGTCACATGATTCCTGAATCTGTTATACGTTAATCTAGAGATTCGTCCTTCGTATAGTAAGGCTAAGTATGCTTGACGTTTCTTTATATTGATCACGATATCTTCAGTAATCCAAGGTTTTTGTCTATTTTTCGGCGTAATTGTGCGGGTGATTATTGGACAACATTCGTTATATGCGGTCGTTATAGTTTCAGTTAGTTTTAGTATTGCTTGGTCAATGTTAATCGCATTATTGTCTAGTTCATAGATGTCCAATGATGGCATTAATTCTTCTAGAACAGTTCGCATTGTCCCCAAGTTATATTCGTTTATACAACGATATGAAAAAGTCTCAGCATGTGGGCTGTTGCAGGGACTATAGACATTCTTCTTGATGAGAAACACCGGAAAATGGTCAGATAAGTCAGAAATTATTATTCCTGTATGAAAATCAGTCGGATCTAACATAAAAATATTATCGAGCAACGTGGCAGATTCGGATGTAATACGCGTAGGTTTCGTGATGATTGGAAGGAAGGAGTTAGACTGAAAAACATTTATGAAGTTTGAGATTTGTTCACAGCTTTCATATTGAAGAAGATCGTAGTTGAAATCCCCGCAAATTATTATGTCATTGTATAGAGATTTGTTAAACTGAGATATTATGCTTTGAAGCTCGTTCAGGAAAGAAATGTTGCAAGCTGTTGGGGGCCTATATACAGTCCCAAGTACAATCCGTTTACCATTTTTCGTTAGTTCTATAAATAGAGTCTCAATATGTTCACGATTCATAGTCGCACTTATAATGTTTTTCGATGATATGTGTTTAGATATGTACGTACTGATGCCACCACCACGTTTGTTGCTACGGAGTGAATGATGGCTATTATAGTTCTGAATTTGAATTAGGTCTTTAGTTGAGTCATCTAGCCAACTTTCGGTGAAACTGAGAACATCAAAATTGCTGTTAAGCTCAGTGATAGTACAAGATATTTCATCTATTTTCGGATAAATGGACCTACAGTTCCAACATAATACTGAGAGATCGTTACAGGTTTTTCTCATCGATTCATTGAATTCTTTAATATTTAGGTATTTACAATTCCCAGTTTCATTTAGGTTTGGATGCAGTCTATTCAAATGATTGAGATCTGGATCAATATCATCGAAAATATCAACATGGTCAGTCATAAAGATTAAGAAACAGTAAGTAAAATGTGACGTAAAAAATAAAGAAGATGATACAGACTACAAGGTCAAGTTAAAAGTAAAGACATTCCTACTTATAGTAAAATTTAAGAAATAGAGAGAAACTAAAACACACAGAGATTATTAGTCTAAAATTATTTAAAATCTAGAATGATTTCATAAGGAGATGGCTAACTCAGTCCATGAGTGGGAGCATTAGAGATCATAAATTGCGAATAGTGTAGTTACAAGGCTGTCATACCAGTGGTATCTGCATATAACACATACGATATAGCAAAGAACGAAGTGGATTAGAATCGAAGTGACAGCGAAGTTATTTAATTAATATAAAGATCTTGAGTATCTAGATTATTTTCAGATTTTGAGACAGGTGGTAACATAATATTTAAATCAGAGTAGAAAATCCGGCATGAGCCTTCTATGAATAATGAGAAAAAGTAGATAAAAAAACAATTTAGTGAGTAGTAAAACAAGTTGCAAATTCTGCGTGGTTGCTTTGAAGAGCCAAAGGCGATTCTATCAGAAAACAAAAGAAGTCATGTGGACAGAGATCAAAATGCTATTAAATTCAGTACATAAGTCTCTAATTACGAATAATTTCTTCTGAGGACTTGCCGACACGTTGTAGTAAGTACTGGTCAAGTGATTCAGGTGTGTTGATGGTGTGAGGTCTAGGAGTTTCTTGTCCAGGTATCCGAGGAGAGTAGACGTTGATATTACCATCCAGAGTTCTTGCGAGACCTATTTTGTCGGGAAATTTTCGTTTGGCCAATCTCAGAGTGTACATAATATTAGCTCGCGAAGGGATGAGGTATTCGTTTACGTAGAATTTCGGCTTGGTCACTCGGCAGGCTGACAAAACTTCTTGTTTCTTTTCGTATTGTCGTAGCTCAAAGGTAATGTTTCTCCTATCGACGTTTCCAGGGGCAGGTTTTTTACCCAGTCTAGTCGCTGTAGTGATGTCAGAGTTACTAAGGTTGACGTTGATTTGGTCCTTCAGGAGTTCCCGCACAGTCTGTCTACAGTCTTCATCAGAATGTGATTGCGGTAGTTCCCCTGTGATAACCAGAGTGCATTTTCTGTTTTCCAACTCTTCCCGTTCTTCTTTCCTTTCGAATTGCTCTAGACGGGAGACTAGCCTGTCTATCTTTTTATTTTGCTCTTCAAGCACTGCCTTTTGATTTGATTCTTTTTTCGTTAGTGTTTCAATCATCGTTTTCAAGTCACTAATTTCACTTTGAAATTTCTCCATTACTGAGTTAAAGTGATCAATTATGATGGAGGCCATTTGCTTATTTGGTTTTGACAGGTTTTGTATGTCTGGACAGTCAAGCTCCAGCGTACCCTCATTGTTCTTCTTGTTTGCCTTTCTGTCCGCCATCTTGTGAGAAAGGAGACACTTGCGAAAAAGAAGCAAGGGTTGAGTGCTATTTTGAGGGAATATCACACTTTTTGTTCGATTGTTTGGATTTTGGTTAGATGAAATTTACTTTCAGATTCTCATGGTCTGAGTGAGCACTCTTTTTGTTTAGAAATGCATGTTCATTAACCAATTGTGCACTTTGATTCCGAGCAAAGACAAAGTACGTCCTCACTTCACGGAGACACTGTTGACACTGATATTTGTATAGATGATAACTGCATTGATATGATGTATACGCATACACAAGTATCATATATACGCTTTGATCATATAAACGTATGTATGCGTGTATACTCGTATGATACCAAGGCAGCTATTATATATGCATGTATCATATATTCCGGTATCAGAAATAGAAATTCCGGTCAGTGGACACCCTGTATATGTGAGCGTGTCATTCAGATGTGGTCCAGCGTCTACCTTTACCACGGTAGACGAAACAAGGTCGGGTCATTTCAATAGGGGAAAAAACACCTCCTCTTGTTCGGCTAGCCAATAGAAAGGCTTTATTTCAAACAAACCTCATGACGTCACCAAAAGGCTATGTCGTTAGGCCAATAGTGGTGCCAGATTTGGGCTAGATGTGTTGCCAGAAGCTACATGAGCGCTGCTATTGGTTCGTTGCCGTGACGTCTGTAAAACCCCGTCGTCAACGAAAAAAGACTGGTTTGAAACTACCTTGTTTCCTCTACCGTGACCTCTACTCATCTACCCTGCAGCCTGTCTCATGATACAAGCCACCCGATATCAAACTCTCTACATCACCGAAGTTACTGAACAATTCAGAATGTCCCTGCGCTAAAATGTATTACAAACCTTATTTTCAATTATTAAAATAATTGTTAATTTCAACAGTTTATTTCGGAGCAGTGCACATACTTTCACACACCCTCTTCCCTCCTCTATAATTTGTTACTTTGTATTGATTAAATATTTACTGCTTGTAGTAGTCTCCCTCCTGCCTCACTTTCGCCTCTGTTCCGCCTGTGTTCCGCTTCTGTTTCGCCTCTGTTTCGCCTCTGTTCCACCTCTGTTCCGCATCTGTTTCGCCGCTGTCCCGCCTCTGTTTCGCCTCTGTTTCGCCTTTGTTATGCCTCTGTTCCGCCTCTGTTCCGCATGTGTTCTGCCTCTGTTTCGCCTCTGTTTCGCCTCTGTTCCACCTCTGTTCCGCCTCTGTTTCGCCTCTGTTCCGCCTCTCTCTGCCTCCTCACGCTCCGTCTCCACCTCGCGTGGCAGCGACAAGAAACTTGTAATACTTTCGCCAGTTTGGGAGCATTTGGCGAACATACAACATTACACCAACACGCAGCAATTACCTGCGTCTAACATTGGGCTAACATGCAACACTTAGCCTAGATGCAACATTTACTCTATGTTTAATGCTTAGCCTACAGATAGCTTTTAGCCCACTAGTAAACATTTAACCTACATGCTAAAGTTAAGCTGCATGCGACATTTAGAGTATATGTGCTACATTAAAGCTACATGCAGCATTTAGTTTATATGATGTGTATTTACTACATGGTACCTTTAGCCAAAATGCTATCGCTACATGCAACATTTAGCTACATGCAGAATTTAACTACATGCCACATTACGAGAACATGTGTTACATTTAGCCTTCATGTAGCATTTAGCCCGGAGGCAGCACGGACTAAATGCAGGATTGCAGTTACTTTCTCCTCCTGAAATAAAGTTCCAAAAGAAGCCACCACTGCAGCTGAGGTGGTGGGAGTGAGGCCAGTCTGCACGCTAGCACAAAGTTGCAAGTTATATCTAACATGATACATATATTGTCCACACTCAAAATCTATCAATAAATATTTTACATCGTCAAAACTCAATATCTAATAATAAATATTCAACTTCTTCTACACTCAATATCTATCAATGAATACATGTATCATGATATTTGTTGCATCATGGGTGTAACACGATATATGGAACATGTTGTATGTGACACAATGGAAGTAAATCTAAGTATGCACCATGTACTGTGTATATATATGTAACATCACACACTGGATAACCAACATTATTGAGAAGATGCACACACACTGTGTCCTGGTTACACCATAAGAACGAAAAAAAGTTGCGAGAGGCATGGCGGTCTGCAAAAAGAAAGATGTTGTAGTCCGGTCAAGCGTAATACACAATCAACTTGTACGCTGCTTTTTAAGTACTTCATGCTTCAACTTCATTGGTAATAAACTGTTTTTCTTTCCTTTTAAAATTTCTTATAACTAACACCAGGACTCAATAACGCTTACCCTCGGTCTGGGACGGCGAAAAATAGAGTGAACTCTTGCGAAAAGTTGTTAAAGAATTTCTTTGGATACAAGAACTCGCTTAGAATGTAGAATTTTATTATTTCTCAGCTGATATCTACTGCCCATTTCTTGTATGGTCATGCTATGGCAATTTCCTTTATGTGACACACGGGTATCTTGCCGTGGGTATATGAAGAGGATATAAAAAAGGGAAAATCAAACGGAGACCTGGAGTGAAGAAGTAAAGAGTAAGAATCAGAGGAGATCACTGGCAGAAATATTGCAAAAGCAATTCCACGAGCTCAAACGATGCCCTTTGCGGGCTGTTGCCCCTCGAGGCATCTCTGTCCCCCCTCCCCCCTCCCGCATCCCCCTCACATCCTACCTCCTTTCCTCCCCCTCCAATTTGCAGCCACCTCACACCCTAACCCCTGCAGTTTTACCCCTTATACCATACCCAACTCACACCCAACCACAACCTCTCACACCCTACCTCTCCCCATTGTCTCCCTCTCACACCCTACCCCTCCCAGTCCCCCTTCCCCGCATATCCTCCCCCCTCCTGGCCCCCCCGCACAGTCTAACCTCCCCCACCATTCCCTCCTTACTCTCACCTCGCCAAAATTCCAAGCACAATACCCCACTCTACCCACGTGTCAGAAACAATTTTTAAACAATTTAAACAATTTATTTACCACAGGAGATACAGAGGTAGAATGTTTCTTAAGTCTAGTACAATGGACAAGTTTGAATATAGCTACCTGTGGGCCCGAATAAGTTCAGCGACTTCTGGGGCATCCTACCATCACGTTATTCTAAGGTTTACAATACTGTTTAACCTAAACCATTTAACCTAGTTTCGCATTAGACTGATCAGTGAGATAATTTACTCGTATCAGATATTTCATTTTACAATATAGGTCATATGGACTATATTAACAGTACACTCGATAAACGATTTAACAGTAGATTGAATATCGGCGATATTACCCATGGCATATTACATTATTGGAAACAGTCATGTAGGAGACAAGATTTTGACTTGGTGATCTTACACGACTAATATTTCGATAGGAAGTGAGACTCAAGATTTCTTTTGAATACCTTGTAAGAATTACTTTCACGGATCTCCGCAGGGATTGAGTTCCAAGTTTTAGTTCCAACGAAGAGGATACTGTGTTGCGACAGGGCCTTTGAATAATAAGGAAGCATAAATTTACTTCTATTTCAGGTTAAATGGTCGTGATGACCAGTTTTCGCAGTTAATAATTGTTTTAGGCTATTGTCGCCATCAATTGATAATGTTTTGTAAATGAAATTGCAAATGGAGATTTTGTAGAGATCCGAAAGTTTAAGTATTTGTAAATTTTTGAATGAATCATTTGTGTGAGCATTATATGCTAGATTCTTTACCGCTCTGATGGCTCTTTTTTGCAGAGTAAAAATTTTATTGGTTTTATTTTTATCAGTTCCGTGCCATGCTTCTATTCCGTATTGCAAGTATGGTGAAATTAGCGTTCGGTAGAGCATTCGTAAAGCTGTTTCAGGCAGGTAATTTTTAACTTTATTCAAGATTCCGATGGATTTTGATAATTTAGAACTAATATGAGCGATGTGCTCGTTAAAGGTCAGATGTTTATCTATTATGATACCCAGAAACTTGCATGAGTTGGTTTCTTCGATTTCACCTTCGCCAATTTTTATGCGTGGGAGAGATATATTTTTCTTGTATGAGAATGTGATATATTTTGTTTTATCGATGTTGAGGCTTATTTTATTAGCTTTAAGCCATAATGAAACCTTATGGAGTTCATTATTTATACTCTCCGCAATCATAGGGGGATTTTGGTTCGGAAGGACCGCAGAAAGCGTGCTGTCATCGGCAAAGAGTATGAAATTGAAAAATGATGTAGATTTGATAATATCATTTATAAATATCAGAAATAGGAGAGGCCCAAGGACAGATCCGTGTGGAACTCCATGGCTAATTTTCTGTGGGTGTGATTTTGCATTGTCAATGACAACGTATTGTTTCCGGTTTGTTAGGTATGATTTGAACCAATCATGGGCGATTCCTCGAATGCCATAACAGTGTAGTTTTGAGAGTAATATGTTATGGTCCACACAACCGAATGCTTTTCGAAAGTCAAGAAACACGGAGAAAACAAGCTTTCCTTCATCTATATTTCGTCCTTTGCTACATCTTATGTGTTATGTGCAGCTACAACTGGTATGACAGCCTTGTAACTACATTATTCGCAATTTATGATCCCTAATGCTCCCACTCATGGTCTGAGTTTGCGCTCTCCTTATGAAATCATACTAGATTTTAGACAATTAAGACTAATAATCTCTGTGTGTTTTAGTTTCTCTTTATTTCTTAAATTTTTTTACAAATAGGAATGTCTTATTTTAACTTGACTCTGTAGTCTGCATCCTTTTCATTATTTTTACGTCACATTTTACTTACTGTTTCTTAATTGTAATGACTGACCATGTTAATATGCTCGATAATATTGATCCAGATCTCAATCATTTGAATCGACTGCATCTAAACCTAAACGAAACTGGGAATTGTAAATACCTAAATATTAAAGAATTCAATGAATCAATGAGAAAAACCTGTAACGATTTCTCAATATTATGTTGGAACTGTAGGTCCATTTATCCGAAAATAGATGAAATATCTTGTACTATCACTGAGCTAAACAACAATTTTGATGTTCTCAGTTCTACCGAAAGTTGGCTAGATGACTCATCTAAAGACCTAATTCAAATTCAGAACTATAATAGCCATCATTCACTCCGAAATAACAAACGTGGTGGTGGCATCAGTACGTACATATCTAAACGCATATCTAAAGCTGCAAATTGGAGAAATGGGTACCGGTCTTGACCGGGGGAGAGCGTCATGGCGTCCTGGCGTTAGTTATAAGACATTTGAAAAACCAATGTACAAGGTGATATGTATCAGGCTTGAAATTGGAAATAAAGCTTCCGTAGATGTCTTCATTATTACTTTCTACAGTCGATTGCACTATTTTTGGAAAGAATCTTTGTAGCAGCTCGCATCTGGAGGAAATTTTATAACGAAACTAAATATTACACATCATTTTTGCGTCAATGCAGGCTTATATTTTAATAAAACGCTATTGTTTAATATCAATTAGACACCCAAAATGTTGGCACTCTATTCTAAAATTTCTCTCGACGCTGAAATTTTGTAATAAAATAGTCACCCTAAAACGTTGGCTTTTTCTCAATCATTTTTAGAAAATTTTATTTCTAGCACAAACTAAATCATACTTAAATAATTTTCTGCAATCACCAGAAACTTAACGTTAATTCTAAGAAAATGCTTGAAATGATTATTGAGACAATTGACTTATTTTTTTCCTTCAAATAAAGCTGATTCACGTAAATAGTACGTGAATAATTCTGATTTTCATTGAAAGCCAGCCAGCTGCTGTGCGCTCCTTAGCTCGCCTGACACGACCCGAACATGCTTCCACCACGACGGCACGAGAGAATGGATGCATTTTGTCACAAATATTGATATGCAACCTATTTTCTGAGAAAATTCATTATACCACTTACTATGTGAATTCAATGAACTTGCCTTAGTGAATAGTATTTCAATTCGACCTGGGTCGATATAATTAGTGCTGGCTGGGTTTTGCTGTTTCAAAAAGAAATCTATTTGGTACTCCAAAGAGCGTTGAACGTTTCTGTAAATAGATAAATACAAGTGGCGTAATCTGTAGTTTTTCATTCCTAAACAAATCATTTAACTCGCCTTATGATGAACAAGTTCTGAAATTAATTTGTTCATGTATGGATAATTTGTTGTAGATGAGCGCCATGTACTATGTTTTTTATAAATTACTTTTCGGTAACTTATTCTACCTACTTGAAATTTTTCAGAACGATAATTTAGTCTATTTCAGTGAAGCGTTTTATATCATTTTTTCATTCGTTTGAACTAATAGCGAAGTATTTGAGGTATTTTTAAGCTTACAGTCATCTAGCCGTAGATAAAATATCCAAGAGAATATAGTTTGATTGTTCTCTGAATAACATCATCAACTCCTGGCACGGCTATTGTCCACCTCGTATGATTTGTCGATGAATTAAAAACATTAATATTGAAAATTTTTGAAAATCCAATGTGTTGTAATACAATTCATGTTTCAGAATATTTTCAAATGAAAGTTTTTTTCACCTTTTTTCCTATTTTCCTTCCATAATTTGAAGTCAAATTTTCCAGTCATTATGTTAGAAATGTCCCCCGAAGACTTCGAATTTTTTTCAACAATTTGTACGGTGTTATTCTAACGTTATCTTTACTAGTCCATCCCCTTTATTTGAAATAAGAAAAAGGCGAAGTTAAAGAAAGGCCGTAAGAAATAAATAAATTCAATCTCTCGAGCATTGATGAGGCCGAGTGCACGCGGCCCATTAAAAATGTACAATAATGTTCGAAAAATCATACGACGCACGTTCCTATTTCCTAAGAATTCACGTGATATTCATTTCTACCTAAATGAGATGGATTAATACACTGGAAATTGTGGAGTTGATGAAGCTTATATCACAGATACGCTCATCACACACTGCAGGCTGGCTTCAGACGGACAGACAGACGGGCAAACAGACAGACACCGCTCTTATTATACTGTAGATTTAGTGTGAGGAGTTTCTCGAGCAGCTGATGTCAATGAGCTCCGATGGCTTAATTGACCTCAAGTCAAAGACGGAATTTAACGGAATTTTTTCTGGCTCAAAAGCTGCTGCTCACCCTCCAAAATTCCTGAATTTTATTCATCTGGACTCCAAATAAAAAGTTTAGTTCATGGCAAGTTGTTCCATTGGTTCTCATAGCTCACCCAAAGCCGACACACAGCCCTCCACACACAGCCCACCTTAAGCCCACTTACTGCCCACCTTGGCCCACTGTGCACCACCTGGCCCATTTATCCCTCCCAGCAACCCACTTATGGGTCGCGTATGGCTCCTCGTAGCCCCTTAACACCCATTTCCCCCACCTTATGGTTCACCAACAGCCCACCCATGGCTCCCTTCAGCACTCTTATGACTCATTTTAGCCTGCTTATGGTCCACCTGCAGCCCATTTATGGCTCTTTTTAGCCTGCTTATGGTCCACCGTCCACCTGTTGCCCATATATGGTACTTTTTAGGCCACGTATGGTTCCTTATAGCCCGCTTAGGGCTCCCTCTAGCCTGCTACGGCCTATCTAAAGCCCACTTAGGGCTCCCTAAAGCCCACCCCAGCCCACCAACCCCACACGCAGCAGCTGTAAGAGGCATCAGGACGCTGCCGTAAGCGCAACTCAGGACGCGACTTGGCCGAAGTTAGGCCATCGCCGCAACTTCGAATGCGCCGTAAGTTGAGACCCGCGCATGCGCACCGAACGTTCCCAAAAATGTCGGGTAATTCAAAAATTCTCAAAACGAAACTGGTAAAGTGTGGCCGAAGTGTAGCTCTGTGTTACACGATCGTGGAGCTAGGCCTTCACAATTCTGTAGGCCACACAAATGGTGGAGCTCACCTAGGGAATTCCTCTGCGACTCAGCAACGCTCGTCTGTACTAGACATTAATAAACTATCTACTGCTGATTCGCTTTTAATAAATAAATTCTTTAAATTTTTAAACTTTTTAAATATTTTAAATTGTTCAAACGGTTTATGTCTGCTTAAATTATTTACATTTTATTAATGCATTTAAATTCTTAAAATTCTTTACGTTGTTGAATTGTTTATATATTTGTCGAAATGGTTTAAATTTTTAAAATTTTTACTTGTTTGAATGGTTTAAAATGTTTGAATTCTTTAAAATGTCTGAATTGTTTATATTGTTTAAATTGTATGGGGCAATCCACTACACGAAGACGTGCGAAGGAGGAGAGCAATGTATGGAAATGCGCAAAGTTATCACAGTATTTACCCCATAGTTATGCTCGTTATTTTTCGTGATAATTAATCGGAATAATAATTATTTCAATAACCTACGATCACTATTTTTACCCTTAGGAAAATTACGCTCGATTGTTATTGTAATAATAATTTCGATGTTCATAGTGATAAGACTTTATAATTGGGAACGAAAATTATTGTAATAATTCATCTCTGTAACTTTAATTTTTACTAATATACCCACACACTCACGGCACTGCCGTGTTTTAATCAATACACAACACACACAAAACACACACAACACATACTTACACACAACACACAACACACACAACACACAACACACACCCAACACACACACACAACATACAACACACACACAACACACGACTATGTAACACGAACAGCGGGCCGCCCTCGCCTTCGACTCGAGTGTCAGCTTCGAGCGGTCGAGTCGCTGCGTCAGTTGCTCCACACTCCAGCTGGAGTCAGCAGTTGGGCATGGTGGAGTCTGGTGCCGTGCTCCATCTCAATCTCCATTGATGAACACATGGGAGAAGAAAGATAGAAAAAGAATAAAAAGCGTTTATTTATAAAAAAATTTATATGTACTCGAAATGATGCATCAAAACACGTTGGTTTTTATATATTTCTTCATATAAAAGTCCTTAATTAATTGTCGTAAGGAGATGTTTACACGTCAAGATCTTGTTTATTGGAAGTTTGGTGGGTGGAGCGCAGGCATGAAGTGCTAAAAAAAAGAGCAGGGTAATGTTAGAGCGGTGTGATTAAAAAAAGAGCACAGATGATTCTTATAAATTGTGATTAAAAAATAAAAAAAAAGGATCGCCATTCTAACGAATTCTTTAACACTTCAAGTGCGACGTGACCCACCGGTGGTCACTGAGGGGGTTTTCAAAATGCTGATGACCGACCAGCAGTCACTGACTCAATTTCGATAAACGCTTAATGAAAACTAAATGAACGCAGAACCTTTTTTGATGTTCGTCATTTTCAAAATTGATCTCTAAAATGAACTCTAATTTGTGTTGAATATTGAGCTTCGGTTTAACCACCTTAATAAAAGTATCGCAAAACGGATTTCGACGAATCACAAGTGTGCATTGGATGGAAAGCGTTGAGAAATTCAAAAAAGAAAGTTCTGACACGCGAACGTTCTACGGTATTATGGAGTGCATTAACAAAACTTTCGATATTCTAATGGGAAGTATCGCAATTAGCACGGAGATCATGGTGATGATATGATTTATAACAATAATCTTGGTTATTGTTCCTTCTTGGTTATTGTTCCTTCTTGGGTATTGTTCCTTCAAACTATAACAATTTTCTTGGGTATTGTTCCTTCTTGGTTATTGTTCCTTCAAACTATAACAATAATCTTGGTTATTGTTCCTTCTTGGTTATTGTTCCTTCAAACTATAACAATAATCTTGGTTATTGTTCCTTCTTGGTTATTGTTCCTTCTTGGGTATTGTTCCTTCTTGGTTATTGTTCCTTCTTAGTTATTGTTCCTTCAAACTATAACAATAATCTTGGTTATTGTTCCTTCTTGGTTATTGTTCCTTCAAACTATAACAATAATCTTGGTTATTGTTCCTTCTTGGTTATTGTTCCTTCTTGGGTATTGTTCCTTCTTGGTTATTGTTCCTTCTTAGTTATTGTTCCTTCAAACTATAACAATAATCTTGGTTATTGTTCCTTCTTGGTTATTGTTCCTTCAAACTATAGCAATAATCTTGGTTATTGTTCCTTCAAACTATAACAATAATCTTGGTTATTGTTCCTTCTTGGTTATTGTTCCTTCAAACTATAACAATAATCTTGGTTATTGTTCCTCCTTGGTTATTGTTCCTTCAAACTATAACAATAATCTTGGTTATTGTTCCTTCTTGGTTATTGCTCCTTCAAACTATAACAATAATCTTGGTTATTGTTCCTTCTTGGTTATTGCTCCTTCAAACTATAACAATAATCTTGGTTATTGTTCCTTCTTGGTTATTGCTCTTTCAAACTATAACAATAATCTTGGTTATTGTTCCTTCTTGGTTATTGCTCTTTTAAACTATAAAAATAACCTTGGTTTTTGTTCCTTCTTGGTTATTGTTCCTTCAAACTATAACAATAATCTTGGTTATTATTCTCCCACAATCATTGAACTGATGTGTATATAGCTACTACATTCTGGCGTATGATTTAGCTGTAAAGGTCGTCCTTGAGTTGGGAGTGTGAGGCTGTGACGCACCGTGACTGAGAAAAAATGTTCAAGTCGATTAATGACGAATAGTCACTCACGATACACTTTGGTGGTGTTAACACCTAATATCCACCGTTGCCTATATTCCTGCACTTTAATATCACTTCCTAATATCAACCGTTGCCTATATTCCTGCACTTTAATATCACTTCCTAATATCAACCGTTCCCTTTATTCCTGCACTTTAATATCACTTCCTAATATCAACCGTTGCCTATATTCCTGCACTTTAAAATCACTTCCTAATATCAACCGTTGCCTATATTCCTGCACTTTAAAATCACTTCCTAATATCAACCCTTGCCTATATTCCTGCACTTTAATATCACTTCCTAATATCAACCATTGTCTATGTTCCTGTACTTACTCAAACTTCATCTTATATGGGTAGGGAAGTCACAAAAATTTTGAGGAACAATTTCTATATCAGAGAAGAGTCTTAACCTAATGACAGGTGGATAATCAGGTGTTGTAGGTGGCAGATGGCAGGTGGTATGGCGGGGAGGTGGTATAGGAGAAACGTGGTATGATAGGGAGGTGGTATAGGAGGCACGTGGTATAGGTGATGGATGCACGTTGAGGCATGCAGAAAATGACGTCCAGCTTGTCTCCTAGACTACTAGATTTCAACTGGTAGTAGAAAAAATATAAGTAAGGTTTTTTCAACATCTTATGTGCAAAATGCAGCAACTCTTGTCTAGAACCAGCCTCTGTCATGCCAAGCCTATCCTGGGAATTGTGGGGATCGAAACCCAGTTGTCCGATCCTTCTTGAGTTCTAAATATCTAAATAAAAATCTAAAATAAATGTCTAAAATATTGAGTCTTCATGTTTGTAATTGTGTTGCAGAAAACGGAGGATAGAAGGTCATCTACGACGACACCCCAGTTATACCCTCCAGCTACACCCCAGTTATACCCTCAGAGACACCCCAGTTATACCTCCAGCTACACCCCAGTTATACCCTCAGCCACACCCCAGTTATACCCTCAGATACATCCCAGTTATACCCCAAGCTACACCCCAGTTATACCTCCAGCTACACCCCAGTTATACCCTCAGCCACACCCCAGTTATACCCTCAGATACATCCCAGTTATACCCCAAGCTACACCCCAGTTATACCCTCAGATACACCCCAGTTATACCCTCAAATACACCCCAGTTATACCCCCAGCTACACCACAGTTATACCCCAAGCTACACCCTAGTTATACCCTCAGATACACCCCAGTTATACCCTCAAATACACCCCAGTTATACCCTCAAATACACCACAGTTATTTCCCCAGCTACGCCCCAGTTATACCCCCAGCTACACCCCAGTTATACCCTCAGATACACCCCAGTTATACCCTCAAATACACCCCAGTTGTACCCCCAGCTACACCCCAGTTATACCCTCAAATACACCACAGTTATATCCCCAGCTACGCCCCAGTTATACCACCAGCTACACCCCAACTACACCTCAGTTATACCCCCAGCTACACCCCAGCTACACTCCAGTTATACCCCAGTTATACCCCCAGCTATACCCCCAGCTACACCCAAGCTACACCCCAGTTATACCCCCAGCTACACCCAAGTTATACCCCAGCTACACCCCAGCTACACCCCAGCTACACCCCAGTTATACCCCAGCTACACCCCAGTTATACCCCAGCTACACCTCAGTTATACCCCAGCTACACCCCAGTTATACCCCCAGCTACAATGTGGTGTCTGGAAGCTACGCTTGTCTTGCTGCTGACGTCAGAACTGATCGAAGGAGGTGCGTGTGAGCTCAGATCTTCAGCTAAGAAGCGTAAGTTAAGTTTTAATAATTTGTCAGCACAGTCAGCTCTGCAACCTAACACAACCCACCACACAACCCACCACGCAGCCCACCACGCAACCCACCATACATTTCACCTCTCAACCACTTTTAAGTACCTACACAATCCACCCTTCAACCTACTACACAGCCTAATGTACCACACAAGTATGGAGAGAGTGCGTTGGTATTGAACAACTCAATCACATTTTGCTACACAGTGAAAGTAATAGAAGATGGATTGAATACTACGGTTGAATTGATGCCTGACATATTAAATGGATTCTATTTGTATGTGCCTCATTATTCATGACTGGGCATAATGGCACAGGTTCTCGATCGTGCTCGTATCACTTATAAATAGTTGTGGGTTGAGATGACAGTATCCGCTGACTCCCCTCCCCATTGGGGTCACAGCAACCGCATGAATTCCCAGCAGTATTTGGGTCGCAGCTGGGATTCGAACCTGGGACCCTTTGATTGCAAACAGGCATGTTACCACTCAGCTACGGGGCCCATGGTTTGCTGTCGGAGTGGAAAGATTTAAAACAGATGAAGAATTAGAAAAAAGTTACTCAGCAGTGCAAAGCGGGAGCTTAGAGAGGAGGTTTATTTATGCGCTAGCGTTATAAATTGTCTATTACTTAACAATATCATTGTAACTTAACAGGCCGCGACCGCCACGCTGGAGGAAGCGCTCGAGCTGCTGCAGCCGCACGTCACCTTCACGCTGAGGTGCGGACTTTCTTCAAACTTCAACTTAAACTTTCTTCAAACTTCAACTTAAACTTTCTTCAAACTCAAACTTAAACTTTCTTTAAACTTAAACTTAAACTTTCTTCAAACTTAAACTTAAACTTTCTTAAAACTTGAACTTAAACTTTCTTCAAACTTAAACTTAAACTTTCTTTAAGCTTAACAAAAATTAACGCAACATTGTGGAAATTGCTTACATGTACTTAAAGGTGCAAAGGTACGCCGCTCATCATATCAACAACACAATAATTTTATCATTGCGTGAGAATAGCGTTTCAAACTCAATGTTTTGCTTATTTGTTATTGAACAAAACTTATCTCCGTGTCATTGTTCTAAGAGGAAAGGGAGGGATCCTTGAACTGGGGACGTTCTAATCCTTTCTTTTTTAATCATCTATTGACTGTATTGTAAAATAATTTGTCCTTATCCATTACAAATTTTGCTTGTTCCTAGGAAGGCCTTCAGAGAGTGCCACATACGCCATGGGCCCAGTCCCCCCAGCGACTAAGCGGTCCCTCAACTAGGGACCGGACGCCCATCGTGCCCCTCACGAGGGGCAGCGATCGCCCCACAGGGTACCTCTTGAAGAGAAGGTCCCCAGATACCCGCCAGAGGTACCGGGAGGCAGCCCGTACCGAGTACTTCGTTACTCTCCTGTTCAACGGCCGCTGCTCTGCCCTCAGTAAGGCAGACCCGAAAGTGGTGAACCGCAGCCTTAAATTCATGATCCGAAAAGTTCACCGCCAGCTGGCAAACGATGCACGCATCGAATCCTTTTTCTGCATCCACCAACTTAGGTTGAAGCTGTCGCTGTCTGTGGTGAGAGGGGAGCGGGTTCTGTACCCTGAACTTCTCCTCTTCAGAGGACGCAACTTCACCATCGCTGGTGTGGAGTTCGCGTTCCACTCGCTGTTGTCCGATGAAAATAACCCGATTGTTGAGAAGCCTGATCCTCAGGACAGAAGTCTGAAATATGCGTTCTTCGGTCTCGCCCTCGTGGGGTTGTGTGTTTTGGTCGTCGTGATGTCGATGGTGGTGGCGGAATGTTTTTTTTGCGTGAAGCGTTTGATTCTTCCGCCCCCCTTGCTGGATCTTTCCCGATACAGCGAAGATGAGGTGCCGAGGTGCATGAAAGATGACTGCAAGAAGCGGGTTAGCAAAGTCGCCAACGTATACGCAGTGCCTGGCTTCCTTCACACTATTCACCCCGAAACCCAAAAGCCGATCAGTAAGCAGATCTTTGCAGGGGGTGATTGCAATCCTGAGGGTGATTGCGACCTTCCGTCTGACGACGAAATCAGCAGTGACTGGTCGACTGAAGTCGAGTATCCTAGATACCAGGACCAGACCCCTCCGGTCTACGCCTCAGTCAAAAGGCCCGTCAGCCGCGTGAAAACAACTGCTCACACTGGAAAAGAAAGTCCTTCACAAACTGGAACGAAAATTAGTGAACAAACTGGAACAAAACTTAATGAGGTTGAAAATAAAACTGCTGACGCAGTTACTGTGCCACTGTATCAGTGTCAGACTCTCAATTCTGACTACGAGCAGGTGGCGAGCGAGAGCGATGACGGCAGCGGGACGATGGTAGACGAAGAAAGTTATTTTCTGACTCACGTGACGAGCAGCAGTGACGGCAGACTGACACTGGAGACTGACATGTAGCGATCACAAAGTTGCTAGCAAGCTGATTTTAGGGCACCCTGTTAAAGAAGTTTTGTTAACTGTCGGTGTTGAATTTCTCCAATCGTGCTTTGGTGTAGGTATGTCCTATTATACGAATAGTTTACTTGAAGACCTGATTTAACGAATACATATTTTTGAACTTAGTGGCAGGAGTGTCTGCCTGTTAAACTTCTCAAAGAGAACTGCAAATAAACGAGTGTATTTGTGATTGTCACTTCCTTGTGTTTCCGTCTCAACACATACCAGCCACCACACGTCCCAGCCACAACACGTCCCAGCCACAACACGTCCCAGCCACAACACGTCCCAGCCACAACACGTCCCAGCCACAACATGCCCAGCTACAACACGTCCCAGCCACAACACGTCCCAGCTACACATCCCAGCTACCACACGTCCCAGCTACAACACGTCCCAGCCACAACACGTCCCAGGCAAAACACGTCCCAGCCACACCACGTCCCAGCCACAACACGTCCCAGCCACATCTCGTCCCAGCCACAACACGTCCCAGCCACAACACGTCCCAGCCACAACACGTCCCAGCCACAACACGTCCCAGCCACAACACGTCTCAGCCACAACACGTCCCAGCTACACGTCCCCGCTACACGTCCCAGCTACACTTCCCAGTAACACATATGTACGCGTCATGTGTGACTGCATTTGTCACAAATAAATACTACATTCGAGGCTGCCCCCACAGCCGCCTAGCGAGTGGCATGCAGATGAGGGGGCAGATGTGAGGTGCCGCTGCTGCAACACACGGCCGTGTAACACAGGATCTGCTTTAGCCTTCGAGAAATGTGTTACATGAGAAATGAAGGCTTCGAGAAATGTGTTACATGAGAAATGAAGGTTTCGAGAAATGTGTTACATGAGAAATGAAGGCTTCGGGAAATGTGTCACATGAGAAATGAAGCCTTCGAGAAATGTGTTACATGAGAAATGAAGCCTTCGAGAAATGTGTTACATGAGAAATGAAGGCTTCGGGAAATGTGTTACATGAGAAATGAATGCTTCGAGAAATGTGTTACATGAGAAATGAAGGTTCCGAATAATGTGTTACATGAGAAATGAAGGCTTTGGGAAATGTGTCACATGAGAAATGAAGGCTTCGAGAAATGTGTTACATGAGAAATGAAGGCTTCGAGAAATGTGTTACATGAGAAATGAAGGCTTCGAGAAATGTGTTACATGAGAAATGAAGGCTTCGAGAAATGTGTTACATGAGAAATGAAGCCTTCGAGAAATGTTACATGAGAAATAAAGGTTTCAGACATGCAGCCTTCGTTTCAATGAAAACGAAATTCCTCAGAAGGGGACCAAAATTTCCTGCTTTTGGAGATTGGTTTAACACTTTGACCGATACGTGGGCCACCTGTAGCCACGTAGGCGAGTTTCATAACGCTGCTGACCGACTAGTATTCAAAAAATCAGTTTTCATAAATACTGGATTAAAACTAAATAAAGGCACGATCCAATTAATCCTTGCTATTTACAATATTGCTTATTATGATTGACTTAAAATTTGAGCTGAACATTGAACTTGAGTTCAACCAATTGCAGCCAAAGCTTTAAAGAGGACATTTGACCTCCCAGGGGGTATTCAGTCTATGCGTATATATATACCCTAAAATTCGACATCGGGCTTATATTCAGTATTGAATTTTTGCTATAGTGCTGTCAGAGAATTGCGCTGGCGAAAATATGAGATGTAACTTAACAATTTCCTATGGATTTGAAACTTTGAGAAACGCAAAGCGGAACTGTATTTTATTACTCTTAACCTAAAGGCGGCTCTCTGACAAACTCTCGATTGTGTTTGGAATCTCCTAAAAACTTCGAACAAACAAACAAATGAATTCTACATGAAATGAAGGAACGTTCATTACGCACAGCATGAGAACTGCAAATGGATTCTGGTTTTGAGGAAATACTTTCATTAGTTAAACAAGAGATGTTAAAATTTACACGCAGCCAACTCACTCCAATGATGAAACTCAGAATCAAATCGTGCGTTGCTACAGCGGAAAAACATTACGCATGAGCATAGACAATAAAAACTGCAGATATCTGCAGAATGTCCCACAAAAACCCGAACCGGATATTTATTTTCCCGTATCCGTAATACCATCATGAGAATACCCGTATCAGTAATACCATCATGAGAATACCCGTATCAGTAACACCATCATATGAATACCCGTATCACTATACCATCATAATTTTGCTTCAAATTAAATTTTTTTGGTATTCGTGTTACTGATACGGGAAAATAAATACTCGGTTCGGGTATTTTTGGGACATACTGTATAGTGGTGTTTACAGTATGTACTGTTGTTGTTTACATACTGTATAGTGGTGTTTACAGTATATACTGTTGTTGTTTACATACTGTATAGTGGTGTTTACAGTATGTACTGTTGTTGTTTACATACTGTATAGTATGTAACAGCTTTGCTTGCTTTCCAACTAAGAATTGCTTTCGTCATTCCGGGGTTACAGTAAATTAGAAGGAACACCTCAAGGCTGCCAGAACAAAATACCCTTCAGACGAATCAAAAACAATAAAGTAAACGAACAGACACAGAGAACGCTGCCAGATGTACGTGCATACTCAGGTCATACAGATAAATTTTACAAATACATGAAATTTATAGAAAAATAGGCACCATCTGCAGGCACAGCGCAGCGCCGCGGCGGCGCCGCTCGAGCAAATTGCCGATGCGACGGTCACTTCCTGTAGTTTGATTTTACCCACGCGAGGATATCACTTCTGTCTTACTCTCCGTACGTCGGCGCGTTGCGTGTACACTGGCACGTACTCGTACGTCGGCTCCGACGTACGCTTGCGTCTGGCAGCTCCGTGATGTGCGCGGTGTGAGGTGTTCTGAATGTGCGTTAAACTTTGCTGAATAGGTACAATATAGTGTACAATATAGTTATAATATAGTGTACAATATAGTGTAAAATATAGTTATAATATAGTGTACAATATAGTTTAAAATATAGTTACAATATAGTGTACAATATAGTGTACAATATAGTTATAATATAGTGTACAATATATGGTACCTGAAATGTAAAAGGAATTATCAAAACCTGAACACTTTTCAAACTTGAAAATCTTGAAAGAATCAGAAAACTTTTCAAAATTAAAAACCTTGATCAAATGTGTAAGCTTTTCAACGAGAAATACGACAAGTTTTCTATTTATGTATTCTCGCTAAGTACTTACATAGATGGATAAATCCCAACGAACCAGAAGTAAGTGCTATATATGTATGAAATATAGTTTTGACATCCCAGTTGCTAAAGCTTTTGTCTCAGCTCACACTGAGGTTCGCAATACAAACAAACAACAGCTAATATGCCCTCCATAAGTCAAGTAATTACTTGCGACCGAAGAGACGAACAAAAAAGCGCTATATAAATACACAACTTGCTGGATATAAAGATGGAATGCAGCAATAGAGTGCCCGATTTGGTGCGTGCTGCAACAACTGAGGCAAGTGGCGAGTTGGAGCAGTTACAATTATCGGAGTCCAGAAAATTACAACCCAGTCTAACTTTTTCGCCGCCTGCATGCATGTTTTTCGCCGCCCAAGTAATTGAATCACTTGGGTGGCGAAAAACATGGACACTCCGTCGAAAAATTTAGACAGGAAAGTTGCAAGTGTTATTGACGCACGAAATGCAGGGTTAGTGATAAGTTAAAAACAAAATGTTCAAGAATAATCAATATGTTTTGGAGGTGGTCGTCGAAAGTAATAAAAAAGTCCTTGACTGACTGGGCGGGACAACTTGACCTGTCGACTTGGCTACTCGATATGTTGTAATTTTTGTCTAAATGCCGCCTTTTTCTCGGATAATATCAAATATATACAGCATAGGGTAAATTAGTAGGGTTATCACATTTGATTTCGATAAGAAATTTAAAATGGAAGACCAAAGCAAAGAATATCATCACGTAGCGTAGCAGGTGAGCTTAAGTTGCCGGCCGCACCGGTAAGACGACTTGAAGTGAGCAAGTCCTGCTCCAGAGCAGCAAGACACGAGTATAATGACCAGTGATTTTTATTAATAAACAAATGGTGCATTTTTACTTTCAGGCTGTTCGCAATGTCACCGTAATTTTTAGTAACCTAATGCATTAAAAATGAAAGACATACTTATAAGTAATATTAATAGTAATATTCTGACTAGTACAGCATTCTGACTAGTACAGCATTCTGACTAGTACAGTATTCTGACTAGTACAGCATTAATAATTACATAATTATTAATGGCTCTGATGTAATTATTATTTAACTATTAATGCCTCTGACGTAATAATCATCAAATTATTAATGCCTCTGACGTAGCGTAAATAACTATCAAAGCTAGGATATTTTCTGGATCTAAGCCTTAAACGTATCATGACTCAGGCTTTCATTTATTTGTCGAGAAAATATTTCATAGAAAATTTTCTTCATAAGCGCTAAAATTCCCGACACTGATAGCTATATAGTTAAAGAAATACCAGGTATTAGGCATAAAGTTTCAGTTTAATCCTAAATATAGTGTACCTGTATATGGAGTACCTGAATATGGTGTACGTGAATATGGTGTACCTGAATATGGTGTACCTGAATATGGTGTACCTGAATATGGTGTACCTGAATATGGTGTACCTGAATATGGTGTACCTGAATATGGTGTACCTGAATATGGTGTACGTGAATATGGAATACCTGAATATGGTGTACCTGAATATGGTGTACGTGAATATGGTGTACCTGAATATGGTGTACCTGAATAAGGTGTACCTGAATATGGTGTACGTGAATATGGTGTACGTGAATATGGAATACCTGAATATGGTGTACCTGAATATGGTGCACGTGAATATGGTGTACCTGAATATGGTGTACCTGAATATGGTGTACCTGAATATGGTGTACCTGAATATGGTGTACCTGAATATGGTGTACGTGAATATGTAATACCTGAATATAATGTACCTGAATATGGTGTACGTGAATATGGTGTACCTGAATATGGTGTACCTGAATAAGGTGTACCTGAATATGGTGTACGTGAATATGGTGTACGTGAATATGGAATACCTGAATATGGTGTACCTGAATATGGTGTACCTGGATATGGTGTACCTGAATATGGTGTACGTGAATATGTAATACCTGAATATAATGTACCTGAATATGGTGTACGTGAATATGGTGTACGTAAATATGGAATACCTGAATATGGTGTACCTGAATATGGTGTACGTGAATATGGTGTACCTGAATATGGTGTACCTGAATATGGTGTACCTGAATATGGTGTACCTGAATATGGTGTACCTGAATATGGTGTACCTGAATATGGTGTACCTGAATATGGTGTACCTGAATATGGTGTACCTGAATATGGTGTACCTGAATATGGTGTACCTGAATATGGTGTACGTGAATATGGAATGCTTGAATATAGTGTACCTGAATATGGTGTACCTGAATATGGTGTACCTGAATATGGTCTACCTGAATATGGTGTACGTGAATATGTTGTACATGAATATGTTGTACCTGAATATGGTGTTCCTGAATATGGTGTACCTGAATATGGTGTACCTGAATATGGTGTACGTGAATATGGTGTACCTGAATATGGAGTACCTGAATATAGTGTACCTGAATATGGTGTACCTGAATATGGTGTACCTGAATATGGTGTACCTGAATATGGTGTACCTGAATATGGTGTACCTGAATATGGTGTACGTGAATATGGTGTACCTGAATATGGTGTACCAGAATATGGTATAACTGTGAAAAATATACCTAAAAAAATGTGTAATTAATACAGGCGAATGCAGATCTTGAAGCGTCGTGAGTGGTTCAATTAGCGGAACCAAAAGGATGTTCACTGACTCCATAAACTCTCTCTCTCTCTCAATTCGCTCCAAACTTTTGGAACAAATTAATGCCATAACGAACTGGAGGCTCGCTGCACCGCAGCTGGGCTCAACGCCCCGAGTTACGGGAGGCTGTTCAAATAAATAAATATTATAGATAAATAAACGAATAAAAAATAAACATAAATTAAACAACTAAAGTAATTAAGGAACAAACAAATGCATGAATAAATAGATGAATAAATAAGTAAGAAATAATAGATAAATGGATAGGTAAATAAGTAAATAAATAACTAAATCGTACCGTTTAGTTTTTACATGATGATTCTTGAGTCATGAAGATTCATTCCATAATTGCGTACCCACTGCGTTAATGTTTACTTCTAGAATATTATTCACCTACGCTGGCGTGTTATTTTCATATAACTAAATGAATGTAAGTTAGTAGCTATTTATATAGCAGCAACGCTCCTTCAAACGAACTGGCAACAAGATTGCCTCACGCAATTCATTCTGAAGACAATCTGCAAAGAAAGGCAATTTCCTCGAGAGTCCAATCTTTCTTTTTTTTCTGTCCTACAACGCCTTATCGAACGAACTTCAACCGATGAAGCAAATGGGACTTGCAAAACACTGCAGCTATCTCAGAATATGAATAATTATTTCTGCGTCGAGAAAATATATTATAGACGAAAAATGCGTCTAAGCGATCGTTTTGGCGGTATTTCAACAGGCATTTCAGCACTGCGAATCTTGGCGGCGAGTAGCTAATCACCTCTTCACGAACATCAACAAAATGAATGTCTCCAGTAGCGTTGCGTGTCTCATCGACACAAAAATATCTTTCTGATTTTTTCGTGCCGTCGAAACACGAACAGAAAATAAATTAGATAGAATCGCTGCACTTGGCTCTGTAGGCGGCAAAGCGTCATTCATATGAACTTTACATGCAAGAAGTACCACAAATATATCTCCGATACGAAGGTGTTTTTACTAAACATCGTTCGCTCAGATATAATGGGACTTAACGTAGGTCTTTACATGCTTAGTTAAACCTGTACGATTTGCCTGACAGGCAGGACAGGCAGGACGGGCAGGACAGGCAGGACGGGCAGGACAGGCAGGACAGGCAGGACAGGCAGTACAGGCAGGACAGGCAGGACGGGCAGGACAGGCAGGACAGGCAGGACAGGCAGGACGGGCAGGACAGGCAGGACAGGCAGGACGGGCAGGACAGGCAGGACAGGCAGGACGGGCAGGACGGGCAGGACGGGCAGGACAGGCAGGACAGGCAGGACGGGCAGGACAGGCAGGACAGGCAGGACAGGCAGGACAGGCAGGACAGGCAGGACAGGCAGCACGGGCAGGACGGGCAGGACGGGCAGGACAGGCAGGACAGGCAGGACAGGCAGGACAGGCAGGACAGGCAGGACAGGCAGGACAGGCAGGACAGGCAGGACAGGCAGGACGGGCAGGACAGGCAGGACAGGCAGGACAGGCAGGACAGGCAGGACAGGCAGGACAGGCAGCACGGGCAGGACGGGCAGGACGGGCAGGACAGGCAGGACAGGCAGGACAGGCAGGACAGGCAGGACAGGCAGGACAGGCAGGACAGGCAGGACAGGCAGGACAGGCAGCACGGGCAGGACGGGCAGGACGGGCAGGACAGGCAGGACAGGCAGGACAGGCAGGACAGGCAGAACAGGCAGGACAGGCAGAACAGGCAGGACAGGCAGGACAGGCAGGACAGGCAGGACAGGTAGGACAGGGGCGAGAGTTGCCAGAGGGCCAGGATTTAGCCATGAAAATCAAACGAAACTCGAAACGCAAACTTCAAAGTTTTGTTTCATGCGCGAGCTTTGGGCGGGTCGAGGCTCAGGTCAGACAGCGGCCAGAGAAGCCAAGTAAAGTTAATTCTGTCCTTTTTTATCAAAAAATTAATTGTTTGTGTTCATGCTTCGCCAAAAATTTTAGTAAATGATTTTACTAAATTTAGCGTACCTGAATAAATACATTTTTACTAATTTATGTAAGGCCATGTCAATGATGCACGCGACAGCAATGCTGCACATGGTGACAATACTGCACATGGCGTCGATGTGGCGTGTGGTGCGGGTGTACATGGTGACAATACTACACATGGCGTCGATAAGGCGGGTGGCGCGGGTGTACATGGTGTAACTGCACTCTACATGTCCTCTGCAAATGGCGCCATGACTGTACTCGGGACCCATGTCCCAACTCAGTACATGTCACAATTTCCGGTGATTTCCTCATGACAGGCCCTGCAGCACACGGCCAGCTTCGCGTACCATGTCAGACGCGTACAGTTCTCATGTTCAACTAAGAAACCCACAATTTCTTGGTATCTTATCTTTTCACAACGACACGGAATTACAAAAAATCTTCAATATACTGATATTGAAAAATTTCCGGGCATAGATGCTGCTCTGCGAGTGTGGACATCAAGCAAAGTTGGAACTTGAGTTTTCATCTTCAACTTCGGTGTCCCTTCCGCTAACATTCTACGTTACGTCACGGCTCACTGGTATACTAGACACTGGTATACTGGCACAGTGGTATACTGGACACTGGTATACTGGGCACTGGTATACTGGCTCACTGGTATACTGGACACTGGTATACTGGACACTGGTATACTGGACACTGGTATACTGGCTCACTGGTATACTGGACACTGGTATACTGGCTCACTGGTATACTGGACACTGGCATACTGGACACTGGTATACTGGCTCACTGGTATACTGGCTCAATGGTATACTGGCTCACTGGTATGCTGGACACTGGTATACTGGCTCAGTGGTATACTGGCTCACTGGTATACTGGACACTGGTATACTGGCTCACTGGTATACTGGCTCATTGGTATACTGGACACTGGTATACTGGCTCAGTGGTATACTGGACACTAGTATACTGGACACTGGTATACTGGCTCACTGGTATACTGGCTCACTGGTATACTGGACACTGGTATACTGGCTCCCTGGTATACTGGACACTAGTATACTGGACACTGGTATACTGGCTCACTGGTATACTGGAAACTGGTATACTGGCTCAACTGGTATACTGGACACTGGTATACTGGCTCACTGGTATACTGGACACTGGTATACTGGCTCACTGGTATACTGGCTCACTTGTATACTGGACACTGGTATACTGGCTCCCTGGCATACTGGACACTGGTATACTGGACTCTGGTATACTGGCTCACTGGTATACTGGACACTGGTATACTGGCTCACTGGTATACTGGCTCACTGGTATACTGGACACTGGTATACTGGCTCACTGGTATACTGGCTCATTGGTATACTGGACACTGGTATACTGGCTCACTGGTGTACTGGACACTGGTATACTGGCTCACTGGTATACTGGCTCACTGGTAAACTGGCTCACTGGTATACTGGACACTGGTATACTGGCTCACTGGTATACTGGCTCACTGGTATACTGGCTCACTGGTATACTGGACACTGGTATACTGGCTCACTGGTATACTGGACACTGGCATACTGGACACTGGTATACTGGACACTGGTATACTGGCTCACTGGTATACTGGACACTGGTATACTGGCTCACTGGTATACTGGACACTGGCATACTGGACACTGGTATACTGGCTCACTGGTATACTGGCTCAATGGTATACTGGCTCACTGGTATGCTGGACACTGGTATTCTGGCTCACTGGTATACTGGCTCACTGGAATACTGGACACTGGGATACTGGCTCACTGGTATACTGGCTCACTGATATACTGGACACTGGTATACTGGCTCAGTGGTATACTGGACACTAGTATACTGGACACTGGTATACTGGCTCACTGGTATACTGGCTCACTGGTATACTGGACACTGGTTTACTGGCTCCCTGGTATACTGGACACTGGTATACTGGACACTGGTATACTGGCTCACTGGTATACTGGACACTGGTATACTGGCTCATTGGTATACTGGACACTGGTATACTGGCTCACTGGTATACTGGACACTGGTATACTGGCTCACTGGTATACTGGCTCACTGGTATACTGGCTCACTTGTATACTGGACACTGGTATACTGGCTCCCTGGCATACTGGACACTGGTATACTGGACTCTGGTATACTGGCTCACTGGTATACTGGACACTGGTATACTGGCACACTGGTGTACTGGCTCACTGGTATACTGGACACTGGTATACTGGCTCACTGGTATACTGGCTCATTGGTATACTGGACACTGGTATACTGGCTCACTGGTATACTGGACACTGGTATACTGGCTCTCTGGTATACTGGCTCACTGGTATACTGGCTCACTGGTATACTGGACACTGGTATACTGGCTCACTGGTATACTGGCCCACTGGTATACTGGCTCACTGGTATACTGGACACTGGTATACTGGCACACTGGTACACTGGCACAGTGGTATACTGGCATACTGGTATACTGGCACACTGGTATACTGGCATACTGGTATACTGGCACTCTGGTATACTGGCACACTTGCAAATAAAGTACATATACATTCAGGGCCGACCAAAAGTAACTGACCCTTTTAATTTGCTATTAAACTAACTTGTTTTATTTGAAAGAATAACATTTTTTTGGTTTATCAACACTATTTACCAACAGCAAGAGAAACGATGACATTATTGGGAAAGAGGTTTCTAAATTATTTTATTTCACGATTTAGTAACATACCTTGGCCCCCTCATTCTCCAGATTTTTTCCCATGGGACTTCTTCTTGTGGGCCTACCTTAAGACACGAGTTATGTAACAAATCCAACAAATTTACAAGAACTTAAAAACAACGTTTATTATTTTGAAATAGCTCAACTCTCGCCAGATACACTAAGAAGTGCTATGGAAACGACAATGAAAAGAACCCTAATTTGTCAAAACAGCCGTGGAAGTCACTTGAACGACATAAGATTCAAAACATATTGTTGATAAACCATAAAAATATTATTCTGTTAAGTATAACAAGTTTCAACTTCCTAGCGTTCAAAGTTTTCCCTTTATAGGGAAATTTAAAGGGTCCGTTACTCCTGGCCCACCCTGTATACGGACCGAGAGCCCGCCACCTCAGTATCAAGGATACCTGCTCAAGTGATCCTTCATTTCGCTGACGCTGATCAGTGAGATCAGCTCTGATTGTAATCAGAGTCAGTCGTGCGTCAGCACTGCTGCAGGGAGGAGGTGTGTCATGTGATGCTCCTGGTCCTGAGCGATCGGACGCGTTCTCAGGTCGTCGCGCGGGTTTGAAATTGATTGCAGAAAACGTGACTGTTCAAATTGGCGCGTTGTTCTCACGGACGCTTTGTGGTTTGCTTGTTATCTGTAGTAGAATAGACAGGGTTCTTAGAAATGCTGGAGTTTCATCAATTTACCTAATAGTTAAGAATTATTTACTTTTAATCATGAGAACGTCATTGATATAGACACGGAAAAAATAAAAAATTAAATGTTGTGAATTTCTTTGAATCTAACCCCATCATTTGCCTACAAAATTCAAAAAAAAACACTGAGCCCTTTCGTATCTCTTTCACTTGCAGAAGCCGGGAAAGAAACTCGCTATGATTAACTCTGAATGTACATTTCTTCTATTATAGTTAGATTCGAATTACGTCAACCGTCGCTATTACTCATATTATTTTAACCACCATTACTCCAGCCGTCTTAAGTGTAACGACAATCAGTTGACTGTTATTCATTTAGGCGAACTCAATCTCACTGAGAACTAACGATCTTCACTTAACTGAATGTCAGTAAGTCAGTGTTTATTTTTTGCGCTGGAGATCACAGGCTGACAGATCCTGTGCTCGTATTTAGGATACGGCGGACACTTGCCTGTAGGGTGGTAGTACAGCTGTACAGAACTAAAGAGGTATAGCACCATAGTACAAAAGCGGCACAGTACCATTGTACTACAGTGGTCCAGGAGTACAGTACTATAGCGGTGCATCAGCACAGCACAACAGTAGTACGGCCGCACAGTACCCAAGCGGAACAGCAGCACTGTACTACAACAGCATAGTACTACACCGGAACAGCAACAAAGTACTACAGCAGCACAGTACTACAGTACTACAGGAGTGCTGTAAGAAGTGCGAAGTGCACCGCAATTCGAAGATAGTCAGCATGAGCCTGTCCGGCTGATGCCGGCGCTGACAGGTGAGCGTCAGGTGAGGGGAACCCTTGGTGTCAGGTGGCGCTGGGAGGGTGTGGATATCAGGTGAGTGGGGAGGCCATGCGATGTCTCACTGATGTCAGCTGTCAGTCATATGGCATACTCCACGCACATGTCGGTTTTCTCTCGTGGATAGTATGTCTGAAAATCATCGTATATCATGATGTTCAGATTGAAGTTTTCCTATGCAGGAAAAGAAATTTCCATGATTTACCTTCAAATCGAGACAAATAAAAGCTTAGCGAATATAGCAAGAGTGCGTGACATGGGCTACACAAGGCAGTGGTTCTTGTTTTTTGTGTTAGTTGTGGTCGTGGTTATTGTTTTTTGTGGTAGTTGTGGCACAGGTTCTTGTTGTGGTGGCAGTTGTGGCAGTGGTTCTTGTTTTGGTGGCAGTGGTTCTTGTTTTAATGGCAGTTGTGGCAGTGGTTCTTGTTTTGATGGCAGTTGTGGTTGGTCATTGTTTTTATTTTGACTAAAGTGTCTATGCCACACACACGATCAGTCGCTGGTGTTGAAGTGTTCGTGTACGAAAATCGGTGACGTAACCGTCAGATTTACACACAAAATATCACAACGAACTTGACAAAAATATTTCCTTAGACGCAAACTTCTGAAGACTTTAGCGAAAACGCTTATCGTTATTTGCCTTTCAACTCTAAGCCCCTATATTTTATTTCCTAGATACTTCCACAGAGACTTTGCTGCTGCAAATCTCTCGCTCTTGGATTCTAATGAAAGAAATTCTTCGGAGATTTTTGCGCCCGATACTAAAAAGTGCGAGAAGCCAAAAAAAGTTTTTTTTTTGGTGGAGATGTGGAAACGTGAAAACAATCCGAGTGAAATAAATGTGAAAACAATCTGGAGATATGAAAACAATCTCCCTTTTCTGCTCACCGTGAGAAAGAAATTGTGACTCAGAGACGAGAGAAACTTTTGTGAAGTCCGGCCTTGTAAATTTCCTCCGGAAAAATATTTTTTTGCCTGTATTGGATAACTTGCTCGCGGCAGCAAAGATTGGGTCGGATATTTAGATATTTCATGCATGGATATTAATGAAATTGAGGGTGTAAATTTCCTTAGGAAAAATATTTTTTGTTCATATTGGATAACTTGCTCGCGGCAGCAAAGGTTGGAGTCGGATGCTTACATATTTTACGTATGAATATTAATGAAATTGAGGAAATTACTCAGCCGTATAAACCTGCTTAGGGAAATAATGTACAGAATGCAGGTGAGGATGGGTCGAAATGCAGCGCTCGCTGAGCGCGTGGACATTTTTAATTTTGCTCCGGATTTTAATTTCCGGACCGCGGCGCCGGCTGCTGCAGATAAGCTTTTTTATAGCCAAAACTGGTCCAATTTTGCCTTTTTTCAGGGTAAAATCTGGCTTTAAAAAGCATTCAGTATCTGGCAGGTGCCCCTGCAGTGTTGCCTGCTATTGACTGGTCTCTACGATAAAGTTTTTATTTCTTAAAAGGAAAATTTGGTAACTTTGGCGAGAAAAATACGTCCCAAAGATAATGTTGTCGAGAAAAAGAGTTGAAATATTCTTGGTGAAATATTTTACGTAGCTTTCACTTTTTTTGTCAAATGAAAAGTAAGTGAATCCCATTTCTGTATTTTTTGTTAGAGAAAATTCCTACACTGATAACGGCTTGTTGCCGTAACGTTTTCAATTAGGGTTTATCGAGCTAGAAAAATATTCATTAAATCTTGCTCTTTAACTTTCATCAAAAATGATGAAAGAATGATAATTTTTATCGGCTGCCAGAAGGTTGTCAGTCCCGTTCTCCTGATTTTACCGCCCCGAAAATTACATAATTATGCATACCGGCGTAATTTTATAATGATATTTATTTTATTTCTGATGTTTATTTCATTTCATAATTTGATTATTATAATTTAAGAGTGTACACTGTGAAGCATTCACTTCTACACGCCATTCCTGAAGCTTTCATTCAAGACGTTCGATAATTTCGCATGCGTCAGTTTCACGAGAGTTGCCACACCTGTCTCGACTCTGAGACAAAACAGTGAGGTGCAACACAAATAAAGCGCTATATAAAACATACTTGCTAGGAAACTACTTTTCTGCTAAGTAGTTTGAATGTGAAGGTAACAGCAAAAAACAACTTTAAAATCATTTTAATGAAACGTTTCAAGTGTTCTTGATTTCGTGATATCAAACGCTTAATGATTTTTAAGTTCTTCTTTGCTATTATCTTCAAAGTTGAGCATTAATGCATGGTGGCTCGTTTTCCTAATTTTTAGTTTCAATTTGAGGAACTTTCAACTTCATGTCTGCCCTCAATGAATTTAACAGCTGTTTGTGCCTAACATACAGCACTCACTCGAAGATCATTTGCTTATCGAAGATCATTAGCTCATCGAAGATCATTTGCTCATCGATAGTCATTTGCTTATTGAAAACCATTTGCTTATCGAAGACCATAATCTTAACGAAGATCATTTGCTTATCGATGACCATTTGCTTATTTGCAAGCTAATCGTGTCAGCTCACGCCCCATCTGCAGCAACGCTAATTACTGCACAAATCCTTTGTTCAATCAGGGCGCACCTAAATGAACAGAGCCGACTTATTAGTGATCAAAGGACACACTGCGCATCCTCTTCCTTTTTAGCTTCTCAATTAAATTTACCCATAAATTTCCACGTCTCAATGAGCATCGACATGAGCCCCTAGATTCTCTTTGTCCCTCGCGTTATTTTCAGCAGGTCATCAATAACTGAGGGTACACAGCGTCAGCTGATAATCAGTCAGCTCGCGCTGCCTCTAATCAGCTCTGAAGTCTTTGATTTCAGTTCCTGTGATGAGAGTTACAGCGGAGCTGCAATCAAAGATTGTCAACGGCATTTTTGCCGATATTCGCTTGCTTCATCATTAAGGAGACGGCCAAAGGAGTGTTCACGTTGTAAAAGGAGAGCTCCGCTTATGATGAGACACTTAATTAATTTTCTAGCTCCTGATCGGCTTGTCTTTTCCTGGACGAAAGCATGCGCGGCCGTTGTAGCAAATCTCGTAAATTTTCGTTGCAGGCAAATTCCCAGCGTCGTTCCGTGCGCGTTTAATTGAGTTAGAGAACGCGTCTGCAAGCACCAACCAGCATTCCTGGCAGCGTTCCCGGAAGCGTTCCCGATGATGAAAATTTTTGGAATCTGCGTAGGAAGTTCATCAGATTTTTTAGCCTGATCACTCTCTCCAATGTCGGGCCGAGAAAACGAATGAAAACTTTAATGCCCTTTACCAACGACCGTAAAACCGAGATTTGTGTTTGAGGCTCGCGCTTCCACTCGCATGATTAGCGACCTAAGGCCCACTTCACACTGAGCTAGCAAAGCAGCATCTGGCAAGCTCGCACGAGCTATCTAGCAGACGGTCTGCTAGACTGGTAGGTAGGAAAGTAGCATTGTCACCTCGCATGCTGGATGCTGGATAAAACGTGCGAGTTCAGTGTGAAGGCAACGGCTCGTAATAGTGCTATTCTTACCTACCAGTCTCGCAGACCGTCTGCTAGAAAGCTCATGCGGGCTTGCTAGATGCTGCTTTGCTAGCTCAGTGTGACAGCGACCTAGGAGCCAATTTCAGCCCACACAGAGAAGGCTGTGTGGGCTCACCTGAACCTACACAAATATAACTCTAGAGGCCCCTGAATCAATTTACAACAATTCTTTCTCTATGAAAGTCCACCTCAGCTAACTCAACCTCAGCTAATCTAACCTCACTTATCCTATTCTACCCTATCTTATCCTACCTCACATTATCTTCCCCTATCATGTTCTACCCTATCGCTTCCTACCTTAACCTATCCTTACCCTATCCTCTCCTACGTTACGCTATCCAACCCTATCATCTACTATCTTATCCTACCTTTCCCTATCCTACCACAACCCTGTTCTACTTTACCCTTTCCTATCCTACCCTATCCTATCCTACATGGGATACTAGAAAATTGGCGGGTTTTATTTTAACTTAAACAACCAAGCCGATTCCAACTAGACTTACCTTTTCAACTTAACCTATCAATGCACAATACCCCCAATCCACCCAGGTGTCGGAAATGGGTACCGACCGGCTTGAGCGGGGGTAACCGTCATCGCGTCCTGGTGTTAGTTATGAGGTATCTGAAAAACCAATGCACAAGATGACGTGTATCAGGCTGGATTGGAATAAAAATCTTTTATCATTGGCTGAGCATAAAATTGACTAAAGGAACCACCGTGTCGCTCACGTTCGCCACAAGAGGCGTCAGCTGAGGCGGTATCCAGACTACGGCGCCTCGCTCGTCTGCGCCGCGTCCCTCGCGGCCAAACTCGCCTGCCAATCTCGGCCGCCGCAGTGATGGCTGCCGCCGCCGCCCGGCCTTCCGCGCCCGTCTTCCGTTACAGCTGTTGTCGTATGGAGTTTGTGGGAGACCTGGGTGTGGTGAGTGGCGTGGGAGTGGTGTGGTGAGTGGCGTGGGAGTGGTGATGTGTGGTGTGGTGAGTGGTGTGGTGAGTGGTGTGGTGAGTGGCGTGGGAGTGGTGTGGTGAGTGGCGTGGGAGTGGTGATGTGTGGTGTGGTAAGCGGTGATGTGTGGTGTGGTGAGTGGTGTGGGAGTGGAGATGTGTGGTGTATTGAGTGGCGTGGGAGTGGGGATGTGTGGTGTGGTGAGTGGTGATGTGTGGTGTAGTGAGTGGTGTGGGAGTGGTGATGTGTGGTGTGGTAAGCGGTGATGTGTGGTGTGGTGAGTGGTGTGGGAGTGGAGATGTGTGGTGTATTGAGTGGCGTGGGAGTGGTGATGTGTGGTGTGGTGAGTGGTGATGTGTGGTGTAGTGAGTGGTGTGGGAGTGGAGTTGTGTGGTGTGTTGAGTGGTGTGGGAGTGGTGATGTGTGGTGTGGTAAGCGGTGATGTGTGGTGTGTTGAGTGGTATGGGAGTGGAGTTGTGGGGTGTGTTGAGTGGCGTGGGAGTGGTGATGTGTGGTGTGGTGAGTGTCGTGGGGGTGGTGATGTGTGGTATGGTGAGTGGTATAGGAGAGGTGATGTGTGGTGTGGTGACGTGATCTGTGGTGTGGTGAGTAACGTGGCAGTGGTGAGGTGTGGTGTGGTGAGTGGTATGGGAGAGGTGATGTGTCGTGTGGTGAGGGCGAGTGGTGGTGGAGGTGTTTAGAGAGTTGTCGAATGGGAGTGGTGAGTGGAATGGTTGTAATGTAGATGTTTATAGTGAAGTGGAATCGGTGTAGTGTTGATGCTTATAGTATAGTGTAATTGGAGTGGTGGTGTTGGTGTTCAAATTGTTGTCGAATGGGAGAGGAGTAGGTGTTTAGAGTGCAGTGGAATAAAAGAGGTAGAGTAGATGCGTGGAGCGAGATGGAGTGGGAGTGGCAGTGCATATGTGAGGTTTAGAGTGGAATAGATGTTTCTTCTGAAGTTCGGTCGAACGAACTTTATGGTTCGGGTTTGGGTTAGACGCAAGATTTTCAGCGAAGACTTGGATAGTGAGGCCTATGCAAGCGCTGTGATTTGAGACCCTAGTTCACATGGACTACTAGTCGGCCACCTACCTGAACGTACACAAGCAGGGCCCCCTCCCATGAACTGAGCGGGTGAGGCAATTCAGGGCAGTGCAGGGCAGAGCAGCTCAGGGCAGTTCAGGGCAGTTCGGGGCAGTTCAGAGCAGAGCAGTTCGGGGCAGTTCGGGGCAGTTCAGAGCAGGGCAGTTCAGGGCAGTTAAGAGAAGAGCAGTTCAGGACAGTTCAGGGCAGGGCAGTTCAGGACAGGGCAGTTCAGGGCAAGATTCTAGCCTCGAACGAGCGTTTTCACTGCGCAGATTTGGCGAGCTGAGTTGCTCAAAGTCTCCACGGCTAATTTTTTATTTCACTTTTCACGGTCAAATATTGAATGCTAACTTTTTATAATGCAAATAGAGGATCAAAACCAATCGGAGGATCAAATCTAAATGGATAAGTAAATCCTAGTAGAGGATCAAACAAATCCAATCGAAAGTTTGGGTTAAAAAAGGAAATTTTGTAGGATTAAGTTAGGTTGGAGCACCCTTGCCAGTTTTAAAATAAAAATGATAGCAAAGGCAGCTGATTTAAAAATCATTCTAATTTGTGAACGTTTCGCCTTCAAGCTCAAGCCATTATCAACACCTGTAAAAGATAATTGAAATAGAGAAAATAAGACGTGGCTAAAGGACAAAAAGAATACAACTTAAAATAGTGCAAAAGATAGTAAAAAAAAAGAAATGGAGAGATTATACTGCAATTCATTCGTGAATATCAGGCTATTTCTAACTGGAATGATGACAACAGTGAATTTAGAGCTGGTTTCAATTCTTTAATGTAAAGAGATTCTAGTATATGCAGGTCATTTTTATTTGCACAGAAACTTAAAACTGAAACATCAGATTTGCTTACTATTACACTACACTGCTCAGCGTGATCCCTAATGGCTGAAAAAGATGGCTTGGCTGAAACTTTACTCGTTCTGGAGCTCCTATCAAAGTGCTCGAAAAATCTAGTTCTAAAACTACGCTGGGTGCAACCCACGTAGCTAGACCCTCACAGCGGGCGACAAAACTTATAGATTATGCGCGAGCACAGTTCAGTAGGCAGACGGTCTTTAAATCTAAAAAATGATCCTATAGTACATCTGTTAGTCAATATTGAAATAAAATCTGAGCAATTGTAAAATTTCTCCACCAGGAAATTTTGTATTGTTGTTCATGATAAATTAGCAATGAATCATGTTCGAACTTTGCTATTTTCATTCTGAGATGTTATGTGAAGTTCATAGAAATTTGCCTTACGTCAAAATGAACTTTGATGTAAGGAAGAACTCTGCCTAACTTTGCAGGAGCACTGAAACAACACGTACAGTTTTTAATATCCTCCGTCAACATACACATGACATCCAGCACATGATACACATGATACTCAGCCATATTGGCGAGCTTTGGTGCTTTGACTGAAAGTTTTATTGAAGAAAATATGCGCAGTTTGCCTCAGGTGGTCTTTTAATTTGGCTCCCGATGCGCTTTTCTTTTGTGTGTGTGACGGAATTTCTGAATGGAACTTGTTATTGTTATTGTTGTGTTGTTTGTGTGGCGTGTTGTGTTGTTTGTGTGGCGTGTTGTGTTTTTTGTGTGGCGTGTTGTGTTGTTTGTGTGGTGTGTTGTGTTGTTTGTGTGGTGTGTTGTGTTGTTTGTGTGGTGTGTTGTGTTGTTTGTGTGGTGTGTTGTGTTGTTTGTGTGGCGTGTTGTGTTGTTTTTGTGGTGTGTTGTGTTGTTTGTGTGGCGTGTTGTGTTTTTTGTGTGGCGTGTTGTGTTGTTTGTGTGGTGTGTTGTGTTGTTTGTGTGGTGTGTTGTGTTGTTTGTGTGGTGTGTTGTGTTGTTTGTGTGGTGTGTTGTGTTGTTTGTGTGGTGTGTTGTGTTGTTTGTGTGGCGTGTTGTGTTGTTTGTGTGGCGTGTTGTGTTGTTTTTGTGGTGTGTTGTGTTGTTTGTGTGGTGTGTTGTGTTGTTTGTGTGGCGTGTTGTGTTGTTTGTGTGGTGTGTTGTGTTGTTTGTGTGGCGTGTTGTGTTGTTTGTGTGGCGTGTTGTGTTGTTTGTGTGGCGTGTTGTGTTGTTTGTGTAGTGTGTTTTGTTGTTTGTGTGGTGTGTTGTGTTGTTTGTGTGGCGTGTTGTGTTGTTTGTGTGGCGTGTTGTGTTGTTTGTGTGGTGTGTTGTGTTGTTTGTGTGGTGTGTTGTGTTGTTTGTGTGGCGTGTTGTGTTGTTTGTGTTGCGTGTTGTGTTGTTTGTGTGGCGTGTTGTGTTGTTTGTGTAGTGTGTTTTGTTGTTTGTGTGGCGTGTTGTGTTGTTTGTGTGGTGTGCTGTGTTGTTTGTGTGGCGTGTTGTGTTGTTTGTGTAGTGTGTTGTGTTGTTTTTGTGGTGTGTTGTGTTGTTTGTATGGTGTGCTGTGTTGTTTGTGTGGCGTGTTGTGTTGTTTGTGTGGCGTGTTGTGTTGTTTGTGTAGTGTGTTGTGTTGTTTGTGTGGCGTGTTGTGTTGTTTGTGTGGTGTGTTGTGTTGTTTGTGTGGCGTGTTGTGTTGTTTGTGTAGTGTGTTGTGTTGTTTGTGTGGTGTGTTGTGTTGTTTGTGTGGCGTGTTGTGTTGTTTGTGTGGCGTGTTGTGTGGTTTGCGTGGCGTGTTGTATTGTTTGTGTAGTGTGTTTTGTTGTTTGTGTGGTGTGTTGTGTTGTTTGTGTGGCGTGTTGTGTTGTTTGTGTGGCGTGTTGTGTTGTTTGTGTGGCGTGTTGTGTTGTTTGTGTAGTGTGTTGTGTTGTTTGTGTGGTGTGTTGTGTTGTTTGTGTGGCGTGTTGTGTTGTTTGTGTGGTGTGTTGTGTTGTTTGTGTGGCGTGTTGTGTTGTTTGTGTAGTGTGTTTTGTTGTTTGTGTGGTGTGTTGTGTTGTTTGTGTAGTGTGTTGTGTTGTTTTTGTGGTGTGTTGTGTTGTTTGTATGGTGTGCTGTGTTGTTTGTGTGGCGTGTTGTGTTGTTTGTGTGGCGTGTTGTGTTGTTTGTGTAGTGTGTTGTGTTGTTTGTGTGGCGTGTTGTGTTGTTTGTGTGGTGTGTTGTGTTGTTTGTGTGGCGTGTTGTGTTGTTTGTGTAGTGTGTTGTGTTGTTTGTGTGGTGTGTTGTGTTGTTTGTGTGGCGTGTTGTGTTGTTTGTGTGGCGTGTTGTGTTGTTTGCGTGGCGTGTTGTATTGTTTGTGTAGTGTGTTTTGTTGTTTGTGTGGTGTGTTGTGTTGTTTGTGTGGCGTGTTGTGTTGTTTGTGTGGCGTGTTGTGTTGTTTGTGTGGCGTGTTGTGTTGTTTGTGTAGTGTGTTGTGTTGTTTGTGTGGTGTGTTGTGTTGTTTGTGTGGCGTGTTGTGTTGTTTGTGTGGCGTGTTGTGTTGTTTGTGTGGCGTGTTGTGTTGTTTGTGTAGTGTGTTTTGTTGTTTGTGTGGTGTGTTGTTTGTGTGGCGTGTTGTGTTGTTTGTGTAGTGTGTTGTGTTGTTTGTGTGGTGTGTTGTGTTGTTTGTGTGGCGTATTGTGTTGTTTGTGTGGCGTGTTGTGTTGTTTGTGTGGCGTGTTGTGTTGTTTGTGTGGCGTGTTGTGTTGTTTGTGTAGTGTGTTTTGTTGTTTGTGTGGTGTGTTGTTTGTGTGGCGTGTTGTGTTGTTTATGTGGTGTGATGTGTTGTTTGTGTAGTGCTGTTTGTGTGGTATATTGTAATTTGTCTTGTGTTGTAAGAGAAGAGAAGATCTCGTTCTTCTTGCTCAAACTTTCCAAAATATTCTTTTAATCTGCGTTGTGTATACAGTCTGTTGCTAATCTTCATTTTGTTGAGAATATTTTCCTTTGTCTCTCCAGATAATGTTTACGAGAAATGTTTTCAATTGGTTTCAAAACATTTTGCTTGCGACAAAAGCATGATTATCAACAAATTTCTTTAGCAAAAGATGAGTTTAATAAGTTTTCTTAACAACCTCACCAGTAAGGTCATGGCTGCTCTAGTACGTAATTTATGAGAATCTCTAGTAGTTTGACTACCATGTATATCACTGATGTTGTCGGTGCGACGATGTAACGAAACTCATGCCCTATAGAGTATGTACCACAAAAACCCGAACCGAGTATTTATTTTCCCGTATCAGTAAAGACTGATTTATTTGTTGGATAACTTATTCGTAGCCAGGATACAGTCATCGCGTGTAAAAGTATTCTACACCTTTTTCACTTCAAATTAATCTAAGTCAAGTTCAATTTAATCCAAGTCAAGTTCAATTTCATCTGTCAAGTTCAATTAAATCCAAGTCAAGTTCAAATTAATCCAAGTCAAGTTCAAATTTATCCAAGTCAAGTTCAAATTTATCCAAGTCAAGTTCAAATTTATCCAAGTCAAGTTCAAATTAATCTGAGTCAAGTTTAAATTAATCCGAGTCAAGTTCAAATTAATCCGAGTCAAGTTCAAATTTATCCAAGTCAAGTTCAAATTAATCTGAGTCAAGTTCAAATTAATCCGAGTCAAGTTCAAATTAATCCGAGTCAAGTTCAAATTAATCCGAGTCAAGTTCAAATTAATCCGAGTCAAGTTCAAATTAATCCAAGTCAAGTTCAAATTAATCCGAGTCAAGTTCAAATTAATCCAAGTCAAGTTCAAATTAATCCGAGTCAAGTTCAAATTAATCCAAGTCAAGTTCAAATTAATCCGAGTCAAGTTCAAATTAATCCAACCCTCAGTTGAGTTATAAAATGACATAATGATTTGTTAATTTGAGTTTTTCGTGTTAAATATGTATCTATTGGATGTTATAAGCAAGACTGGTTTCGAGGATTTATTTACACTCATAGATATTTATATACGGGAAATTACACTTTATCATATATATAAAATCATATACATACAAATGCAAAAGGTTATCATTGAACAATATGTAGATTTAATCTTTAAAAGAAATCTACAAACGCGATTCACTGAGTACTAATGTACGATCCTGTTTGATTACAATTTATACTTGTACATTACTACCCAGATACATTCCTGCATTGGCAATTAAAATGTTGCCATCCGTTCTAATTCCGTGTTAGTCAATATGAAGAAATGTAGGATCCACTTACAATACACAATAATAATACAAGAAACAATGTTTCTGACTTAATACTGATTTTATTTGTGTGTGTTTACATTTCAACATATAATACTTTCAAGATTTAAATAGTCAAAAAATTATTATTATAAAAGTTATTGAAGTCCTAAAAGTATTATAGTTATATTGAATTGTGAACACAGACAAATAAAATCAGTAGTGAATTGGAAACATTGTTTCTTGTATTATTATTGTGTATTGTAAGTGGATCCTACATTTCTTAACATTGACTAACACGGAATTAGAATGGATGGGAACATTTTAATTGCCAATGCAGGAATGTATCTGGGTAGTAATGTACAAATAAAAAATGTAATTAAACGGAATCGTAAGTTGGTACTCAGTGAATCGCACTTGTATATTTCTTTTAAAGATTAAATCTAAATTTTGTCCAATGATAATATTTTGTACTTGCATGTATTTGATTTCATATATGTGGTAAAGTGGAATTTCACGTATATAAATATCTCTGAGTGTAAATAAATCCTCGAAACAAGTTTTGCTCATCACATGCAATAGATACACATTTAACACAAAAAACTCAAATTAACAAATTATTGTCATTTTTTAACTCAACTGAGGGTTGGATTAATTTGAACTTGACTTGGATTAATTTGAACTTGACTTAGATTAATTTGAAGTGAAATAGGTGTAGATAAAATATAAAACATTCATTTAAACAATCTTCTCAAAGCTTGTTGGTAAGCCATTTTGGAGATATGCTGTAGAACGGCTTTATTTCCAACAAACTTTATGACGTCAACATTGCGACATGTCGTTAGGCCAATAGTGGTGCCAGATTTGGGGCTAGCAGTGCTGTCAGATGCAATATGAGCGCTGCTATTGGTCTGTTGCCATGACGTCAGCATTGCCCCACAGTCGACTAAATAAGACGGTTTTGACCCTACCTTGTTTCTTCTACCGTGACGGACGAAAGTTAGGACAATTGCCCAAGTGATTGCGCTCTCACGGGCCTGGCTCGAGTGTGAGTGCAACTGCCGCCTCACTCGATCATTCGAGTTTGCAGTGTATCAGCTTAGCAAAATTCTGCCTGCTCAAACATTTCCATTCCCAGTAATACAGAGGATAATTTGTCTCATTTAATTATATAACCACACAGACAATATTAAGGGAAGTCAGAACCGTATCAAGGATACCATCTGGCACAATATTTTGCCTGCTTCAATTAATTTCGCCATCAGGTGACGGCTGCCACGTCATCCACAGAACTTCAATGTTTGAACTTTAGTTCACCCGTCATTCATTGATCGTGTAAATCAATCAGTTCACCCGTCATTTATCGATCGTGATTATTAATCAGTTCACCCGTCCTTTATCGATCGTGTTAATCAATCAGTTAAACTGTCATTTATTGATCGTGTTAATCAATCAGTCCACCCGTCATTTATTGATCGTGTTGATCAATCAGTCCACCCGTCATTTATTGACCGTGTTAATCAGTGAACTTAACACTTTGACTGCGACGTGAGCTACCGGTGGTACACGGAGGCAAATTTCGTGATGCTGTACACAGACCGATCAGAGGGAACAAAAACTCAATTCCCACAAATACGGCATAAAAACGCATAGAAGGCACGATCCAGTTGATGCTTGCTATTTTGAGATAGGTTTACCACAAGTGGATTTTGTATTTGAGTTGAAGAGTGAACTTCAGTTTCACCTGCCGCAGTCAAAGTGTTAAATAATAGTGAACATTTAAAGTGTATTGCATTACATTACATTATATATTACATTACATGTATATTACATCAAATAAAAATACAATAGTGAACATTACAAGTGAATTACATTACAGAACATTATATATTACATAACAATATATTTTATAAGACTACATAACATTACAATAGCGAACGTCACAAGTCAGGACAGAACGGCACGTAGACCGAAGTGAAGACAAGGACAAGCGGCACCCACACCGGCGCATAATTCCAGTAATGTAAACTCGAGGCAGCAGAATTATGCAAAGTTGGGCGTTGAATTTACCCACTCATCCGAGAGCGAGAGGCGTACAGGCTCACTGTCGTGCTCCAGCCAGCGATCTCCTGCCTACAATGCAATCTCCAGCCTGCAATCTCCAGGCTTCGATCTTCAGCATGCAATGCGATCTCATGCCTGCAATCTCCAGGCTTCGATCTCCAGCCTGCAATGCAATCTCCAGCCTGCAATCTCCAGGCTTCGATCTCCAGCCTGCAATGCAATCTCCAGCCTGCAATCTCCAGGCTTCGATCTCCAGCCTGCAATGCGATCTCATGCCTGCAATCTCCAGGCTTCGATCTCCAGCCTGCAATGCAATCTCCAGCCTGCAATATCCAGGCTTCGATCTCCAGCCTGCAATGCAATCTCCTGCCTGCAATCTCCAGGCTTCGATCTCCAGCCTGCAATGCAATCTCCAGCCTGCAATCTCCAGGCTTCGATCTCCAGCCTGCAATGCAATCTCCTGCCTGCAATCTCCAGGCTTCGATCTCCAGCCTGCAATGCAATCTCCAGCCTGTAATCTCCAGGCTTCGATCTCCAGCCTGCAATGCAATCTCCTGCCTGCAATCTCCAGGCTTCGATCTCCAGCCTGCAATGCAATCTCCAGCCTGCAATCTCCAGGCTTCGATCTCCAGCCTGCAATGCAATCTCCTGCCTGCAATCTCCAGGCTTCGATCTCCAGCCTGCAATGCAATCTCCAGCCTGCAATCTCCAGGCTTCGATCTCCAGCCTGCAATGCAATCTCCAGCCTGCATTCTCCAGCCTGCATTCTCTAGCCTACAATCTCCAGCCTGCGATCTCCAGCGTACGATTTTCAAGGGGCGGCCGATATCACGCATTTTAAATGAGTTATTTACTTTAGCATAAGCCCTGATGCTGATATTCAGGTAGCGACACTACCGCCAACATCAGCACAAAGTAAACTAACTATCAATAGTCAAGCTAAATAAATTTGAAATTAGAAAATATGTCATTCAAGTGGCAACGGAACCGCGCTTGCGAGCGGCAGCTTATATTTTCAAAGCAATTTTGGTCATTTAGAAAAATACTGTATTCCTTTTCCATTTACCATAACTATGTGAAGTTATATCACCTGTCGTCACACACTTCCGCCCGTGTTCACCGTAGCGCAGGCATATAAGAATCATACTTTGTACCAAAACGACCCTGGTTCGGTCCCAGCTCGGTCCCCGCGGTATTTTCACCAAAGCGCAGCTCTTCCGGTCGTAATAACAAATGGAGACAACGAGTTGAAGGAGTGAGTCTGATTCAGCTGATGAACCACTGAAAAACCTGAGTACAACCCGAGTGTGATGAAGCGATCAATGAAGATGTTTCATCACTTCCACCATCACCTACCATCGAGGCACCACCATCACCTTCACCATCATACCATCGAGGTACCACCATCACCTCCGCCATCCCCCGTCATCACCTACCATCGAGGCACCACCATCACCCGTCATCACCAACCATTACCCCCCCAACATCACTCGTCATCATCTTCCATGGAGGCACCACCATCACCTCCACCATCATACCATCGAGGTACCACCATCACCTCCACCATCGTCCGTCATCACTTACCATCGAGGCACCACCATCACACCACCCCCACCACCCCCGCCATCACCCGTCATCACCAACCATTACCCCCCCCCCCTCCCCATCACCACTATCACTCCCATATTCCTCCCATTATCAAATCAGCCTCCGCGCTGCAGCGGCAGCCCCGGCTACGCAGCGCGCCTTTTTTACACTAAGCGTCTTGCATGTAAATTAAATGCGTACGAATCCTCGCTTGTGTAGAATTAGAGCTGTAATTTCTCCTGGGCAGGCCGGCAGGCCAGCAGGCCGGCGCCGCCGTCGCTAATGCTCGGCCTGCCTCGAGTTACGACTCGAAAATTCTGCGGTCCGACTTGGTCGCCGCGTGCTTATTGGCTGTAATGACAGGGAGGGTTGGGGTTGGGTGGGGAAAGGAGGTTATTGGCGGTAATGATAGGAGGGAGGGGGGAAGGGGTTATTGGCGGTAATGATAGGGGGGAGAAGGGGGTTATTGACGGTAATAATAATGGGGGAGACTTCAGGCCAATAATTGGAGGGCCCGTTTATACGACCGGAAAATTAAGGTAGATGTGAGGACAGACTTTGGACAAATTGGTCAATGAACGCCATTTAATTAACCCTTTACAGTCAAAGTGGGTATCAAAATCCACTTTCATAAACAGCTCTAATATATTTTATCCCTTGTGAAATTTGTGCCCTAATGTGTTCTTCGAAGTTCATTGTCGAGTGGCTGTCATTTCCTCGCTGTGATGCCGGTGTTAGTTTAGTGATGGTGGTTGTGGTGACAGTATGTGAGTGCAAAATGCGGACGTTAGAGGGTTAAAGCGGAACTAATGTCATACTTAAAATAGGCGCGTGTGATATTAACTTTAACCCTGATTATGCTTTTTACCAGCGATTTAGGTGCTGAACATCTGTATCAGATCGGAGTCCCATGGGGCTCGGGCTGCTGGGAACCATTAAATTTCTACCTGGTCTCGCATGCAGGGGCCAGAATAATGACTCAATATTCCGTCTCCTGAGCACCGACGATTCCATTCAAGGCCTCATGCAACAACGCCAATTTGACGAAGCAGCGCGAGCTTCAGAAGTGAATTTCTGAGCATCGAGGGGGCGATGCATGATGAAAGTTTGGGTCGCTATTTCTTCATCTGAATGTATCTGAATGTGCCCATGTATTTTGTATAGAAAAGAATGATTTTCTTCATTTTTAGCTTTGCAGACTGTTAACTGAAAATGAATCTGGTCTCCGAAACGTTTTATAGAACTGACTTAGTTTTAAATTTATAGTTAGTGTGAAATCTGAATTAAATATGACTTCATATGAATGCGTGTAGAACGAGAAGGAAGTACTCTCTAACTGAGGGTCATTCACTAATTTTTGCAAGAGAGCCACTTCGGTTAAGCGCATTGATTGAGAAAGCCGCAGCTACTGCAAGTTAGCGTATAATATATGAATTATATATTGATTAATTTATTTAGATATTTCTCGTGAGCCGCGCAATGAATACCACTGCTGTCTAACTTTTACCTATCTTAGTCGTAAGAATACGTGGAAAACATTTTGGAAACAGCTATTAGAAATACATATCACTGTTCCATTACCAAATTTAAACGACGAATTTCTTTTTAATTGTTTTAGCTGAAAATTAGCAGAAGCTAAAAATGTTAATTTTTACAAATAAATTTTACTTACGATATTCCTGGTACTTTCTATTAATTTATGCTTGAAATTTAGCGTAGAGTTCAGCATGGAAGGATCTAACGGCTCTTCAGCCCTGCTTGTTGTGGTGGTCAGGGGGCACCCTCATAAATCGCCTGGACCAACTCGAGTCTTTAATTTATATTAACCTTTATTGCGTTATTTACATTATTTCAATTTTTATTACGTTATTTACATTATTGCGACCTTTATTACATTATTTACATTATTTTAATCTTTATTACATTACTTACATTATCTTAACCTTTATTACATTATTTACATTGTTGCAACCTTTATAACATTATTAACATTATTTTAACCTTTATAACAATATTTAAAATATTTTAACTTTTTTAGTGAATTCAAAAGCGTGCAGTACTTTAGATTTAAGTAATATGTATTTGATCACCTTGCAGAACTAAGTGTATTAATTATCGATTGAGAAGGGTCGTATTTCAAATTTTAACGCTTAATTACTTTCTGTATTCAAATTTATTTCAACCGAGCTTTATATCGGTTTGAATTTACAGCAAGTAATTAAATCATTTGTGTCATCACGCGGCCACAATTTGGTTTTTATTTCAAAAATAAACGAAGAGAATTGCTGAAGTCTGCTTCCAAACATTTGTGTTGTTTCTGGTGGTTGGAGAGCTATGGGTGGGTTGTTGCTACAGCAACCCTGACCCTCCGTTGTGGGGTGTGACCTTGCACAGTGTGCAGGGTGTGCAGAGTGTGCAGCGTGTACAGTGTGTGCAGTGTGTGCAGTGTGTGCCGTGTACCAGTGTCTCCAGATTTGTCCTCATTTCAGTCATTCAGGTAAACTCTTACTGAATTCTGAGCTGAATAATGCAGCGGTTTTATATGATACTTGCAAAATTCCAGATTTGGCAGGTGAAGGAATTACACATCCATTTACAAATTTGTCGCTTAATTTAACTTGACAAATTTCTGCTTGAGTTTCCTTAATTTGTATTCAGAGCAACTGAAGATTTCGTTCTCTGAACCGCAGCATTCAGGATGACAAAACGATCCCGACACTGAACATCTAAGATCAAAAGACGAGAACGAGGAGGGGTTACAAGCGGCAACACACGACTGTGCGCCTCTCATTATTTCCAGCCCTAAATACCTGCCCCTATCCTAATTACCACCCGTATCCTTATTACCGCAAGTTCATAACTCGAAATTTACCCGAATTAAAATCAAGCTAAATTTGCTGGCAGGCAAGCTGTGTGCCCTTCATTAGTTCCAGCCCTAAATACCTCGTCGTATCCTGAATACCCGCCCGTTCCCTAATTACCGCCCGTATCCTAAATACCCGCCCGTATCCTAATTACCGCCCGTATCCTAAATACCCACCCGTATCCTAAATACATGCTCGTATCCTAAATACCTCATCGTATCTTAAAAACCTGCCGTATCCTAATTACCGCAAGTTCATGACTCGAAACGTCGTTCAAATTATAGTCAAAGTAAATTTCCGGACGAGCGAGAAAACGCCGCCTGTAACGTGCCCGTGACGTCACAACGCATGCCACTTGATGGCTTAATCCTCCAGTTGTCAATAAAGTTATCAGGGAACATTCCAGTCCATTACTTACTGCCTCAGTTACGCAGATTGTATCGCTGCTCGCCTCAACCGCCGTTCATGGAAGTGAAACTTTTTTGGTGATTTCTTCCCTTTGGGAAAAGGGAGAACTCAGCCACAATTCCCCACTCTACCCATGTGTCGGAAATGGGTACCGGCTTGACCGGGGGTAACCGTCATTGCTTCCTAGTGTTAGTAATAGAGCATTTGAAAAACCAAAGTACGAGACGGGCTTGATTGATTGGAATAAAGCATCCTCTTTTTCCTCAGTTGACGAAACAAGCCTCAGCGGAGACCATTCCTTGCAGTGACTTAGAGCTGTCGTCTGGAGGCATAGGCCGGGCATTAGTTTGTGTGCCTGCCTTAGTTTACAGACTTAATTCATTAAAAGCGAATAGTTTCGTAAGAGTTATCATTCAGCATGTTATACTCTGTAATATTGTAACAACATGAAGTTACTAAACTGATCTATTTTAAAAGTCCCGTTCATGTAAGACTCCCTTCTTTACTCATATTTTTTCATTTCATCATACTTAAACACGAGTAACATTTGGTCTCTGTCTCTCCTAACTTCTGGTCCTTCCGTACGTGCTGCGATGATGTGGGACTCCTATCATTGTGTGGAGGATCTTATCATTGTGTGGAGGATCTTATCATTGTGTGAAGGATCCTATCATTGTGTGAAGGATCATATCATTGTGTGAAGGATCATATCATTGTGTGAAGGATCCTATCATTGCGTGAAGGATCCTATCATTGTTTGAAGGATTCTACCATTGCGTGAAGGATCCTATCATTGTGTGAAGGATCCTATCATTGTATGAAGGATCCTATCATTGTGTGAAGGATCCTATCATTGTATGAAGGATCCTATCATTGTGTGAAGGATCCTATCATTGCGTGAAGGATTCTATCATTGTGTGAAGGATCCTATCATTGTCTGAAGGATCCTATCTTATCAATGTGTGAAGGATCCTATATATATATATATCATTGTGTGATGGATCCTATCATTGCGGTCCGCCTATCATTGTGTGAAGGATCCTATCATTGCGGTCCTGCTATCATTGTGTGGACGAGACAACATCCGAACACAACAACCCCGTAAATGCGCCTGTCGTCCGCTGGGTGAGACCGCCACCAATTGCACACCCGAAGGAATAAACAAAAATGTTGACGCGGCGGATCACAAAAGCGCGACTTCGTCCCAGAAATTAAGGAGCCGCGAATGGAAGGCGACAGGCGTCTCTCTGTCCCGCGCTCGCCAATTACACGGAAATAAGAAGCTGAAGACATTGTCGAGGTTGAATATTCGAGGGGTTTTATTTTCCCGGCGTCGTTTCGGTTGAATATTCGAAAGGTTTTATTTTCGCAGCGCAAATAACACGCTGACGCCAGCCCACAAAACGGCGGCTGATGAAAACACCAATCATAGCTCGATACGGGCCCGGTGGGCCGTGTCATGGCTCGTCTGGACCTGTTTTGTGCTTTGTGGGACCCAGGGCTTGCGTGTGTCAATGGGGCCTCACAAGGCCTGCACAATGCCGTGTTGGAGGATTTCTTATAAAGGATGTTGTATTCCAATCAAGCCTGATAGATATCATCTTCTACATTTGTTTTTCAAATGCCTTATAACCAACAATAGGACGCAATGACGGTTACCCTCGGTCAAGCCGGTACACATTTGTGACGCCTGGGTAAAGTGGGGAATTGTGGCTGGTTTCTCCCTTTTACGAACGGAGAGAAAAACTTGGCGGCACTGCCGGGATTCGAACCGCCGAGCCCTTCCCGTGAAGGGCGCCCTCGTAACCACTCGGCCTCAGTGACCGCCTCAGCTCCACGTCAAAGGCAAGTGGGGCAGGGCCTTTGCTCTGTGCCGTCACGCCTTTGATTTGACTGCAGGCCTCGGCCCACAGCCTGCAGAATCTTTCGGCCACAGTTTCAGTTTTGGCGAAGTTACGTTTTGTTGTGAGCGATGGATACCAAGGAAAAAAAATTGAACACCTTGGCAAAAATTTTGAATATGAATCCGCTAATCCTAAGCGTCCGGAGGTGGTGGTTTAGCATTCATTTAATTATTGTTATTATTACCATTATTATTATTTCTCCTGCTCTTATTCTTATTATTACTACTACTACTACTATTACTATTCTTTCGAGCACAACCGCTGAAGAGCAGGAAGACTTTGTAGCGTCGCCATTCGTGGGCTACCTGATTACAGGCATGGAAAAACGATATTTTCTGCCCAGACTCTTTTTTTTCCCGTTGACGCGCAGGTAATTAAAAGGAATATATAAAGATTACTCCGTTTTTTCATGGGAAGGACCGGTTGGATGAGTGTCTTGGTAGTGGATACCCAGTCTAACTTTTCCGCCGCCTGCATGCTTGTTTTTCGCCGCCCAAGTGGTTTAAGCGATTAAATCGCTTAAGCGGCGACAAACATGCATGCAGGCGGCGAAAAAATTACACTCGGTATGTGTATCACTACATGTATGCTTGCGGCCTGCAATCGAACGTTAGAAGGATAATTCTCGATCAGTTTATAGTTTAATTAATTAAAATATAATTATCCATCAGAGCCAATAAACTTGTGTCTCTCACAGAACTGGCCGTCCAACACATGCATCTCCAATACAATAATCTGTACGACATCATTCTAAGCATGGATCACGCATTCTAAGTGTTAAGCTTTACAGCTCTCTGTAGAAGTAAAAAAGAAATTGTGCTTCGTTTTTTGAGAATTTTTAAGCATGTTTGGTAACAAGCGTCATATGAAACACGATTGAAACGCATCGAAACTAAACATCACTCCTACATTATCGTTCAAACTCTACATTCGTATTAATGAGGCATGAAGCGTGCATGTGGATGCATGGATGCTGAATGATAAGATAGGTGTTATGTAATTCTGATTAGTAGCGTTTTTAGTTCATGTTCTCTTTTTAATGTTTTTTTCTCATTCTTCTAATTTTTGGTTCAGAAAAGACAATGGGATAAGAACAAATTCCAGAACGCTTTCGAGTAAACATTTACTTAATCGTCGGTTCACATTCCTCTTTGAATGTGCGTGAGATTCCCTAAAGATTCCTACATAGTGTGACTTTTTTCAGAGTTATTGGTTCGTGTTAACTATTTTAAGTTGCACTTAAATGAATATTAGCCTTAAACGATTACCGCAAGTTCATTAAGGATCCTATGTGATCCTTAAGGATCCTTCACGCATATTAACTATTTTAAGTTGCACTTAAATGAATATTAGCCTTAAACGATCACCTTTATGGTAGAAACCAATGAATTTTTGGTTCGTAATAACTATTTTTGAGCTGCTGCTTAAATGAATATTAGCCTTAAACGATCACCTTCATGGTAGAAACTATACCATTTACAAGTTGATTTGCTCCAAATGAATTTTGATTTGCTCCTCGTGAAAATAGAATTGCTCCAAGTGAATTTTGATTTGCTCCTCGTGAAAATAGAATTGCTCCAAGTGAATTTTGATTTGCTCCTCGTGAAAATAGAATTGCTCCAAGTGAATTTTGATTTGCTCCTCGTGAAAATAGAATTGCTCCAAGTGAATTTTGATTTGCTCCTCGTGAAAATAGAATTGCTCCAAGTGAATTTTGATTTGCTCCTCGTGAAAATAGAATTGCTCCAAGTGAATTTTGATTTGCTCTTGTTTAATTTGCAATTGATTCAAATGATTTTTAGATTGCTATAGTTTTAATATAAAAATTACGGTTAATTTTTTAGCTTGCGTATTCAACATATTTAAAACACTATATATTGCTATGTATTGTAGAATAATTATAATAATATTTTTTTTTAGAATTAAAAGGGCGATTTTTGGGAAATCTAATATGTAAAATGAAAAGAAGAACCAATATAAAAGGGAACATTCTTTTAATTCCAAACGTTTCGGAATCTATGATTCCATCATCAGTGCTGTAAAACTCGAAACGAAAAACAATAATGAACAAATTGCGGAAAATTATATATAAGAAATTAATATCACTATACCTACATCGAAATATATATCTATATATATATATATATATATATATATATATATATATATATATATATATATATAAATATATATATATATATATATATAGTTATGCCTAACCGTAAAAAATAAAAACAATTTCTCCTAAACATTCCTGACCATAAGTACACCTAAATTCTGGCAATCAAACCAAACCCCAATAACATCTACACAAAGTAACCGAACTGCACACACATATATACCCCCCCACACACATACTCACTCAAACACACTCATATTTACACAGTTTGGGCGATATTTAATTTCATCACACTTAGATCACTATATATTTAGCTGAGGTCTATGGGTAAAATTGAAGGAGGATTCCATAATTCTAGGGTCAAATTGCTCTACAGTTCTACAAAGTGTGGAGAAATTGGAATTTTTGAAAGGGTTGTTTGAACTATGGCAATGATCTCTGATGGCTGCCAGGGAGCAAGATGAGTAGGGACGGCCGGTTCTATTGGAGACACAAGAGTGTTGGCTGTGACGAATAAATTGCTGGAGTGTGGTACTTCCAACATAGGACTGCAGGCAGCAATCACATTCTTATAAGTAGACACAACCATTTCTCAGGCACTCTGCCAAACGCTTTTACCTATTGAAAAATGAACCTATTTAAAAACCATTTCCATAAAATGCTATATATTTTTGTTATATATTGTTGTAAAAATACTCTATTTTTTTAATTAATGGTAATTAATAAGTAACTAATTTTAAAAATTTTTGCAGAAAGATTAATTAATTAGCTTTTTAATTAATCGATCATTTAAAGGCATATAAGCAAAAGGACTTTCAATAATTTGCAGGGTATTAGGATACATGGAACAATTTTTCAATGTGAGATCAGAAGGTAGGACTCCAGTCTGGGTTGATGAGACAAATTTCAACCTTTACTGTAAAAGAAACAAAGGAAGATCAAAAGTTGGTACGAGAGCTTCAGTGATTCTTCCGTCCAGCAAAGGCGCAATTCTGCACATCATTGGAGCAATGACAAGTACCCAATTGCTTCTAACCTCGACTCGCCGTGGCTCGTTCAAACGACAGGATTGTTTGCAGTGGTTCCGGGAGCTCATAGATGCATGTCGTCAGAACGGGATTGACCATCCTACTTTCATAATTGACAATGCTCCGGCTCATTCTAATCTTGAAGGGCTAGAGACAGAATATCCCAGTATTCAGATACTTCGTTTAGCTCCCTATTCTTATCTGCTAAATCCAATAGAGTTGGTTTGGAGCCTAGTGAAGAGTCACGTAAAGAGGCACTTGCGTGAAAGGATGAATGCAATTCTTGAGATAGCACCAGGTGGAGCATTACCAGTTACTGAGCAAAGGATGCGAGAGATGGAGAACATCGCAGTTGAAGCCCTTGGACTTGTCAACCCCGGCATGTTGCTCAACTTTACCAACAGGGTGGAGAAGTACTACGCTGCCGCAACTCGTCAAGAAGACCTTATAGAAATATGTTAATGCGAAAATAACTGTCAAAACTTGTGCAGACGTTGTAATGCATGCTTACTTTTCTGTTTGCCATGCTTTGTTATGACTTTTCAGCAGCATTATTCTTTTGATCATATTACTGTACTTTTTCATCAAAATGCGTTTTTACACGAGTTATTGATAAAACCTCTATATATTTATTGTTCTTTTTAATTCTAAAACGCTTTCTATCAATATATTTTCCAACCCCGCTAGGGACTAATGATGATAATAATAATTATTTATTCGATAGGGCCGGATAATCTACCGGATAATCGTCGGTAGGATTGTTAGATTAGTCGTAAGTTTTAGCCTCCCAGGTAGGGAGGCTAAAACTAAAACCGGGTTGGGAGGCAGCAACAAATGCTATCCAAAGAGAGGAAGGACGAAGGCACCTTTTAGTAAGAAGTAAAGGGAACTCGGAATCTATTCAGAAAAGGCATATAAACAGTAAGATGAGAAAGAAGTTCATGAAACAAGATCAAAGTTGAAGAAGAAAGTAATAGGCGTTGAAAAAATACAGGACAGCAGCAAACTGAAAAACATGGTCCGTAACAGAACAAAAACTTATTCTATTTTAACAAAAAGAAAGCCTACCTAACCTTTAGCTTGGGCCCTCTCATTGTCCCCCTAGGAGCACTAATTCCCTTAGATACAATATATAGTTGTATCCCCCTGAGGGGTCATAGGTAGGAAATAACCCTTGGTTAATACAGCTACTTGATGATCGTCGGTAGGTTACCGATTGAACATGTGATCCTAATACCCTGCAAATTATTGAAAGTCCTTTTGCTTATATGCCTTTAAATGATCGATTAATTAAAAAGCTAATTAATTAATCTTTCTGCAAAAATGTTTAAAATTAGTTACTTATTAATTACCATTAATTAAAAAAATAGAGTATTTTTACAACAATATATAACAAAAATATATAGCATTTTATGGAAATGGTTTTTAAATAGGTTCATTTTTCAATAGGAAAAAGCGTTTGGCAGAGTGCCTGAGAAATGGTTGTGTCTACTTATAAGAATGTGATTGCTGCCTGCAGTCCTATGTTGGAAGTACCACACTCCAGCAATTTATTCGTCACAGCCAACACTCTTGTGTCTCCAATAGAACCGGCCGTCCCTACTCATCTTGCTCCCTGGCAGCCATCAGAGATCATTGCCATAGTTCAAACAACCCTTTCAAAAATTCCAATTTCTCCACACTTTGTAGAACTGTAGAGCAATTTGACCCTAGAATTATGGAATCCTCCTTCAATTTTACCCATAGACCTCAGCTAAATATATAGTGATCAAAGTGTGATGAAATTAAATATCGCCCAAACTGTGTAAATATGAGTGTGTTTGAGTGAGTGTGTGTGTGGGGGGGTATATATGTGTGTGCAGTTCGGTTACTTTGTGTAGATGTTATTGGGGTTTGGTTTGATTGCCAGAATTTAGGTGTACTTATGGTCAGGAATGTTTAGGAGAAATTGTTTTTATTTTTTACGGTTAGGCATAACTATATATATATATATATATATATATTTCGATGTAGGTATAGTGATATTAATTTCTTATATATAATTTTCCGCAATTTGTTCATTATTGTTTTTCGTTTCGAGTTTTACAGCACTGATGATGGAATCATAGATTCCGAAACGTTTGGAATTAAAAGAATGTTCCCTTTTATATTGGTTCTTCTTTTCATTTTACATATTAGATTTCCCAAAAATCGCCCTTTTAATTCTAAAAAAAAATATTATTATAATTATTCTACAATATATAGCAATATATAGTGTTTTAAATATGTTGAATACGCAAGCTAAAAAATTAACCGTAATTTTTATATTAAAACTATAGCAATCTAAAAATCATTTGAATCAATTGCAAATTAAACAAGAGCAAATCAAAATTCACTTGGAGCAATTCTATTTTCACGAGGAGCAAATCAAAATTCACTTGGAGCAATTCTATTTTCACGAGGAGCAAATCAAAATTCACTTGGAGCAATTCTATTTTCACGAGGAGCAAATCAAAATTCACTTGGAGCAATTCTATTTTCACGAGGAGCAAATCAAAATTCACTTGGAGCAATTCTATTTTCACGAGGAGCAAATCAAAATTCACTTGGAGCAATTCTATTTTCACGAGGAGCAAATCAAAATTCATTTGGAGCAAATCAACTTGTAAATGGTATAATAAATTGCGCTGCACCAGCCATGCCAGAGATAAAACTCTAGCGCTGGCAACAAAAATCGGGTATTTGTAGCACAAAAATGGCCCAAAGGCAACACAAGAGCAACTCCGTGCTGAGGTCAAAAACACCAACTCAGAAGAAACGCTTCACAATGTTGGCTTCGAGTGAGCATTGTATCCTGTATACCGGCCTCGTGGTTAAAGCATTTCACATAGAAATTCAGTGAAATTTGCCGAAGAATGTAAGGAATTCAGTTGAATTTGCCAAAGAATGCGAGGGATTTCGCTGCTTAGGAAATTTATGGAAAGGAAATTAGGGAGCAGCGTCGGGCATTGCCTGGAAGCCTGTCCGACAGCCACCGACGTCTCGACATCTCACTCTTTGCTGGGGAAGACAAAAGAAAACAATTTATTTAGGGTTAAATGGACATCCGATATTCTAATCACGGTTAGTTTTCAAATTCATTTGCATTAAAATCAGTAATGACCACAAAAACTACATGTTGTGAATATACTTGTAATAACTTATGAATGTGTTGAGCATTCGAGCTCTTACTTATTTGAAATAACTAAATACACCTTAATAAATATGTGACGTAATAATATTTTCAGAAATATAATGACCCCTAAAACTGTTCAACATCACGCGAAATTAAAAATTTAAGTAAAATAATATACATTGATGCTGCAGACTTGTTATCAATTTTAGAACAGCTTCAGATCCAGAACTAAACGTAATCAAATACTACGAGTTACCAGTTTTGCAACATACTTCATTAAAAAAATAACACCTTTTGAAGGATCTGAATTAAGGCTTTAATTTCCATAATAACATTCGGAGACGATAAACTAAGGCTTAACTCCCACAATAACATTCGGAGACGATAAACTAAGGCTTCAACTCCCAAAACAACACTCGTACACGATCAACTGCAAGTTTTGCTTGTACGATAAGCAGCCTGGAAACACGACACGCACGTTAGAAAGGAGTACGTGTAGAGCCCACACTCACCCCATTCCCCGCAGTCAGGCACTCCGTCATGCCGGTGGCAGGGCATAAAACTCTGCGACAGCTCGCAATGAACATTTATGGTGGCACTCGAGTAGGCCTACAAGTGTCCCCGGCGCGGTTTGCTGCCTTTGCCACGGTAGAAGAAACAAGGTAGGGTCAAAACAGTCTTTTTTTCGTCGCAATGCTGACGTCAGGGCGCTGAACCAATAATAGCGCTCGTATTGCGGCTACCCCAAATCTGGCACCACTATTGGCCTAACGACATGTCGCAATGATGAAGTCATAAAGTTTGTTTGAGATGAAGCCGTTCTATTGGCTAGCCGAACAAGAGGAGGTGTATTTCCCCTCACAGAAATGACTATACCTTGTTTCCCCTACCGCGGCTTATGCAAACAACTTGGCTCCTCCGTCACGCTCCACGATCTTCATTACGTCTTAAAGACGGCCAGATTTTGTAGCAAATGCTACGCGGTATCGTCGATACTCGACCCTAATTCGAGGCATACGTTGCGCGGTATCCACGATACCTGAGCTTAATTTGAGGCATATGTTGCGCGGTATCCATGCAACGCGCGCCTTATTTAAGGCATTGCCTGAAAATCCTGCGCCAGAGGCGAGAAGCTTAAGCCTGCACGGAAACTGGCGTCGTCCAAATTAGTTTACTAAATTACCAGATCCGCCTCTTCAGCCGCCATCTTGAATGGCAAATGGTTTGAAGTATCCTCATGAGTTGAACTGGCAGCGGCACTTGAGTAGAGCAGCTGGGGCGTGAGCCGCGTAAACTACACGGGTTTTGCTATTCATGTTCCGTAATGGCATCCCTTAACTTCCATTAGATTATACTATCAAACTGTACTGCGTGGCTGCTCCAGTGTTCCAGGGGTTTCTTGAGGAAGCAATTAAGGACGGTCTTGGAGCGAATCGTTGTAAGCTGTGATGTGGTAGAATCTATGCTACATATATTACAAGCCGCGTCCGTCTGTCTGTCCGAAGCCAGCCTGCAGTGTGTGATGAGCGTATCTGTGATACAAGCTTCATCAACTCTCGAGCGATTGAATTTTTTTTCTTTTTTATGGCCTTTCTTTCATTTCGCCTTCTTTCTTATTTCAAATTAAGGATGTGGACTATACCACGGTAGAGAAAACAAGGTATGGTCATTTCTATGGGGGAAAATACACATCCTCTTGTTCGGCTAGCCAATTGAACGGCTTCATTTCAAACAAACTTTATGACGTCACCAAACCGCGATATCGTCAGGCCAATAGTGGAGACGGATTTGGTGGTAGCAGTGCTACCAGATGCAATATGAGCGCTGCTATTGGTTCGTTGACGTGACGTCAGCAAACCCACGCAGCCGACGAAAAAAGACTGGTTTGAACCTACCTAGTTTCCTCTACCGTGACTATACCATTTCCAATCCAATTTCCTCCTAGTGAAACTAAATTTCCTCCTAGTGAAACTGAATTTCCTCCTAGTGAAACTGAATTTCCTCCTATTTAAATTGAATTCCCACCTACTGAAATTGAATTTCCTCCTATTGAAATTGAATTTCCTCCTATTGAAATTGAATTTCCTCCTATTGAAATTGAATTTCCTCCTATTGAAATTGAATTTCCTCCTATTGAAATTGAATTTCCTCCTATTGAAATTGAATTTCCTCCTATTGAAATTGAATTTCCTCCTGTTATGCTTCTCCGCATAACTGTGTAAGGAATATCGCTAAGGATCCGAATAATCGTCCGGCCAACGACTTATTCATAAATGATTCAAAAGACCGAACATTAAGCCTGATTTCTGCGAGAAAGCATCACATCGTTGAATTCTAGAACAGTCGACTCTTCAGGAACAACGTTCGAACGTCGCCGATACAAGTAGCGAATGATCACGCCAGCCGAAGATGCCAAGAACCTCAACGGATGTCTTCATTTGCTTTAATTAATATGTATAACATTGTTTGTGGGGGTTTTTATATAGTAATGAGGGTAAGGTTAATGATGTATGTTTTCTATTCGATTGTAGGGATGTATCACGTTCTTATTGGTAACCTTGTTAGGTTGTTATTCAGAGTTGGCACCTCAAGGTGACGCCGAACGCGGGTGCCTGAGGGACTCAGAGGGAGAGAGCGGCAGTTGGGGCGAGAATACGATCACGAGCAGTCGCATAGGAGTTTGTTCCTCTACCTTGGTCCAGTTGGACCGAGGCCTTGCCTCTTAAATTCACTACTCAAAGCCACCCTAGAATATCTGTGCCCTCATTCGCTCGAAAGTGATTAACTTCAAGAATACTCAACTGCAGTGCCAGCGTAACGTAAATTAGAGATCATCAATCTAGATTGCTATCGGCATAGCCCCAGCCATCAACCCGGTTTCTCTGCCCTCAACCAAAGATGGCGATCTTGCTCCAACGCGCCAGTCAGGCGACACTCAAACGGCGAGACCAATCTCCAAATCTCAAGATAAGTTTCCCTCTGATTTCATGTCAAATCCCAGTCCCCACTCAAGCTTCTGAGTATATTAGGATGTGAATACGTAGATCGCGTGCGTTCAATTAATGCGTATTTTCGATGATTAATATCTCAATATTTTACGGTGTTCAATAGTGAATTTCTTTGATATTTCCTGTGTCTTTAATAACCCTCGGATAAATAGGAGGAGAGGACATGATGATTCAGAAGAAAAGATGATGTTTGTAGCCAGGAAACACGGCTAAAATGCACGATTAATTTATGGCCTTAAGCCGGTCGCTACGCTTACCGAAGATTGAATTAAATATTTACTCAGACTTACTCTGAGTTGGTGGCAGCTACCTCGATATTAACAAGTTGAAAATAAAAGAAATGTGACGAATAATCTTAATGTCACGACTAATAATATCACATGGAAAATATCATGCATCGCAACAAAGAATAACGGCAGAGAAAATGAAGACCGTGACCTCAGCGATATAAAATAAAGAGGGTCACGACATATGGCGGCTGAGCGTTGGGATTTGAGTTTTGCTTTAAATGTAAATGTTACTGTAAAATCTCATGCCTACCGAACTTATACCTCCGAAAAAAAAAATATATACGTGCATTCAAACATTCAAATTTAAAAATTGATATTTGGCCGACTAAAAATAATTTCTTTATCTAAATCATCTCGTCTCTCTCTTCCTAATGAATACTTATTTGCAGAATGTCATTTGGAACGTAAAGTAATGTTGTATTAATATTTCATATATCAATGTTGTCGATAGACTCATAATAGGTACGGATGTGCAACGTATCCCTCCATCAATTAAATTTAACTACCATGTATGTAACATTTTCTGCACTACCCAACGTTAAAACTGTAATGTAAAAACTGAAATGTAACAACATGCTATGTTGGAGACGAATATTGAATCGAACATTCTTGGCACCCAAGCCACAGCCTCGCGTACCCCGAGCCGATAGAAGGCCAAATGTAAACAGATCGCTCGTTCGCCCGCAGAAATGGTCACAAAGCCACACTCAACAGCTTTCCATGATTCTAAACCTCAATAATGCGAACGATAAATGTTGTGAATCACGATTTTCTTAGTCTAGGCATGTAATAGTTACGTTTTTCTAATGAAAAATAAATTTAATTACATGTGATAACGTAAAAATTTAATTATTTCATCATTACTACGTGTAAGATTTCTTATTCGACGTTCATCAAACAAATTACTGCGGATACCACGGCATAATTATGTCAATATCATGTGAATTATTATTCAAAATGTAAATACTAATGATCTTACACGAAATTTGTCTGAGAATTTACTACGGATGCTAGGAATTGCTATTACAATTTAAAGTCAACGTATAATAAATTTAATCTTTTCCCAATATGATGTGCGATTTCTTGATCAATTATTTGGATTACGTACAATAAATTTAATTCCAATTACCAGCGACATTATTCCAATGAGAATGTAAACTGGAGACATTTGTCTGCTATTAGAATTACTAGTTAGTTAAGGTTTCAAAATTTAATCACGATTCTTCGGACCAATCTCATTTTGGCGTATAATCTAAAGAATTAGATTTACTATTACTCTTAAAATAATTAATAACCTGCGAATGCATCACATAGGGATTCTGATTGTCACTAAACGTAATATAATTAATGCGCGAATTACCAGAGACACCACAACGTATCTGAGTAGAGAAAATAAGTTTAATTCGTGGTTTCAAAAATTTATCACAGCCAGGATTTATTTCTAACGAAAGAATTCAGTCACGACGATCTCATATTAATATGTTTGCTCAAACGTTCTACTGGTCCTGAACAACTATGAATTTCATTGCGTCGAGTTGGTCTAATTTGAATACTATGTATTATTTTTGTAATTAATATTTCTGTGCGGGGAAAATAGTTCAATTTTATTTCGCTTTCATGTATTTCGATAATTCCGTAAATGTGTGTGTACTCGTAGGATGTAATTAATTTTAAACTTTGCGATCTATACTTAAATAATTTTTTTGAACCTTATGTTCTATTCGTAATTTGCTTATAATAACGTAAAATTCAAACGTAGGATGCTTAAGTCCCTTTGTAAATACTTGGGAGTTTGCGATGGAAGACTTTGTTGACGTGATATAGAGGGAGACTTGGGAAAAATTAAAGAAGAACATCAGAACAAACACTTAATGGGATTGACCTTTCAGGAGTGGTGGATGACATCAGCTGAGCGCGGCTGAACGCACGCGCCGGCACAATCACTCACCACTCACCATGGTTGGTGAGAGCGGCACCTCCACGAACACGCGCTGCACCACCGCTCTCACCGTCGCCCTGCTCGAACGGTATCACTACTACGGGTAGGCCGCGCACACACGAACGCACGCTGCACACCTGCTCCCTACTCCACCATCTACACGACGCTTGGAGCACGACGCAAGACGACAACCACCTGAGCTCGCGCGCCGACTAACAGAAAACGGCGAGGCGTAGAAAACTTCGCCAGGCGGCAGCTGGCTATCTCGACACGCAGCTGCAGACCTGAGCTCGTACACCGACTCGTAGAAAACGAGTACGCGAAGAAAACTTCTTATCAGCGGACTGGGTCGACGACCACGGTTAATTTTCTACTGAGGCACTGTGAATAGAAAACGACGGGCATTTAAAATTTAAAGGACAGCTCAACATAGGGATTTCAATCACGACTTCGGACTTCGGATGGATTCGACGACGACGGCTTCAGATGTAATCAACGACGATGAAAATAATACGGAGGCCCAGATAAAAATCAACGTATCAACTCAAAGATCTCAGCATAAAGGCAGCGAATCCTACGCAACCCCAAAAAAGATGATGAACTCCACGAGATTGTAGTCCACTTCGACCGACGACACACGGAATATATTTCGGAGATCTCTATAAGACTTCTGCAAAGTGGTGGAGCAAGTTATGCAGCCCAGGACTATACGACTTGGGTATATTTGGAAGTGTTCGCTACACTTCCGAGGGTTTTCACTCTCAAGGATTACTGCAGTGATCCACGCAACGGAGGGAGAAGTCGGTGTCATCTATAGGACACGGTTCTGCCCATAGGACAACTATAATGACTCCTTCATTTGACGACTCTAAACCAGCGCTCGCCAGAAGAGCAAACTCCAGTTGTAAGCATCTTGACTCTTCCCATGATCCGCGCATTAAAGGCGTCGGCTGCACGTGTGAGCAACGTCGAAGATAAGCCCTTCGAACACAAGCAGGAGCTTGTGATTTGTTCGGCCACGGGGGATTCTGTTATGCTTCTCCGCATAACTGTGTAAGGAATATCGCTAAGGATCCGAATAATCGTCCGGCCAACGACTTATTCATAAATGATTCAAAAGACCGAACATTAAGCCTGATTTCTGCGAGAAAGCATCACATCGTTGAATTCTAGAACAGTCGACTCTTCAGGAACAACGTTCGAACGTCGCCGATACAAGTAGCGAATGATCACGCCAGCCGAAGATGCCAAGAACCTCAACGGATGTCTTCATTTGCTTTAATTAATATGTATAACATTGTTTGTGGGGGTTTTTATATAGTAATGAGGGTAAGGTTAATGATGTATGTTTTCTATTCGATTGTAGGGATGTATCACGTTCTTATTGGTAACCTTGTTAGGTTGTTATTCAGAGTTGGCACCTCAAGGTGACGCCGAACGCGGGTGCCTGAGGGACTCAGAGGGAGAGAGCGGCAGTTGGGGCGAGAATACGATCACGAGCAGTCGCATAGGAGTTTGTTCCTCTACCTTGGTCCAGTTGGACCGAGGCCTTGCCTCTTAAATTCACTACTCAAAGCCACCCTAGAATATCTGTGCCCTCATTCGCTCGAAAGTGATTAACTTCAAGAATACTCAACTGCAGTGCCAGCGTAACGTAAATTAGAGATCATCAATCTAGATTGCTATCGGCATAGCCCCAGCCATCAACCCGGTTTCTCTGCCCTCAACCAAAGATGGCGATCTTGCTCCAACGCGCCAGTCAGGCGACACTCAAACGGCGAGACCAATCTCCAAATCTCAAGATAAGTTTCCCTCTGATTTCATGTCAAATCCCAGTCCCCACTCAAGCTTCTGAGTATATTAGGATGTGAATACGTAGATCGCGTGCGTTCAATTAATGCGTATTTTCGATGATTAGTATCTCAATATTTTACGGTGTTCAATAGTGAATTTCTTTGATATTTCCTGTGTCTTTAATAACCCTCGGATAAATAGGAGGAGAGGACATGATGATTCAGAAGAAAAGATGATGTTTGTAGCCAGGAAACACGGCTAAAATGCACGATTAATTTATGGCCTTAAGCCGGTCGCTACGCTTACCGAAGATTGAATTAAATATTTACTCAGACTTACTCTGAGTTGGTGGCAGCTACCTCGATATTAACAAGTTGAAAATAAAAGAAATGTGACGAATAATCTTAATGTCACGACTAATAATATCACATGGAAAATATCATGCATCGCAACAAAGAATAACGGCAGAGAAAATGAAGACCGTGACCTCAGCGATATAAAATAAAGAGGGTCACGACACTCCTATTGAAATTGAATTTCCTTCCTAGTGAATTTGTATTTCCTCGTGATAATATAAATTAATAATAAAAATTATTTATATTTTCTGTAGCTATGGGGATGAATGAGAAAATCTGCAATAGTGGTATACCATATATTATAAATATAATTCCCATGTAAACAATACCATGTCATATATGAATCATGCTTATAAATCATTTCCATACTCACAACCCAAAGATAGGTGAAAGCTAAAATATATAGTTGTAAATATTTGGCATAAAAGTTAAATAATGTAACAAGAGAAACTTGTTTATTATGAGTAGTTATTGGAAGATTAGGGCGCTTCCTTTAAGTCTTCTCTCCTTGTAGACGCTGGATAATATTTTTCTACTCTGTTAGTGATGGCGAGTAACATATTTGGAGTGATATGTCCAATCGCATCTCTTGGAATCACTTCCAATTCTCTCATTCTTTGTTCAGCTATTGAAAGTCCATTATTTGCTGTTACATCCACTAAATAATCCATTCGCTCTCTGAGATTGCGTTTCACGTAGCTCTTGAAGGTACTCCAGACGAGTTCTATTGGGTTCAGTAGATAAGAATATGGTGCTAGTCTGAGGAACTGAACAGATGGATATTCGTTTGAAAGGCTTTCAATCCTGCAGTGGGCTGGGGCATTATCAACGATAAATGTTGGTTTTTCTATCCCCTGGTCTATGCAAGCCTGGATGAGCTCTCGGAACCATTGGAGGCAATCATCAGCTTTGAAAGCGCCACGTCGAGTGGTAAAGAGTACCATTCTATATACTTGATGGCATTGCCCCAATGCAATGGAGATTTGACCCCTTGCTCACTGGTGTCACAACCGATGCTCTTGTCCCAATTTTTGACCGGCCTGCCTTTCGCTTGCAAAAAAGATTGAAATTGGTTTCATCAACCCATATTGTAGTACGGCCTTCTGATTTCGCTTGGAAAAAGTTGTCCATGTATGTAGCTCTTTTATCCTTGTTTTCTGGGGTGTTCATATTGCACGTTGGGGAACGCAAAAGTTTTACTGTGAAGAGTTCACATTCTAACCAGTTCTTCACGGTATTAATGCTAACATTAATATTGAAACGGGTGCTGATAATGGTTTTCAGTTCAGCCAAGGTAGTTGAGGCGTTGTTTTCAATGGTAGAAGTAGGCAGTTCAACAATTTCATTTGTTTTCTTAGATATGCCGCCACCTTTCTTCTTTGGAGTTTCTTGTTTTTTCTTTAACCATTCGTATGCTGTTTTCAAATTAACCCCCATAGCGTTTGCAACTGTTCTCCAGTCCTCCTCGTTTATGTAAGCTTCATAAATTCTTTTCCTTTCATTATCACTGATCTTCTTGTCCTTCATCTCGGAGGGGGCAATTTTTCGTCAGAATAATAAAAGCGGATGAAATCCTGTATTATATCACTAATGGTATCATGGTTACAAGCAGAGTACGTGCAGTTATATTCCCAAGTAAACTGATTGTAAAAGTGCTATATCAACTTCTTTCATCATGTGGAAATTCAATTTCACTAGGAGGAAATTTATATAGTTTCAATAAGAGGAAATTCAATTTCACTAGGAGGAAATTTAGTTTCACTGGGAGGAAATTCAATTTCACTAGGAGGAAATTCAGTTTCACTAGGAGGAAATTCAGTTTCACTAGGAAGAAATTGGATTAGAAATGGTATAGTTGATGTAATTTGAGGATGATCTCGAGCCAAAGTTCGTTAGCGCATGCTACAGTTCTCCGTCTGCCAACGAGACAGAATCCGCTTATGTGAAGTGAAGCTTTGGTGGATGAGTGCTATAGGTAATCAGAGAAAAATCTAAACAGATTATTGATTTCTCACTAATCAAAGAAAGATAATATATTAATAAGCTAAAGCTTCGATTAATGTCCCATGTTTCGTATTGTTTCGTGCACCACTGGTGGCCACGGAGGGGATTTTTAAAAAGCTGCAGACCGACTAGTAGTCACAAACTCAATTTTGATGCTAAATGAAGGCACGACCCAATGAATGTTTGCTATTTTCAAATTTGTTTAGAACAATTGGTATTAAATATGAGTTGAATGTTCAACTTCAGTTTAACTAATTCACTCCGGATAAACGGAGAAGAACAGCTGTCTGCAAAACATCTTCAAACATCTTCGGAACAGATTCCCCTTCCTTCACCCCTGCACTCCAGAACACATCCCTCGCACATCACAACCACAAATAACATCGCAGGTGTGCATTACAACCACAAATAACATCGCAGGTGTGCGTTACAACCACAAATAACATCGCAGGTGTGCATTACAACCACAAATAACATCGCAGGTGTGCATTACAACCACAAATAACATCGCAGGTGTGCATTACAACCACAAATAACATCGCAGGTGTGCATCACAACCACAAATAACATCGCAGGTGTGCATTACAACCACAAATAACATCGCAGGTGTGCATTACAACCACAAATAACATCGCAGGTGTGCATTACAACCACAAATAACATCGCAGGTGTACATCACAACCACAAATAACATCGCGGTGTACATCACAACCACAAATAACATCGCAGGTGTGCATTACAACCACAAATAACATCGCAGGTGTACATCACAACCACAAATAACATCGCAGGTGTACATCACAACCACAAATAACATCGCAGGTGTGCATTACAACCACAAATAACATCGCTGGTGGGGTGAAGCGGCTGTGATAGCATCACACAAGCGAGTTACAAGTGTTCGCTCCCGCCAAAAAAATAATTAACACATCGTCCCTGATTGATTAAATTTCTCATCGTACGATGTCAACGGCATTTTTTGTTTCAGCTCCTGCCGTGCAGACCGCACCATTTCGTCTGGCAACATTGTGTTAAATTGAGCAAGTTTGACTTGGATTTTGCAACATGTTTGTCTCTGTAGAACAATTATTGTGCGATTTAAATGCGTTCACAAACGCAACCTGAAATTTGCCGTTTTTATGAAGTCCCCGGAAGCACCAAAATATGAAGCGCCGCTGAAAATCAGAAGCAGAGACTACGTAGAGAAGTTCAGCGCGTAATTGCCAGCAATTGCCTAGAATAAAAACTTGCCTTGGAATTGCTGGAAATTCTCGCCTGGTGCATGGGTTGCAGCTCCCCGTATCACGGATACGCAATTAAATTCCGCATTCCGGAAAATTTAGCGCGGGATGCAGGAGTGAAGTGCTCTGATGTGCATGGCATTCAGGAAACGTGCATGCGTCTGCGTGTGTGTGTGCGGGCATTAACAAGTGCACGCATACGTGACTATGTGAGTGCGGGAGTGTTCCTTTTCCCCGCTACTTCCACTACTTCAGTCATATAAATTGATTGCATTTTTTTAATTTCACACAAATGCCCCACTTCCTCGGCAATCATTCTTCTCATTTCTATCTTTTACTCCATTTACACTATACTTAACAACACGTCACCGTTTTTATTAATTTTTTGTGCGTACTCCGCCTCACAACTCCTCCCCTGCCCTCGATCACTCCCCCAGCCCTCACTCCACTACCCCAGCCTTCAATGCCCCAGCCCTCACTTTCCCAGCTCTCACTTTCCCAACCCTTACTCCCCCAACCCTCACTTTCCCAACCCTCACTCCCCCAACCCTCACTTCCCAATCCTCACTCCCACAACCCTCACTTTCCCAACTCTCACTTTCCCATCCCTCACTCCTCCAACCCTCACTTTCCCAACCCTCACTCCCCCAACCCTCACTTTCCCAACTCTCACTTACCCATCCCTCACTCCTCCAACCCTCACTTTCCCAACCCTCACTCACCCAACCCTCACTTTCCCACCCCTCACTCCTTCAACCCTCACTCCCCCAACCCCCACTTCCCAATCATCACTCCCCCAACCCTCACTCTCCCAACCCTCACTTTCGCAACTCTTACTCCCCAACCCTCACTCCCCAAACCCTCACTCCACAGTTGTGGCAGTAACCGTGGGATTGCTGCAATGATGGTTGATAAAAAAACGTTACTGTTCTTGAAAAAATCTCAATCTGAGCTATCAAGAGACTGCTGTGAGGTGAGCATTAACTAGAATACAGTTTTTCCCACAGCATCTAAAGTGACTCGTAATTACGTAGGTTCCGATGTCTAATCACTTACTTGTATTTTATATTCGCTTTAAAAGCCATAAAATTAACAACTTTACCTCGATGCGCATATTCCCGACCCAAACACACTCGCCTCGCCGCCGCTGCAACAAACAACACTTAATATTAGAACAACACATCACTCCATCAACTCAAAATGTTAGTAACGCCATCCAATCACTCCTTCCGATTAATTATTATTCTAACGCACGAGACCCGGCAAATCTTCGGTAACTTGTTCAGGTGAAAACCTGACCTGATGGAAGTTTATTTTCCGTTACGACTCCGGTGAAAATCTTTGCACGATATAATCGTCAATTACACGGTATCACTGATACAATCGCTCAGCGCAAATCTGGATTCACGACATAATGGCCAATTATCCTGTATCACTGATACAATAGTTCAGCGCAAAACAGGTGTCGGGGAGACCACAAGGCAAGCAGTTATAACGCACTTCAAGCAGCTTTGGTTCCATTTGTTTGTCAAGATTTTTCTATTTATTGAAACAGACAGGCCATGGTAGTTTGTCAGGCCGCACACCATTACGATGGACACCCGCTGCTTGCTTAGATGGGAGCAATTCCCACACAGCAATTGCCGTCGATCACCCACACTACCTCACTCACAGCACCCACAGTACTCACACCACCTCACCCTCACTCCGCGACCCACACTACCTCACCCACAGTACTCACACCAACTCAGTGACCTCACCCACAGCACTCACGCCACCTTACCCACAGCCCCACACTACCTCACTCACAGCACCCACACTACCTTACCCACACCACCTCACCCACAGCACTCCCACCACCTCACCCACTCCTGCTGGACTACAAACAAGAACATTTGTCGCGGTCGCAGGGGGAACACCAGCAAAATGTGGAGCAAAACCTGAGCTTGAGAGCCCCTTTCAATCTTCAAAAACCAACGAAGTCCCGAAGAAAGGAACTGGAAAGCAAGGGTAATTTTGTGACCCAACGAACTAATTCTAGAAAAAAATTCGTGAAAACGTAAAGTCTAGTCATAGTTTAAAAAAATTATAGAAAATACTTTAAGATTTGACCTGATCTTGCTGATTTAGCTCACTCATGATGAAACTATCTCAAGAGCAAGAAAACACGAATGGTTTTTATTCTGGAGCATATTTATTCGCTACGCTCCGATGGGTTGTACGGCGGGCAACATTTCTCATTCCCATCATACTGCGCCTGTTTTCCTCGTTAAATAAATTTTCACCATGATTAAAATTACATGCAGAGGGATACACGACGTACAGATGATACATGAATAGATGAAACACCAGTCAGAAACAACTGAGCGCATACAACAGGCTCAGTGCACACACACACATAGCTACAGTATGTCCCACAAAAACCGAACCAAGTATTTATTTTCCAGTATCAGTAATACCATCATAAGAATACCATTAGAATTTAATTTCAAACAAAATTATGATGGTATCACTGATACGGGTATTCATATGATTGTATCACTGATACGGGTATTCATATGATGGCATTACTGATGTGGGTATTCATATGATGATATTACTGCTACGGGTATTCATATGATGGTATTACTGATGCGGGTATTCATATGATGGTATTACTAATGCGGGTATTCATATGATGGTATTACTGATGCGGGTATTCATGTGATGATATAACTGATACTGGTATTCATATGATGGTATTACTGATACGGGTATTCATATGACGGCATTACTGATACGGGTATTCATATGATGGTATTACTGATGCGGGTATTCATATGATGGTATTACTGATGCGGGTATTCATATGATGGTATTACTGATGCGGGTATTCATATGATTGTATCACTGATACGGGTATTCATATGATGGCATTACTGATGTGGGTATTCATATGAGGGTATTACTGATACGGTTATTCATATGATGGTATTACTGATGCGGGTATTCATATGATGGTATTACTGATGCGGGCTTTCATATGATGGTATTACTGATGCGGGTATTCATATGATGGTATTACTGATGCGGGTATTCATGTGATGATATAACTGATACTGGTATTCATATGATGGTATTACTGATACGGGTATTCATATGATGGCATTACTGATGCGGGTATTCATATGATGGTATTACTGATGCGGGTATTCATATGATGGTATTACTGATGCGGGTATTATTATTATTATTATATAAGAAAGTTTTAGCCTCCCTTAACCACGACAAAGATGTTCCAAGAGAGGAAAGAGGAAGGCACCATTTAGTATGGAGTTGAGGGAACGCGGAATCTATGCACAAGGTGCACAGAAACAGTAAGCTAGGAAAGAAGTTCATGAAACAAGAAAAAAGTTGAAGAAGAAAGTAGTAGGTGCTGAAAAGAGGAAAGCAGTGAACCGAAAAAAGATGGTCCGTAACAAAACAAAAACCTATTTTATAACAACAAAAAGGAAGCCTATCTAACCTTTAGCTCGGGCCCTCACATGGTTCCCCTGGGAGACTGATGCGGGTATTCATATGATGGTATTACTGATGCGGGTATTCATATGATGGTATTACTGATGCGGGTATTCATATTATGGTATTACTGATGCGGGTATTCATATGATGGCATTACTGATGCGGGTATTCATATGATGGTATTACTGATGCGGGTATTCATATTATGGTATTACTGATGCGGGTATTCATATGATGGTATTACTGATGCGGGCATTCATATGATGGTATTACTGATGCGGGTATTCATATTATGGTATTACTGATGCGGGTATTCATATGATGGTATTACTGATGCGGGTATTCATATGATGGTATTACTGATGCGGGTATTAATATTATGGTATTACTGATGCGGGAATTCATATGATGGTATTAATGATGCGGGTATTCATATGATGGCATTACTGATAGGGGAAAATAAGTTCTCGGTTCGGGATTTTGTGGGACTGTATTCTGTTGCAAGCTCCAATACATTCACCATCAATACGATGGAGCACGTAACTTTTGCACGTACTCACAACCTGTCGCAATAATACATGCAGTTGTTGTACGAACAGTTCTGTTTTTTTCTAATAATTCTCCTGTATTTCTTGTTTGCTTGAATTTCAGTTGTAGTCGTCTAAATCAATAACAAATGAAAGATGCGTGTTGCACTTCGTTAATTTCTTTGCAGGAATTAAATAAATAGAGGACTATATGTATGCTTATGGTGCTTCCCGTGCGACCGCATGTTTTGACCTCTGTTTGATTTTGCCGGTGCCACAGCCGTCGTTATAATCTCCTCAATTATTCTTTTCTCATGATGTTATTCGTCGTGACATCAAGATTATTTGTCACATTCATATATTTTCTACTCGTAATTTTCAAGGTAACTGCCACCAATTCAGATTTTATCTGAATAAACATTTAATTCAATCTACGGTAAGCGTGAAGTCAGAGCGTAAGGCCATAAATTAATCGTACATTTTAGCCGTGTTTCATGGCTTCAAACATTATCATTTTCTTTCTAAATCATCAACATCATCTCTTCCTATCTATCTGAAGGATATTAAAGACACCGAAACATTAAAGGAATTCACTATTGATCAAAAGAAAATACCGAGACATTTGTTTTTGAACATACGCAACCTAATTGAACGTACGCGATTTGCGCACTCGCAGCCTAATATACCTAGAATTGTGAGAGGGAACCTCGGATCGACATAACTTCAGAAGGAGACTTATCTGTGATTTGGAGATCAGGGTTGTCAGTCCGGGTGTTGCCCTGCCGGCGCACTGGAGCGCAACCGCCATGTTAGGTTGATGGTTGACAGACAAAGTTGACGGCTGGGGCTATGTTGTCACGGACTTTAAGTGCAATTTATTCACAGGTGAATGTCACTAAGATACTCTGGTCGTTCAAGTAGCTTTTAAGCAGTTAGCATTGTTATGAGAGGCAAGCCTCGGCCCAACTGGACCGGGGTTGATAATATGATCTCGTACGTGACCGTTCTCGTACGTCTCCCTCGCCCGACTGCCGCTCGCTCCCTCAGGCAACCCGCGTTCGGCATCGCTTGAGATGCCAACTTCGAATAACGATCTCGCAAGGTTGCCAATATGAACGTAATATAGCCCTACTATCGAATCGAAAATATACATCATTAACCTTACACTTATTACTAGATATAAATCCCCACAAAACAATGTTAAACATTATGGATTAAAGCAAAAGGAGACACCCGTTGAGGTCCTTGGCATCTTCCGTTGGCGTGTTGTTCGATCCGTGTTTCCTCGGCGTCCGAACGTCGTTCCTGACGAGACGACTGTTCTAGAATGTATCGTTGTGATGCTTTCTCGCAGAAATCAGACTTATTATTTGGTCTTTTAGAATCATTTATGAATATGTTGTTGGCCAGACAACGATTATCCAGATTCTTAGCGATGTTCCTTATACAGTTATGCGGAGAAGCATAACATATCCCCCAAAGCCCATTGAATTACAATCTCCCGCTTGTGCTCGAAAGGCTTATCTCCAATTGTGTTCAACACGTGCAGCCGACACCTTAAATGCGTGGATCGTGGGAAGAGTCAATATGCTTACAACTGGAGTTTGCTCTTCTGGCGAGCGCTTATTCAGAGTCGTCCCGTATAGGTATCATCATAGTTGTTCTTAGGCAGAATCACGTCCTACGAATGACACCGACTTCTCCCTCCGTCGTATGGATCACTGCAGTAATCCTTGAGAGTAAAAACCCTCGGAAGTGTAGCTAAAACTTCCAAAATACACCCAAGTCGTATAGTCCTGGGCTGCACAACTTGCTCTACCACTTGCAGAAGTTAATTTGTCTTCGAGTAAATACTCCGTACGCCATCTAGTGGAGTGGACTACTATCTCGTTGAGTTCATCTTCTTTTATGGAGATTGTATAGGAGTCGCTGCCTTTATGCTGAGATCGTTGAATTGATACGTTGATTTTCACCCGGGCCTCCGTATTATTTTCATCGTCGTTGATAACATGGGAAGCCGTCGTTGCCCGTCGTCGCCGGATCCATCCGAAGTCCGAAGTCGTGGTTGAAATCCCAATGTTGAGCTGTCCTTTAAATTTTTAAATGCCAGTCGTTTTCTATTCACCGTGCCTCAGTAGAAAATTAGCCGCAGTCGTCGACCCAGCCAGCTGATAAGAAATTTTCTTCGCGTAATCGTTTTCTATGAGTCGGTGCGCGTGAGCTTCGAGGTCTGCAGCTGCGTGCCGAGATTGCCAGTTGCCGTCTGGCGAAGTTTTCTACGCCTCATCGTTTTCTATGATTCGGTACGCGAGCTCAGGTGGTTGTCGCCTTGTGCCGTGCTTCAAGCGTCGGGGTAGATGGTGGAGTAGGGAGCAGGGGTGCAGCGCGTGTTCGTGCGTGCGCGCATGCGTGGCCAACCCGTAGTAGTGATACCGTCCGAGCAGGGCGACGGTGACACGTCTGTGAAAGTGCCGCTCACCAACCATGGTGACTGACGTGTGGTTGAGCGCCAGCGCGTGTGTTCAGTCGCGCTCACCCGATGTCATCCACCATTCCTGGAAGGTCAATCCAATTAAGTGTTTGTTCTAATATCCTTCTTTAATTTTTCCAAGTCTCCCTCCACATCATATCAATCAAGTCTCTCCTCTCAAACCTCCACGTATTTACAAAAAGGACTTAAGCATCCTATGTTTGAATTTATGTTATCATTAGCAAATTACGAATCGAACATAAGGTTCGAAATTTTCTTTAAGTGTAAATCGCAAAGTTTTAAAATTAATTACATCCTACGAGTGCACACACATTTATGGAATTATCGAAATACATGAAAGTGAAATAAATTGAACTATTTTCCCAACACAAAAATATTAATTACAAAAAATATACATAGTATTTAAATTCGATCAACTCGACGCAATGAAGTTCATAGTCATGTTCAGGATCAGTAGAACACGTATGTGCAAACATATTAATATGAGATCGTCGAGATTGAATATACCCGTTTGAAATAAATCCTGGCTGTAATGAATTTTTTTTTAAATCGCGAATTAATTTATTTCGCTACTCAGATACGTTGTTGCGTTTTCCTGGTAGTTCGCGTATCCATTATACTACGTTTCAGTGACAATAAGAGTCCCCATGTGATGTATTCGCAGGTTATTAATTGTTTTAAGGGTAATAGTAAATCTAATTCGTTAGATTATTCGCCAAAATGAAATTGGTCCGAGGAACCGTAATTAAATTTTGAAACCTTAACTCACCAGTAATTCTAATAGCAGACAAATGTCTCCAGTTTACATTCATTCTCATTGGAATAATGTCGTTGGTGATTGGATTTGAATTTATTGTACGTAATATCCAAATAATTGATCAAGAACTCGCACATCGTATATTGGAAAAAGATTAAATTGATTATACGTTAACTTTAAATTGTAATAGCAATTCCTGGCATCCGTAGTAATTTATCAGACAAACTTCGCGCAAGATCGTTAGTATTTAATGATTACATCGCATAACTTTCCCGTAGCAATAATGAATTTAATTAAAATTTTATTCTCGCATGTTATCAAATTAATTTTTATTTGAAAGCGTAAAGTATTATATCTAAATTTTACTAATCCGTAGTTCGTGAGATTTTATCATTCGTGCTCCACGAAATTTTTATCGTCAAAGCTGTGGCGAGAGCCTTGCGGCTGCTCACACAACGACAACAAAGGAGCTTTGATCGTGCTCGGATGCCAGCGTGAACAAGGTGTGGCTCGAGTGCCGGGAATGTTATACTAAACAAAGTACGTTGTTACACTGAAGCATTAACGTTGAAAGTATCGAAATGTTATACATAAGGTAATTGAAATTGGGTTGATAAGGAGACATTGAACATGAACGTACGTATATCCAGTAAGTTCGTTGTTAACTTTAAAACAATAGGTGAAACATTAGAGTAACATTAATTTATCGTTTTGATGACATCCGTTAATTAAGTATTCATTAGGAGGAGAGAGATGAGATGATTCAGATAAAGAAGTTATTTTTAGTCGGCCAAATAAATATCAATTTTTAAATTTGAATGTTTGAATGCACATATATTTTTTTTATTCGGAGGTGTGAATTCGACTTGAGATTCTACAGTAACATTTACATTTAAAGAAAAACTCAAATCCCACCGTCTAAGCCGCCATTTTGTTGTGACCTCTGTTTGATTTTGCCGGTGCCACAGCCGTCGTTATAATCTCCTCAATTATTCTTTTCTCATGATGTTATTCGTCGTGACATCAAGATTATTTGTCACATTCATATATTTTCTTCTCGTAATTTTCAAAGTAACTGCCACCAATTCAGATTTTATCTGAATAAACATTTAATTCAATCTACGGTAAGCGTGAAGTCAGAGCGTAAGGCCATAAATTAATCGTACATTTTAGCCGTGTTTCATGGCTTCAAACATTATCATTTTCTTTCTAAATCATCAACATCATCTCTTCCTATCTATCTGAAGGATATTAAAGACACCGAAACATTAAAGGAATTCACTATTGATCAAAAGAAAATACCGAGACATTTGTTATTGAACATACGCAACCTAATTGAACGTACGCGATTTGCGCACTCGCAGCCTAATATACCTAGAAGTGTGAGAGGGAACCTCGGATCGACATAACTTCAGAAGGAGACTTATCTGTGATTTGGAGATCAGGGTTGGCAGTCCGGGTGTTGCCCTGCCGGCGCACTGGAGCGCAACCGCCATGTTAGGTTGATGGTTGACAGACAAAAATGACGGCTGGGGCTATGTGGTCACGGACTTTAAGTAAGTGCAATTTATTCACAGGTGAATGTCACTAAGATACTCTGGTCGTTCAAGTAGCTTTTAAGCAGTTAGCATTGTTATGAGAGGCAAGCCTCGGCCCAACTGGACCGGGGTTGATAATATGATCTCGTACGTGACAGTTCTCGTGCGTCTCCCTCGCCCGACTGCCGCTCGCTCCCTCAGGCAACCCGTGTTCGGCATCGCTTGAGATGCCAACTTCGAATAACGATCTCGCAAGGTTGCCAATATGAACGTAATATATCCCTACTATCGAATCGAAAATATACATCATTAACCTTACACTTATTACTAGATATAAATCCTTACAAAACAATGTTAAACATTATGGATTAAAGCAAAAGGAGACACCCGTTGAGGTCCTTGGCATCTTCCGTTGGCGTGTTGTTTGATCCGTGTTTCCTCGGCGTCCGGACGTCGTTCCTGACGAGACGACTGTTCTAGAATGTATCGTTGTGCTGCTTTCTCGCAGAAATCAGACTTATTATTTGGTCTTTTAGAATCATTTATGAATATGTTGTTGGCCAGACAACGATTATCCAGATTCTTAGCGATGTTCCTTATACAGTTATGCGGAGAAGCATAACAGCATCTAACTACACTGCCCGTCGATCTAGAATTTTGTTCAACTTGAAGCAGCCGAAAGTAAGAAGAGCTTTTACACCACCACTGCGCCGCCAATGTACCGCTTCTGCACCGCTGCTGCGCCGCTACTGCACCGCTACTGCACCGCTGCTACGCCGCTGCTACGCCGCTACTGCACCGCCGCTACTGCGCCGCTACTGTGCCCCTACTGCACCGCTGCTGCGCCGCTGCTGCACCGCTGCTGCGCCACTACTGCGCCGCTACTGCACAGCTGCTGCACCACTATTGCACCACTAGTGCGCCGTCACTGCGCCGCTGCTGCTCCAACAACCCGGCGCAAGTCGCCGCCCCACCAATCAATGTTCCTTAATTAACGCTAACAGCCTCGCAGACTCCCGAGATTTTGACAGTTCGGGCAGACGGATTTTGGTGACGGACGGTGGCGCGGAGTTTCAATTAAAATTTCTGATTCCTTTTGAAACTTCGCCACAGTCACAGCTGAGGCTCGTCTGTCAGAGGCGCAGCTGAGGCTCGTCTGTCATGAAGTCAAACAAACTTCGTGGAGGAGTGGGAGTAGTGGGAGGAGTGAGAAGACTCAGCTGGGGATGAGGGGAACAGGGGAGTGGGTAGAGTGGAGATAGAAGGATAGGGAAGGTTCGCAGCGAGACGTGAATGCAGGTCAAGAGTGAGAATAGAATAACCTTCCTATATAAGATGAAGAAATAATAATAATAATAATAATATTAGATAAATAATACAAGAAGAAGGGAAAGTGAATGGGTACAGATCAAATCAAAACTCGCTAGCAGCGCGGTACAAGATTGCATCAAAGATCTGTCTCGCCTGCTGCACAAGCTAAAGTGCAGCTGAGCGTCAATCTTTACGACACAATCGTCAATTATCCGGTATCACTGATACAATTGTTCAGCGCAAATCTCTCATCGATGCGAGTACAAGCACGGTAGAAGAAACAAGGTAGGGTCAAGCCAGTCTATTTTTTTGTCGACCGTGTGGCAATGCTGACGTCCCGGCTACGAACCAATTGCAGCGTTCATATTGTATCTGGCAACACTGTAGGCCCAAAATTTGGCACGGCTATTGGCCTAGCGACATGTCGCAATGGTGACGTCATAAAGTTTGTTTGAAATGAAGCCGTTCTATTGGCTATCCGAACAAAAGGAGGTGTATTTTCCCCAACAGAAAGGACCCTACCTTGTTTCCTCTACCGTGGCGCACATCCAGTGCCTTTGGTTGCATTAAGTTTAGATGTTTCTGTCTATTGAGACAGACAGACCGCGGGAGTTTTTCAATAGTCTCATGACTAGTAAGTAATGACAGTAATGACTCAGGGATTGACAAGCGCACGCACGTGACAAGCTGCAAGAAATACGATCAAAGTGTTAAACCGCAACTATTTAAAGCGTGACAAACTCGAAATATATTATTATGCTCATAATAATTTTTACAAATGACAATTGTCTGTCAAGCCAAGCCTGCATTATGAGCCACGTTTTTGTTATTTTATTTCAGTCACTCAGGTTTCAATAAGTGAATCTTCCCTACCTCCCCTACCCCCTTTCACCTCCCCCTCCTCCTCCCTTCTCCACTTCTATTCACTACTTCCCACTCCCCAAAGTACATACCCTCACAATGCCCTCACCTACTCCAGATTCCCCCCCCCCCCCAACTCACCCTCTTCCTCCTTCCCCCCCCCCCCACTCAGGTACGAGGGTAGGCCTCATTAAGGCCTCATAAAAGCAACTTGCAGCATTGGCCCCTCAAGAGGGGGAGTGGGGTGGGGGGAGGGAGGAGAGGGAAAGTAAGACTGGGAGGAAACGAACAAGAGGAAGGACGAGAAGGAATAATAATGGTAACGAACCGAAGAAAAAAGATATGAGAAGAGAAGAAATATTCGAAAAATAGTTTTAATTTGCTGAGTAGAGTAATGCAATGGTTTGTATATTAATAGTTCGTTAAGGAGAGACAAAATAATAGTTTATTGAGGAGAAATTAGTATTACTAATGGTAACCACGCTCACGATAATCTCAAGCAACGCAGAAACGCAGAATAATGCTACATATATTAGAGCACTATTTAATGAGAAAGTTTTTAGAGTAAGCTTATTCTCAACGCAGCGTCAGTGTTGGGACTCTACGCAGCTTCTGGAACTCCTAACGTGAGTATAAGATGAGTTTTAAAGATGATAAGATTAGTATTGCAGATGATAAGATAAGTATTGCAGAAGATAAGATAACTATTCCCGATGATAAGATGAGTATTCCAGATGATAAGATGAGTATTCGAGATGATAGCGTGAGTATTCCAGATGGTAAATATTCCGGATGACAAGATGTGTATTCTAGATGATAGCATGAGTATTCCAGATCATAAGTATTCCAGATGATAACATGAGTATTCCAGATGGTTCCTGATGATAACAAGACAATTCCAACTGACTGTAGATGATCGCGTGAATAACTAGACGTCATGTAGCGGTTTGAAAGCATTTACGTAGGCAATCTTGGTGGTTGGTATATTACATGGTATATATTACAGCTGACAGCAAATGGAAATGCCTGCATTGCAGGTTGCCATAAATACGCCAGTTGCTGACAACATTGCCATAGTACGCAGACCTGGCAACATGGCAACCATTAAAGCGTCTGGCAACACGAAGGCGCTGGGCAAAGCCGCTACACGGAGCCTCGTTAGCGATCTTCCCTCAAAAACCTCGTGCGGTGTTGCCTAACTGGCGGGAACTCCTCCAAGTGTTTCATTTAATTAAATCGTGGATCGTATTTCTGACAAACTTACACCGTGGAGTCAATTTGAACCTGTACTTAGGGGTCATTTTCAGACAAGCCCCGCCATCAATGGAACACATAAGTTCACCACTTATAACTTTCGAAATAAAGCACCTATCAACTTCAAGTTACTCTCAAACGAAAGAATGAAATATTCTTTCGTTTGAGAGTAATTTGATGTCGATAGGTGCATTATTCCGAAACTTACAAGTGGGTGAAATTATGTGTTCCATTGGTGGCGGGGCTTATCTGGAAAAGATCCGTACTTTCTATTATCCGATTTGAAAACACTTGAAAAACCTATGTACAAGATGATATGTATCAGGCTTGATTGATTCGAATAAAGCGTCTTTTAAATTAACAAAGTACATATATAGGTTAACCAGTTTCAGTTATTTGGGAAAAGTCGCAAAACAATGTTGAAATACATTCATACATGGATAAAACCTAGATTATTTGAGATTAAACACAATCAGACGGTCCATTTTGACCCCAACGCGCTTACACGGGTTATTAACGCACTTTGGTGCAACTTTATGGTTTGCTTCTTCCGTGCACTGCGTGCACTCCTCTCAGTGTTGTAAGGTTACCCAGTCTAACTCTTTCGCCGCCTGCATGCATGTTTTTCGCTGTCCAGGTAATTAAATCGCTTAGGCGGCAAAAAAACATGCATACTCGGTGAAAATGTTTGACTGGGTTAGAGTGGCAGAGCTAAATTATTGTACTTATAATGCAGCCTTTTTCTGATCTTTTCTGTAACCTTAACCAATCAAGGACGAAGGAACTTGTGTTTGAAGAACTCATATAATAAGCTCCCGGGTGCCACGGGAAGTTACCTTGTGAGGGATGGAAGCTTCCCTCAACTGGCCAAGCATCACGCACACAATGCTTCGGGTAACGCACACACACAATGCCCAATGCTACACACACACCACACACCGTGTAGCACACATGGTGCTTCAGACAACACACACACACACACACAATGCCCAATGCTACACACACTCAACACAGCGTGTAGCACACATGGTGCTTCAGACAACACGCATGCACACACACACAATGCCCAACGCTACACAAATACACAACACAGCGTGTAGCACACATGGTGCTTCAGACAACACACACACACACACAATGCCCAACGCTACACACATACACAACACAGCGTGTAGCACACATGGTGCTTCAGATAACACACACACACACACACACACAATGCCCAAGGCTACACACATACACAACACAACGTGTAGCACACATGGTGCTTCAGACAACACACACACACACAATGCCCAACGCTACACACATACACAACACAGCGTGTTGCACACATGGTGCTTCAGATAATACACACACACACACACACAATGCCCAACGCTACACACATACACAACACAGCGTATAGCACACATGGTGCTTCAGATAACACACACACACAATGCCTAATGCTACACACACACACAACACACCGTTTATGTAGCACACACCACACAGCCGCCAGGCGCACTCACCACACACACACATCGAAATGAACCCTTGTCTCACGGAGCCATTGCTCACAAAGCGGCAAGTTGGGCAGGCTTCAAGTTTGGTTTAGGAGAAGTTGAGAGGGGGTGGCAAAACTCAACTGAGGGTGGTATAGGAAGTAGGGGGTTAGGAGGAGGGGGTTAGGAGGAGGGTTTAGGCGGAGGGGGTTCGGAGGAGGGGGTTATGAGGAAGGGGTTAAGAGGAGGGGGTTAAGAGGAGGGGGATAGGAAGAGGGGTTTAGAAGGAGGGGGTCAGGAGGGTGGGGTTAGGAGGAGAAGGTTATGAGGAGGGGGTTAGGAGAAGAGGGTTAGGAGGAGGAGGGGGTGGTAGTGGGGTACAACACTCAACAGAGGGAAGGGACAGTGCCCCCTTCCCAATATCGAGAACTCGCACCGCCTGCCCCAGCTACAAGCTCAGCTCAGCTCCGTTATTAAGGCTGCAGAAGCAGTTAACTCCCCAGTTGTGGCGGCGGAGAGGTAGAGTGGGGCAGCCGAGGGGAGAGCGCCTCTCACAAGGTATCGTAATAAACCGTGAGTTCATTTGCAGGAATTGCGACGTGGCCGAGCAGGCCGTATTTTTGGAAGGGGAGAGAGGGAGATTACGGGGGAAGGGGGAGAGGAGGATGGCATGGGGAGAGGGAAGTTATGGAAGCAAAGGGTGAGGGAGAGAGAGGGGAATGGCATGAAGAGAGGGAGGTTATGGGGACAAAGGGTGAGGGAGAGAGGAAAATGGCATGGAGAGAGGGAAATGGCATGGAGAGAGGGAGGCTATGGGGACAAAGGGTGAGGGAGAGAGGGGAATGGCATGAGGAGAGGGAGGTTATGGAAACAAAGGATGAGGGAGAGAGGGAAATGGCATGGAGAGAGGGAGGCTATGGGGACAAAGGGTGAGGGAGAGAGGGGAATGGCATGGGGAGAGAGAGGTTATGGGAAGAAAGGGGGAGAGGGGAAAGTTATGGAATAAATATTTCTCTCCCGCGTGTTTGGCGGCATGGAACATTTGTCCTGCCCTGGTGCTTCATCAGCAACACTAACTCGGGGTGCGATGCGCGTCCTCAACAAATACAGAATGGTTGTACAACTGAACTGTAGGATGAACTGGACGCTCATAATTCTTAAATAGTCTGGGCTGTTAATTCTTCCATGAAGGGAATTATCATTGACCCGGCGGATTTCCAATATATAGCATCCCAGATCATCACAAAACCCCCGCCATGTTTCACGGTTGGGAGAAGGCAGTTCTGAACAAATATTGAATAGTTTTACAACTGAACTGAATGGTTGCGCAACTGAATGGTTGCACAACTGAATGGTTGCACAACTGAATGGTTGCACAACTGAATGGTTGCACAACTGAATGGCTGCACAACTCAATGGTTGCACACTGAATGATTGCACAAATGAATGGTTGCACAACTGAATGGTTGCACAACTGAATGGCTGCACAACTGAATGGTTGCACACTGAATGATTGCGCAAATGAATGGTTGCACAACTGAATGGTTGCACAACTGAATGGTTGTACAACTGAACTGAATGGTTACACTACTGAACAGAATGGTTGTACAACTGAACAGAACTGTCGTACAAGCGTGAGTGCCGCACGCATTGCACAATCTGTCAGTCCAAAGTTCAAACGTCCGAAAGGAAAACGAATACCCTCCTCATTCACTGGATGAGAATAAAACTTAACATAAATTTTCATGCAGCGCGCTCTACACAAGGCGCTTGCGCTGCGTGCTGAACAGTCTACTGAATAGTTATTAAACTTGACTGGCTTTTATTTGATAAGCTGCCACAGGGAAAGCATTATTATATTTTCGCTTCGATTGAAGACATTAAGGTACGCGGTGGCTAAGTATTTAAATGCATCGCGGATACGAGAAGAGATGTTCTGGCTAAATGGCTGCCTGTGAAAAAAGCGTGGTGTTGACAGATTGCACGTCAGGGTTAGAGTTTTTAAGTGCCTCAATTCTCGCGTTATTGAATTTGAATATTTTTTTCGTTATTGAAGACATTGAATCTGAGGAACCAAAAATAAATTTCATGTGTGCGCATTGGATTTATTCACTCTGGACTCCACATCTTCCATTGTTATGCAAAAGTGTACCAGCCCCCTCATCACAGACTGTAACAGAACCAACATTCCACCGAGGGGACAATTAATTTATCACCCTAGCTATTTGCAAAGAAAATGCTATCATTGAGGGAACTAAAAAGATTTTGGGTTTAAAATTTATTTCTATCACTGAAATAAGAGTCGGAAAAGTCGGAATTAAAACACCTGTGAGCTATTTCAAATATGGCTCCTTTTATGTTTTATGGAAAAGAGCTGCCCGAAATAAGTAGCTGCTCCGTTTCGTGTTCGCATAGAGACAGAATTCAAGGCTGAGAATGTCTCGTGATGTTCCCATCGGTGTTCTGCATAATTTACCATCCGCCTGAGGAGCCTCTTTGAGTTCTTTTGAAGCTTCCTCCGGGAAATTATGAAAGAGTTAGGCTTTGGCAGTCTTAAAACGTCCTTAGCCCGATCTTCTCCTCTCAGTCCACGCCAGCGGCTAAATGATCTTCCAAAAAACATTTGCTCATCGTTCGAAATTCTTCTACAATCCTCACACTGCACCTGCGACATTCCTTTCAAAATAGCTTCGTGACATCCATTTTTAGCGTGTAATTGGACGTGTAATTGAACGTGTAATTGTATGTGTAATTGGATATGTAATTGGACGTGTAATTGGATGTGTAATTGGATGTGTAATTGGATGTGTAATTGGATGTGTAATTGGATGTGTAATTGGATGTGTAATTGGATGTGTAATTGGATGTGTAATTGGACGTGTAATTGGACGTGTAATTGTATGTGTAATTGGATATGTAATTGGACGTGTAATTGGACGTGTAATTGTATGTGTAATTGGATATGTAATTGGACGTGTAATTGGACGTGTAAATGGATATGTAATTGGACGTGTAATTGGACGTGTAATTGTATGTGTAATTGGATATGTAATTGGACGTGTAATTGGATGTGTAATAAGATGTGTAATTGGACGTGTAATTGGACGTGTAATTGGACGTGTAATTGTATGTGTAATTGGATATGTAATTGGACGTGTAATTGGATGTGTAATTGGATATGTAATTGGACGTGTAATTGGACGTGTAATTGGACGTGTAATTGGACGTGTAATTGTATGTGTAATTGGATATGTAATTGGATGTGTAATTGGACGTGTAATTGGACGTGTAATTGGACGTGTAATTGGATGTGTAATTGGACGTGTAATTGGACGTGTAATTGGATGTGTAATTGGACGTGTAATTGGACGTGTAATTGGACGTGTAATTGGACGTGTAATTGGATGTGTAATTGGACGTGTAATTGGACGTGTAATTGGACGTGTAATTGGATGTGTAATTGGACGTGTAATTGGACGTGTAATTGGACGTGTAATTGGACATGTAATTGGACGTGTAATTGGACGTGTAATTGGATGTGTAATTGGACGTGTAATTGGACGTGTAATTGGACGTGTAATTGGATGTGCAATTGGACGTGTAATTGGACGTGTAATTGGACGTGTAATTGGACATGTAATTGGACGTGTAATTGGCCGTGTAATTGGACGTGTAATTGGACGTGTAATTGGATGTGTAATTGAACGTGTAATTGGACGTGTAATTGGACGTGTAATTGGACGTGTAATTGGACGTGTAATTGGACGTGTAATTGGACGTGTAATTGGACGTGTAATTGGACGTGTAATTGGACGTGTAATTGGACGTGTAATTGGACGTGTAATTGGACGTGTAATTGGACGTGTAATTACAGGAGGCGCGAGTCCAGTAACTTAAATGTACTAGCTCATTTTACCAAAAGAATCTTTATCTCATCTAAAAATGTAAAAAAGACAAAAGATGAAAGTCATATAAGCTCAAAAATGTAAATGAAATTATTTAATGAAAATTAAGGCTTCTGAGTAGATTATTGCGACCTCAAGGACTGTAAGACCATATGCATCTGAAATGGTTGATACGAAAACTTTAATTTCCGGTTCAATGAAGATCATATAAGGCCACGGGTCTATGTTTGTAATGTTTCAAAAAATCCAGTTTTAAATATTTATTTTTTATATTTGCACCCTTGCGCTGCATCTCCTCATTACCTTCATAGATCGTGCCCATGAGCTGAGGTGCGCAGCGTTCTATCGTAAAAATGAGGCGACCTGCAGCGTTCATGAGAGAGCCACAACATATTTTTCACAGAAGAACTTTTTAATTTCGAGTGTTACAGTAGCCAAGTGCCTCAAGTTCCATTCCAGTGACATCACGAGCTCGTCACCATCGACGTGGCGCCCAACATCAGTGACTCAATGAACATCAGTGACCAACATCAGCGACTCAATGAACATCAGTGACCAACATCAGCGACTCAATGAACATCAGCGCCCAACATCAGCGACTCAATGAACATCAGCGCCCAACATCAGCGACTCAATGAACATCATCGCCCAACATCAGCGACTCAATGAACATCAGTGACCAACATCAGCGACTCAATGAACATCAGTGACCAACATCAGCGACTCAATGAACATCAGCGACCAACATTAGCGACTCAATGAACATCAGTGACCAACATCAGCGACCCAATGAACATCAGTGACCAACATCAGCGACTCAATGGACATCAGCGACCAACATCAGCGACTCAATGAACATCAGCGACCAGCATCAGTGACTCAATGAACATCAGCAACCAACATCAGTGACTCAATGAACATCAGTGACCAACATCAGCGACTCAATGAACATCAGCGACCAGCATCAGTGACTCAATGAACATCAGCGATTCAATGAACATCAGCGACCAACATCAGCGACTCAATGAACATCAGCGACCAGCATCAGTGACTCAATGAACATCAGCGACCAACATCAGCGACTCAATGAACATCAGCGACCAACATTAGCGACTCAATGAACATCAGCGACCAACATTAGCGACTCATTGAACATCTGCAGCGGTTATACCAAGACATCGTAATAAAGGACGACTGGAATCGGGAATTCGGCTCTACAGTTTTACGGAGCAGCGAATCCAGGACGGGCAAAAATGCTGCAATGGGATAGCTCTTCGTATCCGTGCTACCGAGGGGTCTCCGCCAACGATTGTTGCTCGCCACGATTGTACGATTGCTCGCCACGATTGTACGATTGCTCGCCACGATTGTACGATTGCTCGCCACGATTGTACGATTGCTCACCACGATTGTTGCTGCAGAAGCTTATCGTTGTTACTGGCTGCTTGATGTGCGAAGTACTGGTCCTAGCTGTTAACCCGTGTGCGATCTGAGATTTTGATTTTAATGCACCAAAGCATTTCTGATGCTATTTTTATCTGGATTATGCTGTGATCTATGATTAACCTTTAAGTTATCACGATTATTTCTCAGAAACAAGTTTTGGCATTGGCAGGCCTAATAAATCGTGTGTGGCACAATGAATGGGCTCAATTGGTATCTGATGTGCGAACTCTGGCGCTAAATGACCCTGCGTCTGTTCTCTGCCACCCGAGACCTTTTAACTCAACTGCGGAGACCTGCAATCTGGCGCGGCTCATCAGCAGTCCCCGACACCGCCGCCGGTCCGTGCCTGTGCTGCCAACTGGACGGCGTGACGTGACCTCGAGTGATGGAGAGCGGCGGGACCACCCCCTCACCAGGTGACAGCTGGGCTACCACTGACGTGCCAGTGCCACCACGGTAGGGGAAATGAAGTAGAGTAGAGTAGAGTAGAGGGGAAAATACACCTCCTCTTGTTTGGCTGACCAATGAGAGGATGCTTTGTTCCAACGAAGCCTGATACACATCACCTTGTTAATAGGTTTTCAAATGCTCTATTACTAACACCAGGACGCCATGACGGTTACCCCCGGTCAAGCCGGTACCCATTTCCGACACCTGGGTAGAGTGGGGAATTGTGACTGAGTTCTCCCTTTTCCCAAAGGGAATCAACCACGGGCAGCACTGCCGGGATTTGAACTGCCGACACATTCTGTGAAGGGGCGCTCTTAACCACTCGGTCACGGTAACCGCTTACAAAATGAGTCTACAGTTTCATTTAGTTGCCTCCATACTCCAACAGGCCCAACGATCTAACAGAAGAATGTGAATCTGCACTCATCGGACCACATTATGTGATTACAATCCACAACTGCCCAATTTCCGGGGGCTCAAGCAAATTAACAAACGTATTTTGCTACATTTTGCTACTTTCTATTTTGCATTTAGCTAAATTCATTTTCCTCAGCTTTCGACTCTCAGTCCGGTGAGAAATTGTGTGTTATTTTTTGCGTTGGTGAACGCTGAGTGTTTTTTGGCCATCTCTTTAAAGAACGTCCGTCTCTGCCATCTAATATGTTAAGCTTCTCTTAAGTTTATCGAGATGAACCGTGTTCGTCTTCTTGTTATCAGCGCGCTAGTGTTCTCCGTATTGTTCTGATATTTATGCTAGTTGCTGTACTGCGTTGATTTTCATTTTTGATGAAACCCAATCATACTTCTTTTATGAAACACCAGCCGGTCTTCCCCGCAAGTCTTTCTTCCTCCGATCTAAATGAAAATTCATAGCTCTATATGCACTCAAAACTGGTTTTACGTCTTGATAAGCACTCCCAGAATGTTACCAGGGAGATTTTAACTAAAACAAATAAACTCAGTAGCAAAATAATTCAAAACAAAGCGAGTAGATAAAAATGTGTCTCGCCACTTTTTTTGGCGCATATAAATTATACCACTTCAGCTACGTCCGACTCCGACTCGTAGTACTACATCGGGGCCCCATTTCTAAATATTAATAAATAACAATTTGACTAATTGCAAGCGATGGCTCTCCCCCTACAAATCATGGCCAACAAATGACTACACACCCGCAACTCCTGTCGCCCCGCCCACCCACGCCGGAGACCGGAGTGCGGGGGCCAACTGACCGCCGGAAGCAAGGTAGAGTCATTTCTATGGGGGAAAATATCCCTCCTCTTGTTCGGCTAGCCAATAGAATGGCTTCATTTCAAACAAACTTTATGACGTCATCATTGCGACATGTCGGTAGGCCAATAGCGGGGCCAGATTTAAGGCTAGCAGTGTTGCCAGATGCAATATGAGCGCTGCTATTGGTTTGTTGCCATGACGTCAGCATAGCCACACGGTCGACCAAAAAAGACTGGTTTAACCCTACCTTGATTCTTCTACCGTAGATGATGGACGCGCTGTGGTAGCCAACATTTCATTTTAATTAAATATTCTTAGTTTTCTCGACATTTTAACTGGAGCCTTAATTCTATACCTGAAAGAGTTATGTAGCAGAAAGTAGTTCTACACGAACGCTTTTGCGGTCTCATGTAGGCACGAAATTCAGTGTAAACTGCCTTTAGGTCAGCGGTTCTTATCCTTGTTGGAGGCACTGAACCCCACAAGTTCCATACATGCATTCATCGAGCCCTTCGTAGCTGGGAAAATAAAATATGTTTTTTTTATTCTCAAATTCAAAATATAAGTAGATAACTATACACTGTTTTAGTGCAAAAACTGCACAACGCTGAAGCCAGAAGTTTGGTGAGTTGAACCCCTGGGGTTCGATCGAACCCAGGTTGAGAACCACTTCCTTTAGAGGCGATTAAGTCTCTACCTTGTACGATCTGCCAACCACACCAAAGTCGTCTGTTGTTGACAGACGAGCGTGGTGAGGGAACGTGACTGGGTGGTGTGGGCTTGTCTCTCATATGAGGACCTATATAATAAGAAATTTTAAAAATCCTGTAATATGTAGCAACAATTTTGAAAGTAAACGATTTCTCTTTCTTGTTTTCTGTCTTTCTTTCTTTCTTTATTTATTTCTTTCTCTGCTACGTTCTGGGCTTCAATGATGTTATAAACTCTCCATACATCCCAGGCTACTGATATTCTGGTGTCTCATTTACCTAGTCTCATAAATAGGAGTGGAATGATGGATAATATGCGAGTACAAAAAGTATTGATCATCAGGACGAAAAGCAAATTCATCTTATATCCATGAGCGGTTGTGCGAGTGTGTGTGTGCGTGTGCGAGTGTGCGTGTGCGTGTGGGGTGTGTGCGTGTGTGAACGAGCATGCAGGAAGTTAACAAGAGTGTCGCAGCGAACAAACGGACGATAAGCCGCCACGACGCAAGGAAGTCAACGCTTAACGCGCACACAAATGTGGAGTCTGTTTGGTGTATGTGTGTGTTGTCTATGTACGTCAAGTTGTGTAGGCATTATATCGCCAATGTGTGTACGTCAGTACACGTACACAAGCACGATTATGCACTCCAGAAACGCACGCACATGCGTACATGCTTGCCAGTTACCTGCTATTTCAATTTCAGTAACCAACAAACTTCAACATTTCAATTTCAGTAACCAACAAACTTCAACATTTCAATTTCAGTAACCAAAAAATTTCAACATTTCAATTTCAGTAACCAACAAACTTCAACATTTCAATTTCAGTAACCAACAAACTTCAACATTTCAATTTCAGTAACCAAAAAATTTCAACATTTCAATTTCAGTAACCAACAAACTTCAACATTTCAATTTCAGTAACCAACAAACTTCAACATTTCAATTTCAGTAACCAACAAATTTCAACATTTCAGTTTCAATAACCAACAAATTTCAACATTTCGATTTCAGTAACCAACAAACTTCAGCATTTCAATTTCAGTAACCAACACACTTCAACATTTCAGTTTCAATAACCAACAAATTTCAACATTTCGATTTCAGTAACCAACAAACTTCAGCATTTCAATTTCAGTAACCAACAAACTTCAACATTTCAATTTCAGTAACCAACACACCTCAACATTTCAATTTCAGTAACCAACAAACCTGAACATTTCAATTTCAATTACCAACAAACTTCAACATTTCAATTTCAGTAACCAACAAACCTGAACATTTCAATTTCAATTACCAACAAACTTCAACATTTCAATTTCAGTAACCAACAAACCTCAACATTTCAATTTCAGTAACCAACAAACCTGAACATTTCAATTTCAATTACCAACAAACTTCAACATTTCAATTTCAGTAACCATTCCTACCGTAACAGAACCGGCCGCAAGATCCTCTCACAACTACAACCAAATACGAGGTGAAACATAAATTTGAGTTTGACTTAACGAAGCTCACGCGTCGCAACTTGCAAATTCCCGGCAAATAAAGCCCCGGGCCTCTCATACTCTGTGTGTGTCCTGTGTTTGTGTTGTGTGTGCCGAGTGTGTGTTGGTGTGTGCATTGTGTGCTGTGTGCGAGCACCTGTGTACTGCATGGCACACATGTTGGTGCACCTGAGTGTGTAGAATCACACATTTCCACAGAGTTAATACACATTTCCGTACACGCATTGATATGTGTTCGAGTATGCTGAGGTTATTCATATTTACTAGCATCACAACAAAGTTCATCGTACGCGAAATGTAAGAGCCGTGATGGCGTTTGTGTACGATAAGAAAGAGGAAGGAAACTTATCGATGTGGGGTGAACCCACCTGTGCGATTGTGCTGGTTTAGGTAATTATCATGTTACATGAGTTGTGTTGCATCACACTTTCATTTATGGAATTTTCGAATTCACGTAAAAATATGCCTTCAGTGAGATGAGCTGAACTCAAATGTAAAGAAATAAAGTGTAGATGTTAACGTACATTATATTTTTAACAAAAATTACAACGTATAATTCTTGCATTTGGCACCAGTATCAGTTCGATGTGAAAAACAGTTTCCAAGCTGCAAATGTTCCTCCCACGGCTATATATTTATGAACGGGTCGTCCTCTTCGTTAAAAGATTATTTTCCAGTAACAGCTATTTTCGTTTCACCAGCTCAATGTCGAGCTGAAGTTTCAGCAGCTGATCGTCGTGCTGAAATGTCATCAGCTGAATATGCCGCTGAAGTCTCAGCAGCTGAGCGTCCCTCGCTTACAAGTAGACACTCCAACAAAGCCAGCCTTAAAACGACGGTTTTTTAATTCACGACCTTTCAGGAGCGCTGGAAAACATTTTTGTTTTTATAACAAGAAGGAACGATCGTTTTTAAAGTGGCGGCAGAAAACACTGACGAACAAACACCAAAGGGAGGATGATTTTGGCGCCCTCGAATTCCCTCTGCTATTCTCCCTCAGTGTACCTCCTCCGTGTACTCCCTGAATTTACCCTGAATGTATTTTCCCTCAGTGTATTTTTGCTTAACATGCAATCGTTCAACTTAGAATGACCGCTACAAGAAAGGCATCAAGCAAGGCTCTCTCATGCCTGCTCCTCAGTAACGGGTCTCCGAACACAAAGTTAACATATCCTCTTGCGTCTTCAAAATACTCCCTCGCCCGATAAGAGAATGCAAAAGACTGGATCCCTGTTGCACACAGAACGCAAGGCACGAAGAAATCGTTCCCTAAAATAACAACTCGAAGGAACTAACTTCGAATCTTGGAAGCCCAGGAAAAATTTCCCCTGCAAGTGCTGTGGTGCGGCGTTCCGTTATAATTAAACTCCAGATCTCGCGAGCGAGGAAGCTGAGAAGCCTCTCCTTTTGCAAGCGCTGCGCCTCTTTCAGGTCCGACGCTTCTCTGTCACTTGAGAGCAGAACGTGCCGCAAATGTTACATACGACTGTGTGACTGCGAGGTAAGCCGGCACACCTGTCCAGGCACATGGGCCGGCACGGTGTGCCCAGGCCCACCAATGAGGCACACGGCGCGGGAAGCATGAAGGGCTTCAGGTAATCCCGCAGATAATCTCGCTCAGCCCGTCAGGGACGCGGCAAATTTTCCGCCAAAAGTCGGTGCTCTTCTTCGGTGTCGTAAATTGCGGCCGTTGCGCCCGGCGCCAACGTCGATTTGAATACAATGGCGTTAATAAATGCGAGTTCAAGTATTACAGCCACTATTTCTGGAAGAACGATGCAGAAATATTCTGTAATTTTTAATTAAACGACGGAAAGAACGTTTGTAGCCAACAGCTTAAAGGGAGGTAGTCGTCAAGAGCTTTTGTACATGTAGCTCTTGAATGTATTCTCTGGGGTAAAGACATTTGTGGGGCGCAAAATTTGGAGAAACTTTTCCTGAAGGTGGTCTGTTTCGGTCTCTTGCAGGGTAGAAACAAACACTTCCAATTGACCTTAAATGTATGTGCTTTTTGATCCTGGATTTGGAAGTGGGGTTTGACTTTTAAAATTTGACCTTTAATGTACGTGATTTTTGGTCCTGGGTTTGGAAGTGGGGTTTGACTTTTAAAATTTGACCTTTAATGTACGTGATTTTTGGTCCTGGGTTTGGAAGTGGGGTTTGACTTTTAAAATTTGACCTTTAATGTACGTGATTTTTGGTCCTGGGTTTGGAAGTGAGGTTTGACTTTTAAAATTTGACCTTTAATGTACGTGATTTTTGGTCCTGGGTTTGGAAGTGAGGTTTGACTTTTAAAATTTGACCTTTAATGTATGTGATTTTTGGTCCTGGGTTTGGAAGTGAGGTTTGACTTTTAAAATTTGACCTTTAATGTACGTGATTTTTGGTCCTGGGTTTGGAAGTGAGGTTTGACTTTTAAAATTTGACCTTTAATGTACGTGATTTTTGGTCCTGGGTTTGGAAGTGAGGTTTGACTTTTAAAATTTGACCTTTAATGTATGTGATTTTTGGTCCTGGGTTTGGAAGTGAGGTTTGACTTTTAAAATTTGACCTTTAATGTATGTGATTTTTGGTCCTGGGTTTGGAAGTGAGGTTTGACTTTTAAAATTTGACCTTTAATGTACGTGATTTTTGGTCCTGGGTTTGGAAGTAGGGTTTGACCTTTAAAATTTGACCTTTAATGTATGTGATTTTTGGTCCTGGGTTGGGAAGTAGGGTTTGACTTTGAAAATTTGACCATTAATGTATGTGACTTTTGATCCTAGATTTGGAAGTGGGGTTTGACTTTTTAAATTTGACCTTCAATGTATATGGGTTTTGGTGCTGGATTTGGAAGTGGTGGCTGACCTACAAAAATTAACCTTTAATGGATATGGTTTTTGGTCACTTATCGAAGCAAACGCTACATGCGCACTATGCGGCGGGTACGAAATGCGCTGTCTCACACCTCCTTTAACCCTTTCACACCGATTTCTTTTTATCGGAAATGTTGAAATTGACAGCATATATTACTTGGTCATAAGTCTAGGATACTTGGAAAACAGTTTAAAAATTCTAACGTTCATAGATTAGGTTACAGGACCTTGTATTTTTTGTACCATCGGTATTTTATGAAGATATCATACATCACACTGGGCTTATTGAAAATTAGTGGGACGCATTCGTCCAACGGGAGTGAATGTGTTTAAGTGGTGAAACGCAGTGATTTCAAGATGCTTGGAATCTTCTGCGTTAAACATCCACTGGTGTGAGGCGAGTGACTTCAATGTTCACTAAATCGCCGCAGTAAGTGTAGGGATCAATGTATATATCTTCATTTATTAAATTTCCCCACAATGGTAATAAATTTACTTCGAATACTGGACTTCGTTGATTGAAAATGATATTAAATCGGTAAATTCTTAACTAAAGTGAAGTGAAATGGAAGTTTAGGTAAAATAACCGAATTCCAAAATTGATAAGCACTTCCTTGTCTTCAATGCAGTCAATAATGTAAACCTTATTGCAGGCTTTATCTTCACAGGATCTGTCTCCGTTTAAGTACACTTCGCACTTCTCATGTGTGCAGAATAACCTCCTGATTGGGTTCCTTTTTGTCAAGATGCCACAAATTATGTCTTTTTATTTAGAGATCTCAGGAACAAGGACAAAATGCAGACAAACCTCCTGCATGGAAACCTTTCTAGCGAGATCCCACACATTATATCCATATTTATTTAGAGATCTAAGGAATAAGAACAACACAGTGTCCGACACTGTCTCTACGAAGCACGCTATGTTGTAAGATCTTCATAATAAAGACACTCCGCTGGAGAGTCTGGCACTAAGCCATCATTCGATACAGTGGCGCAGCTCACCATATATCGCGGCCACCGACATGGTGTCCGATCCAAAGACCTAAACGGCCGATCTTTCTTGCCCGTGTTTCACGTGGCATTCAATATCATAAAAACGAGCGGCTTGAGCGTAACCTCGTGGAAATCTTTTCGAGAGAAGCTCGCCCGTCTCCCCTAGGCGCGCCCAATCAAGAAGTCGACGCTCGAGATTGGATGGGAAGAAATTTTTTACTGGCCGGGTCAGTGATTGAGGCCCTCAATATTTGCCAGCGCTGGGGTCAACAACAAGCCTCGTGGGAATATATCCCGCAATTTTAGGGCCTGCATGGGCCCGTGTGCAGCCCACTTGAGTTAGTCGCTCACCAAGTGCGACGTTTTCAGTGTTTTTCGTCGCACATCACGACGCTGGCGGTCGTGAAATGTGAAAAAAAAACAGTTTACTTTTTAATTTTAAGCGTGAAATGTACAAAATTGGGTTTTAGAAATCTCAACATTACGGTTCTTAGTTGATATTCACACATGGGAATCGTACTACCCACATCGTTTGGGTGCCCCCGTGTGGTGCTGTGAACAGGCTTGTGCTTAGGTTGTTAGAGACTGAAGAACTTGGCAGTTTAGTAGAGGGGCCGGTCAAATTACTGCAGTACTGGAGCAGTATTCCGTACGTGAGCTTTGCCAGAATCAGCGTGAAGGGAGCCGGAAATCTATACTTGCGTTCATGGAAGGAGTTGAGGATTAAGGAATTAGAGGCAATTGTGTTGTTCTTCCTACGTACACACACACGCATACGCACACACACACGCACACGCACATAAACACACATTCACATAAGCACACACGCGTGCACACGCATATACACACACACACAGTACACACACACACAAGTAGGGACAAAACTCTCCACGTCCCATATCATCTCTAAATGAAATGTGTTCGTGTCTATGTGTGGAAATTTAACGGGTTGAAGTAGTAGGAGTTTCAAAGTTGATCAAAAGATCCTAGCGCAGAAAGATGTTACGTACGACTGCATGTTGTAATAGACATCGTCCATTTTTCAACGTTTAAGCCATACGAAATTAAACCAGTTTTTCAAGTGTTTCAGTACGTATATTGGCAATTTCTGTTCTACAGGCAATTTTCTTCATATTTTAACATGTGATGAACTAGAACAAAACGCATCATCGTAAACTCATCGGGCACAAACTTTGCACTCACATCCTGTATAATTCAAAGTATTCGAAATAGAAAAAATGCACCTAAAGCTGAATCTGATGACCGCAACATTACGCGCTTCCTGCTGCGGTAAAAATGCTGGAGAGCTCTGCTGAGTAGCTACAAAACTTAGTGCTCCATCTTCCAGTACTCGTTACTTGCATCTTTTTGCATCAACATTTTGCATCAACTTTTAGCATAAACTCCGTGCATTTTTTTGCCGGAAGGCAGGTAGTTTCAAGGCAAAGATGCTTCCATTTAGCATGGAATTCTTTAGGCGGAAGCTCTTCAGTTTCTTCTCTTGAACTTATTTAAGTCTTCGGCTGAGCGGATGCGGACTGCAAAAATGTTTTTTTTGTTCGTGAATAGTAAACTCGTGAGGGGAGGTGGGCTTCCCAGCAGCACGGTTCCCAGGAGCACGGTTCCCAGGAGCACGGTTCCCAGGAGCACGGTTCCCAGCAGCACAGTTCCCAGCATCACGGTTTCCAGCAGCACTGTTCCAAGCAGCACAGTTCCCAGCAGCACAGTTCCCAGCAGCACTGTTCCAAGCAGCACAGCTCCCAGCAGCACAGTTCCCAGCAGCATAGTTCCCAGCAGCACTGTTCCAAGCAGCACAGTTCCCAGCAGCACGGTTCCCAGCAGCGCACTTCCCAGCAACACGGTTCCCAGCAGCACGGTTCCCAGCAGCACAGTTCCCATCAGCATAGTTCCCAGCAGCACTGTTCCAAGCAGCACAGTTCCCAGCAGCACAGTTCCCAGCAGCACAGTTCCCAGCAGCACAGTTCCCAGCAGCACTGTTCCAAGCAGCACAGTTCCCAGCAGCATAGTTCCCAGCAGCACTGTTCCAAGCAGCACAGTTCCCAGCAGCACGGTTCCCAAGAGCACGGTTCCCAGCAGCACAGTTCCCAGCATCACGGTTCCCAGCAGCACGGTTCCCAGCAGCACAGTTCCCAGCAGCACAGTTCCCAGCAGCACTGTTCCAAGCAGCACAGTTCCCAGCAGCACAGTTCCCAGCAGCACAGTTCCCAGCAGCACAGTTCCAAGCAGCACTGTTCCAAGCAGCACAGTTCCCAGCAGCACAGTTCCCAGCAGCACAGTTCCCAGCAGCACTGTTCCAAGCAGCACAGTTCCCAGCAGCACAGTTCCCAGCAGCACAGTTCCCAGCAGCACAGTTCCAAGCAGCACAGTTCCCAGCAGTACAGTTCCCAGCAACACGGTTCCCAGCAGCACAGTTCCCAGCAGCACAGTTCCCAGCAGCACGGTTCCCAGCAGCGCACTTCCCAGCAACACGGTACCCAGCAGCACGGTTCCCAGCAGCACAGTTCTCAGCAGCAAAGTTCCCAGCAGCACAGTTCCCAGCAGCAAAGTTCCCAGCAGCACGGTTCCCAGCAGCACAGTTCCCAGCAGCACGGTTCCCAGCAGCGCAGTTCCCAGCAACACGGTTCCCAGCAGCACGGTTTCCAGCAGCACAGTTCCCAGCAGCAAAGTTCCCAGCAGCACAGTTCCCAGCAGCACAGTTCCCAGCAGCACGGTTCTCAGCAGCGCAGTTCCCAGCAACACAGTTCCCAGCAGCAAAGTTCCCAGCAGCACAGTTCCCAGCTGCAAAGTTCCCAGCAGCAAAGTTCCCAGAAGCATGGTTCCGAGCAGCACAGTTCCCAGCAGCACGGTTCCCAGTAGCACAGTTCCCAGCAGCACAGTTTCCAGCAGCATGGTTCCCAGCAGCACGGTTCCCAGCAGCAAAGTTCCCAGAAGCACGGTTCCCAGCAGCATGGTTCCCAGCAGCACAGTTCCCAGCAGCATGGTTCCCAGCAGCATGGTTCCCAGCAGCATGGTTCCCAGCAGCACGGTTCCCAGCAGCAAAGTTCCCAGAAGCACGGTTCCCATCAGCATGGTTCCCAGCAGCACGGTTCCCAGCAGCAAAGTTCCCAGCAGCACGGTTCCCAGCAGCATGGTTCCCAGCAGCACAGTTCCCAGCAGCACAGTTCCCAGCAGCACAGTTCCCAGCAGCACAGTTCCCAGCAGCACAGTTCCCAGCAGCACAGTTCCCAGCAGCACAGTTCCCAGCAGCACAGTTCCCAGCAGCACAGTTCCCAGCAGCACAGTTCCCAGCAGCACAGTTCCCAGCAGCACAGTTCCCAGCAGCACAGTTCCCAGCAGCACAGTTCCCAGCAGCACAGTTCCCAGCAGCACAGTTCCCAGCAGCACAGTTCCCAGCAGCACAGTTCCCAGCAGCATGGTTCCCAGCAGCACAGTTCCCAGCAGCATGGTTCCAGCAGCACAGTTCCCAGCAGCACAGTTCCCAGCAGCACAGTTCCCAGCAGCATTGTTCCCGGCAGCACAGTTCCCAGCAGCACAGTTCCCAGCAGCACAGTTCCCAGCAGCACAGTTCCCAGCAGCACAGTTCCCAGCAGCACAGTTCCCAGCAGCACAGTTCCCAGCAGCACAGTTCCCAGCAGCATGGTTCCCAGCAGCACAGTTTCCAGCAGCATGGTTCCCAGCAGCACAGTTCTCAGCAGCCCAGTTCCCAGCAGCACAGTTCCCAGCAGCATGGTTCCCAGCAGCACAGTTCCCAGCAGCACAGTTCCCAGCAGCACAGTTCCCAGCAGCACAGTTCCCAGCAGCACAGTTCCCAGCAGCACAGTTCCCAGCAGCACAGTTCCCAGCAGCATAGTTCCCAGCAGCACAGTTCCCAGCAGCACAGTTCCCAGCAGCACAGTTCCCAGCAGCACAGTTCCCGCAAAACAAATCTCACATCGGAGCAGCAGCAACCCCCACCCCCTCCCCCCCTCACATAACATGCCCCCCCCCCCCCCCTTTTGAAAAGGGAGTTCGGTAACCCCCCATCCCAATCCTCCTTCTCCCCTAGGAACAGGGGGACAACAATCCCCAAAACAACCCCCAACCCTCAACCCCTCTTCCCTCCCTTAAAGTCGGAGGGGGGGGGACTATCGCCAGGCTTCCGATCGCCGGCGGACAAATAAATTTCGCATTCTGAAATTCTGCCCCGAGTTAATAACAATAACGACCGGTGTGGGGCGGTCAGGAGTCTAGTGGAGCTCGTTGTCTGGTCGTCACCCGTACCTAAATATACATCATCCGTCACCCGTACCTAAGGATATATAACCCGTCACCAGCACTTAAGTATATTCAGTATATATAACCCGGCGCTACTGAATAATTACCGAGACGAGGGTCGGTTATTGAAAAGCTGACCCGTCATTTGCAGGCCATAATTCCGGGCTGCTAGGGTCCTCGGGCCGATATTTTAAGGCGGGCAAAAAAGGCTGGCGCTTATCAGGGATTTATTAAGCGATGTCTACATACTTACGGCCCACAAAACGTCTGACAACTCCATGATCAATCTATATGCAAACCTCGCCCTCATTTCCATATGCAAACCAGCTCACCGCCTCAGAGAATATCGATCATATTTGGGGAACGAGAAGAGGGGAGGAGAAGAGGGGTGGTAGAGAAGAGGGGAGGAGCAGAGGGGAGAAGAAGAGGGGTGGTAGAGAAGAGGGGTGGAGAAGAGGGGTGGTAGAGAAGAGGGGTGGTAGAGAAGAGGGGTGGTAGAGAAGAGGGGAGAAGAAGAGGGGTGGTAGAGAAGAGGGGTGGAGAAGAGGGGTGGTAGAGAAGAGGGGTGGTAGAGAAGAGGGGTGGTAGAGAAGAGGGGAGGAGAAGAAGGGTGGTAGAGAAGAGGGGAGAAGAAGAGAGGAGGAGAAGAAGGGAGTAAAGGAGAAGAGGAGAAAAAGAGAAGTATATAACTCTCTAAGAAGGCAGCACCTATAAACCAGTGGCTAATTGCGTTCAAAAATGAATATAGGTTAAATTAATCTCCATGTAAGAAGTTGCTCATGCTGGTTGACGTACAGGTCACTAACGTGAGGTGTACTTCAATGCATGATTTGCTGGTAGTGTTGTAGGTGACTTCAGACGTAGTAAAATGGCTGCTGTCATTGATTGACTAACTTTTCGAGCGTAAGAAACGGATTAGCGACTTTACTTGCAAATTTTCTTTTGATTTTTTTTCTTATACATTTTCTTTGCGTTAATTTAGATAAATGATTGGCAATTGAGTATTTTTTCAAAGAAGGATGTTCAGATCGACACACAATTCCCTGATCTACTCGTATGAGCTTACTTGTGCACTCTGTGCATCGCAGTATGTCGGCTGTGCCTAGCGAACTCTGAGTGTGCGCGTTGAGGAACCAGTTGGATATAGCATCACACAAATGAATCTGAAATTAGAACCTCACAAATGAATCTCAAAGCAGAATCTCACAAATGAATCTCAAAGCAGAAACTCAAATGAATTTCAAAGCAGAATCTCACAAATGAATCTCAAAGCAGAATCTCACAAATGAATCTCAAAGCAGAATCTCACAAATGAATCTCAAAGCAAAATCTCACAAATTAATCTCAAAGCAGAATCTCACGAATGAATCTCAAAGCAGAATCTCACAAATGAATCTCAAAGCAGAATCTCACAAATGATTCTCAAAGCAAAATCTCACAAATGAATCTCAAAGCAGAATCTCACAAATGAATTTCAAAGCAAAATCTCACAAATGAATCTCAAAGCAGAATCTCACAAATGAATCTAAAAGCAAAATCTCACATCACACAGCATCGCTCAAATGATGCAACGCTGTAAAGTTGTTCCTGTGATGTTAATGAGACTGAAGTTTCAGTCTCTTGTGAAGTTGTTATTGAGCTTAACTTTCAGAAATTGATTACTCTTCTTAATGTAATGTACACACTACCTCTCGTCCTCACAAAGCTGTAGAAAACTTGGCCAACTCTACCTTTAGCTGTGCATAAATTCTCACAATTGCGCTATCAACTTAGTTTTTGCTAAACAGAACAGACTACTCTGTCAAAGTCTTAACGCGATGAAAGGAACGCATTATTTTGTGTTTTTCTCTCTATCAATTTTTGTATAGACATGTGACATGGGTATTGCGATGCCCATGTGTTAGTAACAACTAAGGATTAATGCTAAGATATTTTAAACATCAATGTATTGAACATTTCTTGTTTAAACTGTATAGGAAATACACTGTTTTTTTTTCTTTTTTTCAATGAATCAATCATATGGAATACTAGCTGATATTGTTGCTTTTGTTCACTAATGCAGCGAAAAATGACTGTGATTTGATGTACACAGTAAAATTAACTCAATTTCTATTCGCAGGAGAAGTAATGCAATGGATTAAATTATTTAAAAAGTAGTTAAATCATAACTAAATGATTTAAATAAAAAGTAATCAAATGTTAAAAAGTAGAACTAAAAGTTCTTTCCCATTTTCTCACCATTTCAAAATAGACCTTTACCATGCTTTGGGTATGTTTTAAATGCGTATTTGATCCGCCGAGCTAACGTTCTCCTTACTAAATGTACAGTTTATAACTGATATAATTTTGTTAAATTCAGTCACTGATAATGGAATTTGAGCATCGAAAGTGAAAATTTCTGAATTTGTTCCCAACAATGTTGAGTTAAGAAATATGGAGTAGAAGGTTTTCTCCCCAAAGGAGATGTTTTCCAGACCTGCCGCCGCGACCTCTATCTATGCCAACGTTCATTCTGGTCTGTCTATATAAAGTTTAACGTCTCTTACACGAAGGTAACAATCCACTCATGAAATTTAATGCTGAACTCATTATTTTGTCCCTCGAAGAAACACGTAGCGCACACGCGGAAATATCGAGTCACATACCTCTCATAACACGCTCTCGAGGCATTTCCTTGCAGCTGTGGGCAAGGCAGCGACTGCCTTCAGTGCTGGACGATATCCAGCACTTGCCTGCTCGTCTTAAATAGGACGATGGCTAAATTGTAGCGCTGTCATCTCTGAGAGTTCTGCTACTCTTTACCTCCTATGTTACCCTGGTGCCCACTCTATATCATACGCTCTCTGTTACCCCGCCACTCCCAGTTACAGTTACCCCACCACCCCGCCATTCCCAGTTACAGTTGCCCCACCAACCCCGCCACTCCCAGTTATAGTTACCCCACCACACCGCCACTAACCGTTACAGTTACCCCAACACCTCGCCACTCCCAGTTACAGTTACCCCACCACCCCGCCACTCCCAGTTACAGTTACCCCACCACACCGCCACTAACCGTTACAGTTACCCCAACACCTCGCCACTCCCAATGACAGTTGCCCCACCACCCCGCCACTCCCAGTTACAGTTGCCCACCACCCCGCCACTCCCAGTTACAGTTACCCCACCACCCCGCCACTCCCAGTTACAGTTACCCCACCACCCTGCCACTCCCAGTTACAGTTACCCCACCACCCCGCCACTCCCAGTAACAGTTGGCCCACCACCCTACCACTCCCAGTTACAGTTGCCCCACCACCCCGACGCTCCCAGTTACAGTTACCCCACCACCCCGTCACCAACCGCTACAGTTACCCCAACACCTCGCCACTCCCAGTTACAGTTACCCCAACACCCCACCATTCCCAGTTAGAGTTCCCCCACCACTCCGCCACTCCCAGTTACCACTCCCAGTTAAAATTACCTTTCCACCCCGACGCTCCCAGTTACCCCATCAGGCTGCCGCTCCCAGTTTCAATTATCACCACACCCCGCCACTTCCAGTCCCCCCCTCCCCTCTCCACACCCCCCGCAATCCCTGCACTGCCCCCCACGCTCCCGACGCTGCGGGTGGCCCGCTGCGCCAGCCAATGGCGGGTGCCGCTGCCGCGCATGCGCGCCGGCGTCCAGGAGAGACAAATGCGCGCAGTAAAGCGACGCACTTCTGCTCGCCATTACGGCAATTATGCGCATGTAAATGAAACACTCCTTTCGGTGGCCGCAATTAAAAGTCTATTGGAAGACGCACTTTTTGCGTTTTGAAATGCGAGGTTTTTAAATGAGAAACTGATATATGTGTGTTGAGTGTTACAATTTTTCATTGCGCGAGTCGGAGATTGGGCGAGATAAGAGGCCAATGCGTCTGCTGGAGCGCGATGCTTGCCCGTCTGATGGAGCGTATTTCTGTAACTCACAATATACTTGTGGTCAAGTAGATCATGTTTAAATAGATATCACTTTACGTGCCCATCTAATGAAGTATGTATCTATAAATAACAATACACTTGCCCGCCTAATAGAGCATATTTCTATAACTCGAAATATACCTGTGGTCCAATTCGATGCACCACCATCGCGCCACTGCCAGCGGTGCTACAGCAGCGAAGTTCATTGAGGTCCTCCATCACAAGAAAATGTGGGCCGTTTGGGAACCGATGAACGAGGCTTGATTTTATGTTTCTGGTCCCACGATTTGTGCCTCATTACGGAGCTTCATTAGCGAGCTCACTTTCGTTTCTGCTTTTTGCTGAAAAAATTTGAGTTCTTTGCTTCACTTTCGCCGAACATCTTGCGGTATATTGAGGGCGTGACACTTGTTAGGTGCTGGCATTTCAAAAGTGGCTTGATAATACTGTAGTGAAATAATAATACTGAGATAACAATACTGAAGTAGTAATACTGTAGATAAATGATAATACTGAGATAACAATACTGAAGTAGATATACTGTAGATAAATGATAATACTGAGATAACCCTTAATTTTCCATCTTGAAGTTGAAATAAAAGAAAAAGCTTCCTGCGTTTGCCAAGTCAACCCACGTAGAATTTTGAGACGACAAAGATTTTTTAAAATTGGAAAAATCACTTCCAAATACTAGTTAGTCTGTCTGCGTGGATTGAGAACTTCAAGAATGGTAGGTGATGCTCCCAGGTGAGGAGAATCCTCTTCAAAAAATTCTACCACAACTTCAGGCAAGGAGCCAGAAGTTGTCAAGAACAGAACACTACACGACAAACATGCACAACTACAACAGGAGCTAGAAGTTGTCAAAAAGCTCATGACGAGGAACTCATGTCAAGGATCTCATGAAGTGTGAGAAAAGCAAGTATTCTAGTGAAGGGTCTATTGAGGCATTGAGGGGGCAAATAGAGCCCTTTATTGAGGGGTCTATTGAGGCATTTAGGGGGCAAATAGACCCCTCTATTGAGGAGTCTATCGAGGCATTGAAGGGCAAATAGACCCCTCTATTGAGGCACAGAGGGGCAATTAGACCTACCGTATACCTATACCTGCACCACGGCCCCTCCCTCCTCCAACCCCAACCCCCACACCCGTACCCGCACGATCAAAACTCGGCGTTGCGTTGTCCGTAATGGAGGCAACAATGTCTTATGAACTATAATATTTCCTCGAGCTGTGCCCCATTACCGCTGAGTGATGGCCGGTGTGGGGCGCAGGCAACTCGGAGACACGCGCTCCGGCTTGTCTTCGTGATAGTGGTGATCAGGCCTCGATTTTTTGCTCTTTTGCAGATCGCATGACTGAGCACGCGGACATTATGTTGCTGCGGACACGGTACTCTGCTGCAGCCCGCACACTGCTGCTGCTGCTGCTGCTTTTAGTCCATGGGGTGAGTATTGTTTGTGTTGTTAAACTGTTGCTTCCAGTCCGTTGGGTGAGTGCTGCGTACGATATTCGAATGTCCATATGTAGTTCTGTTGCTGCTGCTCTTATTCTATGGGGTGAGTACTGCCCATGTTGGTAAAAAGTTTAGTTCTGTTAAAAGATAATCGTTAGGTTAAAAACCATTGATGAGTTTTTCGTATCATCTTTATTGGAAATAAACTTTTTTTATTTTATTTTTTTCTTATTGCTGCTGCTCATTGTTCATGGGGTGAGGGTTGCTTATGTTATTAAAAAGTTTATAGTCCTGCTACTGCTGCTACCATTAGTCCACAGGGTGAGTACTACTTATGGTATTAAACAGCTCATAGTTCACAGCGGCGCCAGATTTTCAAAGAATTTCCACAGCGAAAATTTTACTAACGACCAACCTACGGCACGTGATGTTTTTTCTTGCTGATATACATCATATTATACCTTGGTTTTTTAAACGCCTCATAACTAACACCAGGACGCAATGACGGTTACCCCCGATCAAGCCGGTACCCATTTCCGACATCTGGATAGAGTGGGGAATTGTGGCTGAGTTCTCCCTTTTCCCAATGCGGAGAAACGCCGGGCGGCACAGCCGGGATTCGAACTGCCGACACCTTCTCGTGAAGGGCGCGCTCGCAACCACTCGGCCACGGTGACCAAGCAACGAAGACGGAAGCTTTTGACGATTTCGAAGTTGACTTTCATGATCGTTTGTCCGTTTCTGTATTTGCATGCGACGCTTTGCTAGCAAATCTTCTTCCTTTGTTCCGGTGCCCTCAGCAAGTCAGGTTTGAACTCGCGATCGACTATTTAAACTTAGTCGACCAGCAAGTTAAGTTTGAACGACAATTTAAAGACTAGTCCACCAACGCACTAAAAGTATAACTGTGGATAAACAGCGAGAACTTCGTTGTCGAAGGTTTTCACTATTATATTGAACTTCGAATTCTTCTGCGCTGTTCCGGCTGGCAATACCATGAAGCGAGCTGAACATATTCATTCTGTCGTGCGCATGCTTGCCCTCATGCTTATGATTTCAGCTACACACCTACCCTCATCCTCCAGCAATACACTTACCCTCATCCTCCAGCTATACACCTACCCTCACCCTCCCGCTACACACCTACCCTCACCCTCCAGCTACACATCTACCCTCACCCTCTAGCTACACACCTTCCCTCACCCTCCCGCTACACACCTACCTCCTCCAGCTACACATCTACCCTCACCCTCCAGCTACACACCTACCCTCACCCTCCAGCTACACACCTACCTTCACCCTCCAGTTACACACCTACCCTCACTTTCCAGCCACACACCTACCCTATACACACACACACATACACCTTAATAGCGACCCTTCCTAAAGAAGAGTTGCAATATCATCGAAATGCCCCATAAGTTTGAGGAATATAATTATTTATATATTTTTGTGCTTTAATCATTAAAGATTAGATTTCTTTTATAGAAATTAAGCTCAAGATTTATCCGTCACTGCCCCTGCAGAGGGTACACCCTCGCTGCAGTGTGAGGGGAACCAGGTGTCAAGGGAAGATTACATGGAGAAGATGAGGGTAAGGAGATTAACAAAAAACATATATATAAGTCAAAGAATCATAGTCTTACTATGCGTGAGTTTGATGAACATGAGAAGACTATGACATTCTGAAAGATATAATTATTTTATTTGAAGTACACACGAGAGCCAAGCTTTGGGGTACATATATGCGCACGAATATAACAACAATATGAATTTGTGCGTGATTCAAATAAAAAATTGGCACAATGAAAGAGACAATTATTTCATTTGAAGGGCACTCAGCATCAAGACCTGCTGGTATATGTAAATGTGTACACGAATGCAACAAAAATGTGAATTTGCGTCTGATTCCAATAGAAAAAAAATAATAAAGTGTATGGGCGCAGAATGATGTGAAAAAACACAAATGAAAATTTAGAAGCAAGAGGCAATCTCACGCAGCGTGATGCACCTGAGCCTTGAGTACCAAATTCTCAGTCAAGCAAAGAGACGCAAGCTGTGCAGGCAAAGGACCACAAAAAAAACACATGGAGGCACTGAAGAAGAAAATATGGCTCGTACCGAACCAATAATTTCGATGATTTTGACACTAAATTGTCATTATTTTTTGCAGGACCACTAAATGAAGGCCAGTTTTTTTTAATTAATTTTCACGCGTGTTACTACACGTTCGTTGACTGCACTTCGAGAATACACTGCTCAGTCTAACTTTTTCGCCGCCTTCATGCATTTTTATCGCCGCTGAAGCGATTTAAGTGATTAAATCGCTTAGGCGGCGAAAAACATGCATGCAGGCGGCGAAAAGGTAAGACTAGGTAAGCATTAATTCTCTCCTAAACAATCATTAACTTCCATTGGCTCCCAAACTATCATTACTCCCCTCGAAGAATTTTAAACGCTAACTCTTGCACTGTTTGCTGTTGTTTGTCTAGACTCTAGAACGTGGGTATTACGATACAACTAAAGAACTTAATGCTATGATATTGAATACATTTTTTCGTTGTTTTCTCGCAATCATTCATTTGAAAAATTGGCATGGGTAATACGATACCCATGTGTGAGTATCAACTGAGGATCTTAATGTCAAGATACATTGAATGCCGATGTTAAACATTTCATATATCGACTTTATTAGAAAAGTACTGTTTTCTTTCTTTCGCACTGCAGATGAAAAGCAAAAAATTATGTATCTGAAACTGTCGATACAGGATGCTGCTAGTGATGCAAGTGGTTTCCTCTTAGCTAGTGGATTTACCACTTTAACCTCTATTAATTGAACTGAAGTTCAATATTTAAGTCAAATTTAAAGTCACTTTTAGCAAGCAGTTTTGAAAATAGCAAACATTAACTGGATCGTGTCTCTATTTAGTTTTGAATGAGTATTTATGGAGATTGAGTCAGTGACTGCTGTTCGGTCAGCAGCATTATGAAAATCCCCTCCGTGTACCACCGGTGGGTCACACCGCACTCAAAGTGTTAATTCTATTCTCAAAGAATATCTTCCGTCACTAGTAGCTTCCTTTCGACCGGTGATTTATTTGCTAATTTTTAACACGTTGACTGCGATGGGTTAAACTGAAGTTCAGTGTTCAACTCAAGTTTAAAATCAAAAGTTGTTAGAAAATTAAAAAAAAAACAATAACTGAACCCATTAAATACTAATAATTTTAAAAAATTGTTATAACTTTCTCATAAAGTGAAGTTCAGTATTCAACTCAAACTTAATCATGCTTAAAAGTTGTTAGAAAATTACTAAATACCAAACAGCAACTGGATCGAATAAATCCCACTAATTTTAAAAGGCTGTTGAAACTTTTTCGAACGACCCACCGGTGGGTCGTGCCGCAAGGGCCGTGCTCGAGATGCAGTAGTCGGCAGACATTCATGGAAGGGAGTGTGTGCTATTTATGCAGCTCGCAGCCGTCTATGTGAATATATTATTGAAATAGCCACCGTTGATGTCTAGCTACCGCCCTGCGTGTGCGTGTGTGTGTGTGTGTGTGTGTGTGGGCAGCAACATGTCGGTCTGCAACGTAAGATGTTGCGTGCGCACCTCCCCCCATTGTTTAAAAACTGCGATGGGTTGAACTTAGGTTCAATGTTAAACTCAAATTGTTCGACTCAAACTGTTAGAAAAAGTGTGGAGATAAATCTGATTTTAATTAGTTTTACTGACATATTAATGACATCCTAAGTGTTTGCATCCGATGTCTCTCTCATACGCACCCGTGTTCCCTCACACTAGACACGCACCCGTGTTCCCTCACACCAGACACGCACACAACAAATGCCGTTAGCCTGGCGACTTTCCTCAGAATTTTGAAGTTCACAGAAAGTTGACGCGCGATGTCATCAATAATTCTGAGAGAGGAGCTGATGTGCCAGTCTGTTTGGTGAGCAGCCCACCTGCACTGCACGCAGCCCACCTTCACTGCATGCAGCCCACCTGCCCTGCACGCAGCCCACCTCCACTGCACGCAGCCCACCTGCACTGCACGCAGCCCACCTCCACTGCACGCGGCCCACCTGCCCTGCACGCAGCCCACCTCCACTGCACGCAGCCCACCTCCACTGCACGCAGCCCACTTCCACTGTACGCAGCCCACCTCCACTGCACGCAGCCCACCTCCACTGCACGCAGCCCACCTGCCCTGCACGCAGCTCACCTCCACTGCACGCAGCCCACCTCCACTGCACGCAGCCCACCTGCACTGCACGCAGTCCACCTCTACTGCACGCAGCCCACCTGCACTGCACGCAGCTCACCCGCACTGCACGCAGCCCACCTTCACTGCATGCAGCCCACCTGCCCTGCACGCAGCCAACCTTCACTGCCCACCTTCACTGCATGCAGCCCACCTGCCCTGCACGCAGCCCACCTTCACTGCATGCAGCCCACCTGCCCTGCACGCAGCCCACCTCCACTGCACGCAGCCCACCTGCACTGCACGCAGTCCACCTCCACTGCACGCAGCTCACCCGCACTGCACGCAGCCCACCTCCACTGCACGCAGCCCACCTGCCCTGCACGCAGCCCACCTCCACTGCACGCAGCTCACCTCCACTGCACGCAGCCCACCTCCACTGCACGCAGCCCACCTCCACTGCACGCAGCCCACCTGCCCTGCCCGCAGCCCACCTCCACTGCACGCAACCCACCTCCACTGCACGCAGCCCACCTGCACTGCACGCAGTCCACCTCTACTGCATGCAGCCCACCTGCCCTGCACGCAGCCCACCTTCACTGCACGCAGCTCACCTGCCCTGCACGCAGCCCACCTCCACTGCACGCAGCCCACCTCCACTGCATGCAGCTCACCTCCACTGCACGCAGCCCACCTCCACTGCACGCAGCCCACCTCCACTGCACGCAGTCCAATTCCACTGCACGCAGCCCACCTTCACTGCACGCAGCACACCTCCACTGCACGCAGCCCACCTCCACTTAAATTAACACAAACGCAACACCACACAACACAAACACAACACAAGCACAACGCAAATACAACACAACACAAACACAACACAAACACAACACAAACACAACACAAACACAACACAAACACAACACAAACACAACACAAACACAACACAAACACAACACAAACACAACACAAACACAACACAAACACAACACAAACACAACACAAACACAATACAAAAACCAACACAAAACACAACACAAACACAACACAGCACAAACACAGCCCAAAGACAACACAAACACAACACAACACAAACATAACACAAATACAACACAACACAAACACAACACAGCACAAACGCAGCACAAAGACAACACAAACACAACACAACACAAACACAACACAAACACAACACAATACAAACACAACACAAACACAACACAGCACAAACACAACGCAAACATAACACAAACACAACACAAACACAACACAAACACAACACAAACACAACACAAACACAACACAAACACAACACAACACAGCACAAACACATCACAACATAACACAACACAAGCACAACACAACACAAACACAACACAACACAAAAACAACACATCACAAACACAACACAAACACAACACAACACAAACACAACACAACACAAACACAACACAACACAACACAAACATAACACAAACACAACACAAACACAACACAAACACAACACAAACACAACACAAACACAACACAAACACAACACAACACAAACACAACACAACACAAACACAACACAACACAAATACAACACAAACACAATACAACACAACACAAACACAACACAAACACAACACAACACAAACACAACACAAACACAACACAAACACAACACATCACAAACACAACACAAACACAACACAAACACAACATAAACACAACACAAACACAACACAAACACAACACAACACAAACACAACACAAACACAACACAACACAAATACAAAACAACTCAAACACAACACAAACACAACACAAACACAACACAAACACAACACAAACACAACACAAACACAACACAACACAAACACAACACAAACACAACACAACACAACACAAACACAACACAAACACAACACAACATAAACACAACACAAACACAACACAAACAACACAACACAAACACAACACAACACAACACAAACACAACACAACACAAACACAACACAACACAGACACAACACAAACACAACACAAACACAACACAAACACAACACAAACAAAACACAACACAAACCAACACAAACCAACACAAACCAACACAAACACAACACAAACACAACACAACACAAACACAACACAAACACAACACAAACAAAACACAACACAAATCAACACAAACACAACACAACACAAACACAACACAAACACAACACAAACACAACACAAACACAACACAACAACACAACACAACAACACAACACAAACACAACACAACACACACACAACACAAACACAACACAAACACATCACAAACACAACACAACAACACAACACAAACACAACACAAACACAACACATCACAAACACAACACAAACACAACACAAACACAACACAAACACAACACAAACACAACACAAACACAACACAAACACCACACAAACACCACACAAACACAACACACGCTGCGGGGGACCTGTACCAATAAGCTCCTTGCGTTTATCGCGCCTTACAAAAATAAATAATCACTTCCATCGCCGTAGTTTTCATTACTAGTGTTATTTTCGGCTCGTTATTGCTCACTATTGATGTCGTGAACAGCATTAGTGCAATAACTGGCGCTGTGATTCTGCTAGGCCTGGAAATGTAGGCGATTTGCTGCCGATTTCTGACAGCCAATATTGGCTGGGGTGCGTCTGTGTGTGTGTGTGGGGGGGGGGGTGAGTTGGTGGTGCGTGTGTGTCATTCAGTGCTCCCAGTTCGTACGTGAACATACTCCTACAGCTCCGTAGAAGTGGTATGAGTTCGCCGTAGGTATTCGGTTATTTATTAGGCATTTGAAAAACCCATGTACAAGGTGATGTGTATCAGGCTTGATTGGTTGGAATAAAGCATCATAGTTATCTATTGTTGAGCGATATCACAAAACTCCAACTGGGCGATCACGGCTCGTTTCACGTGACGTTCGAATTTCAAAGGATCAAATTTGTGTCCTGTAATTACCTACGTAATTAAAATTTTCTATGGTTAACGTTCGTTCTTTTGTGTAATTATTGTGCATAAACATTTCAGGCAGGTTTTCAGCCTCGCGTAACAAGTATAACTTTCCAATTAGCAAGGGAAAAAAAATTTTAGCTCCCAGGCGTGAGTTTCTATCGTATCATGCACAATTATTCTGAAATCAAGAGTTAATTAAAATTTTCATTTATCTTGTTAAAGTTTCATTAAAAATCACGCACGATTATTTACAAATTAATTGAAAACTAAAGGTGATATATGTACCTAGCTTTAAAACGCGTAGAAAATGAATATTTAAAAGCGTAGAAAATGAATATTTAAAAGCGTAGAAAATGAATATTTAAAAGCGTAGAAAATGAATATTTAAAAGCGTAGAAAATGATTCTATAATTCGACGTTTTATTATAAAAAGTTGAAAAACTTTCGATGATTAGCTCCATCATCAATTACTGCTCCGCTACCTACACTCATGACCTGCCTCAGCTTATGTCGGACAGCCCAGTTAGACTATCACATTATCTATGTTATGGTATCCGGAATGTATTTTTTCAAATATTTATAGGCTGTGAAGTCCACTGAGCAAATGGCAGTCCTGAGAAAGAAAAAGAATTTTTTTTTTAAACCAATACAATAAATTTCATGTATGAACTTTATTGGAAATAAACTGTTTTCTTTCTTTATTTTTTCTAATTTGACAAGCGGTTTGTCATGTTCCTACTATATAAAAATTACGCAGCGTAAAATTTAATCAGTCACAGGGACAAATTTCAAATCTTTTTGCGTCTTCGAAACCATACACCGCGGTAACGGAAACAAGGTAGAGTCATTTCTATGTGAGAAAATACACCTCTTCTAGTTTGGCTGGCCAATAGAAAGGCTTTACTTCAAACCAACTTTGTGACGTAACCAAAACGCCATGTCATTAGGCCAATAGTGGAGCCAGATTTGGGAGTAGTAGTGCAACCAGACGCAATATGAGCGCTGCTATTGGTTTGTTGCCGTGACGTCAGAAAAACCATGCAGTTAAACGAAAAAAATACTTGTTTCAACCTACCTTGCTTTTCTACCGTGCCACACAGCCGGAAGTACAAATTCCCCTACTAACTTGGCTACCCTGTTATCGCGTTTAAACGTTCTGTTTTTTATCGGCCGTTGCCAACGACACAACGCTTGGCAACTTTACAGAATTAGCAGGTGCTGTGAGCTGAAATCTTGGAACAAATTTGAAATTAGAAGATTTCACCCAGAAAAAAACAGCACGTAATGTAGCCGAGTCGACAGGTGAACTCTCACAACCAGCTGTACCGCTAGAGCGAACTTAACATCCAGCCACAGACTTGCAGTTTGATCTTTTATCAAAATATCCCGAGCGTCGGGAAGAAGAAGTATTTGTAGCATTGAATGTTCTACACTACCAAGAACTCTTCAATGAAATGTTAAATAAAATTAAACCTCGCATTTAAGTTAGCAGTATTTTGGTATTCAGTTGGTAATAATAAAAACTCTTCAACGCAATGTTAAATGTAATTAAACCTCGCTTCTAACTTAGTGGTATTTTGTTATTTAATCGGTAAAGTAAACAGTGGTTGATGTTACAGTACTTGTAATTCCATCTATGTTGCTATTCACTTTGCGAGTTTGCTTCAAAAAGGGCTCAAGCTCCCAGATTTTTACGTTGTACTAAGTGCGTGCTGTGCAAACTTTAACTATCGTTATCGCTGAATTACAAGAGCACTTAACGTTAAATTTTCCTTTCACAAAAGATTTTCGTGAAAACGTATAATTTCGACCCTCGTGTAATTTCAAAGAGCTCCAATGGAAATTCTGGAACACATTTAGAGCAAAATTTTCACGAGTCCATAAAATTGTATACTTTGGAAATCATTTAGAACTTTCCAAGGCTGGAGAATCCCTTTGTTTGAGAATTACATTCCCGGGAAATCGACAGTAATGCACTGACGAGGGCCTGCTGCCAAAATTTGTGTTCTGCCGGCGCTAATTACATGCTACAATTACCGCCCGATGTGGCGCGCCAAAATTGGTTGCCGGCGCCTGTAGCGACTCGTGCTATGTATAACTAGTTGAACAGTTTAAACAATTTGAACAATTTTAACAATTTTAATAATTTAAAGAATTTAAATAACTTAAAGAATTTAAAGAATTTAAAAAAATTAAAGAATTGAAACAATTTTAACAATTTAAAGAATTTTTACGATTTAAAGAATTAAACAACTTAAACAATTTATATATTTCAATTTTTTTAACAATTTAAAGAATTTAAACAATTTAAACAATTAAAACAACTTTAAAACCATTCAAACAGTTTAGAAAACTCAAAAAATTAAACAATTTAAACAATTTAAAGAAGTTAAACCATTCAAACAGTTTAAACAGTTTGAACAATTTAAACAATTTAAAAAATTTCAAACAATTTATTTACCACAAGCGATACAGAAGTAAATTGTTTTTTAAGTCTCGTACAACGGTCAAATTTGAGCATAGTTACGTGTGGGCTCGATCTTATGTTCAATTTGTGAGATACAAGACGTGATCCAACGGTGAAATGAAGGCAGATCTGATGCCATCCCAGTCTAACTTTTTCGCCGGAGCATGCAGGATTTTCGCCGCCTAAGCGATTTAATTACTCCGGCGGCGAAAAACATGTACGCAGGCAGCGACAAAGTTAGACCTGGATGTCATCGGCGAGGCAGCGGTGTTCGCCCTCAAGCCTTCTAAGTTTCTTTAAAGATTTTTTATCGTACATGTATAAATTTTTTATCAACTGGGTTAGGTGAGTTAACGCGGCGCGTGTAAAATTTGCCTTTAAATAATTGTATTTATGTTTTCCTCTTGACAAATTTTAAAGAAAACATGAAATCAGGGAGTAAAGAATTAAAAAATTTAAAATAGTCGGTTTTAAATATATGGGACGTTTTAGTTAAAGGTCAAATCATTAAATAGATGAGTTTAAATCTATGGGACGATTTAATTAAAGGTTAAATCAGAGGCAAGAGCGGTGCCGAGCTAAACGCAACTCATTTGAGCAGGTCACAGCTTCTGGCAGCACGACCCCCGACCGAATGCTAAGCGTGAGAATTTGAGCAGCGAGCGTCGCAGTTTTCAGAATTCGACTTTTTCTTGTGCAAACCTCAATTGGAATTTTGCAGTTTTACCGGCACCATTTTCAGGAGGTCGTGACAAGACTTTAATTCAGCGAACATGTTAAGCCCTGAACACCAGCTCATTTTTGCGCGCTTCTTTTAAAGGCAACGCGTGCTCTGCAGCGAGCGTACGAAAAGTTGGCCGCTCTTGCGATAGTTTCACGAACTAGCGTCAGAAAATCGCGAGAAATAATCAATTGTACAACATTCGAATTCGTTCAACTGTATTTCTTAAGCTGAAAATTCATTTCTGATTTCGTTCAAAGCCTGCGTTCAAATTCGTTCGACTGTATTTCTTAAGCCAAAAATGCATTTTTGATTCGATCACAGATTTCCATCGAAATAACGCAACATGGAAATGGCGGCAAGAAAGTTGTTTCAGAAGTAATGTAAAAGAATAGAACTTTATGATAACACTTAAATAAGTGTCCAGCGACGAAAAAACTCGTCCTTACAGTATATTAAATGCATTTTAAAGTTATGGGCGTATTGTATTTATTGTAATGTCAGTTCTAAGTACATTTCATTATATGTACTCATAATGGTTATATGTACTTAAAATAATATAAGTGCTTATAACAATCATGTGTACTTATAATAATTATATTTACTTATAATAATTATATGTACTTACAATGGTTATATGTACCTATAATAGTTGTATGTACTTGTAATTATTATATGTACTTTCCTTTTTTTATTTGTTTAGTCAAATATTTTTTTTATTTGAATACTTATTTATTCCTTTGCTTATTTAAATATTGATTTATTTACACATTTATAATTTTTTACTAAATATGTTTTGTTATTTTTTATTTATTTATTCATTTATTCATCCCATAAGAAAACTTCGAGGGATTTCGTTGGAACGTACATGAAGCGCTTGTTATCGCTATCTATATGAGCACAATAATATTTTCATTAGAGTATTACTATATTACATCAGTACTTGGTGCACAGTGTTAGAAATTACGTATTTCTTAAATGTTCCGTAAAGAAAAAGATTGTGTAGCTTAGGAAATTTACGTGTATCTGGGGCGGAGCAGTAGCAGGAGTGCTTCTGGGCAGACCATTTACTCATCATGGCCGATTCTTCGTAATTCCTTTTTTATTTGAGCGATCACTCTTTTGATTTTCCTGAAGTTTAATTTACGTTCTCGTTGCATGTTTGAGCTCCTTAAAAACTTACCGAGAGGCCTAGTACGCTTAAGCCCTACTTTGTGAATATACTTACTCTCCTATTTAGGAGTCCTTTAAAACTTTAACTTTAAAACCTTAAAATTGGCCTAGAGCGTCTAACTTAATATTTCTACTTACCTCTTAATAGGAAGTTATCTTCTTATTACCTTAATATTACCTTAAAACTTAAAAGTGCTAGGTCTTCTCTTACTTAACCTGTCTATTTTTCCTCTTATGGCCGTTTATATATGTGCCTCTTGAAATGTGCCCATTAAAGTTTCAAGGTTGGTGCAACCGGGTAGCTCTTAGTTGAGCAATTGATGAGATACTTTGAACGATATGAAATATATGCCTATCAAATGGTAGCTGGGGCTAAATTTGTAAACTAAAGTACTTCTTCTTCTTCTAGAATAACTCGAAGTCGTCTGCCCAAGACTGCGTGCTTTTAACCCTGCCCTGTTGTCTCCGCCTTCGTTTCTCCGCCGCACCTGTACGATTATCTTGTAGCCAGAGCTGAGCTGAGCTGTTTCTTTAACTCTCCGTTGTTGTGGTTCGAGGTCAGGCCTGCCGCTTCGTAGGTGTGTTGCGTGTAGAGATGTGAAATGTTGTCGGAAATATCAAATATCTGAATAAATTCTCGTAAAACCTTATAAAACCACTTAATAACGATACGCGTTAACATCGGTATAATCTATTTCAGTTGTGTTGGACTCCCAATTGAGGGTCCCGCGGATGTTGGTGGGATTGTAATCTTATACCGGCACAATGAAAAATAGAATCCTCGCTGAAAAATTTTTCTTTTCCTTTATAAGTCTAACAACAGAGCGTGTACGTAAGTACCATGTACGTAACCACTGTGTGCAGAAGTGTCGTGTACGTAAGTACCATGTACGAAACCACTGTGTGCAGAAGTGTCGTATACGTAAGTACCATGTACGTAACCACTGTGTGCAGAAGTTTCGTGTACGTAAGTACCATGTGCGTAACCGCTGTGTGCAGAAGTGTCGTGTACGTAAGTACCATGTACGTAACCACTGAGTGCACAGGTGCCATGTAATTTAGTAACGTATACGTAAGCACCACGTACTGTACGTAAATGTGTGTACGCGCATCACATGCGTCAGTTAACGCACACGTGTCGTGTACGTCAGCGCATCAACATGCGCCGTGTTCGCTGCGTTCAGGTTAAAAAAACCATTGTGACAAATTACTCGCATTACGCGAGGTAAGTACTGCTGCACGGTACTGCTGCACGGTACTGCTGCACGGTACTGCTGCACGGTACTGCTGCACGGTACTGCTGCACGGTACTGCTGCACGGTACTGCTGCACGGTACTGCTGCACGGTACTGCTGCACGGTACTGCGGCACGGTACTGCTGCACGGGACTGCTGCACGGTACTGCTGCACGGTACTGCTGCACGGTACTGCTGCACGGTACTGCTGCACGGTACTGCTGCATGGTACTGCTGCACGGTACTGCTGCACGGTACTGCTGCACGGTACTGCTGCACGGTACTGCTGCACGGTACTGCTGCACGGTACTGCTGCACGGTACTGCTGCACGGTACTGCTGCACGGTACTGCTGCACGGTACTGCTGCACGGTACTGCTGCACGGTACTGCTGCACGGTACTGCTGCACGGTACTGCTGCACGGTACTGCTGCACGGTACTGCTGCACGGTACTGCTGCACGGTACTGCTGAACGGTACTGCTGCACGGTACTGCTGCACATAACTGCTGCACGGTACTGCTGCACGGTACTGCTGCACGGTACTGCTGCACGGTACTGCTGCACGGTACTGCTGCACGGTACTGCTGCACGGTACTGCTGCACGGTACTGCTGCACGGTACTGCTGCACGGTACTGCTGCACGGTACTGCTGCACGGTACTGTGCACGGTGATGCTGCACGGTACTGCTGCACGGTACTGCTGCACGGTACTGCTGCACGGTACTGCTGCACGGTACTGTGCACGGTGATGCTGCACGGTACTGCTGCACGGTACTGCTGCACGGTACTGCTGCACGGTACTGCTGCACGGTACTGCAGCACGGTACTGCTGCACGGTACTGCTGCACGGTACTGCGGCACGGTACTGCTGCACGATACTGCTGCACGGTACTGATGCACGGTACTGCTGCACGGTACTGCTGCACGGTACTGCTGCACGGTACTGCTGCACGGTACTGCTGCACGGTACTGCTGCACGGTACTGCTGCACGGTACTGCTGCACGGTACTGCTGCACGGTACTGCTGAGCGGTATTGCTGCACGGTACTGCTGCACGGTACTGCTGCACATAACTGCTGCACGGTATTGCTGCACGGTACTGCTGCACGGTACTGCGGCACGGTACTGCGGCACGGTACTGCTGCACGGTACTGCTGCACGGTACTGCTGTACGGTACTGCAGCACGGTACTGCTGCACGGTACTGCTGCACGGTACTGCTGCACGGTACTGCTGCACGGTACTGCTGCACGGTACTGCTGCACGGTACTGCTGCACGGTACTGCTGCACGGTACTGCTGCACGGTACTGCTGCACGGTACTGCTGCACGGTACTGCTGCACGGTACTGCTGCACATAACTGCTGCACGGTATTGCTGCACGGTACTGCTGCACGGTACTGCGGCACGGTACTGCGGCACGGTACTGCTGCACGGTACTGCTGCACGGTACTGCTGCACATAACTGCTGCACGGTATTGCTGCACGGTACTGCTGCACGGTACTGCTGCACGGTACTGCTGTACGGTACTGCTGCACGGTACTGCTAAACGGTACTGCTGCACGGTATTGCTGTACGATACTGCTGCACGGTACTGCTGCACGGTACTGCTGCACGGTACTGCTGCACGGTACTGCTGCACGGTACTGCTGCACGGTATTGCTGCACGGTACTGCTGCACGGTACTGCTGCACGGTACTGATGCACGGTACTGCGGCACGGTACTGCTGCACGGTACTGCTGCACGGTAATGCTTCACGGTACTGATGCACGGTACTGCTGCACGGTACTGCTGCACGGTACTGCTGCACGGTACTGCTGCACGGAACTGCGGCACGGTACTGCTGCACGGTACTGCTGCAGGGTACTGCTGCACGGTACTGCTGCACGGTACTGTTGCACGGTACTGCTGCACGGTACTGCTGCACGGAACTGCGGCACGGTACTGCTGCACGGTACTGCTGCACGGTACTGCTGCACGGTACTGCTGCACGGTACTGCTAAACGGTACTGCTGCACGGTACTGCTGCACGGTACTGCTGCACGGTACTGCTGCACGGTACTGCTGCACGGTACTGCTGCTCGGTACTGCTGCACGGTACTGCTGCACGGTACTGCTGCACGGTACTGCTGCACGGTACTGCTGCACGGTACTGATGCACGGTACTGCGGCACGGTACTGCTGCACGGTACTGCTGCACCGTACTGATGCACGGTACTGCTGCACGGTACTGCTGCACGGTACTGCTGCACGGTACTGCTGCACGGTACTGCTGCACGGTACTGCTGCACAGTACTGCTGCTCGGTACTGCTGCACGGTACTGCGGCACGGTACTGCTGCACGGTACTGCTGCACGGTACTGATGCACGGTACTGCTGCACGGTACTGCTGCACGGTACTGCTGCACGGTACTGATGCACGGTACTGCTGCACGGTACTGCTGCACGGTACTGCTGCACGGTACTGCTGCACGGTACTGCGGCACGGTACTGCTGCACGGTACTGCTGCACGGTACTGATGCACGGTACTGCTGCACGGTACTGCTGCACGGTACTGCTGCACGGTACTGCTGCACGGTACTGCTGCACGGTACTGCTGCACGGTACTGCTGCACGGTACTGCGGCACGGTACTGCTGCACGGTACTGCTGCACGGTTCTGCTGCACGGTACTGATGCACGGTACTGCTGCACGGTACTGTGCACGGTGATGCTGCACGGTACTGCTGCACAGTACAGCTGCACGGTACTGCTGCACAGTACTGATGCTGCACTGTAAAACAGCTGGAGAAAGAATTACTATAGGCACAACAGAAATATAGGCACAGTAAGCGTCATATGTAGGCTGAGATAGGCCTATGGTTCGAGGAATATGACAAATATATAGTAATGAAAAATCACGATAAATTGAACAAAATATGTTACCAATACCCTGGCATCAATGCGGAAAGCTCTCCACGCCCCTGGACATTACAAAAGTGAGTGCACCGCTTACCATTCAAAAAATAAAATGTCCTGGCCTGCGACTGGGAACTTGTTTTCAACATTTGCGACGGGAATAATATAATTTTGCTCAGCAAAATAATACCTAAAAAAAAACAAAATGGAACTAAACTAAACACAATGCAACGTAATACTCAAAACATACCGCTCAAAACGTACCACTCAAAACGTACCACTCAAAACGTACCACTCAAAACGTACCACTCAAAACATACCACTCAAAACATTCCACTCAAAACATACCACTCAAAACATACCACTCAAAACATACCGCTCAAAACATAACACTCAAAACATACCACTCAAAACGTACCACTCAAAACATACCACTCAAAACATTCCACTCAAAACATACCACTCAAAACATACCACTCAAAACATACCGCTCAAAACATACCGCTCAAAACATACCACTCAAAACATACCACTCAAAACATACCACTCAAAACATACCACTCAAAACATACCACTCAAAACATACCACTCAAAACACACCACTCAAAACATACAACTCAAAACATACCACTCAAAACATACCGCTCAAAACATACCACTCAAAACATACCACTCAAAACATACCACTCAAAACATACCACTCAAAACATACCACTCAAAACATACCACTCAAAACATACCACTCAAAACATACCGCTCAAAACATACCACTCAAAACATACCACTCAAAACATACCACTCAAAACATACCACTCAAAACATACCTTTCAAAACATACCACTCAAAACATACCACTCAAAACATACCACTCAAAACATACCACTCAAAACATACCACTCAAAACATACCACTCAAAACACACCACTCAAAACATACCACTTAAAACGTACCACTCAAAACATACCGCTCAAAACATACCGCTCAAAACATACCACTCAAAACATACCACTCAAAACATACCAGTAAAAACATACCACTCAAAACATACCACTCAAAACATACCGCTCAAAACATACCGATCAAAACATACCACTCAAAACGTACCACTCAAAACGTACCACTCAAAACATACCACTCAAAACATACCACTCAAAATATACCGCTCAAAACATACCGCTTAAAACATACCACTCAAAACGTACCACTCAAAACGTACCACTCAAAACATACCGCTCAAAACATACCGCTCAAAACATACCACTCAAAACATACCACTCAAAACATACCACTCAAAACATACCACTCAAAACATACCACTCAAAACATACCACTCAAAACATACCACTCAAAACATACCACTCAAAACATACCACTCAAAACATACCACTCAAAACATACCGCTCAAAACATACCACTCAAAACATACCACTCAAAACATACCACTCAAAACATACCACTCAAAACATACCACTCAAAACATACCACTCAAAACATACCGCTCAAAACATACCACTTAAAACATACCACTCAAAACATACCACTCAAAACATACCACTCAAAACATACCACTCAAAACATACCACTCAAAACATACCACTCAAAACATACCACTCAAAACATACCACTCAAAACATACCACTTAAAACGTACCACTCAAAACATACCGCTCAAAACATACCGCTCAAAACATACCACTCAAAACATACCACTCAAAACATACCACTTAAAACATACCACTCAAAACATACCACTCAAAACACACCACTCAAAACATACCACTTAAAACGTACCACTCAAAACATACCACTCAAAACATACTACTCAAAACGTACCACTCAAAACATACCACTCAAAACATACCACTCAAAACATACCACTCAAAACATACCACTCAAAACATACCACTCAAAACATACCACTCAAAACATACCACTCAAAACATACCACTTAAAACATTCCACTCAAAACATACCACTCAAAACATACCGCTCAAAACATACCACTCAAAACATACCACTCAAAACGTACCACTCAAAAATGAAGTCAACCATTGGAATGTAGAATAAAAGTTTCAAGTAATTTAAATTCTCAGTATCACACTGAGTCATTTGTACTCCGGACGAACTTTATGGCACTTAATAAGCGAAGGTTTGCAGCCCATTTATGGGCGGGAGCGAAGCAGTGCGTCACACACCTGGTCATCCTCGCCATACATGGCAGCCGCCGCTTGCCCCCAGACAAATTGGGCAACATCCATCATGTATATACATACATACACGGTACGTATGTACGCACACACGTCTGTCTTTGCTAGTTCATCGATATACTTCAAAGAGCATATTGCATATATCAGAATTATATTGTCAAAATTCGTTGGAATGCCCAATGAAGTGAAAATGCATTGCCTGACGAAGTTCAGAAAATTATCGAACGCTCGTTTCACCAAATTTGAAGTACGGAATAGAAGTATGGCACGAAACTGACAAAAATGAAACCAATGTCCTCCTTATTTTTTTTTTTTTTGCTCTCTAAGATCTACAGAGCTTATTGGTTAGTTTCCTCCTATTAGAGCCTATTGCTTAGTTTTCTCCGCTCTGTAGAGTCTATTGCTGAGTTTCCTCCGCTCTGTAGACCCTATTGCTTAGTTTTCTCCGCTCTGTAGAGTCTATTGTTAGTTTCCTCCGCTCTGTAGAGCCTATTGCTTAGTTTTCTCCACTCTGTAGACCCTATTGCTTAGTTTTCTCCGCTCTGTAGAGTCTATTGTTAGTTTCCTCCGCTCTGTAGAGCCTATTGCTTAGTTTTCTCCACTCTGTAGAGCCTATTGCTTAGTTTCCTCCGCTCTGTAGAGTCTATTGTTAGTTTCCTCCACTCTGTAGAGCCTATTGCTTAGTTTCCTCCGCTCTGTAGAGCCTATTGCTTAGTTTCCTCCACTCTGTAGAGTCAATTGCTTAGTTTTCTCCACTCTGTAGAGTCTATTGATTAGCTTCCTCCTCTCTGTAGAGTCTATTGTTAGTTTCCTCCACTCTGTAGAGCCTATTGCTTAGTTTCCTCCGCTCTGTAGAGTCTATTGCTTAGTTTCCTCCACTCTGTAGAGTCAATTGCTTAGTTTTCTCCACTCTGTAGAGTCTATTGATTAGCTTCCTCCTCTCTGTAGAGTCTATTGCTTAGTTTCCTCCACTCTGTAGAGTCTATTGCTTAGTTTTATCCGCTCTGTAGAGTCTATTGCTTAGTTTCCTCCACTCTGTAGAGTCTATTGCTTAGCTTCCTCCTCTCTGTAGAGTCTATTGCTTAGTTTCCTCCACTCTGTAGTGTCTATTGCTCAGTTTCCTCCGCTCTGTAGAGTCTATTGCTTAGTTTCCTCCGCCCTGTAGAGCCTATTGCTTAGCTTCCACCACTCTGTAGAGTCTATTGCTTAGTTTTCTCCGCTCTGTAGAGTCTATTGCTTAGTTTCCTCCGCTCTGTAGAGCCTATTGCTTAGTTTCCTCCGCTCTGTAGAGCCTATTGCTTAGTTTCCTCCGCTCTGTAGAGTCTATTGCTTAGTTTCCTCCGCTCTGTAGAGCCTATTGCTTAGTTTCCTCCGCTCTGTAGAGCCTATTGCTTAGTTTCCTCCGCTCTGTCGAGTCTATTGCTTAGTTTCCTCCACTCTGTAGAGTCTATTGCTTAGTTTTCTCCGCTCTGTAGAGCCTATTGCTTAGTTTCCTCCTCTTTGTAGACCCTATTGCTTAGTTTCCTCCGCTCTGTAGAGTCTATTGCTTAGTTTTCTCCGCTCTGTAGAGCCTATTGCTTAGTTTCCTCCTCTCTGTAGAGGCTATTGCTTAGTTTCCTCCACTCTGTAGAGCCTATTGCTTAGTTTCCTCCTCTCTGTAGAGCCTATTGCTTAGTTTCCTCCGCTCTGTAGAGCCTATTGCTTAGTTTCCTCCGCTCTGTAGAGCCTATTGCTTAGTTTCCTCCGCTCTGTAGAGCCTATTGCTTAGTTTCCTCCGCTCTGTAGAGCCTATTGCTTAGTTTCCTCCGCTCTGTAGAGCCTATTGCTTAGTTTCCTCTGCTCTGTAGAACCTATTGCTAAGTTTTCTGCGTTCTACAGTTCCTATTGCATAATTTTCTGCGCTCTGTAGAGCCTAATCTTAAGTTTTCTGCGCTCTACAGACCCTATTCTTTAGTTTTCTGCGCTCTACAGAGCCTATTATATAGTATTCTCATATCCATTCACGGTCGACATTGTACCGTTCCTGCTGCAGGCCAATTCACTATTTTAAGTTCAATTATTCATTAAATTCGGAAGACTTTCATTCAAACATGTCAGGTTACTTTCTTCTGCCCAGTCTATTGTGAGGAGCTCCTATTTTTGTTCGTACTAAATACTTACAAGCAAGTTCCTGCCTGCTGAGTTGGTTCAGGTAAACCACGCAATTCAACACTTTGACTGCAATTAGTAGAATTGAAGTTGAATGTTCAACTCAAATTTAAAGTTAATTGCAATAAACCATTTCAAAAATAACAATCGTTAAGTAGATCATGCCTTCATTTAGCTTCTCGTAAGTATTTATGAAAACTGAGTTTGTGTCTATTGCTCGGTCAGCAGCATCATGATAATCCCCTCCGTGGCCACCGGTGGTGCACGTTGGGGTTAAAGCGTCAATTCTTTAATTTCAGCATTCTTGTACTCACATTACCGTTATCACAACCGTCAGCGTTAGACCGGCGTCAGGTAGTCACCGACATCGGAAGGAGGAAGGAACTGCTTCTAAGCAATGAATTTCAACGAACGAATTTAATAAGAAATGCAATATACTACTGAGGTTGTTCTCGAAAGGGGACCATCTTGTCCTCCGGGGCGGTAACGGGTAGAGTGAACACGGTAGAGGGACTCTAGGGCCGCTCAATACGAGGGGATCTGTAGGAATAAGAACAAGATGAGCCTATTGAAAATCTGAGAATTCAATGTTGTTTGTCCTCTGGAAAAGTTATGTTTAATAGAGAAATGAGTTTCGTAGAAGAGAAAAGTTTAATGGAGAAATATTTGACAAATAAATGAGTTTTGTACACGGGAAATGTTTAGTATGCCAAGGCCTAGTATGATTGTATTAAGGTCATATGGCTCCAGTATGATCTCAGACGCCAAAGACACAATTCATAACGCTGTCATTGAGCCCAAAGTTAAAAACTTGAAAACTATTAAAGTTAAAAATTGTTCAAGTTAAAATAACTATTGTTTAAAATTGTTAAATTTAAAAGGTAAAAAATTAACTTTCGTCGTTTTTAGATGACGCTCTACGGCTGTCATTCTTCTTCGCTGGAGGGAAATCTTTGCTCGTGAGAGTATTGTCTGATGCACTTGCTACGCTTCGTACATCGAGGAAAAAGTGCCTGGCTATTGGTCTCTTTTCAATGGAAAGTGGTCATCAAAATCAAACACCGCAGAAGCCGCGGTAAATTGGCAAAAACTCGTAGTGAAAGTTGTTATAGCGCGTCGGATGATATCTTGTAGTTCTTGTTTGATTCTCAGAAATGGTAGCTTCGTAACTTTACTGTTCAGATATCGACCACTTCCCTCCCCCCATTCCCTCCACTCCCTCCATTCTCCCCCTCTCCCTCCCTTCCTTCCTCCCCCACTCCCTCCCACTCTCCCTACCCTCCTTGCTCCCCCCCTTCCCCCACTCTCACTCCCTTCCTCCCTCACTCCCCCCTTTCCCTCCCCTCCTTCCCCCCATTCCCCCACTCTCCCTCCCTTCATTCCGCCCCCCACTCCCTCCAAATCTCCCTCTCCTTCTTCCTCCCCCCACTTTCCCCCACCTCCCCCCATTTTCCCCCTCCCCCCACTCTCCCTCACTCCCCCCACACAGGAGACGTGGTAGGCCCGCTGGAGGCTAGGCTCGTTAGCGAATATTTGCAGGCAATACGGGCATAATTGCTCCTCTTACAATTTATTAATTGGTCATCATTTGCTGGAGCGTCCGAACGATGTTTCTAAATTGAGAACTTTTGAAGTTTTTATCTGCATCCGCGACCTTGGGTTTTTTCCTTTCTTTTTTCTTTAGGGTTGGATGGATGGAGAAGGCTGGTTGGTTTGCCTGGACGGTGGCATTCGCTGTGTTGTGACGTGTGTAAAAGCAATATTATTTGATGTTTGAAGGGATTCTTTAAATGTTTAATTTCGGTCTCAGAAATGTCGTTTATGTTTTGATCCAGGTTGTCAAAGATGCGCGCTTCTATTTTGAGAATTGTATTGCTTATTGTATCTCCTGTTGCTATTTATAACATCTTGTTGGCTGATAACTTTCAGCATTTCAGAGGCCTGGTAACTCCCGACGTCTCGTGGCCGCCACCGACGATTGAAATTTGGACCCCGACGTCTTGTGGCTGCCACCGACGATTGAAATTTGGACCCCGACGTCTTGTGGCTGCCACCGACGATTGAAATTTGGACCCCGACGTCTTGTGGCTGCCACCGACGATTGAAATTTGGACCCCGACGTCTTGTGGCTGCCACCGACGATTGAAATTTGGACCCCGACGTCTTGTGACCGCCACCGACAGTTGAAAATTGGACCTCGACGTCTCGTGGCCGCCACCGACAATCAAAATTTGGACACCGACGTCTCGTGGCCGCCACCGACGATTAAGATTCTGCCTGAGCTTCTGTCGACGTCTCGTGGCCGCCACCGACAACTAAACAGAACACCTGGCGCCACAATATCGGCCGGGGAACCACGAAGAATAATTGTCCGGCTGGTGACGAGCCCCATCTTGGAAGCAGAACTCGGCATAGTTCTGTGGCATGTGCGGCCTAAATAGAGTCCGCTGGCCAGTTTATGAGGCGATCTTGGTGATGGTGCCGACGTCTTCATTGCTGGACGTGCTTACGGTGTCGGGGCAAGGCGGTCGGGGCAAGGCGGTCGGGGCAAGGCGGTCGGGGCAAGGCGGTCGGGGCAAGGCAGTCGGGGCAAGGTGGTCGGGGCAAGGCGGTCGGGGCAAGGCGGTCGGGGCAAGGCGGTCGGGGCCAGGCGGTCGGGGCAAGGCAGTCGGGGCAAGGCGGTCGGGGCAAGGTGGTCGGGCAAGGCAGTCGGGGCAAGGCGGTGGGGCAAGGTGGTGGGGCAAGGCGGTGGGCCAAGGCAGTCGGAGCAAGGCGGTCGGGGCAAGGCGGTCGGGGCAAGGCGGTCGGGGCAAGGCGATCGGGGCAAGGCGGTCGGGGCAAGGCGGTCGGGCAAGGCAGTCGGGGCAAGGCGGTGGTGCAAGGTGGTGGGGCAAAGCGGTCGGGGGAAGGCAGTCGGGGCAAGGCTGTCGGGGCAAGGCGGTCGGGGCAAGGTGGTCGGGGCGAGGCAGTCGGGGCAAGGCAGTCGGGGCAAGGCGATCGGGGCAAGGCGGTCGGGGCAAGGCGATCGGGGCAAGGCGGTCGGGGCAAGGCAGTCGGGGCAAGGCTGTCGGGGCAAGGCGGTCGGGGCAAGGCGGTCGGGGCAAGGCGGTGGTGCAAGGTGGTGGGGCAAGGTGGTCGGGGCAAGGCGGTCGGGGCAAGGCGGTCGGGGCAAGGCAGTCGGGGCAAGGCTGTCGGGGCAAGGCGGTCGGGGCAAGGCAGTCGGGGCAAGGCGGTGGTGCAAGGTGGTGGGGCAAGGCGGTCGGGGCAAGGCAGTCGGGGCAAGGCTGTCGGGGCAAGGCGGTCGGGGCAAGGCGGTCGGGGCAAGGTGGTCGGGGCAAGGCGGTCGGGGAAAGGCGGTCGGGGCAAGGCGGTCGGGGCAAGGCGGTCGGGGCAAGGCGGTCGGGGCAAGGCGGTCGGGGCAAGGCGGTCGGGGCAAGGCTATCGGGGCTAGGCGGTCGGGGCAAGGCGGTCGGGCAAGGCAGTCGGGGCAAGGCGGTGGTGCAAGGTGGTGGGGCAAGGCGGTGGGGCAAGGCAGTCGGGGCAAGGCGGTCGGGGCAAGGCGGTCGGGGCAAGGCTGTCGGGGCAAGGCGGTCGGGGCAAGGCGGTCGGGGCAAGGTGGTGGGGCAAGGCGGTCGGGGCAAGGCGGTCGGGGCAAGGCGGTCGGGGCAAGGCAGTCGGGGTAAGGCTGTCGGGGCAAGGCGGTCGGGGCAAGGCAGTCGGGGCAAGGCGGTGGTGCAAGGTGGTGGGGCACGGCGGTCGGGGGAAGGCAGTCGGGGCAAGGCTGTCGGGGCAAGGCGGTCGGGGCAAGGCGGTCGGGGCAAGGTGGTCGGGGCAAGGCAGTCGGGGCAAGGCAGTCGGGGCAAGGCGGTCGGGGCAAGGCGGTCGGGGCAAGGCGATCGGGGCAAGGCGGTCGGGGCAAGGCGGTCGGGCAAGGCAGTCGGGGCAAGGCGGTGGTGCAAGGTGGTGGGGCAAGGCGGTCGGGGGAAGGCAGTCGGGGCAAGGCTGTCGGGGCAAGGCGGTCGGGGCAAGGCGGTCGGGGCAAGGTGGTTGGGGCAAGGCAGTCGGGGCAAGGCAGTCGGGGCAAGGCGGTCGGGGCAAGGCGGTCGGGGCAAGGCTATCAGGGCAAGGCGGTCGGGGCAAGGCGGTCGGGCAAGGCAGTCGGGGCAAGGCGGTGGTGCAAGGTGGTGGGGCAAGGCGGTCGGGGCAAGGCAGTCGGGGCAAGGCTGTCGGGGCAAGGCGGTCGGGGCAAGGCGGTCGGGGCAAGGTGGTCGGGGCAAGGCAGTCGGGGCAAGGCGGTCGGGGCAGCTATGCAGTCTCTGAAGTAACTCAAGCTTCACACCCAGAAAATGATGTATTAAATTCACCTTCATAATGTGGCAGTTGTGAGAAGACTTTCTAACTTAAGCTGACGCTTTCCCTTTTTACGCGTTTCTAATATGACCCTATTTGATATACATACATCTTAGCATCAGATGAGGACCACATCCACGTGCGATTCTGTATGAGTCGGGTTCTTTTATTTCAGTTGGCATAGTAATGATTGTGAAGCCTATAACTTTTAGCCCACTCAAGTTTCAGAACTCCTCTCGTAACCCCTCTCGTAACCCCTCTTGTAACCCCTCTCGTAACTCCTCTCGCCACCCCTCTTAAAACCCCTCTATTCTCAACACTCAAAATGATTGGAAGCCCCTTAGTCTTGCGCGCTTCTTTTTTATCGCCACCGTGGCCGAGTGGTTGCGAGCGCGCCCTTCACTTGAAGGTGTCAGCAGTTCGAATCCTGGCAGTGCCGCCCGGTGTTTCTCCCCGTTAGGAAAAAGGAGAACTCAGCCACAATTCCCCTCTCTACCCAGGTGTCGGAAGTGGGTACCCGCTTGACCGGGGCTAACCGTCACTGCGTCTTAGTGTTAGTTATAAGGCATTTGATAAACCAATGTGCAAGCTGATGTGTATCAAGCTTGACAGGAATAAAGCATCCTTTTTTTCTGATCACACCTACAGTCCGCGTGCTCTCTTACCTTAATGAAGTCATCCTTCACTGCAGTCTCTCTGCCTCCTGCCCGTTGTGTACGTCTGGCATTCGTAGTACCGGACGATTTCATACTTATTGCATTCACGGCGTGTTTGTTGGTCATCACGTCTTCGAAATTAGTCCTCGCTCAAACAGGAATGTCTTACGAAGTTTTTTATGGCACTTTAACGACGGGCGCCCCAGCAAGGATTGTTTTTAGTGCGACTGTAAATTGTGAACATACATGCGCGATGTGTGGTTTAGATTCGCTCCCCTACCGTCTTTGTGTAAATGTTTGGAAGATGTGTGGTTGTGTGAGGGATGCTGTATGGGAGCTGGTGTGAGGCATGCTGTATGGCAGGTATGAGGCATGCTGTATGGCATGTATGAGGCATGCTGTATGGCAGGTATGAGGCATGCTGTATGGCAGGTATGAGGCATGCTGTATGGCAGGTATGAGGCATGCTGTAAAGCAGGTATGAGGCATGCTGTAAGGCAGGTATGAGGCATGCTGTAAGGCAGGTATGAGGCATGCTGTATGGCAGGTATGAGGCAAGCTGTATGGCAGGTATGAGGCATGCTGTATGGCAGGTATGAGGCATGCTGTATGGCAGGTATGAGGCATGCTGTAAGGCAGGTATGAGGCATACTGTATGGCAGGTATGAGGCATGCTGTATGGCAGGTATGAGGCATGCTGTATGGCAGGTATGAGGCATACTGTATGGCAGGTTTGAGGCATGCTGTATGGCAGGTATGAGGCATGCTGTAAGGCAGGTATGAGGCATGCTGTATGGCAGGTATGAGGCATGCTGTATGGCAGGTATGAGGCATACTGTATGGCAGGTATGAGGCATGCTGTATGGCAGGTATGAGGCATACTGTATGGCAGGTATGAGGCATACTGTATGGCAGGTATGAGGCATGCTGTATGGCAGGTATGAGACATGCTGTATGGCAGGTATGAGGCATGCTGTATGGCAGGTATGAGGCATGCTGTATGGCAGGTATGAGGCATGCTGTATGGCAGGTATGAGGCATGCTGTATGGCAGGTATGAGGCATGCTGTATGGCAGGTATGAGGCATGCTGTATGGCAGGTATGAGGCATGCTGTAAGGCAGGTATGAGGCATGCTGTATGGCAGGTATGAGGCATGCTGTATGGCAGGTATGAAGCATACTGTATGGCAGGTATGAGGCATGCTGTATGGCAGGTATGAGGCATGCTGTATGGCAGGTATGAGGCATACTGTATGGCAGGTATGAGGCATGCTGTATGGCAGGTATGAGGCATACTGTATGGCAGGTATGAGGCATACTGTATGGCAGGTATGAGGCATACTGTATGGCAGGTATGAGGCATGCTGTATGGCAGGTATGAGGCATGCTGTATGGCAGGTATGAGGCATGCTGTATGGCAGGTATGAGGCATACTGTATGGCAGGTATGAGGCATGCTGTATGGCAGGTATGAGGCATACTGTATGGCAGGTATGAGGCATACTGTATGGCAGGTATGAGGCATACTGTATGGCAGGTATGAAGCATACTGTATGGCAGGTATGAGGCATACTGTAAGGCAGGTATGAGGCATGCTGTATGGCAGGTATGAGGCATGCTGTATGGCAGGTATGAGGCATGCTGTAAGGCAGGTATGAGGCATACTGTATGGCAGGTATGAGGCATGCTGTATGGCAGGTATGAGGCATGCTGTATGGCAGGTATGAGGCATACTGTATGGCAGGTTTGAGGCATGCTGTATGGCAGGTATGAGGCATGCTGTAAGGCAGGTATGAGGCATGCTGTATGGCAGGTATGAGGCATGCTGTATGGCAGGTATGAGGCATACTGTATGGCAGGTATGAGGCATGCTGTATGGCAGGTATGAGGCATACTGTATGGCAGGTATGAGGCATACTGTATGGCAGGTATGAGGCATGCTGTATGGCAGGTATGAGACATGCTGTATGGCAGGTATGAGGCATGCTGTATGGCAGGTATGAGGCATGCTGTATGGCAGGTATGAGGCATGCTGTATGGCAGGTATGAGGCATGCTGTATGGCAGGTATGAGGCATGCTGTATGGCAGGTATGAGGCATGCTGTATGGCAGGTATGAGGCATGCTGTAAGGCAGGTATGAGGCATGCTGTATGGCAGGTATGAGGCATGCTGTATGGCAGGTATGAAGCATACTGTATGGCAGGTATGAGGCATGCTGTATGGCAGGTATGAGGCATGCTGTATGGCAGGTATGAGGCATACTGTATGGCAGGTATGAGGCATGCTGTATGGCAGGTATGAGGCATACTGTATGGCAGGTATGAGGCATACTGTATGGCAGGTATGAGGCATACTGTATGGCAGGTATGAGGCATGCTGTATGGCAGGTATGAGGCATGCTGTATGGCAGGTATGAGGCATGCTGTATGGCAGGTATGAGGCATACTGTATGGCAGGTATGAGGCATGCTGTATGGCAGGTATGAGGCATACTGTATGGCAGGTATGAGGCATACTGTATGGCAGGTATGAGGCATACTGTATGGCAGGTATGAAGCATACTGTATGGCAGGTATGAGGCATACTGTATGGCAGGTATGAGGCATGCTGTATGGCAGGTATGAGGCATGCTTTATGGCAGGTATGAGGCATGCTGTATGGCAGGTATGAGGCATGCTGTATGGCAGGTATGAGGCATGCTGTAAGGCAGGTATGAGGCATGCTGAATGGCAGGTATGAGGCATGCTGTATGGCAGGTATGAGGCATACTGTATGGCAGGTATGAGGCATGCTGTATGGCAGGTATGAGGCATGCTGTATGGCAGGTATGAGGCATACTGTATGGCAGGTATGAGGCATACTGTATGGCAGGTATGAGGCATACTGTATGGCAGGTATGAGGCATACTGTATGGCAGGTATGAGGCATGCTGTATGGCAGGTTTGAGATGAAAAATAAGGTCATGTCATATAAAAAATGAGCTGAGTTCCATCATGTGGCACCTTGTATGCATGTATGTGAGTGCGTCGCTCTTTTTAACTCTCTCTCTCTCTCTCATCTCCCTCTCTCTCCATCTATTTCTTTCTGAATGTATCATGGTGTCTTGCGATCAAATATAAAATAATTCAGCGGTAATTATTTCCGAATGCATTTCGACGTCCAGCAATTCTACCTGTAGTCGATAGCGATTTCAGAAATTGCCTCAATTCGACATTTTTTAAAGGGAACAAATTCTGCTAACTAACTGGAAAAACGGGAGTGAATGAATGAATCTGTTTTCAATTTGTTCCTCGAAAATTTTTATGGCAATTTCGGATATCCTGCATGCCAAGCGGCGGATATCCTGCATGAAAAGCGGCGGATATCCTACCTGCTAAGCGGCGGATATCCTGCATGCCAAGCGGCGGATATCCTACCTGCCAAGCGGTCGATATCCTGCATGCAAAGGGCCGGATATCCTGGAAGCGGATATCATGCATACCAAGCGGCGGATATCCAACATACCGAGGGGTGGATATCCTGCCTGTCCTACACGGAGACAATGTCCACTGGAAATTAGCGCGAAGCAAAGGCCTCACTGAGCAGCTCTCAGCTAAGGGGACCGTCAAATTTGCCTTCTGTGACCGGCACTTTAGCACGCAGTGTGACTTGACCATTTCAATAATATATTGAGTGTTTTATAATCATTATACCTGAATTAACTATGGCATTATATTCGTTAATGAACTTGAGCACGCAATGAGTAACTTCGCCATTTTACTACTTGGCTGTTTCATGGTAATTATTTATGAATTAACTTTGGATTTATATTTTTTCGTGATGAGAGCTCACTAATTGCTTCTGAGTGAGCATGGCGTGTGAGCAATATGCATTACATGATAGCAGGAGACCTTTCGACTACACTCCAGGCCTTCTAGATTTTATTTCAAAATCCTAACCGTCAATTCGCAAAAATGACTCTCTGTTTCTTTAACCAGGCCTCTGTCAACAGCAACGTGGCTGCCTCTATGATAAACCTGACTAATTTCGCTACAAACATGATTGACTTAACTATGAATATAACTGACTTAACTATAAACTGCTTCATTTAACCATAAACTTCACCTTCACTGTAACTCATTCTACCTTCGTCAAAAATCACACCACTGGCACCCTCAAAGTGATTTATTTTACCGCAGACCTGTACAATTTTGAAACAAACCTTAATGACTTTGGTATAAATCTGACTGAATAACTACAAACCTGACTGGCGTGACCATATACTTGACTGAAGAAATCGTAAACCTAATTGGTTTTTCGACGAAGCTATCAACTTTACTGAAATTTCAAGTTTTGACAATCCCTGGTGTAGAAAAATCCTCCCTCAGCCTGCCGGCCTTCCTCAGCCTGCCGGCCTTCCTCAGTGCTGGCCTTCCTCAGTGCTGGCCTTCCTCAGCCTGCCGGCCTTCCTCAGTGCTGGCCTTCCTCAGCCTGCCGGCCTTCCTCAGCCTGCCCGCAATATCCGACCAACACGAACACTTTTCACAGAAATCTCCCGGAAGGCCCCAAAACTTCGTAGTCGAGCCAAGAGCGATAAAAATGGCATTCATTACTCCTGAACAAACCTGTGACCAGGCAGGCCGCGGGACCTTTGATCTTCCCCGCAAGAATTTCGGTTAAAAATAGGACTTTGGTGACTGCATAGTGAACGGTGATTACAGTAGGCTTAGCTGGCGTGGATAGTCGAGGGAGAGAATAGGGTTACTCAAGGATACGGTATTATGATGGTATGACTGATACGGGTATTCTTATGATGGTATGACTGATACGGGTATAAATACCCGGTTCGGGTTTCTGTTGGACATACTGTACAGTCTTTAGTGAGCTTCTGCCGAAAAAGTAAGGTTTGAATTCGTTTATTTCTAAAGTTATAAATCAAGAATCGGTTTACTGTATTGATAAGCAAACGATGAGGTCACGAAAATATCTCCATGGTTTATAGCGTTGTATTTTTATATAGCCTGTATCATATATACAAGGTCTCCTACAAATCACCCAATTTTCAAGGGCTGTAATTCAGAAACTATAAAACTTACAAAAAATTTAAGAGTTACACTTTGTTTCTTAACATATTTTCCATCTCCGTACAATATTTCAGAAGAATTGAGCCAGCCGTTTTCGATAAGCAGTATTTTTAGTGACCGATACTGAAAACCTGTTTACACACTTTTGTTCAACTTCAAATTTCGTGATATTAAAACCATGTTTTTAGTAACTTTAGACCATTTATCACGTGAAAAAATGCCACTAAAATGAAAAACAATCGAAATGTTTTTCTTATTGTTCGTTTCCTTCGGTGAATTGGTTTGTCTCCATATACAGCCATTCCCGCCATCACTCGTCTCACGAGAGCATAATCTCCTTGCAGCAAATTGGCCGGTGATGCAAATTGATGATGATTGCAGCAAATGTTCCAAATCTCCTTGCAGCAAACTGTCCGGTGATGCAAACTGATGATGATTGCAGCAAATGTTCCAAATCTCCTTGCAGCAAATTGGCCGGTGATGCAAAATGATGATGATTGCAGCAAATGTTCCAAATCTCCTTGCAGCAAACTGTCCGGTGATGCAAACTGATGATGATTGCAGCAAATGTTCCAAATCTCCTTGCAGCAAATTGGCCGGTGATGCAAAGTGATGATGATTGCAGCAAATGTTCCAAATCTCCTTGCAGCAAACTGTCCGGTGATGCAAACTGATGATGATTGCAGCAAATGTTCCAAATCTCCTTGCAGCAAATTGGCCGGTGATGCAAATTGATGATGATTGCAGCAAATGTTCCAAATCTCCTTGCAGCAAATTGGCCGGTGATGCAAATTGATGACGATTGCAGCAAATGCTCCAAATCTCCTTGCAGCAAACTGTCCGGTGATGCAAACTGATGACGATTGCAGCAAATGCTCCAAATCTCCTTGCAGCAAACTGGCCTAATTTTCAAACCTCTGCTTGAGTTCGTCGGTGTCGTGTAGTGGAAAGCTCTAAACCTTTTTCTTCAGATGTCCACAAAGGAAGAAATCACACGGCGTCATATCAGGCGATCTGGGGGGCCACTCGATACTGTGATGCTAGGCGATTGCCGAGTAGCTCATTCGAAGCTCAACAAAAGTGTGCAAACAGGTTTTCAGTATCGGTCACCAAAAATACTGCTTAAAGAAAACGGTGGGATCAATTCTTCTGAAATTTTGTACAGAGATGGAACAAATGTCAACAAACAAAATGAGACTCAAATTTTTTGTAAGCTTAATAGTTTTGAATTACAGTCCTTGAAAATTGGGTATCTTTTTGGTTGGGACACCGTGTATATACCGGTATATTTTCCTTGCTTTCATCTCCTTTTACTCCTGAGAGGCTCTGGTCTCGCGTGTGTGAGTGTGTGTGCACGTGCGTGCGTGTGTGTGTGTGGGTGCGTGTGTGTATGTGTAGATGCGTGTGTGTGTGTAGTGTGTGCGTGTGTGGGCAAACATCGGCTCCAAAATCAAAGTCCAGTTGAACTTGAATTCCGCCACCGAGAGCTGAATGTCTGCGTCCGCCTGCTAACTTCCTGGCATGAAGTTCCCTCCGCCTGCTGCTGCAGCTGTCGCCTGCTGCGCCTGCAGCTGTCGCCTGCTGCGCCTGCAGCTGTCGCCTGCTGCTGCTGCAGCTGTCACCTGCTGCGCCTGCAGCTGTCGCCTGCTGCTGCTGCAGCTGTCACCTGCTGCGCCTGCAGCTGTCGCCTGCTGCTGCTGCAGCTGTCGCCTGCTGCTGCTGCTGCAGCTGTCGCCTGCTGCTGCTGCAGCTGTCGCCTGCTGCTGCTGCAGCTATCGCCGGCTGCTGCAGCTGTCGCCTGCTTCTACTGCAGCTGTCGCCTGCTGCTGCTGCAGCTGTTGTCTGCTGCTGCTGCAGCTGTCACCTGCTGCTGCTGTCGCCTGCTGCTGCAGCTGTCGCCTGCTGCTTATGCAGCTGTCGCCTGCTGCTGCTGCAGCTGTCACCTGCTGCTGCCGCAGCTTTCGCCTTCTGCTGCTGCAGCTGTCGGCTGCTGCGCCTGCAGCTGTACCACACAGCTGCATCAGGGGAAATGGACACGAAATTGCTCCTCGACTGCGCTTGTCATCGACGCTTAGGAAATTCAGTGGATGTTCACGAAATTCAACGGAAATGCAATGGATATTTGCTTCGGTGTTACACTGACGCCAGACCGGGCAGTTGCCACACGGACTCAACGGATCTTTTCCAGGCAAGCCCCGCCACTAACGCAACACATAAGATCACCCACGTGTAACTTTCGAAATAATGCACCTGTCGACTTCAAATTACTCTTAGACAAAGGATTAAAACATTCTTTCGTGTGAGAGTGATTTTAAGAGGAAAACATTTTTTCGTTTCAGAGTAATTTGAAGTCGATAGGGGCAGTATTTCGAAAGCCACAAGTGGGTGAACTTTTTGTGTTGCGTTAGTGGCGGGGCGCGTCTGGAAAAGATCCAACTCGAGTTACACTTACTCAATGAACTTATGAACTTAATAGTATTACTGCTATTTTCGATCAGAACGCTGCTTAGTCTTAAAAGCTAAACATGAACTTGATACCATAGTTAGAATTACTATTTCAGTCAGATCTTCATCATGCGTGGTCATCAAAGCTAAATGTCAGAGAAGGTATTTTTAGAAAGCAGTCGATTATCGTTTGTATTATTACTATTTCAGATCTTGACGCTGAATGGTTTTAAAAGATAAATATGAGAACATTTTTTTCCACATAGATAGTAGCCTTCTCTGTCTGTATCTGTTGACGGTTTGTGGGGCATAAATGATAGAAGTTTTAGGCCAACGCTCATATGCTGCAGAACGCTCTGAAAGGTCTGCAAACGTTCTGTAAACGTTCTGCAAACGTTCTGCAAACGTTCTGCAAACGTTCTTCAAACGTTCTGCAAACGTTCTGCAAACGTTCTACAAACGTTCTGCAAACGTTCTGCAAACGTTCTCTGAACGAAGTCCTGAACATCCAGAACGCTGCCAAACTTAGCGTTTTTTGAACGTTCTTGGTTGTTTTCAGTGAGAAAAATTTAAATTGAAATACTTCAAAACTTTAACTATAAAACAATGAGAACTTTAACTGCACTTACTCGGTCCACAGGCGATTGTTTTTGTTTAAAACAACCTCATGAGGATTTTTGTGAATGCTATGCTGAAGACACAGTAGCTCTCAGAGTTACTCTATATTGGCCTTAATATTTCGGGATTTTTACGCAAGAGACGTGGAGCTGAACTGTTCATCTTCGAAATAAAACTGTGAACGTTTGTTTATGTTTTGATATGGTCACGTGGTCGGATAAAATGAAAATCGGAAACTGCAGATTACGATAAAATCCACGGAGATTCAGTGCCGGAATTGGAAACTGAATTTAGCTCAACCTTCGCATTTCTGACGCCCCTTCCGCTTACAGGGCCGTTTGAAATAAGGAATGCGCTCAGCCTCATCCTGATGTTGAAAGCACGGGCTACTCTAGCTAATGAAGAGGCACTGTTTTTTTGAGAATGATTTCCTCTTTTTAGTCATCACATTATTTGTTTTTTCTTTGTAATAATCTAGCCTCTAGCAGTGTAGGTGTGTGCACGAACGCACGTACATGGCCTGGCACCAACACGCGCATGTAGGTGTGTGCTCGAGCACACGTACATGGCCTGTCATCAACACGCACATGTAGGTGTGTGCTCGAGCGCACGTACATGGCCTGTCACCAACACGCACATGTAGATGTGTGCACGAACGCACGTACATGGCCTGGCACCAACACGCACATGAAGGTGTGTGCACGAGTGCACGTACATGGCCTGTCACTAACACGCACATGTAGGTGTGTGCTCGAGCGCACGTACATGGCCTGTCACCATCACGCACATGTAGGTGTGTGCACGAGCACACGTACATGGCCTGACACCAACACGCACATGTAGGTGTGTGCACGAACGCACGTACATGGCCTGTCACCAGCACGCACATGTAGGTGTGTGCACGAACGCACGTACATGGCCTGTCACCAACACGCACATGTAGGTGTGCGCACGAGCGCACGTACATGGCCTGTCACTAACACGCACACAAACTCCGACAAAATCAATAAGTTATCACAAAATATACCTGTATGTATGGGCTACCCTCTCGGATATTGATCATGGTAAAGAGAAAAGAAAGAAATACAGTTTATTTAATAAAAATATAGTTTATTTAATATAGTTTATTTATTACATGTATTTAATAAAAATATTTTTACTTTTCATTTAATAAATAGATGTCGAGAATCTGTTAAGAATAATCAATTTTGCGAATTAAAAATGAGAATTTAGGGAAAATCTTAATCATGTATAATAAATTCGAGTTTTTAATCATGTGTAATAAATTTACGTGTAACAAATTTTGTGCTTACGTGAAAAAAAAAGTTGTTCGTTGAAACATCTCGGTAGGTTCCAGCAGTACGGGGCTGTATGTTTGTGTGTGTGTCAGCTTGTGTGAGCTTGACAGATTTATAGACCGACTTGTCCCTTGGAAACCCGAGAACGACGCGAACCCTTTGCAAGGAAAATCGCCCTAATGCCAAAGCCAACAAATATAGGTGTGGTGAGAAAGGCCTGGTATACATTTGGACCACAAGCTGTGTTGTTTCTGGAGAGGTCGATATCGTGGTGTTAGCAAATTTTTTCATGCGGGCGAGCCCTTGGGAAACGTGAGACGTTCTGAAAAATGCCTACCAATGTGCAAAACAAAGTCGCCTTGTAGTCAAATATAAATCGAGACACTTAAGCCGAGAGAGACGGCAAACTAACGGTCGACTTCGAAGGAGCTTGGACGTGGGAAGCAAGGGTACCAAGACATAGCACAGGGAAGGGGTAGGCGGGCCGCTTCGAAGTTCGAAGGGTCTGATTGGGCGAAATAAGTACAGAGGACAACCCTCAGGAAAAAGGCGCTAGGCATCGGGGACGAACAAAAGGGAGTTCTACAACCGACGCCGCGACGCGAAGTATAAGAAATGAAACGCGGAAGAGCAAATTAAACTTGCAGCGTGGGAATCATTTAATGGAACACTTAGGCGCAACGTCTCTGGGAGGGTGGGACGGAGTCATATGTCTGAGGATTGATCAGCTCGAATGAAAGGAAATCGACGTGTGAATATACTGAAGCGGAATAAGCAAAATAACGTCATCACTAGACATTTCTGAACAGTGAATAAGGCAGGCCTTTGAACTGAAGCGAGTCGCGGACGAATGTTTGTGGTTGAAGTGACCATTGCCCACTGTGCTGCTGGAATAACTGAGATAGAAATAGGACAAGATAGATGAATTCTCATGTGTAACTCGTGTAAACTTAGCGGCGGCCGGCCAGCCAATATCTTGGTATAATTATGTGATGTAAATCATTTGACGTATGTCATTTGATTCCATTACTTAATTGACATTATTCCTAACACCATTCATTGTGTGTACGCTCATTAATGTTTGTATGACGTATAGCTGGAAATTATAAATGTTAAGCATAGTTTATCCTGTGTATCATGCCCCACAATATCAGAAGCGATCACTCGTAATACCACGGAGGGCGCTCAGGAAATGCGCTACGTAAGTGGGTCAGCGATCACCGGTGAGTACCTTTCTTTTTAGTATATGTTCAGTAATTGCCGATTATTATTCATTAACTTTGTGTTGTTTATGTAACCTGGAGGTGCGCCATTCCCTCAATTCCGAGAACCTGTTCTTCTTGTTAATGAAGTGTTAACAAGGAAGAGGGCACATTTCTCGTGACATAGAGTATTTCAATAAAAATGACACATAAGCTCATCATTAGTTTTTAAAATATCTTAAAGTAAAGATCCTTGGTTGATACACACTCATGGGTATCGTAATACCTTTGTCAAAGGTCGAAACAAATGATTCAGTGCAATGTACTCGTATTGTTGCTTAAGATTTGATAACATATGTTACTATATGAAGTCATTTGCAGACGCTCCGCAGCTTATGGTGTTCCTTCCACCTCATTTTGGCTGTGTTGTAAGTAGTGCTGGTATAAATAGAAATTTTGTAGTATAAATTGATATTTCTATGATTATTGTTAAAGGTGACACCTTCAAGAATACAATCGTTGTTTAACTGCCCTTCCATCACTGATTATAATTATTCCTTTCATTTTTGTCCTATAAACGGATTAATACCTACCTCATTTAAAAGAATCTTAAACAAATTCCTATCATTTTCCAAGTGAACAAACGAATTTAATTTAATTTAAAGGAAGCTGCAAGCTATACAAAATTCTGGCCCAAAGCCTTGACCCGTGATGGTGCCTGTGTCGTTACAGCGTTATGATTGGTCCCCGTGGCCGAGTGGTTGCGAGCGCGCCCTTCACGGGAAGGTATCGCGGGTTCGAATCCCGGCAGTGCCACCCGGTGTTTCTCCCCGTTGGGAAAAGGGAGGACTGAGTCACACTTCCTCACTCTACCCAGGTGTCGGAAATGGGTACCGGCTTGCCCTGGGGCAATCGTCATTGCGTCCTGGTGTTAGTTACGAGGCATTTGAAAAACCAATGTACAAGGTGATGTGTATCAGGCTTGACTAGAATAAAACATCCTATTTTTTGACCCCCTGCATTCTTGGCGCTTTCTGCTGTTGTGGTTCCTGTATTTTCTCATCGATGTCATTGGTCATTCTTTTTTCCTCCTCAATCATGATGTTATTTATCGTGACATTAAGATTATTCGTCACTCTCGTATATTTTCTACTTGTAATTTCAAGGTAACTGCCACCAATACAGATTTCATCTGAATAAACATTTAATTCAATCTTCGGTAAGCGTTAAGAGCGCAAGGCCATACATTAATCGTGCATTTTAGCCGTGTTTCATGGCTTCAAACATTATTATTTTCTTTCCAAATCATCCCATCATCTCTTCCTATCTATCTGAAGGATATTAAAGACACCGAAAAACATTACAGGAATTCACTATTGAACAAAAGAAAATATCGAGACATTAGTTATAGAACAAACGCAACCTATTTGAACGTACGCGTTTTACGCACTCGCGACCTATCATACTCAGAAGCGTGAGAGGGAACTCAGATCGACATAACATCAGAAAGAGACTTATCTGTGGCTTGGAGATCAGGGTTGGCAGTCCGGGCGTTGCCTTGCCGGCGCACTGGAGCGCAACCGCCACGTTTGGTTGAGGGTTGATAGACAGTTAGCGGTCTAGATTGACATCAATAATTTACGTTACATTGGCACTGTAGTTGAGTGACTTGATATGAATCACTTTCAAACGAATGCGAGCACAGATGTTCTAGGATGACATTTAGGTAGTGAATTTTAAGAGACAAGCCTCGGCCCATCTGGGCCAAGGAAGGTGAATGATCTCGTGCAACTGCTCACGGTGGTGTCCTTGTCCTGACTGACTCTCGCTCCCTTAGACAACCGCGTTCGGCTTTGTTTGAGATGCCAACTTCAAATAACGATCTCGCAAGGTTACCAATATGAACGCAATATATCCCCACTATCGAATAGAAAATATACATCATTAACCTTACACTTATTACTATATAAAAATCCCCACAAACAATGTTAAATATCATGAATTAAAGTAAAGAAGACACTCGTTGAGGTCCTTGGCATCTTCCTTTGACGTGTTTGTTCGTTACGTGTTTCCTCGGCGTCCGAACATCGTTCCCGACGAGTCGACTGTTCTAGAATTTTAACGTTATGATGCTTTCTCGCAGAAATCAGACTTATTATTTGGTCTTTTAGAATCATTTAGGATTATGTTATTGGCCAGATAACGGTTATCCAGATTCTTAGCAATGTTCCTTACACAGTTATGCGGAGAAGCATAACACTGCCCCACCTGCAAGCTTACCCTCCGGACCAATTAGTTTACATCAAAGACAGTGAGGAGCCTCTCATTCTTGCAGCTACGCTCTGCTCATCTCAACTCTAATGTGTTTTTTGCACGGTACTGTGTGCTGTGCTGTGTTCCAATTTACAAAGCATATTTCCCGCACAGTGTTTCAATTTAGAACACAGGTTTTACTGCTCATTGATTCATTTCAAAGTTTCAAAATACAGAGCATATTTTAGCGCACAGTATTTCAATTTACAGAGCATATTTTACACACAGTGTTTCAATTTACAGAGCGCATTTTACCGCCCAGTGCTACAATTTACCAGTATTTCCCGCTCATTGTTTCAACAACCGAAGCATATTTTAATTTTGTTTCAGTCGTGGAGCGACTCGGTGCAGCGAGTTGACGTGAAGTCAACCGTCAACTCCCGTCACCAGACGACGACGGTGACGGTGACGGTTGACAACCGCCATGACTCGCCGCAGGTGGTGGAATGCAAGCTAGACCTCCCGCCTACGGCCTACATCACGCAGCTCATCATGTGAGGCTCTCCTGAATGCTTTGTGTTAGAGAATGTAGTCATTTATCAACATCACAACAGCTTATCTTCGTACTAAAGGCACTTATCAACATTACAACAGCTTATCTTCTTGCTAAGTTTGTTGGTAGAGAGTGTTCATACGAATCAGAATGTATCGTTGAGTGATGGGTTATACGAATACTTTAAAAATTTGAACTGTGTATTTCTATAAGCAGTGCATCAGTATAATACTTCATTAGAATTATTCATAGGAATGAACAAGTTGAGATATACATATATACAGGGTGTTGCGTAGTTCGATACACATATTTCAACCATATACAGAAAAACCCGAAAGAAAACGATTTTCATGCGTGACAAAAATCTCAAAACTGCCTAGTTTTCGAGAAATCACTTCAGGTCATCATTTTTCGACAACGAAGTAGTTTTGAGGTTTTTGTCACTCATGAAAATCGTTTTATTTCCGTTTTTCTGTATATGATTAAAACATGTGCATCAAATTACACAACACCCTGTATACTTGTAGTGAATTGATTTTAAATGCAGGAACTTCAGTTCCGATATAGCTCACAATGTCGTCCCGAAAAGTCAAGTCATTCTACAAACGGGAACACCTTTTTCTCTTTTCGTTCGGAGGACACCTCAAAAAGAATCTGCTCATGGAACAGATTCGCAATATCTGAAGCCATGAATTATTCTTACTGAACAACTTTGAGCTAGATTTCCTTAGAAGGTTTGAGATTTAGCCAGAAAGTCTTATCAATATTTGACGCAGTGGTGCTGTGTTTTCTGCCCTGCAGTGATGCGAACTGCAACTCGGCAGTCCGTGCTGAACTGAAAATGTCAGCAAAAAGAAAGAAAAACAGTTCATTTCAAATAAAGATGATATGAAAACATTATTGGTTTTTCGAATATCACAAAGTTAGGATCCTTAGCTGATACACACATGGGTATCGTAATACCCATGTCATTTGTATAAACAAATGATTGAGGGCAATGTATTCCTCTTGTTGGTTAATCTAAGTTTGATGTTGATATCTTAATGTAAGTTTATCAAAGAGATGATTAGAGGCAACTTATGATCTACCTTCTACGGTGGAGGGATCTTATGATGTACCTCCTACAGTTAAGAGGCCGTGGTAGACGTTGCGTCTCACACGCTCATGAAGATCTTGCCATCTATATACTTTGTACGCTTTTCACTTCAATTGATTCTGCCTTCTTTCAATTCTTCTTTTCTATGTATGTACTTCTTGGATTGCATTTTATTTTTTATAGGTTAGTTTCGGAGTTTTATTTGCTATAAACTGGGACAGCTTTTTTAATTGATTATTTGATGTCAAGCTTATTGCATGAGTTTTGTGATTAATTTTTTCTTTTTTTCCTTATTTTACAGCCATATTTTTTACTGACGACGGTAATAAAATCGGCGTAATTGTTACTGGTATGCACACTCCAGATGCACTTTTCTATAACATTCTGTGTATGTCGACATGCTTAACATCTCATTCTTCGAAAATTTTATGATACGCCATCTTTCGTGCCGGCAGATGTTTTCCAACAGCCAACTAATATTGAAATATTTTTGTTCCATCAGCTAAAATATATTGAAATATTTTTGTTCCATCAGCTAAAATATATTGAAATATTTTTGTTCCATCAGCTAAAATATATTGAAATATTTTTGTTCCATCAGCTAAAATATATCGAAATATTTTGGTTCCATCAGCCAAAATATATTGAAATATTTTTGTTCCATCAGCTAAAATATATAGAAATATTTTGGTTCCATCAGCCAAAATATATTGAAATATTTTGGTTCCATCAGCCAAAATATATTGAAATATTTTGGTTCCATCAGCCAAAATAAAGTGAAATATTTTTGTTCCATCAGCCAAAATATATTGAAATATTTTGGTTCCATCAGCCAAAATATATTGAAATATTTTGGTTCCATCAGCCAAAATATATTGAAATATTTTGGTTCCATCAGCCAAAATATATTGAAATATTTTGGTTCCATCAGCCAAAATATATTGAAATATTTTGGTTCCATCAGCCAAAATATATTGAAATATTTTGGTTCCATCAGCCAAAATATATTGAAATATTTTGGTTCCATCAGCCAAAATATATTGAAATATTTTGGTTCCATCAGCCAAAATATATTGAAATATTTTGGTTCCATCAGCCAAAATATATTGAAATATTTTGGTTCCATCAGCCAAAATATATTGAAATATTTTGGTTCCATCAGCCAAAATATATTGAAATATTTTGGTTCCATCAGCCAAAATATATTGAAATATTTTGGTTCCATCAGCCAAAATATATTGAAATATTTTGGTTCCATCAGCCAAAATATATTGAAATATTTTGGTTCCATCAGCCAAAATATATTGAAATATTTTTGTTCCATCAGCTAAAATATATTGAAATATTTTTGTTCCATCAGCCAAAATATATGAAATATTTTGGTTCCATCAGCCAAAATATATTGAAATATTTTTGTTCCATCAGCCAAAATATATTGAAATATTTTTGTTCCATCAGCTAAAATATATTGAAATATTTTTGTTCCATCAGCTAAAATATATTGAAATATTTTTGTTCCATCAGCCAAAATATATTGAAATATTTTGGTTCCATCAGCCAAAATATATTGAAATATTTTGGTTCCATCAGCCAAAATATATTGAAATATTTTTGTTCCATCAGCTAAAATATATTGAAATATTTTGGTTCCATCAGCCAAAATATATTGAAATATTTTTGTTCCATCAGCCAAAATATATTGAAATATTTTTGTTCCATCAGCAAAAATATATTGAAATATTTTTGTTCCATCAGCCAAAATATATTGAAATATTTTTGTTCCATCAGCTAAAATATATTGAAATATTTTTGTTCCATCAGCCAAAATATATTGAAATATTTTTGTTCCATCAGCCAAAATATATTGAAATATTTTGGTTCCATCAGCCAAAATATATTGAAATATTTTGGTTCCATCAGCCAAAATATATTGAAATATTTTTGTTCCATCAGCTAAAATATATTGAAATATTTTTGTTCCATTAGCTAAAATATATTGAAATATTTTTGTTCCATCAGCCAAAATATATTGAAATATTTTGGTTCCATCAGCCAAAATATATTGAAATATTTTTGTTCCATCAGCCAAAATATATTGAAATATTTTTTTTCCATCAGCCAAAATATATTGAAATATTTTTGTTCCATCAGCTAAAATATATTGAAATATTTTTGTTCCATCAGCTAAAATATATTGAAATATTTTTGTTCCATCAGCTAAAATATATTGAAATATTTTTGTTCCATCAGCTAAAATATATTGAAATATTTTTGTTCCATCAGCCAAAATATATTGAAATATTTTTGTTCCATCAGCCAAAATATATTGAAATATTTTTGTTCCATCAGCCAAAATATATTGAAATATTTTTGTTCCATCAGCTAAAATATATTGAAATATTTTTGTTCCATCAGCCAAAATATATTGAAATATTTTTGTTCCATCAGCTAAAATATATTGAAATATTTTTGTTCCATCAGCCAAAATATATTGAAATATTTTGGTTCCATCAGCCAAAATATATTGAAATATTTTGGTTCCATCAGCCAAAATATATTTAAAGATCTGAGTAGTCCATCATGAGAACGACAAAAAACAAGATTAATTCAACCAAGATGGCGGAAAGCCGCTCCGCCGCGCCCACCGCTAGAGGGCGCACTCGTAACTAGATCGGTCACGGCCGAAGTCGTCCATTTGGGCGTCAAAGCGACTCGGATTGCAAAATAGGGACCTTGTTTGGATGCAAAATAGGCAAGATTGCACCTCATTTGCTGGCAAATAGGTTTTTGATTGAAGGCGTCGCTATGATTGGTCCAATTCCCGAGTGATGGAAGTGGGTTTTGTGGGGCTGTGGAACTGACGTCTTCCTGTGCTGAGTGCTGACGGGTCCGTGGTGATCGCCATTGACGAGGCTGATGATCGTCATTGTCTTTGACTTATGATCGTCATTGATGGGACTGATGATCGTCATTGATGGGACTTATGATCGTCATTGATGGGACTGATGATCGTCATTGATGGGATTTATGATCGTCATTGATGGGACTTATGATCGTCATTGATGGGACTGATGATCGTCATTGACTGGGTTTGAAATCTGCCACAACACACATTCACTGCTCTCACTATGACCAGTTCAGAAGTGGACCGCAGATGTACTGGATTAATTTAATTATTCTCATTAAATTATTAAATTGAATAATTTTTTAATTTTATTTAATTAATTGAATAATTAAAATTAATTTTAAAAAGCTTTTAGACTTGCGTTGGTTGTATTATTTGTTGGGTGTGCTCGACATGCGATACACTTCTGATGTATAATGGAAAGGTGCTTTGATGACTAACGTATGATCGAGATAAAAACAAAAAAAATAAAATAAAAGAGGTCAAAACGTAATGAATGTCTAACTGTCCGACATGTGAACGTCTAGCTCGCAGCTGCATCATTTTTTCTTTATGAAATTTTCCATTTGAATTTTGCTGGGATCGTAAGAAATTGCTTTACAGAATCGTAATAGTTTCCTTAATTTTATTTCTAACTAATTATTTCGTAAATATCGGTTTCCCATTAGAAAAATGTTATACTTTTTCTCAAATTTTTTAATGGCAAGAGCCTACTCTTTTTCTGTTATAATGCTGTAGGGGGGAATTGAAGAGAAGATACTAGAATATTTAGACGACCCACAGCTACTGGCTAAAGTATTTCATTTTTCTACCTATGGATTCAGTTGACAACTAATGCGTTCATTCATGCTAACTTTAAAACGAATAAACAGATGGTAAATGATAGTTGATAAATAGGACACAAAATGATAAACCGGAAAACAAAAATAAAAGAAATTCAAGGTTTTCCAACAAATACATTAGGGAACAAGGACATATGTTAAAGTTCATTTAATTATTTCATGAGGAAAGTATCAAAATACCTAATTATATTTTTGTCAGCATGGCACCATTGTTTGTAAAATGCTATGCCTTTAAAAAAACATTCATGCACTTCAGAAACTGTACTCATCATTCCGCAGCCTGAAAATTTGTGTTCTTCGACTGCAGAAATCTATGAGAGAAAAGCGGACCCTTTCTCTTTATTTAATTATACGCTGTATATAACTGAAGGTATACTGTATATAACTGTGAGTATACTGTATACTGTATACAACTGAAGTAAGTATACTGTATACAACTGAAGTAAGTATACTGTATACAACTGAAGTAAGTATACTGTATGCAACTGAAGTAAGTATACTGTATACAACTGAAGTAAAAATACTGTATACAACTGAAGTAAGTATACTGTATACAACTGAAGTAGGTATACTGTATACAACTGAAGTAGGTATACTGTATACAACTGGAGTAGGTATACTGTATACAACTGAAGTAAGTATACTGTACATACAGTACAAGTATACAGTATATAGCTGAAAGTAAGTACACTGCACATCACTAAAATGATGAGCACTACGTACACAAGTGACAGTACAAGTACACTGCACACCTGCTCGATGGCCAGTTTGGTTTACTGGCTGTCGCTCTCGAAGCTTTAACGTTCGCTGAAAACTTGTACAAAAAACTTTGGGAGTTGCCTAGCCTTTGTGAGGACTCGGCTTTGTGTCGAGTCGCCATGTGGTTGTTGAAATATTTTAGAATTTCTTTCATATTGTTTCAAAATGTTATTTTAAAATGCTATTATTATTGGGCACCCTCGAGATACTTTAAAATTTCTAATATATTACTTTAAAATGCTGTTGAAAGATGCTATTAATATTGGTAGCTCGGAATGATTTCCCGGTAATTAAATTTTGCTTATATAAAAAGTCATTAGTTATAAAAAACTTTGGGGCAAATAGCTTTTGTAAAATGACTGTCTTTATGTTTTCATTTGTTAAAAATAATCTTGAGGGATCCTGAGTGTCAACACCTGTGTGTCAACACCTTTGTGTCAACACCTTGTGTCAACACCTTTGTGTCAACACCTTGTGTCAACACCTGTGTGTCAACACCTGTGTGTCAACACCTGTGTGTCAACACCTGTGTGTCAACACCTGTGTGTCAACACCTGTGTGTCAACACCTGTGTGTCAACACCTGTGTATCAACACCTGTGTGTCAACACCTGTGTGTCAACACCTGTGTGTCAACACCTGTGTGTCAACACCTGTGTGTCAACACCTGTGTGTCAACACCTGTGTGTCAACACCTGTGTGTCAACACCTGTGTGTCAACACCTGTGTGTCAACACCTGTGTATCAACACCTGTGTGTCAACACCTGTGTATCAACACCTGTGTGTCAACACCTGTGTGTCAACACCTGTGTGTCAACACCTGTGTGTCAACACCTGTGTGTCAACACCTGTGTGTCAACACCTGTGTGTCAACACCTGTGTGTCAACACCTGTGTATCAACACCTGTGTGTCAACACCTGTGTGTCAACATCTGTGTGTCAACACCTGTGTGTCAACACCTGTGTGTCAACACCTGTGTGTCAACACCTGTGTGTCAACACCTGTGTGTCAACACCTGTGTGTCAACACCTGTGTATCAACACCTGTGTGTCAACACCTGTGTATCAACACCTGTGTGTCAACACATGTGTGTCAACACCTGAGTGTCAACACCTGTGTGTCAACACCTGTGTGTCAACACCTGTGTGTCAACATCTGTGTATCAACATCTGTGTGTCAACACCTGTATGTCAACGCCTGTGTGTCAACACCTGTGTATCAACACCTGTGTGTCAACACCTGTGTGTCAACACCTGTGTATCAACACCTGTGTGTCAACACCTGTGTGTCAACACCTGTGTGTCAACACCTGAGTGTCAACACCTGTGTATCAACACCTGTGTGTCAACGCCTGTGTGTCAACACCTTTGTATCAACACCTGTGTGTCAACACCTGTGTGTCAACACCTGTGTGTCAACACCTGTGTGTCAACACCTGTGTGTCAACACCTGTGTGTCAACACCTGTGTATCAACACCTGTGTGTCAACACCTGTGTATCAACACCTGTGTGTCAACACCTGTGTGTCAACACCTGAGTGTCAACACCTGTGTGTCAACACCTGTGTGTCAACACCTGTGTGTCAACATCTGTGTATCAGCATCTGTGTGTCAACACCTGTATGTCAACGCCTGTGTGTCAACACCTGTGTATCAACACCTGTGTGTCAACACCTGTGTGTCAACACCTGTGTATCAACACCTGTGTGTCAACACCTGTGTGTCAACACCTGTGTGTCAACACCTGAGTGTCAACACCTGTGTATCAACACCTGTGTGTCAACGCCTGTGTGTCAACACCTTTGTATCAACACCTGTGTGTCAACACCTGTGTGTCAACACCTGTGTGTTAACACCTGTGTGTCAACACCTGTGTGTCAACACCTCTGCGTCAACACCCATGTGTCAACACCCGTGTGTCAATACCTCTGTGCCAACACCATGTGTGTCAACACCTCTGTGTCAACACCATGTGTGTCAACACCTCTGTGTGTCAACACCCGTGTATCAACACCTCTGTGTGAACACCTGTGTGTCGACACCTCTGTGTCAACACCCGTGTGTCAACACCTCTATGTCAACACCTCTGTGTGAACACCTGTGTGTCAACACCCGTGTGTCAACACCTCTGTGTGAACACCTGTGTGTTAACACCTCTGTGTCAACACCTCTGTGTGAGCACCTGTGTGTCAACACCTCTCTGTCAACACCTGTTTATCAACACCTGTGTGTCAACACCTCTGTGTCAACACCCATGTGTCAACACCCAGGCGTCAACACCCGTGTGTCAACATCTCTGTGTCAACACCCATGTGTCAACACCTTTGTGTCAACACCTGTGTATCAACACCTGTGTGTGTCAACACGTGTGTGTCAACACCTGTGCGTCAACACCTCTGTGTCAACACCCATGTGTCAACACCCGTGTGTCAACACCTCTGTGTCAACACCCGTGTAACACCCGTGTATCAACACCATCCATGCATGACCCCCCACACAAGCGATAAATTCACCAAATGAATACCATGTTGTTCACACCCCCTCCCTCATTCTCCCATCCTCCCCCCCCCCCCCCCCCCCCCCCTTCCCACACACACACACACAGAGAAGCAAATTTAAAAACCATCGAGTCAACAGTAACTCGTACAGCGCGATCAGCCTCCCCAGATCGGCTTTGTCACCGCGGTAGATGCAACAAGGTAGGGTCAAACCAGTCTTTTTTGCGACGCGATGCTGACGTCATGTCAATGGACCAATAGCAGCGCTCATATTGCATTTGGCAACACTGCTAGCTTCTAATCTAGCACCGCTATTGGCCTAACGACATGTCGCAATGGTGACGTCATAAAGTTTGTTTGAAATAAAGCTTTTCTATTCGCTAGCCGAACAAGAGGAGGTGTTTGTTCCCCACAGAAATGACTGCCTTATTTCCTCTACCGTGGTGGTCATCTTCATTTCGTGGGTTGATCGAACTGATATTCATTTTTTATTTCTTATTCTAAGTTTTTCGTTTGGGTTTATATTTTGTTTGAGGAGAGAGTTGAAAGAGTGGCAGGCCTAATTCGCTCTACCCTCTACCGTCTCTCTACCAGTGTTGATTTGCTCTACCCTCTCTCTACATGTGTTGGCTAAAGGATTTAACTTTGTAGCGGAAGGATTTGGTTAGATTGTCTTATTACGTCGTTTGTTCAGTTCGCCTGCAGAAATTGCATCCAGAGAGCAATAATTGCAAGAAATTTTCTTTTTTTTATGCTTTCACTAGATGCTGAAACAAAAATAATGAAGGATAAAGGCGAAAAACATCCTCAATATACGTTAGCTTTTCTGTTTGTAAAATATTGAGAGGGTATTTCTTAGCATGAGTGAGGGTATGAGTGAGGGTATGAGTGAGGGTTTGAGTGATGGTATGAGTGAGGGTATGAGTGAGGGTATGAGTGATGGTATGAGTCTGGGTATGAGTGAGGGTATGAGTGAGGGTTTGAGTGATGGTATGAGTGAGGGTATGAGTGAGGGTATGAGTGATGGTATGAGTCTGGGTATGAGTGAGGGTATGAGTGAGGGTATGAGTCAGGGTATGAGTGAGGGTATGAGTCAAGGTGTGAGTGATGGTATGAGTGACGGTATGAGTCAGAGTATGAGTGAGAGTATGAGTGAGGGCATGAGTGAGGGTAAGAGTGAGGGTATGAGTGGAGGTGTGAGTGAGAGTATGAGTGAGGGTATGAGTGATGGTATGAGTGACGGTATGAGTCAGAGTATGAATGAGGGTATGAGTGAGGGCATGAGTGATGGTATGAGTGAGGGTATGAGTGTGGGTTTTAGTGAGGGTATGAGTGATGGTATGAGTGAGGGTATGAGTGAGGGTATGAGTGAGGGTATGAGTGAGGGTATGAGTGAAGGTGTGAGTGATGGTATGAGTGACGGTATGAGTCAGAGTATGAGGGAGAGTATGAGTGAGGGCATGAGTGAGGGTATGAGTGAGGGTATGAGTGAGGGTATGAGTGAGGGTATGAGTGAGGGTATGAGTGAGGGTATGAGTGAGGGTATGAGTGAGGGTATGAGTGAGGGTATGAGTGAGGGTATGAGTGAGGGTATGAGTGAGGGTATGAGTGAGGGTATAAGTGAAGGTGTGAGTGATGGTATGAGTGAGGGTGTGAGTGAGAGTATGAGTGAGGGCATGAGTGAGGGTATGAGTGAGAATATGAGTGAGGGTATGAGTGAGGGTATGAGTGAGAGTATGAGTGAGGGCATGAGTGAGGGTATGAGTGAAGGTGTGAGTGATGGTATGAGTGACGGTATGAGTCAGAGTATGAGTGAGAGTATGAGTGAGGGTATGAGTGAGGGTATGAGTGATGGTATGAGTGAGGATATGAGTGAGGGTATGAGTGAAGGTGTGAGTGAGAGTATCAATAAGGGCATGAGTGAGGGTATGAGTGAGGGTATGAGTGAGGGTATGAGTGAGGGTATGAGTGAGGGTATGAGTGAGGGTATGAGTGAGGGTATGAGTGAGGATATGAGTGAGGGTATGAGTGAAGGTGTGAGTGAGAGTATCAATAAGGGCATGAGTGAGGGTATGAGTGAGGGTATGAGTGAGGGTATGAGTGAGGGCATGAGTGCTGGTATGAGTGAGGGTATGAGTGAAGGTGTGAGTGAGAGTATGAGTGAAGGTGTGAGTGAGAGTATGAGTGAACATCCAAAATAGGCAACCGATTCGTGGCACGAATTTGAAGCAGTATCTCAAATAGATATCATAACCTTTACTCTAATGTTCCGTAAAATTTTTGGTGCAATAAACACACTATCTCACTTTTAAATACACCTGCTGGTCGTCCTCATACTTTTGTGAGGGATACTAATGAGTCCGTGTACCAGCTTATGAATGATTTTGAGCCTTTTGAGGGTGTGAAAGTTTTTACTATTTTTAGAGAGTACAGATTTAAGTTATGGGAGCACAATCAAACTGATTTTCTACTGATACCGAAATATATGTCTAGTGCAAGATATCCTAAATGCAAGCTGTGGAATTAGACCTCATCAGTATCCAGGCTACGCACCCTTGTGGTGCTTAACCTTGTTGGAAATAGTGGAATACTGAAAGTTCCATACGTGCATCCATCGAACCCTTCTTAGTCCAAAAAATAAAACGTGTTTTTTCTTCAAATTGAAAACATGTTTATAACTATATACTGTATTAGTGCACAAGCTGTACCATTCAGTACCCAGAAGTTCGACTCTCTGAACCCTTGGGGTTCGATTTAAACCCAGGTTAAGAACCACTCCTCCAAAGACAAGCTCGCTTCTGCGAGAAAAATCGTTCTGAAATTCATTATGTTGTTTTTTTCCCGACATCACTTCGGAGCCTCCATCGGGGTACTTACCTCTGCCCTTAACGATGTGGGGAGGGGGGAGCTTAGCGTGGGAGGGGGAGGGTGAAGAAAGGCATTTTTTCTTCGTAGTAGGGAGGAATTTCCTGAAAACTAAAGGGCTATATTTTGCCAAATAACATTTCAGGACAGGGTCGGGATTGTGCTTGCATGGCAATGCACCAAAAAAAATTAACTGGCCAAATATTTTTTTAAACGAAAAAATTGAAATTTTAGAATAGGTTCGGGGTTATACTTAGAAGGCGGTGCACCAAAAAAATGTAACTAACAAATTATTTGCTTTCGAAAAAAAATTCGAGCCTATTTACTTCCAAAATATTTATTTAAAAAAAACATTAGCGTTATCTCCAACTTAGAACACAACGCGCTCACGGATGAGTCATTCAAGAACCTGAAAATTACGAAAAGCTTCGATTGCAGTCGATTTCCTTCTTAATTTTCCTATGGAAAACATTTGAAATTAACGAAAGTTTTTTTTTCCTTTAATTTTCACGTACGAAAGACTTAAAATGAACGAGAGTTCTAACTTTCGATATCAAATTTGCGCTCAAACATTTTTAAGTTCTTGAGGAGAAATAGAAGCAAGTTTATAGCCCCTAATTCCTGAAAAGTCAGATCTGAAAATACTTTTTTCCTTACAGGCGCCCAATTCTGAATATTCTTCACCTCTGTCTTCACAGCAAGGCTTCACTTGCTCTCATGTTCTCAAATTGCAAGGCAAATGAAAAATGAGCAAAACTAATTTGAGAAATTAAAGCGGAATAATTAAATTAAACAATTCATTCGTTTTTAAACACAATCCTTCAATATGAAAAATTTTAAGGGTAACCTCCACCTGTAAATCTTCCATTGAATGGGAATGATAAACACCCATTAGACTCATCACTAACCCTTCCTTCACTCACGACTCCTCGCATTCCCCCGCAGAGAGACGGACGGCCACAACCACACCAGCACCGTCAAGAAACGCGGACGCCGGAAGCGGGCCCGCGCCGGCTCCGCATCCGCAAAATCAGAAGCTCCGCAAACCAATTACTTCACCATCAAAAAACGGTGAGGGGAAATTTTCCGGCAACTTCCAGCCGGACTGCCATTAAAAAATGCTGAGCGCCTCAATGGAGAGTCTGAGACTGGCTTTGGCCGGGCCACCTGGGCACAGCGTCGGGATGTTATCTATTTGGTTCTTAATGTTGAGATGTTTTAAAAACCAATTTGTTATCTCTCTGATTCTTAATGTTGAGATGTTTTAAAAACCAATTTGTTATCTGTTTGATTCTTAATGTTGAGATGTTTTAAAAACCAATTTGTTATCTCTCTGATTCTTAATGTTGAGATGTTTTGAAAACCAATTTGTTGTCTGTTTGATTCTTAATGTTGAGATGTTTTAAAAACCAATTTGTTATCTGTTTGATTCTTAATGTTGAGATGTTTTAAAAACCAATTTGTTATCTGTTTGATTCTTAATGTTGAGATGTTTTAAAAACTAATATGTTATCTGTTTGATTCTTAATGTTGAGATGTTTTAAAAACCAATTTGTTATCTGTTTGATTCTTAATGTTGAGATGTTTTAAAAACCAATTTGTTATCTGTTTGAGTCTTAATGTTGAGATGTTTTAAAAACTAATATGTTATCTAATTGATTCTCAATGTTGAGATGTTTTAAAAACCAATTTGTTATCTGTTTGATTCTTAATGTTGAGATGTTTTAAAAACCAATTTGTTATCTGTTTGAGTCTTAATGTTGAGATGTTTTAAAAACTAATATGTTATCTATTTGATTCTTAATGTTGAGATGTTTTAAAAACCAATTTGTTATCTGTTTGATTCTTAATGTTGAGATGTTTTAAAAACCAATTTGTTATCTATTTGATTCTTAATGTTGAGATGTTTCAAAAACTAATGTGTTATCTATTTGATTCTCAATGTTGAGATGTTTTAAAAACCGATGTAATACCTACATTTCATGTATCAACTTTATTGGAAATAAACTGCCTTGTTATTCGATTTCTTTTCTATTTATCGTAACTTTTCCGTTCTCGCATAACACTCATTCCGCGATTGGTTAAACTGAAGTTCAATTATTCAACGCAAATTTAAATTCAATTGCAGAAAGCAATCATAAAAATAGGAAGCATTAACTGCATCATGCCTTCATTTAGCTACCATTTAAGAAATTTGAGTTTGTGACCACTGGTCGGTCAGCAGCATTATGAAAATCACCTCCGTGGCCACCGGTGACGCACGTTGCGGTCAAAGTGTTAAACGGAAGTTTACTGCCGTATTCAGTACTGGTACATTTACAAGGCATTTATTTTTTGCATAGATGATAATTTTCGATGTAGCTATGCATTTTAGTCTTAATTATTTATTGTTATGGGTCTTTAACTCGACGTATGTAAGTACGTACGTACAATGTCTCTCGCAGTTGCCTCACTTGCCACTCCTGCCACACTTGCCACTCCTGCCACACTTGCCACTCCTGCCACACTTGCCACTCCTGCCACATGTTTGCCACCCCTGCCACATCCTTGCCACTCCTGCCACACTTGCCACTCCTGCCACATGTTTGCCACCCCTGCCACATCCTTGCCACTCCTGCCACACTTGCCATTCCTGCCACACTTGCCATTCCTGCCACACTTGCCACTCCTGCCACACTTGCCACTCCTGCCACACTTGCCACTCCTGCCACATGTTTGCCACCCCTGCCACATCCTTGCCACTCCTGCCACACTTGCCACTATTGCCACACTTGCCACTCCTGCCATATGCCTGCCACTCCTGCCACACTTGCCACTCCTGCCACATGCTTGCCACTCCTGCCACATGCTTGCCACTCGAGCTCATTAGATCTGAGGTGCGACTCAACACTCAGGCGTTGCCTCTGGAATAACTCGAGGTCCGAGTAACACCAAGCAAGAAGCGACAGAGAAGCCCGTTGCGCTCCCTTAGCCAAATTTCAATAACGTATTTTAGCGCCCAGTAAAATTGCTGCCTAATTGATTTCAATGAGATTAGCAATTTTCGTAATTACTTCCGTGTGCAGTTGGCCAGCCTGTAAATATTTGCAGCGCTGTTTGTGCCGTTGGCTAATTTGATCAAACGACATCGCTCGTCTGGCCACGGAGAAAAATCGTTTAGTTCCGATAGAAAGCTCGAAGATTTGCGAAGGTTTTCAGTAATTTTGACTGACAGGAAATTAATTCACGTCCGCATCAAGGGCTTCGTCAAGCTCTTCGGTCCTGCTGATGATTAGACGTTCTGAAGAAAACAGCGCAGATTTCTGATGAAATCTCATTCAATTTTCTCCAATACTTTTCAGAAGTCCGATGTCATGGACATTTCCGGGGATAGCGTTTGAAAAGATTGTAATACCTTCTCTATGATTATTGTTCTCTTCAACAGTCATATTTATTTTAGCATTGCCTGCCAGTAGTAGTGCGTGCACTGCCAGTAGTAGTGCGTGCACTGCCTGTAGTAGTGCGTGCGCTGCCAGTAGTAGTGCGTGCACTGCCTGTAGTAGTGCGTGTACTGCCTGTAGCAGTGCGTGCACTGCCTGTAGCAGTGCGTGCACTGCCTGTAGTAGTGCGTGCAATGCCTGTAGTAGTGCGTACACTGCCTGTAGCAGTGCGTGCACTGCCTGTAGCAGTGCGTGCACTGCCTGTGCCAGTGCGTGCACTGCCTGTAGTAGTGCGTGCACTGCCTGTAGCACTGCGTGCACTGCCTGTAGTAGTGCGTGCACTGCCTGTATTAGTGCGTGCACTGCCTGTAGCAGTGCGTGCACTGTCTGTAGCAGTGCGTGCACTGCCTGTAGTAGTGCGTGCACGTCCTGTAACAATCCTACAACACAAATAACACAACTAGTACCATCACTGACCATGTAAATAACAAAACTTTGGTCTACGAATACTGAAATTGAAAATGATAATTCTTTTAAAAAATACTGACGAGTACTAAATACACAAAATAATCCATGTAAAGTAACTGCTGCGCAAATAACTATGTTTCAAAGTATCAGTATCAATAGTAACAAATATAAAAATACTGACGATTACAACAAAGGCATTTGCGAGTAACAACACTATAAAATAATATTGGTTCGAAGAATACTTGAAAATAATAATGGCATGTACATTACTGGAAAATAACAATAGTTTTAGCAATACTTTAATAATGGTGTGAGCAGTATTCTAATAAAAAAGAGTTTGAGCAATAATTTAACAATGGTGCGAGCCATATTTCAACAATGGTGTGAGCAATGTAACTTGAACAATACTTGAACAATGGTTTGAACAATGCTGAAATAATAATAATAATGGCTAAACTAATACTCCAACACTGGCTGACCGATGCCCCAGGGAGGGCGGGCTGCAGAGGCTGCGCGCAAGGGCGTCGGTCTCCGGGCGGGGAGCTGCCACGTTCCGCCTGTCGTACGAGGAGGTCCTGCGTCGCCACCGCGGCGCCTACTCCCCCGCCTTCCACTTCCCCCCCTCGCAGGTCCTCCACCTCCCCTCCTGGTGCAATGCTTACTGTAGTGCACCTAGTCTTTACGATTCTTTATGTATTTTTGAGGATTTTTACAATTTTTTAAGGTTTATAGGATTGTTTATATTTTTTAGGATTTATAGAATTTTTACGATTTCTTAGGATTTTTAGAAGTTTTCATGATTTTTTAGTATTTATAAGATTTCTATGATTTTTAAGGATTTCCGTATTTTTAAGGGTTTTTTAGGACTTTTTAGGATTTCTAGGTTTTTTTAAGATTTTTAGGATTTTTTAGGATTCACGAGATTTTTTAATTTTTTTATGGTTTGGGACTTTTAATCGATCATCCGAGAAATTACTTCAAATTCAACTGCCATGAACGGTCATTTGAGGATTTCTTTAAGGATTCAGACCTTTCTCAGACGAGCAGCTGAGGTTATTTCAAACTGCTTGTCAAGGAAGCTTTAGTTTATAGACTGTAAAGTTTTGAAATTTGACCTAGAGGTACGTAAAATGGTAGGCCATTAACTTAACGAAAAATAATTATAAAAGATTAGTAAATCCGCCATTATTTTGCCTAAGAGACAATCACGGAGGACTGCGATGAACACAGTGATTTAAATGAGCAATGTTACATGCTGGTCTGTTCGAAAATTAACAGTTACGAGCATAAACAAAAAAAGCAGAGTTAGCAACTGCCATCATATATGCAGTGTAACTGTAACAGAATTAGCAACTGCCATCATATATGCAGTGTAACTGTAACAGAGTTAGCAACTGCCATCATACATGCAGTGTAACTGTATCAGAGTTAGCAACTGCCATCATACATGCAGTGTAACTGTATCAGAGTTAGCAACTGCCATCATATATGCAGTGTAACTGTAACAGAATTAGCAACTGCCATCATACAGGGTGTTTCAAAAATACACGGCATAATTTCAGGTATGTATTTCCCACATGTAGACAATCAAAATAGTTCATTACAACATATGTCCGGAAATGCTTCATTTCCGAGTTATGGCCTTCACAACATTGAAATTCACCGGAACGTTTTTCTTTCCGCAGGTCGTTGCCATTACAGAAGATGTTCAAAATGACCACCTCCTGCTTGAATACAGACCTCACATCGATGTCTCATTGACCTGCGAACACGATCCCACACTCCAGGAATGTTGCGTATGTCCTCAGAGCGTGCCACAATTCGATTCCGAAGGGATTCCAAATCAGGCACCGGAGACGAATAAACCAATGATTTTAAATGGCCCCACAAGTAGAAATCGAGAGGGTTCAGATCAGGTGAGCGTGGAGGCCAAGCAATTGGGCCACCTCTACCTATCCATCGATCAGGAAATCTTCGATCCAAGTACCGGCGAGCCGTACGACTGAAGTGTGCAGGAGCGCCGTCATGCAAGAAGTGAGCGTGCTGACGATCGATCAGTGGAGTGTCGTCATAAACATCAGGTATGATGTTTTCCAGGAAGTTTGTGTACGCCTGCCCCGTAAGTCTGTTTACAAGTACATGGGGTCCAACTAACCGATCACCAATGATACCGGCCCACATGTTGAGGGAGAACCGCACCTGGTGATGAGATACAACAGTTGCATTTGGGTTTTCATACGCCCATACATGCTGATTGTGGAGATTTGTTATGCCATCTCGTGTGAACTGTGCTTCATCTGTAAATAATACTAAGGCAGGAAAGTTCGGATTTGCAGCACATTGCTGCAAGAACCACTGACAGTACCTAACTCGTGCAGGGTAATCTGCTGGTGACAGCGCCTGTACACGTTGCAAATGGTAAGGATACAATTGATACTCTTTCAGCAGTCTCCAGACAGTCGTATGGGGAACATTCACTTGCAACGCTAACCTTCGTGTGCTGATAGAAGGAGTTCTGTTCACAATCTCCAGAATCTCCTCCTGTTCTTCTGGAGTTGTAGATCTTGGTCGTCCCCTTCCCAATCCAGGAGAGTCAAATTTTCCATACTCGCACAGACGCTGATGGAGACTTACAAATGTCTTCCGATCTGGACATTGTCGCTGTGGGTACCTCTCCTGGTACAAACGACGAGCCAGCGCAGCATTGCCGTCTGCCTTACCGTAGATCAAGTGCATCTCTGCCAGCTCCTGATTTGTGTACATGACACACAGTCGAACGCCAAACACAACACTGAATTTAACCTTCGCCTAGGAATGATCTGTCAGAGTGCCCTCTTAATGTGTCCTTTGACGGCAACGACCTGCGGAAAGAAAAACGTTCCGGTGAATTTCAATGTTGTGAAGGCCATAACTCGGAAATGAAGCATTTCCGGACATATGTTGTAATGAACTATTTTGATTGTCTACATGTGGGAAATACATACCTGAAATTATGCCGTGTATTTTTGAAACACCCTGTATATGCAGTGTAACTGTATCAGAGTTAGCAACTGCCATCATATATGCAGTGTAACTGTAACAGAATTAGCAACTGCCATCATATATGCAGTGTAACTGTAACAGAATTAGCAACTGCCATCATATATGCAGTGTAACTGTAACAGAGTTAGCAACTGCCATCATATATGCAGTGTAACTGTAACAGAATTAGCAACTGCCATCATATATGCAGTGTAACTGTATCAGAGTTAGCAACTGCCATCATATATGCAGTGTAACTGTAACAGAATTAGCAACTGCCATCATATATGCAGTGTAACTGTAACAGAATTAGCAACTGCCATCATATATGCAGTGTAACTGTAACAGAGTTAGCAACTGCCATCATATATGCAGTGTAACTGTAACAGAGTTAGCAACTGCCATCATATATGCAGTGTAACTGTAACAGAATTAGCAACTGCCATCATACATGCAGTGTAACTGTAACAGAGTTAGCAACTGCCATCATATATGCAGTGTAACTGTATCAGAGTTAGTAACTGCCATCATACATGCAGTGTAACTGTAACAGAGTTAGCAACTGCCATCATATATGCAGTGTAACTGTAACAGAGTTAGCAACTGCCATCATACATGCAGTGTAACTGTATCAGAGTTAGCAACTGCCATCATACATGCAGTGTAACTGTATCAGAGTTAGCAACTGCCATCATACATGCAGTGTAACTGTATCAGAGTTAGCAACTGCTATCATACATATACATATGAAGTGTACTGAGCGCATTATACTCGTATATACATTCTTTTCACATCCCTGAGTTACTCCCTCGTGTAGCTTTGTGCTTTAGAGAATCTAAGCCAAATTACTATAAGCAAATTCTATTTATTTATTTCTTAGCTTTTTCATGAGTGCCACAGTGATATAATTTCATGTTGACCTCTTATTTTCTGTAATACTTATTCATTACATTCTCTCCTTGTAACCACACACACACACACACACAGTGATCTCTCCTCAGTAATATTACCACCTCAAGAAATGATACCAAATACTCCTGCTCGGAATTTGAGTTATTAGAGTTACGAAATAAAAATTACTTTGTTGTACCCCCTGGCTCATATTGTGTCTCAACACTCCAGAACAATATATAATATTGAAATAATAATACTGAATTAAAGATATATTAGCCTAATTCATTATTTTTGTATATATTATTCTGCCAATTTCGAGATTTAAAAAATACGTTTATCAAATTTTTATTTTCTTGTCTCATCTACTCCACAGCTGAAGCCCTAAATTTTTCCCTAAATATTTCTTGAACCTTTCAAAAAAAGCTATGTGATGAGTGCTTGACCAACTCCTTCTATTTCTCATTTCCCGAGCAGCGAGAAGTCTTAATTTAACGGAAATTTCTCAACTCGAGTAACCAAACCGGGTAGAAACGAGCCCTAAATTTTTGATGGCGTGGGAGAGAATCCAATATCGGAGAGAGATCGCTTTAGATTCAATCTGTGACGCTGAAAGTTTTAAAGCGCCCCTCATTTTGCTGCAGAAAGTGCAAGAAGTTTTGGTGAACCTCATGGTCAAGGAGATGGAGGTGCTCGCCTTCGCCAAACTGGACTCGGTCCCCAGCAACTCCACTCCGGACCAGGCCATCGCTGCAGCCGCCGGTGGGGGGGGGGGGGGGGCGTTAACTACGGTAAAGGAAACTAGGTAGGGTTAAACCAGTCTTTTTTCTTTGACGGTGTGGTTTTGCTGACGTCACGGCAACAAACCAATAGCAGCGCTCATACTGCATCTGGTAGCACTGCTACCTGCAAATCTGGCTCCACTATTGGCCTAACGACATGGCGTTTTGGTGACGTCATAAGGTTTGTTTGAATTAAAGCCTTTCTATTGGCTAGCCGAACAAGAGGAGGTGTATATTCTCCCATAGGAATGACTCTACCTTGTTTCCTCCACCGTGGTGTTAACTCTGCATGCTGTTCTTTTAGGGGGTTCTCTTGTTTTTAGACAAGGTGCGGCAGTCAATGTTGCATTTTTAACCTTCCACGGCCTTCTCAAAAATTCAAGGTTGATTGCTGCACCCTGTACTTAGGCTTTCTCAGTATTCCGCTCACTGGGGGAACACTGTCGTGTTTTTCTGCTTGAGATACGTTCTCAAGAAGAAAACTGGTGTCAATGACAATTATGCAATTATTTTGGTATATACAAAAAATATAGGAATGTTATTAGAATGTGGTGCCATTGATATTGCAGATGATTTATTTTCTTTGAATCTTCCAAGGGATCTGGGAAAACTTTCTGCTGTAGCGAGGCACAAATCGCAAATCGAATAGACAAAGTTTTGCGTTGTGTGCCGCAAATCTTAGGCTGTTCTTGAAGGAGCTTTCGGAAGCAATAGGACTGTCGTGATAACATACTAAGTCGTATTCTTCTTTATAAGTTCCTTTTATATTGAAGTAATTACTCATAGGCCTAGCGATAAAGGACAGGAGAGGAAGTCTAGGTATATATGACCATGAACGACCCATTTTATAAGCAATGAATAAGCCTTCGGGTTCACAGTTATAGAAGTTTTGAATCTTTTCCATATAAGCCCAGCCACTAATACAACACATAAGTTCACCCACTTGTAACTTTCGAAATAATGCCCTATCAACTTCAAATTACTCTCATGCGAAAGAACATTTTAATCCTTTGTTTGAGAGTAATTTGAAGTCGATAGGGGCAATATTTCGAAAGTTACAAGTGGGTGAACTTATGTGTTGCATTTGTGTCGGGACTTATCTGGAAAAGATCCAAAGTTTTTGTTCCTCGTTTTCAATAAGAATTACAAACTATAATGGGCGTGGACCCTCATTTTACATAGATAATCCATGGACTTAACATGGCCACTCAAGTTGCTGGTCCTCATTGTTGACAATACAAGTCATAGTGATCGAATATTTTTAATTGTATGAAAGTACATACAGGGGAAATTATTTCTGCGCGATAACTCTACGGATTTTAAGCCTCAAATTTCAAAACCACCGAACAACTGTAAAAGAACGCAGATGGTAACCGTTTCACTTGAGGCCCAATAGCTCAATGAAAATGTAAAAGATCGTTGTACAGCGCTTAAAATAATTTTTCTTTTACTAGGAAGAGTCAGTTTAAAATACGTAAACGATTTTTTGCCCTTAAAATAACATCGACTTTTATAGGACATGCGTAGTTTGTTGTTTTTCTTCAGCTTCTGGTCTTGGTTGTTGATATTGTTTGTTATTGATAATGAGGATCCTTTTCTGGTTATGCTGCAGCGAACTGACTAACTTTTCGGCTGATGGTCTCAGTTTGATGATAGTGGGAATTAAAGAAGAGTTAAAGTTTCTGAGTCACGGTTGTAATGGCGCGGCCATCGTATCTAAATCGAGGTAATTTCTGAGTCTGTTGAACTTCCCTCGCATAATTTGGAAAATGTATTGAGTAGAAACATCTTTTTCGAGAGAACCCAAACTTACACTTTGCACTCAGGTATCAAGGTTCACGCAAACTAACATTTTTTAATGTCGTGATTCATGTTCATATCTACCTATAGAAACTCAATTTCAATGATGAGTTGCGATATGTTTCACAATCACGTAACATGAACTGCCCCAACTAGTTAACTCGACCACTTCGCCATTAACTCCACGGGAGCATTCCTCCCTAGTTGAGCTTCATCCCATTAGAAGGCAGGCGGAGGCGCCATTCAAACTGGCTTCTTAGACTTGGATTCTGAAATTTGTTCATTGTGCTTGAGAAGCTTTTATGCTCGAAGTTTCATTGTTCCCGAGAGCGTGGCCGCGATGCACGGACGAAACTTGCGTCGTGTAGGCCAAGTGATTATGTGATGCACATGCGGGATTTTTGGGGTAACACGCCTCCCCTTTGTATTTTGATTTTAATTTTTCCTTTTGTATTTTGATTTTAATTTTTCCTTTTGTATTTTGATTTTAATTTTTCCTTTTGTATTTTGATTTTAATTTTTCTTTTTGTATTTTGAATTTAATTTTTCCTTTTGTATTTTGATTTTAATTTTTAGAGAAGGAAGATTTCACGAGCTGTGAAATGATAATGTGATGCACATGGTTTTTCTGGGGTATCTTACTTCTGCTTTATATTTCGGTTTAACTTTTAGGGAAGGGAAATGACGCTAGTTCTGAAATGATGATGGGATGCACATATGAGAATTTGGGGTAACTTGCATCCCCTTTGTACGTATTTCGAACTTAATTTCTCCTTTGTATTTCGATTTTAACTTTTGGGGTAACTTGCTTCTTTTTTTTGTATTTCGGCTTTAATTTCAGGGGAACGAAATTACACACACGAGCTGTGTAACGTTGTCTGTCTTAGATTTTAGGTGTTGGGAAGGATTATGAAGTAGGGAAGGAATATGAAGGAGGGAAGGATTATGAAGTAGGGAAGGATTATGAAGTAGGGAAGGATTATGAAGTAGGGAAGGATTATGAAGTAGGGAAGGATTATGAAGGAGGGAAGGATTATGAAGTAGGGAAGGATTATGAAGTAGGGAAGGATTATGAAGTAGGGAAGGATTATGAAGTAGGGAAGGATTATGAAGTAGGGAAGGATTATGAAGGAGGGAAGGATTATGAAGTAGGGAAGGATTATGAAGTAGGGAAGGATTATGAAGTAGGGAAGGGTTATGAAGTAGGGAAGGATTATGAAGTAGGGAAGGATTATGAAGTAGGGAAGGATTATGAAGGAGGGAAGGATTATGAAGTAGGGAAGGATTATGAAGTAGGGAAGGATTATGAAGTAGGGAAGGATTATGAAGTAGGGAAGGATTATGAAGTAGGGAAGGATTATGAAGGAGGGAAGGATTATGAAGTAGGGAAGGATTATGAAGTAGGGAAGGATTATGAAGTAGGGAAGGGTTATGAAGTAGGGAAGGATTATGAAGTAGGGAAGGATTATGAAGTAGGGAAGGATTATGAAGGAGGGAAGGATTATGAAGTAGGGAAGGATTATGAAGTAGGGAAGGATTATGAAGTAGGGAAGGATTATGAAGTAGGGAAGGATTATGAAGGAGGGAAGGATTATGAAGTAGGGAAGGATTATGAAGTAGGGAAGGATTATGAAGTAGGGAAGGGTTATGAAGTAGGGAAGGATTATGAAGTAGGGAAGGGTTATGAAGTAGGGAAGGATTATGAAGTAGGGAAGGATTATGAAGTAGGGAAGGGTTATGAAGTAGGGAAGGATTATGAAGTAGGGAAGGGTTATGAAGTAGGGAAGGATTATGAAGTAGGGAAGGATTATGAAGTAGGGAAGGATTATGAAGTAGGGAAGGGTTATGAAGTAGGGAAGGATTATGAAGTAGGGAAGGATTATGAAGTAGGGAAGGGTTATGAAGTAGGGAAGGATTATGAAGTAGGGAAGGATTATGAAGTAGGGAAGGATTATGAAGTAGGGAAGGATTATGAAGTAGGGAAGGATTATGAAGTAGGGAAGGGTTATGAAGTAGGGAAGGATTATGAAGGAGGGAAGGATTATGAAGTAGGGAAGGATTATGAAGTAGGGAAGGATTATGAAGTAGGGAAGGATTATGAAGTAGGGAAGGATTATGAAGTAGGGAAGGATTATGAAGGAGAGAAGGATTATGAAGTAGGGAAGAATTATGAAGTAGGGAAGGATTATGAAGTAGAGAAGGATTATGAAGGAGGGAAGGATTATGAAGTAGGGAAGGATTATGAAGTAGGGAAGGATTATGAAGTAGGGAAGGGTTATGAAGGAGGGAAGGATTATGAAGTAGGGAAGGGTTATGAAGGAGGGAAGGATTATGAAGTAGGGAAGGGTTATGAAGTAGGGAAGGATTATGAAGTAGGGAAGGGTTATGAAGGAGGGAAGGATTATGAAGTAGGGAAGGGTTATGAAGGAGGGAAGGATTATGAAGTAGGGAAGGGTTATGAAGGAGGGAAGGATTATGAAGTAGGGAAGGGTTATGAAGGAGGGAAGGATTATGAAGTAGGGAAGGGTTATGAAGGAGGGAAGGATTATGAAGTAGGGAAGGATTATGAAGTAGGGAAGGAGTTTGAAGTAGGGAAGGGTTATGAAGGAGGGAAGGATTATGAAGTAGGGAAGGGTTATGAAGTAGGGAAGGGTTATGAAGGAGGGAAGGATTATGAAGTAGGGAAGGGTTATGAAGGAGGGAAGGATTATGAAGTAGGGAAGGGTTATGAAGGAGGGAAGGATTATGAAGCAGGGAAGGGTTATGAAGGAGGGAAGGATTATGAAGTAGGGAAGGGTTATGAAGGAGGGAAGGATTATGAAGTAGGGAAGGGTTATGAAGGAGGGAAGGATTATGAAGTAGGGAAGGGTTATGAAGGAGGGAAGGATTATGAAGTACGGAAGGATTATGAAGTAGGGAAGGAGTTTGAAGTAGGGAAGGGTTATGAAGGAGGGAAGGATTATGAAGTAGGGAAGGGTTATGAAGTAGGGAAGGGTTATGAAGGAGGGAAGGATTATGAAGTAGGGAAGGGTTATGAAGGAGGGAAGGATTATGAAGTAGGGAAGGAGCTTGAAGTAGGGAAGGGTTATGAAGTAGGGAAGGGTTATGAAGGAGGAAAGGATTATGAAGTAGGGAAGGAGTTTGAAGTAGGGAAGGGTTATGAAGGAGGGAAGGATTATGAAGTAGGGAAGGGTTATGAAGTAGGGAAGGGTTATGAAGGAGGGAAGGATTATGAAGTAGGGAAGGGTTATGAAGGAGGGAAGGATTATGAAGTAGGGAAGGGTTATGAAGGAGGGAAGGATTATGAAGTAGGGAAGGGTTATGAAGGAGGGAAGGATTATGAAGTAGGGAAGGGTTATGAAGGAGGGAAGGATTATGAAGTAGGGAAGGAGTTTGAAGTAGGGAAGGGTTATGAAGGAGGGAAGGATTATGAAGTAGGGAAGGGTTATGAAGGAGGGAAGGGTTATGAAGGAGGGAAGGATTATGAAGTAGGGAAGGGTTATGAAGGAGGGAAGGATTATGAAGTAGGGAAGGAGTTTGAAGTAGGGAAGGGTTATGAAGGAGGGAAGGATTATGAAGTAGGGAAGGGTATTGAAGTAGGGAAGGGTTATGAAGGAGGGAAGGATTATGAAGTAGGGAAGGGTTATGAAGGAGGGAAGGATTATGAAGTAGGGAAGGGTTATGAAGTAGGGAAGGGTTATGAAGGAGGGAAGGATTATGAAGTAGGGAAGGATTATGAAGTAGGGAAGGATTATGAAGTAGGGAAGGAGTTTGAAGTAGGGAAGGGTTATGAAGGAGGGAAGGATTATGAAGTAGGGAAGGATTATGAAGTAGGGAAGGAGTTTGAAGTAGGGAAGGGTTATGAAGGAGGGAAGGATTATGAAGTAGGGAAGGGTTATGAAGGAGGGAAGGATTATGAAGTAGGGAAGGGTTATGAAGGAGGGAAGGATTATGAAGTAGGGAATGGTTATGTAGGAGGGAAGGATTATGAAGTAGGGAAGGGTTATGAAGGAGGGAAGGATTATGAAGTAGGGAAGGGTTATGAAGGAGTGAAGGATTATGAAGTAGGAAAGGGTTATGAAGGAGGGAAGGATTATGAAGTAGGGAAGGGTTATGAAGGAGGGAAGGATTATGAAATAGGGAAGGGTTATGAAGGAGGGAAGGATTATGAAGTAGGGAAGGGTTATGAAGGAGGGAAGGATTATGAAGTAGGGAAGGGTTATGAAGGAGGGAAGGATTATGAAGTAGGGAAGGGTTATGAAGGAGGGAAGGATTATGAAGTAGGGAAGGGTTATGAAGGAGGGAAGGATTATGAAGTAGGGAAGGGTTATGAAGGAGGGAAGGATTATGAAGTAGGGAAGGGTTATGAAGTAGGGAAGGATTATGAAGTAGGGAAGGATTATGAAGTAGGGAAGGATTATGAAGGAGTGAAGGATTATGAAGTAGGGAAGGATTATGAAGTAGGGAAGGATTATGAAGGAGTGAAGGATTATGAAGTAGGGAAGGATTATGAAGTAGGGAAGGATTATGAAGTAGGGAAGGATTATGAAGTAGAGAAGGATTATGAAGTAGGGAAGGATTATGAAGTAGGGAAGGATTATGAAGTAGCGAAGGACTGTGAAGGTTCTTGTTATACGAGAGTTTGAGGGCTCATGACATTGAGAAATGCGAAGGCTCAGATTATGGAGACAGGTGAGAGCTCAAGTTCAGAAGGTAGACTATGAAAGTTTGCGTTATGAGGGAATATCAAGGTTAATATTACGAAGGTCTTGTGCAAAGATTCCCTTGTTCTTCTCCTGCTTGATGCGGCCATTAAATCGTGATGACTATATTGTGTGTGTAAACGCTAGTTTTTATTTGACTGACTCCCGTAATGTGGGAAAAAATGCACATATGTGTTTGAAATATCCGTCAAGCAGTAAATGCTGTGGCGACCTGTACAAATGACCTGAAAAAGCATCTGCTCGTTACAACTAAAATTTTACAGCGAAGAAAATGCTATTGACGCGAACCATTTTATCCAAGCGTGGTGAGAGTGGCGCGTACTAATGACGTAAAAACCTCTGCTCATTGCAGCTAAAGGTTAAAAAAAAACTAAGAAATGCTATGGAAACTTACTATTGTTTTTTATAAAAAATGATGAAAACCGAGAAGCGCTATGAAAATTAACCCTATTATTTTACAAAAAAATAATAAAAACTAAGAAATGCTTTGAAAACTAACCATTTTTTATAAAAAATAACAAAAAACTAAGCAATGCTATTAAAAAATATGAGTAGGACTAAACATTTTCTTTATTTTCTTTTACTAAAACTAACCATTATCTTCAGCCGTGGTGGTGCACGGCCCAGGCTCCAACTTCGCCCTTGTCTCGTACTCGAGCGCGGCGGACCCGAACTTCGACCCGGGGGCTAAGGACCTCCAGCCCTTCGTGCTCTCCTATGACGTGCACAGGAAACCCGACGGGGGGGAACTGCAGGTAGACCTTCAGTTCGGGTTAAAAATTCATATAAAAAATAATTTTCTATATAATTATGAATTTATATAAATATAAATTTTTAAATTATAAAAATAAACAACAATATCCCCATTTCAGAACCGGTTATGAAATTTATTCAAACCCAAACTCTCAAAGTTATTTTAAATTATAAGCCAATTAACTGTAAAAAACCTGAGGCTGGTGATTGCCACCCGCGGCAGGTGTTTGCCACCTGTGGAAGGTGGTTGCCACCTGCGGCAGGTGTTTGCCACTGCGGCAGGTGGTTGCCACCTTCTGTAGGTGTTGCCACCTGTGGCAGGTGGTATTCCTCGCGGCCAACACAGCGGGAATTTGAGGAGGAATAAACTGATGTACAGTCTTTTTTCACTTAACTATTTACTATTCAAAACAACTGAGATTTTCGGTTTGAATAAATTTCATAACTGGAACTGAGCTGCAAACGCTGCAAAATGTTTAGGAGAAATAAACTAAAGAATTGATTCGTTAACGTGTTTACAATCCAGAATGACTTAGACAATTTCGGTTTGAATAAAATTTATAACTGGAACTGAAACGGAAAACACAGAAGTGCTTTGAAGGCTGTTGAACGTACGGCTTGGTTAAATTTTATAACTGGAACAATTTTTGTGCTCTGAATCTGTTGAACTTTAACGTCATTTTCCCATTTAAAGGCTGTTGAACTTTAACGTCTTTTTCCCATTTAAAGGCTGTTGAACTTTAACGTCTTTTTCCCATTTAAAGGCTGTTGAACTTTAACGTCATTTTCCCATTTAAAGGCTGTTGAACTTTAACGTCTTTTTCCCATTTAAAGGCTGTTGAACTTTAACGTCTTTTTCCCATTTAAAGGCTGTTGAACTTTAACGTCATTTTCCCATTTAAAGGCTGTTGAACTTTAACGTCTTTTTCCCATTTAAAGGCTGTTGAACTTTAACGTCTTTTTCCCATTTAAAGGCTGTTGAACTTTAACGTCTTTTCCCATTTAAAGGCTGTTGAACTTTAACGTCTTTTTCTCATTTAAAGGCTGTTGAACTTTAACGTCTTTTTCCCATTTACAGGCTGTTGAACATATGCTCTGAAGGCTTTTGAATTTTGACGTCTTTTTCCCATTAAAAAGCTGTTTAATTTTGACGTCTTTTTCCCCATTTGAAGGCTGTTGAACTTCAACTTGTTCCCCCCAGATCTCGGGTCCAAATTTCGTGCTCTACTTCGCCCCCGAGGGGCTGCCGGGGCTGTCCAAGCACACGGTGTTCGTCCTCGACATCTCCGGCTCCATGGAGGACAACCACAAGCTCGACCACCTCAAGGACGCCATGACCGCCATCTTGGGCGACTTCCAGCAGCAGGACTCGTTCGAGGCAAGTGGAGGGAGTCCTAGAGGAATGAGTCCTACAGGAGGAGGAGGGAGTCCTAGAGGAATGAGTCCTACAGGAGGAGGAGGGAGTCCTAGAGGAATGAGTCCTACAGGAGGAGGAGGGAGTCCTAGAGGAGAAGGGAGTCCTGGAGGAGGAGGGAGTCCTGGAGGAGAAGGGAGTCCTGGAGGAGAAGGGAGTCCTGGAGCTAGAGAAGGGAGTCCTGAAGGAGGAGGGAGTCCTAGAGGAGGAAGGAGTCCTAGAGGAGAAGGGAGTCCTGGAGGAGGAGGGAGTCCTGGAGGAAGGACGAAATATATCGTGTCTACACTTTTGCTACTCAATAAAAAAAATTTGTGTGCTCTAGTGAATAAAAATTCCAGCGACGATGAAGCTAAATTGAAGCTAGAACGACTAAAGGAGATGAACAGCGCTTCTTCCCTTCCTTCTCATGATGAAGTTTCTCCATGTTCATAGCATCCACTTTTTCAATTTAGGAATCCCTGAATCGAGCAGAGAGCGGCTAGGAATCCTGGAACGTAATCCTACTCCTTATCTTAAGACGCAGGATTCATGAGTGTTTAGTGGAAGCTTTCGTGATGGCGCTCACATTTGCGCAAACTGCTTAGACCGAGCGCGTCTAGCCCACGGTAGAGGAAACAAGGTAGAGTCATTTCTATGGGGGAAAATACATCTCCTCTTGTTCGGCTAGCCAATAGAACGGCTTCATTTCAAACAAACTGTATGACGTCACCATTGCGACATGTTGTTAGGCCAATAGCGATGTCAGATTTTGGGCTAGCAGTGTTGCCAGATGCAATATGAGTGCTGCTATTGGTCCGTTGCCATGACGTCAGCACTGCCACACGGTCGACGCAAAAAAGACTGGTTCGACCCTACCTTGTTTCTGCTGCCGTGGTCCAGGCTCGGTTTACAAGTCGGTCTCTCAGAAATTTATTTGCCCGGCGCACTCCGAGCGTCTAATTAACATTCAAATTAGCTCAAGCTAGAGTTGGAGCGAGCGGTGCGAGCGAGACTGGCCTTAACTGCATTCCTAATTCTGAGAGCACACAAGTTTCCGTAGGCCGCTGAGTACACTCGTTTGTATGGGACTAAAGCCGCCTTACGCTTCCAATATGCCGGTCAGTGGGTCGAGTTTTCATCACCTCTCTACTCAGATGTACTAACTACTACTCTGCTACTCTACTCAGATGTACTAACTACTACTCTGCTACTCTACTCAGATGTACTAACTACTACTCTGCTACTCTACTCAGATGTACTAACTACTACTCTGCTACTCTACTCAGATGTACTAACTACTACTCTGCTACTCTACTCAGATGTACTAACTACTACTCTGCTACTCTACTCAGAAGTACTAACTACTACTCTGCTACTCTACTCAGATGTACTAACTACTACTCTGCTACTCTACTCAGATGTACTAACTACTACTCTGCTACTCTACTCAGAAGTACTAACTACTACTCTGCTACTCTACTCAGATGTACTAACTACTACTCTGCTACTCTACTCAGATGTACTAACGACTACTCCACGCATATGTACGAATACAGCAAATCTTAAGCAATCATGAGACAAGAAATAGTTTCCTTAATCCGTTCATGAGATATCAGGTCGTCCTTCACTCTGAAAGTGCAATGGAAATATTTGGTCGTGACATGAAAGTCATCTTATTTTTTGAGAGAACATGTTAGTTTTCGTTACCCTTTGTCTGAAGTTTTCATTTTCCATGTGAGTACAATAATATTCATACCAATAATGTACGAATATACATAAATTTTAGTCAGGACATCAATAACCGCCGCGGGCCGGCCATCTCTTTCTCTTACAAATTACTAGATGCGCACATCCTTTCCTTGTAGCATCCTCATCGAAAATAAACAATTTATATTTTCATTTTTCTTCTGCCTCTCCTATCGAAAATAAACTTTTTCCCATTTTTTCTGCCTCTGCCTCACCTGCGGCAGATCATCGTGTTCTCAACGCACGTGCGGTCGCTGGGCGTGTTCAAGGCGCAAGGCCGCGACCTGAAGCGCGGAATTCACAAAATCCGGAGCCTGGACGCCTACGGAGGTACCAACATCAACGAGGCCCTGCTGGCCGGCATTGCGGACATCCACGACCATTCTGGGGACCAGCTGTACCGACAGGTGTGGGGCAGGTTTGGGGCAGGGGTGGGGCAGGTGTGGGGCAGGTGTGGGGCAGGTGTGGGGGCAGGTGTGGGGCAGGGGTGGGGCAGGTGTGGGGCAGGTGTGGGGCAGGTGTGGGGGCAGGTGTGGGGCAGGGGTGGGGCAGGTGTGGGGCAGGTGTGGGGCAGGTGTGGGGGCAGGTGTGGGACAGACGTGTGACAAACTTCAAATGTTAATTGCTCGCTTCAGAGATAACTTAGCATAATTGATGCATTTCTGCCAACTTTTAAAGCGATCAGAATAACCTACTTTTAAATTTACAGAGATATATCAGGAGGACCCTATACATCTGACAATTGAATGGTCTTCAAGTGTACTTCAGATTACCGGTGCCGACAACCACCCCCACCACCAGCTACTTTTGTTTGCGACAAAAAGCGCATTTTTCTGGCATCAGTACAAACTTGTTTTGTATTGTCTCTCTATAATGAGAACGTGCTGAGAAGTGTTGGCCAGGACGAATCAACGTCACTCTTTAAAACAATGTGCCAACTAATTTGTTCATATTTTTTTACTTACAACCATCTATGAAACTCTCTTATACTTCACTCACGTTACTGTTACCACATTTTTCAAACATTGTAACCCTTGAGAACGTTAACTGCAATCAGCATTCACAACATAAGTAAGAGATGAAGGAGGCCGACGTGCTGGCTGGCATCATTGACGGCTGCGTGTCCGTACAGCTCGTGTTCCTGACGGACGGCAAGCCGACCGTCAACGAGAAGGACACGGACGTCATCCGTAGGAACGTCAGGGAGGCAAACGTGAACCGTTACCCTATTTTTGCTCTCGCCTTCGGGCCTGATGCAGAACTCAGGTAAGTCCGCCATGTAGAAGCCATTGCAAGTCTACTTGTCATCGAATTTCTGTGGTCTGCTGTGGGAGTTTATAAATGAACAACTTCTCTTTTTCCTTGTTCAGAAATAGGTTATTATTTTCGGTTTAAAATCACTGCAACATGATCCTTTTCTCCCATTATTTTTCTATCCATAAACCCACTATTTTTCATGTTCCTTAACCGATTAATTTTTCAGGTTCCTACATAATCCTTTACGTCGATTGTTTTCCCATCCATAATATAAACCCATCATTTATTAAACATTTGATTTTAATTTATTTATTTATTTAATCCCTATTATAACATCCCATTATATTTCCACGTTCCATTAAGCCCATTATTTTTTTACATACCATTAACCCATTATTTTTTCTCCTTCTATAAACCCACAATTTTCACACGTTCCAAAAACCCATTATTCATTCCCGTCCAAAAAAAACATACTTTTTTCCGTTTTGTGAACCCCTTAACTTTGCAGGTTCCTGCGTCAGATCTGCGCAGACAACACGGGCATCGCGCGCCGCATCACGGAGCGCGGCGCCGCCGCCGACCAGATCCAGGACTTCTTCCAGGGCGTGGCGCAGCCTCTGCTCGCCGACGTGGCCGTCTCCTTCCCTGAGGGGCAGGTCAACGCCTCCACCCTCGTCACCCTCGGCCAGGGCACCTACTACAGCGGCGACGAGGTGAGCGTTATACTTACGGCAGCTGATTTGAGCTTGTGAGGACACTTACTACAGTTAATAGATAAACACTTACTATACCTACTACAGCGGCGACGAGGTGAGTGTTACACTTACGGCAACTAATTTGGGTTTGCGAGAGCACTTACTACTGAGGCAATGAGGTGAGCATAACACTTATGTCAGTTAATTTGGGTTTGTAAGGACACTCACTACAGTTACTAGGTGAGCACTTACTACAGCAATTACTACAAGGACACTCACTACACCTACTACGGCGGCGACGAGGTGAGCACAACGCTTACGAAAGTTAATTTGAGTTTGTGAGGGTACTTACTACATATACTACACCACCAGGTGAACACAAAGCTAACTATAATCGTAATGAGCTTGCAAGGACACTTTCTGCATTTACTAGGTGAGCATAACGCTTACGGCAATCATTTTGATCTTGCAATGACAGTGACAAATAGTCGGTTTTAAGTTGCACCAAAAGATAACACGCGGTGCTACACGGTGGCAGCTGACGATGTTATAATTCTAGACTTATACAATGTACCTATGCACACATTTTTAATAGATGGTCCACATTTTAAAAATATTCACAATCCTTAGTCACGCTTTTTACCGCCTTTTAAGTACTTCGAGTTATCGATGGAAACGTAGGGAAAATTTGCACTGAGATCTTGTTTTAAGTGATCTAAATGCGCTTGAGGAACTCTTCTTACTTTTAATTCACTTTGCTTATCCCAAACTTGACAGACCAGCCCTTCTCGGCCGTGTAAGACAAAACTAAATATTCAACAGACACACACAACATAGGAAACGCAATTATTTCCCATAATTATACCGTCTAATTCCTTGACCTAGCTGCGAACCCTCTACACCTGCGCTGGAAGTACACAGTCACTCAATGACCGGTCGATGAGTGATTCCAATAATGAGTAACTATATAGAACGAGTCACATAACCATGAACAATTGATTTTCTCATAGCATCGTGCATAACTCGTGGGTCAACTTTTTCTTATATCATCGTGAATTTTTAATTTTTGAATTAAAATGTCAAGCTTTTCAATAATCGTAAATTATGAATTTTACATTAAAATTTTAATTTCTTTAATTATCGTGAATTTAAAGTTTTAGATTAAAATTTTAAATAGAAATTTCGAGTTTTTCACATAGATTATCGTGAATTAGCGTTTTTTAACCCGGTACTCATTGTTCTCTGTTCGGTCAGATCGTGTATGCGGGCCAGCTGAGCACAGAGGAGGGGTCGCTGGACCCCACGGTGGGGGGGGTTGGGGTGGAGGGCCCCACCACCCTGAGGGTCTCCAGACGGCACTCCTCCCTCCCCACCCCTCCCAACCCCGACCTCCAGCGCGTCTGGGCTTACCTCGCCGTCCAGGTGCTGGATGCTGGACCGTGATTGTGTGGTAGTTTGTGGAACTGGACTATGGTTTTATACCTACCTCGCCGTCCAGGTGCTGGATGCTGGACCGTGATTGTGTGGTAGTTTGCTGGAACTTGATTATGGTTATATGCCTACCTTGCAGTCCAGGTGCTGGATGCTGGACCGTGATTGTGTGGTAGTTTGCTGGAACTGGACTATGGTTTTATACCTACCTCGCCGTCCAGGTGCTGGATGCTGGACCGTGATTGTGTGGTAATTTGCTGGAACTGGACTATGGTTTTATACCTACCTCGCCGTCCAGGTGCTGGATGCTGGACCGTGATTGTGTGGTAGTTTGCTGGAACTTGATTATGGTTATATGCCTACCTTGCAGTCCAGGTGCTGGATGCTGGACCGTGATTGTGCGATTGTTTGCACAAACTATCATTATTATATGGTAGTTGAATGGTACCTGTTATCGTGTGATGGTTGTACCTGACGTGATCGACATGTAGTAGCTCACATGATGTGATGGTCACACCTGACATGGTAGTTAAGTCTGACATGGTTCTTATGTGGTACCTCCCGTGATATGACGTTAAAAGAGGATGTAAAAGGAGTGGTTGCTCATATGGACGAATAAACCAAAAAATAAAAATAAAATAAGTAAAATAATAAACACGAATAAAATAAAAGAACTAAATTAATAAACAGAAGATATCTTTTCTGAATGTTATCCTTCGTACGTGTTAAATCTGTGCACGTACCCTAATACAACTCCTTGTCTCTATATTTTATTATCCCCTCAAACATGTAACTTTGTCCCTCTGTGCATGGTTAAATATTCTGCACTTGACAGCGACTGCATTTTCTTTCATTTCGTCAACCGAGTGAACGGAGTTTTATTTTCGTTCCAGTATTACACATTCATACATGCCTCCAGTATGAAAAAAATTAAGTGATTTTAAATTACTCATTCGAACTCCTGATGTGGATTGGAGTTGAATGTAAAACAAATTATTGATTTTTCAACGAATCTCACATTACGTCATTGAATTGATTAGAAATAAACTTCAAAAAAAAACAGTTGAACAAATTAACAACTAAACCTAAAATTAAACTAATTAAAATTGCCAAATAAAAATAGGAGAGAAAAATTGCACATAAACCAACTATAAATGCTTATATGAAAATACAAGAAAAAAATAAAGTTAAAATTAAACTAACTGAAATAGTTCAAATAAAAAACAGGAGAAAAAAATAAAGTTAAAATTAAACTAACTATAACTGCTGACAAAGGACGCCATCCTTTGCTCCTTAGGACCTGCTGGAGTCGCAGGACCTCGTCGAGGATCCCAACCTGCGCAGTGAGATGAGGGCCCGGGCCTTGCACATCGCGCTCATGGTGAGGGGCTGGAGGGGTTCCTAGCTCATGGTGAGAGGCCTGAGGGGTTCTTAGATCATGGTGAGGGGCCTGAGGGGTTCTTAGCTCATGGTGAGGGCCTGAGGGGTTCTTAGATCATGGTGAGGGGCCTGAGGGGTTCTTAGCTCATGGTGAGGGCCTGAGGGGTTCTTAGATCATGGTGAGGGGCCTGAGGGGTTCATAGCTCATGGTGAGGGCCTGAGGGGTTCTTAGATCATGGTGAGGGGCCTGAGGGGTTCCTAGCTCATGGTGAGGGGCCTGAGGGGTTCTTAGATCATGGTGAGGAGCCTGAGGGGTTTCTAGCTCATGGTGAGGGGCCTGAGGGGTTCTTAGCTCATGGTGAGGGCCTGAGGGGTTCTTAGATCATGGTGCGGGCCTGAGAGGTTCCTATCTCATGGTGAGGGGCCTGAGGGGTTCTTAGCTCATGGTGATGGCCAGAGGGGTTCTTAGATCATGGTGAGGGGCATGAGGGGTTCCTAGCTCATGGTGAGGGCCTGAGGGGTTCTTAGGTCTGCTTAGGAGTTCCCTCTTAGCTCAGGGGTTCTTAGCTCAAGAGCGGTTTTGGCTAATGGTGAGATCAATTAGTTAACTAATTATGAATCCTATATAATAAAACGCCAGGTATCTCTTTAAGTGAATTAAATAAATTTGCATATTTTTTGTGCATAATTTCTTTTATGTTATTATGGGAATCTCACTGAACACATGAAATTGGTTGGTGCGTGTGTGTGTGTGACGCTCACAAGGACGCTCAATGACCGTATCTGTGATACGAGCTTCACCAGTGCACAAGTACAAGAATATTTTAATGGCGGGTACTGTTGGGATGGATATATTTGTTGGGCATCCACATCTGGGGGATTTATGCAAGGAAAATATCGAATCCCTTTCATCCAAATCCTCAAAATTTATTCAATAAAACTATCGAATCTCGTCATTTTTAACGGGCCGTGTACACTAGTAATGTATGAAGTAATACCTCATCATCTCACACCTCATCGTCCCACAGAACGGCTTCGTGACGAAGTTCACCACCCTCTCCATGACTCCTTCGTCACCGAGTGAACACGAGGCGCCAAACGATGAGCCGTCGTCTGACGACTCTGCTCTGGCGGACCCCGTCCTGCTGTCCGACCACCCCCACGGGGGGGTGGGGAGGGTCCTCCCCCACTCTGCGGGGGGCGTGGTGCTGCTCAGCAAGGAGGACCTGGCGGCGTCGCTGCCCACGGGTCTGCGGGCGGCGCTCGGGCCCACGCAGAACCGTCGCTTCTCCTTCGGTTCGTCGGGCGCTACCTTACGTTCTCAACACGATAGAAGAAACAAGGTAGGGTCAAACCAGTCTATTTTGCGTCGACCGTGTGGCAATGGTGACGTCATGGCAACGAACCAATAGCAGCGCTCATATTGCATCTGGCAACACTGCCATCCCCAAATGTCGCACCGCTATTGGCCTAACGACATGTCACAATGGTGACGTCATAAAGTTTGTTTGAAATGAAGCCGTTCTATTGGCTTGTCAAACAAAAGGTTTTTTTCCCTTAGAAATGACTCTACCTGGTTTCCTCTACCGTGGCTCACACCGCTGACGCATGTTTCATTCGTGATATTTTGCGTAGCTAGGATACGAAATCAAAATATTTGTTCTCAAATTATGCGCTGTTGGCGAGGTAAGATTAATCTTTTTCCCCTAATTTCCCATAGGCGAGAGAGTAAAGAGATTATTTTGCGTATTTTGCGTACATCGTACTCCATATATAACGCATTTTTCGTGCGTTGCAGTGGACAACGACCCGCACTTCGTGGTGCAGGTGCCAGGCCTCGCCCTGCCTCTCTGCTTCGACGTCCACGGTCGTCATGGCGACGTGCTCAGCGTCATCCGCGACCCCAAGTCTGGTGGGTGCCAAGTGTACGACTCCAAGTCTGGTGGGTGCCAGGTGTACGACTCCAAGTCTGGTGGGTGCCAGGTGTACGACCCAAAGTCGGGTGGGTGCCAGGTGTACGACTCCAAGTCTGGTGGGTGCCAAGTGTACGACTCCAAGTCTGGTGGGTGCCAGGTGTACGACTCCAAGTCTGGTGGGTGCCAGGTGTACGACCCCAAGTCGGGTGGGTGCCAGGTGTACGACCCCAAGTCGGGTGGGTGCCAGGTGTACGACGTTCACACCCATTGGTGGATCCCGCACCTGTTTTGTAGAATCTACGCATTTGTTGATCCCGAAATTTTTCCCCGTTGCCTACTTGGCTTACATGACCCGTGCGTGAGATTTTGGTGAGAAAAAATTGCCTTTGCAAGTCCACTTCGTATCTCTAGCAAGCGGCTTGGTCGGGTGATGATATCCCACATCGGCCATGGGATGATTTTGGCCGAGTGATGATATCCCCCATTGGCCGAGTGATGATATCCCAAATTGACCGAGTGATGATATCCCACATTGGCCGAATGATGATATCCCCCATTGGCCGAGTGATGATATCCCACATTGACCGAGTGATGATATCCCACATTGGCCGAATGATGATATACCCCATTGGCCGAGTGATGATATCCCACATTGGCCGAGTGATGATATCCCACATTGGCCGAGTGATGATATCCCCCATTGGCCGGGGGAGGATATCCCCGTTGGCGGGGTGATAATATCCCACATTGTTCTGGGGATGATATCCCTCGTTGGCGGGGTGATAATATCCCACATTGTCCGGGGGATGATTCCCTCGTTGGCCGGGGGATGATATCCCACATTGTCCGGGGGATGATTCCCTCGTTGGCCGGGGGATGATATCCCCCATTGGAAAAAAATTCTCCCCAATATTTGTGTTGCATAAACGTAAAGAAAAAGAAATCAATTAGGTACAGCAGAAATATTTCGAGCGCGAATTAAAAATCGAAGGTAAACAATTTCAGTGAAATTTAGAGCGTGCGTAAAATTGAATGCGAATTAAAATTAGAAGTTAACACCCGCAGGCATAGGAGTTTAGAGAGTAAAATTAAATGCAAATAAAATGTAGACGGTGACATGGGCAGGCATACGAATTTAGAGCGTAAAATTAAATGCAAATAAGAATTAGAAGTTGCCATGGGCAGGCATACGCGTGAGCGGCGAGGTGACGGCAGCCGCAGGCTCCACCAGCACGACGTACTTCACGAAGCTTTTCGTCGCCCTCCATCATGTCAACGTCACCGTCACACCCTTCACCGTCACCGTCGACTGTCTACCAGGCGTGTCCGGCCCCGAGGTGAGACGAGTGTGTTGCCAGGTGCCAATGCTGTTGCCACTGCAATAAATCTCATGATTATAGTTTCGGAAATGAATACAAAGTTTAGATACGAAGTTTTTGCTGAAGGTACACATGATAAAACGGTAGGACGTCGATGCATTTCGATAATGGTAAACTGCATTTCATGATCGTGCTTCATTGTTCTTTAAAAACTTGATTGTAACGAGCAGACAATCACGAGTCTCCCATTGAGAAGTTTTTTTTCATAATGATATGCATAGTTTAGGACACTTCAATTTGAGTCATCAAGTATTTTTTTCCTCATCCCTCAGAAAATTTCTCGCGATCATGTTGTGCCAGAAAAACAAATATTTCAAGTCTAGATAAAATATTTTATCAAGAACGCATAACTAGGACAGTTATTGTTTGAATTTTAGAATAAGTAACATTGTTAATAATATGTGGGAGTGGGAGTGCGTATGAGAAATTAAACTCACTGCCATAATTGTCTCCTCAAGTATTTGTTTCTAACCACTCAGAAAATTTCTAATGAGCATTCTGTGAGAGAAATACAAATAATTCAAATGAATTAATTAAATCGTTACGGTCAAGATAAATGTAGATACTATAAAGCTAAACAAAAGGTTGCTGCCACCAGAGACATTGTGTCTCGAATTGTAAGATTATAGATTTAGGAGGTTCTATAAATTACGGGTGGACGTTGGCGCGTTACTTTAGCCGTCCAACCCCTACTTCCTCCAGCACACAACAACTTTGGTAACGCTGACCGAGCACGTGTTTCTAGGCGCATGTTTCTGTTATGGTCCATGCGAGTTGAGAGGTGAATGAAGAAACACACAAATACAATTATCGGACTTTACTGGTGATGAGACATGTATGGAGAAGGGGAGAGAGAGCATGCGCGAGGCACCTGACTTACAACCCAGTACAATCTCAACGAAGACAGCGACTTTAGCAACTCTTTAGGGTATTTATGACCCATAATAAGACTCGGTCTTGATCACTACAATGTTGAAACTAGACACCTCGAATCTTAGTCCTCGACAACTATCCAGGAAATCAAGCCCTAATACTGACTATAGACTCGCTCCGGTTGAGATCCTAAGTGACTGCCAGTGTTCTCATCGTAAGAGGTTCCAAAAAGGAGGCACAACCAATGGGGGGGGGGGGGGGAGGACGAGTGAGGATGGGGCATCCTTGGGCGGTAACTCAAGCTTTGCCAGGTGCGATGTATAATCAAAAGGGTCGAAAAGGGACCAGCTGTGGTTCGTTCTCCAATAACTTTAAGATCAGCGAGCATGGCTCTCATTTATGTGGAAGCTGAGGAGCGAGAGAGCGATTGTTGCTTTATTACCTCATCATCAAATCCTGTCCAACATTTGGCGCTCGCTCATAGACGTACGCCCAGCCAAGACTAATGTTTTTATATCCATTAGACACACTTAATTCATATTAGGTAGACCTAATTTAAGCCTCCTGCCTGCTTGCGACAGAGAAAGAATAAAATGTATTTTATTCACAAATTTAGATAAAATATTATTTATTAAAAAAACATAATTAGGACAGATACTGCTCAAATTTTAGAATAAGAGTTATTTTAAATAACATTAGCGGGGGTATTTCATGAGAGAAATTTACTAATTGCTTTGGTTGTTCCCCTCCAGCTCCCCGACGTGTGGACCAACACCCCCCCGCCGCCCGTGCGGCGGAGGAGGCGGCACCACAGAGCCCGCCAGTCCCGCTCCCGCCACCGCCACTCCCGCCATCACCAACTCATCTCGCCACTCAACCCCCACCGCCACAACCGCCGCCACCGCCGTAACCGAAGATCCCGTCGCTCTCTCATGAATCTTTCAGTGAGGTACCCGCACCCCCAGCAACCTCTGATGTCTGCAGTAGCTGCTGCTGGTGCTGCCCACCTTCCTGCGGATGCTGCATACCCTCCTGCAGGTGCTGCATACCCTTCTGCAGGTGCTGCATACCCTCCTGCAGGTGCTGCATACCCTCCCGCAGACGCTGCACACCCTCACCTCTACGCCTCTGCAGCTCCTCTCTACGAGCACCCACATGGAGAACTTCAAAAAATCCACGATCGCCACCAACATTTTCCCATCAAGCCGCACCCTCGAATACAGTTCTCACTGGATCCTCCCCACAAATTTCAGCCATCTGATCATCCTGATATTTTTGCTTCGTCTGATGTTCATCTGGATAGGTCATCGGAATCCAATCACCTCTCACTGCCGGACTTTCACCCTCACTCTGCATTTGATGATCACACACATTATTCAGCAGACAACAGTCTTTTCTTATCGCATGAAAGTCCCAAGCATTCTCCGTTAAATCATCAACCTTTTACTAAGAACATTCATCCACATTCTTCGTTAGGTCTCCACCCTCATCATTCGTCTGACAAAAATAATGAGTTTCCTCTTGATTCTCATGTTTCAAAACCTCAGCACCGCCACTTATCTTACTTCAGCCCTTCACTTGCATCAAGGCATTGGAACTACACTTTACTCATGAAAGAAATTGACGAGGCAGTTCTTGGCGATGAAGAACGAGAGAAGCTTGTAAACGAAATTAAGGATCATTTTAAAAACCAAGCATCTAGTTCTCAAAGCCCACCAAGTCTACTAGAAAGCAAGCAGTCCAGAACAGATGCTATCGATGTCAGTAAGTTGAGACCGAGAGCGACATCTGTCGTACATCCTCCCGGTGCCGGTGCTGACGAACTACAGAGTGTGACCACCCGCAGTCCAACGGGTCATTCGAACCCCAATTCACAAGAGCTCGGCTCGAATTACGTATTCGAAGAAAACGACCTCGACGGAGGGAGCATTTATTCAGACGGAGAAATACACTACAGACGAACTGACTCTCCAGTTCTCGCCAGGCGAATCTCAGTTTCTACAATACAAAGTTCAGGATCTGATGAAGATAATGTTTTAGATGATTTGGATGAGAAATGCCAACAAGAGTTGGCCTGGGAGGACATTTCTGGACGAAGGTTAGTGCTCCATGAGGGGAAATTAATTCTCTGGTCAAATCCTTTCACAATTGGTATACTAGGGCCTATTTAATAAGGGAAGCTAAGTGGAATCAAGTATCAATCCATGTTGTGTTTGATACTAACTGATGCAGAGGTAGCATGAAATATGTATTGTAGTAAGAGTAGTCGTGGAGTTTCTTGCAGAGCTTTCCTATTCTTATGTACGTCTTATACATTTCCGGTACACCTCAGCAGTCTACCTGCTCAAGATGTGTGTACTCTATATGAGTTAATTTTGACGCACTAGGATACTTAGGGTTCAAATTTCTGCGTCGGAATATCATAGCTTCTCACCAACGCTGAGCCAATGGCACTAGGCGCTAGAATTTAATGTGGAGATTGTTTTAAAGTGGCTCTAAGCTTCCTTTTCTGCAAATTTTGTGACTTTCTCAGAGCGCCATTTCAACCCCAGCATGCATAAAATACCAATTTCTGTTTTGTTTTGGTCTCGAGTGTCAATTAGAGCCAAAATTCCGTGTAAATTTTCAACGTCTCCAGCTTATCAAGGTAGCTCTAAAGGCCTGTTTACACGATCATTGAGTGCGCGCGTGAGCAGTGAAGAGAGGCGCACGCCCAGCCCACTTGCTCTCGCTTCAGGCGCATTTACGGCTCAATGGCAATGCGGACTATGACCGTTTTCATAGCGCTGGCCAGAGAATGTCAGTGTCATAACAGACGCACCGTCATTGTGCAAATAAATGAGCCTGGAGCGAGAGCAAGTGGGCGGGCCTTGTGCCTCTCGTCACTGCTCACGTGCGTACTTAATGATCGTCTAAACCGGCCTTAAGATATTAGATTCATAACTCTCACTTCACTCGCGAAATTATTCAAGTATTCCTTTGCATGTTATCAATGTTCGTGCTCAGGATCATTCCTCCTCAATGCGCTTATAATTTTAAATCTCTCTCATAGAGACTTTGCGAGTGTCAATTTTCATCTTACTCAGCAAATTAAAGCGCTGATGTACCCTGCTTTTTTAGCCATTGCTCTTTTCAATTTAAAATAAATAGCTTAAAAACCTTACTGTACCGCGGGTATAAAATTTGTTCTAACTACCAGTTTTTGCATAATGAGTTAGAATTTTTAACACGCTTTTTTTCCTCCAATGGCTACCCCTTACGTCTAATTCAATATCATATATATCGGTTTCTCAATAATATATACCATATCAGCCCAACTGTTTCTACCGCAGAAAAACAAAAAATGTTTATAACCTTCCCTTATTTAGGATCATCATCTGAAACCCTTAGAAAATAATTACTAATGTTACTGTCTTCGTTCTTTCCACAAATTTCTTTTCAAATATTGTTAGTAAATAGGTTCACCATTGGGTCACTTTTTCATTTTAAAGACAAACTTCCTGAATATCTCCGTTCCTGCCTTGTTTATAAATACAGTTGTGCACAATGTGCATCTGCATATGTGGGCTCAACGAGCCGCACATTGCGTGTAAGGCGGTCGGAACATGCAGGAATAAGTCATAGAACAAGTGCACGCCTTTGCCATCCTTCCCATTCCTCAATTAGGTCTCACACAGAGTTTCAGTGCAATTCATCAATTTCTGCCTCAGACTTTTCCATATTAGGTTATTCCAGTAATTCAGTTAAACTTAGAATTTTAGAGTCCCTCTACATCCACAAATTAAAGCCTCAGCTTAATGACATGCAGAGCGCTCACCCTCTTCACATAGTTAGTTAGAACCTTTCCCCATCCTCCTGTCACTTTCTTTCATTCTCATGTGTGCCACTGTCGAGATAACAGTTTCTCTAGTTTAGGTTTCAATATTGTCATTTCAGATTTTTTTAGTCAATGATGGATCTAGTTTATTAATGTTTTCACTATTGTCATTTAAGATTGTTTAGCTGAAGATGGGTCTAGGCCCGAAACGTTCTAATTTTTGACATACAATTTTTTAAAAATGATATGTCGCCTGGTTTTTGCCCTTTCGTTTTTGTTAAAATTGCGTTGCACGCAGAACTTACCGATAACTTTTTTTTCAATTTTAATGATTTTTTCAGGTTTGACGATGTCATCTTTAGAGTGAGGAACAACCGCAAGCTGAACATGATGATGGGCGACCTCGAGGTTCACTTCACCATCACTCGCACCAAAAACAAACACAATCAACATTTTCTCGGCTTCTACGTCGAGGAGCAAAACGTGCTCTCGCCCCTCACTACAGGCATCATTGGTTAGTGACAAGTACTGGTAGTGACTGTGCTGCTAGTTTGTATCCTTTTCCTGGTAGTGACTAGCTAAGTGTGCCTAGTTTGTATCCATGTCCTGGTAGTGACTAGCTAAGTGCTACTAGTTCGTATCCATGTCCTGGTAGTGACTATGTAGCTAAGTTCTGCTAGTTTGTATCCATGTCCTGGTAGTGACTAGCTAAGTTCTGCTAGTTTGTATCCATGTCCTGGCTGTGACTATGTAGCTAAGTTCAGCTAGTTTGTATCCTTGTCCTGGTAGTGACTAGCTAAGTATGGCTAGTTTGTATCCATGTCCTGGTAGTGACTAGCTAAGTATGGCTAGTTTGGATCCATGTCCGAGTGGCAACCAGTCACGTGCTGCTAGTGAGGGTTCCAGTGCTAGTAGTACTAGTAGTAACTTACAGTATCAGCTGCTTACTACATAGACATCACACCTTTAGGTTGGTGACAGAAAAAACTTCCTGTTCTCGCTGTTGCATTACCTATGCCAAGTAGAGCAGGCGGACGCACTTTTTATGTTTCACCAGAAATTGTGTATTTCTTGAACTGAATTTCCATTATGATGTCATTCTTGCCAACATAAGAACAAAGAGTTGAGTGTGATAAAAATGAATTGAAAAATTCCACAAGAGGGGAAAAATGTTACAAAGAATGTTATTTCACTACGCTTGATCTATGTGCTACCTATGATTTATGTGCTACCATGAAAAATCATGGTTAGATAACTGTCCAGCTGAGTTTAGACCGGTTTTTTATCAGAGGTATATTGACGACAGCTTTCTTCTATTTCGCCATGCTTCTCATGCCGCGTGCAATTCATCAATTTCTGCATCAGACTTTTCCATATTAGGTTATTTCAGTAATTCAGTTAAACTTAGAATTTTAGAGTCCCTCTACATCCACAAATTAAAGCCTCAGCTTAATGACATGCAGAGCGCTCACCCTCTTCACATAGTTAGTTAGAACCTTTCCCCATCCTCCTGTCACTTTCTTTCATTCTCATGTGTGCCACTGTCGAGATAACAGTTTCTCTAGTTTAGGTTTCATTGAATGAATTGAATTGAATTGAAACAAATGACTGGCTGAAAATGTTTTGATTGTAATACAAGTGATTTGAGCATAAGAAAATGATGAATGACTTGCATTTGCAGCTTTAAAATTTTCAGAATTGATAATCTAGAATAAAAGAGTATTTGGAGAAGGGATAACACTCAGAATAGAAGGGTTAACACTCATGACAGAGTATAATTTGGCAGAGACAAATACTGGAATTTCACTAACGCAATTCTTCCATTCAGGGCAATTTGCTTTCAAGACGGTGACCTTGAAGCGACCGTCGGCCTCAAAGCGGCAGGAGCGAGCGGCAACCGTGAGCTCCTCTCCAGCCAATGACGAGTGAGCATTCTTTTGCGCAGGGGATCCATGACTCCTGTTAATTAATCTATACTTGGAGTCGCGTCCGTCCGTCTTTCCCACGGCAGAGGAAACAAGGTGGAATCATTTATATGGAGGAAAATTCACCTCCTCTTGTTCGGCTAACCAATACAACGGCTTCATTTCAAACAAACTTGATGACGTCACCATTGCGACATGTCGTTACGCCAACAGCGGTGTCAGATTTGGGGCTACCAGCGCTGCCAGATGCAATATGAGCGCTGCTATTGGTTCGTTGCCGTGACGCTGCATTGCCACACGGTCGACGCAAAAAAAGACTGGTTTGACCCTACCTTGTTTCTGCTACCGTGGTCTGCCCGTCCGTCCATGTATCACACCCACCAGCCGAAAGTGTGTGATGAGCGTATCTGTGATACAAGCTTTAGCAACTCCACAATTTCCAGTGTATTAATCCATCATATTCGGAGTCGGAATGAATATCACGCGTATTGTTAGGAAATAGGAACGTGTGTCATGTGATTTATCGACCCCTCAGGGGGATACAACTATTGTATCTATGGGAATTAGCGCTCCCAGGGGAACCATGTGTGGGCCCGAGCTAAAGGTTAGGTAGGCTTCCTTTTTGTTGTAATAAAATAAGTTTTTGTTTTGTTACGGACCATCTTTTTTCGGTTCACTGCTGTCCTGTTTTTCAGCACCTACTATTTTCTTCTTCAACTTTTTTCTTGTTTCATAAACTTCTTTCCTAGCTTACTGTTTCTGTGCACCTTGTGCATAGATTCCGCGTTCCCTCAACTCCATACTAAATGGTGCCTTCCTCTTTCCTCTCTTAGAACATCTTTGTCGTGGTTAATGGAGGCTAAAACTTTCTTATATATAATAATAATGTGATTTGTCGAACATTATTATACATTTTTGACGGGCCGTGTGCACTCGGCCGTTTCAATTCTAGAGAAATTGAGTTTTTTATTTCTCACGGCCTTTCTTTCGTTTCGCCTTCTTTCTGATATCAAAGAAAGGGGGTGCACTGGTGCTGAATAAATTCTCATATAGTCCAGCTAAAGACCTCAACGACATCAACAAGCGTTTCGCAACTGAAGAAAGTCGGTCTTATACACATCAGAGAATGTTGTATTTAAATCAAATCTGATAAATATCATCTTGTGCATTGGTTTATCAAATGCCTCATACTACTAACACCTGGACGAAATGACGGTTACCCACGGTCAAGCCGGTACCCATTTCCGACACCTGGGTAGAGTGGGGAATTGTGGCTGAGTTCTCCCTTTTCTCAACGGGAAAAAATCACAGCGCAATGCAGCACGCTCATAACCACTAGGCCACGGTGACCGCTCCTTAATCAGACCCACAGCCGCTGATGCTATACAACTTCAGCGTTGTTTTATCATCGTTTACACTTACAACTTTTTCTGCTCGAAGCAACGTCAACAGTGACTTTATGATTCTAAAACTGTCAAAGCGTTAAAAATACCTAAAACCCTAATTTCATGTTTCTTCTTGGGCGCAGAAGTTCCGTAGAGTTGCTGGTGCTGCACGTTGGCGAAGACGGTGGCGGAGGCGCGAGGATCTCGGAGGTGCGGGCTGTGGTCGAGAAGCGCAGGTCATTGCTGCACAAAGTGCAGGTTCCCTGCTTGTATGTTAGCAACCAGGGACGAGGACTCTTGACACATCCCCCTTCTGCGTACACCCTGGCTTGTCTCCAGTGCTAAATGGTGGTCAATTGTCGGAGGATAGAAGGTGGCAACTGCCTCGCACGCAGCACGCTCAGCTGGGGCTCGAGAACAGAAAGTGGCAACCGCCTCTTAGCTGAGCCTCGAGTTCAGAAAACGTGCGTAAGTGAGGACGAAATTGCTGCTGGGGCTCGAGAATAGAAAACGAGCGAGAACAGAAAGTGGCAACCGCCTCTAAGCTGAGCCTCGAGTGCAGACAATGTACTAAAGTGAGGACGAAATTGTGTTGATTGCGTAGTGTTTGAAACAGCCGCGGTCGAAGGACGTCTACATACATAGATATGGGACAGAAAAAAGACAAAATGATTCTTTCGGGCTGCAATAGCCCTAGAAAAATTAGGGCCGTTCATAAACTGAAACAAAGTTGTCACGTTTGAGTTTATAAAAAACTGAATTTCGCGTACAGATAATGCTGAAAAATATCTTTGTGTTACATTAGTGAGTAAATAGCGGTGCTGAGTGAGACTCACTAAGTAACAAGTTCGGTCTTGACGCTGAAATATCATAGAAGTCAACTGAATATCATGTTATGCGAACCACGGCAAGAGATCAAGAGATAAAATGTCTCCAAGAACATTTCTCGAGAGTCAAATCACGGCACAAACTGCGAGAAATATTTGAAAAATAACAACATGCAGTGCGGTGAATGTGTTCAGTGAACTTAAATGACTGCCGTGATGCAGCAGCGTTGTGTAGGAGTGATAATATTCGTGTGTTTGTGATTAGGTTCTGGTCATCGAGCAGCGGTGAGAGAATGACTCCATGCTCATATTTCTCACTGATGGTTTGTCCGCAATAGGTATCTTATTTGATTGAAAGTTACTATAAGTGAATTGTTCATAGGAAGTAGTCGAAGTGAGTCTGAAAACATAACCCATATACTCTGTATCAAACTTTGATCCGTACCAGACTGGCTACATGCACACAAGTCCCAGTACCAGACTGGCTACATGCACACAAGTCCCAGTACCAGACTGGCTACATGCACACAAGTCCCAGTACCAGACTGGCTACATGCACACAAGTCCCAGTACCAGACTGGCTACATGCACACAAGTCCCAGTACCAGACTGGCTACATGCACACAAGTCCCACCACCAGACTGGCTACATGCACACAAGTCCCACCACCAGACTGGCTACATGCACACAAGTCCCAGCACCAGACTGGCTACATGCACACAAGTCCCAGCACCAGACTGGCTACATGCACACAAGTCCCACCACCAGACTGGCTACATGCACACAAGTCCCAGCACCAGACTGGCTACATGCACACAAGTCCCACCACCAGACTGGCTACATGCACACAAGTCCCAGCACCAGACTGGCTACATGCACACAAGTCCCAGCACCAGACTGGCTACATGCACACAAGTCCCAGCACCAGACTGGCTACATGCACACAAGTCCCAGCACCAGACTGGCTACATGCACACAAGTCCCACCACCAGACTGGCTACATGCACACAAGTCCCAGCACCAGACTGGCTACATGCACACAAGTCCCAGCACCAGACTGGCTACATGCACACAAGTCCCACCACCAGACTGGCTACATGCACACAAGTCCCAGCACCAGACTGGCTACATGCACACAAGTCCCAGCACCAGACTGGCTACATGCACACAAGTCCCAGCACCAGACTGGCTACATGCACACAAGTCCCAGCACCAGACTGGCTACATGCACACAAGTCCCAGCACCAGACTGGCTACATGCACACAAGTCCCAGCACCAGACTGGCTACATGCACACAAGTCCCAGCACCAGACTGGCTACATGCACACAAGTCCCAGCACCAGACTGGCTACATGCACACAAGTCCCAGCACCAGACTGGCTACATGCACACAAGTCCCACCACCAGACTGGCTACATGCACACAAGTCCCAGCACCAGACTGGCTACATGCACACAAGTCCCACCACCAGACTGGCTACATGCACACAAGTCCCAGCACCAGACTGGCTACATGCACACAAGTCCCACCACCAGACTGGCTACATGCACACAAGTCCCAGCACCAGACTGGCTACATGCACACAAGTCCCAGCACCAGACTGGCTACATGCACACAAGTCCCAGTACCAGACTGGCTACATGCACACAAGTCCCACCACCAGACTGGCTACATGCACACAAGTCCCACCACCAGACTGGCTACATGCACACAAGTCCCACCACCAGACTGGCTACATGCACACAAGTCCCAGCACCAGACTGGCTACATGCACACAAGTCCCAGCACCAGACTGGCTACATGCACACAAGTCCCACCACCAGACTGGCTACATGCACACAAGTCCCACCACCAGACTGGCTACATGCACACAAGTCCCACCACCAGACTGGCTACATGCACACAAGTCCCAGCACCAGACTGGCTACATGCACACAAGTCCCAGCACCAGACTGGCTACATGCACACAAGTCCCACCACCAGACTGGCTACATGCACACAAGTCCCAGTACCAGACTGGCTACATGCACACAAGTCCCAGCACCAGACTGGCTACATGCACACAAGTCCCACCACCAGACTGGCTACATGCACACAAGTCCCAGCACCAGACTGGCTACATGCACACAAGTCCCAGCACCAGACTGGCTACATGCACACAAGTCCCACCACCAGACTGGCTACATGCACACAAGTCCCACCACCAGACTGGCTACATGCACACAAGTCCCACCACCAGACTGGCTACATGCACACAAGTCCCACCAATTTTCTGATGAGCAAAGAAGACAAAACCCTGTCCCAGAAGCTGCCACTCAAAGACTATGTGAGGCAAGGAATATTTTTACCTCAGCGTGACAATTGTACATTACTTGATGAGTTAGTGACTTAGATGTAACGTTCCCAGTGTAATATAATAGTTCATATGTTATCGTTGTTTAGGTTCGTTAAATAGCGTTAGGGAATAATATAATGAGAACTTTAATGTATGAAAATTAGACTGATTAAATTTAATGTGGCCGTTGAATAGAAGCAGCCTCCACCCTGGTCACAAACACAGGTGTTTTATAAACATTTCAAAACATTTATAACATGTAATAAACATTTCATAACATTTTTTCATACATTACATTTGATAACATTCATTTTCATACATTACATTTCATAACATATATTTTCATGTAATATACATTTCACAACATTTTTTTCAAAATTTCACTGGCATTTCGTCAGCGGTCAGATTCGAGCCCACTCTACTTCATCCTCACCACATTGACTGTGAGGAGTAAAACTGAACTTAAAATCCAACTCAATTTCAAAGTCAAAAGTTGTTAAAAATTTTAGAAATAGCAAACATTAACTGGCTAAAATAAATACCACTAATTTAAAAAGATTTTCAAAAAATATCCAAACGACCCATTGATGGGTCGCTTTGCAGCTGGAAAAATTAAGGTCGACCCCCCCGGTGGGTCACACCGCAGTGAATGTGTTTAGCAAAAAAGTAATTTACGTTGAGTTATTATTCACCAACTTAACGTAAGCAAAATAAAACATTCCTTCAGTGATGCCAAATCGATCGATACTCTCATCGCTTATCAGGAAAAACAACGTCACACAAGTCGATATTCTCGATTTTTCAGGAGAAGTGATTTTAACTTCGCAAACTTCTTTACGGAATTTGTTTTGATCGCAAAAAGAAATCCTTCCTCTCGGTCAATTTTGATGGTGCAGTTATGTCGGTTTTACCAAAATACGTAGAACGGATTGGCGAATTTAACAGCATGAATTAGCCAATTTTCAAAATTTTGAGTTAGGACGTTGTTTTTTTCAATGAACATCATGATGTCGAGATTTGATTATCAGCCACGCATTTTTCCTCTACCACTGATGTGCTTACAAATTCCTAAAACGTTCAGAGTACAACGATTGAAATGTGGAGAGTGCAATGTTTTGTTGAACATTTGAGTTTAAAGAATTCATATGAATAAGTTTTTCCTCATTTCATACAATATGAATTTTTTCTAGGCCTACGATGTCTTTGCCAAAAAAATTAGAAAAGTTCAGCGCTGAGAGCAGCTCTTGAAGATGGCTTGGGTTGACGGTGCTGCTTAGTTTCGCAGTGGTTCTTGTTTTAAAAAATCATGTGACGACTTTATTGCTTCCGTAATTCTTCAAATTCTCATAATTTGGTGATATACATAAGTGAATTCAACGTTGAATATCGTTTTATCATTGTAATCCCGTTTCTTCATTTCTACGATTTTTGCAGGTTTCGATGAGCAAAGTTAATATTCTTCTGTTCAGATGATAACTCATTTTCTAAAGTTATTGCTCTTACTTTCCTAGCAACAAGCAAATCACAAAATTTAATTTTTGGATCATTGTTTAGTAATTCTTTTGGATTGAATCTCCCCAAATGCACTATTTAACATCCTCTTTAGATGCCATCTTTCAACTCCCCGTCGGATTTCGAAGCCATTATCCAGAAGCCACCGTCAAGTAATTTAACTCGTTGAACAATCCAAATGGCGAATAATTTCTTCCGTCCCCTAAAACTTCTCTTTAGATAAATGTACGTAAGCGCTGGTACATTTGTATCTAAACTTTGTCATCTCGTAGACTTTGTACTGCGTTGCCCTACTGCGAGTCTCGGGAGAAGTCAACTAGAAATCACAAAATACTTGATTCTCTTACGTGCTTGGTTTTAAACAATTCACTTTTCACAAGTGATACAGTAGTAGATTGTTTCTTAAGTCTAGTACAATGGTCAAATCGGGATTTCTTTAAGCAATTTAAACAATTTAAACTATTTATATACCGCAAGCGATAAAGAAGTAGATTGTTTCTTTAGTCTAGTACAATGGTCACATTTTAGTGTAGCTACCTGTGGGCCCGAATAAGTTCAGTGACTTGTATATAGGGCATCCTATCCAGTTGCCAGTTTTGTCTTAGGCTCACTGTTACTGAAAGAACGTCGTTCTTTTCTGTACAGTCACTCTCGAATGTTTTTCCTTGACTTTAGAAAGGACGGAAGTATGGAACACGCTCACTCTCGTGGTCAAATACTTCTCAGGTGCTCCGGTTTCATCTGTTTTCGGCAACCGATGCAGATAGATGTATTGTGAATTTGTTCTTCTGTGTTTGTAACAGGGATATCCACTGTCGATTTTTCCCTCTACCATAGGTTTTTTGTCATTTTAGAAATCCCGGTCGATTAGATCTGGAGGAGCAAAGACTGTGTTTATAATAAAGTTGACGAGCGAAATTCACGAGTCCAAATTTTTCCCTGTTTTCTAATAATTTTTTTACAGAGGACGTCTTATTGCACGAGCATCGCCAACGCACTTAATTCCCTCTGGAAAGTTTCGCTGGAATACTATGATAAACTTAATTTTTTAAATGTTTCCACTGCGGTCAATTGACCTTACTGAAGAATCATAGATAATTTAGATGTTGTAGACATGAAGCGTAGAAAACCATAGATTCGTACTGTCAGCTCTTAGCTACTGCATTGTTGCTCATATTCACAACGAACTCACGTCACAATATTAAATCGATAATCATTTTCAAACCCTAACTGAGTGAGATATTTATCGCTTTTCACTTTTCATTTTAACTCGTGTTGAACTGAAAAAGAAGCAATTTCATCACAATGATATCAAATTAAACCGATCTGCTCTTTAAATCTGAAGTATAGGCCAAACTTATCGACATAAGCTTTAAAAATATACGCTCGTATATTTTGACATCCGCTTCACGACGACTGTAAATGGTTTCAGAGGGACCCCAGTCTAACTTTTTCGCCGCGTGCATGCATGTTTTTCGCCGCCCAAGTAATTAAATCGCTTAGGCGGTGAAAAACATGCATGCCCCGCCGAAAAAGTTAGACTGGGCCGGGATTGGCATCACGTGTCTTACACGCTCAAGGTGGAACATTGTCACCTGCACCAGTGCTGTCTGCTATTGAGACTTGCGGTGAAATTGAAATTTCTAAAACCCGTGTGAGAAATGTAAACGTAAAATTATCATCAGCACTAAAACTACTGGATTAGGTAAATAGGAATAAAAACATAAATTATAAAATACCTATCAATTCTTCATATCTTAATAGAGAACATATGATTTTTTTGTGAATCATTTTGTAAATCTGAATGATTCTGGTATACTAATTAAGGGTACACTTCAACTTCATCCAATTCAAAACAATGTGATTGCGTATCCATGCCAATTTAGTAAAATTGTAAAAAAAGATGACTTAAACAGCCGAGGGAACTGCTAGACAATAAAGACCCGCCAAAAACGGTTAGGAGTGTTATTTTTTTATTTAAATAGGAAATCAGGGCCGGAAATCGCCCGAAAGAAAAATGTTCTTAGACTTCAAAATCGAAGAGGTTGGGAATTGCCTATAATTATAATTTTTCTAGATTCATCAACAAAGAATAATTGGAATTTGTTCTAGACACATAAAATCTTGGATTACAAACTTGTAGGTTTCAGGTATAAATTAACACACGTTCGTTATGGGAAGCAGAAAGAACCTACTGGCTTGAAGTCATTGGCACTTAGCTCGATTGTGCTGAAGAATCACTCAAGTAAATTAGATCATCTCTGATAGTCCCTCCCTAAAACATGTCATTTTTCTGCACTATGTTACAAAACTACAGGATGACGTACATGTACCTCACCACCGCGACCCAAATTGTGAGTTGCGTGTGTGAAACAAACTCTCTGCGTACGTTGGATACGCTTCCCCTGCTGTGGAAAGAATATTAGGTTCGTTATTGATTATAGCTTGAAATAACAGTAAATTTCGTGGAAATTGATCTAAGTACCAAATAGGAACAAACGTTCATGTTTTACCTTCTACTCTTGTGGCCGTAACGGGTGCGTCCAGTCGCTCATGTCTCGCTAATTATGCATTTTCCCTTCACTGACAACGGCTGTAGTTGTCTCAAAGTAACAGGCTTATGTGGAGGTTTTATGTAAAATAATTATGATCAGAGCATTTATAAGGCGCACCGTTAAAACACTTCGAATATAAATCGGACTTTTTATGCTTCATTACACTTTTCCGTAACGTACTAATTTTTACTGTAATACATATCTTCAAACACATGACGTCATCAAAATCAGAAGCATAAGCTTGTGTGATAAGCACATTAACAAATTAGAAAAGGTCGACAATCTATGCCTATTTTCAGCGAGGCTAATATAAAAACACGGTAGAGGAAACATGGTAGGTTCAAACTAGTTTCTTTTTCGTTGACGGTATGGGCTTGCTGACTTCACGGCAACGAACCAATAGCAGCGCTCATATTACATCTGGTATCACTGCAACCTCCAAATCTGGCTCCACTATTGGCCTAACGACATTGCGTTTTGGTGACGTCATAAAGTTTGTTTGAAATAAAGCCGTTCTATTAGCCAGCCGAAAAAGAGAAGGTGTATTTTCTCCCATAGAAATGACCCTACCTTGTTTCCTCTACCGTGGTTGTAAACGTGATATACCAGCTGAATGGTTAATGATCACATATTTTAAAACAACACTTCATTCCGACATGAATTTCTCTACAAACAAAGTACGTATTTCAAATGCGTAGCAACTTCAAGACCTTCTTCCTCTCAGGTGAATCTGAAAAAGGTGATCATTTCAACCAAGAAATGTAAATTCTTGATGTTTTCCCAACTTATTATGAAAGATCATAGAGAACAACCAAGAATTGAAATCGCCATCCTCAAATATCACAACCAAAACAAACTAAAAGTATCACGCGCTCAAATTGGGGATAAATTGCTGCAAGTACTACGTCAGTGCTCCACAGAATGTGTTTATGAATATAGTGTTCGTATTTTGGCGCAACACGAATAAAATAAATTTTTAGAAATTTTTGCGACGATATCACTAACTGAAATTAGAGCTCATTATGTGGCAGAGAGCCAGCTCAAACATGGCAACAGAGCCTGCCGTACGTCCTCTAATTTTATTCGTGCTAGACTTCATTAACTATATTTGTTCTTGTAAGGCCCCGTGGCCTGCGAAGAGGTGCTTAGTGTTCTGTAGATTACCGTAATGTTAGCAGCACACAAGTATATGTGCGATGTTCTTAGCTATGCCAAAGAAGCCAAACCCTACGTTCACATCCTATTGACGCACAAGTCATTACTCTGTTGGCCCGTAGGTCGTGATGGGGATAAGGGAATGTCTGTTCATGTAAGTTTTGTGTTGCTAACGATGGAGCTCCCGAAGACCAGGTACAATTTATTGCAATTTCATTCGTAGCACTCAATCTCAGCAGACATGAAAGGTGTACCTTATTGGCCTCCTCAGTATTCTTTGCTGACAGAATAATTTTTAATCATGTACGAAAGAGGTACATATATGTCCGAGAGCACTGTTCACATGTGTATGTTACATATACACCTAATGTTCGTTAACCAAATAAATATGGGAGCTCACACAGCCACTCACGGACTCGAGGAACAATGCAGCACATTTTAATCATATGCTCATCACAAGAGTAACTAACCAAAGGCCAAGACATATCCCCAAAACAAAACTGTAGCCACAACACTGGGGAGTAGAGACTAACCATAACACTGATTTTCTAGAACTGCTCACGTGGCTCTGGTGTTGGAATCTTTCTTGTCCATTTCGAGTACACGATGCAAGGTGAAATGAGGATAATTCCCATAGATTTATTTTTTATGTTTACGCTTAAAGTTTGGGACGGTGATATACGATTCAAATTCACACATTCCCAGCCCAGTAAATTCTTCAATCTTTCTTCATCTTTCGATTACCCTACTACGATGTTTTTTATGCTACATAGCGGCCCAAAATAGCAGCCCAATTAACCATGAGTAAATCACCATTCGTACAAATATCTTAATTCTTCACACGTTTACCCTCGTAATTAACACACGTTGATGACAAAATTGACGAAGAAAACAGAAAGATGCATTCAAATTGCGGAACTGTTGCCACAACACTAGAGAGTAGAGATATAATTGAATAAAAATATAATATACTTTGATTACATTATATTTTAAAAATACAATTTTATTTTATTTTAAAAAGATAACTTTTATTGAACTGCTTTCATGGCTCACGATTTAGACATTTTTCGTCCACCTCGTGCATACGATGCAAAATTGAACGAGGACGCTCCCTAAAAACTCAATTATTGATACATTTTTACAATTACATTTTGATAGAGTGAACTCCGATCCAAACTCTCACATTTCCAGTCCAGAAAATTCTTCATCCTTCTCCATCTTTCGATTGCACTACTGCAAAATTCTCTAGCTGCAATGATGCACGATTAATCAAAAATAACCTAGCCATCTATATCAGCATTCGTTCAAAATTATAATTACTGGCACAAGAACATACCTTCAATAGACACCTGTGGACCAGGAACTTGGCGCACATATGCAACCTAGGCTGCGTTTAGTAAGGGAGCGGACACCGCTGGAGCGAGTCGTTAGAGCCACCCAACTCTCGTGAGGAGAACTTCAGCCCAGGTGACAGTCTCACGCAGTGCAACCCAGAGTCCGGGGTCAGTTTGTGCTCACAGTGTTGGCAACGAAGGTTGTGCTTAATCAGCATAAATTAACAGACTGCCCATCAGGTAATCTTGATTTTGAAAATATAGAGAATACACTGACGGTACTTATGGAGTGGCAATTCATCATTCCGTTTGAGTTATAATTTATTGAAAATTAACTTATTCTCAAATTACGAATCGCTCAGGATTAAATGTTTTAATTATTTTTCTCATAACGACTCACTGACTTCTTTGAACGACTGACTTGTTTGAACGACTGATCAGACTCCTGCCTGTTATGTCCAAAATATTAGAAAAAGTAATAACAAACCAGCTCTCGTCTTACATAGACGAGTCACATCTACTGCATCGCAATAAATATGCTTACAGAAGGAATACCAGTACTCAGGACGCCCTGTTAAACATAACAGAAAAAATTTACAATGATATTGACCAAAAAAAGTTACACCCTCTTACTATTGCTTGATCTCTCCAAAGCTTTCGATAGTGTTGAGCATAAGAAACTTCTACAAAAAATTTCAAACCTCAGAATATACACTCAGTTGTTTGAAAGCTACCTACTAAACCGCTCTCATACAGTGTGCTTGAATAACAAAATGTCATCATTCATCCCAAATAATTTTGGCGTTCCTCAAGGTTCAATCATCGGCCCACTCCTATTTTCAATTTTCATCAATGATTTCCCCACCATGCCGGCAAACACAAAAATCTCAATGTATGCTGATGACGTACAAATTTCCATGACAAGCTCAACAGCGGATTTAAAAGAAACACAAGCCAACGCTGAAAACCTTCTGAGAAATCTGAAACTGTGGTATGGCCATAATGGCCTCAAACTTAACGCAAGTAAAACGCAAAGCATTAATTTTGGATCACAGAATGCGACTAAAAATTTACCACCATTCAAGCTAACATTTGGAGACGATACAATTGAACCAGTAGATAAGGTTGAAAATCTTGGTGTTTGTTTTGACAAAAATATGACTTTCAATTCACACGTCGAAACAATGTGCAACAAAATAAACGGAACCTTAATGTTCTTTCATCGCATTAAGAACACACTTGACGAAAAATCTAGATTATAAGTAATTCAGTCTTTAGTTTTATCGCGCCTGGACTACTGCAGTCTTGTGTGGGGAAATTTACCTCAATATCGTCAAGAAGAGTTGCAAAAATGTCTAAACTTCGCCGCCAAAGTGGTATGCAAAGGAAATTTCAATAAATACGATCATGTCACCCCTCTTTTAAGAAAACTCGACTGGATCCCAATACCGAACAGATTCATGATCCAAAAAGTTCGACGAGTATTCTCCTCTCTGTACCTCCCCAAAGTAATGCAGAGGTGGTAAAATTTTTTCCATCTAATATCCCAAACAAAAGACCAAATCGGAGGAACGATGTTTTAGTCAGTTACCGTTCATCTAACGTGGGACAAAAAGCTCTCTCAGTTTCTGGAGCTTTTTTGTGGAACAAGCTTCCCCAGCATATCAAAAACTCTAAAACTGTAAAAGAATTTAGAGTAAATGTGTCACGTCATTTTTCATCTCTTTCATTGGGCCTGCAGCATTTCGGTGTGAACTTCCCATCTATCAGAAATTTTAATTTTCCTGAAATTTCTGTTAGAAAATTAGAAACTATTTCATTTTACGAATGCTAAGCCATTCGTATATTCATCTTACTTATTTCTGTAGACAACAATGAGCACCACAGCCGTCAGTTCAATGCAGCAGAACTCTTTTCTGTATTAATATTTAACGTCCGTATGACAAATATGCCATGAAATACATTTAGTGTGTACACCAATAATCATGTTTATAGATCTGACTGTTGTGCAAAGTTTTTAATGAATTAAATTTTGGCTAACGTTGTTTTCAATCGATTTTCGGCTGAGCTGGGGGGAGGGGGTACTTTTGGCTTTTCATTTATTCTTTTTATTTTTTTCCGTGCGTTCAGCGCACACTAGCACTGAACTTTCAAATCGGAAAAAAACTCCAAATTTCTGTAATTAAAATTATCATTTTGGATCATTGCCTAATCTACCTATATGTTCCAAATACTGTGAATATTCTCCACTCAGATGTGATATCCGGCCACAATGTTACTCCATTTTATCCCATGTACACATGTCCGTATAATGCTGAAGAGTTGTGTTGTTTCTTGACTGTAACCTGAGTTTTCTTAAAAATTTCTATGAAGAAATTAAAAACCAGTTCATTTTTATGTTTTTCGAAGTCTTCTTTTCCTTTTAGTTATTTTTTTGCGAAAAATTTCTTAGGATTACAGTGAGCTCAACTTTCATTTTCTGTGTAGTAGATGGTAGGTTGTTTTTATCTTTTTATTTCATATATGTATTTTTTTTTCTTATATTTCATTTTCAATAAGTATAAATATCAATATGTGTGTGTACGTGTATAGGTATATATATGTTTCTACATAAATAGATGTACATGTTTCTATTTCATTTCTTTACGCAAAAACCATTCGGTTAATAAATTTTATTGCACTAGCGAAATGATTCAAAAATAGATCTATCACTTCCCGAGAGGGCGTTTCTGTGAATCGGATTAATGACAAATATAATTAATGAAATAAAGTGCAATTTGAGCATATGAATCGTGGTAAAATTATCTTTCTGTCCGTATGTTGTACAAGCTATGAATTTTGATTTTGAGTATATGTTTGTTTACCCATTTCTGCCAATATTTTGTAGATATTTGAATCATGAGTGGTAACCGGCTTACACTGTATCTCCATTTTATCCCATGTACCCATGTCCGCATGATGTTGTGGTGAATATCGAGAAGATATGAAATATGTTTTTGATGGTGATAGGGCTTTGCATATTTTTAGGGCATATTTTTCATTTCTCATTCAACTACCCTTGACAGAGATAGACTATTGGCACGCCACGTATGGTTTGTTTATTAGAACGCCTCGTGTATTTTGTCTATTAATATGCCTCGTTTGGTCTATCTATTTGTACACCTCTGATAACTTGTCTATTAGTACACCTCGTATAGTTTGCATATTATTATGCCTCGTATGGCTTATCTACTTGTACACCTCGGATGGTTTGTCAATTAGTACTCCTCGTATAGGAGCATTTGTTTTAGGATTTCCTATATTAAGAAACTTTTAAAAGCCAATATGTTGGCATGTATCTCTTGTGGCAACTTGGAAAATAAACGGTTTTTTTCTTTCTTTTCTTTGTTGCAGTAGGTATTTGTTCGTGTGTGTTAATGTCATTTGTGCAAAAGTTAAGAGCTTTCTGAAATTTGAAGCAAATTTTTGAAGCCATCTTACTACACAATCAGTAATAATTACATTATCTTCCCATTCCGTACGACTGACCTTTGTTCTGTGTTAAAACATTCACGATTCAGCGTTCAGGAATTTTAATAAGCAGAAAGGGTGTTTTATTACTGTTTCTATGTTTTTGACACATATAAAGCGTAGTAACAATTCTTGCCCTCTTAATTGCTAGAGGATCCACCCGAAACCTACAACCATGGTCCAGCTGAGGTTGATTCTCCGTTTATTCATGGTAAGTACTTATTTTCACCGCTGCCAAGCTTTTTTATATTTTTGAGACCTGTTTTCCCACGAAAAAACTATAAGAGGTTGATCACAATAGATATATACGAAAGGAATTGCATCCACAGGGAAAATATAACATTATTCTGAAATATATTTCCTATTTTCTATCCATAACTAAATTGTTAGTGTCGGCTAACCTGAGAAATGTAACTCCTAATTCAGTTTAGCAGCTCATATTTATTCAAGCTCATTGTGCTTTCCTTCAGAAGATAAAGTGGTGCTTTGACGGGAATGTGCATTGGATCACTATAGAAAAATTCCACAATATTGTCACGAGGACTATTGGGCACAGTTATCCGCGGTATTGCTCGCCCTGAGTCTAAAATATCTTAACCATGAACTCTACATAATCTGCAGATTTACATTAATGCTGCTGGCTTTTTCCACATCGCTAATGAAGACTGGGTAAATCTGAAGGATGTGTCAGTTATCGATTTCGTAAATTTCGATGCCTAAGCATAGTTAATTAGATCGAAATAAACAAGTTTTCTTCTACGCACTTTCCGTCTCAAATGAGTTTTTTATAAGTTATAGCGGTTAATGACTTACCGCAACTCCAGTGTTAGAAGTGGCAAGTAATTCAAGGAGCACGACGGACAGCAACACTGCACTGCACACTCGCTTCCAGCGCGATCGTCATCAAAGACGAAACCAAACCTACCGCTATAACTCGTTAAATACTCATTTGACGAAAAAAGTGAATAGAAGAAAAGTTGTTTATTTCGATGTTATTACCATGATTCAAGCAACAAAAATTCGAAAATCGATGAGTAGCTGTTTATTCGAGCGTATTCGTCATCAAAGACGAAACTAAACTTACTGCTATAAATCGTAAAATACTCATTTGAGACGGAAAGCGCATAGAAGAAAACTTGTATATTTTGATTCAATTAATTAGGTTCAGACACAAAAAAGTGGAAAATCGATAACTGACATATCCTTGAGATTTACCGAAGACTGCAACAATTAAATCAAGTCTAATATCAGTGAAAACATTCGTTCAAGATATTACATCGAAACATTTTCACGAAGACGTGTGTATTTTCTAGAGTTATTTGCTCCCATAGACAAAAAAAAAACACAACAAAAGTAAACATTAGTTCGAATAGCCATTCACTCCACACAACTGACTCAGAAATACATTGGTTGGACAAAATAATTGGAGCATTTGATAAATTTGGATCAACTTTATTTAATATGGATTTGGATCCCGTTTAGCTTTCCATACAGCTTCAAAACGTCGTGGAATGGAATCGTGAAGCTTCCTGACTTTTTCCATAAGCATTTTCAACGACTCTTCCATCAAAACCTGCTTCAGCTTCTCCAGATGGGAGGATGGAGGGTAGCGATTCCTGACTTATTGCGCGAGTATACACCATAAATGCTTAATGATATTGAAATCCGGAGACTGAGGGGGGTCATTCCATGTGTTCCAGCTCAGTTATGCTCTTCATACCAATTTTAAACGATATGGGCAGCGTGGATCGGAGCATTATCATCATTGAAGATGCAGTCACCTTCAAGAAACAGTTTGGCATACTGGATACACTTGGTCACCCAAATGTTCAAGTTATCTATGTCGTTGATCCTACCATGCAAGGTAACAATAATTGTACCAAGAGAACTCAACGATATGGCTGCCCAAGCCACTTCTGTGCCTCTTCCTTGCTTCACCGTGGGAAGAAGATAGTCCCGGTTGAAAGCTTCTTTGGGCTGCCTCCGCACGTAAACTCACCCCGAAGTAGGAAAAAGAGAAAAACTGAACTCATCAAAGAATATTACTCGCTTCCACAGATCTGGAGACCAGGTTATGTGGTCCCGGCGCCACAACATCCGCTTCTCAACGTTTCAGAAGAAAGCAGACGTTTCCTGATGGTGGCTCTTTCATGGTATCCAGCTTTATGGAGCTCACGACGAACAGTTTTGGTAGAAATTGGATTGCTTAGGTGCTAATTTAACTGTGCACACACACCTTACTCGCCGTATTAATAGATCACCGCTCTCCATCAGAGTATGGAAGGTTGGCCAGAGTTGTTCCGATTGTTGGAAGTCTTTCGATGTATCTAGAACGTGTCTGCCCTCGAAATAGCAGCTCTCGAAAAATCCAAAAGCTTAGCGGGTTTGGTAATCGAAGCTCCTGCCAAGCGAGCACCAACAATTTGCCCTTTTTCAAAATCAGTTAAATCACCCGTTTTATCTAGATATCAAATAAATTTTAAATAAAATGGGAAATATGCAATTGAGTAGCAAGAACAACCTAATCACAATGAATATATACTAGCATAATGTAACAAATATTTAGGATAAAACCAAATGTTTAAGATAAATAACTAAAAAGTGTACTGAACTGTACTGTACTGTTCCAATTATTTTGTCCAGCCCCTGTAAATTATCCTCTTATTTTGCTCTAGTTCTTTCGGATGTGCTAAAGGAATTCCCTAATATTGGTTATGATTTGTCTTCAAGCGTTATTGCAAATCATTCGAACTTGATCGGAATATTTACCATGTGTGCATTCCCACGAGCCTGCCAATACAGCACGCAATGCGTGGGAGGAGTTATTAACGACCGGTAATCATCCAAATTCATACGCACGATTTCTTTATCTTGGCGTAGATTAATCTCATTTTCGTAAAGATCAAGATCACCTCTACATTCAACAGGCCCTGAGGAAAAATTTATTTGTTATCGGTCTTCTCGAAGCTTTAATCGCGACCTCTTCTTTTCGAGTGGAGGACTCCATTTTGCTCTAGGCATATAGTTCTTGAATATTAATTTAGAAATAAGTAAATAGAAAGCCTGAACGTATTCTAATCTAATGAAAAGTTTCATTCATGATAGTTTCAAAGGACAACCAATTTTTTTGCGTATTATCCTTGTCCATTTCGAACGGAATTTAATAACTATTCTTTATCATTTCAACAGGTGGCAACGCTGCGAACTGTAGAGTGCTCTACCGATGGACTTTGGGCCATGTCACGAGGGCGAAAATTTTCAAAAGCTTCTGAAAGGGGAATATATCCTGCCGATACGGCAAGTATTCGAAGCAGTAGCTTCAAATACCGACACTCGTCTCAATGAAAAAATTGATCCAGGGTTTTATTCGTAAAGATTTCGACGGAGATCACATTGTGAGAAAATTTCATTTGCTAGTAATACTATAGAGCAATTAAGTATTCAAGCCAACCACGCAGAACTTGCAACTTTGTTTTACTGCTCACTAAATTGTTTTTTTTATCTACTTCTTTTTCTCATTTTTCATAAAAGGCTCATACCGAATTTTCCACTCTGATTTAAATTATATGTTACCACATGTCTCAAAATCTGAAAATAATCTAGATACTCAAGATCTTTATATTAATTAAATAACTTCGCTGTCACTTCGATTCTAATCCATTTCGTCCTTTGCTATATCGTATGTGTTATATGCAGATACCACTGGTATGACATCCTTGTAACTACACTATTCGCAATTTATGATCTCTAATGCTCCAACTCATGGACTGAGTTAGCGCTCTCCTTATGAAATCATACTAGATTTTAGACAATTAAGACTAATAATCTCTGTGTGTTGTATGAAATATCTTGTACTATCACTGAGCTAAACAGCAATTTTGATGTTCTCAGTTTCACCGAAAGTTGGCTAGATGACTCAACTAAAGACCTAATTCAAATTCAGAACTATAATAGCCATCATTCACTCCGTAGCAACAAACGTGGCGGTGGCATCAGTACGTACATATCTAAGCACATATCATCGAAAATCATTATAAGTGCAACTATGAATCGTGAACATATTGAGACTCTATTTATAGAACTAACGAAAAATGGTAAACGGATTGTACTTGGGACTGTATATAGGCCCCCAACAGCTTGCAACATTTCTTTCCTGAACGAGCTTCAAAGCATAATATCTCAGTTTAACAAATCTCTATACAATGACATAATAATTTGCGGGGATTTCAACTACGATCTTCTTCAATATGAAAGTTGTGAACAAATCTCAAACTTCATAAATGTTTTTCAGTCTAACTCCTTCCTTCCAATCATCACGAAACCTACGCGTATTACATCTGAATCTGCCACGCTGCTCGATAATATTTTTATGTTAGATCCGACTGATTTTCTTACAGGAATAATAATTTCTGACTTATCTGACCATTTTCCGGTGTTCCTCATCAAGAAAAATGTCTATAGGCCCTGCAACAGCCCACATGCTGAGACTTTTTCATATCGTTGTATAAACGAATATAACTTGGGGACAATGCGAATTGTTCTAGAAGAATTAATGCCATCATTGGACATCTATGAACTAGACAATAATGCGATGAACATTGAACAAGCAATACTAAATCTAACTGAAACTATAACGACCGCATATAACCAGTGTTGTCCAATAATCACCCGCACAATTACGCCTAAAAATAGACAAAAGCCTTGGATTACTGAAGATATCGTGATCAATATAAAGAAACGTCAAGCATACTTAGCCTTACTATACGAAGGACGAATCTCTAGATTAACGTATAACAGATTCAGGAATCATGTGACAAATCAAATACGAACATCGAAACAAAACTACTTTACGCGCAAATTTACTGAATACAAAACTGATATTAAAAAAAACTTGGCGCCTGCTTAATTCATGCTATAGACCGAATAATAACGCTAAAAAACAATTGAGTCCATCGTTCACGAAAATGTAAAATATCATGAAAAACAAGATATTGCAACAGTGTTTAACAACTTTTTTATAAATATAGGGAAAAATATAGCCGATAGTGTCGTTAGTGAACCTACAGACCACCTGCAATACATGGACCATGTCCGTGAACACAACTCTTTCTTTTTCACGCCAACTAATCCCTCCGATGTAATTACGTGCATAAACAACTTGAAAAATAAATCAAATGGATTAAATACATTTTCAGTTAAAATTCTTAAGTCTATTGCTGATATAATAGCACCGTGCATATCTAATATTATCAACCATTCACTTTCTCAAGGTATCTTTCCCAACTCTCTCAAAACTGCCAGAGTCACACCTATTTTTAAAAATGGTGATAAAAACTTCGTTAATAATTATAGACCTATCTCTGTTTTAACAATTATGAGCAAAATATTTGAAAAAATTGTGTATAAAAAAGTGTATTCATATTTTGAACAAAAATCTTTTCTCTACGACAGACAATACGATTTTCGTTCTAAGAAATCAACGACACAAGCTGTATTAAATCATTTACAGTACCTTTGCTCTAATATAGATGAAGGAAAGCTTGTTTTCTCCGTTTTTCTTGACTTTCGAAAAGCATTCGACTGTGCGGACCATAAGATATTACTCTCGAAACTACACTGTTATGGCATTCGTGGAATTGCCCATGATTGGTTCAAATCATGCCTAACAAGTCGGAAGCAATACGTTATCGTTGACGACGCAAAATCGGACCCACAGACAATTAGCCATGGAGTTCCACAAGGATCTGTGCTTGGGCCTCTCCTATTTCTGATATTTATAAATGATATTATCAAATCAACATCATTTTTCAAATTCATACTTTTTGCCGATGACAGCACGCTTTCTACGGTCCTTCCGAGCCAAAATCCCGCTATGATTGCGGAAAGTATAAATAATGAACTCCATAAAGTTTCATTATGGCTTAAAGCTAATAAAATAAGCCTCAACATCGATAAAACAAAATATATTACATTCTCATACAAGAAAAGCATATCTCTCCCACACATAAAAATTGGCGAAGGTGAAATCGAAGAAACCAACTCATGCAAGTTTCTGGGCATCATAATAGATAAACATCTGACCTTTAAAGAGCACATCGCTCATATTAGTTCTAAATTATCGAAATCCATCGGAATCCTGAATAAAGTTAAAAATTACCTGCCTGAAACAGCTTTACGAATGCTCTACCGAACGCTCATTTCACCATACTTGCAGTACGGAATAGAGGCATGGCACGGAACTGATAAAAATAAAACCAATGTAATTTTTACTCTGCAAAAAAGAGCAATCAGAGCGGTAAAGAACCTAGAATATAATCCTCACACAAATGATTCATTCAAAAATTTACAAATACTTAAACTTTCAGATCTCTACAAAATCTCCATTTGTAATTTCATTTACAAAACATTAAGAAATGATGGCGACAATAGCCTGAAACTATTATTAAGTGCGCAGTTTGGTCATCACGACCATTCAACCCGAAATAGAAGTAAATTCATGCTTCCTTATTATTCAAAGGCCCGGTCGCAACACAGTATCCTCTTCGTTGGAACTAAAACTTGGAACTCAATACCTGCGGAGATCCGTGACAGTAATTCTTGCAAGGTATTCAAAAGAAATCTCGAGACTCACTTCGTATCGGAATATTAGTCGTGTAAGATCACCAAGTCAAATCTTGTCTCCTACATGACTGTTTCCAATAATGAAATTTGCCATGGGTAATATGTAATATGTAATTTGCCTTCAGTCTGCTGTAAAATCTTTTATCGAATATACTGTTAAATATAGTCCATATAACCTATATTGTAAAATGAAATATCTGATATCGAGTAAATTATCTCACTGATCAGTCAAATGCGAAACTAGGTTAAGTGATTTAGGTTAAACATTATTGTACACCTTAGAATAATGTTGATGGTAGGATGCCCCAGAAGTCGCTGAACTTATTCGGGCCCACAGGTAGCTATATTCAAACTTGTCCATTGTACTAGACTTAAGAAACATTCTACCTCTGTATCTCCTGTGGTAAATAAATTGTTTAAATTGTTTAAAAATTAAAGTAAGAGATCTGTTCCTAACACTCCGTGCTTCAAAAGCTTACGTAGCTCTGAGTATGACCTTCATCAGAGGCTACTTGCAGCAGTACAGTACGAGTATTTGTATTCTCCCACCAACTTTGACATCTTATGATCTGTCTCTTCGTGATGAGAATGGTTCCTTTCTAACTTTTAATTAAATGAAAATAATAAACGAACACACAGCGTTTCAAGAGCTAAGATGAAGGATACATATGCAGGATGTTTCAGAAAAAGGGATCAAAATTGCAAACCAAGTAGAAAAATACCAAATAAACATTTCTTCTGCCACGAAATTTTACGAAAAAAATCGGGTTTTTGTGATATTAGCTGTAAATTCTTATAAAGGATGAAATCTGTTAACACAATTACTAGCAATATTTATTTTGAGTTTACGTTACAAATGTTTCTATTCTATGAGAGTTTACGGAATTAAAATTTAGTTGTAGCGATATTTGGTAAAAAATTTTTAGCACGAAGGTTTTAAAATGTTCCAGACCATGGAACCACTTCACTTCTTATCTGTCTTGTTGGCACTTTTCAGTTTCAAAGAAACCACGACGCTGGTAACATGAACCGTTTTACAAATGTTGAAATGTCATATATGCACCTGCCTTATGGGGCTGCTCATGGCAATGCGAGACTGGTATCTAGGCTGCATCACGAGCGGTACCCTAACCGATACCTACCTGGTCATAGAATATTTACAAACTTACACCAAAGGCTGCGTGACAAAGAGAATTTTGAAATTAACAGAAAAGAAAATGTACGGGATGAAAGAATTTTTTCCAAGGGATGAAAGAATTTTGTAACGTCGTTTGAAAGAAAATATTGCGAGCAATTGTGTCGTTAAATTTCATCCTTAAAACAATAAACAGCTAATATCTCAAAAACCTAATTTTTTCAGAAAATTTATAGAAAAAAAGTATTTATTTGGCCATTTTCTACTTTGCATTCAATTTTTCACCTCTTGTTCTGAAACACTGTGCATTTATAGATATACAGTGGCCGAAAAACAGTTCTCCCCTGTACCGAGATTAGCATAATTCGCCGGTTACTTTATTTTTACATTCCTTGCCATACAAGACGAGGGTGACATGACGTGCGCTGCTCCACCACCGCGCCACACACAAATACCCACGTAAAACATCATTGCTCGTATATTTTTTCGAGCATCATCAAATCTATCTTTTCTTTTCCTCAATTGCTCCTTCGGAACTGCACTCTCCAAATGCAATGACACATGTCTGAAAATGCTGTCCAGTGACAGTTTAACGTTTACAGATGTGATCATAATAGTTCTAATATAAAAAAATTAAATCGCTTTTTAGACGAATTCGAAAAAGTTCTACATTCTGTGTAGAATTATATCCTCTAAGGGGCGATTGTTTCTTATGTATGATAACCAGTCTTCTCCAAGTGGCAATTTCAAGAAAGAAGTACGGATGTCATATTAATATTCATTAATGACATTATTGTCAGACTTCCTTCCTCATGGTGCCTTCTAATGTTCATAACTAAGTGTTTTATTAGCCAAAAATCTTAGGGTAAACTTTGTTTTTGTGGCCATGGGTAAACTTTCTTTTCCGCGGCTTCAGGGTGAATATACAGGGTGTTGTGTAATTCGATGCACTCATTTTAACGATATACAGAAAAACTCTCAATAAAACGATTTTCAGGATGACGAAAGCCTCAAAACTGTTTCGTTTTCGAGAAATGATACCCTGAAATAATTTTAGATTCCCGTAGGAATAGGCTAAGGCGCGCGCCAACAGCCTGCCCAAGAAGTTTGATTTTACTCGTTGACCGCATTGTACGCCTATTCCTTCGGGAATCTAAAATTATTTCAGGTCAATGATTAAAATATTGTCATCGAATCACAAAACACCCTGAAAACATATATATTTATGGGTTTTAATCAATTAAAACGAAATACTGGCATGATCATCAAATTTCGTCCAACAAAATATGTAAATACTGTGTACAATTCACTTAAATACAATGCACGCGGCCTGTTCGTCCTCACATATAATGACTTTTTGAAATATTCATTTGAAACAATCTCAGTTAGGAAGTTTGAAAGTTTTCTCTCTATGAGTATTGATGACAATTTGACAAAGTTTTCACGTTTGAAGGTGCGAAAGGTGATCAAATAAAGCTAAAAATGAAGTGCAGTATGCGATAATGCTTACAGAAAATATTGAAGATACTCAACTAAGTTTGAAGCCATTTAGATATTTAATTTCGTACCCTAGTTTTGCTATCATAGACAGTTGTGCCCAGTAGGTATGTTAGCAGCAAAAATATAAAAATTATTACTACAAGTTGTAGTTTGATATCTTCAGAAAATGGACTTCTATGGATTTACGTTCATACGGTTTTTTTTCAAACACATGATTTGCTGTTCTCAAAAGCTAGAATATGAAAGAGAGACCTGAGAAAGAGAGACGTGAGGGAGTGTTGTGAGAAATAGCTGTAAGGAGATAGGCTTGAGGTTATTTACAACCAGCCAGGCACGCTGGAGGCAAACTTGTGGCCATATACAACCAGCCAGGCACGCTGGAGGCAAACTTGTGGCCATATACAACCAGCCAGGCACGCTGGAGGGCAAACTTGTGGCTATATACAACCAGCCAGGCACGCTGGAGGCAAACTTGTGGCTATATACAACCAGCCAGGCACGCTGGAGGGCAAACTTGTGGCTATATATAACCAGCCAGGCACGCTGGAGGCAAACTTGTGGCCATATACAACCAGCCAGGCACGCTGGAGGCAAACTTGTGGCCATATACAACCAGCCAGGCACGCTGGAGGGCAAACTTGTGGCTATATACAACCAGCCAGGCACGCTGGAGGCAAACTTGTGGCTATATACAACCAGCCAGGCACGCTGGAGGCAAACTTGTGGCTATATACAACCAGCGAGGCACGCTGGAGGCAAACTTGAGGCTATATACAACCAGCCAGGCACGCTGGAGGCAAACTTGTGGCTATATACAACCAGCCAGGTACGCTGGAGGCAAACTTGTGGCTATATACAACCAGCCAGGCACGCTGGAGGCAAACTTTGGCTACATACAACCAGCCAGGCACGCTGGAGGCAAACTCGTGGCTATATACAACCAGCCAGACACGCTGGAGGCAAACTTTGGCTATATACATCCAGCCAGGCACGCTGGAAGCAAACTTGTGGCTATATACAACCAGCCAGGCACGCTGGAGGGTAAACTTGTAGCTATGTACAACCAGCCTGGCACGGTGGAGGCAAACTTGTGGCTATATACAACCAGCCAGGCACGCTGGAGGGCAAACTTGTGGCTATATACAACCAGCCAGGCACGCTGGAGGGTAAACTTGTGGCTATATACAACCAGCCTGGCACGGTGGAGGCAAACTTGTGGCTATATAAAACCAGCCAGGCACGCTGGAGGGCAAACTTGTGGCTATATACAACCAGCCAGGCACGCTGGAGGGTAAACTTGTGGCTATATACAACCAGCCACACACGCTGGAGGCAAACTTGTGGCTATATACAACCAGCCAGGCACGCTGGAGGCAAACTTGTGGCTATATACAACCAGCCAGGCACGCTGGAGGGCAAACTTGTGGCTATATACAACCAGCCAGGCACGCTGGAGGGTAAACTTGTAGCTATGTACAACCAGCCTGGCACGGTGGAGGCAAACTTGTGGATATATATAAAACCAGCCAGGCACGCTGGAAGCAAACTTGTGGCTATATACAACCAGCCTGGCACGCTGAGGGCAGATTTGGTGCTGTTTACGATAGTAGCAAGTGGTTAAAAAGTGCGGATGGAATCGTGAAGGAACGAATGTGGCAAGTTTTGCCAAACGGTATAAAAATGCTGATATTAGGAGGCATGACCTCAAAGAACAAAAGCAGATGCCTCATAATCTTACCGATATATGCATGTGATGGTATTTGCCTGCTTTTCAACATAACAACCGAGCAATAAATTTGCACACTGATCAACAGTGCTTGATTTTTTGGCCTAATGAATTCCATTTTTTATTATATGAACGAATGGCCAAACCATGACCTATCATCAGAGTTTAAGCCATTTCGATGCAACGAGTGTGAGAAGATTGCTGGAATATTACGAAAGCAAAGACAATGTTCATTGCTTTTTAGATATTTGTTTGGTCATCGCAATTAGCAGAGTTCTTTTTCTACTGCTTCCAGTACTGTTGGTAGGAAATAAGGGACATAGAACACGACAGATGATCGAGTGAAAATAAATTCAAAAGTCTTCAAGAAATTCAAGAAATTTATACTTCGCCACGACGGTTCCAATAACATTCTTCATCTCGTTGTTCCACCATTTTTGGTGCACTTTTAGTCATTTAACCTGTGCTAGGTCGGTTCTGAAGCTCGATGGAGATTGTGGGGCTCAAGCGTTAAAGAATAATGCAATATTCTGTTCGTGCAGGTCTACGTGCCATACCGTGGAAGTGTTCCGAATTTGTTATTATCATCAGAATCCTTCGGTACAAGGAGTAAATCACTTGACCAGTGCAAAACCGTAGCACCTTCTGAAGGTAAGGACAGTGATGGTGTACATGTGTTTGCAGTGTCAAATCAAAATGATTGTGCATGGTTGAGTGTGAATTTGTTTTTTGCCCTCAGGGGATACTGCTATTGTAACTAGTTTGTCTATTAGTACGCCTCATTTGGTCTATCTATTTGTACACCTCGGATAGTTGTCTATTAGTACGCCTCTTTTGGTTTATCTATTTGTACACCTCGGATAGTTGTCTATTAGTACGCCTCTTTTGGTTTATCTATTTGTACACCTCGGATAGTTGTCTATTAGTACGCCTCTTTTGGTTTATCTATTTGTACACCTCGGATAGTTTGTCTATTAGTACGCCTCGTATGGTACGTTTGTCTATGTTAAAAAGATTTTAAAAGCCAATATGTTGTCATGTATCTCATGTGTCAATTTTTTTGGATATAAAAGGTTTTTCTTTATTTTTCATTCTCTCCAAGGGAATTGGCGCTTCTAAGGGGAAGACGTAAGGTTAGGTAGTTCTTCCTAATGTTAAAATAACAGAGTTTTTTGTTTTTCGTTTCACGCCATATCTTTTCATTCATAGGTTCTCAGTTTTTCAGCACCTATTTTTATCTTTTTTAAATTAATCTTCTTACATAAGTTTCCGTTATAACATTGTTTTTTTTTCGTTCTGTGAACGTATAAGCCGGAAGAACGTATAATTATTGTAGTCAATATATCAGATATATTCATTACTTCTCCTTTCTCCTCGATGGGTTATCTTCTTTTGAGTGGGGCAAACGATAAGGAAGGTTGAAGTGTAACGCTAAAGCATAAAAAATGAAATTCTGAAACTCTTATTTTTAAACTTAAAGTAATGGTAAATATTGAGGACAATAGATAATTGCAATTACCGTAATTTTACAAAAAAAATTAAGATTTGTCATTCGAAACTAGTTTATTTCACTTTCAACCTTTTTAGAATTCTTCTCACAGATGGTGGTCTGTGGCTGAAACATTTAATATTAGGTTTTATTGGAATATGTACCTTAATGATTAAAGCAACTTTTCTTGCTTTTTCATTTTTATTACATGACTTAACTGCCGGCTATCAGGCTCTGATTGCTTCATGCGTCTGGTGCAGATCACTTATTGCTTCTAGAACTTCACTTCAGATCACCTCTTTCTTCTTTTTTTATCAGATAATTTTAGTTCCCACTTCTTTAGTTGCTATGTGTGAGCTGTTACGTACATCACGTAATTTTACTTGATTTGTTCCAGGGAATTGCTATTTTTAGAACAACCACAACTTGCGAGAAAAAAAACGAAAAACATGATCAATACTATTCCAAACGATTTCTCGAGTTTTGGCAGCGCGCTGCTGCGACGGATATAATCAGAGAGAGAACACTCTCCACGAAACCTGTGAACCATGCTATGCATATGCTCAGTGTTTCACTGCGGGAAAGAACGTCCCTGGATCACAGCCCCACCTAAAGGAAAAACATTTCTTCGTGTTAGCAGCTCCGATGGTGAACATAGAAAACGGTTAAGGCGGGTAGGAGAGGTTATTGGGTGGGGTTTTTTTCAGTGATCTTGCACTTTCATTTTCTATTAGATAATAGCTAACTAGCGGCTTTGATTGCAACATGGTATCTAAACAGATTATGATTATGTTTCTGGAAAAGCAGCTTTGATTAGATTGACGATTTATACGAATCGCTCATATCCTCTAAAATATTTAATCAAATGTTAAGGTAAAAATAATTTTTAACATCGTTTCTGTATAATTTATTTCAGGCGCCAACTTTTGGACATATAATAATACGTGTTACACGGGGAAATTAAAAGTTCCAGTCTGCCGCGTTGAAAATGCAAATGAGACTGGCTACATGATCATGGAGAGCTTCCTTACTGATGGGAGCCCCGATGACGGTGAGCAAGATGAAAACAAAAAGTTATCTCATTTTTGAATTACTATAATATGATTTTTTTTTAAACCAGAGTTACCTTGCTGACGTATGTTCACTACAGCATTGATTTGATTAGTTGATTTATAAAGAAGCAATTTCTTTACAATGATTTCAAATCAATCCGATCTGCTCTTTAAATCTGAAGAATTGGGCAAAATGTCGACAAAAGCTTTAAAATATACGCTCGTATATTTTGACATCCGCTGCACGACGACAGTAAATGGTTTGAGAAGGACGGGATTGGCATCACGTGTCCTACATGCTCAGGGTGGAACATCAGCACCTGCACGAGTGCTGTCTGCTAGTGAGACTTGCGGTGGAGTTGAATTTTCTAAAAACCATGTGAGAAATATAATTGTAAATTTATCATCCGCACTAAAACTACTGGATTAGGAAAATATGAATAAAATATAAAGCATAGAATATTTGTCCATTTTTCATATCCTAATAAAGAACATATTATTTTTTTTTTGTGAATCATTTCGTGAACATTAATGATTCTAGTATACTAAATGAGAACAATGAAGGAACAACAACAACAACAACAATGTTCTTAGAATTTAAAATCGAAGAAGTTGGGAATTGCCTATAAAAATAATTTTTATTGATTCATCATCAATGACTAATCGAAATTTGTTTTAATACATAAAATCTTGGATTACAAACTTGCAGGTTTCAGGTCTATATTAACACACGTTCGATATGATGAGAATAAATAACCTACTGGCTTGAAGTCAGTGGCACTTAGCTAGATTTTGCTGAAGAGTCACCTAAATAAATTACATCGTCTCTGCTAGCCCATCCCAAAAACATGTCATTTTTCTGCACAATGTTACAAAACTACAGGATGACGTGCATATGTACCTCTCCACCGCGACTCAAATTGTGAGTTGCGTGTGTGACACAAACTCTATGTGTCGGAGACGCTTCCCCTGATGTGGAAAGAATCTTAGTTCCAAAAGAAAATCAGCATGAAGCATGAGCTTAGAAAAAGTCAGTGATCTAAAATTAGGTGAATAGTTTCTTTGCACTTCTCGTCGGAATACTACAGGCGGCTAGATGCATTTCAGGTCTATCAATTTTATTTTGAGAAAATTAATTTCCGTTTATATAAATACAGCCTTTATCACAAGCAAATAATTGGTTCAAGTAAAACGTTCTTTGAAAAGCGCGCTACAGGTAATAGCGAAAAACAATAAATTTTCTCTCATATTTATCCATCCTCTTGGAAGTATAATCACTCCTTTAGCGCCCTTTGAAAGCAAGAAAATATTAAGTGGGTGTTGCTCAAATACTCGTTTTAGTTTTATCTCGATACTCGTTATTAGCTCAAATACTCGTTTTAACTGACCCCTGGGCTGTTAAATCTAGCGAAATAGACATGTGGCATTCATGTTAAATCACATATTCATGCCCGTCACTCCACACTACAGTGTCCCAGAGTGTCCAGGGCCAGGAAATCGTAGTGTGTTTAATTTCTTTGATGACCTAACCGTATCATATTTACAGAACACTACGCATCGTATTTAACCGTATCATATTTAAACTGGATAAATATTTTTAGCTTGACCAAATCTAAACTGGCCTAAGCTAATTTTGCCCAACTTTACGCAATCTAAACTAACTTGACCTAACCAACATAGGTTACCCAATTTAATTGGCTAACCTAAATCAACTTGTCCTAAACCGGCCTAGGATAACCTTTCCGGGTTTGAATTTCTCAGCATGTTGAAGTTCAATATTCAACTCTGATGTAAAATCAATTGTGGTAGTAATTTTAAAAATCTAATTATAATTTTCGCTCATTTCCACCGTCAAGTTTCTTGACCTTGAGCGCTCATCTGAATAACTACCAGATTGCAACCTTTTCGATTGCAGTCATTCATTCGTTAGCAAAAAATGAAACAGAATGTTGCTGCTTATATTCCAGAGCCATTTCTGAGCCCCGACACTACATATCGATTGATGCTTTGGGAGCCCAACGTCGCCTTCAGGGTGCTGACGCCGACGATCCTTGAGTTCCCAGAATTCACGACGGAAATGGGTCAGAATTTGAGGTTTTCCGAGTTGACTGCGTGCAAATTATCACCCATTTACAGTAAATTGTGAGAAGACTTTTTTAGTCCATGTTAGATCACGTGGAGGTCAGAACAAGAGCGTTTTGGACTAAGAGAACATCAGAACGATGAGATTCTCTCTACTGTAGATTGCGAACAAAAATGGATTTTAACATATTCGAATAAGTGCTGTTACACTCTTCATCAGAGTGTTGCGTGAAGGTAAAAAGTTTTAGCCTTAACTTAGAAGAGAAATAAAACTTGGACGCATTTTATTGCTCACGAATCACAAAAATACATTCAATTTATATGATTGCGATGGAGCAACTATGATATAAGGGATTTCAGAAAGTTAGCGGTAACGGTGGAAAACACTTGAAGCGATGTGTGAGCGCATCAATATTTCGGATGTATGTCCAAAATTTATTATAAATTTCTGTGTTTCGATACAAGCTTAAGCATATATCACTTTTTCATCAAATATAAAATGTACCTCAACAATTTTTCGCATACAAAACTATTATTCGTTATACCGTATGGACCATAAAAAAGTAAACCCAATTTCAAATTACTATATCTCAAAGCTATAAATATGACAAAAAATTGGAAAAGTACTTATTGTTTATAAACCGTTTTGTTGGAAACGGATACTGCCCACGTTAGAGGAAATTAAGCTTACTACTTGAAATAATTTTTTTGTTTTCTGAAATTCCGGCGATGAGTTATTACTAGTCAACAGTTGAAAGCAACTTCCAAAAATATTTTTAACACAAAGAAATTTGAATTTAAACTAGCTTGCGCAGCACACTTTTCGTGTCTGTTGCCAAAAATATTTTTAAAAAATAAATCTTCCATTCCTCCTCTTCAAATTTCTCATATTAAGCGCCAAAAAGGTTGCTAAAAACAAACGTCGGCATTTAAGAATGCTTTATTTTCAATTAAAGCCTGATACATAAACAGTACATAATTTTCAAATATTTTGTAACATATATAGTTTTTGAGATATAGTAATTTAAATTTGGGCTTACTTTTCATGGTTCATAGACAGAAAGGTTAAAATGCAGCACTGCTTCAACGTGGTACTATTCAATTGAATTTAGCAATTTATTCTAGAGCTCAGTTCACGTCGCAGCCGCAGTACGAACCTTTTCCTAAAATTGAAGCAACCTATAAGAAAAATTCTCTACAGTTATTTCAGCCTTGCGTCCTCTAAAGCTGGAGTATGGAAAAAGCGACTTACGGGGAAAAATATTAGTGTTTCCAAAACTTGGAGGGATTGTGGCGACCGACGACAGCATTCTGGTCGACCCGTCGTGCCACACCAACCACTTGTGCGGGGTGCCCTTCCTGACGACCTCCGTAGAGGCCGTCAAAACGCCTCACTTTGCACTGGGTCAGTCATGAGCTGTGCTCTTCTTAATATATATTTCACCGTATTAAATTACTCGATAGGTAAAATACCTGATTTTTCACTTTCTAAGACGTTTTGGGACTATTATTCTAAGACTCTTCTGAGATTTCATGTCTAAATAAATTTTTGACATTAATAACCCTCGATAGGAAAATCTCTGTGATCATCAAGACGTAACTCCTTTTATAAAATGGACAAAACCGTTGTATTTCCATCTAACATTAGAGCTCGGCTGTTTTGGGCACCTTGAACACAAATATCGTTATAACTTTCGGAAAAATGTTATATTGCCCTGAACGCGTGTCAACTTTGGAGCAGTTTATCATTGCACAATCGTACTTGCTTGTCCACCTGTTCTCGCTCGATGCATCTATCGAGCCTCATCTTTTAGACAGTTTTTAGGATAATGCACAGGTATTAATAGCCGTTATTTGTCCCATTTACAGACCAATATTGCGGCCAAACCATAGATTTCAAGGATACGCAATTTCTCAACGTATTTTCTCACGCTGGAATCGGATGCAAGCTCTTCCCTGATGTCTACACAACACCAAACTGCGAACTGACGATCACCAGCAATAGCGCAATCTCTGCAAATGTGACGCTGGTCAACTTCCGGAAGACGACGACTTGCGGAGGCTATGAATTAAAATTTGTCACATTTCCGTGTGAAGGAGTTGTGAAGGAAGTTGATGCATGCCAGGAAAATGCCCCGACTGTGAGTAACGGATTATTAGAATGAAATATTTGCAATTTGTTTCAGGAATACGAATCCCTTCATTCTAACCGGTATTTTTTCGTACAGGTCTTCCATTCCTCAGAGGGTAAAATGCAGGTCAAGCTTACCGGCAGCGCTTCTGAGAACTGGCATAGGTACGGATTCATCATCAGATTGGAGGAAGTTACAAAAAGTGATGACTCTTCTCAATGTTCAAGTGTCAATTCTGTTCAAGGTGCCACTGAAGATTTTTCTCAAGTTTCGACGACTGCTCCTCCTGAAAGTCCTACCAACAGTCCTGTTCAAAATCCAACTGATGGATCTGTTGTAGATTTGCCCCAAGCTTCACCCGAAAGTTCATCTGGAACTGAGTTCATCAGTGATCCTGCTGAAAGTTTCGTATCAAAGTCTCCTTCAGTTTCTCCCAAGAGTCCAACAAATCCGCACCACTTACATTTGCTGTTGGCGCTTGGAATTGGACTCTAGGAAATCCGAGGAGAAATGCGTGCTTGCACGCTGACGAAAGTTGTTTACTATATTACGATGATCCAAATCACAACTGTTGGAGCCCTGACGCTAGTACTCTGCTCTAAAACGCTACACCACAGCTTTCTCTGAGACACGCGGAGAAAGTGATTTGACGTGGTACCACATCATACGTAAGGCAGGGTCCTTTCACGCGAACTTATTTTTGATAAAAATAATGAGAAAGATCAGTTAAATATCACTGGTAGAAATTTTCTCACTGTATTAGGCATCACAGGTGGATTTTGATAAAAACGTTTCTTAGGAATTCATGTTCGATTAATTGGGCCCTTTTTACGTTTCGGTAAATAGAAAATTGGCAGTGTGCGTGATCAGAAAGAGTTATCGAATCCCTGCATTTCTTTTGGATGATTTTCATTTTCAATACCTCCCATTGATTGCCCGTTAATGCAGACGGTGAAAAATATATTAAAGCTTCCATTGCAACGAAGGATAGATTCTTCGTTATTGTTAACATCGCTTCTAAAAACATCACTCAAACACAGTTGCAGTATAGATGAATGTTAATATCGGTACTACTTTTCGCTTAAATCATATAATCCGACGACTAGATTGCAATTAAAGAAGAGAAAGTGTGGTTAATATTTCTTCGCATAAATGAAGGCTGTGGAGGCAGGAAACAGAACATGAAGTCCTTGCTGGAACAACGGCGTACTAGAAAGGAAGTAATTTTTTACTTCCTAGTATTCAATACTAATCAATTCGTACTTTGAAAGCAATAGTTTACAAGCCCTGCCAAAGCACACTTCCAAAATCTGTATTCTTTATCTGTTGCTTTGATAATTACCCTCTGATGAAAATCTTAAATTGAGTTATCGACGCGGTTTTGTGTTTGATTTGTGATCTTTGGAGCTAAAATGAGACTTAGTGGCACGGTTTTGATGAGAGACATGAGGGTGTAAAAGGCTCTGGCGTCGTAGTGAAATGCACCTGTAACCTCTGTTTTTTGCGTTCATTTGAGTGTAAGTTTCCGTTTTAACTATCATATAGAGGGGCTGTTAGTGCAGTAAGATACGAGCATAAACACGAACACGAATCTTCACATTTGTTATTATTATTAGGAAACAGGCGTGCAGATTACCCATCTTAGATTCAATGGCATTAACAGCTTATAGACTTACCTTTTACACTCGAATTAACATTATAAGAATTTCTCACCGCTGTCTCAGGGCTGTGAGTCGTATACCACCTGTGAGCTGTTGAACATCTTGCTTGTTTCCTTGATTTTATTAAATGTCATTCAATAAATTGATTTTGAGATCATATTTTATCCAACATTAAAGAATGCGGTTATATGATACTTGAACTAATGTTCCCGTCTATTCAAACGAGCCAACCTTTACACTAAGGTGTTTATTTGGGACGCGATAATTTAATTAATGGCAAATGATGTTACTGAAAGAGGTGAGGAGACGATGGCTAGCAGTCAATTAGGTAAACAACATTATCATTGTTTTATAAGCTTGCGGACTAAATCAGATCAATACTCTCAACGCCCGATACAGGAGAAACGCAAGTACTTTTTTGACGGATTAATTTTTTCATTCGTACGTTTTATTTTTGCGCGTGTTATTTTCATTTTAACAACTGAATTGTTTATAGGTAAAAATATTAATCGAGTATTAGCATTTCATTTGAATGAATTGATTTCCTTGTCGGTGTAATTACAATGATCACATTTCCATGGAAAATAACTTATCTTAAACGAGTGAGAGTTGATAATGCAGAAGGCTTACCCAAAACTATTCAAAATATCCGAGTACATGACCTGGAGTTATGAAATTCAAAGGAAAATCCCTTCATCATAACTTTTTTGAGTTCCATTCCGCTACCTGGGTAATAGGGTGGAGCTCTTTTGAACTTATTTTTCAGATTGAAGTTGGGCTACCTCTTAAGTTGGGCTACCTCTAAAGTTGGGCTACCTCTAAAATGTGTTCCGATAGGAGAAAAAAATGTGTCAAATTTGACGGGAGTTGGTCGATATCTTTCTCCTCCTCAACGCACTTGAAAATTAATTTTCAGTATTTTGCTGAAATACTCATTATTTTCACTTTTTCATTTGTAGCTTTTTTACGTGATCTCACTTGTATAATGATAGGAAATAACTTAAATTCTAATATTTTAGTTGAAAGATACGAAAATATAGCATCTATTACCTCGCACGCGACTTGAAAAATGCATTTTTATGTAATTATAAACATATATATGAAATTATTAAAATTATTACACAACTAAATTTTGTTACACGCTAGTTCGTGATGACTTTCTATGTGTTCATAGAAGTTGTTTAAGAAATTTCGCGAAGCTACGACAACATCTTCCACCTCCTCAACAACACTAGTGATTCCATAAAATTATGTCTTTTCGTAATTTGTGTTACCAATGTATTTTTCGAGCTATGCCAATTAGATCATTAATTACAGCTCTCTGCTTGTTTTTCACATATTTTTTACACATTTTCAAGTGCGTTGAGCAGGTAAAAGATATCGACAAATTCCTGCCAAATCGAACACTAATTTTTTTCTCCAGTCGTAACACAGTTTTAGAGGCAGCCCAACTTCAATCTAAAAAAAGTTCAAAATCGCTCCCCCTACTGGGTAATTCATCATAACGTTTTTCGAGTTACGTTTCGCTTCCTGGGTAATTACGTAAATGGTGCCGGTGCAAATGTTTTGTTAAGCTTGAGTTAATTTGATTGTTGATTTTCAATTTGTTTGTTGTTTGAAATCCTTTGATTTGAAATACACTGATATAACTTCGCTGATTAGAACCAATTCACAAACGTCAGCTTGGCGTTTAATTTGTATTTGCTTTGTTCAAGCTTCAAGATAATATTCCCTTGATTTAATAGTTTATATGTATACACGAGTGAGATGTTGCAAAAGTTTTTTTTGTAAGAAGTTTGTTGATGATAGTTTTTGAAAGTTTTGCTGAATTGTGAAGACAAACGCAGGATTATATGTGGTGTCTCCACGGCCTCAGAGCGTAGATCATCAAGTATAACATCACAAATGTGTTCACCTCTGGAGTTGTCTTACGTCGCCGTGATCTGTCGGTTGGGTTATGATATCAGGTCGATTACAATTGTTTTTATCGTTATTTGCCCAGATATTTTATAACCTATGCTATTTTACGATTAATATAATTACGTGCTGAGTTTTTCTCGCTCTATTATGTGTACTGTGTGCATCATGTCAATTATGTACAGCAGCAGTTATGAAACTTAAATTTTCGGGTTATTAATTTTCATTCGTTTCCTCGAGGCTAGTTTAAAGAATATTTTGAAACTCTTATATTCGTGATTATTGCTGCGTGAGGGAAGGTTCATTTTGCATTAGTCAATGATGTGTCATATATAATGTGTTTGTGCATTTGTGCATGATTTAGAGGTATTCAATCAAGAGAGTGCTGTATGTTTCAGTCGTGTGAACACGAGTGTTGCCATCTGCTGCAAAACACGCGATGATTCAGTTCAACTCTGGAGTCTGGTTTCCATGAACATTTTATTGATTATTACCAGTTCGAGTCAAGAGAAAGTTTCTTCTTCCAAAATCATTAGTCAAATTTCATGCGGGGACAATAGTTGGATAATGAGGAAATAATTTTTCTATTTAGTGTTGGAAGTATCTTATTATATTGAAATGTTATGTTGAGTTATTTGAGATTTGCGATCTTTAGTCCATTTATGCGACCCGAAAATGTAGTAGGAGGGAATTTTGGATTTCATGTATGACATGTCGGCCACAATATATACCCACTGCTGTAATTGTGTTTTTTTTTTTGCACCGGAAGATAAACATTTATTGACCTACTGCGGAGGTTGTGGAAGTGTGATGGGGCGCCAGCCAAATTTTTTAAGTTGTTGGTATACCTTCATTCTTAACTTGAAAATTGATTGAAAATTATGCTTTTGCGCAGTCAGAATAATTCCTCAATAAAAAAAATGAAACGAAAATTGCACTGAAAGGATATTGGTAGAGATTCATTTAACTGATATTTTAAACAGACAGTATCCCCAATACTAGAGGCGGGTTAACGTAAGTTGGCTCAAGCGAAATGTGAATTTCTTACAATGTATTGGTGAAGTGCGGGTTATCTCATGAATGTTTTTTTGTGGGCTTGGTTACCGAAAGGTGAGTGTTGAGTTATCCCGCACATTTTTTCGCAAAGCTTGGAGTTGAATTTTGACTTATGCAGATCGCTAATAGAGACAATTGACGAACTCAACAAAACAAGATTGTCTAAGTTTTACTAGCATGCTAGACTTCTCGTGACCCATGTTGTACCTGGGGTTGAATCAGCTAGGTTGTATCTGTGAGGCATCTAAAAATGTAGACCTTTCTATTTGGTTTAGTTTGTAGAACATTAACTCTCAAACGTCAGCACTTATGTACTCGTATCACCGTTATCTCAACCACCGTCCATCGACTGGCACTGGCATCAGGCTGCCACCGACATCAGAGTAAGGAAAGAACTGACCCTCGGTAGTGAACTTCAAAAGAAATATTAGAAAATAAATTTTTCGCAAATTTCATTATACCGGGTGTTTTTCTACTCCTTTCAGTGAATCGATCATTGTAAAGTGGTTATTCAACTGATTTTTAGGAACTTAAATTATTCGAAAAGGAAAATTAATTCATTACATTGTAAAAATAGAGACAATTCATATATGTTAATTTAAAGCGGAGATGTAATAAATTAAAGAGTCAGAGACATTTTTGTGGGACACCCGGTATACAGGCTTTTTTGAAAGAGGATCGTGTCATCTTCTGTGACTTTAAAGCGTTGAAGTCAGTGGCCTTAATATACTTATTTGAAAAATTAATTATTTTTCAATGTTTAACCTTAAAACTGAATATCATTCTCAAATCTGTAGACAAATGTCTTAAATATGGATATCTATGAGTGGTTTGCTTTCTGCATATTCAAATTATAAATAAAAGTTCTAAGATACACGTCTTAAATCTAATCATTTATTTAGGAAAGTCAATGAATAAAAAAATAAAAAAATAAAGTTAAATAAACGTCCCAGAAATTTGTATTCATTGACTTTCCTAAATAAATGATTAGATTTAAGACGTGTATCTTGGCACTTTTATTTAAAATTCAAATGTCTTAACAAATAAATTTTAATGCTGGATAAAATATTTCAAGACCTAATATTTCATGACATATACAAAGTGAATATATCTATTTAGATAACATATAATTGTATATATAGTCGAAAATTCATTTGAAATCTGGTTTGTTTTCAAATTTTTTCCAAATAGCAACCTGCTTTGGACACCCTCGTCAACCACATAATTTTTAACATAAAAATTAATTGATACCCTTGCTGCTCCTGCAGATAAAAACCGTAACTATAACACACAGTTCTGCAAGAATTTGTTGAATTGTTTTACCTGTTATTAAGCCATCGCCAAGATAGGTCGACTGGGGCCTCTGTACTACGGAGGGAAAATAATGCTTCCCTGGAATAAACTGAGCTCGCATATCATAGATGCTTGCCAAACAGACTTCTGTTACGATCTTCAAATTTTCGTTAGCTTGTTAGCTCAATCGCTTTTTCACCGGACTTATTTTGCGAAAGTTTTTCTACCTAACTAAAAGCCTTAGCTTCTTCATGCAGCAATCTGGAATTCCGAAAAATCCTGGAAGCTCTTCGCAGTAACGAAAGGAAAATTTTTGATGAATGTTAACTTAACAAATAAAGGTCAGCAAACCTGACGTTTTCTCCTATCGCTGAACATCAGGAGGATTCCAACGGAATAACCAGGCTCAGAATATATGGCTTTTTATCGATCAACTAACTGCCCTCAGGTATCCCTAAGACAGGGACATTCTCAAAAGGGTGGCGCCCGAACAGGGACCATCCATATTATCCAGCACCTGTACAAGAATTTGTAAAAAGACCAATGATGAATATATGCATATATATATATATATATTTGTAAAACAGTGATTAGTATGTTGCAGATACTGTTTCTGCCGGGAACACCGGTATTGTAGTAACTTTTTTCACTCGTAAAGGAATGAAATTATAAAAGCTAAATTAGAGCTTGTAGATTTCGACTGAAAGCTCATGACTAGCGTTTCCTCAAACACGATTTTTTTAGGACTCGACGTTAAACTGACTATCCTCAAAACCGAACTGTATGCTATGTATTAGGTTGAACGTAATTTTGAATAGTTTTCTACTCGTGCGTTCCTATGTCACAGTGCAAGCACCACTTCCAATCTATATAATATTCTGGTGGTTAACAGTTAATAAGTTAGTTAATTAGTTAGTTACTTAGTCCGTCCGTTACGCTTCCGTCCGAGTTTGCGGTATCATGGATACCAAATTTCTGAGTGTCACATTACTAGATCACATGCACATGGAAATTTTTTTTCACAATTCATATCTATTTTCCCTAATTGTTAAGAAATATAATTAATCAGAAGACCGTATCTTACATACAAATCTGTCATAAGTATCGATAGGATCAGCGTTTTTTCTTCATGTTAAAGTGATAATTGTGCCTGAGAACCACACAATGGAGGGAAAATTGGAAGCTGCTCACGCTAGAACGAGACTTTACTCACAGAGAATAAAGAATGAACAACGGCAGGAAATCCTTGAAAGGGACAGGCAACGTCAGCAAGTGAGGCGAGCTGCAATGAACAATGTACAACACGAACTGTACCTTCTGCGAGACAGACGAAGAAAGCAAATCATGCTTGGAAATATGGACGAGGAGCAGCAATCTTGGAACCTTGAGCGGCAGAAAAAATTATTTCAGCAAAGAAGGCAAAATATGAAGGAGGAGCAACAATCGCAGTATCGCGAGCAGGAAAGAAATTTATCCCAGCAAAGAAGGCAAAATATGGATGAGGAACAGCGAACACAGTACCTAGAGCATCAAAGAAATTTATTTCGGCAAAGAAGGCAGAATATGAACGAGGAGCAGCGAAGGGTTAGATTACCATAGGTTAGATAATGTTGATGAAATTTTACATGGGTCCACGGTTTTTTAGGTTTGGCATATTATCAAGATCGGTTCGGTTACTATAGGTTAGGGTAGGATTTTTAGAATATTTTGTTAGGTAAAGGTAGGTTAGGTTAGAATATGTAATGTTAGAATTGGTACTGTAATGTTGACCGAATTTATTCAAAGGCCCACTTAGCTGAATGATGATATTGGGTAAGTTAGGTCAGGATAAGATAGATTAAGACATGTTAGGCTTGGATAGATTAAGTAAGAATAGGATAGGTTAAGATATGTTAGGTTAGGATAGGTTAAGATATGTTTGGTTAGGATAGATTAGATAGTGTTGACGGAATTTTATCATGGGTCCACGGTTTTTTATGTTTGACATATTATCAGGAACGGTTCGGATAGGATAGGATAGGATAGGAAAGAATATGTTGTGATGGGTTAGGTTAGAAAAGGTTTTGTTGGAATTGGTAAGGCAATAATGACTGAATCCACTTAGCGTAACAATGACACTGTCAGTGGAATCTCCACGGGTCCTGTTAGTAATAATAATATCAATCAAAGTCAAGCATCCTTCTTCCAGGTGGTACTACAGAGCAAAATTCGCTACTCGGATTAATAGCACTTATAAAAGTTTGAATTTAGTCATCCTACAAGCTGTATAATGGATACGACCTGTTTCAAACATCGACGCCCAGGAAAAAATCTTCAAAATTCGTAAACCCAAATCATAGATCGGGAGACTCAGCGATTTCGAATATTATCGAAAGTTAATTTTATAATGATGTAAGAAGAGATTTGAAATAACGTAATAATCAATAAATTAATTTAAATTTCAAAAATCTCTAAAAATAACATCACTGGCTACGACTGCCAACAACGAAGCTGTTCGGATGTCTTTTTGGGAATTGCAATTGTCATCTGAATCAAGTCCAGTGGAACACTGATTTCATGAGTTATTGGTACCTCAAGATCTTCGACTCTGTTCAAGTATTTTCAAGTGCGAGGCAACTTCAAGACCCGTTTTCTTTCAGGTGAATCTGAAAAGAGAATCATTGTTCTCAGGAAACGAAATTTTTGGCTTTTTCCACAATTGATTGATCTAGATCAACGAACCTCTTCGAAGCATTGTGTGAAAATTTCAAGTAATTTCGATGGCTGATCTTTGACAAAAATATTGGACTCCTATTTTTAACATAAAACTATGATCTCTATCATTAAACCCTATCAGCAACTCATTTGACTGACTTGCGAAATCAAGTTTGACAGTGTTTTGAGAATTTCTTAAAGAGTAAAAATAAAAACGTCATGTTTTCTTTATAAAAAACTTCAAACAGAATCTTTTACGTTCATTGCATTCAGTAGTCAAATTCAAGTAACTGTGTCCGTCCATTTAAAGCCAGCATTATTTTACGACCGAGAACTGAAGTTGCCATCCCGAAATATCCTACTCAAAACAAACTGAAAGTATCACGCACTCAAGTTGAGGATAAATTCTTTCGAGTATTACTTAGTACTTGGCAGAATGTGATTATGAATACTGCATTTGTATTTTGGGGAAACACAAAAAAAATTATCAACATTTTCGGAAACGACATTGAAAAAACTAATTTGTATTCATCATTCGGCCGGGAGTGTGCTGGGCCAGCTCTAACATGGCAATAGTGCCGTTATAGTAACTGTTCTCAAAATCTATTCATGCGAGACTTCATTGAGTATATTTGTTCGTGAGAGGCCCAGTGGCATGCTGAGAAGTACTTAGTCTTCTGTAGATTACCTTAATTTTAACTGCACACAAACACATGTGCGATATTCTTTGCCTACGCCGAATAAGTTAACCTCTTCGTTCGAATCTTGTTGACTCGCTAGTCATTACTCTGCTGGCTTGAGGGTCATGAAGAGGTTGAGATGTCCGTACGTGTGTTTTGTGTTGCTAACGGCGGAGCTCACGAAGACCAGATACAATTTATTACCATCTCACAAATAGCGACGGAATTGAAACCTTCGCGGAGGGGAGATGTGGAACTTACTGGCTTCTTCATTTTCGAATATTATTTGCTAAAATAATATTTTTAAATTATGTAAGAAAAAGGTATACACATGTTCGAGAAAATGGATCACATGTGTTGCATACACACATAATGTTCGGTAAGGAAATCAGTATGGAAGTTAACGTTGTCACGCACGGACACCAAGTACAATACAGTACATTTTTATTATATGCTCATCACAGGAGTGAATATGCAAAGACACATTCAAAAAACAGGACTGTAGCCACAACACAATAGAGTAGAGACTGTCCATACTATTGCTTTTTTTAACTGCTCCCGTGGCTCAGGTGTTGGATCCTTTCTTGTCCACCTCTTGTACACGATGCAAGATAAAACCAGGACACTTCCAATAGATTCTATTTTTGATATATTTTCACACCTAAGGCATGGGAGAGTAAAGTACGATTCAAACTATCCCATTTCCAGTCCAGCAAATTCTTCAACCTTCTCCATCTTTCGAATGACCTTCTGCGTTGTTTTGTCAGCTACACAACAGCAAGATTAACCAAGAGTAAACTAGAGGCCTGAATCACCATTCGTTCGAATATCATAATTATTCATATGTTTACGTTGGAAATTAACTCCCCGTTCATAAGATAAACCCGCCTTCATTAGACACCTGTGGACCAGAGACTTGGAGTACATAGGCAACCTAGGCTGCGTTTAGTAAGGGAGCGGACACCGCTGGAGCGAGTCGTTAGAGCCACCCAACTCTCGTGAGGAGAACTTCAGCCCAGGTGACAGTCTTACGCAGTGCAACCCAGAGTCCGTGGTCAGTTTGTGCTCACAGTGTCGACAGTGATGATAGTGCTCAATCATTATCACCCAACTTGATTACTCATCAGGTAATCTTGTATTTTGAAAATGTAGTGAATATAGATTCTGTACTTACGGAGCGGTAATTTGACATTTCGTTGAAGATAAAATTTATTAAATTGAACTTTTTCTCTACTTAGTAATATACAGGATTAAACGTTTCAATTTTCTTTCTCATAATGATTAACTGACATATTGCAGTAGGTATTAGTACATTTGGCTTAATTTCACTCGTGCCAAAGTATTGAGGTTTCCGGAATTTGAACAATATTTGTTCAAGTTTTTTAATTACCTGATCAGGTGTAATATTTTAACTAATTTTCCTGCTCTTCCATGTGATTGGACTTTGTTCGGTGTTAAAACATTCAGGCTTCAACGTAGGAGTTTAAAAAGCAGAAGAGGTGTTTTATCACTTCTTCAATATTTTTTGACACATCTTAAGCGTAGTAACAATTCTTCTCTTGTTAGTTGCAGGAGGATTCACCTGAAAAACTTCAACTATGGCTCAGCTGGGGTGGATTCTTCGTTTCGTTTTGGTGAGTACTCATTTGAACGGCTCGCAAGCTCTTAAACTTTTCGGTAGGTGTTTTCAGAGGAAAATAACATTGCGGAATTTGATGAGAATATCCACCCGCGATGGATTACATCCTCAAGAAATATATAACACTATTCCGACATTTAGTTTCAATGTTTTTTCTACTAATAAATTAGTTTCCTTCAGCTGAGCTATGCAACTTCTGATTCAATTTAGCACTGCATATTTTTACAAGCTCACTGTGCTTTCTTTGACACACAGACAATTAGCATGGAGTTCCACAAGGATCTGTCCTACGGCCTCTCCTATTTCTGATTTTTATCAACGATATTGTTAAATCTACATCATTTTAAAAATTCATACTTTTTGCCGATGACACTACGCTTTCTGCGGGCCTTCCGAACAAAAATCCCGATATGATTGCGGAGAGTATAAATAATGAACTCCATAAGTTTTCATTGGGGCTTAAAGCTAATAAAATAAGCCTTAATATTGATAAAACAAAAGATATTACATTCTCATACAAGAAAAGTATATCTCTCCCATGCATTAAAATTGGCCAAGGTGAAATCGAAGAAACCAACTCATGTAAGTTCCTGGGCATCATAATTATAATAGATAAACATTTGACTTTCAAAGAGCACATTGCTCATATTAGTTCTAAATTATCAAAATCCATCGGAATCCAAAATAAAGTTAAAAATTACCTGCCTGAAACAGCTTTACAAATGCTCTACTGAACGCTCATCTCACCATACCTGCAATACGGAATAGAAGCATGGCACGGAACTAATAAAAACACACCCAATAGAATTTTTACTCTGCAAAAAAGAGCCATCAGAGCGGTAAAGACTCTAGCATATAATGCTCACACAAATGATTCATCCAAATATTAACAAATACTTAAACTTTTGGATCTCTACGAAATCTCCATTTGTAATTTCATTTACAAAACATTAATAAATGATCACGACAATAGCCTAAAACAATTATCAACTTCGAAAACTGGTCATCACGACCATTTAACCCGAAATAGAAGTAAATTCATGCTTCCTTATTATTCAAAGGCCCGCTCGCAACACATGCAGTATCCTCTTCGTTGGAACTAAAACTTGGAACTCAATCCCTGCGGAGATCCGTGAAAGTAATTCTTACGAGGTTTCAAAAGAAATCTTGAGTCTCACTTCCTATCAGAATACTAGTCATGTAAAATCCCCAAGTCAAATCTTGTCTCCTATATGACTGGTCCTAATAATGTAACTTGCCATGTTTAATATCGCCGATCTTCAATTTGCTCTCAAATCGTTTATCAAATATACTATTAAATTTAGTCCATAAAACTTATAATGTATAATGAAGCATCTAATATCGAGTTAATTATCTCATTGATCAGTCTAATGTGAAACTAGGTGAAGGGAATTAGGTTAAACATTATTGTACACCTTAGAATAACGTTGATGGTAGGATGCCCCAGAAGTCGCTGAACTTATTCGGACCCACAGGTAGCTATACTCAAATTTGACCATTGTACTAGACTTAAGAAACATTCTACTTCTGTATCATCTATGGTAAATCAATTGTTTAAAGTGTTTAAATTGTTTGAGAAGATGAACCGGTGCACCGATGGCAATGTCCACTGAATCCCTACACTGGAATTTCAATACTAATTTCAAGAGGACTATTGGGCGCAGTGATTAGGTATTACTCGACCAAAGTCTAAAATATCTTACACAGGAACTCTTCATAATCTGCAGTTTTACATTTTTGCTGTCTGAATTTTCCCCTACGATGTGGAAATGTTCCAATAATAGAGGCTGCAACAATAAAAAAAACAAGGGCAATAACAATGAAAATGTTTTTTTTTTTCAAGACACTATATCTTAACACCTTTGCAAAGACGTTGAGTACAATTTTTGAAATTATTTGGACACATATGCAAAAATATCACTCCAGCTATTTCAATAAAGAGAAGTTATGTTAGGTTATCAAAGGATTTTTTATTTCCACACATTTAACTTAGCGACTAATGCTTCATTTGTACATCTCAATGTACACCTTTGTAGGAATTTGCTCATATAGGCAAAAATACCGCTATAAAAGTAATTATTGGTTCGAGAAGCCACTTACTCTATTTCGCAAACTATGAAGTAAATTATCCTTTTTTTGCTCCAGTCATTTCGGATGAGCTACAGAAATTCCCCAATATTGATTTTGATTTGGTTCTAAGCGTAATTGCTTTTCAAGCGAACTTTAAAGGAATATTTACCATGTTTGTAGGTACACGAGCTTGCCAACACAGCGTACAACGCGTGGTAAAAGTTATCAAACAATCGGTTATCATCAAAATTCATTTGCTCGATTCTTGCATCCTGTCGTGATTTATATCGTTTTGATAAGGCTACCTTCAAGATTACCTGTAAATTCAACAGATCCTAAAAAATAAATTCATCAAGTAGCTTTCTCAAAAATTTCTTTTTTTGGATTCGCGGAAACTATTCCCGTCTAGGTGCATACGTCAGAAATCCAATTAATCTCGTATTAATCTCGAGGCATTAATCTCGATGTAACTACATATAGAAAGACTAAGCGTATAACATCATTTTGAACAGTTTCATTCACGATTAAACTGAGCTACTTTTGATTTTACGAGGTTTTGCAGAACTAGAGGTACAAAATGGTACACCAAGTAGAAAATGGCTAAAACACACTTCTTTTTTTAAGAAATATCTCGAACAAAGTCTGGGTTGTGAAGATATTATCTACTTATTGTGTTAAAGGGTGAATTTTAATGACAATTATGCACAATATTTATTTGAACTTACTTTAGAAAAATTGTTCATAATGTGTTCCACTGCCTCAATGCACTTCTCAAACCTTAGCCCCAACGACTGCCGGATATCAGGAAACACGTCTGGTATTTCAGAAATCTTACTGGTATATATTAAAATATGCATCGTTATAGTATGACACTGGTTTGTAAGTGAGAGTTCCGGAGGCCTAGGTTTACGAGTCCCGGAAAATCAATGTTGTGAGCCTCGCATGGCAAGCTCACAGGATGTCCTTATCGTGATTGGTTTGGGATATCGCGGTCACCGGCGGAAGTGTCATAAACGCAACCGATGGATGCCGCCGTGTTGTGCACCTACCGGAAGGGCTTTGCTTAACTTCCGGGGGCACTCTAGTCTTAAGGCATGTGTGTCCCTTTTTGAGTCAGTACATTACTAGTAGTCCTGCTGTGCGTTTCATTTGCTCCTGCCTGGTATACGGCTAGGCGAATTGAAGTTAAAGCTTCCTGCTATACGAATCTAATGTCGTACTGAAAACTGCGATACTACACTTACCAACAGCCACTGCAATTCTGGCCACGAGATCTTACTCAGATTCAATGGTGTAGCATAAATAAGGCTTTTCATGAGTCCGTAAAAAATAAAATCGAGTGGAGTCATGTCGGGAAATCTAGGAAGCAATGCAACAGGACCATTTCACCTGATATTAGGAAATTGACCTTTCAGATAATTTCGAACACTAATATGGTAGTGTGTAGGAGCACCATCATGCTGGAATTACATTCTTCTTCTCATTGCATTCTTCGAGAACTCGATAAGTACTCTATTTAAGAAACTCTGCAATTATTCCCGTTGAGAGACCATGGCATAATGTGACGTCCAATAATTTTGTTATGGATGATTCCCAGCCCAAACATTAACACTGTACCTTTGCTAGTACGAATGTCCTCGCGCGATGTGAGGGTTTCAAGTGCCCATTCATGTTCAGTGTAGAATTGAATACTCCTTCACGAGTGAATATTGCTTCATCCGAACACAATACCTGTTCAGAGAAGCTGGGTTCCTGCAATTCTTCGTGAAAGTACCACTCCGCAAATCGCACTCGCAGTTTATAATCTCGAGAATTCAATACTTGAACTCTGAAAGTGGTATGGGTGGAAATTATTATCATTCATGATTCTCCATGCATTACAGTGGCCCTGCATTCCCAGAGCTACTGCAACTCTGCGATTGCTAACTCTTGGATTGTGACGAAAAGAATCTAGCACAGCCACCTCAACATTTCCATCCCATGAGCGTCCAGTTTCTCTTCTGTTAATTTCGAAACTCCCATTGTCACGAAGACTGGCGTAAATTTGTAAGCGCTCTATGACCAGGTATGTATCGGTTATGAAACCGCTCTTGATACCGCCTAGCCGCCTGTCTTGTTGCGCCATACTCGTAACTGCACCATAAGCAAGGTGCATATCTGCCATTTCAGCATTTTTTATTTCAGCATTTGTTAAACGGTTCATGTTACCGGCGTCGTGGTTCATTTGAAACTAAACAGCGCCAACAAAAAATGTCCATATATTCAATTCATGTCCATTTCAGTTTCATTCATGTCCATTCATGCCTGTTATATAGTGAAGTACTGGTTGTGTTAATAAGACTTCCGGAGGAAGATCTTTATGCGCTCGGCCCGGATACCTTATAGCGTTTTAGCGCTTGGGTCACATGTCTTGATAGGGCGTCCGCCGGAAGAGCCGATGGTCGCCTTGCATTTACAAACACCGGATGGGCTTTGTTTACCCTCTGGGCTCGACTACTCTTAAGGAGGAGCTGTGTATCGATAAGTCAGTACAATACTAGAAGTCCTACAGTGCGTTTTGCTATCCTTCTACCGGGTATACGGCTAGGCTAACAGAAGCTACAGGTTCTGTTAAATAAACCTCATGTCGTGCTGAAACTGCGACATTAGAATGTCCATTTTCTGTTTCCATGAATGTTTCAATTCAGTTTTCCATGAATGTCTCCATTCAGTTTTCCATTAATATTTCCATGAATGTTTCCATGAATGTTTCCATGAATGTTTCCATGAATTCAGTTTTCCATAAATGTTTCCATTCAGTTTCAGTTTCCATTCATGTCCATTTTCAGTTTCCATTTTCAGTTTCCATCATGTCCATTTTCAGTTTCTTTCATGTGCATTCATGTCCATTTTCATTCATTTCATTCATATCCATTTCAGTCCATTCATGTCCATTTCAGCATTTGTTAAACGGTTCATGTTACCGGCGTCGTGGTTCATTTGAAACTAAACAGTGCCAACAAAAAAAAAGTAACCTGGTAGTATGATGTGGAACATTCTAAAACCTTTTTGCTATCACTTTTTTTACGAAATATCACTAAAACTAAATATTATTATTTTGAACTCGCATAGAGTAGAAGTGTTTGCAACGCTAATTCAAAATTAATATTGCGAGTGATTGTGTCATTAAACTTTCTCCTTTAAAACAATAAGCAGATAATATCGCAAATACCCGATTTTTGGAGAGAATTTCATATGATATAAAGGGTTAATTAGCCACTTTCTGCTTAGTGTGCAATTTTGTACCTCCTTGTTGTGAGACACCCTGTTTGTGTGTGTCCTTTGCCTATCCATTTTGAATAAAATTGAATAACTATTGCTTTTAAATTCGACAGCTGGAAACGCTCAGAACATCTGAGTGCTCTTACAATGGACTTGAGGCCACGCCACAGAATCGAGAAATTTCAAACGTCTTTGAAAGAGCATCGCCTACAACACCTTCACTCGACGACGCAAGTGTTGAAAGAAATGGCCTCAAAGGTCGACGCTTCTTCTAACCTAAAACAAAAGATACCAGCGTTTTATCGTATGGATTCAGGAACGATCCTTTTGGAAGAAAACTGTTTTTGTTATTTATAATGTGAAGTAATTGGGCAATAGGGGAACACATATGTTCCCAACACGCCTACCTTCAAAAGTTGACGCAATTCTGAGGATGGTATTGATTAGAGGTTGCTTTGTAGAGCAGTGTTATACCTTCCCACCAACTTTGAAGCTTATGATTTTCCTTTTCGCTATGAGAATAGGTCCTTGCAATCTTTAGATGCGAGAAAAAGATATAAACATACAACCAAACTTCGTTTCAAAAGAAGGACGAAGGCTTTTTCAGCAGTGTAACGTTGGTACGCGTACGTTCTCCAGCTTTGGGTCTATTGTACGTAACTTTTTGTGCAAATGTTCGATTGCTTTAATCAATGGAAGTGATATGTCGGTAAGATAATTGTGTCCGTAAAATTCATGTAAAACTAAATTTAACCCTTTAACGTCCGAATTTTTGTACTCATATTACCGTTAACACAACCACCGTCACTAAACTGGCGCTGGCATCTGGCAGTCACCGATATCAGGATGGGATAAGAACTGCCACTCGGCAGAGAACTTCAAAGAACACATTAGGGAACTAATTGAATAAGAAATAAAATATATTGAAGGGGAATTTTGAAAGGGGACACTGGTGTCCTCTGGGGCGTTAAAGGGTTAAAAATCTTCACTCTCGCTGCATTGAAAATTGTTACCGTGTTCAATGAACTTTAATATAATTCATGAGGTTTGCTTATCCTCACACAGAGGGCAAGTTGGGTACAGACTTTTGGAGATATTACTTTGCAGCACCCTAGGTTAGGAAGTTCATAAGTTTTCCTTCTACTCCTGAAAAATTTTCATGTTTCACACGTATCAGGATTTCAAATTTAATTATGTAATGCTAGAAAATGAAGGGCAACAGTTTGTCTACGTGTTTAGGAAATATTAAAGTTTAAACAATCTGAATAGATTTAGATATCGAAGTATCCATGCAGAATTTTAGCCCCGTAAAATGCTGTTTTCTTCGTATGATCATAAACCTTAATATTGAATTATGACAATTGGTTATTGTCCAATAATTTTGCAAAATAGTCACTTAGAATGACGTTCATTCAATCTGTGTTTAACGCGTGATCTAGTCCTTTCAAAGGCTAAAAAATGAAAAAGCGACGCTATGTAGAAGAAAAGTGTTGTGAGGAACATGTGCGACCAGTCTGGCACGCTGAGGGTGTGGGAAATTCCACAATTTCATTCGCAATTGAAAAGGAACAAAAGTCGTTTAATTTGATTATTTTATTACAGAGTCTCACAAGGTAGTTTATACCTTTAGGCTTTCGTAACTCAACATCCGTAGATATTTTAATTTTAAAATAGTGTGTGACGGTCACTCAAAGGCAGAGTATGAACGAGGCTTCGCAACGTCAAGGCACGGGAAAAGAAAGAGAACGGTGTCTCAGCAGGGCAGGGCAAGGCATGCTTCATAGAAACATTGTTGACAGAGCGTAAAGCCAGGGTAAGAGGACAAATGCCGACCTGAAGCAGAGAAGAACTAATGTAAATTTGTACTGATAACGACCAGTGAAAAATATCCCACTTTTGCTAATATATTCATGTGTTTTTATGAAACTATTTGGCTAGAAAATTGTCCACCGAGTTTCCGTCCAATTTTTTACAAGAGTTATGTTGACGACACTTTTGTTCTTTTTAAACAAGCATCTGACATGCAATTGTTCCTCCATTACCTAACTGCTCAACATCCTAATATTAAATTTACCTTTGAATCTGAACGCAAAAACTGTCTAAATTTTCTTGATGTCTGTGTGTACCACACCAATAACAAATTTTGTACTTCTGTGTATCGAAAGCAAACTTTCACTGGTCTGGGCTCAAGTTTTTTTAGTTTCTGTTCAAAGCGGTTTAAAATAAATAGCTTATCAACACTTGTGTCACGCTCTTATAAAGTATGTTCCAACTTTGTCGATCTTCATCATGAATTTATGTTTCTGAAATCCTATTTCATTTCAAATAGGTTTCCATCTAATCTAATCTCCCGATCAATCGGTAAATTCCTATTGAATGTTTATGACCCTTCGCCTGCTTCTAATCAAACTGCTTCTCAAGTCTATTGTGTTTTTCCATTCTTTGGTTATCAGTCAGAAAAATTAAAACTAGAACTCACTAATCTCATTTCTAAATATTTACCTGAAGTTTCCTTACGTATTATATTGGTTAATAAACGTACAATTAGTTCATTTTTTTCGAATTAAAGATGTACTTCTTAAAAGCATGCGATCTTCCGTCGTCTATGATTTCCGTTGAGCGCATTAAATTGCGCATCTCAGTACTTTGGTTTAACCCAGCGAGCACTGTATATACGGATAGCTGAGCATGCTGGACGGAGTCATCGTACTGGTCGGATATTAGGTTCTCCGTCTCATTCTAGCATAAGGGAGCACTGCAAGGCCTCATGTGATCAAGTCATTAACAGTGATCAATTTAATATACTGGATTCATGTTCAGCTAGTTTTGACCTCCGAATGTTAGAGTCATTGTATATACATAAGTTAAAACCTCCGTTAAATGACATGCAGAGCTCATATCAACTAAAAATTGTAAAACGCTAACTTTTGTCCGTGTTTCTGAATAGCGTCAGCGTAGTAAGTGTTAGAAACCTTGTTCACCGCCTTCCTATTTCATTGCTGTCCATTTTGCTATTCTACTTTTGCCTGTCATATATGAATTTTATTTGATGAACTGTGCTTAAGTTGTTTCTTTGTATATGCAGATTTCGTTGAGAATGAGCCTAGTGGTCGAAACGTTCGAACTAAATGTTTTCAAAATAGTTTTTTGCTGTATCATTCTTTTTATGTTAGGTTACCAATGGAATTACTCATTTTCTTGCAATTATTTAGTGATAGACAATTTGTGCATCGCAAACTGCACCTGGGGGGGCAAAATATGGCTGTAGGCCTCAAGCTATAGTAGCATCATATGCTGTTAGTACCTGCGGTGAACAATGCAAAATGGAAACTTCTCCTGAGCACTCATTTTCTGTGGCGCAGTCGGCAGATCGAGCGTTGCACTTTGGGAGTGAACATCGTAGGTTCACAACCCATCGAAAGCTCAGAACATTTTATTGAGTTGCCAGCTTCTCAGGTGAACATTGAAAAAGCTAAAAACGGTTAACGCCAGTAGGAGAGGTTATTGGGTTAGAATTTTTTTACATTAGCTTGCACTTCAGTTTTTAATTGGTAAGAAGCCAAATAGCGGTTTTAATTGCAAATACAATTGCTAAATAGAACGATCAATTATTATCCATCTGAAAAACAGCTCTTATTAGATTGACATGTGCTCATGACTTATGCAAATCGCTCTATTCCTCTGAAATTCATCATGTAAAGTTATTGGGATTATAATTTTTTACATCGTTTCTGTAAAGCGTGTTAATATTTACCGCTTTCAGGTGCACACTTTCATACGCTTAGCAACACAAACTGTTATTATGGGCCACTATCTGCTCCTGTTTGCCGCGTTCAAGAGGCAAATGAAACAGGCTACATGATCTTGGAAAGATTTCTTACTGATGGGAGCCCTGATGACAGTGAGCAAGAGAGCAGTTCGGAAATTTAAACAATTTAAACAATTTAAACAATTTATTTACCAAAGGAGAAACAGAGGTAGAATGTTTCTTGAGTCTAATACAATGGTCAGAGTTGAGTATAGCTACCTGTGGGCCCGAATAAGTTCAGCGACTTCTAGGGCATCCTACCATTACATTATTCTAGGGCGTACAATAATGTTTAACCTAATTCACTTAGCCTAGTTTCGCATTAGACTGATCAACAGGATAATGAACTCGATATTGATGTTTAATTTTACAATATAGGTCATATGGACAATATTTAACAGTATATTCGATAACGATTTGGGAGCAGACTGAAAATCGGCGATATTACTCATGGCAAATTGCATTATTAGGACCAGACATGTAGGAGGCAGGATTTGACTTGGTGATCTTACACGACTAGTATTCTGATAAGAAGTGAGACTCAAGATTTCTTTTAAATACCTTGTAAGAATTACTTTCACGGATCTCCGCAGGTATTGAGTTCCAGGTTTTAGTTCCAACGAATAGTATACTATGTTGCGAGCGGGCCTTTGAATAATAAGGAAGCATGAATTTAATTTTATTTCGTGTTAAATGGTCGTGATGACCAGTTTGCGCAGTTAATAACTGTTGAAGGCTATTGTCGCCATCATTAGCTAATGTTTTGTAGATGAAATTGCAGATGGAGATTTTGTAGAGATCCGAGAGTTTAAGTATTTGTAAATTTTTGAATGAATCATTTGTGTGAGCATTATATTCTAGGTTCTTTACCGCTCTGATGGCTCTTTTTTGCAGAGTAAAAATTATATTGGTTTTATTTTTATCAGTTCCATGCCATGCTTCTATTCCGTATTGCAGGTATGGTGAAATGAGCGTTCGATAAAGCATTAGTAAGGCTGTTTCAGGCAGGAAATTTTTAACTTTATTCAGGATTCCGATGGATTTTGATAATTTAGAACTAATATGAGTGATGTGCTCTTTGAAGGTCAGATGTTTATCTATTATGATGCCCAGAAATTTACATGAGTTGGTTTCTTTGTTTCTTTGAAATTACTTCATTTTAGGGCTAACAAAATCTAACATTTTGCTCGTACCGAAGTCACCATGCTACTTTATTCCTCGCACGTTTACTTTACTCGTTGATCAGTTTAAAAGAAACTTTTTAAAATTATTTTAAACCAAGCTAATCTGTTCCGTAAACCCCAAGAGTTGGCATACAAGCCCACATAACGACCACACACGCTCGGACAATTTGACATCCGCTGCGGAGCGCCAGAGGAACGCCATTGGCATCACATGTTCTACACGCTCAGAGCGGAACACATCGGCACGCTCACCAGTCCTGTTTGCTAATGAGACTTACCCTGAGAATTGGTGTTTTGCAAATCCGTGAGAGAAATACAAACGTAAAAACATCATTAGAACTAAAACTACAGGATAGAATAACTATGAATTTAAATATAAAGTGTATAATACTCAGAGGAATGTTTAGCGGGAAAGTTATCGTTAAATGGTTAATTTTACTTCTTTAAGTGAAACATATATGTATCCAAATTTTTAATTAATCATCCTTTTATGTATGATTCAGGTATGCTGGCTGAGGATGCACTATAATTTCACCCAGTACAAAACAAAGTGTTGGCGTACACATGCATGGCTATTGAAAATTATAAAGGAAGGAGCAAAATGCTTAGCAGCTTCGTTCAAAGATTTCCCATTCCCAATGGTTAAAAGTAATTCTTTTATTTCAACCAAAAGTCGTAGAAGGGAATTACGTATAAAAATCATGTTCCAAAATTTAAGATCCGAGATGTTATAAATTATCAATAAAAACCATTTAGTTAATTTAGGATCGAAATATGTCACAAATTTGTTTCAAATACGTAAAATCTTGGATTACAAATATGAAGGCTTCAGTTTAAATTACCTACCTTTCGTGTTAGAAGGAAGTAGGCACAGCCTGAAGTCCGTTGTACCAACTAGTTTTAGCTGGAGAACCCCTTAAATCAATTTTATTTTCTCCGCAACCCACTCCTGAAACGCCAAAATTTCGTGGCACAATATTACAACACTGCAAATGATTTTTCTTTTTTTACAGCGACTCAAAATGTGGCTTGCTTGGAAATCAGTCAACCTTATTTCTATTTTCTTCGTGAACTTCTTGCAATTTGTAATTTGCAATCAAGAAAGCAGCAGGATTAGGATTTTGGTGGCAATTGATCTCCAATTTTTCTGGCAGCTCTCATGTGCTTCCCCAGCTCTCATGTGCTCCCCCAGCTCTCATTTGCTCCCCCAACTCTCATGCGCTCCCCCAGCTCTCATTTGCTCCCCCAACTCTCATGCGCTCCACCAGCTCTCATGTGCTCCCCCAGCTCTCATGTGCTCCCCCAGCTCTCATGTGCTTCCCCAGCTCTCATGTGCTCCCCCAGCTCTCATTTGCTCCCCCAACTCTCATGTGCTCCACCAGCTCTCATGTGCTCCCCCAGCTCTCATGTGCTCCCCCAGCTCTCATTTGCTCCCCCAACTCTCATGTGCTCCACCAGCTCTCATGTGCTCCCCCAGCTCTCATGTGCTCCACCAGCTCTCATGTGCTCCCCCAGCTCTCATGTACTCCCCCAGCTCTCATGTGCTCCCCCAGCTCTCATGCGCTCCCCCAGCTCTCATGCGCTCCCCCAGCTCTCATGTGCTCCCCCAGCTCTCATGTGCTCCCCCAGCTCTCATGTGCTCCCCCAGCTCTCATGTGCTCCCCCAGCTCTCATGCGCTCCCCCAGCTCTCATGTGCTCCCCCAGCTCTCATGTGCTCCCCCAGCTATCATGCGCTCCCCCAGCTCTCATGCACTCCCCCAGCTCTCATGTGCTCCCCCAGCTCTCATGTGCTCCCCCAGCTCTCGTGTGCTCCCCCAGCTCTCATGCGCTCTCCCAGCTCTCATGCGCTCCCCCAGCTCTCATGCGCTCCCCCAGCTCTCATGCGCTCCCCCAGCTCTCATGCGCTCCCCCAGCTCTCATGCGCTCCCCCAGCTCTCATGCGCTCCCCCAGCTCTCATGCGCTCCCCCAGCTCTCATGCGCTGTTCCAGCTCTGCTATGAACACCAGTCCACAACTGATTATAGTATCAAAAAAGGCCAACGTTTTGAAACTATAGGAATCATTCCTGAAGTTTTATCAATTGTCCATACAACATCAAGAATAAAGTGAACTGGGCTCAGAAATGTCGGAAAAATATTCCCAATAATAATTGTTCCGTCAAAAATTAAGGGTCTGAGCACGTAGATAGACAATGAGCACAAAGTGTTGTGGAAAAGATTGTATTTATAAACACGTGCATTACATTTCAACGTTGACCTTGAAAATCCAAATTTGTGTCGTTCAAATACTCGTTATGATTTAATGACAATAGTTCCCAAACAATTGACCCCTGGACAATTAGATCCAGAAATTAGGCCTCGTATCACAACTGCACATGTATCACAACTGCACATGTATCACAACTGCACATGTATCACAACTGCACTTGTATCACAACTGCACATGTATCATAACTGCACATGTATCACAACTGCACATATATCACAACTACACATGTATCACAACTGCACAATGCACAAGTATCACAACCGCCTATGTATCACAACTGCCTATGTATCACAACTGTCTATGTCAAACAACTGTCCATGCATCACACCTCTCCACTTATCAAAACTACCCATGTGCCCCAACTGCCTATGTATCTCAAATCCATGTATCACATCTACCCATGAGCCACAAATGTATATGTATCTCAAATCCATTTATCACATCTACCCATGCGCCACAAATGCATATGTATCTCAAATCCATTTATCACATCTACCCACCCATGTGTCACAACTGCCTTCCGCACAAAAATATAGTGTCCCATTATGACCAGGACCTGAAAATTATAGTTTGTTCAGTTGCTGTGGCAATGGGACATAATCAAATTTATACCGGATTAACCTGAAATAACCTAGCCGAATCTGACTGATCTAAACTAATCAGGCTTAACCTTACCTGATCTGAACTAACCTAACCTATATAGATTAACTTAAATATCCAAAGCTAACCTAAATTAACCTAACATAAACCAGCCTAACATAACCTTGTTGCCGGGCTTACCTTTCCTTTACAAGTTGATTGCGGTGGGTTAAACAGAAGTTCAATCTCCTGCTCCAATGTATAGTCAATTTTGTATAGCATTTTTTAAAAATAGCAAGTATTACATTTATCTCACCATCATTTGGTTCTGATTAAGTATTAATGAAAATTGAGCTTGTGAGTACTGGTCGGACAGCAGAATTAAGAAAATTTAATTTGTGACCATCGGCTGTTCACGTCGTGAACAGCCGTATAGCTTAAATCCTACGTGCTTGATCATTGCGATTGATTTTTATTTCAATGAAAACTTGAACCTATCATCGGAACCTGTATAGGTTACACGTTGTTCATTATGGGTGTTTTGGGAACATGCAAATTCAATAGAAGTTTCATTTTCAACGAATTTTAGAAAACACAAGTTCAAATTTAGTATATTTGAAACATCTTAGGAAACCGGGAGTATTTTTCCAGGATGGCAGTTTTCCAACTCGAGCAGAAGCCCAGAAAGTGATTGTCTGGTTTGTTAACTTTGTTTGCTTATCTGAATAATCACACATAATTTGAATTAGACCTCTTTGATTGCAGTCATTCTTTCCTTAACAATAATTACAACAGAAGTTTTTTTGATGGTTGCTGCTCTCATTTCAGATCCATTACCGGGGTATGGAAGCCAACTATTCGAGCCTTCGCAGCCCAACGTCGCCTTCAGGGTGATGACGCCGACGATTCTTGAGTTCCCAGAATTCACGACGGAAATTGGTCAGAATTTGAGGTTTTCTGAGTTGTACTGCGTGCAAATTAGGACTCATTCATGGTGGAGAGCAAAGAGGTCTTGCTGGTTCTTGTTAAATAGGGTGGAGATCAGCACAGGATCGTTTCGGATTGGGACCTCATCAGAACGGTATCATTCTATAGAGATTGTGAACAGATATGGACTAAATCAAAGGGGAATATGTGCAAATGACCTCCTAATCATTTGGTATCGAGAGGGTAAGATTGTTATAACGTTAATTCAGAAGAAGAGTAAGACTTGGCCTTATTGTATAGCGCACGGATCATAGTACATCGGACTATAGGAACGCAATGGAGCACCTATGATGGAAGTGATTTGAAAAGTTAGCGGCAACAATGAATTACGCTGAGAGGGTGCATCAACTGAATCGATGGAAATCCAAAAAAATTCTAAATTTTTTCTTTTTGGTTACTAGCTTTTGCAAATTTTCCTGTCTTTTTCCCTGTAATATGATCTATTAGTCTGTACAATATCATTCGTATGAATCCATTACATGTTATAAAAAGTGTTTCCATGCATGAATGTTTCTACGAGATAATATTTAATAGAATTTAACAGCCGGATCATGAGCTCAGTTCACGTAAAGACCACTACGCCAACCTTTTCATAAAAGTTAAAGCCAACAATAAAAATATTCTCTGTTCATTTAGTCGTTCCCTATCCACGGGGGGGTTATACAGAGCAACCCGCGCGGAAAAAAAATTGTGTTTCCAAAACTTGGAGGGGATTGTTGCGACCGACGACAGCATTCTGGTCGACCCGCCGTGCCACACCAACAACTCGTGCGGGGTGGCCTTCCTGACGACCTCCATAGAGGCCGTCACCGCGCCTCACGTTGCACTGGGTCAGTCATGGGCTGTGCTTTGTTTAATACATGTCATGCTGAATGACTCTTCGGATGAAATGCCAGATCATTATTTACCATCGTTGAAATTTTGCGCAGTTATTCTAAGAAACGAATGATATTTCAAGTCCGAATAAGTTCCTGGTATTCATAACCTTTGTTTGAATGATCTGTGTGATCTTGGTACCGTTTCACCAATTTCTGAAATATTTCCGGTAACTTTCGATGTCAAATATTCTTCAATTATCATCTACCACAATTTAATCTGGATTCAATTATGGAAGTTAAGAATTTACTACTACTTTTTGTTTCTTTGTTGTTGTAAAATCAAGTTGAACTTGTAGTTGCTTACATGTGAATTTGCTTCGGAACACGCTATGAAATGCGACGAGTGCAAAACTAACTTGCAGACTGACAAAATTTGTAAATTTATTTTCAAGTGTTTCATTTCTCATTTTCACATTGATCTCAAAATTTTCGGTGAAACTAAAATAGCAAAGAACATGGAAGTGATGTCTCAAGTGTTAGAAGCGGTTGACTTGTTTTACGGGGAGGTACTTATTCACGTCATGCATCACTGAAAATACCATTTACTGAAAATAATTCAACTTCTGAACGGTTGCGTCTCATTTTTGCTCTGAATTCAATGTTAAGGATTCTGGGAATATATCATGGAAATTTATGAATTTTACACGAATTTTCCATAACGTGGGATAATTTAGTGTAGCTCCAGAGACTCATTGAGGGAATGGTTGAAGAATATTCAAATAAATGCATTGGCTTCGCGATGATTGAAATGTGTAGTCACACTACCAGTTATTTTTCTTTTGCAAGTCGGCAAGCATTTATCCGTTTCAAGAAAAGTTTTCAAGCGAGACTGAACTCTAGAACGAACCGTGCTAGAGTATGAAGCAAATGCCAAGCAAAATTCAAGTGTAATCTCATCATAAGCAATTGGAAATAAGGTGTAGAAATTGACTCCAGTGACGCAATTATAATCATAGTCAACTTGTTATCTCTGATTCACTTTTGCGCAAAAAAAAATTCATTGGAAATTGGTCGGAATGCATTAATTCATACACTTTCATATCAGTAATCATGATGCAATTTAAGGTCAATGCCTGAATAAGTTGAAACAATTTAACTCTTCATGTGTATGAATACCACCATACGGCATCGTTCATAAAGAATCTATGAAATAGTTACGGCTCTGACAAAAACTATAATTGTTTACAAATAACAGAGAAGAATCGAAAGAATCATAATAACAATGCTTTATTATATTATTGTCATATAAATTCTGAGTATCCAGTATAATGATTCCGATGTCTAATTTGCCTCATCATTTGGTTATCGGCTTGAAAATTAACTGATTTTATTTCTAAGATGAATGAATCATAATTCAGTAATTATTGCATAAACTGAAGCCTGCTTTGCTAACCAGAGCTAAAAAGTGTTCGACCTTTCACAAGGTGGGTCGAACTGGTACAAGAAAATTTAGAACATTTCTACCCTGAATGAAGTGAATCATCAAATCTTCCCTTGCATGATCTTACGTTCAGGATAGACCTAATGAACTCTACGTTGAATTGCATCTAATCAGTGATTAAGTAGGTTATTTTCGTCCACTTGACGCATTCTCGTGCCATCGATGAGACCCTACTTTCTGAAAATGGAGATCGCTCAAAAATGATTGATACATAACTCAGGGACTGTCGGTTGCCATTAGAGTATGGGTTTCCTCAGCCATCCTGAACACAAAGCTCGTAAAAAGTTTTAGAGAAACGTTATTTTTCCCCAAACGCATGTTAACTATTGAGTAGTCGCGCTCGCATGTCCACCTGTTCTCGCTTGATGCACTCTATCGTGCCGCATTTTTTGGACAGTTTTGAGGATAATGCACAGAAATTACTAGCCGTCATTTGTTCCATTTGCAGACCAATATTGCGGCCAAACCATAGATCTCGATGATACTCCAGTTCTCAACGTATTTTCTCACGCTGGAATCGGATGCAAGCTCTTCCCTGATGTCTACACAACACCAAACTGCGGACTGACGATCACCAGCCCTAGCGCCATCACTGCAAATGTGACGCTGGTCAACTTCCGGAAGGCGACTTGCGAAGGCTATGAATTAAACATCGTCACATTCCCGTGTGAAGGAGCTGTGAAAGAAGTTGATGTATGCCAGGAAAATGCCCCGACAGTGAGTACCGGACAGTTAGAATGAGCTATATATGCAATTTATTTCAGGAAAAAGAATCCTTTCACTCTGACCGTTCTTTTTTTTCGTACAGGTCTTCGATTCCTCAAGGGGTAAAATGCAGATCAAGCTCACCGGCAGCGCTTTTGAGAACTGGCGTAAGTACGGATTCATTATCAGATTAGAGAGAGGTTCAAAAAATGATAACTCTTCTCAGTGTTCAAGTGGTAATTCAGTTCAAGATGCCACTGATGATTTTCCTCAAGTTCCGACCACTGCCCCTGCTGAAAGTCCAACCAACAGCCCTGTCCAAAATCCAACAGATGGATCTGATGTAGATTTGCCCGAAGCTTAACTCGAAAATTCATCTGCAACTGAGTTCATCAACGATCCTACTGAAAGTTTCGAATCAGAGTCTCCTTAAGTTTCTCTCAAAAGTCCAACAAATCCGCACCACTTGCACTTGCTGTTGGCGCTGGGAATTCACCTCTAGGAAATTCTAAATTCATTCTGACGAAAGTTTGTTACTATATTACACTCATCCAAATGACAAGTGATGTATCTCTGATGCTAGTACTCTGCTCTAAAACGGTACATGACAGTTTATTCTGAGACACGCAGAGAAAGTGATTTGGCATGCTTCTACATTATATGTCAGGCTGTATCCTTATTCGAATATTTTTAAAGAAAATGAGGAGAGAGGTCTTTAAGATCGCTGGTAGCAATTATTTTACTGTATAAAGCATCACAGACTAATTGTGATTAGAAGCGTTCCTTGGGAATATACTTTAGATTATTGAAGTCCTTGCCAACAATTCTGTCGTGAGAAAATTTGCAGTGCGCGTGATCAAAGAGAGTTTGAGAATCCCTGCATTTCTTTCTGATGATTTTCATTTTGAATACCACCCACCGGTTGCCCGTTGATATAGACTGAAAAATAGAATGAAGCTCCCATTGCAACGATAGATTGTTAGACTTTTGTGATTGTTAACACCGCTTCAAAACCATCACACACACATTCGTTGATGTTGCGTCTATTTTGGCGCCCAAATTATACAATTAAACGGCTAGGGGGCAATATAGGGGAATTTTATTATCGGTTCTATTTTTCGCTAAAATCACATATTTTAACGGCCAGATTGCAATTTAAGAATAGAAATAGAGGTTAGTAATTATTCTCATAAATGAAGGCAGTGGATGTAGGAAACAGAACAAAACTTCCGTACTGGAACTACGGCTGGTCGTCGATTTAGGACGAACACGAATCTTTGCTTTTGATGATTAGTATTAGGAAACAAGTATGCAAATTACCCATCTGAGATTCAATGGAATTAACAGTTTTAGCTTGCCTTTTGCACTCGAATCAGCATTATAAGACTTTTACATTGGCATCTCAGGGCTGTGAGTCATATACCGCCTGTGAGCTGATGAGCATCTTGCTTGCTTCTCTCATTTTATGAAATGTCTTTCAAAAATTGATTTTGGGACCTGATTTTATCCAACATTACAGGATGTGGCAACTTGATACTCGAACTATTATCGCCCTAATTAAATGAGCCATATTTTACACTAAGGTATTCCTGGACGCGAAGAATTAATTTATGCCAAATGATGTTACTGAAAGTGGAGAAAAGACGGAGGCAAGCAGTTAATCAGCTAAGTCCTCAAAGTTGTGTAAGCTTTCGGACTGTGTCAGATCAATGTTCTCATCCCCAGAAACAGCAGAAACACGAATACTTTTTTGAGGAATTAATTTTTTGATTCGTACTTTTCATTTCTGCGTGTTTAAACAACTAAAATATTTATAAGCAAAAAGGTTAATCGTGTATTTGCATTCCATTAATATGAATGGATTTCCTTACCGCTGTAACAACAATGATTTCGTATTCATGGAAAATGACACATCTTGAGCGAGTGGGAGTTGAAAATGCAGAACGCTTACTCAAGACTATTCAAAATGTACGAGGGCGTGACATGAAGTCTGGCAATTCGCATGAAAATCCCCTCATCATAACTTTTTCTGAGTTACATTCTGCTACCTGGGTAATTTCGTAAATGGTGCCGGTGCAGATGTTTTGTTAAATTTAACCTAATTTGATTGTTGATTTTCAACTTGTTTGATCTCCTTTTATTTGGAATACACTGATATAACCTCGCTGACTGGAACAGTTTCGCAAATGTCAGCTTGGCGATTTATTTGCATTTGCCTTGTTTAAGCTTGGAAATAATATTCCCTAGATTTAATAGTTGATACATTTTCATGAGTGAGTTGTTGCGGAAGTTTTTTGTTAGAAGTTTGTTGATGATGGCTTGTGAAAGTTTTTCTGAATTGTGGAGGGAAACGCAGGCTTATATGTGGTGTCTCCACGGCCTCGGAGCGTAGACCATCAAGTATAACATCACAAATGTGTTCACATCTGGAGTTGACATACGGCGCCATGATCTGTCGGTTAGGTTGTGTTGTATTCAGATATGACGGAGACCTTTGAAATTACATAAGGTTGTAGTGAACTCTTGGGACTCATTTCACTTGAATTTATAAAAATGTTAAAACGAACATTCTAAAATTAAGTTATATCAATGGAATGATTTTCATAAATTTACAAACCTGAATTCATTCGTTAAAACCCAAAATTTTACCAAAAATGTGTTTCGAAATTATTTGCCGATCACGTTTTCCGTCCGTCACTTCCGTTGGAAACATTGCGCAGAACCATTTCGCAAGCTCCCGTTAGCCAGCCGTCCAGGCAGAGTCGTCATTTACGTAGAGAGTCTCCTGTGTGTAGTGCTTGGGCCCCAGAGCGGGCATATGTAAGTAACAAGTGTTAATGTTAAGTGTTTCATTATATTTTATTGTCTTGTCTGTTTAATTAGAGCTTACTCTAGTAACTGACTTAGGAACATTCTCTGTGTTTTTTTTACTGCTGTATCTTGTGCCAAGATTCTAAGAGTGTTGTGCTCTTAGTGTTACAGGATGTTAGTGATGGTATGATTGTTATTTCTTTTCTGAAAATTGTCTGAATATTCTAGAGTACCAATTCCTCAAATTTCACTCCAAAAATTACCTAGTTCCCTGGGCTGGAGGATTAGTTCAACCTGCAAATTTCTGTTGTCATTTTTAGGGTTTACTGCCAGAAGTGTTGTTGTTCAATATAACCAAAAGGATGCCAAAACATTCTGCTATTCTGCGCCATCCTTGTCATTGTTGCCTTACCTTTTGTTTGCCTTGCTAGCCTCAGAGTAAGCTTTATTGTGCTCTCAACTGGCACGATTTGTAGCATTGTTTCCTTCATGTTCTGCAGTTTAATATGAAGGGTGCCCCAAGTTAATTCAATTATTGTATATATTTGATAGTCACCCAGTGAGCATATGGAGCAAATTCTATCTCACCTATCCCTCATGAGTCATTGTGTTCAAAAACTATGATTAAATTTTGGTATCATTAAAGCCTAATCTATAGTGCATTTCAGGCAAAAGTTTTTGCCTGTGCAAATCGTTAGTAATAATTTTTTAGCAGTAGTTCATGCCAGTAAAATATTAAGGTTAATATTTTTACCCGAGCAATGTGTTGTTGCTCCGAAGTTCACCCCGTGCCTGCACTCCGGCGTCAGGGTGCAGGTTGGTGGTGTTTTCGAAGAGACTCCTCGCTTTGAGGCGGCATGTTAATCGCAGATTGTTTACAGCCTGGCATGTGTTAAATTATGGCTCGCCTTGATTCTTGTGCAAGTTAACCCAAATGTGCTGTCCCCTTACAGGAAGCCTCGAGACACTCCGCTGTTACTACCGCCATCTTAGTTCACACTTAGAGAGGCCATAACCCGGTAGAAACACGTATATTGAGAGCTGCCTCCTTCTTGGTTTTTCCTACTCAGTTCCTTCGCGGGTCTTTCTTTTCCCTCATTCCCCTTCACGCCTCATTCCTCATACTCGTTACTTCCCTCGTCCAAGCCACGTGACGAATTGAGTATACACGGCTGTGTCTAATTCACTTGACGCTGAGCCATTTCATCAACCTTTGGGGAATTGAGCATTCACCAGCTGTGTCTAATTCACTTGACGCTGAGCCGTTTCAAAGAGCCACTGGGAATCCATGCACCCTAACCCTCCACCAACATACATTCACCATCTCACAACAACAGCTGCGAGCCGGTTGCATCCCTACTCAAGATTGGACCAGGAACAGTTCATACTGAAGCGACTGGTGGGTGTAGCATACCGCTACATAAGCGTAAAAATTATAAATATGCCATTCATACTTAAATAAATTAATTATTAGCATTAAAAATATTACTCTAATTTATTATTAATTATTTTCTACTTCTAATTCGTAATCATTGAAGTTTTTGTGTAAATGCATGAAATAATAAAAATAACACTTGACATTTTTCGAGAGAGAAGCCCTCTGGTGGCAACACTGCGCAGTTGCGCGTCCTTTCTTTCAAAGCCACTCTTACTTTGGCGTCCTACTTAGCGGTGTTACAGCAAATTCTCGACCTCTACATCATCGCCATACACGCAACACTCACAAAATTGAATCTCCCTGGGTTTCCTGAGTGCCATGTTAATTGCTATTCTCACCTAAGCAGTAACTTTTACTTGCTCCCGTTAACGTGCTAATGTGTTAATGCGCCAACTTGCTTCTGCTCACATGAGCCGGATTTAACTTGCTCACTCACACCCCACCTTATTTTGGAGTCATTAGTTCTACCTGAACTAATTCACTGACCTGCGCTCCATCATCTCAAATTGCCAAACTCAAATTCCCAAATACAACTCACTCACCCTGCTTACTCCATCGCGTGCCGGCCTTCGTCAACGCCAGCCTGGTCCTCCGGCGAGGATTGCCCACCTAGACAAGCTCTCCGAGATCAAGATCCAAGCCAGTTCTCCTGGTTTCCTCTTCCAATAAACTCCACCTAAAAACGAGCTGAGTACATAACCGCTTTTCATTATCCCTCTCGTAATTTTCCCTTACGCTTCGAGAATTGATCGAGTTGTTCTTGCCGTAAAAAAAATCAATATTTTACATTCCAACCACCCAACGGCAGATAAACCCGACACTGGTGCATTGGCCGGGAAGACTCGTAAAATAAAAACTCAACTCGAAGTGTTTGAGAGATTGTGAGAGGATAATGTTGGCGTATCATTGTAGTGATAAATTTTCCCATGTCGTAGTAGTTTGAGAGATTCCTGTGGATTTTGACAGTGCTAATTGTTCTCTGAGCAGCTCTAACAAAATTTTTTTTCCCAGCAATATCCTGTCCTTGTTTGTTTGTTTCATGTGCCTCAGTAGGTAGGGAAAATATTTTTTTTTTTTCTATTTCCGTGCTTACGTGCATTCTGACTACCGTAAAATTCGCGTTTCCCTTCTCCATTTTTCCTCCATTTTCTTCAACGTTATTGATTGATTGAGTAGGTAGAAAAATAATTTTTCTCACCCGCTTTATTTTCGTGCCCACGCAAATTGCCGCATACCGCATAAAAATTTTTTTTTCCTCTCGTTTCCAATCTCATATTTCCTTGTTTCTGTTTCAACTTTATCTGAATGATTGAGTAGGTAAAGAATTAACGCAAACCCTTGCCACTTAATTCCAAGTCTTAGGCACTGATATCATTAATTGCACCCCAAAAGTGATCGCTAGCATGCCTGACTCAGATAATGAAGATCGAGCACACACAAATCCCATTAGGCTCCCGCCCTTTATCCCGGAGGACGCTCATACCTGGTTTCAACAGTGTGAAGCCGTGTTTAGGTATCATAAAATAATAAATGAGATAGACAAATTCTATGCTCTTGTGAGCGCTGCGCCCACAAAACTACTAAATAACTCTAATGACATCTTAGAAAACCCTCCAGATCATAATCCTTACGGAATCTTGAAAGGCAAAATCTTAGCAAGGCTTCAGATGTCCGATGCGGACAAATTCCGAAGTCTTGTAGATGCCTCAGCAATTCCATCTGTCTCTGTTTCTTTCTCTCCCTCTTCGCTAGTGAAAGAGCTGCGGAAACTCGCTACGGGAGTTGCCGTAGCTGAGGGATTTCTGAAGGAAGTTTTCATGACAAAGCTGTCACCTAACGTGCGTCCATTTCTATCGCTAGCAGGGCCCGAGCAAACGTTAGAAAAATTAGCGGAGAGCGCAGAGACGGTGATTAGAAATATCAATTTGCCACGAGAACCACAAGTTGCTTCCCTGAATGTAGCAGCTACAACTTTTAGCCCGTCAAATACGGCGCAAAACCAACCCTCCGCCACCATAGATAAGCTGCAGCAGGACATCGCGGAAATAAAGCAAGCTCTCCAAAATTTTCAAATAGGTCAGAGCGTGGCTCACATTCAGCAAGGCCCAGGGAGATTCCAAAGCCACCAAAATGCCTACGACTATCCCTATGACTATCACTCAAACTATCCTCCTCCTCCTCCTCAACGCCTTGATAGAGGTAGATCTTTTGATAGGTCAAATCAAGACCGCCGCTTCAGGTCGCGCTCTCGTGATGCTAGTAGCAACTTATGCTGGTACCACATGAAATTTGGTGACCAAGCTCGCAAATGTGCCTCTAGATACTGTCCTCGTTATACCGAAATGACGTCGGGAAACGCCATCAGCGACGCATAGTAGCGAGTACTGCGTTGCCTCATTCCCAGACTACTCGCCTCCTTACTATTCTTGATCCCACAACCAAATATCGTTTTTTAATCGATACTGGGTCTAGTGTATCAATTATCCCAGCCACGGTGAAAGACAAAAACAATCCATTGTTGGCGACACTACGCGCCGCAAACGGCACGCCAATTCCTTGTTACGGTGAAAGAATTTTAGAGTGCAGTCTGGGATTGAGGAGAAAATTTGTATTTACCTTCATGATAGCTGATGTTCAAGAACCAATAATTGGTGCTGATTTTTTAGCCAAGTTTGGCATAGTTGTAGACGTTAAGAACCGGTGTATTAGGGACGAGGAGACACAGACCTCAATTCCCGCTTGCAGCATAACTAGAGCTAATGTCTTGCATTCCTTCTCAATCGCTTTCAAACAAGAGTGCATGTTTGAGCAAGTGCTCGCAGATTACCCTGCACTAACAAATTCTAACTTAGTCTCTACAAAAATGCAAACCAGCACAAAGCACTTCATAGAAACTACGGGACCGCCCGTCTATTCCCGAGCAAGGCGATTACCGCCTGATCGATTGGCTTTAGCCAAGAAAGAATTCGCTAGGCTGCTCGAAAATGGCATCATCCGCACCTCCAAAAGTCCTTGGGCTAGCCCTCTTTTGCTAGTACCCAAGGCTAACGGTGAATTCAGACCGTGCGGGGATTTCCGCAGGTTGAATGCCGTTACTCTACCTGATCGCTATCCTATTCCTTACTTGCATGATTTCAGTGCAAATTTAGAGGGAGCACAAATTTTCTCTAAGATAGACCTACAGTCTGCCTTTCATCAAATTCCCTTGGATGAGTCCGCGATTCCTAAGACCGCGGTAATCACTCCGTTTGGTCTCTTTGAATTCCTAAAAATGCCTTACGGCTTGAGGAACGCTCCTCAGACGTTCCAAAGGCACATGGCTGAAATTTTCTCTGATCTCACTTTCGCGTATGTCTATTTAGACGACATCCTAGTGGCATCCACAACCCCAGAGTTGCACAAAGACCATCTTAGGGTCGTTTTTCAAAGATTGTCCGACAACGGACTCCTCGTAAATCCTGCAAAATGTGAGCTCGGAAAGCCATCACTGATTTACTTAGGTCATGAAATCTCTAGCCTAGGTCTAAAACCTTTGCCTTCCAAAGTAGAAGTGATCAAAAACTTTCCTCTTCCACAGACCCAGAAGGAACTAAGAAGGTTCCTAGGTTCTGTTAACTTCTACCATCGTTTCATACGCAACTGTGCTCAAACCTTAGCGCCCTTGTCTGACCTCCTCGAACCGAAACGAAAAGGCAAATCTATCGAGGTAAAATGGACGGAAGAAGCGCGCAAATCTTTTGATACCATCAAACACAAGTTAGCTTCCGCGACTGAACTATCTTACCCTATTGCTAATGCTGATTTCAGCCTCGTTGTTGACGCATCCAGTACCGCCGTAGGTGCTGTGTTGCAACAACAAGTAGGTACTAATATCTCTCCTCTTGCTTTCTTTTCCAAAAAGCTGTCGCCCACTGAACGTGGTTATAGCGCGTTCGGTAGGGAACTTCTTGCTATCTACCTATCTGTGAGACACTTTCGCTATGCTCTAGAGGCGAGGGAGTTTGTGATCTACACAGATCACAAACCTTTGACCTCAGCGATCAAAATGCCTTCTGAAAGACATTCCCCTAGGGAAGCTCGACACTTGTCGTTTATAAGTCAGTTTACCACTGACATCCGTTACATTAAGGGATTAGACAATACCGTTGCCGATTGTCTCTCCAGAATTAACTCGGTCCAAACCGGTGGTGAAATCACCTTCGGCAACATTGCAAATGCGCAAAAGGAGGATCCTGAACTTCAGGACCTTCTCAAACCTTCTAACACTTCCTCTCCAAAACTAACCTTGGTTGACGGCGTGTACCGTGATGCCGAGCGACCTTCTCGTTTGTATCTTCCTGCGACGCTCCGCAGAGTAGCTGTCCTCCACCTTCATTCCCTCTCTCATCCAGGTATTAACCGTACAGTGCGTTTGATTTCTGATCGTTTCGTCTGGCCAGCGATGCGTAAGGAGGTCAAGCAAATTGTGCAAAATTGCCATGCGTGTCAGAGTAGTAAGGTGGTGAAACATAATCGTGCGGCGCTGCAGAGTTGTGCATTCACAGGTCACAAGTTTGACTCTGTACACCTAGATTTGGTGGGTCCCTTGCCCGTATCGCGCGGTTATTCTTATTTGTTGACCATCATCGATAGGTTCACGCGTTGGGTTGAGGCTGTCCCTCTTCCTGATACACAAACTGAGACTGTAGCGCGCGCGTTCTTGTCGAACTGGATCTCTAGATTTGGGGTTCCCTTAAGTGTCACCCATGACCGGGGATCACAATTCACCTCCAAATTCTGGAGTGAGCTTAGCACCGCTTTAGGGTGTGCAAATACATCCACTACAGCGTATCATCCGCAGTCAAATGGACTTATTGAGAGAGTCCACAGAGACCTCAAGTCTGCCTTGCGCTGCCTTAATTGCAGTCACGATTGGACTGATAGACTTCCAGTAGTACTACTTAGCATCCGAAATTTACACAGACAGGATCAGCAATGCACAGCGGCTGAAATGTTGTACGGGAAAACGCTTCGTCTCCCCGGCGACATTGTTGACCCAAAACCTTTGCCTGAATTTTCATCCGCTGACCGTTCCGCTTATGTAACCTGTCTCAAAGATTGCATGCGTAAGATCAAGTATGTGGCTCCACGAATGCCTCAGACTCAGGACAGACTAGATTCTGCCCTGCAAGACTGCACACATGTGTATGTCCGCAATGATGCTATAAAACCTACACTCACGCGCCCTTATGATGGCCCATTCAAAGTACTTAAACGCAAGCAAAAATATTTCATCATCGAACGATTCGGTTCACACGATCCAGTGAGCATTGATCGATTAAAAGTCGCATACACCTCTGATCATAGTGTAACTCATAACTCATCCTCCTCTCCGCAGATTTCTCCTTCCACTGAGACTCGATCATATCTACCATCTCAGCTTCCTCAGTTGGCTGCCTTGTTGCCTAGTCAACTAGAGTGTAACCCTTTCTACGTGTCTGTACATTCAAACCCTATCTCTAACCCTGTCGTAGATTCTAACTCTAGTCCTCTTACTGACACAGCGACAAGTCTGGAGAGACCAGACGAGCCCGCTGCAGTAACTCCTGTTCCTAGGACTCTTGCCGATCTAAACTTGCAGACTCGTTTGGTGAAACTTCCCCGCTCAGTATCATTTGCCAATTGCCGAACTCGGCAGGGTCGTGTAGTTCGCCCTCCTTCCCGCTACAGATGATTGCAGCGGGTGGACCTTTCGGTCTGCGCCTTGGGGGGTAATGTAGCATACCGCTACATAAGCGTAAAAATTATAAATATGCCATTCATACTTAAATAAATTAATTATTAGCATTAAAAATATTACTCTAATTTATTATTAATTATTTTCTACTTCTAATTCGTAATCATTGAAGTTTTTGTGTAAATGCATGAAATAATATAAATAACACTTGACATTTTTCGAGAGAGAAGCCCTCTGGTGGCAACACTGCGCAGTTGCGCGTCCTTTCTTTCAAAGCCACTCTTACTTTGGCGTCCTACTTAGCGGTGTTACAGCAAATTCTCGACCTCTACATCATCGCCATACACGCAACACTCACAAAATTGAATCTCCCTGGGTTTCCTGAGTGCCATGTTAATTGCTATTCTCACCTAAGCAGTAACTTTTACTTGCTCCCGTTAACGTGCTAATGTGTTAATGCGCCAACTTGCTTCTGCTCACATGAGCCGGATTTAACTTGCTCACTCACACCCCACCTTATTTTGGAGTCATTAGTTCTACCTGAACTAATTCACTGACCTGCGCTCCATCATCTCAAATTGCCAAACTCAAATTCCCAAATACAACTCACTCACCCTGCTTACTCCATCGCGTGCCGGCCTTCGTCAACGCCAGCCTGGTCCTCCGGCGAGGATTGCCCACCTAGACAAGCTCTCCGAGATCAAGATCCAAGCCAGTTCTCCTGGTTTCCTCTTCCAATAAACTCCACCTAAAAACGAGCTGAGTCCATAACCGCTTTTCATTATCCCTCTCGTAATTTTCCCTTACGCTTCGAGAATTGATCGAGTTGTTCTTGCCGTAAAAAAAATCAATATTTTACATTCCAACCACCCAACGGCAGATAAACCCGACACGGGTGTTGACAAGTCTTCCCAACAAATAAAGGCCAGAGAAAACAAACCCATATTTTCCTTGCCCTTCCGTGTGGCCCAGTCCGTGGTAAAGTTCTAGTGTTGATTTGATTAAATTGATGCATAAAGCATCCGAACACCGCCTTCAACTCCTTCTGAGTTTTGCTAACCACTAAATTCAATGTGCGTTAACACGCGCTGGTGACCTCGATAATTGTTGTTCTTCAAGCCTCAAATTCAAGAAATCAAATTAAGTTCCCCACTTTGGGCGAACTTTAAAAGGTCGATTAGAACTATTTTTTTTTTTTTTGTGTCCAGATATCATGACCTACGCTTCATTTACGATTATTATAATTACGTACGGAAGTTTTCTCGCTCTATAAACACGTGGACATCATTTCCATGATGTACAGCACCAGTTGTCAATTCTCAATTTTCATGTTATTAAGTTTCATGCTTTTTTTCGAGACCAATTTAGAGTGTGTTATGAAAATATTATATTCGTGTTCATTGCTGTGTGAGGGAAGTTTTTTTTTGCATTTAGTGTGATCTATTGTGTGTCATAAATAATATGATTGAGCATTTGTGTATGACTTGCAGGTATTTAATCTAAAGAGTGCTGTAAATTTTAGTTGTATCAACACCAATGTTTCCTTCTGATACAAAAACACGTGATGATTCAGTTTAACTGTGGAGTTTGGAGTTATTTCATTGATTGTAAGTTCGAGTAAGCGATCGTTCATAGTAGTAGATTTGAAATTGTAATAACAGTGATTTCTCGATTAGGAGTTCACATTTTCTTTCTCAAAAAATTTGTAAACAAAATGACATTACGCGCGGCACAATTGTAGTTTGAATTCCTACTCGCTACTAACCTCGTACTTTATTTTTCAAGGCCATTACTACGGCTGCTGACGAGAGTGTTGTAAGAGCAGCTGATCATCTGTAACTAAGTTAGAAATATGCACAGTGACGCAATTTATTGCTGCGGGAAAAACGCAAGGAAGAATTTTCGATTAAAGATATGGTTCACTTGTAAATTGTTTTTTGGGTTCGACTCTCTTTTTTTAAAGAAGAAGGCAACACGAGAGATTTTAGTTCCCATTCATTAATTCCTCTGGGTTTGGTTACACGCTGAATAGGTTGAACTTGAAGTTGAGGGCCGACAGCTTTAGTGCCTTTGTAACGGTTATGGTATACGTCGTGGCATCCAGCCATCAATTGGAATGCGTGTTTGTAATGTGCAGTTTCATTAGTTATGATGAAGCAAATTGAAAAAAAATCCTAAGTTGTACTGCTTTGCAGTGCAAAGTTGGCAAATATGGCATGGTTTGTGCTCTTGTTTCCTGTAAGTATGTGCTCTTGGCCTTACACTTCTTGCTTTTCCTCATCTTGAAAGTATTGTTGTCACCGATTTTAATATTTTTGTTGATAAGTATTCAACTGCTATTTATTCTTGCCTTTTGCTGTGCAGGTATCTACCCAAATATTATTCATTTTTTTGCAATGGAACCTCCTGGCTGTATTTCTAGCTCATCAATACAAAATGTAGTAGATGATGAATTTCTCAGTAACCTGGATGCAGGTCCACACGCTTGCAAAAAAAGGTGTTTTGAGAAAAGCAGAAACGGTTTTGATATTGGAACCAACGCTAGTAACCAGAATTGTAATTCAGTGTTATCTAATCATTCCACAATAGTTGATGTTAATTTTCCAAATATCACTTGTGCCAATGGTAATAATGACCTGGGATCAACTTCCAGTACCAGGTATCAAAATTCACGTGGGATTTCGTATGTACAGCCATGCAGCAGCAAAAGCCCTGTGCAGAGTAGTTCAAAATATGAATTTGAAAATTCACGTCATCATGATTCTAATAATCCCAATGGGGAGCTTGAAGTTTCAAAATGCATATCATATATACATTGTAACAATGGAAGTGACAGCAGTGATACTGAGAATGCTGGGCAGCCTGATTCTACCTCTGCAGATTCCAGTGAGGCAACTCATGATGCTAAGTGCAAACATTCTTTCACCCAAGAGACAGAGGAAGAAAATTGCATCAAAGATTATGTACAGTATTGTGATAACAAATACTCAAAAAATCTAGGTAAGTTTTTCATTGAGCTTTTCTGATAGGTGCTGTTCTTGCTATAAGCTCTTGGAGACATACATGTACAAAGCATATTGGATTAATTTTAAATAAAATTTTCAATTATGGTATTGTGAAGCATAGCTGTTGATTACTACTGTCCACATGTACATCATCACAACTAATGGTCTTCAAGGAATGATTTAGATGCCCTAGCTTTCTTCAAGGAAAATGTACTAACATTACTGGATAAATAAAGATGGAACTGAGAGGCCTTCTATACATATATCTTGAGCCACCTACCGTAGATTTAGTTGGAGGTAACATTCTGTATACTATAGCAGATTAAATTTTAAAATGTACGGAAATTATTCATGTTGCTCTGGACTGTTTTGAATGCAGATTCTTAACTTATTGCTTTGGTAGGCTCCTGTTTAAATTAAGTTATTGAATGCCTGTCTTCTTTTCCGTTTGTTTTTTTGTGATTCATTGTTTGTGGTTTAAAATGCCAATTTTAAATTTGGTCCATTCTATTTACGTGCAGTTTAATTAAATAAGGGTTTATGATGTGAACAGCAATTTTATGGAGGGATAAGTTATCTGCTGTTAATTTAAAAAAATTTCACAGTCATGAAAAACCACTCATTACTGTTCATTTATACTATTGTTTATCAATTTTACCTTTTAATATAATAGCTTCAATTATTTGTGTTGCGTCAGATCCAGAGCACCCTCCTCTAGTGACGCTGCAGAGGGGCAAGGTGAGCGTGTCTGACTTGACTGGCCAGCTGTGGTGTGAACAGCAGGTGGTATACAGCCGTGCTGTACCAGCTGGGGTGAGGCGCCAGGTTATGCCGGAAAGAGAGGAGGTTGCTACTGGCAAGCTCTTGCACAGAGAAAGAGGTGTGTTTACCATTACTGGCTTGCTTGAGGACAAAAGAATTAGGGTATTGCACACAGTGCATATCCTAGTAAAAAAGGTGCATTTTTTGGTAAAAATGCCACACTTTAGCAGTTATTAGATGTGTTTATTTGAAGTGTAGCGGCTTAACACTGATTTTTAGTACTGCATGAGTCATTCATGGCTTAGATATTTGGTGCCCTAATGGCACACTTATAAAAGCATGGCTTTTGAGGAAGGATTTGCCTCATTTATATAAGGAGTCTTTCAGAGTTGCATGAAATTATTTTCTAAAATGTGTACAGAAGCTAATTCATGTCACCTCTTTTTGATATTTTTTATAGAGGTTGTTGTCGCCAGGAGTAAGAGGTAGTTAGATATAGTACTGCCTAGTGTAAGAGTGAATAATGGATGAGGATAGTAGTTCTCAGAGTAAGAATAGTAAGAATAGATAATCAGCAAGGATGACACTCTGAGGGAAAGGATAGGCAAAATGTATGGACAAGTAACCTGTAAACACGGTTAAAAATATATAAGGATAGGTAATTTGTGCTTACAGACCTGCTTGCTCTTTCCAGTCCATAGTAGGCATGTTGAATTTTGCATTAAAAATGGTTCCGTATTAGAATAATGCTAAAGAAAGCAAAAAATGGCTCAAAAAACTAAGGCTAAATGGTAAATGAACTATGGATGTGTCTTGATATAAAAACTTGAAAGTTTTCTGTTTTGTTATGAAAAAATTCTTTTGTTGCTCACATAGTACAACATTCCTTTGGTTTGTATTTGCACTGAAGAATCTTATTTTGTTATCACCCAGAACTAGAAATCCAGTCATACGTGCCTCTTGAGACGACCAGTGCTGAAGACCTCGCTGCTCTTCCAGTAAGTCCAACTCTGTGCATCAGTTCAAGTTTCTGTGATCAGATATTGCCAGATCTGCTGTGAATGTTTAGTCTTTAACTGATGCCCCAAGGGATTTTTCAGTCCACTTTTGAAAATAGTCGCAATATATTGTTTTAGTGTCATAGTCATAAAGGTTATAGTTTCATGTTAGGTATAATGGTACAACATGTTGATGTTAGTTTTTTTGATGGTATCTAACAATGTTATGGTGTATGATATTGGTATAATGACCGATATATTGCTATTAGAATGTCAGAAGATCCATAGAATGCCCCAAAAATTATGCTTTATGTATACCTTTGCACTTTCACAGAATTTTTTTTTGTTATGTTCAATTGTAAAAATTACATAGTACTTCCTCTTACATTCATCCTTTTTTTTAACATTTATCATTTTTGTACTTTCTGTAACATTACACTTTCTTAAACTTTCGTGAAGTCATGCGTGTTGTAGTTACTCATGCATTTATCCTTTTTGCACTTTCTCCTACATGAATCCTTTTTGTACTTTCTCTTATACTAATCCTTTTTGTACTTTCTCTTATACTTATCCTTTTTGTACTTTCTCTTATACTTATCCTTTTTGTACTTTCTCTTATACTTATCCTTTTTGTACTTTCTCTTATATTTATCCTTTTTGTACTTTCTCTTATATTTATCCTTTTTGTACTTTCTCTTTCGTTTGTCCTTTTTGTACTTTCTTCTACATTTATTCATTTTGTACTTTTACATTGTTGTGGGGTCAGAATTTCCTATAATACATCATCGATCTTGTATAGTGAGTCTAAAACTGTTGGTGAAATGAAACCTTAGTGATTGTTATAGTTTACTCAGAACCAGAATATGAGAAATAACTAATCCAGAGGCACAGCAAATAGAAGAAAATGTACAGACCGGTATGATAAGATGAGCCAAGAGTAGGGAGCATAGGGAGCATGGACATGAGGTGTTGACTTGCTGGCTGAAACAAATGAGTGCAACTTATAAGTACAAGAACTGCAAGCAACTCCCATGACCAGGCTTTACAAAAGAATAAAACAACAAACATAAATTAAACAGAAATCAGAAGCAAATAAATCTCATAATGCAAAGCAAATCAAAATAAATCAAAAATGCAAATTATATAAGTAAAATGAACATAAAGAACAGCAAAACTTCAACTCAAAATAAAGGAAATCAATCAAAATGAACATCTCAAGACACAATGGGAAAAGAATAAAAGAAGCAAACCAAATCAGAAACCAAAACTGATGAACTGAAAATTCCAACCAGGCACATGCTAATTAACTAGAAAAACCATTCAACTCACCTCCCAAGATGGTAACACTCAAGCAAGCCAGGTCTTCCAGGCTTAAGATTAACTTATGTACAATAATAGTTTAGAGCAGAGCAAGAATCTAGGCTGAAACAAACAAAAAGAAACACAAATTAAGCATGCCATGCAATGCTATCACAGAGCACACAAAAACCACAGCCGATAGTGCGTGATGAAAACCTTAGAAGGCCTCCCGGTAACAACAATTTTCTTTTTTGTACTTTCTCATACATTAATCCTTTGCGTACTTTCTCTTACATTTATCATTTCCATACTTTCTCTTACATTTCTTTTTTTTTTACTTTCTCTTACATTTGTCTTTTTGTACTTTGTTACATTTATTTTTGCAGTATTCCAATACGTTGACATTCTTCCGACGCCTGCTGTCACAAGAGAGCACCGTGGTGAGGGAGGTGCATGTGTTCGGGCAAATAGATGGTGTGCCCATTTTTGGGGTCATTGACGAGCTGCGGCTCAATGAGGGGGACGACTTTGCTGTGGAATTGGTCGAGTTCAAAACAAGAATGAGCAGAACGCCTCCCAGGAAGCCTCAAAGAATCAGTCATGAGATGCAGGTGAGTTTGACAAACACAAGCTTCAGATAAAGGGGACAATTTTGCAGCTAACTGTGCTGAGTATAAGTCTGTGTATAGTCTACTGTACCACATTTACCTCCTTCTAGCCAGTTTATCTTACTATGTGTTGATAACTTTGCAACGTAATGGATGTTTTTGAAATATCAGCATAGTTTCTTAAGAATATCAATACATAATTAAAGCACAAAATTTAGCAGCGATGTTTTTTGGTGTTTTTGCCTACTGAAAGTATTTTGGAGCAGCTTTTACAAATGTGCCATGTTGGAAGACAAATACATAACACTCAACACTGATGTTACATGGGTGCAGTCGATGCTGTAAAAGTACACAATTGTTATATAGTGAAGAGGGTACACAAGTACACAATTGTATAGTGAACTCAACACTTTTCCTTACATTTGTAAGGAATTTGATGAATTTGTATGTTTGTTGAAGATTTGCTCAACATTATCCATTTTTGTTACGTGTCCCCTCAGGGGGATACAACTATTGTATCTATGCGAATTAGCGCTTCCAGGGGAAAAATGTGAGGGCCCGAGCTTAGAGTTAGGTAGGCTTTTTTTTGTTGAAATAATATGTTTTTTGTTATGTTAAGGACCACCTTTTTTCGGTTCACTACTGTCCTGTTTTTCAGCACCTTTGACTTTCTTCTTCAACTTTTATCTTATTTCATGAACTTCTTTCCCATCTTACTGTTTCTATGCCCTTTCTGCATAGATTCCTCATTTTCTTATCTCCGTACTAAATGGTGCCTTCCTCCTTCCTCTCTTCGATACGCTCTATTTTTGCAGCGGTTAGGGAGGCTTAAATTAACTTATAATCTAATCTAATCTTTTGTTACGTGTGCAGTCGATGCTGTACAGGTACATGTACAATAACATGGTACGAGGCCGCTGCCTGGACCACTACTTCACCAGCCGAGGTCTGGACGTGGCAGCACCTCTTGGTGCTGAGCTCAGCCGCACGTTGCAGGAGACTGTCACACAGGGAGGAGCAACGCCTTTCTCTAGTGGTGAGGCCCTGCACTTGTCAAAAACTACTGGAAATTTGGAAGTGTAAGCCAAGTGTCCAGTTTCATTGTATTAACACGTGGACTGCGATGGATGTAACTGAAGTTTAATATCCAATTAAAATTTAAAGTCGAGAGTGATTAGCAATTTTATTAATACCAAACATTAACTAGTTTCATGAAATGCCATTAATTTAAAAAAAGATTGCTAGAAATTTTCAAACGACCCATCAATGGGTCATTTCGCAGCAGGAACAACCTAAGCAAGACCCACCAGTGGGTCGTATTGCAAGCAACGTATTAGTGTTGTTCAACTTCGTAATTCATTGGAAGTAAATGTTGGTAACGTGAGGCTTACTGCTCTGCGCATCTGCTCCTATCCAACCCTTTTGTGACAGCCTATCGATTGTTTTGCGGTTCTGTGAGAAGTCATTTCATTTAATCAATTCTTGTTGTTTTTTGACACCCTTTTAGATTGGGAGCTTCTGTAGACTACTTTTGCAGCGTGTGAAAATGCGTTTCTCTTTGAGATGACACTCATGTCTCGCCAGTGAGGGCTGATACTCATGTAAAACGGGTGTGGTTTGGGGCAAAATGATGAAAATGTTTTTTGAACGAAGTTAACAGATTCAGCACAATATTCTTTGTATTTTTAAGAATTGTTAAGAGTTTTAAATATTAAATGAACCATGTTGATCACTATTATAAAAGGAGCGCGTCCCTCCGTCCGTGTGACCCCCTCTTGATTATGGTATCCACAATACGCGATCGGCTTATTTTTAGAAATAAAAATTTTCTATGGAGCTTTCTCTGTTGAAATTCATCATGTCGCTTTGATATTTTTAATTGATAATGCAAAAAGAAATGTTTTAAATTCGTTTGACCAGTAACCTGGCTACCACTTAGTATAAAGCTCAAGATTTTGGAATTTAAGTTATCGTTTTCGAAATTGTGATTTTCTTGAAAAGCTCCGAAGAGATAATAGACAACATTTCAGAATTAAATTCCGGCAAAAGAGGCCACCAAGGATAAAAATGTGTCCAACTGCAAGAGAGAAGTAGCAAGACTTCGACAGCAAGAAAAACGCCGAAGACGATCGGATGAACAATGCAAAATGGCAAGACGAAGCAATGCTGGTCGCAAACGAGAAGCTAGAGCTAAATTGACCCTTGAAGGGCGTTTGGAAATTCTTTGGAATAATGCAGAGCAACACCGAGTAGCTAGAAAGAGTTTAACACATGAAAGAAGCGAGGAAATTCTTCGGCATAGTGCTGGACAACATCGAATGGCACGAGAGAATTCAACTCAAGAAAGAAGAGGTGAAATTCTTCAGACTAATGCCTAATAGCATCGACTTGCACAATTGAATTTAATTCAAGAAAGAAGGGATGAAATTCTTCAGATTAATGCCGACCAGCACGTGTGCACTAGTTATTTTTTAAAGTGGAGGAGACAAGTATTTTTGAGCTAGTTATTTGGGGGGGGGGGGGTTATGGTCTTTCAGAAAATAGCAGGAACCCACTGTGAACTGCAAATAGGTACACTAATAAGTAAGTCATTTTTAGAGAAAGTTTGCTTAAATACAAGTTTTTAGCTATCTCTGACCTATAAATTTCTTCTTCCGAGATGTAGGGTGCTTAAAATAACTTGTGGTATTGACTCAAGGTTGATTATTTGAACCACTCTGGGGATACAACTATTGTATCTATGGGAATTAGCACTCTCAGGGGGAAAATGTGTGAGGGCCCGAGCTGGGAGTTAGGTAGGCCTTCTTGTTGTTGACGTAAAAGGTTTTTTCTTATGTTAACACATTCATTGCGGTATGACACCACCGGTGGGTCGTGCTCAAGTTTTCCAAGGTGCAAAACGTCTCATTGATGGGTCCTTTGAAAAAAAATTCAAGTCTTTTTAAATTAATGGTACTTATTTTACCCAGTTAATGTTTGCTATTTATAAAATTGTTAACAACTTTTTACTGCAAATTTGAGTTGGATATTGAAATCCAGTTTAATCCATCACAGTCAATGCATTAAGGACCACCCTTTTTCAGTTCACTGCTGTCCTGTTTTTCAGCACCTACTACTTTCTACTTAAACTTTTATCTTGTTTTATAAACTTCTTTCTTGACTCACTGTTTCTAGGCCTTTTCTGCATAGATTCTGCCTTCCCTTAACTACATAGTAAATGGTGCTTTTCTCTTTCCTCTCTTCAGAATGCTTTTTTTAGTGGCTAGTGAGGCTTGAACTAACATCTAATCTAATTATTTTAAAGTGCATGTAACTTAGAGTAGTACATTGTGTCACATGTAATTGTTTACCCTGTGTCAGTAGTAGAATTTTTTGGGATTCTACGATATAGTAGGCTGAATTAGGGATTCCAAGATATAGTAGGCTGAATTAGGGATTCCAAGATATAGTAGGCTGAATTAGGGATTCCAAGATATAGTAGGCTGAATTAGGGATTCCAAGATATTGTAGGCTGAATTAGGGATTCCAAGATATAGTAGGCTGAATTAGGGATTCCAAGATATAGTAGGCTGAATTAGGGATTCCAAGATATAGTAGGCTGAATTAAGGATTCCAAGATATTGTAGGCTGAATTAGGGATTCCAAGATATAGTAGGCTGAATTAGGGATTCCAAGATATAGTAGGCTGAATTAGGGATTCCAAGATATAGTAGGCTGAATTAGGGATTCCAAGATATAGTAGGCTGAATTAGGGATTCCAAGATATAGTAGGCTGAATTAGGGATTCCAAGATATAGTAGGCTGAATTAGGGATTCCAAGATATAGTAGGCTGAATTAGGGATTCCAAGATATAGTAGGCTGAATTAGGGATTCCAAGATATAGTAGGCTGAATTAGGGGTTCCAAGATATAGTAGGCTGAATTAGGGATTCCAAGATATAGTAGGCTGAATTAGGGATTCCAAGATATAGTAGGCTGAATTAGGGATTCCAAGATATAGTAGGCTGAATTAGGGATTCCAAGATATAGTAGGCTGAATTAGGGATTCCAAGATATAGTAGGCTGAAAATTACTCGACACTGGCTGAACATAGCCTTTTTTGAAGAGCAAAAGTGCATGTAAGTAACTTCGTGTACATTCTATTTTCTTTGTCTGTTGCTTGCATCAGGGAACATGTGGACTCTGGGGCGCGTGCTGGAGGAGCTCCGTCGAGTGATGGCCATGCTGCCGTTCATCAGCCGCTGCCACCTCCACTACTGCGACCAGCGCGACGGCAAGGTCTTCTTGAAGCGACAGGTTCGTCTCACCTCCTCAGTTCTTCTTCATTATTGAAGTCATGCTGTAGAATTTTTCTCCAGTTTCTCGACCATCACTATCCGTTTTCTGCATTGATTGCTTTATTATTGAAGGCATGTTATAGACAAGATTTTTCCACCGTTTTCTGCATTAATGGCTTCATTATTGCAGTCATGTTTAAGAATTTTTTTCAATTTCTTAACCTTTACTATCCGTTTTCTGCATTGATTGCTTTATTGTTTTTGGCATCTTCTTGAAAATATTTTTCCGTTTCTTGAACTTCGGTATCCGTCTACTGTAACCGTCAAGAGAGATGTTCTTTCTTGGGTGAAATAGGGTGATGCAATACTATTGTATTTATGGGAATTAGCACTCCCAACCCGAAAGATACTATTTGATGTCCCAAACTGAAAGTTAGGAAGCCTCCTTTTTGTTGGAATAGAAAAGTTTTATTGGTTTTGTTACGGATCGTATTTTCCGTACATTACTGTCCTTTTTCATCACCTCCTTTCTTCCAATTTTATCTTATTTCATCAACTTCTTTCTGGGCGCGTTTTCTACACGCTGGATGTGGGACAAACCTTCTGCATAGCCCTCATTCTCTTGATTCCATACTAAATGATTTTACCTCCATCTTCTCTTGGGAACGTCTTTGTTGTGGTTAGAGGGGATTAAAATAGCTTTTGTAATTTAATTTCGGCGATTATATCGTGAGCGATGGACTGGGATCCAGCCAGTATCTTTCTCGTCTCACGTGTGATCCTTTAATACTGGCCTGAAAACGAAGGCTCGTAGTCAAGTGTTGCTAGTACTTTTTACTTGTGCATTACGGTATTATGTACTTCCTCCAGGGTGCACAGGTTAGGCAGTACTTTAGTTAGGGTCGTCTATCCTATGCTGTGAAGACTGGCGCCTCGAGGCGAGATACTGTTAGGCTACCTCAGCTATAGATAGGGCATCGACACTTCAGTCTTGCCTGTCCACTTCGCTTGTCTCAGTTTTCATCCTTTCTTCTGTCTTTTTTCTGTTCCTCTTTAAATTACTGTTTTTATGCGGGAACACATCTTGAGCAAGGATTCCTCGTTTTTCTTAGGTTCGTACTGAATGGTGCCTACCCTTTCCTTCGTGGAAACGTCTTTGCGGAGGATGCAAAGCCTCGATCTAGTTACTAGGCTATTACGGCACAACCCTATCTTTGTGGTTGTTTTGTGTAAGTTAATTTATTATTAACTGTTGTTTTGAAACGTACGTCGCACACTGCTTATTTGTGGTGAATAACTTGTAATGCTGCGTTAGTTTTTGGGTTGTACTACTTCCTGTAGTATTTGTTATCGTGATAGGGGTGTATAATTTTCAATCCTTTTTACTGTTTTTTTTTGGAGTTTGCTGCTGCTGCTGCTGCTGGAAGTAAACTGATGCCAAAAGGTGCATGATTTTAAATACTATGTTAGAGTTAATTATCTAAGTACGAGTTTTTATTTATCTTCGATGTAGAAAGTAGGTATTTTAAGAACCTAAACCAAAAGAAGAAAACTTTGTTGTATCTGCTACGCCGCACCGTTTTGGTTAGAGACTTGGTGAAGTAGACCATTGATTAGGCAAATGTCAGCGATATTTTTGCGGTGTAAAACACTGCATCTCTATTCCAAAAAGGCTGCTAATTTTGTGTGCCACCTGTTGAAAGTTGAAATTTATTTCAAGTCAACTGACAGTATCTACTCTCACTCGCGCAATAAATAGACGATCGAGTACATCTAAGTCCCCGAGGGAGTATTTTTTATGCGGAAGAGTAGGATTGTACAGAAGCGCTCAAATGAAAAATTGAAATCGTAGGAAACTACACCTACGTTATAACCAATAACTGGACATCAAGAAAAAGAGCCACCTTGCTTGTAGGTGGCGTACAACGAGCCGTGGATGTTGGCGCAGGTCCGCCGCAGCCTGCAGTTCTGGCTCGGCCACAGGCCCCCTGAGGGTGTCGATGTAGAGGAGGCACACAAGTGCTTCTCTTGCCACTTCCAGGACCACTGTGGCTGGGTGGCTTCCAAAACTCGCCAACTGCAGGCCCGCAATTCTGTCAACTTCACGTAATGTTTTGGCGGGAGTGCTTTTGTTCTTCTTTTTATTGGTGTACTGGAGAGACTCGAACATGAGGCTTAGTCTTCATACCCAGTCTAACTTTTTCGCCGCCTTTGCAATTTAAGAGATTGAATCGCTTAGGCGGTAAAAAACATTCATGCAGGCGGAGAAAAAGTTAGACTGGGTAGAGCTGTTGTTTTTCAGTTTAGAGATTCAAACTTTAGTTTTATCCGTCACACTGGTGCAAAATTTGAACGTATAGTAGAGAAAATCAAGGGTATAACTCTGAGTCTCCGTACAGTTTTGGAATCCAGAGTGGGCCATTCAATACCAATAATTCGATTAATGTACATCTCGACAGATGATAACAGCTTGTAATTACCGGTGTCTGCTGATCTGCTTTAAATTTTGCTGCTATAGGCAAAGCCAGAATGCAAAATCGTTTTCAAGACTCAACGGTAGAGATCTTACGGATGTAAATGTGAATTGCTCGTTTTTCGGGTACAAAAGAGATTTTTTGCTTTTAAATTACTATGAAAAAAGAGCAGAACATAACGGAACATCACCGGCATGTTTACCCTACCAGGCCTCTCTGACGATTTTTTGTTAATATCAGAATCAGCCGCAATATCGGTTACCGAATTTTCGGTACTTTGCGTAGTACCTGAAAAAAATGTCGCAAACTAAAAATAACCAACCAGTCGTCAAACCTCATGATTAATCACTACAAATGTCGAACCCAATGTCTTTAAATTGACTTCGTGGGGTTTAACTGTTAGGTTAGTGGTCTCAGATCTGGTATAGTTACATGCCTTGAGTTCTTGGACATCAATGTGTCATGATATAAGGATTAACTAGATTTTTTTGGAGTTGAGTTATTCTCCACCAGTCGCCCAACTCGCGGTTTTAATGATCTGTTTACAAGTATTCAAGTTGTTTTTATACAATTTTTTGTATGAAGATGTGTTCAATCATTCTTAAAGAACTCGTTTGTGCGCTTGAAAATTAGTGATAAAATGTGATCAACTTAGACCTCTTGAAAGAATTAAGTAGTTTATTCAGAGAGTTTGTTATTTAATGTTAAATATATCTCCGCCTCGAGGCATGAGATTAGCAACAAGTTTGAGTTACGAGTAGTTAAGGTTGGTCCATCCTTTTGCTACGGGGACTGATGCCTCCAGGGGAGATACTATTAGGTTACATCGGCTGTAGATAGGCTTTCGGTGCTTGAGTCTTTTGTACCCCCTTTGCTTCTTTCAAGTTCCAAGCCTTACTTTTTATCCCTGCTTAGTCTTATTTCCTCTTCATTTGTAACTTGAAGTTTCTATGCGCAGGGAATCCAGTGTAGCAACACTCCTTGTGCGTAGATTTCTCGTTTTTACAATTCGCATTAAATGATCTCTGCTCTTGAGATCGCCTTATCGCCTTTGTTGTAGCTAGGTACGAGATCATTACACTGATACAATAATGTTAAGAAGCTGTGATATGCAGAAATTGAAATGGACATACGTGTTGCTTGGTGTGGCGTGCCTAAGAAGTTGTTGATCAAATGAGCCTGCTGCAGAGATCACTGGGATCTTGTGTAGGAGTTACACTTGGTAGAGCATGGCCGAGATGCTTTTCCTAATTCGAGTGTTGCAGAGTGTGATCGAAACTAAATAATAATAAATAATTATTTTTATTAATGTGCTCGAAACTAAAAACTTCAATTTTTAAGAACTTTCGGTGGGTAAACCATTTTTCACTCGTGAAGTAAGTTGTTATGAAGCAATAGTTGATTTTTAAAGTAGAATGTGTTTGTTATGTTGTGTTTGTGAGTGGCGCCACAAAGAAATTCATGCGATACTCTGAAAGGTATACTTAGTGTTCACATCCTATGTCGTTTCTGACAACCGCCCGATTTAACACGTTCCCTGCGTATTGGGCCACGTGTGTACCAACAGATAAAGTGCCCATTTGAGTGTCAGTATATATGCACGACATTTGAGCTGTATCATGACATTTTTTAAAAATAATTGAAATCATATGAGGTAAAATGTTATCGCGCAATTGTATTCATCCTAATCATTAGGATAAATTAAAATAAATTCGAGCTGGAAAATCGATTTTCTTATTCTGCTGCGTACAACCTAACCCAAAAAACCGTTAAAGCCGCGAAAACGCAGGGAACGTGTTAAAAGGCTTTACTTGTCAGATGTATGCGAATATTTACCTTAATAATAACTTTGTGAAGGCCCAATAACTTGTGACAATTTTTTTGTAAATTTTGACGTGAGCATATTAATATGTGTATGAAGGGAAACTTTATTGCCCGGTAGTTTATTTCCGTAAATATTAGTTTCTTTATCGAGTCACTTTTTCTTCCAAAAATTGTCCTATTTTTAGTGCAAATACAGTGATTCGTAGCATGATTTTGCAACTGCGTAGATTTAGTATGATCTTAGGTTGTTTTTGTTATTTTTTGTGGTATTTTTAAACTTGATTGTCATATACTCGTATTTTGCATCTGTAAACGGCAATTTGAAATGATTCGAACATCTCCAATTACCAATTATTGATGTAATAATTTTGCACTCAGAACGAGCTATGGTTAATAACTCATAATTAATTTTTTAATTTTACATTGTTAAAAAATCCTGTGCAATACAAACGGTCAAGGCCACAGTGTTGCCGTTTGAGCGCATTTTCGATATGCTGTTTAAGCTCAAGTTATTAGATTTGCTGTCAATGCTGTTTCCGTCAAATTTAGATTCATTTCTCCTGGCCCGCTAAATCCCCCTATTAATGCCCATGATTCCGTACTAGGGAACTATTTTTTGAGAGTCTCATCTTTCAAACATGGCTACACGAGAACGTCCTTCTGTTAAGCCTGCTGTGAAATTAACCCACTTGAGTGGGGAGGGTAGGTAGCACGAATACGTAATTTTAACTTAGCAATTGTTCAAGTGTGTTTGGTCGCAAATGCTACCAAATGCTCTTCAAGAACCTGTGCTGTCATATCGATGGAATTACAGATCTGACGTTTCTGATCTGACGTTTCTCAGAGAGCCTCAAAAATCGGATTCAACTGCAATGTTTGTAGGTTCATTTGTTGGCTAAGGATGGACTTGTAGTCAGTTAATCTCGTGTCCCTACCAGGAAGCGATAAGCTGATATTTCGGAACGCGTCGTCAGTCGAAGGTGGTCGGTAATTTTGGCTTTGTTGTTATTTAATGCCAACTTAATCGAGTTTGGAGCGTGCACACCAAGGTGTGTCTTCGCTTATCAGTAGATAAGTGCGGTGAAACGCGCGAAATAATCTTTCTCACCTGATATAAATGGGATTAAGATAGCAACGAGCTTGCTAACTTGAAATGGGATTTCTATGACTTCTGTTTTTTCGCCTCAGTTTACCGTTGACTTCGTATCAATAAAGGGCGTAACAGATTTTCGCCTGAGTTCTGGTGTAAGTTGATAAATTTTGAAGTTTAATTAAACTCTTGTAGAGTAAGTAATTTTAACTTAGCAATAATTGTTCGAGTGCGTTAAGTGGTATAAGCTACCGAAATATGAATATTACTTCAAAATTGTGCCTGTATAATTGCCTGTTGATCTGGATACATTTGATTCAAATATGAGGCTTTCAATACCACTGTTATACGTAAAAAAAATCTCTCTGTGTGCTGTTTATGCTCGTTGTTCGAAGTGTTTGGTTTTTTTAAGCTTAAGTCTTAAAACAATCAATCAAGAATTGTCATCTAGCACTAATAAGTCTATAAGGAAATACTATATAGACTTTCAGAGCTCATAATTTTTTCCACAGAAGGAAACCGAGGTAGCGCGTCTAACTAATGGCATCGTAGTTTATAATTATATTTGAACGTATTGGGTCGAATTTTTACATTGCTACTTGTTAGGAAAATGGTGATACTCTCCATGCTTGAGTGATTTTCGGCCAAATTGGCCATTTTTTTGTTGAAGAAAGAGAAAAGAATGACTAAAGTGCGGCAAAACCTTCAACTCGTTGAACAAGGTCTGAACTAACGCCTCCTGTATGCAAGAGGCATTGACTAAACGTTTTGTTCGCGTAAATTTTGTGATATGTCACGATGTTAAGCACGTGTATTTATGCTATTAATTTTATTTGCCTAGTACGCTTGAGGCCAGCAACTTCATATTTGTATGAAGCATCGGAACAATTAATGCCTGTATGAAGCATCGGAACACCCTTCACCCTTTTTATGCAAATCAAAACACTAAGAATACGTTACACTAAATAATACAAGATGCATAACTCGTGTTGCAAGAGTCTCGGAAAAAATTATTCATTTTTTCTCTCCATCGTTGCTTGTAGAAGAATGAAAAAATTACGTGACGAAATTCCCTCGAGCGTCAGTGACGTGTAAATTTTATATTTAATTAATCATTTTCTGCCAGAGCACGTATCGATGATTTGGAAACGCGTCGAGTTTCCAATCTTAGTTGTGCGTGGCTATGTCAAGTGGAGTTGATTCAAAAAATGTTTTTTTATAAAATGAGGTTGATACATGTCAAATCACGTATTGGATTTTGAAATGCTTTACCATTCAGGCCGTGGAACAATGATGATCACCCTAGATCGAGTCAGTCCATACCCCTGATTCGGAAAAAAATTGTAGCTAACTCTGTCCCTATTCCTCACTTCCAATAATGCAGGTATCCCACCACGAATCTGCAACACTGGGCTTTCTAAATGAGAGGTGAGCGAGTTAATAACAAGACGCTGGAAACTAAAAACAAAAACCGGGAAGAAACCAGTCGACGCTATGTCTCAAAGCGCATCGCAAAGACAAGGTTCCACTCGACGTGATGACATCAGCCAAGTACAGGAATTGTTGTCCACTGATGAAAATCTTCGTCACGACAACCACACTTCCGTGCGGAATATTCCTTCTCGGGAAAGAAAGCCTAGTCAGACATTTTCTACTGAGTGCGTCTTGGAAATGTCCGATTTAGGCCCAACCCGTCGCTCAGTGTGTTCTTCTGAGTACTCTCCGTACAATGACGATTACAACGATGCTGCTTCAACTGACGAAGAGGAAGCTTACAGAAAACGTAAGTCTTTTCAGTATTTAGCTGTGTTTCAATTGCTCCAACAAAAAGTTTTCTATAAGAAGAAGAACATTTCATTCTAATTTTTTACGTATGCAGTGAGTGAATTAAAATTATTGGCCGAGAATACTTGAATATTTTGGTGAGATATGTTTGGTGTTCAACGAGGTATTCAACGTGATCTGGTACTCCAATAAGCTAAGTTGATATTGGCGTTAATGCTTTTATTTAAGGTAAGTTCAAATTTGAAATTATCAACGGACTCGTTAAAATCCCCTATAATTCATTTCCTGAAATTCATGGGGTTAAATCTATCGAAGAATGGGCTGTTCTAATGGCAGTCAAGGAAGTATTTGATGAATTTTGTCAACCCAGGAAATAAATAATTGAGTGAAACAAACGTTTGAAACATCATTCTCGGATTTCAAACACATATTACGTCCTGATGTGTTTCAAGGTTGTCATACCCACAAATTTTGTAAAACTTAAAAATCAAAACTCTGTCCTACGTCATTGTATTTCGCTCGAAAGATGCTTATCGCGTGGAAGTTTTTCATGGAAGCCTTTCAGAGATCTAGAGCAGAAGAATGATGGTGGCCGGTGAATGTAGAGTTAAATAAAACGGGGCTGCTTGCGCCTTCAGAGGTAATCAGGAGGCTTGCGTTCAGATGCAAGTTTGTGTTGCCTCCTACCTTGAGTTTTGCCTCATCTGATGATGAAAGTATGACCAAACCGATGCCACCGATATGAGAGAAACTTATGAGGTCTAGGGAGCTGTGAGGTAGCACTCGGACGAAGGTGTGTCAACTCGCCCTGCACATAGAAAAAGAAAATTGGAAAAAGTTCATGAAGCAAGGTAAAAGTTGAAAAAAGTAATTGGTGCTGAAAAGGGTCGGCAGTGAACCGAAAAAAAGGCCGCTGGCGAAGCAAATAAGCTATAGTATTTTATTTCAGCCAGAAGAATGCCTCCCTACCCATCAGCTCGAGATCTCACATCTTCCCTTTAGGAGCGCTAATTCTCAGTGACACAATAGGTTTCTCCCCTTGAGGGGCCTCTTGTATGAAAGTCACTTGAGTTCTGTATTCTTGAATTTTTTTGCTTATCGCAGTGGGTGTGACATTAGAGATCTGTTTGATACGTGTGCGTTGGTAAAAATTGAATGTACATAATCTTATTTATGTTTTACGCATACCTTTAGTTTTTGGTGCATTGCAGTTTCTCTATATGATATAGGTTTTATACTAGTATTCTTGTAATATTAAGCGCAATCGTATTGAATTTTTCACATTCCATTCACTTTTCCGAATTTTCTTTCAGTCAAAAGACGATACCGCCGAAGAGGATTTTTTGCCTCGTCTGGATGCTGTGCCGAAAAAGGCGACGTGGTTGATGGGGTGGTCGGTGAGTTACCTCTCATTCTTAAACTTCATCAAAAGTTACTTGTGGCTGTTTTAATTTGTATTATGTAGTAAAAATTTGTTGTAATTGTATAACTTGCATCTCGCCTGAAAACTACTGTAGACCGTAACAAATGAGCCAATATTCGAAGAAGTATTCAAGTTGTAGTATCTTTTGGATGCTTTGCTCACGGGTGCATCTCCACGCAAAGTTTTAACTGGAAAGATAACTCATAACGGGCATAACTGATGAGCTTCTGGACACCACTGGCGATACTTTAAGTATCTAGGATACAAACTCGTTGAGGTAAACGACTGTTAAGCTTCGGGAAACAACTGGCAATATTTCAAGTCCTAAGGATACAGGCTCATTAGCACAATAATTCATGTAGGTAGACGAGGTGAATTATTGACGTAGAAGACTCGCCTGATTCTATTCTAGTGTTAGACGAATGCTACTTGCTTATACGGTATATCTCAGTTGCGGTCCTCGATAATTTCTCGTTAAAATACCCTCTTCTACTGTAGCTCTAAGAGGGCGTCCTATTCGCGTTGCTAAGGTAAAGATGGCAAGAAAGTGAAAATTTAACATTTGTTATTAACTAATCAAGTCTAGAGAAGGTTCTTTGGTCTTCATATCAATGGTATTTGCGACCCTGTGCTTGCCTTGCAGACGTTGAGACGATGGAAGACAAACTTGCAGAATTTCGTTACGAGAAGATCTCCTTGACAGAAAGAAGGGAACGCTACCGCGCGTTCCGTCGTTCGATCGAGGTACGCTGTTTTGTGCTCTGCTCCAAAACTTCGCTTTGAAGTGTTTCTTTTCGTGAAAATATTGCTATTGTAAATATTTTACTGTTAAATAACTCTTACTTTAATTAATTGCTGATGGATTACCTTGAAACTTACTGTACTATGAAATAATACATTGGCTGAAAATATTACCTTTGCTTCAGTATGTAATTGTGTTTGCTTGAAGTATTTTTACTGAAGACTATATTGTGGCTAGAAAAATGCCATGACGTAACAAAATAGCTTTCCATGGAATCCATTATTTTTTTGCAAAATTATCCTACGTTAGACAATGTTTTTTGAAAACATAAGTTAGCTTGAAGAATATTTCTCTCAAAAATATGCTCTGCTTGTAATTAAAATTTGTCCAAAAACTGATTCACAGTAACGAAGTTATTGGTATATTCTACATTTTCGTTAAGCTATTTCTTGAAAGATCAACACTCGCATGATCGTAAACTTTTCATACGTTACCAAGTGCTTTGGGTAAAAAAAGCTCGAAGCTCTGTTTTCATGACAGAATCAATTTAGCAAAAATACCTGAAATTATGTAAATGAATCGGGGAGCTTTGCTGGGCTTGATGATTTTAGTACCTCCTCCTGAACTAATGAACTCTACTCCGCTCCTGATCGAACTGAGCTCATGACGCTTGCTCATCGGTCCCCTCAGCTCCAGTGTCCGGCGGGTTACGTGAGCGATGGCAAGAAAGTGTTCGTCTACTCTGAGGAATATTCTTTATTGGTCGCCCAATAAACACAGTCGGGTTGTAGAAATGTTCTTTCAACCAATTGATTAGAAGTAGATGAAGGTCAAGCTCAGTGAGATGTAGAGTTCCTCCTCTAACCTTTTCGACTTGTTTTCTCCGTTCGCTTTTAAACTCCTGCAGTCTAGTGAAAACAGCATGCGTACTGAACTGAGATCGAGCAAGGGTCTGTGTCCAAAGTCTGATGCTTAGCCTGCGCCGCGGGGAGGGCATCTGTTGAACGCGAGTTATACCTCGAAATGATACTGGTCTAATCGAAAGGAATGATATATCAAATTCAGATGTTTATTTTTTATCGGTTTAGTGGTGTCGATACCATCGTGCGGTCGACGTGAGGTTTCGTGGAAAAGGGCCTGTCTTCAGTGCAGCCACCTTTTTCCGGGGGCGCTAGCTTCTCCTCGTAGCTGACCTTCCTTAGGTTCATGTGGGTACCGCCTACGCCGTAATTAGTCCGCTAGGGCAACAGAAGTAGTTTCTGTTGGTGCCGAACTACGGCGGTACCGCTAGGGTAAGGTTTGTGTGGGTACCGCCTACGCTGTAATTAGTCCGCTAGGGCAACAGGAGTAATTCCTGTTTGTGCCGAACTACGGCGGTACCGTTAGGAAGACGAGCAACTGTCTGCGCATTAGAGGGTCTGTTAGGGCTGCTCAGGAAATTCCCTGAATCGCTGAACTGTGACAGCATCTTCCTTTTCGACAAACTATGCGGAATAGGTGTGTCCTCCCGAGGTCGTTCCTGAAGCCCCTTTTTAGGCGAGGTGTCGTAAAGCCTGTATCAAAAAGGAGAAAGGAAACTCTTTTGGCCTCAGGATGGGAATTATTTATTGCAGAATCTCTTTGCAGGGCCTCTTACAAACACAGATACATTTCAGCAAGAACATTGATTTGTTTCCTTCTGCAAAAATAGTTTGTACAAACATAAGCTACCGCATAACATGGTACAATACGCAAAATTACATTGAAAATATTTATGCTATTCAGCTTGGTAATCAGACTAATGCTAGAATACTGAAATACAATACAAATGACACTTAAGGGCTAACTAAAGTAAATGCACCGACGCATCATCAGCGCAGAGAAACAGACCTTTGGGGGTACAGGGAGCTGAACACATGAAGAAAATACTTAAGAAAAAGGGTAACTGTAACAAAAGACTCTACAACACTTGCGCGGCCTGACAAGTGGTTGCTTGAAGATTTCTACGTTCGTTTGGCTGCGTAAGCTGTACAGTAAAACATTCATTTGAAATTACATGTTTGATGAAATAAGCCGATTTGAATAATTTGTTCTTATATTTTTACTCAAGGGTGATCAAGTTGACTCCTCTGTACGGAAGTTTTCGTGCATGAAAACGGCGCACAGAACTACGGGCTTCTTCAGTAACTTGTTCTCCCAGTTAAACGTGAGTTATGCCGAGTTGCCCCCCTCGAGGCAGCTTGTGATCTCATCACAACTCTCACTAATTGGTGTTGATAAATTCAGCGTTACGTCTTATAGCTTACAGTATACCTATTTGTTCTGTGAAATTTTCTTGCTTGAACTGAATTTGAACTGCATTTTACGCGCGAAATTCTCTTACGTAAAATTGATTTCTAATAAAATGTAATTCAATTAACTTAAAATAGATACTCTCATTATGTACAGTCGTTTTTTTTAAATAAATTTCTGGTATAGTTCGCTCGATTTGACGTAAACCTGGAATAGGTTGAACTTAGTATTTTTAAGGAGGTAACTTTTTGACTATATTGAACCTTGTTGAACGGAGGCCAAACAATGTAACATACACTCGCGAGCAAAAGTTTGGAATCACTTTCTCGAAATTGGTTCCGCGTGATTTTGAGCACTAAATATTTTTTCAATAACCATAAAAATTACATCAATTTAAAGTTTCAACTCTTAACTTTAAATTGATACCAAATTCATTCAAATCAAGCCAGTATTTCGGGAGCTATCCCGGATCAAGTGAAGGCGTAACGGAAAAGACGTGCTTCAATTCTTAGATACTTCGCGAGTAGCGACCTATTGACCCCCTATAAAAGCACCTGTTATCGGATTTGATAACACATAAGCCAGTCATGTGTTTTTAAAGTTTACAAACGCTTTCGGGAGACTGGTGGCTTTATCCCGAGACTAAGATCTGGACGACGCCGGTGCACCTCGGAGAGGGATGACCGTTTTATCGTATCAACCTCTCTCCGAAATCGGCATTTGACTGGTGTCGACGTTCAACAGGAGCTCCGAGATGTTCGTGGGGTAGCTGCCAGCGAGTGGACAGTTCGTCGACGACTCAAGCAAGCGAACTTGACTCCAAAAAGGCCTGCCACAGGCCCGAAACTCACGGCAGCTCACCGACAAGCACGCCTTCAATTTGCTCGCACCCATCTTGATTGGGAGGTTGAGCAATGGAGTCAAGTTCTGTTCTCCGAAGAGTGCAGGATGTGTTTGCACGGTAGCGACCGAAGAGGTCGGGTCTACAGGCGGCCTGGGGAGCGATTTGCGCAGTGCTGTTTCGCTGAAACAGTGAACAGAAACAGCTTATGGGGGTGGTTCTTGTATGATGTGGGCCGGCATTTCCTTCGACGGTAAAACGGAGATTGTATTCGTGCCTGGCGGGGGACGAGGAGGCGGTCTAACTTCGGACCGGGACATTTCCGATATTCTGCTGGAACATGTCGTTCCTTATGCGGGATATATCGGTGATGACTCCCTCATGCACGATAACGCTCGTTGTCACACTGCCCGTGGCACAACTGAATACCTCGAAGAAGTTGATATCGCCACATTGGACTGGCCAGCGCTCAGCCCTCACTTGAATCCCATTGAGCACGTGTGGGATGAACTGAAGAGGAAGGTTCGTTCCAGAACTCCTGCTCCTTCATGTCTGAATGAGCTGAAATCGGCTTTAATTGAGGAGTGGGAAGGTATCCCACAAGAATCAATGCAGAACTTGATCAGGTCGATGAAAAATCGTCTTCGAGCAGTTATTAGGGCAAGGGGAGCGAACACAAAGTATTGACACTTAATTTTAAGGCAAAATAAATTTTTTATTGATTATTTTTTGTTGTTTTATTCATTCCCATATTTCCTTGTTTTCCTACCTCCTTGATTTAATCCGGGATAGCTTCCGAAATACTGGCTTGATTTGAATGAATTTAGTATCAATTTAAAGTTAAGAGTTGAACCTTTAAAATTGTTATGCTTCTCCGCATAACTGTATAAGAAACATCGCTAAGAATCTGGATAATCGTTATCTGGCCAATAACATATTCCTAAATGATTCTAAAAGACCAAATAATAATAAGTCTGAGGATCGACGAAGGAGCACTTCAAATCGCCTATATCTTCAAATCGTTTATACCTTCGAGGAGGATCTCCGCTTGGACTTCGAGAACAACGACAGCCCACAGAAGATGCCAGGAACTTCATAGCTATAACCCTTTGTAATGTTTACTTCGTATTAGTAATATTTTATGGGGATTATTAGTATTAATATGTTAACAAGAGTAAGTAGCAGCGTATTTAAATTAATCTGGGAAATATCTTCCATTCATATATCAATCTTGTGATACCGTTATTACTAGTTAGCATCTCAAATGATCGCGTCGCCAAGGACGTTACGTTTGAAAAGGGAAGTCAGTTAGGCCGTGACAACCGTTGAATCAAGAGCTGAGAACACGTCGTGCTGGCCGGTCCCTTTGGGGCTGGCTAGGGCTTTGTCTTTCTTGTAACAATTTGTATTAAAGTGAATTACGCATATATTATCCAGTAACGTAAATTATTGGTTGTCACGGAACGCATATCAGCTACTTTCCTGGAGTCCTCAGATAAGATAAGTCCCATTCATATTGTCATATAACACTTATCCGCTCCGATGCATCCTCATTTCTTGCCTCTGTGCAATAGGTTATTCATAGGAACATTCAGCGTACATCCGATGTTTTATTAAGTGTGACTAGGTGCGTTAGATCCATTTTGATTATTTCTGTGTCAAGATTAGGAAATAAATAGTGATGTCAATGCCTCGTGAATTTCCCCTTAAATAAGAAAAGAATTATCGTTTCTGTTGATGAGAAAAGGTTAACCCGCTACCATATTAATTGTTTATTAAATAACGTAAAATACTAATTATATTGGAGACGTTGAAAAGTCTCAATTGATTATTATTGCCAAAATAAAATAAATGTGGCCTTAAGTCACGACGGTTATTAAAAGAAAATGAAAGCAACGGAAAGAAATAACGACGAATAATGCTGGAAATAAGAGAGACACGACAAAATGATGTAATTTTTATGGTTATTGGAAAAATATTTAGTGCTCAAAATCGCGCGGAACCAATTTCAAGAAAGTGATTCCAAACTTTTGCTCGCGAGTGAAGTAATGAGGTCATCGGATTTGAACATTGACAAAGGAATGCACGTTTGAGTGAATGAGTGAAAGAAATTCACCTTTCAACAAACTCCATTTGGACAAATTTCAGTGACAGGGCAAGCCTCGGTAAACAAGTGAGTTTGGGCTGGAATCGATTATTTATTCACCATATGGATCGGATAATGTGAATTGACCTGATGCGCGGTGTCGTAGTCACAGACAATCGCACCGCGTTACCTCCATCTCGGTGACACACTTTGCAGAATCACCAAATGTAGAGCTGGTCACTCGGAGCGAATTGGAAGCTACTGTTGCACTTCGACTGTTTCTCTGACAGACCTTTACTTGAGGAGACCGTAGAGTGTGCAGGTTCAGCCATTGTCTCAATTTTCTCATTTCAAACTGAGACAGCCGAATGAACTGCGTGGTAGCAAGGAAATTTATGATGGTGGATGCGATACCAGGTGTGATTGTTGGATCATCAAGTTTCATCCTTTCATTGGCACCTCACCCTGGACACCTTCCTCTTCTCTGTTTATCACCCCCTATTGATTTTGCTTGATAAATGTTATTTAATAAATGAACCTGGGGAAACAATTTGCGTTAAGAAGCCTCAAACGTCGACCTAGCAATCTGAAACATCACAATGCTTCACGGAAGACAGATATACCTCATGTCGTTCTGTCAAGAGTGACCTGTATCACCAAATAACGACGAGGTCAATAGGCTTCGGAGCAAGAGCAGCCGATCAGATAATTTATTACATAAAAACGTGTTTTTTCCTTGGCTCTCAAATTTAGCTCGCCTCAATCAATTGATATTCGAAAGAAGGCTTTACGAATCATATATTCCTTTTCTCACCCTCCGGAGCCATGGAGATGAAGGTGCAGGGGCGCGAAATGTCTTATCTTCAGCGTATCTTGGACACTTCGAGTTTTTGATCAGTTTTGTCGCGACTTGGAGATGTGGGATGCTCTGAAGGTAGTAGTCTATGCCACGTGAGATGGTCTCGACCGAAATCCTTCACGAACATTTCCTCAGAAAGCAGTTCATTTCGATGATTTATGATTAGGGTTTCTCTTTCACGCCTGCGTATTATCGAAACCCAAAGTGTATTATACCCAAGCAGTGTTTTTCAGATGTATTCGACAGAGGTTTAATGCTAGTTACCACACACTAAATATATTCCTCATGATCCATGAGGAATAAACGACCATGTCTTCCACGCGTCACTAGAAGAGGGCGCCACGGCAGGGCCTTCATCATCTGTGCTAATAGTTCTTCATATCACCTTATCTCGACTTCCATATTTTAGAACCGCTTATAATTGTACTAAATCCCATAAGCGTCTAAAAGCTGCTCGTACGACTCGTCCAGAAACATCCTTGTGTGTCAGTGATCGAAAATTCTTACGGGAATTTTTTATCTTCACTTTTTGCTTACGAGAACTCTTAGACACTGTTTTTACCCGCAGTTGTACATTATTTGATGTATTTTGTTTTGATTTTTGAGCAACCCAGAAAAGAGCCATCAGTTCCAAACGTGCCTCAAAATTATGCTTTTTCTCTTTCTTTTTTTAAACCAATGATGTTAGAGTGTGTAACTATACGATCTGCACTTTGCAGGCGCTGCGCTACTTGAAGAAATTGATTCAGGCACGCGGAGGTGGCGGTGTGATGGCCGTTTTCGACCTCATCCAGATCTTGCTGGTACTCAACTTTGTGACGGGGCTGCTCTTCTTCAGCGCTGTCTTTGTGCCCGATAAAATATGGGGCAGTTACGGCACTTCTGTTGTAAGTATGCATTTCTGTCTTGCCATAGAGGTTTTGATCATTTTGAGGAAAATAATCTGCGTCGTTTCTATAAGTTCAGCAAGGTTAAATCTCTCCTTCGTGTTTTTTTTATTTTTTAAGTATGTAAGTGTATTCAAAATAATCACTTGGTCGCCCACTAGGCATCACTGCTTCCGAGATCAAAACGTTGTACTAATTTTAATTTGTCTCTTCATAACTTTTTTAACCATTAAAACTATTGCATTGTTTTCTGTTGTTTTACGCCTATGAGGCTGTATCTATTTGGAATGATAATTTCATTGTGTACAATTACAAAAAAATGCTTGGCTATCTGGCTCAGAATTAAAAGACAAGCACGTAGCGGGGCAAGTGCTATTGCGGTAGTGCTGAACTCATTTCATGTGAGCTGGAGAGTTTCAACTCGAGAAGAAAATGATTTACAAAGCATGTATATAATCAAATTTTTACCACGATGGCTCAATTCACAATTTACTCGCAAACTGTTAGTTCAATGCGTAAATATTCAAGTAACAATAATGTTAGATATCGCGTTAGTAACATTTTGTAAGATTTTGTCTTTCAAGTCACCCAAGAAAGACGCGTTGATCGGATTTGTCCTTCAGTGTATCTAGGGGACCTGAGCTACAGTTAGAGTTGCGTTGATAGCGTCTCACTCTCCTAACTAACTGTCTTATGCGAGGGCTCGAGCGAAAAATTAGGTAGGCTTCCTTTTTGTTGAAATAGAATAGGTTTTTGTTTTGTTACGGACCATCTTTTTTCGGTTCACTGCTGTCCTGTTTTTTCAGCACGTACTACTTTCTTCTTCAACTTTGATCTTGTTTCAGGAATTTCTTTCTTATCTTACTGTTTCTATGCCTTTTCTGCATAGATTCCGCGTTCCCTAAACTCAATACTAAATGGTGTCTTCTTCCTTCCTCTCTTTGGATCTCATTCGTTGAGGATAGGGAGGCATAAACTAACTAATAATCTAATCTCCTAACTATCTTCTACTGAATCAGCAACTCCTGTTGCCGGAGTTCCTGTCGTATCCGTACCTAATTTCCATGTTTATTTTGTTGTGTTGATGTCAATCATCTCTTCTAGTAAGTCAGCATTCTCGTGCCATGAATTTCCTATAAATTTTCAGCATTCCAGTTCTTCCCGTTTTTCTTCTTTCAAGAATCTTCATGTTCCAATCTTTCCAAAATGATATATTTTTTCAAAGAAATAGTGTCATTAGGGGGAAAGCCGTGATTTGCTTCATATCGATTTTCAGTTATTCATAGAACAATCGTACTAATCATATTACTGCAGACACACTGTGACGATATGAGACCAGTATAGAAGTATGCAATTTTAGAACAGTTTTTGAGTACGAAGATATAGAATTTCAGGCTGAGATCCAGCTATGATCCCAGGGGGACAATGTGAGGGCCTGATCTGAGAGTTAGGTAGGCCTTCTTTTTGTTGAAATAAAATGTTTTTGTTATGTTAAGGACTTCCTTTTTTCCGTTCACTGCTGTCCTGTTTTTCAGCACCTACTACTGTCTTCTTCAACTTTGGTCTTGTTTCATAATCTTTTTTCACAACTAACTGTTTCTATGCCTTTCTGCGTAGATTCCGCGTTTCCTTAACTCCATACTAAATGGTGCCTTCCTCCTTCCTCTCTTTGGATCGCAATTGTTGCTGGGTAGGGAGGCTAAAACTAACGACTAATCTAATCCAGCTATGATGAAAACAGAAAGTTCTCAATTCATGTTCTGTTTAAAATGTTTACAGTGAATGCAAAAATTTTTCCCGGTATGGAAATACTACATTTAGTGAAAGAGCTATAAGCTTATGATACCAACTGAGTCATCATATCAATTGAAACAAACTTGTATTTAAAAATCATCGTCGTCTCCCGTCTTGCTTAATGAGAGAGTAGTTTTTTTGCAGTGATGTTTTTAATTGAATGAGTGCTGTGCGCAATGATTTTTAAGTGCTGTGCGCAATGAGTCATCATATCTATTGAATCAAACTCTATATTGCTCATGTGTTTCTTTCGCTTTACGCCCTTGAGACATTTCATTACCGTGCGGTTTCAGTATCGAGCCCTTGTGACATTTGTCGAAGTTATGACATTTGTAAAAATTTACCGTTCATATGTGACACATAACACGTATGTTCTGGGTTTAGATTTGATGTAGGGTAAGGCTTATCTCTTATCATTTACTACACTTGTCTCTCTCGAGGGGAGATCGGCGTACCGTGCAACCGACTTATGTACGAGTGTCGTTGTCGTTCAATATTTTGTTCTTATTTTACCTTTCTGTCTCGTCGAGATGCGCACGCGTTCTGTGGCCAGCGTACCTAGTTTTGCTCACCGGGAACCCAAAATATCTACCTTGCAATGCCACATAACTTGAATTTCATGGAGTTTCTCGGCGAGTATCGCTTAAGGCGACCTCCTACCCTGGAACTTACCTTATTTTTTCAAATTTCCCTCTCTATTTTTCTAATGTAACTAGGGGAACGAAAATGCATTCAAATATGTAAATTTGAATTTCAGACACATTTGCTTCAATAAAATTTTTCGATTTTCTCAATAGTAAAAAATGTATTGCGCGAACATGTAAAATTATTCATCAATTTGCGCAAAGCACTACTACAATTTTCGACGGAGAAGCTTGGTTTTGGTCTTATTCGACGTGGAAAGAGTGTGGGTACTCGAAAATGAAGGATTATTTTGAATTTTGAATGAGGAAAAAATTTATTGGTACATTTATCCAAAAAATTTTTAAATATTACTAGCTTTTCAAATTTCAGTATCTGCATTTCTATTGCAACTAGGTAAACAAAAGTCCACACCAATATACAAAATGGAATGAGGAACACATTTGTCTCTATAAAATTTTTTGGTTTTCGCAATAGAAAAAAGTTATTGTGCGAACACACATATATTTAAATTAATACATTCACTTGTACAAAACACTCTTCCTTCTACAATTTTCAACGTAGAAGATGATTTTGTTCTCATTCGACGCGATAAGGCTGTGGAAACCGCATAGAGGAGCAGAATTTTATTTTAACTTCAAATTAGATTTTTGTGGTGAAAAATATGGGACAGTTTTGAATTTTTTTTTGACAAATGGATCAATAATTTTATTTCTAATTCGAAATACCAAATAAGCCATCATTTTCGAGTGTCCACACTCTTTCCGTGTCGAATGAAACCAAAATCAAGCTTCTATGTTGGAAATTGTAGAAGTAGGGTTTGGCGCAAATACATACATACATACATATACCGGGCTTATCCTCCCTATGGGAGGGTAGCCGACAGCAGGCCACAATCACCACACTTAGTCACTAGGAGGCGAGAGAGGCAGCACTGGCCGCACCTGAACTGCCAGGATCAGCAGCAGCCCAGCACAACCACCTTCCACAGTCCGGCCCGACAGCCATAGCTGGTTTACCCCGACCGCTTCATTGAGTGCAGCCCCTCCCCCTGCACAGGACAGGTCAACCCCATCACACGCGGGCAGCTTCCAGTAATGCGTCAAAAAATGAAATTACCTCCTTATACACTGCCCCCACTCACTTCTGTCCGCAGCCATCCCTCTCGTCACGTCCACAGTCAGACCCCTCTCATACAAAGCACGTCGCACCCCATCCATCCAACTCATCCGTGGTCTACCTCGCGCTCGAAGACCACTCACTTCCGACATATATATCTTTTTCACCAGCCGCTCAACATTCATTCTTTCAACATGCCCAAACCATACAAGCACTCTTTCATCCACTCGCCTGCTCAACTTTTTGATAACACCCGTCTGCCCCCTAACCAACTCATTCCTGATCCTATCTCTTCTAGTTACTCCAAACATGCTCCTCAAACACTTCATCTCAAACACATCCAACTTCCTCCTCTCAGCTGCTCTCAACCCCCAGGACTCTGCTCCATACAACAAAACCGGCACAATCAAGCTTTCATACAGTCCCCTCTTAGCATTCATACTAAAACTCCTGCATTCAAACACTTTCCTAATTGCACCCAATATCTTACAGCCTTCACTCACTCGATGCCTCACTTCTACCTCCGTACTATCCTTAACAGTCACATCCGACCCGAGGTACCTAAAATGCTCTACCTCCTCTAAAACTTCACCATTCAATCTCACATCCAAAGTTCCAAACACTCCACCTCTTGAACATCTCATCACCTTACTTTTATTCACATTTACCCTCAATTTCCGCCTTTCGCACACTCTACCGAACTCTGCAACCAGTCTCCTCAGTTTTTCCTCTGAATCAGCCACAAGCGCTGTATCATCTGCAAACAATAGCTGACACACTTCCCAATTCATACCATTTCGTCCCACCAACTGCGCACCTTTTCCCAACACTCTGGCATTCACTTCTCTCACCACACCATCCATAAACAAATTAAACTACCACGGCGGCATCACACATCCCTGTCTCACACCTGTCACAACTGGGAACCATTAACTCACCTCATTCCCTACTCTCACACATGCTCTGCTATCAATGTAGAAGCCCTTGATCGCATTCAACAGTCACCCACCCACTCCATACAAGCTTACCACTTGCCATAGAGCCTCACGATCCACTCTGTCATACGCCTCTAGATCCATAAATGCCCAATATACATCCTTTCCCTTTAATAAGTATTTTTCATTCACCTGCCTCACAGCAAACATTTGATCCACACAACCTCTACCACACCTAAAACCACACTGTTCTTCAGCAAGCACACGATCCGTCCACACTCTCACTCTTCCAATTAAAACTCTTCCAATTAAAACTCTTCCATACAGCTTCCCAACGACACTCAGTAGACTTGTACCCCTAGAATTACTGCACTCACACCTTTCACCTTTCCCCTTGTACAACGGAACTACACACGCGCTACTTCAATCGACCCGCACTTTACTAGCCTCGGAACACACATTTAATAAACGTACCAACCATTCTACAACCCCATTTCCTCCTTTCTTTAGACATTCAACCGTGCAGCCATCCAAACCTGGAGCTTTCCCATTTTTCATTTCATCCAACGCACCTTTCACCTCTGCACTTCTTATTCGACTTCTATTCACTTCACCAAACACAGGCATTCTAACATCACTTCCAACAGCTACTACTCTCGTAATCCTATCATCCCTCACGTTCAGCAGTTCCCCAAAATACTCCGCCCTTCTCTTTCTCACATCACAACTCTCCACTAGCAGCCTACCATTTGCACCTTTCACTCTTGCCTCATTGTCCGCCTGACCTTTTCTAATTCTCTTCACTTCCTTCCAGAAAACCTTCCTTCTCTCCATGAAATCCCCTCCCAACTTCCTCCCCCATTCCTCATCCGCCGCCCTCTTCGCTCTCCTTACCATTCTTTGTACCTCTTTCTTCCTCTTCTTATACTCTTCAAAATTTTGCTAGTTGCCTCGTTGCAGCCACCTTTCGAACGCCCCCCCCCCCCCCCCCCGCTTTCTTTTCAGAGCCGCTCCTACTTCTCCGTTCCACCATTCACTCCCCTTTCTAATCCGCCCTCCAACCTTCCTTGCCCCACACACTTCCCTTGCACATTTTTCCACCGCATCTTTAAACAACTTCCATTCCCCTTCCTCTCCACCCACCTCACTTTCCTTCACCCTCCCATACTCCACTTTCATCTTCTCCTGATACTCACACTCAAGCTCAGAATCATGTAACTTGCTTACATTTAACACCTCCCTGTAACACCTGGCGCAAATAAAAGAATAATTTTATATGTTCGCGCAATAACTGTCTTTCTATTCCGAAAATTGAAAAATTTATGAAAGCAAATGTGTTAGGAATTCAATTCTACATATCTGTATGCATTTTCGTTCCCCTAGCTGCGATAGAAATGTGAAAAACGAAATTTGAACAATTAAATAAATAAAGTACATTTTAGGGTAGGACGTCCCCGTAACTCAGCGAAGACGAAGGGTAAACCTTGATGATAACGCTATGGCAAGGTATTAATTTTTTTAACCAACACGTTGCTACGGTTGTCGCGGTTGCTGCGGTTTGTTGGGTTAGATTGTAAGTAGCAGATTTGGCACGACGACGTTACTGGCTGAATACATTTCTATCCTTTTCAAGAAGTGTGTAAAATATAATTTCGGAATACCTTATAACCTTGATCGATAAAATCTATTTTTAAATGGCAGTTAACTAATTGAAATGTCACGTATTCATACGGATAGGTAAATGAGAAATATACCAGCTAGTGGAACACATATGTACCAATACGTAATCTAAGCATAAATATTGTGTTTGTTCTATTTCAGCCATGCAACAGAACTGCTGTATGCGTGCCTGCTGTAAATTCCTCCGACTGCTCAGAGATCGACAATAACAGTACTGCAGTAAATGCCAGCCTGCAGAAAATGTTAGACATTATCATCGCTCCCGTGCAGGAAATGTTACACGTTTTCTCCGATTCCAAACTATTTGCTGGTTCGTATGATTACTGGGAAAGGGATATATACTCTATTGATAAAGCCTATTTTGTTTGTCTTTCTATCTCATATGTGTTATCGATAAGCTTTGTCGTAAAGGCGCTCGTAAACTGGTTGCAGCTGAAGCAACGGTTCAAATTTTCCGACAGTAGAAATACAATTACAACCTTACTGTTCAAAGGCTGGAATTCCACTGCTGACACAAATTTAGGAAAGAAAACAGAACAAGCATTCTTAACTCAAGAACTTTTCAGCGTCAAAGATGAAGAACCTGCGTTCAACTTCGATCCTGTCATTTCGAGAAAAAGGATGATTATTCACGTTGTGTCAGCGATTGTCACTTTGATGGGGCTGAGTGCAGTAGCCATAGCAGTGAAATACTGTAAGAACGAGTTCATTATTAGCCTCATTATTTCAGTACTGTGTAAATCGGCAGATTTACTCTTCAGCTGGCTGGGGAAAAAAGAAACACGACCTAATCATGATGAACTATTTTGGCTTATTCTACGTTGCCTCTCGTTTCATCTGATGACAATTGGAGTGATGGCGTTCTCTGAGCTCATTTTATCAAAAGAGAAAAACTATAACTGTTGGGAAACGCATTACGCTGAGCAAATTTATTCTATGGTGTTAACAGTCGGCATTAAAGAGATTTCCAAAATCACTATTTTCCCGCTATTGCAGTGGATTCTTGCCAAAATGTGTCAGTGTTTCATGAAAGCCAAAACTGGTGGTCGTAAAAATGTCTCAAATCTTGGACCGGAGTATGAAACCGATGCACATCTGTACAACTTGATTGAACTACAGACTCTAGGTTGGTTGGCGCTTCCTGTGTCACCTTTGATGCCTCTACTAGTGTGTCTCGTACTTCTTCTCTGCCTGTTTGTGAATATGTCCATCGTATTATTTATGAAGCTACGCCCAAAAAGATGGTTTGGAGTAGCTAGATCATCTTCGTTCTTTGCCACCGCTCTTCTCCTGAGTTGGGTGATGTGCATCTGGCCCATCATGGATGTGATGTTCAAGCGAAAGCCGTCTCCATGCTGCTCACCCTTTCGGAATTTGGAACAACAATACCGAGCCCTTGTCAGCGAAGACCAGTGAGTTATTTGGACGTATCAGTTTACGTGTTATACTTCTGTGTGCTTTGATATGTCGCGGTGTGTGCTCGTAGATCATGTAACCTCTGCATAAGAGATGGAATTTTTCAAGATTAACTTCTCAGAAGTCATCTATTATACTCGTCTCACACAGGTGCTGAATCGGCGCTAGAAGCATGAACGAAACATTAGAGAAACGTAGACTTTCGTCACCAAAGCTGTAAGATTTTGTCTCCCTGAGTAACGAGTTGAATTCTTCAGCTCTCGAAGAAAACTGTTCATGGTTATTTTACGGGATCTTATATGCGTCAGTTGAAATTGATCTCACAGTTAAGTGATAGTTCTACAAGACCGTTGGGTCTCTATCATTGTTCATGTTTATGTGTACACTACTGCATGCGTTCAATAAACTGATAGTTTTTTGATTGGTTAAGAAAATAGCTGATTACAGTAAGTCCTGCTCGAGAATATACTCGGATTGTTTGCCCACCCTCAGTATTTCAATACTGTGTGTGCGTGTGTTTGTGTAAGCAAAACTTCGAACTTCATCAATATAAAATAGTCTTCTTTATATTCTAGTATTTCACTGCCTGAACTATTTCAATTTTTCTTGTAAATTAGAAAAAGGGCTAAAATATCTGAGTGTTCTCTTTTTCTATTATTCAACTTCATTCTACATCTTAGTAAGAAATTTCGGTTCTTGTTAGTTAATTTTAAACTCATTCTGATATTTAACACGTCAAGTGCGGCGTGACCCACCGGCGCTCATAAGGGGAATTTCACAATGCTGCTGACCGACCACGGCGACCAGCAGTCACTGAATCAAATTTTATAAATACTAAATGAAAGCTAAATAAAGGCATGATTCAATTAATGTTTGCTGTTTTCAAAATTTCTACTACAATTGACTCTAAATTTGAGTTGGATATTGAACTCCTGTTTAACCCGCCGCACTTGACGGGGTAATTTCCTACATTCTTATGTATAGTAGTAATCGTCAAAGCTTATTTTCTAACCTGACTAACTCAATAGTTAAAGTGCTGACCCCTCAGAGGGATACAACTATTATATCTATGGGAAGTAGCGCTCCCAGGGGGACAATGTGAGGGCCCGAGCTAAAGGTTAGGTAGGCTTTGTTTTTGTTAAATAGATTAGGTTTTTGTTTTGTTACGGACCACCTTTTTTCAGTTCACTGCTGTCTTGTTTTTTCAGCACTTGCTACTTTCTTCTTCAACTCTGATCTTGTTTCATGAACTTCTTTCTCATCTTACTGTTTCTATGCCCCTTCTGCACAGATTCCCCATTTTCTTTTCTCAATACTAAATGCTGCCTCCCTCCTTCCTCTCTTCGATACGCTCTTTTTTTTAGCGGTTAGGGAGGCTTAAACTAACTTATAATCTAATCTAATAATCTAATCTAGTTGAAGTGCTGAAGAGTCCCCTCAGGGGGATAAAACTATTGTGTCTATGGGAATTAGCGCTCCCAGGGGAAAAATGTGACGGCCCGAGCTGAGAGTTAGGTAGGCCTTCTTTTTGTTGAAATAAAATGTTTTTTGTTATGTTAAGGACCACTTTTTTTCGGTTCACTACTGTCCTGTTTTCAAGCACCTCTGACTTTCTTCTTCAACTTTTATCTTGTTTCATGAACTTCTTTCTCATCTTACTGTTTCTATGCCCTTTCTGCATAGATTCCTCATTCTCTTATCTCCGTACTAAATGGTGCCTTCTTCCTTCCTCTCTTCGATACGCTTTATTTTTGTAGCGGTTAGGGAGGCTTAAACTAACTTATAATCTAATCTGAAGTGCTGAAGATAATAAACGAGTGAGTACCAAAAGATCTGTGGCTCAAATTTGAATACATAACGAGTTTTTTCATTTTAAGTATTATATACGCAGTTTCAATTTGTTTGAATGTTGATTTAACAGTAACGTCATGCTTGATGTTGTACATGTTAACAATTTTCTTCGTTTCCAGCGACCTCATCGTGCTGCTCGTTCTGATGCTGTGCTGTATGGAAGCCGCTTTTCTGATGCTGTTCTTCCTGCTACGTCCTCGCGCTGCGGCCGTCAGTAACTACAAACACCTCAATACTCCAGAAAACTATCCAGGGACGATGAATGAACGCCGACATACGAGAAAATATAAGCCCTCTTCTTTAAGAGAGCGTGAAGATTTTTCTGACATGAACAACAAATTCGATGAAATCCACTAGAGCCGCCAAATACGAGGGTAACCACCGAGATGCAAGCCTGCATTGGTGATGGGTGCTTTGCCATGTTCCTACGCTGCAGTGCTCGCACTGATGCCTCAATCAGCAGATATGACTTAACCTGAAGTAGGTACTGAAATGCTCTTTATCTAGTGTCGATTTACTCATGCTGCGTCTACGTTCTATTTGTTCCTCTATCCTAGGCTCACCGGAACGAAAGTTTCGGGTTTAACTAGTGTATTGTATTGATTTTTCATAAATTTATTAGCACACTTTTATATTCCATTGACTTTTGTCTACGCTGGCATTTTTGCAATCCTTACCGACGCCTCTTATTTCAATTGGAAATTTCACTGTTCCCTTTACCAATTTTACTGGCATCGAAATTAGTGAAAAGATTATCATAGGTTTTTCGAGTATATCTCTATTTTCGTGTATTGGGAACAAATAAGTCAAGACAAGGATTTGATACAGGTTATTCGTGCCTAGGTGCGGGTATCCAGCCCACCCGCACCTTCCCGTGGTGATGCTGTTAGTATACCCGCTTGACAACTCTTGTTGGTCGTTACTTGTATTTGGATAGTGAATTAGTTATTGTAAGTGTTATCAAAACTCACTATTGCGGGTAGAACCAACGCGGGGGGCGTCTAGGGCACTACGGTGCTCTAGGTCAATATATTTATTCATATCAGTTTGTGCGTTCTGAATTTAAAATTAATGTTGTAGGTTTGTAACCTACGTGTTTTGTTGCCTATTAGTGTTCGAGTTGTGTTCTGTTTGTGTGCATAAATCTTATTCTTGTGAGCAACATTATAAATACACGTCCCGGTCCTAGAGGCCTCCAGCCTCTAAGACCGGGGACCATGGGGAGGGGTAATAGGGGTTCGCGGTCGGCAACTAACCGAGGCCGTCCTGTAAACAACACGAAACTGACAAATACCAACAATGCTGAAACTTCCTCCCAACAAGCTGGTGTCAAAACCATCAGGACGCCAATCAGCAGAGCAAGTCAGCGCCAAGTGAGCGGCAGCTCCGCGACTTCATCAGTGCCTGCTGGGACAGCGGTGGGGAGTGCGGCGAGTGGCGATGCATCACAGGGAGCAGTTGCGGAGCGAGTGGGAAGATTAGAAGAGAGGGTCAGCGAGCTGACACAATGCCTGAGCAATGTGAGCCACGATGGAGGGGCTACCGGAACACTAACATTAAGCAAGGAGCCCTCTACAGCCACAGTGGAAGAAAGGATCGAAACATCGGCAGGTTGGTCGATGTGGCGTCAGCTGCGTCTTCCCCGGAGAAGCCAAAGAATCCCGGACGTCCTGCAAGACCTCCCAAACCGAAATATGTTCCTCTTGAAATGATGAATCTTCCGCCCCCAACTACGTTTACTCGATTTTACACCATGAAATTTTCACCAGAGACAAAGCGCGCAATCGATCCGTATACTGCGAAAGCAGTAATCTCAAATACTACCAATTTCCCCCCTAAATCTAACACAACGAGCGGAAGAGAAAGCTTCACAGTCGAAGCGAAAGATGGCGTACAAGGACAGCGCCTGCTATCCATCACTAACATAAATGGCACGCCATGTGAAGTTTTCCCTCATCCAAAACTAAACACATCGAAAGGGATCATCTACATTAATGAATATAATGTTGATAATTTTGAAGAATTTGCCTCAGGGCTCAAAGAGAATTATGACATCAAAGATGTCATTGACGCCACCTTTATCAGAACAAAACGAGAACAAACCAGCGCCCTAATTTTGGAATTCAACTCTGAGAAGCCCCCGGAATACATTTACATACCAGGCGAACGATCTGACACCCGTGTTTATCCATACATAGATAAACCAATGCACTGTTCAAATTGCCAGCAGTATGGACACACCAAAAAACGCTGCAGTAAACCAACCACATGTGCCAGGTGCGGAACAGCCGGGCACACCTTGGATCAGTGCATCGAGACGCAAGCCGCATGCCTTCACTGCCAGGGGCCTCACCTTGTTAGAAGCAAAACCTGCCCTAAACAAATCGAAGAAGGAAAAATCTTAGCCGTACAAAACAACCAAAAAGTAGGCAAACGCCGGGCTAGGCAGCTGTTCCAAAACCCTCATGACAACGCTGTTCAACCCGCCAGGACGTTTGTCTCACACTACCAGTGCACCATGGATCCAAGTAAGAAGCGTAAACTTTCGCCCTGGATGTTGTAAAAATGCTTAGAACGCGAGCTTGGACAAAAGCCGACAAAGATCACCACCCAAGGCCCAAACACATTTGTAATAGAAATAACTGATAAAAGCCCAAACAACAACATCTGCAACGTAACATCCCTCAATGGCATCCCAGTCACCATCTCAGAACACCCTCATTTCAACGCAGCTAAAGGGCTAGTGTTTCTGTATGAGTTTGACTTAGCATCCTTCGATACCTTCCGCGCAGGAATCATTGCGGACCACGAACTAAAAGATGCAGTTAAGGCTACCTGGATCAAACCAAGAAATCCATTTGCACAACTACTTCTGCTCACATTCCGACAAGACCTCCCCGACTGTCTAACCATACCTGGGGAGCAAGCAAAAACCAAAGTGTACCCCTACATCCCCCGCCCAATGCTCTGCAAAATGTGCCTCACATATGGCCATACTAAGAAACTGTGTACGAGCGAAGTTGCAACCTGTGCCAGATGCAACACTACCAACCACAGCTCTGATCCAAAGCGTTCAAATCGAATGCCACCATTGCAATCAGGACCATTACAGCGGTTCATACAAGTGCCCTGAATTCAAATATCAACAAGAAATCATCACCACTCAACATAAAGACAAACTCAGCAGAGCCCAGGCCAAGCAAAAAGTAGATTCTTCATACCCTCAGCTCCAATATACGTTCGCAGACGCTGTACGCCGCGAGCCCCCTCAGCCTTCACCTGATCCCGCGCCCATAGCGGACCAGTTGGAGAATGTGGCCGATCATCCCACCGGACCTACAGCTCCGGATAGCAACGTGCGGAGAAAACGTAAAAACTCGGATGAACTAGAACGACCCACCGAAAAGTGACAACTCTCCGAGGCAGTGTGCGCGGACCCAGCTGGAGGCGGGAGGCTTACTGCACACGTACAAGTGGTCTCAGACTACGACTCGGCCATGAGCGACAGCGAGATCATCAGTGAAAACAACCCGACTGTCAGAAGTGAAGCTAAGAAGATCTACGAACAGTATCAACAATAGAACCAATCTTCACATCATAAACAGACATGACGCACATTTTACAGTGGAACTGTCAAGGCATACGGGCAAAAAAGGATGAACTGCTGGATCTCATACAGCGCTATAACCCTACCGTCACAGCGCTACAGGAGACCAAACTCTGGCACAATTCTACGTTCTCCATTCCGCATTAAACTTTGATTGCAAAACATGGCCACTTCAATTTCACCTCTCATGGAGGAGTAGGATTACTAGTCCACGAGTCCATTCCTTTCCAGCAAGTTGAATTAACGTCAGACCTCCAAGTGATCGCTGCCACCGTGCAACTATCCAGACCTGTCACAGTGGTCTCTCTTTACTCACCCAGAAGCCATAACCTGACTATCACCGCTCTACGCGATTTGCTCACCCAGCTGCCCTCGCCAATACTCCTGATGGGAGACTTCAACGCCTACAGCGTGGCGTGGGGATGCAGAAGGAGCGATGCTCGAGGCCAAATAGTAGAAGAATTCATGAACGAGCACAACCTTTCACTTTTGAATACCGGATCTCCAACTCGAATATCCTACGGTTCTGAGTCCGCAATAGACTTAACGTTTGCCTCCCCCCGTTTGAGGGCTGATTTGGTGTGGGCTACGTGCGACTCTCCAGAGGACAGTGACCATTGCCCCATCGTCACGAGGATAATGGGCCAACAACTGTGTGAACCGAACCGAACGATATGGAATATGAAGAAGGCAGACTGGTCGTCTTATGAGAACCACCCTCAATGGGATGAAATGCTAATTCCTGAGCAGGCAACGTACGAGGAAGCACTCGACCTATTCTCAAACAAAATTATGGCTATTGCTTCCGATTGTATCCCCACCATAGTACTCTCCACTGCCCGCTTTCCAAAGCCATACTGGAGCGCAAAACTTACCCAAACACGCCTTATTCGAGAGCAATGTTACCAAAAATATCGTCAACTGAAAACACCACAGAACGCTTTGCGCTGGAAAAGAGCCAGAGCAATACACCGGAATCTTTTAAGAGACGAAAAGCGAAAGGCGTGGATTACTTTCGCCAACAAATTTTCACAGCACACACCCCTCTCTACGGTCTATGAAAATATACAAAAAATAAAAGGACGCTCGCAGCGAAACATAGCAATTCTCCATGAAAATAATTTGATTTATTCGACGATCCCTGACATAGCAAATAAGCTTGCAGAAACCTTTAGCAATACTAGCAGTGCCGCAAACTACAGCGCCGACTTCAGGCGTGAGAAACAAAAAGCAGAACTTGCCAGACTCGACTTCTCATCAATGAACGACGAGGACTACAACCAACCTTTCTCTCTAGCCGAACTCAAAACTGCCCTGTGTGCCATCAAAGATACCTCACCCGGTAAAGATAAAATACTCTACAAAATGCTGAAGCACCTTCCAGAAAAAAGCAAACTCGATTTATTATCCGTATACAACAAGTTCTGGCTTCATGGATACTTTCCTCAGATCTGGCGGGAGGCAATCATTATACCTTTCCCAAATCCTGGTAAAACTCCGCACTCACCCCAGAACTATAGACCAATTGCACTGACCAGCTGCCTTTGCAAAACCCTTGAACGCCTAATCAACAATAGGCTCTACGATTACTGCGACATGCATGGCCTGCTCAACAGCATCCAGTGTGGCGGTCGTCGAAATCGGTCAACAACCGACCACCTCATTCGCCTAGAAACCACAATTAGAAGAGCCTTTGCTCACGAAGAACACTTTGTAAGCGTTTTCTTCGATTTACAAAAAGCCTACGACACCACCTGGAGACATGGAATCATCAGGGATCTCCATAACATGGGCCTACGAGGTAGGCTCCCGCTATACATTCAACAATTTCTTCGCAATCGTACTTTTAGAGTGTTACTTAACAATCACCTGTCAGACCCTTTCTCTCAAGAAGAAGGAGTCCCTCAAGGTTCTGTTCTCTCGGTCACCCTATTTATAATAAAAATGAATAACATCCTCAACCACATCCCTAACGACTCCAGATACCACGTATCCCTTTTTGTGGATGACCTTCAGGTGGGATATAGACATCAGGACCTCAACGTCATCCAACTCAAGCTGCAGCACTGCATCGATCGTATCGTCATGTGGGCCCAACTAAATGGATTTACCTTCTCATAAGAAAAATCTAAAGCCGTGCATTTCACCTTCCTTCCTGGGATTCACTTATCCCCAACTCTAAAAATCCACACCGAACACTTGACCTTCACTAACGAAATCAAATTTTTAGGCCTTACCTGGGATCGCAAACTCTCGTGGAAAACACATGTAAATAATATCAAATTCAACTGCAAAAGAGGCATAAACATGATGAAATCCATATCGTCCCACGACTGGGGAGCTGACCAACACATCTTACTCCATATGTACAGGCTCTTCATCAGATCCAAACTCGATTACGGCAGCATCGTTTATGGATCTGCTCCTGCATCTACTCTGAAAATTTTAAACGCCATAGCTAACGATTGCTTACGATTGGCAACTGGAGCGTTTCGGTCGACTCCTGTTGCCAGCCTGCAGGTCTTGGCGAACGAAATGCCCCTCGGTCTACGAAGGCAACATCTCTCCTTGAGATATTATTATAAGACTGAAAGCCATATTTCCAGCCCTGCATTTAATTTCGCTATACCACCTACCGACAGAAGACTCTTCGCCAATAAAAATATGACGCCCACCTTTGCAATACGCACTTACAACCTTATCAACTCCTTGGGTATGGAGTGCCGCTTGGTAAAACCCTCCTTTTCCTATCGGCTCTTGAACTTGACCACACCAACTTGGAAGACCTGCACAGCAGACATAAATACAGACCTGGCCGCGATGAAAAAGAGTGAGACTCGCCCGACCCTGTACGTTCAGGAGTACAGGCGTTTGAAGCGCGAGGTTTTCGGTGGTTTTACGCCAGTTTACACTGATGGCTCCAAGAGCAGTGATGGAGTGGGCGCTGCTGCGGTGTGTAGCGGCACCCATAAACAAATTTCGCTCCCGCATATATCATCGATATTTACTGCAGAACTCTGCGCAATAGACCTGGCATTTCAAATAATAGGCGAACACTCTAACCTCCGCTTCGTTATATTCTCAGACTCTTTGAGCGCATTGATTATTCTACAAAACAAACTCACTCCCCATCCAGTAGCACGTAAGCTCCAACACCAGTTAAACGATCTATCAAATAATAAAACCATACGCTTCTGTTGGATACCGAGCCACGTGGGCATAAGTGGCAATGAAGCAGTCGACGGGCTCGCAAAAGACGCAGCCGCGCGACCTGCCAGCCAAGTGGCAGTTTTTTTATAAAGACTGGTTTCCCGCGCTGGAGAGCAAGATATATGGTAAATGGAAGACGGACTGGCTCCGCACGACGAGCTTCTTACGTAGAATTAAGCCTGAACCAGGTCCGTGGAAAGAGAGAAAGCAAACGAGAAAAACGGAAGTCGTGTTGAATCGCCTCAGAGCAGGACACACCCATCTCACACACGGCTACCTCATGAATAACGAAGTGCAGGAGCCCCCTCCGGGCTGCCCCCTTTGCCTGCGTGCTCGCCTAACAGTGCACCACATCATCATGGACTGCCCAGCCCTGCAAGCTGCAAGACGCCAACACATCGCTGTATTTGCGGATAACTCCCTGCTACCCTCCGTGGGAGACGTTCTGGGTGACGACGCACCGATCGGCCAGCTTGTGGCCTTCCTTCGCGCAATAAATGTGTTCGACCTCATATAACTACATGTGAGGTTGAGAGACTAGCGAGATAACATTGCGAATAATGTGTAGTACCTGTCAACCCATCGTTACTTCTAAATCCCTGCAAACACAGGGGTGATTGAAACGAAAGTAATCCATGTGACCCTAGGGGCGATATGGTCCGGGTTACTAAAGCACTAGTAAGCCTGCGCTGCTACTACTACTGCCGATAATCAATTTTTCATACATCCATCAATACACATCACTACCGCGGCGTTGTAACTTTGCTGGTTTGCTTTAAGCCGACCGTGTGCTCCTTTTTCAAAGACCATCTCTCCTACTTTCCCAATGCTTGTTGTGGGGGTCCGCAGTTGCATTTTGCTGGTGACCCTGGTGGAAAGTTATCCATAAAATTCTTCTTCTTCTTCTTCAATTTCTTTTTGTTGAAATACAATTTTATTAAGTTAAGAACCACCTTTTTTTCGGTCCACTGCTGTTCTGTTTTTTTCAGCTCCTACTGCTTTCTTCTTCAACTTAAATCTTGTTTCATAACCTTCTTTCTCAACTTACTGTTTCTCTGCCCTTTCTGCATGGATTCCGCGTTCCCATAACTCCATACTAAATGGTGCCTTCCTCTCTTTAGATCGCCATTGTGGCGGATAGGGATGCTTAAACTAACTAATAATCTAATCTATGTCCTTACAAGTCTAGAATTAAATTCAATTTTGACACAATTTTGTAGTCTTTTGAAGTCTCACTTGTCACTGAGATCATTACTCGCAGGTGAAAACTTTTCGTTTTCTATTTGTTTAAGTCGGTAAATTTCACTTTATTATGACCGATATTCTTAGCACTGAACTTTGTAATCTTATGTGGTTATTCGTGGTAAGTACACTTGGTTTTATTGTACGATGTGAAAACAAGTTACGCTGACGGCTGTGGGACTTCTTTCTTTTTCTGGTACCAAAAGTGGCTCGTGCGTCGCAAAACTGCAGTCCATTTCTGTACCTATATCGATGCAAATGGCTTGGAACAAACGCGTAGTAGCTGACTAATCCTTTATATATGCCCTTGTAAGCTTGATTCACCTGGTAAGGATAATATAAAATGTTTTTCCGATGCATTTTTGACTAATATAAATATTCCACAGATTTGTCTATTACATTCAATTTCTACAGTTGTTCAGTGAATTAACGATATGCTACTGTAGATTGAAACAAAACATAAACGGTATTTAAAAATTCTTCAAGAATCTATAACTGTTTTATAGATTTGGGTTGTTATGTGCGCACGACGCGCAATTTTTATTCTAAACTAGTGCACACGTGCTGGTCGGCATTAATCTGAAGAATTTCATCCCTTCTTTCTTGAGCTAAATTCTCTTGTGCCACTCGATGTTGTCCAGCGCTATGCCGAAGAATTTCCTCGCTTCTTTGATATGTTAAGCTCTCTCTAGCTACTCGATGTTGCTCTGCAATATTCCGTAGAATTTCCAAACGCCGTTGAAGGGTTAATTTAGCTATAGCTTCTCGTTGGCGAGCAGCAATGCTTCGTCTTGCCATTTCGCGTTGTTCTTCCGATCGTCTTCGACGTTTTTCTTGCTGTCGAAGTCTTGCTACTTCTCTCTTGCGGTTGGACATATTTCTATCCTTGGTGGCCTTTTATGCCGGAATTTTATTCTGAAATGTTATCTATTATCTCTTCGAAGCTTTTCTAGAAAATCACAATTTCGAAAACAATAACTCAAGTTCCAAAATCTTGGGCTTTTTACCAAGTAGTAGTCAGGTTACTGGTCAAACGAATTTAAAACATTTATATTCGCATTATCAATTAAAAATATCAAAGCGCCATGATGAATTTCAACAGAGAAAACTCCATAAAAAATATCTATTCGTAAAAATAAGCCGATTGCGTATTCTGGATACCATAATCAAGAGGGGGTCACACCGACGGACGGACACGGCTACTTTTATAATAGTGATATCACGATTTGGGTTTTTATGTGCGCACGACGCGCTATTTTTATTTTAAATATCACGTTCTTCCATGAAGTAATGCATATTTGCACAATTTCATCACAATTCACCCCATATAGATAACTTCACAGTAAAAAGTAACAAACAATGGAAAACACGATAGATCCGAATATTTACTGAAAGTTATACATCATCAATCATAAAGACAGAGGCACTTGTCATGCCATGCTTCATCTACGCGACATTTGATCGTCGAGCCATGCGACCTTAAAATAAAAAGTGAATGTGGCAGGTTTTTGACCAGTTTAAGATATTTTAAATCGATTAGTCTAACTTCAATTATCAAAAACTTCACCGATATGAGCGTTACCACAAACCGGGTTTGGAGGCATTTTACACTGTACTTAATCGACTCGCACTTTGAAGTGGAGTCGAGTTGCAATTTTCCTTCGGAAATATACTCAACTGCCTCAGAGGCTGTGACCGTGTTATAAGATACAGACCGAGCTTAATTAAAATTGAGGCTTGACAATTCGATAATATATGACTCTTACAGCTGTTCCTAAAAATCACCTTCAAAATCGTTGAATCAAATACATCTTACGAAATCGGATGTTCACTAAGTAAATACAATATAATTTAGATATTCTGTTCCGTCCGCTGTTGCCGGAATGAAGAAAATAGTAAGAATATGTCGATTAGCTGGCGTCCGCTACTATACAGTAAACATTACATTGAAATAACGACATGAACTTCCGTAAACTCTTAGCTGGAGTACACCTATACATTAAATGATATTTACATCATGAGGCAAGACGTACACATATCAACATAGAAAGTCGTCGAAATTAACGATTATAAGATTATGCCGTTAAACGAGGAAGGAATCCTATCCTAACTTGAAGGGCCATCACTTAGGAGAAGTTGATTTCACTGCATGACGCTACTCATAAGTCTATTTCTTCAGCACCTACTGTAAGTAGGCAAAATTTGATACAAATTACTCGAGGCACATGTCATTCAAATCATAAACGCCTACAGTGGAGTCAACTTCTCCGATCAAAATTGTATATAACGAAAGAATGGCAACGAGCATATAATTATAATGCACATGATACCCACACAACGTGCGGCGTTAGCTTAATTTGTATGAGAGAGCACTCGTCATAGGTTTCTAACGCTCTCTTATTATGTACAATGGTATAATTAATTTCAGAAAAATTCATTAAGTAAGCTACGCTAAGCAGAGCTACCATATCACAACATATCAAAGTAGAAACGTATCACCTCGCTTACGTCAAGTGATGGGACGTACGAGCAATCAACTAACCGTCGTCTCCGCAGCAGTCAAACTCACCTAACGGAATGTATCGACATTAACTGCGCATATACAAGATCAAAACTATGAGCCGTGTCAAGGATATCTATAGGACCCTTCACGACACTTCAAATAAGTAGATTTAAGTAAACAAGTAGTCGCAGCAGAGCAAAGATGACTAGAAGAAGACATCACTATTCTGGCAATGACACCTGGCCTTTAAACTCTTACCATAAAATAAATAACTATTTGAAAATGAAAGACTACTCAACAAAAACTAGGTCATAAACACCACCATATATATACATGCTACCTACAAGACAAAGGTTTAGAAAAGCCAATGCTAAGGGAATGAAAAGACTTTGAAGTGAGATTCGTACCTCAGGCGAAACTAAGCCTTAATTAACATTGTGACTTACATGAAGATACGGTATGAATTGAGCAGAGCGAGTGCTCCCATTATGTTTCAGACAAGACTTTAGTTATATAAAAAGCAATTCAACACAGTACAATCATGACATTTCGATTACATATTTCTCGGTGCTGTCAATACAATTTCGAATTAATGCAGACAACGCAGTGGAAGAAAGCATTTGCCAAGACCATACGTTTGCGACGAAACTTCATAATATAAACTATTTACAAAGTAAATGGAAAAGGCGCGACAAACTCAAACCTAGTAACATCTAGTAGAGGAACCTAATTTGTTAGCACATCATGATGTGCAGTGTTTTGACTAGAATTCAACTAAATGAGATGGTAATACTCCCCGAGTGCGACGACAAAGCTAATTTCTTACCGAAGTGCTGAACCGCAGACACAAAGTACAATCAAAATGAAATGCCTCAGAACGGCGAAAAGTCGACTGAAAAATATCCCCCCCACACACACGAAGGACAAAAACGAGATTCTTCGTAATAATCATCAGAAGGCAACCATTTCTTTGCTTGAAATTATGATTGAAAATTCACGATAGTAACTAATGAACGATAGATCGCTCTTCAGACGATAAAAGCTCAACAATAAAGTGTTGTGCAGAGCAGTTATGTAAAAAGTGAGCTGGCAATTAAATAGGCTGACTATGAATCAAAATATATGCGTATATTACACTCGTAAGAAAGACATAAGACAATGATAACTGCCCCTGGACAACGAGTAGATAACCTTGAACGTGAGAAGAAGCTATTCAGCGCAATTGGAAAACTTGTTTAACATCATCCTACTTAACAGCAAAGCAAGGCTTTCTAAATAGCACCATATTGAGAACAGGAATGCTACTAGGTCGGTAGAAATTCGTGGTATAATTTCAAAATTTAAATCAATACCTTTCAAGTCCGGTCAAAATGTTAAACAATAGAATTTAGAGGTCTTTAAGCGATTTAATCACAAATTGCAAAAGTGAAGAGGTACATCTTTGTACTGAGTCGCAAAATTGATTCCTTATTCTACTCATGACATCCGCTTAAAGCCATCTCAATAGACAACGCCACGACGAAGTCAATTTCAAAACTGTTCATAAAAATTATTTTCAAGTTCGGCAAATTATTTTTATGACAAAAGCGATTACGTTTCAAGTTTTGAGCTTTAATAATTTTAAAAAATTGAAGCATTTATGTAAAAAAGTTAATTGTATCTGTAATTAGTTAAAGGTTGTGATTGCCGAATGATGGTATCGCGGCAACTGGTAAGCCTCAAAATACTTGTATATTAATGAAGATAATTCTGTCCAACCTTTTGTTGCCGTCCTAGCTCGTCCAAAGTAGCATTAAAAAATCATTTCATTTCAAAAGATAATTGAAATAGAATTAGGAAATTTATGCAATAGCGCCTCAAAACGAAGAAAGGTACTTACCATTTGCTGTCATAGAGGCACAGAAAAATAAGGAAACGTCTGAGACTGCTTAGCACAGCCATAGAACAGCTAGGTGAGACACGTCTAGAAAGTGTGAGCGTTGCGGCAGACTCCACACCCCAGCGCAAACTCCTCGCCGGTGGGGGGATGTTGCACGTGCAGCGGGCACTCCGGCCCCGTCAGCTGCTCTCCGCGTGGACCTGGCAAACCGAAATTATTTCAAAGCCCTATTTCTCACCATCAAAATTTAAATCACCAAGTCTGACGTAATGATATTTGTACTTAAACTTACACCAATCGATTCAAGATTGCAGATTGAACCCAGAAGTTTGGAAATTGGCTTCAGGCGAAATGTAAACGAAAAGCACTACACTTTATAATGTTTTAAAAGGGTACATTCAACTTCAGGACTAAATACCCAATCCTAAGGAAACACCAAAACCATACATTACGAAAAACTTCTAGAAGTGAACTTAAGGGCTTTTTGCTTCAAACTTAATCAACTTTCAAGAAGTATATTCCAAAGAACGACTCAAGAATAACCTCTGTCAAATTCAATGGCGCAACTCTCAGTCACACAGAAATAAACTGTTCTTCTCACTCGCATCACGCAAAGGCTTCTGCACTTCAGACTTTCAGGTTTCTAAGCCCCCATTACTACATTGGATTAGATTATAAGTTAATTTAAATTTCTCCAACCACAACAAAAGCGATCCCAAGTGAAGGAGAATGGCTCCATTTAAAATGAAATTAGGTACCTGGGAATCAATGTACGAGGCGTGTTCCCAGAAGAACCTCTTGGCATACAAACGGCAGTCGAGAATGAAATTACGAAACAAGTCTTATGTCGAAAAACAAAGTGAAAGGCGCTGAAAACCTCCCATATATACAATAGCTTTATTTCTCTAAAGGGCTGTTCAAAGTTCGTTTACAATTTGTACATTCCTACTCAATGTTCTAGTTTATCCTCACTCTTTCACCAGTAGAGATGCTCGACCTTTTACTGTTTAGTTCCAGGTATCATTTATAAACGATTGGTTCCTAAATCGCTCACCTGCCGGACAGTGGGGGAGGTTATTCTTGACGATGCTAGTGACCCTTTGAAAGTCGTCATGACACGCATTGCAGAAGTGGGTTGTACCAAAGCCGAAGAACACCGCCACAGAACAGCAGTAGCGACACTTGTACTCGAGGAAGTCAGTGCCATGCTTAGGCACATCTGCGCTCTGGACACATCGGAGCAGCCGCCGCACACCAGCTCCGTGGGGTCGTAGTCGTCACCGGGTGCTGCCTCGGCGTCACAGCGAGCCTCGCCCCGTAGTAGGCCTACAACCGTTCCTACCAATCAAACTATATGCCACCACAAATTGATGCGTCATTATGTGTTCAAAATTATTATTAGTATTATTATTTATATGTTAGTTTAATGATCTCTAGCCATAGCAAAAGCAACCTCAAATGAGCAAAAAGAAAGGAATTTAGAATGAACTGGAAAAAGCGGGGCATTTCTGGAAAAGGTCCGTTCCCACACTCGATACCTTTCGCATAGGAAGGTAAAATTTGGAAGGAAAGGAAGAAAAGACAAAGATGAGATAACAAAGACGGCATGGAAACTGAAGAAAGCAAAATGGACACGAAAGACAGAAGTCCCGAAGCATGCCTACAGCTGTGGTAACCTAATATTTTTTCTTAGGGGTGCCATTCAATACAACATAGGATAGACAAACCTAACTTACCTAAACCTATTGCCTACCCTTAGCCTTCAAAGGGATGCGTTAAAAATTCCAAGGGAAAATAAACATCATTATTAACATTGCTGACTATGATATTTCAAAGGTAGACAAATGAGACTCGGCCAGTACTTTTGATTTCAAGACAAAGACTTGAAAAACCATTAAAATTTTATAAACCAAAACATTCCACACTAAATTACCTGCGATGAAAAAATACTTCACTGCTAATTTGTAGCCATTAAACTCCATTATTATTGCGCTCCCACAACTAATATAATTTAACCACGATCGAACCATGTATTGAACAAAGAACCATACCTTTTTGCATTTGAAGCAAACGTAGTATGCATACCGCGCCATAACATAGACTGCCAATTCTTGAGCATTGCTGGCTGCAGCAGAGACTTCAGGCCGACTCACGCCCTCATACTCCATGCGCATCAGAGCTTTGCGCTTCACGTCTTTATATAGAACTCTGATAGGGGGGCTAAAGCTTCCTCCAGAGCCCAGTGTTTGATGTTGACTTTACATATGGGACAGAGTGAAAAGGTGAAGGTGATTCGAGGCCCAGGCCAGCGTTTTTCGAGTACAGTTCGGCAGCAGTGAACGTGGAACACATGACCACACTCGAGCTGGATGGCTGGTGCAGCAGAGAGCGCCTCAGAGAAGCAGATCATGCACATGTTGTCTGCGTCTTGCCGGAGTAGAGGAGAAGATGAGCACCCGTGTAGGCAAGGCAGACACGCAGTCTCGCCTCTTATGCCTCCGCACACGTGTCCGCAGTCATGCATAACCGTGCATGCGTCTTTGCTGTACTCCTGACACTCGATTGTTGAGCAGACTGGAGTAGGTGATAATAAGCTCGTTAGTGCAGGAGATCCACAGAACCTACACTCTGAATTATTTTCTTTATCGTACCTCAAGCCATTGCCACTGCCATCAGAGCGCAGCTCAAGCAGAGCTTTCAGCGTTGTCGAGTCCGCCAGAGCGAGAAGCCAGAAAAGCTTTGTGCGACCGCATTCTTCATGCAGGTCAACTTTAATTGCTTGCTGCTGGTGACGAAAGATCGTCCGATGATGCATTCTACGACGTCGGTGTAAATGCAACACCTTATCGCACTCACCACATAGTTGTCCACACTCATCACACTGCACTAAAGCAATCGTCTCACCATCGTCATAGTTTTCACATGTAGGACGGGACACTTCAGCTGCTGCGTTAGACGCAGATCCATCTGCGTTGACAGTCTTGGTCGTCTTTGTGATGGGCGCACTGGTGCTCGAGGGAGCATCCACGTGATCAGGGTGCAGCACACACAGCGAGGCGAGAGCAAGCCATAAAGTTGGCGTACTAAGACACACATGAAGTGAGGATCGATACTGATCACCCAGTCGCGTCAAGTTAATTATGTTCTCAGCTATAGCGCTTTTGGTAACTCGTGCCCAGGTATCGGAGATCTTTCCGTGAGTCATGTCCTTGATGAGGCTGGTGATGAGGTCAGCTAGCTTGGGAGTCGCACTGCCTTGCAGCCACCAACTGAAGAGTTGCGGCTCGGACGAGGCAAGAAATCTGCCAGAGTAGCACTGGTCACGCTTGCCTTGCCGGCGGCGGAGGGACTCTCCTGACCGCCTTGCTTCTGGTTTCCAGCACCCTTCTGCTTCAGTTGCAAGGTCAGTGCTTTGCAGGCGATTACCGCCAAAAAACGTCCAGTATTCCTTGCCTGAAAGAGCAGTGGAAGTAGTTATGTTACGAATTAAAGATTTGAACGAGGCGATAATTCACTTCCACAACTACTGTATGGCGTAAATTTTGTGATTTACTTCTGTAAGTAACTTGGAGGTTAGCAGCACACTTTAGTGCTAGTGCAGGTACTTGAGAGCACAAGCCGGCCAGTGTAGTCAAGTGATGTCACACAATTTACGCTGATGGGCAGCGCCTTTGTGCTCCGATCTGCCTTCAAATTTACCAGTTTCATGCAGTCTTGTGGCACGACCTATGAGGACCGGAGTGCGAAGCAGTGTATTGCGATGTCTCAAACTTGCGTTTTAATGCCATCAAATATCAACGAAAATCATCTCTCTTGCATTTGCAGTGAATGCCAAGATTTGAACTTTCTATCACTTGAACGAGAAAAATTGAGACTCGGGGCTCAACGTTTTCAAGGCTCAACGGTAGAGATCTTACGGACGTAAAGGTGAATTACACGTTTTTCGAATACGAAAGGGAGATTTTTCGTTATTAAATTACAATGAAAAAAAGAACAGAGCATAACAGAACATCACCGACTTGTTAAACACAACCAGGCCGCTTTAACGATTTTTTGTTGAAATCAGAATATGCCGCAATATCGGTTTACCTAATTTTTGCTACTTTGCTTAGTACATGAAATAAATTTCACAAACTAAAAACAACCAACCAATCGTGGTCATACCTCATGGTTTATTAATACAAATGGCGATCCCCATGTGTTTAAATTGAATCTGTGGTTTAAATGTTAGGTTAGTGGTCTCAGGTCTGGTAGAGTTCCATGCCTCTGGTTTTTGGACATCAATGTCATGATATAAGGATTAACTAGGTTCTTTTGGAGTTGAGTTATTCTCCACCATTCACCCAACTCGCGGTTGTAATGATCTGTAAACAAGTATTCAATTTGTTATACAATTCTTTTTTGTATGAAGGTGTGTTCAATCATTTTTGAAGAACTCTGTGCGGTAGAAAATTAGTGATAAAATGTGATCAACTTAGACCTCTTAAAAGTATTAAGTAGTTTATTCAGAGAATTTTTCATTTAATGTGCAAGATATCTCCGCCTCGAGGCATGAGATTGGCAATAGGTTTGAGTTAGTTAAGGTTTATCCATCCTTTTGCAATGGGGACTGATGCCTCCATGGGAGATACTATTAGGTTATTTCGGCTGTAGATAGGCTTTCGGTGCTCAAGTCTTTTGTGCCCCCTTTGCTTCTTTCAAGTTCCTAGCCCTACTTGCTATCCCTTCTTTGACTTATTTCCTCTTTATTTGTAACTTGAAGTATCTACGTGCAGTGAATCAAGTGTAGCAACACTTCTTGTACATAGATTTCTCGTTTTTTACAATTGGCAATAAATGATCTCTGCTCTTCAGATCGCAGGTGTTGTAGCTAGGTAAGAGGTTCTTTAAATGATACAATAATATTAGGAAGCTGTGATACGGAGAAATTGAAATGGACGTACGTGTTGCTTGGTGTAGCGTGCCTAAGAAGTTGTTGATCAAATGTGCCTGCTGCAGAGATCACTGGGATCTTGTGTAGGAGTTACACTATAATAGAATTAAAAGGGCAAATTTTGGGAAATCTAATACGTAAGTTACACTTGGAGTTACACTTGGTAGAGCAGGGCCGAGATGCTCTTTCTAATTCGAGTGTGTCTAACTACAATTTTCAATTTTTAAGAACTTTCAGTTTGTAAACAATTTGTCACTCGTGAAGTCATAAGTTTTTGCGAAGCAATAGTTGATTTTCAAAGAAGACTGTGTTTGTTATGTTGTGTTTGTGAGTGGCGCCACAAAAGGATTCATGCGACACTTAGAAAGGTATACTTAGTGTTCATATCCTATGTAGTTTCTGACGACCGCCCTGTGTGGCAGGCTTTACTTGTCAGATGTAGGCCCAATAATTTGACAATTTTTTTTTTAAATTTTGACGTGAGCATATTAATATGTGTATGAAGGGAAATTTCATTGCCCGGTAGTTTATTTCCGTAAATATTAGTTTCTTTAACGAGTCACTTCTTCTTCCTAAAATTATTCTGTTTTTAGTGCAAACACAGTGATTCGTAAGATGATTTTGCAACTACCATGATTTAATATGATTTTAGATTGTTTTTGTTATTTTTGTGGTATTTTTAAATTTGATTGTCCCGTGTTTCGCATCTTTAAATGACAATTTTAAACGATTCGATCATTTCCAAATACGAATTATTGATGCAATAATTTTACACTCAAAACATGCAATGGTTAATAACTCATTATCAATTATTGAATTTTACATTGTTAAGAAATCCTGTGCAGTACAAACGGTCAAGGCCACTGTGTTGCCGTTTGAACACGTTTCTTTAGATTTACTGTCAACGCTGTTTCCGTCAAATTCAGATTCATTTCTCCTGGCCCGCTGAATCCCCCATTTAATGCCCATGATTCCGTACTAGCGAATTTTTTTTTCTGAGTCCTGTCTTTCATACATGGCTACACGAGAACGTCCTTCTGTTAAGCCTGCTGTGAAATTAACCCACTTGAGTGGGGAGGGTAGGTAGCACGAGTAAGTAATTTTAATTTAGCAATTGTTCAAGTGTGTTTAGTGGCAAATGCTACCAAATGCTCCTCAAGAACGAGCGATATTATCTCGATGGAATTACAGATCTGTGTAATGAGACGTTTCTCAGAAAGCCTCAAAAAACGTATTCAACTGCAATGTATGTGAGTTCATATGTTGGGTAAGGTTGGATTTGTAGTAAGCTAATCTCGTGTCCCTATCAGGAAGCGATAAGCTACTGTGGTGTTCTCCCCCAGGCTGCTTTACACTCCGGGCAGACTATGTAAATATCTTTAGACTTTGTGGTATCTATGCCCGAAGTGAGTGCCTGAGGTGCAAACGAACCGGCAAGGTGAGGAAAACACAACTGGAATAAGCGCCGTATTATTATGAAGATCGCCGACAATAATGGCACAAGGGAATATTACAGTCGAGTAATACAGTGACAGATGACGTCTTGGCGGACCGACGGTTGTCGGGGAGACGCTGCGTGGTTGAGGGGCGAGAGCAGACCGGTGAGGCTGCTGCGGACCGACGATTGTCGGGGAGACGCTGCGTGGTTGAGGGACGAGAGCAGACCGGTGAGGCTGCTGCGGACCGACGGTTGTCGGGGAAACGCTGCGTGGTTGAGAGGCGAGAGCAGACCGGTGAGGCTGCTGCGGACCGACGGTTGTCGGGGAAACGCTGCGTGGTTGAGGGGCGAGAGCAGACCGGTGAGCCTGCTGCGGACCGACGGTTGTCGGGGAAACGCTGCGTGGTTGAGAGGCGAGAGCAGACCGGTGAGGCTGCTGCGGACCGACGGTTGTCGGGGAGACGCTGGTGCGACTAGCCAGCCACCAGACGTGGCGGCTGGCTGTCGAGGAGGCGGTGACGGTAGCAGAGGTGGTGCTTGCTGAGCGTCGAGACTTTGTTGTAAACACCAGGGACGCTGCGAGTGAACTGAGCTCCGCTGGCTGCGCGGCTGTTTATATAGGCCTCGCTGGAGGTTGACTCTACTCGTCCGGGTCTCTGATTGGTGGGAACGCCTGTTTACTTTCACGTCGGACCACGCGGTGTATTGAAGCGTGCGAGGGAACGCCTGTTTACTTTCACGACGGACCGCTCGGTGTATTGAAGCGTGCGAGGGAACGCCTGTTTACTTTCACGTCGGACCGCTCGGTGTATTGAAGCGTGCGAAGGTTGTGGTGGTGTGTGTTCATACCACCACAGGTGCCCCCCCGTTGTTTTTTTTTAAGTTTCCGAGTATCTCTTTTACTCCGGTGATGATGTGCGTAGGTAGCCCTCCGAGGAGTGCACCGAACTTCGAAGCGTCGTCCAGGTTCGGGACTTGTGCGAGAAAAACATCGCAGTGAAGGAGCCATCCCTTGATGTCACCACCGAAGGCGGGTAACCGGACATCTCTCCCAGCCATGCTTCCACCTGCCGGTCACTCTGGGGTCACCAGTGTGGTGTTCTCCCTCAGGCTGCTTTACACTCCGGGCAGACTATGTAAATATCTTTAGACTTTGTGGTATCTATGCCCGAAGTGAGTGCCTGAGGTGCAAACGAACCGGCAAGGTGAGGAAAACACAACTGGAATAAGCGCCGTATTATTATGAAGATCGCCGACAATAATGGCACAAGGGAATATTACAGTCGAGTAATACAGTGACAGATGACGTCTTGGCGGACCGACGGTTGTCGGGGAGACGCTGCGTGGTTGAGGGGCGAGAGCAGACCGGTGAGGCTGCTGCGGACCGACGATTGTCGGGGAGACGCTGCGTGGTTGAGGGACGAGAGCAGACCGGTGAGGCTGCTGCGGACCGACGGTTGTCGGGGAAACGCTGCGTGGTTGAGAGGCGAGAGCAGACCGGTGAGGCTGCTGCGGACCGACGGTTGTCGGGGAAACGCTGCGTGGTTGAGGGGCGAGAGCAGACCGGTGAGCCTGCTGCGGACCGACGGTTGTCGGGGAAACGCTGCGTGGTTGAGAGGCGAGAGCAGACCGGTGAGGCTGCTGCGGACCGACGGTTGTCGGGGAGACGCTGGTGCGACTAGCCAGCCACCAGACGTGGCGGCTGGCTGTCGAGGAGGCGGTGACGGTAGCAGAGGTGGTGCTTGCTGAGCGTCGAGACTTTGTTGTAAACACCAGGGACGCTGCGAGTGAACTGAGCTCCGCTGGCTGCGCGGCTGTTTATATAGGCCTCGATGGAGGTTGACTCTACTCGTCCGGGTCTCTGATTGGTGGGAACGCCTGTTTACTTTCACGTCGGACCACGCGGTGTATTGAAGCGTGCGAGGGAACGCCTGTTTACTTTCACGACGGACCGCTCGGTGTATTGAAGCGTGCGAGGGAACGCCTGTTTACTTTCACGTCGGACCGCTCGGTGTATTGAAGCGTGCGAAGGTTGTGGTGGTGTGTGTTCATACCACCACACTACCATTTCGGTACGCGTCGTCAGTCGAGTGCAGTCGGTAATTTTGGCTTTGTTATCTTATTGCGAACTGCTGCGAGTTTGGAGCGTGCACACCTAGGTCTTCACTTATCAGTAAATAAGTGCGGTGAAACGCGCGAAATAATCTTTCTCACCTGATATAAATGGGATTAAGATAGCAACGAGCTTGCTAACTTGAAATTTGATTTCAATGGTTTCTGTTTCTTCGCCTCAGTTTACCGTAGACTTCGTATCAATAAAGGGCGTAACAGATTTCCGCCTGAGTTCTGGTGTAAGTAGATAAATTTTAAAATTTAATTATATTCTTGTAGAGTAAGTAATTGTAACTTAGCAATTGTTCGAGTGCGTCTAGTGCCACAAGCTACCGAAACACAAACATTACTTCAAAATTGTGCCTGTATAATTGTCTGTTTATCTGGATACATTTGTTTCAAATATGATGCTTTCTATACCACTGTTGTACGTAAAAAAAATCTCTCCAACAGTGTGCTGTTCGTGCTCGTTGTTCAAAGTATAAGGTTTTTTAAGCCTAAGTCTTAAAACAATCAATCAAGAATTGTCATATAGACCTAATAAGTCTACAAGTAAATACTATATAGACTTCCAGAGCTCATAATTTTTTCCATAGAAGGAAACCGAGGCAGCGCGTCTAACTCATGGCATCTTAGTTTGTAATTATATTTGAACGTATTGGGTCGAATTTTTACATTGCTACTTGTTAGGAAAATGGTGATACTCTCCATACTTTAATGGGCATCCCAGCGATTTTCGGCCAAATTGGCCATTTTTTTTAAAGGATGAAAGAATGACTAAAGTGCGACAAAACCTTCAACTCGTTGAACAAAGTCTGAACTAACGCCTCCCATATGCAAGAGGCATTGACTAACCGCTTTGTTCGCGCAAATATTGTGACATGTCACGATGTTAAGTACGTGTATTTATGCTATTATTTTATTTGCCTAGTACGTTTGAGGCCAGCAACTTCATATTAGTTCAATTAATCCCTGTATGAAGCATCGGAACACCCTTCACGCTTTTTCTGCAAATCAAAACACTTAGCATACGTTATACTACAAAATACAAGATGCATAACTCGTGTTGCAAGAGTCTCGGAAATAATTATTCATTTTTTCTCTTCATCGTTGCTTGTAGAAGAATGAAAACATTACGTGACGAAATTCCCTCGAGTGTCAGTGACGTGCAAATTTTATATATAACTAGTGCACACGTGCTGGTCGGCATTAATCTGAAGAATTTCATCCCTTCTTTCTTGAGTTAAATTCGATTGTGCAAGTCGATGTTGTCCAGCGTTATGCCGAAGAATTTACTCGTTTCTTTCATGTGTTTAGCTCTCTCTAGCTACTCGGTGTTGCTCTGCATTATTCCGTAGAATTTCCAAACGCCGGTCAAGGGTCAATGTAGCTCTTGCTTCTCGTTGGCGAGCAGCATTGCTTGGTCTTGCCATTTCGCGTTGTTCATCCGATCGTCTTCGGCGTTTTTCTTGCTATCGAAGTCTTGCTAGTTCTCTCTTGCGGTTGGACACATTTCTATCCTTGGTGGCCTCTTTTGCCGGAATTTTATTCTGAAATGTCTATTGTCTCTTCGAAGCTTTTCAAGAAAATCACAATTTCAAAAACACAAACTCAAGTTCCAAAATATTGGGCTTTACACTAAGTGGTAGCCAGGTTACTGGTCAAACGAATTCAAAACATTTCTTTTTGCATTATCAATCAAAAATATCAAAGCGAAATGATAAATTTCAACAGAGAAAGCTCCATAGAAAATTTCTATTTCTAAAAATAAGCCGATGGCGTATTGTGGATACCATAATCACGAGGAGGTCACACGGACGGACGGAGGGACGGACGGACGCGGCTCCTTTTATACCCAGTCGGAAATTATGGTTGTGCTTATAGCAGAATATAGTAGAGTATGAGAAGTTAAGGTCGATTATGGTTATGAAAACATTATGGTCGAGATGCCGACCAATACTCAACGTTGCTTTTGGCATATTTTGGTCGATTTCGGTGGAGGAAATATTGGTTGTTTATGGTTTGTGAGAACAACGATGATTTTGGTAAATTTAGGTCGATATAAGAGAAGGAAATATTGGTTGTTTATGGTTGGTGGGAACAACGTTGATTTTGGCATGTTTAGGTCGATATTGGTGGAGAAAAATTCGGTAGTCCAAGATTTGTCAGGAAGCCAATTTGAGAGTATATGGATATTTCAAGAATATATGTATAGTATGCATGTGTTAACATACGCATGCAGCATGTAAGTTATGAAGATCAAACAAATTAGTTTTTCGTTGTAAACTTCAAATTTGATAAATTTTTAACATGCAGGACGTTTTCTTCCTGCATTACGAAGGTATGTAAACTGGCATTTTTTTCTTTAATTGAGCAATGTACTTCTATTTACCGCGTTTTTACATGTATTGCTAATTCAAGTTCCATCCGTATGTAGTACCAGTTAAAGATTGCGTGAGATGTTGTAAAATGATATATATATATATATTCTCAGGGGGGCCCGACGAGGACTCGAACTTTCTGAATCACTCGAATGAGAAACACGAATTTACGATAGTGGCTATGCAACGTGGGCAAGATCCCAGTTAAAATTAGCGCAGTTGCGCGGGAGAATTTTGGCAGTTTTTCGCAGTCATCGTAGTTTTAATACGAATTACAGCAGTTCACCGCAGACAAAATGCATGGGAGTCAATTCGAATAGCGTTTTTTGACAGACCTCAGCAGTAATTGTCTACAGTCGAATTGAAGCAGATTGTTCTCTGTTGGCCTTCATCGTTCGCAGCAGTAAATGCCTCGGTCGAAAACAGGCAGTAACAGAAGTGCTTCCGCCCATGGCGCGTCATACATTTATTTCAGTTAGCCCTCAAGTATTATTTGTATTATATTTCAACATCCTAACATTAGTCTGATTACCTAGCGAAATAGCATGAATATTTTACACGTTGTTTTACGTGTTTTGTTGTGTTATGCAATTGTTTATGATTATACGCTTTATTTTTGCAAAAATAAATAAATTACTGTATTTTTGAACTGTATTTGTCTATTTGAGGTGGGCGGTTAAGGTATTTCGCGCTGTATATGTTCAGAGGCTGATTAAAAGTATCCATGACCTCCATATGTTAGCGGCTGAGTTCGATTGGACTCCCTCGAATGAAGTTCTTGGGGGACCTTAGATGGGAAAACTTTTGTTACGAAGTTTTCTTGAAGAAAGATATGTCGTAGATCGGCGAATCAGGAATATTCGTGAAACTTAATTTGTTGTTTGCAATTTTCTATTGTTTTGACAGTTGATTTTTTAATGGTACAAGGATTTCAAAATTAAGTAAGCCGCATAAAAACGTAGAGCAGTTCTAAGCAGACGTTCTCGCGAGTGCCGCCGAAATAGTAGATTTAGGTATATATAGGTAGTACTATGGTCGATCATGGCTGTGCGGACGAAATGTATATAGTCGGTAATGGTCGGTAATGGTGAAAATATGGTATTGTATTATGGTTTTTTATGGAAAAAATTAGGGACATTCCGGCCATACTCGACCCCATATTTGGTTGAACATGGTAGGTACGTAGATAATAAACAACCAATATTGTAGGCCATATTCGACCATAATCATCGACGATGCACACCATAATTTCCGACTGGGTAATAGTGATTATTCATCATTTTCTGCCGGAACACGTATCGATGATTTGGAAACGCGTCGAGTTTCCAATCTTAGTTGTGCGTGGAAATTTCAAGTGGAGTTGATTCAAAAAATGTTTTTTTTTATAAAATGAGATTGATACTTGTCAAATCACGTATTGGACTTTGAAATGCTTTACAACACACGCCATAGAACAACGATGATCCCCCAGATCGAGTCGATCCATACCCCTGATTCGGAAAAAAATTGTAGCTAACTCTGTCTCTATTCCTCACTTCCAATAATGCAGGTATCCCACCACGAATCTGCGATGCTGGACTATCCATATGAGAGGTGAGCGAGTTAATAAAAAGACGCCGGCAACTAAAAAAAAAAAAACGGGAAGAAACAAGTCGACGCTATGTCTCAAAGCGCATCTCATAGACAAGTATCCACTCGACGTGATGACATCTGCCAAGCACAGGAATTATTGTCCACTGATGAAAATGTTCGTCCCGACAACCCCACTTCCGTGCGGAATATCCCTTCTCGAGAAAGAAATCCTAGTCCGACATTTTCTGCTGAGTCCGACTTTGAAATGTCCAATTTAGGCCCAACCCGTCGCTCAGTGAGTGCTTCTGAGTATTCGCCGTACGATGACGATCACAACAATGCTGCTTCAATTGACGAAGAGGAAGCATACAGAAAACGTAAGTTTTTCAGTGTTAAGCTTTGTTTCAAGTGCTCCATCCAAAATTTTTCTAGAAGGACATAAACATTTCTTTCTGGTTTACTACGTACGCAGTGAGTGGATCAAAATATTGGCCGAGAATGCTTCAATATTTTGATGAGATATGCTTGGTAGGTAGACGAGGTGTTCAACGTGATCTGGTTAGTCGCCTGCAGATATGGGCAGTCAAATGAACCATGTTAATATTGGCGTTAATGCTTTGGTTTAAGGTGAGTTCAAATTTGAAATTATCAACGAATTTATCGAAAAATGGGCTGTTCTAATGGCAGTTGAGGAAATATTTGTTTAATTTTGTCAATCCAGAAAATAAATAGTTGAACGAAACAAACGTTTGAAGCATCATTCTCAAATTTTAAACACAGATATCAAGTACTGATGCGTTTCAAGTTTATCATACTCACAAATTTTATAAAACTGTTTAAAATATCAAAACTCTGTTCTACATCTTTGTATTTTGCTCAGAAGCCTAATTATTGCGTGGAAGCTTTTTTTTTTAAATTCAGAGATCCAGAGCAGGAGAATGATGGGGGCCGGCGAATGTAGAGTTTAATAAAACGGGGCTACTTGCGTCTTCAAATGCAAACAGGATGCTTGCGTTCAGATGCAAGTCTGTGTTGTCTCCTAACGTTGAGTTTTGCCTCATCTGATGAAAAAAAATAAATAAAAAGAAAATTTTTTATTTCCAATAGCGATGTTACAAAGTACCATCATTGGTTTGATGAAATTATAACAAAACCAAGGCCGCCGATGTGAGAGAAACTATGGAGGGTGAGGTCTAGGGAGCTGTGAGGTAGCACTCAGACGAAGGTGTGCCACCTCGCCCTGCACATAGAAATAGAAAATTGAAAAAAGTTCTTGAAGCTAGGTCAAAGTTGAAAAAATTAATTGGTGCTGAATAGGGTCAGCAGTGAACCGACAAAAGGCCGCTGGCGAAGCAAATAACCTGTAGTATTTTATTTCAGCAAAAAGAATGCCTACCTACCCTTCAACTTGAAATCTGACATCTTCCCTTTAGGAGCGCTAATTCTCAGTAACACAATAGGTTTGTCCCCTTGAGGGGCCTCTTGTATGAAAGTATTTTGAGTTCTGTATTCTTCATTTTTTTGGCTTATCGCAGTGGGTGTGACATTAGAGATCTGTTTGATACATGTGCGTTGGTAAGAATTTAATGTACCTAATCTTATTCAGTTTTTACACATACTTAGAGTTTTTTGGCGCATTGCAGTTTGTGTATATGATATAGGTTTTATACTAGTATTCTTGTAAAAAAAGCGCAATCTTATTGAATTTTTCACATTCCATTCACTTTTCCGAATTTCCTTTCAGTGAAAAGACGATACCGCCGAAGAGGATTTTTCGCCTCGTCTGGATGCTGTGCCGAAAAAGGCGGCGTGGTCGATGGGGCGGTCGGTAAGTTACCTCTCCTTTTTAAATTTCAGCAAAAGTTACCTGTGGCTATTTTAACTCTTTTTTATGTAATAAAATTTTTTTGTAATTGTATAACTTGTATCTCGCCTGAAAACAACTCTAGACCGTAACAAATAAACCAATATTCGAGGAAGTATTCGAGTTGTAGTCTCTTTTGGATGATTTGCTCACGGGTGCATCTCCACGCAAAGTTTTAACTGGAAAGATGCACTACTCATAACAGCATAACTGATGAGGTTCTGGAAACCACTGGCGGTATTTTGAGTAACTAGGATACAAGCTCGTTGAGGTAAACGACTGTTTAGCTTCAGGACACAGCTGGCAATATTTCGAGTCCTTAGGGGTCAAGCTTATTAGCGCAATAACTCAAACCTGAGCTCAGGAAACAAGTTTTTGATCGCCAGATTCTATTCTAGTGTTATACGGATCGTGGAGGGAGTATATATGGAGGGAGCATAGCCGTCTGTGAAGAGAACCAGTTTTTGAGATTTCTCCCATGTTTGTGGTAACCAATAGCCGTCTCGCAAGTGTGACGTCAGCACGGAAGCCAGCATGGAGCTAGGATATATGGAGGGAGCATAGCCGATTCCAATCGGGTTCAAATTAGCTGCAAAAGTTGGGAGACTGGGGCATTGGCAAGGCCCCACACGTGAGCCAACCACAGACGCTTGGCTGAAGTTGGCTCCTCCTCGCCTCCTCTACAACTCGTTCATTTGCCAAAGCAAGATTAGTACCGCTCCACAAATCGAAGGATGAGGTGCGCGTGCAAGTCGCTCTCTAATTTGTTATATTCAAGGGCCTGTAATCTTTACAGTTTTTAACTCTTAATGTATCTTTGCTAGTAATTTTGATATTATTAAGTGTCCTCGAGTGAGGAAACACAATTTATTATCTTTCGGAGTCTTAGAATCCCAAATTAATGATTACGATAAACTCAACAGCTGGAAGAGCAATCAGCGAGCATGTGCTCACCCTAGCATAGTTAGTAGGTAACTGGCTTCCGTGCTGACGTCACACTTGCGAGACGGCTATTGGTTACCATAAACATGGGAGAAATCTCAAAAACTGGTTCTCTTCACAGACGGCTATGCTCCCTCCATATATACTCCCTCCACGGAAGCCAGTTACCTACTAACTACGCTAGGGTGAGCACATGCTCGCTGATTGCTCTTCCAGCTGTTGAGTTTATCGTAATCATTAATTTGGGATTCTAAGAGTCCGAAAGATAATAAATTGTGTTTCCTCACTCGAGGACACTTAATAATATCAAAATTACTAGCAAAGATACATTAAGAGTTAAAAACTGTAAAGATTACAGGCCCTTGAATATAACAAATTAGAGAGCGACTTGCACGCGCACCTCATCCTTCGATTTGTGGAGCGGTACTAATCTTGCTTTGGCAAATGAACGAGTTGTAGAGGAGGCGAGGAGGAGCCAACTGCAGCCAAGCGTCTGTGGTTGGCTCACGTGTGGGGCCTTGCCAATGCCCCAGTCTCCCAACTTTTGCAGCTAATTTGAACCCGATTGGAATCGGCTATGCTCCCTCCATATATCCTAGCTCCATGATACGGATGCTATTTGCTTATACTGTATATCTCAGATGCGTTCCTCGATAATTTCTCGTTAAAATACCCTCTTCTACTGTAGCTCTAAGAGGTCGCCCTATTCGCGTTGCTAAGGTAAAGATGGCAAGAAAGTGAAAACTTAACATCTGTTATTAACTAACAAAGTCTAGCGAAGGTTCTTTGGTCTTAATTTCAATGGTATTTGCTACCCTGTGCTTGCCTTGCAGACGTTGAGACGAAGGAAGACAGACTTGCAGAATTTCGTTACGAGAAGATCTCCTTGAGAGGAAGAAGGGAACGCTACCGCGCGTTCCGTCGTTCGATCGAGGTACGCTGTTTTGTACTCTGTGCCAAAACTTCGCTTTGAAGTGTTTCTTTTCGTAAAAATATTGCTGTTGTAAATATTTTACTGTTAAATAACTCTTAACTCTAATTAATTGCTGATGGATTACCTTGAAAATTACTGTACAATGAAATAATACATTGCCTGAAAATATTACCTTTGCTTCAGTATGGAATTGTGTTAGCTTGAAAGTATTTTTACTGAAGACATTATTGGGGCCAGAAAAATGCCATGACGTAACAAAATAGCTTTTCATGGAAACCAATATTTTGCCTCGAAATAATCCTACGTTAGACAATGTTTTTTGAAAGCATAAGTTTGCTTGAAAAATATTTCTCTCAAAAATATGCTCTGCTTGTAATTAAAATTTGTCCGAAAACAGATTCACAGTAACGAAGTTATTGGTATATTCTACATTTTCATTATGGGGGACAACCAAGGGATTTTTAAATTTTGATCAGATTGTTTTGAAATTTGGCCAGCATATGTATTCTTTGAAAAAAACGAATTGTACTCGTGTAACTTTTTCGATTTAGGCCTTAGTTTTGGGAAAAAATCAACAATTAGTTTTTTTTAGTTCATTTTTAGTGATATATTAAAAAGAATAGAAGTCAGTGAGTTTTAATGCTAGGAAGAAAACAAAAACCGTTTTGAAATTCTTGAAAAATTTATAATAAATTAAAACGCTTCGATTTTTCAATTTGTACATTTAATATTTTTTATCACAGTTCAAAAAAAAATTCGTATATTTTAGTGATCAGAAGCTGCATTTCAGCAGAAAACGAAAATGAAAATAGAAAATTCAATCGTTTTAAGTAGTTTACAATGCATCAAGGATTACAAAACTATCTTTGAATTTGTTCTAGCATAAAAAACTCATTGACTTCTATTCTTTTTAAAATATCACTAAAAATGAACTAAAAAACTAATTTTTTATTTTTTTTCATAAACTATGGCCTAAATCGAAAATTTTACATGAGTACAATTCGTTTTATTTTTCAAAGAAATACATGTACTGGCCAAATTTTGAAACCGATCAAAATTTAAAAATCGCTGGGTTGTCATCCTTAAGTCATTTCTTAAAAGATCGACACTCGCATGATCACGAATTTTTCAAACGTTACCAAGTGGTTTGGGGGAATAAAGCTCGAAGCTCTGTTTTCACGACAGAATCAGTCTAGCAAAAATAACTTGAATTTATGCGAATGAATCGGGGAGCTTTGCTAGGCGTGGTGATTTCAGTACCTCCTGAACTAATGAACTCTATAGACTCCGTTCTTGATCGAACTGAGCTGATGACGCTTGCTCATCGGAACCCTTAGCCCCAGTGTCCGGCGGGCAAGAAATTGTTCGTCTACTTTGAGGAACCTTCTTTATGGGTCGCCCAATAAACACGGTGTTTTGTTGAAATGTTCTTTCAGCCAATTGATTAGAAGTAGATGAAGGCCAAGCTCAGAGAGAAGTAGAGTTCCTCCTCTAACCTTTTCGACTTGTTTTCTCCGTTCGCTATTAAACTCCTGCGGTCTGGTGAAAACAGCATGCGAACTGAACTGAGATCGAACAAGGGTCTGTGTCCAAAGTCTGATGCTTAGCCTGCGCCACGGGGAAGACATCTGTTGAACGCGAGTTATACCTCGAAATGATACTGGTCTAATGGAAAGGAATGATGTATCAAATTCAGATGTTTATTTTTATCGGATTAGTGGCTGCTTGAAGATTTCTACGTGCGTTAGGCTGCGTAAGCTGTACAATAATACATTCATTTGAAATTACATGGTTGAAGAAAGAACTTTATTTAGATAATTTGTTCTGTGATTTTTACTCAAGGGTGATCCAGTTAACTCTGCTGAACGGAAGTTTTCATGCATGGAAATGGCGCCGAGAACTACGGGCGTCTTCAGTAACTTGTTCTCCCAGCTGAACGTGAGTTATGCCGAGTTGCCCCCCTCGAGGCAGCTCGTGAGCTCATACAACTCTCACTAATTGGTGTGGATAAATTCAGTGTTGCGTTTTATAGCTTACATTATACCTATTTGTTCTGTGAAATATCTTGCTTGAACTGAATTTGAACTGCATTTTATGCTTGAAATTCTCTTAAGTAAAATTGATTTCTAATAAAATAAAATTCAATTAACTTAAAATAGATACTCTCTTTTTGTACATTCGTTTAGCTTTAATACATTTCTGGCATGGTTCGCTCTATTATCGCCGAAACCTAAAGTGTATTATACCCAAGCAATGTTTTTCAGATGTATTCGACAGAGATGTAATGTTAGTTACCACACACTGAATATATTCCTCATGATCCGGAGGCTTACTGATCATGTCTTCCACGCGTCACTAGAAGAGGGCGCCACGGCAGGGCCTTCAGCAACTGTGCTAATAGTTCTTCGTATCACCTTATCTCGACTTCCATATTTTAGAACCGATTATAATTGTACTAAATCCCATAAGCGTCTAAAAGCTGCTCGTACGACTCATCCAGAAACATCCTTGTGTGTCAGTGATCGAAAATTCTTACGGTAATTTTGTATCTTCATTTTTTTGCTTACGAGAACTCTTAAAAACTGTTTTTACCCGCAGTTGTACATTATTTGAAGTATTTTGTCTAGATTTTTGAGCAACCCAGGAAAGACCCATCAGTTCCAAACGTGCTTCAAAATTATGCCTTTTTGTCTTTCCTTTATTAAACCGATGGTGTTGAGTGGGTAACTGTACGATCCGCACTTTACAGGCGCTGCGCTACTTGAAGAAATTTATCCAGGCGCGCGGAGGTGGCGGTATGATGGCAGTTTTCGAACTCATCCAGATCTTGCTGCTACTCAACTTTGTGACGGGGCTGCTCTTCTTCAGCGTTGTCTTTGTGCCCGATAAAATATGGGGCAGTAACGACACTTCTGTTGTAAGTATGCATTTCTGTCTTGCCATAGGTGTTTTGATAATTTTGAGGAAAATAATCTGCGTTGTTTCCATAAGTTCAGCAAGGTTAAATCTCTTCCTCGTGTTTTTTTGCTTTTCCAAACGTACTGTGATTTTTTAAGTATATAAGTGTACTGAAAATAATCACTTGGTCACCCACTAGCTATCACTGCTTCCGAGATCAAAACGTTGTACTGATTTTAATTTGTCTCTTCACAACTTTTTTTACTCATGAAAACTATAGTATCGTTTTCCCTTGCTTTACTTGTGAGGCTGTATCTAGTTCAAATAATAGTTTCATTTTGTACAACTACAAAAAAATGCTGGGCTATCCGGCTCAGAGCTAAGAGACAAGCACACAGCGGGGCGAATGCTATTGCGGTAGTGCTGAACTTTGAAATTTCATGTGAGTTTGGGCGTTTCAACTCGAGAAGGAAACTGATCTGCAAAGCATGTATATTATCAGATTTTTATCACGATGGCTCAATTCACAATTTACTCGCAAACTGTTAGTTCAATGCGTAAATAGTCGAGTAACAATAATATTAGGTATCGCGTTAGCAACATTTTGTCTTTCAAGTCACCCAAGAAAGACGCGTTGATGGAATTTGTCCTTCAGCGTATCTAGGGGACCTGAGCTACAGTAAGAGTTTCGTTGAGAGTGTCTAACTCTCCTATCTTCTGGAGAATCAGCAACTCCTGTTGCCGGAGTTCGTGTCGTATCCGTACCTAATTTCCATGCTTATTTTGTTGTTTTGATGTCAATCATCCCTTCTAGTAAGTCAGCCTTCTCGTGCCATGAATTTCCTATAAATTTTCAGCATTTCAGTTCTTAACATTTTTATTCTTCAAGAGTCATCATGTTCTAATCTATCCAAAATGATATATTTTTTCAAAGAAAAAGTGTCATTAGGGGGAAAGCCGTGATTTGCTTCATATCGATTTTCAGTTTTTCATAGAACAATCGTACTAATCATATTACTGCAGACACACTGTGACGATATGAGACCAGTATAGATGTGTGCAATTTTAGAACAGTTTTCGAGTACGAAGATACAGAATTTCAGGCTGAGATCCAGCTATGATGAAAACAGAAAGTTCTCAATTAATGTTCAGTTCAAAAGTTTACAGTGAATGCAAAATTTTTTCCTGGTATTGAAATACTACATTTAGTGAAAGAGCTATCAGCTCATGATACCGACTGTGTCATCATATCTATTGAAACAAACTTCAACTCAAACATCATCGTCGTCTCCCGGCTTGCTTTAAAGAGAGAGTAATTTTTTTGCAGGGATGTTTTTAGTTGAATGAGTGCTGTGCGCAATAATTTTTTTATTGACAACAGGCAGAAGTGTCCTGTAGCTTTGAAGAATGGTGAGCAAACAGGCCACCATATTGCTCACGCGTTTCTTTGGCTTTACGCCCTTGAGACATTTCATTACCGTGCGGTTTCAGTGTCGAGCCCATGTGGCATTTGTCGAAGTTTTGGCATGCGTCGAAATTTACCGTTTATATGTGACACACGTATCACGTCCGTTTTGGGTTTAGATTTGGTGTAGGATAAGGCTTATCTTTCATCATTTACTACACCTGTCTCTCTCGAGGGGAGATCGGAGTATCGTGCAACCGACTTTTGTAAGAGTGTCATTGTCGTTCAATTTTTTATTCTTATTTTACCTTTCTGTCTCATCGAGATGCGCACGCATTCTTTGACCAGCGTACCTAGTTTTGCTCGCCGGGAACCCAAAATTTCTACCTTGTAATGCCACATTAACTCGAATTTCACGGAGTTTCTCGGCGAGTATCGCTTAAGGGCGATCTCCTACCCTGGAACTTACCTTATTTTTTCAAATTTCCCTCTCTGGTTTTCTATTGCAACTAGGGGAACGAAAGTGAATTCAAATATGTAAAATTGAATTCCAAACACATTTGGTTCCATAAAAATTTTCGATTTTCGCAATAGAAAAAAAGTTATTGCGCAAACATATAAAATAATTCATAAATTTGCGCAAAACACTACTACAACTTTCAACGCAGAATCTTGGTTTTGTCTCATTCGACGCAGAAAGAGTGTGGGCACTCGAAAATGAAGGATTATTTTGAATTTTGATTAAGGAAAAAATTCCTTGATACATTAATCCAGAAAATTTCGAAATTTTCCCAATTTTTCTAATTTTCAGTTTCTGCATTTTAATTGCAATTAGGTAAACGAAAGTGCACACCGATATATAAAATTGAATTCTGAACACATTTGCTTTTATGAAGTTATTTGATTTTCGTACTAGAAAAAAGTCATTGTGCGAACATACATATATTTAAATTAATGCCTACATTTGCTCAAAACACTACTCCTTCTACAGTTTTCAAAGTAGAAGCTTGATTTCGGTCTCATTCGACGCGGTAAGACATTTGAAACAGCATAGAGAAGCGTAATTCCATTCGCTAAATTAGATTTTTGTGGTGAAAAATATGGGCCATTTAAAAAAAAACTTTTTGGGACAAATGGATCAATAATTTTTTCCTAATTCCAAGTTCAAAATAATTCTTAATTGTCGAGTTCCCACACTCTTTCCGTGTCGAAGGAGACCAAACCAAGATTCTGTGTTGAAAGTTGTAGTAGTTTTTTGCGCAAATTTATGAATTATTTTTTACGTTCGCGCAATAACTTTTTCCTATTGCGGAAATCGCAATTTTTTATAGATGCAAATGTGTTAGGAATTTAATTTTAAATGTCAGTATGCATTTTCGTTCCCCTAGTTGCGATAGAAATGTGAAGAACGAAATTTGAACAATTAGGTGAATTGGGTATATTTTAGGGTAGGACGTCCCCTTAACTCTGCGATGACGAAGGATAAACCTTGAATAAACCTTATTGATAACTCAATGGTAAGGTATTAATTTTTTTAACCAACACGTTGCTACGTTTGCGCGGTTGCTGCGGTTTGTTAGGTTAGATTGTAAGTAGCAGATTTGACAAACCGACGTTACTGGCCGAATACATTTCTATCCTTTTCAAGAAGTGTGAAAAACGTAATTGCGGAATAACTTACAACCTTGATCGATAAAATCTATTTTTTGATGGAACTAAAATAATTTAAATGCAACTTTTTCAAATGGGTACGTGAATGAGAAATATACCACCTAGTGGAACACATATGTACCAAAACGTAATCTAAGCATAAATATTGTGTTTGTTCTATTTCAGCCATGCAACAGAACTGCTGTATGCGTGCCTGCTGTAAATTCCACCGACCGCTCAGAGATCGTCAACAACAGCACTGCAGTAATTGATTCGCCGTGGAAAATGTTAGACGTTTTCTCCGTTCCCGATTCCAAACTATTTGCTGGTTCGTACGATTGCTGGAAAAGGGATACATATTCTATTGATAAAGCCTATTTTGTTTGTCTTTCTATCTCATATATGTTATCGATAAGCTTTGTCGTAAAGGCGCTCGTAAACTGGTTGCAGCTGAAGCAACGGTTCAAATTTTCCGACAGTAGAAATACAATTACAACCTTACTGTTCAAAGGCTGGAATTCCACTGCTGACACAAATTTAGGAAAGAAAACAGAACAAGCATTCTTAACTCAAGAACTTTTCAGCGTCAAAGATGAAGAACCTGCGTTCAACTTCGATCCTGTCATTTCGAGAAAAAGGATGATTATTCACGTTGTGTCAGCGATTGTCACTTTGATGGGGCTGAGTGCAGTAGCCATAGCAATTTACTTCCGTATGAACAAGTTCGTTATTAGCCTCATTATTTCAGTACTGTGTAAATCGGCAGATTTACTCTTCAGCTGGATGGGGGAAAAAGAACGACGACCTAATCATGATGAACTGTTTTGGCTTATTCTACGTTGCCTCTCATTTCATCTGATGGCAATCGGAGTGATGGCGTTCACCGAGCTGATTTTATCGCGTGACGATACGTGTTGGACATGTTGGGAAACGCATTACGCTAAGCAAATTTTTTCTATGGTATTAATAGTCGGCGCTAAAGAGTTTTCCACAGTGACTCTATTTCCGCTATTGCAGTGGATTCTAGCCAAAATGTGTCAGTGTTTCATGAAAGCCAAAACTTGTGGTTGCAAAAATGTTTCAAATCTTGGACCGGAGTATGAAATCGATGCACATCTGTACAACTTGATTGAACTACAGACTCTAGGTTGGTTGGCGCTTCCAGTGTCACCTTTGATGCCTCTGTTAGTGTGTCTCATACTTCTTCTCTGCCTGTTTGTGAATGTGTCCATAGTATTATTTTTGAGGCTACGCCCAAAAAGATGGTTTGGAGTAGCTAGATCATCTTCGTTCTTTACCACCGCTCTTCTCCTGAGTTGGGTGATGTGCATCTGGCCCATCATGTATGTGATGTTCAAGCGAGAGCCGTCTCCATGCTGCTCACCCTTTCGGAATTTGGAACAACAATACCGAGCCCTTTACAGCGCAGACAGGTGAGTTATTTGGACGCATCAGTTTACGTATTATACTTTCGTGTGCTATGATATGTCGCGGTGTATACTCCTAGAGCCTATAACCTCTGCATAAGAGATGGAATTTTTTAAGATTAACCTCCCATAAGTCATCTATTATACTCGTCTCATACAGGTGCTGAATTAGCACTAGAAGCATGAACGAAACGTTGGAGAAACTTAGACTTTTGTCACCAAAGCTGCAAGATTTTTGTACTGAGTGACAAGTTGAATTCTCCAGCTCTCGAGGAGAACTGTTCACGGTTCTTTTACGAGTTCTCATTTGCGTCAGTTGTAACTGATCTTAGAGTAATAGTAATAGTAATAATGAGGGGTGTTGATACAATCAACATTAAAGCACGGACACGGGTCCTTTACTGCTCCCCTCTATGCATGTCGTCTGCGATCGAAAGGTCGATTTAGAAACTCATCATTAAAGGTAAGTCAATTGCAATGCAAAGTTACTGAAACATTTAAATTAGGTCGTAGACATCTATCACACGAAGATAGTTCATTAATTCCTTGACGTCTAAATGGCGTCCCAATACCGTCTCGACGGTAGGTTGTAGCGTTTGGCAAGCCTTTATACAATTTCTACTAATTGTTAGACTTTCACATTCTATGATTAGGTGTTTGACAGTTAGTGTTGAGTTGTTGCAAAACTCGCATACTGGTGCAATATCAGGTATCTCGTTGTTCATCATGTAGCCATGCGTTAAGAATGTGTGTCCTATTCTGAGTCTGTTAACTATTATTTCCTCTTTACGTGATATTTTACCTAGTTCCAATTTCGTGCCTGGTGATGGCTGTATTTCCCTCAACCTGTCTCTGCAATTTTCCCACCTAGTCTTCCACTGGTCAATCATCTTTTGTTGTATTAATGGTTTCCAGTCTGAGTGGCAAATAAGAATGAATTCTTCGGGTCTTCGGGTAGCGTTCTTAGCTGCGGTATCTGCAGCGTCGTTACCGCCTATTCCGACATGGGAGGGGATCCAGCATATGTTGATGAGTTTGCCACTTTTTTGCACGTCGTGTATTTCGTGTTGTATTCGGCGTAGTACTGGGTGATGTGTCTCGCAATTTAGGCCGTTAACGACACTCAAAGAGTCACAGTAAATTACATATTTTTTATATCTTTTATCTCTAATGATGTTAAGGGCCAAGTGAATGGCGTGTATTTCAGCTGAATATATTGAGGCTTCCTTCGGAAGTGTTGCACTGCGAACAATAGTGCCACATACTGCCGCCGCTCCTGTACCACCCTCCCCTCGTGAGCCGTCCGTGTATATGGTCACGTATCCATCATATTGTTCTTTTGTTATTCTTTTATGCTCTCGCCGGATTATGTATTCGGGAGTTTCGTTCTTTGGGAGTTCGGTTAGTTCTGTATTTATAGTTGGTTTTGTTAAAGCCCATGTAGGGGTATCAATGTTTAATAGTCGGTAGGAAAAGTCTGGTTTAATTCGGTTTTTCCTCAAACTTAATTTTTCTATTAGTATTTGCATTCTGATGGCCAAAGTTGGGGTTATTCTCCTATTTTGAAAGAGTAGTCTATTGCTCGCCGTTACAGTGCAACTAAAAGCGGGGTTTCCGTGCTGACTTCGGACCTTGTAGTAGTAGCAGAGTGAGAGATAATTTCGTCTAATATCGGGAGGCATTTCATTGCAAATAATATATAGGCTATTTGTTGGGCTGGATCTAAAAGCTCCCGTAGCGATTCGTAGTGCCTCGCGCGTAATTGACTCGAGGGGTTTCAAAGTTGTTTGACTGGCAGAGTTATAGATTATTGATCCATAGTCGAGAATTGATCTTGTCATACTTCTGTAGATTCTGAGAACTGTGGTTTGGTCGGCTCCCCAGCTTTGAGCTGTTATTGATTTCAGTACGTTAAGGCTGTCATTTCCTTTTTTCTTTAGAGCAGCGATGTGTTGTTGCCAGTTCAATTTGTCGTCGAAGATTAGGCCTAGGAATTTATGTGATTTTGTGTATTGAATGTTTTCGTTATTGATTTTGAGTGTTGGGCTGAGGAATAGTCCGGGTATAATATTAAAATGAATTGCTTTACTTTTGCTCAATGAAAATTTGAATCCATGATTTTGAGACCACTTAAATATAGTATCAATACAGGATTGCATTTTGTTTTGAATGACCTGGAGGTCTTGGTGGTGGTATCCGACTTGCAAGTCGTCAACATATAGAGAGTAATGGAACTTGTTGTCCGGTGGAATCTGTTTAGCTATGTCGTTTATTTTGAGGGCAAATAATGTAACTGAGAGGACACTGCCTTGAGGGACTCCGTTTCGCTGTTCGTAGGTGTTTGAGTTATAGTTATCCACTCGGACACTCAGTGTTCTATGTTCTAAGAATTTGGTGATGAAAATTGGTAGTCTACCCCTGAGTCCAATGTCAAATAAGTCACGTATAATCCCATATCTCCATGTTCTGTCATAAGCTTTTTCGAGGTCAAAAAACACTGAAATGAAGTGTTCTCTGTTTGCAAAGGCTAATCTTACGGTTGAGTCTAGTCTGACCAAGTGATCTACAGTGCTACGCCCTCTCCTGCATCCACACTGCGCTTTATTTATTATGTTATGCATATCAAAATATTCTATCAGTCGGTTATTGATCATTCGTTCCATAAGTTTGCACAGACAGCTCGTTAGTGCGATCGGTCTGTAGTTGTTCGGCTTACTGTGGTCTTTTCCAGGTTTTGGGATGGTATTATTATTGAGTGCTGCCATTGTGGGGGAAGTAGCCCGTTGTCCAGAATTTGTTAAAAGTGTTCAAGATGTATTGTTTAGCTGGTAGTTTTAGGTGTTTGATCATGTCGTATGTTATTTTGTCGTTTCCTGGTGATGTGTTATTAGTTTTTCTTAGGGCGGATTCAAATTCATGCATATGGAAAGTTTGGTTATAGATTTCTACGTTTGGCGAACTGAAATGGATCGGTATAGTTTCATTTGCGGTTTTTATTTGTTGAAATTCAGGGGAATAGCTTTGGTCGCTTGACACTTCGCTGAAATTCTCAGCCAGTTTATTCACAATATCAGGGATTGTGCTGTAGTGTATATTGTTTTCGATCAATATATGGACTTTTCTTTGTACTCGACCTTTTATTTTCCTTATTGTTTCGTATACTCTGGCCATTGGTGTGTATTTATTAAGTTGGTTTACGAAGTTCTTCCACGTTTCCTGTTTGCTTGCTCGAATTTTGTATTTATGATTTGCTCTTGCTCGTTTCCAGTTAATTAAGTTAGTAAGGTTTTTGTTGCGGTGGTATTTCTTGTAAAGTTTTTCTCTTTCTTCTTTTGATTCTTGGAGTTCTTTTGTCCACCATGGTTTGGGGTAGTATTTTCCTGGTATATAAGTTGGGATGGCTTTTTCAGCCGCTGAGTAGAACCGCTGGTATAAGTCGGTGATTAGTTGTTCGTTATTAGTTGTTGCGTTCAACATCGGCTTGTTCCATGCATTGTTATTGGAATATAGATCCCAGTTAGCTTTTGAGTAGTTCCAGATAGTTGATGGGGGTTGGTTGGGACGATTTTCGTTAAGGTAGGTGATCAAAATTGGGCAATGATCGCTATCACCCGGCGAGTCGAAAGCAACCCAGTCTAGTAGCACGGCCAATGTAGGCGAGCAAATTGTCAGATCAATAGCTGATTCTGAATTGTATCCTACTCTAGTGGGTGAACCGGTATTTAATAGGCAAAGGTTATTGTTTGTAATAACAGTTTCTATCAGCTTCCCCCTATTATCTGTATTCTTGCAGCCCCATATGGTGCTGTGTCCGTTGAAGTCGCCGGCTAGGATAAAAGGGTTCGGTAGTTGGTGGATTAGGTTATTTAGTTTTTCGTTTGTGACTGTTTGTCTACCGGGTATGTAGATGCTGCAGATGGTTATCAGCTGTCCTATGTTTACTTGAATGGCCACGCTTTGTAGTTCAGTCTGTAGATTCAGTTCGCAAAAAGGTATTGAGCTATGGACATATATTCCAACACCTCCATGGGGGGTTCTGTTGTAATGACCGTGTCGTAGCACATTACTGTAGCCGTTTATTCTAAACTGGCAGTTATCCCATAGCTTTGTTTCTTGAAGTGCTATTATACTGGGTTGGTGGTTGTTTATTGTTTCCATTAGTTCATCTTTCTTTCCCCTGATGCCTTGACAGTTCCACTGCAGGATTCCCACGTTAGCCATGGGGTGTGTTTGATTTGATTTTGTTATTCAATCGTTCAATTAGTTGCTTTCTTTTGGGTGATCTACGAGTATCTCTAATCCTAGAGTCACGAGAGTAGTGTGATTGTTCCTCATCTGAGTAAATTTGTCGTTTATCATGTCTGTTGCGGCTGTAGGTGGGGGATCGTGATTTTGATCGTGATCTTGGTCGCTTCTTGTTTTGGGTTTTGGAAGGTTTGTGCTGCTTTGGGGGTTTGAATTCGTTGAATATTCGTCTGGCTTCTTGTCTCATAATAGGGTTGCATTCGCTCGTGCCATCTTCCTCATTTTCAGATCCTTCGGCTGTAGTTTCAATATTAATTGTGGATTTGAGCAATTGTGCTGGGTTGGGTTTAATGCGGAGTATCTCTTTTTCGCATGTTTCGTGGTCGCGTTGTGAAGTTTGCGGTGGTTTGGTTTCTGGTGTATCGGTTGTGTTATCAGTTGTACCTGGTTCGTTACAAAGTGGGGGAGCCATATTTTGTTCGGTGATCGTTTGGTTTTTGGTAGCCGCCATAAAGGGTTGGGGTGTTGGTACTTTAGGTATTTGATCCGTTCGATTTCTGGTTATTTGTGCGTAGCTTTGATCGAGTTGTGGGGATCGTTTGTGGTATATTATAAGGGCTTGTTCTCTTGATACGTTTTGTTTAGTACGGATAGAAATTAGTTCTTGTTGCTTGCGTTGTTCCGGGCAAGTCCGGTCTCCAGTTTTGTGATTGTTTCCGCAGTGGTAGCATGTCAAGTTGTTTTCCGTGCAATTTGTTGCTTCATGGCCTTTTGTTGCGCATTTTCCACACACGAACTCTTCACTGGTACATCTTTTAGCAGTATGGTTGTATTCCAAGCACTTTTTACGCATCATAGGGCGGTCGAAGTATTCATATATCCTACTCTTGCAGTCTTGGCCAAGGATGTCGATATACTCAGGGGGGGGTTGAGCCTCTGAAAGTTAGAAGCATTGCTTTTGCATTTGTGTTACGGCTTTTTATCCAATTTGCTGGTTCAACATTTTTGATTATCTGGTTTTCCATTAAACCTTGTTTGAATTTCTCGAAGTTGGTGAAGTCGTAGTTATAGATGTAGGCAAGTCCTTTTGAAAGATTTACATAGTTATTTTCTGTTACTTGCACAGGGATGTTGTTTATGTCTTTGATTTTCTGTATTTCATCTTTTTGTCGTGTGTGATCTAATTCTACAATAAATGTGTTTTTGCCGCCCGATCGAATAGATTTGGGTTTTCCTTGGATTTGGTTTGCAATACATTTTTCTAGGAGCCATGGAGTAATTTTCCGCTTTTCGTTTTCCTGCATTGTTATATTGAAATGAGTTGTGGGGGTGTTCGTATCTGATATTGGTATCTCGGAGTGTCCTGTGACTATCTGTACAGCACGACGCCTATTAACTCGTTGTTCTTGTTGGACTTTGCATATTTCTGTTTCCATGATATGTTTCGGGCATTCTCTGTGGCCAGTTTCATGTTGACGCTTGCAATGCATGCAGGAGAGGGCGCTGCCACATTGTTCGCTGTCATGGCCTGTTTCTCCGCAGCGTTTACAGTTTGCTTCGTTATGGCAGTGTTTGGCTGTGTGGCCGTAGTTTTGACATTTGTGGCAGATCATTGGTCTATTAATAAATGGGTATACTATCGTATCTGATTTTTCGCCTGGGATATATATAGAGTCTGGTGTAGTGTAGCTATTAAAGGTTAGTAGGAGTGGGGTGGTTTGGGAGAATCGAGTTTTAATGAAGCTGGCACGGACAGCGTCACTGATATTGTACTGGCTCTTCAGGCCTTCCACAAAATCTTCCATATTATCTACATCATATTCTTGAATATATATTAGTCCTTTGGATTGATTGTAGTATGGGTGTTCGCTGATCTGGCAATTAATGCCGTCGACGTTATTAAGTCTGGTGATGCGCTCAGATTGGGGTTTGTTTCGAGTTTCTATGATAAAGCTATCTTTACCTGAATAAGTTATTCTTTTCGCCTTTAAACCAGTTATTTCGACTATTTCTTCTTGGAGGCAAAATGGATTTATTTGGTTTCTCTCTTCGATTTTGAATTTGACCGAGAAGAACTTTGTATAATGGTCGTTCTTCGTCATTTCTTGGTTCAACGATATGGGTGTGTATTTGTTAGCTTTGCATTGTTTTCTCACATTTTCTTTCTCGCAGCCCATGATTTTACTGTTTTTTCCTATGTTCTGCGCTTTCGTCATTTCTAGGATTTTTTCGAGTGTATTTTCGATTTTCCTTATTCGATCGTCTACATTTTGTGCTTCTTTTTCAACTTCATATTTATCGGGGTTGATGCATTTGGTTGCATCATCTGCCGCAAGTCTATTCAGCACTTCATTTAATTTAGCCTCCAATTGGTCCACCTTACAGGTAGCACCGTTTGGTTCCGGTGGAGTTTTTTCGGTTGTTTGGTCAAATGTTTCATTGTTTTCGCTTATCTTCCTGGTGATATTGTTAGTTTTGGGGTTTGTTGCACCTACGTTGGTAGCAGTGCTTAGGTTGTTTTTGTTGGGGTTTATTCGTTGTTTTAATTTGTTTTTATTTTTGGCGTACATACTCCCGGCTTCAGAGGGGGTTTCCCCGCCTCGAAGTCGGGGTTTGAGGTATTCGCTGATTGTTGCCAGAAGTGCTTAAAGTTTTACTTTGGGATCCAAAGTAGTAATCCAAAATGGACTATTGGTCTGCGTAACTTAAGTCTATTCTTATAGGTTATTTAAGGGCCCTGGAGTATAGGGCAAATTAAAGAGAAAATAACTACGCAAATGAGACCCAAGCTCCGAAGAGCTCGGGCCGCCGCCCGACTTTGTTCTACCCAACAACGGGGAATTGGAAAAAAACCTAAAATCTTAATCCCTCGAAAGAAAACTCAAAAGATAGAGGAAAGAGCAGTTGGGTATTTCAACGGTACCACCACGAGAAGGTGCCGGGTCAGCTGGATACCTGCTCGTGAGTAGGTATTCCTGTATCAATCCTTGTCTACGACTTCTTTCCCTTCACCAAGCTCAATAATTCAATAATTTGGTACCAGTAAAATTGGTAAAGGGAACAGTGAAAATTCCTTAGAGTAAAGTGATAGTTCTACAAGACCGTTGGGTCTCTGTCATTGTTCATGTTTATGGTTGAACAAACTGATAGTTTCTTGATTGGTTAAGAAAATAGCTGATTACGGTAAGTCCTGCTCGAGAATATACTCGGATTGTTTACCCACCCTCAGTATTTCAATACTGTGTGTGCGTGTGTTTGTGTAAACAAAACTTCGTACTTCATCAATGTAAAATAGTGTTCTTATATTCTAATATTTCACTTCCTGAACTATTTTAATTTTTCTTGTAAAAAAAAGAAGGGCTAAAATATCTAAGTTTTCTATTTTTTCTATTATTCAACTTCGTTCTACATCTTAGTAAGAAATACGGTTCTTGATAGTTAACTTTAAACTCGTTCTGATATTTAACACGCCAAGTGCGGCGTGACCCACCATTGCTCATTGGGGGGAATTTCACCATGCTGCTGACCGACCAGCAGTCACTGAATCAAATTTTATAAATACTAAATGAAAGCTAAATAAAGGCATGATCCAATTAATGTTTGCCGTTTTCAAAATTTCTTACTACAATTTACTCTAAATTTAAGTTGGATATTGAACATCTGTTTAACCCGCCGCACTTAACGGGGCAATTTCCTACATTCTTATGTATAGTAGTAATCGTCAAAGTAAACCTATTTTCTAACCTGACCAACTCAATAGTTAGTTAAAGTGCTGAAGATAATAAACAAGTACCAAAAGATCTGTGGCTCAAATTTGAATACATAACGAGTTATTTATTTTTAAATATTATATACGTAGTTTCAATTTGTTTAAATGTTGATTTAAGAGTAACGTCATGCTTGATGTTGTACATGTTAACAATTTTCTTCGTTTCCAGCGACCTCATCTTGCTTCTCGTTCTGATGCTGTGCTGTATGGAAGGCGCTTTTCTGATGCTGTTCTTCCTATTACGTCCTCGCGCTGCGGCCGTCGGTAACTACAAACACCTCAATACTCAAAAAAATTATCCAGGAACCATGAATGCCGACATACGAGAAAATGTAAGCCCTCTTCTTTAAGAGAGCGGGAAGATTTTTCTGACATGAACAACAAATTCGATGAAATCCACTAGAGCCGCCAAATACGAGGGTAACCACCGAGCTGCAAGCCTGCATTGGTGATGGATGCTCTGCCATGTTCCTACGCCGCAGTGCTCGCACTGATGCCTCAATAATGCAGATATGCCTTGACATGAAGTAGGTACTGAAATGCTCTTTATCTAGTGTTGATTTACTCATGCTGCGTCTACGTTCTATTTGTTCCTCTATCCTAGGCTCACCGGAAGGAAAGTTTCGGGTCTAACTAGTGTATTGTATTGATTTTTCATAAATTTATTAGCACACTTTTATATTCCATTGAATTTTGTCTACGCTGGCATTTTTGCAATCCTTCCCGACGCCCCTCTATTTCAACTTCTTTTTGTTGAAATACAATTTTATTAAGTTAAGAACCACCTTTTTTTCGGTCCATTGCTGTCCTGTTTTTTCAGCACCTACTACTTTTGTCTTTAACTTAAATCTTGTTTCATTATAATAATAATAACTGGTGTAACGACGGCTTCGGTCATAAACTATTTAGCTGTCGCTTTGGCATTCAGGCCAAAGTTAAACCACAACAATACAAGTTCACCAGGACTTCAGATTACATTACATCGCAAGGTATCCACAAAATACATTTCAAAATTCCACACATCACCTCAACCATGTGCAAGTCACAATCGATCTTTGGTATTAAAACCCACCACTTCAAGTACACCTGAACACATCGGGCAGCCAGACCCCGATGGGGGTTTCAGCTGCCCACCCTTTCATGGCCAGGAGCCTAACCCACGCTGAAACCCCCTGAGGTAGCAACGTAGTGCGCCCGGCCATATTGCGACTTTATAGACACAGCCAATTAAAAAAAAATTATTCCTGATATACAGATCAAGTCCTTTAGTATACCCAAACAGATTCTAGTATGAATGATGGAACTTATAAGTTAGCAAATACATTTATTATTTTAACGTATTCCAAAACTCTACCTATTGGGCCACCGTCCTTCAGTAAGTCTCCAACTCTCTTCCCATTGGTACTATCACACAGGATGTTCCTTCTTGGTTGCTGCAGGGCTGGACATACTTCAATGATGTATTTTATCGTATAAACTGCGTCACTGCACCAACCACATATAGGTCTCTGGCCAAGGGCATCTGGGCTTAACAAATAGCTATGGGTCAAGGCAGTATGTTTTAGTCGGAGTCTATTGATAACAACCTCTTCCTGTCGGTTCAACTTGCGCTTGCTCTCTTTCCACCTCCCAGGGTTGTTCTTTATTTCTCTCAGATCGCTTCGTTTCAGCTGGCACGCATCGTTCCATATTTTAAATGTCCTCCTTCTGATCAATGAAAACCAATCCCTGTATGGAACGAGGGCAAACTCAGCTGGTCTCGTAGCTGCTTCCTTGGCTGCTCTGTCCGCCTTCTCGTTCCCATCAATGCCCACGTGGTCTGGTACCCAGCAGATGGTGATGTTTTTCCCTTCAAGGATGATTCGATGCATATCTGACAATATTCTATTGAGAAGTTGGTTGTCTTCAGTGCTGTTGTTTTCAATTGCTTGAATGCAGCTCATTGAGTCGCTAAATATCACAAAATTGTAAAATTGTGTTTCTTTGGTTATGTTAACTGCCAGTTTGATTGCATGCAGTTCTGCTGTCATTACGCTTGCGACTATTGGTATTGAGATTCTTCTTATGACGTTGTCCATCACCGCTGCTGCACCAACCCCGGTCTGCGACTTCGAGCTGTCCGTGAAAATCAGTTTACAATCGCCATAGTTGCTCTCAGTTTCCTCATCCACGCGTCTCAGTAGCACTGGATTTACTTCATCTTTTCTCAGGTTTGTTCTATTTCCATCAATCTTCGGCAGCTGCTGAATCTAAGAATATATTGTAGGGGTGAAAAAAGGTTGGACTGGTTGTGTTGGAACTCTGTACACATTCATAGTTTGGTGGAGTCTAGTGATGATTGACTTCGGGTAGTGTTCACGGCTTCTGAAGAATAATTCCAGGTTTGAATCGTCAACACAACGATAAGCAGGGTTAAGGAAGTGACATTTTAGTTTGAAATAGTATCGCAAGAGCAGCTCCTTTCTTCTCAATTCCAGGTGTGGTTCATTAGTTATGATGTTGAGATTTTGAATTGGAGTAGTTTTAAAGGCTCCTGTGCTGATTCGCATCGCTTCATTCGTGATTACATCCAGTTCTTCTAACGCTGTCGTGTTTGCTGATCCATAAACTATGCAACCATAATCTATTTTTGGACGGATCAAGGACCTATATAGTCTCATCAGGATTTCCTGATCCGCTCCCCATACATAGGAGGAAACCGACTCGAGTAAGTTCAAGTCCTTGTAACATTTTGCTTTGATTTTCTGAATGTGTAGTTTCCATTTGAGTTTCCTGTCCCACTCAAGCCCCAAAAATATTGTGTTTTTGACGTTCGGTATGTTGTGACCTTCAAGTTGTAGAGTCGGAACAATTCTTGGTTCGCTTCCCTTGTAGAACTGCATTGCTGTTGTCTTGGTCGTTGAAAATCTGAAGCCGTTGTATGTTGCCCACTTCGTGATTTGGTTGATTGTTGTTTGCAAGGTTTCTTGTACTTTAGTTTTACTATAATCTGCGAATGAAATGAGCAAGTCGTCAACAAATAGGGAGCTAAAAACCTTTTCAGCAATTTCTTTTGATAGTGAATTAATTTTCATGGCAAATGGCGTTACACTCAACGTGCTCCCTTGCGGCGTCCCATTAACAAGTTCCTTAGGTGTTGATAATATATGTCCTACTTTTACTCGGAAAGTGCGGTTTTTCAAAAATTCCCGAATGAAGTTTGGCAGCCTTCCTCTCAGGCCTGCTGTGTTTAGGTCCCTCAATATGCCATGACGTCATGTCGTGTCATACGCCTACTCCAGGTCGAAGAAGACAGCCATCACATACTTGTCGGTGGCGAGTGATTGTCGTACATAGGTGTCGAATCTAAAAAGATGATAAATTGTAGCACGGTGCTTCCAAAAGCCACACTGTATGTCAGCAAAAATTTTATTATTTTCTAGGTATTCAGTTAGTCTCCGGTTTATCATTTTTTCCAGTGTTTTGCACATGCAGCTTGTCAAGGAGATAGGTCTATAATTTTTGGGGTCGGAGTGGTCTTTTCCTGGTTTGGGTAATAGTAGAACGACTGCTTATTTCCATGGAGGTGTTCTGTGCTTATAACTACAGGAACGTTTCCTGGGTACGAGATAGTTGACATTGATTTCTTGATTTATTGTATGATTTGTTGTGAATGATTTTAGTCGTGTTTTTGTATGATTTATTTGTGATTCCGACACACTCTGACATTGGGAAAAACCCTTTTATCTGAGAATCCTGTTAACTGAGAGAGTAATTCCCCAGAACGAGTAATTCCCCACAACAGACTAAAATTGGACGGTGGAGATGGAGAAACCCTAACATCGGCGTAAACAGGATACGCGTTTAAAGCGCTGGGCCGTCGTGTTTGTGACTACAGCGGATGTCGAATGGATACCGAGCCACAGTGATGACGACACTGGGATTTTCGCTGGGTAACGAACTAACTCAACTTTCAATTAATTTTAAGGCTCGACCTACACCGACAATATTTTCCCTCTAAATCCAACTTCAATCCAACTAGAAACTATCATTCTGGTCTGGTCATGTTAATTTAATTCATCAGTAATTCAGTCCAAATGTTGTTTTAATAATATTCCTTAAACTCCCTCTAAACAACGTATCCACTTAACGACCAAGTTGGGGCATTTCGATAACATCCTCGAAGTATAACACGGGACATAAGTTTCCTTTGCTCGTTGCCCGTGAGAACTTGAAGTTTTCTCTCACTGTGTTCAGTTTTCGTTTCCTGAACATGTGTTTTGTAATAGTGTATTAGGTTTTGATTTTCGTTCTATTCAGTATACCCGTTAGAATTGCGTGTGTATTAGTCAAATGTGTCTTGTCTCCTAATGACGGCTGTTTATCCTTTTGAATAAGCAATGTGGAACTTGTTTAGCTACCGTGTTCAACTAGGTTTCCGATCCTTATACAGGTTCGAATTGCGTTGTACCTTTCCTTCCGTTCCCTCATCATGTTTTGTCATATTCATTTGATTTATTCTCGATTTGTGTATGTTGTTCCTTTATCTGTGTACTTTCTTAAGCGTGTTGCGATGCGTAATTAATTTTACATGTCGTTTTTTTCGTGTTTCGTTAAGTGTTCTTTCTATGTTTTGTGTGCATTTGGTGTTTGTGCTCATGTGCATTCGGTATTTGTGTTCAGCTGTCAGCTGTCGCGCTGCAGGCAGTTCGCTGCTGGCAGTTTCCGGTCGTCGGATAGCGTGTCGCGAGGCGTGAGCCTTTTACATTTTTCTGTTGCTTGCCTCCGTTACCGATCTGGAATTGTTGATAGTTTCTTCAGAGGAAACTGCGAATGTCTTTTAGATTAGTCTCGCTTAGCGTCATCACTATTGTATGTTGTGATGTATTATAGCTTATGCCGTTTATACTTTCTTATCTAGTATCGTGTTATTTGCTTCGTGTTATTATAAAATGCGATGATTTAATGTGAACACTAGTAATGTATATTTATATTGGCTCTTCCTACATATTTTTAACGTAAATTATCCGTCAACATAACGAATTTTGTTGTGAACATTAGTATGTATGCAGTGGGAGGACCCACTTCCGCGAAAAGAGGAGCCATGTCGGGTCGGGATTTCTTGTGTTGTTATTCTTTTTGTTAACAATACGGGAAAGCCCACCTATGAGACGGCTGCCTATATATAACAAGCTGTAGTCAGGCAGTCAGGGACAGACAGATAGAGGCAGACACCGCCGAGTTTGCGGCGTGTGCCCGTTGTACAGCGGTGCTGGGGCGCGTGCCCCGCCCGTTTACCGTTTACTGTTCGTTGTATAACCCGATCTCCAACAGTAAACTGAGTTGCATGCTGAGTGTCACTCTACCTCACCCCTTCTTACGTTAAATTCATAAACGATCTCTAGAACTGAACCTGTCTGTGAGACACACGAGGACCCCAGGAAAAGAACTACCGTAACCACCCGGAAACCAAACCCTACAGTGTGGTACATATTGCTGTCTGAATTATATAAGGAAAACTTGCGTTTCCGGATTTCGAGATTTGATAAAAGTTGCTGGTGTTACATCTTCCACATTGTATTCCTCCTGAAGTCCCATCTTGAATTCTTCAACATCAGTGATGTCAAATTCGTTAATGTATATCAGTCCCACCTAGTGGTTGAAACGATTGTACTCTTCGGTCTGGCACGGCACATCTTCAACACTGTTGAGCTCCGCCATCTTCCTCGCCTGACGCTCGCTCCGCACCTCCACCACCATCACTTCCCTGCTCACACTGAAGAGTCTTTTGGGTTTCTCTCCTGTTAGAGTCATGATTTCTTCTATGATTGCAAAGGGGTTCACAGTCTTTTTCTTGTCTGCTTCAAAGTTTATAGCAAAGTACCTCGGGAAGTGGTGTTTTTCAGGAAGTTGGAAAGGGAGGTATTTTATCTTCTTCTGATAGGTTCCTCCGATAACTGACGTTCTCAGATGTCCCTCCACTGACGTTTCCATCGGTTGTGTAGGTTCCAACTTTCAAGTTTTACAGAAAAAGAGGGAGGGGTCCTCGCTAGGAAAGGGCCCACAAACAAAATTTACGTGTCAACACCCTAGATTACAATTAAGATTTCTCAATACTACTCCAAAAATAAGGAAAAAGACCCTGATGGTGAAGGGCACCGCCCGAGTTGGTTCTAGCCAGAAAACTAGTTGAATGGAAAAATTTATAAGCAATATAATCAGCTCCGATGTAACTTGTCCACGAACGCAGCTGGCTATACTAACGGTATCAACTTGGGAAGGTGCGGGTCGGCTGGTACAGCCAAATTAATGAAGGTACTATATAATCAAATCCTTGTCTATTTAGTTTTAATGTTCCCCTTATCACAATTATAAGTTCAATTAGATACCAGTAAAACGTGGTAAAGGGAACAGTGAAAATTCCCTGCAGTCCTATTTTTCTAGCACCTACTACTTTGGTCTTCAACTTAAATCTTGTTTCATAATCTTCTTTTTCAATTTACCGTTTCTCTGCCCTTTGTGCATAGATTCCGCGTTCCCATAACTCCATACTAAATGGTGCCTTCCTCTCTTTAGATCGCCATTGTGGTGGATAGGGAGGCTTAAAATAACTAATAATCTAATCTGTCCTTACAAGTCTAGAATTAAATTCATTTTGACACAATTTCATTGACTTTTGAAGTCTCACTTGTCACTGAGATCATCACTCGCAGGTGAAAACTGTTCGTTTTCTATATGTTAAAGTCGGTAAATTTCACTATATTATGACGATTTTCTTAGCACTGAACTTTGTAATCTTATGTGGTTATTCTCGGTTAGTACACTTGGTTTTATTGTACGGCAGTGGGACTTCTTTCTTGGTCTGGTACTAGTAGCGGCCCGTGCTTCGCAGTACCGCGAGTGACTCCGTCCATTTCTGTACCTATATTGATGCAAATGGCTTGGAACAAACGCCTAGTAGCTAACTAATCCTGGATGTAGGACCTTGTAAGCTTGATTCACCTGCTAAGAATATAAAATGTTTTTCCGATGCATTTTTGACTAATGTAAATATTCTACAGATTTGTCTAATGTATTCAATTTCTACAGTTCACTAAATTAGCGATATGCTTACTGTAGACTGAAACAAAACGTAAACGGTATTTTAAAAATTCTTTAAGAATCTATAACCGTTTGATAAATTTGGGTTTTTATGTGCGCACGACGCGCAATTTTTATTCTAAATACCACGTTCTTCCATGAAGTAATGCATATTTGCACAATTTCATCAGAATTCACCCCATATAGATAACTCCCCAGTAAAAAGTAACAAACAACAGAAAACACGATAGATCCGAATATTTACTGAAAGTTATACATCATCAATCAGAAAGACAGAGGCACTTGTCATGCCATGCTTCATCTACGCGACATTTGATCGTCGAGCCATGCGACCTTAAAATAAAAAGTGAATGTGTCAGATTTTTGACCAGTTTGAGATATTTTAAATCGATTAGTCTGACTTCAATTATCAAAAACTTCACCGATATGAGCGTTACCACAAACCGGTTTTGGAAGCATTTTACACTGTACTTAATCGACTCGCACTTTGAAGTGGAGTCGAGTTGCAATTTTCTTTCGGAAATATACTTAACTGCCTCAGAGGCTGTGACCGTGTTATAAAATACAGACAGAGCTTAATTAAAATTGAGGCTTGACAATGCGATAATATATGACTCTTACAGCTGTTCCTAAAAATCACCTTCAAAATCGTTGAATCAAATACATCTTACGAAATCGGATGTCCGCCAAGTAAATACAATATAATTTAGATATTCTGTTCCGTCCGCTGTTGCCGGAATGAAGAAAATAGTAAGAATATGTCGATTAGCTGGCGTCCGCTACTATACAGTAAACATTACATTGAAATAACGACATGAACTTCCGTGAACTCTTAGCTGGAGTACACCTATACATTAAATGATATTTACATCATGAGGCAAGACGTACACATATCAACATAGAAAGTCGTCGAAATTAAGGATTATAAGATTATGCCGTTAAACGAGGAAGGAATCCTATCCTAACTTGAAGGGCCATCACTTAGGAGAAGTTGATTTCACTGCATGACGCTACTCATAAGTCTATCTCTTCAGCACCTACTGTAAGTAGGCAAAATTTGATACAAATTACTCGAGGCACATGTCATTCAAATCATAAACGCCTACAGTGGAGTCAACTTCTCCGATCAAAATTGTATATAACGAAAGAATGGCAACGAGCATATAATTATAATGCACATGATACCCACACAACGTGCGGCGTTAGCTTAATTTGTATGAGAGAGCACTCGTCATAGGTTTCTAACGTTCTCTTATTATGTACAATGGTATAATTAATTTCAGAAAAATTCATTAAGTAAGCTACGCTAAGCAGAGCTACCATATCACAACATATCAAAGTAGAAACGTATCACCTCGCTTACGTCAAGTGATGGGACGTACGAGCAATCAACTAACCGTCGTCTCCGCAGCAGTCAAACTCACATAACGGAATGTATCGACATTAACTGCGCATATACAAGATCAAAACTATGAGCCGTGTCAAGGATATCTATAGGACCCTTCACGACACTTCAAATAAGTAGATGTAAGGAAACAAGTAGTCGCAGCAGAGCAAAGATGACTAGAAGAAGACATCACTATTCTGGCAATGACACCTGGCCTTTAAACTCTTACCGTAAAATAAATAACTATTTGAAAATGAAAGACTACTCAACAAAAACTAGGTCATAAACACCACCATATATATACATGCTACCTACAAGACAAAGGTTTAGAAAAGCCAATGCTAAGGGAATGAAAAGACTTTGAAGGGAGATTCGTACCTCAGGCGAAACTAAGCCTTAATTAACATTGTGACTTACATGAAGATACGGTATGAATTGAGCAGAGCGAGTGCTCCCATTATGTTTCAGACAAGACGTTAGATATATAAGAAGCAATTCAACACAGTACAATCATGACACTGTGATAACATATTTCTCGGTGCTGTTAATACAATATCGAATTAATGCAGACAACGCACTGGAAGAAAGCATTTGCCGAGACTATACGTTTGCGACGAAACTTCACCATAATATAAACTATTTACAAAGTAAATGGAAAAAGCGCGACAAACTCAATCCTAGTAACATCTAGTAGAGGAACCTAATTTGTTAGCACATCATGATGTGCAGTGTTTTGACTAGAATTCAACTAAAATAGATGGTAATTCTCCCCGAGTGCGACGACAAAGCTAATTTCTCACCGAAGTGCTGAACCGCAGACACTAAGTACAATCAAAATGAAATGCCTCAGAACGGCGAAAAGTCGACAGAAAAATATCCCTCCGCACACACGAAGGACAACAACGAGATTCTTCGTAATAATCATCAGAAGGCAACCATTTCTTTGCTTGAAATTATGATTGAAAATTCACGATAGTAACTAATGAACGATAGATCGCTCTTCAGACGATAAAAGCTCAACAATAGTGTTGTGCCGAGCAGTTATGTAAAAAGTGAGCTGGCAATTAAATAGGCTGACTATGAATCAAAATATATGCGTATATTACACTCTTAAGAAAGACATAAGACAATGATAACTGCCCCTGGACAACGAGTAGATAACCTTGAACGTGAGAAGAAGCTATTCAGCGCAATTGGAAAACTTGTTTAACATCATCCTACTTAACAGCAAGGCAAGGCTTTCTAAATAGCACCATATTGAGAACAGGAATGCTACTAGGTCGGTAGAAATTCATGGTATAATTTCAAATTTTAAATCATTACCTTCTAAGTCCGGTCCAAATAGTAAACAAGAGAATTTAGAGGTCTTTAAGCGATTTAATCACAAATTGCACAAGTGAAGAGGTACATCTTTGTACTGAGTCGCTAAATTGATTCCTTTAACCTACTCACGACATCCACTTAAAGCCATCTCAATAGCAAAAAGCTCCCCGACGAAGTCAATTTTGGAACTGTTCATAAATTTGGTTTCAAGTTCGGCAAACTATTTTTACGTTAAAAGCGATTACGTTTCAAGTTTTGAGCTTTAATAATTTAAAAAAACTGAAGCATTTAGATTAAAAAGTTAATTGTATCTGTAATTAGTAAAAGGTTGTGATTGCCGAATGATGGTAACGCGGCAACTGGTAAGCTATTAAATACTTGTATGTTAATGAAGATAATTCTGTCCAAACTTTTGTTGCCCTCATAGCTCGTCCAAAGTAGCATTAAAAAATCATTTCATTTCAAAAGATAATTGAAATAGAATTAGGAAATTTTGCAATAGCGCCTCAAAACGAAGAAAGGTACTTACCATTTGCTGTCATAGAGGCACAGAAAAATAAGGAAACGTCTGAGACTGTTTAGCACAGCCATAGAACAGCTAGGTGAGACACGTCTAGAAAGTGTGAGCGTTGCGGCAGACTCCACACCCCAGCGCAAACTCCTCGCCGGTGGGGGGATGTTGCACGTGCAGCGGGCACTCCGGCCCCGTCAGCTGCTCTCCGCGTGGACCTGGCAAACCGAAATTATTTCAAAGCCCTATTTCTCACCATCAAAATTTAAATCAACAAGTCTAACGTAATGATATTTGTACTTAAACTTAAAACCAAACGATTTAAGTATGCAGATTAAACCCAGAAGTTTGGAAATTGGCTTCAGGCAAAATGTAAGCGAGAAGCACTACACTTTATAACGTTTCAAAGGGCTACATTAAACTTCAAGACCAAACACCCAACTCCAAAGAAACACCAAAACCAGACATTACCAAAAACTTCTATAAGCGAACTTAAGGGCCTTTTGCTTTCAAGTTAATCAACTTTCAAGAAGTATATTCCAAAGAACGATTCAAAAATAACCTCTGCCAAATTCAATGGCGCAACTCACATTCACACAGAAATAAATTATTCTTCCCACTCACATAATGCAAAGACTTCTGCACTTCAGACTTTCAGGTTTCTGAGCCATCATTACTACACTGGAGTATATTGTAAGTTAATTTAAATTTCTCCAACCACAACAAAAGCGATCCCAAGTGAAGGAGATTGGCTCCATTTAAAATGAAATTAGGAACCTGGGAATCTATGTACAAGGCGTGTTCCCAGAAGAACCTCTTAACATACAAACGGCAGTCGAGAATGAAGTTCATGAAACAAGTCTCAAGTCGAAAAACAAAGTGAAAGGCGCTGAAAAACAGGACAGCAACGAAGCAAAAAATGATGGTCTGTAACTTAACAAAAAATCTTTCGTATTTTAATAGAAAGAACGTTTCAAAACCTTCAGCTCATTAGCTCATATCCTTTTCTTGGGTTCAAAACCTCCCATATATACAATAGTTTTATTTCCCTAAAGGGCTGTTCATAATTCGTTTACAATTTTTACATTCCTACTCAATATTTCAGTTTATCCCCACTCTTTCACCAGAAGAGATGCTCGACCTTTTAGCACTTAATTCAAGCTATCATTTTTAATCAACTGGTTCCTAAATCGCTCACCTGCCGGACAGTGGGGGAGGTTATTCTTGACGATGCTAGTGACCCTTTGAAAGTCGTCATGACACGCATTGCAGAAGTGGGTTGTACCAAAGCAGAAGAAAACCGCCACAGAACAGCAGTAGCGACACTTGTACTCGAGGAAGTCAGTGCCATGCTTAGGGCACATCTGCGCTCTGGACACATCGGAGCAGCCGCCGCACACCAGCTCCGTGGGGTCGTAGTCGTCACCGGGTGCTGCCTCGGCGTCACAGCGAGCCTCGCCTCCGTAGTAGGCCTACAACCGTTCCAACCAATCAAACTACATGCCACCACAAATTGATGCGTCATTATGTGTTCAGAATTATCATTATTATTTATATGTGAGTTTAAAGCTCATTAGCCACAGTAAAGGCGACCTCAAGTGAGCAAAAAGAATGGACTTTAGAATGAACTGAAAAAAGCGGGGAATTTCTGCAAAAGGTCCGTTCCTACACTAGATACCTTTCACATTGAAAGATAAAATTTGGAAGGAAAGGAAGAAAAGACGAAGAAGAGATAGCAAAGACGGCATGAAAACTGAAGAAAGCAAAATAGACAAAAAAGACAAGTCCCGAAGCCTGTCTACAGCTGTGGTAACCTAATATTTTTTCTTAGGGGTGCCATTCAATACAACATAGGATAGACAAACCTAACTAACCTAAACCTATTGCCTACCCTTCGCCTCCAAAGGGATGCATTAACAATTCCAAGGGAAAATAACCATTATTATTAACATTCCTGACTATGATATTTCAAAGGCAGACATGTGAGACTCGGCCAGTACTTTTGATTTCAAGACGAAGACTTGAAAAACCATTAAAATTTTATAAGCCAAAACATTCCACACTAAATTACAATTCGATGAAAAATCCTTCAATGCTAATTTGTAGCCATTAAAATCCATTATTATTGCGCTCCAACATCTAATATAATTTAACCACGATCGAACCATGTAGTGAACAAAGAATCATACCTTTTTGCATTTGAAGCAAACGTAGTATGCATACCGCTCCATAGCATAGACTGCCAATTCTTGAGCATTGCTGGCTGCAGCAGAGACTTCAGGCCGACTCACGCCCTCATACTCCATGCGCATCAGAGCTTTGCGCTTCACATCTTCATATAGAACTCTGATAGGGGCTAAAGCTTCCTCCAGAGCCCAGTGTTTGATGTTGACTTTACATATGGGACAGAGTGAAAAGGTGAAGGTGATTCGAGGCCCAGGCCAGCGTTTTTCGAGTACAGTTCGGCAGCAGTGAACGTGGAACACATGACCACACTCGAGCTGGATGGCTGGTGCTGCAGAGAGCGCCTCAGAGAAGCAGATCATGCACATGTCGTCTGCGTCTTGCCGGAGTAGAGGAGAAGATGAGCAGCCGTGTAGGCAAGGCAGACACGCAGTCTCGCCTCTTATGCCTCCACACACGTGTCCGCAGTCATGCATAACCGTGCATGCGTCTTTGCTGTACTCCTGACACTCGATTGCTGAGCAGACTGGAGTAGGTGATAATAAGCTCGTTTGTGCAGGAGATCCACAGAACCTACATTCTGAATTATTTTCTTTATCGTACCTCAAGCCATTGCCGCTGCCATCAGAGCGCAGCTCAAGCAGAGCTTTCAGCGTTGTCGAGTCCGCCAGAGCGAGAAGCCAAAAAAGCTTTGTGCGACCGCATCCTTCATGCAGGTCAACTTTAATTGCTTGCTGCTGGTGACGAAGGATCGTCCGATGATGCATTCTACGACGTCGGTGTAAATGCAACACCTTATCGCACTCACCACATAGTTGTCCACACTCATCACACTGCACTAAAGCAATCGTCTCACCATCGTCATGGTTTTCACATGTAGGACGGGACACTTCAGCTGCTGCGGTAGACACAGATCCATCCGCGTTGACAGTCTTGGTCGTCTTTGTGATGGGCGCACTGGTGCTCGAGAGAGCATCCACGTGATCAGGGTGCAGCACACACAGCGAAGCAAGAGCAAGCCATAAAGTTGGCGTACTAAGACACACATGAAGTGAGGATCGATACTGATCACCCAGTCGCGTTAAGTTAATTATGTTCTCAGCTATAGCGCTTTTGGTAACTCGTGCCCAAGTATCGGAGATCTTTCCGTGAGTCATGTCCCTGATGAGGCTGATGATGAGATCAGCTAGCTTGGGAGTCGCACTGCCTTGCAACCACCAGCGTGAAGAGTTGCGGCTTGGAGGAGGCAAGAAAGCTGCCAGAGTAGCACTGGTCACGCTTGCCTTGCCGGAGGCGGAAGGACTCTCCTGACCGCCTTGCTTCTGGTTGCCAGCGCCCTTCTGCTTCAGTTGCACGGTCAGTGCTTTGGCGATTACCGCCAAAAATACGTCCAGTATTCCTTGCCTGAAAGAGCAGTGAAAATAGTTATGTTACGAATTAAAGATTTGAATGAGGCGATAATTCATTTCCACGGCTACTGTGTGGCGTAACTTGGAGGTTAGCAGCACACTTTAGCGCTAGTGCAGGTACTTTAGAGCACAAGCCGACCAGTGTCATTAAGGGACGTCACACAGTTCCCTCTGATTTGCAGCGCATTCGTGCACCGATCTGCCTTCAAGTTTACCAGTTTTATGCAGTCTTGTGGCACAACCAATGAGGACCGGAGTGCAAAGCAGTGTATTGTGATGCCTCAAACCTGCGTTTTAATGCCATCAAATATCAACGAAAATCATCTCTGTTACATTTGCAGTGAATGTCAAGATTTGAACTTTCTATCACTTGAACGAGAAAAATTGAGACTCGGGGAAAAAATTTAATGTCAGTTGCCGTGGTTAGTGGCTCGCGAGGCTTGGCCTCCTCGCTGATAAAATGTCAAATGGCCGCAGAGGTAAAGGGTGCTCTATGAACTGATAAAGAAAATGAAATAATAAAATGGTGAATAAACTTACTATGCACTCGCAAAAAAGTGTCTCCCATCGCTAGTTATTGTGAAGCTGACTATCGGACAACGCTAACTTATACCGAATTGCACCTTTTGTTTTACGGGAAAATTTTCATCATATTATTGCCGATTTGATGTCAACATTCAAATATTTAAAAAAAATTACATTTCACATAAAAGTTTTTTAGCATTATAAATCCAATTGAGATTATATCTTCTCTCTTCAACTGTTAATTAGAAACCAATATCTAGCATTGAACGGAGTTCTCAAGGAATTTACGACTTGGGTGTGAACCCTTCACTGGCCACAACGGGGGACTCTGTATTGCAGGACAATTTAGTTCATATAGCCAGCAGAACCCTGATCCCCTATGGAGAAATGAGGGAGAATTTCTTTGAAGATGACATACCTGAAGAAGTTGAACTCACTTGTGCATGTCATAGTCAGCGTGCGAGTGCGGGGGAGAGGGGGTTGGCGGGTGTAGGGCGGGGAAATTGTGGTCGGGGAGAGACTCTACCCCCAGCAGTGCCGCCAGTGACCGCGGCGAGATGTCGGCCAGCATGCGTCGGAACAGCGACACCACCTGAGCGGTTCGTTACACGCGTCATTCAAGGCCTCCATTTCAACAGCTAGCAGTAACAGTTTTGCCTCACTATCCCAGCAAGGGCGCTACTCATTCCTTATTCACTGTATTTCATAGTAAGTCCAATAAAATATACAAACCTAGAAATTTGGACTCTTTCAGAATATATAATGCTGCCCAAACAAGCCAGTTGACCTGAAATGCAAGCTAACCAAAATGTAAACTGCTTCGGAGTTAAGGGCATTTCAAAATTCACAAATTTTTGCAAAATTTTCTATTTTTGGTTAAATTTGTCTTAATTTTCATATTCGCGCACTAGAACTATAAACGAATCTAGGTCTTTAGCAAAGGCGCAGGGAAATCTAATCTTGTCAGTAGCCACGGAACAAAATGAAGAAATAATTATGAAACATGAAGGGGGTCCTCCAAAAAAAAATTTCTTGATCCGATTGCTCTGAAATTTGACCAGTATATGTGTTTTTGCAAGACAAACATATTTGAATCGCAAAATTTTTGATTTAGGCCTTAGTTTTTGGAAAAATTTGACATGTTGGTTTTTAGTCCATTGGTATTGCTATTTCAAAAGAATAGAACTCATTGAGTTTTTATGCTAGATCAAAAATTAAGACTGTCTCCCTCTCCCCCTGGGGGGGGGGGGGGAATCTATTGTCCGTAGCGCCATAAAATTTTAGGACCGAATAGTCCACTACCTAAGGGTACTTTTCCAACAAAAACACGAAAAATGACCATCGGAGACAAGGGGCCTCGGAGGACCCCCTTAAACGCAATGAACGACACAATGAACACTAATTAAAAACGTCAACATTAATCGAATTATTATAGAAACCATTCTAGTTCAGCACTGAAACACCAATAATTCTAGAACACGCTAATGATGGAAGGGTTTGAGATGAAGTTTGTGATCAAAGGAAATATCAGTTTGGTATGAAACCTTTTTCAAGCTGAAAAAAACATTCTGAATTTTAATTCAAAAGCAAAAAGAATATTGAAAATTACTTTGTAATATAATTTTCTAGTAATTATGGTGCACAAAAACTTATTTCTGTTCCATCTCATGGCACTTACTTCTTCGATTACTAACACTACACTTGCCATCCTGCTACTCAGAGGACATATTCAACCACTCCTATCACACCATTCGCAGGTCTAGCATTATTACAGTTCATAAGTAAACAAGACCATTCATCTCTGCACACACCTGTCTCTGAACTCGAGCAGAGCCGGTGTGTAGGAGGGACAGCAGATGGCGCAGCAAGCTGTCTTGGTGTGCCAGGTGGGCCCTTCCTACCGCAGACCCACTCAGCGCAAGCACCATTGACAGCATCTCGAAGCAGTAGGTATCGGGCAGAGGATGTTTCGGGTGGGGAGACGCGAGCCCCGACGCTGCGTTCAAGGAAGCACTCTCCTCAGACGGGCTCTTGTTGGTGTTGGAGTTGTTGCTGTTGGTCCAGGAGTGCTGGGAGGCAGCAAGCAAAGCAGCTTCCCACTCCTCGCGTACCTTCACCCCTTCCCGTTTAATGGCTTGGACGATGTGGGCGCACACCTGAAATAATCTCAGCGTTTTCATGCTTGTAAGTTAATATGAAGAAATGCAAAATCAATACCTCGCGATTTTAGCTCGGACGAAAAATAACAGCCTTATGTGACGACGTTCTTACACAATTGACCCTCTACAAACTACTTGCACAACTTTTGTAAAGATGTACGTGAAAAAGAAATATTGAGCTCACACAAAGCGGTGGGCCTTTACAGAAGTCTGAACCAACTGTGGCCGATAAACTACGACTTCAGGATTCCTAGCCACTATAATTTGCCGACAGACGATACACAATGGACTGTGATGTTCAATAAATTATTTCAATGTCGTTATTCCGTTTCTTTCCTTTTCCACGGAAATCTTTGCTTTTCCATGCATTTGAATTAATAACAGTTCCGGTAATTGGTAATAATTTATTAAAAAAACGTGGTTATATTAACCGAAGGAATTGCACTTTGCGATTAAAAGTTCATGTTTATTGACAAACAGTTTTAAAAAGATTGTTTACAAGATGAAACTGGCAAAAACGCACTTCAAAGTTAGACGACTTGAGACTAGGAAAGTCCTCGACTCAGGTAGCTTAAACACACGAGCTTACAGCACAAGTTGAGCCACCGAGGCAGCCCGCAGGCGCAAGTGCTGACAACACTGTCAAAACTGACAACCGCACGTGTTGCTCAGAAAACACGGCGTACGAGTAGAGCATATAGGGGCAACAATCCACGCATTAGCCTGCGCGGCACACAAGAAAACAGGTCTGCACCCTGCCTTGCTCTCTCTAAGACTCTCTACTGCCCGACTCTCAGCCCAAACTTTGCTGTCGCTGGAGTCAGACTACTTCTTAGCTTGGCGCTTTCAGTAAGGTGGTCAACGTGAGAAATGCCTCGGTCACACAACGAACGAGTCATAAGCCCATGCAAAATTTCAGTTCAAGTAATGATACAAATAGAGGTGACAAGCCTAAATTCTTAAAACTGATAGTCAACATAATTAGTTTAATCGTTATTCCTTATTTAGAAGCCCAAGTACTATCGTTCACCTAAGCCTTACAAATTTCAGCGGTAAAATAACTAGATACTTCTAGCAAAAGAAATGCAGAACCTAACCTGCTTCTGCAAGTGGGTGAGTTTTGAGCGCGAGAACAAGATCCCGACGACGTGTTCTCTTAGGTCGTTATTTCTTTCGGTATCTTCAGGGAGATCTGCCTGGCCTGCAGAAACTACAGCAGCTGAGGAAGAGGGCCCAGCTTTGGCAGTACTTTCCTGAGCGCCTTTGTCAGAACGGTCTCCACCATCCTGACTCCGAATTAGCTTGCCGAACACCTAAACAAGAACAGTAAACATAGTTTGCAACCAATTTTAAACCAGCATCTACAGGACTATATATATATAAAAAATACTCTTTCCAATATAGGAATTTAGAAGCGTATAGAATATATAGCGGAAACATGAACATAAAGAAACAAGGTATCATTTAGAGCTAACTGAATGAGTTAGATCAGTTCACTAGAACGTACATAGAACCAAGAGATAAATCTAGACATGTTATATACATAACTCAAGTCAGGCCGAGTTAATTCAGACACTCTCAAAACAGATCTTGCGCTGATACAAAAAGACAGAAGCAGCTGTTCTACTCTAACATAAATTTCCCTTCATGATACATGGGCTCACCCTTCCAAAATTAGGAAATGAACTACCCATTTCAAGCTGATTTCGAAAAGAAATTTAGGCCCAGCACCGTCAAACAAGCAGCAAATTGTTTCTCTGACACAATCGATGACCGGGCGTTCATAGCTGCGAAAACCATATCTGTCCTAGTAACAAAAAGAAAATTCAACGCAGACAAGAAGCTTTCACTGGCGGAAGCAGCTTAATTTCTGTACTCAGTTGAGATTTAATTCAGGTACGAAATGTGATCTGCACCTGCGATTGACATTATTTAGTTGAACATCGCAAAAGATGAGTTGAACATCGCCAAGTTGATTATTATCTGAGTATCTAGGCATTTGGTTAGCAAGAATTTTACTTCCACGTCTTAGTCAAAATCCATAATTCCCCAACAAGATACAAAATCGACCAACTAGTCGCAAAATATTTCATTTAAATTAGCTTTCCTGACACATGGCACCCTAGCCTCACGAATACCATGGCTGAAGAAACATTCATTGTCCTAGGCCTATAACCCACATTATATGTGAAGAACAAAGCTTTGTGCTAACTACTATTCAAGTCCTTGGGGAAATATAATTCAAGTCCAAAGCAGTGTACAGGAGCAACAAGAGGAAAGTCTTACCTGCCCCGTAATGAGCCTGAAGACTTTGAGCGTCTCCTGCTCACACTCGCGATGCTGCAGCACCACCGCCGACTGCTGCTTCACCAGCTTGCCGCGGACGGTGGAGGGCACCTCGGCATCTTCCGCAGGAGCGCCAGATGCCGCCCCTGAGGAAGCTCCCTCGCCGTCTTCAGGCGCCGGCACCGACGCCTCTCCTCCCAACACGCGCACCTGACGCACTCGCACGCACGCGTCTGGACCCTTCAGCTCTATCAGCACACACGTATTCTCTGAACCTGCCAGGAAGAAAAAAAAATTATTTCTTAGCTAAGCTATTTCTTTATAATACATGAGCAGGAAACAACAAAACTAACAAAACTCAAACTACCAAATTTGCCCCACTCTACGCACGATAGATAATAATTTATTCGTCAATTTTTATTACCAGGCCATAGGAACAAGGTGCAACAGGTTGAAAGAAGTCCATTAATACATCAAGGTACATTCCCTTCATTAAGGACCGGTAGCCAGCTAAAACAAGAATCAGATCAAACAATCACTTGCTATCGATTATCTTCGTCTTCCGAGCATCGCTTCCACAGCAAGGCATGACAGCAAAAACTGGTATATCCCTGCTATTTCATAAAGACTCAGAAATTCTAGACCCACAATCACATATCAACACGGTTGAGTCACCCCTGCGAGTCTAGACTCACCATTTCCACTCACCCGGGCTTCATTCATCACCGTCAGACATAATTGCTCTCCACATATCATCTTCAAGCTTTCTCTAACTTTACACCATGGTCACAAACCGCCTTTTCATCCACCTCTATGATTCTATCCATACAACTTTTGGCCTACCTATGGTATTTCTTCGTATACCTCTGACAATCACTTTTTCCACCAACTGTTTCTAGTTCAATCCTTCCACATGCCCGAAGCCATAGGTCACAATGCCTGAACTGGCTAGTTGCGACGAGTTCAAAAATCTTCAGAAATGATCAGTACTTAAATTTACAGGAAAAATGGACCAGTGAATGAATGTCATCTAATAATTGAGAATGTAGGAATGGAAATGCGAAACTCACCCTCGAGCACCATGTGGAGCCAACCGGTGAAGCGAGAATCCAGTTCTATTTCACGCATCAGGGTGCTTTCTTCTCCTTTGCAAGCTCGGAAAACCACGTGATTTATGCGAGTCTGTGGAAAAACAATGAATTTTCTTCAATCAAACATTATATCTAATTACTAGCTATCCATGAAGGTATTAAGTTGAACACCACCAAAAATGGAAGCCCGTAAACTTTCACATAATTAATTTTTGAATTAAAGTTTCAAGGCAATCCTGACATTAACTGTAATGGAATTCTCACACTATTTACAATCATTGTAACACCTGGAGAAAACGACCGATTTCTATCTATAATTGTGTTTTTTTTAATAGAGACAAAGCATCAAGTGTTTGGCTTTGACTCAGCTCGTGGCGTCTTCAATAAGCGACGACAGCGCTTGTAACTACTTAATGAACTGTCTAGCACACATCGGCGAGCCCATCATAGTACTTCAGCACAATACATTCAGCTTTTGGAGTCATCAGAACTGTCTCATGTTTATGAAATGGGTAGACCAACATTGTTTTAAACAAAAGAGTGGAAAATATCGACTACTTGATTTACAAATGACAATAAGGTCTACCGTAAAAAACAGAAATTCTACTTCAGAGGGGGTATAAGACCCTGTGGAAACAATAGCAACTTCAGTGAAGACTCACGCCAAGATCCCTAACGTTGTCGACATGTACGTAGATGACGGCAGGGCGCACGTTGGGCCGCCACGATACCGTTATTGTCTTGGTTTTGTTGCGGTCCTCATCGCCAGACTCCCAGAAGGTCTCAGTGGAGTAGTCCCTCAGGGAGCCGATCATGGCGGGCCGCGAGGACGTGCGCAGCTCGCACTCGCATGTCAGGTCCACTAAGCGGTCCACTACGCTGGTCACCTGCTCACAAGTGTCTCGTACTGCACTCTCATCTCTTCCAAAGATATGCACGCGATGTGAAATTACAGTGGCATAGCTCAAAACTAATGATTGCATTTTAAATTTATGCTCATAAATGAAGATACTTCTTAAATGAACATGAGCGCAATTCTAGAAAGTGCTTTACCAATTCAAATAAAATATGTTAGACTAATCATATAAAAACTCAGATATTGAAATAGACATTGGCAGCAAGTGCAACAATTGGGAAGCAAGCCTTACTGGGGCGTGGGTAGCCTCATAGATTGAAGTGGCTTCGTCAGTGGCCCCCAGCACTTCTTCAGAGAGCGACAAGATCTTGGAGATGTTCGAGAATACGTGACTTTGGTGCAGGAAATCGTGATCAGCAGGAGTGAAGCGCAGCCCAAAACATCTGGACAACCAAGAAATCGAACAAAAGTCAATACTATTTTCTTCCAATAAATTAGTGAATACTAGTTCCAAGTTGATTTGAGAAAATTTGTTCGCAAAAGTTCACTCTATTTATTCGCCAAATTTGCTAGCATTCCACCCTGCAGGAATATACTTAAACAGAGCAACAAAATTATTATTCCATTTCACAAACAACTCGCCTCCTAGTGACTAAGTGTGGTGATTGTGGCCTGCTGTCGGCTACCCTCCCATGGGGAGGATAAGCCCGGTATATGTATGTATGTATGTATGTATGTACAAATAACTCCAACCGTAATTGGCCTCGTTTGCATTCATTCATTATTGAATTTTAACGACCATTTTCATTATCTTTTACCCAGTTCTTCTTATTTCAATTTCATAATAAATTTCAATCATTGACAAACTGCAGAAAATCAAGATTCCAGAAGCGCGTAACCCAAAAGGCTACACCGTAATGCAGAGACAAGAAGCACGTCACCTGACGGCCATCATCTGGAGTGGCTCGCCGGGCGGGAGCAGCATCATGAGGTCGGCGATGGTCTGCAGCAGCAGGTGGAACGTGCTGGGCAGAGGGTGCACTGCATCGCCGGCCAGCGTCACGTCACTCAGCGGGTGCTCCAGCACTACCATATCCTTCTCACCCTGACACACGAGGCTCAATATCAATTCACAACACAACAACTCCTATCACATAAAGTTATTACAGAAAAAATCTCCATTTTTATATTCAAGAGAGCATTAATTCAAACTAATCTAACAATTTTAAACATATGAATACGTTCAGTTTTAAGGCTCACTAACTCTCTTTAGCCCCATAGAAGAGAGGCAAAAAAAAAATTTTAAATCTCAGAAAGTGAGCAGGAAAAGAACCAATATAACTATCCGATGCATGGAACACAGAAGGATTTCATTACGTCAGGGATTTGCTTCTTTGCCATGATGTTTACCCAAATTGAAGTCTATTTTAAAAATTAAGTAATGAAAAAATGCTTTACGTCACTATAACACTGCACAAATTTCCTCGCAATGGATCACAAAACAAAATATGTATATCTCTGATCAGCAACAACGGAATAATGCTGTCCCGGTGTCATGAACCGGGAGAGCATAGCTATGGACATAACACTGAAACGGCATAACACAAAGGAAGATGCTCGTCATTTAGCACTGCAAAGTTGAGATGAAAAGGTCTGACCAAATGAAGAACTATTTCAGAAACGTTGGCACAATATCAAACTATCAATACCTGTTTCTTAAGAAGAAAAAGAAAAACTGTAAATTGCCTGAATTATTTCTCAACTCTATTTCAATAGAGAGAGGTGGAGAGGGACTGCACATTTGTATTCATACTAATTCGTTTGATCTATTCTGAGTTAAGAGGACTTTGAAGATATATTTTCAAACAAAACATCTCAAGACAACTTTGTAACAATTGGGATGTACGACAAATTGCTCTGAAAACATCGCTAAGTCGCCTGAGCAACACGTTACATGAACTATATGTGCAATACAGTTGGTGAGTCCATGCCGTTTCCAATCTAAGAGTGAAATGAAGTTCTCATCAACTACAAGTAAAGTAAGACAACAGCTCGTGAGCCGAGACGAAGGCAAGCGTCACTGGCCATTTTCGATGGGTTCAGATACCTTCTAACAACCAATGACCAGCGTTTAAAATATTTACACAAAACTATTTTCCCTTGTAAATTTCAAGCATCAAACCCTAGGAATTGAAGCTTGAAATAAACATAGTAATTTCGAAAATAATAACAGGTGAACATAAAATTTCACACAACGAACTACGAACACGTTCATAGGCAACTTGGTACAGATAGTAGTAAAGCTGTGAAGATACCAGAGAAGCTAGAGACACGCCGAGCCTTACCATGTCGATGATGCTGGCGTGCCTGTTGTTCTGATGGTCAGGCTCCCGCGCGTCCTCAGGGTTGACTGGAGGCTGCTGGGCTGCAGGAGGGTGGCGCGGAGTGAGGGATGACACAAAGCTCCACAGCAGGTCGTGCAGGCACGTGGGCTGCGTCACGCTGCGCAGCAACCAGTTCAGCGCCTGTTCAAATACAACACCACAGTATTAACTGGTACCATTTAATTCGGCTATCCTCAGCAGCAATATGCATCTCTGAGAACAAAAAATATTGGTGAAACAATATGCTCATACAGTGCGCACGCGGGCCTTAGAAATAAAAATCACGGGAAATTCAAAAATTGCTCTAATTTGGGCAAACGATATAAGGAAAGAATTTCTTTCAACTTTTTCATGGAAACCGCAATGAGGCGCCGCACCTGCATGCCGTAAACCCTGGCAGCAGCCTTGCGCGTGGCGTGCCTCATGGCGTAGGCGAGGGTCTCGAGGTCGTGCTGCTGGAAGATGAAGGCCATGACGGGCCGAGAAGACACGCTACTAGAGCGGCTCGAGCTCGAAGAGTTGGTACTTTCGCTGAGGTTTGTGTTGGCAGGAAAGACAGAGCTGGAGGGGGCGTTGGGGCCACATCCTCCTCTCTCTATGCCAGCAGCGAGACGCTCCAGCCACGTAGACGGGTGAGCCAAGAGAGAGCTCGTACCCGCCGACCCGCCGCTACTGCTGCCGCCACTAGCGCCAATACTGCCGCCGCTGCTCACTTTAATGAAAAAACAAATTGGCGGTCTCTACATATCCGGTAGTTCACGCGTGCATTTTTTTTTAGCATGCTAGTGAAACTGTGAGCTGATATGAGTACACATTTAGCATGATTCTCCTCAAGAATTTTACAATCAAAATTGATTTGCTATTAGCTAACAATTTGTGTACATAAAACAAAAATATCACACGTACGTGTTTGTTTCTCGCCGCTGCTGTTGTTCCTTTTCCTGAGGACGACGGTGAAGGGGGAGCTGTTGGCCAGGGAGGGATGAGGAGCGGGGGCTGCTGGTGCAGGGGCGAGGCCGCTCACGCAGCCACTCGCCACAGACGGCGTTACGTCCATCACTGCACGAAACGTTTGCATCAGCATAGAAGTTCCAGAAAAAGCCTTGACTACAAAGTACAATGCACATAAGGGCCATAAAGGCGAGCAATGAAGAGTACAAACTCATAATAATAAAAACACGCTGAACTCGGAAGGAAGAAATTTGGCTCTCACAGTAACATTAAGTAAAATTTTCAACTTATTACATACTTCATTAGCACCCACGTATAAAACAGATAAACAACTTCCTAAAAACACTAGCAAGTTTGTATTCAAGGCATTCGAGATCACTAATCAAGATAGCGCAGTTACCAAAGCCGCACACTTAAGTGAAACGGTTGAGTATTCGAGGCGTATCTCACCTTCCTGAGACTGCGTGGAGGCGGCGGCAGCCACTGCTGCAGTTGCCACAGAGCCCCAGTCCTGCCCCGACGCCGTCCCCACAGTCACCGAGATGGACCTATTCAGGGGCCGTGCGTTGGCAGGTCGCGGTATATCAGAGTCGCTCCCAGACGAGTCCTGGTGAAGGCTTGCACCTAGGAAACCAACAGTAGCCAATAATCTTGCAGCATTAACCATCACTTGGCAAAACAAACACAATGCAAACCAATCACATATATTAGTCACCGTGTACATAAGTCACCATACATTATACAACGTGCAATGGTGGCTCACCCTGAGCAACAGAAATATTCAGACTGATCTACACGGGCAAATGCAGCTGATGATCTGCATTTGCAGAAACTACTGCTCACCCGTTCCTCTGCTCACCCGTTCCTCTCAAGATGAAAGGGAGGAGAATTATTCAAAATAAGTTAGATGAAAGTGAAGGGGAATTCTATTTCCATAAGATTCTTGCCAACTACTATAATTCGGTACTTTCAAAATTCTTGTTTGAAAATTTATAATACTCATATAAGAAATGGCATAAGTATTGATTAAAGCATGCAGTGCATACAGCACCCCACACTGAAAACGGCAGATTTTCTCAACATCCAGTGCCAGCTTTCTCGAAAAGAATAACTTTCAGGATGACCCACGAGGATAAAATTAGAAGAAGTCGCCAACTCTACATGAAAACGAAGTCCAAAAGTGAACAGAGGAGTCAGCAGAACGAGGAGAAAGCACTCACTGGAGGGGGAGTAAGAAGACAAGTCTCTGCCAGGTCCGCCGTCAGCAGGGGCGTCACACATGCCAAGAAGGGAGTTGGCGTTGTGGCGAGACGGCAGGACGAAGCCTGTGTTGCTGCTGCCGCCGCTTTCCTGCAGCGTCTGGTGCAGCAGCAGGTCCTCCCTCAACTGGTTGAGATGTTGCTGCTGGCAGTTCAGCGTGTGCAGGCATTGAAATGCCACCTACAAGAAAACCCATTATAAAACTCACTGTACTAGGTTTACCATACACATGAGCCTTTATAGAAATTTCAACTTTCAAATATCATATCAAGCATGGTACACCAGTGAGTAAATGGAGATGCAAGGTAAAATGACAATAATCCAGCAACTCTACGAATAGAAGACCGGACCCTCAGAGCAACCATCAAGCTCAGTATAGGTGAGTGATGGAATAGTCTTTGGTTAATATAAGCTATTGTCAAAATTACGAAATTATTTGTTAAAATGCTTTCTTCGAGGACTGACCATCGAAAGTTTCAACGCCTAATTGGCATACCAAATATGCTAAAAAAAATTAACCCCTCCCACTTCGCGAGAGCATCGAACCAGAAGCTCGCAAGAAGATCAGAGAAAAAAAAAGATAGTCTTCAGCTCACTTGTGGGAAAGGAGAGTTATCCGGACTAAGCTCTGCAACCCCAGCAACAGGACAAGGCGAGCGTCTGTGTATGCGTTGTGGCAGGGAGGGAGACGATGCAGAGCTGGCCAGGTCCAGCAGAAACATGGCATTATTGCGCATGATGAGGTGGGTCTCGGCTTGTCCTGCCGGTGACATCAGCTTACTGGGCTTGGCAGCAGCCGTGCTCCGTTTGATCTTGCGGCAAACGGCAGCATCTTTGTACTCCTTGGTAGTTATCTTAATGCCGTTCTCAGTTTTGTACTTGTGGCGACACGTCCAACAGAGCAAGTAGCAGCCACGTACTATCATGCCACAGGGTTGGTCAAAGTGGCCCTTGTAAGGGAAAAATTTCCAGCGCCCTCCAACGTAGCCACAGCCGTGAGAGGGTGCAGCACAGCCAGGATGTTCCATATACAGATGGTTGTTGCTGCTCTGGGGTGACATCACTTTATTGCACAGGTCGCAGGTGACGGGCGTACACTGAGGTAAGCCCCTATTTTCTTCCTCGGTGCCATCATCGTTTATCACTTGCAGTGAAACGGATTTCTTCTTGTGTTTGTGCTTCTTTTCCTTATCCGAGCGTTCGCGTAATCTGTCTACCTTTTTAGACTTGGAAGGAAGAGTAGGAGATGGTAAAATCATCTGCTGGGCAATGGCTCTAATGCAGGTGTTGGTGAGCTCCTCCCATAGCAACACAACATGACGCAACACCAGCGGCAGCTCAGGACAATCTAAGGCGCCAGAACTCGAGCCACTCTCCATCACTGTCGCCAACTTCTGGGGAGGGTTGCTGCTCTGGTAGCCCATCCAACTGGCCACTAACTCCTCTGACCGTTTGTCTGCAGCGCCATCGCACTTCTCAGCTGACCTCGGAACTTCGTTCATGTTTGTTGTGCCTGGTCTAAAAAATTCTTCAGTATTTTGAGGAGTTACATTTAGGTAATTACATGCACTTACTTCTACGGAATGTCTCTGTCGAGCTTTCTGCTCTTTAGTTAATTTGACTTCAGGCTTAGTTCTTTCTCGAGCGTCAGTTTTCCACTGAAACGCGGCCAGTTTTGTGAGATTTGGATGAAACTTCAAGAAGGAAGCACACGCCATGGCATCGTGCACTATCCCCTCATGCCATAAGAAGGCCGCGAAGATCGCTCGCATGCACTCGGCCACAGACGGGCTCATGGCCTCCTTGATTTTCTCCTTGGGTGCACTGGTACTCTTCTCAGGGAACGTAGAGGGAGCAGTCGAGGGCGAGGAGATGCGGTCGCGCTTGGACCGCGTCTGCTTGGTGCTCCGCTCCTTGCGGCCAGACTTGGGCGACAGTCGCGCCGCCGCTTCCTCGCCCCCGCCACCGCTGCTCGTGCCCATACTGAACTTGAGGCTGTTGTCGGGGCTCGTCTGTGTCGCCATTTGGGTCACCTGGCGAGACGCTGTCTGGCTCGCGTCCTGAGTACAATGGACAATGCAAGGACATTACAATCACGCACAGAAAATGTATAAACATACAAAATTAACCATTCACTGAGAAGGAAATTGATAGAGATTAAGCCTAGCAAACACAAAACGACTAAGTATTCCTGTTTTTGCTTCAGAAATAAATACAGATACATATAAATGAAAAATTTCGCACAACTATGACGTATTCTTTATGAAAACAAATAAGGCACATCCACACATTAGAAAGAACATGATTTCCTCGTTTCAAAGAAGGTTTTGGATTTTTGGTTAAGTAAAATATGAACTAACTGATAACTTGACGTCAGTTCACAGTTTTACAGAGCACTCAACTCTTGACATATTTTCGAGGAAAAAAAGAGCATTACGGAATAATTGAACGAAAATGACGTGCGTTTACTTGAAATAAAATGCACAGAAGGTTGCCTTAAGAGGGTTGCGCTAAACAGTTAAGGCAGTCATGAGCTCAAAACAACTTGCATCGTCACTAGACAATTTATCAAGTTGAAGAGCTTCTGCCTTGTCTTGTATACTTAAAATACTCCACAACTGAACAATTTTTCAGTAATACACGAATAAACCGAATAAGCAATTCAACATATTTCATAAAATTGAACTTGAAATGCTTCTTACATACTGCTTCAACTTGCTCTCAACTTCCTCTAAATAAGAACATTCGTTTGGTATAATATTCATCTGATACTGCCACCAGCGAGCAGTTGACAGAAGATTGATTTTTTTACCTCAGTAGAGACACTTTATCATGAGTGGAAGAGGACGAGGAAGGAGCGATCCTCACCTTCCTGGGTGTGGAGGGCCCGGAGGCAGCGAGGGAAGACAGCCCGCTGCTGGCCACAGACTGCGACATGTCCTGCGTGAGGCTGGACACCAGCGCACTCGTGTCACTCGGCGCGTCTCCAGCGCACCCCTCCGCTCCTGCTCATTTCATATCCGTCATATGAGGACAGCAAGAGCGAAAGAAGCTTATGAAACAAGAAAAAAGGAGAAGACGAAATCCGTTTATGAAACAAGAAAAAAGGTGACAAAAACAGTTTATGATACAAGAAAAAAAGAAACAAAAACAGTTTATGAAACAAGAAAAAAAGAAACAAAAACAGTTTATGAAACAAGAAAAAAGGTGACAAAAACAGTTTATGAAACAAGAAAAAAGGTGACAAAAACAGTTTATGAAACAAGAAAAAAGGTGACAAAAACAGTTTATGATACAAGAAAAAAAGAAACAAAAACAGTTTATGAAACAAGAAAAAAGGTGACAAAAACAGTTTATGAAACAAGAAAAAAGGTGACAAAAACAGTTTATGATACAAGAAAAAAAGAAACAAAAACAGTTTATGAAACAAGAAAAAAGGTGACAAAAACAGTTTATGAAACAAGAAAAAAGGTGACAAAAACAGTTTATGATACAAGAAAAAAAGAAACAAAAACAGTTTATGAAACAAGAAAAAAAGAAACAAAAACAGTTTATGAAACAAGAAAAAAGGTGACAAAAACAGTTTATGAAACAAGAAAAAAGGTGACAAAAACAGTTTATGAAACAAGAAAAAAGGTGACAAAAACAGTTTATGATACAAGAAAAAAAGAAACAAAAACAGTTTATGAAACAAGAAAAAAGGTGACAAAAACAGTTTATGAAACAAGAAAAAAGGTGACAAAAACAGTTTATGAAACAAGAAAAAAGGTGACAAAAACAGTTTATGATACAAGAAAAAAAGAAACAAAAACAGTTTATGAAACAAGAAAAAAAGTGACAAAAACAATTTATGGAATAAGGAATCAGCTGAAGACGAAATCAGTTTTTGAAACAAGAAAAAGGGTTAAAACGAAATCAGTTTATGGGTCAAGAAAAAATTTGAGTCAGAAACATGTAAGAAGTGAAAAGAGGACAATAAAGACCCCAAAAAAATGGTCCTTAATGAAGTAAAAAATTCAACTATTCTAATAAAAGGAAGGCCAAGCCAAACTTAACCTTAGAACTTCCCATTTAGCCCCCCCATAAGTGAATTTCAATAGACACAATATTTAAATCTCCCCTGAAGGTTGTAGGAAACACACGGGATCACAAATACAATGAGCAGCAAGAAAACTCACCCCCAGCTAAGGAGTCCGCCACAGCTGCCGCAGAGGCTGCAGTAGAAGGGGCTGTAACTGAACTAATGCCTGCTGATGGAAGTTTAGATTAGGTTAAATCGGAAATTAGGGCAATAACTTAAGAAACATAGTTTACAGATTTGCTTATAACGGAGAAACGTGCTTATATTTTTCACCTTATATTTTTCAGCAAGTGGAAACTTTCTGATGAAATGAAAGTGCTATTTATCAAAAGTGTTTCCTAATTGCACATACTAGCATCACATTCTGGAAAACTAAATGCATCATATTTGAGACAACAGTACAATGGAGCAGCCCTCGGAGCGCTTGAAGACAGGAGACCGAAGACCAGACGTAACCTACCCGCCAGCGAGCCGAACACGGGAGCCAGCGCGCTGGTGTCGCCGTTGGTGGCGACTGAGGGTACAGACGCGCTGCTGGCCACACTCCGGCTCTCACCGCCACACCGCCCTGTCGTCACACGCACACCACTTTTAACTTGGTAACCATTTAACCATGCTAACTATTTTAACCATTGAACTTCTTTTACCTTCATTTCTAACTCCAAACCTAGCGTTGTTCGAACCCACTTGACAGCATTATCTGATACAGCCACGCTCAAGAAAAAAAACCTAAAATTTAAGATACAGCAAAGCATATCAGACTATCATCTTACTAACGAGAACACAAAATTAAAGACCACTAATAAATGGACTCACTTGACAACGATCAAAAGCTTTGATACTCATTAAATTTGAACAGGAGCAAATAAATGGCTTCATGCTGTATTTCATTTCCAATAGAATAATAGAATGCGAATCCGTACAACTCTTCATCTTGGTAATCAAATGATTTAGGAGGCAATCCATTTCATCCTATTCTAAAGTGAAACATTACTCTGCTATACTAGTATCATCCCATTTTCTCAACTCTCCGTGAGTCAAAAATTGTCAAAAACATCTGAAGCTGCTACACCAAAAATATTTCACACCATTTCAGCATAAACTATCATCAACTCAAATTAGCCACCCATTAAAATTTAGCGATCATGTATGCCGTTTTCCAAGTACCAGCATCCAATGCAGGTTTAGTAACAGAGTTTGAATAGAGCTACTTTCAATGCCGTTCACATGAGCGACTTCAAAGCAATATTACCAAAGGCCATTTCCCGAGTATTGGCTCCCTCAGAAACTAACTGATGGGGCCACAGCGACATCAAACAAGTCTGCCTGTACGAACAATTCATTATACGCTCACATTCATTCTGTCCCTCACATTAGGCAGAGCACATTTATCCTTGAATCTCTTGAGCAATCCTTTTCTCATTTGGTTTAGCTTCCAGCTCATATGCAAAGCTTAATAGAGCAATCAATAAAGCAGGCAGAAACTCAAACTAAAAAGCTTGTAGCCTCTCTAATTTAATACGTTGATAGTGAACCGTTTCTGTCCTCAAACGTATGATAAGCACCTGGAATGGAGATGGGGCTGGAAGACCCCGACTTCCTCCTCAGGTTTTCGAGCACCTCAGGCAGGAGGGAGCCTGCGAGGCTGGTGGTGTCGGTGACAAACGTGCCGTTGCTGGGCGTCGGAGGTGCCATTGCCGTCAGGTGGTTGCCACTGGCGCTCAGCACGGCTGCTCCACTCACACCTGCAGTATCAACTCCCATTGCACTATACCAAATTATATTACTAACCATTTGGGAAACCGGCTAGGATACTTTTTTAGATTTTTACTATTGCGTAATGATTTATAATTATTATGATGGAATGGTATTCAAGTAGCACATCGCATTTAACGTTCAATTCTTCGAGAAAGAATCAATTCAATTGAACTTAAGCTTATACGCTAGTTTTTGAAACACAATGGCTAATCATAGAAGATCATACCAAGGGAAACTCAATCTAATTTTATATCTATCGATTTGAAACATAACAAACGCCTGAAGCCCTTCCATGTTTCCTTTAGGTTAAACAAGCTGGACAACCAAGATACGGCCAGACCAAACAAAGCACTAACCTACACCGCCACCACCACCCCCAGCACTAGCAGCAGCGGCCGCAGCAGTAGCGGCAGTTGCCGGAGTTCGCGGGCTCGCAGACCGAGACCGCGGCACTTTGCGCGGGGTGGGGGGAGGAGTGCGAGGCGGGGTGGCACCGTTGCCGTTTGCCCGCGACTCTCCAATGGCCTTCACCAACTCCCTCACTGACACGCCCTGCAGCTCTTGCGGGAGGTCACCTCGCAAGGCACCGGCTCTGCACACAAACATATGACGCTCAGAACAATCCTCATCCCAAACATGTCTGCCCTAACATTTGGAATGCTTACTGTATGAAGTTCTGCTCTTCTGGCAAAACTCTCAATATTTCTCCGTGACTTGTTATTCCTTTTACCCAAAATGCTAGCCATGACTTGTTTTCTGAACAATCTAGCGCTTTCATAAGACACAAGCATCACAGTATTAAGAGCGTAAGCCTCACCCCGCAGTATGAGGTGCAGCAGGTGTGACGGAACTCTCTGCAGGAGTGGCAGACGTCACTGCAGCAACACTGGTGGTGGTGGTAGTACCAGCAGCAGTAGCAGTGGTGGTGGTGGTAGTAGTAGTAGCGCCAACTGCAGCAGCAGGGGCTGTGGGAGGGGTCTTCTGTGCCTCTTCTCTCAACCACCGGTTGAGTGCTGAAAACTTGCAGCTACCCATACCATCCTGCAAAATGTGGTTGAAGCAAGTCTTACTTGCGAAAGTTTGCCACCACTACCGCTAAATTGAGCAGTTCACAATGTTTTTAAGCTAAAATTATAATTCCGAAGTAGTTGTTCACTATTTAAGAAGAAGACCGAGGTATAACAGAACACGAAGTGGCCGAACTACACACTAACACCTCTCTCCCTCTTTATAACTCTGATAAGTTTCATGAACAGTAATTGTAACGACAACTAAAAAACTTCACACGCTATATTTCGTATACTCAGACTTACCTTTTCTCTTGCATCCTATCCACTACAAAGGCGACCCAAAGAGAGGAAGGTACCATTTAGTATGGAGTTGAGGGAACGCAGAATCTATGCAGAAAGGGCAGAGAAACAGTAAGTTGAGAAAGAAAACTATGAAACAAGATGAAAGCTGAAGAAGTAATAGGTGCTGAAAAACAGGACAGCTGTGAACCGAATATGGTCCTTACCAAAAAATTATTATTATTATTATTATTATTATTATTATATAAGAAAGTTATAGCCTCCCTTAACCACGACAAAGATGTTCCAAGAGAGGAAAAAGGAAGGCACCATTTAGTATGGAGTTGAGGGAACGTGGAATCTATGCACAAGGTGCACAGAAACAGTAAGCTAGGAAAGAAGTTCATGAAACAAGAAAAAAGTTGAAGAAGAAAGTAGTAGGTGCTGAAAAACAGGACAGCAGTGAACCGAAAAAAGATGGTCCGTAACAAAACAAAAACCTATTTTATTACAACAAAAAGGAAGCCTACCTAACCTTTAGCTCGGGCCCACACATGGTTCCCCCTGGGAGCGCTAATTCCCATAGATACAATACTTGTATCCCCCTGAGGGGCCTTACCAAAAAAAAATATTTCATTTCAACAAAAAGAAAGCCTACCTAACTCTTAGCTTGGGCCCCCACATTTTCCCCCTGGGAGTGCTAATCCCCATAGATATAATAGTTGTATCCCACTGATGGGGTTCATTTGATATTAGTTGCGTATTGAACTGAGATAAAACATGAGGCAGAGAAAAGCAGAAATAAGGGATTGGAAGGGAAGTCCAATTCTCAAATCAGGAAATACCCATACACTGACAGTAGCTCAAAATAAAATTACCTTGCTACTCGAATCTGCGTCAAAACATATTCATGCCTAAATAAAACAAGGAATGCCAACGCCAGAGTGCACGCTAACAAACAGTGAACTTGTACAGAGAGGCTACTTTAAACTTGGCATGCCAACACACCTTCACATCGGTTTGCTGTGGTTTGGATGAGTCTGCTCTGATATCATCTGTACCTGCACGTAGAAAGTAAAGCTATATGTGGTTATATTGAATCCACTAAATAATAATAAACAGTTTGTTGCTTGCTTGGTCTGATTCTCTGTCACGCTTTTGAGGATTTACATACGGGGGAATATTGTGCGGAGAGACTTGATTCGTCATTTTGGAATGAAGCTAGTTGTCCTTAATGAGCGTACCTGTGATACGAGTTTCACAACAATATCGAATCCAGTTATTTTTGACAGGCCGTGCACACTATTGTATTGGAGAAAAGCCATATTGCAAAAAAAATACCAAAAAAGCGTATGCCGATCTTTAGTATTGAGGGGAGAAATTATTCTTGTGACAAGTCTTAAAACTGAATATCACAATGGCCAAAACCTTTAAAAGTTTTTAAGTTTGGTGTAATTTCTTGCAACTACGGAACAAAAATTCAAGGAATTGTACAACAAACTAGAAACGAGCGTTTTTGAAATGAACTAAATCGAAAATGTAACTTCAAACATTGAAGCAATGTTTAGGGCCTCTGATTGGCAGTACTGAATTCATCAATAAACCAATACAGCAATAGAGCATACCCGAGTCAAAAGAACAAATATAAAGCACTTTTGTTGCTCAAATAGAAAACCAGGTCAAGCTCAGAAGAAAATGACCTTCAGAAATCACTGAAAACTTTTTCGGGAGAACTTTTTACCAGCAATAGAAATGGAAGCCTATTTCAATTCATTAATTGATGAATTAACAGAATTAAGAGAAGTCAACATTATGGACTTCAGCAAAAATTTCGAGCAAGTTGGATGCAACGCATTTCCAAATACCACTGTCACCGGGCCCCTGGCTTTTCTATGTCAGGAGGCCAAGCCTTCAAGCCAACGGCCACGGCAACAGACCAGTAAAAATTGTTTTCCTTTTTTCTCGTTTCTTTCCCACAATGTCAATTAAAAATTGATAAGTTTTTTTTAAATTTATTGGCAAATTTAACAGGTTTTTTAAAAGCACAGTTTTTATTGAAACACTTGTTAAAAGCGGTTTAAAACATAATTGGCTGCTTGCACAGTAGTAAAGTTTAACAGAGCAAGATGACGGTTACAGCGGCGGCAAAAAGAACTTAGTTTCAAGCGCAACTGCCTGGACGTGACTCAGGCACTTAATAATGATCGACCAGTCAGCGCGACCGCTTGCATGGAACTGCCTGGACTTGACTCAGGTACACAATAATGACCGACCAGTCAGCGCGACCGCTTGCATGGAACTGCCTGGACGTGACTCAGGTACACAATAATGACCGACCAGTCAGCGCGACCGCTTGCATAGAACTCCCCGAGGGGTCAACCGGCAGGCTGAGGTTCCAGCCTGCGGTTCCAGCACCAATGGTGCCGTACAGTACGGACTGCTAAGTTACGCACGAGAGACTGTCTGCCGAACGGGACAGTGAATGATTATGTCGTTCACACCACATAAAAAGCAACCCGTATGAAAAGGAGTAAAAAAAGACCAGCGATACGAAGCAGTGGCTCATTTACAGACCAGGTTTGGAGGGCGGTAGGGCCTCGCCGGTAGAAGCCGTGGCAGCGTCAGCAGCGGTCTTCTCTGGGCCCTCTGCGGCACTGCCGTCCCCACGCCCTCGCAGGATGGAGGGGCCTGAAGACAGTATCACTCTAGACTTTCATCTCCATACCATGAGGCAAAAAAGAGAACAATTTTCACTTTTCCGAATGTCCTCGTGTAAAACGGGCAAACAGCTGGAGAGCAATATCTGCCTATCACAGGATATTGGAAAATACACCCAGAAAATCATATGCGTGACATATATAGAAGCATGCATCTATCCTGAGAAACATTTGGAGCACAACAGGGATATCAAATTTTAAGTGATGTCGCTTCAAGCTGCAAATTTTGACGTATATTTTAATTAACGCCGGTTGAAGGAACAAGTAAAATACCAGACGTCATAAGTGAAAGAGAGATCCAGACATCCAGACTGGAAGCAGTGAGAAAATCGTACAATTCAACACAGGAGACGAAGCATACTACAAGCGCAATTGAGGTTTGGTCAACACGGAACGTTGAGGATGCAGTGACAAAGCATGGAGGAAGCGACAAGAATTATTATTATATTACATAAGAAAGTTTTAGCCTCCCTTAACCACGACAAAGATGTTCCAAGAGAGGAAAAAGGAAGGCACCATTTAGTATGGAGTTGAGGGAACGTGGAATCTATGCACAAGGTGCACAGAAACAGTAAGCTGGGAAAGAAGTTCATGAAACAAGAAAAACGTTGAAGAAGAAAGTAGTAGGTGCTGAAAAACAGGACAGCAGTGAACCGAAAAAAGATGGTCCGTAACGAAACAAAAACCTATTTTATTACAACAAAAAGGAAGCCTACCTAACCTTTAGCTCAGGCCCTCACATAGTCCCCCTGGGAGCGCTAATTCCCATAGATACAATAGTTGTATCCCCCTGAGGGGGAAGCGACAAGAAACGCGAATGCAATGAGTAGACGGAAAGTGACGTAAAAACGTAAGTAATATCATAGATAGAACATGTGAGCATAGAAAATTTGACAGCAGGATACCAGGGTAAGAGTTGAGTAACGGTGAACGACGCTAATATTAATGCAGGAGCAACTTACTGAGCAATGATTCTAAACGCGGCGATTCGATCATTGATGACGTCTTGATGAATTAAAGGGAGAGGATACCTAGAAGTGCTAATGGAAAATGAGAAGAATTCAACACAGTACACAAAGTGCAAGCAATACACCATTTCATATGCCAGAAGAACCGAGTGTAAAAAAAGATGAGCTAAATTTAATTAACAGTGGTCGTGTGTGAGATGATGAGTATGGCCGTTGATGAAGACCAAAGATGAGAGTGCCCGGACTGCGTAAGTTGACTGAGGTAGAGATGGTCGAGGTGTTATAGTAAATCTATTTCCGTTAACCGATCAAAAGTAATTACATCTTGATAACGAAACCGCGCTCTCAGTCGATAAAAGTAACTCATTGTATAGGTTAAATACTAGGCCAGAAGAGAAGGCTAACAAACTCTAAAAATGAAATAACAAAAACAAGGAAGCTTTGCTATTTTTATTGATACTTCGGATTCTCCACTGCTACTTACTATACAACACTAGTAAAACAAAGAAATAAAAAGATCATTAGGAAATTATATATGTACTGAAAAGGCTCAGAAAGTGTTAACCCAAATCAATAACGGTACTACAGAACAAAATGAAATCTGAAATACTTTAAATGATCCCAGCAACAAAAAATATCAAAGATAGTATGTTTCACCAATGGCGAAGATTAAAACGGCGTTCCAATGAGTTGCGTATAAAATGTGCAGACGATATGGCCACTGAAGATGTTGAGTACATTTTGGGTGTTCATGCTATGAGCAAGTGATGCGTCTAGGAACCACGCATGCTCAGCAGCTTTTCAAAACGTCAATGAAGATGCGTGTGAACCGAGAACAGGAAAGCAATTGATCATAACATCAGATGAACACTACAGATGTTGTAGAGTGCACCTCACACGAGTTTTCTGCAAGTGAGATGATAACTTCCCACCCAGATTATGTGAAACATATTTAAGAGGTACACAACTGAAAACAAAATGAATAGCTCAAATGTTCTGAAGTACTCGATTCATGTTTGGCGTTCCTATCTCTGTTCACACGCACTTGTCATGCAAGACTGAAAGAATAGAGCCGAAGAGAATTTAACACAGCCAAATGCGGGTCGACATTTACGGAACGCCTCTTAACTAAGACGGCGAGACAGACACGAAGATTTACCAGGAGAGCCAAATACGAAGGGCTGAGCAGGAGGGGAGATGGAGGGGTGGGTGAGGAAGCCATGGAAGGGCTTGCACTCGCCCCCTCCAGCACCAAAGTCCATCCCTCCTCTGGCTGTGACTGCTCCTGTTAATCGCACACATCACCGCTAGCACTCACGGCAGACCTCAATATTTCAAACCAGAAAAAGCTGAACAGGAGTTTTACCATGTCGCATTCTACCGTGCGTCAATTTTGTCTTGCGGAGGGAAATTTGAGATGAAGGCAAATTTCTATAGCATGAGCGTCAAAGGGTGGACAGAAACCCAAAAGATCAAGAGTATAGTGGGAAAACTAAGTTTTCGAAACGATTAGCACATACAAAATTACTTTGTTATTCATCAGCACACTAAGTTATAACCCCAACGTCAAGCTCATATCAGATTTACCATCAATGAGGAAGCAATGTTAGTCTACATATCATTACGCTTTATTCTACTAATTTCCAATTACTACATTGCATGCTAACGTGCCCAAGTTGTTTAATTTTAGCCGTCTTTGTCTCAGCAGTGAAATAAACTTTCCCAAAAATCTGAAGGAAATCAAATAATGCAGTTTTGACATCAAACATTAAATTCACGTCCGATTATACGTACAATTACCTAGTCAGCTCACAACGCTTTGTTCATTAAATTTGGCAGTGTAAAACAACAAAAAAAATCACAAAGTTGGTAACTTTAAGTAACTGTAGCCCCTACACTTCAAATAGAGGGTGAACCACAACAATGGGACATTCCTACCTTGCACTTGGTCATCAAATGCCGAACACGAACATCGTTGACATTTCTTCCGAAAACCCTTCCTCAAGATCGAAACTCTCCTTAAAATTCAGTTCAAAATGAAAGGCGCGACATATTTGCCATTCTGCTAGCGCAGGAGTTTTTAGTCATTGTTCAAGTTGTCTGTCAAAGTTGAGTTCTCTAGTTTTAGGAGCGCGTAATATTGAAGCGTACATTGCTCATAATGGAATATTTTAATTGCTCTTTGAAAACTCAAATCTTGAGCTGCACCTAATCTCCACCAACAAGGCGCACAATCTCATAAAAACCCGAGGAATGACCACATCTCGGAAGCCGACAGTCCCAGGAACTCATGAAAATGCGTCATCATTTCGCTCAATTTTGCGCAATGAGAAATGAAGTGGAAGTGAGAGGCTATGAAGTGCAGCTGCTCGCTCACTCACTGGACTCAGCGGAGGCGGAGGAGGTGGCGGGCGGAGGACACGTACCCTGCCACTGCAGGAAGAGTGTGTGTCCCCGCGACTCCGCCAGGGACCACGCCTCACCGTCAGTGAAGCAGTACTTGCGGGTGCTCTCCAGGTCCAGTCGCACCCAGCTGCCTGCTCACGTCACAACTCAGCAATACGTTTCCACAGTGTAACATCGAGTCTAACCGAGAGTGAAATGGCTTCTTTGTTGACGCAGCCCACGTGATGATGGATAAGTTTCGCCCACGTGATGATGGATAAGTTTCACGGAAGCCCGAGCATTATCTTTTGAGTCACTATCAAACAACAGAAGAAAGCAACATTTGTCTCTTATGGTAGGAACACAAATAAAGAGCAATGAATGACATCTGAACCACACTGCTAGGGGCTCACGCACGTTCACCTTTTCACACGACAAAATTGACACTCGAGTTCCCCAAGTTTATGAAAATTATTTTACTGATTTTTCACTGCTGTACTAGGACCAAAATGCATTCCATCAAAAGACGCTTGTACATGAAAAATTGCCTCATAAGATATAACATGAAGTCACGTTACAAAAAAAGTAGCATTCATACTCAAAGAGCTGGAAACGAAGGGCTTTTCTACCACATATCAAGATTAAAGAAAAAAAATGTAAATCATTATTAAAAATTAAAATATCCAAAATATTTCCCAGCCATTGCAGTGTTTAACCTGCAGACATTCACATCTCTGAACAAAGTGCCATCAGCTAGGTGAGACTGTGTTAGCAGCCTACGACTGCAAAAGCGTACTTGGAAAACTAATTTTCCCTCCGAAGTGCAGCAAGTCCTTAAAGGTACGAGTATTCATTATAGGACAATCTCAAGTCCCTTTTAACCTTCTTGGAACGCATTATTATTATTATCATATAAGAAAGTTTTAGCCTCCCTTAACCACGACAAAGATGTCCCAAGATAGGAAGGATGAAGGCACCATTTAGTATAGAGTTGAGTGAACGTGGAAGCTATGCACAAGGTGCATAGAAGCAGTAAGCTAAGAAAGAAGATCATGAAATAAGAAAAAGTTGAAGAAGAAAGTAATAGATGCTAAAAAACAGGACAGCAGTAAACCGAAAAAAGATGGTGCGTAACAAAAAAAAACCTATTCTATTTAAACACAAAGAAAGACTACCTAACTTTTAGCTCGGGCCCTCACATAGTCCCCCTGGGAGCGCTAATTCCCATAGACACAATAATTGTATCCCCCTGAGGGGTTCTTGGAACGCAATTCTTCTCTGTCTTCAGCAACTCGAGAGTAATAGATCAGAAGTAGTAAATAGAATAAAAATCCCCATAAGAATATATCGAGTTTAGCGCATGAAGAAGACAGACCTTCGCTGTTGTTAATCATGCAGTCAATGATGATCGAGTCTCCCTGGACGAGCATGCCGACGGGAGGAGCGCGGAGGCTGGCCTGGCTGCGAATGTTGTGGCCAGACAGCCCACACTTGACCACGGAGTAGACGTCGAGGCGGCCGTCGATCTCTGCGAGCTGCACGGGGTTGTCAGGCGACCAGGCGCTCAGCACGCGACACACGTCTGCGCCCGACGCAGGGCCTCCCAACACCTCGCGCCGCCGGGCACCGCAGTCAGACATGTCCTGCTCGAGTGAACCAAGCGATGGTCGATCATTGAGTTTTCAACTTTACGCCTCTGCTGCTGGCGTTTGCAAGCCAAGACGAGGAAAGCAATTGATACGTGCATAATGACAAGGATACCTCAACTATAGGAGAAGATGGTTAAAAAATTGGATGACTGTTCGAAGTTGTGTAAAGTGTAAATAGAATTTGTTATCGAGACGCAGGCACTTTCATCCTTCATTAATCTCTAACTAATAAAACAACGACAAGGTTCGAGTAACAGTGTTCCACGCAAAATTAAACAAAAATTCCAGAATCTGTGAAAATTTAAAACTTGACCATTCCTCTAAAGATTTCATAAGTAATAACTAGGAAATTGCATTTCATTGATTTCTGCCTTAAATTAGAACAGGAAATGACAGCAAATGAGAAGCGATGAACTGCAGTCATGACACAATTGATGAAAAACAATTGTTATACAAAAATATAAAACTAAATAGCTGACAACTAAACTCTCAGACAGCCAAATATAAACTTATTATACAACAGTGTAAACTCAAACAGAACTAAAATATTTTTTGTAGTATTAAATGAAACAATAATGAATCATGGAACAACAGCATAGATAATCAACTCACAAGAAAAAATAACAAAAACCAGGCAAATCTAATACTTTGAGAAAATTTTTACCCCAAATAATCCACAATGATTGCAAAGCTCCAAGTTGCTCTCCCGGAAGACACTAAATGAGCGTGAATTAAGAGTTAGGAATACGTGGAGCATTGTTTCTTTCCTTGGAAATGGCCCTTTTTACTCCTTCATTGCTGCGATACATCAACCCATCACTCCATTTTGTCGAAGTTCGTCCCGAGCGCAAGAAGCTGACGTAGCGCTTCTCACGATACAATACCCGCACAGCAGCAAAACATGGACAAGACACCCTCACACAGACACCACATCGCAAGGAATTAAATATAATTGAGTGATCTTCCACGTACAGAGCAAGGATGTTTCACACTCCAGCTTTTCCGAGACAAAGAGACATACACAGCGAGGTCACCAAGCCAAATGGACTTTCTCACACTCCAGCCTTCCAGAGACAGAGCAAGGTCACCAAGCCGAACCTGTTTGGCACCGTTGCAAGGCTCATCGTGGGCGATGAGGAGCGTTTTGCCAAGGTGCTGGTGGTACTGCAACACCCACGCCTCGGAGGACCGCGGCTTGTTGCTGCTGCAACTCGCCTGCCACCCGCTGCAGAACTGCTGCATGCACTCTGGCGTCAGACGCAGCCAGATGCCGTCCGTGTTGTGGATCTTGATCACAGAACAAGTCTCAAGTACTCAGAGGTTTACAATCAGGCCAGAAACGTGACGTTTAATGCGTGCCAGCAAAAAAGTTTACCTCAAGAATGGCTACTCTTTACCAATATCCAAACATTCTAATATTCAGCTTTCTAGTCAACCAATCACGTGAAAACGGCGCACAAACCATTGCTGTACAACGACAACGAAACCTCAACTTCTTAAGCAATGGAGACGCGAATTAGAACACAGTACCTTAAATGCTGACTGAACAACATGAGGAACATGAGGGTGTGGAGAGTAACAACTCACCTCGTCAAGGAAGGAGACGGTGGCGTGGCAAGGCACGAGTCCGACTTGCTCGCTCTGCAGGGAGGGGTTGGCGCGCACACGCAGCCCTGCGCTCTGCGACATTACAAACTTGCGCGCCTTGCACGGCACTTGCGACACCTTCTTGAGGGCGCTCTGTATTGGCGGTACCACGCCCTGCGGAGGCTCCTTCACTTCCATCTTGTACGGCTGCAAGTTACATCCAATCTATCACATGCTGGGCAAGCAACATATCCCTTTACACATTGTAGGGCAATTTCATGCCATCTTATAAAACTCGTAACTCCGAAAAAAAAAGTAAAGAAGAGAACATGAAGGATTATAGTTCAAAATGATCACAAGTGATGTTTATTTATCATATTGATCATTTGAGATCCAACTACACCGCATATACTTTAACTGAGCAGAACTCAACATAATGTAATGAGATCAAAATTAAACTAAGAATAGTCCATACACACAGGAATTCAGGGTGCAAATGAAGAATCATTTTCACAGCATACGTGAGAACATACAACCATTACAAGCAAAACCAAGGTCACCCCACCACACCTGCAGCACTGCCCACCTCGTTGAGCACGCCATCGTCGCTAACCTCATCCATAACCGCCCACCTTCTTCGGCACACTAGCGCTGCTCATATTTTATTCAGCACCCCAGTACTGCCCACCTAACCTTATCCAGTATGCCATCACTGCCCACCTAACCCTATCCAGCACACCACCACTGCCTACCTAACCTTATCCAGCACACCACCACTGCCCACCTAACCTTATCCAGCACACAACCACTAACCCACCTCACCTTCCCCAGCACTGCCCCCCCCCTCACCCACCACATACACCACCCACCTTGTCGAGGACGTATCCATCCACGGTGATGTGGAGACTGTAGCAGCCAGGGGCGGCAGGAGTCCAGTTGCAGGTGTAGCTGCCGTCTCCGTTGGAGCGGACCATCATGTGCTCCGTGGGCCGCTGCAGCGTTGGCGACACGTACCGCAGCTCCTCAAATGAGTACTTCTCGTACGCCTGCAACACCGAGCATAGGAGATGAATCCAAACCAAGCATAGGATGTTTAAAAATAAACCTCAGCATGCAGTAGTAATAGGTGTCAACGTCTCGGCTATCTCTTTGACATGAGTGATAAAATTAGTATTATAATTTGTATCCTCATTGGCATACGTTGAGAGAATTTATGCCACAATAAAAGAGTTATTAACTTGAATAGTTTTCTGTACAAGAAAACATTCACCATTCTCATCAGACATGTTATATTGAATTCTCCAATGACAAGAATAAACCAAGGAAGGAATCTAGGCAGCACTATCACCAAAGATTTCAAGCATAGCAAGAAGCAAAAAGCGTTAAGAAAACGAGAAGAATCTTTGGTTACATAGCAAGAAACTAGATTAAAAGTTAAGTGACAATACTCCCCCATGTGGCACTTGTCCGATCTATCTAAAATATGTAGCACCACTCTGGTCCCCTACCCAAAGACAAGATATCTACGAAATGGCGAGAATTCAGCAAAAACTATTCCAATGACTTCGTAACGTCAGTTGAGAGCGAGGCCATTAACTGACTGAACTTATTTCTCTTGGACAAAGAAGAATGTGAGGTCAATTTATAAAGAAGTACAAATGCCTTAATAACTTTAGTGTTACTACAAAAGGCATTTCGACACAGAGGACAAGATAACAATTCATAACACAACTAGAAATAACAACCCAAAATAAGTGAGGAAAAATGTAAGGACCACTCAGTTCCTAAATTTTTTTATTTAAAATTGTTCGCATTTGGAACCAACTCTCGGAACATATCGTTGCTGTTAGCAGCATGGAAAATTAAAAAATTGTCTTGCCATAACTGGGTTAGTAATACCCCAGTATTCTGAAGTATAGGGGATAACGGGTACTCCACGTCGACTTAAGGAGAAAAACTATATGCAAAATTCAGCAGGTATTATTGGAAACCACATTTCATCAAACATTGCATGAAAAAAATATGATCTAGACTCTAACATCATTAATACTGCAAATCAACTTTTTCAATTATGGGAGCACACACTTTCTGTAACTGTCGCATTGAGAGAATACTAAAAGAGTTGTTTTGGTGCTCGTGCGTGTAAAATGATAAATTTAAATGTTTCTTTGGCGTAATCTGTGTCTCAGACAGCACAAGACTAAGAACAACCCAAGAACAACAAGCAACTTGGCTTGTTTCTGTTGCATTAAAATTCTAAATCCTAATTTCTAGAAGTGACAACTTATAAATGACACTCAAACCACGATTAAGTTTAAATAACCAGAATATGATACAATTAAGATACAATATGATACAATATTTATTGTACAATTTGATTGGAATGAACTTAGAACAAAATATTATGGCACAGTACAGGTGAAAGGGCATTAATTTGAATTTAGCTCCAGTATAGAAGAGCAGCAGTAAATCAAGACCAGCATCAAATACAAATAGAACTGAAGAAATGCCAACCTCTTCAATAAAAAACAGCACTCAAAATTTAACGTTCAAACAACACAGTTCCTAAGTTATGCGCTAAGTTGAAAAAGAAATCGAGCATAAAATGAGAAACTATTATGTTGGTTTACTGCAAGTGGGAAGATCGCAATGCATCTTTTGTAGATAAGCGAGACGAGGAAGTCACACACACGTTTAGGGAAGGAAAGTAAAAACGAGAAGAGACCTTCATCATGGTGATAGCGCAGTAGCACATTTTCTCGCAGATGGTGACGGAGTAGGGAGTGTCGAGGCAGGGCTGCGGTTGCCCCCCGAAAGTCATGCTGTCAGGAATGTTCTGGCTGAGGCGCCGCGGCAGCTTGTTCTTCTGGCCGCTCTCTAGCACCGGCACCGACATCACCTCGATCTGCGACCACACACACACACACAATACAAATACAGCTTCAGTGCTATGTGGAGCAAATTTCTTTACGACTGAAAACGGGAAATGATTGTATCGTTGCGTGGCAGAGAAATTTTCTTTTGAGCGTTGAAATTTATTGTAAACAACGAAAATGATGTTGACAGTCACGCGAAGTTTGCTGATCTTAAAATATAATATGGTTACCTCCTGCAGAGCCTGAAATATTCTTTCGTAAAATAGCCTTCAAAAAATCAAAATAAGATCCTAAGCTTGGCGAGAATGAAGACGCTTGTGAGTGAAATGCTGTAGAAATAGAACATGTTTAACATCCCGTGATGAAATAGTGGTGGCAATATCCTAAGTTAACATTAGCAGCACATTTGAATATCAGCAACTTCGGTTCAGTAACACACTGATATATAACAACAGAGTACAGATCATTAGCTGGCTGACATTTGCAAGTTGGTTCCGACCTGGTCATAGCGCAACACAAATCCAAACGCATGAGAGTGAGACGAGAGTGCAGTACCTTGAGCGAGGGTGCGAAGACCACCTCCGAGTACTGGTCCTTGGTGATGATGGTGACGATGGCAGGCCAACCCGCCCTGAGGTCGTCCCTGGAGTAGATGACCTCGGCCTGCCTCACGTCCACGTAGGAGTCCGGTTGCAGCCAGCGCGCCAGCCGGCCTCCGCTCGTCCCCACGCTGCACGACACCAGATCCCGCAGGAACAGCCGCTCGTTCGAGTGGCAACTGCAACCAAAGACAAGGCAGTTCTTCAGAATCCACACAGCGATGATACACTAGTAATTAATGCATGGGGTCTTGATTGGATATGCGCGTACAAACAAAAGCCGCGGCCGACTTTATGGCAGGCAAACCAAACTTTTGTACGAACGAGGTTTGGTTACCCTATTGCACCTAGAGTATAAGCTGTAACACAGCGCATTTTGTTGGAAGAGACGAAAGCTCAACCAATCAGATATACATTCAGGAGGTAGGCAGGCAGCGAAAAATGTAGCCTTTCTTACCAAGAAGAAAAATTCTACCAACTACTTCAAACACTAAACGTGACCGAACACTGGCTCCATTAAACATTTGTTGGTGTTCCAGCAGTAAATGTTATTATTATTATTATTATTATTATTATTATATAAGAAAGTTTTAGCCTCCCTTAACCACGACAAAGATGTTCCAAGAGAGGAAAGAGGAAGGCACCATTTAGTATGGAGTTGAGGGAACGTGGAATCTATGCACAAGGTGCACAGAAACAGTAAGCTAGGAAAGAAGTTCATGAAACAAGAAAAAAGTAGTAGGTGGTGAAAAACAGGACAGCAGTGAACCGAAAAAAGATGGTCCGTAACAAAACAAAAACCAATTCTATTTCAACAAAAGGAAGCCTACCTAACTTTTAGCTCAGGCCCTCACATAGCAGTAAATGTATAAGCCAAGTTTAAAGCACGGATTAGGTATCTAATAAACGAACTCTAATAAATCTAAAATAAAGAAAATAGCCCTCCTCAACAGAGGCCAGTGTACAGAGCAGCACAACACAAAGACACAAGATGAGCTGGATGTTGGTCGTCCTAAGTACGACCGTATGGGCGGGGCCATATACAGCGAGATATGTAATGGGCGGTCTGGAACGACAGTACCACTGTCTACAGTTTTTCAGACGTATTCTTCGTTCTCCCTTATCTTTCTCTAAAGAAAATTTACGCCAACTGTATGAACTATTTTGAATGCAAAATATAGGTCACGGGAATAGGTTAGGTCAAGCTACGTGAGAATGTTGGGATTTCAGAGATGGAATTTGACGAGAAGGTAGTATTAGAGCAATTAGTCACACCCACAGAGCGACGGACAAAAAAATACTAAGAGCAATGTTGAGAAAATTATAATTAATGTTATAATTTAAGATACAATTATCCAGAATAATGCTACGCAATCTCAAGAGAGCAGATAGGTTGGTATGAACTTCAGGAAAGGGGGATTCATGCTCCACGTTTATTTCGACATAAGAAGCCTAGCACATGAAGACAAGTTTGAAAGGATGATTACAAAAGACAAAGAAAATATTGTGAAGACATGAAAACTGAAAGAAGCGAAGTCAGAGCGAGAGACAGAAGCCCCGAAGGCCTAGCTATAGTTGAGGATACTGACAGAATCCCTCTGGAGGCGCCAGTCTCCATTTCATACGATAGACAAACCTACCTAGCCTGAACCCATTGCCTATCCTATGCCTCCTGAGGAAATTGTTAAGCAATAAGAGTTACAGCTGCGCTGGGTGGAAACATGAACTCCGTTTAAAAACAGACATCACAAAAGGAAAACGAGCAGAGCTTAGTGAACTTGAACAAAAATGCCCATTACATCAATATGAAATTCATCTTGAATAACTCTAATACAATAACTGGAACAACATACACGTATACGTTAAAAAATTTCCAATTAATTCATTTTGAACGAGTTAGTGCAAATCAGAAATATTGCACGGGAATAGGCATGAACACAACCCCTAATGCCAAATAAACCCATACCGATAAGAAACTAATAGAATTAAAAGGGTGATTTTTGGGAAATCTACTACGTAAAATGAAAAGAAGAACCAATATAAAAGATTCTTCTATATTATAAATTGGTTCTTCTTTTCATTTTACGATAAGAAACTACACGTGAATAAAGCAGCAGAGACGGAAAGATCGACACGTGACTCCGTCATTAGGAATATCAGAATATTGGCTTGCATCGCGGAATATTGCTTGCGTGATCGACGTTATGAAGGAATTCCCAGGTGTCATGATAGGCGAGACGAGCGAAGCCAAGCTGAGCCGACTTGTGAAATGTAAACAGTGGGGGCGATGCAAGGCCTTCTCGACCATCCGGTCGGACGCTCGCCAGCACCCCAGCAGGATGCCGCGGCACTAGCCCTGCTGCCTGCCGCCCCATGACGTCATTAGATAAACCCGCCACGTCATAAATGTCGCTACTCTCCTGGAGGCGAACAGTTACAGCGTAATGGAATGGAAATATGGGACTTGAAAGTATTCTAGTTCATGATAAAAACCTTGAAATTGGGAACTATTCCTAGTGTAGGCATATTTTTCCGAATGACTGAAATGAAGGAGTAGCGGTCATGAGGAAAAAGTCACGGACAAGATTCTTTCAGTCTCGCACACATACGAATAGACAAAGTACATGCATATCTCGATATACAAACTGTCGCTTTACGAATAGGTCGTTCGAGAAGTCCTGGGGTACTGCTGCTTTATTTGAAAAATGGTTTTCCCTGAATTTCTTCTCTGAAGTGAAAGAATATTGCCAAGGAAAAGAAATTCCTTTTTACGTTCTTCTGATTGTAAGAAAATGATGCTTCACAGCCACAATTTCTTCAACGCCAAAGTCCAAATATCAAAATGATGGTCCTGCTACCAAATGCATCTCTACAACAGCCCATTAAACGGTGTGATTGCGTCTTTCAAGGCATACTGCCAACGCCACATTTGAAAAATTAATCGAAGCAACCTATAAAGAAGAACTATTCATTTTAGATAAAATTTAACATCCTAAAACCTGTGAAGATCATTGGAAAATCATGGGGAAAAATCCCTTCAAAGAATACGAATGATCCACTCACTGAAATGGAAAATTTCGAAGCTAGTGACAACGGTGAAGTTTTCGAATTCTTGAATTTAAATCGTTGTATACTTATATTTCATTATAATAAGGAAATTGTGTGTATTTTGTCTAAATAAAACAATGTTTAAAAAGTATCCGATTTTTTCCTTTGGTGTATTCAAATCTAATAAAGTGCATTTTTTCAGTGAAGGTAAGCGACTTTATTCAATACATTTTCTATGAATAATTAAACTTCGCTTTACAAACTCCCGCTGTACGCTCGACCCTTACAAACAAATTAGATCGTAAAGGCGAGATATGCCTGTATGTACTTTACGAACGACTGATGATAAAATGACGCCGAGACGACTCAAGTTTTCTTTGTGTGGAGCTTAAGCCTGCACGAAGATCACTAAATGCTTCCTTGCGATTAGATTAATGCCAAGCGTTTCTGCCCAAGGCACAGAAATTAAAATTTTAAATTAACTACACTTCAAGGTTTCCCTGTAAAATACGGAGACTGACTTATCTCTCGATTCCGACACTGGTGAGACAAAAACCCAAAAATAACACTTCGTGAATGCAATAAATTTTCGACTTACCATTACGTGTATTTTTGTCAAAATTCATCTCGTGAAAGGATTCGGCTCGACTCTCCCGAAATATCTTAAATTCATCATTGATTTTTTACTTCTCAGTACCCAAACACACAAGAGCGAATGGAAGATTTGTGGTGTCCGAGGATAGACCAGAGTTATTTTAAACCTCTCTAACTACAAAGAAAAAAAGAGGTTCCTATGAGAGGAAGACACTTCTTACTATGAAATTACAAGAGTAGGGAATCTGAGCACAAGTTGTGTTATCAAGAGCTAAATTGAAAGAAGTTAAAGAAACAATATGAAAATTGAACAAGTAAATAATAGGCGCTGAAGAAAGGAATATAATGAAAAAAGGACGGCAGTGAGCCTGAAAAATTTGATCTGTAGCAGATCAAAATCCTGCTCTATTTCAACAACAAAAAAAGCCTACCTAACTTTCAGCTCAGCACCTCGCATCTTCTCACAGGAAGCGCTTATTTTCGTCTATATGATCGCTTCATCCTAAGAATTTTTGCAAGACATGAGTTGACTTTCTATGAAGTTCAATCACCTGAACACCAATATCAAAATCCAGCGCTTATCGCAAACCCCACTCAGCAATGGAAAACTCGTAAGTTCTAACAAATATACTCCAAGAGCGAGCAATGAACCTCGACAAGCCGCAGCGCTATTCCCGGCCAGTCATCCACATATTAATCACGTACAGAAGAGGTCAACCGACAGAGCGGGAGAGGCAGCGGCGGAAACCTTGCTCTGCTCTTCAATGAGCAGCTCGCACAAAGCCTGAGACATTTCGCAACCAACAGGCTTCCTGCCGTGAATCGGATCCTCCACATTCGAAGGCCGCAGATAACGTAAGAAATATCACTCCTTTGTCTTCGACCGAATTTTGAACCGGAGACGGCAGTATTACCGAGGTGGCATTCTCGGCCATTACGAAACTGCAGTAACGTAAATACTCAATAACAGCAATCAGATATATTTAGAAAATAAGTTTTGTAAATGAGTTTTACCAAGTAACGCATGAGGTTTAAGTGAATAGTTTTCATATCAGTAAGAAGGAGAAGCAAAACCTCGACGATGATTTTTAATTTTCAAGTGACCAAAATAAGTAACTTTCTAGGTCAACTTTTTCTGTTAAAGCTCCACCAGTAAAAAGATGAAAGTTACAATTTTCGTACCATTGCTGATCAAGTAAATTTAAGTTTCTCGAAAATACCGATACTATAAGAATCGGTGTTAGGCAGGGTACTATTCAACTGCACTCCATGGACAAAAAGACGCTGGAAGTAGTGCCTCTTTATACCTCAAAATTATGTGAACTTGCAAGATAACCATTTGAAACAAGTGGTACACTAAATAAATTAGTTCAAGCCTCCCTAACCGCAAAAAAGGTGTTCCAAGTATAGGAAAAATGAGAGCCCCATTTAAAACGGAGTCAAGAGAACGGGAAATAGAAGCACAAGGTGCGTCCGCACACAAGATCTCCTGCGGGTAGAGACAGCAAGATTGTTAGAAGCATATGGATGAAAGATATTAGTTCAAGTAGAAAATCGTGGGAGCTGAAAAAAGATGGACCGCATCAAAAAAAAATTCTATCCATTTCAACGAAAGTAAGGCATACCTTAAATTTAGCTAGTGACCTCACATCTCCTAGGAGAGTTATGACTTAAATATTTCATTTACTGATAACACTACATATAAGCTTTTTAAGTTTTCCTGGCACTCGTGATGACATTCATATATTTCGAAACACTTCAGATTAAATATTGCGAGTTCCTCGTCTTATCTTGAGCGTAAAATTTCTTAGGAGTCACACAATTACTACTATTCTGTTACGGAGTATTCAACTACGTTTGCGTATCAAAACAAGAGTACTCAAAGTGCTGAGACCCTGGAAAACAATGATAAAATGATACACAATTCCGTAAGATTCCAACAGTCAAAAATGCACAAACCTTTTCTCGGTATTTAATACTGGCAAGTATAAAGCCCACAGGTTAGACCAACTAACGGTCACCAACGCACCGAATAGAGCGCCGCCACACACACCCCGACGCCTCTCACGGTGCGACCACTCACTTCAGCAGAAGAGAAAGTATGTACGGGATGTAGCAGCGGACATGACTGAATCGAGCTACGAAAAAATCTGACTAAGTTAAGACTAACATGAATGAAGATACACACAGCACTAGAAATTCAGACTTGTGCCTTCAGTATAACTCAAGTCGTTGAGAGTCAATATCTCCCTCCCAGTTGACTCATTGCACACATAGGTCAGCAACCATACTATCTGGATTAGATTGGATTAGATGTTAGTTTAAGCCTCCCTAACTAGCTGCAAAAAAAAACCTTCCAAAAAGATGAAGGAGGAAGGCACAATTAAGTACGTAGTTGAGGGAACGCGGAATTTGTGCACAAGGTGCATAGAAACAGTAACTTGAGAAAGAAGTTCATGAAGCAAGATGTAAGTTGAAGAAGAAAGTAGTTGGTGCTGAAAACAGGACAGAAGAAACCGAAAAACGATAGTTCTAAACAACACAAAAAATTATTTTATTTCAACAAAAGGAAAGGCTACCTAACCTTTCGCTTGGGACCTCACATATTTCCCCCGAGAGAGCTCATTCCCATGGATACAATAGTTGTTTCCCCCTGAGGTATAACCGTACAATCTTGTTAAGAGATCACACGTTCCACTAAATTACGAGATCTTCAAACAAAAAGTTACCGACGATTGATCAAGGGAAAATAGAATAATAATTTTCGTTAGGGAGGCGTATATCACTCCCTGCAGCTAGTATAAATAAGCAGCGTAAGAATACAAATGAAAAAAATGAGATAAAGAACGAGAAAACATAAAATAGCAGTCCAGGATTTCAAATTAAAACATAACGGACTTGGCAAAGCCAACATAACAACCTCGAGATGAAATGATATTTTCGCGATGACGTAACAAAATAAAATAATGTAGCTAATTTTCACAATAAAAGGTCATACAGCGCCACCAAAAATACTCATGTTTAAGAAAATCGTCCACAATTGAATTCTCTGTTCACCGACTCTCTCAACTGTTTAGATGCTTTCTTAATAATTCAACTCGATTTCAATAGCAGCTAAGAAACAACACGGTTTCAACTGGCAAGCATTATTTCAGAATTATAAGAAATTCTATACATTTCAGCGAGAAAACAAGCTTGTAGCAAAGAACGTAGCCAAGCCACAGGACAAGTTTCGTGGGCTTTTCATCGCATCTTTTAAGTATGTCGCAAGAGAGACATGACATCACATCCTGAGGAGCAGAGCTCGCAGATAGCCAGCGCTTCTCAGCGTCACACAAACTAGTCGTCAGAGAACAAGTGTCCAGTCAGTGTGTAAAAAGAGTACGCTAGATAATTAAACCGTTCACGTGTACATTTTCAAGAGCGTGTACTTCTAACACAGCTCATATCAATCAATTAAAGAATTGAAGTGAACGTAGTTAACTCATTAGATCATGGAGACGACAGTTTGGTGGTTATTAATATTTTTCTCGACGTACGTGGGAGTGGAGGCGCAGGCATCAAGCCCTCACGGAAACTTAGTGCTCGGGATAGAGCCAGTGTCAGGAAGCTCTATTAATTCGGAGATAAAGCCCCGCCTGAGACCGCCCAATCCCACGGTTACAGCAACAGAGCCGCACAGGGAGGGCCGTGTTCCCAGCAGCATCAGCCCTCACTTGAGCGGCATTTACAGCGCGAACAGGAACAGGGTCAACAACGAGACACGAGAAACAAGCAACAGGCCGCGGGTAACCGTGCATCGTCGACCAATAGAATCAGCCACCAACTCCAACATGTCGCGCCCAAGCAGTGAGAACACAAGTCATAACCACAACGGAACAGACCCGACCAACTCAGACAGAGCTCCAGAAGGAGACCTGGGTAGCAATTTGACACCAGAACACGTTAGCCTGGCCGACCGAGGAGCGGGCATTGAGACCATGGGAGGACACCAAAACCACACTCACAGCAACGACCACAACGATACCGTGGGAGGGCCCTCCCACCACAACCACAACCATACGACTGCGCCCCGTCACGACCATAGTTATGCTCACGAGCATCTTGAGAAGGTCTTGGTCAGCCTGCCCACGGGGCTCGGCATGAACATAACACCCATGAACGGCGATGACATGCACGGAGGCGACGTCCTCGACACGCACGACTGGGACCTCCACGGTCAGTGAACACAAACGATGTTTTTACAATGGAACATTAGGTTATACTGTTATATATCGACTTACAGAGCGCGGCTTTCCTTTTATATAACCGTGAACTTTCTCATCAAACGCCTCGACTAATAGCTTTATCTTTACAAGTTAGTTTCAGCCATTAAGCTAAAGGTTTCCTGACGGGAGGAAAGTAACATTTAGCATTGAATGAAGAAATTAGAGCACATAAATTACATGTTAGTTTGAGCCGCCATCATCAAAACCAGAGTATCCCAAAAGTGGAAGGACGAAGTTTTTATTTAGTACTTAGTATATAGTTAAGGGAACGAGAAATCTATGCACGATGTGTGTTCCCACACAAGATCCTATCCGCACAGAAACAGAAGGTTATGAAACACGATGAAAGATGAAAAGACAGTAGTAGCTGCTGAAAAACAGGACGACAGTGAACGCAAAAAAGATGGTGCGTAACAAAACCAAAAACCTGTTCTATTCAACAAAAAAAAAAGGCCTAACAAACCTTCAGCCCGGAAGCTTATGTTTTCCCCCTGGAAGCACTTATTCTCAGCTACAATATGTGTACCCCTCTTAGGGAAGTAGAACGGATCGGTTGACGTGCTCAATTCCATTATATCAAGTACCCAAGAGAAGCCTTTTATTTGTTAACTGCTACGGCTCGTGCTCAATTCATTTACGTTCGAATTATGTTTGTTGCACAGAAGGCGAGAACGCAGGCGCTGCTCGCAGGGACAAGAGCCTGGACGACCACGACCTATGCGAATACTGCCTCTGCAACAGGGAGCACACGCACGTCAAGTGTGAGCACGGCTACACGCTGTCGGTGAGTATCTAGGTACCTACTCGCCCTACGTACGCCTTCGTTATTTCCATTGCACGCACACCTGAAACCATCTCTTATTTTGCTCCAATTTATTTGAAAATTAGTTGATTGCTTGTTCGAATTGCTGTTCTTTCAGATTTACACATAATTAAGATGCTTCTACAAACAACTGCGTGACTTTAATCCAAACAAAAATTACATCACTTCCACAAGGCGTTATAACTGAAAAATGTCTCCGATAAGCCATTTTTGTTGCGAAAAAATGCGGCCATGATTTATTCCATAAATTGAAGACCCCAATAAGTTACAATTCTAGCACAGAAATATTAAAATGTGTTGATATATTCATTAGTTCATTTATCCCAGCTTCGATAAGAAGAAATTGAACGAAGATATGAATTGACGTCAAAGTTAAATATTAAGCACCGCATCAAGCCCCTGAACAATGAACCTAAACCAAACACCGGGTTGAAAACAACAAGCGAATATGATACGAAAATGATTTTCTGTTACCATCCCATTGAATTTTTAGAACTTCTCAACAGTGCACAATTTTTGCAAATATTTAATAATACGTAATCAAGGTAACCACTTACGAAGAAAAGCGAAAATAGGTAGCGCATGTTTCAAACAGGCATACTAACATACGTAGTCAATCAATCTAGTTATTGAATTACTTTTCTAAAAAAATAAAAAAATTCGTCTCAATTTCTCCAGCCATAAAGACTATCGTATATGAAGACAGCATTGCAGGTCCTGCATGATACGTAACGGAGGTCTTCTTCCATACACAGGCAACGTCAAACCTGACCCTTGCAAGGGAGCTCATCCCACCAAAGGCAATCACCATCGAGGTCGTGGGCTTCCAGACGGTCACCGTCATGCCAGAAACGTTCTCCAACCAAGACTCTCCCCTCGAGCACCTCACTTTGAAGGACATCCACAAAATAGAGCTAACTGAACACTCCTTCCACTTCAGCCCTCATTCCAGGTCAGTGCCCTCGTGCTACTCAATTTCGTCCAGCCAAGCGGTGGTGAGATACACTCGAGGGGTTCCCTTCCTTCTGCTTGACTCTCGATCAAAAAACAAACGTCTATCACTAGTGGTATCATAATTATTAACATAAGTTTCCCACAAAGAAAGCTACTTCAAAGTTATGGGCTAGTTATCAACGGGTAGTGCGAGGGGGCAACTTTGGACATGCTTTAGATACACGTTTTTTGCCAAACTTCACAAAATTCGTCAACACTAACCTCGTCCCGAAATAATTCCAAACTAAAGTAAGCAAATGCAGCAGAGATTGTTAGTAGATTGGCAACAGTACTCCCGTGATGGAAAAAACACGATTTCTTTCAAAGAGCAATGATCGTAGAAAGAAAGCTTTACATACATACAACTGCGTGTGATAAACTAAATTTTGAATGAAGAGCACAATGTAAAGCTCTGAAAGAGATGAGCCCATTAAGATGAGATCATAGGTCACGTAAACTAATACCAGACAGTATCAATTAATTAATCAATTCATTAACGAGACAACTCCTCCGGCACAGAGAGAACATGCGGGTGCGCATCATGATGGTGAACTGCAACATCCCCGTGGTGCCCTCGTCGGCCCTCACGCAGCTCGAGGTCGGGTCCGACCACACCCACGGTCGAGGCTATGAAGCCTTGGCTCTCGAGAAGACGCGCTTTATCACCCTTAGGTTCTTGAGGTGAGAAAATTTCATCTTTATTACATCACGTTTCGTTTTGACACCCAGACGCTAACTTTCGTGCTCCCCTACATCGGATATCACGAATTCAGAGCTCATGATTTCATCTTCTCGTCCGTTGATGTCTACTATCGTTCCTATTTTCACTGTTCCGCTATACCTATTTCGGTAAAGTTGTAATAAAAAGGAATTTCTATCCAATGTTAGCATTTAAGCACTGATAGGGAATGAGTGGAAGGGTTCATCACTTGCATCAAAAGAAACGAAAAAGAAAAAAGTTAAAACGATGTTCAGAGATATATATTAGCGAGAAATATGATAAATGACAAGGCTTGTGATTCGATCTGCGCATACAAAATAAGTGGAGAGATGGGTATTTAAGAACTTTAATTCGTTTTTACTAAAGAAAAATTTCTCAATCGAAGGTAGCGAAATCGTGTTAAGAATTTTGGACAGAGTAAATGTCCGCCATTCACACGCTTCGAATACGAGCGTGATCACTGACATGATATGATGAAGACTGAATTATCAGGCTTTTCAATACAATTCTACTCTCAGCTATGCAAGTGAATCGAGAAATTCGCAAACTCTTAAAGTACGAAATTGAATAATTCGATCACAATTAAAATATCAATTAGGAAATGCTAAGCAGAATTAAATTACCTAAAGTTGTAAAAATTCTTTCCGGAAACAGGTGCTCGATAGGAGAGATGGAAAGTCACGCATTCTACAGGGCACGGTTGTTGTACTTCAACTTCACGGACGTTAAGGTGAGGCACGCGAGTTAGTATCACTCATCTATTCATGACTCAGACAACTTCTGAGAAGATTGCATCGTCTCAACGAGGCACGTGTATACACATGTTACAATTCGAATTTGCTCTCAAGAACAGATACGCATTATTGGTAAAAAAAATGACACCCATTCCATGTAGCTTTTGTATGAAATAAAACTAGGCGGATGAATTCAAGATAAACCACAAATCAACCATCTTACTTACAATCAGCTGACATAAATCAGCTCATTACAAATCTCAACCAACTCTATCCTCAACAACTTTAGATTCAGTTAACGTCTGCCCATGACCTATTTTCTGCACGTATGAAACACAAGAACAAGAAAAACTTGCATACAAAATATAACTCGTGAAATAGCAAGCAGACAAGGCAGTAACTCAAGCTTCATGTTCTCTCGACAGATCGGTTCCATGTCGCAGAAGAGCATCGACCTCGACGTATACGAAGACTGGATCGTCCAAGACAGCAGGTTGCCGCATTTGCCGGCGAACGCTGTGTGTCTACACACCGAGAAAAGCGTCGTCTTCTCACGCAACCTAATTCAGGAGCTTGACCCTCATGCGTGGGCAATCGAAGCTGGAGGTCAAGTTTTGTTTGAGTACAACACGGTCGAAAAGATTCGAGGCTACGCGTTCGTTATGATAAAACCGATGGAGGACTCGCGTTCAGCCAACATAGTCTTCCTCAACAACACTGTGCTCGCCGGGGACCCGAATGCGCTGGTGATAAGTAGTCTCTACCTGAGACACGAAAGGAAGGTACTCAACAATAGGTTCAACATTTTATGCGAGTGCAACATTACAGTGCAGTTTCAGAAAATGTTGAACATCAACCCTAATAGCTCTGACGACCAGATCCTAAACGAAGCAGTGCTCGAATACTCGTTATGCGCTCCCCATATTGGCAGTCGCTGGTATGTGAGGATCGGCACATTCATGGAGACAGAATGCGCTCCTATGCCCACTATGTTGATCATAATATCAACGCTGGTATTAGCGATACTTGCAGCAAGCGTGACGGTGGCCATCATTTGTGCCAAGAAAGCGAAGAAAGCGCAAGAGGAAGTGAGCTACCTCGGAGAAACTTCATCCCGTAGCTTCTCCACGATGAACACTCACGCTGCCCAGCTCTCACCGTCTGTCTTCGACAGCAGCAAGCACGTGTTTTATGACTCGCACGGTAACCCATCGTGGATCATGGCAGTGCCAGAACTCAAGACATATCAGGAGACGGAAGTGCACGTAACCTACGAGGAATCACAGCCCATAGCGCCATCAGCCCGCAACTCTTGTCAGGATTACATGACTGAAATGCAGCGAAAAAATCTCACGAGGCAGTCTTGTCCCTTCAATTAGAAGCTCTGATGCTGACACTGGCATCGTCCGCTCATTTTATAACATAATGGTAGAAAGAAAACAAGTGATTCAGAGTGTGGTCGCACTACATTGAGAACTGACGCGGCAGCAATGAAAACATTCCAAAGCAAAGTAAGAAAGTAAGGCAATAGGACGTCGCTGCGATACGTGAACGTGAAACGAAGATCAACTACAAAACTAAGATCTACCATTACTATTGAACCCAAGAACTGATGCCACATGTCTGACCTATACAAGATCTACAACCGTTCAATCTTCACTTGAAAAGTGAGCTCTTCCTCCTGGGGGAAAAAATGAACTTCGAAGTCGTACATGGCGGTTTTTCCAAGACGGAAAATGCACACAAAATAATTTGAACTATTGAACCTATTCATAAACTACCACATTACATAATTAAATCCACTCCACAGAGAATGTGATACCAAGCGAGAGAAACAAAAGTGTATAATTAAACTATTTGTATAAATAGGACTTGTAAATTATGTGTATATAAATAGAATAAGAAAGGAAATTAACGTTTCGGGAGTTTTCCGAGCTTTGTATTGACGAAACTCAAACTAACCGACCAGGTGTGTGATTACGATGAAAAAGTACATGTTCCAAAAAATCTGCAAAAAAAGTGCAAATGTTATTTACACAGAGTTCTACTACAACATAAATTTCTCTGGCCCTCATCTTATTTAGATATAGTGAGCGAATTCGACAACAATCACAGCTCAACTTAAAGCTTACAATTCTTTCGAACTCCCTAATTTCACTAACTGAATTTCCGGAATTGATGGCACGAATTTAATAGTTTCAAGCAAAAAAACGGGATTGGTAATAAAGTCCAACAGAATTGCAAAAATAATGCTAGAGTCGCACACTTAAACAGGGCACGAATTTAATGACCAACGTTAAGTTTTAATTAATTTTTACTGACGTATCGTTTAGTACTGTACATGTTTGTAAAATATACGAATGTCAAGTTAAGAGCTGACGTTTCTTTGCCTTAATCAAGCTACGCATCAAGTACAACACAAGACCGTAAGCCTTTCAGAACACGACCTTATGAAATCTAAAAAGCACTTCAATTAAAGTATCCTGGAGCGCTCTAGTTAACTGCGCTTACTTTCGTGAAGCAGCGCTGGAGCATGACTGATTTTCAAATAAAAAACGAGATTTTATTAGTTAATTTCAGCCTCCCAAACCAATGGAAAGGTGTTCCCCTAAAAGAGGAAGGAGAAAGGCTTTATTTGATATGGAATTAAGAGTACGAGGAACCAGTCAAAGAAGTTGAAAAAGAAAAATTAAGACTTGTAAAAAACAGGAGTGAAATTAAAATGATGTTTTGGTACAAAATAAACACCTTTTCTAATCAAACAAAAGGCCAGGATATACCGTCAGCTCGGTACCTTACATATCCCTTTGACGTATTTCCATTGATAAATGACTTCACTCCCCAGAAGATACGCTTTTGTTGGTTGCAATAGATATAAAATAACTATCATTTTGCAGATAATATACCTAAAGCTTGCAAACACAAGAATAAAACACGCGCCACGCGCCACTATACAGTGACGTTTAGCAATGAGTGTCCTCGGAGTATACCAACACATTTCCATTCGTCCACGACTTTACAGTGAGCCAGCGACCCAACCTGTTGAGTACCACATCAAATTTCGTAAAATTTTGCTCGCGTGGAAACATGAGAGCCAATTTCAGTCTGTCTTACAAAAATGCATGTCAAGTACTACGTTACAAAGCTTTAAATTATGCAGCTTCATTAATAGAACTTAGACAGTGAGAGTTACTGTGTATAAGAATGACAAAGTTCGTGCCTTATTCGCGAACGCCAGTGGCTGAGGCGATCGCTGGGGGCTTCCCGAGCGGCGCGTTATCGGAGCGTATCCTGCCGCGCTCTGCCGGGGCAGCAGGGCTGCGGACTGCACGACAGTTGTGCGCCGGCAGCACCACGCTAATCAGGCCACCGGGCTTACAAGCGCATTAGATACAGCTGTTAGTTCAAGCTTGTGCTCAATACAGCACAAGTGCCCATCGAGTTGCAGGGATACTTCCGAGTGATAAGTAATATTAAAGTACGAAGCTCCGGGAAGTGTGGAACAGCCACTAAAAGCGCTAGGAATTCCAACTCAAGCTTCACCAGACTGCCTTCAAAACAAATTCTAAAATAAGGAAGTAAAGTCAGGAGAAACTAAATGGATATTAACTAGCCCGTGAGACAACGGAACAATCTCTACTTGGCAGCAAGCGGATGAACTCGCCCGCCCGAGTACGCAGAGCATGAAGCAAGCAGAAAGAAGGATCAAGAGGCAGAATGCGTCTCACTAAAGCCCTGCTGCTGATGGTGCTGACTCCAGGAGCGCTGGGCCAGATCACGTTCCCATTGCCGGCACCAGCAGACTGCAGCTCGCTGCCTGCGCAGTGCCAGTGCGCAGGCATGTACGTCACGTGCGCTTGTCTCGATCAGGTACGGTGCGCTCACTTTCAAACTGTTCAGCTTTTAACTCGCGGTTTCTTCAAGCTTCTCATTGATTTTTTGACTCTTTATTTCCATATTCACGGTTAGCTTTTTTCTCAAATTAAGCATAGATTTTTCCTATCATCTACGGATAGTTTTCATTTTCACTGTACAAATATTCATAACGTGTACTATCAACATTATTCAACATAACTTTGCTGTGAAAACAGAAGCCTCTGAAGGAAGTTTGATGCTAGTACCTTGCACACTTTCTCATCATTACATCCCAGACATTCTCAATGCTCTACTGAAATACGCTGAGAGTCTTAGACGTCGGGCCGATGTCAGTGCGCAATTAGCTCAAATCAAGTTTTGCTATTTTTGAGTTGCGGTATTTGGAGCGGACTCCATATTCCCCCAACGTGGGTGGCTTAGTAGTCGCAGCAGTACGAGATGAATAAATATGCTCAATGTTTCATTTTATATTCTCTAAGTAAAATTAGATTTCATTTTATGACCTCCCAGGGCACCAATGCGGAGAAATATTCCCATCGTTCGTCAAGGAAGCCAAAATAATAGTTCTAGTCGTTTGTTATATCACTCAACACGAGATAAATTTTAGAAACTAAAAGCTGTTCGTACAAGCGCAAGTTAATTATTTTCAATTGAGGGAGAAAACAATGAGCTTGCATACTGTAAAGTCATAGGGCAAAACTTTGCGACTTAAGAGCAGGTCACGCGATGCAATATGGAATCCGTTAAGAATGTACAGTAGCTCATGCCACCAGGAAAACCCGGTGCAATAATAGCTTAATAAATTCCCTGCAACAGAGTACGAGATCAAGCAGGGTTTTTTACACCATAACTGCACAGTAGCACAGAAGAAAATCATTAAAGAAATCTCCACAAAACTAAATCCATGTGGGCGGGGTTTAACGCAAAACAGAAGCCACCAATACACCATAAAAACACTCAACACGCAGAATTAAGACTTGATAAACCATGATCAAATCTGTTCCAACACGAAGAAGCTGAGTCATGCAATATCAACGGACCGAGTCAGTTTATCTCAGATCTTTGGCCACGCGCATGTGCGCACGAACTCCTACTAAGCGCATTTCCTGTCCCTGACCAGCTGAGTTCACACGCACGCTGCTGGTGGCGCTACACGCGGTCCCACGGGAACTGGTGTGCGCTCTCCGACATGCAGTGAAGTGCCGTTGTTGCATGCTTAATGACGCACTCATTTCTTACGGAACCATCTTTCCAATGCATGATATACGAGGCCTGTCGAAAAAGTATCCGACCTTTGGCCAGAAAAAATACTTCAACAACCTGACGGGGTTGGGACCCTAATCCCCTTCAAAGTAGGCTCCTTGTGCTTCCACACACTTAGCCCACCGATCCTTCCACTGCCGGAAACACCTCTGGAAGTCTTCTTTTGGAATGGTGTTCAGCTCTGTCGTCGCGTTCCGCATTATCTCTTCTCTACTCTCAAAACGGGATCCTTTCAGTGGTGTCTTCAATTTTGGAAACAACCAGAAGTCGCAAGGAGCCAGGTCTGGAGAGTAGGGAGGTTGGCGAACGGTCGTAATTCCATGTTTGGCCAAGAAATTGCGGATCAAATGGGATGAATGTGCGGGCGCGTTGTCGTGATGCAAGTGCCAGTTGTTCGCAGTCCACATGTCTGGTCTTTTGCGCCGAACTGCATCACGAAGTCGCCGGAGAACATCCTGATAGTACTCCTTTGTCACTGTTTGTCCTTCCGGTGCGTATTCGTGATGCACAATTCCACGGACATCAAAGAAAACAGTCAGCATCACCTTGATTTTGCTTCGCACCTGCCGCGCTTTCTTCGGCCTTGGAGACTCGGGATGCTTCCATTGGGATGACTGTCTTTTTGTTTCTGGGTCGTACCCGTACACCCATGACTCATCTCCAGTTATCACGGTGTTCAGAAACCCAGGATCAGTGTTGGCGGTGTCCAGAAGGTCCTGTGCAACGTCACGACGGAGGTCTTTTTGTTCCGGCGACAACAACTTGGGCACGAATTTCGCAGCCACTCGGTTCATGTTCAAATCGTCACGCAAAATGGCATGTGCAGAATCTTTACTCACTCCAACCTCTTGGGCAATCTCCCGCACGGTCAAACGACGATCTGCCATCACCAAATTTCGCACCCTCTCAACAACAGCTGCACTCCGAGAAGTTTTGGGCCTGCCACAACGCTGCTCACTCTCCGCTGATGTGCGGCCATCTTTGAATCGGTTGAACCACTCCTTAATTTGTGTTACACCCATAGCATCTTCCCCAAACACCTGCTGAATCTTACGAATTGTTTCAATTTGAGAATCACCAAGCTTTTGACAAAATTTGATGCAGTGTCTTTGCTCAATTCGTTCAGTCATCTTGCAAGAAAACTAAATCCGACAAACACTTAGAACAGCACCTTACTTGGCGACCACTAGCCAGTGACTGGCCCAAGTGAATGCGGTGAAAAAAGTCAAGCATGCGCATTAAGATTCCTCCTTCCACCGTGCACAGTGGCGCCGCCTTAGAATCACTACTTTGCGCGGGAAAAATTAAGGTCGGATACTTTTTCGACAGGCCTCGTATAATTCATAAAAGTTTGCGTAGATGAGAAATCAGCAAAAAAAAAACAACTGCATATAAATTGTACTGCATGGACGCAGCACCTCACGATATTTTTAACTAATTCGAATTAATTATCTAAACGCACCCGCTCCAACCTATAGCGTTGCACGTCTACACGGCTGAGCTTGAACGCAACCGCATCTATCTTTGGTGATCCAGTAACTGGATGATAATTTATGTATAGTACGAAGCAATACAACTTTGTTTTTCTTCATCCTCTGAAAAACGAATTTTGATTGTATTCAAAGTCAAAATTTTACTCAAGTTTTAAAAATTTCGAGAGATGAAATTTATTCCGTTGCTTAAGTTAACACGATAAAAACTTTTAGACTGGAACATTTGGCTGCTCAAATAAACTAGTGTTAAAAACCCAGTAACTTAGCAAAAATATGAAATGTGTGACCGAGCCAACCGTCATTTCCAGGGGGAAGGCCTGGTGCTGAGGCAGCAACACTTTGCAGGCAGGATCGAGGAGCGAGTAGCAGTGAGCAACTGCGCCAACACGACCATCAGCGGCCGCACCTTCACGGGCACCCGCGTACAAGCGCTCGTGCTAGCCAACATCAGCGCGCTCACCCTCGAACAGCACGCTCTCCAGCTCAGCTACGAGCGCCAGAAACGCTTCACGGTCATCATGACGAACGTGAGCACGCTGGAGCTGCCGTCACAGACGTTCAGCACGGACAGCACGGACAGCGCAGCGCGGGCAATAACGCGCATTGACGTGTTCAACACGCCTAAAGTCATCCTCGTCCTCAACGATTCTGACGTCCGCATGGCGGCCAGTAACTTTTTCGGCAATGTTCGAGTGCACGATATGGATATGTTTGCCAACGCTATAGAGCAAGTACAGGCTGGCTTCCTCAACAACACAGTCGAAGGCACCGTCAACATCATTGGCAATACGTTCTCCCAGGTCGACAGCGATGCTTTCCTGTTCAGCAACGACAGCTCATTGCCCAATGAGCTCAACTTCAAGTACAACAATTTTTCAGGTAACGAAGAAGGGTAAATTCAAATTGCTATATACTATTGTACAAAAAGTATGTGTACTAAGATCTGTTTCCAAAGAACGTTGGAGTGATGACAGTGATCTGGATATGTCAGAAGATAAATTATCTTTACCAAAAATAAATGAACGCACGAAATAAAGAAAGTTTTGCTATGGTACATTTGCTTTAAGAATTTATACATCGAAAGAACATCCAGCATAGTAATGAAACTTGAGAGCTACAAGATTAGATTATTAGTTAGTTTAAGCCTCCCTATCCGCAAAAAGGCTATCCTAAGAGAGGAAGGAAGAAGGCACCATTTAGTATGGAGTTAAAGAAACGTGGAATCTATGCAGAAAGGGCACAGAAACAGAAAGCTAAGAAAGAAGTTCATGAAACAAGAAAAAGTTGAAGAAGAAAGTAGTAGGTGCTGAAAAACAGGACAGCAGTGAACCGAAAAAAGATGGTCCATAACAAAACCTATTCTATTTCAACAAAAAAGAGAGCCTACCTAACCTTTAGCTCGGGCCCTTACTTGAGAGCTACAATGTACCTTAGAAATTTCCCACTATTCACAGACTATTTTTCTAGCTTACATTTTCGAAGGTTCGAAGAGAGATTATAAATTAGCTTATCCTCCCTAACCACGAGGGTGATCTCAACCGAAGAAGAAGGCATCTATTTACCTGCACGTTTACGCACAATATTATTATGTTGAATTTATTCAACATATGTATAGTTGTGTCGAGAATGCTAACTCTGTTGCCATGCAAAAGCTCAAAACTTACCAAGATTAGATTAGGAGTTAGTTCAAGCCTCCCTAACCGCTAAATGCTATATAAAAAGCGTACCGAAGAGAGGAAGGAGGAAAGCACCGATTAGAATAGAGATAAGGGAACGCGGAATCTATGCAGAAGGAGCATAGAAACAGTAAGTTGAGAGATAAGTTCGTGAAACAAGATAAACATTGAAGAAGAAAGTAGTAGGTGCTGAATAAACAGGACAGCAGAGAGCCAAAAAAAGGTGGTCCTTCACATAACAAAAAAAGATTTTATTTCAACAAAAAGAAGGCCTTCTTAAATCTCAGGAGTGCTAATTCCCATAGATACAAGAGTTGTAACCCCCTAAGGGATCATAAATTACCAAAACAAAATTATTTTGCATATTTTAGGATGGACTCTGCCACGATTAATCAACGCACATAAGCCTTCAAGCGTCATAAGTGTACGAGGTAAAACACAGACCTTGCAAAAATAACAGAGTAAAGTGTGCGCACCATCTCCCTTTTCAGAGCCGCTGACGCACTTCCTGACGGCCTCGGCGCACTTCAACATCGAGGTGTGCAACAACAGCTTCCCTCTCATGCTGGAAGCGCCCTGGAGCCTCCACGCCCGAGAGGACGTCGTCGTAGAGAACAACAACTTCACGAACCTGCCCGCGCTCGGGCTGGACGTGTCAGCTGGAGCAAGAATAAGCTTCTCGTTCAACTACGTGGGCATCGTGCAGCGCCACGCTCTAATGGCAGTCACCACAGAAGGTATGAAGATTTTCAATACGCACGTTCGCTGGGAGCTTAGCAATATCATACTTGCAGAAACACCAACTCGTAAAATATCTTTCATAAAGAACTTGTTCATAAAAATCGCCAGCATTATTTATCAAAAGAATTATACAAAAAAATCAGACCACGGTTATCAGCAAAATGGAACTACGGAACATCCTAATAAGAACTTGGCCATTGCTGAGGCCTCATACTGATAAAACGCAATATTTTATCGAATTCTGTGAGTGAATGACCTGAACATTCACGGTGACGTGAGGCTTGTGCGCATGCTTTACTGTGCACCATGGAGGCTCACCCAGTTGTGCGCTAGCATGTACTTCAAAGCACGAGGTAACCCATCAGGTCGCGGCATAGTAGGCACGCTGACTAACAACAACTTTGTGCTCCAATCTGTTTAAGAGTCTGCCGGTTCTGTGTAGCGTCCTATTGCTGATGTCTTCTGCGCCAAGCAGTATAATGTGCCATTTCATGCCTCATGACCTGCTTTGTTTACGAAATGAAAATAGATTCAGATTGAATAAGATGTTAATTTAAACCTCCCTTACCGCAACAAAGGCCTCCGAAAGAGAAAGGGTGAAAGCTCTATTTATTTTGGAGTCAAGGGAAAGCGGAATCTGTGCACATGATGTGCTCCCGCACAAGATCCCGTACGCATAAAAACATTAGGTTAGGAAGGAGGGTTAGGATACAAAGTAAAAGTTGAAAAAAAGTCAGAGAAGCTAAAAAACAGAACAGCAGTGAACCGAAGACAAATGGTCCTTGACCACTCAGAAAACCTTTTCGTACAACAAAAAAGGCCAACCTAACCTCTCAGCACGAGACTTCACATTTTCCCCGTGGGATTGCTAATTCCCATATATAGAATAAATGCAGGCTCCTGAGAGGATCAACATAGTTTTAACAAAAATCCTCTGAGCTAAGTTTACAATGAACATTAAGACTTGAGCTTTTAACTTCTTGTTATCTGGAAACAAAAAAAACTAACTCCAGAAAGTCTCAAGTTAGGATATCGTGGTTAATAACTTGCGAGGCTTGACCACCAGACTGATGGGAAGCTAAGTCTCTAGAGGCACGTGGAATCGTTGCATTCGAGACAGCCACGCGCGGTAAAGTTTAACCTGGTGTTAGACGTGGAACGCGAGATGTAACTCGCAATGGCGTTCAATAACAGTAATACAGGCAACGTAATTTGCACAGGCATTAAATACAGTAGTTTCGACTTGTATTCGAAAGTGGAGCAGTGGAAGAAATTATCCTACATTGCAGAGTCGTCGACGCTGCTGCAGCTAGCACAGAACCGCTTCAGCAGTATCGAGGACGCCTCGCTACAGCTGCCCGAGAACTTGACCACACAGGCCGTCTTCGTGCGGGACAACATCTTCGAGGAACCCTGCACCTGCGCCAACACCTCCTCCGCCATCATGCGCGCCATCGGCGCTTACGCCCCCATTCCCGTGAGCAACATTGTCATCATAAGATAGTTTAACAGCTCGTCTTCTCTGAAGTCAGAAGCACTCTGCCACTATACTAGGGTAATTTACACGAATGCATGCAACTAGCCTCGCAACGACGGGAATGCCCTTCCTGCACAGGTGTTCTCAAACTTAAGACAACCGCTAGGTAGTGATAAACTACAACAACTATAAGATGAGAACATTGAATCATGTTGCACATTACCAGGTTTTGCGCCGAGAGGACAGGCTATTCTTCACATTATTGACAGACTACAAAAAACTTGGTTTACATTTTCAGTAACAAACGTAGCTTTGTCAAAACATCATAAGTAAATACGGATGTTTTATCACAGATGGCACAATTAACAAAGTCATTTAGACAATATAAAATTAACATTTGTCAATGAGGAATAAATCCTTGTTAAGACTCTCATTTTGATCATTAGGAGACAAATTTCAGCCATTATGAGACTAGTTTTGTTCATGATCGAATTAAATGAGATAATTTTGACATTAAAGCTAAAAAAGATGTACTTTTACTACAGATATAAAAGATCTGAGTTCCTCTTCATTGGTTCAGGTGATCAGAAACAACGAGCGTCAGCAGCCGTGGGTGCTGCTGAGCCTGTGCCAGGCCCTTCACAGCCCTGACCAGGAGTACATTCAGGTGAGGCACCAATGACGGGTCCCTGCAATCCCGAGTCCTGCCATGAAGCACTCGGCAGCAACACGTCTCCCTGTCATTAATATCCGAATTGTCCGCAGCTGACTGTGCTCCAATGATAAAACGACGTGTAAGTCGTGATGCGAGCAGCAGTGACTTATGAGAAATGTTTTGTTAGAAGTATGTTAGCGCACAACTCTAGGCTTCACCTAGCAGCCTTATTCGTTTTAAAAATAAACATTTCCTACGCCCGGTCAAACTGCACGCAACAGAGCACATGCATTACGAGTTGCTTTGCACTCACTGAAATAAAGAAGCTCAGAGTAAAGAGGGTAAAGTATTTTATTTCTGGTAAACCAAATACACCAACACTAAGGCAATGAGTGTCCTGCTTCTACATATGTAGCGTCTAGGCTTGCATTTTCCCGAACTGACATCCTTATATATGTCTCATTCAAGATGTGTGTGGATTTGCAGGTGTCCGTGTTCATAAGCCGGCAATGTGCACAAGCAGACCTGACAACAACGATATTTTTATCGGTGTTCGGGTCGCTGCTGATCGTGCTGGCGTGCTGCGTGGTGATCGCCTGGAGGAGGCTCAAGCACAAGCATCTGCACGCCACGCACTCCAGCTCCGCGCAGCCTCCTTATCCAGGTGCCTAACCAGCAAACCCTTCCTTCTAAGTTCAACCCTTGTAAAATATTTGTCCAAGTACATTTATTTACAGATGGTAATTAAATCGTACGCTGAACGACTTTCAAGAAGCCCTCTAGACATATTTACTAGTACCAGGGTTGGCACACAAAAACCCACCCAAAACCCACACTAAAAAAACCACTAAACCGTGGGTTTTTTTTTTGTTTTTTTTTGCTGTTATTTAAATTTTAATTGTTTTTGAGCTTAATAGTAATTGGTAAATGATAATAGTGACGGACAAACTTAATTCATATAATGTTCACATAATGTAATAATTCATTTAATAATGTAATATAATCTTGGAAATAAAGTAATCAAATAACAATATTTACTACATTAGTGTATGTATATAAATTTGAAATTGAGGTAACTGGAGCTGTGTGAATAAAACCCAATAAAGCCCAAAGCAAAACCAATAAAACCCCCCCAAAAAAAATTTAACCCAAAAAAACCCAGGTGGGTCGGTTTTTTTTCAAAAAACCAGGGTTTTTTTAAAAACCCCAGGGTTTTCTCCATCCCTGACTAGTACAGCAAAAGAGAGATGACTGTACTCGAGGCTCGTGATGCCTGCTTCTATTGAACAGCGTACGCTCATCGCGCGTAATGCGATGAAACCAAGCGCGCGTCTAAGATTTCGCGTTTTTGAACGAAAAATCAAAATTTCTCATCGGGTTGCTTAGAATTTTGCCGTCACCGTCACTGAGTTACCATGGTCCCAGTGTGAGAGCACAACATGGTTTCTCACCGTCAGCAACAATTCGAAGTGCCGCGCAAAATTGGTTCTGGAGAGTAACTATTTTCAAAACACGACCAAAGCGTCAAGAGCGTTAATCGCCATTATCAGCAGCAGCTTACGCTGTTCTAGCAATTGATTTATATTCAAATAATATCTAAATGTTAAAGCCAACTTTACCATCATTATACGGCTAATGAAGGGCTACTAACATTGAACAACTTCACGGCTTCCGATTGAACAAGCCGATAAATTTCTCTGAATCAGCATGGATTTAGCCAGCACACAGGAGTCTGAAAATTACGAGGGAGCAGGAATAATGGAGTCTCAATTAAATGAGATATCAAGTTTCGATCATTTATGTGTGAAGAAAAGCGTTTTTCCATCGTCAAATTAAATCAATTCAAAACTCACTACCAAATCAGCGAGAAATTACGTAACCTTGACAAAATAATATTGAAAACAAATACCATGATCTCCCACTACGAACAATAGATAGTCATTTTCAGTAATGAAGTATTCTCAATTCTTCCAAAGAGCAAAAAAACTATACATTATAATTTAAATTTGAAACATTATTTCAAAGGATGATCTTTCATTTGGATCATTAACTGCATAGTTCTGTCCAAGAACTTCCTTAAATGAAAACAAAGTTACAGCGTTGAGACAACACGATCTCCCTTGCCGCAGAGGTCGAAGCAGAGTGGTCGCGTGTGGTGCCAGAGAAGCAAGCGTACAGGAACAGGGACATCAGGGAGATCGTTGAGAAGGCAAAGCAAGTGCGCGATCCTAACATCGCAGTCCCTAGAAACACTAGTGGCTACACCAACAATGCTATCCTCGAGCTCGACGAGGGTCTACCAACCTTGGTGAGTACGCACCCTCCTACTACAAAGGTTAGTGAGGAAGCAAAGACCATACACACCACCACTACTACGAACACAAGTGGCCGTAAGGGCGGTAACGCGCCAGTAACGGGTTCATCAGACGTCCACGCTGCAACAGCGGAAGACATCACCCACGCTCACGTTCAGCAGGAAGCTGGCCCAAGTCAAGCTAACGACACAGTCGCAATGGTTGACAAAACTGGCCAATCCACATAGCCACCTTCAAAAATTGCACATGCAGCACAAGAGTCCAGGGCGAATCTTACCTGAATGGAATGACACCATCAAGAGTGTGGTGGATGGTGGGAGGGTGGGACAGCGCAAAGCCTTTAGACAGCAGGGCAGGGTGGGAGCGAAGCACAGCTTGTCCCGCCTCCTCTGCCCCCTCCATATCTTCCTCCAACTCCTCGCCTCCTGCACAGCCGCCAATACATTATCCCGTTTTCAAACTTGGAGCAAAGCAGACAACTTTGGTTTTTGGCACGAGCACATCTCTAGCACGTTCCCTCATTAACTTAGCGATTCAAATTAATTCAACGGATTCTACGATTTAGCCATTGCTTTCACACGTACTGCTTTTTGTCTACCTAATACGTCAGAAAAATCAAAAGGACGATTTGAGTTCGGAAACAGGTCCAAATGCTCAGCATACTAATTTCAACAATCACAGCGATCTAGCAAGCAATGAGCTTGGTAATAACTACGATATTATAGTAACTATAAAAGAGATATTCATTTCAATAATTTTTTTTACATTATAACTGTATTGTTTTGTAGCACAATGGACAAATAAATCTAACTGCTTACAGTACACACCTGTCATGAGCCCTTTTTAACAATAAAACATCTAAAGACTCGTATTATAGTCCCAATGAAGTACTAATAAACATAACTCAAAACAATTCAACTTCGATCCCCAAAAATAATTATGAGGATTTGCAACGCACCATTCAAGTGTTGCTGTTATAAACTTATTGCCCGAATGAAATCTCACTCCAAAGTGCCTGTATAGACATGCAACCACACTAGTCGCCTGAATAAAAACGGACGAGGAGCGCGTGTTAAAAGAGAACATTTGAAGGCCTCACCAACAGGAGGCAATTTAAGATCTTTCTTGATAAGCGAGGCAGCGCACAGGCCGCCCAGGTAGCTCAGCTCCTTCTCCAGGTGCCTGATGGCGTCGGAGGGCGTGGGCGGCCACTCGTAGCCGATGATGCGGGCACTGAACCCGAACCTGCTGACCACAGACGCTCCGCCACCGCCCTCCTTCAGGTAGTCCGAGGCTGTCTCCATGGACAGCACCAGCTCGTTGCCTGACAACATCGGGGCAGAACGTGTAATCGTCTTAGCTATAAAAAATTTGCTTCGATAAGCTTTAGTATTTGCACGAATAATAATAAGCAATTTACACCTGGTTCTTCCGTAGGCATCTTGGACAGAAGCGGTAGTCATTTACATACTGATGTAAATATCCAAGATAAACTTATCCCTGACAAGATTATTCAACAATGGCATGTTGGCTGTGCTGCAACGTAATGCCCAAATAATATGCGTCAATCGAATGAGCCCGAAAATAGAGTCATAATAATTGATGAGCATTAAATACCTCTTCAGACCATCTTTTGACAAGCGTCAAATCAATAATCAAAAAGAGTTTGAATATTCACCACAAGACATTTGCTTCAATGTATCCGCAAGACCAGAAGGGTGCCTTTCACAACCGCTCCAGCTAAGCAGAGCTAGAGTGAAAGCTCACCTGGAATAATGACAGTCCGTTGAGGGAACTTCTCAACTGAGCTGATTCTAGGCAAGACTGGCCAGAAGGGAGCATCCTCAGCATCGTCGGGGCTCTGCGGGGTGGCAGCAGCTGGAGCAGAGGGTGCGGCTGCTATTCCGGGTGCCAGGGCTTTCTTGGCGGCCACCATCACCTTAGCAGCCGCAGCATTGGCAGACGCAGCAGCTCCACCGTCCTTGCCAGATTTTTTTGAGGTAGCGGCGCTGCCGTTGGCGCCAGAAGCCAGGGTGTTACTGGTGGTGGAGGGTGTGCCAGCAGACGCGGCATTTCCGCTCACTTGACTCGGAATCAAAACCTGAACACAAACATCAGTGATTATGTTATCCCACTAAAAATTCATGCCGGTTAGGGATTTTATTAAAATACCTTGTTTTTGTTGGTAAATACCCGAAATTGGTTAACAATCGAAAAATATTTAGAGGGACATAAAATTGTAATTTCCGTTATTTGTTACAACTGCTTAAAATGTTCAATTGGCGACACCATTACAGTGGAAACTCATAGAAGTAAAGTTTGAGAGGCAATATTGGAGCACAAGTATTAAAGTGTGAACAGTGTGGAGCGCTAGACAGCCCACAACTGCTGGTAAAATGAGCCACTGTAAAATATCTACGAGACCAAATGTTCAAGTAATGCCAAAAATCTACAAAACTCAAGACGAGGCTTGAGATGTGCTGCAAAGAGGAACACGGGCCTCTTCAAGTGAGAACGATGAGGGAAACCTTAAGACTTGGCAAACACAGGTAAAGTAGACTTTTGCAACAAGCACCGGTGTTTTCGTTACCAAAAACGTGGGATTATTATTTACAGTAATACCACGAGGTCAGAATCCTCCGGTACAATAATAATAAAGAGGTTATTGCTTGCTTCGACTACACTAGTCTGTCCCTGCTCCCACACTGTAATCCGGACACCTGAAAATGACGATGCCCGCCAATTTCTGCTTTTATAATGCAATTTAATTCATCCAAATTCATTCCAACACTATCCTGACACACAAGTAGTGGAATCAAAATGAAAAACGGTATTCATTTCAACGATTCATTTAAAAACGGTTTGCACAAATGAATAATAGCTTGAATTGAAAGCGCCGTCACTCACTGCAGCGTAAATAAATAAGCACGCCAAGAGTATTATTAGGCAAGATTATGCACAATTCTACGATTAACTTCCATGGAAATTTTATTTTAATATATAGGATGTTTTTTCCTGCAGACAAGTTTCAACCATAGGTGCAAACATTTAAAATAAACAGATTTTAAGGAATGATTAACTGCCCAAAACTTTTTTAGCTTTCGAGTTTTGAAGACTTAAAGAAACTTTGAAACCCAAAGTGGATATTACGTGCGCGCCAATGTTAGCGCTAGCCTTGATAGGTCCGACCTTACTAAAGCAGGTTTTTGTTATTTTTACAATAAAAACTGCCAGCATTTTACAGTTAGGAAAGATACCTGCAGTTTCAAGCTATTAAGCTTTTAATAATGTTCGTAATAATGGCGCTCACTCGACGATAGATATTTTAAGTGCGTCGACGTTAATGGAGGCCATTTTCTATACCTTCTGTAATAAGGCTAGTTTGTTCAATTAAAGATGAGGATTAATTTATGGTTTGTTATCAATATCCTACAACACCTCTGACGAAAAATTTCTGACAAATTACAAAAAAGAGGCTTTTATTAATTTAATGAAATTACTGCTAAAGCAAGATAAACATTGATGGCTTGGTGTTAATTTCCTAACAAACATTCAACTTGCAGATATTTTTCGCAAGTGTAAAATGCTTGCAGTTTTTTTGTAAAAATAATAAAAACCTGCTTTAGTGGGGTCGGAACTATCAAAACTAGCTTTAACGTTAGCGCGAATGTAGTATCCTAACTTTAAGTTATAAAGTTTCTTCAAGTCCTTAAAACTCAAAAACTAGACGTTTTGGGCAGTTTATCATTCCTAAAAATCGATTTTGAGTTTTTCTACCTATGATTGTAATTTGTCCGCACAAAAAAAACACCCTGTATAACAGCAGAACATAAAATTAGGACTTGATCCTTTGGTCCTCTTAAATCTAAGCCTGATGTTGGCTATAATCAAAAGGACAACGATTGTTAATTCAAATATAATTTAGCAAGATCGAGGAGATAATAAATACATCAGTTGAAACTCAGCTCCAGCAGAGTGCCTGAGGCCAATGTTTACCAAACACATGTTCGAAGGGCTCACCACGAGAGAATCTTCAGGCTGGGCGAGGCTACTTTGCGGGTCGAAGTCGAGCGTCATCCACTGTACGCTTGCAGGGAAGCTCACTCTGCCAAAAAGAAACCGTTGTCAATGGCTTCCTGCTCTAGCAACGTTACAAAACTCTAAAAGAAACTAACAGATAGCAGTACTTAATACCCAATACAATACATGGGATTATTATTCACCGGTATACCGCGTGGTCACCATTCTGGTAAGATAAAAACGCAGAATTGGACGCCATGAAGCGAAACAGAAACTTGTCCGAAGTTGAGCACAATTAAGCCATAAAATTAACAGAATAGAACGTGATGATCAATACAGGAAAATGCAAAGTCGTCTCCATAGATTGAATTGTTCGCAATATTCTTCATGTACCTTCAAAAAACAAAATTCAACTATTAGCTCGATATCAACAAATAGAAGGGGCATCATTTACTAGTACAGCAAGCGTCACACTCGCCTGGCGCCTAACATACGGATTCTTTTTGTTCGACATCAGCAGCAATCTGCTATACTACCTTTGGATGGAGGCGATGTTTCTAAAACTTTCAATAGTAGCCTCAGTTTTCAGAGGACTTTCAGGCACGTCTAGATATTTATCACGCATCATTCATTCAATGAGAATGATAAACTTAGGGTGACATTTCCACCTTGGTCTCCAGCGGTTGTAAAAAATTACATGCAATATGTATTAGGTAACGCATCCCTCATAATGGGCCTCGTACACAGGGAGGGTCCTTGATCCCTAGTGAGATTAACTAATTTACTTTTTAACTAACCTAACTTTGATAGCTCGTAAATTCTGCACGATCAGAAAGAAGTGCTCATTCTTGCTTCAAGGCAAATTGTGCTCAATGGCATAATGTTTATTTTGCGGTAAAGTTGCCATTGCACAACGCAATGGCATCAGGATAAAGCTGTATAATCATTCCAACCTTACAAAATTCATAGCCTTAAGAAAAAATTTACAAATGGATGACATGAGATGATCAGTACAAGCCCCTGAAGTAGGTCTCTTAGTCATGATTAGTATAAGTAATTTTACCGAATGAAAGATAGCTATTTGAACAGTAATGCTCGTCACGGTAAGTACATATACCTGTAGGAGGAAGCACAGTACCTGTAGCAGACGACCGTAGCAGGCTTGTAGGGGTGTTCACTTTCGACGGTAGCGTAGTGAGTACTGGTGGTGCTGTGGCAGCCCTGCAGCGTCTCTGAGAGCTCAGCGCTCTGCTGCGTCGCGAGGCTGAGGTTGTTGAGGGCGGCCACGTGCGGCACCAGCTCCTGGCACAGCCCCAGCACTGACACAGCGCTCTGGGAGTAACAGTCATGTCAGCCAGCGAACAAGTTGAGTGCGAACAAACAGTGGCGAACTTGGTATCATGTTACATCACAGGATAATTTATTTGAAGATTTCTCAATATTGAATGCTTGTATAAAATTGTAATTAGACAAGAAAATGATTTGATATTAAATAAGCTTCCTATAATAGCAATTTAAGCAGTGTTAAGCTACGGCGACGAGTTAAATGAGATGATAAAATAAGGGAAGTATTACTGTTGGACAGTGAAGAATGTAGCTGAAGAGAGAGCTCTTAGTTTTTTTTTTATATATCTACTCGTGATAATGGAAACGGCGAAATTTTAGCACTCAAAATTAGGTCAGAGGTCAAAACATTGAAGAGAGTGAAGATGAAATGTTTCATTCCGCGGTCAGTTAGCACCATGACAAAAAATAGGATGTACGCACACAATAGACTGGGAACAAACGCCACATAAATACAGATCACAACGCTGGGAAATACAAAGCATTAGAGCATAAATACCCAAAAAACGAGCAATGATCATATCTTTGAGGAAACTTGTGGCTTGCTAAGTAAAAAGCGTCACAAAGCTGGATCGAACTGGCGATCAGGACGAGCGCCTTGGAACATTGAAGTGTGAATAGAACGTTTATAGTGCAGTGAAGTTGAGTGGCAGCGACGTACCCGCGGATCCGAGAGCGCTACAGGAGCGACGTGTGAGAGCAGGAGGGGCAGCAAGACGGTGATGATGGGCGAGGAAGCGAGCACCCTGATGGCAGCGTCGTCCCCCACACCGAGCCCCATGATGCACAGCTCGGCGGCAGCGCGCACCACGCTGCCCACCACCGACAGCACGGCCGACCGCGCCTGCTGCGCCCCCACCGCACGCGTCACTTCCGTTGTGTTGCACTCAGGGCTAGTGCTGTCAACCAACAAAATTCTTCACTGGAAAACTATTTCTATTACAGTCGGTAACGTAAGAAATGTTACTATTTATGGAAGAAGTTCCTTGATGTGAATTTCTCATGAAAGATGTTTTTGATTATTAACATTAAAATTTCGTGGCTGATGAAGGAAGAAATTTCTCAGTATTCATCGCACTTTTACCTGCAAAAGGTAAAAGCTACTAAAATCAAGAATTTATGACCAAATGTCATTATTTCAATTTCGCTTTAATAAGTTTCTGTTTTATTGTACGTTTACATTGCGTTCCTCCCTTTGTACAGCGTCCTTGCCAGCATCCCAAATCTCAAATCCTTTAACTCACGTTTTTTTGTGTTGATTTCTGAAAAGCTGAAATCTACTACCATCTTACCATTAGGAAGATTTCTCTTTCTCAATATATGATGGTTTTTTTTTACTGAAATGCCTGTTTTTTGGCTTAAATGCTGCAACTACGCCTTGAATCACTAAATCTGTTCACTACTCATTATTAGGCCAATTTAACACAAAATGAGGGAAATTCGTTCTTTGCTTACTTTAGCAAAACGACATTGCACAAAGTTACAATTCCAACTACATTTCCCACCACACACAAGTTGGTACAGCTAGACTTTAAAGAGATTGTGGCATCCATTGTGAACTGGCACGTATAGCAGAACCTGAATAGCTGCTTGCTCAGCTCCAGGCTAACCTGTAATAGAGTATCTGAGGCATCTGCCCCCTGATATGGCTAGTGCCGTTCACGGACAGGCTGCAGGCCGAGAAGCTGAATACGGTGCCGTCGGGGCCCTTGAGGGTCATGTGGCCTCCGTCACCGTTGGTGGTGCGGCCTCCTCTGTTCACCAGCCGCAGCGCGTACTTCACGTTCTCCTGGAGTGGACGTAAAATATTAGCTAGAACTCGCAGTAACCAGTGACACTACTCACTCAACGTAAGTGCTCAGCAACAATACAGAACTGGGCAAGAATGTGTTCACTGAATATATTCACGGCTGTCGCAACACGTAAGGTTTGCTAAGCAAACTTTATCCAATATTAAGCAGTTTTAATAATTAGGCGAGACAACGTGAGTAAATTTACTCCACATCCTTCTGAGTAACAGTAATGCATGAGCTCTTGGGTCTCTACTTCTCCCATGAATTCAAGATTAAGTTGGAATTGAGCACATTTTCATGACACCAGCAACATCCATTTCAAAGGACTAAAAGTAAGGGCAAAAACAATTCAACTTTTAAAGCTTCATTTTACAAGGCAAATAAACAAATGTTTAGCACTTGAGCATCTCTGCTTCACAATAAAAGTACGAGTCTGAAACAAAATTGCTCAAACTATGGAGAACTAGAACAACAAAATAATACTGAAAATTAGTTAAGGACACGGTTAGAGCCGATTTCAGAATTTCAGAGTACGTGGTACATGTCAAGCCTAAATATGATAGAAAAGTTCCTTCAATTCAGTAAGAAGTGTACAGAAAAAAGCAGACCTTTATGAGCACAGGCTTGTCAAATTTGATGGGGATCAGGTCGTTGACAATATCGTCAGGTCCATAACTGCCCCTCACAGCTTCCAATGTTCCCCAGCGTTCGCAGTTGCCGCCACCTGAACAATAAAAAACATTGCTAATGAATGACGACTCTAAAAAAAAAAACTAAACGTATCCTCACTGACTAGTGATATAAAAATTGTACCCACAATTAGTTCACGTAGTATCAAAAACAACATACAAGCACAACTATTATTTAGGATTGTTAGAACACATTTGGTTTCAGGGAACGTAATGTCAAAACTTTAAACCTAAGAAATAGTTTAAAAAATCATGGGGTTGATTCCACAGGACCAACAAAAACGTCCAGTTCTGAGCTGGTCTCTATAGCCCGCCGACCGATAAGGTCAAAAGAGAAGCAAATTGGGTTTCCACCTTCAATGGCAGCGAGGGCTCCACACTCTGGGTCAGAGGAACCCGTCTCGTCCATCAGTTCCAGCTCGTACTCGTAGGTGCCCGCACCAGAGAAAAGACTCACTCCGGCTATTAAAATCCCTGCACAGAGCAACACACAATCTTTCATAATAAATCCATGATTATCAAGTCCACATCACAATAAGAAACAAATCAAAATGGCATTTTTAATAAGTTGAGTTGTGAACACAGGATACACTATTTTGAATATTATGAAAGAATTTAAATTTGACCCGCCGTTTTCACTCATTTTACTAAACGAATTTCCTTAAAAAAGGAATCAAACGTTATCTGCTGAGTTGAATGAGGAATTTCTATGAGAAATAGGGCACATGGAAAGCAAGCCTTTTCGTTGACATTGCTCTCAATTCATTTCGACACCTTAACTGCTTACCAAAAGATCGAGCCAACTATGAAAATGACCAAGCATGCTGATACATCAATCCTCGCGTAATCATTTGAAACGTGGACTAAGTGTTCATGTGAAATGAGAGAGTGATATATATGCTTATTAATAATGTTTATGAGAAGTAAGTGAAGAAAATTCTGGAAGAATAATGTAGCTTAAGAGCACAGTGAAGCCCCACCAGGCCTGTCGACAGAGAAGCAGAAGGCGTCAGGAGAGCCGTTGCCGGTGCTCCAGCTGCGGCAGTGCGTGACGCGGCTGAAGCGCGTCGGTGTCGAGTGCAGCACACGACCCGCGCTGCAGCAGCCGTCCACCTGCCGTGCACGACACGGTCACCACTTGACAAACGCCATTAATTATTTGACCACGCACTTTTCCCCACTAGGAGACAAAACGCAAAGACTTAACGAGTTAAGATGATATATTGTCCTGCTTCTTTTAGTGTTAGCCATACTCTCACCCGAACCGTAGCCTATATGGAATGACAGTGTTGAGTTTGATGCGAGTGAACAGAAGCCTTTTCATGGATTGAAGAAAAGCATGGAGGATTTTAGGGCATTTCATCATACTGCTATTTTGACGACTCTTCCTCCAAGACGGGTACAGAGAAATAAAGAATCAAAAAATTCCTATGTGACCTCATAGTAATTTGTAGTGCAATTGTCTCGTGATTGAAATGAATAGCAACTAGCTTGCCAGTACATCACTTAATGTAGAAAAAAATTATCGTACTTTCCGGATAGAATTTTGAGTCAGATATACACCAAGTCATGAAGACAAGCTCAGTTGAACTTTCAATTAACAGCAACTGAAATACAAACTCAATGAGGAATCAACATCTGCAGTAGAAGTTACCCCAAAATCTATTATACCCATGACAACTAAACAAAATGTAGAGAATTTCAGAACTCCATAATTCTTCTCTGCGATTTTAACACAGGCAAAACAAAAGCCAACGGAACAAGTTCTTTAAGAAACCAAAATATGTGAGGGCTGCTCAGAAGTAGCCGAGACGAAGAGGCAATAAAGTCTTTAGATCTCGAACAGAAAATTTTATGAATAGAAAAAATCAAGGGTCCCTATGACCAACCTCGGTGTGTGCGGTCTCCTCTGCGAGTTCTGCAACAGCAGCAGCAATGAGAAGACAAGTGTTGTGTACCAGAGACGGTAAGGGTGGAGACCGGTCTCCTCTCAGGGCTCCTCTGACGCCCCCACACACGACTCCCAGCAGCCGCTCCAGCACTTCCCTGAACGTCCACACGCAGCCAAACCCGCCGCCTGACATCTGAAACCCAGGCGATGAACATCAACATTCTGAACTAGCTCTTCAAATTTTATAAACCAAACTATAACCTATTCACATCAGTGAAGACGGTGTCATACACGACCCAAAAATGTACAACAAACCAAACTGACGCATCATCGGGATTGTCACGGGTGCATCCCGCAGAAATGGCAGAAATACAAAAAGTCATACCAACCAGGGGCTTCAAAGAAAACATTTACTAAATAATGTTGACAACAAGAGCAACAAATCGATATTTCAATGAAATGGCGAAATATGAAACCAATTGGTACAAATTTTACACATGCATTTTTATACGCACACGTTGATTTAGTGTTGCAGTATAATTTTATCCGCAAAAAACAAACTGAGGAATATATATTACTATACTCAATGGCATTGTCATTCGACATTCATCAGAGATAGAACAACAAGACTTAACAGAAAGCAAAAAAGTAAAATTTCGTCAGCCTTCTATCATTTCAGAGGAGCAGTCACCACTTTAGTATGCTGCAAAGAGAAGGCTTAAACATAGATAGCAAAAGAAGGCTCACTACAATGCTCCACATTTCATACAAATTTGTTAACAAGCGTTTACATAAAAGAAGTTCCGATGCGCAAATAGCTTGACACAGCCAATACCCCACGCAGGTAACACGGAAAGCCTTGCAACATCAAGTCAACAGGCACATATGAACACAGTAAAGAGACCTGTGTCTTGTAGGTCATGTGCTCGACGAGGAGGGGGTACTTGAGGTCGCCGGGCTGGAGGGTGGAGAGAGACGCGTTGTCAGCAGGAGAAGGTCGGGTGTAGCTGCTGTCAGGCTCCTGCTCGCTGAGTATGGGGAACGTGGCGCGCAGCTTGACAGTGGGGGACGCCAGCGCCGCCAACACGGCGCTCAGCAGACGGTCGTTCTCGGCGCTATCGTCGCTCGACTGCACATATAATTTCTCTGCTGTAGTTCACTCATGACACACATGTGCTGGCATCAACACTTATGCTCTGCTCGTATAAGATAGCAGAAGTTGATTTCAACTGAAGATAAAACACACGTGCAGTTAGAAAGAACTGAAAGCAAGATAAAATCGAATTTAGTGCGGAGCAGCATTAATGATATTTTTTAACTATGTCTAATTGCCAGTACAACGTTACGGTTAGTACTAATAGATATCTCTACTCGACTAACGGACTTTGCAATCATAATTATAGACAATATATTGTAAGCCTAGCAACCTGCAAAAGCCGGTGCTGCACTTGCGCTAATTCTTTGAATATTGCGCGAAACGACACTAAGCTACTCCATAAATCCTCCTGAGCTACCTATAAATCCTTGGCTTCCCAGCAAACGAAAGCTATCATTAAAACCAAAGGAAAGTAAATTTTACCGGAAGTACACTGCCGAGTTGCAACATATAAATTACTAAAGTAACACGAAAACTGCCTAGACAATTTGCACAAGCGAAGGACACGAAATAGAAAATATGAGCCCGAGGATCACATCGCGCATCACACACAATTAACCCACTCAAACAAATATAACAGGAGCCATTTGGAGAGTGCATGTCATACCGAATTGATGAAAATACTAAGCAAGAAGCAGCAGTGACTATGAGTTTAGACTGGAAATTTGTACACTTCAAATTTTTGAAGACGTTTTTATAGATCAAGTTGTCAGCATTACATAAGCAAACAATTTTATAGTACACAAATGGCTCGAGCAGACCTAGAGGGAAGTGAACTGTGTACGTGGACCACTTACAAGCGAGTCTCTGGACACGAGCAAGTCACAGAGGCAGGCCCACTTTAGGTGTCCGGTGGGGTAGAAGGCGTGGAAGCAGAGCACGAAGGTCCTGTGGCACTCCTCCAACACGGACACCATGAGGCGCGTCAGCGGGTTGCGCTCACTGGAGACTGTGGACACACACAGCGAAAATTGCTCATGTTACCACCCGACGCAGAGGCAGTCAGTGCTCAACACTACAAATATATCTAAAACGTAGTTCCCAGAGAGCGCCACTAGCAGCATTAGCAATGAGGCCTTCAAAGGTTTCAATTGAATTGAAAAAAAATCAATAGCTATAAGAACCAACACAAATCCGCCAACAACTTCAAGTAAAAAAATTACTTAAAATTTATACATGATAAAAAACTAGCCCAGAGGAAGGACTTGAAACTATTCTAGCTTAACAAAACAATTAGCTTGAGTAAAGAACTAGCGAAAACTACTAGTCCTAACAAGAAGAAGAAAAATTATTATTAGCATCATTCATAAGCTTAACGAAAACCTACTTTAGACTATTAGCACCACTAGAAACCGAGTAATAGAGTATCAGGAAACTACAACACACTTGCCTCTGGGGCGATGTTTGCTCCTGCGGTGCGGCTGGAAGGTGGGAGGCAGAGGGTCTGAGAGCATTTGGCGAAGCAGGCCCCTGACGTCACTCACGCTCTCCACCAGGCTACTCCTTTCCTCCCCCACGCTGCCTCTGCGCCCAGTGCGTGCTGGTGCACGATATGTTGTAGCATCAGTGGAAACTGTGAGTTAATCAATCGTCATGCCAGTAATGTATTACCAGCCAGTCTCGTCTTGATTACAACCTTGTGATATGTTAAGTATTTGAAGTTTGAACAAAAGAATTCGGTCTTTCACTGAAAGTGCATCTATGACTAACATTAGCAAAATGAATTTGTAAATGCTCAGTAGAGACCATGGAATACGGAGATGAAGAGAAACAACTATCTAGCGCTGATGTTAAAACATGCGTTCAATAATGAAAACTTAACATGGCGTGGGCACATTTTAGACTATCGTTTAGCACAGTACACACAACTATAATAAAGTAACATTTTCAATGAACCTACTCTTTCATTTTTGATATACCCTATTAATTTTTGGGAAAGTAATCGTTGATTTTTGACCTAATTATAGCGTGCAAGGCACTGGAGTGCACCACCACAATACACGAGCAAGAAGAGAAGAAGGCATCAGACCTACCTGTGTTAGGGTAGAGCTGCGTCACGTACAGCTGCAGCAGGCGGAGGCAGGCCCTGCAGATGTAGACGAGGCGATGCAGGTCGAGCATAGCTACGCCAGTGCCGCTGTCACACTCCTCGCCGCCTTCCCCAGATCCAACCTGCACACAAAATGATGGCAACCGTCCTTATTTATTACGTATAGTGTCCGTAGTACTGTGTTATGCAGAATTACCTAATTAACCATTGCATAGCTTAGAACTATTGGTATATATGGTATATACCAAGACTTTTCCTCTTTTTAGTAGAGGGTGGCTGAGCATCATTGACATGATACTTTACAGGGGATGTACATGGTAGGGGTTCCCCCAAGCCCCTAGTCACGCCCTAGCTTTAAGGCCCTATTTTCCTCTCGTTTAGTGCTCAGGTAACATTCCTTGAAGACAGTGACCACACACTGCAGGCAACGACCCTAATTTGCCGCGTCAGCGTTTTTCTCGCCAACTGCCGCGTACAGGGCTCGAACCCGTGCAGGAAGCACAGAACGCAAGCGCTCTGTGCACTCGGCCACGGCAAGGCCTATAGCTTAGAACTACAGGTTAAAATAACAGTTCTTTTCCTTTAAATTTAGCTGTCAGGCACAGAGCTGCTCATTTTTCCAGTTTTGGTTCCGCAGCTCTGCATTTCAAAGCACTATGTTTGAGAGCGTCGGCATCCAGCATTGAGAGACTACCTAACGCGTTTTTCACTCAATTGTTGAACAAAAAAAAAGCCTTAATTCTACAGCATTGACTGAAAACAATTTCAACTTGACAAAAGAACACAATCGTAAAGAATGTGGCCGACAAACTACGACTTCAGGATTGCTGACCACTATAAATTGCCGACAGACGATTCACAATGGACTGCGATGTTGTTCAATAAATTATTTTACAGTCGTTATTCTTTCCTTTTCCACGGAAATTATTGCTTTTCCATGCATTTACAGTAAGGCCAATATTAATAACAGTTCCGGTAATTGGTGATAATTTATTAAAAACGTGGTTAAATTAACCGAAGGAATTGCACTTTATTAGATAGCATTTTTACAATGCGATTAAAAGTTCACATTTATTGCCAAACAGTTTAAAATGGTGTACCAGGTGAAAAAGGCAAAATAAACTCTTAAAATGGTTGACGAATTGAGACTAGGAAACTCCTCGACTCAGGTAACTTGAACACACGAGCTTACAGCACAATTACAGCTACTGAGGCAGCCCGCAGGCGCAGGTGCTGACAACACTGTCAAAACCTGACAACTGCACGTGTTGCTCAGAAAACACGGCGTACGAGTATAGCATATAGGGCAACAATCCACGCATCAGCCTGCGCGACACACACCATAAGATCTGCACCCTGCCTCGCTCTCTCTAAGACTCCTGACTGACCAACCCTCAGCCCAAACTTTGCTGCCGCTGCAGCCAGACTACTTCTTAGGCTGGTGTTTTAAGTAAGGTGGTCAACGTAAAAAGGCCTCGGTCACAAGAATAACTAAAATATTCAAAATTTATTCCATAAGAGAATGTATAAAATCATACCAAAGCAATAGGACGATGAAAATCATTCACTAAGTATAACTTAACATCAACTAAAAAGTAGTTATTGTATAAATATGAAAATAGAGAACTACCTGTGAGTAACAAAGAAAAAGAGCTTTTTTCTCACAAGAGGACTTACTTTCTAGAGTATTTTTGAAGGCATTCTTTCAAATTTAAATGAAAAATTATACCCCGATGAAATCCGCAAACAGAACTAAGAAAAGTTCATCAGTGTTACAACAGCCCTAATAAGAAAATAATAGACGCCCGTGACTTTTATCATCAACATTTCTCGGCCAGTATTGCTGTTAATTCCCGCTATAGAGACAGCTCAATATCTGCATTTCCTTTGAAGAGATTTGAACAATAGGTTTTCCCAGCCTGTCACACTTTGTATAACTTAAATTGAGGATTCCTGCCAGCCAATGGACACCACGGATCACAGAGCGACCTCCCAACAGTAGCACCAATGCAGCAACAACTGACCTCGCTGACGCAGGTGCGCAGTGTGCTCCACGCCCAGCCCAGCAGGTCCAGCAGGGACTGGAACACGTCCTACCGCAGCAGCAACAACAAATTAATCCTCGCATTTTTTAATTCACTTTGCTGAATTTGGTAAGTTTTGGAGAACAAGCTACGAGTTGTGAAGCATGAAATAGTAGACATAAAAGGTTACTCTCTCCTAGCACCAAAACTCGAATTTCGTTTGTTTGCAAGCAGGAAAAGCAATCCACTGCTGCCTTTGGAGGGGTCGGTGCGACAAAAATATTTTAAAATGACCTCGACATTCAAAGCCTCAATAATAATAGCCTCAGCTTTCACAATTGGCTAATTTAGTTTATATAGCATAACATTATAGTAACTGGCTTTCGCAAATGAACCAGCTAAACGATGGTGTCAGACGTAGAACACAAGAGCAAGTACATTATTAACAAATTAATCAATAGTGGTTACCACTAAACTTTCAACTGTCATAGAAGACAAGCAGACTTAAGTAGCCCTGAAAATGACGCAACCAAACCCTGAACCGCAGAAGTTCATGACAAAATTTCCCAAATTGTGTCGTCACAGAGAGTAAGCACCACATACATTGGACACGCTGGCAAAGAAAGCCTTGGAAAGGAGAGGCACAGGAGGCTCGTTCGAAGTGGAAGAAGAGGCCTGAGCGCCTCCATCAGAGGAAATGATCCTGTACAACAGCTGTGGGATCTGTCCAGCATTCACATCGGTGCCATTGTTGGACTTCTTTGACGACTTGAAGTAAAACACAACCCTGCACAGGATAGTTGTTGCTACAATCAGCAACTAACGTACGACATGGAGACAGGCTTAACCAGCAGATAACAACCCTGCCAACTGACACGTTATTGTCGCCGAGTAGTCTTGTATGCAATTTTTGATGGGTTAAAAATTGAAACGTATAAGAGTGACGGTCCTGGGCTTTTAAACGTTTTGTAATTCTTAAGTACAGAGAAATAGAAAACTTTCTCCATTAGTATTTTCTCTCAGCCTAAAAAAACTAGACCAGTTGAGAAAGGTGATTAACAGAATAAACAACAGGTTAAGAAATTTACTAATTTAACATCTGAGCCAAAAAACGTAAGTTTGATCCTCTCAAATTACAACAGAGCTGTTCCCAAGGGAAGAATGAAGGAAGCAGCATTAAGAATAGAATTTTGGGAGCACAGAATTTATGCACAAGGTGTGCCCTGACACCATGCTGTAAAAACCACGAGATTAAAACAAGTTTATGAAACAAGTTAAAAATAAGACTTAATAGGTTCCAATAGCTAGCTATTAGGTTTTATTCAGATATTCAGCCTTTCTAAAATCAAACATTTCGAATTCTAATGTAGCTCGTTAAGTGAAAATAGCTCATTGAAAACCATGAGAAATAATTCAGCTTTAGAGAAATTAAGACAAGCTGTAGCAAAAACCCGTCAACTGACTGGTCGTCCGTGGTGATGAGAGACTGTCCGGAGGACCCACAGTCGCTGCTGGGGCCGGTGACGCGCGCCCACGCCACGTACCAGCGTCGCGCCTGCACACACGGGAGGTAAATTACTACATTTCGCTATTAGCCCACTGCAGTGCGTGGCTTGCTTCAGGGTTCCCAGATTTGCTTTTCTCATGACCAAAATTACTAATTACGCCATTAGCGTACTGCAGTACGTGGGTTGCTTCAGGGTTATCAGAAATTTTTTTACGGCCAAAATTACTAAATTTTGCCATTAGCCCAATGCAGTACGTGGCTTGCTTCAGGGTTCCCAGATTTGCTATTCTTACGGCCAAAATTCGTACATTTCGCCATTTATAACAGAATTGGAATCAAAAAGAGCAATGAACATAAACACTGATCCTAGAATCCTGTTAATGACCTAAATTTCACTGATAACAAGATAAATGAGAATTTTTACGAGAGAAAGGCTAATCCAATAACTCTTGGTCTAAAGAAAACTTAGTTCGAAGGCACTACGTTAACAAAGATACGAGAATACTCGTTCATAAAATGAACTAGATCATCTGTACTTGGTAACAGCAAAAAGAGGCCAAGCATGACTAACTTGGTGCTATCAAAGTTTACTCACACACGTTGAGAAAATGTAACGGAAAAAAACAAACGTAACGTAACAAACATAACGTATCAGCTAGTGGCCTACAGACCTGCAGCGCAACCGGCTCCTCGAACATGAGAGGAAACTTCTGCCTGGCGGGACACTCGTAGGGCAGCTCATCCGTCTCCGCCAGCAGCTCGCCCTCCTGCTCCTGCTCTCCTCCATCGTAACCAATGTCATACAACTGCGAACAAAATCAACACGTTGACTGCGTATTGGGACATATTCATACCACAGGTAAATTTCTTGTGTAATGGTGTAAATTAACAGCATTTCAATTATTTCATACATTTCTGAAGAATGAATTTAAGCATACGAGGAAAAATATCACGCTATTACATTTTTCACACTTTTAAGATAAGGTACACGCTTTTTCCAGCAGTAAAGTCGTTTTTTAAACACTGCAACTTACAGCCTAACTTCAACAACCGTAGTAACCGTGCAAACGCAGTGAACGTGTTAAATCATGCAACTTAGGAACAGCAAATGCGCAATGCAGCGCTACAAAACGATGTATCCATTCCTGAAAAATAGATAAACCTCAACTGCTTGTATGGAAGAGGACAGTCTGTCATTATAAAACCTTGTATACACTTACAAATCTAACAGTATAATTAAATTGTTAAACATCTGATTTTACAGTCAATCTATGGAATAAATTTTAGATAATTTACACGCAGTAATTATTCACGCAGGATCCCAATACCGAGTAACCAGCACATGCACTGCAACAAAAATTTTAAAAAATTTCGCCTTTCGAAGATACATTAAGACAGAAAATAGTACGATTACTTTGGCCTACTTGTAGTATTATTATTATGAACTGTCCACTGATGTAACCGTATGCACGAAGTTGAATTTGGACAATCATGCAATGGACGCATAATCTTAGCGCTGCCTTTGCCCAATGTGACCGTGCTTCCACTACTGAATATCATTTTCTGTTACTGTTCGAATGTCCGATCCTTACATTTCCAGCAAATATCAATCTGTTTCTTTTTCATGCTCTGAGAGAAAAGGCTCTTCGCCTTGGCAGCACGTCGAAGCAGCATTCTCGGATTCGTCTACAGCTAATATTCAATCGTTCTCACAAAGACATTTATAATAAGAGCAAAACTTTTTTTAAAGCAACAGTTCTAAAGGTTAAAGCTGGTATTATTTCAATGAGTGAAAACTAAAGTCTACTTATAGGCCCTAGAGTATGTTACATGATGGTACGTTTCTGCTAAGAAATGCGAATGCTCGTTTTTTCAAGTTATAAATGACAATTACAGTAATTTGCAGGTCTGCAGTTGTACAGATCACCGATGCGCCCTTCGGGAACAGAATGCAGGCCTGAACCATTTTCTTGCATTGAAGAAGAAGTATGATCCCTTATCACAACGGTGGATTTCATCCATCAAAGTTGGCAAGAAAGGCACGAAAGGACACTGAGAAGCAGTACATACAAAATCCCTCCTTACCTAGCTCGTTGAAGCGTAGTGCTTCGGAGACATTGGAGCAAGGCAAGCTCCTGTACACCTCGCCATCACTACATCAAACAATTCTCTTCTAGGAGTGAAATTTTCACGTAAATTGTGTATGTAGGTTTTTTTGTGGCCACTGTTGATTCAACAGATATGGTAATGTAAAAAGGATACCATGAAAAAAAAACAGACTTCTTCGCCAGATGTGATCACGTTCTGGCCACGCTCCATTACAATAAGAGTAACTAAACCCATGCATCGAAATTCGATCACATTTACAAACACCAAAAAGCATTGCGAGAGTCAAGAAGTTGCCAATAATTCGGCATACTCAGAAAATCAGATGAAAGTGGTGGGAAACCATAGCCTATGAGTCCAAGCTCGAACACAACTCGCCTTAATTTTGCCGACATATTCGCCGCGGCCGCCAAACATGCCGTAGCCGCCGAGTAGCACGTCCGTGTCACACATGAACCGCACTGCCTCCACTGAGTGGCCCGAGTAGCCCCAGCCCCCGCCTGGACCTGCACACACACACAATCAGGCTCTGATGCATGGCTAGGAGTTTCTATCAGGAATGATCAGTGTTGCCATGGCGTGAGGTCGACCACACTATGGCATGCGATCTACCTCTAGATAGTACTGAAGTGTAAGGTCTACTGCCGCATTTTCCATGCCTAACGGATATCACTTATTTTCATCCATTTAATTTAGAGACAAACAATTTCTACATTTCAAACCGCAACTGTGAGGCGATATATGGCGGTAAACCTCACGTTATAGTAGCACCGAATAATCATTATAAAAATAATTTTCCCAATTCAAAAATACCAAGTTGATGAAAAAACTTATCTAATGCTCAGTAAAACTGTATTGTATGGTAGCAATTGAATTAAAATATTCACAGCTGTTATCATCAAGGAAGAAAAATGAACAAATCTCACTCTCAAATCTGGTAACGGGGGTGAAGTCATCCTTGGTGTAGACGCCGGTGTTGGTGGTGGTGGCCTGGTCTTGCTCGCTGACACTCAGCCCTTGTTGGTAGCCCCATGTGAGCGTGTCCAGGCATGACAGCAGGTGCAGCGCGATCTGGTGCATATGAGATACATTATCAGCACGTTTTAGGTCCTGGTTTTCCACTGAAATTTACTTACAGGTTATCAAATAATGTATAAAGTATTCTGGTGTCTTATTTTCCGCCCGTAGTTCATGACGTGAAGGTGGTTCCAGAAATCCTTCATTTCCAGCGTTCGTTCTTTGAGATGACGTTCTGAGTATCTTAACGAAAAATTATACTCAAAAATAGTTTAGTAGAAATATTGCTGAGATTCTACCAGATGACTATTCAAGAAAACGTAATCTGTAGATATTTTTCCTTAATGTAAGGTGATGAAAAACATTCATAGCATTAGACCTACTTGGTACACTAAGAATGCTAGAGCTCACATATAACAGAAGACAGTTGAAACACTTGATATTTTCCCTTTGGATACACAATACAGCGACGCTCTCAATTCAACAGCTAGTTAAGTATACTGGGCAAATTGTACGCAATAATTCTAAGCAGAGTCACCATCTAAATAAGTAACAGGAGACGTGGGTTCCAATAAACTTTGGCTGTCATAAGACCGTACCTGTGCCCTGGAGACTTGGACTTCAGGCAGCACTGGGAGAGACAGCTCGGGGGAGAGCACGTCTCTCAGGCCGCCGTCATCTCCCCCAAGTGAGCGCGAGGAGCAGGGCGCTGCAGGGGAGGCGGTGGGGAGTCGGTAGTGCCCCGTGCCTCGCGTGGGAGGAGGACACACGCTCGTGTCCATGCGCACTGCCTCTGACGCTATCAGGTTGTAGCAGCTCACTTGTTGGCGCTCCGGGTTGTAACTGCAAGTAGAACATGACCATTAGATGTCTTTACCATTTTGCGACGAGTAAAGCATCACACTCAGAGGGACATCACAATATAACACGATAGTGACAATTAATTATTAATTTGAGTAGGTGGCTAATCTAGTGATCACAGAAAAAGGAAAAAGGTGGATTGAAAAGATGTAGGAAAAACCGTTCTACCGGATGAGCTTACACTTACATCCCACTAAGGTTAGGAGCTTGAAGTCCACTCTAATTGAAAATGTGAACACTAACGATCAATAAAGAAGAATGGATTAAACTCTTGAAATAGAATTCCACCATATAATTTAGCTAATTGAATAAATATTTATAGAAGTGAAAGCAATTAAGAGGTACATCTGAACTTGCATTAGAGAAAAGGAACTAACCTCCATAAGATGTTATAGATGGGATCGAGGCAAACAGCGTGACCTCGACAGAAAATCTGGTCAGGACTGCTGAAGCTACGACACTGTCCATCTGCCCTGTTGATGACCAGCACTCTCCACCCTCCGTCCTCCTGAGGCACCTTGGTGGATGCACTCCCTCCACCTCCGCCACTCTCGCTACCGCCGTCACCGCTCACACCCGTGGCTCCACCACTACCAATGCTGCTGGTGCTACCACAACCACTGCCTGCTACCGCCATCACGCTGCTGTTGCCGCTGCTAGTACCACCGTCTCCCCTGCACAAGCTACCGCTGCTCCCTATACCGACGACACTGCTGCTGAAGGCACTCGATGCAAGGCCGCCTGGAGCGCCTAACTTGAGAGAAGTCACGTCTGACTTAGGAGACACGACGTCAGAGTGGACAGGCCTCGCAGCACCTACAGCGCCGCTGAAGCTCCCAGCAAGTCCGGAAGCACCTAATTTTGACAAGGTCACATCAGACTTCGGAGAAATGACCTCCGAATGCACAGGCCTGGATGAGCCAAGAGTTCCACTGAAGCTGCTACTGCGCTCCTCCACGACGCCTGAGTCCGTGGTGCGATAGCGCGCTGCGGTGAAGCTCGAGCAGCGAGTACGTGTTAAGGTCACCGAGTGGCACGGTGAAGAGGACGAGGAAGACGAAGATCCACCAGCTACGCCTAAGTTTGTGCCCTCTGAACACTTCGTTCGTTCACCAACAGGCAGTAAAACTGAAAAAAATCGTTCTTTCAACAATTTTCAAGCAAAGGAGAAGATAATACCTTTCTTTCAATGTAATTAACATAATACACTGCCAAGTGGGTGGATTAAGAACAACTAACTATGCGCACAACTGCTCCCGAGAACGGACATGCAACTATAGCATTTGTTTGCGCTCGGTCTTCACCAGTAGTTACATCGGCGTTTCGATTCGCGGATCTCATGTACCTTTTCCAATTTCCTTTAAACTACACCGACACATCACTACGGATGCAAAAATTAACTTCTACCTTAATCTTTATATTTGATTTAGCATTCAACAAGATACCCGCAACTGTTACTGGCAGATTAAGTGAGACTATATAAGATTGCAACTCAACCAATTTGAGTCATAAGCATGAAAAGCTATGTTCAAATTGTAACCAACTTAGACATTGATCGATCAGCTATTTCATAAGATATATAGCCTTAAAAACAAACAAACTCTCGGCCTTCAGCCGCACTATATTTCAAGACAAAATTTCAATCTTCAGCGCCTAGCGTCATTCCAGTTCATGCGGCTTCTAGAGCATCGTAGTAAAACTAAAATAAAGCTCATGTTGATACTGCAAAAACTGAATTTGATACCAGGAGAATATTCTGAACTGCACAATATGGCAGCCCCAAGAATTCTGATGTAATGAAGATCAAGCGATCTTTGATTGTATGAAGCCAAACCCTTCATAAACGCTACTTTGAAAACCAAGGGCTCTTTGCATGACCACTAAAAACGTGAAAATCCTTCACGGGAAGCTGAATTTCAATTGACAGCAGTGCTGAATAAAGGATAAGAACGCGTGAGCCACAGTCCCTCACCCAGGTAAGATGAGTTTGCCACGACGGCCGTCGAGGAGAGGTTGTGGGCGTTGATGAGGCTCTGGTCGAGCTTGATGAAGGTGGTGTCGGCAGAAGCTCCGACCCAAGTGGCTTTGCGACCCAGCCTGGGCCCAACCCCAGGCACGAGGCCCGGCAAACACCACCAGGGGGCCCGTACGCCGTTGCGGCTGCTACTGGCCTCAGCGTCAGATGTGAGGGGAGTGCGCCCCAATTGCCCCTTCTGAAAGAATGAGGATCACATAAAAAATAAGACACTTCGTGCAACATTCGTGGCTAAAACCTCTTGCTGATTTTCATTATTTTCAAGAAATTAGACATAATAATGATCAAGAGACTGTACCCCAAAGTGGATACTCTAAGCCAGAGTTGAAACATGATTACTCAGAGCCAACATACTAGACGATACTGAGATACAGTGTAAAACTAGGCAGCCAATAATAGAATTGTGAACGACGAAAACTGTCGTTCGTTTTAATTAATATTTCCTTGAATAAAAATCCCTCGTTGAACGTGTGCGCTCCAGTGTACCCATGCGCGTGTCGTCCTGCTTGCGACCTTTTTGAAGTACAGTCGGCAGTAGGGTATATAGGGCGTGGCTTGGCGGGTCACCGACAGTCGTCAACGTCCTGCTGTCTTGTGCGGATGTTACAATAGCTTCTCTGCCTCAACCTAAGCCTCGTCTACTTGTTGCTTGTAACTAAGCCTGATACTGTGTTGTCATATATCGTGCCTGGTTTGCCGATCGCCAAAATATTCCTTATACGTGTTTTATCTCAAAAATTTTATTCGTCTTGCCATCGTGGCAATTTTAAATGTGCAAATCTTGAATAAACGGAAATTTTTAAAGGCGTTCCTTCACCACGTTTTACTGAACACTCGCATGAACTATTGAAAATCTGTGGCCTGGAGAGCAAACTTTTCCTATCGACCTGCGGCTTTGTTAACCTAGTTTCATTGCTTGTGCCATCTGACAAAAACTAAGAGCAAGAACTGAGCAGCCTTGCAGTAGCTGGTGATTAACTAGAAAAGCTTCAGCAGCTGCAGTTGGTTGCAGAGGCGCGGTGACAGAATCAAATATGAAAATTGGGTGGTGATGATGCTGCGACCCAGGTTCTGCTTTCTGATGCATTTAGCAACTGTGTTCACCTCCATTTCCCCTCGAGTTTACAGGCATATTTATTGGAGCTAAAAATCATTGCAAAAAGAGTTACTATCTTGAACAGAACTCAGTGACAACTGATGGAGTATATTACTATTTTTAACACAACTACAACTAATTCAAAACAATTCCATTGATCAAATGAGACTTGACATTTTGAATTATTTCTCAAATTTTTTGCACAGCTCCATTTCAGCCCACAGTAGGTTTAATGTTGATTTTGCAATGATCCCTCAGGATGAAAGGATATAAATTACAAGTGCACCGTTTGCTACTTAAATCAACACCTATGATTCACCCGTATAACGGTTTTTATATGAACAATTTAAAAGCGTATCCTAATTCTTTCAAGGTCTATCTCCATGCAAGGATAACATTAGAATTAACTTTCATCAATGAAAATTAACTGCAAATTAGGAAAAAACGGCAATTTGGCTCCCCTTCACAGTGTTTAGGTGTGCTGTTTACAGGGTAAGAGTAGGGACGAACAGAACAAAGTGCGTGACCAACTCGCACATCACAGGGGGATTACATTCGCAGTAACTCATAAACCATTTACAAGATAAGCGTGCAAAAACCGCAGCTGACCTGATGGCTGCCGCAGGTGTAGATCTGTCCTACAGAGGTGAGCAGGACGGTGTGGTTGGAGCCCGCAGCTACCTTGCTGACACGCACAGAAGGCGGCAGGCGCACCAGCTGGGGACAAGGCTGAGGGATGAGGTCCCCCGTGCCCAGCTGGCCGTGGCTGTTGCTGCCCCAGCTGTACACTTCCCCGTTGCTGCACAGCGCCACTGCACACACACATGCTATACGTTAGTCAGTGCTGACATGTTCCACTAACTACTCCTAGCATACAATTATACAGCAATATTTTGGGGATATTGCTCGTTTTGTTTCAACTGGTCCCTAAGAGAATTGATTATACAACCAAGGTCCACTTCAAAAGCTACTTAATAGTTTAAAAGAGACAGATTTTCCGTCCGATTATTATCAATTTATCAATGAAGAAGGCAAATGAAGGCATTTAATTGATGACCATAAATTTAAGTATCTTGAACTAATACTTGAACTCAGACACCGACAGATACATTCAAACTAAATTGGGATGAAGCAGCTATTACCGGATGGAAAACACCTTCAAAATAATTCTGAGCAAAAAAATGTTCTGCAGACTGGCACTACAGAGAAAATTGCAACTCTACAGACATTAAACCCAAATCAACATCATAGGAATCAATACCAATTAATTAATGAACGAAGGTGAATAAATTAACAAACGAAGGTGAATAAATTTACAAACGAAGGTGATTGAAAGTTGATCAATGAATGAATATGAATAAATTAATGAACGAATATGGATAAATTTCACAAATGCGGGAAAGAAGCAGAAGCCGAACTTGCCTGTGTGGTGCTGCCCACAGGCCACCTGCACCACGGGCGACGCTGTGGGCATGAGCAGCTGCGCAGGAGGCAGCGAGCACATCTTGCCGCCGCCGTCACGCTCGCTGGCACCTCCGCCACCACCTCCTCCACCGCCAGCACTTGCAGCCGCCACGGGAGGGGACGACCCGACGCCACTCGAGGGTACTTCGTCATCAGCTGCTTCTGCAACTGTGCACACTCGCATGAGACTGCGTGAAGCCTTCAGTAAAATACGTACGACGGATGCCATGCCATCTGCTAGATGCGACCGAACCACGTTTACATGTTCTAACTTGCACTGTCTTTCAAAGAACTGGGAGACTGTGGGGTTAATTCTACAGTTCGAAATTACATCTTAATTTTTGTTAATACTTTCGTAGTACCATCGGAAATTATCCTTAACTTCTTCAGAAGATTGCTGGCTTAAAATCCTACACATTTTCTCCAGTTTTGACTCGCACGTGTATGAAGCGGAATGTGACTTCGGACGTTTCACCCCGGTCTGATCAAAAAACTAAAGCTTACGCCTCCGTAAAAGCGTATTTGACTGAAGAGATGTTAGACACCACAAGGTTACCTTAAATTAGAACTCGAAGCAAAACCTGACTCAAAAAATAATCAAATTAATAATGTCTTCTTTCTAGTCAATAAGAGAACTGAAAGCCTCCTCCTATAGAGAGGACTCTTTCCACCCAACCCAATGAGTGAAACGCACCTTTCTTTGTTTGGGCAGGCGCGCCCGCAGCGGCAGGAGCGGCGGACACAACGAGAGGCTGCCGTAACTGGCGGTGCTCGTGCTGGCGCTTGTTGTGGTGGTGCCTGATTACCTCCAGGCGCCGCTGCAGCTCCTTCTGCAGTCTGCCCCTGCCCACGCTGCCCCGTCCTCCGAACACTCCAACTCCTTCCACCTCTGCGTCATCCTCATCTGAGAAGCAACCCAAAAGATTTAGTTCATCAGTACCACACGCGAGTCAACCTGAACCTACATGACTCCTCAGCTCAGTATTCCAATGTATTTAAAAATCACATCTCAAGCATTCAAATGAATTTAAAAATCCCATCTTAGGCGCAGGTCATTTCCCAGACATGCTCTATTTTTCAGAGGGTAACGAGAGAGACAGCCGCTAATTTAATGCGGAATAAAAAACTTTTCTAACAGGGCTACTTGAACTAAAGATGTGTGTATGCTTGTGCCCTGGCTACCATTACAACAAATAGTAAGAATAGCACTAACTGGACTGTGCACTCTCGAACTATTGTTCAGAAAGCCAAGACACGGTGCACACAGAACAAACAAGGCACCTCTAGAGTCGTCACCATTGTGCATCTTAAAGACGCCGATGTTCATGAGGCCAGGCACGCCCAGCTCTCGCTCATCGAGGGAGTCCTCAGCGCAGGTGCGGCAGCATCCACACTCTGAACATCCCGAGTCTCCTGAGCCACAGCCGCACGCCCTGTAAAAATGAGACATTTTAGAAGTTCTTTCGGCAATAATTCACACACTGATTATGATGTGCTACTACGCTGGCTACAGCCTCTTTTCATTGGAAAGTAGAGCAATGTTAGTCGTTATTCAACCACAAGCGACAAAATCCCACTGAGAGTAGAGAAAGCTGAAATTGCTGAAGATGAGAGCTGGTTTCATTTTTGGTTTAATCCACTATAATAATCATTTAAAGTTACATGCAAGTTATAAGGATGATTACAGTTTTTACAGGAGCCGACCTGTTCTTTCAGGAATACACACAAACTATTAATCAGACTTCTCCAGGACTAAGATAGAAGAAATAATCCAGGATTAGGATAGGAGTCAAAATGCACAACTAGCGCTTGAGAGGTAAGAGTCTCACTTTTAGCATTCTAACATGGAATTTGAATCGATTATATTATTAGTTAGTTTAAGCCTCCCTATCCGCAACAAATGCAGTGTAAAGAGAGGAAGAAGGAAGGCACCATTTAGTATAGAGTTGAAAGGAAACCGGAATCTGTGCAGAAAGGGCATAGAAACAGTAAGTTGAGAAAGAAGTTCATGAAACAAGATCAAGTTGAAGAAGAGAGTAGTAGGTGCTGAAAAACGGGACAGCAATGAACCGAAAAAAGGTGGTCCTTAACATAACAAAAACATTTTATTTCAACAAAAAGGTCTACCTAACTCTGAGCTCAGGCACTCACATTTTCCCCCTGAGAGTGCTTATTCCCAAAGACATATTAATTGTATCCCGCGAGGGGGGGTATTTGAATCGAATAAAACAAAAATTTTGAAAGATAAATCATTCCCTTTACCATGCTCATTTTCAGAATTAAATTTGGCTCGACGCGTACATTCCCAAAGGCAATGAGAGAAAGCCTTGAGCCCCCACAGTCCAGCTAACACCACAGAGCGGCCCTTCAAACTGCCGCACAGGACGCCTGATAGCGGCACATGAGACCTACGGCACTCACTGGCCGGGCAGACGGTTGGGTCGGTTGCTGGACACACAACACGAGCCATAGCCGGTGCACTCGTGGCAGAAGTAGCAGACCATGCAGTGATCGCGGTAGAAGCGGTGGCGACCGCGGAAGCATAAGCCAAAGCCGCCTATCCCGCCCACGCCACCATCTGCAGCACCACCGCCTGCAGGTGCTGCTCCTGGTGCAGCTATGCTCGCGTCACCGCCTTCGTCGCTGTCGCCAACGCACTCCTCGTCGTCACCATCCTCGTCTACAGCAGAGGCCAGCGAAGCAGCGCCTGTGGCCACGTAATTTAGAAATGCTCTTAAAGACCATGGATGATCATTTAAAAAATATATTATTGCTATAGGGATGTACACTCACTGATTAAAACGAGTCTTAAGCTTCTTCACAATTTATGGGTGTCACTGAAACACTGGTTTCAGGAATTTAGGTTTGCCAAGAGAATTCAACTGAAATAATTGGTCGCTTAAGACCGTACTCTAGAAAATAATTGTTTATATGGAGATGAACTCATTTCTCAGGCGAAGCAACCTTTTGAATGACACCACTTACATGACACACTCCCTCTACCACTAATAGGAATAACGATATATTTCTCTCTGATCAGATTAAATGTGCATAAATCACTAGACAATTGACAAGACACAGGCGTCCTGCAAATTTTCCCTCGTAACATTTCCAATTTCGGCCTTAGCTACGAATTCGCGCGACTAATGCAGTCAGTACTATTTTCGTCAATGATGCAAGTCCCATCATTGGAAAAGAAATCCAATAATTACACTAACTCAGCACTAGAATTCAACAGTATTCATGAAAATTGTTACTTCCCAAATAATGAATTGAAATAAAAATATCGCAAAAACTTATAAAATACTCGAACATTACAAAATTTTAAAACAAATTTCTGACGACAGAATTTATGGGCAAGCCTAGCTGAAAACGGACTAATGACTCTCAGTCATACATCTACCAATTTTCACCATTATTAAAAAAAAATAAGAGCTCAAGATTTACGTGTCAACAGAGTAACAATAAATTTTAAACAGAAACCACAATAGCTATGAATCCCCATAGGTAGATACAAGTTTTTTCTTTACACATGTTACGATACAGACAAAGAAAATATTCTAAAACAAAGCTAAAACGCAAAGAAAAACAGATCTATTTGAGCATAGTGCACTTGAATTTTACTTGCCATCTTATTATAGGTGGTAAACTCCTGAATACACCCAAGTTCTAGCGTCAGCTCCAAGGCTGCAAGTTTTAATTCCATACTTAATGAACACAAAAGGAGAAACTTGCCACGATTACAACCTCTTCACTCGCAGCACGTCAATAGCCAGGGTGCCTCTGACCTGAACAGTACTGACTGATCAGCTAAGGACTACGAAAGCAAGACTTACCACGGTGGTCGGCAGCACTGGACCGCTTGAGTTTCTGCTTAGCTTTGCTCTTTATTCTTAGCTTGGGCGGGAGAGAGGGACTATCGGTGGCAGCTTTCTTGTCGTCCCGGTCGTCATCGGTGGACACGTCGTTGCTGAGACACGGTGCTGGCAACCCAAGTCAGGATATGGTCACACATTACACGGTGTCATCGCATCAGTGAAAGGTCAATGAACTTCAAGGAAAATCAACAGACTACGGGGTACCACAAGAAATTTAGGGTAATGTCAGACAAATGAGGTGCTTGAAAAAAAAAATAAAAAAAACAGTCACCATTTTTAGCACAGAATCAACCAGTCCAAGGTGCTATCTCACACAGCATATTTTTAAAGTTCCCTCTGACATTTAGCACTTGATATGAACAAGACGCACAGATTAGCACTATGTACTTCCATCAGGTACACCGCATTTGTCATTTTTCCTTTAATTGATGAAGTGGATACGAGTGATTGGGCGCACACATTTGCACAAGCAAGCACAGACACAATGAGCTAAAGACACAAAAAACATTAAACATAACTTCAACTTTATTATCGAGCAGCGTGAGCTACGATGTACAATTTCGGAACAAAAGACAAAATCTTTCAGAGAAGTGATTGACTTGTCTGAGAGTACACAACTGAAAATAAAAACGAACTCAACAATGAACGAATAAATCTAGCAACATTCGGCTTAGTTTCACAGAAATGAAACAGCTAGTCTGCAAGTGCACAAGCAAACATTCGAGTACACAAACGAAAACTGAAAGGTAATTCAAAATTCTGTCTCATGGTTGAGTAAAAGAACGATTACAGAAGACAAATATGGTACAATATTAAAATAAATAAATAAAATATTTTAAAATGACATAATTGGAGATATTATTCCTGATATTGAGAAGACAACACTCAATGTGCGCACAGGAGGACTAAAACTTGTTCAACACTACTAGTGATGTACCGATGTATCGGTATCGGTATCGGCAGTATCGGCCATTTTTAGTGGTATCGGTATCGGTATCGGCAAAATCCGGCCGATACTTTACCGATACTTTCCAATAATACGTATTTTATCATTAAAATGAAGGTCATATAAATCATGAAATTGAAAGTATGGAACCTAATAATACCCGTTGTGTGTTTATTTACGATTTGGTGTCCGCTTCTTAATAAACATAGGTTTTGTGAGTTTGCGGTATCATGGATACCGAATTCCTCAGTGTAACATTAAAAGATGGCGTTTCCATGCATTTAAATATTCGACATTTTATTAGGATAGGTTTTTTTAGGATAGGATAGGTTAGCACTGGTTAGGTAATACTGACAGAATTTTTTCTCGGGTCCACCTAGCTTAACGATGACATTTTCCTTGGAATTTTCACGGGTCCTGCTACTATCTAATAATACCTTTGGTTTATTTGGAGTCCGCTTCTTCCATTTTTTTTTGTCACGCTCATAAGGAGAGTTATAGGGACCGTATCTGTGATACGAGTTTCACCAGTGCGCAAGTACAAGAATATTTTTCATCACGGTTGCTGTTAGGATGAATACATTCGTTGGGCACCCACATCTGGAAAATTTGTTCAAGAAAGTTGGTGAATCCCGTCATTTTTGACGGGCTGTGCGTACTTGTAATCAAATAAAGAGCCTATTCATACCTAGTAAATTAGTTAGTTAACTGTTGAATTATAGCATTTAATCAGGCCCGCTAACTGAATTCACTACTTTGAATTCCCGATGAGTCACGGTCATAACTGAAAGCTATGTAGCATGAATAGCTAAACCCTGTAGCGACATAAAATTATTATACTTTTACGACTAAAACCTATATAGTTTGACCTAATATCCATTCCTTAAAGTATGTGACAGGGTAACAAAAACCAATCCAATTTAATAAAGTTGAAGGTGCATATGAAAGTTTTTGTGAATTTAATATAAAAGTAGCTGAAAATTCTATTTTAATTTAGCTTGTAAATCGTCAAATGTTCCGAAGCTAAGAATTTATTTAAATTTAGCATGTATATCGCCGTTCATAACGAATCTTGTAATTTTCTTCTATGGTAAGATGTTCGAAAAATTCATGAACAATCTTATAGTGGAATACATCTGAATGGGTCAGTTTATTGCTTTAATCGCAACTTGATGAGGAATTTAAAAACGAGGAAAATTCCAAGGAACTTAATCATATTTACTAGGAATACGTTTCGGAGTCCAGCTCCATCATCAGTTCGTAAAAGTAAAATTCATTATGACTACAATAAAAGAAAAAAGAAAATGTTGGATACAGTCATTAAAGGAAATCACAAAAATAAAACAAAAATCAAAACATGTCCCAGAGAAAATAAAATCGACAAGATCTACTTACAATTTGCAATGGGTAGGAACTGTCAGAATTGTTGAGGGCCGGTTTTCGTTTAAAAATATGTATCGACTCTAAAATTCCGAGGTCACATGTAGTTGAAGCCGAATCTAAGATTTTGAAGTCCGCAGAGGATATCGGTACGTTGCATTTTACTGCGTGATTACGTACGAATTGTGTGAATTGGTTCCCCGTGCGGAAGCTTCAACCCCGATGCTCGGCCATTCTGATATAAAAATTTTGTGCCGTCATGCCGTCGTACGATGATGTGCACTGCATATAACTGTACAGTAAGAATAAATCAGAAAGGCTCGCTTCTCCATCAAAAGCGTATCCTTGTCTTGTACCGGAATTGTATAAATTTAAGGTTGCTTCTGTTTTCCGGTACAAGGATACGCGTCCGATGGAGATGCGAGCCTCTCTGATTTATTCTTAACAGTTGTACAGTTGTGTGCAGTGCACATCATCGGACGTCGGCATGACGTCACGAAATTTTTATAACAGAATGGGCGAACATCGGGGTCAAAGCTTCCGCGCGAGGAACTAATTAGCTTACTCCTCACACTCCGCAGTACGTAATCACGCAGTAAAATACAACGAACAAACATCCTCTGCGGACTTCAAAATCTTAGATTCGGCTTCAACTGCATGTGACCTCAGAATTTTAGAATCGTTACATATTTTTAAACGAAAACCGGCCCTCAACAATTCTGATAGTTCCTACCCATTACAAATTGTAACTAAATAATAATCTTGTTGATTTCAGTTTTTCTGGGACATGTTTTATTTTTATTTTTATTTTCTTGATTTCCTTTAATGACTGTATCCAACATTTTGTTTTTTCTTCTATTGCAGACAATGATTTGTACATTTACGAACTGATAAATCTGGACTCCGAAACGTATTCTTAATAAATATGATCAAGTTCCTTGAAATTTTCGTTTTTAAATTCCTCATCTTATAGATGGTTGCGTGTTGGCGGATATTTTCGGTTTCGGGGCTTATCGAATTTTACTATTTTCTTTTCGCCAAAGTATGTTCTCGTGCTTGGTGTGAATAACACGATAATTACAACATTTTTTGGAGAAATTATTGTTTTGGTACACTTATGGAGCCAGTTGCTATTATAGCTAGTCTACATTACGTTGCAGTACGATTAGAAACACATATCTATTGAATGGATTTCATTTTGTTATTTTTCTCAACAATATAGTTAACATAGCATGAGCATTTTATTATTCATAGTCGGAAACTCTATTGTCAATATTTTGATATTATTAGATATATTAGCAAATAATTTTATTATAACCCCCATGTAGGGCTAATAATGGTTTTATTTTAATACAAGTGTGCACGGCCCGCCAAAAATGGGATTCAATACTTTTCATGAACGAATTTTCAAGATGTAGATGAAAAACAAATGCAGCATATCCATCCTAACAGTACCCGACCCGTGATCAAAAATATTCTTGTACTAGCGCACTGGTGAAACTCGTATCACAGATACGGCCATTATAACTATCCTAATGAGCGTGACAGAGAAATGGAAGAAACAGACACCAAACAAATAAACCAATTGCAAGGATATTATTAGGTAGCAGCATGACCCATGGAAATGCCAAGGACAATGTCATCGATAAGCTAGATGGACCCACGGAAAAATTCCGTCAACATTATCTAACCTATGCTATCCTAATTCTATGTCGTGACTCGCACCGCCACAAAGCACGTTCACGACGCGAAGGCCTAGCGATCGTCATTAAATGGTGGCAACTGCGGTTCTTGTATGCCCTACACCACTAATGCGTTGTCCACTGTTGCCAATACGTGGAACGGAAAGTCGGGTGCATCAAGAGTTCATATTCCAGGATAACGAGCACATATGTACAAGAACACACAAAGGTCTCTTGACTCTGAGTTCCCCTCCGGTGACAAATCACCATTACTTAAAAACGATTCCTTCGGGCACAGCTATTCTCAAAATTACCATATTTAATTTAATGTCTTAATTATTCAATATGGCCTGAAAGCTGCACGAAAGCGACATGGTCAGGAAAAATGCGCAAATTACGGCGATCACAACAACCTATCCAATACTACTAACCTATCCTAATAAAATTTTAAACACTTCAATGCATGTAGAGACGATCTTTCAATGTTACACTGATGAATTCGGTATCCATGATACCACAAACTCAGACATCCTATGTTTCTTAAGAAACGGACACCGGACAAATACATAAACAAACATACAACGAGTATTATTAGGTTAGATGATTGTAAAAGTATCGGTATCGGTAGTAGTATCGGTCAAAGTATCGGTATTTTCAAGTATCGGAGTATCGGTATCGGTATCGGCCAAAAAATGGGTATCGGTATCGGTATCGGCCAAAAAAATGGTATCGGTACATCACTAAACACTACAGTGACTGTAGTGTTAGGAATAAGAGACCCCTCCTTCTAACAGTCGCTTCAGTATCAAAAAGCGACTTCATACATACTCCAGATAAAAAAAAACAATGAAGAAGAAAACTAATCAAAATTCATCAAGAAAACTTAATGAAATGAACAAGTGTGCGGCAGTGAATACTAAAGAACGGGGCAGCATCAGTGTGATGATCAGTGCACACAAATAAGCGTGAAGAGTGAGTGAGTGTATGAGTAGGTATCTCTGCAGCAACAGCCAGCCCAGCGCCACCTTACCGCTACACGTCAGCTGTTCCACGACGCACTGTCTTACCTGTCTAGAGTTCCCCAATTCTTACAAAGAACGGAGAAGTTTTCTCACAGGTATTTCTTGAGTTCCTAGTAATAATTTACTCAGTTTATGCTTGGAGCACACGAAGTGGAATGTAGAAAGCTACCTCTAAAATAGGGCATCCCTGCCTTACCAAATGTCTTACAGCAACATCCTGGAAGTTGACACAGCTGTTAAGACTCGTTTGAGAATATTGAGGCTTGGTTTGTTTAATGAAGATGTTAAGAGTAGTGATAGATCACCTCAGTGAGACTAATAACCATAAGCCATCAATAAATCTTTAACTAATTTCATTAGAACTTACCAATAGGGATGCTAAAATAGCATAGCGATTGCCTTTCATCTTACTTCACCCTAATAATCAGAATAAAGCAACACGGATGTTGCAGAATCTCGCTTACCATACCACAGATGCAAGCGCACCATAAATTTCAGTGACATTTACTGCCAATTAACCCTACTATTGACCCAGATTGAAGGTAACTTCAAGCTTCCCTAACCACACTAATGGTGTTCCCAAGACAGGATAGCACCATTTAATGAAATTAATGATACAGGAAATTCAAACAAGGTGCATCCCTACACCTTGTGCATAGAAATAGCAAAACTAAAATAAGTTTATGAATCAATTCAAACGTTGGCAAAGAAAGTACCGAATCCTAAAAAAAGCAGTGAAACGAAATAGTTGGTCCGAAACAGTAAAAGCAGCTCGTCAACTTCAACACGAGGGTGGCCTACCTAGCTTTCAGCTCGAGACCTCACATCTTCCTCCTGGGAGCACTAACTCCCAAGATACAATAGTTATACACTCCTGAAAGGGGCTCTGTGTGCGCAGGCGGTTGTCAAGCGTCCGTTCAAGGAACTGCTTGGTGTTGTCTGAGTGGCGTGCAATGTTAAGTGCGTATGGCACATTTCTTTTGAGACCCTCGAAAGCCCAAAATATTTGCTTCACTACCATTTAAGTGTGATACAAGGAGTTCTAAATAAAATGTAATCATCTAAATCAAGCAAGTTTTCATTTATGACCATTAATCTCCTCAAATTCAATGCTCTTTTCTTTGATTCAACTTTCTGACTTGTATAGAAGTCAATGAACATTTACATCAGAACAAAATACGTGAGTACTGGGCAATTAAAGAGTGAGAAGATTTTTTGAGACACCATGCATGTAAAACTGAAATTCTGGCAGTGAAAGCCATCATCAACAAAAGCTGATTCCACATCTCCAAGCTCCCTTTCAAAGGCATCACATAACGTTGCCCAACTTACCCTGGTAGCGAGTGACATCATTAGAGATGGCAGAAATATGACATATGACTCGAGTAGTACGGAGCTCGCTGGTCTCACCTGGGCCAACATCCTTGCCGTTAGCGGCGGTGTTGAAGTCCCTGCCACACTGCCCCTTGTTGTTGATGCCAAAGGTGTACACGAGGCCTTTGGAGGTGATGGCGACCGCGTGCGCCTTGCCCAGACCCACACTTTGAATGTGCGCGTCTTTCAAATCTGACACCAGACCTGCAATTCAAGTGCTTCCAATAGTAATCGGCTTTTGAAGGAGTTAAGGCACGGATTGTACAAGATTTTGAAAACTCAAGTAACGAAAGCAAAATAAAATTTACTTTTTAACTATACGTTCAAAATCTAGGAAGCAATTCGATATTTTTATTTGCAGTGCCGCAAAAATAGCTATAGCTACTTAGTCTTTGTACAATTTCATTGACAAGTTTTACAATTCTGCGCACGAAAACAATGAGTTAAAATAAGTTCAAAAAAAGTAATAAACGTCTTGGTGAGCGTTACACCGAAACTCGCTCTCTCTTCAGACTCTCTTCCACACCAATAGCTGATCTCTCTTTATCCTTTACAGTCTACCACCAAAACATCTTCTTGCTACCTGAACTAAGCTCGCAAAACATTTGAAAACTAGCTAAATATTCATAAACCTAATTAGGTATTTAAAAAACTGTACTAGTAGTCAAGTTAAAGCACCTGTACCAAAACACCTTGTCCTCCACACACAAACAAGACCACGATGCACAGACGAGTTTAAATTTCAGCGTAGCGTACCAATGCGCACGATAGAAACCCTCTCAAAATGCGAGCACTGACCTGTGGTGGGGTCAGCATGCGTGGTGTCTTTGCCGAACATGTAGAGCTCCCCTTCCTTGGTGACGAGGGCACTGGTGGCGTGGTTGCAGGCGGCGCTCACCACGTGGTGCTCCTCCATCTTGCTCATTCGCTTGGGTTTCACTGCCTTCGGCTGTCTCCTAAACTTGCCTGCAATGCACACAACTGACTTTATTGCGCTGTTTACATACGACGGACAATTTATTTTAGCCGAAGTAACGGATACCAGAAAGACTTGAATCGCCCTGCAAGATCAAGATATGACTTGTGCTATTGTTTTAACATGCCGCACTACAGAAGAAAATCCCAGCACATCGTGTGGCCTCGCACTACGCCCACAACTTCGTTACCTGGAATTAAGAAGAGTTACAACATGCAACTCACTATTGCATAACTTTGCAAATACGGTGCATTAACTACAAGCATTTGCTTAGCTCAAACTTCATTCAATCTTATTCACGGATTCAGCAATAAGTTTAGCTTATTGCACGTATGAGCCCACTGCTTCAATTTATAGCAGTTAATGCCAGAAGTTCTACCTGCAAAATGTCCCAAGAAATCAGGGTACCATCAGGCACAGGATACTTAATTGTAAGTCAGGGAATTGCAGTGAAAATTTGCTGAAGTCGGAAACAACCAATGACCAAGACAAGCTACATTAGAGCATTATCTTACGTTCTGAATAACGCCTATTTTCAAACGTTTCAGCCACAAGCCATCTTCAGAGAAAAAAATTAAAGAAATAAGAAAATAGGGAGGGGTGAAATTTTTCAGAATTTGGAGTCCGGCCACTGAAGCCTCCGGCCACTGATCAATAATGATCTTCCACACTTCGCCTTTTTGTTCAGCTTTCAGCTTTTTCCGATGTTAGTGACAAGATATTTACTAAAAACTGTGAGCATCAAACAAAGAAACAGAAGCAAACAATTCAAAGTTTCATAAAAAACTCCATCATTAACATGTCAGGTCAAAAGCTGTTAGCTAAAGTGAAGAGCAACTGCCTTAAAACTGACCAGGATCAGCATCCTCGCCCCTGCGCGCTGTGCCGACGAAGTAAGCGGCCCCATCGTCAGCAAGCAGCAGGGCGTGGTGGCCTTCGTGCCCCACACACACGCTCACGATGTTCGGCCGCTTGCACACCACCAGCTCTGGCCACCGGTATCTGCACAGCAGTTGGAGTCAGAGTATCGCCCTACAAGGCTAGTTTGCCTAAGGGTACTCATCTACAAGACTCAGTTGCACGAGGGTAGCATATCTAATGACATTGGCACGAAGGTATCACACTTACAGGCTTCATTCAAGTTCCAACAACACATGCTATCGTAGGTGGATGCTATTGTTTGCCCCGTAGAATAACAGATTCCGGCCACTGACGCCTCAAAGAAATATTAGAAACGAAATCCCCAATTCAGCACTTATCAACATTCACTGTCCAACGATGGAAGTTGATAAGAGATCAGCTCATTTTACACTTAACATGCACGCCATAATGCACCTCCTAATCCTTTTACACAAGCGTAATACAGGCACACAGGGCTGCAGTAATTCAATAATGAACAAAACACAAAGAAAACTTTTTTTGTTCATCATTCAGATTCGCCACAATATTTTAATCTCTATACGACATCAGGGCGCACTTCCCTAAAATTGATACACAGCAGTGACAACACTTACGTTTTCGTCGAAGCTTTCGAAGAAGCGGCAGCGGGAAGTGAATTGTTTTGTGCCTCCTTGAGGTCAGCAGCGGCGGCTGCAGCGTTACCGGACAGCAGAGGCGGCACGACGTTGTTGACGACGGCAGCGGCCGCCGCCGCCACGCCGCCGCTGGGCAGCACACTGCTGCTGCTCTTCAGGCCCACGGCTGACGCCTTCCCGCTGTAGTGCAGCTGGAACACGTCAGAAGAGCGAGAATTGCGATTTAGAGTCGTAATTACTGATACTAATCCACACGCAAATGAGAGAGGTGGAAAGCAGAAATCGGCGACGCAATCAACACGCAAATGAGAGAGGTGGAAAGCAGAAATCGGTGACGCAATCAACACACAAATGATAGAGGTGGAAAGCAGAAATCGGCGACGCAATCAACACGCAAATGGGAGAGGTGGAAAGCCGACATCAGTGATGAACACATCATCAAATGTGAAGCGTCTATCAAGATAGGATAATGTGGTCATCCCTGTTTGGCAAGAGAGTAAGTACATCATGTAAGCCTTTAATTCATTTTTTATTCCAAGAGTAGCATGCTGAACAATGAAGATATCTCTAACAATCCAGTATTAAGTTATAACCAACTGTGTTTAAAATTTTACGTTACAACGATATTTGAATGAAGACTGTTTGTTTTCAGCAATTTTAGCAAGCACCCTATAGCCATCCTGTAAGCACTTAGCTTGTCACAACTATAACAGCAACCTAACGATACATGTACAAGGCTCAAATATTTTCAGCGTCTTTTCACAAAAGGTTTATTTTTCAAGATCTAAAATTAGTGAAATAGCAGCCACCAACATAGGAAGACTGGAAAGCTCATAAGAGCTGGTTAATTCAATGCTGCATACGACCTTCTTGTGTCTACTTAACACAACTGCCAAATGTGATAGCAAAAAAGTAATAAAAGTTATTTCACACAAAACATGCACTCCTTTCGAATAATGAAAAACAGAGTTTCTTAGCAGCTTAAACTAACTACGGTTCATCTATAAACACATTTACTGTACACGAGAAAGCTCTTTTATAGGCCAAAAAATATTTACCCAAATTATAGTCTTCACCTGCACATTAAAAATTAATGAAGTAACGCTGAGCAACATTAACAAACTGCATTAAATCCTGTATATACAGTTTGGAGCTTCTCTCACCCTTCCAGCAGAGGTGCACAAGATTGTGAAGTCTTTGCCCGCCGCAACACAGACGACCTCGTCGTCCAAGCCAGAGCCGAGGTCGCGGGATGGTTCGTTATTGCCAAACACCTGCATCACAAGGACAAATCAAGTACAGAGTGCGACTTCATAAAGCCCAACCTTTGCACTAGAAGAGCATCAATGACTACATAACATTCCGCACCTACCTGCAACACAGCAGCATCAACACGCTGTGCAACTACACAAGGCCCGACATTTGCAACACGGCGGTAGAAAGTAGATTACAGTCTGGCACAATATTTAAGCCTATTTATCAAATTCAGCGAGGAACCGAAAAGTGCACCTAAAATACCAAAACCTCAAAACTGCTTTAGGTACTAGACAAAGAACAGGACTTAAAAAACCTGTTCTTACATTTATTGTATCCTCTCCATTCAGAGCAGGAAAGTACCAAGACACACTATTCCACACTCGTTACTCTAGCGCCATTGCACAAAAAAAATATCCCTACTCCAAATAACGAAATATTTCCAGTACAAAACGTGTAGTCATGAACTATATATATCCAAGCAAACAAGTCCTGCGAAGCTCACAATCTCACCTGGACACATCTGACGGCGAGGCTGAGTTTCAGCTCGCTCTCTAGAGGGATGGGCTTCACCACAGGGTTGTAGGAGCGCACCACAAATCCGTCCTGATATAAATACAATATTTTAGTTAGCGATACAAGCAGTGCTCAAAGGTATGTAAAGAATACAGGTTTGGGTGTTCATAGCGTAAGATTGCCTGTCTTCCTTTTAAAGTATCTGGTCTGGAATTATAACACATTGATTACATTTCAGAAGATAGGTTTGAGCTTGCGTAAACCTACAAAAAAAAGACTCAAAACAAAAACGAACTGAATGCTGTCTTCTCTGACAATACCATTAGCTCGGCATTCCGTACATGAAGAGGCCTAAAACCGTTAAGAAAAAAGTAACTAGCACAAAACATGCTCGTTCATCTGTACAACAGGAGGAAATTTAAGAGCTCTCGACAGGTGCAGGCTTCTTACAGAAAGATTAGATTATAAGTTAGTTTAAGCCTCCCTAACCGCTGCAAAGATAGAGCGTATCGAAGAGAGGAAGGAGGAAGGCACCATTTAGTATGGAGATAAGAAAATGAGGAATCTATGCAGAAAGGGCATAGAAACAGTAAGACGGGAAAGAAGTTCATGAAATAAGATAAAAGTTGAAGAAGAAAGTCAGAGGTGCTGAAAAACAGGAGAGTAGTGAACCGAAAAAAGGTGGTCCTTAACATAACAAAAAACATTTTATTTCAACAAAAAGAAGGCCTACCTAACTCTCAGCTCGGGCCCTCACATATTTCCCCTGGGAGCGCTAATTCCCATAGATACAATAGTTGTATCCCCCTGAGGGGGCTTCTTACAGAAATGAAAATATTCTAAGGTACATCTCAGACTCATTATTTACCAACAGAGGTTGATCTTTAGTGATCGATGTACATTGCTTATGTTGATCAGCAGTATATTCAGCATTAAGAAATGAACCTGACAAAATTTTTCATAAGCTCAAGAATCTCTAGCCCCCATCTGGAACATTCTCAAGAGTGCAAAGAGAAGGGATTATTTCTTATGTAGTCTAGAAAACAGGGATCATTTCTTACACAGTATAACACAAGGCACAAGGTGTATACCCACACAGGATACCTTGCATACAGAAACAGTGAGTTAAGAAAGAAAGGAAAAAACTTGCTTAAGTACAAAAATGGAAAGCCCGGAAAAGCGGGCATGGAAGACCGAAGTCATGAAGGCTAATCAATAGATGAAGTAACCAAACAGTACCTCCCATGAAATAGTTAGTCTCGATAGCAAAGATAGACAAACCTTGCCGAACCTTATTGCGCATCTAATAAACCTGGGAGCGGGGGGGGGGAGGGGGGGCTTGGGGGCTATTGGTGTTTGGGATAATCCTGCAAGTGGAGGTAACCGTTCAATCGCATCTTGCCCATTCAAATGCTTAACACCAGATATAAAAATGACCTATTATAACAGCACAAAAAAAAATTCACGTCAAAACGACACGATTTGACATGATCGCTATGATCTCAGTAACTATAATTGCTTTCTATTGCTACAGAGATGGCCAAGTACGGCAATGGACAATAAAAACACACCGAAAGCCTGCGCACATGACACGCGCGAGACAATAACAAAGCCCACGCACCTCTCTATCAGGCAGGATGTAGCCAATGTACTGGCCGTCACTGAATGGCGCCCCCCGCGTCCACCCAAACCCGCTGGTCTGGTGCACCTCGGAGATCTTCAGCGACTCCCTGTCGAGCATCATCAGCTCCCGCCCACTGCCTTCCGGACGGTAGTACACGTCGCCCTGGCAAAATTTACAACAATAATGGACACATTCAAACATCAAAACTAGACTCAAGGTTAGTTTAACACTTTGACCGCAATTGGTTAACTGAATTTCAATATTCAACTTAAATTTTCAAGTCAACTGGAGTAGGCAACGTTGAAAATAGCAAACACTAACTGGATCGTACCTTCAATTAGCTTAAGTATTCGTGAGAATTGAGTTTGTCCCAACTGGTCGGTCAGCAGCATTATGAAAATCTTATTTGTAGCCACCAGTGGCGCACGTTGCAGTCTAAGTGTTAAGCCACCCTGACCACAATGAAGGTCTTCTCAAGAGAATAAAGAAGGCAACATTTACTGCAGAATTAAGAGAACGGGGAACCTACACACAATGAGTGAAGTAAGAACAAGAACAAGTAAGAAGTAAAATTAAAATGATTTCACTACGTGCTGTGTTCTTCGTTTTCAAGTTCCTGATGAACAATCGTCTGAAAAATCATGAATTTGCTGAATATTTGAAAAATAAATATAACGAAGATGGTTTCAAGTATTTTCTTTACGTACTGTGATTTATCCCGTAAACTAGTGAAGGCCTTTCTTGACGCCAAGTTTTTGACTACCTGCAAGTCCTATGGTGTAGTTCCGAAGTTTCTACGCTTTAAACTATATAGAAAATCTCTTCATTCCTCGCATTTCTATAAGGCATGGCAGAAGAAGTTGTTAATCAACGAGTTGAATCAGAAGAATAGTTCAATGAAGTACTTGACAGCAAAGGTGGCGTTCGCAAGTGCTGAAGTCGGAGCTTTTTTCTCGTGCTTTGCTGCTTTTTGCATACGTGGTTTTCGGCGGTCGCAGGACGAGTCTTTCAAGAGAACCACTCTTGAGACGCACAAGAGGAAGCTCGAGAGCCTTGGTGTTAATGTAATGGTGATATTTGCCCTTGTGATCCGGACCAAGTGATTTTCAACTACAGTGCAATAACCTTACCTTCACGTACAAAGTTCTTAGTAGCTTTTGGTTTAGACTTCTGTGTACCGTTTTTAAGTTAGACTTTTATAAATATTTTTCATCATTTGAGAAATTGGTTAACGCTAGTAAGAAGTTAGATTGCTCAGACCGTTCAGGCTTTTTGCAGGAGCTACGATCATTAGCTTTCCGTAGTTTCCATAATTTTAAGCCTCACAAGATTTTCTCAGCAATATTTGAGAAGCGGGATTTCGTTGCTCTCAGGGAATTGGGCCGAAATAAATCTATTCTGGTTTGCAAGCCAGACAAGGGCCGGGGAATTGTCATTCTCGATACGAACATTTACAAGTCTAAAATGGAGACTTTAGTTTCTGATGAGTCGAGGTTTCAAATCATATCAGACCCCTGGGAAAAAACGGTTATACAAATTGAAGATAAAATAAATAACTTTTTGCGAAAATTGAAAAATATTAACAGGGTGCGTACAGGCTCTGAGGTTCAAAATTCCACTACTTTTTCATGACTTTTTATGAAAACCAAATCACATTTTCACTACCTCTCTCTGCCCAAAATAATGTCACACAAAGTTAAATTGCAGCACAATAAATGTATTTCAGTCATAAACTTCACAGAACAATCATCATTACTTGCAGGTCTTGTTTTCATAAATGTGTAAATGATCATCACAACACCAAACAGTCATGCTGGACAGTTCAATAGCATCTGCTATGCATTTGCCAGTGCATTAATTTCCGCATTCAGCCCCTTGAGTTGTTCTTGCTTGTCTTTGGCTGATTTCCTCAATGCATTTGACTTTGCCAGTAGGCGCAAATCATTCTTGTCCTCTGCCTTCCGTGCAAAGCTGTCAGCATCCTCCACCAGCGCTTGCAGACTCTCCTCCATCCTCTTCCGTTTTGTCTTCAGGTTCTCCACTTCATCCAGTTCTCTCTTCCTCTTCTCTCCCTTCTTCTGCTTCTCTGCCTCTTCCTTCTTTTGATCCAGGTAGTGTTGATAGCGCTGTCTGCCCTGTGAAGCTGAAAAGAGGAGTTTCTTGGAAATGTCAACCTTGGAGATACCTCCTACATGTTTGATGTGGTCCATGACCACTCTCTGCACCACGATGGTGTTCTCACCCATGTTGACTTCCATGAGCTGCTTGCTCACAGAAAAGCCCCTTTCCACTGAAGCCTGGCCATGTGACAGGACCAGTAGCATCTTCACAACCAGCCACAGTTTCTTGAGGGAGGATGTGGCCAGCTGGCTGCTCCAGAAGACATCTAGCCAATCAGTGTCTTGCTGAAAACTGTTGAAAGTGCTGATCTTCCTCTGTGCAACAACTGCCTGGCATGACGATAATTCCTCAGCTCAGTCTCGGCACCGTAACTCTAGTCACACACACACACACACACGGGATGGTCAAGACCGATGATAAAAACTCAGCTCGAAAATGTTCAACAGTGGCGACAGGTCAACAATGGTCCGAGCGAGCGCGTGTCTTCACTGAGCGCGTTTGGTTTCACGTGACGCCTGAGAACCAATCAAAATTGCGGACACTAAAGACGTAGCTGTATCAACCAATCAGAGCCCAAGTAACACTCGAAGGTTACTGACAACGCCTCGCTCAACGCGGACCAAACGGAACGAAAATTTTCAACAGTAAAATTTAAGCATTTAAATTTCATGACTTTCAATGACCATTTTTAAAATTCCACTACTTTCGAGGCCTTGAATTTTATTTTCGAAATTCAACTACTTTCCATGCTTCTCCATGTCTGTACGCACCCTGTATTAAGGTTTTGTCGAGTGAGGTTTATTCTAAACTATACGTGTCTGGTTCTTCTCCGGGAATTTTGTATGGTCTACCAAAGATACACAAACCTGATTTTGTTTCTAAATTCCAGTTTCGGCCAATTTTTGCTGCGTGTAATACTCCTAGTTTCAATTTAGCAAAGTTTTTAGTCCCTGTATTGAATCCTCTAACGAAAAATAATTATACGCTTGAAAATTCGTCACATTTTGTAAAAGACATTACTTCTATTCAAAACTCTAATAAATACGTTATGGCCTCATTTGACGTGGAAAATTTATTCACTAATATACCATTGGCTGAAACCATCGATATTATTCTAAATGCCTTGTTTCAAAAGTCTAGTGATGTAATTTTAGGACTAGGTAAAAATTACTTTAAGACTCTGCTGGAACTGTCAGTAATGAATTCGATTTTCATTTTTGCCGGAAAATTGTATAAGCAGGTTGAGGGGTTGGGTATGGGACTCCCCTTGGGACCGACGTTTGCAAACATCTTTATGTGCTACTGGGAGGAGATATGGCTCAGAGATTGCCCTTTGCATTTTAAACCTCACTTTTATCGACGGTATGTAGATGACACTTTTCTTTTGTTCCGTGACCCTAGCCATGTTCCTTTATTTCTTGACTACTTGAATTCTAAACATCCCGCTATTAAATTTAAAAGTGAAGTGGAGAGATGTAATAGTTTGCCTTTTTTGGATTCTAAGATCACTAAAATGGATAATAGTTTCAAGTCGTCAGTTTATCGTAAAGAAACATTTATTGGTCTGGGCTTGAGTTTTTTTAGCTTCTGTAGTTACAAATTCAAAATTAATGCAATTAAAACCTTATTACACCGCGCATACAATATCTGTTCAAATTTTAATGACCTGCCTGTCGAATTCACTAAGCTGCAGTCTTTCTTCTCAAATAATGGTTATCCCTCGGCTATTGTAAACAGTCATGTCAGAAGATTTTTAGACAAGAAATATTTAGATTTTATTTCCATTGCTGATCCACTACAATGTCTTTACTGCGTTTTTCCTTACTTGGGTTGCTTTTCTGATAAAATGTCACGAGAACTGGAGATGCTTTTCAAACGCTATTTTTCGGCAGCACAACTTCGCCTTATATTTGTTAATTCTCATAAAATTGGTTCGTTTTTTCGTTATAAAGATGTTATACCTAAGCGAATGCGGGCGTCCGTTGTGTACAAATTTAGTTGTGTACAATGTACATCGGGCTATGTCGGAATGACGACATTGCCATTTTACGTGAGGATTGCCCAGCATCGTGGTGTGAGCTTTAGAACGGGGAATCGACTTACGCAGCCCAGTCATTCTTCTGTCCGCCTTCATGCGGAGCAGTGCAGTGCCCGTGTGTCTGAAGATGATTTCGAAATTTTATGTACTGCTTCTAATGATTTGGATTTGAGAATTTTAGAATCATTGCACATAGCTAAAGAGAAACCGGTTCTTAATAATGCCACCAGCTCATTCCCTTTGCAAATTTATATTTAGTTCATTTACTTGTAGAGTAGAGAAAAAAAATTAAAATAACTTTGCTTTTTTAACCATTCTCATTGTAAATTTCAGATATGACTTACTGATGATGGAGCTGGACTCCGAAACGTTTAAGAAAAATAGGACTACTAGTTTTCAGTTTCTTCACTTTTATTGATTAGGTGTGTAAAGTAAGAAGTAAAATTAAAATGATTTCACTACGTGCTGTGTTCTTCGTTTTCAAGTTCCTGATTCACAATGAGTGCAGTTCCACACCCTGCGCATAGGAACAGTAAACTGAAAAATAAATGCATGAAATGAAGTAAAAGTTGAAGAAAAACTGATAGGTGCTGAAAAAAGGACAGAGGTGAACTGAAAAAAATTGTCCAGAATTTTTTTAGAAAATTGTCAGCTTGGGACCCCACATCTACTTTATGGGAGCGTTAATTTCTATCTACAAAGCAATACTATCCACCTGAGGGGCACTGAACTGTTAAGCATCATTTTAAGTAGAAAGCAATGATTAATTAACAGAACGACCAAATTTCAATAATTATCAAATTATTATTTTAAAAAATTTCAGGTTTAAATTTTGGGTTGCAGTTAATTCAAACTATAAGTTCATTGAGGGACGCTAAATACCTGCATTAACTTCAATTCAATTAAATCACATCCTCGATGGCTGACACGACTCAGAATTGAAGGGGATAAACGCACAAGCGTTTTAGACGATACAAAATATTGTACATGAACTAACATTAGCAAAGCCGAGATAGCCAGTTTGCCTCGGGAAACAGTCGGGCCTGTGGAGGTAGACGTGCCCCTTCCTGGTGCCGCCAAAGCCAGTGCCCACTTTGAACATGCCGTGAGCGCTGTGCAGGTAGAGGTAGTGACCGTCGCACGTCATGGCCGTGAAGCCGTCCCCGCCGCTGCCCCCGTCTGCAGCAGAGATTCTCGTTTCAAGCACTTTGGCTAGTAGAAAATAAAATTTCAATGCATTCCAGAATATTTTGATTTTTTTTAAACCTAACAAAGTAGTAAATACAAGAATATCGAACATAAAATACAGTGGTGGAGTTAACAAGTTCACAGAATTACTGTTACTCTTACAAAATGATGCACAAATTAGTTACTGTTGTGCATTTTAGTGCATTTTGTTGCGCACGCATTATTTGTGTTGTGTGACTGGAATCACTGGATGAACGGTAGTGAGCAATATGAATTGCATGCAGGTATGACCTGAATAAATTCACAACAGATGCACACAATTAGCATGAGTGACACAATGCAGGAGCCCATGCATGAGTGGAGCGCAGGCAGAACTGACCAGTCATCATCCTGACAGGGAAGGTGTCGATGCAGGCCTTGTCCGGCACGCCCACCGTGAACCAGTCGGGCCTGGTGAGCTTGCCCAGCAGCAGGGCGTGCACGCTGCGCTGCAGGTACGTCAGGATCAGCGGCACCTGCGCGGTCAACAGCCCAGTTACTCGCCTCGCTGACAGAAATTAGAATTTCATTTCACAGAAAAAATGATAGCAACCTTGTTGATGCAAAATATTTATAATTAAAATTCTAAAAGTTGTTGCAGTATTTTTTCAAATGTTTAAAAAAATACTCTGTTAGCCTTTGTTGTTTCCTCCATATTGAAAATTATTAAATTACTTTTCTGAAATTAGAGTCCAACTTCAAAATAAAGAATGGAGGGTTTGGCTACGGAATTATGAGCCATATTATAACTTCACTCGAATAGCATATTGAGAAAAATAGTAAGCTCAACTTTAAACTACACATCCAGTAATAGTGTAACTTTGGTTTTGCACAACGTTTAACCTCGAGACTAACCCCTTCCTCATATTTTGTTCAAGGTTCGAAATCAAAATGAAACTATTTTCAATCTAAGCATACTCAGTTCTTCATATCAAAAGAAATTTTAGAACATGAATGCAGCGCCAAGTCAAAATTCTTTGGTCGATTTCATACCCCCAACAGGACAAAGATATGCTTCGCATTATTTCTACCACAGCTCATACGTATACAAGAAACTTTAGCCTGCTGCCAAACACAGAGCACCTAAAATTCTCGCTGGTATACGCGAGTTAGCCTCGGACTGAACACAAGAGTGCTCAAAATTCCGCAGACCCCACTGAAGCAAGAACATGGTAGCAATACGCACAACTTGAAGCCACAGTATTCAACTATACCGAGATACCACAGAGGCAAGAACATGGTAAAAATACACCTACTAGGAGCGGCTGCAGAGCCCAGCTGTACCTGAGTAGTAGTAGTAGTAGTAGTAAAACAAAGTTTCTAGCGTTTCAGTAACAAAGACTATTACGCGCCGACGATCTCAATGTTCACAGTGTCCAATCAAGTGGTTGGTTTCCTTCCGGAGAGTTCACGTAGGAGAGACAAAACTGTTTAAACGGTCAATGAGTCAGGAAAGCCCAAGTTGAGAAGTTCAGCTCAAAGAGCCACGAATTCATAAAGGATGTACAATATCGTGAAGCATCCTATATCTCGTCTATAAGATGAGCCTCAGAAAGAAAAGCAATTAATGAATCGAAATTAAAGGCGCCACAGGGAGGGTCTCCCAGCATACCCTCAGCCCTCTAAGAAAGCATCATGGTTATCTCTAGTCAACGCAGGTTAATATTGCAAGCGGAAGTCGGCAAGGCTCGGGCATTCAGCTGTACCTGAATGGTCTGCACAGCGAGGTGGCGCGAGGTGATGAGTATGTCGGTGACGGCCCGCAGGAACATGGCGGAGTCGCCCCTGGCCACCACCAGCGCCAGCAGGCAGGCGCACGCCACACCCGTCAGAGGAGAGGCGGACGGCCAGTTGAGCAGCTCCCCGCCCCCGCTGCTGCCGCTTGACGTTGACAGCCTCAGTAGCAGCTGGAATAGCGCGTCTGCACACGCGTATATAGAGGTGAAGTGAATTCTTAGTGAAAGGCCTATTTGATAATGGTCAATTGGAAAAATTCATTGGATAAATTAATTGAATGAAGGTCCATTGGATAAACTAGTTGTATAATTGTTCACAGTTTAAATAATTATTTTTTAATTAAGAAATAATCGCTTATCAAGGTAAGTGCAATATCGTTTCTTTCTATGCGCCGTGTCTTCTACCATTGAAGAATAACATTCAAATGTTTTCACAAAGAAAACACCAAGGAACCTACGCACATAACCTCAATTCAGTAAAGACCCAAACCGATTTCAGTCGATTTGAAATTATTTTAACTAAATGAATTAGCTTCATGAATCAAATGTAAATATAGCTCTTATTCAAGGTGTAGCAGTCCAAAGCTGGTGTTTCCCAAGTGTGGAGAAAAGGACGTATCCACAAGACGTGTGTCTTGCTAGCTGAGCACATACTGAACGCAAAGATAGAAGATAAATTCCAAACTACTAAAGAAAATAGATAACATAGTTCAAAGACAAATTTCCCTAGTACATTGACTAAAAACCCTTGCTTTAGTATACAAGCAAGTAAAAAATAATAAAGAATTCAATTCAAGGAAACTCAGCAACAATATTAAATTATAGACTATAAGGAAGTCAATTTAAAACATGTGAGCAAGCGATACATAACGACTGATTAACTTTCAACTGTGCTACTATAGCGTGAGGTCTACCGCTGTATATCGCAGTTCGAGATGTACAAACCGAGTGTTCATCGCTAAATTGAATGAGTGAAAATGAGTAATATCCATCAGTAATCCTGCATTAGTAACGTTTTAGTACTAGCTAGAGGTAGATCGCACGCTATAGTGTGGTAGACCTCCCGCTATAGCAGTACCCTTTCAACAATGCACTGTAGACATGAGTTAACAGAATAGGGTGCCGAGCTGAGCTGACCAATGACTTGGCTGGGCTCATTCCTGAGGGCCTCAGGCTGCTGCCCCTGCAGGATGTCAAGCAGGGCCTCCAGCGCCCGGATGCACAGCGCAGGGTACGCCGACACTGACCCGTGGATGAGCTCGTACACGCTCACCAGCCCCACACCCACCATCTGCAACATATGTGGTGGTTACTTCTGTGTTTGTTGGCAATGGAGCATTGGCACTTCAGTGCCTGGTAGTAAAGATTCGTCACTTTCATACCTGCTGAAAAAAAAAACATTAGAAACGAAGTCACAACCAGCTTCTGTTTTATGCATAAGTAATTCTTTCGTGTAATTTTAAATTCATATTTTGATAAAATGTAATTGATTTTCATCTTGATTACTGGTTTATACAATTCACTTTTACTGAGCTTGAAGTGTTAAATACGCCACATTTGTTCAATTAGTCGTAGGACTCCTTATAAGGCAGCCAAAGGGCTGCAGTCTGGCATCAAAGGCTCATAAATTGCATGGGAAACGTCACTTACATATACTCGCGTTGGTGAGGTCACCAAATGAAGCTTTTAGCTTAGACTGAATAAGTCGTTCTATAAAAAAATCCTGGTTAAGGTAAGCCTAAATGTTTGTCAAGCAGACCTACAAAAGCTCTTGCATTGCAAATGATTGATAGAAAGTAAAATAATTCACCATTGACTTGTGATAACAAAAAATAGAAGACCCCTTGTTGCACCTCTCAAATGAAACGCAGAGGAGCACAACAACAAAAGCACCTTAGGCAGCGGCATGATGTTGTCTTTGGAAGCCTCTGAACCATCGTCGTCGCTCTCAGAGTCTGAGGCAGGAACTTGATTGGTGGACAGGTAGATAGTCTGGGCTTGGCGGCCTGCATCCCGTAGCACCAGAGATCTGTGGCAACAAGTCACGTTACTGTGGCAGGCACCATTGCAAAAAATGAAAACAAATAAAAGCCAGGACAAAAGTTTGTTAGACAAAACAAAAATATTAACGACAGGACAAAATGAAGAACAATTGCAATAAAGCACATTTATAACGGCTTATGTGTTTGAATACCAACATTTCCTACGAGCTGAAACACACAAGGTAAAATTTATGAAAATAAAACTCAGTCAGCAACATTCTTCCTAGAATCAGAAGAAATAGAATGATCAGTTCATGCATGTATAGTTTCTCTGGTAAATTAAGAGGGAAGGATGGCTCTCGAGAATGACGAGATTGAAGCAAGACCCTTGAATTAAACATCTGAACAGTTACTACACAGTTTCACCATTTAAGAACAAAGTTATTTCCTTACAAACAAAATACTACAATATCACATAAGTTAACACGTTGACTACGTTTGCACAGTTGCTGTACATAAAATGAAGTACATATAAGGATAGTATCATCTTCGCCATATAATAAGGCACAATAATTGCAGCACATAGACTATAGAAAATAAAATTAATCAGTCATGGGCATTGGTTCATAAAATATAAAACCTAATTTTACCATCATTAGCAATTTACTAACTGGCTGCACATGACTTGCACCAACTAGAGAATTCTGGCCAAAAAAATACCAACCTGACTACCTTGGTTGAACCCTTCATTTCTGGTAGCAGGCAAGGTCACAGACAGCCATGAAATGCACCACAGATTTAACTTCCAGCCTTTACTACCTCAATCCTACAATATTTTCTCTCAGTTTTACCCCAAGTTATTTATCAGACCAACAAAAATAAGTATAAAGCACATTAAAAACTAACTGAGAAAACCCAGGAAATTTACTAAATATGCAAGCTCATCTCATTTTAAACATACAGTTCCACCAGATTAAATAACCAATTAATGTACTTGGCTGTTAACTGTTCCATTTTCTTTGCGTGGGACGCATGTTAAGTGTTTCATACATTTTCCCCAGCACATTTTCACCAGCATAAATTTTAAGGCAGCTTGAGGTAAAACTGCAAGAAATTCTCACCTGACATTGGCGTAAGTGGCAAAAGATGAAGGGTTTGAGTCTATCTCAAGACGAGGTGTGACCTGAACGCCAGGAGCTGCAGCAGAACCTGGGAGGGCTTCATTCTTTGCATCCGCCGCCTGTGTGAGACACAAGCACTGCTTAAGGGAAGAGGTTCACCATGCTTGAAAACTGTATTAGAAGATGCGTTTTGAAATCCCCCCCCAAAAAAAAATTAGTTTTCTATAAATATCTCGTTTTCTACAAATAAACGCATTTTTGACACAAATGCAAAAATTTTTTCTCTGCATTTTCTCTCTGTATACCAAGTTTCATTGCTCTAGGTTCAATAACAAGAAAGTTTTTCCGAAAGGGAGACTCTTTCCTTAACATAGTAACATAGCTATAGTTACTTATTGCTGAGTAAATAATTACCAATCAGGCAAATTAAAATGCTCAGTAAATGCATTTCCTATTTGAGCAGTTTGAACTCTGCTCAAACATAGGTGAAGCATTTTTAGTAAAACGCGTATTGGTTTTATTACACTGTCTCAGCTATAACTTCGTTATTTTGAACAGAAACATTTCCACTCCAATGATTTGCGCTCAAAAGCTCCATTGCACAGGGTAGACGAAAGAAATAACCAAAAAAAACAAGAAATTCAATGCAAGCATTAGATATTTTATATGACACGCACCCAGTCATCCCTGTAGACATTGTCAAAGAAAACACCAAAATCTGCTCCTTGATTTCCAACAGAAGAGTGTCCTGAAAAGTAACTCATGAAGACAAGCGCATGACACGCGTCAGAGAAGCACCATGGCACAAATGGAGATGGCAAAGCCATTTCCCTCTCAGGACTGACATTGAATTCCCCAAAATTGCGTATGTCAGAACGTGCTTCAGTTCCAGGTATCTTTAAATTGTGACGGTGGATGATGTCGTCGTCGAAGTTGAGACTGCATGGTTTAGGTGCCTCAAAAACAGACACTCGTCTCACCCTTTCACTTGGAAGGTTTTGCCTTAGTCCGTCTACAGAAGATGACCGACGGAAACTTGGTGTTGATCCAACTCCCAGGAGTTGATCCAACTCAGAGGATGATAGTGAAATAGACCTTTCAGGTGCAGGAGATGATACGTGGACATCAGCATTTGATGTTGACATCAATGAGACTAAACCATCAATTTTGGGGGGTTTATCTTTCAAATTATTCAGAGTTATGAAACACGGAACTTTCGTAGCTTCCGAGAATGTAGGAAAATACCCAGAATTGCTTTGGATAGGCTTACATAATGGCACACCTGTTTTGGTAAAATTTTGAGTACTTAGCAACCCATCAGCTTCAAGGGGTGAGGAAATTATACCATTACGTGAAATGACAGAAGAATCATCTTCATTGCAATGCTGCACAATATGTGTGCTACAGGCGTGGGAATGCCTTCGAACAAAGGCTCTCTCCATGATGCCTTCTTCTGGAATCTTTAGCAGCCCCGCGCGTTTTTGCTCTTGGTGACGACTGAAGGCAACTGAAATGAACGACGCACGCCGCCCTCGCCTGATCCTGTCAGCGGACTTCAGGCGAGGAGACTCATGAGGAACGAGCTTTAGCTGAGCATCTTGGATCACTCTCAAAGCATCAAGATGTTGCTTGTAGGAGGTATTTTGCACATTATCTATGCCTTTCTCAAGTAAGCATGAATTCAAGTTTTGATGTGCCATTTCAGAGTTATTACATAAAGCTTCAAATAACAGCTATTTCAGCTCCACAAGCTCAATACAGAAGTAAAATTCAAATAATACAGGAAGTAAAGGAATGTCAAACACCTGTAAATACAATTATAAAATCAAAGTAACTGGTCAGAATTCCAAACCGGTGTTCAACAAGATGGTTCCTGTACTCAAACATCAGCCATACACACAACTTGTCATATTTACACTCAAATCAAAGGCAGCTGATTGAAACCTTAGCAAACCATTTTGACACCAAAAAAAGTTTAAGGTACATTACAGAAGGCATAATAGCTACTTATTTCAAAACAAATGTAGATCAAACAAACAACATGGGTACACCCCAATAAACTCTTTCATTTCAATTGCATCAAACAGAGTTCTTCAAAATGTGGGCTTGGTATTTCAATACTGAAAACAACGCTCAGATGTTTTCCAAGCTAAAAATTGAAATTTTTTACTGCATATTGGCTACATTACATCAGAAGATGACAACTGGCCCAGCTACCTCACAACACCTAAAATCAGCTACCCAACACACAACAGCTCAGCCTCGGTACAAGTTACTCAAAAGTTCATTGACGGAACATAAAGCACTAAGCACAAGAAAATCTGCTAAAAAAAATTTCTAGCACAGCAGGATTCAAGTTTAAAAAATTTAAATATGTAGGTTAAATCTTGAGTAGAAACCCAACCCAACAGAGACATAGTGAAATCAAGATTCCAACTGAATGACATAAATAGCTATAGGAAATAGAAATTATAAACAATTTCACAATAAATAATATTGCTTGTAATGAGAAAATTCTGTGTAAATACTAAAAGCACAAATCACAGTGTCACTAACAATTTTTTTGAACACATTGTCAGTGCATGGGCTAAATCAAATAAATATTGAATACACTTGACACTGAAGCTGCTGTCACCCACACACGCTAACTCCACACAACACCCAGAGAATCCTAACTTCAACCAAGACATTAAAGTCACAGACAGCAACTGACTAATTCAGTTTCTGGAGCCCATGCTTCACTTGACAATGTCTCATATCAGTCACCTGAACAGGGCTTGAAATAGCTCAGTCTCAAGAGGCACCTCACAACAAACCAACTCACAGGACCATTGGTAAAAATAGCACAATAAGAAGTCAAGCTGTTACAAAGAAACTCTCTCCATGGCCCTAACAATGTTTTGCAAGCCACTTCTATTATCGTTATCTGCTCACTTTGTGTTCAAAAGAAAATGCTACAATGCAAAACTTTGAACATGGTGCTTGCTGACCAGACTCAGCTTTGGCACAGGAGTAGCTCCATGCTCAGTTAGAAGTGAAGAGTGAGTGCAGCCTCTATCATCAATGGTAAGTAGGGAGAATACCAAACCAGTCTAATTTCAATATAATTCTTTGCAGCTGTCTTGTTGATTGCAGGCAGAGATCATACAAATTAAATACTTCAATAATCAACTATTTAATATTAAGTGATGAGAGTAACTAGTAATGCTGACATACAGTACTCTGCAGTAAGGAAAATGGTAATTACTTGTGTAGTCTTTTTGAGTCAGGTGCAGGGCCCATGCAGCTATATATTTTGCAACTCAATTTATTTAAATTTATCAGTCTTTTTATAGATTCAAATCCATTTTTATAAATGTTGATAAACACCAATATCAAAGCAGAAAAAATGACCAATGGGCAGTCAAAGAGTACATTTTTGGGGACACTGTTTATTGGAATAGAGTAAATGTATTAGAACCTACCTCTAGAAATGTGACTTACGTACCTTTTTTCTTCTGTCCCTCATGTGCTTCATCACTTCAAACTTTCGTAATATTTTTCTTCGGTCCCGAACTCTCCTGTAAGCAGATGAGACATAACACACTAAACAGAGGTAATGGAGAAAGTCTTTGATTTTCAACAGTTTTAATTTCTAACATTCCTTGTATTATGAAGTCTATTATATTTTCAACAATGACACTTGTAGTTTTGATGTTTCAATCATAGATAAAAACATCACTAGCAGACTAGTCTTGCATGAACAAAATAGAAATCTGCTTCAATGTCTCATAATAGCTTGAAAAACGCATTAGCATACCAGTCATTTATTTAGATGCTTGTGTACCGAGGCTTCTTGCCACCAAAACTCTGGTTAAACAACCTCCCACTATACATTCTAATAACTATCAAGTATATCTGAAAACGATTTTAAACAGCTCAAATTCTTTTTTTGAACATATGATAGTATTCTTAACATCATATCTTTATTGGACTTGGCAATCAAAATATATACCTGAACATCTCTAATACAAGTAAAAGAAAAAAAGCCCTAGGCAAAAATGATTACAGCAACACCCAATAAAAGAGCAGCAAAAACATGAAAAAAAGGAGAGCAAATATCAATAGAATGATTCAAATTAAACTGAGCTCATAACAGTAGCCTTGAAGACTAGCTGTTTCACTTCACTAACTAAAAAAAAACAACCAATTTGGCATTTAATAAAATCACTAGTACAAAAACTAAAGGCACTGCAAAAAGATGAAAATTTGACAAAGCAAGAAAAACTCTTCCCTTTGTCACAACTTGAAAATGGTTCTAAACCAACCTTTTGCCTTCTGCAATTCTGTAGAGAGCATGAAAATCATTTCTGAGTTTGGCTCCATCCCTAATGTAAAGCCCAACTTTAGAGCGCACATTTGGCACTCCAGAAATGCCTAGCCACGAGATGGCATCATTGGAATAACTGTTGCGGTAACTGAAGCTGCTCCTCCTGCGCTTTGAAGAAGAAGACGTAGTGGCACTGCTGCTGCTACGACTGCTTGAGCCTCCTTCAGAGGAGCCCTCAGATTTATCTTCCACAGTCATGATAAAACTTCAAACCTTCACCGCAAGTAAACTGATAATAAAGCAGAAATGCCTAAGAAGTTAATTATCATTTTCACTGGCAACACATGTAATATAATACCTGAAACAAAATTTTAACAAGTTAAAATAAAGGTTTCTAGTGACGTCCGTTTATATCATCTCCAAAAGCGGCCTCCCGGTACCCAAGAAATTACCAAGATGGCGGCCGCCATCTTGGGTACTGGGAGGCCGCCATTGGAGATGATGTAAACGGACGTCACTAGAAACCTTTATTTATAATTTTCACTAGAAGAACTGTGGCTCCCCCTCATGACCCAACCTCTTTACGTTTGTAATAGGGGGTTAGCTTCCGGTTTAATTAAATTACGCTTGGCACACACAAGCCAACTTCAAAGTTGAATAATTCAAAAATAATGCATCAGCGAGCAGAATGTCATTTTTGTAAAACATTCTTAAATGTGTTCCTTCATTGATTCTTTGCAACAAAATTATGAAAATCGTTGACAACATTAAAGTAAAATTTGACCCAGCTTTCTATAACTTTCACACAAAATTGAGTCTAATTATCTTTTTTACTAAAAGGCTAACACTTTTGGTTATGTATAGTTTTAAATATTCATGTATTGCTATTGGAAGTCTGTATCTTACACCACCAGAACCAAATGGAGTTGTATTAAATCCTGTCAGCTACGGCTAAAGAAGTTCTGACAACCACTGAACGACAGCTACATTTCGCACATCTTTACGATGCAAGTGCTTTTGACACCAGAACATAGGTCAAACCATGGTATTGTGAATAGCTTGCTGTGCGTATCACCTACGGGCATGGTTATTACATACGCAAATTAGGTTGAATATACGGCAGAATCGAATAATGCTAATTCGCAACGAAACTATTGCAAGTTTAATCTATCATCTATATTTATGATGTACTGGCAAATAAAATAATTATCAATTGGCAAGCTGGTAAACCATTTGGCACAGCTAGCTATGAATGCCTGCGCACAAAAAGGTAATACATAAAATAGAATTCAAACAAAGCAAAGAATTCATCACAATCTCCAAGCAAATATACGCTCAGCAAAAATGAAAAAGTATTTTTTCATGTCATAAAACTGTTACAAAATCCCAATATCGAACCGGGCTTTGACACTAACACAACGCAGTGTGAAGCGCATTCAATGTTCTGCAACTTTGCATGTCAAGTTGCTTTGAATTTATAACAATCGAAGAAACTTTCACGCCAGGCAACAGCGAGAATCATTAAATCCTAGAAATATAACCTCGGTCATGATCGTACTTCAAGTATATGGAAATCTAAAAAAAGTTTGATTAATTTAGAGTTACACAGTACAGAATAACCAGTTACAAGAACAAGTATCACTAATGAAAAAACGCAGAAGCTCTAGTGAACTTTTTCATTTACCTGTAGGTAGATCGAATGTAAAGAAAAATCTTGTTTCACCATAAAAACGCTAGTCTAATTCAGAGCCCAACGCTTCTACAGCAACAACAAGCTTTGATGCTCATTATCTGGATGAACAACTGTTAAGTAATCACGCGCCGCTAATAACTCTGATGACAGCTTTCATTTTAAGTCTTGTTTGTCTGAAAGCATTGAAGAACACGAAAAACATGTTAGAGAGGTAGTTTCTTGATGCTATGTCTGACGTCATTCTATCTTCTTCGGGAGGAGGGGGGAAGGGATCCAGAAGGTAATAAGATAATGAAGGCATCTACGGATGCTTTATTTCCAATCAAGCCTGATACATATCACCTTGTACATTGAATTTTCAAATGCCTTATGACTAACGCCAGGACGCCATGACGCTTTCCCCCAGTCGAGACCGGTACCCATTTCAGACACCTGGGTAGAGTGGGGTATTGTGCTTGGAATTTTTCTCCTATACCCAACAGAGAAAATCGCCACCGCCAGCGCCGAGATTCGATCCCGGATCTCCCGAACGGCGGCAGAACCCTCTAGCCACATGGCTATGGCGGAAGGATCTTGAAAGTCTATGGATTTCTTCAGCAGAAGTCCGTGCAACCTGACAGCTTGTAGGGGTCATTCTATCATGCGCTATCTGACAACTGAGAGCTTCAGCCACATGAAATTTGACTAAAAAACAAATAATTCTGCACTAAACACAGGGTACAATACAAAAGACCGAAAGCCTCACAAGTAAATTCACTTATTCAAAATTCCCAAACTGTCAAAATACCAACGGTATGTCAGACAGTCAAGAATTTTGATTCCAAAAGAAGCGTCTAGAAACATCAAAATTGCAAACCCCAAAAATAAGAATGGTCCGATCTTGATGGAAATCTCCAACTCGCCACTATGTAAGGTACGAGTATGTGAGGAACGCTTCAAGCAATCGAGCTTCAACACCGTCAGCGACGAAGGCACCTGCAGCAAATCCCAACAAGTGCACGAAAGCAGCCCTCGACCTTCAACTCTGCATTTTAACTGTACCGTTCCAACTCAAATAAATGACTCAAAACCAACAAAAGCATATCATTTACCTATGTGTCACAGCAGTAGAGTATGAGAGGATGATGCTAGCGTACGTACGTATACGTATATAGAGGATGATGCTAGCGTACGATGAGAGGATGATGCTAGCTGGCAGCCCTTCTTTTGGTAGCCACAGAGTTTCAAAAGCCTCCTCATTCTTGTGACTCCTTAACTATTTCACCCAAACGCATCATCACCAACCCAAATAATCGAATAGTTAGGTTCTGACTCCGGCTCACAATGTCTGTCCCCCTAATACTGCTGCTGTAATAACACCCTGGGATAAACTCGTTACAAATACAACTACATTGTCGCGCCGAGCCAAGCAAGAGTCTTCACTTATCGCAATTCAATAATCCCACCATCAGAAGGATCCCAAGTTCCTCAGGTGCTGAAGATTGCCTGAAACTGCAAAGGTGTAGTTTTATTTTGTATATTTATGGCCAGGAGCACTTACTGTAATCACTTGGTTGTTGTCTGTCAAAAAAGGTCTCAGATATTTTGTATATAGTTCCCGTACCTGGTTCCCGAAGCTGGCTCCGGTTACTCATTTGCCTGTTATTCTACACATTGCAACAAAATAACTTAACTGGCAGTTTATTTTCGTTTAAAATCCAAAATCCACCTAAGCACAGATGCAATTGCATGCACTCACAAGCAATCCCAGTGAATCGCAGAGCACTAAATTGTCTCATCAAAGATTCGGTCTCTATTTTTAATAGGATGCCTAGAAGTCGCTGAACTTATTCAGACTTACTAGCAGCTGTACTCAAATGTGTCCATTGTACTAGACTTGAAAAACAATCTACTGCTGTATCGCTTGTTGTAAATAAACTGTTTAAAGTGGAATTTAACGATCTGCCCAGGGTTTTTCTCTCCAGCAATCTAAAAAAATGTTTCCTTATAACTCGAATTGACGACTATTATTTCTGCGCTCTTGAAAGTGCATCGGGATAATGAGTCCATAGTTTTGTTTTCGCTCCCAAAGCACAAATTACGCTTTGAGGAGACCAAACGTGACTTTTCCTCGTGTACGAAGCGAGCGCAAACGGTGTACGGTCCCCGCGTTCGTCCTCAACGCTCTTAAAATCCCACACCGTCGTTCCTGGGCAGGTCTAATTCTTTCCGTCTTATAATTTATTACTTTGATAACATCGTGAGAGATTTCACGAACCTATTCATCAGCAACAAAATACTGAACGAAAAGTCTGAACTAATGCTAAAGAGCAGTCTAGCTGTTAGTCACCTAAAAATATTTCGCCAGAAACTTCACACCCGGGGTCCTTGAAAGCTCAAAAGTTGTGGTTTGTTCCACTTATCTGTGCTACTGCCTCTGGGTAGCCTTCGCGGTTATATTTTCACCGAGGATATCAAGCTTAGGTGTCCCGCTACAGATGGTGAACGACAGAAGCTTGAATATAATAGAAAAACTTTCCAAAGCTTCAAATTTTCTAGACTATTATATCCGAATCTATTATCATAAACTTTAATCAAAAGGACTGGCAGAACGTACTCCGAAATTTTTTGAGCTAAAACGAACGTTTCTACCGATTGCTGAAAGCCAACCGATTTCGCCTCACCGAAGTCGATCCCTGGCTTTCATTAGGAATTATCCTTAGAACTAAGTCCTCGAACCTCTCAGCCTGTTGTGCCAAATCCTGATCTTTCTCCAAATGACGTACCCTCAGGTCATGTCCTTCCCTCTACTCGCGCTTGGACAGTCTGCTAAGTTCGTTTCGACGTCTGACCTGAGCACACACCACTATTTTCTCAACACTTGAGAGCTCCACTAATCGACAGGGTAGTGTCCAAAAATGAATTCCATTTTTTTCAAGTAAATTATTAACTTCAAAGCTCTAAAACTTTTCTATTCGTTCTGGTAATTTTTTTCCTAAATCCGGTTATGCTCTACATCCAGTCTTACATTCTTACACCACGCATTGATCAAGTGAGCAGCGGCAGCGCATATTATATTAATTCAGCGTACAGAGTTAAATTTTTGCAGCGTACTATGCATTTATTTGTCTGCGTTTGTGCTTGTTGTCTTTTATGGGAGACTTTCGTAATTTAAAGTCATTAATTAAAACAGGAATATTTCTTTACTATGTAAAAAATCTTTCGATAATAATTAATATAACCTATTTAGATTGTTGTAACCTCCATAACTTGATGAACGATATGAATATGTTTCTATATGCTTCTAAGTTAACTGTGAATAGCGATTGTTCAGCGAGAATTAACAGCATCGACGCTGAAATCTGTTTGCTAATTTCCTTTAACATATGTTGATTCATTTTTGCTCCTCGTTTATACATAATTAGGTTGGTATAAATCGGTGAATGAAATTTACACTAAGGGCTTTAAGGTGTAAGGCAATGTGTTATACAATTTTTATTAGTTACTCTTATCTAAGCATGCGTATACGTACATATATGAGGCATATTATGAGACTCTTGGACTCACAAACTGGGAGTTTCTATTCGTTTCACACAACATGTAAGCATAAAAAATGAATTATCTGACTTTTCATTTGCGAAACAACTCTGTTTGATGGTAAAACATGCAGTAAGAATAAATTGGTCGTGACTGGCACAGTTGAAATTTGGACGACACATGTTGGGAAAATTTCTACGCAGTTGAAACCGGCATAGAATTGAAGATGATCGCCAACAGGTATGTAGACAGCCTTTATACGACTTCGTCCCGCTGTTCTTCCCAGTTTAGGCAGCTAAATCACGGACAAATAGGAAAGAATAAGAGGTCAGTTTGTGCAGTGTTGGAACTAGTTAATCGTTTCCGAAATTAATATATCTTATTAGAAGAGCTCACACGTACGATATCAATTCGCACCGCAAAAGCAATACTCAAAATAACACACGCAATTTCTATTACAGAAAGTATGGCTCGATGCGTGTTGAATTCCTAAAAGGCTTTTAGTGTTATTTACGGCGAGGAAATCCGAAGAAATCACTGAAGAGCCCTGACTCACTATTTCATTAGGAGCCTAAAAAAATGGATTTCCCGTATAAAAAAGCACCTCACTTTGTTTTTAAAGAGCTCACTTCAAAAACATTTCAAGCCAGTCGTAAGAAAATTAAAATTACTTTCTTCATGCGTGAGGAATCTATATTCGCTGTCATTAAACTTTTTTAAATCTCTGAATAGAAACAGAAACAAAAGCTTATAGATCTCAGAAGTTCAATTTGAAAGGATAAACTTGCTCATATTCCGATTTTATGCTTATTTCATAGTGTTTTATTTTTATTTTTTTTATTTTTATCAGAGCAGTATCTTTTTACATAATACATCTAGTAAGCCAAGCTAAATCAAACTTGCTGCTGCTATACGCTTAATCAGTCTAAATTATTTATCCCCAGTGCGAATAATAAACAAATTCAGAGACTTGGGGCATACATTGATATGATTAAAGTGACATTCCCTCCTTTCTGGCTCCCCTGACCAGCCAGTCTTCTTCCTCGTCCGAATCCTCGTCATCGGCGTCCGCCGTCGAGTGCAAATCCAGGGTGTGGTACACTCGGCGCCTCGCAGCTCGACGAGATCTACAATTATAGTGAAGATTTCAAGACTGGAAGTTTTTGAAGTGATATATCTTAAAACTTATCATATGAACCATGAGTTTAAACGTTTAGGTTTGAAATTATTCAAGGTGGTTTTTATGGCCGAGAATATGAAAAAAGGAGCTGAGGATTCGCGACTCCGCAATGCGAGCCCGTGGTCTCTCTTGACAGAAAAAAAGAGAACTTTGTCATAATTCTCTACTCAACAGACATGAAATACACTTTGTGACTTTGACTTTGTGCATGAAATACATACCGGCTTGGTAACTATTATTATATCCTCGCACAATAATTATGAGGCATTTGAAAACCAAAAGAAAACAATGTAGGAAAGGATATTTTCAAAAAAGTTGAAGTCCTCATTGTTTGATATCTGCCTAAGGGACTTATTATCCATGTATGTTTCTGGTAGATAACAATACTCGGTATCACCTATGGTAAATAAATTGTTTAAATTGTTTGAATATCAGTGTATTTCCTCCTCTCTGCCTTCCACTCCTGGTAGAGGAAAAGTTCATCGAAGTCGTGCATCACACAGTAACACATCAAAATGTTAATTTTTTCGCAGAAAGTTTAGAATGTCATGCAATTTGCTTAGGAATGTAAATTTCCGCTCTTCGATAAACGGTAGTTTTGTCTGAAAAAAATTCATACATTTTCCAAATAAAATTTTAATGCGCAGTTTTACTGTGACTGCTTATGTGACTGCTATGTGCTCTCCGTGGCACAGCGGTTAAGGGATCGGACTTGTATGCCGGAACTCGCAGGTTCGTATCCCAGCGCTGGCACGGAGATTTTCCCCGTTGGGTATAAGGGAAAGCTCAAGCACAATACCCCACTCAACCCAGGTGTCGGAAATGGGTACCGGCTTTACGGGGGAACCGTCATGGTGTCCTATATATAGGGTTAGTTATAAGACATTTGAAAAACCAATGCTAAGATCATATGTATCAGGCTTGATTGGAAATAAAGCATCCCAAAGATGCCGATGTTAACCTTAACCTTACATGGGATTTATTTGAATTAGAAACTCGTAAAATAAGTTGTAAAAAATATTTACTGTACAATATATGGCAAAATTTGCTTTGCACAAATTAAACCTACACCACACGCTTATGCGCATGAAAGGATTTTAATCTGCACACAAATTTCGTATATGTATACTTTAATTATTGACTTAGCAAATATAACGAATATAGGTTCGATGTAAATGTTAGCACTTCATTTTATGAGAAGGTTTTTTTCATTTACATTGAAGCAGATTTTTTTGTTCCAATTTTTATTAGAAAGATTTAGCTGTATCATAATATTTTGTCTGTAATCTTCCTATGGATGATACCCTCGCATCTTTGAGGCTACGGCATCTCTTCAGCATACATCCTTGCTGATCGCTCTGTCTTTATAATCTTGTCATAATTCCATGGTTACACGGCTTCGATATATAACGACGAGGAAATGAAGTGTTTAATGAGTATATGGGTTTCCCATCTTACACTGTCACCAGCCTTCTGTGTTTTCTTCAATAACCAAACGAGTTGTTTGCGCTGACGAAGTACCGCTCAGTTGCAGATTATGTATATTAATTTTTATTTTGGCTGTGGGTGACATTAATTTTAGCTGTTGGTGACTGGCATGCGCAACAACAACTAAATGTCATACGTTTTGTAGCATGAGAAGACTGGTGTGCGGGGACAGGATGTGACTTAAAGGTCTGTTACTTTCTTGTTTAAAATGTGGCACTCTGCCCTCGCGTTTTGAAAAAAAAAAGGTTAACATCAGCATCTTTGGGATGCTTTATTTCCAATCAAGCCTGATACATATGATCTTAGCATTGGTTTTTCAAATGTCTTATAACTAACCCTATATATAGGACACCATGACGGTTCCCCCGTAAAGCCGGTACCCATTTCCGACACCTGGGTTGAGTGGGGTATTGTGCTTGAGCTTTCCCTTATACCCAACGGGGAAAATCTCCGCGTTGAAGAAAGAAAAAGAAAAACAGTTTCCTTCCAATACAGTATAAACATGAAATGTTGATACATTGGTTCTTAGAATAGAAATTAGTTTGTCTTCTTAGAATAGAATAGAAGACAAACAAAGGCGCGAAAGAAACAGCCCTTGAGGTTGGTTAGGAAAAGAAGTGCGCCTGCTGTGCAGTACCTGGTGAGGGCAGCGAGGGCCGCCACGGACACGGCCAGCACGGCAGCGGTGGCAGCCAGGGGCATGAGGAGGTTCTGCAGGTGGGCTACGCTGCCCCACTTCAGCAGGGCGATGAAGGGCCACAGGAAGGAGCCCACTGCTGTGCCCATCCTCCCGCTCACCCACGACACCCAGGCTTCGCGCTCCTGGTCCCCTGTGAGCGTTAACGCGTCGCGTAGAATGTAAGAAATATGATGGTGGGGATGGTGCACCTTAATCAGTGAACTTTAAAAAGAATGGATCAATTTAAACAATGTTCTTGTGAGTCAATTAGTTTCAGTTCATTGATACAAAACCGTTATGAACTGAAATGATTCACAATGGATTAAAGTTTACAAAACGTAGACAATCGTCGCTCAAGCTCATTTTGCGAACAAAATTTGAAAGAATGCATAACCTAGCATTTTCTAAAATCAGTCAATAGTTTGAAATATTCAAATTGAGTTATCGTTGTTTATTCATCAGAATACAGTAAATGACCACGCCACTCAAGCTCAAATAACTAAAGTAAAGAGAGAAAGAAACAAAAAGAAAACAGTTTATTTCAATCAAGCGAAACAAAAACACATCATTGGTTTTTAAAATATCTTAAGTCAGGATCCTTAAATGATACACACACATGGGTATCGTAACATGCACCCATGTCACTAGTCGAATGAAAAGGCTTTAAGCGAGAAAATAAAGACGCGAAGCTCACGTATGGTGGCGAGCATGAGGGCGTTCTGGCGCACAGACATGACAGTGAGGGCATGCCCTGCTCCAACGACAGCCCAGGAGGCAGCGACCAACCACTGGGCGGTCTCCTGCTCCACGAAGTAGACCAGCAGGAGCTGGACCGCCAGACTGCCCAGCGAGAGGCCCACCAGTCCAGGAGAGTCCAGGACGGAGGTGAGCTTACGGCGACAGCAGCCAGTGAAGCCCTCGCCCAGCAGCGAGAACGACACGCCGAGCACTGAGAGGGCGGAGCCAAACTTCGCCTGGAAATAATTATAAGATTGAACAACTTCACATCAGGCTCTCTTGAACGTGGCTTTGATGGAGAGTTGGATACTTTTGATTGAGGAAATATGACTTGAATTTGTGTACCAAGTTACTGGGTGTGTTTGGATGGTGCTTATCTGATTGTGAATTTGCTCAAGGTCTGGTACGAAATAGTATTCTTGTAACTCTAGAACAGATGAGGGTGCTGTGAGCTGACTGAAAGACCCACTCATATCGGTCGGACTCGATCCCTTGGGCCGTCTGAACGATTCATCCGCCAGAGCCAGATAGAAAAACTTATTAGGTTTTTGTTTTTTATTTTTACTTTATCGAACCAAAACATAGAGCGCATTAGACTAGGCGCCAGCTTCCAGTGCGAATGCTCATTTCTTTAAATAATTCTTCTATTTTCCTTAAAAGAAAAAGGAAATTTCAATGTTATTGGACATGGCATTGTGAGTCTGACAACCCACAATTGCTGATGTACGACAAGTATATACTTTGTACAATTTGTACATTGTAGATCTTGTGGTGCCTATCTTAATCAATAAATATTTTTTTAATGGCTCCATCATTTCAATCATCTCGTAAAAGTATTTTTTCAGTTACCTAATGTTCATTGAGGAGATAAGTTTTCCTTCTCCGTATGGTATAATCAACAGAATGGCTGCATGCTGGTGAAAATACTGCGAGGGTTAAGTGGGATTGAACCAGAGTCTTTCTTGTCATAAGTATGATGCTGAGAAGATGCATATAATGTTGCATTTATTGATTATTATTAGCACGGAACATCTAAATTCTGTTTCAATCGAGTGCACCTCCAGCTCGAGTGACTCATTTCCCTCTGCAAGCATGCTAGACTTGTTTTGTACAGCATTGTAATAATTTAATCGAATAGCCGCAGTTACCACAGTCTGGTTGACTCTACCATCTATCTTAGCTTATTTTCTGAGCACTGTAGCTCGGCACATCACTGGCCATCACAAATGCCGCATTCGGGACTCCGTGCGTTGCACTCACGTCTTCGGTGCGGCTGGAGAGCAGCAAGACCACGTACACTGTGGGCAGCGAGCTGAGGAGGCCGTGCACGGCGGTGCCCAGAGGACAGGCTATCCTCCTCAGGCCCTCCCACAACACCTCGTCGTCCAGGTACAGGCTCAAAGGCCGGGCCATTCTGCATAATACGAAAAAATACACGTAATATTAATGTGTGTCCAAATGCCGCGGATGAGATGGACATCATACATGTAACGTTAATGTAAATAAACGTCTCACTTAAGAGTAGCAGTGCTCTTCGCAGCTTGTGTGTGAGCTGATATCCAAACAACAATTTCGGCTTCTGTTTCTTTTGAGATCTTGTTATTCACATCATCTACGAAAGAATAGGATTGTAATGCATCTTGCTGGGATAAAAGTTGAGGTTATAGAGAGATTGCGCACGAAGTCGATTTAGCGGAAATGAAGTGAAGTTTGCATCCCAGATACGAGTACACTAATCACTCGCTGTAATTTTTTTAAAACTACAGAGTAATTCTTGCTCCTATGAATGTATCAATCTAATCGCAAGATAAATATCTCGTATGAGTAGAAAAAGCGCTTTAGTCGTCCTTTTTGAAGTTGCAAGTACACGGCTGTACTGTGCAAATTGCAGAAGAATTAGGGGCTAAATTCCGTGATTTACTTGGGTGGCTTGATAGACCCCCAGGGCACAGGCAGCAGCAGGAGCAGCACCGTGACGGTGAAGGCGGCACCCACGGTGAACACTCCCGCCTGACCAACCAGGGACCATCCAGGGGGCAGTCCGAGCTGTGGGCGAGGCAATATAGAGGTTTCAACAGCGCGGGATTTGCTTATTCAACATTAATTCAGCACCTAACAATGAAAACAATTTTAGTTTAAATCGTTTTAAATTTTATCAGGATGTAAAAACTCAATTCGTTGTAAAATTTTTAATGTATTATTCCATATTTTTTTTCAAGAAAAGTACTGTTTACTGTACGAGCACGCCCAAAATCGGTCATGTGATCGACTATGAATGAACACCCTGTATATTTGATGTGTGGTATTTTTATATAAGCGCATCGATAGATTCAATGTACTGGCCTATGAAAATCAAAATTTAACTGCAATAGGATTATTATTTTGTAATTTGCTGAGCACTTTTCGTCAGTTCTGAAAAAGTCGTCACGGGTTATAAAGATGTGTTTTCGTGAACGGATTCAATTGTTCTAACAATTCTATACATAATATTCATATGGTTTCGAAGGTTTAAAAAACCCAATTAAGAGTCGGTTTTTCGTCTTCCATAGAAAACAAAAGATTGCTAAGTGTACCTCATTTCTATTGAACAACCTACATGTAAAGCTTTGAACACAATCTAATTGAATTTAAAACATAAGCTAGGGCATGAACTTTCAAAATCTATTTGAAAACACGTCATACTGCAATTTTGATAGCTATTATACGGTAACAAGTGATCTTTTTTGTGTGAATGAATATGTAACTTTGACTTAAGTATTTCAATCCATGTAGAACACTGTTTTTCAGTGGCCACATTCAGCTGTTACATCACAGAGTGACTCATGAATCTATGAGGTACCCGTCCGTGCAGGTGTGAGGGTCCCAACTTTCCCACTAACGACACAAATGTCAAATTCTCCCACCTACTGCAAACGCGCTAATGAAGTTGTGCCATATTTTCTGGTCATTCCCTTAGTGCAGTGATTGAATGTCCTCTGGTGCTATTTCATGTGATTAAACCAGAACTTGAATTCAAGCAGAGTATAATGTATATGTGAGCTAACGAACTGTAATTGTCCTGAAGATCTATTCCGTTTGAAGCAACGTGGTCTAGTGAAGTCACCGTAATCCATTACGTTGAAAAGTTACCGTAAATTATTGATTACTGAATTTCTTAAAAGTCTTTCTTCTCAAGTTAGAAGGCATAAGTATATGCTCACACGAGCGTTACGGTCAATGCTGACCACGTTTTTTTCTGAAGATCTACTTCTGTTCCTTCGACAAATGAGTGAGCGATGAACGGTTCGCTTCGATGTTGGGTCGTTATACATAAGATAAGTTCTTGCCCACTGATGAGTTAAGAAACTAAAGAAATTTTTGTCCTCAGTTCGAGTGCCCAAATCCTGCGGTGAATTTAGATTTGCAGGGTGAGACGAAGGAAAGTGTTGAGAGGACCTTCAAGTTTCGCATTTCTCCGAGTGAGAAAAGTTAAGTTTTTGTTCTCGTTGAGCTGAACTCGATGTCAGTTTTGTGAATGCACTCGCTGTGAGGCAGTTTAGCACTCAAATTTAATTCAACAGAGACAACATGCGTCACTTGATATTTGTGAAGATTATAAGAGTTCAACTAGTGCCACTAGTAAATTTTGGTAATTTGGTCTTGTCAACCTACTTTAATTATTTTGTTCGTGGTCAAGAATTTCGGAAGATTTTAAAACCAGGGAGAAGTTAAAATTTCAGATATACAAATTAGCTATGTTAATTTTAAACAAACTAACCTGTTAAATGCATTCATTGTTTGCATAGCCCGTAAAGCAATCATAAACACCGCTAGGAAATTAAATTTGCTTACCTGCATAAGATAGATTTTCTGCCGAACCCTGTGTGGCATATTAGTCACACATTGAATGATATGGCAGTCTCTTCAACTATCTCGGGACAACACTGCAATTTGCACTCTGTGAGAACTCTACGAAAAAATCTGATATCTGGCACTTCCCTCAGAAGAATCCGACCAGTCATACAACCCTTATGTACAAACACTTTATAACCATACGTGAATTATATTTCTATCTCACGAAATTTGCACCTAATACGACTAAAACCACAAGCAAAGGTTTATCAAAATATTAACTGTCAATTAATTAGCGGTTAATGGAGTTGACTCAATCATCAATTTTGAAATTTATACTGAGAATATTTTAACCCCATTTTAGTACCTCAGCATTTTTCCACATTCTAGCTCATGTCCACGAAGTTGAATTAGAAATTGATAGCAGTTCGGTTGAACCTGTAAATGAATGAGGACATTTGATGCGAAAATAACCCACGGCAAAACGACAAAGAAGATGCGAGAAACCCCAGCATGTTTACCGTACAATAAAAAAGATGGTCATCAGATAGCAAGAAACCATATATAAATCAGATTTTTTGCATGAGAATTACCGCTGCTAACCTGACATCCAAACGCAAGTAGCACTGAGGACACGATGATGACGCAGCCAGATAAGATGCGAGTCCAGCCATGGTGCTCCCCGTTAGCACTAAGCTCAAAGGTGTCGGTGAGGGTCCGCTCGAGCAGATCGTCACTGTTGACGTCCTGCCTCGGGCGGTTATGGAAGAGGTGATAGCAGTGGTTGTAGCAGTGCCACAAACGAGTCACTCCAGCCTCGATGCCCCCGAACATCAGTGAGGCACTCACCAGGAGAATTGACACCCATATCCACGGGCCGGACTCTTTGGTGGGTGTAGGTAAATCAATGGATTCTGTTTTGGCTTCAACTTCCCCCAAGATCTCCTTTAGTTTTTCGATATTTGCTGAATCCAAGTCAAAAGATTCTCCGTTGTTTAACTCCTCGTGAAGTTTTTGTTCCAGATCAATCTTGTGGTTGAAACTTTGTTGAACATTTTGCTCATTGTCTTTCTCCTTTTTTCGGTAATGACGCTTCACAATACTGTGCTTGTCGTTAAACAGTGGGTTTTTACCAAATAAATCATAGTATGAGGGCCTAAGGTGTTCTTTTTGTATTTCATGCTGCTGGTAACTGGGACCATGATTTTGAAATAGTGGATAGTTATCATAAAAGTCACGTCTGATAGACGACAAGCCCGAAATTTTTTTTTCATGCTCACTTCTCCCTAGACCTCCTGATGGCTGCTGTCCTAACCCTGTGACGCCAGACAAAAATGAATTCCAGTTGAAGGAAGCTAGGTTGCCTGCATTATTTGATGGTTTATTTCCTAATGACGAAATACTTTCTTTCTGTCCTGTTGGTTTTATTGGAAGTGAGTTACTTTCTTCGCTACCACTAGGATGATCGAATCCGACATCTGACTGGTTGTCAGTGGGTATTTCCGTACCTGACAGCATAGAGTCTGTCTTATTGAGAACGAACGAAGACCAGTCATTCGTGAACTTATCAGTAGAGCTACTAGTGGTCGATGAATCAACAGAATGTATATCACTCGTAGCTGAAGGCTTTGCGCTTGTTGTGGTAGAAGTTGTGGTAGTTCTAGGTATGGAAGTCGTCGTTGTTAATGGTGTGGTTAATATCGTCGTGCTTTTACCACTTTCAACGCCAAAAGGTACTTTTGGGGTATTTGGAAGAGACGCAGAAGAATTCACAACTAGTGCTGGGGTTGGACTGCTTGCGGGGAGAAAAGTTGGTGGTGTGGCGTTGGAAGAACTCATCTCACCACTTGGGACCGGGTCTGAAGAGCAGCTGTTGTAGGATTTGTCGAATGGCAGAGCAGCAATGGCACACACGTACATGACGGAAGCAGTGCCCAGGAGAAAGAGTAGTGTGAACCGACGCAAAGCTCCACTTTTAGTTGCTGTGATGAAAACGAGGACGATTTTTACGCTCAGGACTGACGCGAATGTGATGAGCGCCATCACTACGCCTATACCGACACCTTGGAGACCAGAATCTAGTAGGATTGCCGGTAGCCATGGTATAATTAGCGATTGAGAGCTCACCAGAAGTAAAAAGAAAATATTCACCTTCCAGCGACCGGTGACTTGGTCGCCTAGTTCTTTTTTACTTTTAGATCGAGGGTGCGCTATCCAGTCTTTGGTTTTCATGTTTGTGCAGAGTTATAGTGCTGGTGTATACGGCTCAAAGTCCCGCTTTCTAAGGTGCAGTTTTCTGAATTGGTTAAGGCCACTCAGTTTTAGTGTGTTTACGACTGTGGAAATGTGTCATGTTCAAAAAAATGGTTTCGTGTGACTTCGATTAGTTCCCTGGTCGAAGAATAATAAAAGTTTACATTTCATTTTATTCAGGATTTGTTTTAGTTGAGACAACTGTGTATTTCAGTTGTTTCTATAATGCAGTAAATCCTCCTAAAAATTTCACCTTGTGATAAGATGTATTGTTTTGCTATCAATGAGAGAAAGTTCAACACATCTGAAAAAGAATAACATGACTAGCGCTTATATATCAAACAATTTTTGAAAATGCAGTGAATTAACTTTAACATCCTCGAAATATTATATTTCTAATGATTTCGTTCAAGAATAACAACAATCGTGCTTTCTTATTACATTCAGTATTTTAAAAGAAATTACATTCATTCAGTATTTTATTTTCAGTATTTTTTAAAATTTTTCACGTTTTATATCGGTAGGGAATTAGTAGTTTCCTGCAGAGCAGGTTATTTAATAAAGCGCGACGTGTAAAATCACCATAAATTTCAGAAATAAATATACCTCCGTAGAATAATTGAGTATGAAATGTACTGGCACTTCGAATCAAAACTCTACCCAATAATTAATTTTTCATTGCAGCCCCAGATCATTTGTTTTGATTTCAAATTTATAGCGGTATTCTCGTGTCTAAGTGCTGCAAGATGTTGTCACGCTACTGTACGAGTAGACATGTGGGAGCGAGTTGAGTTTACTCGCAAGGTGAGATAATATTTGTAAAACACGAGGTTGTACAAGCTTTAGTGTCTGTTGCTTGCATGGCACCACGTCAGCAAAACCAAAAAGAATGTGGCTTAGCAAGTCTTACCCGCACGACAATAACTCGTACAACTCTACTTATTTTGGTTGCACGGAAAAGGTCAGTGTCACGCTATGCATCGTAAACAAGAGTACTGCTCCAAGATTCAATATCACAAACTATGTCTTAGCATTTCTATCAACTCTTAGGGTAAATATTTTACACGTGTTGTCGACGTTTCATTACCATTGAACCCAATAGCTGAATTTACGTGTTTTATACAATATCATTTGAAGCTTGTATCCTTCGGAATATCATGTTCTGCTCAGTTTCTTTCTTACATCGATTTCATTTCTTTGTTTCGATGGAGCAGCTTCTCAGCGCAGCACCTGCCTCGCTGTACTCGTGTCTCGACGGCACCGGATACTCACGGCGCTCAACACCGATAAGATTTTCGTCTCTCTTCTCAGTTATGGTCTTCTTTAACCCTTCCTGCGCTGTCCTCCTGATCAATTTAGTGGTAACTATTGAAAAAAATACAAAATAACTAGAAGACGATAATCTAACATCACACGACTTAAAATGTTTATGATGTCTGAGTTAGGACGCCATGATGCCAGTTGTTTCATAACACACTTTAGCATGATTTACAGTAGATCTTCATTTTTTGGCAGTGTAAGGACCAATAGATGAGAATCGGTGGATGAAGTGCGTTACTATTCTAACTATTTTCACTAAACTGTCGTTACATCTTAGCTGTATTCATGGTACAGATCTAGAGATGTGATTTGTTAGGGTCAGAGCAACCAATGTTATAGCTGATCAAAGTAAGTCATTAAAAATTATTCAGGAACCATTCAACACACAATATAATTTAGTCTGTCAATGGAATTCATCGACGTATATTGTTCGCTTGAAATTCACGATTTAGTGTGCAACGCCAAGTTGATACACGCGTGTTTCAAGGGCAGGCCGCTAATCTTGCGAAGAAAAGTAAGTTCAGCTTGATGCAAAATGATGCTCTCTATCATCGCACGATGAGATAATAAATGCGCATGAACTGATGACATTCTCTGCTAAGAACTTTATAAATGTTTTTTTTTTTACCGGTTTCCTAGTTTTAAATGTGTGATACTGAAGGAAACTCGTCTTATACTTCACGAAGATAACAGCGGTGTCGATTGCCATTTGTATTTATCATCACAGAAAAGCTTTGTTATGTTCTATTTTTACAGGAAAAATCTACCGTTTCTATCATTTGAATTAGTTATTATTAGCTTCTTGTGAGGAGCATTAGGCTTGTCAGTTTGGATTTGAGATAACTATTTATCAAAGGCATTATTTTCTATTTTAAGCCCTTCAATTTCGCATTCCTTTGAAACATCTTCGAAGATGCGAGGGAGGAGATGCGTTGCTAAAAAGAGTCATTTTCATATTGATATAATAAGTTTATATTCAACATTTATGGCTGCGAAATGACATTGCTATCTTTTATTGCCAAGATGTCCGAGAGTAATTTTTGTAGATTGACTTTTAATTGTAACTCAATGTTATTTTAATTAACCCTAAACTTGAAGGCACAACTTTCCGGCACGTTATACAGTTGAAAACAGCCCTGTCGAAAACTGACGTCGTAATCAGACATTACAAAGTTTTAAATAATTAATTCCCTTTGAATATACAGATAACTCGCAGCAAGAAAGACACACTGCATCGTAAGCAAATGTACATTAGAGGCTGGACATGTTCCTGGTTCAGGGAAAAAGCTCATCATTTCGAACACCAACTAATTGTACATGCAATTTTTGGGAATAAATTGATATTGAGACGTAATTTGCGATCGTTCTACACATACATGGATGTTTTTCCAAGCACCAGCACACTGCACTGCACTTTTTCTAAGAATTACTTGATATTAAGACGTAACTTAAGAACGGTCTACACATAAATGGATATTTCAAGCTGGAAAATTAGCGCGGTGCTCCCTTTGCGAACATACCCTCGAGACTAACACTTGCGGGCGCCCGACACCTGTGCTCTCTGTAGCGAGCAGGTGTCCCTCGCTGCTCTGCAAATACTGACCGAAGAAATGCTCTAAAGCCACTAGATCATTCAAGACCTGGATGCACTCCTTTAATTTGTATTAAAGTACCTGAAATCTTTTGTTGTCGATCAATTGTGAGGCTCATAATACAAACCTGAACAATACTGGCCTCTAGATTATTTAAACAGTTTAAACAAGTAATTTACCTTGATGAAACGAAAAGAAAAAGAAAAAAAGAAAGCAGTAATACAAATAAAAAGATTTAGTAAGCAGAAAATCAAAGTTATAAGCTCGATTTGGGTGCCTTGGAAAGGCAAAAGGTGATTTTAGCTATAAACAAATAGAAATCAAGGAGAAAGAAATCAGAATGATATGAAATCCAGTAAGTCAGACCATATCAATGCTAATTACAAGTAATTTCTCCTGAGTATAGGTAGTTCTTAATAAGTATAAGTTCCTGAAGGCGTTGTTGCAGAGTTCACATACATTAGGTAGTATTCACATAAATGTAACTATGGATGAGATAGGATGAAATTATCGAGCATGAAGTTATAGTATAAAGTTATAAAATTTTGGCGATAGAGACATATCTAATCAGTGACCGTTAGATATTTTTGGATGTTAGTTATAAAGGTTTCACGCAATAATAATCTGACCTGCAAAATTACATAAGAATAAGGTGGGAAAGCGAACACGATGGAAATCAAGGGGATATCTGACGCAAATGCCGTTTGGAAATATAGAGGGGGGCAATTTTGGCATTTCTGGATCATTTCTGTTGGAGTATAAGTGACATGAAATTTGTCTAATAGCTATAGTCGGTAGCATAGCAATCCCCAATTACTCAAGGCCTGCTTCGATGAAATGTCCAGTTGCAGCATCAGGTATTGGTCGAGTACATCTGCCGTGTTAATGAGATGACGTCTTGAATCCGATTTTCCAGGGATAGATGCGAATATGTTTCCGCCTTGAATTCTCGGGATTCCAATTTTCTCCGGGAATTTTTTTCTGGCGACTCTCAAAGCGTACATAATTCGAGCGCGTGAAGGTATGAGATACTTATTTATGAAGAACTTAGGTTATCTCTCTCGGCAAGGGGCCAAAAGTCGCGTTTCTTGTTACAGTGCTTTAGTTCGAAAACAATGTTTCTTCGATCTTCGTTTCCAGTCGAAGGTTTTCTCCCCATTCTGTTGGCTGACGTGATGTCGGTGTCACTAAGGTCGATGCTGATTTTATTCTTTAGAAGCTTGTGGACTGTTTCTTTACAGTTTTCGTCAGTATGCGAATCCGGTAGTTCCCCCTCCCCCCAAGAAAGGACTAATAGCAGCATTTACTGTTTTCAAGCTCTTTGCCTTCATCATTTTTCTCCAAGCGATCTAGACGGGAGACTAGGCTATTTATTTTCATGTTATGGTCTTCGAGGATTTGCTTGTGTTCGGATTCTTTTTCTGTTAGCGTTTCAAAGAGTGTTTTAGTGTCACTTATTTTTTGTCTTTTATCATTTCATTTTGAAATGTTGTTATTACTGAGTCGAAGTATTTTATTAGAATAGAGATAACTTCCTTGCCATCTTTTGTTAAGCTTGACGCATCAGAATATGGGCCAAACTTTGTCTCAGGCTCAATGTTGGTGCTGCGTTTTATGCGTTTGGGCGCCATCTTGAAGATTGAGAGAGCTCGGTTCCCTGTGAAAGAAGATGAGAGGCACTCTTTTTCGAGGGAATATTATAATCATTGTTTGATAGTTTTGATCATGTTAAGTTTAATTCACATTTGAATAATAAATGTTGAAATAGTAGCTTTATTGAAATGGATGTCTCACTGTGTACCTTCGTCAGTTCTTTCGCTTCTAGGCTGCGAAAATTGATCAATTCATGAGTTTCTGCTGTATGCCGGATCTGGCTGACACCGTAAAAAAGCGAAGATAAATGCTCAAAATGACTGCAGATGCTAGTACGAAAACCTAAGAGTATAAACAGCACAAGTTTCATTGATTTTCTTTGACTAGCATGTGTACAAAATTATGATAATTACAGAGGAACATATTAAAAAAGTTGAAAAGTTATTTGGTTTGTTACCGGCCGTCCTCCGATGCGACGATGCCATTCTGTTTGGTCGGGTGCATAGCGACCATTGCGTGAGTAAGCTGATAAGTGATAACGTTGGGAGAGTTCGTAAGATGGCGATACCAAAGCCAAGGTCATTCTATCCTCAACATGGACCACGATGAATTATTTCGGACCTAAATTCAACGAGCTAATCGAATACCAACATTCAGAGCTGAGGTAATTTGGGAGCGTTATATTGGCAATAAGTTATCCAAGATACCAAGAACACCGTTCAACCCGTGCCATGGTACCATCACAGAACATTTACTTGTATATGATCTGTGGTAGCTGCGGCTCTCAATTGCGCGCCATCACACATACGACACGACTCACTTCCATAGGCGCGTGTGGCGAAGTTCATTTCTTTGTGAAGAAGAAAACTGTGTTTTTCCGTCTGCATCTGTAGCAAAAGCATAAATTGAGATGTTCTTTGCATGCGTAATTTTTTAACTCTCGTTCCAAGCGCTCTAATATCTGTACGCGATTTTTTCAGTGCGCCGCATTCTTGAACCTTAAGTCCCTTCTATACTCTGCTAAACAGAACCTAGTGTATCTTGTACGCATTTCATCTCGTCTTAAGATTATGAAAACGTGTTGTCCTCGCAGCCCATTTAATGCAAAGCAGAGAGGAACTATATGTTAAACATTTTGAGAGACATGTATGTAATACTAAGATTGCATAAATTTACTTACCATCACGTGCTACTCTATTTGCATTCATTTATTAGCTTAGAAAACTAATTGTTACTGCCGGGTCGAAACGTTTCGATTGTCTTCAGTGTTATAGTGATAACATGTAAATAAGATTGTAGCTCACTTTCGACGTAATGCTATTCGTTCCAAAGTGTGGCATTGAGGAAGGCCTCACGACCTGTGCTTTCGAGGTGGTTCTCATTCTCCAGGAGGAACCGAAGCACATCCCCACACAGAGTAATTCTCTCGAGATTTCCCAACACCGACGTGCTGCTGGAAAAAAATGATTTAGTCAAGGAGTGCAGGCCAAAAAATATATGCAGTAAATACTTTTAGAAAGTTGAAGTCTATTTTAATTTGCTCCCGTTTTAAACCAATATATTGTAGCAGGCGTGGCTGAGCGTTGACCACGTAACAGGCAGGAGATGTCGTCGAATATCTGTTGTGCACTTCGATATCGTGTGAATGATCGTCTTGTTCGCTCTTATCTCTCCCTTAGAACATCTTTGTTTTCTTAATTTTTTCGTTCCGGCTTCTGCGAAAGCATAATTCTGTCCCGATACTCACGGCTCTCCTGCTGTTTTAATTTTTATCACGCTGATTTTATACTTTTATAATAACTTTTTGTGTGCAAATGCTGAAACCGAAGAATGTCAATGCTGGATTGAATTTATGGTCGACACTGTTGGTTAATTTGATCCCGTGTTTGAAATCTAAGTTAGAAACGAAGCCGTTGAGTTACAGAGATTGGGAGCTTATATATATACTAGTGTGCACGGCCCGCCAAAAATGACGGGATTCAATACTTTTTTTGTACAAACTTTCCAGACGTGGATGACTACCAAAAATATCTATCCTAACAGTACCCGTGATTAAAAATATTATTGCATTTGCGCACTGGTGAAACTCGTATCACAGATATGGTCATTACGGCTATCTTTATGAGCGTGACAGAGAAATGGAAGAAGCGGACTCAAAACAAACAAACCAAGGACATTTTTCGTAGTAGAAGGACCCGTGGAAATTCCTCGGTGGACCCGTGTAAAAATTCTGTCAATATTACCTAACCTACGCTAACCTATCCTATCCTAAATGAACACATCCTGATATTATTAAAACATATCAATGCATGTAAAGGCCATCTTGTAATGTTATACTGAGGAGTGCGGTATCCACGATACCGCAACCTCAGACATCCTATGTTGCTTAAGAAGCGGACACCAAAAAGATATATAAATAAACACACAACGGGTATTATTAGGTTAGATAGTGTCGTAAATATGAAGCGCAGAGCGGTAATTTGTAAGTAAAAATTCGTATTCGAAATGAATAACTCATCCTGATACCGGTCAAAGTGTGAATGGATTTCTATTATTCTACGTCTTATTTTGATATATTTAGAGATTGGAAGAACGATTTTCAAATAAGCTCACTCATAGAACTATGCTCGCAAAGCTGTTTGTGAGGAAATTTTGCTTCTGTCATACTATTCTATAACTCTCAGTTGATAAATCAACCTGCTTGGCAAAAAGTCTCTAAAGATTTCCCTGTAGTTGAGCTCTGAATATTTCTGATCTTAACAAAAACTGCTGGCTCCTTATAATTTCTTCCCTCGAGCCATCAACAATTTCTCATCGTAAATTTTCAATATTTTCTAGCGTTAGTGTGTAGTTTCGTTTTTGACTTAGAATCCTGTTTAAAAGTTTTCTATTTTAGTTTTAAACAAAGTAGCTGACTATTAGACGCAATAAATTCGATGAGCTCTACATGCTCTTCGAAGGTCGACAATTTCTCTCAGATACATTGGAGTTTCAAGTTTTAAATCGGATAGATAACCTACTACTCCTCAGGTGTTTGTTACTAAGTTTATCGAAAATTCACTGTAACAGTCCATTTGAATTATCAAAGCTTGTTAGGTAATTACTGTGCCGAAAGGTTACATTTTTTCCGTGGCCGAACTATTTTTCAAAGTATGTCAAAATTTAACTTATTGTCTTAGGAGATTTTACTATTTTATTTTTTGTTGTTAATACTAAAATTACCTTCTCATCAACAAAGGTATTAGGTTTCCAGCTCAAAGTTCCGGACATGGCTAGTCAAACACCGCTCTCGAATTCTTCCCATCCTCCTGTGAATCAAATTCCCCAAGATATGATTGTGTCATTTTGGAATTTATGCGGCGCATTGCACTTAGCACCAATGACCATTCGTTCAGTGATGGACTACGTATGTAGATCAAAATCCGACAGAGATGACTACCGGACTTATGCCCAAAAAATTCGTGGTGAAAACATCTCTGATGAGTTATGGAAAAGTTGGTGCCGTTTCTCAGATGTTCGCCTGCAAACTGAAAAAAATCTAAACAAAATGGACACTACAGACCTATTTTGTCTTCTTTAAGTTTTGTCACAATTGAGAACTTTCAAAGTAACGCCTGAAAAAATTTGGCGACCTGAAATAATGTATGTTCCTCAGGAACCAATCGAAAAGTCTGTCCAAACAGATCATTTACCTGGACTCAAAAACATAGCGGATGCCTCAAAGAGCAATCCGCCACTCAAGGGCGAACAGAGAAAAACTCAAACAAAAAGCAAAACTGGGAAAAAACAACTCTCATTAACTGCAGGCGAAAAGTACAAATTATTGAGAAATGCTGCAGTACAAACTATCGATGACACTTCCAAAATATTGAGAAAGATGCAAGCTGTAAAAAACCTTAGAAATATCACGATGCATAGTGAACAAACAGCCAGGGACCCTACTACATTTTGTAAACTTGTGCCAGCATTGCATGAACTTATAGACGTTACTGCGAACACGTACAGTCTCTGTGAGGAGAAAACGAAGGAAATGAAAAAAAGTTGGACGAAGAAATTGATCGTATGTCATCTGCTAACAAAACAGCATTACCTTACATCTGTGCTGCTTTACTGAGCCGTGGCAGAGACGAAACGAAAAATTTTTGGGTGAAACGCTTCTCACTTGAAGAGCTGATGTTTGACTCCCACAGAGTGAAGCGACAGGATGTTTTCCATCCTTTGAACGTCAGGCGGAGAAATGAAGGGAGCAATCACGTTGATCCTTACCCCAAAATTTTCAACGCAGTCGAGAGCGTCGTTATTCTCTCAGGAGCAGCTGGGTCGGGAAAAACTACATTTCTCAAAAACTTGACACTTCAATTTTTTGAGTCGCAGCAAGCAAATGCTGATTACATGAGCGTTTTTAATTTTATTATTTACATCGACTTGGAGGATAGACACTTAGAAACTCTGAGTGAGGTCGTAGAAGAACAATTTGGAAATCTTTGCAAAGATTTTTCCAAAGAAGAAATACTCGATGCTCTTCTATGTTTTGATGTGCTTTTCCTGGTGGACGCCTTCGATGAAGCCAACAGCAAGTCCAGATCTGTTCTACTCGAGCTTACAAAAAATGTCTGGAAATTTAATTTTCCCATTATAATCACAACCCGACCCCAGGCTGCGAAGCAGTTACACCAGTTGTTGTCCAAGAAAAACGTAACCTCAATCGAGTACGAAATTTTGCCTCTGATTAAACTCGAAGACCAACTGAAATTTTTAGAGAAGCACCAGAGTTACTTTAGCGAAAGTACTCAAACAGAGGAAATGCTGAAGTGCTTTTCAGGTCTGGACGACAGAGTAAGAGACATGTTCACAGATCCAGTGAATTTGGTACTCTTTTGCCATTTGTTCAAGCACCGCCGAAGCGGAATAATTCATTTAGAAAAGCCTAACCAAGTAGCAGATGAAATTTTTGTTCTCTACAAGACGGTTATCGAAAGGAAACTGAGTGATTCAGAATTTTCAGACCTGAGTCTTCTTATCGATGATATATTTCTGACCGTAGGGGAGTTAGCGTTGAAGTTCATGGAATTTTCGATATTTTCTGAAAACGAAATTCTTCAATTTCAACGAAGATGCAAGACTACCCTGAAGAACGACTGCAGTTTTCCTGAGGCAAACACTGCGGTTTTCCTGTCCGTGGTTCTGCAAATCCAAAGGCCTCCGGCTGGAGAAGGTCCTGTGACGTGGAAATTTCACCACAAAAGCATCCAGGAGCGGTTCGCGAGTCGGTATATCAAAGAGCAGCTCACGAGCACAAAATTATCATTACAGCAGATTTTGGAAGGAGCTGATGCCACAAAAGATCAGTGAGTGTGTAAATCTGAAAGTTTCGGATTAGTTCAATGATATTTTGTTGTGTTTTTTAGTTATGTTTTAAGTAAAATTAGCATTCCATAAAGTGAATATTCGGGTGCTCAGTTTCGTTTCTACAAACACACTTTAGAATGATTCAGTGAGTTTCTTGGGCCATACGAAACTGCTGCCTAACTTGACACTGTTTTTTCTGTACTGGACCAGTATTTATCTTATCTTGAAATATTGATAAAAATTTTTAGATAGATAAATTTTAGATAAATTTAGATAAAAATTTTTAGTGAAAAATTTAAGGAATGCAATTCTCTGAAATGAAAACTTTTGCGCTGAAGGTAAACTCATAATATAAAATTCATTTCAAACTGTAGGAATAAAAAACGTTATTGACTACCAAATTTCAGTTACACGACGTCTAACATGTCATCCTAGTAACGCAGCTCTTCACCATTGTAATCTTTTTGCAGTATTTATTTTTGTTTTCGTTTAATATGTGTTATGTTATGATTTGTTCTGATCACTGGGCACGCTTTTTTTATTATTAAAAGTCGCAATTCAATGTTCTGTATTTTATGCAAGTTTGTCTCGCATCCGTTCCTTATGTTCGTTTAGTTTTTCCTCTACGCACTATGAACTGCGCAGATTACTGGGCACGCTGCAGTACGTGGTGCGGGACCTGGCTGGCAAGAACACGACGCTGCTGGAGCGTCGCTGGCCTCAGCTGACGGAGGCGCTGACGGAGGCGGGCCTCGTCAGCCACGAGGACTGGCAGCAGTACATGCTGACGTGCCGTGACGTGATGCAGGTCGTCAGGCAAGCTGCCCTCGTCACGCAGGCTCAGAAGGAAAACTGGATACTCCGGACTGGTGTGTTGGAGTGACCGGTATCTGTTACCTAGAAATCGATTTGTCTTTGTAGTTCGTAACCGCTGTTGGATCAATGTTAATGACATCAGTATCTACACTGCGTATATAAAAACATAGTATAGTATAATGATTTAATATTCTATAAATGACAAATATGCTCAGAACTACAGTCTACTCATGTACGTAAATTCAACATTAAAGTTGAAATGTCGCTTTATATTCAACTTTATTCCGCCTTGATAATTTGAAGAAATGTTTCTTCAATTTTTTATTTTTCAAGACGAATAAACGAACTTAGTAGCAATGATATCTCTGACGCTCTTCTGAATAACTTTTTAGCCTGAAAGTTCTCGCTGGGTTGTCTCAAATTCTCTAGGTTAACGAGCCACAGCCTGCCAAATTAAAGGGTTACAACTGACAATATTTTTCAAAAAAGAAAGAATGGAAAAGAAAAACGTTTTATTTCCAAGTTACCACATTAGATTCATGCCAACATATTGGCTTTTAAAAATTTCTTTATATAAGACGTCCTAAAACAAAAGTTCCATACGAGGAGTTCTAATTGACAAACCATCCGAGGTGTACAAATAGATAAGCCATACGAGGCATAATAATAGACAAACTGTACGAGGTGTACTAATAGACAAACTATCAGAGGTGTACAAATAGATAGACCATACGAGGCATATTAATTGACAAAATATACGAGGCGTACTAATAGACAAACCATACGTGGCGTGCTAATAGTCTTACTCTGTGAAGGGGTAGTTGAATAAGAATTGAAAAATATCATCTCTTGGATATTTTATATTTCAAGAGATGGCTAACGACTTATAAATAATTCGAATACTACTAAAGAATTCTTCGGAACTCCCAAGTTATGAGTTTAAATTATCGAAGTAAGAAAAAGACAAAAAACGCTATACCGGAGCAGATTAAAACACCATCGTAAATGACAATCAAGTATTGAGAAAAGGTTCGTCACGAAATAATTTATAAAGAACATCGCTCAACACAGCACGCACATCTAGAAATGCGTAAACAAACTTATAAAGGGTGGGGCAGAAAAACCTATCCGATTTCAAAACGTTATAAAATTGAAACGATTGAAGTTGTCAAAAAAATTTTTTTATTAGCATATCGCAAATTTTATGCCATTTTTAAATTTAAGTTTTGAAAAGCACATCACTCAAATGTCGTCCTTGGGAGCAGATACACTGATTTAGGCGCTCGCGGTAGCTTTCCATGACTTTCACCGTCATTTCCACAGGAATTTCTTCAATTGCCCGAGCAATTTCCCTTCGTAAAGCAAGAAGGGTCCTTGGTCGATGCTGGTAAACCTTCGATTTGAGGTAACCCCAAAGGAAGAAGTCACATGGAGTGAGATCCGGTGAGCGCGGCGGCCAGCCAAGATCACCTCTCAGGGAAATGAGGCGACCGGGAAACAGTTCCCTGAGAATGTCCATTGATCGTCGCGATGTGTGGGCGGTTGCACCATCCTGTTGAAACCACACATTTTCCACGCCATTTTTTTCCATTTTGGGTCTAAGAAAATTTTCCAGCATGAAACAATAACGCTCGCTGTTGACCATTACGGTTTGCCCATTTTCTTCAAAAAAGTAAGGCCCCCAGACGCCTAGGCGGGAAAGAGCACACCACACAGTCACTTTTGGGCTATGGAGGGGTTCCTGATGGATTTCTCGAGGATTTTCGTCACTCCAATATCGAAAATTCTGCCTGTTAACGGCACCACAAAGGTGAAAATGGGCTTCGTCCGTGAAGAGCACAACATCGTCGTTTGGGAGTTCTCGGAGATCGCGACACAGGTTCGTACGGGTTTCAAAATCCCTTTCACTTAATTCCTGTGCAACAACCATTTTGTAGGGATGCATTTTGAGGTCCCGGTGCAAAGTGCGCCGAATACTGTGGTTGGAAATCGCCAAAGCGAGCGAATGTTTTCGCGCCGAACGACGCGGGGAACGTTCAATCGCGGCTCTCACATTGGCCACGTTTTCAGGTCCTGTTGCTGTCCTGGGACGTCCAGGCGACTTCTTTTTCAATGCTGAACTCGTCTGTCTAAAATTTGACACCCACACTTTAATCGTAGCGTGATGTGGAACAGGATCATGACGCCCGAGTCCGAAATGAATTCGAAAAGCACGTTGTGTAGCAATTATCGAACCGCCGCATTCGATAAACCGCTCAATAACAAAAGCACGATGTTCACCAGACCAAGGCATGTTGACTACTGACAAATGGCATAAAACCGGCTTTCTAACGGTTTTTACCCCACTACTCTACCTGCTCCCTCTTCTGAGAAAAAGGGATTTGAAATCGGATAGGTTTTTCTGCCCCTTCCTGTACTAAAAAATGGAATGCATGGCTTGTTCGGCATACAAATATAGAGATAATTTTTGCACGCGCACTTTATTTCATTTGTCTGTTTATACTTTTAATTTCTTCTATTCACAGAAATGCCCTTCGGGGCCGTGATAGATCGATTTATGAATCATTAAGCAAGCGCAATTAATTTGTTTATTTCTGGAATTTGGTTCAGTGTTAACTGATCGCAGAGCTTTAGGTAAAATGTAATGTGTCTTGAGGTTTTGCTTTTTACGCAAAAAATAGAAATAGAAACATATATATGAACATGTGTGTATATATATGTGCGAACGTGTGCATGTACACACAGATACATAGACATTCATATTTACGTGCGCACACATACACACACATGCACACACTTACACACATATTCATATGTATACGTTTTGAAAATGAATATAAGAAAAATGCTAATAAACATAAAAAATAATCTTGCTCTTTCTACATTTAAAATGACAGCTACAGCTCTGTGTAATCGTAAGAAATAACCTGAGGAAAAATAAGGAATAGAAAAAGGATTTCGAAAAACGTATAAATGAAATGGTTTTTTAATTTCCTAGAAGATAATTTAAGAAAACTCAAGTTACCGTCGAGGAACAACAACAACAAAAAAAGCATATTTCATTTCTTCCGATATTCTCTGCAACATCATGCGGCCATGGGTACATGGGATAAAATGGAGATACAGTGTAAGCCGGTTACCACTCATGATTGACAAATATCTACAAAATATTGGCAGAAATGAGTAAACAAACATATACTCAAAATCAAAATTCATAGCTTGTACAACATACGGACAGAAAGATAATTTTACAACGATTCATATGCTCAAATTGCACTTTATTTCATTACTTATATTTGTCATTAATCCGATTCACAGAAGCGCCCTCTCGGGAAGTGATAGATCTATTTTTGAATCATTTCGCTAGTGCAATAAAATTTATTAACCGGATGGTTCTTGCGTAAAGAAATGAAATAGAAACATGTATATCTATTTATGTAGATACATATATATACCTACACACGTACACACACATATTGATATATATACTTATTGAAAATGAAATATAAAAAAAATACATATATGAAATAAAAAGATAAAAACAACCTACCATCTACTACGCAGAAAATGACAGTTGAGCTCACTGTAATCCTAAGAAATTATTCGGAAAAAAATAACTAAAAGGAAAAGAACCCCGTGCGTTTGAGACATTTACCATAATCACGCTTCAAAAAATAATTTGATAATTCAAAGCAATCTAATCATCGCCAAACAATGAAATGAATTACAGCATATTTTTCTAATGTCAGATGACGATCTAGAGCGAATAACCCTGATGCTGCCACACGCGCAGCCACGTGTGCTGGAGATGAGCAAGCCGCACGCGGGGCCCGACTTTTTCTATTTACGCTCAAAAGTGACCAGTCTGAGTTGGTCACAAGTCATCCAGCTCAGAGAAGGAGATCTGGAGCTCAGCCTGGGCGGTTTGTTTCACGACAAGCAGGGTGATGCATTCCTTCTCCCGCTGCTCGGCAGCAGGTGAGAAACGATAGGAAACTTGAAAAACCTTTCCAGTACAGATAATTCCTCCTGATATTCCAGAAGTATTCCTCCCCTCTAATCTCTTTAATTTTTTCTTTGTTATTTCATGTGTAATTGTGAAAGTGGTAAAGATCGTGAACAATTAGCGTTTTCTCTTCCCGGTTATTATTAAGATTATTTAGCTTGTTACCGAAGTAGATTTGTGATCCCAAATTGAAAGAAAACCCGATCTTAATACAGTTTCCACTTCATTGGAATTAAGGCTTGGAATTCGATGCTTTCTAATACATGTAGGAAAAGTTTTGTGGAACATATGAAAAGAGTATTGGGTGCTATTTCTCATCCAGGTATTGATGAAGCGATAGGCCAATTCCTCTGAAATGAAAATAATTATAAATATATTCTGAAACATGCAGTTGTTGCTTGAATAATAAATATAGCATGACAAAGTTACAATATTTTCTATTTTCTCACGCTCAACGACTATTCAATCAGTCTCATGTACGTTTGAGTTACTAAATGTCATTGAATGGACGAAATTTTAAACTTAGAGAAAAGTTTCCTTAAGTTGTCTTAGAAGTAATTGGACTCAATTTAGCTCACAAGTAGTTATATCCCAGCCTGTCCATTGCAATAGTTCCAAGTATGGACTTTATTCATGGTTTGTTTTTGGAAAAATGAACTTTAATTCGTTTTTAATTGTTCATTGTTGTCAGGTTGATTTTCTGTCACGTTGGTTCTATGGTTAGCCTTTAACAAGTTCACTAATTTTTTCAGATTGGCAAAAATAGAATAACCCTTCGAAAATAATCTATGTTAATTACACGATTTTATAGATGCTTTTGTTCACGATTAATACGTTTTAACATCAGGTAATTTAGAGTGGAGAGATTTAAGTTCATGCTTTATGAGGAGGGGAGTCCCTAATTCCTTCTTTTTCCTCCCTTCTCCCTTTTTGAGATCGCCAGAAGAGCTGTTTGTTCCGGCCAACGTTCTACGAAAATTTAGGGATTTTATCCCTCTCTTCTGCTATTCAAAGTGTTATACTTTATTTTTGCGTCGAGATGAAATATGACTTCTAAAAGTTACACTTGACTTGAAAATGGCACTGGTGTTTGCCAAGATAATCGTGGGCAGATTTTCTTACACTAAAGTACTGAAACTTACTCAATACCATGTATCTCGACCCCTCACACCTCACTCAAAGTCCTGTATCTCGACCCCTCACATATCACTCCATGCCATGTATCTCGACCCCTCACATCTCACTCCATGCCATGTATCTCAACCCCTCACATCTCAATAAATGCCATGTATCTCGACCCCTCACATCAGGTGTCGGCTGCTTCGTTACCGTGGTCAAGTGGCCACCCCAGAGGGGGTCGCTGCTCTGATGTCTGTTTGCACTCCAGAGACAGAGCTCTCCATCTGGATGGTGACGTTTTTGGAGCTCAGCGCTTTGCAGGGGAAATACAAGGAGCTTAGTGAGTATCAAAACGAGGCGGTCAATACTATACTCTCCGAGCAATTATCGAAACGCAAAATCTGGTTTAACCGCTGTGAGTTTGCTCATTAGGTGCAAGAAAATGAAGTAACCATACGAGTTCAAGATCAAAAATGATCACTTAGAATTATTTTCATGCCAAATAGTACACTTTTCCGCAGAGGTGTACATTGAACCAACCACTGCTGCCGAAGGGAGACGAGCGCCACTCCCCACCCACCCCGCTCCCACCCTGTGCGTCTGGTGTACCTCGTCGGGGACGTTCAAGGATTTGGTGCCCGTGGTGACGGCCCTCGCTCCTGTCGAAAACAGGTTAGTCCTGATAGATCACTAATGCTTTATTCAGACGGCGTTAGTAGTGAACCTTTATATTTGACAGTGCATCAAAGTCATGCATCTGCCCAGTGGGATACGAAAATTTGGCCAAAATAGCGTCTGAGGGAAGATTGTGGATTTCGAAGCCCATTTTTGTCTTTGGGTGTAATTTGACCCCTAAAATTTGACCATCACTTGAACAACTTATCCAAGCGTTGAAACCACTTAAATACTCAAGACACTTTCCAATCCAACTCCCTCACCATCCCTCTGCTTCGTCCTGCCTCGAACATTGCAGCAGATTTTGCAAAATTTTATCACACAATTTGCTGGAAGGCATGATTACGTTTTCAATTTCACGGACTTGGGACACGGGAAAATTTTTCGTTGCACTTTTGTAATAAAATCGATGGAGAAGATACGTCATTAAAGCTTTCTTAATCTAACATTCTTGCACTGATTAGAGTATGCTGGCATTTGAGTGAAAAGTTAATACTAGGTATTCTTGAAATACAGTACATCAATTTGTCGAAATGTTCCGACGACATGGAACCACAGATACGATTTTCCAGAAAATTTCGGAGGTGGAGAGTTATGAATATCTCAAATCTACCCTAAAATTTTGTATCTATTGGCCCCTTATTTCATTTCAAACTAAAAAGCTCCGTTGTCTGCAGATGTATTGTTCGAATGATTGTTCAGCAGGCGCCAACTCGCTGCATCCTAACTCGCTCCACACCATCTCCTTACTCGTTATAATCAGTTCACTGCGCTCATCAACTTACTGCAGAACTTACTGCACACAACTGCCACATAACCAGATGCCCACTCATTTACTTGGACTTCAATGCGCCAAAACCACTGCAGCAAATTTAATTCTCCCTGTGTGACCATTGTTTTGCAGAGCGCTGAAACGAAGTGATGAAAGTCGTGAGACTAATGCGTGTCTGAAGGTAAAATGACCGCTGAGAACCATCTGCTGAAAACAAGCGATTCGCGCTTCAGTCGAGCTCTTCTTTAGTATTCATTATTAACATTCGAATACAACCCGTTGGATCTGAATACCTTAACAATACTAGCATAGGATGCGATGAATTTTCAACAAGAAACACACTAAACATATTTCCCAGAAATCCTCATGTCCCATGTACCGTACACACCTGCGTTCAGATTCAAGTTGCTGTGGGTGAGGAGAACCAAGCTCACTTCAACCGAGCTGGGCGACAAAGAGCTCAGTGATGACAACCTGGACAACGCAGGCAGGACTCTACAGAAGCTGGGCATCAGAACCGAGGGCGAGTACTCGGGGCGAGTGCCGGGGTGAGCACAGGATTGAGGGAGTGAATACCGGGGTGAGTGGAGGATCGCTGGGGTGATTGCCGAGGTGAGTGCAGGATCGCGGCGGCGAGTGTACCTAAAAGAGTGCTGGAGCAACTTCTGGGGTGAGAGTGCTGGGGTGAGTTTAAGGATGCTGGGGTGAGTGTAAAAGTGCTGAGGCAAGTACCGAGGTGAGTGTAAGAGTGCTGGGCTGAGTGTAAGGATGCTGGGGTGAGTGTAGGAGTGCTGAGGCGAGTACCGAGGTGAGTGCAAGAGTGCTGGGGTGAGTGCTTGGGTGAGTGTCAGAGTGCTGGGGGGAGTGCCGGGGTGAGTGTCTCTTTGCTGGGGTGAGTGCCAGGGTGAGTGTCAGAGTGCTGGGGTGAGTACCGGGGTGAGTGTAGGAGTGCTGGGGTGATTCCCTAGGTGAGTAAAAGAGTGCTGGGGCGAGTGCTGTGATAGGTGGCTTAGATGCCTCTTTGCTTAGAAGTTACACGCTTGACCTATCAGTACCGTCAGATGTTGCCTAATTCATAGTAACACTACTACTAGTTTTTCTTGAACTATAGTTCTAAGTCTATCTTACAAGGCACGCATCTCAGAATATCTCCATCACTTTATCTTGTCACTAATTGAAATAAAATACTATAAAGTTGATATCACGCAGCCCTTACTTGTTCTCGCATTCCAATAAAATTTGATTTCATACTTTGACAGCACTCCTCCCTATTATAAGCTCCATATCACCGATGAGCATCCTCGGCCTCTCCTAGACACAGCTGCTTCTACTACGGCGTCTCCTCCACATTGAGACGGTTGAGAGCCATTTGTTTATATTTCACCGGAATATTTATGAAGTTCTCTTCCCTGCCTGAAAAGTGAGAACTAAGCACATTGAGACGGTTGAGAGCCTTTTGTTTATACTTCACCAGCATTTTTACGTTCCTTTCGTGCCTGATAAGAAAAGAAAGAAAAACATTTTATTTCCAATAGAGATAGTACAAAAGCACCATTATTGGTTTTTAAAATATCTTAAAGTTAATACACTTAGGTGATACACACACATGAGTATTATAATACTCATGTCACTAGTCGAAAAGAATTGATTGAGGGCTATGTAATCCTAATCTTGCTGAATCTACATTTGACGATACACATAATGATAATTATAAGAGACAACACAATTTCATGGACGATGCATTTTCATTGTGGGTTGAGAACACCTTTGACAATTTACGTATACATGATATAAAACTTCGCAATTCTTGACGCCAGGAAATAATATTTGAATTGTTTGTTTCGGAAGATGTTCAAAATTATCATTTTAAGGAAGCACGAAAAAAAATATACAAATATATAAAAGCATGAGGATCACGAAAATTACAAGATTTGTTTTTCTAATTAGGCAATTTTAACATAACGGTCATTAGTTGATAAGCATTTTATTTAAATGTAAATGAATGATCACACAACAAATGTATAAATTTTTACTTGAATGCTTTACAATAATAAAGAGATGTCGAGTTAGGTAATGTTACAAGTTGAGAGTGAACAGAAAAAAAATTGTCTCTAGTTAAAATGCCAGTTGTCACTTAAGTACATACATATGTGCATATATACATGTAAATACATACACATATACATGCACAAACATACCTACGCACATACATACACCTAACACGTGAACATACACAAATACAATTCCATGCATCGAGGCAATCACAATATATGCGCGTTCTATAAAAATGCTGTGCGATGTTCTGAAATATAAAATAATGAGCAAAGGAAATTCGTGACAACTCTTTCAGTATGTGTTGCTGCTTACAGTTTCTAATGAAATATTGGAACGATGTTTTATTAAATATTGTATCGAAAAGATCATTGGTTGAAAACCGTCTTATTTATCATATGTGGGTGATCGCACAACAAAGATATTTGTATATATATATTATAAATGCTGTACAATAATCAAGTGAAATGAAGTATTACGTTCTGACACACTCACCTATCTACGTACGCATAGCGTGCACAAGTATACATATACACAAGTAAGCATGTGCGCAAATATGAGCGTAGACTAATCAGTATAAACTAGCATTCCAATCGAGTGAATCGGAGAAAATATCTTTTATTATGGCATGAATTTTATAAAATTTCCGTCGAAAAACATTGGCACAAAACAGTCTACCTTAGTCAGCAACATGAAAACGATTGTTCTACAACGGTTCCCAAGTACAGAATATTTCCAGAAGTACGCGAGGCTTAGGTGCGGTTGTTATAATATACTCTAAAGCGTACGAGATGATATGATAATTTGCACTACACTAGCCTACCAAGAGCATTTTTGGACGTGAAGAAGAAAGAAACATAAATGTTCTATAAGGGTGTCATATTAGGAAAAAAACACATTATCTTTGAAACATGGCGCAAAATGTCTGCAATTGATAAACATACACAGGTACCACATTTTACATGTACAAGACATTTAAGCTTTGGGTTGCCTTACAATAATAAAATAAAATGATGTGTTGGGTAGTGTTAGAAGTTGTGAGTGAGAAAAAGTCAGGTGCCAATGACGAATATTGCTGCGGTTGAGAGCCTTTTGTTTATACTTCACCGGAATATTTACGTTCCTTTCCGTGCCTGAAAAGTGTCAATGAAGCGCATTGCAGCTGTTGAGAGCCTTTTCTTTATACATCACAAGAATATTTACGTTCCTTCCGTGCCTGAGAAGTGCCAATGAAGTACATTGCAGCGGTTGAGAGCCCTTTGTTTATACTTCACCGGAATATTTAAGGTCCTTCTGTGTCTGATAAGTGCCAATGTTAATGCGATTTTAGGCTTTAGAAAAATTAATATATGTGTTTTGATCCTAATAGTTGTAAATATTTAAGAATAAATGAGTTCTTTGTTGCAATCTGCATAGCTTTAAATCTTAATGAATTTAATTCACAAATATTCGAGGCACATATAGAAAGAACTACCAGTGTTAATTTATGATAGAATTATCGCAACTTTAATTAATTTATATTCATGCCTGCTTCTGAGGCTAACTCAAGTTTCTACACTGATTAAATAATAACACTGAAGACAGGCAAAAACTTGAGCTTTCTGAATTAAGTTGATCTCTGACATTAATGTGCTGAGTTTCTTTGATTTCTTCAAGTTTTTGTAATTTGTCATTCAATTATTTTAGAGTTTGGCGAATAACTCATACATAGCTGACCAATTTCATGCTAAAAACACGAAAAAAATTAGGCGTCTTGAAGTTCAGTTCTACAATTTCCATTTCGATTGTAGGACGTTCCACATTCCCCCGACCTTCTCATAAAGAGCTGTCTGACTGAACTTCTCTCTTAGCATATTTTTAATTATAAAGCGCCTGTTCGTGAAAGTATTAATCTATTTTTAAATCTCTCAAAATTGCCAGAGGGACCCCTATTTTTAAAAATTGTGATAAAAATTGCATTAATAATTATAGACCTATCTCTGTAATACCAATTATTAGCAAAATATTCCAAAAAATTGTATATAAAAAGTGTATTCTTATTTTGAACAAAAACCTTTTCCCTAAGACAAACAATACGGTTTTCGTTCTAAAAAATCGATGACACAAGCTGTATTAAATCATTAACAGTACCTTTATTCTAATATAGATGAAGGAAAGCTTGTTTTCTCCGTATTTCTTGACTTTCGTAAAGCATTCGATTGTGTGGACCATAACATATTGCTCTCGAAACTACACTGTTATGGCATTCGAGGGGTTGCCCATGATTGGTTCAAATCATACCTAACAAATCGAAAGCAATACGTTGTCATTGGCGACGCAAAATCGGACCTAAGTGACTTAAATCTGCAAATGAGGTAGTAAGATCAGTTTTTATAGTTTTCTTTTTTGCCAGACTATTACTCGTCTACCGTCTCATGATTTTATGCATATTTTAACAAACCCTACCCAAATGAGTTAATTTGCTTCAATTTCAAAGATGAACTTGCTACTTGCGTTGTGCTAGCCTGTGGTAAATAAATCGAGGTTCAACCCTCTCACTGCGTTTTTTACACCTCAACCTTCGAAGCATTCTTCATAACCCTTGTGATGCTACACGTGGGATGAATAAATGTCAAGAACATCTGTGTTGTTTTAATTGCAGCCGCTGAGCTGTATTAATAATCCTCCTGACATTGCGGCATTATGCTGGCGGGTGCGGCGAGAACAGGAACAGGAAGGGAGACTTGTTCTGAAGTGAAAGCAAAAATCGGTCCTCTTTATGTATTTCTTTAGGTGATTTAGAAATGAAATGCAAGCGAAAAATAATTGGCTACCTTCCTCAGCTTTTGCTTTTAAGATAAAGCAAAAGCTTTTTGTACTCTCGTATTCATTATTCATAAGGGTAGAAATAACATAAAATAAAAGTACTCTTAATAAATGGAGCAATGTAAAAATATGGACTCGTACTGGGCAATGAGTGCAGTAATGAGAATTTAGTTATATTTTAAGGAAGAGATTATTATATTCAAATCTACATAAGATGTTTAAAAATAAATTTTATGTTATTTTTTTAGAACTTAAGCTAGGCAAAATTCAAAATGACGGTGCAATAGCGTGAAGTCTACCGCACTGCAGCATGAGATCTTCCTCTAGCTAGTACATACTACAGCGTGAGGTCTACTGCTGTATTTTCAGTCCCTAATGAATATCACTTGTTTCCATGTATTTAATTTCATGATAAATACTTTATTTGTACATATCTATGGAATAGCTTAAATGGATAGTTGAACATTCTAATTACAATATACTTAAGGAAGAAAGTAAAATTAAACATGTTATCATATGTTGCTATATATTTATTCTTGCGAGACACACTTTCTACATCTTCTAAAAGTGGCACATATAGATCATTGGAATTCTTTCTCTTTTTTGAGGGACACTGCACCTGGGTAGGCGATTTATGGTATAGACCTCACGCTATAGTAGCTCTTTCAAAAGTATGGAAATGCCCCCCAAAATATCTTTTGTACAAATTGAGCTTACTGCTATTTTGCCTGTTTACTGTTATCTGTAGAGAAATATATTTGAAATTAGCTGGATGATAGAAAGTTTGGGAACGCTATTTTTCTCATTGACAACAATGGAACGTTTTATTTCTTCTTATTTCACAATTTATGCCAATTTCAGAAATTGTTGACCTTGTTAGTGCGGTAAAAAAATTAATTGCTAGTTACAATGCATCTATTAATGTAAATACCTCAATTACGATCCGACTCAATTTGATGAACTAAAAAACTTGGCAGAGAAATTTAAAACTTGAAATTACTAAAAATGTCATGAACATAGAAAATGAAATGCGTGCAAATTGGTATTCTCTCTATAATGTTATTATAATTTTATCTCTCTGTAAGCGAAATAATTTTACTAGCTAAGTTATACTTTCACGAATATCAAAGCGACCAAAAAGTTGTACAGAGCATGTGTCAATATAAATAAGGCAAATGTGCCCCAAGATGTTCATAACTGTTTCATTTTATGGGATAATTGAGAATTTTTTCACTCCTACATATATCAGCATTTGCAAATTTAAAGTAAACTACTTTACTTCTATAAAAACATTTAGGTATCATGTCCAAGTTTTCGAAATTTGATGGGATAATTGAGAATAATTGACCCACATAGAATTTTTATATAATGATACTTTTGAAATCCAATATTGCATTCCATTTTATTCGTCAAATATGTTGGATATATACTGATTTTCTTTTCTTTCTCATAGAGTGAAATTTATTTCAGTCTCTCATAAGTCGTCGTGCTTAGTTTTCTGTGTGTACTAAATGTCTGAATGTGTCGTCTGCACGTTTGAAGCATAGTAGTGCCATCTGTTGGAAGGTAAACTTCTTTCCAGCTGTTTGTTTACTGCTGTTGACGCGAGCCGCACGAAGTTGCGTTCACTCATAATTATATATTTAGTACTTTACATCTCCAACTTTTCACTGGATTTGCGTGTTTTTTTATACGGTAAGTAATGTTTACAATTTTTCCTAGTGTAAGTAAATATATAATAATGTAGATAAAGGAGCGGCACTCCCAGTAATCAGCAGCAGTATTGCGTCCCTCTTGGGACCCTTCTGCTCCTATTGACTCATGTTATGATACATATGCTAAAATAATGTAAATATATGTTATGACCAAGATCTCTGGACCTTTCAGTGAGATAAGAAAATAATGAATAGTTACTCTTGTCTCTACTTACGAAAACATCTCTGGAAAATCTTGACTCTCTATACTAATTGCATACGCTTTTCGAGGTAGGTATGCTTAGCAAATCCCGCTCCTTTTACATCAGATTATTTAAATTTTTCCTCCAATTTGGATATTTTTAAGCGAGCAAAAGGTAAAAACTTTATAACAGCTTTAGGAGACACTCACTTCCATAGTAAAATCAGTTGAAAGAATGTAGACAGAATATTGTATTTCTACAGGAAATTTTGTTTAATTTGCATGTTTTTTTGGTAAATGTAAAGGACTTGACCATAATCGATTTTCCACTTTTTGATCAACAAATATTGTTGATGATACCAAAATAAACAAGTTTTCTTCGATGCACTTTCCGTCGGAAATAAGTATTTTAAAAGTTATGGCATTAAATGAGTTACCGGAACTCCATTGTGCATCACCCTATTACAAACGTAAAGAGGTTGGGTCGTGAGGGGTAGCCACAGTTCTTTTAGTTTTATAATTTTCACTAAAAGAACTGTTGCTACCCCTCACGACCCAACCTCTTTACGTTTGTAATAGGGGGTTTGCTCTTCGTCGGCTTGGTTGGCGCGCGGGAACGCCTGTTTACTTTAACGTCGGACCGCGCGGTATATTTTTCCCCGACTCAAAGACTGGAGTTACGGTAACTCATTTAATGCCATAACTTTTAAAATACTCATTTCCGACGGAAAGTGCATTGAAGAAAACTTGTTTATTTTGGTTTAATTAACAGTCTTTGTTGATCAAAAAGTGGGAAATCGATTATGGTCAAGTCCTTTACATTTACCGTTTTTTTGGTCAATGTGAAGTTTAATGCAATCACGGAAAATAATAATGCCGATCCCAGGAATCACTAAAGGAACACATTTCAGAACGTTTTACATGAATGACATTCTGCTCGCTGATGCGTTATTTTCGAATAATTGAACTTTGAAGTTGGCCTTGGCGCCAAAGGAAGCGAGCGCGTGAAACGGAATTTAATTAATAACGGAAGCTATTACAAACGTAAAGAGGTTGGGTCGTGAGGAGGAGGCACAGTTCTTCTAGTGAAAATAATAAATAAAGCTTCTAACCCACCCATTAGGGGGACGACCGCAATCTTGTTGACATCGGGTCCAAAATGGCGGCGCCCATGGTGGTCGCCATGTTAGACCCGATGTAAACAAGATTGCGGTCGTCACCCTAATGGGTGGGTTAGAAGCTTTATTTATAATTTTCACTAGAAGAACTGTGCCTCCCCCTCACGACCCAACCTCTTTACGTTTGTGAAAGGGGGTTAGCTTCCATTTTTAATTAAATTACGCTCGCTTCCTTTGGCGCGGGAAGGCCAACTTCAAAGTTCAATAATTCGAAAATGAAGCATCAGCGAGCAGAATGTCGTTCATGTAAAACGTTCTTAAATACGTTCCTTTAGTGATTGTTTGGAATATAATTATTAATTTCTGTGATTGCATTAAACTTCACATTGACCGTTTTTTTACTATTTTGCTTGCACTTTAATTATTGTTAAAGTATTATTCTGTTTAGTTCTTGATATTTTTGTTAGAATTATGGTTGAATAAGTTTATTTCAGCTGACCAGGCTTGAGTTAGTTGGTATTGGTATTAGAGTAATACCAGTATTTTAAGCTCAGAAAATATATTCATTTCCAACATGCAGAAAGCATATAAAAAATGATTTTTGGTTGGTGTTGAGGATTATTTGGAAATTGATATTTGATTTTTAGACGCCTCTAACATAGTTAATTATATTAAAATAAGCAAGTTTTCTTCTATATACTTTCCATCGTAAATAAGTATTTTACGAGTTCTAGCTGTGAATTAGTTACTGCAACTCAAGTGTTTGAAGCAGGAAGTAAGTCATTTGGCCCGGCAAATGGTAACGCTGCAATGGCGTCTCGCTTCTGGTTTTCTCGTTATCAAAGACGAACCTAAATCTACCGCGCTAACTCATAAAATATTAATTTGAAGAAAAAAGTGTATGGAAGAAAAGTAGTTTATTTCGATGTTATTACCATGATTCAAGCAACAAAAATTTGAAAATCAATGAGTAGCTGTTTATTTGAGCGCATTCGTCATCAAAGACGAAACTAAACATACCCCTATAATTCGTAAAATAATCATTTATGACGGAAAGTGCAGAGAAGAAAACTTGTTTATTTTGATCTAATTTACTATGTTTAACATTCGAAAAGTGGATAATCGATTCCCGAATCATCCTCAACATTTACCTTATTTTTCAATGCAAACCAGCTCAAGTTATTGGGAAATCATATATTCCATAAGTGATATTTTTGTATTTTTTCATCTACTGCTGGTAGACTTTAGGAGATTTGATAACTTTGTGATAAAAATTCTCATCTTTGGTAACTGAGCTCTAATATTTTAAAATAGGCATGATATTTTTTGATTTGGTATGCAATTGAGAAAACTTATATGCTGAGCTTGAGAACCTACTTTCAAAGTCTTGAGTCAAACATGACAGCTTTTTTATCAAGTATGATAATAAACAATCCATGCTAAACTGTAATGATCATATTCCTTAAGGGATCTGCAGTTTGGTGCTTGTTTGTGTTGTAAGTATTTTCTTCTGCTATTTTCCTGTCATCAACTCATTTTATCTTATATGAAGATATAATGTTGCTACAGAAAATTACTTTTTATTAATTTTTTGTTAAGGAAGCTTGTCAGGATAAGGTATTCTTAGGTATTTCAGGCTGTATGAAGTTTGTTGAACAACATTTCACTGTTAGAAATGATTTTATTTTCTTGAAAGCAGTGAAAACTTGAATCTGATTCAGTACGGCAAACACACATAATTAGCTAAGAAGCTAGAGAGCCCAATGTCATGAGGTGATGCCTAACAAGTACTCTGTGTGTATCAAAACTGGCAGCTTTTTTATATTGCCTCTCATTTTTGCACTATTGAGGCTAAAATAAAATGCACAAGGGTAGTTTCTCTTCTTATTGTGGAGTAGCTCAAGTGCCGACAGCTTGAATTCTAGAACAATTTCTTCAGAGAAACAGCTGATGTTTTTCAATTGGTATAGAGGTAACATTGTGTGCAAGTACTGCAATATCCTTTTTAAGAAAATTTCCATTTTATTATGATGCACCTGATGCTGATAGTTATATTAGACAATGAATTTAACAGTGCACCAAATCTCTTGATGAGCCAATTTAAATTAGATCTCATCTCAATTTTTTTCAGCAGCAGTTTGTCAAGAGTTAGTATCAGATAACAGAGGTATTTGTTGTGCTGCTGCTGTGTCAGATATGTTTTGCATAAGCACTGTGATGCTTACTGAAGTGCAGCATTGTATTGAGTTGGTGTACAGTATTAGGAAAAATAAATGACTACTCTTTAGTGAGCATTTGTGATTGGTGAATAGTTAGTAAAAAGTGTGTAAGTCATATCATAAGTAACTGTGGTTACTTGATAGAATAAAGGCCAAGCGTAACTTTCAAACTTTTGAGCAATTGATTGCTTACATGTAGTCATTCTTAACCTACTGTTGAGTGAAATGAGCTGTCAAATGATTCATAAATGCTACCATAGCGTGAGGTCTACCACCATGTATTGCCTACCCAGGTGCACTCTGAAATCTGCCCTCAAAAAAGAGAAGAAATTCCAATGATCTATTTGTGTTAGTATTAGGAAATGTGTGTTGTTTCCATTGCTAGAATATATGATGACATGTTTAATTTTACCTTTTTCCTTGAATATATTGTAAGTAGAATGTTCAATTATTCATTTAAGCCATTCCTAACATATGTTCAAATTAGGTGTTTACTGCTAAATTAAATGTATGGAAATAAGTGATATTCATTAGGGATGGAAAACGCTTTGGTAGACTTCACGCTATGGTACTAGCTAGTGGTAGATCTCATGCTGTAGTGTGGTAGACCTCACGCTATAGCAGCACCTAATTCATGCCTTATCCCATTGAAACTTTTAAATAGGACTAGAAAAATATGGAATGAAGTAAGAATATTTTCATGTTTTTCTGAAGATTTAATGGAATTCATTGTGACTTTTACTCCCTTATTCATGACGTGCATTTTTACCTTTTGCATCTCATGTCCAAGAGTTGACCATTTCATTGTTTTATGTCATGCATTTTACTGTGTATGTTACTGAACCATATTTCATGTCAGATTGATGTGTTTTGCAAATAATTTTTTTTATATCATATTCAGATGCACGCGGCATTTTAATCATGCACTTAATCTTAGCTACTTTTGTAGCTATGAGCAGATTGATGCTGTTTGTGGTTGTTGGATCATTTAAGATCTTGATTTTATTATCTGAAATGGCTTCAGTAAGAACGTACTTAATGCATTTTTTTTCAATTTTTTATTACAAAAAACTAGAAGGTAGAAAATCTTTTTCTTGCATCCAACATTTTCAGGCTGCTGAGCTTTCTGAAGTATTGAAGGTGTATTTAGTTTTGAAATTATGTTTTCTTTCGCAGTAGTAATTTTTACACACTATATTCATTATTTGAGTCAAAAGACAAACATTTTGCTGCTCTGTAACATAGAAACGGTATTAGAAATTATAATACTGTTATGAGCTTTTCCAGTCACTCTCGTTCTGTGTTTCATAGTTTTCACGTGTTGCTTTTATTGATATTATGGCTCTTTTTATGTACAATATATGAATATGCTTCCAGCATTATTAACTTTGTGTCGTCCCTTCTAGTTTTTAAGAGAGAAAATTTGTCTATTTTCCAACGCCGTCAAAATTTCGTTAACTCTTACGTTCGTTCTTGCGAAATTTCGCCCGTTCTCTTAAATTCTCCTCACGTTGTGAAGCGCCTTTTCTTACAGGCCGGCAGTCTGTAACGTGTGCCGTCTTTTATTAAGTTTGTACGCAATTTTGCGAGATGGCCTCTGCAATACCCGCGCGCATCGCCCGGAAGAGCCCTTGCCTATCTCGCTCCCCAGCTGCGCCACGCAGCGTCTCGGGCCGCACCAAACTTTCAATCAAACGAGTGCTGGATCTGCTCGCTAGATGGCACTTTAATCTGAGTTTGGTGTGGGCCTCAATAAAACAGGCTTAGGGCAAGATTACCTGGCCGTGGTCTCATTACTTCAGGTTTGGGTCGACCGCGCAGACTTGCTTCATGTGCTCGGTCACCCTCTCCTGCTCGCTTCCTTCGCGCTCTGTTGACTGGTGTGGCGTGCCAAATACGTCGTGAGACCGTGTGAGGTGTACCATGTAACTCGGGAGTCCGTGTGAGGTGTACCATGTAACTCGGGAGACCGTGTGAGGTGTACCATGTAACTCGGGAGACCGTGTGAGGTGTACCATGTAACTCGGGAGACCGTGTGAGGTGTACCATGTAACTCGGGAGACCGTGTGAAGTGTACCATGTAACTCGGGAGACCGTGTGAGGTGCACCCTGTAACTCGGGAGACCGTGTTTGGTGGGCCAAATGAATCGAAAGAGCGCGGATATTATGTCATATGAATGGAGAGACCGTGTTTGGTTTGCCTGGTGAATAGAGAGACCGTGTTTGGTGTACTGAGTTAGTCGGCAGACCGTGCTTGGTGTGCCGAATAAGTCGGCAGACTGTGTTTGGTGTGCCAAGTAGATTTCCGTGAAATAAAAGCTTTGATTCTCATGCTGCACTGGGGGATACTGGAAATGCTGGAGTTTAGCTAATTCTTGACCTTGCAAAGAAGTTATAAAAGGACGGTTAAAAGAGGATGTAAAGCTTAACGTTTAAGTAAGTTCTCCGAAATTGTTTCACTGGTGCTGAAAATGTTTCATCAGGATTTACCAGACCGCCTAATTTCACATGGATAACTCGTTTCTTTACTTAATAATTTTACGAGTATAGTGTTTTGAGGTACTGACCGACTCGTATATGTAGTAGAAGTTGGAGTCTTGACCTACAAATTAAACACATCTCTCGTTTGGTTTGGTTTACGTGACTTCTATCGCTTTGGTAACGAACAAGTTATCCATGTCAAACTAATTTTTTTTCTCGTGCGACTGAAGTAACACTTTGCTTAAATGTTGGTGTCACATGTGAGGCGATTTTCGCATTAGATTTATTGAAAAATTGTCCAAGTCTGCGTTTGGTGTTAACAGTCCTTGTCTCGAGTGGTACAACAAGTCCACATCGAGTGGTACAAAAGTCCACATCGAGTGGTACAACAAGTCCACTGCGAGTGGTACAAGTCCACATCGAGTGGTACAACAAGTCCACATCGAGTGGTACAACAAGTCCACATCGAGTGGTACAACAAGTCCACATCGAGTGGTACAACAAGTCCACATCGAGTGGTACAACAAGTCCACATCGAGTGGTACAACAAGTCCACATCGAGTGGTACAACAAGTCCACTGCGAGTGGTACAACAAGTCCACTGCGAGTGGTACAACAAGTCCACTGCGAGTGGTACAACAAGTCCACCGCGAGTGGTACAACAAGTCCACTGCGAGTGGTACAACAAGTCCACTGCGAGTGGTACAACAAGTCCACTGCGAGTGGTACAACAAGTTCACTGCGAGTGGTACAACAAGTCCCCTGCGAGTGGTACAACAAGTCCACTGCGAGTGGTACAACAAGTCCACTGCGAGTGGTACAACAAGTCCACTGCGAGTGGTACAAGTCCACTGCGAGTGGTACAACAAGTCCCCTGCGAGTGGTACAACAAGTCCACTGCGAGTGGTACAACAAGTCCACTGCGAGTGGTACAACAAGTCCACTGCGAGTGGTACAACAAGTCCACTGCGAGTGGTACAACAAGTCCACTGCGAGTGGTACAAGTCCACTGCGAGTGGAACAACTAGTCCACTGCGAGTGGTACAACAAGTCCACATCGAGTGGTACAACAAGTCCACTGCGAGTGGTACAACAAGTCCACTGCGAGTGGTACAACAAGTCCACTGCGAGTGGTACAACAAGTCCACTGCGAGTGGTACAACAAGTCCACTGCGAGTGGTACAACAAGTCCACTGCGAGTGGTACAACAAGTCCACTGCGAGTGGTACAACAAGTCCACTGCGAGTGGTACAACAAGTCCACTGCGAGTGGTACAACAAGTCCACTGCGAGTGGTACAACAAGTCCACTGCGAGTGGTACAACAAGTCCACTGCGAGTGGTACAACAAGTCCACTGCGAGTGGTACAACAAGTCCACTGCGAATGGTACAACAAGTCCCCTGCGAGTGGTACATGTCCACATCGAGTGGTACATGTCCACATCGAGTGGTACATGTCCACATCGAGTGGTACATGTCCACATCGAGTGGTACATGTCCACATCGAGTGGTACATGTCCACATCGAGTGGTACAAGTCCACCTCGAGTGGTACATTAAATCCACCTCGAGTGGTTCAAGTCCACCACGTTATAAATTTGAATAATTTACAATTTTACATTGATGTCGTACGTGCGTTTCATCTTAACGTTTTTGTATCGAGAATAATGTGAAGCTTACGTAGTATACTGTTATCGTATTATTAAAGTTTTACAATATCACGTCATGGCGATCTGTACATTCGTTCTGTGATCGGCTTTTGCTTGCTCAATAGTTTAATTTCGCATTTTAAACTCCAGCTTCTTCAGATCTATTCCTGCTGGACTTGAAACATTTAGTTGATGACCCTCAATGAGAGAGCCTTTCAAGGAGAAATATGTTCCGTTTGCTCCCCTCAGGGGGATACAATTATTGTATCTATGGGAACTAGCGCTCCCAGGGGGACAATGTGAGGGCCTGAGCTGAGAGTTAGGTAGGCCTTCTTTTTGTTGAAATAAAATGTTTTTGTTATGTTAAGGACCACCTTTTTTCGGTTCACTGCTGTCCTGTTTTTCAGCACCTACTACTGTCTTCTTCAACTTTGGTCTTGTTTCATAATCTTCTTTCACAACTAACTGTTTCTATGCCTTTCTGCGTAGATTCCGCGTTTCCTTAACTCCATACTAAATGGTGCCTTCCTCCTTCCTCTCTTTGGATCGCAATTGTTGCTGGGTAGGGAGGCTAAAACTAACGACTAATCTAACTAATCTGTTCCGTTTGTTTTTGCTCCTGTATTGATGTTTTGGTGTTCTGTGTTCACAGATAAAAGCAGGTTGTAATTGTAGGTCCGTTTGAGTGTTCATTTAATCGCTCGAAATGATCACGCTGGATTACCGTCTCCGTTCTGAGACAGCCATGAAGCTGTTTTGATGCGCTTGGTAATGTACTGCATGGATCTGATAAAGCGTGTTTTGCTTTGTTTATCCCTCGTTTGTTGTGTGTTTATGGCCTCCGTTCCCTCCATTTATCTCGTGTTTATAAATAACATTCTCTGGGCAGATCTGTAAAACAGATCTGTCTTCGTTTCATTTATCAAAGCGTGCTTCGTTTGTTTACTGCTCCTGTGGGTGTTAGCGTTCTTCTTGTCGCATGTCTCGCATCGTCCAACATCTCAAATGATCTTCCAGAGGTGAAGGTATTTTGTGTCGCATATGAATACCTCAGCTTCTTTAGTTCCACCTGGCGCGGTGAAGCCGCTGACAACATCCTCACGTTTCTCTTGATCTTTTAGTTGATGGTTCGAGATGACGTGAATGTTTTATGTTCATTTAAAATGAACTCTAGAGGTGTACGTTGAGACTACTCGGTTGTTGATTATCTTATGGTTGTAGGGGTACTGTAACGCGTTCCTTTATATTTTGCGCTATTTTCATTTTGTACATATCGACATCGTAAATTACCGGTTTCAGTGAAACCTATCCAAAAATGCAAATTTAGGTATAATTTACTTTATTTTTCAGTAATATCAATGAGCGTGTTGTCCCCTGTGAAGATGATAATTAGTGTTACCCTTTGAAATGAGGTTCCACTTCCTCCCAGTCATACTTTTTCGCCGTAGCATGCATGTTTTTCGCCGCCCAAGCGATTTAATTGCTTGGGCGGCGAAAAACATGCATGCAATCGGGGAAAAAGTTGGACTGGGTTATGTAGCGCCGCTTAACGCGTTCGCTGCCGCTGCAAGCGCACGTGCGTCCAGTGGTCTCGTGTTAAGTAAGGGTGTAAGAAGCAGAGTATAAAAAACGACTTTACTCCTCGAAAAAAAATGATATCTTTCCTAAGAAGTGTGAAAATCGCGTGATGATATTTTAGCTCGTATGCTTAAATCGCTTCTAAAAAAAGATGTAGGAATAATTTAAAAGCTGTTAATTCACACCGATACGTAAATGAGCAATTTACGCAATGGTACTCCTATGCGCCAATAAGCAGTCAACGCCTTGAAATCAGCGGCACCGCGCAACTGACGTGGAACGGCTCAGGGTGGACTTCCATCTGTGGAGTTCTCGCGCACCTTACCCTCGCATGTTCGGCTCTGATTCCGAGCTGAACGTTAGTGAGCCTTCCTTTTGTTAAAGTTGAAATGTTTTTTTTTGTTTTTTTACGGATCGTCTTTCTTACGGTTCACCGCTGTTTTAATATAGAGCGCGCATTGCTTCAGCTTGTGTCTTGCTTCTTGAATATCTTTCGATCTCTAGGTTTTTATGCGTAGAGTACGGGGACACTATTCAGGCATCGAGTCCCCGTTCCCTTACTTCCATACTAAATGGTGCTTTCTTCTTTCCTTTCTTGGGAACATCTCTGTTGTGATCAGGGAGGTTCGAGCTAACTTATATTCAAATCTAATTGTGTTTTATCCAGTGGATGGAATACGTCTCTGCGACATGAGTAATGCGCCAAACCTGAGGCTGAGTCAATTGTGTGAAAATGGATTAATGCTGAAAATAATTCGAGTTATTACTGATAGAAGCAGATATTTGTAGACTTATGTTTATTGTGTTCTATTCGTCGTCGTCAAGTATGGCTTGGGCTTTCTTTCTAAGATTCTGACCTTTGCTTATGTCAGAATGTCCCGTTCGTTGTCGACGCTTGGTGTTCGATTTCGAACATCCGTTTTGGTTGGCAACCGGAAAGTGGAGCTTCCCTATTTTGAATATAAAATATTAGTCTGTTCGAAATGAATCTTAGTTCAGATTATTCCTGCACCTAAGCATTCAAGGTTAAAAACGAGGAATGGTTCAGCATTATCTTCGTGTGAGGCCATAGTCTGTAGCCTGCTTTCGATCTGAGGGGTCTCTTTTTGTTTGGGTAATCCCGTATTTTCATTTGAACTACCGAAACTGAAATACTGAAATAAATCATTTTTCAGACTTTGACTACAACGTGAACCATCGGCGGTTGCTGAGGGGATATTAATAATGATGCTGATCGACCATTTTTGCAACTACACAATGATAACGGATCGAAAAAAACTCAATTGAATGTGTTCTTTTCATAAGTTGGTTGTTAAAATTAACTTTAATTTTAGTTAAAAATTGAACATCCGTTTAACCCGCTGCAATCAAAGTGTCAATAGGACAGAAATGTTGATCATGGTTGTTTGTATATTCTTTCGCTTCACCTGGGAGAATTTCCCTGACGAAAGTTAGTCAGTTCTCGCGTGCCTGCGAGCGCTCACGCTGTCGCCAAATAAGCAGAATGCAGCTGGTGTTGCTTATTTATTTCTCTTTGATTTAACGGTGTCTGGGTTGAACAACGACCGTCAGAGCTGCATTCGCTTCAGATTGCTTTTGGGGACCGGAAAGAAAATTTGGCTGCTGGCAGGAACACTCGGTGGGTCCAGACAAATGTGATGGCTTAGGGCGAGCACCTCAGCAAACGGCTGGCGTCGGCCTTGCCATTTGGGCTCCTGGTCTCATTTGTTAAGCTGAACTTGCTACGGAGATCGCATGCCACACCGATACGCGGCTTTCTCTCTGTGTCGTGAGCTCTGAGTCTTGCTTGCGTGGCGGGGCTAGGGTTTTGTACACTCATTACAGCGCTGCCTTGTATCTGTTATCTGAGATTTTGGAGCCTGAATAGACTCTGGGCCTCCGAGGTTGTCCTTCTTTCTCTAGCTTGTTGCTCTTCCCTCTCCATCTTGTTTTCGTTCCCTCTCTATCTGGTTCACTACACAGGTTTTAGTTCATTGAAGGTATGGTACTGATGGTTGCTTCAAATTCTTCAAAAGTTACTCCATGTGGGTGATATGTGTTGTGAGTTCCACGTACGTGTGGAAGCTGAATAGTAAAGATTTGTCAAGACTTCACAATACGTGACAGCGGTGAAAGAATGGTATTTCAGTGTTATGTTCTATCCCACCGTTGTCATCTCATTATTATGTTTCTTCCCTTTTTACGTTCGTATGGCTGACTTTAGATCTTCAATCGCCGCCGACATTCATTTCGTGATGTTTAATTGTCGCCACATTTATTATATTTTTCTACTCTTTTTCTTTAATCACGATAAAGTAGCTTTTCTACGCTGCCACCACCCACATGGGGAAATTATATATAATTGAAATTATGTTCAAATGATATTGTAATTTAGTTCTTCGGTAAGCATGATCTCAGAGCAGAAGGCAATATTATGTGCATTATTTTATCCTCTTTTCTCATCATCTCGACATCTCTTCCTAATCTAATTGCGAAGGAAATTAAAGAGACGAAAGATTAAGACATTTCACTATTGATAAAATAAAAGAAAGCAAGATATTAATTGATTACATGTCGTACGCTTCCTACACACTTAGAAGTTTTGAAGGGGAACATTTGGACAGGCATGGATATGGTAGAAAACTTATCTCGTATTCGCCGGTCGTTGTAGGCAGGCTGGGCTTTCGCAGTCGGGCTGCCATGTTGACGGTTAGCCGTTACGGGAAGCATTTTGACAAAATGGTCAACTTTTGTTCTATTGGACGTACGTCTATGAAAATTTGCAGATTACTAGATCTCTACATTTGTAACAACTTATCTTAAACAAAAATTTCTCATAAGGCCATAGAAAATTTTTTATTTGAAAAAAATGAAATTATATATATACATATATTATTCATTACATCTTCGAAATTTACAAAGCTAGAGCAATGCGGTTTGTTGCATTTGAAAGTCAAACGTGCGCTCTATCCATAATACGGGTGGAATTTTTTATTTATTTCATTCCGAATTAATATGAATTTTTTTGGCAGAGTCTCAATGCAAAAGTTATAATTTTAGGGTAAAAAGTCTATGGAAAGCTTTACAGAAACAATTTGGAAAATCCACCCGTATTATAGGTAGAACACACATTTCACTTTCAAATGCAACAAACCGCATTGCTCTAGCTTTGTAAACTTCGGAGTTATAACGACAAACGTCTTGATAAGTTACTTTTTTTATAAAACCTATTTTTAAGAAACAAAATGCTTCATCTCCTACATTTTTTGAGCTACAGTGATGATTTTGGTATCATTGGATGCAGAAAAACAAGGGCTTTACAATGTATTGAGAAGTTTTTCAAAATTCATTCTTGTTTCAAAGTTATGACGTCATAAATTTGAATTTTCTTGAGAATATTTTGATTTTTTTTCTTTTTAATTTTTTAAATTTTTATTATAGAAATTTGAGGAAAAGCATTCAAGTTTTTGGAATGTCCACGTTATTCTGCATCCAATGATACCAAAATCATTACTGTAGCTCAAAAACTATCAGAGAAAAAGCATTTAGAAACCCCCCCTCCCAAATGTCGTTTTCTATGATTTCCCATTTTCTTTTCAAGAAAATCGCATTTTGTCATGAATGATAAATGATTCTAAATTGTATTTCCTATCAGTATACCAAATTTCATTGCTCTAAATTCAATAATAAAAAAAATATTCGGATGGCGATGAGGAATATGAATGATGAAATATATAAAAAAATGAAATGGAAAAATATTGAAAATTTCAGATTTTTTTTGTCCACGTTATTCTGCATTCAATGATACCAAAATCATTACTGTAGCTCAAAAACTGTAGGAGGAGAAGCATTTAGAAAACCCCCCCAAAAATGTCGTTTTCTATGATTTCCCGTTTTCTTTTCAAGAAAATCGCATTATGTCATTGATGATAAATGATTCAAAATTGCATTTCCTATCAGTATACCAAATTTCATTGCTTTAGGTTCAAAAATGAAAAAAAAGGTCCGTAAGAGGGATGGTCTCCTTCCCCCCGGGAGGGACGTTAGCTCTGGGGTAGGTTCCTGATATTTTTACAGACATTCGGGGACATGTCTCTAACTCATTTAAAGCAATAAAAACAAAAATTGGGAGAATCGACCTTTGGACTCAGATGCCCCCAAAAGCCCCCGGAAATGCTTCCCTTACGTTGACAGTTGAGGTAATGTTAGATATCACGTGATAATCTTTAACTTGAAGGTAGGGCACAAATAAGTTTCGCTTTCCAAGTGGACGCAGTTCAGTTATTTAACATATTTATTAGAGGCACACACCCCAGTCCATAAGGACCGAGGCTATTAATGTTCTCGCAGCTCACACCTCTTTCAATTGCTCGCCCGTACCTAACTGACTTGCTGTTTCTAAGGCAACCCTCACGGTGACGCAACCATTTGAGATGCTAACTAGTAATAACGGTATCGCAAGATTGACATATGAACGGAAGATATTTCCTAAAACAATTCAAATACATTGGTAATTACTTCTGCTAATATATTTATACTAAAATTCCAAAATAAAAATATTAATATTAAGAAAATATTACATGAAATTACACGTTGATGTTCATGGCATTTTCCCTCGGCGTCCTTGTTGCATCGATGTTCTGACGACGTTCCTTCTAGAAGGTATAGATGATGTGATGCTTTCTCGTAGACTCAAGCTTATATGGCTCTTTTAGAATTTTTATTGAACAAAAGCGTTGGCCAGTCGCTACGTCAAATTCTTAGCGTTGCTCCTTTTTACAGTTATACTGTGAAGTATAACATCAGTTTATCTAAGTTTTGGGCTCTGAACTGAGGAATACTGGCAATAGGTATTCTGGTCTGTCTACCTTGGGGCAGCACTAGTGCTGGGCAAAGGAACCATAGAAGCTCACCATAGATGAGCAACACATGTACAAAAGGCTACGCTGGGCGCAATCTTGCAAGCTTTGTCTCTCTGCTGCGGGGAAGACCAGCTTTTCGGCCGACGCACGTCTCTGGGACGAGAGTCTTCGACGCTCCAACAACTGTCATAATGAATGAAGGCAGAAGGCATCTACGGATGCTTTATTTGCAATCAAGCCTGATACATATCACCTTGTACATTGGATTTTTAAATGTCTTAGAACTAACGCCAGGACGCCATTACGCTTTCCCCCGGTCAAGACCGGTACCCATTTCAGACACCTGGGTAGAGTGGGGTATTGTGCTTGGAATTTTTCTCCTATACCCAACAGAGAAAATCGCCACCAGCGCCGGGACTCGAACCAGGGTCTGCCTGGACGGAGGCAAGTTCGATGGTCGCACGGCTACGACGAGCACTTCATTCAACTTCGTTATTTAACACTCTGACTGCAACGTGCGCCACCGGTGACCACCGAGGGAATTTTCAAAATGCTGCTGACCGTTTAGTAGCCATGAACTCCTATTTAATTAATGCTCAATTAAAATAAATGAAAGCGCAATCAATTTAATGTTTATTATTTTAAACATTGATACTAAAACTGACTCAAGTTTGAGTTTACTATCGAACTTCAGTTTCACTGGGGTCAAATTGTTAATGTATTTCTCGTTAAGATGCACCCTGTCAGTGCTAAAACAAAGCGGATACGGTGGTTGAATTTCAGTTTTTACTATGGTGATAATTGAAATGAAATTATGTTGATATAACAATAATAATGTGAGCTGATAGTTGAGCTGGTATTCGGTGCAAAAATTCGTTGTGTGATGACGCCATAAATAACATCCATAAAATGTGGGGCCATTTACAGAATGGACCCCATGCAGGGCCGTTCATTAGTCTGATTCTTAGTGTGGTTGTTATCGAAAAATATTTTCTTCAATAAATATTCTCCCTAATAAATACTCTCGTTTTTTATTATTTTCCATTCAATACTGTGATATATTCGAATAAAAACTAATTTTTTACACAAAAAGTAAGTTTTAAATTTATCGTGTGCACTGACCACATGAAAAGTATCGGGAATTGCCATTTGAGGATCATTGTATCATTGTATCAGCTTCACTATTGTTTTAAAACTGGTAGCTGAAAAGTTTTACATGCTCCACCAAATCTCTTGTAGAATTTTATATCGGCGTTTAATTTTACATTAGTTTTTAACAATTTCTCCACGTTTCTAAAATCAAATTTTAGTTCATCGGAAATTTTAAGAATAACAACTCTAGAGTAAAAATATGAGCACGCTAAGTAAAAAACGACGTTTCGACCTTCTACTGTGGTCATCATCAAGGTATATCTGCAAAACCACGGTATATCTTGTATATAATAGGAAAAATGTCTTACTTTCGGTAACTTTTTGACCCGGGAATCTAAGTAAAGTAAGAATCTTAAGTCAATTCGCTCACTCAACCTTGGTAAGCTTGTTGGAAAAGCCTCGAGTGAAGAGTGCTCTATATAGCGTCATGTGTCGCGGGTCCTTATCACTTGCTTAATAAACCTTACCAAGACTCTGTACCGATTTTCGATAACTTCCGGATCTACGGCACTACCGCTGTATCTAATTTTCGGTATTTTGCCGAGAACGTGAAAAAATACGTCACAAACTTAAAATAACCAACCAATCGTGGTCTAACCTTTTGGTTATCACAAATATCTCCTCCCATGTGTTTGAATTGATTTCGTGCGGTTTAACTTTTAACTGACAGGCTCAGGTCTAGTAGGGTTAAACGAAACCTGATACAAATGCAATGAGGTTGAAGGGGTTTAGCCAGAGTTGTCAGACTGGCCAAAATTCTCAAATTTGGCCTTTATGGCCAAAAATTTTTAATTTGCACTACTGAGCATCCAGCTACCCAGCTCAGTTGCCAGCTGCTGAGTCGTCTTACGGATAAATATTAGGCGCAACGTAGCTGAACTTCAAAATTTCAGCCGAAACAAATTGGTAACGGAGGGTAAACTTGTTAAGCTTCACTGCGAACGAAGTCGTGACTACGAGGTGCTCTCTATTCACCCTTTAACGTCGGCCTTTTTGTAATCAAGTTAGGCCGGTGACACACTTGGCGTTTTCTTTCCGATCGGATTTTTTACCGTCGCCGCCGTACCAGTAGTAGCGCGTGGGATTACATTGTTTCGGACACACTGAGCGGAAAAATGGACGAGCGGATTATTTAACGCCGACGGCAGCAATGCAGCCGCCCACTGCCACTACAATCGACGGTTTTTTAATCGCCTCGACAGAAGTGGTGGCATACGGGGCTCAATGCGCGGTTACACACTTGTCGTCCAGTCTGCCGCCAACCGCTCTAATGTACTTATTGAGCGCTCTGGATTGGTGTGTTTACCATGGCCGAAAAGGTTGCAATTGACAATGAATTACTAATTCACATGGTACGAGAAAGGTCTGGGCTCTGGGACAAAACTTTGGACACTTTTAAAGATAGGAACGCAACAAGGAATGCATGGCATGAAGTTTGTCTACAATTTAAGAATGATTTTGATAAACTGGAAGACAGCAAAAAGAATGACTTCGGTAAGTATAAATAATGAATCACTCGTGTTTGGTGACCTGTGGAAAATTCATTTTAAATTACTTTTTCTAATGTTTTTATATCCATAAAATCCGAAAATAGCAATCTTTTTTTGTTAATTAGTTAATTGAAATTCATTTTAAATTTAATAATTTAAATTTTTTTAAATAAGTTAAAAAATTTAAAATATAGTAGTTATTCAAATGAAATTAATTTGAATTACATTTTTTTACGGGTCACCGAACGCGGTTGATGCCAATATAATATCATATATTTATTTCATGCTAGTGGACTGACCATAACAGCCTTGAACTTATATATTTTCTCTTTGCTATTGAAAATTAACCAACAAAGAACGAAATTAAAAAAAAACAGACAACACCGTACAAATTAATTCATACTATATTACATAAATTGAAAATATTTAAGATCATTTAAATAGCATTCCAAGTAACAATTAATAGGCATTCAAAACAAATTTTCAAATATAATTTATTTATTTGACATTATTAAATTTTGAATGAACATAATACCTGTTATATGCATAATTCTACTAGTCAGTGAGATTAAAGTTTTTTTATGCTGAACAGTATCTTATGTATTCACAGTTTATGTAGTTATGCGTATATTTTCTGCGGTCTCCTACATGGGCCATCAGATGTTTGACATTTGCCAGGGAATGCTAGCAGCACTTGAGACGAAGTACTTGCTACTTTCAGAGAATGTTTCTCACGCTGTTGGCTTTCAAACCTCCTCTTGTATTGCACGGTTCTTCGATGTTTTCAAGTTCTGACATTGACAATGTGTCATCAACCACGTACCCATCTCTATCTCAAACATAATAACAAAACTATGGAACATAATACAGGCCTTGACAATATCAATACAGGCCTGTATTCAACCGGACAATAATATAGGCCTTCACCGGTTGAATATACAATTCCTCAGTTTAGTATTTTCCATCGTACATGATTTTTCAGCAGGTTGTGAAGTTCGTCGAATGATGAGATTGACATTCTAAAACAATTGAAAAACTTTTCTTCGTCGTTTCTTAGCACAGGAAACAAAGTGTAGGAGGCTCCAGCTTCCTCTCTCCTCTGATTAATCGCATAAACCCAAATAAGTCTATTTTTTCGCTTTCTTTGTAATCGACGACGATATAGCAATAATGTAAGAAGTTGTTCTCGATTCATGTTGTACAACACGTGTTTGTTACACGGAGGTCAGTGATCAAAGAGTGCCGTCGGTGCGCGACGGACATTTTACCGCCCAATGTGTAAGCACTACATTATGTTAGAGTGGCAACGGTTAAAATTCCGATCGGAAACAAAACACCAAGTGTGTCACCGGCCTAAGTTACCGTTATCGCAGCAACCGTCATTATCACGTTGCTTGCGATACCACCCATCGATGGGTCGTTTTAAATTTTTTCACAATCTTTTAGAATTAATGGTATTTCCTGGACCCAGTTGATGTTTGCTAATTATATAGTTCCTAGCAATTTTTTACTTCAAATTTGAGTTGAATATTGAACTTCAGTTTAGCCCATCGCAGTCAACGTGTTAAAAAAGTCGCGCTGGCATCACCGATATCAGGATGAGAAACTCACTCCTTAGAGGACACATTTCCTAAGAAGTACAACATGTTGAGGCCATTTTCGAAGAAGGATTGTATGGTCCTGTGAGTCGTTAAAGAGATAAAACGTTAACAGCAGCGGGTTAAACTGAAAGCTTATAATTAGAGTTAATTTTAAAGATCGATTTTGAGTATGACGAACATTAAAAAGATTGTGCCTTCATTCAGTTTTATTGAGTTCTAGCGGTAAAGACCGTTTTTCAGTTCTGCCACTCCCAGCCTAACCAAACTGAGAGAAGCAATGCAATCGAGCAAGTGCAGTCACCGTGTTAAAACCAACGGGTGTTCTGAGCTGGAACAAGTTGTTTTAAGACAAATTTCAAGTAGTCAGCGCTGCTCTGAGGATTTGGATATGCGGCGGTGTTTATCTGTGTTCAAATAGCATGAGGCGTCATCATTCTCGGGAGGAATGACCGTAATTAGTCTTCCTTTTGAATCAGGAGCGCTTGTTGCTGCGTGCTGTTGGGTGTTCATGTCCCACAATTTTCTTTTTCTTTCTTATTTTCGTATGAGTGTGAGTAGTGCCGTTTGTAGCCCGTGCTGAGGGCCGTAGCTTCTCTTTAACAAATAACTCCCATTTTTGGCTCGTCGCTCTCCCTTAGGAGCATACAATACTTGGATTCTTGCATCTTTACGAATTAGCACTGGCAGGAGGAAGTTGAGAGATCCTAACCTGAAGGTTCCGTAGGCATTCCTTTTGCAGAAATAGATAAGGTTTTTGTTTTGCTTCGAGTAAGAGCAATGTTTTAGCGTTCACTGTTGCAATTTTTTCTTTATTGTGCCAGTTTTTCAGTACCTTTCAATTTCTTCTTCATCTATCTTGTTTCATAAACTTTTTTACAATCTTGCTGCTCCTATGCACTGTGTGTGGTGACGTACCTTGTGCATACATCCCCTTACCCTTAACTCCTTATTAAATGGTGCCTTCTTCCATCGTCTTTTGGTAAATTTTTTCTTATGGTTGAGGATACTTGAACTAACTAATCTAATCTACTCCTATTGTTATTCTTTACTGGTCATTTTGTTGCTCTTCCCTCTATAACTTTTTATCCTTCCCTCTCTATCTTTTTGCTCTTCCCTCACCATCTGGTTGTTCTTCCTCCTCTATCTTGTTGCCCTTCTCTCACTATCGTGTTGCATTTCCTCCTCTATCTTGTTGCCCTTCCCTCACCATCTGGTTGTTCTTCCCTCCCTATTTTGCAGCCCGTCCTTCACTATCTTGTTGCATTTCCTCCTCTATCTTGTAGCCCTTCCCTCACCATCTGGTTGTTCTTCCCTCCCTATCTTGCAGCCCGTCCTTCACTATCTTGTTGCATTTCCTCCTCTATCTTGTAGCCCTTCCCTCACCATCTGGTTGTTCTTCCCTCCCTATCTTGCAGCCCGTCTCTCCACATCTTGCTGCCATCTTTCCCTATCTCGCTCCCTCACCCCACCACACCGTGCCCCACCATTCAGGTTTCCTCCTCGCCCAGCCCTGTCCCGCTCTCCGGCGTCTCCCAGGAACGCGTGCATGACGTCTGCCTGCTGGCGAGATGTTCTGCGCCTCTCAGAGGCAGCCTCGGTCGAGCCAGTTGAGCCAGAGGGCTTGGTCTGACGCTTGAATTTTGGGTTCCATTCTTTTGCTGAGGTGGCCGGTACATGCTTGTCGTTACAGTGACCTGTTTGCTTATTTCCACAGTCTCTCCAAGATCCATGGCTTCGTATTCGCTAGCCTACGTCTACACTGCAATGATAGGGCTTTTGCTGCTATCAAGGATTTGAGGTTTTGTTAAGTTTTATCGAGGAAGTTATTTTAGTGCCAGAAAAACTTATGTGAAAATTCAACATCTGTCGAACCAATCTACTAGGTTTTCTAGTCAATAGTCGTTGCGCGAGCTGTTGATGTTCAATTGACTAGAATGATTTCTGCAATATCTCGTGTGAAGCGGTCGTATAACTGAAAAATTGTCGCCATTAATTAGGCTTCTTGCTTGGTGTGTGTCGCCTAATCGCTGTGCAATGGCTGCTGACCTTTCATTTTTGTCAGCTCGGCGCGGTCGTGAGTCGCGTGGCATTTTTTTTACGCGAGGATCGTTATTGTTTTCTGGTATTGCTGCCTTTGCAGCCATTATTCCTGCCCGCCGCGCTGCTGGGTCTTGCTAGCGCACCGTTGTCGCTTTAGAGCAGGGGTTCTTAAGTTGGAGGTACTGAACCCCACAAGTTCCATACATACATTCATCGAACTCTTCGTGGTTGGAGAAATAAAATGTACTAGTTTTTCTTCAAACTCAAAGCATATGTATACATCTATACACTGTATTAGTGCACAAACTGTACCATGCCAAACCCAAGGGTTCGACTCACCGAACCCCAGGGATTCGATTGAGCCCAGATTGAGATACACTGTTTTAGAGTGACGGCAGTGCTCTCATTACGCCACTCGGTGTTTTTCGAAGAGTTTCGTTGCCTGCCAGTTTTCTGACCTCAAGGCCGTATTCTCGAACAGTTCACGTTGCCGCAACGATGCAGAACATAACTTCTTGTAAGTACAATAGATTTACGCTGTCAACTGTCCTGTTATGACAACGGGAATTGTTTGAAAATCCGGCCCAGGACTGCGTAGTTCTTCTATCTCCAAATGCATGCTGTGAATGAGTAGCGTGCGTCAAGTACTTAGTACGTTCTCAATTCAAGTGCATTATCTGTAAATTTACGTTCAACGCTTAGCGCATGCTCTGCATACCGTGAACTGTAAACTACTTCTCCTCTATAAGTCGACCAAGTAGCCGTTTATGAGAAGACAACTGATCTACAGGCTGCCCAATTGTCTTGCTTCTGAAATCTTTCTTCGTGTTAGTGAACTATGCGTTCCTCTTCACACTAAACACACCAGCGCAATAATGATTCTTAATTGTGGAAGACTGAAATCTGGTATGGGTGAAGGGTTTCTTATCATCGCATAAAGCGTTAAAAAATAGTAAAAAGAAAGGCGTAGTTCGGCAATCCATAAAACTTCTCCTAAAATTTTCTTCAGAAAGGAAAAAAGTTTTGATGATTTTCTTCAAAGACTCAAAACTGCAAATTCAAACAAACATGAAAATTATCATTTCGTATAAACTTCAAAATTTACTACATAGTTCATAAAAAATCCAGTTCAATTTGCATTTTTTCACATATTATTTACCTACTTTAGCTCTCTGCCGCTGGTAACTAGTTGAAATATTCCAATTTTGGGCAATTTTCGACCTTTGACCCCCCATTGAGGGTAAACCATTCGCACGATCGAAAAGAAATGAGGCACCGGTAATGTCGAGAAGGGGGTCTTTCTGCTCGCCAAATTTGACTGCGCTGCGACCGCGCGTTTAGGAGTTTGTAGGGGTTTGCACGACACTTCCGGGTATACACCCTACCGGGACTCGCAGCGGGCGACTAGAAGTTGAATTTTTTTTGCGCGATTTAGTTTTAGTATTTCCTCCGGAACCTCATTGAGGGTCCGACCGCGCAAAAACCAGTTTCTCCAGAAAAGACTTGACAAACTAACAAAGTGCGCCCGTTGCCAAGGTTAGGAGGCATTACGCGATACTGTGCCAGGAAAGTTATTTTAATTACATCCATTAAAAGTAAAAGGAAGCGCTCCGTATAAGAGATAATTCAATTTTTTGACAGGAATTTCTCATGTGTAGCGATTTTCCATTAACCTTCAAATGTTGCCTCATGAGAAGCGGTCCACGAACGAACCGTCTTGAGGGCGAGAAGTTTTGAGGTTCAATTAATGTAGGGAATGCCTGGCCCCTTACCCACTCAAATATTTCATAATATAAATACATATTTATACATAAAGCTTGCTCAATCATTTCCGGACTTTTATACATTTAAAATCAGTGGAATTTTCCCCTCTTTGAAAGTGACTTCCGTCAACAGCGAGAAGCGTTCACATGAACGTCAATATTTCTAATATAATTCATCTCAAACAAATCCGTAGCTTGGCATTCAGGCCTTTGAGCCCATCGTACTTCGCGAGGTTAGGTGCTGAAGCATCCAATTAATGCATCAAAAAAGTTACTGCGGTGGCAAAATACGCAATTAAAGGCTAAAAGTTCATTTTCCATAACAACACAACAGTAAGCTAATGGAAAAATTGACTATACTGTATGTTTTGTACGCTAAATACAAATTCAGAATAAGAGTTCTACTTTAGTGAAGCATTGATATCAAATCGATATATGTGTTAGAATGTCGTTTCAAAAAGTTTGCAACACACTTTCAGTATTAGTTTTCGTCCACAATTTTATTTAAGCATCAAAGTGCGGCTTCAAATTTATTCATGCCTCAAAGTGCAGCTTCAAATTTATTCATGCCTCAAAGTGCGGCTTCAAATTTATTCATTCCGCAAAGTGCGGCTTCAAATTTATTCATGCCTCAAAGTGCGGCTTCAAATTTATTCATGGCTTCATGAGGTGTCTGTTTATTTTTGAGGCATCAAAGGACGATTTCGGCCTCTTTCGTACGTCAAAGTGCAGCTTACTCTTCATTAATCGGGTGTCGGCATCATTTAGGTTTTGGTCCTAACTTAACGCGTAGACGTACATATTGGAGGTGTAATAGAATATATTAAAACCGTAACTTGCTCTCTGTACATCACATTTTATTTCTGACGCGTCACTTCACTTACCGGTTAGTAGCCCCTTATCGAGCTTCTGAAAATATATTTCTCTTCTTTCTCAGGATCACTTTGTGCCGATCGATGTAATCGGGAGTCCACCAAAGCCTATCTGATACTACTGATTTAAATTTTTCATTTATATCCTGTTGCCGTACCGCTCAAAGTGAGAGGCTCTGCTTCAAGAAAGAACAATCATAAAGCGCTCCTCAAAGACTGTTTTGTGATGAGCCCATAGAGTGAGGTAAATTTGTGAAATGGTTTTGGCTTGGTTTTTGTAGTGAAGTCTTGGATGAATTTCATTGAAATCATTCAAATATGAAAGTAAGCTCGTTTGATATCGATTTCAAAATGAAGTTTCCAACTTACTTGATCAATGCATCCCATTTACCCTTCTGAAGGCACAGGATAGGCTATAGGTTTGTGTCGAGTTCGTCTTTCCCACGGTAGAGGAAAAAAGGTAGGGTCAAACCAGTGTTTTTTTCGTTGACGGTGTGGTTTTGTTGACGTCACGGCAAGGAACCAATAGCAGTGCTCATATTGCATCTGGTAGCACTGCTACCCCCAAATCTGGCTCCCCTAATGGCCTTAAGACATGGCGTTTTGGTGATGTCATAAAGTTTGTGTGAAATAAAACCTTTCTATTGGCTAGCCGAACAAGAGAAGGTGTATTTTCTCCCATAGAAATTGTCACGAGATATGGGCCCTTCTCCTCCTTGTTAACATTTCATTAACAGGAAGATCCGGCTCTCGGAATTGAGGAATGGCACACCTCCAAAGGATACATATACGACACAAAAATTCATGGAAAATAATTGACACTACAGTATATATACTAAAAAGAAAAGGTACTCACCGGTGATCGCTGACCCACTTACGTAGCGCATTTTCTGAGCGCCCTCCGTGGTATTACGGTTTATCGCTTCTGATATTGTGGGGCATGATACACAGGATAAACTATGCTTAACATTTATAATTTCCAGCTATACGTCATACAAACATTAATGAGCGTACACACAATGAATGGTGTTAGGAATAATGCCAATTAAGTAATGGAATCAAATAGCATACGTCAAATGATTTACATCACATAATTATACTGAAATATTGGCTGGCCGGCCGCCGCTAAGTTTACAAAAGTTACACATGAGAATTCATCTATCCTGTCCTATTTCTATCTCAGTTATTCCAGCAGCACAGGATGTGATCATTACTTCGACCCTCACATTCATGAGCCGATACAACTTCAGTTCAAGTCACTGTTCTAGGCACAGTTCAAGGAATGTTTGTTGCTATTCGCCAGATTCGTAGCTCCCGAGTATTTCCTTTTCTTGTGAACTTCTATCCTCAGGCACAGACCTCCCACCTGCAAGGTCAATTTATAACCCATTAATTATGATAGCACCCATTAAGCTCCCTTAAACCATTTCAATTATTTACATTACTGTCTGCCAATAAATTTTTTGAAAATTTTACACACAAAAAATCATCTTTTGCCAAGAAACGGCTTCGCTCTTACCCTCCCAGAGACGTTGCGCCTAAATGTTCCATTAAATGATTCCCACGCTGGTTGTTTTTTTTTAAATTGCTCTTCTGCAAGTAAAAAGAGAAAATGTATGAATTTCATGCTCACATTTTGGCGTGAAACTTAGTATAATTTTCAATATATCCAATAACCACTTTTCATTATATCTTTGAGCACGTTTGTTACAGCGAACACACACGCGTTTTATCTCTTATACTTCGCGCTCCGGCGCTGACTGCAGAACTACCTTCTGTTCCTAAGCCGCCCCGCGTATTTCCTCGAGGGTTGTCCCCTCTCTCCCCTTCGGCCTATAAGAATCTTCGGACCTTGACTGCGACCGCCTACATCTTTTCTAATTGGTAGTACCGCATTCTCACGCTCTGCTCCTTCGAAAACGACCGTTAGTTTGCCGTCTCTCTCGGCCTGAGTGTCTCGATTTATGTGTGACTACAAGGCGACTTTGTTTTGCACATGGGTAGGCATTTTTCAGAACGTCTCAAGTTTCCCAAGGGCTCGCCCTAATGAAAAGATTTGCTAACACCACAAAATAGACCTCTCCAGAAACAACACACAACGTAAACAGACATCTTTTTGGGCTCTCGCATCTTATCGCGGCCTCCTAACATTGCTGAGTCAAACATACGGCATAAAAACATACATGTTGAAGCGACCCTCCTGTACTGCTGGGATTTTCTGAGATATTTCTAAGTAAGCCAAACAAAGCCAGACATTTATTACACACAATTAAAATTTTTTCCCTAAATTCCCATTTTTAATTCGCAAAATTGATTATTCTTAACAGATTCTCGACAAAATGACCCTACCTTGTTTCCTCTACCGTGGGCTTTCCTGTGATATGGGGACTAATGCCCTCAGGAAAGATGTTGTTACACAAGTTACGTCACTTTAGATAGCTTTACGGGCTTCTATCTTTCGTGCTCACTTTACGTTTTCTGTTTTCATGCTCTCTTCGGTATCTCTTTTTTTTGTCTTTTTTTTCCTCTCCTTTCTTACTTTGCTGTTTCTATGCACCCCCTCAGGGGAATACAACGATTGCATCTATGGGAATACAACGATTGCATCTATGGGAATATGCACTCTTAGGAGTAAGATGTGAGGTTCCGAGATGAAGGTTAGATGAGCATTTCTATTGAAATAGAATATTTTTTATTATTAACGCCCATTTTTTGCGGTTCACTACTGCTTTCTTTTTAATCAGCACCTGATAATTTCTTCGTTAACTTTTATCTTCTTTCATGTGTTTTTCCAATCTTGTTTCTATGTGTAGGGTATGGGTAGGCACCTGTACATAGATTCTTTGTTCCCTTAATTATATAATAAATGGTGTTTTATACTTTCTTATCTTATGAATTTTTTTTGATGTGATTAGGGAGGCTTGAATTAAATTATTATCTAAATTAATGTTAGGGCGTTAGGAATTTTAGAATTTTTGCGCCAGAAAATGAAGTGTGTGCCCGTAAATTTGCAGAAGTACCTTACCCAGAAATGAGCTTCAGTAACTCGCAGAAATATTAAATATTCCCTTAGAATACAACCAAGTCATCGCCAAATTTATTTTTTTAAATATTGCCTATTCCTTACCACCGAATTTTCCCTCATTCGTTCATGTAGCTTTCTCTTAGAAAAATACTCGCTATAGATGTATCTTGGATACAGTGAAGATTCTCCTATGTCTTGAAGATTGACAACATTTGCTCGGATGATAAGAAATGCCTCCTGTGTCTAAACAGGAGGCACTGTGGTAATCCACCGAAGGAATGAAAACTAGGCACGATGAACACCGCTGTGTTTTAAATTTCTTCCTGCGGTATGGGAACACCGACGACCGATATGCGTTGTGTTTTAAGTCTATTGAAGTTTTCTGACGACTTCCAAACTCGGATGTGATCACGTTTTCGTGGCGGTGGGATTACAGCCGCGCCGCAAACACGGCGTGGGGACCTAAATCTTCCCCGATTAGCCTGGATTTGTTGCTCGTCGTGATGTCCGCTGGAGGCTGTTTGTGTGTGGGTAGTGGGCGGGTGTGACGTGTGGGTAATGGGAGGGTATAACAAACTCATAGCGACGTTTGGTGTGCGCGTGTTGGTGTGCACGTGTTGGTGTGCGCGTGTTGGTGTGCACGTGTTGGTGTGCACGTGTTAGTGTGCACGTGTTGGTGTGCACGTGTTGGTGTGCACGTGTTGGTGTGCACGTGTAGGTGTGCACTTGTTGGTGTGCACGTGTTGGTGTGCACGTGTTGGTGTGCACGCGTTGGTGTGCGCGTGTTGGTGTGCACGTGTTGGTGTGCGCGTGTTGGTGTGCGCGTGTTGGTGTGCGCGTGTTGGTGTGCGCGTGTTGGTGTGCGCGTGTTGGTGTGCACGTGTTGGTGTGCACGTGTTGGTGTGCACGTGTTGGTGTGCACGTGTTGGTGTGCACGTGTTGGTGTGCGCGTGTTGGTGTGCGCGTGTTGGTGTGCGCGTGTTGGTGTGCGCGTGTTGGTGTGCGCGTGTTGGTGTGCGCGTGTTGGTGTGCGCGTGTTGGTGTGCGCGTGTTGGTGTGCGCGTGTTGGTGTGCGCGTGTTGGTGTGCACGTGTTGGTGTGCGCATGTTGGTGTGCGCGTGTTGGTGTGCGCGTGTTGGTGTGCGCGTGTTGGTGTGCGCGTGTTGGTGTGCGCGTGTTGGTGTGCGCGTGTTGGTGTGCGCGTGTTGGTGTACGCGTGTTGGTGTACGCGTGTTGGTGTGCGCGTGTTGGTGTGCGCGTGTTGGTGTGCGCGTGTTGGTGTGCGCGTGTTGGTGTGCGCGTGTTGGTGTGCGCGTGTGGGTGTGCGCGTGTGGGTGTGCGCGTGTGGGTGTGCGCGTGTGGGTGTGCGCGTGTGGGTGTGCGCGTGTGGGTGTGCGCGTGTGGGTGTGCGCGTGTGGGTGTGCGCGTGTGGGTGTGCGCGTGTTGGTGTGCACGTATTGGTGTGCACGTGTTGTATCTGGAGGCCTGTAACAAAGCACAGTTACGATATTATAAAAAATTAGAGTAGTTTTTGATTGTATGTAAAAAGATTTTCACTTGTGATGCACACATTCCGCGGTCGTTATGCTGACCAATGATTCACATATTTTCATTCAGTTCGAAAACATCGTGAGAATGAACATAAAGTCCAAAATTTTCGCCTTTTCATGTATTGTAACTAATTTCCTGATCCTGTGTGTTCACGTGTAGAAGAGAAATTATCCTGCACCTTTCTTTGAGTACAAATGCCGCGTTAGATTCTAGTATCACTGGTGTGTTGCACGCAACTTTTGTACATGTAGCTACGTTTGCGTTAGCTCAGCACATCGGTTTGAGCGAGCGAGAGCTTTCATTGAAGTCTATTTGTGAGGTGTTTGATCCCGCGCTGGTGGTGCTGTTGCTTCCAGTGAGGTGCTCCAGGGGCGTGCTGAGGGCACTCGACGCCTCGCTTAGCCTGCCTAATGTGTTCCATCTTTGTTGCGCCTTGTTGCTGCTTGTTGCGCCTTGTTGCTGCTGTTGCGCCTTGTTGCTGCTGTTGCGCCTTGTTGCTGCTGTTGCGCCTTGTTGCTGCTGTTGCGCCTTGTTGCTACTTGTTGCTACTTGTTGCGCCTTGTTGCTGCTTGTTGCGCCTTGTTGCTGCCTGTTGCACCTTGTTGCTGCTTGTTGCGCCTTGTTGCTGCTTGTTGTAACTTGATGCATCTTGTTACGGCTTGTTGCGCCTTGTTACGGCTTGTTGCGCCTTGTTACGGCTTGTTGCACCTTGTTGCTGGTTTTTGTTTCTCCTTGTTTTCTCTTCTTGCTTATGGTGTCACCTTGTGTTTTGTTGAGCTTTGTTTCACCTTCTTGCTCCTTTTTCGTCTGGTTACACTTGTTGTGCCTTGTTGCGCTGTGTTTCGTCTTGTTGCTGTTTTCGTGCCTTGTTGCACTTGTTGCCCTTTTCGTGCCTTGTTGCACTTGTTGCACTTTGTTGTCCCTTGTTGCCCTTTTCGTGCCTTGTTGCACTTGTTGCACCTTGTTGTCCCTTGTTGCGTCTTCTGGTGGTGGGCTGTGGTAGACTGTCCCGTCTTGTGATGTTAGACTGTTCTGTCGCGTGGAATGTTGCGAATGTCTTCACTGAACTCTTATCCGTGATCACGTGAACGTTTAAATGAACTAAATGAACGTGAACGTTTAAATGAACTAAAAATACCGTATAAAACATATACTCGAATTAAAAATTGCAAGTTAAACAGTAAAATTGAACGTTTTCAAGCATTCGCTCATCTTCAGCTAATGAAATGTACCTTAAATTACATTGCATTAGAGAGAAGATGAATTGAAATAACTGATTAGAATTAGGGAGAAGATAAATTGAAATAACTAAAGTAAAACTATCTGTTAACTATGGACAACGGAAAAGAACTAAGTTAGTTTTTTGGAATAGGCTAATTTCTTAAAATGAATGACTCTAAAATTCTTAAATCGTATTAAAGTTTTGATCTACGAAAGAATTTTGAAATTACTAATGTTAAACGGGATATTACAGTGCTCGGAATGATCCCTAATAACTGAATGAGAAGGGCTAGATACGATATTTCCTGTGCGGTAACTTCTACCTCGATGCTCAGCCAACCTACAGCCTAGAGTACGCGAAGTCAATCCGACGTGCACAACAAAATCAGTGAATTAAGGAGGCCTGCATCTCGGTAGGAAGTATCTCCTTGAACCGAAATAAATGACCCTATGTTAAAACCATTAAGTAAAACTACCTTAAAATTTATTCGTGGAATGTATCTGTTGAACAATGCTGTAATTTTTCTCTTCATTTCTTCTGACTGAGGCCCAAAGTACGAAAACGAAACAAACCAAACGTTCTCAAAGATTGATTAACTAGAAGGCAATTTGTTGAATTTCTTTTCTAAAAATTTACCAATATGAGATTATTAATCGTGTTGAAATACCATTCTTACGAAAAAATTCTTTCAAAAAGTAAAACTCTTCCTGTAAAAACTTATAAGAACTACAAACATTGAACGCTCTAAAAATTATGGTAGTAATGAAATTTACTATGGAAAAAATGGTGAAAAACTGTAACAACTGGTTCCTAACCTTGTTAAACACTCTCCTATACTTGCTCTGGTATCACGTAGATGCCTCGGCGTCAAACATGAACCCTTACAGTGCAGGAAGCGTGGGGCTATGTGATCAGTTTACTCGTTTGAACACGGAAGCCTTTATAGGACGTCCATGTGGTGCGGTGGCTCTGAATAAATTCCCTCAAAAAATGAATTCCGAGGGTGAGTGCTTGATTAAAGGAAGCTTTATTCCAATCAATCAAGGCTGATACGTGTCATCTTCTACTTAGGTTTTTCACTGCCTTATAACTAGCACCAGGACGCAATGACGGTTACCCCCGGTCAAGCTGGTACCCATTTCCGACATCTGGGTGGAGTGGGGAGTTGTGGCTGAGTTCTCCCTTTACCCAACGGGGAGAAAACACCGGGCGTCATTGCCGGGATTCGAACCGCCGACACCTTCCCGTGAAGAACGCACTCTTACCACTCGGTCACGGTGACCACATGTGTTGGTCTGCGAGTAAAATTAGGTCTGTGCGTATCAGTTTACCGCGAGATTGCGTGGCTGCAGACAAGAAGTTGGAGTCCATAAGAAGTTGGTGTTGGGGAAGTGCCCGAGCTAAAGGTTAGGTAGGCTTTCTTTTTGTTGAAATAAAATAGGTTTTTGTTTTGTTACGGACCATCTTTTTTCGGTTCACTGCTGTCCTGTTTTTCAGCACCTACTACTTCCTTCTACAACTTTGATCTTGTTTCATAATCTTCTTTCCCAACTTACTGTTTCTATGCCCTTTATGCGTAGATTCCACGTTTCCTTAACTCCATACTAAATGGTGCCTTCCTCCTTCCTCTCTTTGAATCACATTTGTTGCTGCGGGTAGGGAGGCTAAAACTAACGACTAATCTAATCTGGTGTTGGGAAGTGTCTTGCGGGACGAGGGCGCGTGCGATGTGGGGTGTTGCTGCTTCCCTCGCCCGCACCCTGACTATTGACCCGACCGTCTCTACTGCTCGCCTCGCTACAGCTGCTACTGCTGCGTCTACAGCTGCTGTTAATGCGTCCACTGCTGCTACTGCTGCGTCTACAGCTGCTGCTGCTTCGTCTACAGCTGCTGTTACTGCGTCTTCCGCTGCTGCTGCGTCAACAGCTGCTGCTGCTGCGTCTACAGCTGCTGTTGCTGCTGCTACAGCGTGTGTATACAGCTGGTGCTGCTGCACCTACAGCTGCTACTACTGTGGCATCTTCAGCTGCTACTTTTACACCTACAATAGCTATTTCTGCAGCTTTTGCTGCGTCAATAGCTGCTGCTGCTGCTGCTGCTGGCACGTCTACTGCTGCTATTGCTAAGTCTAGAGCTTTTGTGACGTGGATATCTATTTTTGCTATGCCTACAGTTGATACTGCAACGTCTACTGCTATTCCTGCTACGTCTACAGCTGCTGCTGGTTCTTGTACAGCAGCTATTGCTACGTCCAGAGCTCGTACTCTCATGCCCGTAGCTCCACTATAGGACGCATGCTGAGCCTGTGCCAGTCTGTTAGTCTTATGGATTAATGATTCTTTATGATACTTTGGGTCAACATCAGACAGCATTAATAGCCTTTGTCACATGAGTGTTGCGAGTTTAGTTTCAAGAGTTTCAATTTTCTTCCCTCAATTTCTTTTTTTTTTTGGAGCTGGCTGGAACATCCTATAAGCGACCTTTGAACCAACAAAATGAATTTTTTCTTCAATTTTTCTCAGTTTGTCTTTTGTTCTCTTCAAGTTTAGCGGCTATAGGGTAATGTGCTAATAAGAGAGTACTAATTTTATCATTCAAAGTAATGACATAAGTATCCAAAAGATTATTTGTTTTTACGCTGTTGCTCGGCTTTGTAGCTCGAGGTAGTGGATTTTTTTTGCGTTTTCGTTGCTTTACTTCTCAACTTCTGGTGTACTGCCAGCGTTCCATAATAATTGCGGGGATGGTGACAATTTTGAACTGTTTTCGCACTTCGTGATGTATTCTTCGGATCGGAATCAGTCGCTTATGAAAGACTTAATTGAATTCTAGTGCTCGTATCTTATAAGTGAAAGCGTCGTGGTTACGATATAATACAATTCTTCCGTTACTCTCGGAAAAGGTGTTGAGAAACAGGTGTGTGTTTGTGAACCATTGGTGCGCAAATTTGTTTACGCCGTTCGTCTTCTCATGCGACGATGCCGATAATTACTATAAAAAATGAATGCTTTGTTAACCATCCTAATTGCAGAGAATTTTTATCCGTTTTTGGAATTTTCCCCAGAATATTCGGAGTCGATCAATCCTGTGCGTCGAACCACTGTCTGGAACCTTTTTTTAGGTTTCCAGCTTTGGAGAATTTTGTGACGGGCTGCACTTTGTGGTCCGATTTCTCTCCGCGGTGTGCCGTTCCTTTTGCAGGAATATTCTAACGGAAATTGCTGTCTTCGGGCAAGCGTCTAGCGCAGTAGTTCTTAACCTTTTTACTCCCTCGCCCCCCCCCCCCCCCCCCCCCGCCCCCCTAAGAGTTGATAGGGGAAATTGTGTGCAGATGGACTGGTAAATAAGAGCTCACAACAAAGAATATTGTAAATACAGTAGGTCCTCAAACATTTTCAACAGAGAAAGTTCACGGTTTCGTCGAAAACTTTACTGAGAAAAATCAGGCTCTAGTTCGCATGCTCGCGCCCCAAGTCAAGATCCACTGGTCTAGTGCGTGGGTGACCTCGTGGACGTCCCTACGTCTGCTGTGCGTTGTGCTGTCCTCTTGTTTGCACACATGCAGGTACGTACGCCATAATACAGGGGCTTACTGAAGCAAATATCACACACACACGCTAAATTCGATTCTGATGTCCAATTCATATATTTTTTTGTGTCTTGCCTAATTTTTTTGCACTGGTATTTTATCCGAAGCATTTCTACACCTGGTTACCGTAAGAAAATGTTTTTAAATCAGTTCATGTGCGCTCCGGAGCAGTTTGCTAGCGTCAGCAGTATGTGTTTATAGAGGTTTGTTTCTCATAGGAGTAATATATTCAAATGAGCGTAGGGTATTGTAAATCTATTTGCATTTTCTGCGTAGTATCTGAACAGCTGAGTCACTGATCACCACTGAGTTGATTACTGTAGTTGCATCTTTTTTTTTCTACCTCTGCCTGATCCTAATTAAGTATTCTCTGCTCGAACGCTCGTGGTAAATTTTTGACGTATAATTGGGCCGATAATTACTGATTGATCCAAGAAATGAAAAATGCGTAGAAAATCCATTATCTTGAATTTTTGAACAATGTTAAATGTTAATTTTTCTTTTCTTTAACCGCGTATTAATAAATTGGATGGCTAAGTTGTTATTTTAGAAGTCAAAAATTAATCTTTCAACATATCAGTACTGACCGCGTGAACTACAGTACGTGCGATGTAAGGAGAGCTAAGGTTGTGCATTTATTTTAAATGTATTCGTAAGCGGTTCGTTGTAGAATTTTATTTTAGTGTTCATTCGTTTGTTTTGTCGGGCTGCGTTCATTTTTTTAAAGTTCTGCTTAGTATTCCTGTCACGAGCGTGTCTACAGAGCCACGCTCATCAATAACATTTCCCGTTGAAACGGTCCGAGGGTTCGGGTCTCTTCTTACACTGGAAGCTTAGTAAAGGTCTATTCTGATAATTAGGAGGCTATTTATCCGTCAAAGCTGGTGAGAACACGAAATCAGGAACTGGGGAGCTGCGCATGAGCCTTGAGCTACGTGCTTGTTTTTAGCCAAGGGACTGAAATTTTGTGCGAAAATGGCCGAAACTTGAGAGTTTTGACGCGAAAAAAACAGCACGTGACGCAGCCAAGTCGCCTGGATAGAACTTCAGTGCAACATGTACCGCAGGGACGACGTAAATTGTTTGAATATCCGGCCCCTGAAAAGCCTGCCTGGCGCGACCTACCACCGGTTTTTGGTTGCCTTGATCGCCGTGATCTCGTCAATTTGATGCCCTCGCGGCCCCGCTAGTGCGCTCTTTGAATGGCTCCTCATTTGCGGAAGCTCGCAAAAGTTGAGGTGCTGCAAAAATAGCGCCCTTTTAAAGGACTCCATGTGTCACTTTAGTGCTGCGGATCACGGCAACATCTGCTCGTAAAATGATACTTTAGCGGTCGTCAAAGCAAAACGTGGCACCAAATTGATGTTCGGAGCCATCTCTCAACTCTCGTCAGTTTATCTTTTACGTGTCACATCGATCAACTTTCAATATAACGCGGGAGTAAAATGCATGCTTTTTAGTGCGCTTTACTTTGAATATGTTCTGTTAATTTAAACTCCGTTCTTCAGAACCATTCGCCGTTTGTTTCCAATGCGCCAAAAGCAATTTTCATTGGCTGTTGGTCGAGCTTTCTGAATTCCTTATACAAAGGTCAGACCTTGAGCTACTGAATGAGCGGGCAGATTAATTTCCGGCTCTACTTGCCGAGGGCCGGAGTTCAATCTTCCCAGTTCTGCTGTGCGTCATTTCTCGCCGAGTGATGACGTTCTAAGCTTACTATGGAATTACACGCGAGTTTTAAACTATAAGAAAGAGCTAGAATATATTTCTGACAATTCATTTCCCCAAGCACTGCATCGGTTAAATCTTTACATAGTACTATTGCAATGGATAGATTAAGACATGATGGCTTGTGAGGCCGACTAGGCTCATTGACTTGCAGGGCACCCTATGAAAACGTCGTCGTACATTCTGCATGCAATTTCATATATTCTAAGACACTTGACTTGAACTCATACTAAACGGTACGACAGAAGAATTTCATTTATACTAAGACACTTGACTTGAACTCATACTAAACGGTACGACAGAAGAATTTCATTTATACTAAGACACTTGACTTGAACTCATACTAAACGGTATGACAGAAGAATTTCATATATTCTAAGACACTTGACTTGAACTCGTACTAAACGGTACGACAGAAGAATTTCATAAATTCTAAGACACTTGACTTGAACTCATACTAAACGGTACGACAGAAGAATTTCATAAATTCTAAGACACTTGATTTGAACTCGTACTAAACGGTACGACAGAAGAATTTCATTTATACTAAGACACTTGACTTGAACTCATACTAAACGGTACGACAGAAGAATTTCATAAATTCTAAAACACTTGACTTGAACTCACACTAAACGGTACGACAGAAGAATTTCATTTATACTAAGACACTTGACTTGAACTCATACTAAACGGTACGACAGAAGAATTTCATAAATTCTAAGACACTTGACTTGAACTCACACTAGAGGTACGACAGAAGAATTTCATATATTCTAAGACACTTGACTTGAACTCACACTAAACGGTATGACAGAAGAATTTCATATATTCTAAGACACTTGACTTGAACTCGTACTAAACGGTACGACAGAAGAATTTCATAAATTCTAAGACACTTGACTTGAACTCATACTAAACGGTACGACAGAAGAATTTCATAAATTCTAAGACACTTGATTTGAACTCGTACTAAACGGTACGACAGAAGAATTTCATTTATACTAAGACACTTGACTTGAACTCATACTAAACGGTACGACAGAAGAATTTCATAAATTCTAAGACACTTGACTTGAACTCACACTAAACGGTACGACAGAAGAATTTCATTTATACTAAGACACTTGACTTGAACTCATACTAAACGGTATGACAGAAGAATTTCATAAATTCTAAGACACTTGACTTGAACTCACACCAGAGGTACGACAGAAGAATTTCATAAATTCTAAGACACTTGACTTGAACTCACACTAGAGGTACGACAGAAGAATTTCATATATTCTAAGACACTTGACTTGAACTCACACTAAACGGTATGACAGAAGAATTTCATATATTCTAAGACACTTGACTTGAACTCGTACTAAACGGTACGACAAAAGAATTTCATAAATTCTAAGACACTTGACTTGAACTCACACTAGAGGTACGACAGAAGAATTTCATATATTCTAAGACACTTGACTTGAACTCACACTAGACTGATACAGAAGTATTTTTCTTAACGTGAGCCGACGAAGAAGCAATGTTAATTTTATACACCATGTTAGGTTGAGATGGGAGCGAGAATGGCATAATTGAATATTGAATTTGTTTTAGTTTTATTTCAAACCAATAGGCCTATTAATTTAAATAATTAGATAGAGATCAGGTAGCAATTTTTAACAGCTTGCTTCATCACTACAATTAGAAATGATATCCAATACTTTTCTGAATTCTTCGTAACAGTTTTTCTCACCGTTCATAGAAGGAATCGAGTGCTCCCAAGTTTTAACTCCTACGAAACTATTGGAATCGTATTTTGTTCAAATAATAGAGTATGAACTTGCTTCAGTTGCTATTTAGATGATCGGGATGGCGAGTTTAAAAGTTGATTATTACTCAATATTTGTATCGCCCTCATCATGCGAAGTTTATACATGAAATACACAGGAAACACTGATTGAGGTTTGAATGCTTAAGTATTTCTATACAGTATACTTGAAAGAATAGTTTGTTTGGATAACGTCTTTCAAGTTTCATTTTGCTCAAATGGCTTTTTCTATAAATTAAAAAGTACATTCATTTTATTTTTCGGGAAAACATATAAACTAAGTTCTTTACAGTATTTTTCGCGCCTCTTTTTCCCCTCAGGGGGATATAATTATTGTATCTATGGGAACTAGCGCTCCCAGGGGGACAATGTGAGGGCCCGAGCTAAAGGTTAGGTAGGCTTTCTTTTGTTAAAATAGAATAGGTTTTGTTGTGTTACGGACCATCTTTTTTTCGGTTCACTGCTGTCCTGTTTTTCACCGCCTTCCACTTTCTTCTTCAACTTTTTCTTGTTTCATGAACTTCTATCTTAGCTTTCTGTTTCTGTGCCCTTTCTGCATAGATTCCACGTTCCCTTAACTCCATGCTAAATGGTGCCTTCTTCCTTCCTCTCTTTACATCTCATTGTTGAGGATAGGGAGGCTTAACACGTTAGTTGCGATGGGTTAAACCGAAGTTCAATATTCAACTTGAATTTAAAGTCAAAAGTGATAAGCAAATTTGTAAATATCAAACATTAACTGGGCCTGTTAAATACCACTAATTTAGAAAGGTTGTTAGAATTTTTCAAAACGACCCATCGATGGGTCGTTTCGCAGCAGGAAAAACCTAAGCACGACCCACCGGTGGGTCGTGTCGCAGTCAACGTGTTAAACTAACTAATAACTAACTAACTTCGCGCCTCTTTAGGTTACACATTTTTACTTTATTGTTTACTCTATATGTACTATGTCGGAGCATACGCGTATTGGACTCTACGTAGAGGAGTTGAGTGTCACGTGGTCAGATAAATTACGATTCCGTCTATTGCAATGATGTCTGCTGTCGGGTTCATCGAAGGTTTCGTAACTCTAATCTAATCTTTTCGGTGTACAACGTTCCAGTGTTGAGGCTGATGACGAAAATCAATTCCCTTTGTGTGTTTCTCTCGACAGTGACATTTAAGAGCAATGTAAAGCAAGGCCCTATGAAGGAAGGTACGAGTTACCTGATACTTCTCGAGGAAGAATGCCATGCAACCTGATCAAATTACCTGAGGTACACGGTGCTAATTGGCAGTTTTCGTAGGTAGAAGTCCGCTACTGAACCTGTCGTAACTAAGTTTATTTTCAAAAGGATATTTTTGCGGTGACATAATCAGTAGAGTGGAGCGTTTATTCAAATTTTTTGAATCTGATAACACTATAGTGTGCTGGAAAGGAGTGAAACCCCGTAAAAATAACGTGTGCAAAGTATTAGCCCTCTAAATCGATATCTTCACGCGTCGCCGAGGTGCCAAAATTAAATAAAATGGCCAAAAAACCTCATTATTGAGCAATTTTCCCAAAATAATTAATTTTTATAATTTCCTTGCTACAGCAATATAAGTGTATTAAAATATGTCACTTTATTAGATTTAATACTTCAGATCGATCCGATAAGATCTTCATATGCCACCAGCGTCACAAAAATGGTGAAAATATGGTAAATTAGAGTTATTTTCTCTTACTTATTTTTGTTGGAATGTAAAATTTCAGAAGGTATTACTCCGCTATACTCAGAAAATGATATGAAAATGTGGTTAATTACCGAAAATAGTGTTGTCATAATATACTCACGAGCGTAAGAAACAAAAAATTGCCACACACCACTACCAAGAATATCTTATAAGAGGACTAAGAAAATAAAAAAGGATGTTCTATAAAGTTATTACATAGAATGAAGTTCGTCGCATTTTCAGATGTTTTAATATGAGTGAAAAATGCTTTCAAAAACCTTCACATTTGGATCCTTTATATTCACACATGGTTATCGTTATGCCAATGTTAATTGTCGAAACAAATGGGAGAAAAGCAGGAAAAAATGCGTTCCTTTCGTCGCGCTGGTCTGATTTTGAAATGCATTTAAATACAAATGAATAAGAAAACATAATCCGTGTGATGCGTTATTGAAAACATTCTTGTGAGTGAACACTCATATTGAAATTTGGGCATACGAGATGCAGCAAGGTGAACTACAAGTAACTGTGAAAGAAAAACTGAAAACAAAGAGTAGACCATTGTCTTACGACGGGATCAAGAGCGAGGGAAGGCCAAAGTTGAAAGAAAGAGAGAGGTTGATGGAAAGCCAATTATTTTGAGAGAAGGTCAAGAGCGAGGGAAAAAGAAAGCATAAAAGAAAGAGAGAGACAGAAAGAGAGGGTTGAGCGTGTGGGAAGAATTAAGAAAGAGTGAGGGAGAGACATTTATCTAGAGAGAGAGAGAGAGAGAGAGAGGGTCGAGAGCGAGGGAAGGAAGAGAGTGTGGGCGCTGGACGACGAGAGAGAGAGAGAGAGCGAGAGCTGTGTTATTAGAGGGGAGGCGCCGAGGGTCCAGACTTGAGCCAACATCAGGCCTGCTGGCGAGGACCTCAGCTCAGTTGTGTGGTGCTCGTCGTCCGGGGTGGTCGCTCACTCGTGCCCGCTGCCTCAGGCCTTCTCCATATCGCAGCCTTGCTCCTATTCCACATTTGTTCTTCCATTGCTTCCATGACCCCATATTCGGATGAGTGTGTCAGTTTCACTTTTTTCGAAGCTTTGTTTCTCTAGATCGCTGGCAGTCTCGTGGTTATCGCTGAGGCTCCCTGAATATTTGATCGTGATTTGGATCAGTGTTGTGTGTTGCACGGACACCAAAAGGGGTGTGCCGGGGTATTTTTTTTTGTATGGCCTCGGCCTTATTTTTTCACATTGAATGAAATCAGTGACCTAGTTAGCATTTTAGATCGACAGGCAATTTTTTCGTGCCGTGTGAATATTTTCTCAATATTAGCCCTCGTTCATGTTTCTACCTCCATTTTTCCAGTAGCTAGGAGTGCTCTAGAGTCATCTGTATTTTTGTGTAGCCTAACGGAGCATGAAGATCTGCCTGCTGTCACACGCTGGCTTCTCTGGATAAGGTAGGTCCTTATTTCTGGATGTGAGTGAGCGTTTCCTGACCAGTACTGACCTGTGTAGGGTGATAGGCATGACCTGCCCTCCCTATTGATCAGCTTGCAGAGCTGTCACCACAGCTCTATTTGCTTCACACTATCGAACACACACGCCATTCTTCCTTTTGCATCGAGATTAACTCAAGTGACCTCTTCTTTTGTCTTCTCATTGTGGAGTTACTGGTTTATACTTAGCTTGAATTTAGCAAATGGGTCCACTTCTGGCTGAATTCGTTAAGCCGGGTTCAATTTGGTAATAATTAGCCCTCGTGTCTCCTGAGAGCGACCAGTTTTCTTTACGCTGACTTCAGTTTGAAGAACACTTCGAAATTGCTGTCATTTATTTTCAATTTAGCTCTCTTTTATCCGTGATCAGCTAATGCAATCATCACACTCAGAGTTCGGGACTCTCATGTTCTGATCCCTGGGAGTCTGCGACGGCTGTCGAAGATGCGAAATGAACTACTCTGCTTTAGAATTGAGTTTGATGTAATTCATTTCGTTTTATATCATTCGGTTGAGTTACTTGAATCGCAAAGATCATGTGGTCTTTCCAATTTTAATGATGAATGCTCGTTATGAGCGAGAAGTGTCCGTGATAAATAAGATTTTTTCTACATTTCTTCCCGTCAATAGCTTGACTGTACGTTCAGAGGATTTTTTACTCTTTCTTTAGACAGAAAGTGATTTTCGCTAAAATTGCTTACGCTATTCTTTTGGAATTGTTTTTGATATTATGGTATAAAAAATGTGGATAAAAAAGGTTTCACTGAGTATACGTTTAACCCTTAGAGGATGTACATCCTGCTACTATATGCCTACGTCTCTTACGAACGGTTTGTGCATATAGATAAACTACTTCTGCGACATTTCGGAGAGCTTGCAAGTGGACAGTAGTTTGTTACCTTGCTATTGTAGAATTTTTGTGTTTTGAACATTTTTCATCTCTAGACCTTTAGTAATCATGAAGCTAATGTTGTGTGTAATTTTTACAGAAGCTTTAAATAAATGGTTCTGGCAAATAACAAATATACTATGTTTTCTAGTAGGTAGTATATGAAATTTTCAAGCTACAGGAATTATTTTAATGAAATCTACAATAACTATTTTATGGTTATTGCTTGTAGTCGTGAACAGATTCTTCAATGTTCGCTCGCTGTTCAGCTGCAGCGGCATGTCACTTTGATTATGTTACTATGAGTTTATTGCGAAAATGGTTTTCTCCTAGAAGAAATATTTGCTTAAGCGTGCGTTGTATTCACTTATTGATATAGGCAAGTTATTCTCTTATGAAGGTTCCCGATTCATTTTCTGGACAAAAATGGTTAAGATAAATGCGGAACTTTTGTACGGGTTATGAAGTAAGTTGGCAGCATGGGAGTGAGGTGGTGTAGGGTGTAGGTAGCCAACCTCGGCCGTGTATTGCATTAGCTCCAGCCTGCGCCAGTGGACATCATGCTAACCAGGTTGCGCTTCAGACTCGCCGCCTCACCAACAGAAGGCCGCCGAGGTAATCAACTGAGCTCTTCCCGACCTCCGCCGAATTGAGTCTTTGTTAGACGCGAGTACCTTGAGTTTCCAAGGCTAATGTGAAGCGTATATTTCTCATGTGATTGCAACAACGGTTACGAACTTGATGCCCGCAGTTGTAGACGTCGCTCGCTATATTTTAAAGCGAGGATTGATTGAAGCTGTTTGTTGTGTATTCGATGCTCGAATTTGCATCCTAGTTTGCTTAATTTCATAGACTTGGATTATTCTCTTCATTCTGAGCTCCAAACTTTGTTTCGGTTCATAACTAGGACATACGAGTATTTTTCTCAGTTTGTGTATTGAAGTCCGAACTTTTGTGCGTCTGTTAGTTGCACTAATTTGGCGCAGTTGGTGCACTACGCTCTCTTAGGCCATAGACATTTTCAGGGAGCTACCCATGAACTCTGTTCTATAGCCTCATATTTCAAAACGAATTATTGCTCTAGTTGGGTTATGATGGTCGAAAACGTTCCGACTTCGCGATTGGTGAACGGTTTCGAACGGTTTCCCCATCAGCCGAGACTCATTCACTCTAGTCCAGACATCTAAATTCCTGTATAAAGCTTTACAACTCAGTTAGTATAGCTTGTAGCTAAATTGTTTATTCTATAATTCGGAATTCCAATACAGTTATCTATAGAGTTCATCAGTCTTAATTATTATTGACGGTGGCTAAGGCTTTGAAATGAGATGAAAAGATCGATGTGACCTTATAAATCTTGTGTAGGCGTACCAGTCGAATGACTTTCTCAAACAGTTCTTAACAAGAATATCGCTGCTCTGTGATCGCCACTCCTGTGATGGCGCCTCGTTGTAAAACAAAAGACAAGCTCGAGGGAAAGGCTTGCATCGCGCTTCTGAATTTCTTTCTTTGTTTTTTTTCGTTTTGTCCGCGGTAGTCTTTGTTGACTTACCGTGTTTCGTGAAACATGAAACTGGCGCCATATTTCATGGAGGATTGAATACTTCAACTTTTATCGTCGTGAATTTTTGTGGTCGAAGTACTAGAATTTTGATCAACTGGTGTTCGTTTTAAAAGGGCTTTTTAAAGCTTCGATGCTTCATGCGAAGTTCCGTTACTTGGCATGCAATTTATTATACAGGTGCTCTTACTATGTATGTCAATTAGAAAATAAAGCATACTTCCGAAGCGAGGCTCTTGAACGAAGTTGCCTCTTAATTGGACAAATACTGGTTGACTTGTAGAATGTATCTTACGCGTCTCCTCTCGCGCTTCAAGATTTCCCTTGTTTGTCAATTGATTCAGCTTATCCCGTCACAAAATTGCTCTGGTCGAATACTGTCAATTATAGCTCTCAACAACGTGCTCGATTACATAAGCTAACGTAACAGTAGCAGTTCTGTAGCATCATTTTCGGACAAGGTACGTCGTTTTAGCGTCCCAGCTGACAGCGTAGATGGAATTCAAGAACTAACAATTCTACTATGACATTAATTTATCGACAATCTGGCCTTTGGACTGTTGTTACTCAGCAAAGACGCGTGAGTAAATAGATATCTACTTGTCAGAACACCCGTAAGAATTAGGGGGCGGAACTGAGCGAGATTTTCTTACGCTGATGAAGCTCCTGATTTTTTTGAAATGCCTTGGGTGTCTAAATCGTTCTGGTCATGAAGCTTAAAGTAACATGTCCGAATGTTATATTGCTTTGGTACACTGCAGGCTTCTGAGCTTGGCACTACTCGATGCGCATTCGTCTGAGGAGAAGGAAGGAAGGAAGGAAGCCCTGCCTGCCTTCCGTGGCTGCGGCGGCCGATATCGCATCCGCACTGCGGGAGCTGGGATGGCGATCGACAGGGCTTCATGCCTCCGTCTTGTGTTATAGATACAGTGAATACATGGGCACTCAGAATTGGATATATTCTCACTCTGCTGGGCAAAGTTTACCCGCTTCTGAAGTTCATTTGTCTGTTCCCTTGGTCCGTCTACGTGTGTCAATGTCTAGTAGAACTTTAATGTTTCAAAAGCAAATGCGACTATATAGAAAGTAGGGTATTTACCCAAGGTTAATGGTATCCACTTTAGAATAATACACAGTTGTTGTTTGGTTGGTGCGTGTGTCTGTGACGCTCACAAGGACGCTCAATGACCGTATCTGTGATGCAAGTTCACCAGCGCACAAGTACAAGACAATTTTAATCGTGGGAACTGTTGGGAGGGATATACGAGTATCTGTTTGTCATCCATATCTGTAAGATTTATTCAAAGAAAATATCGAATCCCGTCATTTTTGACAGGCTGTGTAGTGTGTACACCAGTATCATATTACTTGGTTTTACATGCGTGTCGCACACATCTATTTTGAATACTCCAGCACTTTATGCAGCAGCAATTACAGCCTAAGGCCATCAGGTCCAGGTCGGGGAGTCATCAGGAGAGTTGGTGATGGTCACGTATGTAATGAAGTCAAGCTGACCCAGGGTTTGTCTACACAGGACCACCCAGTTGCACTTTTTCGCCAGAGCATGCATGTTTTTCGCCGTCCAAGCGATTTAATTACTGGGGAGGCGAAAAACATGCATGCAGGCGGCGAAAAAGTTAGACTGGGCATGGGTGGCGCGTGCGCGGCGGTATTTTCTGTGCCATTATTCGGTGTGCAGGGTAGTACTTATAGGAGAATTTTAGTACGGTGCGACGGGCAGCTCGTGCTCGTCTAATTGAAAACTGCTTCAACTTCGTACCAAGCGTGTCAAGAATTAAAATTTTAAACAAACGAGCTTTATACGTTTACAGTCACTAAAAGAGTAAACTGACGCTCAACTCTTTCTTTGCAACAAATGCACAATTCATGTTTTTCATGTGAAAATTTAATGAAAATTTACTGGCATGTTTTCCGTGTTGTTTTACGTTCAATGCGGCTCTTTCTAAAAAGTAAATGACAGATAAATTTCAGAGAGCTGGCGATAATGTTCGATTGCGCAGAGCTGTTGAACGTCAGCAGTGCATTCACGTCAGAGTGGTCGCCTTCCCAACTCAATGAGAATTTTTACGCGCTTCATCGGATGTTATTTGAAGCGCTGGGGTCTATTCATCGCTTTAAAGTTTTGCTCCTTAGCGTTCATTGGCAATCGGAAAAATGCAAGAATTATATGGCTACAAATCCTGCAAGTGAGCCTGGGTCCGGACCCTAAAAGTGTAAAGCGTGCTCATTTTTGTGCCCTTACTTGCCTGTAAAGAGTCCAATTTACTGGCGCTGCTTCAGGGACTCACGGCCTAATTGTGTTATTTTTCTTGGGTGAGCTGCGCCATATTGCCGCGACCACATGCGCTGCGCTCTGCTATTTCAGGCCAAATGAGGGCTTTGCTGACTTGGGGTGTGCGTCCGGGCCGCGCGGCGCTCGTGTGTTGTGCGGCCCTGGGTGCTTGTGGTGGGTGCCAGTAGTAAATATGACGGTTGTGTGGCGCTAGGTGGTTGTGGTGGGTGCCGGGCACGTGTAAATAACGGTTGTGTAGCGGGGGTGGTTGCGGTTGGTGGCGGTCACGTAAAAATAGCGGTTGTGTGGTGATAGCAAATGTGGCGGTTGTGTAGCGGTATGGGTGTTCGTGCCACTCGTGAAGGCACACCTCATTGTTTTTTTGCAAGATTAAGAGGAAAGCTTATTTATGTGTAATTTCTGTTAGGGAGGAAGCACCCAGTTACCTTCGGCCATTTCCACGTCTTTGTCGTAATGCACGAACAACATTGTTAGATATGAAAAGCAAAACATCCCCTCTAATTCCGTCGTAGCCAAGTCCTTGTGCTGCTTGACACTCCATTGTTATGACCCGCCATTTTCTAAAGGGGATTTCACAGCATACAAGAAAAGAACAAAAATGTAAGAACTTCTCCGATTTCTAACTAGAAATGACTTGAGGATTGAAAAATGGGGTTTGAAGCTATGTACTTGGCCTGACATGCGTACTCCCGGAAACATGGGAATGTTGCAACAATCCCCCAACTTACTGCGTGCAAAGAGCGAAGTCTTCTATCTTATCCGTTTCTAGCTCGCGACAATAATGTGAGATCAAGATGGTGACAAGGACTTTCGTGTTACTTATTTGACTTCCACCTCGCAAAAACCAGGCTCTCTACTTTCACGGCACGCAGTTGCTCCTTTTCTCGAGAGCCTTAGTATTTCTTGTCGGCTTCTTTGACAGTTCACGAGAGGGTCAGGAAACGGAGTCAGAAACCTTCTTCTTTCAATGCCTTTGGAAACGTGAAGGGAACCTCATTCTCGCGCACCCGTTAGAGTTCTATAAAGAAATGGATCGAGATATTGTAGGGTCCTTTCATTCTTTCCACTGATTTTTTCTGAACCAAAAATATTTCTTCCAATTTTGAACATACACATATTTCATTACTAGCATTCCTTACTAATGTTCACTGCGCGTTTAGGACCCGTTCTTGCGTGTGTTGTGATTTTGTCGTCACTTCATAAGGAAATAAAATATTTATTGAATTTAGGATATGCTGGTAATGAAATGAAGCTTAAATTATTGAACATGCGTTCAGAAAAGAATAAATGGTTCGCTAATCATGAAAGTTTTCCCGTATCGTTTGTGCGAATCGCACGAACCTCAGTTTATTACGTCTGGCTCAATGATTTTCACTTCATAATGAACAAAGGGCCTACAGGTGCATCCGTTTAGCTTCTTTTTGCTCGTTATGAATTGCGAGAAATTGGCCCGGGGAGAAAAGCAGTGTTAGCTATCATTACTATAGCCTGGATGAATATTTAACAAATGTGTTAATTAGCGGTTGAAAATTTGACGTATTGGAAGAATCGCATCTTTACCTATGCATTGTAGCCGTCACTCTCAACGCTATTCTGCACGTCAGCTCAATGACCTGTCGTGCGAACTGGAGCGTTAACTGCGGCGAGTGGAAATGAAGCACTATATTCAATTCAAATTAAAGTCGATCTTGGTGCTCAAGTGACCCAAAGTGAATGGATCGATTTAACACGTTCACTGCCTATTGGGGTGTATGTGTACCACTGGGTGAATTTCTCATTTACTTTCGGTGTAAATGAACACCATATCAATTACTTCAAACCTTAGCTTACGAGGAAAAATATCAGCGTGCTATCACATTTTGGCATAACTTAAAACTCTCAAATTTGTGAGAAAAATGACTAACCGGGATCGTATTCTGAGTTCGCTGTAACTCTAGCCGTGCAATTCGTGCTCTCCTTCTAATAGTACCCTTATTGAACTTCCAAACGAGAGGTAAAGAGACCGAAGTGCAGTTAGCTTGGCCCTTATCTTCAGCACGTAAAGCCAAATGTGTGTCTTGTTTTCCGTTCCCGCTCCATCACATTTGTGGACTGTTCCTTCCTTGGTCACGTGTGCCGTTTGTTCTCCGTGGCGTGTCGTGAGCTGTGCCCTTCTAGCAAGTGTTCTGCTTCCTTAATTTGCGCTTTCCCCTAGAAAATTATTGCGCAACATCATATTATTGTAAGTTTATTAATCGTGATTTTAGTACGCGGTTCATCCTAGCAAAATATGTTCGCTTCTTTGAGACTGTACCCCATTTTACCATTTCTCTTCATAAATATTGAGCTTCATTTCGCTTTATGAATGGGACTTTGGGTGTGAACCATGCGCAACTCCTGGGAAGACGAGTCTCTTCTTCCTTCATTATATTGCATCAGAATTTCATCACGTGTGATGCTGCTCCTGATAGACTGCATAACTCGCCAGCGTATGTGTTCGATTGTCCGGGAGCATGATTTCCTGCGACGAAATAACCTTTTTCAAGCCTTTACAATGATTGGTTTTACTGGCAAGTCTGATTCACTTGACCGTAAAGTAATGAACGAGCCCCTCGCTGTGTAAAGGGTTATTCTTGACTTCAACACGCTTTGGTGAAAATTTGATACATTCTATCCTCGCCATCATCCTCAGTGGACTTTATTTTGTATTCGTTCTGGACTTGAATTTATTTAATTTTCACGTGTTCGCTACCTCTCCTGTACATCATGAATGTTTGAGCCTTAGTAAAGGAGCCTCTGTTAATTTCATTTAGAGGTGCCTAACTCTCTTAATATTGCCGGCTTTAAGAGCTAGGTCATTTCTATTGTTATAGATTGTACATTTCATTTGTTTTACACATTGGCGCTCCCAGGGGGACTATGTGAGGGCCCGAGCTAAAGGTTAGGTAGGCTTCCTTTTTGTTGTAATAAAATAGGTTTTTGTTTTGTTACGGACCATCTTTTTTCGGTTCACTGCTGTCCTGTTTTTCAGCACCTACTACTTTCTTCTTCAACTTTTTTCTTGTTTCATGAACTTCTTTCCTAGCTTACTGTTTCTGTGCACCTTGTGCATAGATTCCGCGTTCCCTCAACTCCATACTAAATGGTGCCTTCCTCTTTCCTCTCTTGGAACATCTTTGTCGTGGTTAAGGGAGGCTAAAACTTTATTGTATAATAATAATAATAATAATAATAATAATAATAATTGTTTAACACAAGGTTATTTCAATACCTCCGTGTGACGTAGTTCTGGCTGGTGTTAGAGTAGAATGCATTAAGGGCTTATGTAAGCTGTGGCGGAAAAGATGTGGTACGAGGCATTTTAAGGACCGATATAGGGAAAGCGGAGGTTTTACCTCTTATAACTTCCAGTTTACGCGCCCTAGTTCAGTAAATATTGCAGTATTTACAGCGGGTCTTATTGTTGAAGGCACTAGAGGCTTACGGCGGCGGCGGTGCAGGTGGCAGCGTTCCCAAAGCCTGCGGCCTCGGCCGGTTCACCGCCGCAGAACTCGTCAAATTTGCCCCAAATTGGAGGCTCTCCTCGGCTTGTAATGAAGATGAATTGTGTGGTGCGTGTCCTAACACGGAGATCTTCCTCTCTTGGGCCCCTGGTGCTGCTCCATCTCAACTTGTGCTCACTACTTTCATGCTGACGAGCTTATAATTGCACGCGCAGTCCAAGCTTTGCTGATGAGACTTGCTAGAGTTCGTGCTTTCACTCTCTTTTAACTCGATGAGTTCCGATGTATTCACCTCTTCAGCTATACATTGTGGAATTTATGGTTCAGTCCTTACATATGAGCGAAATGCTCAGTCATATTGGGAATCTAAACGCAAGTTTAGAATCTTTAATGCCTTACAAATAGGACGGAAAATGGAGAAATGGGGGCTGAAAATGAAGTGAGCTATGGCGCCGACTTTTTCTTTTCTTCTCACACAAGAACTATCGCTTCGCATTCAAATTGTGTTCCTCAAGGGGAAACAACTATTGTATTTATGAGAATTATCGCTCCCAGACTTCCAAAGGGAAGATGTGAAAGGGAGGGTCGGTAGGCTTTTCTATAATTGAAGTAAATTTTGTTTTGTTTCGAACAAGTTTTCTTCTGATATTTTTCTGCACCCATTACCTGTTCCTTCTGCTTATATCTTGTTTCATAAACTTTTTTTTTAGATTTTACTGTTTCTGTGGCCGAAATGTGGGAGCACACCTTGTGTACTCGTATAGAATCCCCGTTCCCTTATTACATTATTACATATTATAAAGTATCTCTTTCTTTTCTCTCTTGGGAACACCTTTGTTGTGGTTAGGTAGGCTCAAACTAAACTTACAAACTTATCTAAATCGACTGTTACGAAGAGAAGAAATGTAATTGAAATATTGGAAAAAAGTCCGTAGACTTGGAGTGATATTAGTTATCTACTCAAGTTGTGGCAAATACGCCTAATTAATCGAGCTCTACATTGTAAGATTTGGAGAAATAGTTGATAGTTGAAAATTATATTTATTTTAAATGTTGATAGCAAGCGCCCTCCACTCGGAAGGGTAAATTAGCCGTAATTTCATATTCCATTGAACAAACGATTGGCTGGCATGAATAGAACAAAAGAAATTTTCTCCGTAGCGTGAAATTTAAAGAAAAGGCTTAGTAGGGCATTCAAAGTCGAGGAAAAAGTCGTCCAATTTGATTTTTCAGAAAACAGCGCAAATGAAAAATGACCGTTTTCGTGGTTACTAGGCTGCCTTATCGCTACTCGTGATCCATCTTCACGTCACATTATTCCATGACATTCCTGAGGCCACGTTTTATCGCTCTCAATTATTCATTCGATTCCTTCATTAGGGAAGAAGATTTTGTTAGATATGAAGTTTATTCTTGTCTCCTTGTAAGGGAAGGCAAGTTTATGGTTCATGAAATTTTCAGATCATTCATAAACGCTGTCAATACACCATTTTTCGGAATAAGAATACAAGTATTTAACATTAAATGTTACTAAAAGAGCTAGGAATGACACCTAGACTGGATGCGTGCGTTTATTTACTTGTTATTTTTTAAATGGCCACATTATTTGAGACAGGCGTACACAGGTAGCTATGAGGATGAAGTCATTGAACGGCAGCCGATAAGTTCATTGCTTATATTCTGTCGTGACTGCGGCATCAGTTACTCCGCTGTAGGTCATAATGCCTCAACACATGAAATAAAAGAGCTAGGAATGACACCTAGACTGGATGCGTGCGTTTATTTACTTGTTATTTTTTAAATGGCCACATTATTTGAGACAGGCGTACACAGGTAGCTATGAGGATGAAGTCATTGAACGGCAGACATCTTAGTTAAATATTTGAGAAAATCATCCCATACAAACTCATCGTGGGGATACAGCTACTGTTTCTTTGAGAATTAGCGTTTCCAGGGAAAAATGTGAAGTCCTGAGTTGAAAGTTAGGTATTCCTCATTTTTGTTGAAATATAATGATGTTTATGTTAAAAACCCATTATTTCGGTTCCCTGATATCCTGTTTTTCAGTACTTCTGACTTTCTTCTTCAGTTGCTATCTTGTTTCCTAACCTTCTTTCTCGACTTGCTATTTCCATGCGCACGAGATCCTGTGCAGGAATACACCTTGTGTGCGTTCATTTATTTTCATAATAAATAGTGCCTTCATCCTTCCTCTCTTTGAACCTCTTTGTTGTGGTAAAGAAGGCTAAAAATAACTAATGAATAATCAATCAGTTGATTTAATAGAATTGGATCGAGCGAAAATTATTTTGATGCTTGTGACAAAATGTCTACATTAGAAATATCGAAGAATATGAGTCAAAGTCGTATAATACAATAAAAGCATACGTGTTTAATGACAAAACATGTCGAAAAATCCCCAAAAGATCTCATAAAGAGCGACTAACTGAGAAAGACGCTTGTAAACTTACGAGAGAGATGGTTCTACAACCTCATTCAAAATCATAATCGAAGCTGCAGGAATACTAGCAATGGGAAAAACAGCGAGGTCCGAGATCACAAAACTCTTAGAAAAGTGAAGAGTCGAACAAAAAAGCCTCTTCTGAACAAAATTTACAATGCCAAAAGAGTTGAATGGACGAAAAGATACATGAAAATGAATTTCCAAAATGTCAATATTACTGATGAATGTCGAGCCACCTTGGAAAGACCTGATGGATGGTTGTCCGGTTGGGCATTGAACGTGCGCCCAATGTGAGCATGTCTCCGCCGTCAGCAAAGTGGTGGAGGGGGTAATGTTGTGGGCTGGGATCAAAGGAAATGAGATAATTGGCCCATATAAAGTACCTTTTGGAGTTAAAGTGGGTTCTAAAGCTTACTGCCTGCTACTTGAAAAATCTTTAATGCCTTAGCCGGAAGACTAACTTTTATTAGAAAGGAAATCCTTTGTGTTTCAGCAGAATAAAGCTCCTGCTCACTGATCTTAGTACTCAAAGGTAAACAAAGGGTGGCGTTGAGGGTGGCCGGTTGATGATCGTGGTGTCAAGGTGGTTTGACCACCGAACACCCCGGATTTAAATGCAATAGGACTGGTGGTCCATCATCAGATAACAAGTTTATGTGAATGGAAAGCAGTATAACAATTTGGATGCTCACTGGGATGCAATTCAGGTTTGTATGTCAATTAAGCCGTGTGAAGTATCAAATCATACACTTGCTGTTGACAAACGCATCATGCAGATTTTAAAAAATGGGAGAGGCCATGTGGGCTCATAATGCCCATTAAATAAATATTTCAGTATTATTTATGTGGCTTTATGTTAAGAAAAATAATGTCCTATAATTGATGTAACTTTCTTTTTTAAAAGAAATTATTTGAAACCAGAAAACGTCTCATTTGTAATCTTTTGCATAATCAAAGTGACCATGCAAATTCATCCAAATATGGTTGTTAAAATATTGTGCTGACTGAATCTGCATTTTTTCAGATTTAGGCGATATTTAGGGGTACAATAGTCACGTTCAAACTAGAAGAAGAGTAGAATTTAGGGTGTATATGTAGAATTAAATTAAAATGAGCGCATAATGAAGGTGAACGCGTTTTACGAGCGCCATAATTAGACTGGCTCTGGCATCAGGTTGTCACCGACGTCACAGTGAGGAATTAACTGCCACTCACCAGTGAACTTCAAAGAACACGTTATGGGGTAAACTCGACGAGATGAAAGATTCTGTATTTTAGAAATGGATTCCGAAATGCACGTGCTTGGTATAATGCTAAACGTGATAATGCGAACTGCCATGACATGAAGCTGCAAGTTACCAATTTTGTTTATTGCTGTTGATTAATGGATACCGCAAAGCAGTACTTTTTTTACCTTTGTTATAGAGCGTAAGAGTCGTAGTTCTTTTAGTTATGATCTTACCCTTTTGGGACATGACACGCGAAGTTTTCTTTAAAGCGCTCGTACTCCAGTCTGGCTCGGTGGCAGTTTTGAGGAAGATATTGAATTATACCTTTTGCACATGCATTTGTTGACCGTGCTCTATACCCATGTTTCTCAGTCATCGTCTGAATTATACATTTTTTCTTTGTTATGAAATGTGCTGGAAAAAAAGCACGTTAATTAGCCCAGCGTGCAATGAATGACAGTTTCTTTTCCTATTTCCTGTATAGTAAACCAATCCTCAGGAGCTGATTTGAGCATCGTTCACGACTATAGTAGTTTGGATAGGTGGCTTAGTACAACCAAGCGTGTTTGGTTGTTTTATGCTCAGTATCCGCTGGCAAAAATTGCAGGACTCGTTGACGGTGCTGAAGACGTATGAGTTATTCAAATGCTCCTTTCTGTGAGTTACTGAAAAACTTAACTTGCTTCCACCTCATGTTTTTACGTGTGTATTAGTCGTCGTTGAGCAACAAGAACGATTTTATTATTTGGTTTTGAATCATGCAGAGAGAGAATAACTAGCTGAACTTTTTAACTGATGTACAAGGCTAGCCGTTGGTTGCTGTTGAAAAATACGTTTGGCATTAGCCAACATTGGTGACTTTACTGCGCTGTTGGTGGGGACGTAATGCAACGAGTCTCGTGCGGTCATTTTACCGTCATTTAATTCTAACTTACTGCCAAAAACTGGCGCTATGTCGCTCTCGGGGAGCACATTACGCATGCTGATTGAAATTCATCGTTTGTTATCCCGGCACGCCTCGCTTCATGCTCTGCCCTGCTCTGCTCTGCTCTGCCCTGCCCTGCTCTGCTCTGCTCTGTTTTGTTGCTTAGAATGGAGTCCTGGGGTTGGTGTGCAGCTGTGCGTGTCTTGTGTCGTGGTAGGTGTGTAATGCTGCTGATTCATGGCTCGTTATGTGTTCTTATAACGTGAAATATCTTGTTTATGTCTGTTTAAGTTAAATTTTCAACATGTTGATGCCATTTCAGTGTAGTTTGGTGCTAACGTCACTAAAATAAAAATCTAATAATTTTTCCGTTTTTATTATTAGAACTGATTAGAAGAGTGGATAAATTAAAAAGGCATGAGTGATCTTTTCCGATTTTATTGAAAATATAGCGGTTGAAGTTTGATTGCGTAAAAGCTACATCCAACCTACTATTCTCTGCGAAAGTCGATCTGTGTGGGCTACTGAAATAATGGCTGTAACAACCGTAGAGTTTGCGCAGTGCTTCACCCTCTGCCATACCACCTCGTCTGCCTGCTATTGTGACACCGCCTGCCCTAATCCAGCTCAGGCGCCTCTCCGATGGGCCGTGCGCTGTATATTGCGGCCGTTGGCCTGTGATCCCGCTGCCCTTATGCATGCATTGCCCTCGGTCCAAACCTCACCTCGGATTTGAGGAAACTCCGGAATTTTAATTGGTCTCGTAGGCGTTGTGCGAGTTGCGTCTAGCTGGGGTTCATTACAGGAATTGTGGTATTTATTTCTTGGCGAGACTTAAGGAATGGATCTTCTGTGTGAATTGCCTGTCCTTCGGGTGTTGTTTTGTTTGAAGTAATTTTTTACTGACGCTTATATGCCGTAACGTATTTATGCCGCCGTTCTACGCATTCTGCTTGCTTAGAAGCTTGCATGATATTACGGAAATGTTTGTACTTCCTCTTGGAGCAAGTGTTGAGGTACATTGTCTTTTCATGTCTTTACTCAATTCGCTTACAAGTTTAGCTACAGTACGCGTGCTGCAGTTTAGATAGCCTTTTTTAAAGCGAGAAAGTAAAGTATGTTTTTCAGAGCGATCCACTCTCTAGCGTTTGCAGTGCAGCTTTATAGTCTTCCTGAGAAAGCGTGTTTTGTTGGAGGCCGGCGAGAGAAAGAAAGACGTGTACCTGCGATGAATATTGATTTAGTACGACTTAGTACCTCGTCTTTATAAACATACGGAGGGCGAATGTAACGAGCCGTGCCCTCCGCTTGGATGATGAGTGATAAGCCCTCCCATTGATGCCCTGAAATTCGACAGTTAGTCAATATTTCTCCTGAATACCGCCGGCGTCCAGTTCTTGATAGGAGGTACGAGACCTTGATTTCCTTTCTCTGAACTTATGAGATTTTGGTGTTCTCAATTCCAGAGGTTATTGGGTTTTGACTTTGAAGTTTGTTGAACGAAAATTTTATGGTGTCTGAGTTTGTACGATAATTATAAGACAGCTAATTTCAGAGCATATTCGCTGATAACAATCACGGTTTCTATGCGAGTTAAATTCCTAAACTTGAAAATAGGAGCAATTTGAGAGCATTTTAGTTAGTTTTTGTACGGTTGGAATGTTATCGGTAATATAATGATGCTCAAATCTACTTTGCAATTCACGATGCAATATCCGTTCTCCGTGTGATCTTAAAACTTCTTCATTTTTTCTGTATCCGATTAAAATTACGGTAATTTCTACTAAAAGGTACTAAAATGTTCCCAGCCGCTCGGATCTTTGTTCTCTCTCAATACGTATTGTCATATTCGTACGATCCGTGCTAGTGTTCCAGCGCTGCACACGGGGTTCGCTGCCTGGTGCGGCTATTCATTGCGTGGTTCTTGCCGTCCGACTATTTAATCGGCGCTTCTCTTCTCGTGCTTGCTGTTGGCTTATGTGCCGCGGCGTTTTTCTGTTTCCAGAGATGCGAGTTCTTTTGGGGCTGTAATGTATTGCATGACGGACGACCCTCGCGGTCATTAGGGCTGCTGCTGGTGCCTGCCTTCCTCTGTTGTTGCTTTTGTGTTATGGTGCGGGTACCTGCTGTGTGGGCTGGTGGTGCTGGTAACTAGCTGTTGGTGGTGCTGGTGACTAGCTGCTGATACCTGCTGTGTGGGCTGGTGGTGCTGGTAACCAGCTGTTGCTGGTGTTGGCATTCGCCCTTATTGCTATTTATTACGCATGAGCTGTTGTTCAGGGTGTTTGTTGCTGACACACCGTCTTGATGCTAGGTGTGGTAATTGTGTAAGAATCATCCGAAATTAGTGATCAAATCCGTTTGTTGACAATGAGGCATTTGCAGCGAGCCAAATTCCTTCACTATAAGCATAACTCTGTGTACTGCCTGAAAGCTTCTTTGCTTCGTGTAGGAAATGTAGAGGCTGTGTCAGATTTTAGCAATGTAATTGTTTGTACCTGAAGGCATTCTTTCAAGGTGTCTTTGGGTTTGTACTTTTGTTTGTGCTTAGCGATCATCAGTTTTATTTTGAACTTTTTTATTAGTTTCCCAGCAATGTATGCTCATCAAGGTATGGTGAGCTGGAGAGAGGCGAGAAAAGTGCTCTTGCAGACTTTTTATATAATGCAGACCTTGTCGAACTGCAGTGTAGTAGCATCAGCTCTCTTCGCAGTTTGTCTTTAAAAAAAATGTTCTCACGAAGATCTGCTTCTGTCGATGTGCATGGTGTTACTGAGCAGAACTGTTACCATCAATTTCAAAAAGAATCATCGTGAGGATGTGCTACGACCTTCTGTGTATTGCAATTTGTGTGCTCACGATCTTGGATAAACACAGTACTTTAGCATTCTTCCGTGTAGTTTGTCCTGAACGTCCTTCTGCCTCAATCTTCGTCACTCGAACCTGTTGTTTGCATAAATTGTCGAATGTATTTTGATTTTATTGACTTAGTTTAATTTGATGAGAATGTGATATTCATTGAGCATGTCCCAAGCGAAAATATGTTTCTATTTTTTCCTGATGAAGTATAGCTCTAGTTGATGTATTTAAATTGCATTTTATGGTAGAGTTGCGGAAGCGTCTGAAACGAATTTAAATTCAATCTTAAATTTATTATTAATGTTATAATTACGTGAACCTTACGTTCCAATATTCCTTAAGTTGGCTACAGCTAATTAACGTTCGTTGATACAGTGGGATTGGGTGCAACTTTATTTCAATGGGACTGTCTGGAAAGGTTGATTAGACAAAGTAAATTAATACCGATGGTGAGGAGAAATTTATTTCTTTGCAAGTACTTCCCCGCTCTCATTTGCATAAAGATAATTTGAGCCGTGAGTTGCGCTGGCAGATTTAATTTCCCATTTGAAGGTAAATTTCTTTAGAAAATTGCGTGGCGTTGGACGGTGAAAGCCTTTTCTCGTGCTCCATTTGAACGACCTCGATCTCGTTTCCAGAAAAGTTTCTTTCCTGGACCTCTCATTACAGTGGATTACAATGCAGCCTCTTTTTGCGCGCCAGATCATTTCTGCCCAATGCAGGTCCGCACGTTCGTTTGCTCTGCAAATTTTTAAGTTTGCTTTGAGATTTTCCAGGTATTTTTCCTCTAAGGAACCCAGAGCTTTGGTTAAGTACGATAACGAAGGATAGTTAATTCAGTTCTCTTTCAGCTGCACCAAGCTCTGCGCTCTTCTGTGCAAGTTACGGAAGTGTAAAGGTAGTTCAATCCGCTCTGCTACGTCTTATTTCGCTCGCTGCCGACCTGGCTGACAGTACCGTGTATGTTGCAGTAGCAGTCATTATAAGCCCAGTAACTACGTCGCAGCTGCCACTGTGTGCACGATAGTTATTAGCACATTTCCTGCGAAGTGACCCACCGGTGGTCACTTAGGTGATTTTCATAGTGCTGCAGACCCACCTGTAGTCACTAACTCATTTTTCATTAATACTTAATGAAAGCTAAATGAAGACCCCGTCCAGTTAATGTTTGCTATCTTCAAAATTGATTACTACAATTGACTTTAAATTTTAATTCAATATTGAACTTCAGTTTAACCCATCGCACTTAACGTGTTAGTATTGAGATGTATCATTAGTATTCTTGGAGGTCTCAGGCTTTGTTCTTCAAATTCTGTGAACTTTTGCAAGCTCAAGTCATAAACCGAGCGTTAACTTGTCTTGAAAGATATACGTCGCAAATTCCATGCCATGATACCGTTTACGATGCGCTATATATATTAATACATTGCATTATAAAATATGTGAACGCGATAAGAACGCTGTATTTGTTTTCCTTCTTTAGAGTCAAAATTTAGTTTGAACGTTGTTTTTAATTTCGTAATAGGTTCACAATTTTCAATTACTGTTGATCACACGCTGGCCAATATTCGTTGTGATATGATTGGTTATAGCTCTGAAAGTCTTCGTTTATTTTAGGTTTGTCACTACATAGACGCTAGTTAGTTTCAAACACTTCCCTCACTTCAGAATACAATGGTATAATTACGTGCGTTACCATTGGCTTTCTTGTCTTGAAGAAAATTGTAGCCAAGAGTTTGCGCGGCCCCCGAGAGTGCATCACTTCAAATGCGCGCATCTTGTTCGAGATCAAGGTGTTCCTTTGTCGCTAAACTTGACATTTCTGTGACGTGAAGTATAAAAACGCGAGAGGAGTTAATGGAATCAATTTCCACTAGTGGGTAAACTCAAAAAACATTGTATGAAAGTGAATGACAAGCGATAGAAGGGTCAGTGCACCGAGTTATCAGAATGCTTCAGAAATAATTGGAATGCGTCTATCGTAGAAGCGAGCAGGAACACGTGCATTACTTCTTTTTTAAAGTGTCTCGAGTTACCTTCACTGAGGTTGGAGAACGGAGGCCGGGATGGAAAGCGTGGTAGTCTACATTGAATATTTCTGCTTCTCCGTGCAAGAAATGACTCGGTTTATACGTTTGCTCTGTTCTCTCCGGCGACAGTAGTGTGACAGTGCCCAACATCAACCGTATTTGAATGAATCAAAGTAGTGAATCCGTTTTATTATTTTGTAGTTAAAGATGTTAAATTCCTGATGTTTGATACGTCGAAACGTTGCATTTATAATTAGACAGAAATATGGATTTTAATGAATTGCTGTGTTATAGTACAACAATGCTAGGTGCATTTCTAAGCCAACTAACACGTGAAGAAATTGAACTAAAGATGTTAAATGAGAATTCAATTTACTGGTGAAATTGAAAAACAAGGGAGGCTCTAAATTGTCATGTTACAAAAGTGCGAGCGCTTCATTTGCGATTTCAAGTTTAGACTGACGGCGTGGACTGGTTGTTCGGGCGTGTGATTTACCCCTCACGGTGTCCGCAAATAAAATAGGGCTGGCTGCCTTTATGACTATAAAGGCGGTGGCGACCCACGCGTGAGAATAAAGAAGCAGAAGCGGTTGTGGTGGCGGTGTTTGAGCGCCGTTGCGTCGCCCTCCTGCCCTGCGTTATCGCTCCGCACAGCCGCCCGGCCTCCGTGGTGCTGTGTTGGTGGGGTGCTTGGTGGGGCTGGTGCTTTGTGGTGGTTGGTACCTGCTGTGTTGGTAATACCTGGTGTGTTGGTGATACCTCTGTTTGTACCAAATCGGTTGGTAGCACCTCTGTAGGTACCATCTCTGTTGTTACCATTTTTTTCTGGTACCAATTCTGTTGATTCCACATCCCCTGCAATAAACCATACCTTTTTCTCGTATCAGGTTAGCCATTGTCTTCGTAATGAGCCTACTCCTTCTTTGACGTGTCGGAGCAATCTCTTTATGTTGGCATTTTGTGTGAGAGCTTCCATATTTTCATGTTGACTGCAGAATTTCTCTGCTTGACCAAGTGTTCTTCTGACTAGACTAGCGGCGGTCGCATGTCTGCCTGCCGCGTTCTTATCTTTGACTGTCTGGTGGAACTTATTCGATTCTTTTTAGGGTAGCATTTCAAATGGACTTGGTTGTAGAATTGCTTGTTCTACAGTAAGTGAAGATATTCCTGCATATTCGCTTGGCCTTTTTGCCGTTCTTGTGTGAGCTGCTTCTTCTAACACGTTTCTCGCGGTCTTGCTAGGGCTTGGTTGGTTGTTAAGTTTTTCTGCGGAACTAGTTGCTTCTTCCATGGTTTTTCAATCGTTTTTTTTAGTTTAAGAGCTGATATTTTCTCTTTAGAAATATTGCTCTTTTCTCTTCTTACACTCCATGGCTTTTTCTCTATCGAGTTTTGTTGGCTGAGCTATTTATATTCCTGTGGGAGTAACTTTTTTCTTTTGGGCTATACTTTGCGTCGTTATACTTGCTCTTTTCTCTGTTCGAAGTTGATCTATTCTGCTCCAGTATGAAAACAAGCCGTCGTATTTTCCTATGATCCAAGTATTTCTCACACCCTGACGTTCAAGCAAATCATCAGACAGAAAGAATTCTTGCGATTGTTCCTTTTTTCCACATTTCCTGAATAGCCCAGGTTCATTTTACGAATGCATGCCGGCTTTATTTTGTACACTTCATTTTGCCCCTGCGCAGGGTTGCATTAGGGATATTGGATATGGAAATCGCTTAGTGGCCTGAAGAGCCTTGTGACTCGGGTGCAACCTTAGGGTTTAATTTCGGAGATAGTTCAGGGACTAGCGGTCTCATTTGGCTGCTGTCCCGAAAGCGAAGAGGTTGCCAGAATTACTGGCGCGGTAAGCTGCGTGCTTGGATGCGGGACTGATATTGTAAAGAGACGGTTTTTACTCTTCTGAGTTATAGGGAAATTTTTCAAACGTTGAGGACAATTTTAACTTATGTTGCAATCTGTTTTATTTCATTTCCTGATTAAAATTTACGCTCAATTTCATCCCTTCAAGGTACAGAAAAAAGGCAAAAGGCTTTCATTTTGTCTATCCTAGGCTTTGGAGACTGACGTCCCCTGGGAGATGTCGTTAGCTTACCTCAACTATAGATAGGTCGTCGAGACTTTTATCGTTGGAACACATTCAGCTATTTTCAGTTTTCATGCCTTCTTCGCCATCTCTTCTTAGAATTTTCTTCCTCTTCGTTCCTTACGTGCTGTTTCGATGCGTCCCCTTGATGCTTTCATTCGACGCCTCGCACGTAATACGCTGGAGTTATTTGTGATGCAGCCCAATGTACAAAAAGCGACTCATCAATTGATGGAGGAAGATGCTTTGTTCTGTTGAGAGTGTGGCAGCGGAGCTGGAGCGCGTCACTCAGTCGCAAGTTCGGAGGAAGCCACCAAGTCTTCGACAAGGACTTGTGATTTATCGACGCTAAGGCCTGCGACACGCGCGTCGTAAACACGGCCTCCGTGTCAAGTTGGACGTGTTCTTGCAAGAGCTCAACTTCTTGTGACGTAAACACCGTCTTCTTAGGCTTCTGTTGCTGTCTCTCAGCGCCCGCACTCTTATTACTACACGCAGTACGTTTACACCGCTCTTTTGCGACGGGCTTATCTTAACACCTTGGCAGGCTGCCCACTTATTCGTTCACGTTTGATGCACTTGGTTTGTACCCTTAACGGAGAGAAGTGCTTTCAAATGAATTTATGTAGAAAATGAACAGTCACGGGATTTAGTCTCAGGTTTTATTGTGCACTATGCAGATCCCAAGTCTGTTCGAGAAAATTGAGTTCAAGAATCAGTAGCTGCCTGAACTTGAGGAATTGGCTCTCAATTGAGTTCTTTTGGTTTACATTTATAACAAGTCTGCATTGCACGCCTCAGATTCTCCAGAGTAATACACCTTTTTCCGAAATTCATCGTCATACGCGTAAAATTCCCACGTTCCTTGTCAAGTGTTCCCGGTGAGTGCTATGAGGCACCTGCACCTGTTTCAACTATGCTTTAAATGCTTTTAATGGAGACGATTTTGTGTGTTCTGATGAATAGTTATAATTAACGTTTGATTAATTAAAGGGCTAAAACGTAGCAAATATTTTTTTAATATATGTGCACGGCTTCTTTTCAGTATCGACTGATTGTGCATTTTCATCCGGTCTCAAGTTTTGGATTGGCCAACTTTTTCAGGCGATACTTTATCTGATGCTTTGTTTAGCTTGTATTATTTTTCACACAGACTTGTTCACATTGTACTTATCTTGCTGTGTTTTCCATTTCTCATACCTACTTTGTTGCATTGCTATTTACTTGGTTTACAGACCCGTATTCAATATGAAGCTTATATTCCTAACGAAGAGCAACTTCGCATTGGGAGCTATTTCGTTCACTAATGATGGCTTTAGAAAATGTCTATCCTCTATCGTGTTACAATCTAGCGTCTGTTCGTCCTCATTATTCACATCAATTGTATGTTCTCTCGCAAAATACGTCAAGAAGACATTGTCCCTCGCAGTGGAAGCATTTGTTCTATTCAATGCTTGAATTGTATTTCATTCGTCAGAAATATTTCTTTGTTTAAACTTATTCGAAATTCCTGCGTACACGTTGAACTTCTCGCGTTCTGGTGTTGTGTTCCAGTTATGTGAGATTTTCAAGTCTTCTGGCCATCGGAGAAGTTTCCCCCATCTGGTGCGCCGTGTTTTTGTGCTGGGCTTCCATTGTGCTGCTTCTTGGCTTATTCTCCTGACATTACGCTGACCTTCCACATTATAATTTCAGACGTGTTTATTATCCTGCAGCCCCCCTTTGTGAGAGTGGCTGACCCTCTTTTAATCTCGCTCGAAAGTGGCCGTTCATGTTACTCGAATGATCTCGGTCGCGGTTGCTGTTCATATTGCTGGGATTATCTGTTTTTAGAGAGGGCACTTCATGTTACTCGCTCTCACTCCTGAGTGGCTGTGAGTATTGAAATGATTCCACTGGAGACGTGTGGTTAGTGGGAAATTGAAGTATGAAAGAAGGATTTGATAGTTTTGGATCGAACTCACTCGAGAGTTTGCAGTCACTCAGCAGAAATGGTCTCACGCATTTGTGCACGTTTGTGATGGGAAAAGCACGCTCACTAAAGTTGCTATCGTATCACCTGAGGGACTCAGAACTTCACCCGCAACAATGCAATCACGGGAATGTTGGCTCGTGTGTCAGGCTTGCGTTGTTCACAACTGTGTTCTAGGAAGAATGCTCCCGAGAGAAAGCCCTCTCACAGCTTGTTTGTATGCTACCGGTCAATTTTTAATTAGTTTGGATCCTGTCCAAGTTGAGGCAGGTGAACTTTTTAAGAGGTCCCGAACTTGATGCGGGCCGTCAGTTGCTCCTTGGCCTTTATTAGCAAAAGCAAAAACGGTTCTTTTTGTACCTAAAATGCAGGGGCCCTCACGATCCGACCTGTGCCAGGCTTGCAGTCTTTAAGCTTCTTATGGGATTTTCTGTATGGGCCTCTTGCTATTCGCCCGAGCTTCGAACTTCCGCCCAGTTTACAAAGTGAAAACTTCAACTCGAGGGCTGCACTTCGCTTTTATGAACGTCCGCACTCTGAAATGTCGATAGCCTGAGAGGTGCTTCCAGGGCTCCGTGATTTTTGTTTCTGGTCCCCGAGTCAATTTTCTGCCGTCGAGTGCATCTTAATTTGGAGCAGCGTAGTTTAGCCTCCATGCTGTTCAAGGTCGTAGCATTTTGGACGTTGTAATGCAACATCACTTTCTCTATTTCATCTGTGTTTTGGAAAGCGAACTGATATTCATAAATTAGTAATTCAACTTTTCGATTCTCATCTTGTTTTACAATTCATTTATATTTTGTGTGCGTCAAGTGTGCTGCGACCGCGTGCACTCAACTGTGTCGTGTATGTTGCTGTAACTTCTACTTCGATTTTTCAGTGCTCATTTTACAATTTTCAATTACCTGCACTTCTACAATCCTGAACTATGAAGTCGTGAGGGGAGCTTTTTCTTCATTTCCCTGATGAATATTTACTGAAGAGAAAAATTTTAATTTCGAAATCTTGTAAAAAAATATGAATGATGTCCTGAGATGTCTTTGGTAAGTGTCTGCATGTGATGTATCGTTTTTGAGTTATTTGATAAATCGACTTCAAGCGATGGAAAGTCATAAAAAATAATCGAAATGTCTTCAATTACTTCTTCTATGTCGTCGTGTTTTAAGTAAATGGAGGTTTGTTCGAAGTTGAGTTCTGTGGAATAACTTCAAGTGCTGCTGAGTGGCAACGCTCGAAGTTAGCGGCTCTTGCACACAAGAGAAGTTTTCTAATATGGAGAGTCATTTCGAATGGGAATGGAATCATGAGAACCGAGTTTTTACTTTGAAGGTAAAGAGTAAACATGAGCTTAATTCATTTTTAAGTAGGTACATATTACTGTCGAGTTAAGAGTCACCTACCCCAGGAAATATTGAATTTCTTCCATAAACAATGCTGATTCAGTTGTTTTCTAATTTTGAAGAATTGAGAAGATGATACTGTCGAGTTCAGAGTCTTTTACCACAGAAAATAATGGATTCTTTTCATAAATAATGATTATTCAGTCGTTTTCTATTCTATTATTTTTTTCTAAGAATTGACGTCAGCTATCATGTGTTGGCCTCATCAGAGGGCACAGAATAGGCCACAAGTTGAGGTCTGTTAGGCGAGTCTATCCTATGCTCTGGGGACTGGTGCTCCCAAATGAATACTGTTAGGTTACCTCAGCTACAGATGCGCCTCCGGGATTATCTTTCGTGCCTGCTTAGTTTTTCAGCTTTTCATGTTTTTTGCAATCTCTTCTTAGTCATTTTCAGCTTCTCCATCTTTTCGAGCTTGTTTCCATGTACAGGGTATCCTGTCTGCAGACACACTTTCTGTAAATATTTCTCAAACCTCTCCAGTCCATACCAACTGGTCCCTTTTTTACTTTTTCTTGTGATAGTTTTTGTTATAGCTTGGGAGTCTAAAACTAATATAATCATCCTCGTTGTCGCTTCGAGATACATTATATTATCATTTAATTTTTGGCACAGCAGAAGTCTTGAATAACAGATGAGGGGATAAATAATGTTATCATTGTAAGTCTAAATCTATTTCATGTGAAAATTATTTCCAGTCATTATTTAAGAGTGAAGTTCAGCTGAAAGCTTCAAAATATATTTGTTTTTTTCGCTTAATCTCATTATCTCTTCAGTGTAAACTTGCACTATTTTTTTCCACAAATTGTTCATTTAGGCGTTACATCATTAACTGTTAATGCACAGACTCATACAATAGTAGTTCACTGAAGAAGTAAGTGCAGTGTGACCTTTCATGGTGAGTAGGGACCGCTCTGCCCCGTCTGTTTCCTCCTTGACCCACATTTTTACGGCCTCACGTCTGGCCTGATGTGATGAGCAGAATCTTACCTGCTGGTCCCCTAAGGCCTTGTGTTTAACACTTTGACTCCGAAGTGGTACATTGTATGTGTAGCAGAAGGTAAATTATTCGTTTACGTACCGGAATATACAAATAACATTTAAACTATTTTGCTACTTTTTCCGAAATAAATTTTAGAGTAAAAGGTAGCATATTAAGGTTCAATTGTATTCGTTATACTTTTTAAAAAGGTTAAAAATGTATTGGAGCAGAAAAGCCGGTTTTCCAAAATGACTTCTTCTAGCCTTACCAAACTGACCGTAGCAACCAACGTGTTAAAATCCCGAGCTTGCGACCGATGTCTACGATTGGTATTACGATGTGTTTAGCGCTAACTATTTCTTGTGTTACTGTAATAGTTTTGCTCATTTACCCATGTCAACGTTCGTTTTTCTTTAATTCTAGTCTTGGAGCACGAGGATGATCGATTTCTGTGTTGCTCATTAAAAACTAAACCTTTATCAGAAATTGATACGTACTCTGCCTATATTTGAACACATATTCATAAAATTTCGTTTGAACTTTGAGGAAATAAGCGGTCTCGTCGCTTTCTGAAAACTCCACTGAAGAAGAGTTCTGGAAATGATGCCACATGATCGTTTATTTAGCAACCCAGTTCAGGAGAATTTTACTTGTATTTAATAATTACAGAGCCGCGCTTTGGTAACCGAGATGCATGATATTTTGATTGTATAGTATGTGCTTCTTTTGTGTTGAATATCAGTTTAGTGTGTACTGCAGCCAACTCACTGGCTAATTTTAAGGCCTCATGGGACCATCACTGTGAGATAAACTTAGGCACTCCCAGACTAGGACTGCGATTATAGGACAATTATAAACACCAAATCGCCGGTTATTGACTTTTGGTTCAGCTGGGAACAGATGTAGGGTGCCTGCTGGGCGCATATTTGAGAGGGAAGTCTGCCTGACGTGGCGGTGGTCGTGCGGGAATGTTCTCCCCGCACCGTCTTTTCTGCCGGACCATTTTTTGACGCTGGCCACAAAAGTGCTTCCATAATGGCGAGTGTTGCGTGTCTGCAGAATACCGACTCTCCACAATTCATGTCATTACTCCCTGCTCAGGTTGCGCTCGGCGAGACCCAGGATATTGCCTGTGTTGAGCTTTTATGGGCGCTGGCGAGAGCGAGACCACAGTACTCGCGACCTCCTCTGTTTCCACGCAACAATTGCTGCCGAATTTTTCCTTTTTTCGCCCAATGGAGGATGGTTGTGAGGCGCTCTCTTGCCGAAATTTCATCTTAGCCTGATGTAATCACCCTTTTAAAAGGGTTGGTTTTAGGTCTTGAAGCACAATGGTTATATTTAGCGTGTCGAATCAAGATGAATTCCGTTATGAAAGGTCCATGGTGAAATCGCTTGTGCACTTACGATTATTTATTCACTAAACTTTACCTGAATGTTTGGAAATGATGTGTTCATTGATCAGCGTTTCAACACTCATACTGACTTCAATATTTATTTGCCTTTGCTACTGTGAAACAGTTTCCTACTTTCACTTTTAGCAACACTGACGATAACATGGATACCAAGGTCCGTATAGGTCACGGTAGAGGAAACAAGGTAGGTTCAAACCAGTCTTTTTTTCGTTGACGGTGTGGTTTTGCTGACGTCTTTGCGACGAACCAATAGCAGCGCTCATATTGCATCTGGTAGCAATGCTAACCCCAAATCTTGCTCCACTATTGGCCTAACGACATGGCGTTTTGGTGATGTCATAAAGTTTGTTTGAAATAAAGCCTTTCTATTGGCTAGCCGAACAAGAGGTGTATTTTCTCCCGTAGAAATGACCCTGCATTGTTTCCTCTACCGTGGTTTAGTTCCATGCTCGTCATTGACTGCAGTGCCCCAGCGTAGACGAGGGCGCAGCAGCGCCTGAAGAAATGCCAGGTTTCAGTTGCCGAGACGCACCGTGAGCAAACAATTAATTTGATGATGGGGTAATTCTGTGCACGATGGCCGTGCTCTGAATGCGCCTGAGAGATGCCTTAATATAGGGCCTCTCTGGCATCCTCTGATGGCTAATTTGTGCGCTCCGTGCGCTCTAATGAAGCTCTTGTTCTTGCTGATCGGCGCGGCTTCGCTTTGCTGGCGCACCTGACCCTGCTGCTGCCGCCTCCACTTCTGCGTCACCCTCAAATGCCTCACTCTCGTCTGGAGGTCTCTTTTATTCAAGTTTTGTTCTTGGATAATCTAGCTTTTCATGAGCTATGACATTTACCTACATGTCTTGAGTAATTGGCCTAGTTCCTAAATATATGCCCTTTTTTTGAAAAAAATTACGTTTTTGTCTTGCTCTGCGATCACTTGGTCTAGTCCTTAAATACTTCCCTCCTTTTTAGGCAATTTCTTTCTTTAGTTATTTTTCATTTGAGGCTGTCTTCTTTTAACCTACCTCCAGTTTTGATTAATTTGCATTGTTACTGAACAAGTTGCCTATCTTACAACCAGTTACCGTTTCTTCTGCGGTGCGCCGTGAAGTTCGTGTAGTGTTGAGAAAACGACATCAGCTGCTTTGCATTTCGTGCCAAGAATGCTAACCTGTGCTAGGTTTCTCTTTCCGCAATGACCTTTTTCCTGGAAGAAAATTTCAATACGAAGTTAGAGCTGATGTCGCCTGTGCCCTCTTGGTGTGTGTGACCCTCGCAGATCTGCAGCGAGCTTCTCTCTGTCACAATTGCGGAGCCTGGCAAGGCGAATAACTTCTGATGCTATCTGCCCTAAATCTTTGTTTGCGCTCATTACTCTTCTTGGCTTTTGGCGCTGCCAGGCGTCGGGCTAATGTTACGGCAGTTTCTTTTTTTGTGGAAAAATAAGTTCTTGATTTGGTGATCAGAGTTATTTTTCCCACCCGGTTTGATCAAAGTATTGTTCCCGTGTTTTTTTGTTTTACTTTCTTTTTTTGAATAGGAAACTCTAATTGTCTGCTAATTTAGCTTCGTAGTAGAGGTTAGTTTGGGAAGTTATAATTGTTTCAACTTTGTATCTTTGATTGAAGTAAAGCTAACCTTGAGATTGTTTAGTAAGGGACGTGCAGTTTGTGCATCTGGTGAGCTGCAATCGGCTATGAAGGACCATCACGTGTTACTTCGGTTTTGCCTAGATTAAGGAGGGAAAATCCTCGAAGCTTTGCAGAGCTTGCTGCTGTTGACACGTTTGGCTGGGCTCTCAGCCGCGTTTGCTCACTGAACCTCAGCTCAGCGACCCTCTCTAGCACCTCTCAGATTACAGCCTGCTCCCGCCGACGTGCTCCTCCTATTGCTTTGGCTGCTGCTGCTACTGCTGCTTTTACTGCTGCCTTTGCTGCTCTTGCTACCAATCATTTTTCTGCCTTTGCTGTTCTTGCTGCTGCATTTGCTGCTGCCTTTGCTGCTCTTGTTGCCAATATTTTTGCTACCTTTGCTGCTGCATTTGCTGCTCTTGTTACCAACCTTTTTGCTGCATTTGTTGCTCTTGCTACCAGTCTTTTTGCTGCCTTTGCTGCTCTTGCTATACCAGTCTTTTTGCTGCCTTTGCTGCACTTGCTACCAATCTTTTTGCTGCCTTTGCTGCTCTTGCTACCAATCTTTTTGCTGCCTTTGCTGCTCTTGCTACCAATCTATTTGCTGCCTTTGTTGCTCTTGCTACCAATCTTTTTGCTGCCTTTGCTGCTCTTGCTACCAATCTTTTTGCTGCTTTTGCTGCTCTTGCTACCAATCTTTTTGCTGCCTTTGCTGCTCTTGCTACCAATTTTTTGCTGCTTTTGCTGCTCTTGCTACCAATCTTTTTGCTGCCTTTGCTGCTCTTGCTTTACTGCTGTTATGTTTATTGCTGTTGTTACCTTTTTCGTTGCTGTTGCCTTTACTGCTTATGTTACCTATACTGCTGCTGTTGCTTTTACTGCTGCTACCGCCATACTGTTGTCGACCAAATTACACAGCTACATGACGCTTCTTGCTGCAACGACGATGTTTATCACCGACGGTTTCACTAATGGCCAGGCGCCTTGCTCAATGAAATGTCCCCTTAACTATTGTTTTTCAAGAGGTTCTTCACGTGCACTACAGTAATGAGCGTTTGCTATGCGCACTGTCGCGTTCACCCTAATCCTGAGGTGTTTGCAGTGGGATGTGGCGAACTGCTTGGGATGGGAGATGTGAAGTAGCTTAGGGTTCTGCAGTGTGAGATGTATGGTTAGCTTCGACGATGTATTAATTGTGGGTGTTGTCAAATTACAACTAGTATAGGTAGAAGCGACCAGGAGCATGCGTATTTTGTGGCGCTGAGGGAAGAGTGAAAAAGAAATGGAATTGTTAGTTTGTGGCCCTGAGAGAAGAATGAACAGACAACTAATGTTGGAAACTATGCACTGAAGTGCGCTCATAGCTCTGTGTTGTGTCCAAACTTCTGTTTGTGGTTGAGTTGACTTTGACTTGCCGTCACTTTGTGATTCCTGTTATCGTTTCATGAGGATGAGATGTATGGGAGAAATAATTTCTTTGGCTGAATCTTGCCTCAAATTAATTATTTCATTCAAATCATGTGCAGTACGGAACCTTCCAGCACTAATCAATTGGTTTTGGGACTGATGCTGCTTGTATGTTTTTTTTTAGCAACTGTCTTTCATTTTGTGTATTTATAAATTTTTGAGTGTGGTTTATGTAACTCATAAAAATTTTGAGTGATCCAACTCATAAAAATCTATTTCATTTTATTTGCTCTTATGAGGCATGACATTGTTCTAAATACGTGTTGTGAACGTAAGTACCTCGGAAATTAGCTAGTGCAGCGCTCTAGTTTTGGTGCCGCGCAATGCGCGCGTCGCCGCAACCGCGCTGCGCTTTTTCTAACGCCAAATTTGTGGTCAATCAAGCACTTCCTGCCTGAGCAATTAAATTGAAACGTTCCGACGAGTCTCCAAAATCGGCCGGTACGCCGGAATTGCTTTTACATTTGATGACGTCCGGGCAAAATGGCGCTAAATTGGCTGCCTTTTTGAGAACTCTAATGGACCGTCCGCAGTGCGGCTCTCATTAAATAAATCGCGGTTTTACCAAAACTCGCCGGTAATTGAATTCTTTACATAGCGGTCAGCTGCTCTTCAGAGCGCAGTCTCTCTCTCTGTGTTCTCTCCAGTCCAAATTCGGGCCAATAGAAATAATTAAAAGTTAGTTCGGGAAATTGGTGCTTACGGGGATAATTCATTGTTCTCTTTGAAAATTTCGTTTGCTGAATATTGTCCATTTCCGTTCACCGAAATGGGGATTTCAGTAATGCTCAGTGAAGTAATTAAATGTGTGTTGTGCAGCCCGTAGACTCGCTGGCTTTTGCTATAACTTCTTGATACCAGAAAAATGTATGGTTTCAGTGCAAGATTTCAATACAAGAAAAATTGCATGCGAAGGCACGCTGTGGTATGGTGACGTTATTTAGGTTTGTGAAGTGGCTTTTTTAATGACAAGATACTGTTCTCTTCGGGATTTAGATACATTCACATCTCGCAGTATTCCATAATAATCATCGATATCTTTGTTTTAGTGTTGCTCGGCTGTCGTTTGTTTTCGGTGTACCAGTTAGCCAAAATAAAATTTACATCATAAGATTGCATCAAAAATAGGGCATAGAAACAGTAAGCTGGAAAGAAGATTATGAAATACCTACCCACTCCCCTCATGAGGATACAACTATTGTATCTATGGGAATCAGCACTCCCAGGGGGAAAATGTGAGGGCTCCAGCTGAAGCTTAGGTCGGTCATTTTTTGTTGAAATGAAATGTTTTTGGTATGTTTAGGACCACCTTTTTTCGGTTCACTGTTCTGTTTTTCAGCACCTCTGACTTTCTTGCTTAACTTTTGTCTTGTTTCAAGAACTTCTTTCTCAACTTACTGTTTCTATGCCTCTTCTCCATAGATTCTGCATTGCCTTATCTCCATAGTAAATGCTGCCTTCCTCCTTCTTTTCTTCGGAACGCTTTTTTCAAGAGGTTAGGGAGGCTTAAACTAATATATAATCAAATCTCGCATCAAAATAAGATTTGCATCATGAGATTATATCAAAATAAGATTTGCATCCTAAGATTACATCAGAATAAGATTTGCATCATGAGATTACATCAAAATAAGATTTGCATCCTAAGATTACATCAAAATAAGATTTGCATCATGAGATTACATCAAAATAAGATTTGCTTCCTAAGATTACATCAAAATAAGATTTGCTTCCTAAGATTACATCAAAATAAGATTTGCATCATGAGATTACATCAAAATAAGATTTTCATCCTAAGATGACACCAAAAGAGGATTTAAAGGTCTGTATGGTGCGGGGAAGGGACAGGGGCAGACATGGAGGGGCAGGAGCCTGAGTGCTGCAGTGAGGGGACTGCAGCTGAGCGCGCGACGTGCAGTGTTTGCCGGGCAGCCTCTCCGCTCCTCTGTCAACACTCCTACTCTTACTCCTGCTGCTGCTGCTGCTGCTGCTGCTGGTGGTGGTGGTGGGAGGTGGTGGTGGTGGTGGTGGTGGTGGTAATGGTAATGGTGGTGGTGATAGTAGTAATGGTGGTAATGGTGGGAGGTGGTGGTGATGATAGTGGTAATGGTGGTGGTGGTGGTAATGGTGGTGATGTTGGTAGTAGTGGTGGTAATGGCGTAACCTGGTAGGTGATGACACTGCTGTTGGTAGCCCCACTGATGCTACTACACATTTGTTACAGTGCTTCTTGGTGCGCTGTTAGGCTTTTAGTGTGTCATCTGTCTCCTCGTCATTCCCCTGTTAACTGTCGCTTTAGCGAACCTACAGCGCTACTTCTAGGTACGCCTTCGGGACTTGTAGCTTTCGAACTCACTTCACTTCTTTCAGTTTTCATGCCTTTCTCCGCTATGTCTTCATCATCCTTTCTTCTTCCTTCCTAATTCGTTGTTTCTATGCGTGGGGAATCCTGTGTGGCAACACATGATCAAATATTCTCCGATACTACAGACCATACTAATTGGACCCTTCTTTTCGTATCTTGCTGTAGCACCTCTTTAACTAGTATATTGATACTATTGATAATGATGATGAAAATAATTAGCAAACCTAATACTCAGTCGCATGAGAAGCAGTGCTGAGAGTTGTCATATTAGTGTCAATAAGCGTAAACATATCATCGTTGTGTGCAGGCCCCTCCACCGGTAGGTAGCAGATAGGCGATTGTTTTGTTTTCCGATTCTCGAAGATTGAAAACATTGTTGTCAATGGCGTGCAATACTTGAGTTACCTTCACCTTGTATGTTTTGACCCGACATTTGCACGGGAATTAATATTCGCCTTGTGAGACTTTGAGGTAAATTTCATAATTTTGACAGAGTCCTGATTACTCCTAAACGAGAGCAGGTAAATCAGGTGAAATTTGTGGAATAGTTTGCTTGACCTCAATTTGCACTCCCGTCACTCACCCATGCGCCAACGCCAAACGAGCGCCAATGATGAGAAAACCAAAAGAACCACAATCCCATTTATTAATTTAAAAGAAATGTATCGCCTCCACACGTACATGAATGATACCAGAGCATGGCAGTTTATTCAAGGGCGTGCGCAATGTTGAACTCATGCCAGGGGACTGGAAGAGCACAGAAGGCCCCACACGATGACCTGGGGCGCGCCTGCACCGTCGCTCCTGCAGCCTCTCACTTGCCTTGTGAATGTGAAAGAGAATCGCTCTTGCATGCATTCCGTGATGTTGCAGTACAGAAAAACGAATGATTCATTTCAAACTAACGCTATGTTATTCTAAAACAGGAAAACGTATGGTTTAGTTGAAACTAACGCTATGTTGTTACAATATAGAAAAACGAATGATTCATTTCAGACTAACGCTATGTTGTTACAATACAGAAAAACGAATGATTCATTTCAGACTAACGCTATGTTGTTACAATGCAGAAAAACGAATGATTCATTTCAGACTAACGCTATGTTGTTACAATACAGAAAAACGAATGATTCATTTCAGACTAACGCTATGTTGTTACAATGCAGAAAAACGAATGATTCATTTCAGACTAACGCTATGTTGTTACAATACAGAAAAACGAATGATTCATTTCAGACTAACGCTATGTTGTTACAATACAGAAAAACGAATGATTCATTTCAGACTAACGCTATGTTGTTGCAATACAGAAAAACGAATGATTCATTTCAGACTAACGCTATGTTGTTGCAATACAGAAAAACGAATGATTCATTTCAGACTAACGCTATGTTGTTGCAATACAGAAAAACGAATGATTCAATTGAAACTAACGAAATGTTGATGCTTGCGAGTATCCTAAATGCTAAATCTAACCCAGGCGATGGCAACCGGTGCGGGCTATCAGGTTGCGCCTGTCGCTAGTCAGAGCCGTAGTTTGCCATACACTGACATTCTTTTGAGATGCAATTATTCAATCAAAAATGTGGATGGTCAATTGAGCACGCAGATGTCCAAAGGTGAATCAATTCCTGTACTATTCTGTCGGACTCAAACTGTGCGTGTTCCTCAACGCGGTGACTGCGAAGGGTTAAACTGAAGTTCAGTATTGAACGTAAATTTAAATTCAAAAGTTGTTAGCAATTTTTAAATACCAAACATTAATTGGATCCACGAAATACCGTTAATTTTAAAATATTCTAATTTTTCAAACAACCCATCGATGTGTCGTATATCGCAAGCAACGTGTTCACATTACAAATAACATTTTAGTTCAACATAAAAAGCCCTTCTTAACACTTTGACCGCAGCGTGACCCACCGGTGGTACACGGAGGTAATTTTCACAACGCTGCAGACCGACCAGTAGTCACAAACACAATTTCCATAAATACTTAATCAAAGCTAAATGAAGGCACGATCCAGTTCATGTTTGCTATTTTCAACATCGCGCGCTGCAGTTGACTTTTAATTTGAGTTTGGTGTTGAACTTAATATTTAGTAGTTGCGGTTAAAGTGTTAACTCTCAGCTCGGGACCTCATATGTTTTTTCTCTCTGCGATTGCCCATTAGATAGGAAAATCTAGGAGCTAGAAAACTTAGTAAAATGTAAGAGCTAGAAAGCCTAGTTGCTAGATTTGTCAAACAACCTACCGATGGGTCGTATCGCAAGCAAAATGTTAGTTACCGTGCGCGCTTGCAGCTGGTGAGTGGCAGACGTCTTGAGCCTCCTCTCTCTTCTCCTGTCTGACTTTTTCCCTTCTTTCCTCGTAATGTTTTCCTTTTCACCGAATATACTAGGACCATTAATTTTACTTTTTAGAACGTGCAAGCAACTCATCTTTAAACACTTCGTCGTCCGCAGCTGGCTCTGCACCTCTAGTTACTCTGGAAGCTCGGTTCGTAGAACTGGTAGCCCGGTCTTAGTATTAATCTCTGGCTTTTTGTTAAGTTGACGTCTAAGTCACGAGCATCTTGAAATATTTATCTATTGGAGGATCGTGAGGCCTAGATTCATAATGAACTATTTTATGTAGAACTGCGACGTTTTTTCTCTTGGTGACGATTTTATGAATGCCGCTTCTCTGAGTTGCAGACTCGGAGAAGTTGACGCGAGGCTTTAATGACGCGCAGTTTTCTGTACGCGTTATAAAGCTCAGTGATCTGGGGTGATCGAGCGTATTGAGGTAATAAAACTCCAGAAAAAGAATACTGACATTTTTCCATTTCGTTCAGCCCCTATTCTGAATGTTCGTTTTCTTGATCTTAGGAGATTTTCATGGAGCACGTCGTGCATGAGTTCTCATTAGGTTGGACGTGTTCGTAAATTTAACTTTTCTTTTTAAATTATTTAGAAAATATTGCCTTACACACTTGAGGTAATCTAAGTATTTGGAACGTTTTTCTTCCGAAATATCAGTCTGTAGAGGAGTGATACGTCATCGCTGGGTATGCATGCATTTAAGTTTACGGTATGCATGTTTTGTGTACACGCTGCTACGTAAATATCGCCTCAGGAGCACTCTTTAAATACGCGTGCAATTCGCACTGTGAGTGAAGTGCTTTTCCTGAACTCTGAACAGCGCTGAGGCAATAACCTTCATAGTGTCACAAATGCGATCATAAATTATTCCTATTGAGTTACTAGCTATTGAAATGCGTGATGTCTTTATGTTTATTTTTTTTGCTGATATTAGAACACATAATTTTTTCATTGTTGAAAAGTTCTTCGACTTTAAATCCATTGAATAGCCTATTTTTATGTACGTCCGTCCGTGAACTTTTTGATAAACTTCGCTGGTCTTTTTTTATTGGTCGAAAGATGCATCAATTAAATAAAAGGACACGAAAATGACAAGCCGAGTGCCTATTCTGTAGTTACGACCCAAGTCCAACGTCGTCAGACACAATCACGCTAAGTCACCTGTGTGGAAGTAGAGGAGAAAGAACAATTACATTCACAAAATTACATTTAATACATCTTTCATCCAAATTTTTAAATCGAATTCGCTGATGTTGATGTACTTAAGAAAACTTAGCTCATTTCAAGCGGGGACCATGACCTCGGACCTGATAATTCTCGAGCGTGATCTACAGCGCTTGAAAGTCTCTCGTGCGAGCAGCGATGGGCGTAAGGTAACTGAGTGCATATCCAAAGTTGCCGGAATATCTCTCGAGAACTTCACCTAAAAGCCTTGTCTGGCCAATATTCCTTGGCCTGTGGTAAACCTTCTGCCTGAGACCCCCGGGACTAGCTAAGATGTCAGATCTAACTCGGCCTATGGAGCTTTCCGCGCTCGCTTTTTGAGTATCGCATAGGGGGATGTGTATGTAGTGACGAGTGTTTTCCATATTTAAATTTAAATTTTCGATAATCAAGTGTTAGGTCGCCATGAGTTGACGAAATATTTTTTGTTTCGGTACGTGGTTTTGTTTTTGCGTGTTTGAAATTGCATGGGAGTTGATCATCATAATTACAGCTATGAAACGCGAAGCAGCACTGAAACGCGACGCAGCACTGAAACGCGACGCAGCATTGAAACGCGACACAGCACTGAGATGCGACGCAACACTGAAACACGACGCAGCACTGAAACACGACGCAGCACTGAAACGCGACGCAGCACTGAAACGCGACGCAGCACTGAAACACGACGCAGCACTGAAACGCGACGCAGCACTGAAACGCGACGCAGCACTGAAACGCGACGCAGCACTGAAACGCGACGCAGCACTGAAAAGCGACGCAGCACTGAAACGCGACGCAGCACTGAAACGCGACGCAGCACTGAAACGTGACGCAGCATTGAAACGCGACACAGTACTGAGATGCGACGCAGCACTGAAACGCGACGTAGCACTGAAACGCGACGCAGCACTGAAACGCGACGCAGCACTGAAACGCGACGCAGCATTGAAACGCGACACAGCACTGAGATGCGACGCAGCACTGAAACACGACGCAGCACTGAAACACGACGCAGCACTGAAACGCGACGCACACTGAAACGCGACGCAGCACTGAAACGCGACGCAGCACTGAAACGCGACGCAGCATTGAAACGCGACGCAGCATTGAAACGCGACGCAGCATTGAAACGCGACGCAGCACTGAAACGCGACGCAGCACTGAAACGCGACGCAGCACTGAAACGCGACGCAGCATTGAAACGCGACACAGCACTGAGATGCGACATAGCACTGAAACGCGACGTAGCACTGAAACGGAACGCGACGTAGCACTGAAACGCGACGCAGCATTGAAACGCGACGCAGCATTGCGTCACGGCACGTTGCATTGAAACGCGACGCAGCATTGCGTCACGAAGCGAAGCATTGAATCAAAGGAACGGCCTGGTTACAGCTGGCTCTCCCTCGCTTTCTTCTGTGAGCCAAGGGAGGCCAAAGTCTCTTTTGACATGCTCCTCTCGAGACCGCTCGTCCAAGTTTTCTTTTTATAACGATTAATCAAGGAAGTTTTAATTTCCCGCCAGTGCCCCGGGATCGCCAGGCGGGATCTTTTAACAAGCTCTCGTGCTCAAATGTCCCCCGTGATCAGTGCGCCAGCATTAATAGACCCTGTCATTTACCTCAGGACCTCCGATTTTTTTCATACGAACCAAATCTGAGCGTACTGCGGGGTGGATCTTCCACGTGGCTGATGAGAGCGATTTTGCTGATGTGAAGGCTGGTGAAACCATCATTATGGATGCCGTTGAAAGAATAATTGACAAAGTTTTGTTATTTTTCTCCCACTGTTAATCAAGAAGAACATATTTCTTAGAAACTCAGATGTTCCTAGTTCTTGAGTTGTCATCCAGCTAATGATTAAGCGAGAGTGATATGCACTCTTGTGTAGTTATGAAAACGGCTTATGGACTCACAGTAATTTTGAGAGGTTCTTGCACATCTATAGGTCGTCCGAGTGAATTTCTCATAATTGACTGATATCATTCCAAGTTTTGTTTACAAAAATAGTAGTATTCATGAAACCCATTTTAGTTGCTTGAGGACTTACTTTACTTAACGGCATTTTCGCGGATCTTTCTTGTTATTTTGTCAGAATGTCGATAGTTAATTGGGTGTGTGCGGTGTTGCAGTCACAGAGACAGAAAAATAGCGCTGTGGCTCGTTACATAAACGATCTACTGAGGTTCGGTACGAATTGTGCATTTTTGAAAAACTTGTTTGTCTCTTTCTACGTTGTATTACATGCCTTATTGTTATGTCATTTTGGTGACATGAATCATCAATTTGGTTTCAGTTGTGATAGCATTTCATATGAACGATTTTATCTCTATCATTGGTGCTGAATTTTTTGAGAATTGAATGTTAAACTTTCCCAAGCAGCCGGCTCTTCTGACTGGATTTGGTTGGCGCATTTCCAATAGTGTTCCAAACTCGGGGCTAGTCGTCCATGCTTGGCTCCTTACTGGATTTTCGTGAACTTTGGTCGGCGATGAACCTGAAGTCTAGGAAAACAGGCGGTGCGAGATGTTATCCCCGTATTCTAATGCTGCAAACTTGCGCCATAAGTTGTTGTGTGAGGCCAGTCCCCGTGAAAGGCGAGTTGGGTGCTGCCGCGTCCCAAAGTGTGTGCTCTCACGGCGCTACTGCTTCTTACCTCATTAAAGAAAGACGCTCGAGGCAGGTAGTTCGCGTAGAGGCGTCTTTTGCATAATCCTATCGGGACATATGTAAATAACCTTACTTTTAGCTCCGGCCTTCCTCTTCCTCTTGAGGATGCTGGCCAGCCTAACTTTACCTACATTATTTTCTAATTCTGCTTAGGGCAACTGCCTAGTTTGGTGGCGCTGATACTTTCGATGTTCGTCTTCCTTTTGTTTCTCCGCGTGGTTGCTCTATTGGAGCACTGTTCTTTGTTTCATTGTTTCGAGGAGTCAATTAATATGCCGTGTTGTGACTTCCTAAAATAGAATGTTCACTTTTCATTGTTACTGATCGTTTCATCATGAGTGATGAGTGTTAGAGGAATAGAATGGATGTCAAGGAAAATAGATGAATGCCAGTCACCACATTTTCTTATTTATTTATATACTATTCTAGGAAGATTGCTGTGTAAGGAGTTCATAGGATTCTCGTGCCTAGCCTGCACATCCTCGGCTATGAGGTATTACCAGTGAAGTATAATCCTTCTGTGTGCTGTCTACGTTCGAATGCTTACTAGAACTGTGATTATATTTGGATTTGTTACCTAAAAACAGTCGGTCTAAAATGACAAACGTCAGGAATGCTGATGCAAGATTGTGCTGGGCTTCTAAGCATTTATAAGCGGGTAAAATTTTATTCAAAGTAAGCAGTAGACAAAGTAACGCGTTTGAATCGCAGTATGCTGGATCATATACTACGTGTTTGCGTCGTGGGAAATCAGCTGCTTTCAAATTCAGCATCTGATAGCCGATTGACTCAGAAATTCTTCGGATTCTCACGCATAAATAGCAGCACTGCTCGAGTGAGAGCATTATTGAGATATCGCTACTGAAGTACTTCTAGAGTGAGGTGAGCGCGGAGACAAAGTGTGATGTTCTGCAGAGTAATGCATTACGGTCGCAGCGACAACAAAATAGTCCTGAAGTTGTAAACTGAGTTTATTATTACTATTATAATTGTTATTATAATTATGGTGGCAGGTGCTTGTTGCTCCTTGCTCAACTTGCGGCGGCTTATATTTTGCTGGGCAGTGTTGCCTGCGTCTCGTCTGGCCTGGTGTCTACAGGGAAATGTTTCCAAATTAAATTTCCTCCATTCGGACTGGGAATGTTTTTTTTACGTTCCTCTTACGTTTTTTAATTTTTTTAATGGTATTTCGTTCTGTTAATAAAGTTTTTCTTTTTAACTTTTTTACGTGTCGTGTTGGTACTCGCTTTAAAATTGTGCTATACATTATACAGATAGTTCTTGATTGTATGGTTTTGTCGTTAGTCCCTATTAAATGCTTTGAACTTGTTAGGGTACAGTTTTCTTTCTATTTTTCTGTTTAAATCATTTTTAAAAGTGTGTGATTACAAGTGGCAACAGTATTCTTTTCCGATTGGAAAAGTCATTTGTATCTCGTTATTTCAGCGTCTTGGCAAAAATCAGCAGTTTTAAATTAATGCTGGACTTCGAAATGTTTCGTAGCGCTTTGAGGTTTCATCTTCTTTAGCCATTAAGAATTATGTAAATGATGACTGCATTATTTCCAAAAGGCGAAGTTGGCCTTTCATGATATCGCGACTTCCCGTTTTTACGGTTCTTCAGATTCCTGTTATCGTTCCTAGTTTAACGACTGTGAGTTTCAGATGTTGTTCGCACGTATGATTTTTTCTGTGTGAGATAATCCGTTCTGGGTTGAAAATGCCATTCTTTATCTTTTTCTAAATTTATGATGTGAGTGAATAGGTTTGCTGATTATCTTCAATTGAATTCAATCTCCCCAGTCCTTTTTTCCTTTCCATCTAAGTGATTCGTGCGTACTGATTTTCAGACCTAATCCTATTCTTTCTTATTAACGACTGTTTTTAGGGTTTTGCACTCGATGAGAGTACTCAATCCACTAAATAACACACAGTTGTTGCTTGCTTGGTCCGTCTCTCTGTGACGCTCATAAGAATGCTGTAATGACCGTATCTGTGATACGAGTTTCACCAGTGCACAAGTACAAGAATATTTCAATCGCGTGTACTATTGGGATGGATATATTTGTCATCCACATCAGCAAGATTTAATTCAGCAAAATATCGAATCCCATCATTTTAACTGGCCATGTACCCTAGTACCTTTGATGAAAATTACCTGGACACAAAAGCGTTGGTAACTCATCAGAGTCCTGGCTCAGCTGATGGAACTGCAGTTGACTTACATAATGATGATATGCAAAATAAAAGATGAAGAATTACTTAAACTCATGTTCTGGTCTACTGTTTCATCACTGATGAAGCCAAGTAATCTTGAATTTTTAGTACTCTTAATGAGTTTCATTAGCTTTTGCTAATTTTTTCCCTGTCTCCGTTTGTGAGGCTTCTGTCTAGTGAATTAAAAAAATTCGTTTGTTTTAGTTCTCTTGCGTGATATTTGCTATTATTGTATCAGAAAAACTCTAACGTTCAATCGAGTTCATTGAAGACATTGCCTAGGGTGGAACAGTAATCAGAACACTGTGCTTATAGATAAGTTGTTGGTTTGAATCCTAAAGCGGACGTTAGTTGTTTTTAATTGGTTTTACTTTTCTTCTCTGCAGTGCATTTTTCTGCTGGTAGGAATTTTCGTGATCGTCTTAATTGATGTTTCTCAGAACAGTCCGGTGGAATATTCCGTTGTTCATCATGGAAAAACTGGTGCATTGTTCAGAAATTTAATTGAATGGGAATACAGACAAGAGTTATTTCCATTCGATCTTTCGTAAATGAAAATTCAAGAAACTTGCGCGGTCGCTGTATTGTTCCCATATTAATGTACGTGAACTTTTTAGGTGACATTTTGGGCAATTTTTGCCGAGACGTGGACGAGGTCTGGCTAGTTTAGTTCTAAAGAGCAGTGCCTGGCGCCGACCTGTGGGAGCCATAGACGATCAATGCTCGTGTTGAGGGGATCGAAGCTGTGCTCGCTTTGTGTCGGGCCGGTGTGTAGCTACCTACCGTCGTGGCTGCGCTTCTCTAGGCATGATTACTTGGACTGCGGCATGTAAAACTGAACTTTAACATTCAACTCTAATTTAAAGTCGCAGTGAGCTATGTCAAAATAGCTAACATTAACTGGATCGAGAGTTTATTTAGCTTTCATTAAGTATGTATGTAAAATGAGTTTGTGACTCCTTGTCATGTAAATTCCTATCGAAAATTCCCAGCAGCATCATAAAAATTTGCTTCGTGTACCCCCGGTGGCTCACGTCGTAGTCAAAGCATTAACACGTTCACTGCGATGGGTTGAAGTGAAGTTCAATATTCAATTTTAATATAAAGTAAAAATTCGTTAGCAATTTCATAAATACCAAACGTTAACTGGGTTCATTAAAAACGGTAATTTGTGAAGATTGTTAAAAAACATTCATACGACCTATCGATGGGTCGTATCGCCAGCAACGTGTTACCTTACGACGAATTAGTTTTATTGGAACTGCATGAAGTTCTGAATAAAGTGGGAAATTCTGATCCTACGTTCAGAAAAACTTCTTGTTGCCTTAGGAATAGAACCTGTTAGCACCGCCTTGCATGAATCACTTTTATATAGCATTTAGCAATCGAATAATATTTCTATACAATATTAACGTGCCCAATAAACTATCAATGCCAAGGCTACTTTTTAAATTTTTACTTTTATGAGTGAGTTGGATGTGTTTACGGAATAAGCTAGCATTGATTAAAAGGAGTAGTATTTATCTAGGCTCCAAGAGTAACATTAAACTGCTGTTCTTTCTCTGTGAGTGTGGTTAGAGTAAGTTTACTTAGTATTATAGGGCCAATTTTGACGGTTTGTAGTTCACGTTGCCTCCAGTAATCGGGTTCTCGTGCTTGTTCCCTCGACTATTTTTCTTATGGTCTACGTACAATGATGTTTGTATGATTATCCTTTTTCTTCATTCTTTGTGGTCTGCATTTTTTATTTGCGATTCTTTTATGCCTTGATAAATTCTTAGTACTGAGAGAACTCTTTACTCTAGTGACGCCTTGTCTATTTAAGAATACACTTTGCGCTGACATTGCTAATTTGTTCAACACTTGAAAGGAGAATCTTAGATGATAACTCATTTCATTCTTGCTTCCCCCCAGGAGTATGCAACTGTTCTATCTCTGTGAATTAGCACTTCGAGGGGGGAAAATGTGAGGTCCAGAGCTGAAGGTTATGTAGGCCTTCCTTTTCTTGAAATAAGTTTTGTTTTTGTTGCGGAACATGTTTTTCCGTTTCACTGCTGTCCTATTTTCAGCACATATCACTTTTTTCGTCAACTTTTATCTTCTTTCTTAACCTTCTTTTTCAATTCACTGTTTTTATGTGCAGAGGGTCTTGGGTGGGAACACACCTTGTGTATAGATTGCGCGCTCCCTGAATTTCATACTGAATGTTGCCTTCCTCCTTTCTCTCTTTCAATCGCCTTTCTTTCAGTTACGGATGCTTGAACTAACTTACCTAAAATAGGCTTCACCATTGCTCAGCTTCACTTCCTATGATTGTATTCTAAATACGGTAAAAAAACGGTAAGAATGTACAAATTCGACAGATGCACGCACATGTTGGCGCTTATGTCTAGCGACTTTGACTGCCGTTTTATTTCCTGCCTCACCGCCTGCTTTGCCCTCAAACCGTTTATTTAGCTGAGGGTGAAGTAGCATCTGCTGGCCTAGGCAATCTCAGCTGTGTGCTCGCGCCGCATTTTTTGTTGAGCACATCTGCGCTGTTTTACTGCCGGTCCATTTCGCATTTTGATCAGCAGGGCAGAAAGGCTTTCTTGCTGCAGTGAGCACGTAACTGACAGACTCATTCGATTCTCCTTTCCATTCAGGCAATTGCGCTGAACTTGGTAGAGCAGTTCACGCTCAATGTTACGTCCGAAATGATGAATTTCTTTTGAGTTTTTTGCGTCGTTCTGTCCAGGCGTGCTTAAGTTGAACTGAAGCTCGCTCTGTGTAAGTGCATTGGGTGGGTTCGTTTTTATTTTTTATCGCTTCTTTTCCTTCATCTGAACATCTTTTCCAAAGCCCTCTTAATCTAGGGAATTTCAAAACCTCTTCACTGTGAGGCGCAGATCTTCTAATGTAGGCGACGATTACTCGGGTGCGTGCGGAAGCATCATCACCGTCTCGCAAGGAAGGAAGAGTTTCAGTTATTGCGCTCCGCCAGTGGTCCGGATTAAGCCACTGCATTATGGTAATTGCAACGCTGCCCTCATACTTCATCCGCGCCTTAGCCGTGGAGATTTTTTGGCCATCCGTGTTCCATTGAGAGGACTCGTGCGAACTACAGAAATGGCGCCATGCACGACAATTTGTTGTCATTCGCGCTCCGGCACGGTTAATGGATCTCGAGCTCTCCGACCCTAAGGCTGCACAACTTTTCCTGTCGCGAGTGCTGCTTTCGATGAGCGAAATGAAAATCGAGCTTCCCGCTCCATCAAATGAGTTTCCATCTCGAGGACGGACGCTCTCGAAATGCTTCATTTTTAGAGCTCTGCCTTTCATGGGGAACGTGGAAAATGGTCGTCAGGAAAAGATTAAACTTAACATCAATAATTTATAAACCGCGATCGACATGTTAGAACTCGCTGGTTGGTAAATAATTGGCAGCATTTACATTATTGGAGCAATTTTAGAGCTCAGCGTTTTTAACATATTTTATTGCGTATTTTTTCAGGCTTCCAGTATTGCGAACCAGTGGAATCATTGTCTGCGTCAAAAGGCTTATGGTTTGATGAAAATATAAGCTGGAATTGAACGAGTTTACTGGAGCTGAGCAGTGGAACGATGCTCTTTGTAGAATTAACTTGAGCGAACTGGTATCGACATCTCTGTCAATATGTTGGAAATTGAGGCTGCTATTGGAAAAATTTATTGCTTCTAATTTGTTTTTTGGCTGAGTCATATTAACATTACGCAGAAATCAAACGTAGAAATATTCGCTGAACGCTTAAAATGTGTACTGTCTATGAGGTAAATCTGCATAGAACATCACCCATTGCTAACAGTAAAACGTGCATCCTAATGTCATTTCGGGGAAGCGTTTGATGGATTTGCATTAATTCGAAAGGAGCATGTGGCTGCGTGCGTTAGCAAGGGAGACTTACTCTGAAATGAAGGGAGCTAGACACTGGCGCTAGCGCAGTTCAATAGCATCTCATCACCATTAAATCTGGAGCCTTATCAGCCTGGGCGGCGACAAAGGGGCCGGTCTACAGCTCTGAGCTGCCTTCTCCAGACTCACGACTTGTGAACAGCCCCGTAACCTGGCAGAGGCAATGTTCGACTGCTCGCGCAACGACCGGCCCACAGCAAAGGGAGCATGTATCAGGATACGCTCGCGACTTGGCTGCGCTCTCAGCAACGCTTTGTTCGGAGCCTTGCGAAACGGACTTCAGAAGAAGTTCCGTGCCGAATTACAAGATATCTGGCTGCTGCTGTTACTATAGGGGGAGGTCTACTGCCATGTATCGCCTACCCAGGTGCAGTTTGAGATGTAGAAATTGTTTTTTGCTAAATTATATGTATGGAAATGAGTAACATCCATTAGTAACCTAACCTTGCGCTACTATAGCGTGAGGTCTATTGCCATATATCGCCAACCCAGGTGCAGTTTGAGATTAACGAATTATGTGTTAATCGCTAAATTAAATGTATGGAGATACGTAATATGCATTAGTAACCTAACCTCACGCTATAGTACTAGCTAGAGGTATATATCACGCTATAGCAGCATCCCTTATCTGTGCGGGTAGTAGCAATTGCTTTTGATGCCAGTGGTCAAGTTGGGCTTGTGAATCATTTTTAAACTCGAAAAATGCAATTTATATTTGCGTGACTCACTAAATCGCTGCTAAACGGACTGTCAATCGTGGTAAAGCCGGAAAGTGTGCCATCATTCCAGTATGATCAGGTAATTTACTTTCGATTGTTCTGAATTCATGTTGTCTCACCAGATATAACATTATTTAGTACTCTAATTTGCAACTTTTTCAACCGAAACTGTTCTAATTTTCAATGTACCACAAAAATTAGACTGGACAGCAGTGGAAACATCCCATGGTGAGGTGAATCGATGTCGATGATAGATGGTCGAGTTGAAGTGAGGCTGAAAAACTTTGAAACTTCGAATACTTCTTGCATCGCTCCAAGAAAAAGAAAAAGAAAGAAAAGAAAAACGTTTCATTTCCAATAAAGTACAAACATAAAATGTCGATACATTGGTTTTTAAAACTGTTAAGGTTCCGCGGGTTCCAACAGTAAAGGCTTCCGGAGGTGGTGAATTTAATGATCTGGGAGTACTTTTTGGAGTTAGGTTTGCCAAATTTTTGCAGCAACAAAATGAAATCTCAAAATTATTTGAACATCATAAGTGACAATCACATTTATTTATCAATTTTTATTTTTCTGATAATTGCGGTATTTTAGACGACTACAATGCCCGCATTCACCGGTTTCTTGTAGTGCAAGATTGATTCAGGGATCACGTGGGATCATTTTTTCATTTAGAATGGCCTCCAAAACTTCCTGACTGAAACCCCATCCAAAAGTTGTAAATTTTTAGATCTGACTGGAGAGAAAGCAAATTTTTATTCTTCGTTTGCATGTACTTTTGGTAAATATTCGTTTGGATTATTTGCAAAGTCTAGTAGAATTTTTATCTAATGGAATAGAAGCTGCAATCAATTAAAAAAGTGGTCCAATCAACGATAAGGCTTGTTTGGTTTCGTCCCATTTCTTTGGGGTGCGAGTAACTTTTTGCTCGGGCAATGTACCATGGGAACTCCAACCTGGAGGGATCAGGCAAATGCATTAAAAATGAAGACCTTTAGTTGACGGGAATCATCTAAACGTTTCAAGGCTTGACACCTTTTACTGTATAACTTTTTCTTCGATGTATTCTTATTATTTACAATACAACAACCGCTATTAGACTGTTGTTCGGTTTTCACCGACGTCAGAGTGTACAGGGAACTGCCATTCCGCAGGCAGTAAACTTCAAAGGACAAATTAGGGCGCTAGTTTGGCAAATTGAATGTATTGGAGCTATTTACAGCTGTGAATTTCGAAATTCACCGTAGAGTTAATTAAACGATATATGTGTGCGTGTTACCTAGTGCGTTGGTAGTAATTATAACCTAGTTTACCTAGCCTAAGCAAAGGGGGTCCATAGCTGCAAACTGCTGAAGATTCTGGTGAAAACGTAACCCTAAATTCAATATAACCATAACCGAATGCAACATTGCGTAGTGCTGTATAATTTGGTACCACGGCCTCCAATTTTTAAAAATCCTCCCATCATTGCTGTTCAGCATAAAGCATAGAGAAAGACTTGATCTGAATTTAGCCGGTTTATCGAATGTAATCTGAATACCGCTGTATTGCAGCATTAAAAAGCAAGACTGATATGATCTGTCCCTGGAATTTGGAAGCTCTACCCTGCAGCAACAAAAAAAGTTGCTGTTATCTGCACTGCAAAGCTGTAAAAGAAAAGAGCTGGAGGCGGAGCGGGCCGGTGACCTAGCTGGGGCAGCGTGCGGTTAATTATAGGAGGGCTGCCCTGGTCAGATTTAGACGCAAGGATGAGCCCTGGCGCACCCTCTGACACGCTAACTGCAGTCCTGCCTGCTGGGAAAGGCTTCCAGATCGTTCACGTGATCATAGCGGTGCAGCGGCTGCGTAATCTCATTAGTGGACTTGGCGACCGTTATTGCTGTAGCGTAGTCAAGTCCACTCATCAGAACGTACGCTACTTGCTGTGTCACTACGGTAGTGTAAATAGTTAGAAAGTTCCCCCTGTGGATCGTTGTGCTGCGTGCTGAGCTTGTGGATATGCCTATCACACTGTTATTTAGCTGGTCAATTAAGAAAAGAGAACCTGAAATGCATGTACATGCTAATGCACAACAAATAATATGACTGTTAATGGAGAAATGAATCCCATTGATCATTCGGAAAACATTCATGCTTTTTGGCTAGTAATTTTGAAAAGGCGATTCCAATTCCATTACTAATACTGAAAACTGCTCAATGATATTTGTATATTTATGTATAATGTTATTGCTATAGTTGAAGAACAAAATGTTGCCACAAATTATGGTAGTGACTGTAGAGGCGGTGACTCAGTGTAGGTGACCTGCATGCTGCTGCAAACAGTCTAAAAGAACAGACTCTTTGTTGCAGAGATAACATTTCTTGAGTTGCATTAGAATCAGCAAAGAATGAGAGGACATGTGGTCGACGTTAGAGCGAAGATATGACCTTGTCTTTCATGTTAAAGCCATACGTTCTTGCCAAATTTTCCTTTTTTTACAGTTGACTGACTGAAATGAACATCAGTCGAGTAAAATATATCAAATGTTATTATCCAGTAAAGATACGAGTGACACGAGGGCTGTCTTTTACAATGGTGTCATAATCAAAGAAGGAGCTTCTACTGTCACTAATGGCCGAACAGAATTGCAAATAGTTGCTAAAATAATAGGAAATAGACTTAAATGCTACTGAATTGCAAAGCCTATACATCTCACGAGTATCTGTAGTTCCAACGCTGTCAAATGCTACGGATTTTCACCTCAGGAGATAGAGAAACACCATTTCTTCTTGAAAACATAATTTATTATTTGTAAATTTATTCGGCCTCGCAGTGGCCGAGTGTATAGAGCGCTTGCGTTCTATGCTTCATGCCCAGGTTCGATCCCTGTGAGCGGCAGTTGGCATGAAAAACGCTGATGCGGCAAATCAGGGTCGTTGCCTGCAGTATGGTCACTGTCCTCAAGGAATGTTACCTGAGCACTAAACGAGAGAAAAATAGGCCTAAAGCTCGGGCGTGACTAGGGGCCTGGGGAACCCCTATCATGTACATTCCCTGTAAAGTATCATGTAAATGATTCTAGCCACCCTCAACGTGAAAAGAGGAAAAGGCTTGGTATATACCTATATACCAAATTTATTCAGATTACATTTTGAATGCTGTAATTGACCTATTCATTGAACTGACGTGTCGACCTTCACTTGCATGTTCGAACATTTCTATATGAAGTATTTGAGCGGATACGTTGAGTGAACATTACTTGCGGCAAATGCGGTCTCGGCAACTGGTTTGCCGTGTCCATGATGTTGCAAGGAATTTCAGACCGAGGGAAAATATCCTATGGTATTTTTCGAGCGGATGAGAGTTACCTGATGTGTCATGGAGACATTAGATTTTAGCTTATAATTTTTATCCGATGACTAACCGTATTTTTAATCTGTTTACTCGCAGACGAATCGTATTTTTAATGGTTGAACTGGACTGCAAGAAAAATTTCGCTGAGTTGTTGCAGGGACCGTGACTGAGGCTGTGCGTGAGAACAGAGCTGCCAGTGTGGCGTGTAATCGCTCGCTGACCGCCCCATTGGAGCGAGAGCATTTCTTAATCACTTCCTGAGCCGCAGAGCGTCCTCTAAGATTTTAAGTAACACAAACTTACTGCCATCGTGATGCCGTAAAAGTTGTCAGCGGAGTCTCAAGGTGCCAATAAGTTCGAAGTTTAGGAGGAAATTTTAGTCTCTGTATTATTTTCTTTTGCGTTTTCTGGTATTATGCCTTTTTTACACGTTCAATGCCCTTCTATAAGTTGTTAACTTACTGGCCAAGTAACCATAAACTTTTCAAAAATTTGAATATATATATATATATATATTCGCATGTTCTTTTTATATATATATATATATATATATATATATTAAACCTCCATTTGTTCTTGGCTGCGAACAATTCATTCCCAGTTGATATATTAAGAACGCATCATAAACGGGATAATTTAACTTTTTGTGCGTCCTAAAAGGCCCAGGTCTCATCTGAGATGAATTTAGGCGTCTTGCACGTGTGCTCATATGTTCTTTACCCTCAAGTGAGCGTCAAATTGCGCACCAAAGTTTTCACCACCGCTTTTATCTTAAAAGTCTTGGTGGTTCCATTAGCTCTATGATCGGCATATTATTGCGGAGCACAGCAACGTTATTTCCATGTTAACTTCCATAAACGGACCGTCTTGAGTGGCATTGTCGTGGCACACACGGAACATTTCGAGGAACTCAGTTTCCCCGTTGTACGGCGACAGCCTGATATTCAGAGGATCATATTGCATCGGAAAGATTCCTTAGTTACTGTGGGTGCAGCCGACCGTCAAATGCCAGTGCGACAAATATGAAGTTTAGCGATGCAATTAAACTATTGGGCCTTTCCGGCACGCCGACTCCAGCGCGAGTCTCCGCGTTTTGCAGCTGGTTCAGAAAGAAGGAAGCTCGCTCTGCAGTTTGCTGCGAGTTGCAGAGATTGAATCTCGATGTCGACATGTTGCGTCTGCATTCAATTCACCTCAAATTGGGTATTGTTTATGAATATTATACGTTATGTGAGTTCGCAAAATTTGAAGTAAATGGTGCTCATACATTTCATTAAGTTGACCGTGCGTCTAGATTTCATACTTTATGCGGAATCAAACTTGCACGTGAGTATATTGAGTCACATTCCACTTTCAACCACCCACAACTGTGCGAATTTTTCATCGATATTCGCTATATATTTTCTGCTCTCGTGCAAAATTGGGTGTAAGTTTAAGAAGAACATGCGAAGAATTTTCTTAAAAAGTGCTTGTGAACGGCTTTATTTTATCCGAGTTATCATCTCCCTGAATTATAACAAAGTTCAACTTAATGCTAAATTCGTCTCAAGTTTTGACTTAATGCTTTCTAATTCTTTTGAGTGCGTTCCAGTGCTTCATATCTTTTGTATACAAGTAAACTAGAAAGCGAGCCTTCGTAAAAGAATACATGTGTGTGATAAGATGAAGTTGGTATACCTCATTTGATAATCTTACTAATGTGTGGTATGGAATAAATTCGGCATATATTCTGAGAGTTAGCGCTGAGTTACTGTGTGGTAGAAGAAGCATTCTCGGGGAGAGCGGAATGGGCTGGCTACTGCGTGACAAGTTTTGCAATTCACCGTGACTGGAATGTTCTTTAGCCTGAGTTTTTTTTATTGATCTAATTTAAGAAGTCCTTGAGCTTATAGTGATTCATTTTAAGAGTTTAAAGGTCCTTGTTATAAATACGGGAGATTTTCATCAAATCATTTTTATATTTTGCCTCTATGTTTTTCTCCCTTATGTTCGAGTATTTTTTGAAAGCGTTGCATTTTTTATTAAAATATTCATCAGACTTGAGAGCTTTCATATTATACATACATTTGTAGGGTAATTATGGCGTTCAAATGTAATCTAATTGTCAAATGAAAATGTCTATATTTTAAGGTGCATAAAATTGGCCAAAAATGTGGGTATTACCCTTCCAGAGCTGCCACTCACCGCTACCCCGTCATTGAGCGTCCCTCAATTCTCGTGTGGAGCTAGGCCTGCTCAATGCATCTTGCGGCCTTTACCCTATGGAGCTCTGAATTGACAATGCCCTAATATATTGCCCTACTGAGGCTCCTCTAGTGTTACTGTACAAAGTGTTGGTCGGGTTCGAACACCTTTTATTTCTCTCGTTATTTTTTGTCTTGAAGTTCAAATGAGTTTTTTCTCACTCTTCTTCTTTACCGTAAGGTTCTCGCAACTTCGAGAACTCGGAAATTTCGTCGTGAGATTTCGTTTTGTTGAGATGCGCAACTTTTTGTTTGACGCATTTTTGTTTCGAGTGTTGAAGAAATGGCGCTAGCGATCGCCCCCAGCCATTATTCTTTTGACAAATGTCTTCTGTTCGGGAAGACGGGCGTCCAGATTGTGACTGTGTGCTTCGCAGCGGAGATGGCTTTTCTGAAATACTGCCTCCGCTCTACTGCAGTAGTCGTTCTCATCGTGCCACTGCGCCGGGTACTGTTCTGGGAGAAGATTACTTCAGTAGCCTCAATCGGTCACAGAAATATTTTGATAACAAGGTTGCAAATATTTTAACGTAGTTGTTATGGGATGGGATGGTTCATGTTAAGTTTGATACTTCAGTTCATGTTGAGAGGATAAAACGATAATGTATTTCGCTTGGAATATCCTTGAAAGACTTGTCTGATATAAGCCGCAACCCAAAATATCTCATTGAATTATCACGTGCACTTCTAAACGAATCGCAACTACCATTCCATTTATTTCTGGGTTTTCCAAGTGTCACGAAAATATTCGTTGTTTTAATTATTGTTGAACTGTGCGTACATGTAGAGCGTTTGGTTAATAGTTTAATTTTGTTTTGATTTTCCTATCGTCCTTGTACTTTCTGATACACTTGCTCAGTTTAATGAACATCTTCTTGTTCAACCCCTCAAAGGGATACAACTTTGTATCTATGGGAATTAGCACTCCTAGGGGGAAAATGTGAAGTCGTGAGCTGAGAGATGAGTAGGCCTTCTTTTTGTTGAACCAAAAGGTTTTTGTTTTGTTAAGGACCATCTTTTTTCGGTTCACTGCGGTCCTGTTTTTTAGCACCTCAGACTTTCTTCTTCAACTCATATCTCAATTCCAAACTTCCTTCTCAATTTTCTGTATGCGTAGGGGATCCTCTGCAGAAACGCACCTTGTTCATAGATTCCACGTTCCTTGAACTCCACACTAAATGGTGCCTCCATCTTTCCTCTCTTTGAGCATTTTTGTTCCTGTAAAGATAGCTGAAACGAACTTATAATCAATGATCTCTTTGCTTGATATGTATTACTATTATGCCATAGTTGGAAATGTTGTTGCCAACTCTGCCTTTTCCATAGATAACTTGAGCATGCGTTGGATTCACTTTCCCTTCGAGATTCCGTTTTAAAATAAACTACCACGATATGGCTTGTTGTTTCCTTTGTCTATGAGTGCTCAGAAATAAATATTTAAAAAAAAATGATGGCATACATATTTCTGAGATGGGCCTTATGAAGCGCTCGATACTGATCAAAGTTTCCTTTCTTTAATTGAATATAAAATGTTCGTTCATGTTTAGCGCTAAGCCCGTTCAGCGAAAGCATTGTTTTGTTCACCTACCACTGCGTCTCTAGTTGTCAAACAGCTCTAATGATTCAAATTTGTCAACATAAAATGGGAATTTCGGTAGGTCTCAGGATTCAAACTTGTTAACATGGCAAATTCGGTACGTATCAAATGACTCAATCAGTTAACGACATGGAATAGCCAAATCGGTATGAAGAATATCGTACCGTGCCCAGACGAGCTGAGTGACATCGTGTGAGTGACGTGATGCGTGCAGCAGCCACCGGCCGTCGCGTATCGATTGGTTCACCGCACGCGGTCTCCAATATTGATCCTTCTGCCACGTGCGTCCTGAGCCTCCACAGCCGGCCGCGCCTCCCCCAGTGTGCGCATTATTGGCCCGGAGCTGGAAACGGTGTTCGTCGTAGCGTAAGTTCGTATGAGTGGACTTGGATCGCTGCGAGCTTCAGTGGGCCGAGTCCACTTAGGAAAGGAAAAATAGAAAAACTGCTTATTTTCAATAAAGTTGATACCGAAATGTTTATTATACGGTTGAATTCACGTTCAGTGTTGTACCGCTGCGATAACGTGAATTGTTTGGAAATATGGCTCTTGGCCCTACAGCTTAGGCCGTTTTTTACTCGCCTCTCGTTTGGTATTGTTCACAGTCACTGTTCCTCTCCTTAGGTGTGTCATTCTCCTCGACTCTCATGCGTAGATCTTTTATTTTTCACTATAATCACACCAGCAAAACATTTGGTCGTTTTAAATGCTGGTTGCCAGAGTAATATTTTGTGTTGTTTGCTAATCATTAATTTTTGGGGCCATATTTACCTTCGTTTTTATAAACTTAGAATTTTTTTAGTAAGGTATCATTATTTGCTAAGACTTAGTTATCTCGGCAGTCATTCTTATTACTTCTCTGTCATAATTCATTTTAAGTTTTTCATTCGCTTTCATTTGACACTTTTTTCTCAGTAAATTATTGGAATTACCTCCCACATTTATCTATTTTTACTTTTCGCGCTTTTAATTCGCGTTTCAATACAACGTTGCCCTGAAGATTTACGTTGTTATAGTTGAATAAGATGCAATTATTTTTCAAATTACTTAACAGCGTGTGTGTTGCACGTTTTAAATGACGATGAATAATATATTGCACTCGTCTGAACATGCGAAGTCTCAATTTAAACCCGCTCTTTTTTTTGAGTTGAGAAAAATGTCAGCAAAACTTAATTAGTTTCAGGGGGTTTCTGAAATGGCTGCTAAAATAGCTTTCTTGAAGCGCGCATTTCGAGAAGACATCACTGCTTACTTTGCCCGAGAGATTGAATTGAAAAGTTCGAGAAGTAAGATTGGAGTGTAGGCAGGACCAGGTCTACACCAGCAGCACCTGCAGTGGCTGCCGCTGCGGCAAGTCTTGGTTCCTCCCTCCGTCTGTTGCGCCCTCTCTTGTATCGATCGTCGTCTCGGCAGACGCTTGCTCCGCTCGACCTCGTCCTGCGAGCTCCCACTTGCAGCTTGTTGCTCCTCTGCTCCTTTCCTTCCTTCCTTCCTTCCGGTCCCTTCATATTCAGCAGTTACTCGAGTTTTGCGTGCTTTCCGTCACCGAACACGTGTGTTTTTATTCGCTGCTGCGATCGCGCTTCCGCTGGCCTGCAGCTTGTTGCTCCTCTTCTCGTTTCCTTCCTTCCGGTCCCCTCATATTCAGCAGTTGCTTGAGTTTTACGTGCTTTCCGTCACCGAACACGTGTGTTTTTATCCGCTGCTGCGATCGCGCTTCCGCTGGCTTGCTGCTTGTTGCTGCCTTCCTCGTACCCGCATTTTGTTTCGTGCCTTCAATGTTCAGGTAAAGTCCTGTTTTTTTAGAATATGGTTGCTGTGTATACAGTTTCGTACTCGCTATTTTCACCACTTTGCTTAACTTGCAGCTCGTTGCTCATCGATTGTTAGAACTCTTAATAAGGTGTAGTCAAAGTTTTTCCGATTACAGTTGCCGTGCTAATAGGTTTTGTTGATTTATTTTCCTGCGTCGTTGTAATTACAGACAGTTGCTCAGAATTTATTAGGACCCGTGAGCTGTGTCTCATGTCCCTCAATTCGGTGATGTTGCTTAGGAGTTTGGGAGTTTCTAGGGGCGAGAGTGAGGAATTAATTTTCTCTCGAGGCTTGTGTCTTATTTAGTTTGTGATCAGCACACTCAGTTCAGCTGCCTGCCGAGGATTAAGCACAGCTATTTATTGGAAGCTAATTTAAGTTGTCTATCGGTTGCACACGAGATCTACTATTTTGCTTCTTTTTCACGCGTGGGGAAAGCTCGTGCTAGCATTGCACCGTCGATCCCAAATTTCATCAGTATTCATCCTTCTAACTTCATTCTTCAAGCTCGCATTTCTGTAACATACTCGCTTGCCTAACTTGACAATACCTGTCAAAGGTTTTTTTATGGTTGATTTTTCTGTGTTTGTTTCGATGTTTTTAGTTTAATGGTGGCGATCGATTTCTCTGCGACTTGGTTATCTCTTGGCATCCGCTGCATTATTGAATGAGTCGATGAACCCTCGTTTGACATGTTGCCTTATTTGAAATGGCCCGTTCATCAGTTTTTCCTATTCCCATACTCTCAGCAAATATTTTTCTTATGTTCTTGTTGCTCTGACAGCCCTTTTAAGCTACTGAAACACGCGCAAAAAATGCGATTTTTGTGTACAGCAACACCTTGTATTTACTTTGAAGTGTCTGCTGCTCTGACATCGCTTTTGAGTGCGGCTTTATTCACATCAGTTGTGCTTTCTTATTGACGGCACTGATCGAGCGCATCTTTCCACACTCAGGTAGAAGTAGGTCTGAAATTTTCATTTGGTGATGACCTAATCCTGGCAGTGATGATGTACATGGGCGTTTCCGTATGTTTTATTGATTCCTACCGCATGCAAGTCGAACCTTGGCGGTGTACTTCTGTTCTTCTGGATTAGGTGAGTTAAAAGTGATATTGTTAGTGCAAACAGTCTATGTTTCTTAGAAAAACCTTGAGCATCAAGGGCGACCTATTATTTGAAGAAGAAATGTAAGTGCACGCTTACTTCAAATTGTTAGTGTCTTGGTGGCCATGGGCCGGATTTTCGAACAATTTCAGTGGTCCGAACGGTACAACTGGAAGTGTAAGCTAAGAGTAAACTTACCGGCCTCTGAGCTTTTCTGCGCGCGCTGTGTTCCAAGCACTCGCCGATCTTACCATCTGCCTAATCCTGGACGTAATTTAATTGATTTTTAATTCGTGCCATCTAAATCAATCGTATTTACAGAAGTTACTGGCTCAGTTTTTTACTGTTATCTCATCCTTGAGTAGCCATCACATGTAAAGTTTTTACTGGTTTTAAATTTTTCACATAGATAATTTTTGGCTTTGCTTTCAACTTCAATACATTGCGTTTCGCAAATTTTTCTTTAGACTTTAAGTTGCCGTCTTGTTGCATGGTGCTCGTAATATTGCTTTTATCAATGTTATGATATTTTTGCCGCAATCCTATGCGCCTGTTTCCGATGTTACCACATTCAGCAAAACAGTATACTTCTCTGCCTGCTGCTCCAACGTTGTGTACTTTTCATCAGGGGTTTTCCTCGCTGAGATTAATCGTTGTTCTGGCCGTTTTTTGCTTGCGCAATGAGATGAAAAATGACCCTTTGCGTAAAACTGGGCACTGACTTCGTCTCGATTGTGCCGGGCCGTTGCATTCATTTAGCTCGCCTGATGAATCATATCCACTGCAGCAATGTGCAAACGCTCGAGTCCGCCTCGTTTTTATTCTGAGAGAAGGATGTGCCTCTGATTAATGAGGCTTCTACCCAATCATCCATTGCCAGTTCTTCCGATTAAGAAAATGAATATCAGATTCGATTTACCTCATTTTTTTCAATGATGAGTAAAGTTTTTATCTAGCGTGAAAGATTCACTGATTTTGAGTGCGTTTGCAAAGTTTTTTCGTTTATCAAGCCAAAGGTTTCGTGAAAGTATTGGCGGTAAGTAGAACGGACTCATACTCAGGCCTCTTATTTTTATATCTCCATGTAAGCCCGGGGGCAGGTAAACTCTTGGTTAAAGGTAATGTATTGGGTGGTTTCCTCTGACGTATCTTATCAAGAGTTTGTTTAATAAATAATTAGACGAGAAATAACTTCATTCAACACCTTTTACTATTTCACTTTCCTCGTTACATTCAATGCTGTACTGTTTCACATGAAGTCTCGCTGCTGGTAGCATTAGGACTGCTCGAGATGTTCCGGTTTGTTTCCTAAGCTTATTTGTGTAAATGTTCCAAGTGCGGCCTTCATTTTATACAATATTTACGCATTCAGTTCTGTTGAAAACAAGGGCATATAATTTTGTGAATTTTGTTGATGTACTGTAATGCTGTTAGATATGTTCTCTGCACACACAGTGTATCCACACATGCGTGTCTTTCTCCTTCAAAAGCGTTTGGTCTTTTCTTTTCGATGTTAACAATGGGCGGGTATTCTGATCAAGTAGCTTACTTCGATAGCCATTCATGCACAAACTATTCATAGTCCCCGTGCATTGGAAGGCGCTTTCATTATTTTAGCGTTTCTCGGTTGATTGAATATTCTGGCGCTATTGTATTCGCTATCTCGAGAGGACCTTGGCTGCTTCTTATCGATTGCTTTGCTGGACCTAGAGGCGGTCCGAGTTGCCGCGGGCTTAAGTTAATCAGAGAATTTTGCGAGTAGTCACAGTCTTCTCTAGAGCTTGTAATTGACAGCCTTCGTGTTGCTTCTGTGAGAATTAAAGCTGATCAGCGAGCAGATGTCTCGTTTGATCTACAAAACTCGTGGGCTTAGCTTACGTGAAGCATTGTTCACTTGTTGAAAATCGGCATGGAAGATTTATTTAGCACAATCGACTTTAGTCCTCGTGTTCTTCAATGTGTTTTGTAGAATATCTGTTGAGAATGAGCGAATTAGTTATAATTCACTCTTCTACTTTCTTTAAAGACTTGAGAATATTTGGATGACTGTTGATTAGTTTTTTCTACCTATTTTAAAAGGTTGAATCAGTCATCCTTCGCAGGTAATTTCCTTTGCTCATCAAGTTTTCTAGTGAAACTCCTACACCAGTCGGTGTGAGGTAACATTTTGATTACCTCGAATATTTTGTTCAGCTATTTCTCTCGAATTTTCAAACCTCAATATAAATTGATTGCGCATAGTTCTAGAAGTAAATTATATAATTTTGTTTCGTATCATTGCGTATTGGGTGTCAGGGACGACTCAGATCTACTTGGCACATACTAGGTTGAAACAGACTTCTTGCTGCATTGCCTCGAGTTTTATACATTTAACTTTGAGTACTTTGTAAAGTCACATCACCAAAGCATTTTGAGACATACTACCGAACGAGCCTAGTGATTCCCTGAGTTATATACAGTCACACAGAACACTCGAAATTTGGAAAAAGTTTCAATTTTCCCTTATTTTAGGTAGACATTAAGCTATCTGGATGCTATTGGCTGATCTATACTTTTAGAAAATAAAGGCCGGAGAGCGAGAGCGAAGTGCTATACTATCTCATTTTGGATGAGATGAAGCCCATCGATCGACAGCTACGGCGCGGTGCTCTGCGTTAATGCGGAGGCCTCCTTCGCTGCGCCTGGTGGTGGTCTGTGGGCCGGCCTGGTGCTCTGGGTGATGGTGCGTGTGTGTGTGGGGCAAGTGTGGAGTGGCGTGTGTGGAGTGGCGTGTAGTAAGCATCGCGCAGCCTCTAGCAGGAAAGGTAGCTGGTCGGGTTGAGTTAGGTTAAAGACTGTTGGTGTGCATCAAGCTTGATTGAATAAAGTGTTGTTTGATTCTATTTCCAGAAACGTTTTGTTTAGGTTCATATAACCTCTGTTATCAAATCTAACAAATAAATAATTGGTATCCCAATCCAAGCACATCGCACAAGCTATCATAACTTCATTAAAATAAATGGCTGTTTTACATGAGTGCTACTCAAAACTTGCCATTCGAGCGTCGACTAATGCTCGCTGGATTGATATTTCTTTTTATTCGTCATCAAATTAAGGAGTAATTCATCATGCGACGCAGTCGTTAGCGAGGCTGAGGGATCGCACGCGATGTAGCAGAGCCCATGTCCAGGAGCTAAGCGAATGTTTGATTGCTATGTTCCGTGCCGTTGAATGGTGTCCACACTGTTGAACATTGTGCATTTGTTGAAGGCTTATCTGGGGACTCGCCTACTGCATGGCTGCAGTTGCTGACTTGAGCTACATGACTGAGCTGAGAATTTTATCAACTTCGATTTGGATTTTTGGCTTTTGATTTTGACGGAACTTGGGTTTTGGCTTGTGGGTAGGAGATGCACGATTGCCCGTGCATCTCCTACGCAAAGAGCTTTTAAAACCAGTTGAAGAGATTTTCCTGTCATTGAATGTTATTTTAATTTTTCCAAGGTAAACAGAAAGCATAGTTCAGCAAGTAAATCATTAAATTTGACTTCGTATCCTTGCCTAGTGGGTCTCAGGGACGACTCCCTACTAGATACATAAAAGCTTAAAACAGACTTCTTGCTGTATTGCCTCGAGTTTCATGTATTTTACTTGACCTTGCGTGTCAGCGGTCACAACGGCGTGGTTTACTACATATAAACGTTCTAAAAAGCATACCTGTTCCCATTGCGTGCCCCAGGAATAACACGCGTTTCGTGGCTTGTTGCGCTCAGAGGGGTCGCGCTGGCTGCGAAGCTCGTTCTCCAACAAAGTTATTTTGTCTAAGTACTGATTTTTTTGCTTTGTTTTGTCTTTGCAGGTCATTTTAGCGATTTTGTATGTGTTGGTTCGAAGGTGATTCTCCAATTGAGTTTTGTCTCAGGACTGATTTTATGGGAACGTGTTAGTAGGTCGCTCTGCTGTTTTTTGTTTGAAGACATACAAAAGTGCTGTACGATTTTATTCTAGGATTTATAAAAATTTCTTGCTTTTCCTCTAGTCAGCTGATCAGACGATCTGTTGTGCTTTTACTATTGATCTGATAAATACAATTCTTACGCCGAATTTCATACCATCTGCCAATTAATATTCTACTCACGCTACATTTCCCTCAAGCAGCATTGCTTACGTGCCAATTAATAGTGTATCGTCCGTGTATAACAGCGTGTATAACCTTCTTTGTTTCTGGCGTTGGCAGCGGTCAGAGCGACACCCCTGCATGTGGTTGAGTCATTGAGCGCATTTATTTATCGAGTTATTTATTTAGCAGCGCAGCGAATGGGAGACTGGCGGCCGCACGATAACCGCCGCACCATCACAGCTGCCATGCAGCGTGTTTACCCTCGCTCAATGTGGGCGCTATTGGCCCTCTCAATTAACTGGCCCGCTCCTAAAACTCCCTCTAACGAGACTTTCTTTTCTTTTTTGCAGCCGTCGTCATCTTCTTCCATTTCACGTGTTCAATGCTCGCACTCGGTGGCGCTTGCTTGATACGTGCTCGCATTTTTTGGTCCGGCTGTCGTCGTGTTGAGTTTCGCGTGTTCATTGCCCGCTCTCAGAGGCGCTTTCTTCATACTGCTCTCATTTTTTGGTCCGGCTGTCGTCGTGTTGAGTTTTGCGTGCTCATTATCCGCTCTCGGTGGCACTTTGTTGATACTTGATCCCATTTTTTGGTCCGGCTGTCGTCGTGTTGAGTTTCAGAGTTTCTCGTGTTCATTGCCCGCTCTCAGTGGCAATCTTTCGGTACTTGCTACCATTTTTTGGTCCGGCTGTCGTCGTGTTAAGTTTCACGTGTTCATTGTCCGCTCTCAGTGGCGATCTCTTGATACTTGCTCCCATTTTTTGGTCCGCCAATTGCCGTGTTGAGTTTTGCGTGTTTATTGACCGCTCTTTTATGATTTCTTAAGATTTGCTCTTTGGGACTTGTGTAGTTTAGAAATTACTGTAGAGTTTTTACAAGTCTCCTTTCACTTGTAGCTATTGGGAGAGTGAATACTTGACGAGCTTGCTGGATTGAAAGGTTTCCATCCCATTGTGAAGCTTTACGCATTTTGAGCTTTCTTTCGCCCGAAGTTAATTAAAAATAAATCCCAATAACTTTGAACTTAACTTCCGCAGGGTTTTCATCGGCTTAAGTTTTGTATTCTCAACTTTGGAGATTATTTTTCCATCTTTTTATGCAATTGAGTTGGAATTTAGATCGATTTTGCCTGTTGAAATTGTTAACTGAGGAAATTGTTCGCCATTTATCAATTATTCCACGAATTACGTGTATGTGAAAATTTTACAGTTTGCTCTCTCAATAGCGGGTAGTTCGTAAATTTCTTCATTGCCTGCCGTGCCGCTTGACTCGCCTTCAGCACTGCTGATGCTTCAAAACTCTAAATGAATTTTGGAAATGAGTTATCGTATTTCAGTAGACCTAAAAAATCCCAAGAATTTGAGAAATCGATGAACTACTTGACCGAAAGCGTTGAAAATTCTTACTCTTATAACATTAGTCTGTTTAAGACTCTCTAGCCACAACACGGGCGATTTCGAGACAGCGAAGAGAAGGGACCACGTAGTATGGAGTCTAGAAGTTTGGAAATTTATGCACGAGGTGTGTTCCCATACAGGATACTCTGCGCTTATAAACAGTAAATTAGAAAGGAAAAGGAAGAATAGACAAAGATGAGTTAGCAATAAAGTCATGAAAATTGAAGGAAGCAAAATGTGCCCTAAAGATATACATCCTAAAGGCTTATCTATAGTTAAGCTAACCTAACAGTATCCCCACCTGAAGGTACCAGTCCCCATAGCAAATAATAGATCATGAACCATAGAAATGAACCTATTGCATATCATATGTCTCTCAAGAGGGAAAAATATAAAAAAATCGACTGGCCAAATAATTTTGTGAGGTTCCTTGAAAGTGAAACTAATCTTCAACAAATAACCATAACTGGAGGGGAAGGCACTTGACTATGCGTAACTGATCAATGATCAGCTTCTCTTTTTACGAGTTTTAAACTTGGATATCAAGTATTCGTTAATCCGGAGTTTTAGCCGTCTGCTGATGGTTATAAGCGCTGCACCATGAACAGTGTACGTATAATTTCGTGAAAGACTTTATGTCACCTTCTCCATTCTATATTAGTTGGTCATTTTGCCATCATAGAAATTTTCCGAGTCCTTTTTCTTTCGCAGTCAATATCAATCTCTTAATGCCGTCTTTCTAATTGTGGTCGTGGCCCCAGGACTGTCGGTCGGGCTCCTTGCCTCTGGGTGTGCACCCACGCCTCACTAATATTGGCCTTATTTCGAACTGTTCACATTTGAGCAATTTTTTTTGAGTAGTGAATAGAGTAACGACAAGAACACTTCTGCTTATTTTGCGTTGGTTGTATTTTTATTCATTAATTGGCCTGTCGACAGGAAAAAGACGTTAAATCCCAAGCTGGAGGTTAGGTAGGCCTTCCTTCTATGGAAATAAAATAGCTTTTCTACTTTGTTATAGGCCATCTTTTTTTGGTTCACTGCGGTCCTTTCTGCAGCACCTAATATTTCTTTTTCAAATTTTATCGTTTATCACAAAGATTTTTAATCATTTCAATCTTGCTGTTTCTATGTGCAGGAAGTGTGGACACACTTAATGCGTAGATTTTCTGTTCCCTTAATTACATACTTACATAGTGCCTTCTTCCTCCCTGTCTTGGGGACACCTTGATTGTGGTTAGGGCAGCTTAAGCTTTCCAGTCAACGAGTTATGACTAACTCACCTTTCAAGCATGCCTGGCAGACCGTGAGTTGAAGAGGTGAAGTTTTCCACTTCCGTCGACCTCATGTTGCTGCTTGACAAACTGGCATGCCTTGTCAGTGTAGCCCTGATGCGCCAGCCACCTTACATGTGCTGGAGGTGGGATGTTCCGAGGTCGGCACGTGTTCTGGTCAACGCGAGAGCTGTGGAACACGCCTTGCATCACCACATGTCTTCCGCGTCAGGCATTGGAGGCTAGAATTCGAATTAGCCTTTCTCTCTTTGACTTATTTTAAGTGACCGATTCTGTGAACTGGTACAAGAACTGCTTTGACGGTGGCACATGTACTAGAAGCATTGTCATTACATACTATAATTTTCAATTTTAGCCATGTCGATTGAGGCCAGTTTTGTCGTGAAACTGATCTACGTTTCACCTAAGTACATTCTAGTTGTATGTGGGTTGGAGTAGTGTTATGTTTAAGGTTGGAGCTGAATATGACAGTAAAATGTTTTCAAAGCCGTTGCAAAAACTGATCAAAGGTTGCAGAAACGCTCAGCGGAGCGAGAGTTTGGTTAAATTAAAAAAGACTGCGAAGTATGTAAAAATATACTTTCGTTTGCAACACGGTAAGGTGATATCGCGTGGGTGTGATAGAGACAAGAATGCTTGCTACTTTACTTGAAGGAATGTTCATTTCTGTTGTGGGTCCAAAAATATTGAGCCTTGTTTTTCGTTGTCTTTTCTGTTGGGACTCATTATCTGCTTCCGCCTTGGTGTCAAAGAAATGTGGTTCTCCGCTACATATGGAACAACTCTCTAAAGAGAGTTCATTTTGGAACTCTCTTTCTTCGTATATTTTCCTCCCAGATAGTAGCTGGCTCTGCTCATTCCGGGTAAAATTTGTGTCGGGGGACGGCGAGGCGCTGTCTCCAAATGGAAGGATGCTTTCCTACACAGAAATTTGGTGTGACGGTTTGGTGCATTTTCGTATTTGTCCGGGTCACCTTCCTGCAAATATTGTGCTGGGCGTCAGCACTTGCGTCCCTCGAGTGACGTTTGTTTTTGGACTCCCGGCCGAGCTCTGTTGCTGCTGCTCGTCGAATTTTCTTTCACCGAACGCAGACCAGTCAGTTTTGTTCTGTGTTTTGCCGGGCCGCTCTGTTTTTGCCCTGCTGTCGCTTCCTCTAATGCAGCGCGAGCAGTTTTCAATGGCGCTTTTCTTGTGTGGTCTGTGTACTCACTCGAGTTTTGTGGACTCCTCTTTCTCTCCATTAATTATTCGTTGTCACCGCTCATTGTTTTGCCTAATTGCTATGCGTGATTGCGTTGACATTTCGACACTCAGTTGGCGTTTCATTAAAGTTTGATTTCCCCGCAAGCTTCCGCTTTTCAGGCATTGTTTGTGAAGCTCTGAAGTGAAGTCCTTGAAGAGCACAAGGTTGTCTTCGATTCATAACAGATTTGTTTTAACGCACACTCAAGTTGAGTTCTAGATTTCAATTTGATTTCAATTTGAGATCTAGATTTCAATTTGAGTTCTAGATTCTAGATTTCGCTCTTTAGAAAATTAAATTTAACCTAAAGAGAAAAAATGTCATCTTGTTTTACCCTGTTTACTGAACTGGAGAAACATTCTCCATGGTAAGAATTTACTATCCATTAGCAAATATACAGTGTTACATATTTTATTATCCTTGGAATTGTGTAGATGTGAGAATTAAACTATTATGGACGTAGTTATTTGATGCAAGTAGCATTTCTCTTCGCTTGTGTGTCTGTGTAGCGTTATCTCTATAAGAACCTACCTCAACAGTCGGTGCGGCGACGCTGCTCTCCTTTGTTCCATGCCAGCCCTCTTAGGACGGCCGTGCCCCGATATGGCTACTTGGCATTCTGTCGTGTTTACGCACTTACGGACTGCGTTCGTAGCATTTGTGGATCTCAAATATCATGGACGCTGTGCAATTCCACTTGTTTCATATTAGTCTGACGTGCTTGTTCCTATTTAGAATTGAATAGGCGTTTATGACGAACGAGATTGAAAGCTTTCTAGTGTCGATGTTAGCTTTTGTTTCAGGACTATTTGTTGGGTATTTTTCGGATAAGAGAGTTTACGCTCATGGGAGCACTTTATTGCTGTCCTTTAATTTTTTACTGAGCACTTCTTTGATATTTATATTTAATTTTAGATACTAGAAATAAGTTTTCTTCGAGATAATACTTGAAGTTGTAAATCCGATGACAATATTTTCGATGAACGAAGGCAGCCCTCGCTATTGTGTCATCCCTCGAAATTGATAATTTAGCGCCTGTCCGATGTTTCCTCATTATTTATCGTTATACCTACTACATTTTCAAATTTCTGTTATTTGCCGTTTGTCTTGTTTCTCGAACGTAATGAACGATCGATCTGCAGTTTTTATTATTTGCAGTCGTGTTGATTCACTGCTTTAATTGTTTCCAAATTAGGCAATTATTTGAGTAATTTATTTAAAAGTATCACTCATCGTGTATTCAGTAATGGTGTTCGTTCCTGGTTCAACAAGCTAGAATTTCGATTATTCTTGGGTAAACGACCCTTCAAGGAGATACAACTATTCTATCTAAGAGTTTATGGGAATTAGCGAGCTGAGAGTTAGGTAGGCTTTCTTTTTGTTGAGATAAAATGTTTTTTGTTGTGTTAAGGACCACCCTTTTCGGTTCACTACTGTCCTTTTTTTCAGCACCTACTACTTTCTTCTTCAACTTTTAATCTTGTTTCATGAACTTCTTTCCCAACTTACTGTTTCTATGCCCCCTTCTGCATATATTCCGCATTCCCTACTATCCATACTAAGTGGTGTCTTCCTCCTTCCTCTCTTCGATACGCTCTTTTTTATAGCGTTTAGGGAGGCTTAAACTAACCTATAATCTAATCTTATCTTTTGGGTAAACGAAACGTTATCGTTCAGTACATAAGCTGGCATTGGGTGTTTGCTGAAGTGGCCGCAGAGGTCATCTCGTGCAGTGGTCATCAACATCTCATCGATCCTGGCGAGCTGTGACCGGGTGGAAGTGCTTCTCTCTATTGACCCAATTGACGGACGGCTGCTCTATGATCAGATGTCATCCCCTTCGACGCGGGCAGGTCTCGCCGTTTTGAAGTGCATTCCTTGCATTGCTTGCTGCTTCTTCTGGATTTCTTTGAGTGTGTTTGTATCACAATTTGATGAGGTTCGACATCACAGGATTTCTAATGGTTTAAATCTGTGTAGAGATTTATGCTAATTTCATTGAAGTAAAGATAGGGTTTTCGTTAACAATGTAGCACAACTCCACGCATAATTTGGTAATGGTTTCGAATTGCTGTACATTTCTTCCCCTAGAATAAAATTGTTCGAATGAAATTATGACAAGTTTCTACTACGAGTAGTGTGCTGTACTTTGCTATGTTGTCAAATTTTCATGAAATTTGCTACCCACTTTCCGTAACTTTCCGCTCTACGTGTATTTTGAGAGGAGAATTAGCACTGCGTGGTTAGCTCATTTACTACGCCCTCTGAAGTGGAGCAAAAACGAATGGTTTGAGATCTCGGTTCTTTATAGTTCACGACAAAACCACAACTTCATGTACGTTCATATGTTTTGTCAGTTTACAGTTTTTGTTGCGCAAGCCATTCAAATTATCTTCCAATTAAGTCACTTTATGAACTTGAATGAATTAACGTTCAAAAGAGCGTAGCGTACGAAGACGTGCGCTGCCATTTCACATCCGGCTGAGTGGCATTTTAGCGGAGTCATTAAGCAGGTGAGCTGAGTTAAAGGGGAGCGGATTGACCGTCAGTCGAGCTTCTTTAGCCTCATTTCGCTGGCTTGACGAGCGGACCTGTTGCGTCTGAGGAGCTGCGCTGCGTTATCTGCCTCTGCAGGGGCCGCTCCTGCGCTCGTGTGGGCCCGTGATAACGCCGCGCTGTCCTGGCCACGCATTTTATAGCAGTTTACTCGTCGTCGGTACAGCTGGCGGCGTAGTTTCTAGGTTAGTTTGGCTATGCTTCGTGCTGAGGTGTAGCCAAGTCGGCTTGAAATAAGGTGCGTTATTACTAGTATCGCTGAGACTATGTGAGTTGTCTAGCTGTTCTTGAGGCGGATTTTCACATAATTTTACGTCGTTGTAGCGGTACAGCAAGCTTAGCTACGTAATTTCTAAGTCGGTTTGGCTACGCTTCGTGCTGTAAATGTAGCAAAGTTAGCTTGAAATAAGGTGCACCGTCAGTTGTGTATCGCTTCGACTACATGAGTTGTCTGAATATCGGGTGGGTGGCAAACTGCTCAAGCTGTGACACAGCAGTGAAGTTTCCCGCGCATCGGTCGCGTAGCAGCTCGTGGGTGTGTGTGTGGGTGGGGCAACTGTCTGCGGCACTCTCGTGCGTTGTGAGCCAAAATTGAATTGTGCAAATATCCAACGTTTGGCTCTGCATGCTGCTTATTTCACCCCGTGTTGGCTGGAACGAAGGTACTGGGCGGTGTTCGCATGACTAAATAGTGGAGATGCTTATGCATATTTTCTCAAAAGTAATTTATCGCCGTTTACTGCTGAGGTTAAATTTATGTATGAAACAGATTTCTGTTCTTCTTTGAGTTTTTTCTTGTTTTCGTTTTTCCCCGTAGTTTGCTGAGTGCCAGAGCGTCATCCGAGCGACAGGCTCAGTTGATAGCCATCACTGGGGCTCTTGTTCAGTTACAGGCCTCCCGTCTCTGATCAAGATATTGTTCAAGTGTTCCACTCACTTCATGTCGATGGATGCCTGCATGGTAAATCTGTTTCGATTCAACCGGCAATTTCTGATCAACTGGAAAGTCGAAATTGCCCGATGACGTACAAGCGCAGGAACACAAAAGTTGTTCAGTAGTTCCTGATGTCACGCAACGTGACTCAGCTCGTTGCTTAGTTCTCTTTATATGCTCAGCTAACTTGTGCTGTGTTTCTTGCTGCTGTATTAACACTCGTCTTTGATTTTGTTCCTCTGGTTTTGAGCGCGTGAAACATTGTTGATATCAGTATTAATCATATTGATTACAGAGTAGTTGTTTTCAGATGAGTGAAGCGTTCTCATTTTTTTTATGACTGCGGCAAGTACGGTTTCGTAATTATTATTTTTTTTTCGCGTTATGGCATTGGTTCAATATGCATTTCATTTCTATCCAGATAGTAAGATTACTTCTGGGTTAGAATAAATTAGGTGTCGGAAGCCCATGATCATCCCCTGTTTAATCTGAGCTCATTACGTAATACGAGCTTTGGAAAGTTCTTGTTCTCATGCATAAATGAAATATTATTTAAACGCACGTTATAAACTAATTAATCGCTTTATTTCACGATGAGAAATTGTGTCATGCTTCAAATGCGATGTATGTAGTTATTGCCCTGTAGCCATTTTATCAAGTACCTGTTGGCACTCTACAACATGTTATTCGCATTCCAAGTCGTTGGATGCGTGCATAAGCTACTCCATTTGAGTGTGCATTACTTATCAGTACGTTCCAGACTGGAATTTTGGCATGGCATAAATGGCTTGCATATTCTAAACTATTCTATCTGCGCGATGCACGCGCGGGCTCGGCCTGCGATGAAGATGCTGCAGGCTGCGCTCGTTGAGCTCAGCTGTCGGTCCATTACGAAGCCATCCATCACAGGCAAGAATGCTGGGCGTGCACCCTGCGCATCAGCTTGCATACTTTGCCTGTTATGACTTATTCAGGAGGCGCGCGTGGCCAGGCAATATATCCTTCAAACTGCCTCATACGGCTTTGCCGAGTCAACTTCTGTGCCGCCATGTGCGGGTCGGAGCTCCGTTCCACTGCCTGGAAGTTGAGCGGCCGTTTGACCTCTTTGACTTACTCCGGCACTCCTTAACTTTTGACTCGTCTTCTTATTTTCGATCTTGTTTCGTGCTAGAGGATCGATTGTGGCTTACTCTGGTGCTCCTTAACTTTTGACTCGTATTTTTGTTTTCGATTATGTTTGGTGCAAATGAATCGATAGTGTCTTACTCCAGCGCTCCTTAACTTTTGAATCGTCTTCTTGTTTCCGAATTAGGTTTCATGTAAGTGTATCGATTGTATGCTGCTACGATTCGTCTGCTTTCATGGTGCCTGCTTCTACTTCGTTTCTACACCCGCCCGTCCGCGTATCTGAAACTAAACTTGTTTAGAATTGAATACGTGAAGTTCAGTTAACGAAGATTCGCTGTGTTTCAGCGATTTGGCTGAACTCTTTCTCAAGTTTTGGCCTTCATCGCTTACACATATTTTCAAGTGCGCTGGTATGTTTTCATAATCGGATTTCTTATCAAGGCTATAGGCTGAGCACGTGTTGAGCCGGAGCGGAGAGCACTATAGGTTAAGGACCTGGGAGCCGAAGGTTTTGCTTACAAGAGTCACTGGTGTGAGCGCTGAGATTGATCGATTGAATTCATTGACTGTGTACGTACAGCATTTACTACTATTTTTTGAGTTGCTAAGACGACTTGTCTTGAAAGGAAAATGTTTGAATTCCTCAATTCTCAAATTTTAGGACCCGTAGTTTATTTCGATTGTGTGATCTTGTGTAGGAAATATATAAATAGTAAATTCATGGATTTATTTGTGTTTGTCATCAGACATGCGTATAATGTAATTACTAAGCTAAATAAATGTATACCTCAAAATTTCTGTCGCAAAATTTCACTCAAGTGATTCATTTAATGGTTACTTATACTAGTGGCTCAGGTCTTCATGTGTGACCAGATTTTCGTACTAATAGCGAATTTTGTATCGAGACGTGACGAACGAAATGCAGGACAACTATTCCACGAGACAAAGCTTCCAATTAAGTACAGAGTTTGTACAGTGACGGCAATAGTGCCGTCACTTTGTATATATATATATATATATATATATATATATATATATTGCCTGTACTTAATTGGAAGCTTTGTCTCTTGGAATAGTTGTCCTGCATTTTTGGTGTAGGTCCCAGACCTTAAAACAATGCAAACTGCGAACTGCTTCTGCTTATATTTAAGAACCATCCCTACAGACGACTTGTACTCGTCATACTTTCAGCAAAGAGCGACGGGAGGGAATTTTCATTTCGAGATGCAAATACCAGCACCGCCTGCTTCTGTTATGACGGAAATAGCGGCAGTGATACAGGTGACAAATCAGAAGTGACTTCGTTCTGCAGCCGAAAAACTACAAATTTCCTGCCAGATTTCTACCTGGTGACCTGGGAGGCACTGAACTCCATGGTAATTTTGGAAATACGGCCCGCAACACAGTTCGTATGAGTGCACTGCATTCAGCTAGCCGCCGTTTTACCTCGTCGATATGGCCGAGGCTTGAGGCTTTAATTGCCCATCGCTTGTCGTGATTGAGATCAATTATTCTTATGCTAATGGACCGTGAGGATGGGCAGCCGTCTCCCTATTGCTGCTCAATTGTCCTGCTGCAGTTCTGAAGCACCGTGGGCGGCTGAAGTTCAGCTCCACTGCAACACGATCTCTGCCTCCCTTAAAATTCGACTCGAGTCAATCCACGCTTACGAAAGTTGAAATACGCTTCCGGTTTCGGCAATATTGCTCTGCTGTGAAATAGGGACTAGTAAAATATTCCTAATTCACGGGCGATAATTCATCTACCTACCGTCTTACAAATTCGATCAAATTGTCACCGTGTATTTATTGTTTTCTCAGTTTCTGCCTCATGTAATTCTGAAACAAAACCTTACGCGGTGACAGTACGAGATGTCGAATTGCAAGCTCGGAATTCCTGCTGAAAATCCACGACGTTATCATGTCCTTGAAAGCTTCTTATATTGATGTGAAAATCTACATTTCTTTCTTTCACCTTCCCTCAGTACGTACCCCTTCTCTCGGTACTTACCCCTTCCCTCAGTACTTACCCCAAAAACATGCACATATTTGTAATGCTCGTATTTAATGATACGTTTTGTGTTTTACGTGTTCTTCATATTGCTTCGTTTTTTGTCGTTCGTTTTCATATTTGCTTCGCGTTTACTTGGGTTGCACGATGATGTAATGGTGGTGCTTCATAATTTTATGGCTTTATTTGTTAATAAATCTGTTCCAACTTTTTATCGGGCACGTATGTACATAGCATACATATGTCAGATAATTTCGATGATATTATTTGTCAAGAACTTTCTATGTTTGTGACCAGTAGATACTTGCACATTTACTTGAATCGTTTCAAGCTTTCTCATTCAATTTTGTGATATTTCTGAAGCTAAGCTTTCAGGGATGCGATCTTCAAATCGCCTTATAAAATTTTCTTATTAAAGTTTGCTGTCTTCCTCCGGCAGCAATATACTTAAGCTACTCCTTATTGAACTGGTGAAGTGTTCTCGTGGGTCTAGAATAAACTCGAAAGTAACTATGGAAGTGGTCGTCATGATTCATATTCTTGGACCGAATTTAGGTGATCGGAATGGAATTCTTGCTCACTGAACGGGACGGGACTTAAGCCGAATAAGAAATGTGAAGGACTTATTGAAGTGCTCGTTATTCCTCGGGGCCCGCAGCGGCCTCCTCAGCGACCGGCCGGCCGCAGCATCACTGAATGAATGCCAGCTCCACACTCTGTATCTCCGGCTGCCAATTCACCCTCTGCTCTATATACTCGTGATGCTTGTTTAGCACCTAGACTATTCATAAATTAGGCCCGCTATTTGATAGAAAATTGTAATTTTATAAGCTTTGTTTTTATTGACAATCTCCCAAGAGCCCTTGCTGATTGTACTTAAATCTTTCAGTGCTGAGGTAATTTTTTTACGAGGAGATTGTATTTTGGTCACTTTAACGCTTCTTTTGGCGGCTTTTAAGCAACTGTATGCATATTTCTGACCGGTCATTTTACACCTCACATTCGAGTTAGCGACTCAGTTAAAACTTTTCATCTCATGTCCCTGTACCCTCTTTGCAGCAACACGTCTAGCGTGTTGGGGTCGACATAGTAGTCGGAATTATTACTGCAACTCCCGACGGCAACTCCAGTGCCGAGGTGCTCTGTGCTTCTACTTCAAAGTAAACACTTCGTTTTGAAGGAATTCAACTGTTAGTGAAAGATACTGGCATAAACGGGAAATTTAACGTAATTAGCATCTCTGTTCAATGTTGTGCAAGCCATTCAACTACGATCTGTCAAAAATTTACTCTAAATTAGTACTGCATTATTCGTAATACGCATTTAAATTTTTTACTTTTTCACCCTGTAAAGAATTGCGTTTAAAATTACTTTGTTCCTAATTAGTCAAAGTTGATAATAAACTCATGAAGGTTATTGAGGTTATCGAACAACAGAAATTCGATGTTCCAGAAACGTGGTACATCTCAGTTGCCGCTCAGTTCTCCGCTGATGAATGATGTGCCTGCCAGCGGTGCGAGGCACTGTTGGCATTTAATTTGAGTGAAGCATTATTACCAGATACTGCCGCTCGCTGCAATCATTCCCTCTTCTATGTAGTTCATGAAACTTGGAAATTTTCATTGCTTCTTTACTTCCAGTAGTTTCGTCAGTTCTCAACAAGTTGTTTCGGAACTTTTAAACGAGAGTGTATCGGTCGATCCAATCAAGAGTATGCTCATGATGAACGAAAGTTCTCGCAAATGTTAAAGGTTTTCGATTACCTGGAGTGACGGCTTCCTCCATTACAGATATGACTGAGGTCGCACCGGGATTGTCCGTCTATAATTCTCAACACTAGCGTCTGTTATGGAGTTGTTGAAACGTCGAGGTCTTTTTCATGCCGAGTTTTAAGACCTTACCTACTTGTTAAGTACCGGGTAATGTGGTGTAACTCTCTTGAGGGGATACAACTGTTTTATCTATTAGACGTTAGAATTCCCAAGAAGAAAATGTGAAGTCTCGAGCTGAGAGTTTGGATTTTGTTTATGTTGAGATAAAATATAATTTATTGTTTCGTTGAATAAAGACCATCTTTTTTTGGGCTCACTTGTATCCTGCTTTACAACACCTCTAACCGTCTTCTGCAAGTTTGATATTTTTTCATAGTCTTCCTTCTCAACTTACAGTTTTTATGATGCACTGGAGATTTTGTGTGGGCAAACCTCTGGTAGACAGATTTCGCGTTCCCTAAATTCCATACAGAATTGTGCCGTTTTCCTTCCTGCCTTTGGTACGCCTGTATTGTGGTCAGGGAGACTGAAACTAACCTATACTCTAATGTCAGAAAACCAAATTTAATCTCTTTGGAACTAAAATTTAACTGTGAAAATAACCCTGCATCTGTGGATGATGAGTTCACGCTCTCCTCAGAATGTTATCCAGCTCTGCTTGTTGGATGGCCAGAATATCCAAAGTTTTACACAATGATATGCTTTTATTCCGTTTTTTCCGGGGAAATTTGAAGCAGAAATATTTCACAAATGACGTTTGTATCGTGAAATGTTTTTTAGTTTTACTGACTGGCGTAACACGTTGTGTAATTTGTTCGTTCATTTTAGAGTAATCATTGTACTGCATTTACACCGTGTTGATATTCATTCCACCATAGCCCACGGTGCCTTGTATAAGAGTAAGAAGGCTTTAAGGAACTGCGTGTGATCCCATCTACGATCACGAACGTTTTCTGTGCCGTGTTTGTGGTAGTTTAACTTTAAGTTTAGCACCACCTGGCTGCAATGCATCTGTTTTGGCTTCTCACGATTGCTTTGGGTGACTTCATAAACTTCTCGCTAACTTGGCTCCTTTGATCCTCAAGGACTGCCTCTATGTAGTCCAGCCGGCCCCGCTCTGCTCCTTATTCATGTGCGACTTCGAGCCACGCCTTTGCTCTTGAGTTCAACGCGAACTTCTTTTCAGCTCTTCCATAACTACTAAACCAGGCGCCGGATTTTCAAACGCTTCACAGTCCCCTTACGAGGCAGATAGCGGCAAAAGTTTTTCTGTCGATTTGGTTACGCTGAGTGCTGTTTTTTCAGGAAAAAACAATTTGGAAGATTTTGAAACTGGAGCAACTGGAGTTGAGTTGAGCAAATTTGAGAGCTGGTAACTCTGCAGATTTGGAAAATGCGAATGCTCAAATTTTATTTGTAAAAAAGTCAAAATTTAGCATTTTGGCCAGAATAAACAGCACGCAGCGTAGCCAATTCGACAAAAGAACAAAAACACAACAGCGACGAATCTTATTCAAAGATCAGACCATAGAACCACTCTCTATTATTCTGCTGAGCGCCAGTTTTTGTTTGACCTTTGTGCACGATCGTCAATGTTGTGAAGTAGTTCAAAAGCTAACGAATAAACGCAGCGTCTCTAGATTATCAAGGTGCACCGAAACAAACTTATAAAAAGGAGTTTTTAATTGCCGCCTTTCTTTTTAATTGGCGACTCAGACGGTAGAAGGGCACGCATCTGGGGCTTTGCGTCGTCGTGTCCGAAAAAACTGCGTTTTTCATGCTTTATATGACATCGTACGTCTTTTAAAAAACAGGCTCTTTTTCCGCAGGGTGTCCCCTAAAAATGTACGCTCTTTGACTGGCTAGTTCTTATGTATTTCACTTTGATGTGGGTGTTCAGGAACATGGATACACGTCTATAGGTTAGATCACAGAAAAGAATTTTAAATTTGGAAAGTTAGTTCAGTTTTTCTGGGAACTTAGTTACTCTTGAAGCAAAAGTAAAAAGTACATTAGCAATAGCCAAAGGATGAGTAAATTTTTTGTATACACTGTATATACAGGAGAAAATGACTGCATTTTATACTCTCGAATAGAACTGCGGGAGAATTGCATTGAGGGTGTTCATAGCATGACTATATTTCTGCCATTACTTTTAACACGTTGACTGAACTAAAGTTCAACATTCAACTTTAATTTTAAGTCAAAAATCGTTGGAAATTTTATAAATACCAAGCATTAACTGGGTCCATTAAAGACCATTAATTTTAAAAGATTGTCAAAAAATTTTCAAACGACCCATCGATGGGTCGTATCGCAAGCAACGCGTTAACTGGCCGCAGAGTGATGCCCGAAACGGTGTCCAGTTTCTTCGCTCTAATCCGACCAAACTTTGGGGCTGAGCCATGTGTGCTGCGGTTGTGGTGCGGGTAGCCGGTGCTGCTCCAGTGCCAGAAATGAAATGAATCCGTCGGGTTGGTTGGTAGTGAGGCTTGGAGAATATTGAACAGGATTTCCAGCTGAATCGCGTCTATTTTGGTCGTTTTTTTTGTTAGGCTTTTTCTCGTATGATCAAAGCGGCCCGTTAGGCTTTTTTATGTTTGAAAAGCGCCTTCATTTATCAACCTTCGAGCGCTGAATAATATTTAAATTTATTTTATTTCACTGAAAATGTGGAGGGCTATAACCGTCGCCTCGTATGATACTGACAATGAGAGAGATCTTTATGGGATTAATGAGCTCTTTGATGTGCGCCCAATGCAATGTGGCATTAAATTAGATACGTATTGTTAATGTATTAGGTAAAATACACCCAGTTGCCAAACCCCTTCCTATTAATATCTTTAGACACGGTCGAGTTGATTGTTAAACCAATTAAATGCGAAATTTTGATGATGGTTCTGAGTGTGGGAATAATTTGAGGCCTTTGAATTGCTCTGAATTGGAGACATTGCGGAAATGCCCTCATGAAGTGTTGAGGAGTGCATACATTAGAGCAGCATGCCAGCGCTGGCGGCACGGAGGCCTGTGCTCACCTCAATATTGGAGCAGGACGCTATCACTGTCAGGCGAGCTTATCAGCTTATTGCTCCTGTGCAATTGATCTTCCCCGTGCATGAGCGCTGAAGGCAGATCCTGTGCTGTGCGCCGCGAGGCCGCTTCATTGCTCTAAGGATCTCTGCTAATTAAAACTGATCTGATTACCTTCTCACCCCCCGCTGTGAGCTCGTTGCCATCGATCCTTGAGTGCACGTACGAATTTCGGGATACCGCGCACACTGCGTCTGTCACTAGATGTGGTCGATGCAAATCGGGTTGTAGCTTTCGAGTTTCTCACACACTTTGATTACTAATCCAGTGAAGGTTGCTTCTCTAGCTTCGTTCCAGTTATCGTTGTCATTACGCTGATACGTATTTTGTAATTTTTCATGAGTTTCTTTGTTATTTATGTTAGTTGATGATACAGATTATTTTAACGTACAAATCGTGTAACGGATTTGTTGTTTAAGGCTTCTTAATTTGAGGCTCAAAATGCCTTTAGTCTATACTATTCAGGCAACCGATGGTTGCCCCCTGTGACTATTTCACTAGTTCTTACATTCGCGGTTAACGCATTGTCGTCTTGTACAGTGACTGCTACTAAACTGGGAAGCTTTCCCCGAGTTTTTCTGTTTCCATGGGCATGACGAACGTTTTGCGGTTTGAAGTCTAATCTTTCTCTTATAGCTTTTTTCTAGTGTGTTGGTGCTTCATTTTAGCGTGCATTGATTGTTATTCGTAGATTCAGCTCTTGAATTCGAAAAGTCCTACCCTCTTGTTGTCCTACCCCAGCCCACCCAGCTTGTTGCTGTCACCGACATAGTTACCTTTCCATTCATTCCCCTTACTAATTTTCATTAGCTGCCGGCGAGAGTGATATTGGGTAGAATTAATAATTCGTGACGGCTAGTTTCTCATCAGTTATGTACATTCCCATACGCGTGGCGCAGCTCCACTTGGCCGGCTGCATGGACAACTTTTGTGGGAGCGATGACCAGACTTTGGAAGTGAGCCAAGGAAGCTACGAGCGGGAGAGAGAGGGAGAGAGAGGAGAGAGCGGCAGGCCACAGCCCCTCAAGAATGCGCTGTTGCTTCCAGTCGCGCCCAGTCATTTCTCTGTAATGAGTCACATAGCCCTCCGCAGGTCCCCGCGGATTATCCATCGGGATTTCTTATTTGCTCTTTCTTGTCCCTCTAATGGAGCTGCGATCATATTTGTGCGATGCTCGCGGCTGGGGCCGAGGTCACGCCTTGTTTCTTGAGAAGACTTTGAATAGAAGGTCTGAATTTATCGTGTCTTTTTTGCGTTTTGAATGAGACCGATGGTAAAAAATGGCTATTAGTTCACAACCTCAATTATGCGAGTTGCACATTTTCCTGTGTGCTGCAATACTGATAACTTTACTTGTACTAGAACGCACGTTTGTCACCCGCTCACTTAAACTGATCGATGCGACCTGAAATCATTAATTTGTTTACGGTTAATTGTATTTCAAGATTTTTTCATACCTGTTTTGATAGCTGTAATTTTATTACTCTTAATTTATTGCTCTGAATTAGTTATTTTTGACAGCGTCTCGTATTCAGCGACTAGCTCAGCTAATGAACCTCTGGATCGAGTGAGGATGTGTTGGACCGTTTCCTACTACGGCATCTGTGTGTATTCTTGGAATTGTCAAGTGATTTAAATTTTGAAAATGTATTCGCATGAATTTGGTTTAATTCTCGTAATTGAACAAAATGTAAATTTTTCCAGCATGATAATAATTCTTCTTGATTAGAGGTTCAGGGTATACATGAATTGACTTTCTGACTCCTGCCTGCGAGGCTGGCCAATGATTGGTTAATATCGTGATGTATTCAAGTTAGACGTCCCGCTGAGGAACAAGTTAGACGTCCCGCTGAGGAACAAGTTAGACGTCCCGCTGAGGAACAAGTTGGACGTCCCGCTGAGGAACAAGTTAGACGTCCCGCTGAGGAACAAGTTAGACGTCCCGCTGAGGAACAAGTTAGACGTCCCGCTGAGGAACAAGTTAGACGTCCCGCTGACGAACAAGTTAGACGTCCCGCTGAGGAACAAGTTAGACGTCCCGCTGAGGAACAAGTTAGACGTCCCGCTGAGGAACAAGTTAGACGTCCCGCTGACGAACAAGTTAGACGTCCCGTTGAGGAACAAGTTAGACGTCCCGCTGAGGAACAAGTTAGACGTCCCGCTGAGGAACAAGTTAGACGTCCCGCTGAGGAACAAGTTAGACGTCCCGCTGAGGAACAAGTTAGACGTCCCGCTGAGGAACAGATTGACCAGGCGCTACATCGCCGTCTGACCTTTGATCTTGATTGGACTTGCTGAGAGATGAGTATGTTGAGGGGCAAAAATATTAATTTTGATGAGAAACTCGACAATTTTCATTCCTAGCAAGATACAAAGAATTTAATGGACGCAAACTTAGTTCGTAGCAAGGTGATTTTTCTGTGCAAGGGAGGGGTTTACTATTTGTAGGCTTATCATTCTGGGTTTGCTCCCCGCAAATAACGTTCGTGGACAAAATTTTAACGTTATTAAGATATTGAGAAATCACTGGCCCATCAAGATTAAGGTTCATTATTACTAAAAATAACAGAATTTCTATACTTTCTTTATATTAATAATGTTTGGCAAATGTTAATAAGTGATAAACACAGCTCTATCGGACAAGTCACGCAAAATCAGAGATGAACAATTCACTGAAAGCTCTAAATCATGCGATTTATGAACACTTTGCGGAATTTGAAAATGTATAAGATCTTTCTCGAAGAGGTTGCTCTTTTAAAGATCTCATCCTTGGACTCAAAGATCGTCAATGCTGTCAAAGCGAGCGTCCAATAACACCCAGAGAAGTCAGTTTGGAAGTTAGTCAGAGAATTGGATGCGAGTGAATAAATCTAACCTATTGTCTGAAACCTGTGCCTGTTCTCGCACAGCTCAAGTTCTGAAGGTTCCCGCTATACAGGGTGTTATGTAGTTCGATGCACATATTCTAACCATAAACAGAAAAACGCTAAATAAAACGATTTTCATGAGGGACAAAAACCTGAAATCTCCTCTTTCGAAAAATGACGACCTGAAATAATTTTAGATTCTCGTAAGAATAGGCTTACATTGCAGCCAACGAGTAAAATCTAACTTCTTAGGCATGCTATTGGCGTGCGCTTTAGCCTATTCCTACGGGAAACAAAAAATTATTTCAGGGTATCATTTCTCGAAAACAAAAGCATTTTAGGTTTTTGTCAGTTGCGCAAATCATTTTATTTTGCGTTTTTCTGTGTATGATTAAAATATGTGCATCGAATTACACAAGACCCGGTTTATTGACAATTTATGCTAGGCATGCTGGGTTATGCGGCTACGATGATTTAAGCCAGACTTGCGCTTGTGATTTGACTAGAAAAGGCATGCAAAAAATAATTGTAAATCATGAAGATGAAGACTTGAAATAAATGCTGTATCAGTTTTTGTATCGAATTTAAAATGTGTCTAATATATTTTGATATCCAGACGTTTTTGTCTGCGGTCCATATATTAGCAATCATCAACTTCGATTAAATTTTTACGTTTTTCAACAAATGTTGGGTTGACTTTAATCTTTTATTTATGAATTGATACAACTGGACCTACCCATTAAAAAAAGTATAGCAAATTTCAACGTGAAACTAATTATTAGTACGGATTTCAAAATATCGTGAAAAAATACTTGATAATAAATTCTATAAAACTCCAAAACGAGGGATATATTGGTGGTGAAAATTCAAGGTTGTTCTTTTCATTCTCGTGCTAAATAAAAAGTTATACCCCTATTTCCGTTGGTGATATTTAATTGAGGGGGAAATTTCAGTGCCCGTTTACACAGTCACGAGAACAGTTCATCATGACCGAGGTACTGCGCGTGTTATCTCGGATATACATCTACGCCACTGTCACGAATCTTAAAACACTAGAACACGAACAAATTTAATCCAAGTTCGTGATTGTTAATGTAACGGACCGTAGACAGGAACGTCTAGATATCAGAAAATATTACACATTTTATTTCGATACACTAGGCTGGTTTTATTTTGATTCACTAGGCTGGTTTTATTTCGATACACTAGGCTGGTTTTATTTCGATACGTTAGGCTGGTTTTATTTGGATACACTAGGCTGGTTTTATTTCGATACACTACTAGGCTGGTTTTATTTGGATACACTAGGCTGGTTTTATTTCGATACACTAGGCTGGTTTTATTTGGATACACTAGGACAACTTGTGCAAGGCAGGTTTGGTCCAAGAGGTGTTGTGTGATGACCGTCAGTTCTCAGATGCGTTGACGTGTTAGGCAACGTTCAGAAAGTAAATTGTTCACTGCAGCCTCGACTGGCGCATATTTACTCGGATGCAAATTAATTATTTCTCGGCTCGTTATAATTTGTCTCTAGGCAAAAATAATGTCATTGTTATTGTACTGAACTGAGAAATGTTTTCAGGCGCTCTCGCTAATTTTGATGGAAGTTTTTTGTCGTTGCCAGAATATTTGGGGAAAGTAGGTATTCAGTGCGTAGATAAAATTTCGGTATATCGTAGTGGGACGTAGAAATGTAATTTTTCCTTTAGAGGGTAGGGGTTGGAGATCTGCCGGGATGACAAACTGAGAATGAACGCTCATATCTGGGGCTCTATTTGAATGAGAAGAGTTCTCAGTTGTTGTTATGGTGTGTGTTTCTTATTTATCGAGTTTTCTTTTACCTAAAAGGCATTCCTTTCGGTTTTAGGTCATGTCACGAACAAAGACTTCCCGTTTATATGTACGTTTTCCTCAACTTTTTCAAGTTTCGCTTGTCTAGGTAAGGTTTCAAGTTATACCAAATTTTCTTCTTTTTGCCATGGCCCTTAGAAACAATGCAGTATTAGTTTTTTGTTTGGCTGATGCAACATTCATTTTTGGACTAGACTCGCTTGGCTTGATACTTTGCCCGGCTGCGAAGAATGATGCACGGCTTTTGTGCCGCCATGAAGCTCTATTAACTGAAGCGCTCTTGCACGCCCAAATTGGCAATTTGAGCGGCGTCCATCACTTGTCTCTTGTTCTCGTTTATCGTGCTCGTTAGCATCTTGTCTTTCCTTATTGGCTCAACGCCCTCGCTTTCCTACACACCTGCGCTCGATTTTCATAGGATTTGCGTTGACGTAGCGCTACAGCCGGCGATTCTTTTCAGTTGACTTGGATATATTACGTTCTACAGCATGTATACGTAGCCAAGTCTGCTTGTGATTATTTACGCGGACGACTGTACCGGTTTGGCGACATAAAGTTGAAAATTAAGCCTTGAATTCACCTCACGTTTGGCCGTTTTTTTGTGCAGCCTTTCAGTCTGCTGACATCACTTGAGCTCCTCCTCAAAAAAATGACTCATTCTGTAACGTGCGGTATTTTATTCAATGTGGTATTGACAGGCACTTTAAAATTAAAATTCATCTGTGCATAAACTTATTGTAGACTTTATTATATCATAAAGAAGCGTAGCCACTCGCTTACAACATTTTAGTTTTCCTCTTTTGACCTCTTTTTTTTGCGTGTATGTTTGCGCCTTTAATTAAATTGCTTCAATCATGTGAGGGTTTTGTCTCATTATGAGTGTAGGTTTCCACTGAAGTCGTTTTTGGTGAACTCTGCAAAGCAGTGTCGGCTGATAAACTTATCACGGTTCGATATCGGAGAGGAAGTTGAGCAAAGAAGAGTAGCTGTGACAGGTACGTGAGATTTTTCTAGTCTCTGGAAATCTTTCAGGGTCAAGAAAATGACCTTACGTCCATAGATTCTCACAAACCACTAATGCATTTGTATATAATAATTTGTAGGATTATTACCATAGACCGATTATATTTTCTAACCGGTATTTGTTCAATATTTGGTGCAGTGTGATTTTCGGTGTACAGTAACAGTAATTTACTTGAACTGAGCTGACGTGTGTGACCGAAGTTGTGGAGCAGCGATGCCTCACGAAGACGCGTCTGTCGGTCACGCAGCAGCTCTGTCCGTTTCGGAGGCGCTCCTTTCTTGAAGTGCTTGCGTCCTCTCCATAATTGGAAGCCTCGGCCGTGCATGTAACTGGCAATCGGTGTCAGATAACTGGATTCTGTTTATTGCAGCTGCCGTTTCCAGATGACCAAATTGAAGCCATTAATAGAACGTTGCTCATTTTAGCTTGCCTATGCTCGCTCGTCTTATGGCTTCGACTTTGTAATGCTATTGGGCTAATGGTGCCCGTTTGCGTCACGTACGTCGTAGCAAATAGGTTCCTGTTATGTGGCATTAGTAATGTTGTCAACTATTTCGCTGCCAGTGGAGAATGCGCCGAATCTTTGTACTTCAGATAGGAAACCGCATTTCCGTTGCCTGTAGGCTTTAAGACATTCAGTGTACTTTCTTTCAGTGATGGAAAACTCTTATTTTTTCATCCAAATAATGAAAAATTTAATGAACCTTTCCATATTCTGAAAATAATTTACTGACACATTATTGTTGAAGGTTAATATTGTTGTGTTATATACTTCTTTTTTTTTTGTAGAATCCGAGTTTGTGATTTTTCAAATTTTCTTTCTTTTCAAGTCTAAAATCAAAGGAGTTATTTTCCGAAAGAAAACACGATTCTTTCAACGTGGCCACATCGTTTTTACTTGTTATAATGAAAGATGTACACAAAATATGACAATGGGGTAGATGAGACTAGCAAATATAGGAACAATTGCTACATAAGTCTTACGTATCTTTTGGGTACGCAGCGATGTCGGGGTATGATGACAAGATTTCGAATTGTACGTTAAAGTCTTTTACGTGAAGATTAACACAGAGTCAGGAACTAATACGGTGTGCCTACCGTATACTAGTTTTACAAATTAAAGAAAGCGGCACCGAGAGATCTTTAAGCGACGGAGTTTCGCTCTATAGTGATGATGCCCTAGCCCTCGTCGTACCCTTTAAGTAGACTCGCGCCGTGACCGTTACTTCTGGAGCACGCAGCAAAAGCCGCAGCTGAACACCCCTGTCGTCGCTTAGGCCCAGCCGCGCCCTCGGGTAGCGCCAGCCGTTGCTATCTGCTGTTGCCGTCCGCTGCCACACTGGTGCCACGCTGGTGCCACGCTGGTGCCACGCTGTTGCCACGCTGCCACGCTGCCCCTGGGAACCGGTGTTGCCTCTTTTTCGTAACGGTCGAGCCCTCGCTGTGTACACATCGACATCTGGCGCGTTGTATACTGCTGAGCTTTGAGATTTCCTGATAGCAGAGTTCGGTGTAAGCTCTCACGTCCAACCGCCCTTTACTCTTTTTTATGGCGAAAACTTAACGGTTCGTACTCGGGACACAACAGAATCCCCCCAACCTATATTAATCAACATCCTCCTGGATGTAAAATGGAAGTTTCCGTCTACTGAAGTCACGCATCTGAGATTCGTACTTCATTGCAGGGGCGAAATTAGACAAGCCTTGAGATTTGTGCTTCTGACGCACTTCTGAATCGAAGATCCTGAACAAGCGATAGCTTACTGTAGTCGTCGGGACGTCCTATTCCAGTTCACTATCGAAGATCTTCTCTCTTGGCTAATGACGTTCTATCAGAGGCCTTCTGAAGACGTTCAAGGGGTGAAAACCACCTTAATAAAATATCGAATATGCATTCGACCAGTCTATACTCAACCTCCTGCGTGTAGTTACTACGGACATATTGCTGTCCAACGGTATCTTCTTCATTTTTCTTCGCCGTTGTTGAATCCGTGTCCGGCGAAAATATAGATATTCAGGAGGAAATCTAGTCCTTTGTACGAGTGAGTGTACTGTTGCTGCAGATGTAAGCTGGATCCGCCGATTGCGTCTGTACAGCTGGGGCCGCGGCTGGCTAGGACAGCTGAGGCGGGCCCTTTAATAGCAAGGTCGTCGCTGACGGCGCGTAACAGAAACAGCTGGTATGGAGAGCGGTGTTGCCATAGCGTTGGTAGTGTACTGTGCGCCTGCACACTGCCCCTGGGTCGCTGCACTGCTGCGCGGGCGAGCGGTGCGTGAGTGCTGTGCGCCTGTACACGGCTCCCCAGCCGCGGCGCAGCTGCGGTGGAGAGAGGAGGGTGTGTGCTGCCGCTGCTCAGGTCCCAGTCGGCGCAGCATCGCTGTAATCAATCGTTCCACGTTAATCTCAGGCTTTGATAAATTTTTCTCTCGGATTTCTTTGACTTATCGTAATCAATTGTGTCCATCTACTCATCACACCTCCCCCATGCCATTCACATCCCGGTGTACCATCCTTCGATAGCATTTTAACTAGAATCAAAGTAATTTAACGCAATAAGTTCTAAGAAATCCATTTAGAGAATATTATAACTAACGCAAAATAAAATAAATGCAAGGTAAATGAAATTTATGAGAGATCAAAGTAATCTAACGCAATAAGCTCAAAGAAATCCGTTAGAGAACACAAAATGCACGGTAAATGAAGTTAATGAGAAATACATAATATGACATTCAATATCTCGGATAATTAGTGGGCTGTAAAGGAAAGTTCCTACGTATTAGCACGCATTCCTGGGGAAGAGCTATGAAAAGACATACGAACGGGTTACAAATTTGGCATCGAGTAAAATTTTTGTCTGATTAATGAGCATCATCAAGGTAAATACACAAATTGATTTATAAATCGACATTAATCATGTAATACATCCTATCTGCATTTCGCTGGAGAAATCATTTAAATTTAAGTCGAAGCACTTATCCTAAAATTGAAATATGAAAGAAATGTTAAACACAAGGGAAATGATTAGAAAACATTCTTAATATTAAACATAGAACATTTGGGAGTGAAATGAGATAATCATTATTGAAGTTTTGGGACGTGGAAAATCAGTTAATTCTAAGTCAAAGCACGTATCCTAAATTTGTAATACGAAAGAAATGTTAAACACAAGGGAAATGGTTAGAAAACATTCTTAATATTAAACATAGTACATCTTTAGAATGAAATGGAGCAATCATCATCGAAGTTTTGGGACGTCCTTGCGAGACACGAATAATCATATATAGTTTGGGCGTCTCGTCCGATTTCTCAGAGAGTACCTAGGAATCATTCCTTCATTCCTCTGGCTCGTGCTTTGCTCTGCAGGAATGTCGTTCGTCTCTGCCCCTTGCAGTTCGTCTTCTTCGTCACTGTTATTGAAAGGGAAGGCCATGGCGTCGTCAAGATAAGCACGTTTCACACGGTTCAGGTGCACGGTCTGCTCTTTTCGATCCAAGTACACACCCTTGATGGTGATGTTATTTTCCCGTCGAGATATCACACGGAAGGGGCCTCTGAACCTCGTGGGCCAAGCACGATCTACGTCGGTGCGACCTGTCTCATTCCTAAGCATGACTAGTGCTCCAGGTTGAATATCACATTCTTTGGCCGTTCGATTGTATATGTTTGCGGCAGCTTGCCTCGCAGCTTCCGAATTCTTCCGAACTGCAGCAAATGCTTTAGACAGACGGAGAGAAACTTCAGTTGAATACTCTTGGTCACATGCGTAGTTGATGGGCTGTTCCTTGAAAATGTCGTGGTAAGGAAGGTTAGCATCTCTGCCGTAAAACAAAAAGAACGGCGTGTCTTTAATCGCAGTCTGGTAGGAAGTATTTACAGCTAGGGTAACGAATGCCACGCTCTCATCCCAAGAGAACCTATCTTCAGCAGCCAAGTGGGAGATCGCTGTTTTCAGGGTACCGTTCATTCTCTCGCAGCAACCATTCGCCATAGCGTGATAAGCAGTCGTAGTCTGTGACCTCGCCTTGAGATTTTTGCATACATCCTGGAACAACTTATTAGTAAACTCGCTGCCTCTGTCGCTGACAGTAGTATTTGGAGCTGAAAATTTTCCGACGTACTGGACGAAAGCTCTGGTGACAGTATCGGCAGACTTATCTGCGAGGGGATAAGCATCAACATATCTTGTGAAATGATCAACTATTGTTAGAAGGTATTTGTTGCCTGCGTAACTAACAGGAAGTTCAACAAGGTCAACAGCAACTCTTTCAAGGGGAAAAGAGGTTTCGGGGAATTTACCTAAGGGGACTTTAAATTGGCCCTGCCATTTCCTTCGTTGGCACTGCAAACATTTCTTCACGTGGTCTTTGACGTCACGAATTTGATTAATCCAGAAGAATTTATCTCTGGCACGTTCAAGAGTTCTCAGGAAACCCATATGAGCGGACAAATCGTTGTCATGGCTCAGCTTTAAAGCTACCTTAACTAAAGATTTAGGAATGACTATTTGTACATTACTTCTACCGTTTCTGCGTTTCTTTCTCGACAACCTACACAGGACATTGTTCTCATCAATAAAATATTCGTCAATGTTTGAAATCTTAGTATCACCCAAGTCATTGCCAGTTAACAAGTTTCTTACACCAGACCAAAGCGAGTCCTTTTCTTGCTCTGAAACAACATCATCCAGGCTCAATTGCTTTGCCTCGACGGCAACACTCTTATCACGTTCACTGTACACGGGTGGAGGGCACACGTCGTCGACGGGAACATCTGTCGCATTATTATTAGAACAAGGCTTAATTCTAGAAGGAACATCAGCATTAATTTTAGGATCATTCTTATTACTACAGTTTGACTCAGCAGTGTCTACGACAGCATTGACGATTCTTTCGGATCTAGACAAATAGTCGGGCAAATGGTGTTGTGCTCCCGGCTTGTACCGAACAGAGAAATTATACTCCTGAAGAAGCAGAGCCCATCTTGAAATACGGTGATTACCTGTTTTATTAGCAAAAATGAAGGTTAAGGGGCGATGATCTGTCACCACGACGAACTCATTTAAGTACAGGTACGCATCATAATGTTTGATTGAATCATGGATAGCAAGAGCTTCGAGTTCTGTTGCAGAGTACTTAAGTTCATTTCCTTTTAATTTTCGACTATAGTATGCTACAGGTAACTCAATGCCGTCGTGCATCTGAAGTAATGCTCCTCCAATTGCAATGCCCGAGGCATCAGTGTGCAACACAAACTCTCTCTGAAAGTCACGAAATTTAAGTATAGGCGCAGACACAAGTTTATCTTTCAAGTCATCGAAAGCTCGCTGATGGACGTCAGTCCATTTAAATACGTTCGTCTTTTTTGTAAGCTCGGTTAGAGGTGCCGCGATATGAGCATAATTTTTAATGAACTTTCTAAAGAATCCGGTAGAGCCTAAGAATCTCTTCACCTCTTTAACACTCCTAGGTCTCAAAGCATCTGCCAAGGCCTGGACTTTAGCAGGTCGGGGTGTGAGTCCCTCCGAACTGACTTTGACTCCAAGAAAGGTTACGCTACTCGCAGCAAATTGGCATTTCTTGAGACTTAGTTTGAAACCTGAAGCAGCTGTTTGAAGCAACGCCTTATCCAAATGTTCGACATGAGTCTCGAAATTTTTTGAATAGATGATGATGTCGTCAACGTAACAGAACAGAAATTTTGAAATGAATGGAGAAAAAGCCATATTAACTGCCCTTTGGAGTGCAGCTGCAGAAGTGATAAGACCCTGAGGCGAACGGCAATACCTATAACTACCTGTCGGTGTTTTGAAAGCGGTAATGTCTCTGCTCTCTGGGGACAGTTCGATCTGATGATAGGAGCTTCTCATATCTAAAGTGGTGAACAAGTTTGAGCCCTTTAGAGATTCCAAGGTGTCTATCATATTCGGAATTGGGAAAGAGTCCTTCCTACAAATCTTATTGATAAGTCGGAAGTCAACTACGATCCGATGTGAACCATCACTTTTACGTACAGCTAAGATTGGGGAAGACCAAGGCGAAAAACTTGGTTCAATAACTTTTTGCCTGAGCATCTCCTGGACATGCTCTTCAACCAATTGCTTTGTAGCGTGAGGGACTCGATATTGCGGGGTATTTATGGGGGAGTGTCCCTGAACGTCTAATCTATGCACAGCATTTCGCGCATGACCAATCTCGTCTCCAACCGCGAACGCATTCCTGTGTTTGTTAATCAAATTTACAAGGGTCGTTCTCTGATCTAAGTTCAAGTGAGACAAATCAACATCGTCTATCATTTCATTGAATTCAGGTTCATTGCGTTTCTCTGCGACGCGTATGAGTCTGCTGTTCCCAATCTCTGCCTGCTGGTCAGAGCGGCAGTGAGCTGACTCGCTCGTTTGTCTACATCCATGGTCACTGTGCACTACAGCCACCGCCTCATAGGCCTTGCGCCGCGTCTGCGCTCGAGCATCACTCTCGCTTTCGTCTGAGCCAGGCTCTGGGTCCTCAATGGCAACATCTAAACTAGCACAAATTTTATTTCTAGGCACAAGAACATTCTTATCATTATAATTTACAAAAAACTACAGGCACGGTACCATCACGGACTGTGGCTAACGTGCGAGGCACTGCTATTCCTTTGCACGTAACGCTCTGTTTTAGAACGACTGTTTTTCCATTCATGTGCTTGGGAACTCTCAAAAAGGAATGGCACAACGTGCCTCCCTCAATAGTCAGATCATGTGACATTCTCGCGACACTGAATGATGCATCCTCAGATTGTTTCACAAAATTTACTGAATTAGAAGCAGCAACTGATTGAAATGGGTAAATTTTATCATTAATTCTCACGTGACCTTTCTCATGCTGACTGTATTTTATTTCAATACCGAATCTCTTAAGGAAATCTCGGCCTATCAAGACAGCTCCAGGGAAGTAAGAATCTTCCACAATAATAGCGGAGTGACAATACTCAACATCACCTAGTTTAAATTTCAGGTCAATCGTACCTCGAGTGTGGAGATTATCTCCATTAACAGAACAGAGAACTTTAGTGCATCGTTTAATTCGGGGTGGAGTTTGGAATAATTTGCTAATTACACAAGATTTCACAAGAGTCACGGAAGAGCCTGAATCAACGAAAGTGGAGCATTTTTTCTGTTCAATATTTAGCAAAATCACGGGGGAAAAGCTTTTCGGTTGCCGTGGAAGTTTTTTGACTTTACTACGGCGATGTCACCATTCTGACTCGGATGGCCATTGAATTTGCGTTGATAATTATTAAATGGGCGAGCATTTTTGTGTGAAGCACTTTGCCATTTGAATGGATTTTTAGGCTGGTACGCTCGCTTTTGTGGTGAATTGTATTGGTACTTCTCAACCACCACATCACTTTCGTGAATTCGCCTCTTCCGGCTCAACATAGTTCTTTCTTCGATCAAAGACTCCTCAATTGACCTCGCTTTGTCTAGGAGTTTTGTCACACTTTCAGGATCAAAATCATGAGATAATTTTTCACTGATCTTGGGATTCATATTTTTAATGATAGTAGGAATGAGTATCTTTTGTGCTTTGCTATCCTCGTAGTGCCATTCTGGACCGAACACGTCCTTCCAGCTAGCAAGAACGCGAGTTGCAAAGGCATTCACTGTCTCATCATTCTCTTGATGCAAATTAAATAGAATTTTGTGGACTGTCTTCCTATAATTCATGGCTCCCTTGTAAACAGAAACAAGCCAAGTCTTAACATCGTCCAGTGTGACAAGTTGATCTGACTTAAGAACATACGAATCCCAAGCTTTGCCTGTAAGTGCATTCTTCAAATATCGACATTGTAAGTCTTTATCATTAGTGTAAATGTCAACTCTGGTCTGGAAGTGTTTTAAAAATGAAGTTACACAGCCTTCACCATTAAATTTAGGCAGTTCAATTGCGTGATTTAAAGTGACAAAGCTACTTTGATTGTTCTCACCATTGTTACTTTGATTACTTTCATTATCGTCCCCAGCCATGGTTTCAACTGATAATTAGGGCAAAATTGGCGAAGCAAAATAGATTCACAATGAACACTGATAGCAATTTTAGAGTTTCAAATTAGAAGTTTAAATGCAATATTTCGTACAATATGTTTCCAAATACACAGACATAATTGAGTTTTTTCGCACAATAAGTTTCCAAATGCACAGAAACAAATGAATCGTCAATAACATCAACAACAGTAATGAAAAATAGGGTCACAATAGGGATAAAATGGGGTTTGAAATAGGCATAATAATCATATTAGAAAGGTAAATGGGTTAAATTACGCAATGGAATTGAGACAATAAATGGGTAAAGCATCAAAATAGTAAATATGGTACAAATTCACACGAAATTTTTTTTTAGAAATAAATCGATACACTGACACAAAGTGCAAATAATGACAATAAATCACATGGGAAATGCACAAGTAAATTAATACAATGACATAAATTATGTGAATAGAATGGGTACAATGATGAGTGAAATAAACTTCCTAATCATGTGGCCATTCATGTTACGTTAAACATCTAATTTTTTTTGAATAGGTAGCGTGGCAACAGCGGTCTCTTGCGGAGACGTTAAGTTTTAATGGGTTATGATCCCACCGCTGCCACCATTTTGTTATATACTTCTTTTTTTTTGTAGAATCCGAGTTTATGATTTTTCAAATTTTCTTTCTTTTCAAGTCTAAAATCAAAGGAGTTATTTTCCGAAAGAAAACACGATTCTTTCAACGTGGCCACATCGTTTTTACTTGTTATAATGAAAGATGTACACAAAATATGACAATGGGGTAGATGAGACTAGCAAATATAGGAACAATTGCTACATAAGTCTTACGTATCTTTTGGGTACGCAGCGATGTCGGGGTATGATGACAAGATTTCGAATTGTACGTTAAAGTCTTTTACGTGAAGATTAACACAGAGTCAGGAACTAATACGGTGTGCCTACCGTATACTAGTTTTACAAATTAAAGAAAGCGGCACCGAGAGATCTTTAAGCGACGGAGTTTCGCTCTATAGTGATGATGCCCTAGCCCTCGTCGTACCCTTTAAGTAGACTCGCGCCGTGACCGTTACTTCTGGAGCACGCAGCAAAAGCCGCAGCTGAACACCCCTGTCGTCGCTTAGGCCCAGCCGCGCCCTCGGGTAGCGCCAGCCGTTGCTATCTGCTGTTGCCGTCCGCTGCCACACTGGTGCCACGCTGGTGCCACGCTGTTGCCACGCTGCCACGCTGCCCCTGGGAACCGGTGTTGCCTCTTTTTCGTAACGGTCGAGCCCTCGCTGTGTACACATCGACATCTGGCGCGTTGTATACTGCTGAGCTTTGAGATTTCCTGATAGCAGAGTTCGGTGTAAGCTCTCACGTCCAACCGCCCTTTACTCTTTTTTGTGGCGAAAACTTAACGGTTCGTACTCGGGACACAACAGTTGGTTAATATTTTTGGTCTCATCTCATGAATTTTATTACGGTAATAGCCCAAGTTCAGCTGCGAGAGCATCCAAAAAAGCGCATGAAAGTGATGTACTGATTGAAGCTACATGCACAAAAGGTTTTTTTCGTTACGAAAAGATGAATTTAGTCTAAACTTTGAACCAAAAGGCAGATGTCTGAGGGAAGGGGTTTGCTCCTGAGAAATTACAAGCTGTTTTTGCTGCAAATCTCACCCCTGCCAACAGGGAATTGCACAGCTGATTAATTGTCCGTCATATGATTGCTTTTCGTGAACATGCTAGTCAGGTTAGAAAATGAACATGAATTCTGAGAAATCAGTTTCAAACATTGGTTGAATTAATGTGTGTCATTGAGTTCTCGTCAACCCCAAAGATTATTGTTCTAGACAGGAACGTTCACCTCGGCAGGCAGCGCGAAAATGTTCATGCCGAGAGTTGGTCGGGACGCCGAGGCTTAATTTCGTGTTGAATATTTCGCCAAGATCGTCGCTTAGCTCGTTTTCTTACGTTAAAGCCTATATTGAAATTGTTCGTGCATTCTTCAGATAATTGGAGCGGCTCGCACTCTGGGCGGCGGCATTTTCTTGAAGTTATCCCTCGAGTCTCAAGAAGAATTTCTTAGATCCATTGTGCTCCCTGGGGATCCCCTGCATAAAGTTGGAGGCTTCACTTCCTGTTCTTCGTATTGGTATTTCATCAGCTCGATAATGTTAATGCGGGTTTAGTACCTAGGATTTCCCATGGGAATTTAATACACCTTTGATGGAGAGGTGGCCAGCGGCTATTTAAATTCTCAAGTTGATCTGTCAAATGCTGGAAAATAATTTCACCCACTAACTAGACAGACTCATGTGGAGTAAAGATAAAGTAATCGGTGTTATTTTGCTTCATGGTTTTGATATTGATCATTTCAAGTGTAGGTTTTTGTAAGCTTTTGCTGTGCTTCACTTTTTCGTTTATATCTAAGTCTCTCTCGAACTGTTATATATTCGACACTAGATCTTAAATGATTTGATAAATTTTGACTAGTTGTACGTAAGATGTGAACCGATTTGGCTAAATGTTGTGACCAGAGGGAGGCTCTGAGAAAAAAACGGATTCCTATCCCCGTCCACAGTCTATGTTGTTTCATGAAACATAAGACATCGGAATGAAACAAAACAGAGTGGGAACATTTTACGATCAACTTTGTACCTATTCCCGCAATACAAAAATTATATTGGCGACCTCAGAGCTTCTGTAGCGTCATTATTGGCTGATGATGGGGGTTTATAAAATTGAATTGGCGTTGGCTAATGCGTAACCTTCATTAGCTGCATTGTACGCAGGCCGGTTCGAAACACTCGTAACGCAAAAACGTCGAGTATCATGCGAGTGTGCGTAGAGCGCTGGTGGCCTGTAGTGGTGAGAAGGAAGTGTTTAAAAGGATTCAAAAAGGAAGCGATGGTTCAGCCCAGGGGTTTCTAACCTATATCTAACCTCTTTTCTCTTCAGTATTTCGACAGATGGTATATATTCATTGCATGTAATGATATTTGAAGAAGTAGATTATGAGATATTTTTACATAAATATTTTAAAATAAGCAACGTAAAAATGTATTTTTCCTTTCTCTTGTTAACATTGAATATACCTCTTCAGATAAGCAAATTTACCCGTAGGGGTTGGGAACGCGCGCTCCACACGATCCCGTGCTGTCGTAATTATCAGGCTAGCTACTACGAGAAAGCTAGTGTTTTCAGTAGAAGCGTAATATTCTTTTTGGTGAAAAAATCAAGTTTATTTTTTTTTCGTAATTTTTTAAACGTTGAAGAGTGATGTGTTTCTCTACTTTGCGGGATATCAGATGGAATGCTTTTTATGGTGTCTATGAAAACAGTTAAATTTAAAAAATTCTGCCTGAAAAAAATAATTTAACCATTTCTGTTGCCAGGCAGAACCTCATTATTTCCATCACTTGAAACTTCTCTTCACTGATGATGCTCCCTATTAGTTGGCATTATTTGCATCAGTGTTGCCTTATTAGTTTTTGATGAGGTTGTCAGATGCTCGGCGTTGTTCTCAGCTGATAAAAGGCACTCCCGTCAGAGGGTCCAGGAAGGGCAATAGGTGCTGTAGGCTATAGTTATGTTTGTCTACCCTATGCTGTGGGAACTGGCATCTCCAGGGAGATACTTTTAGGTCACATCAGCTGTAGATTGGTATTCAAACTTTTATTTTTATTGCTTGTTTTGCTTCTTTCAAGTTTCATATCGTCTTCGCTTTCTCTCCTTGGTCTTTCCTTCGTCTTCCCACCTAACTACTGTTCCTATGCGCAGGGTATCCTGTATGTGAACACACATTGTGCATAGATTCTACGTTTTCTCCAGTTCATGCTTAATGGTCTCTTCTTTTCGCTCACCTGAGACCGCTTTTGTTGCGTCTAGGGAGCCCTAAACTAACGAATGAAATTATTGTAATATTATTAAGACCTACATTTTACATTCACCACTACGTACAGCTTAGCCTGAGGCGAGTGCTGACCATTGCAGAATGTCTCTAGGTTTATTTTCAGTTCAATGTTGCCTTGTGTAGCTAGGTGGCATAAACTTGCGTTTTGTAGGTGGTGCATCACTAGAAATTTACCCGTAAATGTTGTGCATTGCTTCATCAGGTAGTGTTCTGGCTGATTTCAGCAATAATTCTGATGCAGTTTTCATGTATAGCTGGTTTCATTATAAATTGAATTAGCAATGCGGCTAATGGAGCAGTTCTGTGACACGAAATATTATGTTCAGTTAACTGAAATGGTTCTAATTTTTGTATTTTAGGCGTTTGTCGAACGCTAGTCAATGAATTGTTTTGTGGATTTTTTCCTTGTGTTTCGTTCATCATTTGAACTGTTCGCAGATACTTCCTGCTCTTAAGTTCCTGAGGGACTCTTTGACGCCTTTGTTTTATTTTTTGGTACCCTACCATTCCAGCAGATTTTATTATTACAATTTCTACCGAACGCTGCTTTAAAATTGACCACAGTGATGACAACTTAATTTTATTCGACGTATCTACATCTGCCTGTACTGAAAAATAGGTGCAGTATAATCACGAAATTACGATCAATTCGGTGTGCTTGTCAGCATGCACATTTGGTGAGGGTTGAATCAGTACCCAAAACTCGAAACAAAAACAGCCCCAGCTAATTTTGTGCGCAGTCCAGCCCAGATGTCGCAGGCGAGGCTCTACCTCCAATTGCCCGTTTCGCCGACACTGGCATCACAGACCATGCTAGGATTTAGCCCGCCATTTCATGATGTATTTGTGCGATAACAGGGTTTTTTCTTTTCATACTGCCCCTTAGTTCAATTTGATGAGTTGTTCAGCGGTTAGGTCCTGTGCAACTGTAGAAATAAAACGGATATCGTAGCAGCAAGGAATGAAAGGAAGGCAGCCGTTGCTCACTCGAGGTCGCTTAGTATTTTTTGTATAGCCATATTTTTAGGATGGTTAAGAGCGTTTTTTATACTTCATACCTATGACGTAGCTACTTGCCCCTTTACAGTTGATTTTTGCGATAAGTTTAATGACGCTTTGTTCGAAAAAATCGATATTGGTTGTCGGTAAGCAGGCAAGTATCAGTATGATAAGCGTGCCGATGTTCATTTCTTCCGATAGCTGGAATATTTCAGGTCAGTGCACTCACTCCTGAAGAAACTTAATAGAGCGCACGAGTAGGAGCGCAGTTGCGAGCTTGCTGTTCTTTATTTCATTGATTGCCCTGTCTAACTTTTTCGCCGCCTGCGTGCGTGTTTTTCGCCGCCTAAGCGATTTAAGCGATTAAATTGCTTAGACGGCGAGAAACATGCATGCAGGCGGCTTAAAAAGTTAGACTGGGTTGGTACGTCAAGTGGACGGCGGCTCGTTACTTGATATAGGCATCACCTCACTATTTGTCTTCATTGATGCGTAATTGCACGATAAGTAATGGATTTCATTGAGCATTTAAGAATATCTTTAATGCACATCAGAGTTCGGGAGGCAAATTAAAACAACGTTGCAAAAACTATGTATACAAATTTGTTCAAACTTTCGGGCTCAAGCGATGAGTCCATTTTGAACAAAACCAACGTTGGAATATCACAATGTATTTTATATCAGTGTTTATCTTATATAAGCCACTCGGTACTGACGAGATGTGGACAGAATTATTCGTAGACTCCATGTTTACTGAATTTATTTCAATGTTATCCCTTAAGTGAACAATTTGCAAGTTATTTCAAGCTTGGCCTCGGCGTATGGGCTTCCATTATTCTACGGACATAAGTTATAACTCTTCAAAATTAAACTTCTGATGCCAGTTTTCTCGTCCATTGAATATCAATTTTTTAGGTTCGACGGTGTGAGGAAGCGGCGTGCAGGGCAGCGTTGAAGATGTTGTAATATCGCATGAGGACGTGAGAATATTTTACGTCACCTCGGATAAATTATGGCTGGTGGCTGTCGTCCCTGCGGAGGGCGACCCGACGCGCTGTGCTTCATATCGTCTCGGCTCACGAGTCTTTCAATCAATCTTGCCTCCACTTTGCTGGGTTTTCTCAGAAATGCGATTCGAGAGCGACAGAAGCCTCCCCGGAGATTGGGAGTCCTCCAAAACAAAGGATGTTTTCCTGTTCTTTGCCGCTGAAATTGAGTAGTGCCTCGTACCGAGAGTATTACCATTCCTCCTGGTTCACTGCTCTCACGCGCAGGCTTTTCTGCGATTAAGCTCCAAAGCTCCGGGTTCTCTGGTCCTTTTTCATCGACGCGAGACTCGCATTGCTGAGCCTACACTTGATGGTCCAGGCTCACTACAAGAGGTAATATTTCGCACCTTCCCTTACTCAACTGGAAGTGGTTTTGACCCCTGCTGGAAAAGTTCGTATAGCGGATATTAATCGTAAATTCTGCATGCATTCTTGGCTAGGTATTCTACGGGGCAAGATCTTGAGTTAATTTCGAAATCCTCAATGTCACCGTGAACTATTTTTACAGAAAAATTAAAAGCTACGTTTTAATGCTGGTCCAACAGTTTTATCTGTGAACGCAACAGTTGTATTCCCGTCCGTAGTTGAAGCTTTTGTACCAATGTAAATAGTAGAATAATGACGTAGAATTGCTCTAAGAATATACTGCATAAACGTTTTTCGCTTCAGGCCTACGTTGCGATGTGCGCTGCACGAGTTCACTTCATCGTTTTCTAAGTAGTACAAACTCTCCTCAATCGTGCAAGGAATCGCTTCAGGAGAAGTTACCCAACGGACCGAGCAGCAGTAATTTCTTGAAGTACTCCTATTCCGCGGAAATAAGTTTTTACGTGGCTGTTACCAGCGGATTGAAATTCTTTGATGGCACGACAATCTGAGCTGTTACTAAAGTATGGTGTTTTTTGCGGTATTTTTATCACATTTCTTTAAGTGCGCGTTGATTCATTTGCAGTACATGGGCCGCCGTGCTAGTCAAGGGGGCAATTAATCTAACGCATTAATTCCTGTCTTGGAAATTGGTTGACAGAAATATTCATAGTCGATCCTAAAGTTAATACTTCATCATCCTATACGAATGTCAGTGTACACGTATGGAAATTAGTCCGAGTTATAACTTGATTGTTCACATTAGATAAAGATTTTGTTTTCATTTTTTGTCATGGATCTGAATTCTGTTACAGCTTTATTTTGGGTTCACATCATATTAAGTTTTCATTTTCATTGTTTTATGGTTGAGGTTTTCGATACTTGGTTTTCCGTGTCCTCATTTTAAAAAAATCGGACCTAAACTTTTTACTAATGTTAATCTATTTGAAATTCACCTTATCGCGTTTGCAGTATTGTCTAAATAGGCATTGTGTAGGGGAAAAATGTGAGGGCCCGAGCTGAGAGTTAGGTAGGCCTTCTTTTTTGTTGAAATAAAATGTTTTTGCTATGTTAAGGACCACCTTTTTTTCGGTTCACTGCTGTCCTGTTCTTCATCACCTACTACTTTCTTCTTCCACTTTGTTCTTGTTTCATGAACTTCTTTCTCATCTTACTGTTTCTATGCCTTTTCTGCATAGATTCCACGTTTCCTTAACTCCATACTAAATGGTGCCTTCTTCCTTCCTCTCTTTAGATCTCATTTGTTGAGGATAGGGAGGCTTAAACTAACTAATAAACTAAGTAGGCATTGTGATGCGATAATGCGCAGCCATGGAGCCAATTTGAAATATCCCACCTCCGTAAGCCGGACACCATAGACAGTTCATCAGAGCTGAGAGTTAGTTAAGCCTTCTTTTGGTTGAAATAGAATATGTTTTTTGTTTTGTTACGAACCATCTTTTTTCGGTTCACTGCTGTCCTGTTATTTAGCACCTACTACTTTTTTCTCAACGTTTATCTTGTTTCATGAACTTCTTTCTTAGCTTACTGTTTTTATGACCCTTGTGCTTAGATTCTACGTTCCCTCTACTCCATACTAAATGGTGCCTTCATCTTTCCACTCTTTGAACATATTCGTTTTGGTAAAGGGAGGCTAAAACTTTCTTATAATTAGTCAATCAATCAGACAGTTCATCATTTGTGGCGTTGAAAATTAGCGTCAGTCATCTAATATGTGATTTTTAAGAAGGAACCCGGCAAAAAGTTCATCCCAAATGACGGCGGCAGAGTGGATCACGCAACGATGTTCAGGGAAACAGAGCTCCGGTTGCCCTGGCAACAAACCTCGCGGAGAAAACAAATGCGCATAAAAGTCTGGTGCTGTCTCGGGAGTGTGCGTGGCGTGATGCGCTCGTGGCCGTAACAGGCCGAATTAGTGGCGGAAATACTGCTAACGAGCTGCCCTTCGGCCTGGTCTTATTGTATCTGCCTTAATTTGTGCGCGATAACACCTCGTTTACGCCATGTTCGACTCAGAGTTCGCTTCTTTGACTGGGTCGTGATGTGGCTTGATTCGTTTCTGAGGCATTAGCCCTCCTTTGCTTTGCGGTGAAAAAAATCTTGGCTCTTTCTTCCTGGCTTGAGTGTTGTGTTTAAGGTTGTCTGTCTTTCGTACATTGTAGGGACGGCATCTCTCGGTTGGAGGGCTCAACAGCTCACACAAGTCAACAAGGATGCTTTGTTATTTTTTGCGTAAGTTCACAAAAACACTTTCAAATTCTCATTTTGAAAGTGTTGCTCGTGTAATGAGCACCGACGTTTCGCTCGAAGCGCTGTCCAGTTTGGCATCGTACTGTTATTGGTACTCCAGTTGGGCCTCTTAATTTGCGTGCCGCTCAGCTTGTGGTGCACTTCATGAACCCTTCATCTTGTCGCTTTCCTTAATGTCATTTCCTCAGAGGATACAACCCTTATGTCCATGGGCATTAGCGCTTCTAGGAGTGGAGGAGTGGGTTGGCTCGTATTTATCCGGGAATACAAAAGTTTGTCTTTATATTGCTAGAGACCTTCTTTTTTGAGTTCTCTGTGATATTTTTTCATCTCCTATCACCCTTTTCTTTAACAGTCATCTTGTGTCATAAAGTTATCGTGGTCTTACTGTTTTTATGTGCAAAAAAAATCGGTGTGAGAACACGCGTGTGCATAGATTGTCAGTTTTTTTAATTCCATTTTAAATGATGCTTCCCTCTCTTGAGAACGCAATTTATGTGGTAAGGTAGGCTTAAACTTGTTTATAATCTCTAAAATCTTGAAAATTGTTTCTTGCCTCTTTTCTGAATTCCGTCTGGTCATATTATTAAAGCAGACTTTTATGATGTTGTAAACGTAACATTTGCTTCAAAACTGCATGATCTTTTTTGTTTTGAAATGTGTGCATCGTCCCGTTTTATTTCCCTGTGTTTGCAAGACAAGTGCGATTCTGTCTTTCTGCTGGTTATCTTCAGATTTTCCTGCTGAAAAGTGTAGCATGACCTTAGCGAATTCTTTGAAAAGTCGCCTAGAGCCTAGTTTCCGTTTGTAATTTTATAATTTATAATTCAGGGATCTGGATGTGGAATCTTCTCTTGGAATGTAGAATGGAGAATCAATGTGTTATCTTCTTTTACTGTTGTAGATCCATAGGTGATCCGCTAGGTAAGTACAGTTTTTGAGGAGGATTTTACTTATAAGGATTTTTGTGCTGGTAATCTCGTTAGACATAAACGCTGTAATTAAGAATTCTAATTGCTCTCGGTTACGTGGAGTTCCTGATTTGGGGGAAGAGATTAAGAAAATTTGAGCTGCCAAATTATCACGCCCAGTTTACATAGTATAGGAAAATACTTTGAAATACCCGAGTACCCTAAGCGCAAGAGAAACGAAGATGGCAACTATTTAAGCTCTTGATGTGTAGCAGAACTTCCTTCCATCACTTCTATGAACTTACGGTCTGCTACCGCTCCTGCAGCTCTCTTTTCTTGTTGGTTTCCTGTGTTCTTGTTGAAGGACTGGAGTGTCTCATGCATGCGATCATCTAACTCAATTGAAGGCTTAGCTGAAGCTTTAATCCATTGAATTTCAATATGAACCGCCCGCTGCGCCGAGTCTATCCTGTTTTTTGTCGAATGTTGCCAAGGGCGAGCACTGGTCGCCTCATCGTCTGCTGTTTAAAGGAATGCAATCTGCGACTTCAAAGGCCGCCTCCGCGGCACAAATATCGGGACCATTCCATGCTCCCGGATTGCTAGCGATCCGCGGGACCCTCTTTTATAAAAAAGATTGGGACGCCTATACACACGCTCCTACATTCCATTGATATATCACTTTAAGGAGGTTTCGTTTAAGCTTTCTATGACTGGATAGATTGAAAATATATTGTGTATACGATTCATTTTTTCTAATGTTGTACTTTAAAAGCTTGGACCGGTTTGAATTGTTATGTTTTGTATCGCAAAGGGGTTTGGAAAACTAGTCACATGCCTGGAATGCTCATTAAACGTTTCTCCAAAGCCTTTTTTAGTAGTATAGATTCTGGCAAACCTTTGTTTTTAAAAATGATGCTGGTGCATGTGCTCTTTCGATGCTCACCCGCACCATAGGATGAAAACCGTATTTATTCTGGAAGCTTGAAATTGTTCAAAATAGTTATTTGAAAATGTAATTGTGTACTGAGTTTCACAGTAATGTGCTCTCTAGTTTAGCGGAAACGGTTGTGTCATTGAATCTAATGATTTATAGATTGTCCATTGCTCGTTTAAACTTATAGGATTTGGTACCTCTTTTCAAAAATTGGTTCCTCTGTTCAGAATTTACGATACAGTTGAATCTTCTAACTCTAGTATAATCTTACTATAGTCAATCAACTTCAACGCATCTAAATTTGGCAAATTCTGTTCTGTGAGTTCTGGATAATTTATGGGTAGAACCTGAACTACTTCGTCAATTATAATCTTTTTTAAGTTATTGAAAAGACTCACTCATAACTTCGGGAAGTATGGCCCGCGCTAGCATTATATTTTTGGCACTTACAAGTCTCCGTGGGTGTGTTCTGTCACCATATATTGTTTTTTCAATATTTTATTTCATTTAGTGACCCGCCAGTTACATCAAACATTGTTCTCGCATTCACTGACTAAAGTCATCGATGGATTTCGAATCGTTGCGTTGCGGACCGCAAAAATTGGAGTTCCCGAACATTATTTCTTTATTCAAAAATAGAAAAAGTAGCCACAACGTGAACGGCACGACGGCGACGATGGAACTGTTAACAAGCCTGTGCAGAAGTTCGCAGAGGTTGTCATGCGCGTCAGCTTCAAAATAAGGGAAAGATGAAGCACGAAATTCATCGGGTTGTTGTTATTGACGGTTTGTGGTGTAGATCTCTGGAATGCCTGAGTCTTATGAGCTTGGTACCATTACTACGAGTACATCTTAGTGCGAAACTTTACTTTAGTTCGTCGTGTGGCTGGAATCACATCGTTATTTAGCTGCCATAACTCGAAATCCCCGAGTTCGTCTCGATTTATTGGGTACTAAATCAATCACTTGACGATGTCTATTGTATACCTTCAGCTCGATTTAATATCGACTTGTGCGTTTAGTGAAGAAGTTATGTGAATAAATTTGCGCGCAAACAAAAATATCACCAAGAGTGATGTTACAGTAGTGGTATTCAGGGGCTAAATGGCTATGTAAGAACTTGTTAGATATCGTAGTGAATTTTAGTCCCAGATCAGCGCCGAGGATTAATCTTTTGGGAAAGAGTTTGACATACATCGCAGATGCGTCTCTGAAGTTGCTATTGATTAGTAAGCGAGTTCATCACAGTTTAAATGTGGATGAGCTCAAGTCTCTGAAGTTGCTATTGTTTAGTAAGCGAGTTCATCACAGTTTAAATGTAGGTGAGCTCAAGTAAACCATTCAGCTGCAAGACAAAATGAATATTTTTTTGCTTCGAAATAATGATCGTTTTTGTGAGCTCACATTTTCATCTGCTGAAGTGAAAACATTTGTGTCTGAAATGATATTTTAAGGTGCAATTCGGTTTTAATTTTTCATATGCTGGTATTTTCTCGATAATGACCAGATTGGTCAAAAAATGCTTCTAATGTTTAGTTCATACCCATGTTAGCTGACGGTGGTGTGAAATCTCCACCTAATGAATGTCTCTGCAGTTTCTATGTAAACTGCTTCGATGGCCGTGGTTTGCTTTGACATTTAGCTCATTCTTGGCTTTATTCGTGGCGACTTATATATGTTTGTCGGATTTTATGGACATCACAGTGTACTTGTCTGCGTGTGTCTTCCTTACTGCTTATGGGGCTTAAGTTCTATTGAACAGATCATAAGCTCATGTTTTAACTACTCATTTCTGTTAAGTAACTTAGTTTTTATTCGATGAGTTTTTGTATATTACTCCTTGCATGATTACGTCGCATCTTTCGGAACTTGTTGCTCGACTCCCAATTACTTTTCTCTACGGTTTTCGCAGTTTCTATTTTTGTGCTATTAGTTTGTATGTAGTGTTAGTCTGAAGAATTTATTACTAATTATTTTTATTAGTATAATATAGTTTAAGCACAAATAGAAACTTTCAAAAATGAGTTGACGTGATAAGTTTAAGTCATGCCAAACTTTGACGTTAACATCTAAAAAGTCCGCTGTGACCCCTCAAGGGGATACAACTATTGTATCTATGGGAATTAGCGCTCCCAGGGGAATCATGTGAGGGCCCGAGCTAAAGGTTAGGTAAGCTTCCTTTTTGTTGTAATAAAATAGGTTTTTGTTTCGTTACGGACCATCTTTTTTCGGTTCACTGCTGTCCTGTTTTTCAGCACCTCCTACTTTCTTCTTCAACTTTTTTCTTGTTTCATGAACTTCTTTCCTAGCTTACTGTTTCTGTGCACCTTGTGCATAGATTCCGCGTTCCCTCAACTCCATACTAAATGGTGCCTTCCTCTTTCCTCTCTTGGAACGTCTTTGTCGTGGTTAAGGGAGGCTAAAACTTTCTTATATAATAATAATAATAAGTCCGCTGTGAAATTTCATTCATCAATTGTAGAATGGAAAATTTAAGTTATTTACGCATTAGCGTTCTATTTGAAACTCAGTTGGGTATGCTAGTGAAGCAAATTGTTACTTTGATGCACTGTGAGCTCGGTGCGAGGGATTGAGAGAATTTCTTTTTTTACTGTGATCAGTAAATGAGAAGCTATCAGCAATGAATAAATACTTTTCGGGGCAACTTTTCACTTAATCTGTACACCTTTTTGCTTTATATGCATGTCTCTGAGGGAAACATAAAAAAAACTTCGTCATATATTCAGTTGCTTCAAAAAAATTAAGCGTTTTTGCATGTTTATATCTTGCCGAGCCTCGGCTGTGTATCGGTGATACCCGTGCTTTATTAGACGCTCCCGAATTGACGGTTGTCGCCGTCAATCAGTTTTGTTGGGCTGTTCGCTGGGTCGCACGGCGCTGTTTTTTCGATCACGTGCTGCCGTCTCCCATCTTCTCGTTGCGAAATTGTTGCGCGTCGTTTGTCACTTCCGTGTTGTTTTGGAGGCCGATGGCGTTGTTTTGTTTTGTAGTTCGGGGGCCGTTGCTGTGACATCTTTATTCGAGGCGCGCTTCCTTATTGTTGAGAGTAGGCGCCGCGTTATTTCCTGCTACAAGGGTTAATAGCTTCAATATCGGCGGTAGTCGTAAATTGCTGCATCCCCTTATTGGATTCCGCAGCCTCGGTGCCATCAAAAACACCTTCTCTCAGACGGAAATATTGATGCTGCTGCCGAATCCCACCTCGAAAATTCTCACCGCGATCCCCGGGCTCGTTCGTTCCTCTTCGACAGAGCGCAGTCACAGACAGCCTCTTATTCTTACGTTGTCAGGGCTTGGTATCCAGTTATTCATGTGTTGGTGTTTGAGGTGTGTATGGTTAAAACTGCGTTGTTGGTGAAGATCTTAAGTGTCTTAATAGATCATAACGGGGCTATCGGGCTAAATATTCTGAAACTGTTGTTTAACTTATTCAATCGAAATAGTTTTTGTGCGAATGGTAAGCATGAAATGTGCATAGATACTATCATCGTGAAGCAACTCAATCAAATTGAAGGAGGTGAGGAACTGTCACTAAACTTGTGTAAGAAGCTATTTTACGTCATAGCAATGGTGAAAGTTATTCAAAAGCACACAATTCTTACAATGGGCTTCAGGCTGACGTAACTGATCGTTATCTTTCTCGGAGATATTTTCAAATAGTCAGAGCTTGTTTTTCTAATTTCGCATCGCAGGCATGTCGAGTAAGGAAGGAAACTGGATTATTTTCCAAGGTAAATACTGCCTCAGTTCGTTTCCTTCCAAATGCACTTGCCTTAACTCTATACTAAATGGTAACGGAACGCCTTCGTTACGATTGGGGAGGCTTAAACTAACATGAAATCTAATCCAAATGCACTCACGGCTGGAAAGTTGGAACGATCACAACGTCGCGTACGTACGTGTGAAGGAAAACCTGAAGAAGAGAGAAAATTTTTTTGAGTGCTCCACATTATTCTATCTTATTCAGAGGTTCTTCCGCATTTATTTCGAAGCATTTATCGATTTACTACTCTATTCTAATGTGGTCGGGAAAAAATATGACCTGGGAATTGATTTTAATTAAAATACTTCTTGCGTACCAGTATTTTGGTAAGGGTCGTGTGAAATTCTCACACTCAAAGGAGTGTATAGTGTTCTATCTTTATTTGCGTGCATTAGTTACACTCGGGCGTGTCATCATCTTTTTGTGTCGCACTAAATATTTTATTCACTTCATACCCATGAATGTTCCCTCAGATTTCCTCTTAACTTCTATCTTTGGGTGCCAGGTGTGGTGCGTAGTAAAAATTTATTGAAACATCTGACCTAAAATCTTGGGTCTGGAGTCGTACGTAAAATCGTGCGGCGTCGATCCGTGTTATTGTCGCGTTTCATCGACCGCTCCTCCACTCGTCCCTAGGTGACGTTCGCCAGATCGGAGACAATCGCTGCGCCCAAAAACACCCGTCGCTGGGGGCTTCTCGATCGGCCCGTACGTGAAGTTTTACGCTCAAATGCGACTGATGAACACCGTATTTTTGCTCATGCGGGACATCTTATTTTACTTATCGAGGTATGCGACAGAAAAACGGTTGTGCAGGTTCAAAATTTGCTGATTTTCTCTTCTGTTAAAGAGACATTAGATCTTTTAGAATTGTAATTACTCCATCTGCATTCCGAGTGAACTCATTCTGGAATGAATATTGGGGAGTGGCTAGACGCAACTAAACTCAATCTGTGCTGGCTGCTTGCTCTCGTTTGAGGATGTGTAAGCGCAGTATAGAAGAATAATTGTTTGTATTAAAAAATTTTTCTGAGAAATTGATCGTACGTAAAGGCATTGCAAATTTGTGTGTTGCCTTGAAGTCGTCGCGCGTTAGTGTGGTGTGCGTTATTGCGGCACTGCTGCTGTCAGCAGTTGTCGTACACGCACAGTGTTTGTTGTTTCGTGTATTCTGTGTCAACCAATCAAAGGCGTAAAAGTTACATCGGTGATGTTAAATGGGTGTATGGCTACCGTGTGTAACGAAGACTAAAATTCTTTCTTCATGCCTTATGTAGTGTTTCTAATTTTAGATTCAATCGTGTTCGGTCAACTTCGGTGCTTGCTCTCGAAAAACCTTTCACATTTGTTGCGAATATTTTTGCTCCACTCTACGAAAGATCGATTGTCGTGCGACTTTCATTGCCTACTCAGGCTCCGTGCATTTGTGAGGCTTATCTTAAGAAGGTAAGAACGCTGTTTGCGTGTGCAATGATGGTATTTTAAAATGCAACGGTGTTACGACTGTGTTGAACGTCCAGTGTTTCTAGGTACTCTAGGTATCCAGTGTTTCTAGGTATTCTAGGTATCCAGTGTTTCTGCTTTCTAGGTAGGACCAAAACTTCTCAATGACAAATGATCATTATGCCGATTTGGGAAACGCTTCGCAGGACTAGGTGTAGTAAGCTTAAGTTGAGAAATAAACGATGATTAGCGTAGAAATTGACGATGGTTCATTTGAGATGTTGCTAAGTTTGTGAAATGAGTCTTCCGTTCTGAAAGCTCCTCCATTTATTCAGCGTGCACTTAATAATTACAGCGGCAGTAGAACTCATAAATTACCTTGGATGTTCAATTTTTTATTTATTTTAATCATAAAGGGTAACGTTTGCGTTAACCTCAATCTGAGAATGAGCGAAGTAATGCTACGAATTTTTCGTAGTTTATGATTTTATGTTTCATTTTGTCAAAAATTGTAAAAAAATCAAGTTAGCGCAGAGTTTCAATGTGGCAAACAATTACTAATGTATAATTCACAGCAGGCATTTTAATTTGTTTAAGTGTTGCCAGTCCGATATAAGTTGAAGGCATTCTCGTTGCGCCAGGCTCGCACGGTGCCTACCGTAGCGCGCATGTTGTGCCCGGCTGCTTCCCTTAATTTGCCTGAAGCGACCTGCGCTGTAATCGTTCATTGGTGCCACTTACTTGGGTGGCAAGGCTTGCTTCCTGAATTGTCTGCAGGAAATATTACTCTGCTGCCTCGATATTGAGCGACTGGGGCGCTGTAAGGTGCCAGATGTGACTCCTTTCCGTCCATTCTGCCGCCGTTCCCTCACTGATATTGAGCGCCCTGCGACACCTCCGGCCCGGCTCAACTGTCTTCCGTTTCTGCCGCGTTCTACACTCGCTGAGGCTGTATCTGCGATTTTGTTCTGGAGCGGGTACCCGCGTAGGCATCGATGTCCTCTCCTCGTTATTGTAACATTTTCTCTTCAGAAGATTTAGTGAATAATCAAGGCAACTCAATGTGTTGTTTCAGCTGAGGATCCTTTCTTCAAGATATTTTACGAACCAATTATGTTTTTTATATTATCTTTGTTGGAAATGAACTTTTTTCTGTCTTTTTATTTATTCATGTCTTTGTAGTGTGGGGTTGCGAAATGTGTTTCTCAAGATATCATTCGACTGTCTGTAACTTATAAATATACCATAATGAGGCTCGGAAATTATATATAAGTCAAGGATTTTCTTTATTCTTCATGACATTTTTATTCGAGCTCGGCTGCTACTTGTGAAGGAAAAACATATCGTGAAAAATATGGGAGAAAATAGCTGAAAATGTGAAAGCTTGCTTCGCCCAGGTGCGCCAAGCGCTCCAGGAGTGTGTGGTGTGCTTCAAGCCCAAACGTAACGGAGATGAACGAGGAATGAGTGGGGTTCGTTTGTGTGGGAAAAATTTTCAATTTCTTTTTATTTCATGGTGTTTTTATTTCCATTTATTTAATTATTTTTTTCCTTATTCGACAGTTGGGATTTTTTTAAATGCATTTGCGAAGACTTGCTTGGTGAAACTTCCTTATGCTCCGCTAAATGGTCTCAATAATTCTATTATATTTTACAGTCTCGAAAGTGATAGTGGTTTGTCTCGACTCAAACGACGCTGTACGTAGTCCAATGTGGTAGTATAAGATGCAGTTTTAAAAATCTAGACCAACTATCACATCCCGAAACCTTCAGCCCTGTTCCGTGGATGCTAGCTTCGGATCACCAACTTTTGTAAGCGCTGCGTTGCAAAACAAAGGATTTTAGCTGAGGAACTGAGTTCGATGCATGCAATAGACGAGTTACCGGGTTTTCAAGTATTGTCTTCCTTGCTAAATTGTTGTGAGATGAACATATCACAATTTTCAAATGGTATCAGGGTACAGCATCTGTCCTGCTCGTATGGGATTCTACTCATAGAATACCTGCATTCTGTTCTGTATCTGTCCGTTGCAAGAGAAATCATTCAGCAAGGGCTCCTAAGAGAAAGCGAGGAGATTACAACTGAATGGTGCTGTCAACAGCCACAAAGGCTTTACAGAGCTGTCAGAATAAAGCAGCCAGCTTTAACAATCGCGAAGGGTTATCCTTCATCAAGATAGTGCGCGTCCACACACAGCACAGGGGACTCGTTGTCGTATTCAGGCCTTTGGCTTTGGAATACCGCCTCATACTCTTTCCATTCCAAAAACTAAACCACTTCATCTGATGTTCAATTTTATCTTAGTCTGCCTTGTTATTTTACGCGACGAAGGATATTTTAGAAACACGTTGAAAATTAGGACTAATTGAACGATTCTTAGGAAATCTCACTCTCAAGATAAAAAGAATTTACGCCGTGATTAACATATTTACCCGCACACGTTTCGGAATTAATATATTCCATCATCAATGTTGGAAAAACAAGAGAAAATGTTAAATAATGAAGTCGGCAATAAAATTCCAGAGAAATCCTCTTATAAGTAAACTGAACATTATTTTGATCAAAATTACGAAGAATTATGTGATAAAAGCGTCATAAACTAGTTAATAGGTGAGCGGTGATTGGTTAAAAAGTCAACAATTACGTGAAAAGTGAAGTGGGACTAATTAAAAGTATACTTAATCATTATATTAAATCAAACATAAACCACCAGAGCGTATGTGATGATCTGAAAATATCGTTTTCCAAATCCTTTGAGTTTCATCTTCCTTGCACTTACGATTGATCTCAACTGCAATGTTTCATAAAGATATTCTGATGTAAAATAGTTCAGTTTGAAAGTTTTGCTCTCAGTAAAACTCCAGAGAAAGCCATTAACTGGAAAATACTAGTTGATATTTAAATTGAAAAAATTTCCATTTTGTTTGTCAACGTAATTGTTGACATTTGTTTTACACTACGCGTTGCTTCCAAAATTTGCTTTTATAAGATTTCTGGGACTTTTACAATTCGATGTAGTTCTCTTGCGTCAAACTTGGATGCTTCCAACTCAATTGTTTACCATAAAGCTCAAATGACGACACATCTCATTTATTTCAATTAAAATATTAGCCCAAACACTCCTTTTCTTCTATGGGCACTTACTTCTCTGTTTTCTACATATACAGTACATTTGCTGTTTAATACGCATTCCAATCTGCGTGACCAAAATTTAGACAGCGGGGTTTGTCGGGGAAGCATTCCAGGCATATAATTTTCTCGCTCTGTGTAGGCGACCTGCAATGCTAATTAGCACCTTGACATGACAGAGCAAGCCTCTTTCTTGCGTGTTATTGACGTCCCTGTTGTCTGTGAGACGTAAACAACTTCTTAGAAAGTCTCTCTCCAGGTCCGATAACAATGTGCAAAAAGAACCGTTGAAACGTTGTGGTATGTTCGATTCCAGCTTTCATAAATACGTCGAATTTTTTAGTGAATACGAGTTTTGCTAAAAGAATTATTACTGGGCTTCATGAAAGATGAGTTTTGTTCGCTGAATCATACCTGGACCATTGCTTGAAAGTGAATGCAAACGTTTTCTCTATCGTAAAATTGGAATATTTTACCATTACTTTGAATTTGTTTTTTTCGTGCTAAAAATTCTTCCTGTCATTTTATCACAGGTTCCGCTGTAAAATTCACTGAGTTATGAGTATTGATTTCTTCTTGAAATGAATGCCAAGAGATAATATTTCAAAGCAAAAATCCTCTCGATTATTTTTCCTTGTAAATTTTTCGCTATTCGATGGGTTCTATCACTTTAATTTTGAGTTATCTCAGTGCAGTGACAAAGTTGGGAACTTCGGCATTCTAAATTGGCCGATTTTGACTGTTAAGTCACAAGGGAACAACAACGAAGCGTAAATTTAAGGAATATAAATTTAAGGAATTTAAGGAATAGGTTACGTCGAAGAAATCATTTCACGTAGTTGTTCACAGCTGTCAACCCACAGTGGCATAGCCCCTTACGTTGATACCGCTTGAAGCACCTACTCAAAGGTTTAATATTCAATTGCCGCAATGCTTGCTTGAACTTTGACGTTTATGTGCAGAGAGAGCGTCATGAACGTGATGCGGAGTGAGATGAGGCCGTCTCTGAAGGAGAGATCGGAGGTCTTCCCTCATTCTGCCTCTGAAGCCTTGTTTGCTCTGCTGTGAGGCTTTCATCGCGATTGCAGAGCTCATGGTTTCTGCTCCAGTTTAGCTTCTCGTGTCTTATTCTCTTGACTTTAGTGCTTCAATGCAATCAGTAATGAAATTGTAAACAATCCGGTATTATATTCTTGAGCATGCTTGGCGCACGATTGAGCCTATTCCAGACGAGATTTCTTCGGTTAAGCACTTGGACGAGGAATTGTTGTTGAACTTAGAATATGAATTAACGCGAGAGGATTACTGCACTGAAGCAGAAGTGACATCACTTTATGGTTATCGGATCGCTCATCTATTCTAGTGGTCACGAACGGTCAATTTTAATTGGGATACTTGATTCGATTGAAATGTGCGGCAACACGCTGCAGGTGTCGAATTTCTCAAAGGGATAATGTGCAATATTGGATGTGATGATTACTGAGACAGTTTCGCTCGTCAATAATGTGCTTGTAGATGTAAAGTGAATGATTAATTTTACAGGCACTCATTTATTCAAACATGGCGCATGCGTGTAATTTTCAACAGTTCAAAAATTGTTGAGTCGTTTGGATGGCGTTGCCTTGTTTCCAATTATTCTTACGAATACTCACAAGCATAATTACGCAGTGTTCCAATAAAGCTCAGTTCTTGGGGTAAATTACATTATTGAAAACGGAATTACCTTCGTATATCGCCAGAAACTGGAGCTCTCCTGCAGCTTAAGTACCCTCTGGGCATTTCGCGCCAATTACAGGAACATTTAAGGAAGGCTGGTGATATTTTTGACCCAATGGATTTCCTAAAATCATTATTTTCCTTTTTGTACTAGGAATGCTCGCGACAGATGGTGCTCATTGCGTCTTTCTTGCGATCTTTCTCGTTCACAGTCAGAATTGCTGTTGGGTACGATCGACTGCTGCAGTATTTAACGCTTCATTACATGTATCGTTGACTTGTTTTTGGCAGACATCTTTCCTATATTATTTCAGGTTTCAAAGTGAAGTTGTCTTCATAAAATATGCTAGTTTATGCGGTTCAATACGCACAGCGTTCACAATGTTACGACAAAATATTACTTTTCTCTCTCCCAACGGTCATTACAGTCGTACCCACTCAATTTCCTTTGCCTACCATTTTAATTGCGTGAACTGATGCTGCTGCTTTCTATACCTCGAATTGATAACCTCACGCAGTTTAACTCTCTTCAGGCACTCTATTTTATCCACAATTTTTCAACCTATGTCGAAAATGCTCGTGGAAAATAGCTCCCTTGTGCTTTGTCAGATGCCTGCATGATCAGTTTTAGTTGCCGTTTGTATCATTTGCGCTGATTTTTGAGCGCTGTGTGCTCTCTCGCTGTAATCCTAACGCTATTAACGTGATTGCGGCGCTCATAGAGCAAAGCTCTTTTACGCTCCGCTCATCTGGAAGAACGAGATGCTCCGTAAGGTCGGCCTATTCCTCAAGAGGTGTCTGCATTTGGGCGCATTTCCCCTCCTCTGAAGGTGCACTTGCTGATATTTTCCCGAGTGACGCTGAAATTTACGGGTTACTAGAATCACTTCTCAGATATTGTGTTCATGCAATTTATTTAACCTTTTACCGCTAAAGAAAATTTCAAAATCCACTTTCATAAACTGCTCTAATATATTTTTTCCCTTGTGAAATTTGTCCCCTAATGTGTTCTTCGAAGTTCATTGTCGAGTGGCAGACGCTTTCTCGTTGTGATGCCGGTGACTACCTGATGCCGGTGCCAGTTTGATGGTGGTGGTTATGGTAACGGTAATATGAGTACAAAATGCGGACGTTAAAGGGCTAAGCGCAATCTTTTGCTTGTGTGGAGCTACGCGTAAAGTTGTCTCTCTCTCTCTCTAAGCAAAGGCGCTGCAGGTTAATTATCATATACAAATACACCGTTTATATTTGATACAAATTCAACGATACAATCAACGAATTTTCTGAAGGCGCGATTTCCAGATGATGGTAATAATCGCCGTTTTCAGTTTGCGTGCAACCAACAGTGATATCCTAAAGAGTAATATTTGCCTTCAATTCTGAGTTTTATGCTTAAAACTGATTTTAAACCATTTATTAATTTCATCGTATTGACGCGGTTGGCGACTCCACATTTGTCTTGGTGTTTGCCTGCAATAACTCGCAGGTCTGTAGGCAGTCGTGCAGCTCGGCCCGCCTCCGAGCTCAGGCCTCCAGCGCACATCAATTCTCTGGCTCTCGCAATCAATAATGCGTTCTTTTCTTTGGATTACGGTTAGCTGGAGTTGTATTTTCGCGGCGCCTATTTGTTTTAAAGGAATAGCACTTCAGTTATTGGCTGAATTGGTTTGATCAATTCCTGTTTCTTGTTTCATGAGTTTTGGGTATGGTTGCAGTGAGCTTCATTTCCCGTATGGTGCATAAATTTTTCATCTTACTTGGCGCTTTTTGTTCTTTTAGATCGTTTTTCTCCAGGGGGATACAACTGTTGTATCTGTGGGAATTAGCGCTCCCAGGGGGAATATGTGAGGGCCCGAGCTAAAGGTTAGGTAGGCTTCGTTTTTGTTAAAATAACATAGGTTTTTGTTTTGTTACGGACCATCTTTTTTCGGTTCGCTGCTGTCCGGTTTTTTCAGCACCTACTACTTTCTTCTTCAACTATAATCTTGTTTCATGAACTTCTTTCTCATCTTACTGTTTCTATGCCCTTTCTGCATAGATTCCGCGTTCCCTTAATTAACTCCATACTAAATAGTGCCTTCTTCCTTCCTCTCTTTGGATTTCATTTGTTGAGGATAGGAAGGCTTAAACTAACTAATAATCTAATCTTTTAAATCGTTTTTAAATAGCGTTTAAAATAATAGTTTGCGATCATTTCATTTTGGTTCTGTTGCCTAGGAAGGATTTCATCTTCGTCTGAGCGACGATACACCAAAAATCCTTAATATTGAGATGTATTAAACAAGCCTCTCGTGGCAATTGAAAACTAGCGTTTTGCACAATAATCGCCTGATGTCAATGTGCCTGCTTAAATCCTAGACGTCAGAAGCTGGAGAAATCGATCTGACAGAATTTAGCTCCCGTGTTTAAAACTGGCTGACGTCACCACAAGTTGGTGAATACATATTCAACTTCGAAGTGAATGTTTACAGAAGATAAACTTTTGTTTTTCTTCAGAATGACCCCGCTTTGCTTTCCTCTTCCGCCTTGTTGCGACTTGATATGACTTATACTGTCGTGTATTGTGCGCAAATATTGAAGTGTGACGTATATTCTTATGTGCCGGCTGTTGTTGAGATGCTTTTGTCTTCTATGTTTTCTATTCAATGTTTGTTTCAAGGCTGTGTAATTTTGATTTATGTGCTAGCTTCTTCTAGTTTATTTGCTCTACTTATGATTGCTTTCTACACAATGACAGGTTGAGAGCAAAGTCTAGAAGTTAACAATAGTTGCTATTTTTTGGCGCCATTCCTTCCTGGTAGTCATGGTTCACTTAAGTACATTAATTTGAGTGCCGCTTCACTGTGTGTTAGCAGAGAACGTTAGTTTAGTGTTTGTATGTTCCTCAACTTATTTGTCGCCAAATGTTTCTCGGTTATTGCAACACAAGACGATAAATGAACGTGAAATGAGTGTGATCAAAGTTGCAGATTTGATATTCAAATGAGCTATCTGGGATCGGCGAGGCCGGCATCCCCGCTTGGATTTCAGAAGTTCCCGATGGATTTCGGTGTTTTGAGGAACACGTGACGGTCGCTGCAGGGACTTGTTGTACGCTGTGAATGCGAGCATCGAAACGTCTGGGCAGAAATCAGATTCAAGTCTTTTTTATGTCGAGAGGACTGCACTAAGCTTGAAGTTCTTAAGTGACGAAACAGTTTACACAACATTGCTAATCAGTGCTCGGCTTGAATTTGGAATCCTCGAAATGACAACTCTGGTTGTCTGATGTGTTGATGTGCAAGCATCTAAGCTCGAGTAAAAATAGATGACTTTCTCCTTTAGAACGCTCGGTTCGAGCGTGCCTACGGAGAAGTACATTTGTTTTGCCTGCGATACGAATTCAGAATTATGTTTTTCTTTCATCTTGCTAGTTTCTGGGTCTCTATTTCCGTGGTTTTCACATGTCAAATTTGAGGAGAAAATGGATTAATCATAAGTTTATCTAGTAATGGCGTCGCCCTATAGTGCTATAGTCATTGTAGAATTAATCTTGAGGTTTTCATGCTAAATTCAAAATAAAAATGTGCAAAGAGATGATCTAACAAGTGTTATTCTTACGTTTCCAGCTCAGATGATATTTGAAGTTTCGTGTGCTTTTTCACTAAAAAAATTACGTGAACTCACTGTCATTTGCTGATTATGATGATTGTCCCTGTTTTTGTGAGAGTATTGTGAAAAAATTCTCTTAATTTTCGTTCTGCTCAACTTGAAGTATGTCGCCCGCCCAACTTTATGTTATATTTTTTTATTGCGAGTTTCAATTATTGTACTCTTAATCGTTTCTTCATTTCATTGAGGTTTGAGCAGAGAGTTGATGCGGTGCTGTTCAAGTCATCACAGTTGCCCTCCCTCGTCTGAAGGGCGTCTGAGTTGAGACTTATGGAATGATTGGCAGCATGTTTGCATTGAGTAGTTTTTGAGTAGGTTTATTACAGTTTTTGTATAGGTCTGTCATAAATTTATCAAAGTTTTATCATAGGTGTATCATAGGTTTATCATAGGTTTGTCATAGGTTTGTCATAGGTTTGTCATATGTTTGTCATAGGTTTGTCATAGGTTTGTCATATGTTTGTCATAGGTTTGTCATAGGTTTGTCATAGGTTTGTCATAGGTTTGTCGTAGGTTTTTCGTAGATTTATCATAGGTTTGTCATAGGTTTGTCATAGGTTTGTCATAGGTTTGTCATAGGTTTGTCATATGTTTGTTATATGTTTGTCATAGGTTTGTCATAGGTTTGTCATAGGTTTGTCATTTGTTTGTCATAGGTTTGTCATAGGTTTGTCATAGGTTTGTCATAGGCTTATCATAGGTTTGTCATAGGTTTGTCATAGGTTTGTCATAGGTTTGTCATAGGTTTGTCATAGGTTTGTCATAGGTTTGTCATAGGTTTGTCATAGGTTTATCATAGGTTTGTCATAGGTTTGTCATAGGTTTGCCATAGGTTTGTCATAGGTTTGTCATAGGTTTGTCATAGGTTTGTCATAGGTTTGTCATAGGTTTGTCATAGGTTTGTCATAGGTTTGTCATAGGTTTGTCATAGGTTTGTCATAGGTTTATCATAGGTTTGTCATAGGTTTATCATAGGTTTGTCGTAGGTTTGTCATAGGTTTGTCGTAGGTTTGTCATAGGTTTGTCATAGGTTTGTCATAGGTTTGTCATAGGTTTGTCATAGGTTTATCATAGGTTTGTCATAGGTTTGTCATAGGTTTGTCATAGGTTTGTCATAGGTTTGTCATAGGTTTGTCATAGGTTTGTCATAGGTTTGTCATAGGTTTGTCATAGGTTTGTCATAGGTTTATCATAGGTTTGTCATAGGTTTGTCATAGGTTTGTCATAGGTTTGTCATAGGTTTGTCATAGGTTTATCATAGGTTTGTCATAGGTTTATCATAGGTTTGTCATAGGTTTGTCATAGGTTTGTCATAGGTTTGTCATAGGTTTGTCATAGGTTTGTCATAGGTTTGTCATAGGTTTGTCATAGGTTTGTCATAGGTTTGTCATAGGTTTGTCATCGGTTTGTCATCGGTTTGTCATAGGTTTGTCATAGGTTTGTCATAGGTTTGTCATAGGTTTGTCATAGGTTTGTCATAGGTTTGTCATAGGTTTGTCATAGGTTTGTCATAGGTTTGTCATAGGTTTGTCATAGGTTTGTCATAGGTTTGTCATAGGTTTGTCATAGGTTTGTCATAGGTTTGTCATAGGTTTGTCATAGGTTTGTCATAGGTTTGTCATAGGTTTGTCATAGGTTTTTTATAGGTTTGTCATAGGTTTGTCATAGGTTTGTCATAGGTTTGTCATAGGTTTGTCATAGGTTTGTCATAGGTTTTTTATAGGGTTATCATAGGTTTGTCATAGGTTTGTCATAGGTTTGTCATAGGTTTGTCATAGGTTTGTCATAGGTTTGTCATAGGTTTGTCATAGGTTTGTCATAGGTTTTTTATAGGGTTATCATAGGTTTTTTATAGGGTTATCATAGGTTTGTCATAGGTTTGTCATAGGTTTGTCATAGGTTTGTCATAGGTTTGGCATAGGTTTTTTATAGGGTTATCATAGGTTTATCATAGGTTTATCATAGGTTTGTCATAGGTTTGTCATAGGTTTGTCATAGGTTTGTCATAGGTTTGTCATAGGTTTTTTATAGGGTTATCATAGGTTTGTCATAGGTTTGTCATAGGTTTGTCATAGGTTTTTTATAGGGTTATCATAGGTTTGTCATAGGTTTGTCATAGGTTTGTCATAGGTTTGTCATAGGTTTGTCATAGGTTTGTCATAGGTTTGTCATAGGTTTGTCATAGGTTTTTTATAGGGTTATCATAGGTTTTTTATAGGGTTATCATAGGTTTGTCATAGGTTTGTCATAGGTTTGTCATAGGTTTGTCATAGGTTTGTCATAGGTTTGTCATAGGTTTTTTATAGGGTTATCATAGGTTTGTCATAGGTTTGTCATAGGTTTGTCATAGGTTTGTCATAGGTTTGTCATAGGTTTGTCATAGGTTTGTCATAGGTTTTTTATAGGGTTATCATAGGTTTGTCATAGGTTTGTCATAGGTTTGTCATAGGTTTGTCATAGGTTTGTCATAGGTTTGTCATAGGTTTAGCATAGGTTTTTTATAGGGTTATCATAGGTTTGTCATAGGTTTGTCATAGGTTTTTTATAGGGTTATCATAGGTTTATTGTAGGTCTATTTAGTTGTTTTGAGTAATAGGTATAAAGCTTTATTTTTTTAAATCTCCTACGGGCATGCGAGATTATCTTTATGCTTTTAACGATAGATATTTTAGTGATTTTGGAATTTCTTTTTTGTATTGAATTAAAATTTACAGAATTTTCTAATTCAAATTTAGAATCCCACAGTATGATCCAGTGTGCTGTTCACAAGATGCTCTTCACAGCAATATCAAGCTCATTCGAGCAGAAAAAAATGCTTCATTTTGTTGTGATTGCAACTTTTTGAGTTCATGGAGCTCAAATATTCCTAATTCTGGTCTCATGTCATTCAGGACCCATTTGTATGCAAATACCCGCAATTCAATAACAGACGCCTGCTAATAGATTAAGCGTGGTCGCTTTGCCGCCCAAAATGGTTCGGAAATATTGGAAAGAACAGAGTTAGCTGCCGCCTCTGTGTTCTCTCACTTGGTGCGTGGTCATGCACCAGATTGTGGACTTCTGCTGCCTCTTGCCATATAGTAGAGGTTTTTGTGCTCGGTTTTATCGTGAATCTATTGAACGTACGTAATGAATTAATGTGAAGTCTTGTGTGCATCTTTTTCTTTCCTTGGTTGTTGAGGGGTATTTAGCCCGTCAGTGTCATGGGTTAATGTTGGGAGTTTTGTGGGGTGGATTTTTATATCTGGTAGGTTGTTAAGCTCTCTTTTGAAAAGTGTTTGTTCACTTCCTTCAATCAATGGCTTCTAATTTCAGAAATAGGATGCCAAATACTTTTTCCATGTCAGTATAATCATTGCGTCGCGTTGGCGTTTTTATTTGGGAACAACATGCTACGAATTTAGAAGGTATCTTCCTCAATGTGTAGATAATACGTGTAGATTCTCGTGTAAAATATTTCTCAATTTTAATAGAAAATTTTTTGTATAAACTTTTTGACCAGGTAATGATATTTTTTATGAAAGTAAGAATTATACAGTAGTAATTATGCGCCATAAATTGCTTAGTTTTTTGAGAGAAAAGTATGTAAGTCGGAGATGAAACCTGTCGTTTGTGGTGTCCAGATCTTCTGATGTCTTAGTAGTGTAAGACTTGCACGTTTCTGTGGAGACAGGCAGTTTTGGGCGTCATTAATTTCTTTGAGGACAGAAGATATTTTCTTCTTTTTGAGTATCGTGTTTATGGTTTAATTGCTCGTTTATTCGCTATTTCTGTACATTTATATGAGCTTCATTTTTGTTAACCTCTTATCTTCCTGCGATACCCAATGTATAACATTCACAGAATTCATTTTTTTTCAAAACATGGAAAGTAATTTGAGATCACTGTGCGGGGAAGCATAATTACTCCCGTAATTTGAAATTACCCTAAGTAAAATGAAATAGTTCTTCGTAAATCCTTCATTTTGTTAAACATTTACCCATTTTCATTTGAGAGGCTTATCACCTGCATTTCAATTCCTTGTGGTAACTTCACGAGTGAAGCTTAGCCATGTCAAATATGCTTGCTTCTTCGAAAAGTTTTCCGGGGATTTTCATGGCAAAATAAGACCAGATAGCATTAACATTGAATGTTCGGTGTCAGCCCAGACGACGTGAGTGGAACTGAAGGTGAATTTAAGTATTAAGGGACGGCGGTTCAAAATTTTAAAATCTCATCGTCCTAACGAAAGTAAATCATAGCCAAATCTCGGTAGGGCTACAACTGGTTTATCCTGAGTTTGGTTGTAAGTAAAAGTCTTCCCAATTTTTGTGACCTAGAATTCTTGAACATAGCTCAATGAAATGCATCAAACGAGCAGCTAAATAAATGCGAGAACCCTCGCAGCACCGCTGAGAGCACCACCACCAGCGACCGCTGCGGAGTTGGTTGTATCGGTAGGCAGGTCACGTGGTGAGGCCGGGCTGGAACGCGTGTGGGGAGCCTGCTTATATCGATTGCTGCTTACGGCAGCGCTAATCTGGCCGTGCTGTCGTGCGGCTGCTCTAACTAATTACGATGCCATTTAATTACACTATTGGCCCGGTGTCGGCAGCACTTTCATTATATTATTGGCTGGGTGTCGGTAGCATTTTCATGAAATTAGTGGCCGCGTGTCGGGAACTTTCGCATTATGCATATTATTGGCCGATTTTCAGGAGCACTTCCATTATATGATTGACTGGGTATTGGAAGAACTTATATTATGTTATTGGCCGGGTGTCGGCAGCACTTTCATTATATTATTGTCCGGGTGTGGGCAGCACTTTCATTATATTATTTTCCGGGTGTCGGCAGCACTTTCATTATATTATTGGTCGGGTGTCGGCAGCACTTTCATTATGTTATTGGTCGGGTGTCGGCAGCATTTTCAAAATACAATTGGCTGGGTCTCTGGAGGATTGAAGTTAAAGTGTCGTGAATTTAGGTTTTATTTTAAATTCTTACAAGTTTCACTGCTGTCCTGGTTTTCAGCACTTAATACTTTCTTCTTCAACTTTTATCCTGTTTCATAAATTTCATTTCTAAATAACTGTTTCGTGAACTTTATTCCTAAATAACTTTTTTTGTGTTGGAACATGCATTGTGCATAGATTCTGCGTTTCCTTAACTTCATCCTGGATTGTGTCTTCATTCTTCTTCTCTTTGGAGTGCCTTTGTTGTGGATAGAGTAGTTTGAACTTGTAAACTTATCTAAAGCATTAACTGCTTTACGAGCCTGCATCCCGTTATCTTATGCATTTTATTTTCAACGTATTTTTTTTGGAGAAATACGCCGTGGAGTTTTCTCGTGCTCCATTTCCAGTATTTTGGAATGGTTTCCAGCGTGTTGTTGAGTCAACTGTGAAAGTTAGACTTATCTTGCGTTTCTCGATGGCGAGTTCGAAAGCGACGCTTTGTTTCACTTTATGAAACACCGTCATTTACACTTGGGCAGTAACTGGTGTTGTGCTCAGTGGCAAGTGCGCCCTAAGATGACATCAGTACCATTTCTTGCTGCCCAGTTTTCAACGACTCCCAGTTCTCTGGCCGAGTTTACAACTCGAAGTTCGGGCGATGTCGATGTTTGCTTGGCACGGACGCTACTGCGCGAGCTTTTATCGACCCTCTTTGCTGCACATCGTGTGTTCCCCTGTGGCTCAGCTCTGTTGCGCCCGTTGGGTCTGTAGTGCACATCTTACTGTGACTCTTGGTCTGCTGTGCACATCTCGCTGTGACTCTTGGTCTGCAGTGGACATCTCACTGTGACTCTTGGTCTGCTGTGGACATCTCACTGTGACTCTTGGTCTGCTGTGGACATCTCACTGTGACTCTTGGTCTGCTGTGGACATCTCACTGTGACTCTTGGTCTGCTGTGAACATACTGTGACTCTTGGTCTGCAGTGGACATCTCACTGTGACTCTTGGTCTGCAGTGGACATCTCACTGTGACTCTTGGTCTGCAGTGGACATCTCACTGTGACTCTTGGTCTGCAGTGGACATATCACTGTGGCTCTTGGTCTGCTGTGGACATCTCACTGTGACTCTTGGTCTGCTGTGGACATCTCACTGTGACTCTTGGTCTGCTGTGAACATACTGTGACTCTTGGTCTGCAGTGGACATCTCACTGTGACTCTTGGTCTGCTGTGAACATCTCACTGTGACTCTTGGTCTGCAGTGGACATCTCACTGTGACTCTTGGTCTGCAGTGGACATCTCGCTGTGACTCTTGGTCTGCTGTGGACATCTCACTGTGACTCTTGGTCTGCTGTGGACATCTCACTGTGACTCTTGGTCTGCTGTGGACATCTCACTGTGACTCTTGGTCTGCTGTGGACATCTCACTGTGACTCTTGGTCTGCAGTGGACATCTCGCTGTAACTCTTGGTCTGCAGTGGACATCTCGCTGTGACTCTTGGTCTGCAGTGGACATCTCGCTGTGACTCTTGTTCTGCAGTGGACATCTCGCTGTGACTCTTGGTCTGCAGTGGACATCTCGCTGTGACTCTTGGTCTGCAGTGGACATCTCACTGTGACTTCTGGTCTGCAGTGGACATCTCGCTGTGACTCTTGGTCTGCAGTGGACATCTCGCTGTGACTCTTGGTCTGCAGTGGACATCTCGCTGTAACTCTTGGTCTGCAGTGGACATCTCGCTGTGACTCTTGGTCTGCAGTGGACATCTCGCTGTAACTCTTGGTCTGCAGTGGACATCTCGCTGTGACTCTTGGTCTGCAGTGGACATCTCGCTGTAACTCTTGGTCTGCAGTGGACATCTCGCTGTGACTCTTGGTCTGCAGTGGACATCTCGCTGTGACTCTTGGTCTGCAGTGGACATCTCGCTGTGACTCTTGGTCTGCAGTGGACATCTCACTGTGACTCTTGGTCTGCAGTGGACATCTCACTGCGACTCTTGGTCTGCTGTGGACATCTCACTGTGACTCTTGGTCTGCTGTGAACATACTGTGACTCTTGGTCTGCTGTGGACATCTCACTGTGACTCTTGGTCTGCAGTGGACATCTCACTGTGACTCTTGGTCTGCTGTGGACATCTCGCTGTGACTCTTGCGTCACAGATTGCGGTTCCATCGAAGTGTTTGGAGAGAAGATCTGCAAGTATATTACACAAACAAGCTGCTTCACTTAGCTGGAATACGAGTGAGCAGTGAGAGGGCAGGGTGAGCAGTGAGAGGGCAGGGTGAGCAGTGAGAGAGTGAGACGACGGAGTGAGCAGTGAGAGAGTGTGAGGGTAGAGTGAGCAGTGAGAGAGTGAGACGACGGAGTGAGCAGTGAGAGAGTGAGAGGGTAGAGTGAGCAGTGAAAGAGTGAGAGGGTAGAGTGAGCAGTGAGAGAGTGAGAGGGCAGAGTGTACAGTGAGAGAGTGAGAGGGCAGAGTGAGAAGGGAGAGAGTGAGAGGGCAGAGTGAGAAGTGAGAGAGTGAGAGGGCAGAGTGAGTAGTGAGAGAGCGAGCATGGCAGAGTGCTGCAGAGAGGCTGTGTGCGGAGGAGCGGTGCGGCCAGACAGGGGGAAGCATAACTACCACCGCGCGGTCGTATTATAACTTCAGCATTTTAGCGACCCAGTTTAGGTCGTTAGCTCGGCCACAAGTTTTCTACGTATTTCAACTTCGCCGCTTTTGTTCATGGAAATCTGTCATGATGTGCGGTGGCGACGGTGAGCTTCCCGCTTTTGCGCATCTTATTTTACACAATGTGCGTAATTTGGCGAGATGGAAATATCATTTGGCTGTATTTCAAGCCCGAAATGTCAAAGAATCATGGCTAGGGTTGAGCAAGCGTTTCTTCTCTTGTATCAAGTTTACGATTTTTTCTCGTCTTAGGGGATACAAGTATTGTATCTATGGGAATTAGCACTCCCAGGGGAAAATGTTTGTGGGCCCGAACTGAGAGTTTAGGCCTTCTTTTTGTTAGAATAAAATTTTTTTGTTATGTTAAGGACCATCATTTTTCGGTTCACTGCTGTCCTGTTTTTCAGCACCTTCTACTTTCTTCTTTAATTTGGATCTTGTTTCATAATCTTCTTTCTCAGCTTACTGTTCCTATGCCCTTTCTGCATAGATTCTGCATTCCCTTAGCTCCATACTAAATGGTACCTTCCTCCTTCCTCTCTTTGGATCGCCTTTGTGGCGGATAGAGAGGCTTAAACTAACTAATAATCTAATCTAGTCCTTCGATTTTTCTATGATGTTTCATTCCATGCAAGAAGTCAAGGATTTTTTATGTTTTGCTCTTGATCACTAATAATATCTTGATCGATGTAAGCAACATTAGAATATTTAAGGACAAATCTTGAAAGTTCATAAAATCTTTTTAGAATGCTTCCAATAGTTCGCATAAAAATTAAATTTCAAAATTATGAGAAAATTCCACCGAAAATACAACGTTTCTTTTACTTTAGCACTTTTCTTGTTGTTAGGTTCCCTCTAGATTGACCAATTAGATCTGGATTGTTCAGTCGTTGCAGTAATCCAAATCCATGACATTGCGAATATTGGTGTTTAGAGGTATATCGGAAGTGATATGAAAAATATTGAACGGTAAAATGGATAAATTCAATTGAATTGAGACTTTGAAAATTTAGTGGTTGAGTGGACAATTTAGCGTGGACAAGCATTCTTTAGTATACGGATGCACATATTGCTTTCTTCCCGTACTTCTATAGCAGCAGCGGCTAAATTTTGACGAGTTAGATGAAAGAATGAGTTGTTTGTGTCTTGCTGATGCAATTAACATGATGTGAAGGTCGACAATTTCTCGCTTAGCTAAATCTGTTAGCGCATATGTCGACGATGGATCGTTTCTATCTTGCCGATTTAACGCAAAATGATCCGCCATCGCACTCACGCCAGCAAGGATTCGTGGGTCATTTCGTTGCGCTGCGAGCTCGGGTTTTATGGAACAGAAATAATTTCTTGCTTCTCCTCTCACTCGATGTTGTTGCAGTAGTGGCTGACGCGCTGCAAAAACGTGGAATCGTTTCATCTGTTTTCGCATCGCGTTCTTTTTGAAGTGGCGTCGCTGCTCGCGTTGTGCTCCTTCTTTTGCAGCTGCAATCGCTTGTAAATCTTGCGTAATCTAATGTGATGGCCCCAGTTTGTGTCTTCGAACTGGGAAGAGGCTACGCACGCTAGAAGTGGGTGCGGACTGCAGCGATCAAATGCAGTATTTGTTTTGTGTCTCTGTTGGATTTACTGCGGGAGTATTGATTAAATGGAAGTTATGTTATCGCCGTTCAGTATTTGTTTTTGGGGATTGTTTTCGCTATGTTTTTATTCATTCAGTGGAGTGTTGGTCTCCGTCTTTCGGTATTTGTTTTGTACCATGGTTTGATTCGGTGTGTTATTGTATTTCTGGTTGAGTTTTTGAGAGTGGTAATTATCGCACCCCACAGGGGGAGATGCAGATATTGCGTCTATGGGAATTAACATTCCCAGGGAAACATGGGAGGGCCTGAGCTGAGAGTTAGGTAGACCTTCTTTTTGTTGAAATAAATTGTTTTCGTTTTATTTAAGGGCCATCTTTTCCCGGTTCACGCTGTCTTGCTTTCCAGCGCCTCAACTTTTTTCTTCAACTTTGATCTTTTTTTCAGAGGTTTCCTCTATTTAACTTACTGTTTCTATGCGTATGGGATCTTGTGTGAGAACTCACTTTTTGCGCTATATTGACTTCTCTTTCCCTTAACTCCTTATTGAATGGTCCGTTCATCCTTTTTCTCTTTGAACACCATTGTCACGGTGAGGAAGACTGAAATTAACTTATTATCTATTTGTTAATTATTGCAGCACCGCACTGCTCAGAGTATCAGCCTATGCGACGTATGTACAGTCTTAGTTGTTCATGTATGAATCGCACATCTGGGCTTCAATTTCAATTCAAAAATAAGAGTTATTAATTTCGGTCCACGTCGTTCAAATTGCGTTGGACAGATGCTCGTTTCTGTCAAAAATGATTAGTTGTCAGGTCTAAGCAGTTCAAGTTGGGATGGACGGAAATTGTTTTACCGCGAGACAAGCCTGCCTATTCGGGGGACTCTCATTGAAGCAGAAAATGCAATCTAGAAGCTGTCTCTTACACTCGGCTGGCCATCTGATAGACATTACGCACTGAGGCAGAGAATGACACTCGTCTTCTTCTGACATGAGGGAAATTTAATGTTACGGCCTCTTTATGCCGGTCTTAACTTCCTTCAGTTTGACACGTGTCGATCTTGGCATCGCACTCACAACGTTCAATTTAACATGTGGTTGTGCAGTGTCCGCTCCGCTCATCGTCTTCCAGGGGCATTGTTGCAGCGCACCTCAGGCACGAATGCTACGCTGTGCTCTGTATTGCGCCAGTTGTGCGAGATTTACGTGCAAGTCTGAGGACTTGGGTGCGGATTTCCAAACAATTTACAGTACAGCTGGACGCGTGAGGTTTTCGAAATAAACTTAGCTACATTGCCGGACGCGTAAGGTTTGCTGTAGTACGTCGACTTAGATGAATATACGCTATTTGTTGTACCGCTATGACGACGTAAATTGTTCGGAAATCCTGCGTAAGGTCCATTGGAATACCAAGTCCGAGTCTCTTCAATCTTAGATTTTTTCCTGACTCAAGACTCGCATTCTTTACTGCGAAATTATTCCAAGATGTAATTTAACTATTTAAGGAAAACTCGCGTCGGGAGTCGACGTGTTTGAAAAGCCTAGAAGGTAAAATTACTTTCATCATAGAAGAGTTCTAACGTTACTGAATTTGAACTTACGTCGTTAATATTTATTGATTTATAGCACTTTTTCAGTTCATTCGTTTGTAGGCGCATGGGAATTGCTAAGTTACTCTTCGTTTTCTTCAATGCAAAGTAATACAAAATAGTGCTATAACATTTCTTGTTTTTTTAACTTAGTGAGACGTGTGAGGTAGGTTTCTTATTTTTCATATTCATAAAATGTTTTAAAATGTCTTTAATGCTCACTCTCTAATTGTTATTGCTAATGTTTAGTGTTACACGTAAAAATTGAACTTTTTGCGATTCTTCGCAAAATTCAAAGCACTGGAGTGAAGATGAGTAATGAATCGCCAGCACATAAATCCGTGTTGTCAAATTGAAGACGGATCCACCACTCCCATGAGTCTCCCTCCAATAGTCGGAGTACGAAGCTGTGTTTATATAGATCATTGAGTGCGCGCGTGAGCAGGGACGATACGCGCAAGCCCCGCCCACTTGTTCTAGCTCCTAGGCGCATTTACTTGCTCAATGACAGTGCGTCTGTAATGACACTGGCAAGCTCTGGCTAGCGCGATGAAAACGAGCATAGTCCGCATTGTAAATGAGCAGTAAATGTGCCTGAAGCGAGAGCAAGTAGGCGGGACTTGCGCCTCTCTTCACTGCTTACGCGCGCACTCAATGACCGTGTAAACAGGCCTTAACTACGGCTGTGCAAACTTAAGATAGAGGACGAAGAATCAAAGGCGGATGACGGTGATGAAAGAATGCTGTATTTGAAAAAACTAGCCAGCCTTGTGTAAGATCCTAACTTTATTTTTATTCTGCGTCGTAAGAATTTAGAAATGCGGCCAAAGGTTAGCAAGTGAGAAACAGATTTTGCACAGGCTGTCAGTAGCATCAGATTAGATAGGCTAGTTTAAGTCTCGTCAACCACATAAAAGGCGTCCAAAGAGAGGAAGTTAGTAGTATCATTGTCTGTTCTACGCTCTTAATTGCTGTTTTGTAATTGGTATGTTTCTTCTAAGTGATCTTTTAATTCTTCTTGAAAATTAAAGATTTTGAACATACCGTTGTGAAAAACCACGATTTATTTCTATTGCGTGTCTTCCGCTTACACACATGTGCACCAGTTTCACGAGAAGCGTATGAGAAACGAAAACTTTTGCAGTTTTCTTGCTTCACAAAATTTGTCATTGGGTAGTATTATTACTCTGAAGATCAGCTGACCAGAGACATGCAAATTGCACTGCAGGTTCAAGGAATCGAGCTCTACATGAAGTAGTCTTTCGTAGTCTGCACTTGATATTTTTATAGGGTTGGTAAGGCATATATACTGTCTTGAAAATTGTCAAAATCTATGACGAAGATCGAGTTTTCGTCTTGAATAGCCGGTAAGAGATTTAAGCCGTATTACGGTTGCTTCAAAATGCGCTTTATAATCATATTTCTCCGCGGTTTGGAGCCCATTGAAAAGATCTGTTCGAGGGCTGAATGAGTTTGAAGTTCCATTTATTTGGGACGAAAAGTTAGTCCACAAGCAAGTTTAACGGTAAAAAATACATGAATGGCGTGGCTAGTTACGCTTCTTGAGTAACATACGCACGCACTCACACATTGAAGCGGGTAAATTGAGTTGAATTTCTCGTGGCCTTATTTGCGCTGTATGCTTGCGCAGTTTTGTCAGTCTGTATGTACTTGAACGCTTTTTCATGACTTCCTCTTTCAAAGAACACGTGTTTGAGAGCTGCTGAGTTGTTTCAATACTAAAGCTATTCGTCTCGGAACGGAGTTATTTTCATTGCGCTGTTGCGATTGAAGTCTAGAAAAGAGTGCCGATAACGATCGCTTGAGTTCCTCCTTTGGGGTGCCTGGCTATGCTACGAGTCTGGATAGATTTTTCAGTTCTTGCAATCTGATTATTCTATTCAAAATTTTTTCAGATGGTCACAAAATACCATTTAATGCCGCCTTATATTCTTTGTGGGCGAAAAACGACGATGTTTCTTCGTGAAGTTCCGCTTTCATCTTCTATTTCTAGTACGAAATTTAAATCTCAGGTGCGAATTGCGCCTTTTATCATTTCGAAGAAATCTTTCTGCCAAGTCTCCTTTTCTTTCTGGACATCTTTTCTTCCTGTGAAGTTGCGTGCATAAGACGCAGACTTTTCCGGCGCTCTTAGAGTTTTAGTTTGATTAACGCATTCTTCTGTCATCGTCGTGAGCCCTGTCTTGAATGTCTGCCAGCGCCAAATTACTTTTCCAGTCGAAATTAGGGAATGAAAGCCTCCGGAAATGAGCTCAAGTTCTTAACGTTCTGTGCATCTTCTTCGATTCTTTTGAGGCCGATGTAGTCCGATATTCATGTCGGCAACGTACGACTCTTATGTATCATTTGACATATATTCGTCGGTAAGACATCGCTATGTGTTGCTTCATTTCCAAAATTGGAAAATATTAGTTTCATATGCATTAGATCTTTAACTCTGATGTTACCAACTTTCACATAACTGGGACTTCTTTCAATCTGTGCTGAGTGTCTCCAGGATTGAGGTTCCATTGATCAAAGTAATGACCCTCAGACCCCATCCTTCCTTCTCGGTCTCTCTTACGACCTCCTAACAAATGGCTTCTGAAAGCTAGTGACAGTTCTACGGGCCTTAGAATCTCGTCCAATTTATTCTTGATTCATTACTTTCTTTTCAACAACTTTATTTGCTGAAACTTTGAAAATTCCTGCCGCTCCACTCGTTCCATAATTGTACATCAGTCGTACCTGGCGATTTTGTGAGCCCTTGCCAGAATAATTTCCTTGCGATGCGCGCTCTGTCGGCCAGAAAGATTTGAATGCTCGTTAAGACAACCATTTTCGCTTTGTGTGTTTGTGCTAGTAGTTAATGAAAGTAGAGGAGTAAATTGCTTACGGAATTTGTGATCACAAACGTAGGCTATTTGAAATAGACTGATTGTGTTCCTCGGGAAAGTGAGCTGAAGGAGGCGTCCTCTCAAGTCCATACTAAAAGATGCCTTCCTCATTTCACTCTTTGGAACGCCTTTGTAACCGTTAGGGAAGCTTAGAATAAATTTTAATCTAATTCATTGAGATTTGAACCTCAACTGAATGGAAAGAACTCTAAACCTCCTCACATTAAATTGATACAAACTCAAAATGTGAACGCATTTTGGTTGTCGTTCGGATCCCACGCTTGACCGTTTTCTGCTGCTGGTGAAGTGATGCAAATTCACGCTCGTTGATCTGTCAGCCTTTGAATTTTTCCATCGAAAAATTCGTATTGGAAGACTCCGGAATGCTCATTATTCAGAGGTTGCTGTTAATGCGACGCGTCGCGGGCGTTTTTCAGGAGCCTGCGACTCCGACATCAATAAGGAAACTCGAGAGGCAGAGTCTCATTGTAGGCGCGACTGCCAACTGGCTTGCAGATGTTGCAGCGCGGGACTTGTGTCGGGCGGGTCGTGGCAATTTCGCCTCCAGGAACACAAAAAAATGCAGATAATGTCACTGACACGTCCTCGTACTTCGGACTTATTTTGCGCTAAGCATGGCGAGCCGGCACAACATGCAGATAAAGAATTTTAACTTCGAATTATGCGCCTCAGGGTGGGATTCTCCCCCTATCTCTTTCTCCTTCTCTCCTCCTCCTCCTTCTCCTTCTCTTTCTCCCTCCTTCTCTCTCTCTTTCTCCCTCTCTCTCTGTCTCACTCGTCTTCTCTTTCTGCCTGTTCTGATTTTGTGCTGTATTCCTATCCTGGGCAGTGCTTGAGGGACTACTGTGTTATTTTTGCATCGTGATTGATATCCGTGTAATTTTGTTCATGGTTGTCTATGCTCGAGTATGTAGTTGTATGACATCGACATTTTTCAGTAATGTAGAAATAATGGGAGGAATTATCCGTGCAGTAAAACCATTGTCTTCTAAGTTTTACTGCTCTTCGAGCTGTTGAAGTCTTCTTTTTCAGCCTCAGCTTTCAGACTTTTTTTTTTGAGACCCAAATTCTTGATGTTTTTTCAAGCAAAATTTAGGCATGAAGTCAAATATAAAGCAGTTTACCTATACAAAGACGCATATCATCGAGACGTCCAGCCCGGTGACACACGTGCTTTTTTTGTTCTCCCACTTCAAATTGGTTCCTCCGAGTTGTTAATAGCCCTGTTGAAGCGCTTTTGCATCCACTACCTCGGCTGTGTTAATTAGTGAATAAACGAATTTGGGCTCAAATCCACGTTGCATCATGCTCCCAAAACAAGGGTCCTTAAAATACGCCGTCTGCATATTTCAGAGCTGTCAGAAGAGCTAGGCTCATATGTACGCTGATGCCTGTGATGTGCTCTCTCCAAATTGTTTTCAGTTGAAGTACCTTGTTTTAAAACGATCTGGCAAGTTATCTGTAAGGCAATTCAATTCGTTGCTACCTATTTGTAATTAAGTATTGACATGAGAGTTTTTCGCGATGCTTCGAATATAACATGTACCCAAGCGCTTTCATATTGATAGGATCAAAATGATTCAATATTCGCTTTCAATAAGTGATTGTTCGTTTCATCCATCACCAAGTCATGCCTCTCGTTTCGTTTAATATACACTGGATATTCTCTGAACGTGTCGCTGTTGGCGTCTGTTTGTTTTCTAAAGGGAAAAACATATCCTTTATTGCACGCAATGCTGCTAACACAGGCTGCAACATAACCGATCTCAAATTAGAATATCTAGTCCTCGCAATCTGTAGCTGCTGTTCAAGTTCTAGGGCAAAAACTGGTGGAACTTGCGCGAGTTAAGAGGAGCTCTACACCGACGGCGCTTGTTATACAACTCGCTCTGGCCTGCTGTAATTGAACCAATTTCTGACCAACTTTTCTGGGGCATTATATTTTGAGGATCGAGTTCCGCCTGTCTTTCGCGTGATCAAATGCTGTGAAACATATCGCAAGGGAAAATTTTATTGTCGTCTCTCACCGTAGTATTGAATTTGGTGTCCCGTATCGTTCGCTGTTTATTTGAAGGGAAGCGGGGTCATATCTAAAAATTCTGTTGACTATTCTGTGTCTCTCCGCTCCCTGTATCGGACAAAGAGGAAGGGATATCCGCAAGAAAATCTAGGCGTCTGAATGCAGCTTTTTGTTGCATGTTTAAAAGTAAAGGGAAACTTCAACGAGGACTCCATTGCCGCGCCAGTGATGAACCTGCGCTAACGAGGTGCTGTAGCAAACTAGGATCGTCTCCCGAGCATTTCTCGACGTTTTTTATTCCATGAAAAGAAATGTTGAATGAAGGTTGCCTGTTCGCTGTTGTGAGTGTAGTTTTGGCCCCGGCGGCTTGGATGCACCGATCAGAAAATTTATATTGCTCAGTCCTCCTACGTATGGGGAGCGTTGAGGTGGGTTGTTCTTTAGTGAGCCTGATTTTGTAGCGCTTGTCCTTTCTGGAGAGGCTGTGTGTGTGGGTGCTGGCTCAGCACGTTAACTGCCGGGGGTTACACTGAACTTCATTTATCTCGGTAAACCTGAAATTTATTTCGAAAGACTACATCAAAAAGAAAGGGTTCCCAACTGAGAAACACCAACATTAAGGTTTCTGGACATCACATTAATCTGCTTGAATTATACTCTATTTCCAACTGTAAAATGAGCAGGAGAGTTGTTGAACTGTGCTTTTATTTGATTTTCATTAATTACATGTAAAAATTTAGTTTGGGATCAGCATAACATAACGGAAATTCTCTCTGTGACCTTCAGTGGGTCCCAATTAGTCTACGTGTTCAGTGTTACATCGGGGTGTTTGGGCTGTCATCTCAGTTGTCTATTGGCCTTTTCTGGGTAATATTTTTAAAATTTTACCATTTTCATGCAAAATTGGGTCATGAAAAGCACCTTGCACGTGATGTGTAATCGCAAAAGCCATTTTATCTGATAAAAAAGTAAAATTTGGTAAGAAAAATACCCATCACGATTGCCATCGCGACATGTGGTGCCGCAGCTGTTATTACACACTAATTTGCAGTTGGTTGGTGCCCGATTCGACACACCGCTAATGATGCTCTTGGCAGTCAGAATATCCCAAAATACAGCGGTTAGAAGATGGTTGAAAACAGAAATTTCAAAAACAGTCACGATAATTATCTACCACAACAAGCAGTGTCGTGGTAGAGGAACTACCGTGGGCAGTGTCAGGTCCTCCCTAGTCGCCCCTCTTAGATGTTCTCCAGCAGCCAATGCAGGCTCATCTCCACTGACTTTTTCGTCTTAGAAATTTGGTTATTCTTTATGAGTGTATTATTTTGTACTCGCCAGATTTAAATACGAAAAATCCGCCATACTTTACACTTCAGGCCAGAATACCCTATTCTGGTTAATACCCTGTTAATACCCGACTCTGGTTTGATAATACGAAACGTTTATCAGAGCAGACAGCTCCTCTGGTGATTGTCGAAAGTGGAAATGGCGATAGCAGAGGTTATAGAGGGAACAATTTTGCTCATGCAGCGTGCACTTTCATTAAATTTTAGGGTACCATGTGAGGCCCCGAGCTAAAGGTTAGATAGGCTTCCTTTTTGTTGAAATAAAATAGGTTTTTGTTTTGTTACGGACCATCTTTTTTCGGTTCACTGCTGTCCTGTTTTTCAGCACCTCCTACTTTCTTCTTCAAATTTTTTCTTGTTTCATGAAATTCTTTCCTAGCTTACTGTTTCTGTGCACCTTGTGCATAGATTCCGCGTTCCCGCAACTCCATACTAAATGGTGCCTTCCTCTTTCCTCTCTTAAAACATCTTTGTCGTGGTTAAGGGAGGCTAAAACTTTCTTATAATAATAATAAATTTTAGGGTTGAAGGTTATAAATCGTTTTAATATATTATTTTTTTTTATTTATAGTTTACGCCGATTCAATGTTTTAATTGTTGCTGCATAGTGACCGCTTTTTCAGATTTTTTTTCTACTTAAATGTTCCAAAGTTTTGCTTGATAAATTTCATAATTTTTCACAATTTCTGTCGTCTAAAATGACCAAGTTAGCTGTTTTATAACTACTCAGCAACATAACTCAAAGTTCGCACCCCATTCCCTGCATGGAGAAGGGTTACGAGCGTTGCAGACGGAGGAGTATTTTATTATCGTGGAGGCACTCGGAGCAAAAGTGTTTCCCTCGTTTGTGTGAGGCCGGATTTTGCGAGAGGCAAGAGCCGCTAATGGCGGTGCTGTGCTCCCTGTAACGCAGGCCCGCTCCGGCGCAGCCCTCGCGATTATTCTCATAATTCATTCTTCTCTTGTCGCTTTTGATGCCGTCCTCGCAGCCGAGACGTTCTTACTTCTTAGTGCTTTAATGGCTCGCCGCTGCCGCCTCACCTCTCTCCTTCTCCTTGGAAAAATATTGTCTTGAACTCCTTTGCTCGGTGCAGATTCTCGTAATTTCTGCGCTGTATAATATGGGAACTCGTTTCTCTGAGTCTGGAAATACGTTTGAGTGGTAATGTGTTTAAGTCTTGAGTTTTAGGATGAGAGTTATCTTTTGCCTTGTATGTTGTTTCGTACTTTTTTAATAATAAAATCTTTCCTTAGATGAGTCCTATAGCTCCTACATGGCGCAACTCTTTCCTTTTTGTCCACCATTGCACATTATGAGGCTCTGACTATTCTTAATAAAATAGTGCTTGAGTATCGAGTAAATGAGAATTCGACATAATGGACGTATGTTCTATTTTTGGAACAAATGACTGACTCTTCAATTATCTTGAACGCGAAGTATCATTTATTTGTTCGTACGTTTATTTTATCTCTAAAAGTTATCACAAGTCCTTTTCCTGCGTTGTACGAGTGCTCAAATTGCCACGTTTTTAACTGATTATTGATCATGAGTCCTCTTGAAAAGTTCTCCAAAGAATGAATTTTATAGTGATCGAGATAGTTCTTTGTTAATTTAATTACTGTTGCTTCATTTTGAAACAGACTTCTTGAAAAATTTCATTTCTTCAGGTAATTCACTGTCTTCGAATGGCTTCATTTTTCCACTCGTTCAATTAAACACGCGTAGTCTTAGTAGAAAAGATGTGAGAGCACGTCTTTGAGAGGGTCTTGAGCACCCGTATTAGCGCTGGTATTTTGTCTGGCTCGCGGGGCTGGCGAACTCCTGACAAAAGATCAGAGACACACTTTCATGGGAAGATTTATGTGCTCATTTTGGTGGTCCCTCCTTGAAGTTGCTGGAATCCTCTGGACCGGTGCGACATGGCCGGACTGCTGCAGCTTTCTGCATGATCTCGCTGCGCCAGCGATCTTCAAATGAGCCCACCACACTCCGATCGATAACCTTTCTTGCCTCTCGTCCAACTCTCAAATTGGGTCGAAGATGGCACTTTGAACGCCTACGACAAAGCGCGCACGTCAGCAACGCACTTCCAGCTCTGTTCTTGTTTTCTGGAGCGTGTGTCCAGCGCTGAAAGGAGAAATATTTTCCAAAACGACAATTCGATCACAAAGTGCGGATGGCTTCAACCTTTGTGACAGATAGCGTGTTCAATAGCTGTCTTGTATGATTTCTTCAGGTATTATATGAGTGAAGTCAGACAAGTTCCTATGTTCAGGCTGAATAGGGTGATTCGTTCACGACCCGGACAAAAAAGTGAATAATATTCATAAAAAAAGTTATTGAGCTACAGGAGCGATTTTGTGCTTAAAAGAAAGCTTAACAAGTTCCCCATCTTACGCTATGAGTTTCATATCTATAGATATCATAATATTGGTTTTACAGCCGTTTTTAAAATCCAGAATTCTCTGTCCGGGTCGAGACCGCGTTTTCACGACCCGGACGGATGTTTTGGTCCACCAAATACACACTTACACCAATGTGTTTTATATTTTTTCTTACCAAGAACATCCAGAACATGACACTGAAAGGTGGAATAAAACAATTGGTTGCAAAATATCAATGTAATAAAAAATATACATGATAAAGAAAAGGTAACTGAATTCCTTAAAACTAAGCCTTTTTTCTTTTGTATGGCTTGTTTTCTTTTTATTAGGAAAATCAAAATGGGTGAACACTGAATAGGGATACAGCTTACAACTTTAATTTTAATCTGTATAAGAACTAATGACTAAACTAGCTAATAACCAAGTCGAGACCACGCACATCATTTTTTTAAAAATTCGTAAAAAATATAAAGAATTGGCCTAGGTTAAATATTTCAATTTGGGGAAGTAAACACTAAGGGGGGCACATATTAATGCTAAAAATAATTCACTTCCATCAATAAAACACTTCGAAAAATCACTCGATATTTAGCCGTGGCAAACACCCATTTCCAGCCTTTTCCATGGCTTTATCTCACATATGGTACATTATAGTTGTAAGAACTATGCAATCATTCACTTTTTAATTGTTTTTTCCAGTACACTTAATTTGCATGCATTGCCAAAAATTGTCTGAGTCGAGAACACGGCATAATTTTGTTTAGCGGGCACCCCAAACGAGTCCATTGTTGTTTAGGTACTCCGTATTATCACTGATTTTATGCCAATATGGCATATTGCATAACAAAACTTATCACAAGTTGATCACGCCTTATTCGTGGTCATGGGACAATATATTCTGATGCCGAAAATTAAGATCGCGACCTCTTAAAATCGAAATTCTTACCTTGCTTACAAGCGGAGCGTCGGCGGGGAGGTTTGCAAATGGCGTCTAGTTAGGACCGCCCTCCCTCATACGTCATAGCTCTGACGTCCTCCTAGGCTCGATCGTTCATTGGTTAATCAAGACTGTCCGGGTCGAGACCTTGTCCGGGTTGTGAACACATCACCCTACAATGAGTGTAATCGAAGCGGTTATAAGAACTTTAATTCCAAATATTGAGCAATTTCCAAACATTCCATCTCGTAAAGTTTGAAATCATCTATCTGAGTCGAGAGAAGAAGACAATTTCAAATATGCCGTTGCCGCTTTTACCGTATTTTTTTACTGGAATTCTCCGCGCGAGTAATCTGATGAGGAAGGAAGCTATGAATAGCATCGCTGTGCTGCGCTGGCTTCGATGTTGGCGCAGCTCGCCCTCTAGTGCTTCCTTCAATCCTGCTCCATACGAGCGACAAAGAGGGTCTTGCGTGCCGTGTTATTAAGCGAACAGCGTGAGTAGATTTAACGCTCGCGCAGTTCGCATGAGTTCAGTATACGCTCCTGGGGCTAAAAGCTTCTACGCACTCTTGCATGGATATGAAGGCGTTTCTTAAATCTGAAGCTGCCCTTATAAGGAATATAGTTAGGTTACCTCAGCTATGGATAAATCTTTGGGATGGGTCTTTCTTGCCCATTTTTCCTATTTCATTTTGTCGTGTTTTTCACTATCTCTTCTTGATCTTTCCTCCTCTTCCTTCTTAATTTGCTTTTTCTACACCCAGTTCATCCTGTGTGGGAACATACTTCGTGCATAGATTCCAGTTTTCTACAGACCAAAATGGACCCTTCTTTTAAATTGTGCTTGTGTTCCTATAAGAGTCATGAGGAATTTGAAAAGCGGTGTACACTCCGCACATTTGTGAATTATTCATTGGCACTTATTTTGCTCGAAACGTAACTGAGAAAAGTTCCTAATTTAAAATTTAAAACTATAATTTTCTGAATGGTAGCACTAGACTACTAAATATTCACGGAAAAGTATCATGATGCACTGGATGAAAAATGACTAGCATGCTCAGACTGCGATGTTCAGTAGAACTGAAGAACTTTACATGTTCGATGTACCTTTAAAAAGCCACCATCACCCTCTAGTATCTTGGCTACACCCGACGATAATTCAAGGTTGGATGTCAGGAATAATCTTGTCAGACCTAGCATCACAGAATATCTTGTTTGTTCATCTTCATTAGAGTGGACTCGAGTCGCGTCAGTGCTTGTTTATTGGCGATTAATTGAGTTGTCTGCGTGTCAAAACAATTTAATGAGCAGCGTATGCATTTGTTGCCAGGAACGGAATTAGCTCTTTGCTTGTTGTCTATTTCAAGCAAATTCTGTGGTGTAAGAAGTCGGAATTCATACCAATGATTTAGCTTCAATAAATCACTGATGAGTCTCTTCATGCAGTCTTAGTACTCGACGAGTTTAAATCCGTTTATTTTCCTTGATTTTATAGGTATCAGAAAAATGATTAACTCTAATTCAAATTCCCCTCAGAAGAATACAACTGTTGTATTTATAGCAATTAGCAGCACTGCTTGGCAGAAAACACGAGGTTTCTTGCTGAGGAAGGTCGGTAAGGCTTATTTTTGTTGAAATAAAATCGTTATTTGTTTTGTTACGGACCACCTTTTTTCGGTTCTCTACTGCCCTGTTTTTCAGCTCCTACTTTTTTCGTTAACTTTTATCTTGTTTCATAAACTTTCTTTCTAATATACTAGTTCTATGCTCAGTTTATCTTGCATGGAACACAAATTGTCATGCGTAGATTTCTCGTTCTTTCATCTCCATAAATAACGGTGGCTTCTCTTTGAACAACTTCGTTGTGCTTAAAAAGGTATGAACTTATGCATTATCTAATCTTATTATTGATCAAGATTTGTGCTATTTCCGAATTTGATGCGATTTCATCCTGGAATAATCAGTTATTCATTTCTGCCGAGCAGCAACTACACAACGTTAATAATTATCATATGGGATCATTTTTTTCAAATTTGCTACATTAGCTGTCTATCCTTGTCAATTAACTTGAATCCCCTTGCACTGTAGAGTATTAGCATATAATACTTTTTAAGCGCAATGAGCTCTGATTATAATCAATTTTTGCACACGCCTATCGTCTGTGAACTTATTGAACTGAGTCTTGTCGTAGTGTGTGATTGATGTTCGCGTGCGTGTCGCAGTGCTACGACCTTCATTTATTGGGCTATAGTATGCTCTAGTTTTTATGATCTTATTTGTATCTTGTTTGAAATAACGCTACGCTATTCTATTTTGTGTTGTTTTTGCAGGTCCCGAGTGGTGACTTTCGTACAATGGTGAAATTGAAATGGTGAGTAAATAGAGTTTAGTAAATCAGTAGTTTTTGTGTACCCTTTCCAGCAATGTACATTAATTCTTTTTTACTTGTGAACGTGTATTTTTTTCGATTGAATGTTGATTAAGAATTTACTTCATGCTTCTAGTTAATGACACTCCAATGTTTATTGTTAGGGTTTTTTATTCATCATTTATGTTCATTTAACGAGTGGAGTCAGTTAACGTTCAGCTAGTCACCACTGGAACTCATTTCCTCCTTTATCGTTAGAAGAATGACGGCTAACACCGTAAAGACATCATCAGAGCATGATTGGTTTGAATTTAGCCCTGTGATACAGTCACCAGCAGACGCTGCTCGTTACCGTTAGTTAACATGTTGACCACGATTGCGTGGATCGAAAGGTTGATTTGGTTAGGTTGTAAGACATAGAATTGGAAAATCGAATTTAACGCTCGAATAAGTTCCATCCGTTATGAGAAATGTAAAACATATAAGTGCACGAAATATTTACCCCGTACGATAAAATTCTTTAAATAAGAGGTTTCAAAATGGTTAAAATGTTATTCATTTATATTGATGCATAAATGAGCAATTTACCGTGTGGTACACATTTGTCTCAATACGTAGTCAACGTGTTCATACCGAACTAGACCTGTCGCTGTGATATGCTCCACTTTATTGACTTGGCTTTGCCGCTCTCAATGGCTTCTCTGCTCCACTGCTTACAATCGCAGCCATTTACTATTCAGCATCAGGATCCTCATGAATTACGGTTGTATTGAAATCAATGTTTGGAAAAGCCACTCTTCAATTGAAAAATTGATTGCTTTTTTTCATTAACTCATCCACAGTCCAGGTTGCAGAGCGTTGTCTACTTTTTCACTGTATTTTGTTGGTCTGAGTGAAGTACATCATATGGAGGTTGTTAGTGACTGCATTTACAAGATTGCGAAATGAATTAGATGGCATTTATGCTGTGAAATTGAATCGAAAATTGTTAGTACTTTGCTGCATTATTAATAATCTCTTAAAGTGAAGTATTCCAGGTTTTGTTCAACTGATAAAAAATATTGTGGCAAATATTGGATTTTTGTGAGAGATATTATTTCTATAATTTGTGGCAATTTAGATTTTTCGAGCGTCTTGAACTTTTATAGGGTATAGCGACGGCAATCTCCTTCTCGTTTCAGTAGAAATATCCTTTTGTTATAAGAAATATTTTCGTATTAGTGGAAATATTCTCGTATCACGAGAAGCATTTCTGCAAATATTCTGGCAAGGCTGGAAATATTGTATCACTCCTCCATGCCAAGTTTAGAGCCTTTGATAGCTATTTTTGTGTAGGCAACTCTCAGAATTTCCCACCTTCTTCTTTTGAGATCGAAGCAAAGTGATAGAAATAACCTGTTCACTTTGATGCTATTTGTTCACGAGGTTCAATCTGTCATTACCTCGAGTTTTGAGCTTCAGCGTAGATGTGAACGAACCGAAAAACAGCCACTTTGAATTTGTTGTTTTTATTTATTTAGAATTGGTTGTTTTTATTTATATCAATGACATAGTTTTCATCGCGTAAAATGTTTCGTTTCCTAATTACCGAGTTGTGTATACGGTTACATGCTTTTCAGCCAGTGTGATAGGTGAACACAATCTTTTTAGTTATGGACGAGAAATTCTCTGATAAGAAAAATTAAATATTTGCTAAGAATGTGAATAATTTATTCAATCAAAAAAGAGGATGCTAATAATAGTTATTCATTTAGTTTGATTTCTATCGCTCATTTTTAAAACTAACTCAGAACATCTGATTAGAACCGTACAATAGATGAACGTACATGCTTCGTTAATCATGATGTTAAATTTCCCCGAAATCTAGACAACGATTTGCGTACTGGCGATAGGGCTTTGGGTGGTGCTTTAAAAGCTCGACGTTGACCTGCACAAATGGTGTTCTGTGGGGACGTTAGCATCCGTGAGCTTGCAGAGGGCGTGATTATATTACACTTGTACCTCAACTCGGACTTCATTGATTGCAACGCTCGTACAGCCCCGTAGTGTTCACGCAACCCCGTCGCTGCTTGTATTACAATCGCGCTGGCATTACCCTGGTCTCATAAAGACAGTGTTTTGAACATACGGGGGCTGGCCGTCACGCCCTACGCAAATACTTGCTCCATCCCTTGCCTCTTTTGAGACGTAATTTTGGCACGGAAGCCCTCATTCCATTTCCCTATACGGAGGCGCTTGTCTTGCCCTGCTATTCCCTTAGGGTACGGCCAGACTGAACGCGTTGGCGCTGACGCGCGCGTACGCGGGCAGTAGCTGCAGTATTAAATACATGTATTGCCATGAGAGCGGCCACACTCGACGCGCGCGGACGCAGGCAGACCAAAGCGTACGGACGCCGCGTCGCGCTGTCAAAATTCAGGATTACTTGGGAGAAATATTTCACGCTGCGCCTGCGCGGCGCGTTCAGTGCATCTCGAGCAGCCGTGAGTGATGGATGCGGAGCTGCTACTCCCTTCCATGCAGGCTGAGCCTGCAATTTGGGACGCTGTTCCCCTTTCAGCACAGCGACAGGGTGTTTATAAGTGACCGGTGGTCGATGATAGCGGATGCACTGCTAGTTTCACTTGAGAGTTGTAGCAGTATTCTAGACCTCTAGCATACTCGTAACGCTTAAAAGTTTTCCGTGAAATCAAAATAGGTAAATTATGAAATTTAGTTTAATTCACTTCCTTTATTGCAGAAAATATGATCTGTCACTTAAACTAAACTCATGTAAATAACATTCAAATTTAAACATGTACGATGCTTCTTTACAATACATATGTCTACCATGCGACTTTTCCAACACCAGAAATAAAATAATCTTTCAATTCATGTCTCTCATTTGCAGCAATTGGTGAGATCTTTCTGTCAGCATGAGCAGTTTCATATTGTTCATTTAATTCAAAGAATTCATGTGACGTAAATTCCAGCCCTACGTCCACTCTCTCCCTGACAACAGTCATATTTTGTAAAGCTGTTACTGCTTTTGTGATTTCCAATGCCTTCTCCACACTGGTTTCAATGGATTTTGTCAAAATTGTAAATTTTCATGTCATTACTCCGAAAGCACATTTAATTTTTTTTTGTTTCATATAAGTTTAGACGTGGGCATGGGCGCATCCAATAAAGGAGCAATGTGTAGGCTTCATCTCCGACAAAAAAATTGTTTCCTCATCACTCCCGAGTAGCTTCATTGATTCAAGGAATTGAATTTGTCTTCCAGCATGCATTCATACAAGTCACTATTAGGGAACACTCCACCATCGCTCTGCTTACCAAATGCTTCAACGTCAACACACACAAATTTGCATTCATGATCTGCAACACCTTTGAGAGTTATTTAAAAAAATGCTTGTAGTTAAATACAGGGATCCAGTTTGGTTTGAGCATGTTATTCGAATGCGTTTGCTGTCTATGGCGCCAAAGCAGTTGGGGAAGTTCCATTTTACATAAAACTGCTCTGCAACTTCACTACACAACTTTTGATCAGGGTAAGGCATAAATATGAGTTGAAGGTTTCTCCAAATAGCTTTGCACGTCTCCGTCACAATAGTTACAACTGTTGATTTCCTCATCCTGAATTGTAAAGCTAACAATCAAAAGTACGATCCAGTTGCCACATAACTGAAAAGCATAACGATCATGTTTAAAATGCCACATTAGTCAGTTTAAATGATAGACCTTTTCTTTCATCAGAAGAAGCAGCAAGGAAGAAGTATAAAACTTTGCGTGATAAATTTCAAGTGGAATTAAAGAAACTTCCGCAAGGAAAGTCGGGAAACGCAGGACTTCCTCCTGAATCATATGAAAACAAGTGGCCTTTTTTTAAATGTATTTTTTTATGAGAGCTCAAATGCACGGAAAACAGACAATTGGAAATTTGCCGGAGATGGCTTCGAAGCAAAACTGCGCTGATGGACAGCAATCAGTCGATGAGTGCAAGCACTACGACTTCTGCTCAGGACAATGATGACGCGTTCGAAGGACTTGTGGAATGGTATTGATGAAACGGGAGGAAAAATGGAAGAGTGTTCCAAAGAACCTTATAGAAAAAGAGGAAAAGTTCAGAGTGATATCAGGGAGCATTTCTTGTAAATAGAAAAAGAGAAACTTGAATACTTCAAGGTAAGAGTGAACCTGATAAATGCAGGCTCTTTCTTCAGAGTGTTGTACCCTCAATGGCATGAGCAAAAGAAATCAATGCCCGTTTAAGATTGAGGTTCAAGAACTAGTTTACAAGTTCTTACATGAAGAAAATGACGCACAATTTTAAATGTGGGTTTTGACATTCGAATGTTCATATGTTTCCCCAACTTTTTCAGCTCTTGCCAGTGGATATTTTTGTATTAGTCTTAAAGGTTTACCAGTTAATTTTACGTTTAATAAGTAATCAACTATTATACTGATACATAAATCGAAAGTAAACCATAACCTTTTGGATGACAGACATATAACTAACAGCTAATTATATAACCTGAAATAGAATTGCTTGGCAAATAAAAGTGCGTCAAAGGATTACTGTATGATCAATGAACTTTTATTAAATTTCATTGTAATGTGACATTAAGTACATCTTGTTGATTGATATATCATAATTTTACTTACCTTATTGTTACCATCAGCTGTTCCCCTGGGTAGAGAGCCTGCCGAAAGTTAGTGGTTTGTTTGTATGTATCCTTACTCACTAAGCTGAGCAGCTCATCAAATATAGCCCTACTTATCCTTGTATATTTTCAAACTTTTTTGGACATTGCCGTAGATCAGAAAACTAATGATGGTTTTTTCCATGCTCGGATCTTGTTTTATAAAATTGGATGAACGGCAGCTCACTGATTTCCATCAAGAATTAGGTACTCTACATATGAGGACTCCAACAAGAACACCTCACAAGAAGTCATCATGACTATTAGTTATCCCTGAAGCCCAATGCTTCTCGATGAACGCGCGCGTCAGCGTGCAGTGTGGCCGCCTCCATTCAAATCGCAGCGTCAGAACGCGTGAAGCGTACGCACGCGTCAGCGCCAACGCGTTTAGTCTGGCCGTACCCTTAGGCCTGCATCGTAAACTTCAATGCGAGGCTGCACGTAGCTGCACAAATTCGCCGAGCCTCAGGCGCTGCCACCCGAACATTCCCTCGCTTCCGATACCGGCCAACAGTTTTATAAGGCCACATTCAGTCTTCTTAAATTTGTCCTAACGTTCTCTCCGAGTGTCTATGCGTGCGATTTTTCAGCGTACTCCTGTAGTGCCATCGACTATCTGTTCTCATACGTAAATTATTGGGCGGATAATTGTGTATATTGAACTACTAATACATCTCGAGTTTGATTCGATTTCTGGAGCCATGGTCTTGTTTGGAGGTTTAGAGCACAATGCTTAGTTTGTGGGCTGAGAATATTGGAAAATAATATGCCTCTTAAGCCCGTTTATAAACTAACTTGATATTAAATATGGATTAGAGTAGCCTGCGAATGAACGACACTAAATAATAGTGCTGTTAAGCCCTTTCAAAAACTAGTTTGAAATTAAATGTAGAGAAATTCTCAAGAGTAGCCTGCACATAAACGGCATCATTTTCAGTGAATCTCGAGTCATCCATTGTACGCCCTCGAGGCGTGTGCATTGAGGCATTACACGAGTTATGTCTTATTAGCCGTTTTATGCTGAAAAGAACTCATAGAAGCTGTGCTTGATAGTACGAGTATACTGTGAAAAATTATTCCAGAGGTTTTCAGTTTCGTTCTTGGTTGCTATTTCGGCACAGTGGACTCAGCCTAAATGTAATGTTTCAAGTGTTCATCTCTCTGTAAGCTTGCGGCTATTTCAATGTCATTTTGGTATTGATTTCAATAATATACTTACGTCCGTTACACATTACGTACGTTACGTTACATTTTTATGTGCGGTCCCCGTGTTTTTTCCGTTTTTATTGATGAGCAAAGGACTAGACACGAAATGTTGACTGTGGATAAGAGCGCTTATAGCTGAGCTATATTCAGTCATGCCCCGAGAAATACATAAAGCGAGTATTGAGCTCTGGCAGTTGATACTGCGGAAGATTGAAGTTGATTTATTTTGCACTGAGTCGGTGGCGGCATATCGACAGAAATAGCCGAGGCGGCAAGCATTGAGAACAGGCAGCTGATGCTAGCTGTAAGATATTGTAGTTTCTTTCTTTGATCTTAGGTATTGTAGTTTCTTTCTTTGATCTTAGGTATTGTAGTTTCTTTCTTTGATGTTAGATATTGTAGTTTCTTTCGTTGATGTTAGATATTGTAGCTTCCTTCTTTGATGTTAGATATTGTAGTTTCTTTCTTTGATGTTAGATATTGTAGTTTCTTTCTTTGATGTTAGATATTGTAGCTTCCTTGATGTTAGATATTGTAGTTTCTTTCTTTGATGTTAGATATTGTAGTTTCTTTCTTTGATCTTAGGTATTGTAGCTTCTTTCTTTGATGTTAGGTATTGTAGTTTCTTTCTTTGATGTTAGATATTGTAGTTTCTTTCTTTGATGTTAGCTATTGTAGTTTCTTTCTTTGATGTTAGATATTGTAGTTTCTTTCTTTGATGTTAGATATTGTAGTTTCTTTCTTTGATCTTAGGTATTGTAGTTTATTTCTTTGATCTTAGGTATTGTAGTTTCTTTCTTTGATGTTAGATATTGTAGTTTCTTTCTTTGATCTTAGGTATTGTAGTTTCTTTCTTTGATCTTAGGTATTGTAGTTTCTTTCTTTGATCTTAGGTATTGTAGTTTCTTTCTTTGATCTTAGGTATTGTAGTTTCTTTCTTTGATGTTAGATATTGTAGTTTCTTTCGTTGATGCTAGATATTGTAGCTTCCTTCTTTGATGTTAGATATTGTAGTTTCTTTCTTTGATGTTAGATATTGTAGCTTCCTTCTTTGATGTTAGATTTTGTAGTTTCTTTCTTTGATGTTAGATATTGTAGCTTCCTTGATGTTAGATATTGTAGTTTCTTTCTTTGATGTTAGATTTTGTAGTTTCTTTCTTTGATGTTAGATTTTGTAGTTTCTTTCTTTGATGTTAGATTTTGTAGTTTCTTTCTTTGATGTTAGATATTGTAGCTTCCTTCTTTGATGTTAGATTTTGTAGTTTCTTTCTTTGATGTTAGATATTGTAGCTTCCTTGATGTCAGATATTGTAGTTTCTTTCTTTGATGTTAGATATTGTAGTTTCTTTCTTTGATGTTAGATTTTGTAGTTTCTTTCTTTGGTGTTAGATTTTGTAGTTTCTTTCTTTGATGTTAGATTTTGTTGTTTCTTTCTTTGATGTTAGATATTGTAGTTTCTTTCGTTGATGTTAGATATTGTAGTTTCTTTCTTTGATGTTAAATTTTGTAGTTTCTTTCTTTGATGTTAGATATTGTAGTTTCTTTCTTTGATGTTAGATATTGTAGCTTCCTTGATGTTAGATATTGTAGTTTCTTTCTTTGAAGTTAGATATAATTTCTTGCTTTGATGTTAGATATTGTATTTCTTTGTAATTAGCCGGTGCCACCGTTCGTGCAAACCTCAGATACAGACCAATGCAGCAACCATGGCTTGCAGGGAGTCAACAGTTACTAAATACTCCGACTTAACGACGGAACCTGATCTTTCCAGGAGCCTTACGATTTTTTTTTGGCACCGCCGGATTAGTATTATATTATTTTTATTTCACATCGTTAATGCGTTGCTTGCGATACTACCTATCGATGGGTCGAGCTCAAGTTCTTCAAGAAATGAAACGACTTGTCGATGGGTCGTTTGAAAATTTTAACGATCTTTTTCATTTATAGTATTTATTGAGCTAAGTAAATGCTTGATATTTATAAAATTGCCAAAAACTTTTGATTTTAAATTTGAGTTGTATATTGAATTTGAGTTAAACACGTTGCCAACGTATTATTGCGTCACAGATTTAAATTTTTCTATTCAGATAATAATTATTACTAATGCATAGAAACTTGTTACGAATTGGTTCTCTAAGGAGAATTGATAGCGTTATTAGTCGAGCTGCACTAGGTCAAGATAAAGAAAGAATGTGAAGCCTCGTTTTATTTTCGTTCTATTGTCTGCTTTTGGTCTCACCTCTGTCGGGATTCTGGTCGCTGTGAGTGATGTGCCGAGCCTAGTTAGGGAATGAGTGCGCGTGAACGCATTCGTTATAGGAATGTAGAGAGCAAGTGCCTTTTATTACAGAGGCGCTGCAATTTTTACTCTCGTTTTCACAGCGTAGATTGACGCCCTATTCTACTTACGTCTCTGAATTGAGTATAATAATTATTCATCTCTAGGTTATATGACTGTCACCTCCAGGTTACGGTGAGTTGTATGACGACCTTTGCGTGCTTCTTGGAACTTTTTTACGTTTGCATTTAAATAATGAAGTATCCGTTTCTAGGTGACTCATCATAAACTGTGCCTAACATTGGTGCCTTCAGCTATGTTTTTCATGGCATTCTGTTTTGTTTCATTTTCTAGTAAATGAAAGTTTTCCAAACCAAATCGACTTTCTATTCGAAATCAGAGCTGGAAATTTTAAAAGTGAGCGCAAAAAGGTGTTGTAGAAATTCTCATATCCAGACACTGCAACTAACATTATATTTATTTATGTTACAAGAGTTCCGATCGTGACCGTCAAGTTGTGCGTCGCTTGAGGTGAATACAACTGATGTGTGTACGGGAGTGATCGCTCCCAGGGAGAAGATGTAAGGTATCGAGCTGAAGAATAGAAAGGTTTCTCTTTTGCTCCCCTCAGGGGGATACAATTATTGTATCTATGGGAACTAGCGCTCCCAGGGGGACAATGTGAGGGCCCGAGCTAAAGGTTAGGTAGGCTTTCTTTTGTTAAAATAGAATAGGTTTTGTTGTGTTACGGACCATCTTTTTTTCGGTTCACTGCTGTCCTGTTTTTCACCGCCTACCACTTTCTTCTTCAACTTTTTCTTGTTTCATGAACTTCTATCTTAGCTTTCTGTTTCTGTGCCCTTTCTGCATAGATTCCACGTTCCCTTAACTCCATACTAAATGGTGCCTTCTTCCTTCCTCTCTTTACATCTCATTGTTGAGGATAGGGAGGCTTAAACTAACTAATAAACTAATAAACTTCTCTTTTGCTGAAATAGATCATTTATCTTATTATTTTGTTACGGATTATTTTCTTTGGTTCATTGTTTTTTTATCGCCGACTACTTTCTTCTTCGGGTGTTAAATTGCTTCAACTTCTTTTAATCTTGCTCTGTCTATGCGCAAGGAACCCGAATTGGGCACATACCTGTGCATAGACTCCTCGTTCTTCTAATTCCATCCTAAATGTCCCCTTCCTTTTTGCTTTCTCGGAAATACATTTCATCTAGTTCAGGAAGCTCAAAGTAACTTTATGATCTAATTCAAAGTTTCACGTTATTTTACTATCACTGACCTGTAACTTCAATGTTCCAGTTCCATGTAGGAAGTGATGTCCCTCTTGATACATTATATCAGTCGAATTCCTGACATTTTCTTGGAAAAGTAGTGAGGAGTATTGATGGTCCTGGTGACCCTTGCGGTCTTGGCGGAGTATATACTCTGATCCTCCGTCTCTCACTTTATTGACACAAATGAAAGAAGTTTTGGTGAGAAGGCGCCTCTTTGGCGGGGAATTGCGCTGTGGTGGCGGTAGCTTAGGCCGTCATTTGTGACGTGACTTGTGTGGTGGTGAGCCTCTTCCACTTTACTCTCACTTCCATTCCACGCTCACTTCCATTCCACGCTCACTTCCATTCCACGCTCACTTCCAGTCTACACTCACTTCCACTCTACATTCACATGACTGTCAGGTACGCCACTTCCACTCTACACTCACTTCCACTCCATGCTCATTCCCACTCCATGCTCACTTCCACTGCACACTCACTTCCACTCCATGCTCACTTGCGCTCCACACTCACTTCCACTCCACACTCACTTCCACTCCACACTCACTTCCACTCCACACTCACTTCTACTCCACACTCACTTCTACTCCACACTCACTCCCACCCCACACTCACTTCCACTCCACACTCACTTCCACTCCACACTCACTTCTACTCCACACTCACTCCCACCCCACACTCACTCCCACCCCACACTCACTTCCACTCCACACTCACTTCCACTCCACACTCACTTCCACTCCACACTCACTCCCACTCCACACTCACTCCCACTCCACACTCATTTCCACTCCACACTCACTCCCACTCCGCACTCACTTCCACTCCACACTCACTTCCACTCCACACTCACTCCCACTCCACACTCACTTCCACTCCACACTCACTCCCACTCCGCACTCACTTCCACTCCACACTCACTCCCACTCCACACTCACTCCCACTCCGCACTCACTTCCACTCCACACTCACTTCCACTCCACACTCACTTCCACTCCACACTCACTCCCACTCCGCACTCACTTCCAATTCACTCTCACTTCCACTCCACACTCACTTCCACTCCACACTCACTTCCACTCCACACTCACTTCCACTCCACACTCACTTCCACTCCACACTCACTTCCACTCCACACTCACTCCCACTCCGCACTCACTTCCACTCCACACTCACTCCCACTCCACACTCACTCCCACTCCACACTCACTCCCACTCCACACTCACTTCCACTCCACACTCACTTCCACTCCACACTCACTTCCACTCCACACTCACTCCCACTCCACACTCACTCCCACTCCGCACTCACTTCCACTCCACTCTCACTTCCACTCCACACCACATGTGACTTTGACTATCGATGCGGGAGATGCACTACTGGCCAAAATTGTGGGACATTTTAAAAATTTTTAAATTTCTTAAATATTTTAATTCGGTTTTTGGTGAAACTTTCATAAATGATTTTTAATCCCACTCCTAATACGCTGCCTTAATTTCAGATGTCAGAAAAAATAAAAAAAATCATGTTAACAGATTTATTTTGAAACTAAAACAAACTGGCCAAAATTATTGAACGAAATGCCAAATAATCGCCTAGTTGTTTTATTGTGGTTATATATTGAACCTTTTGCTGTAAGACCATTCAATATTTAGTTAATAGATCCTTATTCTTTATCACAGCTTCACGTCTTCTGCTGCAATATTTAATAAGGTGAAGACATTCTGCTGGAGTAATTTTCGACCATTCCTGTTGAAGCTTGAGCTACAAGTCTTCTGTTTGTTGTTGAATTTCTAGCCACAACGCATGTCCCTAGAGTGTGCCAAAGGTTCTCAATCGGATTCAGGTCCGGAATCTGAGGTAGCCAATCCATAACTTATAAATATTGCTATTGCAATATTTCGTTTCAAGTTTGCGTTACGGCATGGGGCATTCCCCTGCGTTAAAAACGGGAATTTTACCTGTTGAATGGTGAAATACTTAAATGACATGATCTTTAAGCATCTTTTTGTACATTGCTAAATTTACCCTTGTATTCAATCGGACAAGAGTCGTTCCTTGTCTGGAAAACATTCTAGAAACCATTACACTCGCGCCACCAAACTTAACGTCTTTTTTTGTGCGCTTGCGAGATAATCTCCTGTTGCAAGAACTGATGACTTGGAATCAAGGTACGAGATGTCAAAAAATGTTATCAAACTCTTGTTTCAGAAATTTTCAACTCTGATAGCAGCAGCAGCAGCAGCAGCAGCAGCAGCAGCAGCAGCAGCAGCACCACAAAAAAAGAAGAAAACCGATTCTCGATTTCTACTCTGGAACCTGACTGAGAACGCTCGTTCTAATATTTGGGATGCAGCGAACACAGGAATCTAAATGGGCCTGCGCTGGGTAACAAGCTGCATCATTAGAGCTTTTGTACTCGCAATGTTAGCGTTTCGTTTGAGGCGATCACGTTGCTGCTCCCGGCGCGTCCGTTCCCCATCGGCTGATTATTATCGGTAACTAGCCTAAGCGCGATGCAGCGCCCTAGCTTGTGCGGTCATTATTGGGATCACCAAGCCAGTGTGATTTGTGCATTTCTATTGTACGCTATTTGCCTATGCTTTCCTCAATATTTGTGGGGGGTGAGGGCTTTCGAGCGAGGCTGGTGTAGGGAGAATGACGGCTGGCGTTGGGGTAGGGAGATGCAGTGAGAAGCATCACTCCAATATTCGACTATATGTTATACCCGAGATTGCGTAGAAATAAATGTGGTATCCAAGATTCAGGCACCTGGAAAGTTGTGTCGGGTAACCAGTTTACCGTTACGTCTTTTCAAACCTGTGGCCTGGACGATGGAAAGACTCATGACTGCAGTGTGGTAGTTGGATGAATCATGAGAACGGTAAGGCCCGGCTACTGCGCTAGTTTCTTACCTAATGTGGTTTGTGGTTTTTCTAATTGTATGTGTAAAATGTAAATTTGAACTAAAAAGGATTTGAAAATTGCTTATGCAGCCGTAGTAAGGACATGTGATGAGGGTGCCTAGTGTGGAAAGATAAAGAAAAGTTCGGTCGTATTTCCTTGTTGTTTGTCGTACGATTTATGAGAATGCTCAACTTTAGGAACTGCATAAGACAAGAATTTGATCAAAGATAATTACCTTTTGCTAATGGCACTCCATCTAACGCTCTTTATTTTAAACTTTGATATCTCTTCAAAGTTTTGGAAAGCTTCGAAATGAGCGCGTCAGGATGCTTATAAAAAAGCAAAATTTTACGTCGTTAAAGTTAAAATTCCCTGTAAGTTACTTCTTTCATTAGCAACTACAGAATACGATTGCAAATGCATGCACGTAAGTTAGGATCAGTATTGACGCGTCAAGTCGTTAACACGTTGGAATTGGACCCCTCAGGGGGATACAACTCTTCTATCTATGGGAATTAGCGCTCCCAGGGGGACTATGTGAGGGCCCGAGCTAAAGGTTAGGTAGGCTCTCTTTTTGTTTAAATAGAATAAGTTTTAGTTTTGTTACGGACCATATTTTTCGGTTCACTGATGTCCTGTTTTTCGGCACCTACTACTTTCTTCTTCAACTTTTTTTGTTTCATGAACCTTGTGCACCTTGTGCATAGATTCTGCGTTCCCTCAACTCCTTAATAAATGGTTCCTTCATTGTTCCTCTCTTGGAACATCTTTGTCGTGGTTAAGGGAGGCTAAAACTTTCTTATATAATAGTAGAAAAACACGTTAGAATTTGATATTTAACACGATGACTGCGTTTTGGCGCTTATTACGGTTGGTTTGGTTAGGTTGTAAGTAGCAGAATTGGGAAATCGACTATCGTGCTTTAATACATTTCTATCTCTTCTAAGAATTATGAAAAATGTAATGGTACGATAAGATTATACCTCGTATGAAAACATTTATTTTTTGAAAAGGTCACGAAACAGACGAAACACTATTCATTTACATCTGTACGTGAATGAGCAATTTACCTAGTGGTACACATATGTCCCAACACACACTCAACTTGTTAAAACGTGATTTTACACCTTTCTGTGGTGTTTTCATTTACCTCGAAGGTGCGGTGCTGCCCAGCAAAGGTGACAACCGTGTGCCGGCGCACCTTTACGGGGCGGCGAAACAATTTTCTTGGAGTGAACTAATAAAATCGAAATGGCGATTGGCTTTGGGCCCATCGCCAAGGCGTATAATTGGCAATTCTATGAAGCGTAATGGAAGCATTTGCATGAAATTAGCGTCTTTATTGCTTAGAGATAGCGCTGCTGTGCCTACGGGATCAGGGGCTGGCCGAGGGCCTCGGCTATGAAGTTTGAACCCGAAGCTCATTATTATTTTACGCCAGAAAATTCATCTCAGTTTATGACTGAGCCATTTTTATTTGTTCGAAAACTCGGCCGTGATTTCAACGGTTTGAGTCTTTATGATCATTTTAAATGGAGGCTGATTTAGGTGTGTGCTAATTTTCTCTTAAACGTGTTCGTTTAACAAGTATTCTAATTTTTAGATCAAACAAAACACGTGTAATTTTGGAAAAATGTAAAATGCGTTGTTTCCTTTAAAAAATAGAACTTTAACACGTTGACTGCGACACGACCCACCGGTGGGTCGTGCTTAGGTTTTTCCTGCTGCGAAACGACCCATCGATGGGTCGTTTTGAAAAATTCTAACAACCTTTCTAAATTAGTGGTATTTAACAGGCCCAGTTAATGTTTGATATTTACAAATTTGCTTATCACTTTTGACTTTAAATTCAAGTTGAATATTGAACTTCGGTTTAACCCATCGCAACTAACGTGTTAAGGATGTTTATGGACGTTCAACGCATTTTCAAAAACAAAATATTAATTTAAAACACAGTCGAACGCTTAAAAATATCATAAACCTTAGAACTTGATATTGTTTGGTTGGGAATATTTTTTGAAATAACTGTTCGAGTTATCTAATTATTTATTGATTGTAACTGAAATTTACCTCATCCTTACATGCAAGAAGCGATGTAAACCTGAAAACCTGCCCACAGTATTAACACTTCAGCGTATATCCACCCTTACATTTGGATCGAGTGAGTCGTATTTCATAGGCAATTCCCCTCAGAGGGATACAATTATTGTATCTATGGGGATTAGCACTCTAAGGAGGAAAATGTGTGAGGGCCCGAGCTGACAGTTAAGTAGGCCTTCTCTTTGTTGAAATAAAATGTATTTTTTTATGTTAAGGACCATTTTTTTTCCGGTTCACTGCTGTCTGGTTTTTCCTCTTCTACTACTTTCTTCTTCGACTTCGGTCTTGTTTCATAATCTTCTTTCGCAACTTAATGTTTCTCTGTTTTTTCTACATAGATTCTGCGTTTTATTAACTCCATAATAAATGCTGCCTTCCTCCTTCCTCTCTTTGGATTGCCTCTGTGGCGGATAGGGAGGCTCAAACTAACTTATAAAATAATCCTGATAGGCTATTGCACGTGATTTGCACACGTGCTCCCACTACACGTGTGGTTTAATTACCTCTGTGTTTTGTTGTTCGAGTTGCACTTGGCTGTCATTGTACACATGTACTGTTTGTTCTTCATTTTAAAACTTTGACGAACACTCGTTGAAGAAGAAAGGCTTGACGCGACTAAACTCGCCAAATACGGTAACTTCAGTAATCGGTTGGGCTTATGAAAATTCCCTGCGAAGACTTTGCGACCCTCATCTAAAAGTTAGTTGAGAAAAATTAGGTTGTTGCACCCTAATTAATTTTCGTTCATAAACCAGCGTTACATACTGTACATCACTGAAGCTGAATAAGGGAAATAGTCTGGAATTTCGCTCGTTGGATGTTGTCATTACTTTCCCGAACCGATCAACTTGAAGCTATTGTAGCAATTATCGAGAATGGATATCGATTTGATCTTAAGCGATGGTGAAAATTATTGAAATTAAATGTTTTAATATCGTAAGTGGATGCATCATTTTAATATATCTGTAAATTTCTGAGGTGTGATGAGTTTGTGGTTTCAGACGCCGTATTTTTTAGATTTCAAGTAAATGCGTTCTTACTAAGTTTTAATCTTTATCTCGTACATTTCGTTTTGCATCAAATTAACTGCTTAAAAAGCAGAAGCATAAGTACTTCCATATATTTCTTAACAAAAAGAGATGTTTAAGGATGTCTCGGCATTTTCTATTGAGCTTTATGCGTCAAGCGGATTAGGAAGCACACCCGTGTAGTGCACACAAGTTTTGTTGGGAAAGTCGACAGCGAGGCAGCAGTATAACCAACCGCTTGTGGTGGTTGTGGGGCGGATTGTTTTGCCGGGCAGACGCAGGTAAGCTTCGCTGCTCAGCTTGTTTACTTTATCTCGTCCCTGAGGGCTCCTAACTCACGTTTGCTGTCGCCGCTTATCCAATGAGATTGTTTTGCTGCTCCCCGTCATGAACACAAGCTTAGACTGCGAGGGTTTGTGGCCGGACCAGAGCTGGAGCTCTAGCACACCAGGCTTACTGCCTCAAGTCGTGGCTTTCCAGTCGTGGCCGATGCAGCGAGACTCTCTTCCGGACACTGCAGAATATGGCTTGTTGTCGTGTCACTGGCGATACTTGCGGGCCGTTGTCATTGGTTGATATCATGTTACTGGCGATACTTGCGGGCCGTTGTCTTTGGTTGATATCGTGTTACTGGCCATACTTGCGGGCCGTTGTCTTTTGGTTGTTATCGTGTTACTGGCGTTATTTGCGGGCCGTTGTCTTATGGTTGTTATCGTGTTACTGGCGATACTTGCGGGCCGTTGTCTTTTGGTTGTTATCGTGTTACTGGCGATACTTGCGGGCCGTTGTCTTATGGTTGTTGTCGTGTTGCTGGCGATACTTGCGGGCCGTTGTCTTTTGGTTGTTATCGTGTTACTGGCGATACTAGCGAGCCGTCGTCTTTGATTGTTGTCGTGTTGCTGGCGATTGCGGGCCGTTGTCTTTAGTTGTTGTCGTGTCACTGGCGATACTAGCGGGCCGTTGTCTTTGGTTGTTATCGTGTTACTGACGATACTAGCGGGCCGTTGTCTTTGGTTGTTATCGTGTTACTGACGATACTTGCAAGCATGTGCCTTAACACGTTAGTTGCGATGGGTTAAACCGAAGTTCAATATTCAACTTGAATTTAAAGTCAAAAGTGATAAGCAAATTTGTAAATATCAAACTTTAACTGGGCCTGTTAAATACCACTAATTTAGAAAGGTTGTTAGAATTTTTCAAAACGACCCATCGATGGGTCGTTTCGCAGCAGGAAAAACCTAAGCACGACCCACCGGTGGGTCGTGTCGCAGTCAACGTGTTAAAAGACTTGATAGTCACAGTGTGTCATTTTTTGCTCTGCAGGGCTGAAAAGCCTTTAGCAATATAGTTCTCTTCATTGGAAGCTCTGAAGAAAATGTTGCCATAATAGTGCTAATAATTTGTAACACGTTTGCAAAATTTGCCGAACTTTGTATTGATCTTAGGTAGCTTTGTTTTTTGCTGACGTTGTTAGAGATATTTATTTATTTTACGGGTTTTGATTATGGGAATCCAATTTATTGTATTTAAGTGTAGCATTTTAGATCCGAGCGCGCATTAAGGCCTCAAAAGTTTCGCAAGGATATACTTACAGGTTTCGAAATTGACGGAACTAACCATACACTCCTCTTGCATCTGATTATACATTTACTTTTATTGTGTTGTCATGCTCCATACACTCCAAAGTGACTCATGTAACCTCTTTAACACGTTGATTTCTCTGGGTTAAACTTAAGTTCAGTATTCAACTCAAATTCAAGTACAAAAGTTATCAGAAATTTATAAACTGGGTTTAACTTTTACTGGACTTAAAACTTTTTCAAAGCCCATTGATGGGTCGTTTCGCCGCTGGAAAAACTTTAGCACGACCTACCGATGGGTCGTATCGCAGTAACGTGTTAACGCACAGAGCTTGTTTCAATTTGTGCAACATATGTTTAGTGCACAGCAAAGAAACTTTTATTGAGCATCTATGCTTGTTAATTTGGAAATCGTAACTTCTCAGGATATATAAACGAGCTGAGAAGTGTTCAAGGAGTTTGGACTTGAAAATGTGAGCGTGAAGGCCAGGCCGCTAGAGCAGAGCCGCATGAGGGTGCGAGGTGCGTGCGACGCGTATGCAAAGCACCTGTAATCGATCGCAGCATGGATCCGACATCGACATGCGCTGGTCAGCTGCTGCAGCGCCTCCGTGCTCTGCTCTTCGCGCTGCCAGCCTTCCTGCCTGACCTCCTAGTCTGGGTAGGGTGCTCTTTGGGATTTAGACATTACCTAGTGAATGATAATGGTGTTCATGGTAAGTTATAACACTTGGATATAGGCGTTTGACGATGTGTTGGAAAAATTTACCGAATGTTGAACTTGAATTCTTTATCTTTAGCTTTCAGTTTTTCGTGTGCGAGAAAACTTCCCGAGAGAAAGTAATTAATCATCCGCAAGACGATACAGAAATGCTCCAAGATCTATAAGTTTGAGTTTTGTTTTCTCGCGACCGGAAATAACCGATTTGAGTGTTATTCGATTCGAGTTTTGTATGCTTACTTTTACTTCAACAAAAGTGTCCATTTTTGGAAAATATATTTTCTGGTGACTTTTTCAGGGTTTGTTTAAATTTCATACCATATGTCGACATTACAACGATTTCCAAGTACGACTGATTATTCTGGCGATTCTCAACGCATTTGTCGAGGATTTTGCAGCTCTATGTAGGATTTCACTTTTATTTCTTCTTCGCTCACCCTACCAGACACTGCACCGATTTTTCGGTAACTTCCGAATCTGCCGCTGTACCTATTTCTCACTATTTGGTCTAGTACAAGAAAAAAGCATCACAAACCAAAATTAACAAGCCAATCGTGGTTAAATTTTATGGTGGATCATTACACATGTCTGTCCCTATGTGTTTTGGATTGATTTTGTGTGGTTTAACATTTAAGTCATCAATACATTTATGTTATCAAGTTATTCAGGGCCTCAGGTCTGGTAGAGTTGAATATATATCCCCCTCGTGTAAAGAGCATCGTATACTCTCACTCGTGCCACCGCAGTGACATTTAGCGAAGTTCATCAGAAGGGTCAAAACAGTACAGAAAGGCGCCTGTATGTTTTAGAATGGCTCAAACGCATTTTGTTTGATCAACAGAACTACAAAAAATCCGATGCAGCGTGCGAAGAAAGTGTATTTGGGAAGTACATTTGTGTTACCATGATCACTAAAATCATGCGTATTGTTGTCTCATAACTTTGGTAGTTTCATTGTTCTATGTTGAATTTTTCATTACTTGTCCATTTATTATGCTGAGGGCTCTGAAGAGATCGGTAGTTTTATTTGACGTGATGAAAGTGAATAATATCACATTTTCGTGTCTGTTTATAAAAACATACTTTTCCTCCTTTTTAAATTGCATGGTAGTTACTTCTTTTCGTTGAAGTATTCTGATGTCTAGGTAGTCGAGTTATTCTTGCGAAGGAGATTGTGAAGTGATGTACTTTTTGACCGCTCTTTCCGATGGGTAGATTGTTGTCTACTTTCCGTCATGGTACCTCTTTTTGAAGGGGGAGGGGGTAGAGGGAGGGGATTCAAGCGTGGCATTTGAAGATAATTCATTTTAACGATTGAATTCGATTTTTAGCACCGCTCGGTCTGTGTATTTTGGGAATTTTATAGGTGTTCGTGTCTTATCTTCATTCTCATCCTTCGCATCTTTCTGATGGTGCCATATCCGGACGCAAATGCCATCGAGAATCGATATGAAAGTGCACGAACCTCCGCGAATGACTTGGTTAAATTGAATTTTTTTAGTACTCGCGCTTGAGTTTGCATAGGGATCGTTCTGTGCCATCTAGTTCATTGAAATTGGCTGGCCGTATTCTTACCCTAAGGAGTCGTCGGACGCAGATTGCCTGGTCATGTGATTGGCTCGTGTTTCTGCAGATCTTTACGCGCTGCTAAGGCAAGCCCTCGCATCATTTCTGATGGTTATGGGCCGTCAAGGATCCTCAGCGTTCAGAGCCCAGCACCTGGCCCGGAAAATCTTAGGTCATCTTGAATTTCAATAGCTTCGCTCTTTGAACGGACTGCTAATGCGTGCGTTGAATAGTTGATAGGTGAGAAGCCTTGGGTCAATTGGGTTCTCTTTCATATGCTTTGCAGTGATGGGTGAACTGCAAGTGTGCGGTTTTGATGGCGTTCTCCTGGAAAGTACTATATCGTAAAAAAGGGCCTTCGTTGCGTCTGGTCGATGGAAAAAGCAGTAGTTGGTATACAGGGAAATAGGAAATAACCGACTATAATTAGTTGTTTGAGGATTTTCATAGCTTTTTCATTGTAGGCTTTGCCTCGTTCGTTGATATAACGTATTTCGCAAATTACTTGCACTCGATCTGTTATGCTTACTTTCTTTTTCGCCAGTAGTTAAAGTTGTTCTAAGTTGTTCTAAGTTGTTTGTTTCAGAGGACATATTCAGTAACGGATTACGTCACTAGCTCCATGTTGCAGGTGAAATTCTTTCTAAAGGTCAATCTATCCGAGCAGGACCAAAGGAAGATACTCCATGCCGTCCCACTAAGCTACACCTCTAAAGGAACGTGACTCTTTCAAAACGAGGCGTGGCAGAAAATAACAGATACGCGCAGGACGTCAGAGATAATGTGTAACTCGATACTCTCTGCGAAATATTGTGACTTAGGCTGCGTAGGTGACATCAATTCGCATGGACTAGACGAGGGTAGACGCGTCAAAGCATATTTTCGATGAAAAACTGACCTCGAATAAACTGCGCTCTGAGAAAGTGTCTCTGGTTGATGACCTCTTGTCCAGTTTTAATGTAGTTTTTTCACTGGGAATCGTTATGAGCTTTTTTGCGTAGGTGAAATTCTACTTTATTTTTGAGGGGTTTCGGCAACGTTTGCTGATGAGCCACCCAGATCCTCATCAACCATTTCGTAGGTTCGCTCGAGAAGTTATATAAGAATGGTTAGCATAAGTGAACTGTCTACGAACGCATCTTGAAGACGAGCTTTCCTGGTTACTAGTTTTCCATCTCTTAAGAAAACGTGTAGAGTTCATAAGCTACTGTCGTAAAGGTATTTTGTCTTGTGCTGTCTTGTGAAGGGTCCTTTGGGAATAGCTTCTTTTATGCGGCGGCTCGAACTTTTAAGAAAAAACGGCAATGCAATGATTGAATGAGCATGCTGATCGTTTAAGTTGTAAAGGTTCTAATTAGGTTACTTTCTCGTTTTACTTTTCGGTCTCTTTGTGATGCACAAGCTGCCGATCTTACTGATGCACAAGCTGACGATGCACAAGCTGCCGATCTTATGTGCTGTTCCAATTGAGACATTGGAAACAGATTTTCCTCATTTGGGCTTATTATTTTCTGTAACTGAGATAACAGCGTTAACGATCTGAACCTTTGTCCGAACTTTTCATGTATCATTTTTCGAAAATTGTTTTATCAGCTACCTAATGTTCATTTCATAAGTTGATATGTATCTGATCATAAAACTAAAAGTCTTATTTTGACCTGAAATGATGTCGAGCTAATTTCTAAAATCGATCAAACTGATGAACAAATAGTTCAATATTTTTTAACAAACGCTGTGTTCCACACGAAGAAAGAATTAAGTCTAGCTGTAAAAACGCCATCACGTGTGCAGCGCAAATTACAGTGTTCTGAGAGCTTACTGCTTCAAAGTTGAGGTACGATAGCACAATGTTGAATAACGTAACCCTATTATTAACTGAAAAGGCATTACGATGAAGATAAGCGAACATAGGTGCACTGTTACTCCGTAAGTCTGAAACTGCGTTACTTTGACAGCGTGTTAAAATTATGATACGGTCATAAATCATTTTATCCTCAACGCGTTGTAAACTCCAACAATTTCAGAAGGCCGAAAAATTAGAAAACTAGGTTCGTGAGATGCAGCATTTGGTCCAACTCTGGCTACCTCAATCACGGCCGCTCAAACAAAAGTCGTGTTGTGCGACGGAAAGAACCTTCGGTCGGACGTTTGCTCTCACAAATACCCTGACAAATCCCCGACTCGGCCAAAGAGGGCCAGATCTGCAAACTTCCCATGCAAAACAGGATATCTACGCGCCGAGTGTCGCGCATCATGGCACCCGGGACGAGGGTTCGACCTCTTCACTGCGTCCTTGTCCGTGTTCTCGCTGCAGGAATGACTCCAGTCTTCTCAGCGCATGTTTCTGGTGCATTTTTAATTTACTTACAGTGGTTTCAGACAATTTGTAGATTTTTCTGTGCGGTCAGATGTACAGTATTTGAGCAGTCTCGTGCGATTGCTAATGAACTTCACTGAAGATGTGTTCTGTCGTTCATAAAAATACGTAAATGTAGAGGTCATTTTTTTTCGGGCTGCTAGAGATATGTGATGATCTAGTCGGGCTCTTTTCTTTTTGACTTGGGTAATGACGTACTCTGCTGGAGTTTTCGAGTGTCAATGCTTTAAAGCCACCCTTATTACGGACTGGAAGACGGTCTCCATTATCCTCGGGGAGGATATTCTTGAGAAAAAAGAGCTCGGTGCTGGACTGATTTCAGCCAAGGAGCGTCTCAAAGGTTTGATTTGTGAGGGTAATGCATTTAGGGAGTACAGCTCAAGCAAATCTGTAAGCGCTTTTTTTTCAGAATTCTTATAGCGCTAAGGACGAGTCATTGAAAGGTGTTGTAAAAGTGCAAATTATTTCTCGAATTTCTTGAAGTAGCCCTAAAGTGTGACAGTCACTTCACTCGAGAAAATTTTCTGCGAGTTGAGATAGCCCAAGTTTTGGGACGTGAAGTACGTACTTCTCCCCAAGTGTTAGCTTGCGTCAGAAAATTTACGTATTCTTCATTTCGAGAACCTTGCAGTGTTACTGAACTCTTATTTTGTCGAGTTTTTTTTTATATTACAGAACGTTCTCGTACAGTTTTAAACTAGTTCTTTTTGCAGATAATTGATTGAAAACGACGCAAATATGAAAATAGGGCTCCTGCATTGACATTTTCTGCCGATTATGTTAGAAACTTTGACAAAAAGAGATTGTCATTTTCAGTGAGAAAGGTTTCCGTCCCTGCCCGAAAATCCTGCCCACTCGCCTGCGTTCCATTGATAGATATTTTATTTGCAGTTGTGACAACACAATGCTTTGTGGTGGAGTTGGTCATCATAGGTTAGCGCGATGAAATCTTTAGTGACATGTTGCGATTTAGTACTTCGGGTTTGTCATGGCTAAAACTTTTATCTTGACATCATTCCCCGTAATGGTAATAGAATGATATACTTTCAATATCGTTACAGGTTTGAAATATGCTGAAAAATCCGTCAAAATTTCTATTTCTTACGAAGTATTGGTCAATGAGGAAGAAAATGGTGGATGAACTTCTGATAACTTCGTTCGCTTTTGTGTTTTTTCTTCGTGTATTCATTCATAACTTATTTATTCACAACTTCCTTCGCATGTTTTTAAATACCTGCTCAGATGTAGGTAGTTCTGTTCAGTGCATACCGTGTAGCCTCGCTCTCATGAGTTACGCCACCATTAGTGCACTTAAGCCAACCATAAAACAATTGAGCTATTAAAAGCCGAACAATTCAATATTGAAGTATTCGCTGAGCTGTTCAATATTTAAATGAAAGTTCAATATTGCGTTCATATTTTCTCGGTTCCTGTAGTCGTTCGTGCGTGAAGGCGGCGCGGTGCTATATTGAAGTACGTGATCACCCAGGCACATACTTTTATTGCATCAGGTGTTAACTATAATATAGGTAATTTCTTCAGAGGAATTGACTGCGACGACCGCCTTGGTGAGAAGGGCAAGACTCAATGCCATGCAGGCGCATTCATTAGCTGTGGCCCGCCGTTTTCATGCATCTTTTTTCAGTGAAGAAGAAAATAATAATAATAAAATTAATCTCGTCAAGACCTAGTCTACTTTTTGTAAATAGAATAACTCAAAAGTAATCGCTTGTGAAATTTATTTAAGTCTGAACTTTAGAAAAAGAAAGATTACAGTTTAGTTCAATTTCGAGTATACAAAATGCAGAAGTTTTTGTAATATCTTTCAGGAAAAACAGAGATCGATATAGATTTGAATTCCATTTGTTTAAACGATTTGTTCGAAAACCAAAATTTATGTATACTGTGTGACAATATGTTTATGATGCGTAATTATAGTATTAAAGATGCTACCATGTTCTAGATCACTTCTGGCATTGAAGTTTACAGTGTTCATTTTTTCCCTGGCTTCATCGTCGGGATGTTTGTTGTCGTGTCATGCATACAATCTTTTGCGTTGAAGGATTGTCCGCTTTGTGTTTTGTTCCTGTCTTCGTGAGATGTTAATGAAGAGATTACTGAAAGGCTTTTGTTACAGCTACTGTATTTTGTGCTGACTCATCTTTGGTTTTTACATTTTTATGCCAGGAATAGTTGTGATAAATGGTCTATTCTGAAAGCGTCATGAATTTCTGCCTTGCGTTGTTTCTCGCTAAATTATATTCGTATCATCCACAACAGGAGGAAACAGGCTGATTAAAATGGATATTGTTTCCATGACAAGGGCCACGCAGAGAAGCGATTATTGGTAACGATAGTGCGTGGGAAATTTATATTCATCATTTCTCTCTTGACTTTCTCTTTGTCTACTAATAGCATTTTCCAATGGAATTCTATTTTCTTAATTGCATTTTGAAGCCTCAGCAAAAAAAGAAATACCGGTTTTTCAATAACATTCTTACGTAGTTTTCCATGATAGAGACAAAAGCATGGACGGTTACCTCAGAGCTTTTCACCGCGTTTGTGGAGGCTTCGTACGCTTGTTGAATCCTTTGAGTCATGCTCAGTTATATTCTTATACGGCAGCCTTAATTATCGTAAACAATAACCTTTTGTTCCTCCATAATCAGCCCTGCTGGAAATACTGTGCTCTAATTAGAAGCATCCGTTTTAAGAGCGCCTGTGTTGTCTCACTCGGCGCTTTTTTCATGCCTCCAATTCTGTTGCGCCTTCTGGCTCCTGCTTTTTACGCCTGTCATGTGGCGGCAACATTACGTGTGTGTGGTTGCTTAGCTGTGTATTGGCAAGGTCGTTCTTTGCAGCTATTGGGGTTTTCGCCGCTCGGTTTGCGATGCACGAGTTTCCCGATTAAATAAACCTGCAGAATTATATGGTATCGACGCATCAATTGTTTATTCATTTTTTCGCGTTGAAAATTATGGTTGAAAATCATTGGAATGAATGGGAAACCTTCCACAAGGTCTGTACTCGACATCTATCGGGTTTTCACGCGGGGTTGCATTTGACCGTCGCCCTCCGTACTCATTTTGCACGTTTATGAGCCGGCGATCGTAAGGGAATGGATCCTTGCTGGGTGCAGCATTTCTGATGCTGTCGTAAAATTTGTCAGAATGGCGAGTTTGCCTCTTTGATTGGCAGCGCACAGCCGGCTGGATGCTCGCTTTTTTTCATTTCTCCCATACGTTTGGAAATTAAGCAGCCAAAAGCCATCAAGTAGAGTGTAATTGTACTTAATTTTTCATTTGGTTTGGAAATCAGGCGAGGTTTTGTGCAGTGACCGCTTCTTAAAAGTTTTTTAGATCAGTCTCTTATGATCTTTTCGTGCTCCTTTCCGTATTCCTTTTTGTCGCAGCGGTATTGAAATATTTTTAAATATTGAAGTCATTTTGCTGTGTCGTTTAGTCGTGCGTTTCCCTCAGCATAGCCTGACGCGCCTGTCACGCTTTAACCCGCGCACGGTCGCGCATCCCTCAGAAAAGTAGTCAATTTACCCGCGTTACTCTGCCGTTCCCTGTTCACTTACCGTAATAGGCAGAGATGTAAAAATATGAAGTAATGAGTAAAAAATGTTGCTTTACACTTTGATGTTGTCAGATTTTTGATAACTTGAACCGTTTCTTTGTAATATGGAGTCAAACTCCGTAGATTTTTGCACAACATTGCTTCAAAGAGATCAATGGCCATTTTTGTGTTTTGGGAACAATGTAATGTTTTTCACTGCTATTTTATGCAGAAAATCCTTCCAAACCTGCTGATGTTTTTATTTTTCCTCTACAACAATTAGAAAAAAAGTTATGACCATTTATGTCTACTAGGTGTTATCCATTCTTCGTTTTAGTTCCTACATAAATGCATGTTTGCATGTCTGGTTATATTACTGTAAGTATAGTGTTTCGAAACTTGTAATTTTCACACAATATGAATAAAATACTGCTCTACACGCTACTGACTTCAGATTTGTCTTATTTGCCATTTTTACGAAATAAGGCGAAATAAGGCCCTGAGTAGTTTCGCTGGTAACTGAGGCTGCCACTGACTGTTCGCACGCACACCCTCTCACGGTCGCCTCATTTACCACACTGACTGTGCTTACCCCTCCCAACTTCCAAGTGGTTGGAGCTCTGCCTTAACCCCCACAATGTGGGGGTTTCTGGCTCCAGCTGTGTAGCACTCGCTGAGACGATCATTTTGGTGTATAACAACTTGGGGTTATGCCTTACGTCTGGCAACCAGTGAGCCTGGTAAATGAGGCGACCAGTTACAGTGCGCGGGTTAACAACGCGTCGTGCCTTGAAAAACAGCATATTGTGCACCCATGGTGCCTTCACTGGCCTTCGCTGTGTCCGGAATTCTCCAGTCCATCCTTTTCCAAGTAAATTACGGTGAAATTTAAGAATTGTGTCGATAAAACAGGCCAATCTGGCAACACTGACGAGACCACGCACGTTGCCCAACGTCTTGCTTGCAGCATTGCTCTCCAACACCTCGTTTCTCTGGCCATTAGCTCCTGCTGATCACGTGACTGCCCTTGAAAATTGCCGGCCCCTTGCGTGCTGACGTTTAAAATATTGACGGCAACAAAACTCGAGGCGCCGCAAAATATTTCGGGCCGCCGGTTCCAGGTGGCACTGAGCGCTGCGAGGCCATCTTCATTTCACCCAAGAGATAACTTTAATTAAAGTGCGTCTCGTGCCCCGCAGCGAGGCTGCCTTGGCTTACTTCTCGCTCCAAAATGTCCCGCACACGTTTTGGTCGGAAAGTGTATTTATATTTCTCACGCGCGTTTATATACGTTAAGTCAGGGTGGCTGCCTAGTTTGAAATTCGTGAATGATGCTTAACACCGCATTACAAATGTAGGGAACTATCTCGTGCACATTGTCCAAAATGTGCTTCGCACATTTCGGTCTCGGTTTATGGAGGGAGGGATTGATAGTACTCTACGAGCACAGTTTTGTTCTGGTTTGCAGTTTTTGTGTGTTGGTTTAGGAAATTTTTGAATGACTCGGAGGGAATGGAAGTGCAGTATCAGGTGAGTCTATAAATTTCAGCCTGTTTTGGAGCGTCAGAGAGCGTACGAAAATCCCGAGCAAATTATGTTGTGTTAAATTACCTATATCGGAGTTGAAAGTGTTGAAGTCGGTGTGGCCACCTAGTTCAAAATAAATAAATGATGCTAAACAATGCACTACAAATGTGGCGAATCTTCTATTGTACATTGCCCATCTGCTGCGGGTGACAATTTTCTCACCTTGACTAGTTCACTATTCAGGCCGTTTCACCAAGTGAGCGCATTTGTGTCTTTTGAAAGTTTTATTCCTGCCTAAAAAAACAACACTCTTCAAATATTCTTCTTCTCCTCCAAGCTGATGGTTTGCTGGGCTCCCTCCAACTGAACATGAGGTACTGCTCTATGATGCTTCCTTTATTGATGGTTCTCATATACATGATTCTTCACCTCTTCGTCGGGCTGTGCATATTTAATGGGAAAAATTGACTTATTTGGACTAGAATGACCACCGCTGGCGTAAATATGTAATTTGCTCATTTGTGTTTCTATTCTGATTTCCTCTGAAATATTTTCGACTCATATTCATGTACGGTGCAAACGTATTCTTTCATATCATTCATCACTTTTACAAGTATACTGGTAATATAAATATAAAACAAAATAGTAAGGGGGAATGAAGAGAAAATGAATGTATCTGCATTGTGTACAGAGCTTGTTTACAGTTGCGCTCATAAAATTCTGAGCCCAGCCCTCTCTTAATTAACAAAATGCAGTTTTACTGCCGAAAGATCATGTATTTTCTTTCTGAAGTTCCTGGATATAAGAGTTTTAAAGAGCACACTTTTCATTTTTCAACCTTCAATAAAATTCGCGCCTATCCATTCAAAAACTGTAAATTCTTGTACGTCTAAGTGGCGAATTGAAGAACGATCTCTCTTCAAGACAGATAGAAAAGACTTAGACTGAGGGCTACATCGATTATTTTTAGACGAGAATGTGGAGAAAAATTGATGGCGTGCTGCTCATTAATTTCTCCTTGGCGTCCATGCTCGGCATTATATCGGGTGCAACGTGGCCCTTACTAATAATAATACAAATAAAATCGTTCACATGTCCTCTATTACGAACGGGGACTGACGGTGCCCGTAGACTAGTCTTATGAGGTGGATACAATTATTTTATTTAGGTAAATTAGTGCGGCCAAGGGAAAGACCTGAGTTCCCGATCTGAAAGTGGGCCTTTCGTTTGTTGGAATAGAATGGGTGTTCCGTTTTGTTACTATGCCATATTTTTTTTGAGGGGGGGTATACTTCTGCTTTTTTTTTGCAGCACCCTTCCTTTCTTGTTTAACTTTTATCTAGTTTCGTATACTGATATCAGAGTTACTGCTGGTGTGCGCAGGGTGTAGGGAGACGCCTCGTGCATAAATTCCTTGTTCTCTAATTACAAAGTAGATGGTGTCTTATTTCTTCCTCTCTTGGAAAAATACCTCAGGTAGGGTTAGAGACACCTAATCTAACTTATAAAATAGTCTGTATAGACTAGTTAAGAGATGTGCACAAACATTCTCACCAAAGCAGGTACTGTGCTCTTATTCTTCTGCGTGTTCTTTAAAATTTAGAGCTCCCTGGAGGGTGTGTGGGAGCCTTGAGCTTTGTTCGAGTCAGAGGAAAGTGTACAGATAGTTCCAGAGCTATTTATTCAGTTTTTTTAGGGAATTACGAGGTGAGAATCCGCTGTGCACTTCTTCATTCGCATTTCCTTATCGGTTATTCGTCCTAGCCGAGACATTCATTCTATGTTCTCCAAACATCTTGTTTCTATTGCGTTGTTTTTTCTAGCGACTGCCCTCAAGTCTCTCGACTCGGCTGTGCTAAAACTGGACGTGCATTGACATTCTCATGCAGATTCATTTTCGTGGTCATGCCTATTCTGCAGTGCGTATCTAGTTTCTTATGACCCAAGAACATATTACTGTGAATTTATTTGAGAATTATTTCATATTTCACAATTTTTTTACTTTCGTATGCGTTATTATCCCGTTTCGAAGTGCTGCAGCAGCATCAGAAGAGAGGAATTTTACGCTGTCAAGGCAGCAAATCGCGACAACTTTACAACAAATCTTCGTGTACGCGAATACCTTAAGAAGTGCCGAGTCGTAGTCGTGCTGCGTGCTGTTCTGCTCGCATTATTTCATCGGTTTTTGTCTTCAAGAAAAGTGTCGTCCGCTTTTGGCTAAGAAATGTATTTACGATAATTGCATTTCAAGAAATATGAGCGCATTTTGCCTTAGAAGGCCAGGAAAAGTTTTTCTAACTTCCTAACATTTTTAAGCAAAGCTCCTTCCTGTCGACTGCAAAGTTTGCTCTCAACCTTTCGAGAGAACTTGTTCAGTCTTGTAGAATAAATGTTTTATGTTATCTGAATATTGAACGACCGCGAGAGTAAAAAGGCTGAGGATATCAGATTTAAAGAGCGAGCGACTTTTTTTTCTATCGCGGCTTATTTCTGAATGTTTATTGCATGAAATTATTCAGTTTTCCAGCTATGTCTGTTCACCACCTCGAGGGATTTTTAAAATGTAGCCCCAAACTTGCCTTGAGTTTAAAAATAAAACTCAAGGATGGTGGAAGCTGACTCGCTGGAGTAAGGGCCGGTTAACATTAATATGCACTTTTTAGGTGGACAAGATTTTATTATGTCGCAAGGTTTTAATTAGAGTTACAAGTGGGGGCTCTCCCTTTGTGGTTCTGCGAGGGTTAACTTCTTGCCTGCTCATTAACAAGCAACTTCGCCGCAAAACTCGCTCGTGAACAGACTATATCGTCTTCCCTGCTTGCGCTTCAGGTTTCGCCGTTGTTCTAAACTGGGATGTTGAATATGGTCGTGTTGCTTGCCAACTTAATGGATTCTGTATTTTCTTTTGCGGGGGTAACCTGAAGTTGTTGTAGGGCCGACATTTGATCCTGCGTTCAAGCGAAGAAACGAGGTCGTAGTGTTGCTTCGTATTTTTGACTTTACTTTAGCTGTTCTCTAGGACCAACTTTAGTGTGAAGAAACATGGTAAAATAGTTTTGTATCTCTCGCGTGAGCAGAGGTTTCCGTTCAAATTACACGAAGATACGAAATGTGTATTTCAGGTGAATAGTAACGTTTGTGTACCATGGTGATTTCAGAAAAGATCTGTGAAAATTACTCAGTATAAAAACGGATCGTCAAGCATGGTGTCCTTTATTTGCTTGTATTCCTTCATGTATTGAAATATTCAAAACCCCCCTCAGGGGGATACAACTATTGTATCTATGGGAATTGGCGCTCCCAGGGGGACTATGTGAGGGCCTGAGCTAAAGGTTAGGTAGGCTTCCTTTTTGTTGTAATAAAATAGGTTTTTGTTTTGTTACGGACCATCTTTTTTCGGTTCACTGCTGTCCTGTTTTTCAGCACCTACTACTTTCTTCTTCAACTTTTTTCTTGTTTCATGAACTTCTTTCCTGGCTTACTGTTTCTGTGCACCTTGTGCATAGATTCCGCGTTCCCTCAACTCCATACTAAATGGTGCCTTCCTCTTTCCTCTCTTGGAACATCTTTGTCGTGGTTAAGGGAGGCTAAAACTTTCTTATATAATAATAATAATAATAATAATAATATTCAAAACCTAGTTATAACTGCCGTATTCTGGATTTTTTAGTCGAAGCTCAGGTCGAAGAAAGCGTAATATGTTATTTTCATGTGCAAAAAATGAGTCGCACAGGTGAGATGCGGCTGTAATAGTTTGATGTATTATAATAAAGATGTAAACATTCGACAGTTCTGAATTTATTTTAGTTAACTGAATATCATACTTCGCATCAGGTTGTTTATTCTGTTGTATCAATTGTTCTTTGGCTGCGTTGTTCAAGCACGTTTAAAAATATCCCTGCGATGTTGCTTTGTTATACACATTTAAGAGCAGTATCTTGCTGTAACTGTTATTGTAATTCTGTACGTGTATTTCCGTCAATTCATTTGGTTTAAACTTATCGATTATTATTGCGACACGCAGTATGACTGTTTCTCGGTGTCTCGTTCACAGTTTTTGAACTTCGGGTGCTATGTTTAGTTTGTCTTCAAATTTGAAACCAACTACACTTCAGCAGTCACATGCAGGAGCTGTGCGGCTGCGTGTTCACAGTGCGGTGTATCAACTGAGGTTCGGTATAATAATGTGAATTACTTCAACTTAGGATGAAATTTTTTTAAGAAGCGTGAGACGCGTACCAGGTCAAATTAATTTTACTTGAGGGACGCACTAATTAAAATTTCACTTGAGGAACTTGGTTGCAGTGAAACGATCTACAACTACTTATTACCGACTGCTTTTTACGACTGAGAATTAACCATGCGACTCTTACGTTGATGACAGAAACGAAGTGTGCAAGTAGCTCAGATTTCTGCGATTACTTCGTATCCAAAACGCAATGATCAGGGTCCGGTACGGAAGGTGCACGTCTCACTAATGGTGTGCAAACATGCGGTGCCCTCGCCACCTCCTTCCAGCGACGGGCGTCATCTTGGCTGACTTCAATTTCATTACGGATAGTGTTCAACATTCAGAAAATTAGCTTTATCATGTTGATAATATTACCGTTGGAGTTTTCTTGTACTTATTTTAACGGTGAAACGATCATATTTTAGAGCGCAGTAGAAACTTCTTGTTTCGTTTGGATAATATTTTTACTCAAACCCCTCAGGGGGATACAGCTATTGTATCTATGGGAATTAGCACTCCCAGGGGGAAAATGTGTCAGGGCCCAAGCTGATAGTAAGGTAGGCCTTCTTTTTGTTGAAATATAGTTTTGTTATGTTAAGGAGCACCTTTTTTCGGCTCACTAGCTGCTGTCCTGTTTTCAGCACCTAATACTTTTTTCTTCGACTTTGATTTTGTTTCATGAACTTCTTTCTCAACTCGTTGTTACTATGCCCTTTCTGCATAGATTTCGCGTTTCCTTAACTCCATACTAAATGGTATCATCCTCCTTCCTCTCTTTGGATAGACTTTGTGGCCGATAGGGAGGCTTAAACTAACTAATGCTCTAATCTTTTATTCAATACAATCCTATACATGTATAATATTATGATGCATTACCGTGGTAATGATGGGGTGTCTCCAAGTCAGTCTTCCTGTCAGGCTTCCGTGCATCAATGCCTACTCTTAAAAACAAGTAATTCGATCGTTTGTGAGTTCTGTTAAGGAATATCGGGCTGCCATGTTGTTCCCTATGTCGTACACGTTTGTGTTTATTACCTTATTTTTTACATATTTTTTCACTAGGTATCATGTCAATCTGAGTAGTTACCCAGAGGAAAGAAAGGATGTCGGATGCAGCATTTTGAAAAAACAAACCTAACATCGTGTTTACATGTTTTCAAAACCATTCTCGGGCACATGCGTGCGCCGCAGCCGTCTTTTCCGCCGTAAATTGTGGGTGTGAGGAAGCAGGCGGTGCGCGGCGTTATCTTACTCCTCCCAATACATCATTAGGGAGCGGGGCTGCTCAGACACCTCTATTTCCTTGGCTTTGTGGCCCCTGCCGCTGCTGACTACAGGGACTGCGGCGCGTGTCATGCCCCTCACATTCGTTGTTAGTTCCAGTCTGCACGCTGGAACTCCGTTTTGTGTTTATTTGCGGCGCAGGTTTGGAAACTGAGAGTTGGCTTCTGTTTTTATGGTCTTATATTCATTTTCTACATTTTGCCGTACTTCGGGTTCATTGCCTGTCTCTGTGTGATTCATCGTAGGTGGAGCTGCCTGCGTTCTGTGTTTATTTGCGGGCATAATTTTGGAAACTGAGTGTTATTGTAGGATGACTTCTGTTTTTATAGCATTAAACTCATTTTCTACGTTTTGGCCGTACGTTGAGTTCAATGTCTGTCTCGTGGGATTCATCGTGGTAATAGTGTTTGTGTTGTCTTTCATGATAATTAATTTTCTATGAAAAAGATGGGCATTGTTTATGCTCGCAGTAATTTTCCAGAAATCTGGTACACAGAATGATAAAGCCACTCTCATCATACGATCGAGTTGACACACAATTCAGCTCCTGAGTTTCTCACGGAACGCCAATTTATTGTTGCATTGGTGCGTGATGTGCTCTGGGGAGTATTTGATTGACAATTATTCTCTGTTCGCCGTTCTACGACTGCAATGTTTTCATGATTTTGCAGTGCTGTAATGACATTAGCTTCCCTTGTTCGGGCCCGTATAGCTGCGGACTGAGAGCCTTTTTAGGTATTGCAACACTGTCGCTCCAGGTTGCTTCCCACATCGGGAAACTAGCATTTTATGAGTGAAACTTGGGTGACGCGGGAAGTAGGTTGTGGTCTTGACAAAATAGTGTTACTCATTTTTCATATTCAGAGAGACTGGGCGAACAAGCCAATTCGAACACATATTATACAGGTACTGTTTTTCCTTCGTCCTATTGTGATGAATTCTCAACTCACTTCTGAATTGTAAACCAACCTCCTTGCTTTTGCTTTTAGTGTGGATATTGACGAAGAAATGGATTTTATCTGAATATTAAATTAGCACTAATTGACAATTCATTTTAGGAGTTTTTGAATAAAAACCAATAATTAAATAGCGTACGTGATGTAGAGCACGAAGCCTGGAAAGGCTTCAGCATGAATCGTTTGACCAGCATTCCACTTTATGGGCCTGCGTGAAGGGCTGCGTGAAGGGCTGCGTGAAGGGCTGCGTGAAGGCCTGCGGGAAGGGCTGCGTGAAGGGCTGCTTGAAGGGCTGCGTGAAGGGCTGCGTGAGGACTGCATGAAGGGCTGCGTGAAGGGCTGCGTGAAGGGCTGCGTGAAGGGCTGCGTGAAGTGCTGCGTGAAAGCCTGCGTGAAGGGCTGCATGAAGGGCTGCGTGAAGGGCTGCATGAAGGGCTGCGTGAAGGGCTGCATGAAGGCCGAAGGCCTGCTTCTCGGTTGTGCTCCTAAGCTGCGTGAAGGGCTGCGTGAAGGCCTGCGTGAAGACCGAAGGCCTGCTTCTCGGTTGTGCTCCTGAGCTGCGTGAAGGGCTGCGTAAAGGGCTGCGTGAAGGGCTGCGTGAAGGGCTGCGTGAAGGGCTGCGTGAAGGGCTGCGTGAAGGGCTGCGTGAAGGGCTGCGTGAAGGGCTGCGTGAAGGCCGAAGGCCTGCTTCTTGCTTGTGCTCCTGAGCTGCGTGAAGGGCTGCGCGAAGGCCTGCGTGAAGGCCGAAGGCCTGCTTCTCGGTTGTGCTCCTGAGCTGCGTGAAGGGAAGCGCTGGCCATTGGAGCCGCTCTGGAAATGTGCAGGAAATGAAGCCGTCCACACGCCTACTCAAAATTGCCCTCGTTCCTTCAAGAGATGATAATTGAATGAAGGAGCTGTGAACCCCTCACTTTTTTGTTCCGTTTCTGAGCTTTTATTGTATTTAATTATCTGGTTTCTGCATATCTTGGCTTTTTATGTTGTTTAATCATTGGGTTTTTGCATATCTTGGCTTTTTATGTTGGTTAATCATTGGTTTTTTGCATATCTTGGCTTTTTATGTTGTTGAGTTTCCTTGTTTTTGTAGTTCTAAGTTTTTATCTTGTTTTATTATCTTGTTATGTACTGCAATTTTGACCTTTTTATCTTGTTTCAATATTTTTATAGTCATACATGGCTGGTGGATCCTGAATACTTAGACCTTTCATTTCATTCAAAGTTCTAAGTTTTTAAAAAGCTTTGTTTTTGATAGTGCTTATTCATTTGGATGAAGCTTTACTCATTTTCCAAATCCTAAGTTGTATGATTATGATTGTATCCTGTTTAGGTTCATTTGGCAAGGGAACGCTCTCCGTATTTTTCTTGTGGCTGACCGAAAGCTGTGTGAGAAATATTAGCCGTTGTTAACGATTCAGCGAAGTTTGTTCACTCTATTCTGTAGCGCTGGGCAATGTATCAATAGAAAGAAAGAAAAAAAAAAAATGAACGCAAAACAGTTTATTTCTAATGAAGTTGATACATGAAATCTATATCATTGGGTTTTAAAATATCGTTACATTAAGATCCTTAGTTGATATTCACACACGGGTATCGCAATGCCGATGTTAAATATCGAAACAGATGGTTGAGAGAAAAGCACGAAATGCCAGTAAGGAGAGACGCTAATTGCTGCTGTAGCTGATCTTCCTATATAATAATGCACTGTTTTTGCTAGCTTGCTTTGCCGGATGGTGTGTCTACCTCGTTTGAATTGGATACTTGAACACTTCATCATGACGGTAAATGTCAATTTTTGGATTGACGGTAAATGTCACTTTTTGGATCGTTATTTGTTAATGTGGATCGAAATATCATGCCGATATTGTCCTCCCAACTCAAAAATCGAGCGACAGAAAGGCGAAACGATTTCCATTGAGCCCCTTCACTGCCAAAATTTTGGTTCTGTAGGGACAAAAAATTCAAATAATGAATTCTTCAGAACTGCTGAAGGATTTGAAATTGAATTAACACATTAACCGCCCTGTGAGCCACCGGTGGTACATGGAGGGAATTTTTATAATGCTTCTGACCGACTAGTAGTCACAAACTCAATTTTCATAAATATTCAATCAAAACTAAAATAAAGCACAATCCAGATAATGTTTGCGTTTTTCAAAATTTTTTAGTATGATCGACTTGAAATTTGAGTTGAATATTGAACTACAGTTTAACCCATCGTGGTCAAGGTGTTGAACTATGTAGCATTAAGTTAGTTGCAATTACCGTGTAGTACCTGTCAATGCACTGCCGCTATATACTCGTATATAATGTTTTTTGAATACCGTTGACGATCCTAAATTTCAATATTCATCCCAGTACCCTACCGTAAGGGTCAAAGTACTGAAGAATATTTATTTTTTCCTTCAATAGAAACACCGACTGATTTTGTGCTTCAAGATCTCGTGAGAAGCGAAAAGGCTGAACTATCTATTGAAACCAGTTCAAAGGAGGGAATAGTAGTTTAACTAAAGAATATAAATGAATATAGGCTACTCTGCTAATTTGTCAAATGTGAAGACAGGAGTACACTTTTTAGCCTTTAGTTGCGTTAACCCTTTCCTTCCCAGCACTCTAATTGTTAAGGGAAAAAATTTCTAAGGTAATTTCAGTCATTATCCTAAAATATCAGCAAGATTGTCCTAGCATATTTATTTTCTGTATAAGCAGGTGCTTACTTTCTTAACACGTTGACTACGATTGCACGTGTTGTAAAGTTGATTTGGTTAGGTTGTGAAAAACTGACTGGCAATATCAATTTATTTGCTCGAATAAGTTTCTGACCTTTGTAAGAACTGTACAAAATGTAAGAGCTCAATAATATTTTCATGGTATAATATAATTCCTTCAAAAAAGGTCGCAAAATGGTTTGAAATGTTATACATTTACATTGGTGCGTGTATGAACAATTTACCTAGTGGTACACATTTGTCCCACTCCGTGGTCAAAGTGTTGCATTGAGAAAAAAAATTATGCTTTAAAAATGTATGCTTCGACGTCAAAAAAAAGCCGAAAAATCTGAGAAAAAATATCAATTTAGATTTTTTATCTGTAAATACATGTACGTATGAAAAATTTGCTCATGTTAAAGAAAAAAGGTATTAAATATATTGCATAGACCATGAAGCTTAAATTGAATGGATATCAATAGCAAATTGCACGTGTCAAACTTCTGGAATGTCTAAGAACATAGTTGCAAAAATACTATCAATTGCCCTAATTTTTGTCATTTACGTCAAATTATTTCCCTTCTAGTTAAATTACCCTGAAATTTTGTCAATTTCCCTAAACTGGAAGTACTACCCATCTGGGAACTGGAGTTCTCGTCGGGAAGGAAAGGGTTAAGCTCGGGAGCAATAGAATTGGGCACTTCATTTCTATTGAATCTAACTCAGTCCTCGGGGGTCCTTCTCTTGAAGAGGTTGTAGTGACTATACTTATTTTTCCCCTAAACACCCCTAAATCTAATCATTTCAAGTGTTCAGTAATTCTAAGATGTACCAATGTATATTTATTTAATCATTAAAATGTTCCGACTTCTCTTCGTGTATCACTGATACCCACTGTCGGAGAAGCTTAAGTAAGACCGCTACTTCACTAGCCGCAATGGAACTCAATGGCCGAAGTAGCAACAACAGGTCTTACTAAGTCAATACACTAGTGCCCATCATAGTGGGCTTATATGTCCAGTCATTAAGTGATTTTCTATTCGTACGTGTTTTATTGTACTGTTTTTTATTTCCGTCTGTTGCATCAAAGTTGGATTTGATTATACTGTAGGTACGGATGTTGGTTGTCGTCATTGCTGATATCAAATGTGTTATAACCATAGTGTTCTTGCTTTCTGTAACATACGACTAGAATATTAGTGATGTTTTTGGTGTTTTCATGGTCTTCGATTTATGAACGGGTTACCATTTTCAGCTTACTAAGCGTTTCCGGATTGAAAATTTATTTCCTGCCTCGGCTATTCATTTATTTGTTGGAAATGGTAACTTTTTGCCATTTTCTATTAGCAATTATTACTAACCTACTAAATTTCCTCTATGTGCTGGCTTAAAAAAACGAAACTTCACGTCGAAATATTGAAAAACGTGTTTACAATTAAAACTTTCATCTAGTTTCAAGCCCTGATTTCATTTTTCGTGGTTAAATTTTGTACCGTAAATGATCTTCAATATCCCCTCAGGGGGATACAACTATTGTATCTATGGGAATTAGCGCTCCCAGGGGAAAAATGTGAGGGCCCGAGCTGAGAGTTAGGTAGGCCTTGTTTTTGTTGAAATAAAATGTTTTTTGTTATGTTAAGGACCACCTTTTTTCGGTTCACTACTGTCCTGTTTTTCAGCACCTCTGACTTTCTTCTTCAACTTTTATCTTATTTCATGAACTTCTTTCCCGTCTTACTGTTTCTATGCCCTTTCTGCATAGATTCCTCATTTTCTTATCTCCACACTAAATGGTGCCTTCCTCCTTCCTCTCTTCGATACGCTCTATTTTTGCAGCGGTTAGGGAGGCTTAAACTAACTTATAATCTAATCTGATCTTCAACATTGAACTTGACTTAGCTTTTCTAATTATTTCACCTACCATTTTATTGGTTTTCATATAACACGGTTTACTTTAGTATAACTATAATAAAGCCGAACACAAGCGTTCGAAGGATATCGTTCGTTTTGAACTTGAATTATTTTTCTTTCTCGTAGAATGGCAGCAGTTCGTCGCCAGTTTTCATTCCTCTCAAGAATTCCTTTTAATTCCTAGCCAAAGATGGAGCTTGTGCGCTCGCAGCGGTGGGCGTGAAAACTGCGACTCTGCACCATGTTTTATTGTGATGGCCGTCGAATGGAATTTCCTGTTTGGCGCTACCTGGATCGGTCGAACTGACCATAAAGTCTGAGGGTTTGTGGCGGCCGAGGCTTATTTCTTGAAGCGGTTCCTTGCTTGCGGCAGGCAGCGCTGGCGCGTGTGCTGTCGAGATCGATTTGCGGGGGAATATTATTCAGCGAGCGATCCGCTCTTTGGGATGGGCCGTCTGTTGGCTTCGTTTTCATAGCCTGCCTTGGGCGACACGCTCGCTCCTGAGTCTGCGCTGTAGACTGCGAGAAGAGATGTAGTTACCAGCTTCTGGAAGTTGATCTTCTTGGCTTAGTCGGTTGTTTTCCAATGTTTGAATCTCCCTTATGCTCGTTTTGACAATTATGGTCCTGTGAGCAGAGACTTCTACTGAGAATGTCAATTTTTAACTCCTTTTTTTTCCTTTTCAAAAGCGTCATCACAGATGGATTTTTGTGCTCACATCTAAGAATTTCAACTATTAAATCTAACTATAAACAAATTTCGGTTCAAGGCTGATTATGTGTCGATATGGCCAGTTGGTGGGAGGTGGCGGAGTGAAAGTTGTGAGGTTTAATGAGTCAGTTTGTGAGATGAGATCGGTGGTTGTGAGAGACAATGAGGCCGGTTGTGACATATAATTGTTGTCGTGAACTATAATGAGTCCGTTTGTGAGGCGAGACCGGTGGTGAAGGTGCTTTGCTACCACGACCACGTGCTAAGTTTTTGTACGGGTCGATGGCTGGTGCTGGTGCGGTGGTGAGGGCATTGTGGCCGGTCTGTTGAGTTCAGTTTGGAGCCAGGCTTATTCTCAAGTGTGACGCCCGCCTTATTTCCCTGCTCATCTATTTTTACACTTAAGAGCGACGTGACCACGGGTCTTCACTGATTTTCCTAACACTGCTGACCGACCAGCAGTCACAAACTCAATTTTCATAAATACTTCATTGAAACTAAATGAATGCGCGATCTATTTAATGTTCGTAATTTTCAAAATTAATCTCTTAGATTAAGTCCAGTTTCAGTTGAATATTGAGCTTTAGTTTAACCAGCCGCACTTAACGTGTTACAGATGAGTGTGAAAGAAATTTTTATCACTTAACATGGTGTAGTTTCATCCAGTGATGAAGTATGCTAAGTTATTGTAATTATGTTATTTTTTCTAGTGTAATTTTTGGAACATGGCTACAGTATGTATACTTCAGAATGAACAACATTTTTTTTGTAATTACGATAACTTTTGACGAGCACGATACAAATTTTAGGTCCAATTAAATCTAAGTCAGTTGAAAGTTTTTCCTGTTGTCATATGCATGTGGGAGGAGTATAAAAAATATGAAGGAATTACGGAATTTGTGAGTGATAGATAAGATTGAAGGGCTTGCAGGTGACTGTTTACTTGTGGATTTTTGCACCTGAGTTCTTTGGACGAGTTTTGGCGCGTCTAATTTCAGTTATTATCCATTGCAATACCTCAGGTGAGCTTCCGGCTGAGTGAGCGATAGAGGTGATCAGTATTGATTACTTTCTGAAGCGCTCCGGTGAGGGCACGAAATTACGCATTGATCGCTTCATCTCTCATTGTCTGTTGCCAATTGTGGCCGAATTATGGCAGCAGTGACGCGGGACTACAGAATTTTAGATTGATGATCGCGAGTTCTTAAGAATAATTTATTGCGTTGGATGCTATATCTTTTGTGCTTGTTTTCTCATGTGCTACAAAAAAGCTTCCGGCGACCGAATTCGACGGAACATCTACTCCGCGGACTGGATGGACACGTGCAGTGTGTGTATGTGTGTGTGTGTGTGTTTACATATGTGTGTGTGTGTACATATGTGTGTGTGTGTGTGTGTACAGTTGGCCAGCATCCTATTCGATTTGCCTTGGCCGGGTAACGTTCATGGTGAAGTGGAATTAACCTAGAAATGTTGTTTTGAATTGGTTAATTATTGGTGGAAAGAAAGTTATTTTTTACAACGTGTACGAATGGACTCCGTGACACAAATGTTGAAACAGTTCGTTAAAGAGACAACTCTGTGCTGTCTGCTGGTGAAGTTATTTAGGTCAGTGGTTCTTCATTTTTTGCATAAAATGAATTCTGCCGATAGAAGATGTTCGCGCCGCACTTGTGTTCTCTTAATAAATACGTAAATTATTGCAGGAATGAGTTGGTGCTTTTCAAGTGAAACAAGCCCTGCTGTATCATGGGATTCTATACACTGCGCTCCTGATGACCTGCTTTTGTTAGCGATCAAGTTATTAAAATCGACTGATTGAATTTACGCAAATTTCCTTATCTGCAGAGTGAATGACAGAATGACGGATGCAATTGCAATACTGTTCCAGGCATTAGGTTGTCATTTCATTCTTTTCATGGTATCTTCAGACCCTCTTTAGGACATAATAGCATATTATAATAGCATATTATTTATCGTGTCTGTGGACTAACTCATACTTGGACATTATTGCATCATTGTCATGGTGTCTGCGGGCTAACTCATACTTGGACATTATTGCATCATTGTCATGGGTCCGCAAGCTAACTCATACTTGGACATTATTGCGTCATTGCCATAGTCCCTGCGGGCTAATTCATACTTGGACATTATTGCGTCATTGTCATGGTGTCTGCAGGCTAACTCGTACTGATATAATTGTCATTGTTAATATTATGCAGGTTATCCCTATAGGAGGCTCACGAAAGAGGATCGCCGTTCAGGTTATTTTGGAAACTTTTTGCTTTTCGAAAATTAGTGCCTGTCATCGTGCGTGTACTTGAAAAATCAGGGATGCTGGGAAGCAGCCGAGGGCTGCTACCTGCTCTCAGTGTGATGTTTCTTGCTCAAGTCTGGTGCGGGTTTAAGAATTTACTATTTCCCTGTAACTAACGTAAGGAATTCGGCATAGCGTCCCTAGAGTGCCCGAACAGCTACGTGGCTGCATCTCTTTTCTTTTTGTCACATTTTTGATCGTTTAGAATTACTGATGCACTTTCTTACCGCTTGGCTTTCAGGTTTGTAGTGACTTAGACGAAGAAATTTCCTGCTCGATCTTTTGTGCCACTTTCTCTACGTAATTTTTGAGTTGTACCGTGATCATTATACCTGATGAAAAAAGTTGAACTGGGGTTAAGTAAAAATGTAGTAGTGGTGCCAAAACATCAGCGTTTTTGTGTTTGAAAAATGGAATTACGAACGTCGATTGTAATTTAAATCCTGCGCACTAAATGTAAAGTGCGTGCTCTCTTGCTCGCGGAACTTACTTACAAAACCAATATCAGCCTGCGTTTGCTTGCTAAGTTTATAATAAGAATGCAGCTCAGCTTTATTTGGAGGAGGGCCTAATGAATTGCTGGAGCTGAAATTTAGTTAGCCCTTCAGGGAATTAAAGGAAGTGACTGCGGTGAGCCGGTACTGTCGGTCCAGTTCAATCCCGCTGCTCATATAGACACAGTGTGAGATTCGTGCCATGACCGGTCGGAAAGCTGCACTTTCTTCTGAAGATGCGGTCCGGCTCGCATGCTTCGCATGCTGCGCCATGCTCGGTTACTGCAGTTGTAGTGATGGCGTTTGTTGAGCTCAGAGCTGCTTACGAAGTGAGTTGGTGTTACAGCAAATGAGTCAAGGCAGGGTCATATGAGTGATAAATTAGGGAGTGAAGGTATAAAAGACAGCACGTTGTACAACGTGTGAACAACTAAAGAATTTTGTTCAGGTTCTAAGGACAGAGCTCTTCACAAACTTGTTGTGTTTGTTGAGTTCAGGGTTTCTCACGAAGCTTGTTGGTATTACAGCGAGTGAGTCAAAGCAGGGTCATGTGAGTGATAAATTAAGGAGTGAGGGTAATGCCTACTGACAACCCTCGTGGAAATCGCTTGTGCCTAGGATGCTGATGAATAGAATGGAGTCACAAAATAAGAGACTTTCGCGTCCTGGAATTCCAAATTTCAAAGTTTCAAAGAACTTTCTATAATTAGTCTTACTTCTGTTGGAATACGAATGAAATTAGCAGATAAAAATTAACTGCCAGTAATATGGGCAAGTAAATTTCATTGCAAATTATATTCCACGCTTGCTGTGCTCTGCCTGGAACGCTCAAAGCAAAGCTCGGTCACTGCTCGTATTTGAATAAGGCCAAAATAGCAGAATTTAGTGCACTTGCGACAATGTCCTCCAGCCATGAACATGGTAATGACCCTAATTTGAATGAGGAAAATTGGCCTGCGATGTTCCGTCGGCTCGCAGTCGGCAGGGAGGACTGAGCCTCGCACTACACGCTCTGTCATGCGGAGCATGGCCCGCCATGTGCCGCTCTCGCACCGGCCAAATGAGATGCTAATTTTGCAATTTCCTAAAAGCGAAAGAACTAAACGCGGCGTTCATTGCTTCGCTCCGATTTTTTCCAGACTCATGTATGTTTTTCTGAAGCCTTCAAACTAGCAGTTAATTTTATGAGTCTTCAGCTCTGTGGAAGGTATTGTTTAATTCTTGTTGTTAATAATTTCCATTTTAAATACGGTGCTGTTGTCGTTTATTCCTTGTGTAAGTAAAAACGAATTATTTCTTTCTTTCTGTTGCGTTGTCGAGCAGTTATTTGCGGTTAATTATTTTGAATTTATAAGATGGTTGCCCGCATATTGCGAAAGTCAAATATATTTTCTCACATAAGCCAGAGGTTGACTAATGCTTTAGTGACTTAATGTTTTGCAATGAGATTGAACGTTTGATGCTGAAATTAAACATTCCCTCACATAGCAGACGATTGAAAATTGTTTATAGATGCTTCTGAAACCAGCCTGAAGGCTCTGCTATTGCATAACTGGACTGAAATATAATCAATCACTGTTGCTTATGCAGTTCCTATAGGTAAAATTGTTATCTTATGCGCCAATGCTTTCTGAATCGTCTAAACTACGGTCACCATGTGGTTAGTATGTGGGTATTTCAAACTAACTATTGTGTAATAGGTCTACAAAGTGGGTATACAAGTACTGTTGTTCTATATGTGAGTGGGATAGCCGCGCGAGGCATGCCCAGTTCAAACAGATGGAATGGCTAGTGCGAACTGCTCCGATGTCTTGCGCTAAAATCGTTTCTGCCTAGTTTCCCTGCCTAGATATGGTAAAGGTTAAAAGTATTTATAGGTCCCCAGGTACGCAAGCTTTTGCAAGACCACCAATTTGAACCAATTCTCAATCATAATGAACTACAGGCCCAGCAATATTTCCAGAATGTTGGTACACAGTTCCTGGGCAATTAGCGTGCTGAAAATTGCAGAGACCTAGTGGGAGAACCTATACTTGCCTATGAGAAATGAGATGGGACATATTACTAAAACTGCTCATCATACGTTCATACATAGATGTTGGTCGGTGACGGACAAGGAAAGCGTTTCCATAAGCCCATTTAAGCAATAAAACAGCGTTACAAAGTAAAGTTATCAGTTTCCACGCTAGCAGATTTCTACTGTATGATCCCCAGAAATACTCCGGACGTTCACTGCAGGCGACAGGCCAAAAGTTGACGTTTATAAAAAGCACAGTTTGTTAACTCTTACTCGTACTATTGTTTCCCACAGCGTTCTATGTTGAAGGTAAGTAACGAAATACCTCGAAAATCTGAGAGACACCCGGAAATTTTAGGTGTTATTTATTTTCGAGTTCAGTGACCCGAAATCTACGTGGGACACGTATACTCATTTCTGTAATTTTTTCATTGAACAGTGTAATCGGACTTCCGATTTTCTGGTGAGAAGTTGGTGAGAAGTTTCTTGGTGAGAAGTTAATTACTCGTAAATGTTATTAACTTGAACACTTACGTAACTATACTGAGGGGTTGTGATCGGATATATCGTGCATTGCCCCCTGTTTCCTCCAAGTGTTGGGGGGGAGAATGGGGTTACACTTAAGCTCACCCTGCGGCTTTATGTAGCGCACGATGGCGAATGAGAAAGATTCGCGAGCTTTTCTTTTCATTCTCGCTTGCGCTGCCTGTTGAGGTTACTGTCCCGGACGAAAAATGTAAGTCATCTGCAGTAAATTGATTCTTTCTTTTCAAAGTTGTGTGGGTGTTTTGTTCTTAGAAAGAGCATACTTCTCTTGCATCCAGTTGCGTTTCGGACGTTTTATGATGGTTAGAGGAGGTGTTATCGTAAGGAGGGGCAAATATCTCTTGAATCCAGCTGGGTTTCGAAAAGACAGTTCTGTGTTGTTTGACGCTAAACTCTTCTTAAAACAGAATTGTTGCGTCCCTGAATTCAGTTTTTCAAAATAGGTGTTTTTTTACTTCAGCGTATCCTTGGCTAATGACGTCACTATTCTTCGTAATAATGAAAGACAACAATGTTAAATATCATATACTTTTTGTCACGAATTTCCTCTGCATATTTTGGTACATTTCAGTGCTGTATTAGCGACAAACGAACCCACTTATAGCATAGCATTAGTGAGCTCATTCCTGGCGAATTAAGAGTGTGAGGATATCCATCTACATACATTCAATCCCTGTAACATTGTTTTACACACTTGGAACGCAGTTTCTTAGGGGCTAATCAACTGGGAATGAAAACCGCTTCTATAGGGAAATTCGATTTCAGGTATATCTAGGTTTTGCTTCTGTTTTTTTGAAGGGGTCAGAACTGAAGACATACGTATAAAGCTATTTCTCTTTACGTTCCGATGAGGGCTGTGAAATAAAATTATTTGTAAATAGTACGCAAAGTTGTTGTTTTATCTTTGTTAAGTAGATCTTTGCAGTGAAATTTCTATGCGTTTGATGTGCATTCACTTCGGCCTAATAGTTAAGCGTTGCTACATTCCGTGCGTGTTTGTCTTGAAAAGTTCTGCTGGAATTTTTTTAATTTCACCGAAGAAAAAAATGTTGTGCGAGAACTGAGTTTATATTGTGCAGCTTTTGCTCGTTGATCTCTTCACTGTTCGTTTGGTGCGTGACGACGCATGCACTAAGTTCAAAAAACTAGTTTTGGTGTTACTTATTTATGTTAGGAAATAACTGGTGCCCATGAGGTTTTGAGTTATTGCTTCTTATGTTGGGAGAGTTTTCAAGCGTCGTGTTGTGCTTCTGCTGAGCTCGAGCGATTCGTTGTCACTTGAAGATATCCCACTTTTCTTTGTGTAAAAATACTTCTTATTGTGATAAATTAAATATTTAGCTTATTCCATTTGGCTCCAGACTTGTACTTGGATGACCTTTACTCAGTATAACATCATATCTGGATCAACCTTTGCTGTCACAAGCGGTATTTTAATATTTTACTTCTGGTTATCCTCGTCAAAGAGCTTCTTCCACTGAAAAACTTGTTTTTGTTGAAGCTCGGACACTGGTTTAAGAATGAAATTTTAAATCGCTGTCGAGAACTTTTTATTAAAATTTCAGTATTTCAATCGCTTGAGTTGCGAGTGCTCTTTGTGTCGTATAATGTAGCCTCTCACTTCCAGCAACGCTTTAGAAAGCATTGTTATATGAAACGCTTTAGTTTGTAAGGTTTGACCTCCGGTTTATTTTAGAGTCTTCAGACCTGTTAAATGCTTTTGCTGGTGAGGCGTTAGTTGTGGAGCTGTGGCTCGCCTCTCTATACGCTGTGCCTGCGGTCAGCCTTTATTTTTGCGCGCTGCTGAGCCTCGCACTCGAGTTTGAAGGAAGAAATTTTGTGTGCGGCCCCGGGCCTCATTACGGCGTACACGCTTTGTCAATCAGCAGCCGCCTCTCTGCTGCCGCTCTCGTCTTCTCGGATTTCTGTGTTGCGCTCTTGCCAGACCGCTATTTTTCTGGCCAAAATGTGAGATTATGACCTTTTACTATGGAAATTGGCCAATACGAGCACTCATATTCTAGTAATATTTCAGGCTTGCTTGATGCTAGTGCACAATAATTGGATTTGAAAGACGATCATATTTATTGTTTGGCTTGAAAGGAGGCCATTTCGACTTTGTACCCAATTGAAAATCGAGGACGTCGCGCCGATGTGTTATGGCCGAGCAAGGGATAATGTAAGAGACGTATCGCCGGTAAATCATCTCCGCATCATAGGCGAAATGTCCACTTAGGGACGAAATTTTTGGCCCAGGGACATCGGCGGCCAACTGCGATGATCGACCATTCTACGTCTTTGCTCGTCTCCGGCATGTCTAATTTCGCCGGCGATATGTACATGATACGCGGCTGGCCATCCTTGAATTCTGCTTTAAAAAAAAAACTCTCGGCTGTGCGTGGCCGAGAGATTTTTTAAAGCAGAATTCAAGGATGGCCAGCTGCGTATATATATTTATAGATACAATTATATACTTATTTAGGTATTTATATTATATATATATATATATATATATATATATATATATAAATTTCTGAGTCGTTCAGTAGCGATAATCTTGGTTGTGCACTGCCGCGAGTTTTTTAATCGCAAAATTGAAGGATTGCCAGGCTCAAATCATACATATATTAATAGGGAAAATGTATCAATGTATTAGTACAGTTTATGGGCGATTGCTCGTAACGGCGAATACCCTAAACGGAAATGCGGTAAACCGGAGACTCACTGTATATATATCTATAAAACTACAAATATATAACATATTCGACGGCTGCTCTCCAAGATGACAATGTCGCTGAGCGTAGCCGAGCTTTTAAAAGTAAATCCTTTATTCAAAGAATTTCGAAGAAAGAATTAAAATGGAAGTTAGTGGAAGGACACTGGGAACCCGTTTCACCAAAGCGCGTCTACAAATCTTGTGCACAGGCACAAAATTGGAAAAAATTATGAAAGATAAAAATTGGAGAAAAAAGTAAAAGGTGATGAAAAAATACACCAGCGAACCGGAAAAAGATATTCCGTTACAAGAAAAAAAACAGTTTATTCCAATTAAGACACAGGCCATTGGATTTTAAAACGCTTCAACTTGAAGATCCTTAGTTGATAGACATATGTGTGTGGGTGTCACAATACCTGTGTTGCTTGTCGAAAAAATATAATTGACAGAAAATCATGAAAATGTATTACCCCTGTTGAATTATTTCGAGGTTTTCGATGCATAAACACTAAATATGCATGCACCTACATATGTATATCTCTATCGATTCATGAATAATGCAACCGACGCATTGATGAAAAAAAAATTTTGAAATTTTTTGAAATATGAAGGCAGCCTTTAGCGATATCGGGGAGATGAATTGAGCGTAAAAATTGTGGATGTACAGTCTAAAGGATCGACACAGTAGAAATTCGAAAGCGTCTTATGTTTGGGTTTCAACTAGTATACCAAGAGACTAGCTCGGAAAAAGTTTAACCATTCAACCAATTCATGATATTTCTTACGCGAGCATAATAGGCTATGTATTTGCCTACAAAAAATAAAAACAACACTCGAGTCAGGACCAAGGAAATGATAGTCACATAATGCTAATCGAAAACATTTTACAAACCGAATGGAAAATTCCGTGAATGCCTACCAAAATCATGAAGTCAAAAAGCTAAAGCTAAAAAGTCAAAAAGAATTAAAACATCTTAATATCAAGATCCTTGGTTGATATTCGCACATGGGTATCGTAATACCCATGTCAATTATTGTCGAAACACAAAATGATTGAGAGAAAGGCACGGTCTACGTGCCTTTATCTACGTTCCCTTCGTTGCGGTAATCTGATTTTGATAATGCAAATAAAAACAAGTGATAAGGAAACATAATCATAATGATGTATTGTTGAAAACTATCTAAGAAGTGCGCACTTACATTGTCATTTTAGCATGCGAACATAGGACCTAGTCACATGAGAGATTAATGTTGAAAGTAAAATGGACATATTTCAATTGTTTTGCGTCTAAGTCAATGAGGTCAACATTCGGGACAATTTTTCATTCTTGCGTACATACTATTGTGCCAAAATAACGAGCTCGAGGTGAATAAAATATTTTACGAAAACACAAAGTTATAATTTCCTACGGTAATAATCCTGGTGCAAAAAAGTTTACCTGTCAAAAACATAAGGATCGTTGTACAATGCCAACCATAGCATTTGCCGCATAGCTTGGAGAACACAAAAAGTCAAACTACCTAAAATAGTGTTGTTATAATGTACTCAAGAGCGCAAGAAACGATTAAGTGCCACACAAGTTTACCAAAAACATTTTAGGACAGGGATATATATTTATGTATACATACAAAACAGAAAGCTTTAGGTATTGAAATAATATTTAATAACGAGTTCACAAAATTTGAAACTAAAATAAGTACGAATTTCCTCATAACCGTATTTTGGTTTAAAATTCCTGAACAAGTCAGTGATCTGCTTTAAACGCAACCTTATCAGAGACTTTAGGACACTTTCCGATAAAATTTATCATCTTTACTATGAAAACATTCCAGAGTCCCGCTCCATCATCGATTCAAAGGAAAAAAATCATTACGTCTGAAATAAAAGATCTAAGTAAAATGAACACAGAAGCAAAAAAAAATCCCGTGAAATATGAGTATGAAATGAAATTGAGCTGGCAATGACGTGGTTTCTACCTATTCAATACTTGCAAAGGGTACGAACTGTCCATATTGTTCAAATCAGGGTTTCGCTTAAAATATGCACGGACTTGAAAATTCTGAGGTCATACGGTGTTGAAGCAGAGTCTAAAATTTCGAAATCGGGAGGAGATGTAGGGACATTACATTTCCGGCATGATTTTGCATTGCAGAATGCGATGGGTGTGCTGGTTGATTCCCAGTACGCAAGCTTCTACCTCTATGCTTTGCCACTCTGATAGAGAAATTTCGTAACGTAATACCAACGAACAAAGATGTGCACTGCACACACAAGAGTACATCAATGCGGCTAGCATTTGAGGCCTGTGCTTCTGTTTTTTTTTCATTTTCCCGTGCTATACAATGTATTTTTACTCTCCTGATATATTTTTGGTGACTACAATTCTCTGCACTTTGATCTTTTCTTTCAGACGTAATTATTGTTTTCCTTTGAACTGATGATGGAGCGGGACTCCGAAATGTGTTCATAGTAACGATGATAAATTTTATCAGAATTTTCTTCCTTCTTACGTTTCTAAATAAGTACATAGCGTCAGATCTATTAAACGTTTCAAAGACCAGCTCCCTTAAATCACATAATATATTTCGAGAAATCTTTTAAAAAATGATTTTAATACTTAGTCCTTTCTTCGTTTCTAAATTCCCAAAGATCATTCGCTTCAAAAAAAAAGTAACTTCCCTGGTTTCCTGAAAATGCTCTATTATAACAACTAATGAATGGCCTACCTAACCTCGTGCTTACGAATCAGCCTGGGAGCGCTAGTTCTCATAGATACAATAGTTCTAAGGAAACTTTTATCACTCCAACTCAGAGCACGGCTAATGTCTTCCTGTCTAATTCTACTGACACTGACAGTGGCTCCACACCGGCTGGTGAACGATTCTCCACTGCTGGAGGAGAAGTAAGGAGTCTCTTGCCTCTTCCTCCACTCCAGTTAGCCGATCCTGTATAAAAAGCATGGTTAATTGCCAAGCATTGAATTACGATAAAACAAATGAATATTCTCTCATTGCGAAATACCTTAACTCCAGTTTACTGATATTTCTGGCATTCTACGAACAGTTTTTATTTTTGACTGGGACTTTTACACGAACCAGTTATGCAAAATGCAAGGAAAACTTCGGAGTGTGGTCAAAATATCACCTCCGAAAAGCAGTGTGGTGCGCAGCTTCTTTTTCTTTAACTATTTCATAAATTGAATTTCAATGAGGATAATTGCTCGTCACAGAAAGAGGTTTATCAACTTTACTCTTCATTTTAGGTCATGTACCAGCAGCTTAACTCATTCTAACACATTTCCTGCGAAGTGACCAACCGGTGGTCACTTAGGTGATTTTCATAGTGCTGCTGACCCACATGCAGTCACTAACTCATTTATTATTAATATTTGATGAAAGCTAAATATAGGCTCGATACATTTAATGTTTGCTATTTTCAAAGTTGATTACCACAATTGACTTGAAATTTGAATTGAATATTGAACTTCAGTTTAGCCCATCGCAGTTAACGTGTTAATAAGGATTCAGACAAAACTCTGAAAGAGAAAAATACCGAATTACTTGTGTATTAAAAATTAAAAATACATCTATAATATATTACCAACCTTTTGTTTTAATTATATTCTGACGTACATATTAGAGACACATGTAAAATTATGCTTTCACTACTATGATGATAAAATTGTATTTTTAAAAAGAAACTATACCATCAAATTCCTATGAAGCGTTGAAGAAAAAGGTTATAGCAATAAAAAAATTTCTAGTGTGTATCAAGAAATCAAGAAGAGGAGAGTCCCAATACATTACGCACCCAAAATATCACAAAAAAATTAGAAAAAAATAAAATAAATTAGCACTAAACATTAACGGGAATAGATTTCCTTCCGATGCGAGGCCTCATATGAGCAGAACAAAACGAACTTTACATATCAATCTGAACGAAACAACGTTATCTGAGCGTTATTCTCACCGGCTTACGTAAGGAAAGAATTCATCCATTTTCATAATTGGGGTGGTTGAGTATCTCTCTCAGGGTCCTCAGATGAATCCGATTCTTCTGAAAGTAAAACGCGGATATGAGAGACTTCCAGATAGGTCTAGGTCAATGTAAGGACGTATCACATATTTTTTTCTGGAAAGAAAATTTCTTTATTCCGTCTTAGTTTTTGTACAATAATAGTCTTATAAAAATTTCTTGCAGAAGATTAACAATTTCACCCCTATAGGCACTGGTGTGGATGACTGCTTAATAAGTAACCTCTAAATTAAAGATGTTGAATATTATTTAGGTTTCCTGCTGGACATATTCAAGGTTTTTGTGTTTAAGTAGTTTACACGTCGAGCAAGGTTGAGTTAAGCTTTGCTAGGGTGAGTTATGACAAGCCATTTAATGTTCAATTGAACAAAAAGAAAAGTTTACTGTGGACGGTGACGAGTATATGACGAGTATAATTTGTGCGCCATTCCACTTATTACGAGTTGTGGTGACAAGTTGACTAGTTCTCAACAAAAATCTCTTACCTCGTCTGCACACAATTACAGTCCCTCCTTTTCCCTTTGAGATTCTAATTAACACTAATGCTGCGTAAGATCAGCCTATTTTTAATTGTACAAACAATTATACGCATTTTCAAGTTTGTAGCGTAGACCCTTGCATTGTTTGTTCAATTACCTCAATTCTCAACAGCTTTTCAACTTTAATTTAAAAATATCAAGTTCAATTTAAAAAAAACTCAAGTTTAATTTAAAATATGTCGAGTTCAATTTAAAAAAGCTCAAGTTTAATTTAAAAAATCTCAAGTTTAATTAAAAAAGCTCAAGTTTAATTTTAAAAAGTTCAAGGTCAATTTAAAAAAGCTCAAGTTTAATTTAAAAAAGATCAAGTTTAATTTAAAAAGTTGACTTTTAGATGAATCCATTACTGCCATAACACCCAGGCTATGTTTACGCTCCTACAATCATATATAGAAGCATTTTGCTAGAATACTTGCGTTAGAAGATTTCAAGATGGGAAATAATGTATAAATGCACTTAGGTATGGTATAAAGGGGTAAAAATTAAATAATTAGTTGAGAGATTGGCTTTTAATTTGGTATACATTTTATGTGTAATACTAGGTTATATAACATGATATAATAAGCCATAATTGTAGAGCATTATTGTTTAAATATAATTTTGAAGCTATACAATGTTCAACTTTTCCGTCAGTGCAGTTTGATAAATGTCACACAGTTACTTGTAACATAAAATTTATCTTGAATTTTTTGGTCAATAGATATACACTGTATGTACTGATGATCTGTTTGTCAAATGTTTAGCAAATGATTCATTGGTAAAACTTGAAGAATGTCAAATGAAGTACAAAATCACAACAGCTTGGTTTGTCTGATATTCGATTTACTCTATTTTCAGTGTCAGTATTTTTAAATATATGCATGCATTCACAGAAATAAACTTTACTTAAATTATTATTACATAAGTATGTAATTTTAGAAACATAAGGTTTCAAAATTGAAAATCTTCTTTTTTTATGTATAGCCTGCTTGAGACTTTTCAAATTAAACTTGATCTTTTTTAAATTGAACTTGATTTTTTTTAAATTGAACTTGAGCTTTTTTAAATTCAACTTGAACTTTTTCAAATTGACCTTGAACTTTTTTAAATTAAACTCGAGCTTTTTTAAATTGAACTTGAGCTTTTTAAATTGACTTTGAGCTTTTTAAATTGAACTTGAGCTTTTTTAAATTGAACTTGAGCTTCTTTAAATTGAACTTGAGCTTTTTTAAATTGAACTTGAGCTTTTTTAAATTAGAGTTAAAAAGCTGTAGTAGTCATATGTCTACTCAAATTTTCATCAACTGCCTCAATAAGCACCTAAAAGCGTTAAAACTCATGTAATTGAAAACAAAGATATATTAGAAATATGTATATTTTAAAATAACCAAAACTCAAAACAATTCTTCACACACGCGTAAAATACTTACTTGATGTGACTTAAGTTTGAAGGTGTAAGAACGCCCCTCTCCCTTGCAGCAGCTTTTTCAGGCAACGAGCAAGTTCTGTAACATTTCCTACACTGGGCCACCGCACTTTTATCACGGCCTTCAGTAAATATTTAATTCGATAGAAGAACGTGCTTCTTATGTATTTTTTTACCGCAAAAAACATTTTTAATAAGTAAATTTTTTGAATAAGAAGTAAATCAAGAAATATAATGAGAAAGCAATCGATCTTGAGAACTTTTACATGAATACCTCTAAAAAATACCCTTCACATAACAGAATTTGAAAAATTAAACTAAGCTTGAACTCTCCTACAGATAAGGAAGTTCTAACGATGAGAGTAACTGTCGATCGACACAAAATCGTTTAAAAACTTTCATCCAGTACAAATTCTAAGTTTGCCCATGCATATAACGTTCAAACACCTGCATTACAATCAATAAAATCTCAGTTTTTAAGCAATAATTGCGATTTAGTCACTTCACGTCGGGCAACTTCACAAACTAACCAACTGCCAGTGCAGCAGCGCCGGGGCGGTGAAACGGACTGCTACTTCGAAACTTCGAGAGTTCGAGTGCTTCGACCAGCTCATAGGGCAAGTTTTTAGGGTAAATCAACGCAGAGACTTCATGTTTGAATGTTCGTTACAAATTTTTGAATGAATACATTATTCTAGACAAAAAAAAATTACACATATCACTTGTTCTTGGAAGTCTGTATGAGTGTAATACAAAATACTTTTTCGTTATTCCATTTTAATTCAAACTAGCAAGGATAGGGTAGTTTGTACATTGGTCGTCGACTGACCTTCGACTGAGAATAATCGACTCTTTACAAATCACTCGTTAACTTCTATTCCAGACATGTTTATTTATTATATGTCTTCTCAGTATGTTTCGTTGATGGTTAAGTGTTTGTTTTACATTGAGTAAAAATAATAACCGATTTTTAGTTTTTGTTCTAAGTGTTGAGGTATGTGGCGAATTTGTAATCATTTTGCTATTCAAAATGCAAGAGTGTAAAAGTGTATCTCTAATTTTCTCATCTCTTCTTTCTCTCATTCAAACGAATATTCATTTGTGCGATGTCTCTAGAACGTTATGATTAGAATAACATTAATATTTTATGTATTATTTACATCTTACAAACACTCATATGTCTTGAGAAGAGACTTCAGCTTCGCACGACTGCCTCGGGAATAAAAAAGTTCAATAAAAATTAAAAGATCAACGTTACTTGAATTGCGAACCACAAAAACTTAGACTTGTATTGCTTTATTATTATTATTATTTTTATCATTATCATTATTACATAAGAAAGTTTTAGCCTCCCTTAACCACGACAAAGATGTTCTAAGAGAGGAAGGAGGAAGGCGCCATTCAGTATGGAGTTGAGGGAACGCGGAATCTATGCACAAAGTGCACAGAAACAGGAAGCTAAGAAAGAAGTTTATGAAACGAGATAAAATTGAAGAAGAAAGTAGTAAGTGCTGAAAAACAGGACAGCAGTGAACCGAAAAAAGATGGTCCGTAACAAAACAAAAACCTATTCTATTTTAACAAAAAGGAAGAATACCTAACCTTTAGCTCGGGCCCTCACATAGTCCCCCTGGGAGCGCTAATTCCCATAGATACAACAGTTGTATCCCCCTGAGGGAAACTTGTATTGCTTTACTTTTTCAAACAATAATCAATTTGATTACTCGTTAGAAAAAAAGTGTTTCTTATTACCACATGTAATTCTTTGCAAAGTAATTAACAAAGTTTTATGCGGTATTTCGTTTAGGAAACTACAGCGTGTACTGTCAGGAAACTTGTTATTAGAAACTATCATAATGAAATGCGCTTTCTCTTAGCATTGTTGGAAATCTTTGAGCTTCTTGAAATAACTAGCATTGTCAACATCACGATATATTCACCATAAAAAAGAAAACGACTAAGAATAAAATTTAGAAATACGATTAATCTTAAGTATAATTCTTAGGTATATGATTCACGATTTATAAATTCCATTTTATGTTACTTCTTATTTTATAAACTTCCGAATGATGATTAAATTCATTAGAATGTATTAAGAACTAAAAAGTAATTGCACCGATTTCATTCGTGAATATCATTTCTCAATGTAAAATCTTGCATAGATATGAATAAATATTCATGTCCTCTCAGTATGTAGCACCTCTCTTCTGAGAGAGATAGACTGCTGGGACTGTGGTAATGTGTTTGACTTGTGTCTGGTTTTGAAGAATGAAATAAACACATGCGTGCGTATAACAATGGCATGGTAAAAAATACACAATTGAACACAAGTAAACGCAGCAATGCATTTGTTCTGCAGTACAGTAAAGTCTTCACTTTCAATGTTGTGAATATTTCTGGAAAAGCATGAAATGGAATAAAATATGTGAAATATAATTTCAAGCTTGATGCATTGTATGCCACAATGTCAGAGCATACGTTTCATTGCAATAGATCAACGATATTTGTATGGCTGTCAACAACGGATGGCCGTCCTCAAATACTACGGCCATTAACCAACTTGAAAGTTTGCGCCCTCAAATTACAACTGGCCGGCTCAGCATATTACGTCCGAGCTCGACCGTTCGTGGTTAAGAGCGCGGAGATAGAGTTATAAGGCCGAACCGGCCGACTCGGCTTTAATTCATACTTGATCGACTGTCTCGTCTTTAATTCACCGGCGACACGTCCTTGATTTTCAATTGGGTAGCACATCACCTCCGCCTGTTGCAGCGTCTTCGTCACGTTCTATACCGTCTGTGCTTTGAACGAGCTTAGGCATTGCTCATTTGTTTTTTTCTCACTGCTTTTACCACTTCATTGGAAAAGACACAATTAAGATTTTCAACTCGATAATCACAATCAACCGAAAACTTGTATACTCTGATAAATAGTTAGATTAATATACTAGAGTAACTCATTAAAAAATAATCACAAATTGGTCATGTGCAACGAACGGGCGCCGAATTATATCCCGCATGCTTTAATTTTGGGAAGAGTTGTTTCGTTTGAAAACAGTCGTCTTACCTCATTGTCGTATAATTTGAAACCTGGGAGTAAATTGTGTTTTTTGTGCGCATTTATCAGATTATTTTTAATTTTGGCGCGCCACATAAGAAGTCTTTGGGAATAAAGACGACCCTTGTAAGATCTTTCTGGTGTGTGTGTGTGTGTGTTTGTGTGAGTGTTGGTTACAGCCCACAGCTCTGTGTCTTACTCAGGTTAATGTAAAACTCTTCTTTCTGCACAACCTCACAACACTCATAACTTTACAAAAAGGTCCCTTGTAAATATATCATGTCCGTGTTTCTTTCCGAATTCAATAATGAAATTATTTTTTCTCCTACAATTTTTTTCTCAATTTGCTGTTTAAATGCTTAAACCTTTTGTGTTTTAATATTTTTGTGAGTGTTAACAACGACCAGGGGAAAATGGTCTTTTCGTTATCATGCACTCAGCGCGCCTTCTCGATGTACGCAACGTTGTACAACATTTTGCTCGCTTTACAACAAGTTATCAGTCCATCTTATTAATGTCCGACGTTGTTTCCATGTTCATGGTATCGTTGCAAAGCATTTTTTCCCCCAAAGAATTTTCACACAAAAACAAATTTTCTTCAGTGCTTGAATAAAAATTGTGCTTGCGACTGTTTCAACGTATGAGTATTATTTATTTCAACTGATGAATATCATTTGTTTAGTTTGGTTTCCTTTTTTTCAAGCCTAATTCAGTAAGCAATCGGGCCACAAACATTGTTTTTACGATTTTCTGTTCGTAATATTTATTTTAAATTAATTGCGCAATTTCAGTGTTAACAACTCAGCGTTTTGATTTCCACCAGCAAGCATTCGTTTTAGCAGGAGTAGAGAGCAGCTGGAGTATGAGAAATTATTTCTGTGGTGTGGAGGTTCAACTCCGCTGCCATGCATTACGCTGGCTGTGCCAATTGCCACTGCCATGTCACTTGTTCTGTTTCTTAAGCATGACAATTCTTACTCATTTTAATAATATCTGGATTTCATTGAACCTATATCGGTGAAAATATTTGCAATGAGTTATATCTGCTTATTTTGCAATTGTTGCACGAAATGTTTTAGTTGTTTTATCAAAATGGGGTCTAGTATTGAACGTTGAGGCGATTTTCTAAAATAAGGCTAGGGCTGGAATTGTGAGTCATCTTTTTCCTACTGATTTGCACTCGTTGGATTTGTCCCCACTTCAAGTCAGCATTACTCATTCTTGTCGAACATCTTAACTTAATCCGCTCAGGAGGACACAACTAATGTCCCCTTGGGAATTAGAGCTCCCAAAGGAAAAATATAAAATTCCTACCTGAAGTTTAGGCAGGTCTTTTGTTTTGTTGAAGCACGACAAGTTTTCTGTTTTATAACGAACGATTGTTTTTCGGCTGCCTATTCTCCAGTGTTTTAGCACCTTATTACTGTTTTCTCTTATTTAATTTTGATCTTGCTTCACAAACTTTCTAACCTTCTGTTTATTTGTGCTCAGGATCTTATGTGGGAACGCACCTTGTACATATTTTATCCGTTTTATTAACTCTATACTGAATGTTGCTTTCATCCCTCTTCTCTATGGAACGGTATGCTGCGCTAAGACGCCGTTACTTCGGTCAGAGCGAGGTGGTGATGAGCGAGTACTAGGGGAGACTCTGGCCCGGTTGAATTGGAGGGAGCCCTCTATAGGTTTCTCCAAGAAGCTGACTTATTCTATGTAATCTAATCTACCATGAGTTGGAAATTATAAAGACCATGTAAATTAATAGTGATGCCATTAACAATTTTAGTTTAAATTGTGGTTGAAATGTAATACGCTACTGCGACTCACTGTGCGGATCACTTGTTAGTGGTAACGGTGGTTAAACAATTACAATAATAATAATAATAATCTTCTCTGTGGACCACTTTTGTTGTGGTTACGAAGGCTTGAATAACTTATAAACTAATCCACTTAACGCAATTTTTACATGATCTGTTGTTTCCATTCTAACGTTCGTAATGTGCTTAACAAAACCGTTAAATTATAAAATATCCATCCTATTTTTTGCTTAACGTTGCAAGTCGCAGATAACAACATTTTCATAATAGAGTGCCCCTCAGGGGGATACAACTGTTGTATCTATGGGAATTAGCGCTCTCAGGGGGACAATGTGAGGGCGTGAGCTAAAGGTTAGGTAGGCCTTCTTTTGTTAAAATAACATAGGTTTTTGTTTTGTTACGGACCATCTTTTTTCGGTTCACTGCTGTCCTGTTTTTCAGCACCTACTACTTTCTTCTCCAACTTTTTATTTTTTCATGATCTTCTTTCTTAGCTTTCTGTTTCTGTGCCCTTTCTGCATAGATTTCACGTTCCCTTAACTCCATACTAAATGGTGCCTTCTTCCTTCCTCTCTTTGGATAGCCTTTGTTGCGGATAGGGAGGCTTAAACTAATTAATAATCTAATCTAATCTTCATAATAGAGTGTTTTTTGGTTGGAGTACTAACGTTGTGCTTAACTTTGTTCCTGTGCAGCCTAGTGCGATGAGCGAGAGTGTGGAGCTGAGGGAAAGTTCGGAGGTGGAGATCAGTCGGTTATTTCCTAAATGCCGACCTCGCAGCACTCCCACTTCCCCCAACGATCCGCCCACCACCCCCAACACGTTCTCTACAACCCTAGCGCCTTCTGACTCTTCTGTCTATCCTTCCATCTCCACTGAAGAGTACTCATCGAACCACTCTACGAACGCTATAATCCACGCGGCCCTCAACAAGTCTCCTCACATCAACCCCAACACCATCACCTACTCGGCTAATACTCTGCCCATTCATTCCCTATCTAATTCGTCTGGTATTATCTCTTCGTTGGCATACGATCCTGTTTCATACTCTGCCAATAGTCACTCGTTACCCGTCAACGGTAAGAATCCACCCGCATCATCTCATTGCAAGCAACACAATTACAATTTTATTGCTGAATCTGATGCGAACGACAACTACGAGAGATCCAACTCGCATGTGGACGACGTCGCACGCATGCAAGAATCGAGCAGCAGTAGCAGTAGCAACACAAGCATCGGCAGCAACAGCAGTAGCAGAATGTCAGTGGACACAGCTTCGTCTAACTGTTCGCCTGCGGGCGGCACTCAGACCTCAATGAACAACAGCGCTGACGCCTCCGTTGTAAGTGGCTATCACGAAGTCGATCACAGTCGTTCGACGGGTCTAGACTCTTCTTACGAAGACGTGCCTGTGCCTCAGTCCCGAAGAGAACATTTTAGACTCAGAGACTCGCGCATTGAAGCGGCCGGAGGGCGAGAGGTTTACAGTCAAAGCAGAAGTCGAATGCACCGACACCGCGGAGGCGCGTCTTCCCTAGTGACCCCTCACAGCAATACTGTGATACTCAGCCAACAACATTCCAAGCAACAGCAGCAACAGCAACAACAAATAGTTCACCTGCAGCAACAAAATCAGCAGTTAGTGTCTCAGTCACAAATTGTGGTCAGTCAACTAGAGCAACAAATGCATAAACAAACTCCGCTGGATAACTCTAGCGCCAGCAGCAGCTGCAGCAGAACGAGCCGAGAGAGCGGTTTACCCTCTGATTCCCCTCTTGTTTACGAAGCTCGTCTGGCCGGATCTTCGGAAGTAGTTTTTGATGATATTGGAGAATGGAGTGGTGAGCTGACCGTGCGGGGCGTGGACGGCCAGACTCACGCGTCGTCCACACCAACCTCAGGCCCTGACTCCGAGTCTCCGGACGTCTCGCCCTCCAGAGTGACCAAAATTGGCAACGTGCCCATCGCTGACTACGAGGGCTCGCCTCGGAGATACGGCCCGCGCTCGGGCAACATGCGCTTCAGTCCTCGTCGGGGCCATTCCATGAGGCCCAGGCCCGGATTCCCTCGAAGAGTTTCGGCGTATTCTGACGAGAAAAAACTCATGGTTGAGAAACCAGGTGGTGCACTTCCTTCTGAGAGCGAGGTTGAGAAAGAAAAATGGGTGGTGGAAGGAAATGTGGTTTGTAATGTTTCTGAAACTGAGAAAACAGAATCTCCAACTCCTCCTGTTATGTCAATTTCCACTCTCACTTCAGTTTACGCGTCCACTCTCAACGAAACGGCGAATACGAACTCCACTACCTCGACCACAGCATCTGAGAAAGCAGCTGGAGCGGTCGACCCGGATCCCATCTACGACTACGAAGTTTCTGAAACTCAAAAGGTACTTCAGGAGTTTTTTAAGGACTCTCGTGTTTCTCGTACTCCTCCACAGGCTTTTTATGATTTAGAGTATCACTTAAAACGTCATCATGGCAATAGCTACGTGGGGCAACGTCTGGCCGAAGAATACGAAGTCGACTTTTCGGTTCGCGCTAAAGACTTCGGTAACCAGACGACTGCCGCTGAGACCCATAGTCTTCCGGACGATGTCCGCAGAAAAAGTGACTGTGCTTCTGGTGACCAGGGACTGGCTGTGGGTGGTGGATGCGAGGGTCAGGGCGGCCAAGTTGTTAAATGTGACAACTTAGAGGTAAGCACTAGATTGGCTTCTTCGTTCCACCACTATCCTTGCTTTAATCACTGCCGTATGACTCAGCATAGAATGTCGCGCTCTGACCAGATTTACGATGTTACAGCTTGCACACCTACCTCACTTAAATCGCCCACACACCTGCCTAGAGAACTTTCATCTGTGTACTCAACTTGCCATACTGTTCTTCCGCCTCATAATGTTTGCTCTTTCGTCCCTATCAATGGCAGTAGTTCATGTGTCTCGTCGGGTAATTTGATTCATGATTTATCGTCGCGGAATGATCACTTTACTTCGGCACAGTCGGGGAATCACGATAAAAATAGCGAACACGAAACTATCGTGAGTTTAATACCATCAGCTCACGTCTGTTGTCACGATACTTTCTCTCAAGAATGTTGTTCTCTCGAGGAAGATTTACTTCAAATTACTGACTGCCGAAGGCTCGAGCCGCCTCTGTGTTGTGACGTGCAGACAATAAGTAGGAACGAGAAGACATCCGATTCTAAACCATGTAGTTTGGACAATGGAAACGATGCAAGTGAAGGCGATGAAAACGAAGAGCTCGTGAATCTGGATGACTTGGAGGAAGAACTCAGAGTATCATTGAAGAGAGGCGATGACGACGAGTCAGACGTTGAATGTTCGGGTGTTCCCGATCTCTCAATCGTTGACAACCTCCTGGACCTTCCCATTGACTTCCCGTTACGCGATGAGTGTGTCCCCCTGTCAAATTTATTAGAATGTACAAGTGATCTGTCTGTACCTCCCGAGACATTTTCGGACGAGCGTTCTGCAGCAGAGGTGGAGTGCCTTGAAGAGGCGCCTGTCGATAAGCCTTCTTCCACCGGAGCTGTTGAGAAATCTGGAGCACTCGAAGCTTTCCTAACTGAAGCAGGTCACCAGGTAAATGGTGGTGCATCCTCTTCATTAACGACACGCATCCGTCATCTTCCCTCTCTTCTTAGTCTCTTTAGTGCCTTGATACCGAGAGAACGATCCTCTTACATTCCTTGTAGCCATCCATCCCTGTGGTGCTATTTTGGTGGCGTTATCATGTTTACAGCACTTGTAAACGCTCTTCGAAATGTGAGTGATCCATACCAAGAGTCTTGGTTCATCGAACTGTGTAGTGCGATGTATCGTTGGTTCTTCAGTGAATATTCTGGATGAACTCAATCACATACTGAGTGATAAATATCCTGTTTCCAAGCTCCTTTAAAAGCTAACCACTTTCCGTTCGTCTAGAAAATTGAAATGCATTGTGGACTTGAGTAGCTAGATTCGTTTTCGTGTCATTTGTAAAAGAAAAAGACTTCTTGATGGCATATCCTGGTTTTTCTTCAGGATGTGGTCTTGAAGCTCTTCGGCCGGCCTTGCTAGTATCTAGTTTTTTAATTGTAGGAATAGCCTACTTTTCAAATCTCGGCCGTTAAAGGACTCATAACTGCACTCAATTCGTGTTGTGGTGTTTTTTGTGCCTTTTTCAAATGTTAGTGTGTAGTTTGTTATTCATCATCTTTTTCGTATTTCGACCATGTCGTCTTTGTTCATGAGTCGATACTTGTCCATGCATAGCCTTGTCCTGTATTCATGATTACTCAGGTGAGTTACAAAGTTCCTATTTTTATAGGCATGCAATTTTGTGAACTTCATATCCATTCCAGTTGCATGTCACTAGAACTAGTCGATGATGTCCTTCGAAAGCTCTTTGTTCAGTTTTCCGTGGTTCTTTTCCCCCGGAAGTGTAATGCATTCCGTTCATTACGTTGGAATCAATTGTGTGGCTCCCACTTCGTGTCTGGGCGCCGCGAGATTGCTAATAATTATCCCGAAGCGTAGAAGGCATTTCTCTGTTACCAGCGTACACTGAGGTCTCTTTTTTCGAAGCCTCAAATAACGCCTCGCTTTCATCTGCCTCGGCAGGCTACAACTTTTGCACTCGCGCGTCGGCTCTTAATTGCGACTCTGTGAGATTTTTGGACTAATGAAAATGGGTCTCTCTATCGCTGCAACACGATCCTGTTGCCTAGTGGATGTCCGAAGCCAGGTTTCTTTTATCTGAGAGCTGGCTCTTCTCGTGCCTGTAATTGGCCGTGGCCCCTGGTGGGCAAAACTTTTGTGTAGTCCCCGCGGGCTGATCACCGCGGGACAAACTGTTGGCGAGTTCTTCACTGGCAGTTGATCGCTCATTTACAGTTCGGACGCGGAATGCATGTTTATCCGGTGGCTTCCACCGGGTGAAATTTTCGATTTTGAGGGCTGTCATAATTATTTTACGTTAAAATGCTGTTATAAAAAATGGGAGTATTTAGCGATGGTATCTGCTGTTTTATTAGATGCTCCTAGCGCATCCGCGATGGTTAGGCGAGCTCAGGAGACCAGTAAGGGTTATTTAGAAAATAATGTGTTACGTCAGCCATTCATTTTGTGTGCGAGGCATTTTGGGTTCATCTGTGGATTTCATGCTTCAACTGCCTGAGAATTTTTTTCATTTGTGGTGAGCAAGAAATTCTTGTTAATACATAAGCTGAATGTGCATTTCCATCCTGAAGATTCATGAAATAGAATTTATGGTCATCAAAACGCTCGAGTTTTAATTAATTTTTTTCAAATCCCTCTTGTTGCATTTTTTGGCCTCTGGATTTCACTTTTTCATTTGCGTTCATATGTATTGCTGCATTTTGTTCAAATTTTTTCAACTTGAGTTAGAAACCAGAAACTGGATATCAACTTATTTCAATTCTCGGAGCCATGTTGCTGTGGAGCATTAGTCCAATCGCTTTACTGTGTCTGATCCCTTTACTGCCTTCATTCTCGGCTATTTGATCCTCCCTATTGCTCACCACAAGACAAACAGTTTTATCTGCTTGGTCCTCTTCTGCACCATTGTTCACATTGCCATTTTATTATATTTTTGCAGCTTTAATTCTTTGATGTATGAGCTGCCTCAAGCAATGGCTTCCGCGACGCGTGCCTCACTTGGGGACATTTTACCCCACGCGATGTTTATGGTCCGTACTTGACTAACTAGACCCCCTGAACTCTCCGTTGTTCCTGCCCCTGCGGCTTCGGAACAGCCATTCTCTTATTTCTCGCTCCAGTGCCTCTCACAGCTGGTGACTTGTGCCCCAATATGTGCCTCACACAAGAGGACTTGTGCCTGGTCCTGTGCCTCACAGGAAAACTTGTGCCAGTGCCTCACAGGAAAACTTGTGCCGGTGTCTCACAGGAAAACTTGTGCCAGTGCCTCACAGGAAAACTTGTGCCGGTGCCTCACAGGAAAACTTGTGCCAGTGCCTCACAGGAAAACTTGAGCCTGTGCCTCACATAATATGCGTTCCTCACACATAGACCCAGGCTTACTCAATTGTTTTTTTCTGGCGAAAATTTCCAAGTGTGGCATGTGTACGTATGAAATGTTCAGAAATATTAAGATTTTGACCAAAAAGCAGTACGTATTGGCATCGACCGTGCACATAGCTGACGCATTTTGCGCGGTGCACTCGCTTCTCGCAGAGTTCTTTGTTCATTTTTATTTTACCTTCATGTTCATTAACTTCAATAATTATAAATGATACTTGCCAATCTTGTCCTTTTAAAATTTCAAATACGGAATATAAAATTAATCGAATATTTACGAAAAATTTTTATCTGATTTTTTGAATGAGAAATTGTATGAGCATTTTAGTATGAAAGTCGCCAAGCTGCCAGACGTGAAAGTCAACGAATCTTATATTCTGAAAGTTGTCTAGTTCTCAACCTGAAAGTAATAAACTTTTGTGTTCAAAAGGGGAAGAACTTTTAATCGCAAAGTCAACGAACTTGTTAATCTGAAATTCGAGAAGTTTGTAAACTTATACGAGAAAGTAATCTTGCCGCCCGAAGCATTGGAACATCTTCAGTTCGAAGAAGAGTTCTGGCTAGAACTGTGCTCGACTGGCTTACGGTACCCTTCGTTGTCCGTCTTTCCTTTCTCACACTCGGCTTACTCGTGCACCTTTGCCTGACAAATTTCGTCTCTTCTCTTATTTAATTCTCATTTCAATCCTCTGAATTTGTAATTTCAAGTTTTTTCTTATTAATTTTCCTCCATTAATTCCTATGTATTGGCAAAAACTTTATTTTCATTGCTACTCCGTTGCAATCGCGAGGATTTTCTCATTTTCTACGAGTTTTTTGTCACAAGAATCGAAGCAGTTCTGGCATATCCACACTGGTCATTATTTCGAAAAGAGTTTGTCTGGTTGTTACTGATAATATTTCTGTGGCATTCATTACTGAGCCATTACTGTCTGTTGAGTTCGTTGTGAATCAAGTTTGTTGCTTTTTTTTCGTTAAATTTTTTTCACAATTTCGGATGCATTGAACCTTATGCACTCACTAGTGCGCCCACCGAATAGATCGTTAGAGGGTCACGTTGCTATTATTCCTTAGCGTTTTTTTACAAGAGCTAATTTATTATGACTCGAGTGTTGTCATTTTCTACGTATACTTCATTTATATTACAGGCATTTATTTTCGATTTCATCCCTGTCTTGTGTTTTTAAATGCTCTCATGATGTCGTTAACGTTACTGCTGTAGCCTTGCGCATTCAAGGAATCATTGTTTTCTTTTTGCCAGGCGTGTCCTTCGCGTTTATTAATAAAGGCAAGCAGGAAAAGAATTCATTAAAGTGCTCTGGTTATACCAATGTTTTCATGCTCTTCGGGTTGTTCAATAAATTATAGTTCATTTTCAAAGAAATCAGATTCATTAAAAATTCCTTTACCTGCGCCGAGTTTTAGAGAATATATCTTTCCCTGAATATTCAGTACGGAAGTGCATCAAGCTCTAATTCTTTCAATAGAGTTTTCATGGTCCTCTTTTGGTTCCTAATATTTTCATTATGTTGCTTCTCTTGCAAAGCATTTTACGTATTTCTTTTTAATAGTGGCACTTTCATGATGAAACGCGCGAATAAACTGCGGTATTTTATTGATGGTTGGACATTCGTCTTTTGTTTCTGGCTCGAACTTCTTTCCTTATTTTTAGAATGGGGAATTTTGCTGTGCTTTCGGAAAATTTTACCCTTTTTCAAGCACGCCCCTGATTTTCTTTTCCGTTTTTTATTATCATAGCATGCCCTCAACAATCATTGTGTTCTTTAGCTGTGTTCTAAAACTTTAATTAAACCCTATCTTTCCGTCGGTATCTTCCCTGCTCTTGTCGATGTCACCGAACATTTCCAGTTGATTGGCTCCGTTACTCGTTGCATGTTCTGAGATTCATTCTTGAACTCTTCGGCGATGTTTTTGAGAGGTAAATAAGTATTTCTTATCACAGTTCTCTTTAGATATACCATAAGTTTTGAGCAAGTTCAATCATAGTTATAGTGTTTATTGTATTCTTCCTGTGTTTTAATATGAATTTTTAATGTAATCTATTTTTCATAGTGAACGTTCATTTTATTGTCGTATTTGGTTTTGGATGTCATAGACATTTCTCATCGTTATTGCTAATTAGTAATTACGTGTAGTCGTAGAAACATACGTTACTTAATGGTTCATAATTAATTTATTGGTTTAAAGCTATGGGAATAATAAATTTTTCTTGCAGATTGATGTCATGCCGATGATGTGTAAAACTAAAATTTACAAATTATTAATTATCGAACACAACAACATTTTTTATAAGATCAAATGTTCGTCTTACATGATGCTCTCGATGTTTTCCTTACTTCTAGTTATTTAAAGTTTTTCCACTTATCCTGATATTTTCAAACTTGATCAGTCTAAGACTTTTGTCCATAAAAATATCAGTTTCGAGTAGAAGAAGTGCAGTGCAATCTTATTTGAATTAGTTACGTGTGAAAAATTATTTCCAAGAAGAATCTCTTATATTCATATTATCTTAATTTTATAAAATTTATTATATACTGAATATCAATATCTCGATATTAGTTTTGCTGCCGATTCTTCTGCATTGATGACACTTGTATGTTTAAAAGTTCATTGCTGCGCCCATAAACCGTACATTCAGTTGAGACGGGTTTTCCCGATACCATTTGTAGCCAAACTCACGCGAGGCGCAGGCATAGAGCTTCCTACCATTCAAATGCTACGCTTTTGGGTCTTCAGTCGCTGAACTCGGTGGTGCACGGGATTTACTTTGTGTTTTAATAGTACGATGTAATTCATTAATGTCCGATAGCTGCGCTGAATTTGTTTTTGTGAAAAATGAAACTGAGCATTTTTTATCCAGAAAGAGGTTGCACATTCTCTTGTAGGATTGAACTTGTAACTAAGAGTGTTGTAACCTGAAAGCTAGCATGTCAATTTATAGGATTGAGCTTAAAAATTCTTAACATTTCAATGCTAGTCGGTAGTTTTTATATTGTACAGTTTTCGTTTGTAGTGAACTCCGACGTTTTTTCTAAGGTGCATCATGTCAATACCGTGTTATTCTTTCGTGGCTATTCATTACTGCTTTATATTTTTCTAGCGTTTGTTCAAGTTTTTCTTGTTGTCATTTCTTCACTCACAGACTTCACTTATTTCACCCTAGCTTGTTGCTATTTTTAACAGTCCACTTAGGTCACTTGGTCATTCTACTTCTGCAGTTTTAGGTAACATTTTTTGGTGTATCATCGAGATACGCTTTGCCTTTGGTTCAAAATGTGCATAGTCCGATGAAACTGCTTAGCTTCCCGTAGGCATGATACCGAGCGTTATGCCACTGTTTTCGTGCCGTTGTGAATATGGAAGTTGTAAGCCATTGTTCTTGAGTGTAGCTAAACGAATTTCTTACAATCTGCTTCACTAGCATTGTCTGTGTACCTGCTGTTCCGTGAGAATATTCAAACTCCTTGAAACTTGCCAGATTCAAGAAAATCTACGGTAAAATTGATCAGTATTTAATTATCTCTGCGGAGTTAAATGTTTGAAATTTTTCTTCCTGACAATGTACGTTAATTCTGTCACCAAATAGTTGCTCATTACGTGATCTTATTTTAATGATTATTATATCAGGGCCCATGGGTGAGTCAAGTGAAGTAATTGACAAAAACTGTTTTTGCTCTTGTGTTTTTATTGTCTGATAAGAAATTTGCAATTGGGATTTGATGGTTGTGCATTGTTTTTCTCCCGTAAAAGTGTGAATGTTAAGCATTCAGTCACGGTAGTTTTCAAAAACGTTTAAAATTTTACTAGAGGCGTCTGGTTCATGAACCGCTCATGGTCATGCGTGGGTGAGAAAAACAAACACAAAGAATACCAAAGAAAAACTTTTATTCACAGATACATACAAAAAAACTAAACAGTATGATTTTACTGATTTCATATTTTTTATGGGTAGAAATGGTAAACACTGGTAATTTAATGGGAAATTCATCGGACGGGAATATCTGAGAACTTTTGTGCCACAGAACAACGCAGTAGAAGGAGGCAATAGGCGACGTCCTACACGGACTTCATCCAGTTTTCCCTCCGAGGTTAAAGTCCATGTTAACCTGAAAGGATGTTCTAAAATCTTTTAGAAAATGTAAGAATAGTAGCTACACCGTATGACTTCTTGGATATGTATGTCTGCATCTGGGAATATAACTCGGTGATCGTACGTAGTCGACGTCACTCGTTAACGGCCTCGATCATGGTTGAATGCGATCTCAAGATTTGAAGCGACCAGATACACAACATCCAAGGATAATACGACCGAGACCGGAACACATTGCTGTGCTGCGCTGTATTTACCCGCCATCCACTACACTCAAGTCAACACGGCTGAGTTGCGCCGGTCCGATTGCATGCTAAGCTTCAGTGCTCACTGATCACTTCCGCCTCTCTGCAGCCGTTTAACAAAAATGAATTGATTGTTTTGTTGCGCTGAGTTATTCCTTGGCTTTCAAAGTGATTATGTTTGTGTTCTCGAAGACTGTTCTCAATTGATATCAAGAGGGCTTGGGAAAAAGACAAAACTATGATAATAGAGAATGCATCGTTTGAATGAGTCGTAGTGTGGTTAATGAGGGTATCGAAAATGACTTATTTAGAGCAACTGTTCTTCTGTCAAGCTGCAGTTATGATCTATTAGGCTTCGTTAGTTGTATTGTATTTTCTTCATAATTCTTCAAGCATTTTGCTTATGTCCACTTTACGAAAAGAGAATGTAAAATCGTCGAGAGCATGGTGGAATTAGCACTAGTCAGAGGTACATTTAGAGCTGAGTAGGGATCAGAGTGGGGTGCTTACGAGTGGCGCAAGTTGTGTGTTCCTTCGAAGTTAAATTTGATCAAATTTGATATATCATTTGAGTTCGCTTTTGTCCTTACGATTGTTTGAATCATGTGTGAGGAAGCACAGCATTTGCTAAGATAGAAATATAGGAGCCCAAGGTTGAAGTTTGTCCTTAAGCTAAATTTATACTATGAGTTTGCTCCATATTAAGTAATCAGACATTTATTTGCTTCTTTTTGTTTTTCTTACCCTGAATTGATATCATATATCCCAAATCAAATTAAGTAAACAAAAATTTAACTGAATTTATTAGAACATTTCATCATTTATAAACTTTGAATTATTGGAAATTCTCTCGATGTTTTCATTAATATTGAGTGCAAGATTAATAAACACGGGTAGCTACATTAAATCGGGACTCGTTCTTACCAATCATTTCTTTTAAAATTTCCGTTGATATCCCGTGCTTATTTTCAGGATATTTTCTTAGACTGCAATTCATTTAATGTTGAGGTTTTGGGCAAAATGATGAGACTTTTTTATGCTCATTATTTGGCACTGGCATTTTCTGCTCTGCGGCGGTCGTTCTCTCGTTTAAAAGTCCAAGTGATCTATAAACTGATAAGAATCTTTGTCTGTATTTTGTGGGATTTATTCAACGAGTTTTGTATGTTGATTTGTAGCATCCCTGTGTTCATAGACTGTTTAGAACTCGTTGCTTTTTAGCCGACTCGTTTTGTCCGAGTCCTGTTTTTATCATGCAACTTTTTTAGTTTCGAGACATCTCTGATGCACCTTCCTACACCATCGCAGTTTTTTGAGCATTAAATATATTTCAAATGTAAAGTGTGTATGTATTCCGCATCTATTACGTCCAGTCTTAATTCCAAATAATTTTCATTTTTTATTGTAGGATTACTGTTTTTAGCAAAGCATGTAATAGTGTATGTTAGTTTGATTTATATACATTTGCGATACATCCCTTTTTGCAGGTCACGTTGTACAAATTTTCCCCTCCCGACTACCGCGCTTGCTATTGTGTTTTGACCTGTGAGGCGTTCACCTTAAATTTGAAAATAAATCTTAGCTTTGGATTTATTTTCTATTTAAATTTTTGCGTCTATTTTCCCCCTAACATTTATCTGTACTTAATCAAGCGGTTATCGTAGTTATATAAAAATTATGAATAATTTCATTGCTTTCTGTGCATTTCCTTTAAATCTTTGCAAATGCATAACTTCTGACAGTTTTAAGTTTCCCCTACCAGTTCTTTCATTCGTTTTACATATTTATCTCTCTTTTCAAAAAGGGTATTATAATTTTTCATACTTCCGTTATTTTTATTAGGTTTTCAAAGCTGTTCATTTCCGTCCGCGGCCATCTTGTACTCAATAGTGTGGTTCAAAGTGTGACCTTACTCATACCCTCTCATGAGCTTTGCGCATATCCTGATTTTAGTGGGTCACATCCATTTCTCCTTGGAAATTTTTAAGATATTCTAATCTGTTTCGTTTTATTTATACCTCTTTTGCAAGTTTTATAGGTACTCCTACTTCAAAGTATCTCCATATTTAGCCTCGAGTAAGTTTATTGAAATCGGGATTTCGAAATGACTCATTATTCATGTCTCTTTCCCAAGCTTCTTCAGTATGTTAATCCCCTGTTTCTCCACTGATGCCTTTTTCGTAATTTTCTTGAGTGCCCTGATTTTGAAGCGTTCCCCTATTTCAAAGTGTCCACTTGTCCAGGTCTCGTAAGTTTCTCCGCTGATATATTTCCTCTTTGACGCCATTTTACGTAATTCTCTTGAGTGCCTTGATTTCGAAATGTCCCCTTGATAACGTCTCTTAAGTTTTTCCAGTACCCGATTTCCCCTTGCCTCCTTAGCCACGTCCCTCTTGTAAGTTTCTCAAGCACGACGCGTGCACCAAGTGAGCTCAGCTGTTGATCCTTACGCCGGTGCCCACAGAACTCCCGCAATTTCACGCTGTCCCCGGACTCGACGTCATGTGATAGCGGGGAGGTCGAGAGCTCCGAGTTCAGCGGCGGCGAGGCGGAGGAGTCCGTGCACTCGTCGTCAAGAGGCGGCCTGTGTTCCGCCATGCCTGTTCTCGAGGACGGGCTCTCTTCCGGTGAGTTCAGTTGGGTCTCTCCAAAGGTGAGTGTGCCATATCTGTGTTGTTCAAATGTGGGGGCTCGCCCACACCTGTGCTCAAATATGGTGAGTGCGATCCCACCTCACCATTCAAATGTGGGGTCTCTCTTCTCCAAGTAAAATGAGGGTTCCATGTCTGTGGTCAGATGGGGTTCCTCGCCCAAATCTTAGTTCGAATATGGTGTCTCACCCATACCTGTGTTCAAATATGGTGAGTATCCCACCTCACTGTTCAAATGTGAGGTCTCATTTCAGTGTCCAAGTACGGTAAATGTTTCATCTGTGGTGAGTATTCCACCACAAACATGGTGAGTATTCCACCACATTGTTCAAGCATAGGACTATCCCATCTTCTTCAAAACATGGCGAGCCTACTCCAAATCTTACTATACGAAGTCGATTGAGTAACATTATTCTCGAAGGTTTCCGTTGAGACGAAGCGCTTTATCTACGTAACCTATAAAAATACGCTCAGTTTCTTTGCATTTGGAACATTTCTTCCGCTATGTTAGTTGTGAGAGCTTCCGAGCCGCATCGTGATTTCTGTAGAATTACCGAGGTCTTGAAATTTTGCGTAGGCGTTAGGAATTACATTTTTATTTCTCAGATAAGACGATTCTGAGTGACATGTGGAAGAAATGCAGTTCATCAGAAATTTGATAGCTCGTGAATATTTTTCATGATTCTGAAACATATTTGTGACACGAGTCTCCAAGGTAGTGATCACCAACTAATTTCAAATGCAGACTCGGCAATTAAACAATCAATTAGTGAATCCAGTAACTGATAAGTTAAATCTTTATGTTGAACTGACTATTTTAATTTTTATAATCGACATCTAATTGTAGTCTAATTTCTGTGTTGTATCAGCGTGGTTCAAGATAAAGTTTTTTACTGTCATTTTTTTACTTCTTTGAATTGACGGAATTGATATAGTTTTGGTCTCGACAACGAAGCTTGCCTGACGACTTGTGTCGGCTGTTAGGAGATGGTCTATAGCTGGCACGACTGGAGATCCCAAGGTGATTATTCAATAGTGATGAGCGAGCGCAGTGCTGCAACACATGGACAAGCGAGCATGTGGCGTCATGACATGTTAGGGGAAAGCCGATTCTTTAAACCGAACAATATAATCTAGTATTATATTGTTAGAGGGTCTTGTAAGTGTAGAATAGAAGAAAAGATATCTGAAAATTCGCATTTCCTTCGTTAATATATTAAATTCATAAGTGTGAGTAGTGTTTTAAATGTATTTTAATTGTTTTAATTTTGATTTTCATCTGTATACAACTTTTGTCTGAATACGAATTTCAATGCAAATTATTGAATCCGTTTGAATTCTCTTTATTTTACTTTTAACAAAATATCTTAGAGAGATTGGTCAAGTTTGCTTCGTCAAAAACTGCTGATGCTTTATTCATTGGAGCTAAGAATGTTTTTTGAGATAATCATCATTCATTCAAAGATTAAAAAATTCCTTTGGCACAAAGCTCGTAGCAATTGGAATATTTATTCGTCAAGTTTAATTCGAAGTATGAAAATATATCAGGGATCCTGGTACAAACTGAATTTAGTGTAGATGTTTCACTCAGAAAGTGTGACCTAATAGCAATATCTTCCTTGAGATACTAATCGCTGGTGCTATATTAATAAAGAAAGATAATACTATGATGAGTGTTAGCCTTCGTCCATTCGCAATGTTTTTCGACCCATACGGTTGCTGTTGACGCCTCAGATGAGGTAAACTCACCTGATGCCTGGACGACAGCAGGCTTTGTGGCGGTTCAACAAGGTAACTTATATCATTTGTGACCAAATGCGACGTAATTCTGTTTACTAGAGCGGAACACTAGCCGCTCTGTTTACTAGAGCGGAACACTAGCTGCTCTGTTTACTAGAGCGGAACACTAGCCGCTCGGTTTACTAGAGCGGAACACTAGCCGCTCTGTTTACTAGAGCGGAACACTAGCCGCTCAGGTTCTTCAGAGGTATGCTTAACGTTTTCTTCATGCCTTCTTCGGGTTAGGCTGGCGTCCCCACTGTCGGGGCAGAGGCATTATTTATGATCTTTATTTAATCAGTAGTTAAATGGTTAGAGCTAAAGTATCTTTTTGACGAGTGCTGTTGGAAATACTGCGCTTGATTGTTGCACCAGAATGAGCACGATAAACTGTAGCGGTCATAACTTCTCATTTGTTCACCTATGGAGTGTTTTTATGCGTTTTAAGGGTTTTTCGTCACAAAGTATGAGCTATAATTTTTATAATGATTCAACATAATTAAGTGCTGTGTAAGGATACATGATTCAGATATCACTCAATTATGCTGAATTGCGTGACCTGATACACGTGAGCAGCTCCGCCGAGACCTGAAATACCAGAGCCGGCGTCAGCATGTCATTCATTAGTGAGCTCTCGCAGGCAAAGTCATTATTGATCTCGATGTGTTGCCAGAGCTCACGGCTTCTCCGTCCCTGCTTGTCTCAAGTCTTGCTGGTCAACCGGGAATCTGCTCTGCATGATCGATGCTTAGGAACTTCCCACGTTCTTGTTCATTTGATCATTCATTTTAAACCATTCATTCAGTGCATTCATTTGCTTCATAATTAACGCCATCAGCGTGCAGGATGAGGAAGATGACCATGTTATCTTATGTTGCTGAATGCTTCAGATGGGCGTCTTAAATTTATTTCTGAAATACCCGCATTGATACTATCGGCACGAACTGCATTAATTGTGGTATTTCTTATGGAATAGTATAAAACATTTATCTCAGTGTGTATACTACAAAATTTCGTAGCTGCATATCAAGTTCCGTCAGCGTTTTGTAATTTCTCTAACCTTCCGTGCACTCGGAACTCGCCGTTGCCCAAAGCAAAATAAAATGTGGACTTTAAATTAAAGTTTTTTATGAGCGCCCACGACCAACTCGTGTGCTCGAATTCGATGTGCAGGACTGCCTAGTTTTTTCTTATCGGATTAACCGATTTTCTTGGTTTATATTCTGTACATTCTGTTCTGTATGTTCCCAAGATTTATTCATGTATTACTTCTTTTTAAAATTTATTACCTGTCATGAAAATGTTTCAGTTCTCTCCATTTTCTCCCGCGTTGTAACGGTAGCGCTTTGGCTATCATGTTGGGTTACATTTAAGACCCGAGCGCGGAGGTCGGGTTGCGGGTAATCTAAATCACTCGCTAACGCTTTGATCTTGCCGGCAAGTGCCAGCTCGTGAATATTTCTGTGCTTTTGTTTGCTAAAAGTGCTCTCACAATCAAGCGTACGATAAAATTCGCAAATCGGACTGTTGAGTGCAAGGAGTTAGAGAGAGCGTAGCTCGTTAAAATTCTCCTTGATAACAGACGTTCTTGATGTGCCAACTTCCTCTGCGAGTTTATGCTTTTTTCCGATTCATCAAAGCGATCATATGAAAAACGTAGATTTTTTGTTTCAAGACTCGACCTAACATTGGGCGAGTTGTGCCAACTTCCCTTTGTGTGTATGATTCGCTCTGTGTTAAAGAAGTTATTTCGATTTGAAGTTAGGGGATAATTTTGTTTGAGGTTTGCTCCCTCAGAAGTGGCGCTTGCGTTTGATCGCTAGGGTAGTGTACCTTGGGCGCCGCTCGCATGCTGCTTCTCTTATTGCTCTTTGCTGAATTGGAACCTTTCTTTTTGAGTCTTGCTGCAGCCTGGCCTGTCTGCCTGCTGGGATGCCTGTCTGCTTGTCTGTCTGTCTGTTTGCCTGCCTGCCTGTTTGCCTGCCTGCCTGTTTGCCTGCCTGCCTGTTTGCCTGTCTGCCTGTTTGCCTGTCTGCCTGCCTGTCTACCTGTCTACCTGCCTGTCTGCCCCGTAGCTCTCGGCTTCCCTTTACGAGACTCGTGTCACTGCTCTGGGATTGCGTCATGTTAATTTTGGAAGGGTGGCAGTTCTGCTAAGAAATGGTTAACTTCTAGCTTTTGTTCAATTACAGAATGGTTAGCTTCCATTGCGTCGTTACAATATTTCAGTTTTAGTGCGGTTACAGAATGGCTAACTCCCTTTACTTTATTCTAATTTTGTAGTTTCAGCGCAGTTACAGAATGGTTAGATCCCTTTGGCTCGTTCTAATTTCATAGCTTCAGTATAGTTATAGAATGGCTAGCACCATCCGAATTTTTGCTCGGATGAGTTTGATTGACTTTCTGCTGTAATATAAAGTGCCATCTTTCGTTTTGCAAAAGAGTGTAAGCTTTTAGAGCTTGTTACTCTACTCTTGCTGACCGCCTTATTTAATGTGCACGATTTATTCCATCTGTGATGTGCTGCCATTTCATGTTAAAATTTTATTCCCTACTTTTGATTTTGTGGGTGTTATTAAATGAATGAACTGAAATTGTTTAATGTCTTGCGAGATAAGAAACGAAAATCACTCAGCAAACATAATTCGTGGGAGCAAAATTTCATTGTCGTAGTGTGATATATAAATCATAATTTTGCCAATGATGCATAATTATATTGAACTTATGTTGCCCAAAGTATGTACACGTGTGTGTGCAAAATATTTAATTCAGAAATATTTTCTTAAGCGATGTCTTAAATGCTCCACGTGAAATACCCCTCAGGGGGATACAACTGTTGTATCTATGGGAATTGGCGCTCCCAGGGGGACTATGTATGGGCCTGAGTTAAAGGTTAGGTAGGCTTCCTTTTTGTTGTAATAAAATAGGTTTTTGTCTTGTTACGGACCATCTTTTTTCGGTTCACTGCTGTCCTGTTTTTCAGCACCTACTACTTTCTTCTTCAACTTTTTCTTGTTTCATGAACTTCTTTCCTAGCTTACTGTTTCTGTGCACCATGTGCATAGATTCCGCGTTCCCTCAACTCCATACTAAATGATGCCTTCCTCTTTCCTCTCTTGGAACATCTTTGTCGTGGTTAAGGTAGGCTAAAACTTTCTTATATAATAATAATAATAATCCACGTGAAATAGCGTATCCACATACACATTTTGCCCGTAAATTTTTATATTAAATTGTAGTAGTCTTCGGTTTCATTCAGTCTGATGCAAGCGTGCAAAGCAATTGTGAGCCTAATTGTTTCACATATTTGTGCATAGGCCTCGCCTGTCTCGTTACCGTGCCGCTCGCAACTCTTCCCTTCGCTAGTCCTAGTGCCTAGAGCTGATGACGCGTTCCACTCTGCCACCATCGCGCCGCTCCGATCGCCGTCGTTGAAGTAAAGTAAAGCTCATTTCATGATGAGCTAGCAAAACAGTGCCTAGCAAGCTCGCAGACGGTCTGCGAGACTTGTAGGTAAGAATAGCGTTATTGCGAGCCGTTGCCTTCATACTGAACTCTCATATTTTATCCAGCATACAGCATGCGAGGTAAAGATGCTATTCCCACCTACTAGACCACATGCTAGAAGATAGCTCATGCGAGCTAGATGCTGCTTTGCTAGCTGAGTGTAAAATTGGCCTAAGGCGGTGGAAGCTCTCTGGAGGGTGACGCGTGTATTTCGAGTGCATTGGTTGGGGCGGCGTGCGTGATAGTTCCCCCCCATTACTGCACTCGTTACGACCTCGACCCCGCCATTCACGAGCTGTTTATTTGTGCGCCGCCTCTTTCCTTTTGTCGCGCAGCAACGCTCGTATCGACGGCCTGCGATTTATGGCCAGGTGCCCCCACTCTGCGCCCTCGTCGGAATGGGCGCTAGATTCTGTCATCTGTTACCTGTCGCTGTTGCGTCTGTTTCTGGTTCTTGCGTCGCTGTATTTCTTGCTTCTCGTGTCACTGTATTTCTTGCGTCTCATGTCATTGTATTTCTTGCTTCTCGTGTCACTGTATTTCTTGCTTCTCGTGTCAATGACTTTCTTGCTTCTCATGTAACTGTATTTCTTGCTTCTCGTGTCACTGTATTTCTTGCTTCTCGTGTCACTGAATTTCTTGCTTCACGTGTCACTGTATTTCTTGCTTCTCATGTAACTGTATTTCTTGCTTCTCGTGTCACTGTATTTCTTGCTTCTCGTGTCACTGTATTTCTTGCTTCTCATGTAACTGTATTTCTTGCTTCTCGTGTCACTGTATTTCTTGCTTCTCGTGTCACTGTATTTCTTGCTTCTCGTGTCACTGAATTTCTTGCTTCTCGTGTCACTGAATTTCTTGCTTCTCGTGTCAATGTATTTCTTGCTTCTCGTGTCACTGAATTTCTTGCTTCTCGTGTCACTGAATTTCTTGCTTCTCGTGTCACTGGATTTCTTGCTTCTCGTGTCACTGTATTTCTTGCTTCTCGTGTCACTGAATTTCTTGCTTCTCGTGTCACTGAATTTCTTGCTTCTCGTGTCACTGTATTTCTTGTTTCTCGTGTCACTGTATTTCTTACTTCTCGTGTCACTGAATTTCTTGCTTCTCGTGTCACTGAATTTCTTGCTTCTCGTGTCACTGTATTTCTTGCTGAGGCAGTTGCGTTTGTTCTATGCCTCAGGGTGCGCAATTATTGAATTTATGAAAATTTACGCTCTCAAGGGGAAAGATGTGAGCTCCCGAGCTATGAGAGGTCAAGTAGGACTTACTTTCTCTGAAATAGGTTTATTCGTTTTGTTACGCATTGTCCATTTATCAGTTCTGGACAACGCAAATTTTTCACTATTGCTTTCCAGTTTGGCGTATGAAATTAAGCAGTCCAAGGTAGCGCAAGTCTTCGTCTGGTCAACCAGGTCACGGCATGTGATGATGAGCTGTCTCTCATTTTAGTGAAGTTCACCGATGTATGGATGAATATCATTATCGACCATTAATAGAAACCTTTTTTTATCATTACACTCTAGTGAATTTCAGAAACGTACAAAATTTGTTCATGCATCGTAATTTTGGCACCCATATTTTTCGTTCTCCAAACCATTTAGCGAAGCGGAAATATTAACCTGTTCACATGGCCCCGTTATTTGAGCTGAAGTTTAAATTAGAATAGGAGCACACGAGTTAGTGATCAAATTAGAATAGGAGAACAGGCGGTGTGCTGGAGTCCCGCGTATATGACCGAGTCTTTCCAGTGGCGGCGACATTTGCTTGCTGAGCACCAGACCTGCGACCGAGTGGGCTTAGCCGAATGCATGGTAGATGATGGCCGAATGCAAGGCTTCCAGTGAACTTTGATACTTACTGTAGGTAGAGTCGGCAAAAAACTTTATTTTGCTCTCACGCCCGACTTAAGCGAGTCGGTTTTATAGATTGTAAGCAGAGTTTTAAAACGACTCCATGAACACTGGAGTATAAAAATTGCATGTCGGTTGGATTAAGACCAGCCATGATAAATCGATGACACTGAAGGGATTTTGGGTAAATAAAACGTCTTTCGAGGGTTAATAATGAACGCTTTATCGAGGGTTAATAATTGACGTGGGACTTCTACTCTATCTTATTAGTTTTGAGGTTCATCTTTTTCATCTATTTGAGTCCTGAAACATGATGCAAAAACCTTATTTCAAACAATGGTTCAATAGGAAATTAGCGATCTGGGTTTACTCTACGTAGCTTTCCATCAAATGATCTATTCGGACTCACATTGTTGAAAAATAGATCGTGAAGCTGGACTGAAGGAATATCAGTTCACGGCAAGAGCTCAAGTGAACACGGTCCGTTAGCTGAAGTGTCCGAGTTTGTCTCTGTATGCGGCTGTCGCTTCTGCCGCTGCTCGGCTGCGCAAAGTTTTCGCTGATGAAGCTGTGCAATCTGCACAAGGCGGCCCTTGTCTGGCTCTGCTCTGTGTCCTTTTATGGAGGTTTTACGGCTTCTCAAGTGCAGACTTCTCTCTAGACACTGGAAAGCTTGGCTCGTCTCCATCGCCATCGCTCCTTCGGTTCTTTTCTATCCGCCCTCCAAGTTATTTGTTGTATTCTACGTGATAACTTAAGTCTTCTCCTTCTGTAACTTTTGTTTCAATTGGCGTTCGTTTTGTCCAATCTAAGCAGTTTTTCCCGTTTTAAAACGTTTGTATCACATCGCTTCTGTTTTACACTGGCCTTTTCATCTATAGTTTCTCTTCGTAACCTTTCTGAGAAATACAACAATAACGTCTCTGGGAATTAGCACTCCCAGAAGGAAAATATGAGGTTCCAGTCTGAAGGTTAGGTAGGCTTTTCTTTTTGTTGAAGTAGAATAGGTTTTTTGTTTTGTTACAGACCATCTTTTTTCGGTTCACTGCTGTCCTGTTTTACAGCAACTACTGCTTACACCTTCAACTTTGATTTTGTTTAATTATTTACTATCTCAACTTACTGTTTCTATGCCCTTTCTACATAGATTCCACGCTTCCTTGACTCCATACTAAATGGTGCCTTCCTCCTTTCTCTCTTTGAATCGCCTTTGTTGTGGATAGGGAGGCTTAAACTAACTAATGATCTAATCTAATCTAATCTGTAAAGGGAGTAAACGAACATTCCGCCGTCGTATTATAATTGAGCTAATTATAATGGAGATCTGGTTTCTAGCCTTCTGACGGATGCCATCGTTAGGTTTCTGCGAATGGTAGCATCAAATGAAATGTAATATAAAGTGGTCATCTAATCGTTGAGATGAGAGGTGGGGAGTTGCATTCGTGTGACATAACGCAATTTAACGTGTGATTAGGCATGAAAGTCTATCGAATGAAATATTACACTTTCATTGCGATTCATTTTGAGTCCTACGGCTTCGCTCGAGAAGAGGCATTTTGAGTCCTATGGCTTCACTGGAGTTAAGAGAAATTATTTCCTGCATTTTCTGAAGCACTGATTAAAAAATATCTTTTAATAATTAGTATATTCGCCAGGAACCAATTTTCTAATATTTTCCGTACGGAAGTTTTCCCATAAAATGCTAATAGAGAAGTTGCAGCGTTTCCTTTGACTGGCCCTCCAGTCGCGCACATCGATTAATTCGTGTCCGATGCTGTAGCGGCCTCCCTAGCACGGGCGCACGGCTTCTTTTATTGCCGTGCCGACATCCTCTATTTACATTATATTAACCCTTTAACGTCCGAATTTTTGTACTCATATTACCGTTAACACAACAACCGTCACTGAACTGGCGCCGGCATCAGGCAGTCACCGATATCAGGATGAGAAAGGAACTGCCACTCGGCAGAGAACTTTAAAGAACACATTAGGGAACTAATTGAACAAGAAATACAATATATTGAGGGTATTTTTGAAAGAGGACACTGGTGTCCTCTGGGGCGTTAAAGGGTTAAAGGGGCAGACGCTTTGTTGAGTAGCTCTGCGTAACTGCCTTCCTAATGAACGCAGTGCCTGTAGTCTGCTCTAATTAAACTCGCATAAAATTATCCAAATCGTTCCCTTGAACTGAACCATTCTCATGATTTTATGCAGTAGATGAATACTAGTTAGTTTTGTTGGCTCAAATTAAGACGACTTATTTAGAGTTTTGTTATTCCACTGACTACAATCCAGTGTTTAGTGCGCGTTCTGTGCACTGCTGTGTTGAGAAGTGCCGCCTGTCGCACCAGCAATTTGAGAGCACCCATTACTGGCGCATGGCGTTGTGACGTAGCAGCGACTGCAGCTCTGGTGCCTCCGATTAACAGGACGCCAGAGTTCCTTGAAATCGTTCATTACTCATGCGCTCGTTTCTTCAGCGTGTTTTATGCGGGCAATTCCGCCCCGGGGATCTGGTGAACTGCGTGGGATTAGGTGCATAATGGACTAGTGTTTGGCAGCAAGTTTTGCTCATATTTCTCTCCTTGACGTCAATGGATATGACTGCTGATGTGTTTCGTTGCTGCAGCTAACAATGCGATTTCGTCAGCACTACGTACGGATATTTTAGCACTTCCAAAAGGCATTGTGCGCAGCGATTTAATTTTTACATTCAGCTCCCTCAACGACACTCGGAAAATGCTGGATGGCTTCGGTAAATTAAGCAATGAAATCCCAGTTTTTAACTTTCTTCATAGATATGGTTATCTACCATGTAAATAAACTTCTTAAACAGTGTATTGGGGGCTATGTTTTAATATAACATATATGAGGCTTCCTCATTTTTGCTCCGATCTGAAAGAGAAAGCCGACGTATCGTTCTGAGCCGCTCCAAATGCAGGAATTTTAGATTCATCGCGAGTTTTATGTTTTTAATTTATCGTCTAATAAAATCTCAAATTTTTGAGCTGTATCTTTATTCAAGTGTGTCCAGTTCTCAAGTCTTGTGGAAATTTACCGATCTCGTTAATACTGAATATTATGTACGAAAAATAATAGGTGTGATGCTTGCCACGTTCATTCAAGGACATGCGTGACAACGGCAATAATTCAAAAGCTTTTCTACATCCTTAGGTGAAGGTTCATGTTAAGCATTTCATTAGCGCTGCGTCACGCAAAAAATGCAAAAAAAGTGGTTCCAGTCGGAATTTAATTAAAGACTGTGCCGTGCAGCTCATGCACTTCTTTCGGCAGTTCTCAGTGCAGTCAGTCGATTCCTACACTCGCTTCTGACAAACATGCCTCAATTTTGAACTGCTCATCACAACTGAAGAATTTTCCACCGCCTGTAAGGAATCCCGTTTTCGAAGTTTTTCTAGGTAAAAAGCCAGCACTTTTCACTTTTATAGTGTTAATCTTCTTGCTTTTTTGGTGGCCTGCGTGTTCCATTTACTCGACTCCTGTTTTCGTTGCTGTTATTTTGAGAATGCTAGTAAAGATTTGAAGTGGGCTAGGCGCTGGGCCTCAATCTGTTTTGCTTTAATGAATGCGGTGGAGGTATTCACTCGTCCCTCCTGTGTCGGTTGATCACAAATAGCTGGCGACCGAATAACAAACTGAGAACTGTTCGATGTTTTGAGTTGTCTCTCTGCTTATTTACAATGCTGATGATGGTCGACGGAATTTTATCACAGCTCTGGTAACATTTTTGCTAGGGGAAGCGTGTGGAATTTCTCTTGTTGACGTGCGTTGAATGTAAGGCTAGCTCGTGAGCGTAATCAGCATTTTGTACTAGACTCCACGGTAAAATCTATTGTGCAAAATGAGTTTTTTAGTGTTTGTGTTACATTTTTTTTCTCAGAAATGGTTTGGTGCGCTAATGAGTGGGAAGGGCGAGTTAGATTTTGTATTTTTGATGCGAAAATGGGACGAAAATGAAGTAGATTCACAGATCCAAAACTGGCTTGTTGCAGATTCCATATCAGTGTTCTATGAGCATGGGAGAGACACGTGAGCTATATATTACCTGTACGTGGTATTTAAACTGACCGATTTCATAGATGACCTGTGACTTTGAGAAAAAAACTGTCCTATCATTCATAGCAAAAATCATTGTAGAACCACATGATCATTACGATAGTCATCGTAATACCACGTAATCATCATCATTGCGATAGTCATCGTAATACCACGTAATCATCATTACGATAGTCATCGTAGTACCACGTAATCATCATTACGATAGTCATCGTTATACCACGTAATCATCATTGCTTTAGTCATCGTAATACCACGTAATCATCATTACGATAGTCATCGTAGTACCACGTAATCATCATTACGATAGTCATCGTTATACCACGTAATCATCATTACGATAGTCATCGTAGTACCATTTAATCATCATTACGATAGTCATCGTAGTACCACGTAATCATCATTACGATAGTCATCGTAATACCACGTAATCATCATTACGATAGTCATCGTAGTACCACGTAATCATCATTACGATAGTCATCGTAGTACCACGTAATCATCATTACGATAGTCATCGTAATACCACGTAATCATCATCATTGCGTTGGTCATCGCAATATCACATTCTCATATTGCGGTATCCACTTATTTGCTTTAAGCCTCATCAAATGTACCGTTCGTATTTATTATAACGTGGCCTGGAAGGATATTATAACCGGACCGCTAAGAACCCGCCTTTAAATTACTATTTGTCTAGGGCGCCAATTTAGATTCTCCTCTATTCGCTTGACGCATTCTCAACGCAAAGGAAAAAATTGAAATACGATGGTCTTATTTGTAGAAGCAATTAATTTTCTTGCATGTGTTTAGGTCTGCCTGCTTGTGAAATTTAATTTTGCCTTCCATGCTCGAGTTTTGCCCTCGTGCCTCTTTTTGACGACCCATCTTCTCATGTACTCATATGGGTGTTTGAGTTGCACATGTCAAGTCCCACACATTTAAAACAATATTAGTTAGTTAGGAAATTATAATTGATCTTTAAAAACCATAATAATCTCCTTGGTAATATGTTTTATTTTTTAAGTAAAAAGGGATATCAAGGCAATAAATTTTTAGAAATAACAATAAAGTCTTACCAATAATCCCACTGAACTCTATAGAACGCAATACTGAGGTCGTTCGAAAGCATGAACCGTTATCAACTCGGCGGCTTTTTCTGTGGTTTGAATTTTTGCGCTGCCTGGGAGATTATTTTGGGCTGATCAACATGTCTGTGGGCGACATGTTGGTTTTTAGGCCTAGAGCTTTGTACACCCATCGGCTGCAGGAGTGCTTGCAATTATACACACACACACAGATGTGTTCCCTTAAGCTTCAGAATGGGCTGTTTGCATTTAAAGCTCCTTCTTTACTGGCTGTTGAAAGCATATCAGGTTGTTGATTCTGGTACCCTACGGCGTAAAGAATGTAGAGAATTTTTGTTAATACGTTCAGTGGCGTTTAGTTGTTCAATAACCCCTGTTATTGTATCAGTGTATCAGGTTGTATCAGGTTGTGTATCAGGTATCAGGTTGTAGTATCAGGTTGTATGGAGTGTATCAGGTTGTACGCTTTTTTTTCATTCACACGGTGTAGTTTGCAGTCCGGAATTTCATGGAAATTTCAATTTTGACGTTCGCTTCAGGTGTGTTAAACTGTTGTATTGATGGAAATAAACGCTACTAGGAGAGAGATGTGTGGCTCCGATTTGAAGGTTAGTCAGGCCTACTTATTGTTGAAATAAAACAAGTTTTTTGTTCTGATGAGGACCATCTTTTTCTTGGCTCACTGCTGTCTTCTTTTCAAAACTTTTTACCTTCTCATCAACTATTAAATTTTTTATTAACTTCTTTCCATTTTGTTTCTATGCACATGATATGAGGACACACCTTATGTATAGTTTCCCCGTTCCCCATATTTTATACTAAATGATGCTTTCCTCAATTCTCTCTCGGAAACACTCGTCGCGGTTAGGGAGGCTTAAAATAACTCGTTATTTCATCGCATATTCGTTATTTCACACTTATTTATTTTGGATTATTTATCTTGGAAGCAACGTTGGAACCAACCGTGTACCTTTAAAGCGCGCAGTATTTGCTTGCTCGCAGAGAGCTTTGATGATCGACGCTGCCTTTTTCTGTCACTATTTTGATTTTCTCGACTCTATTTATCAATTGAAAGTGCCGCCGCTTGATTTGCGAGCGCGCTAAAAGTCGAATTTTATGCATGAGACCATTTGCGCCATCAAAGCATCGATGACTGCTCCAACGGGATTCCTGTTCTAATTACGCGTTCGCTCGCATTTCGGGCGCTGTTTTCGCAGCTTGTTCTTGCTTCTACCAATTCTGAGAAATCTCTTGTTGTTCAGTTTTCTCATTCGCGCTCTGATTCTGCCAATTTCGTGGCACTTAACAGCTGAGCATTTCCCTTATATTTGGCGCGATGGAAAAAAGGAGTTTTAACACTTTAACCGCGATGTGAGCAGCTGGTGTTCACAGGAGGGATTTTCATAATGCAGCTGAACAACATTAACTGGGTTCATTAAATGCCATTAATCTTAAAAGGTTGTTAAAACTTTTTCAAACGACACATCGACAGATCGTTTCGCAGCAGGAAAAACCTAAGCACGACCTACCGGTGGGTCGTGCCGCAGTGAACGTGTTAAAGCAGCTACCCTCCAGCTTGTATAGATGCTTTTTAGTATATCGTGGGTCTGCAACCTCGCCGATCACTCCATGTACCATACCGAACTACAGAGGCTCATGCCGACTTGTTAGGAGTGTTAGGCACGTTCCGGGTAAACGCTTATGAGGTTTCTTCATAACATCATGAAGTGCTTAGGGTGCATAGTTTTGTTCTGTTTTTAGGTTTGTTTATTATAGTTTCTAAAATATCTGGCTTAAGTGTAAAAATTAATTACGAATCTTCTTTTGCTTATTTTACGTGCTCGTCTATTTGAGGTTTTGAGGTCTGCCAGATGAAGCACTGAAATCTTCCGCTGTAGTTATGTCACATAAATTTTCTTCCTCCCATGTCCACTGTATTGATCTGCTCAATTAACTCGAAAAAGTTGTTAGTTCAAAACAAATCGCTAGAATGAAATAGTTGAAATAATTAATGGAAATCTTACATTTTTTTAGTTGCGTTCGCCTCTCCAGCTCCGTGACGTGACCTTAACTGTTCCTGAAATTACCCGAGAATAAGTTGGTGAAGCTTTGCAACACCAAATAAACGACCCAGAACCCTCTTCGCCGCTCCGATCTTTATTTTCTTTGCATTTTAAACAAATTTATCTCGCCACGCAGTCTCGTAAAGTTTGTCGTAAATTTGTGAGCAGTTTTATGGCTAAATGAATTTGTGGCCGAGAGAATAATGAATGCACTGGGCTGCACTCCTTTCTTTTCCATTGCTCAGCGCTCGTGTTTTTCTTGATTGTCTTATTAGCATAAGCCGAGTGCGCTGATGTGAACTTTATCGGGAACAAAATGTAGTGCTCGAGGTGACACACCTGCGAGCAGTAGGCGTATTGAATGTATCAAGTTCTTCTTTTTCTTTAATAGATCGCCAGTCATTGAGTTTGTTGCGATTATTTTCACGTAGTAAAATTTTATTCCTACATACGCAATTGCAACTTTGTGATACACTTCACTTCTTAGGGGACATAGGTTAGGCAATAGGCTTAAGTTAGTCTGGCTTGTCCCCTCAGGGGGATACAGGTATTGTATCTATGGGAATTAGCGCTCCCAGGGGGACTATGTGAGGGCCTGAGCTAAAGGTTGGGTAGACTTCCTTATGTTAAAATAGAATAGGTTTTTGTTTTGTTACGGACCATCTTTTTTCGGTTCACTGCTGTCCTGTTTTTCAGCACCTACTACTTTCTTCTTCAACTTTTTCTTGTTTCATGAACTTCTTTCTTAGCTTCCGTTTTCTGTGCACCTTGTGCATAGATTCCGCGTTGCCTCAACTCCATACTAAATGGTGCCTTCCTCCTTCCTCTCTTAGAACATCTTTGTCGTGCAATTAAGGGAGGCTAAAACTTTAGTCTGGTTTGTCTATCTTACATTATGGTTTGTCATTATGGTTTGTCTATCTTACATTACATTATAAAGACTGGCACCCCTCAAGGGGTGACTGCAAGCTTACCTCAGCAATAGATACTTCTTCGGGGCTTTTGTTTTTCATGCCCACTCTACTTCCTTCAGGTTTTATGCCTCCTTCGCTATATTTTCTTTAGAATTTCTTCCTTTTTCATCCTCACTTGCTGCTTGTTAGTGTAAAAACAAACATTGCGCATAGATTCCTCGTTTGTTTTACTGACCATGCTAAATGGTTCTTTCTCTTCGCTATCTTAAAATTGTATTTGTTTCTGATAGAGTCTAAAATTAATCAAAATAAAACTGTAATTAATACTAATAATTATGACCCATTTCTTTCACTTACGATAGTCGTGTCGTATTTTACGTAGTAATGCAAATATTCAGGATTCACCATTAGCTTTCTTGTTGAGCAAATTTATTTGCAGTGCAGTAGTATTCTGAGCAACATGTTATCGCTTTGAAATTTTACCAAAGGGAAGTTAGTTCACGTTTTATTTGAGTGAACTCACATCACACCGACATGGAGATGCTACACCACGCGTCTGTATTCGTAAGTTCCTTCAGAACAAGCGAGGTGCAAATTTCTTGCGTGGAGGCTTATGTGTTATTGCATTTCTTCTTCAAAACAGATTTCGATATGGAGGCATGGAGGGGACAGTGGGGGCTGGCTAACGCTACGTAGAACTGATATTTGTTATTTCGAGGATGTTTATGTTTGTTCCAGAACACTGCGTGGGCGTTAGAACGCGTTGACCGTTCGGCTTCAGAGCTCGTATTTGTTTATGTTGAAAATAGTGAACAGTTGCGCCTTACTCTGACATGGTAGTGTTTCTGTCAATATTCATTACTTGAGTTGTTCTCACGTAGGATTGTGTTTCATGTAGTGTCTTTGCGTGTGTTGTGAAACCCTATATTGCTGTCTGGACAGTGAAATACACCTACCTCCACAAAGTTACAGTAGCTTCCGAGTTGATGAGCACAGTGAGAATGCATTACATGCTTCTTGCTTCTGTTCCTTCATTATCATTTTTAACGACGTCGCCTAACCGAGTGCATGTGGAAGGAATAATTAATTAGAAGTGTTAATATCTTTCAAGAGAGAAGTTCCAAGTTGTGGCTATTTTTGTTCCCGAAGTCCGCGACTGAGGAAAACGAAATTGCTAATTGCTGTGTTGCGTACAACTGTTTCGTCTCCGTGATCCGTTCGCTTCGCGAGTGCAGGTCGACCAAACTTGAGACTTTAACACGTTAAACGCGATTCCGCGGTTGTTAACACTTGGTTTAGTTAGGTTGACAGTATCAGAATTGGGAAACCGACTTTACTGTTCGAATGTATTTTTCAAATCAGCTATTTCGATATTTTCGAATTTTCAATAAAAAAGAGGGAACCAGGAAAATGGTATAAAACATTATTCATTAAAATATATTCTCGATACGGTAAAAGACCCGTAAAAAATGGACGTTTCGAGCCTCGCTCAACATCAGCAATACGAATTCGAACAAAAAGTCATCTGTAAAATACAAAAAGAAAACTCAAAAAAATGTATGACATTACTTATTGACTAGGGTTAAAGGAAATGAGCTATGATGATTATTTAACCCTTTCGGTACGATAATTCAAATTGTTTGGGTAAAAACTTCCTGGGGAAAAAGTTGTCATTACCCTGAATTGTCAGTGAAATTGTCCTAGTGTGGTGCTTTTAGCTTAAGTAAGTGCCTTCTTCATTATTTTAATTTTGAAATTTTTTGTATCTTTGAAGCTCGATGCTTGGCGACAGAAATTTTTGATGTTGATAATAAAGTTTTCGTATTTACGAAGAAATTATTTATACGTTTTTGCCCGAATTTACCAAAAATCAACAAAGTTCAGAAAAAACTTGCTCAAGTTAAATGGAAAGGGTATTGAATATGTTGCTCGGGTCCTGTAGCATGAACTTACGCGTGCTACAGGGTCCTATGGTAATTACAGGGGCCTATGGTAACCTATGGTAATTTACGCGTGCAGGTTTCTGGAATTGTTTAAAAACTAGTTTAATGAATGTTTGTAATTTCCCTAATTTTGTTATTACTCCAAAATATTCCCTCACTAGTTAAATTAGTTTAAAACTAGGTTAGATGCCCTAAACTGGAAGCACTAGCCAACTTGGCACTGGAGTAGCCGTCAGGACCGAAAGGGTTAAAATAGGTTTCGTTTTAAAATTGAACAGAGACTCTAAAATCCGCAATTCCGAACTCAACTTTGCCCTGGCTATGACTTTGAAACTTTCTTTCTTGACTGTTGTGTCGCATTCAAAAGCATGATTTCGGATGGCTGAGTTAGATGGGCTTGCTAAACTGTTTCCCGTCCGGGGCTCCTATCTTGATGCTCGGCAGTCCTACATCCCAGAGTACGGGTAGTCATGCCCACATACTCGGATGCACAAAGTGCACTACCATATTTATATATTAGGAGTCTTTTACAGTCTCGAGAATGAATTTTAATAAAAAATGTTTCATACCATTTTCCTGGTTCTCTCTTATTTATTGAATGGATTTTTTCCTTCCCAAGAAATAAAAGAAATACAACTGGACGTAACAAATCACCTCTTACGCTAGTAGTTATTTTTTGAAAAGTTCGCGAAACGAATAAAATGTCATTTATTTATACTTGACACACGTGAATGAGCAATTTACCGATTGGTACATGTATGGCCCTATACGCGGGCAACGTGTTAAAAGAACATCGGAGCACAAGCCTCTTCTTCAGCGTTAGTGTCTCGTTAATAGCATGAACAAAGGAAACCGGCGTTCTGACTTTGAGCTTCGCACTTCAGTGGTGAGTTGGAAAATTTTAAATATTTTTTTTCAGAAACCAATCAAAAATAAATATAGCGCTTCGGAGTAAAAATTCATCTGACCAGTCATATGTCAGTAAGTAATGAACCTTCATCGAATTAGTCACTCTAGGTGGTTGATATGATTGTTCTTTTAGCTCCTGTGGCTCTCACTTTTGTAGTTCTCATAGTCAATCAACAATTTCAAAAACCAGTTTTCTCTTAGTTCAGTGAGAAAAACAGTTGGGTACGTTTCACTTATTTATTTTTGCTGCTGCATGTTCTCTTCATTTTGCTAGGCACTGAATCACAGGCATGAATTTCAAGATGAAGCGCGTTAGCCACTTATCTCACTAACATGTACATGCTGCACTCGCGCGCCTTTATTTCACGGCCGAGATATTCTAACGTGGTATTTGTGTTGCAGGTGACGAGAGTGAGATGGGTGACCGCGCTCCTGCGGCTCCCCCATCGATGCCTGCCCACGTTCACCCCCACTACCACTACGCCATGCACCCGCAGCTCTACCAGCAGCCACCCATGCAGCTGCTGGAGGACCCCCCAGCTCCCGCCCCTCAGCAGCAGCAGCAGCAGCAGCCTGCTGAGGAGACGCTCACCTACGAACAGCAACAGATGAACGAGAAGATGAGGGAACAGAAGCAAATCATCCAGCAGGTTGAGCAAGAGGGCAAGATGCACTACAAGCAGATGAAGCTCATCGAAAAGCAGCAACAGCTCGAGCTCCAGCAAAAACAGATGAAGGAGCGAGAGCTTGAACAGCAACAGTTGCAGCAAAAGCAGTTGCAACAGCAGCAGTTACAGCAGCAGCAGCAACAACAACAACAACAACAACAACAACTGCAACAGCAGCAGCAAATGAAACTGCGTCAGCAATTGGAGCAACAGCAACAGTTGCACCAACAGCAGCAGTTGCAGCAACAGCAGCAGTTGCAACAGCAGCAGCAGTTGCAACAGCAGCAACAGTTACAACAACAGCAACAATTGCTTGAAAATGAACAATTACAAGGACAGCAACAATTACCGCAGCTGCAGCAACTACCCCATCAGCAGCAACTACTGCAGCAACAGCAACCACAGTTCCAACAGCAACAGCAGTTACAACAACAACAGAAACAGCTCCAACAACAGCAGCTGCAACAACAACAGCAGTTACAACAACAACAGCAGATGAAACAGCAGTTGCAACAAAAACAACAAATAAAACAACAACAATTGCAACAACAGCAGCAGAAGCCGTTGCAGCCGGAGGAACAGCAGCAGTTGCAACACCAGCAACAGCAGCAGATGCAGTTGCAACACCAGCAACAGCAGCAGCAGCAACACCTGGAGCAGCGACAGGCGTTGCAGACGCAACACTGCGACGGTCCGGACGGCCTAGACACCCAAAGCGAAGGTCCTCAGCGAGATGAATCCTTGCACGAGTCTCCTCCTCCGCCACCTTCTGGGCCTGAACTTTCTTCGCCTGCGGAAAAGAATGCAAATGAAAATGATTCGGCCACAGCTTCTGAGTTTATCGCGCAGCCTCATGTAGAAAACAGCATACAGTCTGACCAGTCCAGCTGGGTAGCCCAGATCAATTCCCCAGATGAATTTAATGCGTCTGCTGATCGTCTGTCTTCACACGACCATTTGTCAAGCGAGTATCCTCACGTCGGTTCTGATCAGGTCCCTATCACCTCACACAGTGAGACGAGTCAAAGCCAGCAGCAGCCTCCGTCTGGTCACGTGCCTTTGTATCATGTGAGCGGAGAGGAGGCGCCTGAATACTCCGTAGCTGTTGGTCAGACACCGCCACGCAAGCCCTTGGGTTGGAGGGACGCTCGCGACGAAGAAGTTACCCGCTCATCTTACACCGATGCGTCGCAGTCTCTTCAGTACTGCCCTTCCCAGAAACCTGATGAGCAGAAGCGTGACGAGAACGGCAACACTCCTGAAGAAGAGAGGCAACCTGACGAGAAGTGGTACAGGAAAGTTCCTAAGTCCCAGACGAGAGAGGATCTTTCTGCTCTTAGTTATGCTTTGCAGCCTGAGCCACTGCATCAGCAGGTGCCGCCACCCCCCAGCAAACTTCAAAAGCAGGAGCAAAAGCAGCAAAAACAGTTAATTCAACAGCAGAGAATGAGATCATTCGAAGATAAGCTGTGCCGAGGTGAGCTTCCTCCATCTTCGCCGGTTGGACCTTGCAGCCACGAACAGTTCTGTGGTTCCTCTTCTGTTTCTTCGCTGCCAACGACGACTGCAGCTGTATCTGGCCCTGGTCGGGCCTTCCAAGTAACCACGTCTGGAAGTGCTTCTTCTGAAACATCAGCGAACTCGAGCGTAGCGTATGACGTCGACACGACAAACGGGTCCACCAGCGCTGCCGTTGTGGCATCTCCCATTGCCACGAGCTCTCCTCTAATCGCCCCTGTGTCATACGTGAACGGGTCCTTGTCATGCGGCAGCTCCCCGCACGCCGTGTACCCCTCATCTCAGTCTCTTGGGTCGTCTCCTCACATGCCGTCACACCGGCCCCCGTTCTACCTGCGCAACGCCCCGCACTCTTACCTGCAGACGCGCCCTGTCCACGGACTTGAGCACAACCACGTGAACAACATTCACCCCAGCAACCCCTTGCCTTCTGGTCACTTTGAGGCGCTGCCCCAGCATTCTCCCCCGTATGTGGGCAACATGACCGCGCCCCACTCCAACGGGTCCGTGTCGACATCCTTGTCTTCCTCGACGCTGAACCTCATGAAGAAGCAGATCACTGAGATCGAGAGGGAGATCGCCCTGCGCAAGCCGGACGGTGTGTACGGAGCTGCGGCGCGGCCTGACCACCACAAGGAGTCCGCTCCTCTCGACTTGCAGCTGCTCGACCCACTCAGTGAGGACGCCCTCAGTTCTTGTCTTCCCTCTGTACTCTTCATGTCACTGGTTGTTGTTTGAGTCCGAGCTGCATGTTCTTAGCCCACGTGTATTACTGATGATGTTAATATGGCATGCGAAATTAGTTATTTTCAGTATGCGAGTGGAGTGTTTCGTTCGTATTACTCCAATGTATCATGCGCTAAGTAGAAGTTCCGTTCAAATAATTGTGACACCGTGCACAACGCGACTATGTGGTTGTATGCACGTAGCATTTAAGGCTTGTTTAGTTATTAGGGATGCCTTATTTAGGGCTTGATACTTGCATGGTTGTTGTAGATCTTGTCATTTTAAAGCAGTGTGTTTAGTGCACCCAGTAGACCTTAATTTTTATTTTTATTTTTCTTTCTCGATTTAGATTAGGTGAGCTTATAGAGGCCGTCATCAAGGCTCCCGTATATATGTGTTTTCTTTCTGTACTCGTTATGCATATTAAATTATATTTAGATTATTTCTCGCGTATCGATGTCGCTTTTTGATAATTTTTAGATTGTAGTGCTTCTTACATAATAACTTGCATCTGACATTACAGTGCCTTTTTAAAAAAATAATTTGTACATTGTGAGTTTTTTGTTCTGTTACTGTGCGATTGACGCACATTTTTTACATCCCATTGAATAAATGGTGACATTTGTTTGTATACATTTTCTTTTCCTTTTATTCGTCAATGCATGCATTCATGAATATAAGTTTTTATCATTTTCTCACTAGTGCCTTGCCATAGGTTATGCAGGCAAGTGTTGCACACAGAACTGTAGAATACGAGGCCTGTCGAAAAAGTATCCGACCTTAATTTTTCCCGCGCAAAGTAGTGATTCTAAGGCGGCGCCACTGTGCACGGTGGAAGGAGGAATCTTAATGCGCATGCTTGACTTTTTTCACCGCATTCACTTGGGCCAGTCACTGGCTGGTGGTCGCCAAGTAAGGTGCTGTTCTAAGTGTTTGTCGGATTTAGTTTTCTTGCAAGATGACTGAACGAATTGAGCAAAGACACTGCATCAAATTTTGTCAAAAGCTTGGTGATTCTCAAATTGAAACAATTCGTAAGATTCAGCAGGTGTTTGGGGAAGATGCTATGGGTGTAACACAAAACCCAGAAACAAAAAGACAGTCATCCCAATGGAAGCATCCCGAGTCTCCAAGGCCGAAGAAAGCGCGGCAGGTGCGAAGCAAAATCAAGGTGATGCTGACTGTTTTCTTTGATGTCCGTGGAATTGTGCATCACGAATACGCACCGGAAGGACAAACAGTGACAAAGGAGTACTATCAGGATGTTCTCCGGCGACTTCGTGATGCAGTTCGGCGCAAAAGACCAGACATGTGGACTGCGAACAACTGGCACTTGCATCACGACAACGCGCCCGCACATTCATCCCATTTGATCCGCAATTTCTTGGCCAAACATGGAATTACGACCGTTCGCCAACCTCCCTACTCTCCAGACCTGGCTCCTTGCGACTTCTGGTTGTTTCCAAAATTGAAGACACCACTGAAAGGATCCCGTTTTGAGAGTAGAGAAGAGATAATGCGGAACGCGACGACAGAGCTGAACACCATTCCAAAAGAAGACTTCCAGAGGTGTTTCCGGCAGTGGAAGGATCGGTGGGCTAAGTGTGTGGAAGCACAAGGAGCCTACTTTGAAGGGGATTAGGGTCCCAACCCCGTCAGGTTGTTGAAGTATTTTTTCTGGCCAAAGGTCGGATACTTTTTCGACAGGCCTCGTATATGTTCGCTTGTTCGGATGCCGTACTTTTGGAAGTTATCTTGGTAGTTTCGTGCATGAATCATAGTTGAAATGCCCGTTCATGTAAAACTGTGTCAACATAGCAGCACTATCATGTCTGCTACCATGTGTGTCCACAGATCTGCTACCATGTGTGTCCATTTTTTTACGACCAAGTGTGACCACACATCTGCCACCATGTGTGTTCACACATCTGCCACCATGTGTGTCCACACATCTGCCCCCATGTGTGTCCACACATCTGCCCCCATGTGTGTCCACACATCTGCCACCATGTGTGTCCACACATCTGCCACCATGTGTGTCCACACATCTGCCACCATGTGTGTCCACACATCTGCCCCCATGTGTGTCCACACATCTGCCACCATGTGTGTCCACACATCTGCCACCATGTGTGTCCACACATCTGCCACCATGTGTGTCCACACATCTGCCACCATGTGTGTCCACACATCTGCCACCATGTGTACCCATGATGCCCACCGCCATGCCCATAATCTGGTGTGCCACCCACTCGATCCTTGCATTTATTATTTGTTGAATAAATTCGTCGCGTTGTATTCATTTTTGCTTTTGCACTCACGCGCATTCATTTCATTCCATTTCTGCGTCTCCTCAGAAGAAAATAACTATTTTATCTGTGAAAATAAGCGATCCCAGTGGGAAGATGTGAGGTTCCGGGCTGAAGGTTATGTAGGTTTTTCTTGTGTTGAATTGAAATTTGTTGATTAGAGTAATATTTTTTTAGGGTTATTTCTTTCGTTTCACTGATTTCAATTTTCAGCTCCTACTTCTCTTTCATCAACTTTTATCTTGTTTCGTGAACTTCTTTCAATCTTGTTGTTTCTATACGCGGGTTCTGGGGACACACCTTGTGCATAGATCCCCGATTTTTTTTAATTCCGTACTCATGGCACCTTCCTTCTTTCTATCATGGAAATGCATTTGTTGTAGCTATGCAGACTCAAACCAACGAATAATTTAATCGATATTTCATCACCTGCGCATGGTGCGTGAATAAATTGGTTTTTGGTCTGTGCTTGTGAATGTGTTTTGATGTGTACGTATTTTTATAAACTTTTGTTCCTTTGCATCGTTTTTGAGTCAAATTTTCAGTTCACGTTTTAAGTGTCAGCTTCATTGTGTTCCTTGGTTGAGCTGAGAGTTGGGTAGACCTTCTTTTTGTTGAAATAAAATGCGTTTTGATATCTTAAAGAACAACTTTTTTCGGTTCACTGTTGTCCTGTTTTTCGGCACCTACTACTTTCTTCTTCAACTTTTATCTTGTTTCATTAACTTCTTTCCCAACTTAGTGTTTCTATGCCCCCTTCTGCATAGATTCCGTGTTCCCTTATCTCCATACCAAATGGTGCCTTCCTCTTTCTTCTCTTCGGAACGTTTTTTTTTGCCGTTAGCGAGGCTTACACTAACATTTAATCTGTTTTTCTTTGTGTTTCTTTGTCCTGAACGAAAAAGTAAGAAGTGTCCGCTTTGCAGACGAGAAGATGGGTGAGCCTCCCCCACCGCCCGCCCCGCACCCCCACCGCGGCAACGGCAGCATCCTGGAGAACGGGTCGCTGCCGCAGCACCACCACCACCACCACCAGCACGTGCAGCAGCAGCCCGGCGTGCCATCCAACAGCGTGCTGCACAGCCCTCACTACACTCCTGGTGCGGTGTTGCTCTCAACTATCTTTCTTTCTTTATTTTCTTTTTCAGACACTCCTGCGTTGTTTCCAAGCACTCCCGGTGCAGTGTTGTTTTTAACTGTTTTTCTTTTCTTCTTTTCGTTTTCAAACTCTCCTGTGTTGTTTTCAAACGCTCCCGGTGCGGTGTTGCTTCCAACTGTTTCTCTTTCCTTCTTTCGTTTTTCAAACACTCCTGCTCCGGTGCGAGCAAACGGCTACTTAAAAAGATAGTACATTAATACGAATGGTAAGGTTTGTAAATAACAGTGAGAACTTAGTCTTCATCCACACCTAAGAAAATACGCCACTTTCTTCCCGGACATCCATGTTCACTTCAGAAATCACGTCACAAATTGATGAACAAAAGAAAAATTCATTAAAGGTCCAACTAATGCTTACGTATAAGAACCTTAGCCCAGTAAACATACCTTTAATACACGTGATAATTCAGGGGAAGAGTGTTTTGATTGTGGCGTCTGGTGGGCCTGATTTGATTATGTTGAAAATCTACTGAACATCACTTCCTGCTCCTTTTGGGGCATCCTGCAGAGGATTTTGCGTGTGGCGTGTGTTGGCTGTTGCTTGGTAAAGTTGCGCTGCTACGTCAGCTTCCGAGAATGCTACGTCAGCTTCCGAGAATGCTACGTCAGCTTTCGAGAATGCTACGTCAGCATTGACTTTAGGCTGCTTCGTCAGAAATTTTCCTTATTGCTCGTATGAAAGTTGCCTCACTGGACTTTTTCTGCTAAAATTTCCCAAACTTTATCTTTTTCTTCGCGTAAAATCTAACCAAAAAGAAATCTTTGCCCCTGGCTAGGTTGCTGAATGCTCTCAGTGCTTTTCAGGGCAAAATTATGTTTATAAAAATCCAATACAAATTTTTTTGCTGTAGTAAGGCGAATCTGCAATTAATGGCCTGCGTGAGCTCCACATATCGTTGCGATTCGACCCGTTCTGCTCACACTTCCGGTTCATTTAATTTCCAGTAATACTGCTTTAAGTTTTATTCCAAACTTCTGGACAGTTTTTGTGTACGTGAGGTATTAAAACATGGTAATACTTTCTGAATTTTCTTTAAATGAACCACAAGAAATTGGAATTCTCGAGTACTACTTCAGTACGGTTCCTTCATGTACGCTAAAATTAATGCAGATCTCACCAACTTTATCTCCGCAAGCATTGTGCGCGGTGAATTTTTTCTAGGTAAACTTTTAAAAATTGGAGTTCTCGATTACCTAGCATGGTTCCTTCAAAACCAAGAAAAATCTGAATTCTCGATTACTATTATAGTTCCTTCACGAAAAACATAACTGAAATAACTTTTGTAAATTTACAATTTTCGTAAACAAATAATTAGTAAATTTGTATGTGGACGCAGTGTGCGTGGTGAATTTTCGAATTTTCGGTAAACCAACAAAAATTTGAATCCTCCATCATAATTAAAATAATTTTGCTGATTTATAACTTTTGTCCATAAATGAATAGTAAATTTTTGTATATGCCCGCACTGTGCGCGATGAATTTTCATTCGATTAACCAATCAAAATTGGGATCGATTGATAGTGTGTAAGATTACTAGTATGTAGGATTCTCGATTACTAGTACGGTTCTTTCACGAAAAGTATACTTATAAAAACGTATGGTAAATTATCACTTGTGTTCAAAAATAATTAATAAATATTTATGACGCAGTGTGCGAGTCGAGCAGCCCGCTGCTGCTGAGCTCCCTCGGCTCCCTCACCAGCCCCGGCCTGCCGCCCTCCGGCCATCCCAGCCCTTCCGCTGCTGCGCACGACCTCTGCCACCCTGGTGAGCTCGGGGACCTCGCGTCCTCCTCGTGTAGGTGACCTCACATCCTCCTCCGTGTAGGTGACCTCATACCCCCCATCATGTGGGTGAGCTCTGGGACCTCACATCCTCCCCGTGTAAGTGAGCTCATGGATAGCGCAGCATCCTCCTCCATGTAGGTGAGCTCAGGAACCTCACGTTCTTTCTTCATGCAAGTGAGCTTAGGGACCTTACATGCTCCCCCATGTAAGTGAGCTCAGGGTCCGCCATTCGGTGTTTTCGACTGCTTTCTACCTATGGGAAATTTTACTCGTGGAATAATAAATATCTTAGAGCATTGAAGTATTTCTTTTCACGGGGAATATTTTTTTTAGAAGCAACTACTCGTAACTAGACCAATTCTCAGTGTTGACTTTTCTCTTAGGAACCAGGTACTAACAACTAAAAGTAATTTTCACGTGATGTATTTTTTTTGAGAATCAGCTACTCGTAAACAAAACCAATTCTCATTGTTGATTTCCCCTTCAGAACCAACTACTAACCACGAAAACTAACTTCTAATGTTGACCAACTCACTCCACTCACTAAACTGAGTACATCATGAGCCCAAATCACAAAGGTGGCGTCGACAATGAGCGAGCGCTGAGCTGCGGGGGAAGAGCAGCATGCTTGTCAAGTTATTGTTACTCCATCTCATTAAAATGAATCCTGGTGTCTCATTCAATATTGCAAACGCACAAACTTTTTACAGCTCTTCCTTTACGGGAATTTAATGCCCGAGTCACAAAGATTTGAATGTTAATTTCTTAACGCATCGAATTGCGCAAAAAATACCTATTTACAACCATGTGATGCTTAATTGGAAACTAAATATTTTTCTGGACTGCAAAAAAAGCCAAAGTTCCTCATGCATTGTCTTCTTCCTCTTATAGCAGCACTTACTGTTTCTGTGCATCTTGTGCATAGATTCCGCGTTCCCTCAACTCCTTACTGAATGGTGCCTTCCTCTTTCCTCTCTTAGAACATTTTTGTCGTGGTTAAGGAAGGCTAAAACTTTCTTATATAATAATAATAATAATCTTATAGCAGCAGCAATGATGAACATATCACAACAGTTTAAAGTGCAGGGTAGATGATAGCAGATGGCAATAAATCAGAGAACATCCATTCCCACTTTGTAATAATTTTACTTTTTGTATGTATTCCCCCTCAGGGGGATACAATTATTGTATCTATGGGAACTAGCGCTCCCAGGGGGACAATGTGAGGGCCCGAGCTAAAGGTTAGGTAGGCTTTCTTTTTGTTGAAATAGAATAGGTTTTGTTGTGTTACGGACCATCTTTTTTCGGTTCACTGCTGTCCTGTTTTTCACCGCCTACTACTTTCTTCTTCAACTTTTTCTTGTTTCATGAACTTCTTTCTTAGCTTTCTGTTTCTGTGCCCTTTCTGCATAGATTCCACGTTCCCTTAACTCCATACTAAATGGTGCCTTCTTCCTTCCTCTCTTTACATCTCATTGTTGAGGATAGGGAGGCTTAAACTAACTAATAAACTAAACTTTTGTATGTATTTGTGCTGTAGAATAAGTATAAAAATTCTATATCCACTAAAGTTTATTGCCTTCATCGGAGGATGACCAGTGAAAGAGCTTAAAGGTTGTCCAATGAGAGAAGAGGAATTACTTTGTGTAAAATGTTTGCCTCCAGTAGCGGGCTCGCCCCGGTTGTTTGTGTTCGTCATTAACTCTTAAAGTACGCCAAATCAGCCTCAATTTTTGTATGTAGCGTGCGAATTTCTCAAAAAAAATGATCTTTTTAATGTTTGAAATATTTTTGAGAAAGTGCAAGATGAATTTTTGATGAGTCACTGCTGTATATACTTCAAAAAACCTGTCGTTTTGTGCGCCTAGGGATTTCCTAGAGATAACGAAAACCTATTTCAGCCTATGTTCGTTTCAGCAATAAAACTTTTGTATTGATATAAAAACTCAAAAATCAATTGCCCATTTTCAGCTGTAGTTACAAATTGTTTTGTGAAATGAAAGCTAACTGAGCAAAGTACTTTCAGAGTTTTGTAAATCGGCATCTCATACCGTCGTCGTCAAGCGTTAAACTAATTTTATGTTTGAAGATATCATTCATTTCTTTTCAAGAACAATTTAAAGTGATATGTTTCCCCCATGATTGAGAGCAATCGTTCTAAAACGGCTTTGCTCTTTTAGTGTGCATAAAAAAGTAAAATATCGTCGCTCTACAGATAATTTAATATTTCTTTTCCCATGTGTTGTAGTCCTTGTGATGGATGGCTGGCCCTTAGTCTACGGTGGCCATATTTTGATCTTTATAGTGCAACGTACGGGCTGTCATTTTAGAGATTTCTCACACACGGATTTTTAAATACGCTGTAGGTTATTTATAGTGGCTGCGTATAGTTTTTGTGGTGCTTTCAACAATTTGTAGGAAGTCTATTGCATGTGTAGTTAATATAAAATAGGCGTGCGTAGTGGGTAGTCTCAAACAATCAAGTGCAGCATTCAACAGTCTAGGAAGATCTCATGAGCAGTCTTCACACAACACGCAATGTGATATGGATAATCCCGGTCCTATTACTGCATATGATTTGCAGTAGGCTTAGATCGATTAGTTTGACCATCTTATGCTATGGAGACTGGCGCCCCCAGGAAGATACTGTTAGGTTACCTCAGTAATAGACCTTTGGGACTTCTGTCTTGCGTTTTCAATTTACTTTCTTTATTAATTATGCCTACATCGCCATCCCTTCTTACTTCCTTCCTTCATCTTTCTTCCTTCCTTCATCTTTCTTCCTTATTTGCTCTTTCAATGCGGAGTACATTCTTTGTGGGAACACAACGCTCAAAAAATTCGCTATGAATGGCCCTTCTCTTCGTTCTCATGTGGCTAAGGATTCTCAAACTCCTTGTTAGTGATACTTAACGCTCTGACCGCAACGAGCATCACCGGTGGCGGCCAGGGAGGGGATTTTCATAATGTTGCTGACCGAACAGTAGTCACAAATTCTATTCTCAAAAACTTTAATTAAGGCTAATTAAAGGCATAATCCAGTTCATGTTCGTTATTTTCAAAATTGCTTACTACAATTGACTTCGAATTTGAGTTGAATTTTGAACTTCAATTTAACGAATTACGATCCAAGTGTTAACCCTTGAACGTGTGCACTTTGTACTCACAATGCCGTCATCACAACCACCATCACTAAACTGCCACCGGCATCATGTAGTCACCGACATCACAACGAGGAAGTGACAACCACTCGACAATGAACTTCGAAGAACACATTAGGTCGCAAATTTAACACGGAATAAAATATATTCGAGCTGTTTATGAAACGGAATTTTGATATCCACTTTGACGGCAGAGTGTTAAGTGTCGCGGTGTGTGTGTGTGTTCGCAGCAAACGGCAGCGCGGGCCAGAACAGGGAGAGCGTCGCGGCAGCCATAGCAGACATCAAGCAGGCCATCCGCCGCACCAAGAACCTGCCGCTCAAGAGCGCGCAGGAGCGCAGCAGCGCCGCAGACAAGTCCACCCCCGTCTGGGTGCCCAGGTGAGCGCGTTTCTGTTTTGTCTTTTTATCTATTGAATCCTTTCTCCTTTCAATTCTTTCGCTCTTTGTGTCTTATAATGTTATACGCCTGTGCCAAGGTAAGCTGGTTCTCTATTTTATTCTTTCTCTCTTTGCGTAGTATACGCCCGACTGGGTGCCGAAATTTGCTCGTCTCTGTTTAATCTTTCATCTCTTCAATCCTTTGACCTTTTAATCCTTTCTCTTTTTACGTTTTACACCCCCGTCTGGGTGCCCAGGTGATCTTGTCTCTATTTAATCCTTTCTTTATTTGGATATTATTCCCTCCGTCTGCGTGTCAAAGGCGCTGGTCTCGATTTGATCCTTTCTCTGAGTTGTACACGCCTGTTTGAGTGCCCAGGTGAGTCGGTCTCTATTTATCTTTTCTTTCTTTCTTCCTTTCTCCTTTTAATGCTTTCACCTTTTAATCCTTTCTCTCTTTACGTATAATACCCCCGTTTTGTGGCCAAGGTGAGCTCGTTTTCTATTTAGTCTTCTATCTCATTCATCCTTTCGCCTTTTTATTCTTTCTCGCTTTACGTGTCATACTCCTGTCTGAGTGTAAAGGTAAGCATATTTTCTATTTGAGCATTTTTCTTTTTACATGTTATACGCCCGTCTTGGTATCAAGTTGAACTGGCTCTTCATTCAATCCTTTCTTTTCTTACATATTAAATTTGATCCAGCTCAGTTGAAAGCGTTTAATTGTACCCAAACTCACTGAAACATCGATCGTTCAATAGTTTATATTTCCTGGAATTATTGAATGTATTTCTTACGGCTCTTCCTCCTTGTGGTTTTTAGTTCGTAATTACTCTGTTCTATTGTTATTCTTGGTTTTCTTAGCGCCTTTGTTGTTCTGTTATTCTTTTTGCCGTGAAATTCTTCTGCAGCTTCTGGTGGTACTGCATTTATTTGTACCATCACACAACACACGTCTAGATGTTCCAAGTTGTGTGGAAGTTATAGTCAGAATGGCATTTCATTTTCCTCTGTAATTTGGTTTGAATAATAATTGTGTTTTTATATCTTTGATGTAAGGATACTCAATGAGGTCGAGTTAAAGTTCTTAAAGAATATGCTTGACATATCTGTCTTGCTTCTAATTCTCTCCATTTTGCTTTTTTCTTAAACTTCATTTACCATCTGCTTGTATGTTTTACCTCACTCTCCGATTCATTACTTTTTTTGTGGATTCTTCTCTGAACGCAGATGGTATTCCTTCCTAGTCAAACTTTTTCGCCAGAGCGTGCATGATTTTCGCCGCCTAAGCGATTTAATTTCTTGGACGACGAAAAACGTGCATGCAGGCTGCGAAAAAGTTGGACTGGGTTATGTGTGGCTGTTTAATGTATGGGTTTCTTAGTGTCCCCAATTTTTATGCATGGGACGCCCAATGTGCATTATTGTTTTTTAATGTGCAAATTTCTTTAAAAAATAACCAAGAAATTGCTTGAGGTTTCTTGTGGTGTTGAAAATTCCGTCAGATTTAAGCTTACAATTCCACGTTTCTTAATCACCTATATTCATCCACACATGTAATCAGTACATGGTCATTTTATATCTAAATATGTCAATATTGTTCCCTTGAATAAATGAATTTCCCGCTAAAGCATTTTTGCGCATTTAAAGTGTCGCACGAGAGCTCAATGCACTTTTTTATGTTAAATTCAAACAAGCTTAAAAATTGCGCAAGGGATTCACTCAGAGCGTACATCCAGGGTAGTGCTAAGCGAATGTCGTGAAAAATAATTTAGGCAAGAAGGGGTTAAATTCAAAGTACAGTAGATGAGCATTTTGCCTCCGTCAGAGTTGAGGCTGAAATTGTTAATCGTATTTTTTCTTTGTAGCAATAAAAAGAAAGAAAATGGGGGATTTTTTATGTATAGAATTCAGAGAGTGTTAACGTATCAACTTATCAGAAGAGCACATATACTGCATTGCGCAAGTCTAGTTCGACATTAAGTGTGTCTAGGTATAAAGGCGTGGCCACGCGATGTCTGAACACTAGCACCAGAGCTCGAGTGTTCCGTAAAATGGTGCTGCGTCGCTGTCAGCCTCCATTCCATCGTTAGAGATCGTGCCGTCATTGTGCTGCTCGATTGCGCCTTGGACCTCGCGATGTTGCAGTTATTTTCAACTAAAAGTAAAATTTCTCCCTTAATAACCTCTACTGCCACGTGTATTCGTATACACTCTCCATTGTTGCTTCGTAACGGGAATTTTTCGTTCGCCGCGACTTAGGCTATTGTGTTTCTGTTTTTATTCATGTCGGTGTGATTTAAATGATTTTCCCTTGGAGATGTTCATTGTTAAATAATGATCGATAGCTGCCGCAATTGCTTGAAATGGAATTGTTGCTGTTAGCTGAATTTACTTACTTTCTTCGTTAATTCGAACTGAATAGAAACGAAAGGTGGAGTTAAGAATCACAACAATTTTGACATTTTCGTGTGTCGGTTCAAAACAGTTTCTTGAATATGTCCGACTGTGAGTGAAACTAAGAGAATGTGAGACTTTCAGCTCTTCATCACTTGAAACTCAGAGGATTCAAGACTTTCAGCATTTCATCACGTGAAACTTTAGAGGATTTAAGATTTTCAGCTCTTCTTCATCACTTGAAACTTTAGAGGATTTAAGACTTTCAGCTCTTCATCACTTCAAACTCAGAGGATTTAAGACTCTCAGCTCTTCATCACCTGAAACTCAGAGGATTTAAGACTTTCAGCTCTTCATCACATGCGTTACAGGCAGACGTGAGGAGCAGGACGATGCGAGATGCGCTGTAGTGCGGTGTAGCCATGCAAGCCGAGCCACCTGCTCGAAGTTGGCCGAGTCTTAAGTGGATTATCCGGGGCTCTCTTTCACTTACACGCCTCAATTGCGCGATTTAATCTTAACCGCTGCCGTAAAGATGGCCTGCTTGCGTCTCTTCTTGTGCTCGTGTACCAGCCGATCTTATTAGCATTGTTCCTTTTCTTACGGACTCCGTGAACGCAACCGTCGTTTACTCTTTGTTTTCTTGGCGCCTTCGTTGTACTGTTATTCTTTGTTGCCTTGTCACTTTTGTTTTCTTGCTATTCTATATTTTCTTAGCGCCTTTGTTGTGCTGTTATTCTTTGTTGCCTTGGAACTTTTGTTCTGTTAATCTTTTTCTTAGCGCATATGTTGTGGTGTTATTTTTTCTTGCCTTAAAATATTGGAGCAGTTTCTAGTGGTATTGCACCTGTTTGTACCATTACTTCTGCATTTATGTTCTACAAAGTTTGGTTACACTTTAGTTTTAGGGGGATACAACTATTGTATCTACGGGAATTAACACTCGGGTAAATGTGCGGCCCCAAGCTGAAAGTAGGATAAGCATTCCTTTTGTAGAAATAGAATAGCTTTGATTTTGTTACGTACTATTTTTCTGATTGACTGCTGCCCTGTTCTATAGCATTTATTACTTTTCTTCTTCAACTTTTATCTTTTTCCATAAACTTATATCTGGACTTGCCGTTTCTATCTTCTATTTTATGTAGGAACACTCTTCGCATCTAAATCCTCTGACTGTTCCCTTAACTCTATACTAAAAGTACCGGTATCTTTCCTCGCTTTCGAACACTTTTGTTGTAGTTAGGGAATCTTGAACTAACCTATAATATTATGAATTGATTCTCTGATAAATTTGAAAATATCTCTGCACTTCTAACATTTGAATGTAAGTTGAGATTGTTTTTATTCAAGTTCATCCCTTGCATTTCATCCCATATAAAATTCTTCACGACCATTTGACAAGACTTTTTGTGGCACTTGGTGTAATTTTCCGTAATTTTTAGGTTGCATTGCTCAATCCAAACTTTAAATGCTACTGGTTACTTCCTGCTGAATTCGAATTAAGAGCCTTCTTGCTGCTCTTTGAAGCACTTGCTTTTATTGCTTTGATGGTCTTTCGTTAATAATTATTACGTCTCGCTGTATTTATTATAATTGATCTAGTGAGACGCCAGCCTAGATCTCATATGTGTGTGCTTCTTCTAATTTTTTCCAATTATTTATCGTGGTGACTGGATAGACCAGACGATTTATATACGAAAGCACTGTTTGTAGTTCTACTCTTTAAGGGTACAGGCGAGAAAATTCTATTGATCGCTGCAGATTAGAGTTAGAGCTTGTTTTGCAAAAACTATAAAGTTTCAGTTCTTAATAAGAGAAGACGTTGAATTGCAAGCTCATTGAGTACACGCATTCTCCTCTCACCTCTTACTCCGCTTTGTACATCACCAGACCTACGTAGCGTTCTCAACATCTCGGCTAAGCTAGTTCTGAGGAGCAGAATTAACAGAACAAGGACATCGTGGAGCAAGCGAGTTTTTTTCGCTCGAATAGCAATAGGAGTTTGAATTTGCTGATGGAACTTCTGGTCTGTGCGGTGCTGTCACTCTCGTCCACGAGTTGAATTTAAAAAAAAATCATGTTGTCGTAGCAGCATAGCTGGTAGCGTAAGCTTTCGAAGTCGACATAGTTACGCTTCGGTTTACTTAGTCAATTTGGTTACGCAACGCTATTCTAAGTCGACTCGACTAGTGCTAGCTGTACCGCTGCGGCGAAGTCAATTGCTAGAAAATTCTGCTCCAGAAGTCCGTCAGCGTCCGTGTGGTGGCTGGAGTTCACACAGCGAAGATCATAGCTTCAGAGACGCTGTGATAGGTTGCTGTCTCGAATCTCATGCGTTCCAATAAGACATGAAGGTGTGTCACAGGTCGCCTCCAACTGATGTATCAGAGGCCACCTCTAGCGGGTGTACCGATTAGATCTAAGTGGAATTTCTGTATCGTATTTGCGCAGGTAGTTTTTCTTATGGTGTATCAGAGATCAGATCTAACTGGGATGTCTGTATCGTTGAGAGTAATTTGTGCCGGTGTTTTTTCTTACGGTGGTTATCAGACGAGTGACATAAGCGAGACGTAGGATGGTAGTAATCTTGCTATTTTAACTTGGCTGAACTGTTCAAAATGTCATTTTTACGTCAGACTTAAACTAACTTCTCTAATCTAATGTCGTAATGACGTGGGTTGGTTGAACTGACATATTTTTCAATTTCAACGCTAAGTGCTGCACTTCGCAATGGTTTTTAGTGTGAAAATGACATTCCGCTTCACATCGAGCTCGTTACTTCAAAATAACCTAACATTGCGCATTGGTTTTTTTATTCCTTCCTCGTTTAAACTACATTCACGTATCGCTGAATACCGACATCGATGTCGTGTAGTGACGCCTTCAGAGACTGCTTCAATCCTCTTTCTATATTTATAACATCCCATTTTGAAATTCAGCAAAGGATTTTATTGTCTTGATTTTATGCTGGGAGCGCGCTTATAGCAAAATTCAGGAGTTTATCACTGTCGTGATCGTTTTTTTGATCAAAGGTTTTTGTGTGGCTTCCCTTTTCTCGACGCTCAAGAGAGACCGAGTTGCGTGCACTATTTTTGTAGCGACGCAAGCCATCCTTGAGAATAGCTCGAGTTATTCGTTTAGCGAGGCGGATCTGGAGGCGAGTTTGTTTGGCATGTAAACACTGCGTGATGCCTCGGATCATGGAAATTTGGTTGTCCTGCTCCCTCGGGTGTTGTGTTTTCAAATTACTTGCACTGGGATTGGCAAGCTCAGCTCTGCCACGTCTCTCATCCTTGCCGTGCTAGTTTGGTTTCCCCTTGTTGCTTTGTTTTATGGCCTCATGGACCATTTACTGTCTTTTTTTTTTGCTGGTAGTTGTCACTGCGTGTGGCATTCCTCACTTTTTTATCCTTGCATCACCTTTTGTCGCTGCTAGCAATCTGAAATTCGAGATTATGAACATTTATTTGTTCATGCATTTAGCTATTTATTCACTGTTAGATTTGTCCATTAATTTACTCAAAGATTTGTGTCTAATTTATCGACTCACTTATTTGTTTATTGAAACTTGGATCTGAAAGATGTTAACAGTAATTGTACATGTCGTGATCAGTAATCGATTCAGAATTCATTATACTGAAATGACAAATAACCAATTGCTAATTTCTCTAACCCTGGAAGTGCTCAGTCTTTAGTGATCAATTTTAGTATTTTGACTTCTAGGTCTAGGTTGTACAACATCGACAACTTCTCATCAGCTCTACACGTCTTACAAAACTCATTCAAATAATTTGTAGTATTTTCTTTGTCAAGCCTGATAAATTGCGGCAGTTTTTGTTTTGTAAGAAATTAAAATTTAACTCGGAAAAGCGAGTGACTTGCCTGGCATACGTATTCCTGTGGATGATTTTGATAACATTTTAATTTTACCCGCGTGCTGATTCATCGGCAAAATAGTCCGCGAGACTTTTAGTCTACTTTTTGAAATTTTAATGCCGGCATCAAATGTAATCCTTCATTCGCAAAAACAATGCTTCGTTAACCCGCTTGTTTTGATGGGAGCGTTAATCACTTGCGGCCGATCATAAAATCATACGAGATTTTTAGTAAAAATTGTAGTATATTTTACAAGAAAAATTAAAATATTTCTTTTGACAATTCTGCGAGTAAGATTTCACGTGCAGTTTAGTATTTTAAATTCGCCAAAGTGTTAGTGCTGAGTTACCCTGTTTTGTGCGATTTTATAAATTACAGTCACAAAATAACCTTGAAGCGACCTACAAAACTGTTGAGTTGTTCTGTGCTCCGAGAAAACATTTACGTTTATTTCAGTTGCAAAATTCTGAAAGCAGCCTTTGAGCCTATTTGTTGAGCGCGCACAGAGAAGAAAGAGATCGTTCCTGACAACAAATCATGAACTAACCTGGACATTTAATTTCGCTCCAGAGCGCCGAGAAGAAGCGACACGCTCTCCTTGATGTCGCCGTCGCTCGCTCACGGACCGAACGAAGTGCCGGTGCCCGTCTCCCCGACCCTGTCTGCGGACGGCAACGGGCCACGCCCGTCCGAAAACGGGCCGACGACCGTCACTTCTGCAGCAGACGTCCACAGCACCAGGGCTGAGCATCGGCATGATGAAGGTATGCCATTTGTCTTGTTGTTTCGAGCCTGTTTAGCTTGATGAGGAGGATGGTTGGCGTGTGTTTGTGTGGTGTTGCTGGTGTCCCTCACGCTGTATGTTATTTTCTCGACATTTTAAGCGTGTTTAACCTGAAGGGGAGAATGATAGGCGTGAGTCTCTGTGTTGTTGCTGGTGTCCCACATGCTGTATGTTATTTTCTTGATATTTGAAGCGTTTTTTTGTGTGTTGTTGCTTGTGTCCCTCACGCTGTGTGTTATTTTCTTGATATTTGAAGCGTGTGTTTGTGTGTTGTTACTGGTGTTCCTCACGCTGTGTTATTTTCTTGATATTTGAAGCGTTTTTTTGTGTGTTGTTGCTTGTGTCCCTCACGCTGTGTGTTATTTTCTTGATATTTGAAGCGTGTGTTTGTGTGTTGTTACTGGTGTTCCTCACGCTGTGTTATTTTCTTGATATTTGAAGCGTGTGTTTGTGTGTTGTTATTGGTGTTCCTCACGCTGTATGTTATTTTCTTGATATTTGAAGCGTGTGTTTGTGTGTTGTTAATGGTGTTCCTCACGCTGTGTGTTATTTTCTTGATATTTGAAGCGTGTGTTTGTGTGTTGTTACTGGTGTTCCTCACGCTGTATGTTATTTTCTTGATATTTGAAGCGTGTGTTTGTGTGTTGTTACTGGTGTTCCTCACGCTGTGTGTTATTTTCTTGATATTTGAAACGTGTTTAACCTGAAGAGAAGAATGGTAGGCGTCTGTGGTGTACTGGCAGAAAGGTGAGTGAGAACACTCCGCAGCTTCTGATGTGGGCACAAACGTTCGCGTGATAAATGTGACCTCTTTTTTAATTTGAATATAACTAGTAATATTTGAGAACTTTTTCCTGGTGCAACTTATTTCTATTGCACATGATGAATTAAGGTGATTTTGGTGTTATATTTTATGCTAACGGATGCGTAATAAATATAACCTAATAATTTAATTTAATATCGACTATGGGTCTACGTCACTTAGTACAATTTACTGCATTCACTTGTACTAGAATCTGATGAATTCTGCTGGAGAATTGTAAAGGAATATTTAAGGAACTGCGGAATATTTATTCATTTTCACCTGAGGCAAATTCATGCAACGGCCTTATTCGTTTTCAAGAAGACTTACCTGAAATAAGTAGTGTTTAAATAGGATTAAATGAGTGAGAAAATACGGTCATTTTACATGGATTTAGCTGAAGAATCACTTACGATACCAGTTTGCGGCAGTGACACGGTATCTTTTCGTGAATAAATGAGAACCGCTCACTTAATAGATTGTGGTGATACTTTTAAATTCATCATAGAGTCAAAACTCATTAAATGTCGTAGTGTTCAGTTTAGATTCGCGCTTCATCGCCAATTGAAAGTAATTAGGGTGAAAACTTGAGAAAATCTCAATTTTTAATTTTTACCTGTAAGTTAACAATTTAGGTTCACACTTGAATTTAGCTCTACTTCGTAGTAGAGGTAGACAATGCCGGTAGGGGAAAGGTTCTTCGGTGTCCACACTACGTCCAGGCAACGATCTGTCACTACCATTAGCCTGAAGACACGTCTTAATAGTGACGTCATTAAGTTTGTTTAATATGAAGACGTGTTATTGGCTAGCCAAACAAGAGGTGTATTTTCCCCCATAGAAATGACCCTACCTTGTTTCTTCTACCGCGGCTCCTCCCTAGCTTAGCGTGGTACTGCCTCGCGTCCGTGTGGCGGTCGTGTGGCGGCTGCGTCGCGTGCGCTGGCACTCAGGCAGATATTACGCCAACGTTCCCTTACCTTTAGAGAAATTAAGTACTTTTCCTTCCTTATTTCATTCCTTTCTTCGTTCCATTCTTTCTTCTTTTCTTTCTTGATTCCTTACTTCCTTCGTCTTTCTCTTCCTTTCTTCCATGCATTCATCCATCCTTTCTTTCTTTGTTTCTTCCTTTCCCCCTTTCCTTTCTTCCTTCCTTTGTCTATATCTTCCTCTCGGTTTTTCTTTTTTCCATCTATCTTTCCTTATTTTCTTCTTTCCTTCCTTTTCCCTTCCTTTTTTTATTCTTTCATGTATAAAGGAATGTTGTCTTATACTTTGCGTGCGGAGAAAGACTTTCCCTTGTTTACCATGAAGCGATAGATGTATGATACTTTCTGAAACTTTATGTTAGAAGAAAGGTTGCTCCTCACCGTTCATCAAGAGATACTTCGTATACTTTCCGAAAATAAAAGTACTTTTCTCAATTTTTACAACGAAAAATATTTCCCTCTGCCTTTTACGAAGGAAATTACTCTGTAAAATTTTTTGCTTGAACAAATACTGTCCTCTATTTCTGTAAATAAAAATGCTTTCTCTCCGTTTCCATGATGAAAATGCTATCAGTTGTTAAAGGCTAGCTTTATTAATATACATACATGTGGTAAAACTAAAAGCAAATAATTAGGTGCTGTAATTTATAATTCTTGCGAAGTTTGTAGAGTTTTCAATGTCTATAGAGCATTTTGTTTTTTCTTCTCCGTAAAGTAGCAACTATAATACCGTGACATAATCGAAAGACAATTCTTCATTGAGAGTAGAAGCTTAATTCATGAGCTGTTTTTGAAAGACGATTTTTCCTCTTTCAATGGAAAGTATGTTGAAGCCTATGTGATTGTTGAACAGTAAAGTCTGCTCATTACTGTAACCAAAACATATTGTTTCACAAACGACAAAAACGTAGAATATACTCGTAAGTAATAGCGTTATTCAAACTCGTCATGAAACACGTCTGTTATTGTTTCGACGATTTACTGGCTTGTGATGAGTCTAGTTTTACTGTGTCATTGAAACTATATAACTATCACAACGCATATTTTGTTGTGAATTTTAGGTGGGGAAAAATGAGGCATGAGCCAGAAGAAAGGATTAAAAACTGAAACTACTTTCTCAGTACTTCACACTCGTGATGCGGATTCTTGGTTCGATAATGTCGGTTGATCCAAACTTTGACAGGAACATGGTTGTTATTAATGCGAGCTTGCATGAGACAACGAGAGTTGCTGCAATGGAAGACTAGCGCGCCGTCTGTTCTAGATGCCATTCGGCATTATAGACTCGATTTTTTGTGCCTTCAATTCCAATGCCTGGAGCATCTTCGTAAGTGAGACTGACGCAGCAGCGCTGGCTGGCGGTGGGCGGTGACACTCTGGAATATTTATGGCCGGGAATGAAGTTCATGCTGCGTAGCTAACGGGACAAAACCGTGCAAGAGCCGCACTGCTACGGCTGCAGTGCGGCAGATATGATTCAAACAAGATCTGCACGAGAGAGTGTTCATCTTCATCCCACCTTATCAGTGTCTCATGGATCACAATCCATCGAACAGCTAGCTCAGTGACGTATGCCTGACCTCGGTAGAGAATGGTCTTGCAAAAGAGCCTGTCCTGTTGTTTATTCATGGAATAATATAAGCTCGCTTCAGATAAGGTAAATTGTTCTGCAATCCAAGCGTTTCGAAGGGGACTCTCTCGTTCAGGCCAGACCTGTGCATATGTACTTACTTTTAGGGCAGCTGCCTGATCAGCATTGAAGCTACACTTCAACCCTGACAAAAATCCCTGATCCATTCCATGATCGTCACTAGGTTAAGGACACCCAGGTAACGTTACGCTACAACCCCCTAACCCGTTCGTGTTCCATGTTAAGGACACTCAGGTAACGCTACGCCACAACCCCCTAACCTGTTCGTGTTCCATGTTCAGGACACCCAGGTAACGCTGCACTAAAACCCGCTAACCCGTTCAAGTTCCATGATCGTCACTATGTTAAGGACACTCATGCAAGGCAGAGCTGACCTGCACTCGAGTGTGTGCTACACAAAATCGCGAAGCAAGAGCCGACCGAAGGAAGCGAGGCAGTCGCTCCGATACATCTGAGGCCGGCGTGCGTGAGGCGGTGCGAGATAATTTGATGAGTGGCAGTCACTGGAGCGGCGCTGGTGAGGGCCTGCCTTCTTCCTCCTGCGCCTCCCCATTAGTGCCGGCCATGGCTCAATGCTTCGGGCTCTTCTTGTTCGTCGTCTTGTGTTCCTTGGCGGCACGGGAACAATGCTGCTCCTCACAGCCACTCTAATGAAATTGAGTGTGCCATTGGTCATGGGTATTGAACTTGACGTTAATATTGTCTTTAGTGTCAGCGTACATGATAATGATGTGTAATGATACTGCTCTTTGAGGTGAACGGATTTTCAGTCTTTATTGAGCTTGATGGCGCAGCGCTGTTGCGGTTTGAGAGTGCGGTGCAAGATTTGTTCTCTCACTGGACTTGTTTCATGCAGTGAAGCTTGCTTATAATGCAATGGATATAGCCATCCGCAACCTCAAGCTGTTGAAAATTATCTACCGATTGAGTAAGGATACTTTAATTGATTATTTATCAAAGATTGAATTACTACGGGGAGACACAACCTTACGTAACCTGGTATTTGCTATACTTGAAGTATGATAGGAGTTGTCAGTAAAGATGCATGGCCCAACAGGGAAAGAAGTCGAATCATAAGTTTGAAATGATCATGTCCTAGGATAAACTTGGCTCAAAATCGTTCGGGTACAGTGTGTTTCTTAACAGAGGGTGACGCAAAGTAAAGGAGCTCCGTGGGAAAAATGTTACAATGAAATTTGTTATTTCCGGTTTTTTGTTCGTTCCCATCACTCACAGTATTAGGCCTATGTTTTTTTCTACCCATTATAAGAATTTTTTCAAATTATATCTTGTCGAATCTATTAATGTCACAACTACTGACTCGAAGTGTAATTTTCCATTGAACGGATAACTTCTCAATTTTAGTTTATATTGTTCCCGAAATGTTCATTGATTCTTAATCTGCCATAGTGACAAAGGCATTTTTCACCATACTTTCAGGACAAATATTGTGAATATTAAAATATTTTGGCGTGCTGGGTTGTGCTTCGAGCTGTCAAACTTGGTGTAGTTTCACAATGGCACGGAAAAAACTTTGTTGCAATTTATTTCAAAGTTGAATGTCGATGAACATTCATGTGATTGCTTATCATTCACATTCTGCGCTTTATTGTTACACAAATTACGTACACTATTTGCGGACAATATATATTACGTGTGCTACGTAATTACGTTATAAATGAAATGAAAGGAGTGGAATATGTTTTTACTAATGTGACATAAAGTGGATAAATTTTTCATGATATGGATCGATCGTTGATGTTTTCGTTTGCTAAATCAATTTTTTATTATCTCCTTCTCATGCGTGTGTTTATAAATAACTCATTGAAAAATTTTCCTTTGCACTTAAATTTAACCCTTTCCTGAACCGCGTGCCAGATATGGCACAAACCAAAATTACAAAACCAAACAAAATACTGAATTACTACTTGTCATTTTTGTGTAATTCAACCATCACTTTTTTACAGATATTTCACTTTGGTATTAAAAGTTCTTTACTCTACACCCAAAGTTTCATCTTAGTGCACTTTTCAGAGGAAAAGCTTTTCATTCGCAATTTCTAATAGTGCAGGAAAGGGTTACCAAAGTGAGAAAGGGTTAAGAGATGAGCTAATGGAAGTATTTTCTCTATACCTCAAGCTTCATGTTAGTGCACTTTTCAGAGGAGAAGCTTTTCATTCCCAATTTCAAAGGGTTAAGAAGAGAAGAGCAGAGTAACTCGCTATCGTGTCGTCCGGTGGCATACGCGCCCCTGCTGCCAGTCTTCATATCCGGGCCCGCATTTCTAATGTAACCTGCCTGGCGCTGCTGCTGTAATTGGTGCTCCTGCTGCCTCCGTGTGCCAGGCTCTGCTTCGCTCATCTTAATGCATGGTAGCGAGCGTTTGCGCTGGAGTTCCCACAGACCTTATCTGGCCTGACTCAAAGCGTTTCCGGTTTTTGACGGTCCGAATGCTTCTGTACCTGCTGTACACATGCGAATATTTCGCCAGTATCCAGTATCACGTTTGCAGTATCACGTTTACAGTACCTCGTTAACAGTATCACGTTTGAAAAGGTTGTCTGATTCAATGTGTATGTATAATTTTGTGGCCAAATTAGATTGAAATGAAGTAAACAAGTTGAGGGAAATGAAAGTTTGTTTTGAGTACCTTTCAGTTTATTGTAAATATATGTTTGTCCTTATACGCATAGTTGCGGCTCTCGTATCGAATTTGCTACGTGAAGCTTTTTTTTTCAGTTGGTCACGATAGTACTTTTTTTTAACTCACTCTCATAGAAATTGAATTGCTTATTGTGGTTTTCTACCGGATTAGTTTGATTGATCTTTGAATTCAGTAATTTTAAAATTTAAACGTGTTGAACTTTTTGTATTAATTTTTACGTAATACTCTGGTTTTATTTTACTTTTTATGTTTAGTTCTGATAGCGATGATCTTTGCGTAAAAAGTGATATATTTACTATGACCTTGTCTCCAAGAATTGGCGCATTAGTAATTAAAGTTATTTAGTTATTAAAGTTATTGAGTGTAAAAACTTTCAAATATCACTTTTTTTATTGATAGAATGAGAATTAAACGAGAAATTTTAGGTAACGAAACTGTAATATCTTCTCTTCATAATCCCCTCAGGGGGATACAATTATTGTATCTATGGGAACTGGCGCTCCCAGGGGGACAATGTGAGGGCCTGAGCTGAGAGTTAGGTAGGCCTTCTTTTTGTTGAAATATAATGTTTTTGTTATGTTAAGGACCACCTTTTTTCGGTTCACTGCTGTCCTGTTTTTCAGCACCTACTACTGTCTTCTTCAACTTTGGTCTTGTTTCATAATCTTCTTTCACAACTAACTGTTTCTATGCCTTTCTGCGTAGATTCCGCGTTTCCTTAACTCCATACTAAATGGTGCCTTCCTCCTTCCTCTCTTTGGATCGCAATTGTTGCTGGGTAGGGAGGCTAAAACTAACGACTAATCTAATCTCTTCATAATTATTCGCATTATCTGGGAGCACTTTTACCTAAAAACTATATTTACTTTTATTTGAACCTGTTGAAGGAAAATTTTTTATTTGGAGAATCTGATGCGGTTTCTAGCTCACTGTACATATCTCCTCCATGCTGCTTTATCTATCCCGGCAAGTACATGCACAACCAATTTCATGTAAATGTTGTTTCTATCAAATTGTTGATGCGTTATCCAGGAAAAGATTTGAGACCATGAGCTGAAGGCTAGAGGTAGAGGTTCCTTGTGTTGAGATAATCTTTTTTTGTTTCCTGACGCCTATTTTTTTCGGTTGACTGCTGTCTTTTTTCCAGCTCCTACCTCCTATATTTTTTTCAACTTGTATTTTGTTTCACAAACTAATTTCTGTCTTGCTGTTTCTATGCTCAGGTCGTGGGGACACACCCTGTGTATTGATTCCCCATTCTCTTTATCCCATGTTTCTTGGAGACGTATTTAATGTTATTAGGGTGACTTAAACTAACTCATAATCAAATCCAATTGTTGATGCGTTGGTCGTGGCCAATTTTTGGCTTAAGATGTTGGGAAAAGAAAATTAACTTTTTCATTGAAAACACTCGTAGCTCGTTCAAGAACATGAGTTGAAGCTGGCGCCTGTGAATCAGAAACACTAGTCAGACTTTACTTGTTTCTATTTCTCAGGCTCTTTCGAGGGGAGAAAGGTTTTAGTGTTGCTAACTCTTGTTCGAATACCTTCGATTTTTGTTTAGGATCATGCTTACAACATTCATCTCCTCAGGGGGATACAACTATTGTATCTATGGGAATTAGCGCTCCCAGGGGAAAATGTGAGGGCCCGAGCTGAGAGTTAGGTAGGCCTTCTTTTTGTTGAAATAAAATGTTTTTTGTTATGTTAAAGACCACTTTTTTCGGTTCACTGCTGTCCTGTTTTTCAGCACCTCTGACTTTCTTCTTCAACTTTGATCTTGTTTCATGAACTTCTTTCCCATCTTACTGTTTTTATGCCCTTTCTGTATAGATTCCTCATTTTCTTATCTCCATACTAAATGGTGCCTTCCTCCTTCCTCTCTTCGATACGCTCTATTTTGGCAGCGGTTAGGGAGGCTTAAACTAACTTATAATCTAATCTAATCTAATCATGCTTACTACATCATGCATCATTTTTACATCCTGAATCATGCTTGAGTCATGCATCTCGTTTACATCACGCATCACGTTTATATCATGGATCACGTTTTAGGTTCGTTAGTGTTATGTATCTCTACCCCAGTTCAATCTCTCAACGGTTTGGGACGGTGGTTGTCACTTCTGTGTAAAACGATATTTGGGGATTCATTTTAGAGGCTCGTGCTAATTATTTGATTGTCACTTATTAGTAACTGTAGGAAATTTGGCTTATAATTTATATTCGGTTTCCTTCTGGTTTCATGTCCTATCCTTAATATCACCTTACGACTATATTCATGTCCCCCTAAACTGTTACTAAATTCTTCAAATTATTGAAAAAAATAATACGTTTGCGCGTCCCGCAAAATGTTATTTTCTATCCCACCTGTAATTTGCGAGGAGATAATAACCACGCCTCGTATCAATAAAACGTTGCTGTGCCTCACTCGCGCTAGAAGACGCTAGCTCGGCCGTTGATGAGTGGACTGCTTTGTGTCAGCTAGGTTTAGTTGCTGTCTGATTTAGGCGGACGCTTTTGTCCCGCATGTTTCTCCAGATTTTAATGAGGGCGATCTCTTATCTCAGAGGACCACCGACATTCGTCAGAACAAACAAAGACGGATGCAGGCATCGCGCGCTCGTTGCTGCCGTTTTGTTTCGCGCCAATTTTTTGTGAGATGATGAAATGTTCGCTTCAATTTGGCGTTTTGATGGCTTACCCAGTGAGAGTTTCGTAACTGTGAATTTGTTGATGATGCATGTTTCCTGTCCAGTCGCTACTCGTAGTTAAGTACCTCGCTTTACAGGTTTGCGGTGTTTTGAGTTACAGTTCTGACGAGAACAGAGATTTACACCAAATCAAAATGAAAACATGGAATAGCGTTCGTATTTTATTCGAGAAATTACGCTCTAGAAAAATGCTGATTATCTATTCGAAAATACCAAATTTTTGCGATGAAACAACTTTCTGAGCTTCCTTGCTTCTTCATGTGAAAGAGAGTTTTAGATTGAATAAATACTTATGGTATGTTTTATGTTCTCTAAAAGTCTGCTCGAAGATTGAATGTTCTTTTCGAAACGTAGAATCATTTCTTGTTGGCACGACAGTGGGGGTCAGAGAGAGTGAAGGTGGCTCGTTTGCTTGAGCACACGAGACGCGTGTTGTGGACGAGAGCTGTTTGCTGTTTTGGCTCTGGAGGTGTCCTGTGTTTGCCAGAGCGGCCTCAGCTTATAAAACTTTGCGCGCTGTTCCAAGCGCAGCTAAGACCTAATTAATTCTGTTTTCAGCACGTGTCTTAGACATCCTAAAGTCCTCCAATTATCTAGTTTGCCTCATCTGGTCCAGGCAGATGCCTTTCTGATAATAGGTTTTCGTTAGTTGTCATTATTTGCGACTGCTGAGACCATAATAGTTTGTTCCAATGATGAGGAAATTTAGCATGAAATATTGTTCACTCACCCTTCCTTCTTCAACTTCTTGTTTTTATTTACGACCAAAGCCTTTGTATACGCGGGAGTACAAAAATTCATCGCATGAATCCATTGTAAATGTAAAGAAAGCGTGAAGAAGATCGCTAAGTGTACGCGTGTTATTCACCGTCACTTTTCTTGCGATTCCTCGTTTTGAGTTTCATCTCGTCAACGCGTGCAGCTTCTTCAGTGATGCGAGTAATAAAAACCAGCCTGTCTTGCTGTAATGAGAGAGGAGTGCGGAGAGCACCTGAAGTTTGTCCACCATCTCTCTATGATGGCAATTGATTTTCAATCAAATCAGCGAGGCAATTTCTAATCCATTTGATGTGCTGCCGCGTCCACGATGCTCTAATGGACTTCCCTAACTTAATCCAGGTCGGCCACCACCGCAAACCTCATTCATATCAAAGAAATTCAGGCTTCTTGGTTTTGTTCGGTGCAGAGCCCTGGCCCCGAGTGCACTGAGTGTGGGGCACACTTCCCCTTTGTTTCATTAGAGTCCCCGAGTAATGTGGGCAGCACTTGAAAACCTCCGCTCCGAAGCCTGGCACAGAGAATCAGCTATGCTAATGAAGCACGTCTCAAACTTACTCAGTCCTATTCGATGTTGCTAACCTGATTCCACATGCGCTGAGTAGCGAACTTGAGTTAACGCGTGTTTCGTGTTTGTAATGTGGTTACCCTTTTCAAACCATCACTAGCATTGTTTTTATAGTCGTTTAAAATGGAATTCATGGCTGGAAAGGGCTACGATTTTCCAACGTTTTGTTTGACTCCAATCTGGTTATCTCGTTTTTATTACGTCGGCAATTCAGCAGGACAAGTTAGTCCGCTTTGCAGGGGTTGTTGATTTGAGGCTGCATTCGCAGGGCTGCATTATGATAGGCGGTCTCTTATTTACCTCCAGTTGACGAGGCCACTGCTGTGTTGCCTTTGTTTACTGCTGCTGACGGTCACGGTGCTCACACTGCCTCTTGAAGTCTATAAAGTGTGCCGGCTTTCACTTTAGTCCTGTTGATTTTGAGTGATATTTTTGGTAACGAATGGGCCGTATTTACTTAATTAAATATTCTTTAGACTAATGCAACGTATTTTGATGTGTTCTTGATATTACTGACATTGATGCTAAATCCGAAACTTCAATTCTTTTGTTGATTTTTTTTTCGTTATTTATTAACGGATTTTTGTCCGAGCGTTATCTAATAATACGCGTTAATTCACTGGTATGCACCCGTATTCGTTAGTCCAATCAGATTTCCGGGTGAGATTTTTGCCATGTAGAGTGCGGTCTCGTGTATAGTTTCCTTTGTTCGCACGAAACTCTTGATAACGACGTGATGTTAGCTACGCCAGCCCGCGCTCAGATTGCGTTAGCGTGTGCTCACAGGCTCCGTAGAGTGGACGCCGCGCCCTGCATAAAATGCCGTTGTGTCCTGGTGCAGTAGCTGCTGGTGGCAGAAAATAAATGTTTGCCGCAGAATACATCGGGAGAAAATATCGTGAAATAGTTCCACCGTTACGGTTTTTAACTGCATTTTATCTTGAAAACGTTAGAAGTTTTACTTAATGCTCGTCTTCAGGTGTGGAATATGTTTTTTTTTATTGGAAATTTATGCTTTTCAGGTCCCCACATTCCATTTTGAGCATGTGTGAAGAGTTATAACTTGAAATTATTTTTTATCACTAAATTAAGGATATTCTTGAGTCGCTTAATGAGACCAAATAAATGATATTCGCTTAACACCCCGGTGTGAGAAGAGCTTGGTTGCGTTTATCCTGCGCGGCGTGCATGCGTTGGTGTGGATTTCTAGGCCTCCAATTTGTAATAGAGCACCGCCTCCCCTGAGGTATGCCGCGTGCTGCATTGTTCTCCAGCGTATCTCAGGAACTGCGCTCGTCTCGCCAAGATAGCGTTCGTGGATTTCTCCCGTCTGAGCGTTCTGAATCTCGAAATGTTCTCTGTCGAGTCCGAGTGTTGTTCAAGGTTGTAGTAAGTTAAAATGTTGGTTGAGTGTAGATATTCGTCTATTTTTGTATTCCTCCGATAAGTGATTGTGAAATGTTTACCTCGACATATGTGCTGGTCGTAGCCTAGTGGTTAAAGAACTCTTCCGTGAAGGTGCCGAGGGTGCGAATCCCGACGCTGGGTGGCGACTTTCTCCGTTGGGTATAGGGGAAAAACTCAAAGCACAATACCCCACTCTACCCAGGTGTCTGAAATGAGTACGGGTTTTGACCGGGGGAAACCGTCATATCGTCCTGGCGTTAGTTATAAGGCATTTGAAAAACCAATGTACAAGGTGATATGTATCAGGTTTGATTTGAAATAAAGCATCTTTAGATGCCGATGTTTGTTTGTTTGTTTGCATGTCTATACTGAGAATAGCATGTTAGTGAAAAGGCCAAGAAAGCTAGATTTCAGTGAGGTGGAGTGCGGGGTGATCTTAATTTATCTGAGCGCAAGGAATGACAGAATACTTCTCAGCCTCACAATGTTGTAGCAACTATCGTTTCTTTTTCTTTTGTTCGGTGTACGATAGAGGACAATAGAACGGGCTGCCGACCTTCTTAACAAATGTATTATTTCATCTTCTTTTTGAATAATGTACGTGCCAACGTATAACGAATGGTGTTGTGAAAAAATATACATAGCGAAATTCTTACATGATGCGGAAAAATGGAACGTAATTCAGCGTAAAAAATTAGCCTTCAATTTATTCCCGGTAAACGTTTTTATTTTTGAAATAAATTAATTGACTTAAGACCTATCATGATCTTTCATAGGAACTTGGCACGGTGTAAAAAAATTATTCCAGAGTACTCCATTGCCTGCAATGTACATTGTACAGTACTCTGCATGAAATAAGTTGAGTCCAGTGCATTCAAAACGTTTAGAAGGGGTAGGTCAGTTTTTGGTGGTCGGTTTGACAGTAACAGAGTCAGGCCGCCGCCGTTCTCGACAGTGAAGTGGCTACTCTCGAAGCTGTAGGTAATCACTTTCTTGTTCCCTGTATCGAGTTATGGATCCAATCTTCGTGCGCCGATACATCGCTTCCACGGTATTCTACACGAACACCGCAGCTGGTTTTCCACCAAGTTTACTTGCGTTCGGCTTGTAGCTTTTATTCGTCGGCTTTTTTTGCTGTGCTATTAAGGATTGTGGATATTGTGTATCACGATTTGCTGAATACCTCCAATGTTTCCGCTGTCACGTTGCTTGAGCCCTCGAATCACCTGCTGCTACTTTACACGTCTTCGTAGTATTGGGTACTGTAAGTGAGATGCATCTTCGATATCAAAAAACGTTTGGGGTATGCATAGACGATCTCATAGCAGTACCACTTGTCGCCGGCTCCTGTTCATTGTTTAAACAATGTAAACAATTTTAAACAATTTATTTACCACAAGTGATTCATAGGTAGATTGTTTCTCAAGTCTGGTCAATGGTCAAATTTGAGAGTAGCTACCTGTGGGCCCAAATAAGTTCAGCGACTTCTGGGGCATCCTATCATCATCGTTATTCTAGGGTGTACAATATTGTCTAACCTAATTCACTTAACCTAATTACGCATTAGACTGATCAATGAAATAGTTAACTCGATATTCGATGCTTCATTTTACAAAATAGTTTATATGAACTAGATGTTATTGTTTCTCTTAGTTGACTGTGCCTCGTTTCCGCTTCTCTTACCCTATCGTGAGGGTGACCGCTAAGTCCACCTCCAGCTCGAGCATCTTCGATCGTTGCTACTTTTCTCCTTCATACTCGCTCACTCTCTCTTTTACTGGCTGCTGTAGTCTCAAAACTGTCGATTGTGATGTAATGTTTTTGTTCCTCGTACTATAAGTTTTTTTCATTTTGCTGTTGAGCTCTGTTCATTTTGCAGTTGGAACTAGTGGAAGGCGCCCCGAGGGGAGGTGTGCTGAAATGTATTGTCTTTCAGCGTATTTTTGAGACTTAGAACTCCTGTGGAATATGTAGGCTACCCGAGTACACGAAATGGGTATTCTGATAATGCCTGTCATCGTCCGTACACCTTGGGGGAACTAGCGGACCTCAGGCATCCTAGCCACCATTGTAGCGCTTGTATTTAGTAATTCCTTATTTTTCATTCTTTACTTATTTTGTCCCAACTTGCAGATCAATAACATCAAACTCTCCTTAAACAACACAAAGTTATTAACTGTCGCATGCGTCCACCTCAACTTGTTCAGGTGGCTTGTGTTTCACATCAAATATGATCCAATAGACGCAATATGTTGCCACGCACATTATTATTTTTAGTATCATATTCAAAGTAGATATTCCATTTCCTTTCCTTAAGTGCTAATCGCACAGAAAATCGGTGAAAACAAATTGAAATGGCCCCACAGCGGTACAGCATTCGGACATCGCGGTTGGTGCAGCCCACTACGCTATTCAAAGAAGGCGTAATGCTGTCCTATGAGGAGAATAGATATAAAAACACAGAACAAAAGACAAAAAACGAAGGCATTTGCGCAGGAGGTCAGTTACACGGTACGTCGGCCTCCCCGCACGAGAGCTTGGCCACCGTCAACCTTCGCTGCCTACAATTCGTGCACTCCTGGCACTTCAAGAGTACTTTTTAGAGTGTCATTGAACGACTAGAGTGATGTGATAGTGCTGCTTTTTGATTCTTAAGTTTCTGCCGTGCTTAAACACACATCTCTTTAGTGGTCGGAAAAATGCATCTTGCTATAAACTGACAGCATTTTGAGTTGAAATAGCCCAACTTTTATTTTAAATTGTACTGTCACAAACCTGTTTCGATGTTTCCTCATTATACAGGTGTTTGCTGGACGTGTATAAAATTCTTCTACGAACACTATCTTTAGACTCCTGAACTTGATTGCTTTGTTTAGTGCAGTACGTGGTTGTTGGTTATAAAATCGTCGTTTTCATCACATTAACATAATCGATTAGTGGCCTGCGTGCTATGCGCCTTTAGAATTTATTTTGAGAATGTCAGCCATGATGTTACCTCCGTCGCAGACGCTCTTCGTTCGTTACAGCTTGATGCTGACCATACTTTTCTCGTACCGGATGTAGTTCGTCTTTCTTTTGCTTATGTTTTCGATGTAGTTTCTGTTCAGTGATGTAGTAGAGGAAATTACGCCTGTTGTTTTGACTATAGCTAGCAACTGGGTGTCAGGGTCAGTTTGCCCGTAATGTTCCGATTGCAGTTGTTTTCGTGTTTTTGTTTCGGTTGTTATTTGGATGTTTCCACATCAAAGTGTTACTGACGAGATTGTTTGCTAGAATCTAATCGCGAGATTAGTTTCAGGGTTAAGAGCATCAAGATAATCGAGGATGCCTGTTTGTTATGAGAACATAATAGCTGTGAGAGCATCACGTTGTAGGAGTGCAAACGTTCACAGTTGTTTGTCGCTTCTATCTTTGCTGACAGCTCTAGGGGATGGGGAAAATATGTGACGGCAATAACTTAGAAACACGATTTACTCATTTATTGGTTCTTTATTCATCTCAGCCCATCGTCGTTAGATTCCACGCCATTTTCTTCAGCTAGGTTTGAAAAACTGATCAGTTGACTGTACCAACTTTTTTCCTTCGTGTGGTATTGTTAAGGCTTGTCAGATTAGCCTTATTCTATTCTATTACCCTTATTATATTCCACGTTGTATTCATGGTATTTCATCTGATATAAAATTATATCATGAATATACCATTCAGCCCTGCCTGGTTACCAGATACGGAGAGATTTCAGAATCCAATTTTCAGAGGAATGACATCTCAAATTTGAGAATTTCACCAGAAAATAAAGCATTCTGATGACCCTGTCCACGCAGCTGGCGTAATGACGCGAGGGCTGCCGCTCCCGCCTCTGTATTAACTTGTTGCCGGGCCCCAGTTTTATCTCCCTCGTTTGTCCAATGCAAATATAATACATTCTCGTCGAGCTGCGTCCTCTCATTATACATGCGCTTCACTTTATTACTGATTGCGTCGTTTATGGATTTCCCCCTTTGGTTCAATCCATATTCATGCGTCAACTCGGTATACATCCACTTCACTTTATTGCTGATTGCGTCGTTTATGGATTTTCCCCTTTAGTTCAATGCCAATTCATTCGTCCACTCGTTATACATCCACTTCACTTTATTACTGATTGCGTCGTTTATGGATTTTCCACTATAGTTCAATGCATATTGATGCTTCTATTTTCCTGGAACGATGTCCTTTGGTTATACATGTGCTTCACTGTATTACTTATTAGGCCGTTTATGGATTTTCCCCTTTAGTTCAACGCAAATCCTTGTTTCTATTTTCCTGGAACGGCGTCCTCTGGTTACACATCTGCTTCGTTGTATCACTGATTGTATTTTGTGTGGAAAATTTAGTCGTGCAGTGGTTGTGATGTTAATGTGTCGAGCATATGCTGTGTAAACGCTGAAGTGCGACCTTAAATAATCACTATGTAATTTCGATTAGTATTTTTTACGCTTTAAGTTTGTACTTGGTAGAGTGCGGCTGCCGATTGGTCAAGTTTACCTCCGAGAGTCTGCATCGCATTTGCTGCACAACGTTAGTCTCCTCTAGGAGTATTCAACTCTTCTTCAGATATATTACCGTGTTACAGCTCCCCCTCTGCTGCATACAGCTATTGTGTCTGACGTAATTAGCGCCCCTCTTGGGTAGATGTGAAGACCCGAGTTGAAGGTTACGTTGGATTTCCTTTTATTGAAGTAGAATAGGTGCATTGATTTGTTGCATAACATCCCTTTGGCTCGCTGCTATTTTTTTCACCGAGTATTACTTTTATTTTTTCGAATTTTATCTTGCTTCATGACCTTTCAATTTTGCTGTTTCTATACCCGGAATGTGGGCACACACCTTGTGGAGAGATTCTTTGTTATCCTCATTCTATACTAAGTGGCGCCTTCCTCTTTCCTCTCTTGTGAACATATTTGTTGTGGTTTTGGAGGCTTAAATTAAAATAGAACTTAATCTTATCCACCCTACGCAAATCCCTTTTGCTTCTGAATAACATAAAAAATCATTGATATTATTATGCTCTGAAGGTTTCGTTGAAAGCTTCAAACTCTGTTAGAATTTACGATCGATGATATACCGACTATTGATGTAAAGTTGGGTTTCCTGGGAATTGACGTGCTCATCGCACTGCAGATGGAAACTTTTATGCGTTCGCTTTGTGAATTGGCAGAGCCAACCGTTCATTTATTATGCGCTCGCATATATATGTAAATGCCCGTATACATTGCTCGTTGAAACATTCAGGATGTTTCCGTTCAGGATAACAGTGAACGTTAGGATTTTTCTACGTTCCATATTTTAATAGCGTAGGATACTTTAGCCACTCTTATTGCATATCGATAAACACTTGAATAAATTTAACATGTTTGCACTTGCTCGTTAACAATTATAGTGAAATAAAGAGCGATTTCACCCATTTTTCTAGTATTTTTGTGGTGCCCAATTTTCTTAAGTGATATTCTAATTGCGGTACTCAGCATAAATTCGCGGCAATATGGTCTCTTCGGAAGGAAGACGTCCCTCGATTGTCCCATTACTTTTCTCGAGTTCTACTCTGTTGTATTCTAGGAATTGTATACTTAACGCATATCTTAACCTGGAAGTACTTTTCTACATAATTCATCATGGTGTTAAATTGCTCCGAGTTTTATTCGAACTTATAAACAGAAGGAACTGTACAATTATAGTCACCAAAATATTCCCTTTAAAGCGTCTCGCTCACGAATCAAAACTCGGACTGAACGGGAGACTTTGCTGTGAACAGAAAAAATGTCAGTCTTATGGGAGCGCACGGTGTGAGGCTGCTGTAAAAGCGTTTGAAATTTCAGGTCAGAAATGAAAAACGGGAAAGTCATTTGCGTTTAGCCAGAACGAAAAGCCTGAATGTTGTGGGGAATTTTTACAAAAATGGAAGCGAAAAATGGGCCAAAACTGGATAAAATCTAAATTGAAAATGTTGTATGTTGTTGTATAGTAAACTCTACAAAGTTGCACTTGACTTTCCGTGTATGCAAATTTCCATAAAATATCCGTTGCAAGTGTTATAAATTGAGGCATTTGTGAACGGTTTTGTACAATATATATCCCACTTATTGGGTTTTACGTGGAAGCTAAGATGAAACCTTCTGTACTAATTCGTTGTTGGCGCCGGTGTCCGTTTTTTGTTATTAGTTCCTGATGTAATTTTGTTACTATCTTGGTCCTCTTAGAGCAAACCTCGCTCAATCATCTATAGATCGCATTTACTCAAGCTCTACACTGTTCTAAAATTTTAGTTCCAATATGCAGGGAATGAAATATTCTTGCTTCCTGCTCACATTTACCAATTTCAGCATTGAGTGTAATTGGTACCGTGATCTGAGACGAGTGAGTGACTCTAACACGTTACTTGATTGCACGCACGCTACGTCGGAGCATTGTTGCGGCTCCGTGAATGTTCTCATCCATATCCCAACTGTATTTCTTTTGTGTCCAATGCTGTTTCTTCGAAGTGAACTCGATAATTTACACCACAGATCAAGCCTTGTGTTTTAAGGGAGCTCTTGACTGAATTAAAAGTGTAAATTCTTGTGCCTGATATTTTCTATTCTGGTCTACACTATGGTAATGCGTGCGTGTCTCAAACAGCGCAACTGGTTTGAGTCTTTTCTTATGACTTTTTATGTATTATACATCATTCTTTTTCTCTGACCTAGTATTTTTATTTATTTTTTATTTTTTTCACAATGATGGTGATCCAATGCCCTGGGGTTTATTTATGATTCTACGCATGCTCGTTGTTGTTTTCGAAATATTATTGATGGTGTGTAGAGGTTTCACCTCGTATAAGTTCTGAAAAATGTTAAAACGTGCGTATTCGAGTACATCGAGGATAACGTTCATATGTTGAAGTGTGTGCGTTAGTGTGAAAAGTATTTAAATCGAATTCAGATGTACAGTAAGTCGCATTTAGAAAAATCCAATTGTTCGCTATCCATTAATGCTTGTCATATAATTCGTAATTCAAAGTACAAAGTAAGTCCATTTGCCAATTGAACTACTCCACTCGGCTCTGGAAGGGCCTTGCTCGGGCCGATCTTCCTTCGCCTAATCGTCAAGTTTGCTGATTTTTTTCAGTATCGTAGATGAGCTCGTCTTGCTCTGTCGTGATAGAAGCTGTGTTCTGGAAGTCGTTCGTGATTTCTTCTACGATTTTCCTAGTTAGGCGTCCGCTTCATTTTACGCTGCATTAGAATCTATTCCCTACTCTCTCTTTGGAAGAGAGATGGTCGTTGGGGCGTAGCAGCATTCAGCCGTCAGTAAAGTGGCGGTCCGTTAATTACGCCCTGGATAATAGATCTTCTGTTGTGATTAATGGCGGACATCGTTCGGTCTCGCGCCACTGACACTGAAGAGCCCGCAACGATGGCCACTTTGTCTTCTTATTAGCAATACAATATTGGCCATTGGTTGTGGTAATATTGACCTCATGTGCCGCTAGTTAATTATGCTCCGAGACCTGCAAACTTGCCCCTGCTTTGATCTCATCGCACTGCTCATAACCAGACGCAAACATGGCTGCTGGTGTTTCGTGTGCCCAGCGAAAGCGACGCTCATTTTCGCTCACGTTACCTGACGTCTAATTCTCGACCATTTGTTGAGGAATGCCCTGTTCAGGATACTAGTTAGCGCTTAGTCGTTTATTTCGAGCGTATGATGCTGCCGCGTGTTTAATATGCGTTTGATTTGTGGTCCCTTCAATAACTTTACAGGATGGGTCACAAAATGTTAATAAAACTAATTGCTTGTGACTTGAGATTAAATTCAGATATTTTAGTGTTTTGTGCTGCTGTATGTTCAGATAAATACTTTTTCTAGGTGTAGCGAATGACGTTAAAATGAGTTTTAATTTTTTCATTTAAAATAAAGGAGTAAAAAGGCTAATTGCCCACAGTACTTTCAATGAGGTAAATATTTATTCATAAGCTTGAAGGTATTGTAATATTTTATAAAATTGCTTATAGAAAATAAACATACCCCAATGAGATTGAGAATGAAATTGTACAGGTCTGTTTTATATTACTATTTTTTAACATATTTTCAGCTTCTTCCTCATAGATTTACTGGTTCATTTGGTTAGCTCAGGATTTCTTTATACACCTTCGATTTTATGTGTAAATTAATCTGTAAGTCCTCCAAATTGCATGATGATAATAAAAGTACTTTATTCTTTATGTAAGACTCAGAAAATATCACAAGGTGTGAGATTTGGTTTTTTAGAAGGCCATTCAATGTTATGGCCGAGTCCAATTATTCTGCGCTTGAGCATGCCTTGTTAATAATTTTCAAAGATGAGGGTTCTATGCACAGAAGCTCCACTTGGATCCAGTTGTAAGTCCTTACTTGCATCTATTTTTGCTTTCCAAACAGATTGAAAGATTTTGCACTTAATGCGTAAACTTAACTAAATTTTCTTGATTTAATACATAGTTACAAGAATTAGTACTCCCAGAGGGAAAATGGGAGGTCTCGATCTGAGGGTTAAGTAGCCCTTCCTTTTGTTGAACTAATATACGAGTAGGTTTATGTTTAGTTGTGGACCATTTTTTTGATTTTCTGATCTGTTTTTCAGCAACTACTACTTTCTTCCTCAACTTCTATATTGTATCATAAACTTATTTCTCAACTTACTGTTTATATGCGCAGGTGGTCTTGAGTGGGAACACACTTTGTGCATAGACTGTGTTTTCCCTAAAGTTCATTTTAAACAGTGATTTCCATCTTTCTCGCTTTAGAAAGACGTTGTTGCAGTTATAGAGGCTCAAACTAACTTAAATATTAATTCGGATTTAAGAACAGTTAAATTCAGGTTCACTTCTTTGTTGTCTCTCCTGTATATGAAATAGCCTTCCTAGTCTGTGGTATGGATGTTCACTCTTTTTATAAATTACCAAAATTATGAACTTGAATTTTTATTGCTAGTTCTGAAGTGTAATTTGAAATGCTAAATAAAATTAGAACTGTATCCTAAATACCGGGATCGCAAATACTGATCGCCAGCTCCTAATTTCATTTAAAACAAATCTGTGAGCGAAATTTTGTTGAACATAAATTGGTCATCCTACTATAATTTTTAGTGGGAAGTTCATTCTCCTATAATTTCATTGTAAAGCTAATCCTACTGTAATTTCGTTACGAGCTTATCGTACTTGCTTTATCATTTTTATAGTGATGCTTGTCCTCCTACTTCAATTTGAATGGTGTTGCTTAGCCTTCTATCATTTTCATTATGAGTGCCATCCTGCCAGCTTAGTTATCGCTGTGAAGCTCTTCCTCCTGTAATTTGCCTAATGAAGCTCGTTCTCCTTGTGTGATAACTGAGGGTCGCCGGATTGTAGTGATTACTATTGTCTCAGTGTTGTTCTTATTTACCCGAACTTGAGCCTTTCGGGGACACTACCCAGTCTAATTTTTTCGCCGCTTGCGTGCATGTTTTTTGCCGCCCAAGTAATTAAATCGCTTGGATGGCGAAAAGCATGCATGTTCCAGCGAAAAGTTAGACTGGGCAAATAAGCTCAGATCTAGGATATGACTCTTCTTAACTGGTAGTTGAAGATGAAAAAATATTATTAGTATATACCATTTAACACATTCATTGCGGTATGACCTACCGGTGGGTCGTGTTTAAGTTTTTCCAGCTGCAAAACGACCCATCGGTGGGTCGTTTGAAAATTTGATTACCATCTTTTTAAATTAATGGTATTTATTTTACTTAGTTAATGTTTGCTATTTATTACATTTTTAACAACTTTTAAATTAAATTTCAGTCCGTAGAATACTTAATTTCGTTCAATCTGCTATACTCTTTTTCACATCATCCTCACATCATTTCTTTACTCCCACCGGTCCCATTGATTTCCCTTTACGCCCCTGAAAGATGAACTGGAACATCGTGCTTTTGGTAGTTACTTCGAGATGGATAACTTTGCGCTAGAAGTTCCGGGGCCTGTTATGATGTGTCGATAAACTTGAGGCATAGCTTCGCTAAGTTTATGATGATGAAATCACTTCTCTGAGTCAGTGAGGCTTGCATTTAATGGACTTCGCATTCATCTTTGCATTGAATTCTCCTCTCAAATGGCTTGAAGACAAAACTTTGATTACGTGCAGCCTCATTTCGTTTCGACAGAAGTTAAACTAAATTGGACAATTTTTAATTGTTTTCGAGCGACCTCACCGTCATTTGTTCACATCGTGTTTCTGTGTCACTGCCTCAAACATTTCTGTTGCTTAGTAAAGAAATTCTAAAATATTGTTTCAATGTTGTTCTTTAATTTGAATATTATAGAGATATTCGTTGTTGTGCTTATATGATTGTACCACTAACTTTTTTTGCATTAGTGACCCACGTTACCTAACTTAGTTATGTGTATTTTTTAAATAATTCTACTTGAGATGGATGAGAGGCGGCGCTGTTAGAAATTAAATGTGAGCGCAGTACTAAGGCTGCGCTGCACTTTTCAAGAAACGTTGTTGATTTGATTTCTGTTTCGGGGATCGGTGCGCGATAGAAATTACGAGCTAGAGTTGTCTTTGCTGTGGTAATTAACTACTCACCTCTGTGCCAGCCCAACTCCCCCTGAAAGAGATACAATAGCTGTATCTAAAAGAATCGGTGCTCTCAAGAGAGAGATGTGAGCTCCTGAACTGAATCTTCGGCAAGCTTTTCTTTTGTTGAAGTAGAATAGGTCTTTCTATTTTGTTACAGAGCATCTTCCTTTCGATTCACTGCGATGTTATTTCAGCAGCTATTACTTTCTTCTTCGACTTTATATCTTGTTTCATAATTTTTTTTCCTAAAAGTTGTTTCTATGCGTTGGTAATCTTGTGTATAGCTTTCCGGTTCCCTGAACTTTAGGCTTTATAGCGCTTGCATTCTTCCTTTCTTGGGAACACGTTTGTTGTGGTTAGGGAGGCTTAAATTAACACTTTATGTAATTTATAAAGTAGTTCTGACCTTTGGTGAGCAGAAAAAATTTAGTCGATTTGTATGTTCTCATTTTTTTCAATGGATTTAGTCTTTTTGAGGACTGAGTCTATATTATGAGAGCTAATCTTCAAGTATCTTACTTCAGATTAATTTTCAAGGTAACCACGGTCTTCGTTACACAGAATCGCACCAAGAATTGGATTATAATAGCTACATTGAAATTTAATAATCGATTTAATGTAGTTTTTGTAATGCTACAATTTACTTGTAACGTGCACTTTGGTGTGATGTAGTTTGATCGATGCGTTCACATAATAATGAGGTAGTCCGCCCGGCTTGATCTTTCGTGTCGTGTCTTGGAGTCACTCCGCACCCTCCATTACCTTGCCTCTATAATTGTGCTGATCTTTCCGTTGAATATTTTATCGTTTTCCGTTGATTGATCGATTGTTTCTTCTCTCAATATTGTGCCCTAAGGTGCAGTATTTTTTTTAGACTTGAGGTTCATTATACATTATATTGAGAAAACATTCAAGGTTTCTCTTTGATTTATAAAATTTAGGTAGATTTTTCATCATATTACAAATGCATTCTCTCAATATTCTCTGTTTGGTTTAATAACTTCATGATAAATTGTGCACGCTACAATGTGTTATATTGTTATTATTCATGTTCGTTTTCAAAAGCTCTCTCTTAACCTGTTCAACGCTAATGAAGTTCAAAGTAGAAAGTGGCTTTGATTAAGTTTATTCTCAGGATTTCATGTCCAATCAGTGTGTCATTTATCTGGTTGTTTTTAATTTTTATTTATTTTTAGTTCAACACGACTATTATGCAAACGGGAAGATTTAAGTGCACTAAAAACGGTAAGATTTTTTATCTGATTTCATAGAAGAGGCTTGGGATAAATGGAACTGAATGCAAATAGTTTCTGTTCATTTAGTACTACAAATCAAATAGAAAATGTATCAGTCTGATGAGTTTTCTATTCTATTATATTTTAATTTTCATTGCTATTAAGGGTACCCTGCTGTACTGCAATTGTGCTTTGATTCGAATTTCATTTGTGCTCCTCAAATTGAAATGCCCGCTTCGTTTGCCAATTGTTAAAGGCAAGTTCTTCAAATTGAAATGCACGCTTTTCTCAATTGTCGGAACGCAAGAGGTGTTTGTTTGGCTGCACATGGAGGGCATTTTGGCGCGCTCTGCTCCCTACCTTGTCAAGGCCCAAATTTCTTCAAGTTTTGAAGCGTTTGCTCTTGAAGTTTTGCTGTTGCCAGGAGGTCATTTACATCACCTTCTCTGGCCGCCATTCAGAAGTTTTAACGACGCTCCTACAAAGAACGTTCGCTTGATGTTTTTTGGTCGCCGCTTCTTTCGTTGGCCATATCATCTTGTTCCAAGTTTGGCGAAGTGCAAAGTTAGCGTTTAGAATATTTCTCTGCACATACTCGTATAATTTAATTTTTGTAAAACGGATTGTGTTTAGATTATTGAGCTAAAATTGAGATATTTCAATTCACTAGATTTTATGAGCCATGCATGTATTGCGAAATTAAATGTATGTCTGCGTTACTGTTAATGTGTGGTTTGTGTATTCAAGCTAAGATAATTTAATTTTTCTATTCAAAGTTCAGTTCATTTCAGTTTGCGTTCTTTGTTTGTTTTTTCAAGACTCAATATGAAAATTAGCAGTTTCTTTCGTTTGACCTATCTCCTTTGAAAAAAATAATTCCTATTAAAATCAACATTTCAGTGAAAAAAAATTTTGTGAATTATTTTCTTATTGCAAGCACAGTGGATTAGTCAGTGCAAATTTCTCGATAATTATTTCTTTTGTTGGTGTAAAAATGTTTCCTCTTTTATTTCTTTTTCTCTGCAAACCGTGTTGATGGGCACGATCCTTCCCTCTATCTAACTTGGCCAGCGAAATGCTTAGATATCACACACACAGTCGCTATTTCCAGTCACTATCGTTTTCTCTTTGGTCTTTGCTAACGTTGCAGGAACAATTGCTATCTCCTTTCATCTTTTTGTTTCTCTGTAAACAATTTTTTGATCGATAAAACGACGCTTCAGGTACAATCATCCTTTTCATTTATCTTTCTCTTTCTGGGTATACTATTTTGACAGTGCAGATATGATCTTCATTTCCATCGGTGCATCCTTATTTTGTGAACAACTGTGATATTGCAGGAACAAGCTCCGATGTCTCATTTTTCAGGTACAACCATTCTTTTCATTTATCTTTCTCTTCTGCGTGTACTATTTCGACATTGCAGGTACGATCTTCATTTCCTTCGGCATATTTTTTTTTTGTGAACAGCTCAGGATACGACGAAGAAAATAAGATTTAAAGATTCACAAAAAAAATTTTGGAACCACTCAGGAACAAGCCCAGACGTTTCTTTATATTATTTTCATCGGCGTAATTTTATTTTGTGAAGAATTGTGATGTTGCAGGAACAAGCTCAGATGTCTCATTTGTTGTGTCTGTCTCCCGCAGGTAAGCCTGACGTGGCCAGCGGGACAGAGAGCGCCTGGAGCGGTGCTGATGCTCGTGAGTACTCCGTTCTTTGAGCTCCTGTTGTTGAAGTATAATTTTCGCGTTGCCCTACACCCGCACAACGCGAGATGGACGTCTTGTTACCTTGCCAGATTCGAGTTGACGTTTTGGCGTGTTCTGGCAAGCTCGTTGTTGTGTTGCAGGTAAGTCGAGGCTTCAGAGTGGTATAATTCCGCCGCAAAAATTGCTTTCAAGTGTTTCTACCTTGTGCGCTGCTAAGTTATATTCAACGGCATTTTTTTCTTTTTGGTAAAAAATATTTTGGGGTAATTTACATGAGGATGAAATTAAAGAGAATTCTCGCGGCACAAGCAATGGAAATGTTACTTCGAGACTTGTTTTCAAAGACAAAAATCAATTCTAAAGGCGAGGATAAATTGAACTTCTCCCGATATTGCTGGCACTGCTCGTTCAAATCGTCGCGTATATTTCTGCGAGGTGGAATTTTTCATCGCTCTTTCACCGTTTTGTTGCGAAATTATCTCGACTGCGGGAGATTGTAGAGCCCTATTACGACGTACGCGCTCAATTTAGCTAAGTGGTGCTATTCTTTCATAGTTCAACTCATTTTTAGCGCAACTGAGGCCTTCATTTTATTGTTTCTTTGTGGAGATTCGCGTGCAGTTACGGAATTAATTGTGTGATAAGCTTGGAAATACCCTGCCATAAATTCAGCAATTTATTTCCTAGTGACGAAATGATAAGCCCATTTCACTGACCTGTTAACCTCTATATTTCGATTCTCAAATGAGCGGCCGGATATGTCTCCTATTCTTAGGCGATAGAGTCCGCAGACGGAGCCTGTTATTCCAGCTTAATAAAAACTTGCTCTCGCTCGGTGGTCTGATTTCTGTAGTTTGTGGGATCATTTCCCGATTACAAGTGTTTGTCAGCATCCAAATTTTCCGAGAACCGCCCCCGGAAAACACGCGTGAAGTATGTTGTGAACACGATAGTTCAGAGTGGCAATCTCGAAAGAAATAATTAAGGATTTGTTGTGCTTATCGTGCGAGTATTTTTTATTATTGAAGTCGCATTCATAATGAATTGAGTTATACCTTAATAAGCGTTTTTTCCTTTTAATTTTATTTCTTTACATTTGAAAACAACTGCTGAGCTATGGGGAAAGAAAGAATACAACAGTAAAATTCTTGCAGAGATCACAGTTAACACGTTCGGGCATACATGTGTGGATGTTGGGACTTTTGGGCATTGTTTGATGCCTAACCATATTTCTCGCTTTGATTTTATAAGCACTAAGCATAGCATGACTCTACTTTCATTTCTCTTCCTGCCTTCGTTTTTTTTTTAATTTTATCTAGTCTGTCGGAAGGCGGCTTTTTATTTGATATCTCCCTACGTTGTTTGGGAATACTTTTTTCTTGTGGGTGATGTGCATGGATTACCTTTTAGGCTGTCAGTCGTGAGTTATTTAGCGGCAGCTCCCTTGTGACGGTTACAAACCCTGGGACTTGGCTGATTGTTTCCTTCGTCTTGGATTACTTCAGCAATTTCGAAAACACCAAATTTGTCCCCGAACACTCAAACAATGAAATATTTCCGTAGAATATATAGAAATTGGAAGATTCTGACAAGTTTGAACGTTTTCTGCGGTTCTCATTTGAGTTTTGATTCTTCTAATTGAAGAAAAAACTGAGTGCGACTTATTTTTTGTTAGTTAATATGTTTTTATTTTAGATCTTGGGGTGGTATTTTCAATATAATTTTTGCGAAGTCTCTCATTTGTTTTTCCCGTACTTCCTTGGTTTTTGCGCTGTTATAATCCTCCAACCGTAAACGGGCTCCAGATACTCCAATGTTCGAAATTACTTGCAATCGCGCAAATTCGATAAGTTCCTTATCGAAGTTGCCGAAGTCGAAGTCGGGGTAACATGCTTCGAGGTGCGCGTTTTCGCAACTCCCATGATGTTTTTCTGGGAATTTAACAGCTGTATTTCATACCAAAAACTTCTGTGCGCGCTCGTTTGACCGAAAAAAAGTTCAACGTTGCTATCCTGTTCAAAGCGTTCGTTTTTGGCTTAGGGTTTCTAAATGATAAAATATTGGTAGAATTTCATTTATTGTTCCGTTTCACGCGTCAGTTTCTAAGCGTAACCTTCTCTGAGTTTGGGGTTTTTCAAAAAAAATTATTTTTTTCTCTTTCTTAGCTTCTTATTCTTGGTAGCTCACGCCATCCAACACGTCATCGCTGATCAATAGCCATTACTCAGGATTACTGGCCATCGTGGGCTCTCGGAGCGGCAGCTAAACGCAGCTGCTGGGCTTAGATCGTACAGCTCACTTCTTTTTGCTCTGTAGGAGCGCAGAGGACGTCATAATTGCAGGCGTTGAGGTGCAAGTGCAAACTAGGCGTCCTCTACCAACCTAGCAGAGAATATCGATTAACGGTGGCTTTTTGTGTGCTTTGAAAATCTGTGTTATTAATTTATTTTTATTTTAGTCATACTGATAGTCCAATTTGTTTAAATCGGCCCTCAGTGAAACTACTTATGTGCTTTTTTTGCAAAAATATTTTCAAGAGGATTTTCATTGTCATTTGTTTGGTTTCATTGTTTTCTTTAAGGTGTTTTTTGCAAAGGAAAATAGTTGTGTTAAATTTTGATGTAGTATATTCCAGTACTCAGGCTGTAAATTTGTTTGCGCTAATACATTGTCTAATTTTCGTTTTCACATTTAACTCAGGCTTTATTGGCTCTATCGCATGCAGATATTTTATAAATATCTACTGGCGATCATTTTCATACAAGTGGATTCTCACATTAAGCTTTCAAACGCTACGTTCGCATGCAGGGATATGTAGTCACCCTTCCAGCCATTCACATAAGAATTTATCTCACAATGCGTAAAGATGCTGAGTAGTAGTCATTCAGAAGGGTTTAATTAATTCCAGTAGTCAGTTACTTCATCCCATTTTCTCAGGTGAAAGAACTTAGCATAATACTCTTAGAGGCTCAGTTGCGCAGAGCAGAAATAGTTCATTTGCTCACTCTTGCTTCAAACGGATTGACTTTTTCATTGTTTCATATTATTGTGAGGTTTTATTCATTAAATAGAGTATATCACTTCATCAACTTTTTCTAACTAAAACGTGTGTTTTCGCTTAAACAATTTGTTTCGAAAGATGCTTAAATCTTTACTGTGTAATCCGTAGACTTTCTTTTCGAATGTACTTAAATATACGTTACGCTATCCGTAGACCTCATTCTAATGGGTACTTGAATCTATGTAATTATATGAGTTTTTCATACAGACAAAATTTTTTATCCTGTTTCAGCACTGTGATGGAATTTTTATTCCGAAACGTTTACAATAATTGTAATATTCGTTTTTACTCTGGTTCTTATTTTTATTCGATGCATGTTTCATAATACGTACACATTACCTATAGAATTGAAACCTAAATCGATGATAAATTAATCTCCGTAGACTTTCCCACTCGAATAGGTACTTGAATCTGTGTTGCATAGCCCGTAGACTTTCTCACTCGAATAGGTACTTAAATCTGTGTTGCTTAGCCTGAAGACTTTCTCACCCGAATAGGTACTTAAATCTGTGTTGCATAGTCCGTAGACTTTCTCACTCGAAAAGGTACTTAAATCTGTGTTGCATAGCCCGTAGACTTTCTCACCCGAATAGGTACTTAAATCTGTGTTGCATAGCCCGTAGACTTTCTCACTCGAAAAGGTACTCAAATCTGTGTTGCATAGCCCGTAGACTTTCTCACCCGAATAGGTACTTAAATCTGTGCTGCATAATAGCCAGTAGACTTTCTCATCTGCATATGTGTTTGAATATAAGTATCCATATCAAAATATCAATATTCATATCCATAATAATTGTGTATCCATTATTATGGATACATCAATCCATGGCGCATAGTCAGTACATTTTCTCATTGTAATGATAACGCACATCCATGATGTATGTGCTTGTCACGTTGTTGCTTGCTTAATGCAAGGTAACCAACCCTTAAAAGTTTGTTGTGAATTATTTCTATCGTATTTTGGCACTGGTTATATTTTTTGATTCAAATGTCATGTTGGCCGTAAAATTATAAAATAGAATTATTAATTGAATGTTCATCACCACTTACTCCTGTTGAAAAGAAATCTTACAAAACATTTTTTAGGTATCAACAAAAATTTATTCGCTTGAAATAGGTCATGTCGTTTCTTTGCGCATACATGTACCTATAGGTATCGTCAGTTGGATTTGTTGTCGTTATTGACTGATGCCACCCTCACATGGCGGGGCTGAGTGTGCTGCTTGAAGCATGTGCTATGATGAGCTACCATTTTCTGATTATTCTTCTAATAGAATTTTAATAACTGATCCCATCTTGTAGCGCTCATTTCCACCAATGATCTGAGGTTTGAAGTTTTGTATGCTGACAAAATTCCAAAGTTGGAGCGTCAAGGAGATGCGGCATTAAGGTGTCTCTCGGAGATCTCGGCGCCTTTCTGGCCAGTTCTCAAGTGGCCCTCGAGATTGTGTTCACCCTCTCCTCGCCTCTCAGACTTTATGCCCTCTTGACCCGGTCACGTGGTCGCCACTTCTGCTACTGAATGTTTTAGCTCGACTTCTTGTGGTGGCGCGTGTTTCTGTTGGGCGACGTACTTCTTCCCTGCACAATATCTGTTTGTGGACGTTTTTCTTTTGTGTGCTTTGAATTGGTAAGCGTTTTTCTTTCGTGCGCTGTGATATCTGTTGGTAAACGTATTTCTTTAGTGCGCTGTGATATCTGTTTGTAAACGTATTTAGTTCGTGCACTGTGATCGTTGTTGGTAAACGTGTTTCTTTCGTGCGCTGTGATATCTGTTGGTAAACGTATTTCTTCCGCGTGCAATATCTGTTTGCAAAAACGTACTTCTTTCGTGCGCTGTGATATCTGCAGGTAAACGTATTTCTTTCGGGTGCAGTGACATCTTTGGCCAAATGTATTTCTTTTCGTGCGATGTGATCTCTGCGGTTAAATGTATTTAAAGGCCCTTCCTGCTTCTCGGTGAGCTGTGCTGTGCGATGCTGTGCGTAGTGGCTACCAGTTCACGTTATTGTGGCTGATTTTTTTTACATATTGTTTGCTGGAAAATTGAGATGCACTTGTACCATTACGCAGTCAACTTGAGTGTTGAGCTTTATTATGACATCGCCAATCGCGTATTACAGTGCGTTTGACCGCTATGCTATGCATGTCATGAGGGGCGGATTTTTACATGAATGTTTCACTTGTTCCATTTCTCTGTTGACGGTGTAGACTGATTGAGTTAACTGAGAACTTAGATCAAAGCATCTGATATAATGAAGCTCCTTGGTAGAAGAATATTGAATATCAAGTCGAAAAGACTGTTCTTTTTAACTTGAAAAGTAGCGGTTACATAATAGAAACGCATCTTTTCATTTTATCGCTCGCTTGTAATGGCCATGATATTGTCTTCTATATAGACGGGAGTCGGACGAACACTACACGAACTGTCTTCTTTTGTTCTGTTACCAGACACTCGTGATTGGACAGGGTACGCAGTGCGTATTTCACTCGTCTGATATCAAGCTCTTCACTTCTGTAGAGGCAGTTGGGGATTATTTTGATGAGTATTTTTTCCACGGTCGTGAGCATTGTGGATGTTTCAAATATAAATTTTTGTCAGTTGAGCGAACTTACTAATGCGCTAATTATGATTCAACAGTTATGATGGTTCACTAGAAAAATTATGATACTATAGAAAAATTATTTTGCCCTTCCTGGCCACCTAATTTGAGCCTGAGCGAGTACCACCTGTAGGGATTTGAAGCACGTATCGCAACTTCAGCATTGTGGATGTTTCAAATATCAATTATTGTCAGTTGAGCGAACTTACTAATGCGCTAATTATGATTCAACAGTTATGATGGTTCACTAGAAAAATTATGATACAATAGAAAAATTATTTTGCCCTTCCTGGCCACCTAATTTGAGCCTGAGCGAGTACCACCTGTAGGGATTTGAAGCACGTATCGCTGTCATTGATTTTACTTTATTTTACACTGCACTGCTCAGTGGGAGAAAAGGTGTGCTTTGTTTGATCATTTCCACTGAAACTTTGTTAGTCATGCATTGTGTCTACTTTTTATTAATTTATAATTATCTTCATAAGCATACGTTGGTAATGTTAGGCACGCATCGTGTCTACTTTTTGTTAATTTCTTATTAACTTCATCGGCATACGTTGGTAAAGTTAGGCATGCTAACGGATCTCTGCACTTGCATCTAATTAGAATAAAATCTGCGCGTAAAATAATAATTGTCGCGTGTTCAGGCTCTGATGTTGCCTCACGAGACTATTGCTCTTTGATTGCTCCACTTGAACGTCCTAGACCTGAAATGTGTTCATTTAGAGGGAAGTTGAGTATTTTTACAGGGAAGTTACCTAATTATAGCCTTTCTCTTGTTTTTGAATTTTTCTGCTTTTTGTAAGCACTCATTTTTAGACTTGGAATCATCCAAGTTGGAGCACGATAGAAGTTCAAAAATGAAAAATGGATCATGGAATAGCTATGGTCATCTGTTTCTTCAAACAATATAAAATTTGCTTAAGCATTTTATTAACTTCTTAGACGCTCGACAGGTATGGAGGCCTTTTTTATATTTACTCTACTGAAGTGTAAATTAGGGTGAGCGGAGTAGACTCGTGGAAAAGATCTGTGACTATATCACCGATTAAATTTTCATGCGTATGAATCGTTCATGAGTATGAATCGTTCATGAGTATGAATCGTTCATGAGTATGAATCGTTCATGAGTATGAATCGTTCATGAGTATGAATCGTTCATGAGAATGAATTATTGATCGGGTACGCGTGTTGCAATCATTTATAAATAGATCATCACGTAGCTTTACTTCGGGATCATTGCGCCTGATATACTGCTGAACGTAAAATTATTTATTAATATTTAATTGATGAATCCATCATTATCGCAGAGTTTGTGGGACGAGTGTACTCGAATCACACGGTACCTTTACTCCAATGTGTATTGTTTGATGGAGACGGACTAAAGCTAACATCAACATAGAAAACAAATGAATCCTTTAATTGTTCGTTAAGACAAACTTACGCAAAACTGTTCCATTTGGTTTGAGCGCCCGGTGATTCTTGGTTATGGACCCAGGAATACGAAAAACTTGTTATGAAAATATCTTAGAATGGAAGTGAAGTGGCCAATGACCTCACTCCGTGGGAGGTGCGCTGCTTGATGCATCTCAGTCTAACTTTTTCACCGACTGCATGCACGTTTTTTCACTGTCCAAGCGATTAAATCACTTAGGTGGCGAATAATATGCATGCAGGTGGCGAAAAAGTTAGATTGGGATGTACTCTTCAGTGTACATTTAAGCAAACGTCAGTGTTATTGTAGCTGCTCATAACAGGACTAGCAACGCTTGTGGCAGAAGTTTGTTACGGGTGTGTATTAATTTGTTTTGTTTCCTTTGTGTGTAAGAGACCTCTCTGTAAACGGTTGACCGTCGTACTCTGTAACCGATGATCGTGTTCTCGTTTGCGCTTCTTAACTTGACTAATAGCAAGTTTTTTCTCATTGGGATTCTGGCGCCATGGTCTGCTTCCGGGGTGTGGTGCGCTTATTCGACCCTGAAATTGTGAAATTTCATGGCACTTGTCTAAAAATATTTATAATGAGAGTCGTCGTGATATTTACTCCCAACTACCTCACTTGCCAGTCATGGCCCACGCCAAAAATTGCTCATATATTTTATTTCTTGTCAAATTTGTGTCTTACGGGGCTTTGAAGTTCATTGCTGAATGGCCCTTTCGTCCCTGTTGTGTAGTGAGAGATAACCTGATGTCAGCGCAAGTCCTAATAAAAGTGGTAATAATAATGGTGATATGAGTAGACAATTTTGACTGCTAAGCGTAAAGGAGAAACTTTATTACTAAACAGAGATATTTTGTCGCTCTTTCAATTACTGGAACACAACGCGAACAATCCATCGTGAAATTTCATGTGATATTCCATCGTTGGCTTAATATTTCATTAAAAACTATGTTCTTGATTGAATAACTTCTAACACGTTAAACCCAAAGGCATTGCCAGCGTCGTGCATGCAGACAAATTGAAGACGCACTGAAGAGTGGCTGTCAACGAGCGAGAGCCTGGAGCGCGAACGCTCACAGAGCCCGACGCTGAAGACATGAAGGTGCCTGCAAAGCCTCGCTTCTCTAATTACGAAAGACGGGACCAGCTCTCGCTGTCACTACAATTATGTTGTCCCTCAAGTGCATCCCTGCAAGCAGCGCTCATTGCCTCGCCTCATGTTTGGCTCGCTCTCAACTCAGATTTCTTCCGCTCCTGTCGCCGAGACGCACGTGCTGATGTTTGTTGAAGTGTTTTATTGGTGCACTGGCGTACCAAGGAATGTCATTAGGCGTGGCACCGTGTGTGTTCCTGCCTGAGTCGCATCTTGCTTCGCAAACTTCGTGCTGGAGTTTCTCTTCCATTTACCACCGTAATGAAGCGCGTTCTGAATTCTCCTTGGAGTGCAATCAAAATATCAATAATGCCTGGTTTAAAGTACTTGTTAGGTGTTACCATTATTAATTTTTAAACCGTGGGGTAGTTTTCATGAATGCGCAGTTGTTGATCCAAGACCTGTATTAACGGATGCGACTATAGCTTCAAATTTTTGTTATTTTGTGATATCTGTATTAACCATGTGAAACGGTGCGTACGCTTTGCGGTATTAAAGCTTGACTTGATATTTTTGTAAGTTAGAGTCGCCTTTTTGATCTCCTTTAGAACGATGACTGTGCTGAGCGTGCGGGCGGTAGCGCTGGTGCTGGCTGTGGGATTAATTTTTATCTAAATTAAATTGCTTGTGTGGTCATAAACCTGTCAGGCTTTGAAATTGACTAATCAGCTTAATGGCTTATCATTAACATGCCCTGCACCCAAAACTTCATGTCATTTTTGCTTTTTTTACCTCGGTCGCCCAAGCTTTTAAGACCTGTCATATTATTGGCTCGTTTTGACGTGGCCCTGCTCATTAGAGTTGTTGGGACAGCAATGCGTGGGCAGTGATCTTGTCAGACGAGGTCCCTGTGCTCGTCACGTTTATAAGCCGCTACCCGTCCCGCCTACCTAGACTGATTTGCTTGGCTTTAGTGATGCGTCTTGTTCGCGAGATACATCATCGAGCACTTTTTTCTTACACAGTTCACCCTGGAAATTTGTGCGAGGAACATTCGTTCGTGACTATCCTTTTGATAATGTTGGATTGAGTTCGATTGTGTTAGCCATTTGTCCTGCGCGACTTTTACGTGTTTTATGATCGATCTAGTACACGCCATGTAAGATGCTACCCATTATGCCATGCCTACCCAGACTTGTTTGCTTGGCTTCTCGTCCGGGAGAGACATTATTGAACCCCTGTTTTCTGACACCTTTCATCCTGGAAGTCTGTGCCAGGAACATTCGTTCGTAATTTTCCTTTTGATAGTATTTGGTTGTATTCGATTGTGTTCTTTGTCTTGCGCGACTTTCACGTATATTATGATCGAATACGCGTCAAGCAAGATTAGGAGCTGTTTTTCATGGGACGTCATGCTATTCGGCTTCAGCAGCGCATTATTTTTATCGTGCCAGCTCCCAGTGGCCGGAGCTCATTATCCTGTTTTGGGATGCCAATTAAAAGACCGTTGTCTTTTGAGCTACCTGCTCTGCCGACATCATTTCTGGCGAATAGCTAATTGCGAGGCGCCTTACGTTTTGTTCTCCTCCAGACGTGGCTTCGATTTGGCGTCGCACGTGTTTTTGTTATTGGCTGCTGAAAATGGCATTCTCTCGCATGTGCAGTTCTCGTGCGTGGTGATGCTGAGCACAAAGCTTGCCTACTTCTGTATTTGCGAAGTTGTAGCTGGAAATGACATTCTCTTGGTTGCTGAAAATGACATTCCCTCGCATTTACAGTTTCCTTCGCGCGGTGTTGCTGAGTACAAAGCTTGCCTTTTTCCATATTTGCTGTAGTTGTAGCGAAGGAGCTCCTAAAGTTTATTAAGTGTTGTAAGCTAGTTTTGCCTTCATCACTCTTCCTCGCGTCCTTGGGTTCATTATCCATAAAAAATATTCCTTTCTAATGGACAAGAGCTAAAATGGAACGAGAGGCAAGTCAAGACAGTTCTGCTAAATCTAAACAATTTAGCGTCCGTTTTTTAACAGTTTATGATCCGGAGTTTTATGTATGTGAATGGATGAAAATAATAATTTAACTATAGAATAAAAAAGATTACTAGTTCTTTGTATGTCTTTTGAAATGTTATGAAAGTCGTTATTTTAAAACTTTTTTCTTAGCCTTTACATTTTCTTCAGTATTTCTTATGAAGTATCATTCCAAATCATACATTATAGCGAGCAAATCCTTGCGTTTCGAAAAAGTATGTGCGTTAGCAGATAGTTGCCTAATTATCTACGATATTTTTTCTATATTTTAATGTTCCCAGATATCGTGCATGACTATTTTACTACGGGAACAAAATTCCTTCCATTCATAATGTCAATTGAGCTTCAAACCAGGCGTTTTTGACTGTGTTACCTACAGCACTGCATATTTTCCGGACGCTTGCCTCTGTGCAAGTGCCCGATTATGTCCCGTGCCGATCGCGCTGTACTCCCGAGTGAAATATTTTTCCGAGCCTCGGGAGCAAAGTTCCTGTAATCCTCCTTAGTTGGTGGAGTTGATGGCCTTCTTTTCTGGTCGTGCTCACTGAAACGCTTCTCCCTTGCGCCAACTTTTTCTGCGATCCTCTTCATGGCAATTTTTTTTCCTTCTAAAGTTTCTCAATTGCGTTATTTCTCTGTTCGGAGTTCGTTGACGATTCACGGCTTTTGATAACTTTTCCTTGTGGCGTTTTATTGGAATATCTGAAGTTTGGGAGTCGGTGAGAGCCTGGTGCGTCGCTCGCGAGCTTCACTTTTCTCTGTTGTGTTTGGCCCAAAATGCACTCCTTAGATCTCAGCGGAAGTGTCAATGTCACGTGATGTTCAATTTGCAGAGATTGAGAGCTTCTGCCTCTCATTGAATCATGTTTCGTGACTTGCAGATGTTCTTCCCGCGTTGAAGATATTGCAAAAATTGGAAGCCATATTCTAACGCCGAAACGTTGCACTCGTTGTTGAACTGTGTTGCAAAGTTTGTTAGTTTATGTTTGATGTGGTTACTTTGATTCAGTTAAATGCCTTGTGAATGAAAGTTTTTCGATCCAAAATTTACTGCCACACGAGACTAGACTAAAAAATTAGAAACGTTTACGTCTGCTCTGTCACCGAAAAGAATGTTTCCAAAATTATCATTGTTGAGACATTATTTGCTGAAAAACATATCTTGAGATAAATGAGAAATATTTTTATTGTCCGAAACTAATCGAATTCAGAGTTTTCAGTTGTTTCAAACCTCCCCCTGGCAGGTAAAAATTGTGATCATAACTGGTTTATTTTCAGTTTTCTCCCGACGTGAAGCGTCGAACACATTCCCTAGATTTTTTAAATTTTAATCTCACGTCCAGACAACTTGATTTTATCAAATATTTACTTTATTCATCGAATAGTTTACTTTTTATTGTGTGTTTTTTAACGCGTATAGTTTGCGAGTTGCGCTGTGAAACGCAAATTTCATTACGTCTATCGGCCTGTGTTGGAAGCGTGCCATCCAGTAAAGACAGGCGGAGTTTTGCGTGCTTCCGAACTCCGGTGCCAGGCCGTCCAAGCTCTCCCAAGTCCTCGAATTGACTTGGAGTAGACGCGCTCTGCTCCCTGAAGGCGGGCGAAATAACCTCTTCACTTGCTTGCTTACTGGCACCTCCGAGACGCTTGTTTTGTGCCAAGGCAGGCGTAGTGACAAACAGTCCTGTTTCCCGGAGTGTTAGGCCTGAGTTAATGTCATTCTTGGATTCTTTGACTTTTTTGTCGACTCTAATGGATGAGTAACGCGTCTTGCCTTTTTGTTTAGAACCTTCGAATTTTTGTCCACTCGAATGGATGAGTAATGCGTGCCTATTTGTTTGCGACTTAAGCTCAATACATGACTTGACGATATGTTTTTAACGCGTTAATTGCGATGGGTTCAACTGAAGTTCAATATTCAACTCAAATGTGAAGTTTGAAGTTATTAGCAATTTTGCAAATCCCAAACATTAACTGGAACCATTAAATACCATAAATTTTAAAAGATTGTAAAATTTTTCAAACGACCTATCGATGGGTTGTTTTGCGTAAGGAAGAACTGAAGCACGATCCATCGATGGGTCGTATCGCAAACAACGTGTTAAAATACTCTATGTTCAATCTTGGTGACTGAATTATTTACTAGTCCACGTCTTTATGGTAAGGTGTGTTAAATAATTCATCTATATTCCTACAATACATTTACAAATTTGTCACTTGTACTAATAATCCTTTTCAAGTATTTCATGAAAACAAAATCACCTTTGTGCCGCAATTGGGTATGTTTGCGAGGCTGGAAGAGCCTCTTTGTGCACTGCAAGTTGCCAGAAATGGAAGTGAGTTGCCTTAGGTAATGCGGAGAGTTAAATTCTCAGCCATTCCTGATTGTGAGATGCGGTACAAAGAGAAAGCAACTACTGCGTTCATCTGAATGAATAGTTAGGCACTGCCTTTGGTGATGCACAAGTGGCCTAAAGCAAGTATTCCCACTGAAACATTCGATGTCGCTAATACTCTCGGTTCACTTTTGATGTGGACTTTGTGAAAGACTTCATTGCAAGTCATCGCATTAACCTTCGAGTAAAACCTTCTTAATGATGATTTCTCTTTCTCTCTTAACGACCTGCCTCTCATCTTTGACAGCGTAAATATTTTTCTTTTGCCCGTCCTTATTCGTTGGAAATGTCGTAATTTTTCTGGGGTCTCTTCGCCGTGCAAATCGGGAGTGGCGGGGACAGCTGGAAGACCTACTTCTGTTTCTGTTGTTCCCTGGCTACCACTGTTTGTGACAATTCTAGGCTCTTTTCAACATTTAAAGGTGAACTTTGTTGTAGTCAAGTAACTTTCTTTGGCACGCACCTTAAATAACAAATAACAAGTAACGCGCCCCTTAAATAATCTACAATATCAGTGAAATGTTTGATATTGTCTTTCGGGTAAGTTAACCTTAGAAGTTGTGGAAGCGCTTTACTGTGATGTATAATTTCTGTTATAAGGAACGATATTTCGATTTGATCGTAGTGTGCTCGTGCAGAAAACTCACGTCTGCCATACACTCAAGTTTCATGTCTAGTTTCATTGTAGTAAGGTCTTCTCATACTTCATCGCCAGTGCTTCTGTGTAAAGGCCTGAAGCAGTTCTCTGAGAGAACAGCGCGCCACTTGTATCTGCTTGCCCACTTGATCATTAGCAGTTGAAATGGCCCTCGGTCGATAGATGGCCCTTTACTGGCAAGAATTTTTTCCAGATAAATGGCTAAAACTCGGAATGTGAGCTTCTCTGAATCTAGGTAAATAGGAAAATTTTGGCCAGGAAAAGGCCATGTGGGTGGCACCATTAAGAAAGTAGCAATGAGTTTGTTTCCCATTAGTAAAGACGGCACGACGATGTCGGAGCGTCTCACGAGCTTCTCTCTCTCGTTGCGTCCCCTTATTTGCTGTGGAGTTCATTAGTGACAACAGGTGCGAGTGGCAGTGATCACGCTCTGCTCTGGAAAATGAAATGAAGATGTGGTAGTGACCCCGTGAATATGTAACAACTCTAACTATTAAGAAGTTGATGGTTTATTACAGGTATTTCGGAGTGCTGAGGGAGAAATATTTTGGGCTTCATTTCCTGAGTGAGGAGAAGGAGCGTTATTGTACGAAAGCGTTTGCTCAGTTTCCGCTTCATTCGTTGTTGTAAAATCGGTGAAAATTGCTGTAGATTGGCAGCTTTAAAACTAGCGTAATTATTTTTGACTCGCGGCTGCATTTCTCAGCCCACTAATGAGGGCAGAAAATAGCTGTTCTGATAAGGTACGCGTCGAGCTCATTGAATGAGGTCATGTTTTGCTCTGCACGTCAAAAATCTTAATGCACTTACATGCCTTGACGTTCCCTCGAGCCATTTTGTAAACACTTTTGTAGGCGCAGCAATTGATGCATTCCGGAGGTTATTAGGTGACGCTCCTGTTTCTCTTTGTAGCAAGTGGGAGGTGATGTTAATCATTGTACAGGCATTAAGGGCAAACAGTAAATTGCATGAATTGCTCTTTTATTATGACTCGGTCATAATGCCTGCTGTTCTATTGGGAATACTCATTGCCCAACGCTTGGGTATTATACGCGTGTTATTTATGGTATTTGTCTAGGATTTGTGTATTATGGTGAGGCGTTTCTTTTTGTCTTATCTCGACAAACTATTCGTTATTTCAGCAGACTTTCGAGTTTATCGTTCAATTTGTGCAACGTCTTGAAACTGTTAGAAATTCCCTGCATTAAAGAATTAAACTACGGTTAAACTTGCAAATCTTTCTGACCTAAGCACTTCTTTGAGGGATTAACTTCTGAACCGATAAACGTGGCGTGACTTATTGATTCGTAAGTGTCTTGTGTATCATGAATAATGTTAATGAATTTATTAAGCTTCGTGGCAGAAGCGGGACCTGTCGGTATCAGGTGCCTAAAATATTCCAAGTCGATGATCCAGAATTTAATCGTGAATGAATAAAGACCCAGAAGTTTTGGTAACTTGCCCTGTCGTATACACTCACCGAGCCAGTTGGTGAGGAAGCCTACGGAAGAGTTACTCCAGTCTTCGCTCGGCCGTGACGGAGTGAGGGTGTCTCTTTGGCCTGCGAGTGCCTTTGTGCTCGGTATGTCGGGGCCTCCTCATGTGCCATGCGTCAACTTCTCAAGCGAGAATTGAAGTGCCTTTTGCTGTGGAAGCCTCCCTTGCAGCCGGTCGTGATCTCCTCCCCTGGGAGTTCTGGTGGACCGTGCTAGGGCAGCGGCAAGTTAGCGCCCATTGCCACCAGACAAAGTTAGGCTTGATTACACCCCCTCTCGAAATTCGACCTTTATCCCAATGTTTGGACTATGGGTGCAGCTGTGTTCATGGGCAGCGTGATGCCGTGTTGGCTGCCCTCGGTAAACCACTTGAGGTTTTATGTGGGTGCTGCCGATTTTCTGGGCTACTTCTTCAGAGTTAATTTTCTCCAAGATGCTCAAAAAAATATATGTGTTTATTTTCATGAGTTTTGTCTAGCTCCAATTGGTGCGCTGGGCTATTTTTTCAATGTTCATTTTTGAAATAATGAAGATGAAAAATCTCGTACATTGTTTTCCTGATCTAGACACTTTGTATCATCATGTTTTTTCTTCAAAATGGCATCTCAAATTTGTACAAATCTCTTCTATGTATCATTGAGGCATTAGCTTGCCCTTCGTCTGTAGAATTTTCCTGTCCTTGGCTTTCTAAGTCGATAATCGACGAATGTTTTCAAGCATAACCAAGCAAATGCCCGGATTTGAAGTGGACGTTATCATATGTTATGCTGAATCCATTCGTGATTGCGGTCATTGCACAGACTGAGTTGCTTGTTTTCTGTGGCGCTTCAGAGCGAAGAGCTCTTGTCATCGATTGTGAACGCATCTGTTCATACAAGCTGGATTATGTTGAGCAATGTGACGTGCGTGTCTCGCTGAGCATGTTCGTGTCCCAGTTGTGTGCTCAATTGTTTGGCCGTGCACAATGCAAGGCTGTTACGAGTGCTCCTTACTTCGGGGGCTCGCGTGATGCAGTTCGTACGGTCCTTTTTATTTCACTGCCTCTCCAGGAATTGCTGTCGATTTACATTCTAAACAAATGAGAATGTTTTAACCAATTATTTATATCTCCGTTTGAAAATAATTGGTTGAAATCTGTTTGAAAATCTCGTCTTAACCAATTATCTCCTTTTAAAACATAAAGACTACATGTTCAAAATGTTTTTGTGAATTTAGCTCGTCAAGGGGGCAGATAGTTCGTGAGAACCTTGTTTGCAGGACCTTCGTCAGTTCACGTAGTCGTTTTCATTATTATTTTTAATAGAACCAGCTACACGTATGTGCCAGCACACGGTCCGAGGTTGAGATTAACGCTTTGACTGCGACATGCGCCACCGGTAGCCGCGGTGGGGATTTTCATCATGCTGCTGACCGACCAGTAGTCATTAACTCTATAAGTAAGGCATGATCCAGGTAGTGTTTCCTACTTTCAAAATTTCCTACTTCAAATGAGTTTAAATTTGAGTTGAATATAAAACTTCAGTTTTATCTGCCGCTGTCAAAGTGTTAAGCTGTTCTAAAGGTTCTGTCTTCTATCCATGCCCTACTCGAGCTGGAGGTCGCTTTACTTACAACGTGAACAACCCCAGTGTATCACGAGTTCATTCGATGATGTCACTCCTTGCATCATCTTCCGAATTGTTCCTGTCATTATAACGTATGAAGTAATCGCTCTGCATGCTACTGTTGAAATGAAACGCTTCAGGTTCAGTCGGATTAATAATAATATTTTAAATTATGAATGGGTAGGATACGAGTTAATCTTTCACTAACGGGGCTTACGGAGTACGAGGATCTCCGTACTGATTTTTGTTTCACTCAAAAAGCTACGTTCACTTTCTTTACATTGGGTTATTACCTCACACGTTGTGCTTAAATACATGTAACTTACTTCATGAATTGGTGTGAGTCCTATTATTTGATTGCATTTTGATTGTCGAGCATCGAAGATCTTTTCGCACTCCTTCCATTTGGTGGCGTTCACTTGAGTGCAAGGCCCATTTCACACTGAGCAAAGCAGCATCTAGCAAGCTCGCATGAGCTATCTAGCAGATAGTCTGCGAGACTGGTAAGTAGGAATAGCACTATTATGAGCCGTTGCCTTCACACTGAACTCGCACGTTTTATCCAGCATCCAGCATGCGAGATGAAAATGCTATTCCTACATACCAGTCTCGCAGACCATCTGCTAGGTAGCTCATGCGAGCTTGCTAGATGATGCTCTGCTAGCTCAGTGTGAAATGGGCCTGAGGCATGAGGAAGCCAGTCGCAGCCTCGGCATGGCAGAGTTTTACTTCGCCTCCTTGCAACTCGTCGCCCGTGACACGTGCAAGTTATCGACCGGACCGAGATTAACGTTCTTCCTCTTAGTGACCAGAATATTGTTATTTTTACTATTCCCATGAGGACTGGACAAAGCAGCAAGAACTGCGCCCGTGATCGATTGCTGAGCACATTGCTGAATAAATCAGGCCGCGAGCAGCGGGCTGGTGCTTGGCCACATCTATTGATGTTTTATGGTATTCTTCAGTGTTTTTTGTGTGATGGATGGTTGCATGGGGCAGAAATGTCGTATCGATTTGAGCTACCCAACACTTCTTAGTTCACTCAACATCTCATTAATTTAGGTTTAAGCAAAGTACTTCCTTGAAATTCGAGTCTTCTCTTCTAATGTAGAGAATACCATGTATTTTTTGATGAATTTATCAGCTCGTCCAAATGTTTTGAATAATATAAGATTATTGATTAGATTATAAGTTAGTTTACGCCCTTCTAACCAAACAAAAGTGTTGCCAAGAGAGAATATATATGTTTTATGTATTTGAGTTTCAATCATCTCGTAATTCGTGTACGCCTCAATATGATCATTTAATAACAAGTTTTTATTATTCACTAAATTCACAACTGCAGTGGTAGGTAGCGCCAAAAGAACAAACTGAGCTTAAAATTCATTTCAATTTTTCATTAGATGAAAATATTTTTTCGGAATGTGAGATGGCTTTCAACCCAAAATAATTCATGCGAGCCATTGGAAGTTTTTTTGTTGGATAGTCAACTTCATTCCTTATTGAGCTATCCATGAATGCAATATATATATTATTCAAACTTGTGTGCCGCATTCCATGTGTAATTCGTATTCGAGTTACAGCTGTAACAATAGCTGAAGACATATGGTTGAACGTTTTTTTCAAATTGTTAGTAGTTCTTTTCAAATTGTTTGTAGAATGTTGCACAAAGACCACTGGGATTGAAAAAAGACTGTAAGGTATTCACATTTTTTTTCAAGAGAACTACTGTGCAGTAAATGTCAATCTCATTTACTGGTGCGAAACACGATACGTCTCTCGAATTTGTTTCAGTCACCTGTGTCTGCGGTAGTACGCAGGACTTCACGATCAGTTCTCGTAGTGCTATACATAGAAATAAACTCCACTTGTTACTCGTAACCTTGCTTTAGGCAACAGTGGATGTACATGTATCCTGTATACGGTTCTTGGTTTCAGCTGCATAATTGAGTTCATACATTATCGAAAAAGAGTTAACCTAAGTCCCGATCGTCCTCAAATCTGTTTTTAAGAAATAAATCGCTGTGGATTGAAATTGAACTAAAGAAAAAAGTGTGCCGTATTGGCAGAGTTTTTGTGCGGCGTCGTCCCAGCTGACAGCTTGCAATATGTTTCCGATATGATAAATATTTACAATTTTTAAAATCGGCTCGTAAGTTAAGTTGCTCTCTCAAAATTATTTCAGCACTCGAGGCTTGGTGCTCTCTTTTTAACTTTATTTTCTATATGTTTTTCGATGTATGTCGTTGAGCGCGATGCCGGAGGCTGGCTATCTAATATTCAGAGACGAGGTGCTACGCTCTAGACCGGCTGTGAATGACGCGAAAATGACCTCGCGGGCAAAGATAGCTTCATAAGTCACCGCGCGGAATTTTTCTTAGAATGAATATCCTTCTAAAGGAATGGCGTTATATTCAGCAAGTTCATGACTGGTTTTTCAATGATAGATAGCGCCGACTAATACATTGTGTTCATATCGCTTTTACTGTTTTTTAATATGGAAAATATTTCTGGTCACGAGGAATGGTTTTCAACGCATGGCGGTTTGTGTAACCGTTGCTATTATTTCTGGTTCAGCTACATACTTCAGAACATCTATGTACTTGTATGTACAGTATGCTTATAAACTCTGATAGTCGTGTTTGTATGCTTGGCTGCTTGCTTGTCACCTCTTTTTCAATGTTCATTTTCAAGATAATCAAGAATATTCATAACAGTAAACGCATGGTTTTTCTTTAACATGATCCAAATTCAACACCCTTTCATGAATAGCATCGGGGATTTTTTATTTTTTATTCTGCAGATGATAAAAGTTTTCTCCACTGCTACGTAGGCATAAATTCACGACCTGTTTGGTTCAGCTAATATCAATCCCACCGTGTATTATGGATACGGTCCGTTACAAGAGACTTTTACGAATAAATTTTCCCATAGACTCCTGTGGAAGTTTTTTGGCATCACATGAAATTAATATGTAATGAACGATTTGGCTCTCAGAAAAAAACACGAAATCAACCACTTTTTGGTAAATAAAATTGGTTACCTATGTAAGTGGGACAAGAGATTAGTAGTCTATACACATAGACTACTACAATCACTGGTGCTTACCGGTGAAAACCGCAAGTATCGATAGACAGAGCTGAATACCCACCTATTCACTCTTCATTTTTCTTTACCTGGAACTACATGAAAACTCGCGGTTATCATACGTGGGTGTAGAAAATAAGTATGCTCAGAAACGAGAGAATATTCACGCAAGTTGCAGCAGAGCGGTCGCGCAAAACACTGAGCGTTGTGAGTTGAGCCATGAATTTGTCATGCAAAATGTGCGTGCGGAGCAGCGCTCTCGTAATTCATAATTTAGCAGAACGTTGTACGAGTATTTTTCACATTAAGCGCGGCTCATTTTCTGTGTTCAGGAATTTTTTCACTGCAAATTATTATTCAAGGAATGTTACTGAAATTTTGTAAGGTTTTTATGCGATAACTTTTCAGGCTTATATATCAACAAATTATGAACAATTGCCCTCATTTATAACATGTTTTCGTAAATGTTATGCATTTCATTCATAGTAGTCAACGGAGGTATGTTTGTTGTGTTGCTACCGTCCCTGTTTTGGTGCGGGTTCAACGCCCCGTTCTCCAGGTCTTAACATTCTGTGTCGTTTTTGTAATTATTTTCCTCCTGAACTCGAAGATTTCGTCTCATTCTGTGTGGAAAACACCGTAACTTTGACCAGTCCTGTACCGACAGGGAAACCTTAATTCTTTGTGTTGAACTTTTTCTTGTCCATTGAGCTCAGCGGTCACTACGCCAGACACAGGTTCGTGTGCTTGTGATGCATTCACTCATTTTCTCGTCTTACTTCGAAACTTTTACCCATTTTCGTTTCATTTACGGTATAAATCTAGGTATGTTGTGACCGAATAGCAGAATAAAATTTTGCAATTTTACGCACAGCATCTAATGACTTAGATCTCCGTATTTTAGAATCTCTTTTTATTTCAAAAGAAAAACCGGATCTCAATAGCGCCAATAGTTCATACCCATTGCAAATTCACTTGTAGATTTTATTGTGCTCTTGTATTTTTTACAGAAGACTGATTTTCTTTACTTTTTACTTGCAGACTGTTAACTGAAGATGGGACTGGTCTCCGAAACGTTTTATAGAACTGACTTTGTTTTGAATATATAGTTGGTGTTAATCTTAATTAAATATGATATCAATATGTGGTGCATTCTTCGTTTTTAAATTCCTAATGGTCATTCGCCTTAAAGAAAAGTAACTTCTCCTACGGTATAAATCTAATTTACGTTCAAGGAATTCGTTGCGGAATTTATTATTTATGGAAGTTTAATTTTCTATTTTTAAATAAAATTTTTTGCAGTTTAGGGCTTTACATAAATATTCGCATGAAATTATTTTTGTTTGCATTTAAAAAGTTAAGGAGCGTGGTTCTATTTTAATTGTTGAACTGTGGATTGCCACAGCTTCAGAGGGAGAAAGGTCACACTCATTTTCGATGTTTGTAAAAAATATTTCTACTTCCCCTAATGAACCAACGACTGAGACTACAAACATTTTCTCGTCCGAGTGCTATATTTAAAGATTTAATCGTTCCGTTAGTTCTAACGTGTAACATTTTTCTGACTGGATACTGCATTTATGTATTTTCTTTTTCAGGAGAATGAATTTAAAATGTAATTCTTGCTCTTGATTTCAGTGTCTGAAATCCTAACGCTAAACATTTTTCAGTGTGAACACTGTGTTTAAGTGTTTAATTGTTCCTTAAATCTCAACGTGAAGACAGCAGTATAGAAGTAAGGCTGTAGAAATAGTTTTGTAATGGTCTACGTGAAGAAATCGTTCCAATCTGAGTCGTGATGGCCATGTCAGCGACACCGCTATGTCACCCCAATGGCGTGCTTCGGTTGGACACTGAAATCAAGAGCAAGAACTACATTTTAAATTCGTTCTCCTGTTTCCGAGGAAAAAAGTAATCACGAGCTTGTCCGCCACCCAATGCCTCATCCTTATTTTTTGGATTCTGGAGCCCGAATGCTATATTTTTTTTCGTGTGTGTTCCGATGCAACCCAAGACGCGCATCCGAATGTCATTTATTCAAGTCATCGATATCCGTATCATTTTACTCCTCCTTTTCTGATGTAAAACTTGATGAACGTTAGCGCTTGCACTAGAGATATTTAACACTCAAGTAAAATTCAAAAATGAAATTATTTTTTCTATTGGGAATTGAGTCATGCACGATACTGTCGACAAAGAAATTAATCTCATGATTCCAACTCGCGCATGAAAGACTGAAATGAATGGTCGAGAAAGCTTAGTAATGACTCGTTACAAGCGGCAATGACGCACGCGAACCTCCGAGCCCTTATTTTCCGTTTAGGTTGAGCATTTCTGATTTAGGCTGCAGTAAAAATAACATTGTTTGTGTTGATGACAGTGTTCTTTAATGATATCGCTAAATTTCGCTTTTTTTTGTGAAAGCTTTGAATAATTTGATGCCTTGGAAATGATGACTCGCTCGAAGGTTTAGACGTTTACAATTGTGAGGATAAATGTAGATATTTGGATATTCAACGATACAAAAAATTTTTTTAAATCGATGTATGCATTCTAAGTTAGTTGAACTCGCGCAATTGGTTGCAATCTAACTTTAGAATCTGCATTTTTTCTGATTGCGTTTTATCTTGTCTATCAAAAACCAATCCCGGCGACTTGAGAAAAAAAGTGGATGCGCCAAATTACATTTCTCGAGCGCCTCACTCGCTCTCGGAACATGCGGTCTCTGTGTACACAACGGAAAATATTCTGTGAAAACTCTCATTATTTGGCTCGGATTGTTAATTACCCTTTGGTGTTGTGTGTTTAGATTTTGTAGTGAGTTTGAAAATAAAGCTTAAATTGAGATAATGTGCCCTCTCATTAACAATGTAAGACGACAGTTTTTATGCTGGCGTGCACCAATTGTATATTTTCATGTACGGTACTGAACAGGACTCCAAGCCCGACGTTAAGACGCATAATCTTATGGAAAGTAAGCTGAGATTCAGTTCGGTGTTAGAGGGCCTTACTGTGTAACAAAGACTTATTTGTCCTCCCTTCCAGACATTGTAGACTTTATACCACAAGTCTCTCATGGCAAACGATAACGTGTGAATTATTGTGCTCGTTTTGAGAGCTCCGTGCAGGCTGTGCCTAAACATCTCCCCGCTCCGTTGTGGTAAGAATGAAGTGGAGATACAGTCCCGACTCTGTGAGTAGCTCTTATTGAGAAACTTCCTCTCAAACTTGGCAGGCTCGCGTCCATCATGTCTCACTTTAGTTCAGAAACGAAGTCTTTGCGTTCTTGAACTCCGCCCTCGGGAAGCCTAGAGTTGACTTCCTCTTTTGTGGAGTTGCTGCGCCATTGTTGATTCAAAGTCGCACTTCAAGGCATTATGGCTATTTATTGACGTTGGCTCGCCACTGCGTAATGTAGTCCTCGCTATTTGGTTTTTATGGAAGAGAGAGTTCGCGTCATGTTTGGTCGATGGAGTTAAGGCGGGATTGTGTTGGTCGTTCTGTCGATTACATTGTTTCTAGTGGACGTAATTGTCTTTTTATTAGGCATGTGTATTTTTAAGGTGGGACTGTGTTGCGCGCAATGTCGATTACACTGTTTCTAGTGGACGTAATTGTCCTTGTATTATGATTGTGTAATTTTAAGATGGGACTGTGTTGCGCACGAGTTCAACTACACTGTTTTTAACGGACGTAATTGTCCTTGTGTTAGGTTTGTATAATTTTAAGATGGGATTGTATTAGCGTGCGATGTCGATTACACTGTTTCTAGTGGACGTAATTGTCCTTGTAGTAGGCATGTGTAATTTTAAGGTGTGATTGTGCAGTGCGTGATGTCGACTACACTGTTTCTAGTGGACGTAATTATCTTTGTGTTAGTCTTGTGTAATTTTATGCACTTGATGAAGATAGTACACCTCAAACACGTTACGGATGTAGCACGCCTGAACTCTCTTATGCTCGCCATTGCAACATTTCGCCTGTAATCGCCGCGTTGCCGACCGTCGTTTAGGAGGTTCGTGTTTCGCCTTTCTGTATCGTTATGTCGGAATAAAGGTTATAGTCCAATGCATGAGCCTATGTCAACGATCAAATTTGTCGCTTAGAAAATTGTTATTCTCTATTATCACTTCCATTTGTCCCTAGGGATTTTTCTTCTGATCTTCGTGGTAGTATGAAAATTACCCCTGGTAAAAAAATATTTCCCATTCTTTTGGTGAATTTAATTTCTTTTTCAGCCTCATATCTAGACATCAATCTAAAAACATGTGAATGGTTTCGTAGTTCAATAAAACAGTGGTAATCATGGATAAGGAAAGGAGAATATGGAGCACGAATCAATATTTTCCTTTTTAAGTTATCAAGCAAGCGGTTACCAACCAACCTGTATGTGGTCGAGCAACATTATGACTGAACATGGTTCTCATTCCTATTAACTAATGAGGTTTGCTTTCAGACCAAAGAGGATTCCACTCGTGTAAGTTGACCATTAAAGCAGTCATTTTTAGATAAGTTTGTAATAGCTTTTAATGAGTAATTCCTTCAACACACGAATGCGACAGAAGCTCCTTTGGCTGAAGTTCTCTCACTTGCCCAACAATTCTGTTTCCTTGGCGGATTTTTTTTGAACGCGTGCGTTTAGTGAAACAATGGAGCATCCTTTGAAGCGTTTACGACTCCATTTAGTTCTCGGTATACTTATTTCAAACGAATGGTAATTAAATTAAAGGCCAGCCAGTTATTTGATTCTTATTTTTGTTACCCTGCAGTTTGGAGTCTCGTTCAATTAACTCTTCTCTAAATTATTTATAATTTTGTGACTGCCAACGTGACTCGCTATTGCATGAGTTAAGTTCGCTGTTCGTTTCTTTTGGTTATTCTTGCCTAATATTTCATCCATAAACTTCCTCGCACTGTATAATGTACTTCGTGTTTTACTGTGATGGTTAACTGTATATTTAATCTATTTCATTAACTACTTCCCTCCATAAAATATAGAAGTTCCACATTATTTTCTCCATGGACGAATACATAGACTTTACTACTCAGTAATTTTGGCAGTAATTCATTTTCGTTTATTATTTTTTTACGGGAATGTGACATTCGTGGCAGCGGCCGTATCACACTTGCCCTACGAACACTGCAGTGCCATCTTTATATTTTTAGTATAGTTTACGCCATTTGTATATTATTTCTGTTATTTTTGCACTGTTGCTTGCACAGCGCAAATGAAGTTTTCGCGCATGTGTTCTTTTTTTATCTTGTATGGATACTCGTGTGCTTATCTTAGGAATATTAAAAACCGAGTAAGATCATTAATTGCGATCAGTTTTTATTCAACTGCGCAGAGAGCTCGCGTTCGAGAAATTTGTGAAGAAGTTGTCATCATAATCGAACTGTTTGCCGAAGCATAAGGATTGTTACTTTTTAACAACTAAATACTGAGAGTTTTTCCCATATCTGTGTTCCGATTTGTAAACCATTCAAGTGCATTTTATCGTTGTTTCTTGTGTAATGTATTCCTTATTTTTCCATGTCTAATAAGTTTTCTTGTTTACGTGTTTACACTCCCGCATAGTGTGCGCGAGACTTTGTTCTTCTACACATCGTGGAGACATCGCGCTCTTCAGGAAGCATGAACAGGATCCTGGAGCTCAACTCGGGGTGGTTTGCTAATACGTAGTGCCTGTCCTCGCTGGAGAGCCTTGAGAAAATAGAGCTGCTAAGTGGGATGCTTGTATCGTACCTACGCGCAGCGACCCGAGGAATATTTCTTGGTGCAGGCCAGGAGAGTTCAGTAGTTCAGTCTGAGCCATTCCTTCGGATTTGAGAGAGCAACCAGCATCGTGCACTAGAGTAGTTCTCTTTTCGTTGTTGTTCACTCATGCTAATTCTTTTTGCATTTTCAAGGGTCATGTGCCCCTTGAAACCAAACATCATTCATGCTTGAACTAAACATCTTTCCGTGTTTTGTTCGTGCTGAACAATCCAGGCATCAGAATTTTTCCCTTTCATAGTGTCACTTGACGTAAGTCTTCACTGAATTGCACGATGACGATCGCGTTTATAGTGAAAAACGGTAGTTGAACATAGAAATTGACATAACATCATGACTAATAATGCTGTACTTTGTCCCGTTGTAGCTGATAAGCGCATAACATTACTGCAGTCGAGCGTTTAATCCCCGATTTGTGCGAGCATTTCACGCTTGCGGTAGGTTGTTTACGCGCGAGTCGGATGCCTTTTATCGGATTTCCACAGCTAAATTGCGACCGAAGAAAGACAACAAAGCCTCCCCTTTCACATGATTGGTTAGCGTTAATTGCTCCCTCCTTTTTAGACCCAGTACGTTATGCGTGAAATTAGTTACTGCTAGTTAGGAATCTGAGGTCTTTGAACGTTTTATATGCCCTGTTACTGTGGCGATAAATCTTCTCGATCATTGTACTGAACGGTTATTTTCGTCAGAATGAATTGGTCTTTGAGTTCATGTTTCTTGGCATATAGGAATTAGTTTCGCAATTTCTTTGAACTTTGTTATGCCTATATTTCAAGAACTTGCGTTGTTTGATGTCAAATCTAACAAAGCATCATGAAATTTCCTAGTCGAGATACATACGAAATCAATAGTGTAATATGCGGACTAATCAATTCAAACGAAATTTGTGTATAAGTTTTTGGAATCAACTGCCTTTGAGCTGCGCGCTCATCCCATTACGTACATTAACAAATTCTCACCCTACACTGGCGTTTCTTATTTCGAACCCTTCCCTTTTTGCGAGTGGGTCATTTTTTCGAATCGGTTTACGTTTAAAATTCATTCCCAATTACTTGAGACGGACGGGGTTTTTTACAGCGATGATTGGTCCGACATTCGACGTACGACCGGTCGTTCTGCGGAAGGGACTCATTTTTGAAGGCTGGTTTTGAATCCGGCGCTGGGTGAAGGAAAACTCTTAACGCACGGAATTTGTTGGCCTGTCGCTCGGCATTTGAGTCTCCCTCATTTTTCCTAGGCCTCCATCAGGAGCGATTAGGCTTTAGGAGAGGGCACTTCTCCTCGCTAGACTGCCTCGGTCGTAGAATGTAATTAATTGCCGGGAACACGATTTCTGTTTCCGGCATGGCAAATTTCCCCCTTGGTACGAGAGGGCTCTCTACAACAACGCATTTGGAGACTCCTTCAGCTTAACTAACGAACATTTATGAACTTTGATGTCCCATTATTGGAAACGCTGCCGCAACGATGCCAACCTCAGGTCCCTATGCCGGAGCTCATTTTTTGTTCTATTTCTATCAGGGTGGGTATGATCTCAAGCTACTACATGGTATCTTACCTGTGATGATCCCTTAACTTAGTTAAAAAGATATATAGGGTTGTTTAAAAACAATCTGTTAGAGCTTTAGACAGCCTCCTATAAAAAAGGGATGCTATAATTTAAGATTTGAATTAGTGACTAAAGGTGTTCGGTTTCAAAGCAACGGACATGGTACGAATCTGTTGCTGGATTTCAAATTCGGTTGAATAAGCTGCAGTTACCGTAATTCAGAGGAGAGCGAACAAAGACTGCTCACTACAAAGCACGCTGAAACCCATGGATCAACTGGCTCCCAGTTTTGTTACGGTAGTTAGCAGCAGTAGTTTGCCATGGGAACTGTTTCAGACAGTTACATTTTGGAAGCACCTTTCTTTTCAGTACCAACTGCTTCGCCCACACGTGTTATTGTATTATTGTATCATCCGAGGTAACAAAATTTTTGAATTACGATGGAGTATCTAGAGTGGTAGTATCTTATAAATGATGGTGGCCTGTGGCCGAAACTTGTGAAACTAGGTTTATTCGAATACATATACCTTACATATGAATATAAACCTTAAATGATTAAAGTAGTTTATCTTGCTCTTTCATTTTGATTACGATAAAGTAGCGGTTATGCCAGTCCATGTAGCATCTAGAGATACACTTCATGCCACAACACCAGCCGTCGCAGCGCTGTGCAATGGTAAGACGACACCAGTGCAGACACTTTCAATTCCAGTAGGAGACCAACTGTTGCAACACCGCCTCCTCAAAGCCTTGAGTCGTGGTACAAAGCTGAAGTGCCGCCGGCCTACCTTAATCAAGCCTCGAGCCAATAGAGTAGCGTTGACGACCTTTACCTCTAATCCCGAGATGGGATGAAGGCAGTATAAGTGAGCTAAGGAAATCACCGAGACTTTCATTGGAATGACGGCCGGCTCAGTTTCCTCTTCCTTTGTTTGATTCAGAGTATTTAGGTGCGTATATAAGGCATTGAATTTTGTGATCGTGTTTAGTGGAGACACAAGTTTTGCTGTGCTCTTTGACGCGTGGTGTGCTGTTTAGGAGGGAGTTTTGTAGCCTAAATTGTCGTGTAGCCTCAATTGATTATTGTCGTGTAAGTTTTACACGCCATGTAAATCAATACTTTATTTCACGCTTATTGATGAAAACGTTAGACATAAAAAATTCGAACAAAATTAAGAACAGAACTTCTCAATTGCAATGTTGAGATTGCAATTGAATTAAGTTTTTTTCCAGTTTTCAGATTACTTTGAACAAGTGTCATCAAATTTGAACACATTTTAGATTTCAGTGTCGAAAAATATGATTTCATCATAAATTATGCTTTATTTACAAAACATTTTCACCTCTGTCTTTATGCCGTTGAACTTCCAATGAGCAGTTGCAACTGTTTTCGTGCTAAAATAAGGTTTCAGGTTAACTTGAGAATATCTGAGGCCAGAGGATTGATCCTTGTTGCTCACGAGTATTTGATTTGGCAGCTTCCGCAATCGTTCCCTCAAAAAGGCAGTTATCAGAACGTGTGTTCGCTTATGATTTCATACTGCAGATTTCGTACTTTTCACGCCGGGAAATTTGTGGTGGAAGGCAGCACCCTCGCCTAATTGGAGGCCAAAGCTCCGTGCTCCTGTATAATTCAATCGCTGTGTGAGCAATTACGGCCTTCTAAATTTTCATGAATTCTAATGCGAGCGGCGGAAGCTGGAGTGCAATTATGCGCTGGTGCGCAGGTGACAAAATCTCGTCACGGTGCGCCTGATGCATTTACTTTGGACGGCAGTTTTGTTTGCGTGCTCCTTAAGCTTCATACAACTGTTGTATCGGTGGGAATTGGCGCTCTCAGTGGGATAATGTGAGGTCTTGAGCTGAGAGCTGGGTAGGCCTTCTTTTCCTTTAGACAGATTAGCCTTCTTGTTTTGTTATGGATCTTCTTTTTTCTTCCTGTCCTGTTTTTCCTTACGTGTATAACTATTGTATAGATGGGGTAATGTGAGGTCTTCAGCTGAGAGCTAGGTAGGCTTTCTTTTTGTTCAGACAGAATAGCTTTCTTATATTGTTATGGGCCTACTTTTTTCGGTTGACTACTGTATTATTTTTCTGCGCATAATAATTCCTTCTTAACTTTCCATCATGTTCCATTAACTTCCTTTCTAACTTTCTGTTTTTGTGCTCAAGGGATCTTGTGTGAGACCACACCTTGTGCATAGATTTATCATTCCCTCAATATTCGTACAAAATAGTTTTTATTCTTTTTCTTTTGGTAACATCTTTGTTGTGGTTAAGATGACTGAGTTATTGTCTAATTTATTTTTTTTAGGTTGCGCTACCATCAAAATAAATTATGTTGTGTTTCTGTGTTGGTTTAGTAAGAAATTTCGTCGTCTTGAATTCATGTGGACGGAGTACCTGCCTCATCTCTCTGCTCATCTTTATCTTACTTCGTTATCATTTTACCCAAGTTCCTAATAAATCTCCCTAGCGGGATGCGTGTCGAATAAATATGTCCATTTACGTCAAGGATGATTTGGTTCCTCTATAATTCATACCCGTTAGGTTATACTGTACAAACATTTCATGTATTTTCCTTGCATTTTTTCTCAGTTCTTGCTCTGAATGTGTTCGTTCATAATTGGCAAGAGCTCAATTTCCTTCGATCATTTTTGTCATTTTGTTTGGCATCATGTTTCCCACTAAAAGGTTTCGTTCATTTTAAATCCTTCGAGTTGAAGCCGCAAGTATGCTAGAAGGATCTCGTTATATTTTCTGCTCCATCGCTCCCAACACCAGCGATCCTGCGAGCTTTTTTGGCCTCTTTGCGGTCCGTTGCGGTGTTCGGATTTGCTTCAATGCTGATGGCGAGGTTGCCTCAGTTCGGCGAAGAATTTACTTTCTTGTTCCTCTCAATTTTTGACACATCTTGAACCTGTGCATGGACCAGTTCACTTTGAATTCACTAGCGTTTTAAGCTAGGTTTGCATCAATACTGGCGTTCTTATGCTCGCATATCGGTGTTCACGCTCGGGGTACGTCGAAGACGAATTTCTCCGCAAAAAGTGCGTTCGCTCCAAATGTGTCGTTCAGATTTATCTTAAAGAGCACCATTTGCTCCAGAATATTCCTCACGTATTTTTCACGGTACTGAAAGTCCCATAACATAACTCTGCATTTTTGCGCTCTGAGGACATCTCGGGCTTTCCTCGGGTGCCTAATGCTGCTCTGCTCTTTGACGCTCCCGTCCGAGCGTCGCGTCTGTGTAGGGCTTCGTGCTGCTGTTGCTGTTGTTTTTGTTGGTGATCGTGCTATACACGATGGGGCTGTTTTTGTTGTGGTTGTTGTTGTTGCTGATGCTTTTTTGTTGCTTTGTTCCTCCATAACACGGTAGAAGCTATTATACCTATACTGCTCCTACTACCCAGTTTAACTTTTTCGCCGCCTGCATGCATGTTTTTCGCCGCCCCTTTTTTTAAATCGTTTAGGCGGCGAAAACATGCATGCTCCGGCGAAATAGTTGAACTGGGTATGCTTAGTTCCAGCCGTTGAAAGCAATAATTTTCAACCCGTATTATTCTCCATGTGCTGTTAGTTTTGAATGATTACGAATTCGTATCTTATGATAGTGGGATTTAGATATTTTGGTAGCGAGAAAGTTTTGTCATTTTATTTGATCTGAGTTGTTACTTATTATCATATCGATGCTACTTTGTTGAATCTTAGGAAAGGAATGAGTTTGGTACTCAAAATTTTCCATTCATTAGAGTGAACAAAACTTGTTGGATCAACGGAGCATCACCGATTTTTGTGCACAGGAGACTTGTTTAATCAGCCAAAGTTTTATAAAGGCCAGCCGAGTAAATACGGTACTCTCAACCAATCGTCGTGGAGATGGGGTAGGGCTTGTGTTACACACCTTGACCTATGCGTCTGCGCAATACTACAATACTGTTTTTATTATTTCCGTGTCTCATTTGCATCTAAACTGGGATCTTCGAGGCTTGCAAACAGTAATTTTTTATAACAATTGCTTCGAGCATTTCTACTGACATCAATTTTTTTAACTCCACTGCTGAATCAGTTTTCGTTTCATTTTACGCTTTTGTATCTGAAAGATCGGTCACGTTAGGCTAAAGATTCTGAAACTCAAATAATGAGTTTCAGAATTAAGAATTTGGTGTTGAAACTATGAGAGACTCGGAATTTGTAACCTAGTGAAGTTTCATCTAACCATTACGCGATTTATTAGTGCCTCGTGAAGGTGCCCTAATGTTACCAATCAACTGACAAGTGTCCCGCCTCTATCTGCACTGCACAATCCCGCATATATCCCGCTGTATATCCCGCACACATCCCACATACATCTCGTACATATCCCACATATATCTCATACACATCCCGCACACATTCCGCGCGCTTTCTGCTCACATTCCGATCTTATCCCGTACACATCCACACACCCCACAGATCCCGTCAGTTGTTCTCACAGAAACAATGATCTATGCGCTTGTATTGATTCAGTAGGACGTAAATATAAGCATTCATGGCGTCATGAACTAGGGAGTCGATGTCTCTCCCCTCTTACTTAAACAATGTTGCCCGAGTGAAACACTCAAGGTATTCCTAATCTGACGTATTGCAGATTTCAAATATGTACCTTCGATTATTTTGAGCTTTTTAGTATGAGTTTGTGAAATTATTTGAGGTGGGAGTAAAGCTCCAGCGCTTTTCTGTGCCCTCCTCCCGACTGGGTAATAGCTGACTTTATTCCTTCAGAAGTATTGAGAAATATTGCTGTTCATCGAGAAAAATTCTCTTGCAAACGTATTCGATCCTTATAAATTGAAAATCACAGAAAGAATCATTTCAGAAGACACTCTCCTAAAAAAGCTATTTAGCAGAACGAAATAATTTTTGTTGCAAGACAGAAATACGAGTTCCTCGCTGTCAGGCTTTGGTGTGCGGACGCCTTGATCTTGGCAAGTGCGGCTGTGCTTTGCTGAGGCTGTCGGAAGGCTGGTTCAAGGCGCTGCCACGAGGCTTGTTAGCGAGTTTGCCTTGCTTAAACATTTAGTGGATGTGGTGGTCTGCCCGTGGTGGCTTTCCCGTGTGCTTTCCCTCGTCGGGCTCGTGATGCTTTCTCTGATCCCTCGCAAGCATTTGCTCCTGTAGCTTCATTCTGCCCTGCCTGGAGGCGTCAAAACAGCAACGCTTTGTCCCCCGAATCTGTGGGGAATTTAACTTGGTTGCTTGGTCTGTCCTTTTATATTCATTTGCAACTACTTGGTGTCCTGAGAGTGACGGACGTCGTGGGAGGGAAAACACAAGTTCAAGTGTTTCAGTTCTTGCGTTGGTGTCGTGTGGTTTTGCTTGCTTTCATTGTGCCCTCGAATTGTTCTCGCTACCGCCTCTGGAGCTCTGTTTTTGTGACTACAGAGTGTACTTTTTTTAATGTAATGTTATTTTTCAGAAAACTTTTTTAATCTGATAGACTCTTGACCCGCAGTTTCGTACTTCAGTTTTTTTCATTAGATTAACGAGAGAATTGAGGTGCTGCTTTGAAAAATGTCTTCTCGAAATCCTGATGTTACGCGATTTGGTTCTAACTCTAACCGAACGTTGGTGGATATCTCAGGTAGGCCTACTTATTTTTAAACGGAACTATACAAAGTGATTGAGCAAAACAATTAGATTGCTGGTAGTTTCTTCGTTTTATCCATTCCTTCCGTGCAGTACTTTTCTAATGCGCTTTATGATTTTCACAGAAATGCATTAGCTGGCACTGGAAATTGAATTTCTGTTACTAAGGAAGCATTGTATCGGATTTTCAATTTGTGTTCCAAATTGCGTTACCTCGCGGGACTCGTCAGATTTTGAGGCGAATATTGAAAAGTTTCTTTAGCAAGGGTTTCCGTCGCTCTTTGATTTCTGCACAGACATTGCATCGTACGCTGGGTCAAATCTTTTTATACCTATATGAAATTATCGCAAGGATCTAATTGGTAAAAAGGGTAATTGGTGGTGGAACAAATTATGACAGATAACAGGTTTTCAATACCGCCTGCTCAAGCACGGGATTTTTTGATGATTCGTTATGTTTTTTAAATCCCTCCATCAAAACATGTATTCGAGTGATATTATAATATACTACGCATAATAAAAGTGCAAACAAGTCGAACACTGTGGAGTAATTTACAACAGCGTGGCTATGTCAGAACAAGTGTGTACGAGTGTAGGCTCCTGAATGTGCTCGTATTTGCGTGCATGATCGAACGCGCGGAATTTAGAAGCGGACAGTTAGAAGCTCGCAATTGCTTCCTGCTAACTGCGGCATGTCTTATTTTATTGCCGTCGTTTTATCGGAGGGCGGAGATGTCACTTGTGATATACAGCGCACTGGACCTCCGTAGTGGAGCGCCACTCTGTATCTGCTGTCAGCTGTGAATTTAATTTCAGCTTCTGCGTAGCCGCTCCTGGAATGGCAAGTGCTGGACGCGCCAACATTCAAGTTTTATCATCATTTTATCAAATTCAATTATAACTTTATGACAGAGTCGTGATTTTATATTTGATTTTCTGTTTGTGTCAGGGTAAGGCTGTTTCAGATTATTGTAGCTCAGATACCTATCCATACTTGTCATGTATGACTCCTGTGCTGTTTCTTATTACATCTGAACAAATATTGCATAAGTGATATATTTTCACGTATTTTGCTGTGTAGCGTCTGTTGCATATCCTAATGAGACGGGCAAATTCCTACCAATAAGAACCTTAGCACTCAGCAATTCCTCGACTTGCAGAAAGAGTCCTGAGCGCACGAACCAAGATCTGAACCGACGTGAAGTCGAGGCAGCGGTGGCTGGGACTGCGATGTAGCTCGCTTGCGCTCAATTTATCCATAGCGCTGCCAGTTTATGTCAGGGCCAGCCCTCCGTGGTGTTGGCATAGTTTCATCAATATTATCTGGAAATATACATCAATGTCTCATGGTTTGCTGGCCAAAGCCCTGTCATATTCATGGTACATCGGAATGAACTTCGTATTTCTCAATATTATTGTAATTCTCGACGAACCACCCTATTGGAAATATAATTTCACTATTATGTGCTGGACGTTCTTCAGATGCTGTCTTGGAAGTTAATGAGAAGCTCTATACCGTTCTTTTTTTTAATTTTAGTGGACGACGTCTTACCATTGAATAAAGTTATAAATAATTTTAAATGTCCTAAATCTTCTATGCCGTTACTTGTTCTGCTCGCCTCCATAATTGCGTGGAAATGCTGATGAAGTACAGTCCTGATGGAAACTTGTCTAGCACGCACCACACACACCCACACAAACACGCACACCACACCGCAACCGAAAAGGCACTCGAGTGCCGTTCATTGTGTACTTTCTGTTAGTGTCATTTACTTTCCGAATTAGGTTATTGCCTTGGCTATTAGCTATCAGCTAATGTCGTGCTGCTCCCATTGGCTGTAATTTATGTTGGTTTTGTTAGCATTTAGTAAGCGTCTAAGGTCCGTGCAGATCTGTAAAACCAAAATATCATTTTCATTTCATCTTCTTTAGCCAAGTCTTTCGGAGCCTGTAATTTTACCTTCTCATTGCCAATGCAAATCCCGAAGCTCTTTGTCACTGTTTATTGCCCTGCCAATCGCTTTGTATTCGTATATCACACCAGCGCTCAGCGCTGCAACCTCGGCCGGCCTCGGACGCTCAAATATGCAAATTTACAATTGATTAATTAATTCTTTATTTGAAGCTAGTAATTTTTGGCTATTTAGAAAAAATCTGTAAGTAATTACATTTTTTAAAATTTGTACGTCACTTTTTTGAAGAGAAGCCAGAAGACAGGATTTTTTCCGTTAAAATATTTGGTAGTGATAATTTATGGGTGAAATACGCGAAAAGGTGTGTATTAAATGCTCGCTGCCTTGTAAAATATTCATCCTCTAACATCCAGTGTACATCTGTAGTCTTTAAAATATTAATTACTGAATTCAACCCTGTTTGAACTTCAAAAGTGATGCTTTTTATTTGTTGTCAGTGCATGATGATCCTAAAAATGCCAGCTTTGGATTTATTCAGATGTTTTGTTCTCAAACACATTAGCTGATCATCATTTCACATCACGAAATGGATTTGTTTTATTCGCCGTTGGTCGGTCTAATTGAGGCTTAATCGAGTAAATCCCCAATCAGTTCGCTTTCCCCTAATTTGATGAAGTTAAGTGTTCCCGCGAGAGTAATTACTTTAGTGTGGGTGAGCTGTGACCTACGTGCTGAGTTTTGGCCCCACATTATCGGCATCGGTTGCCTGCTGATTCTCTTAGTTGTTGCCTGCTTCTCTTGTAGTTGTTTCCTGCTTCTCTTGTAGTTGTTGCCTGCTGCCCTCGTAGTTGTTGCCCGGTGCTCTCGTAGTTGTAAAGCAGCTGCAAATTTCGGACCGCAAGCCTTTTATTAACTCTCTAAGAAAACAATGAAGTGCATTCTTGCCAACCCGCTTACTTTAAAGGATGGAGGTTAGCTTCTGATTTTCAGTGCGTATATTTTTGCTTGGTGATAAATGAAATGAAAAGCTGAGTGAACTGATGGTATATTATTCGTTAGCGCTTTCGATCACTAATGTCTGAAATTAGCTATTGAAAATAGCAACTAACAATATTTAAAAGTACATCGCTTTGAAAAATGTGAACTTCTGAACATTGATTCGATTCGACACCAACAAGAACATATGCGCGCGCATCAAGCTGAGCTGGTATGTAGCAGCCTTAATTAATTAAGTTACACATTGCGAATATACGTAGCTCGTTATTGCAGAGTCTGTAAGGCCTTAGACACTTGTGTCCATCAACTCTCTGTCGGTTTCGTTGAATTACGAATCATCGCTGTATGTGTGTGTGTGAGTGTGTGTGTGTGTGTGAACTGAATCGAATATGTCAACACTATTGATCTGTATGATTAATTGGGTTGCTTCTTACCCTTGAACATCTCACTAAAACTTCTTAGATGAGTTTTTATTTCCTGATTTTTTTTCAAATCGGGCTGGGAAAACCCCAAATACATCTTATAGTTATTGTTTTACTTTTTATTTTTTTTGGGTTCTTATTTTGCTTGAAAATTTGAACCTAAATTATTTAATATATCTGGTGTTGCGACATTGATTAAACTTCGTATGATTTGTTGTCATTAAACCTAAGATGGAAGCGCAGTGTTTCCTGTCTGAGACTCAAAGTCTATAAAGCCAGCTTACCCACTGGATGTTAGATGGCGTACACTTGATTAGATCAAATTAGATTGTCCAGCATTGAGCGCGTCGCATTTACGTAATAGGCGCGTATTGAGTGTCGTGCTGAGAATACCAGCAGTCGGCTCCTGGCTCAGATGCCTGGAACACGCGCAGCTGGTGCCCGATCTAACTTTTTCGCCGCCTGCATGCATGTTTTTCGCCGCCTAAGCCGAAATCGCTTAAATGACGAGAAACGTGCATGCAGGCGGCGAAAAAAGTTAGACTGGGTGTGAGTACATGGAGTCACGCCAGCTGATCCATCGTCACCATCTGTCGCCGCCGCTCCAGGCCTCTACCTCGAGGAGACCGAAGCCTTCCATGTACCGGAGCGGCGCGCTTCGATTTGTGTTGATGAGAAAGCGCTTTAAAAAATTTTTAAAGTAATTCAAAGACTGTGTAAGTTTTATGGATTGTTGGGTTCCAGGAATATGGATTTAATTGAGGAAGAATGCCTCCGTACATGACTGTTATCATTACAGAGAACATTCTATTGCTCGATTAATTGTAGGCTGAACACGACTAATAGCACATCATTATATTATTGGAAATGTTGAGGGCCGTGTACGACTATTATTGTTAAAGATGTCATTATTTGCTTGGCTTATTAAAGGCGCGCAAGACAATATCATAACGAACACCATTATGTTGCTTGAGTTACTCAGGCCTGCACACGACTACATCATTACCTATGCCATTATACTGCTTGAATTACTTGCCTTGTGCGGGGCACTCATGCTTCTGACAGCTACGAATTTAATAAATATCGGCAATAGTGTGAGCGCATATATATTCCGCAAGGATATTCGAAATTCTCAATGCAATTGGCCGTCGATGTAATTGAACGTTTGAAGTTATTGAGCCGAAGGGGTACCTCGCTTGTGGAGTGCCTCAGAGAAAATCGGAAGCCGAGCAGCTGACACAAGCCAGCAATGTGGAGCAACTTTTATGCTCTCGAAACGAAATTACTTCCTCGTGAGCTCTGCCTGAGTGTTTCTTTTCTGTGCACTGTCTGTGAGTTCATCGTCTCCGATGTTTTTGTTCATTATGTATCGTATTTTGAAGTTTGCGCGCTCATTTTTGTAAGACAGCTTCACTGCTGACGAAGGAATCAATTGTTTGTCTCGAGCCTTCCTTGAAGTTGGTGAAGTACGCCGAGCGGTTGATGATCACATTAAGAGAAGTCGATGTCAGACCGATGTTTCCGATAATTACTGAGCCACACAAAAATAGCGGCTGGCTCTCGAAGTCGGAGCTGCAGTGTTCCGAGACTCGTTGTTCGCCGAGAGCTTCTTGTTTTGGATTGTATTGTGGCGCGCATAAAGTGTGCTCTGCAGCTCTGGATGGTCTTCATTTTGGGGAATCCCTCGGCGTAAACGAAACAACTGCGCTCTGTGTTGTGATGAAGGTAGGCTGGCAAAGCGCCGCGAAATATCCCGCTACATACGATGCTTAGAGACAGAGCAAAGCAATGCTCGCTGCCGGGGCACTTACCATAACAAAGCCTGAGGCGGCTCTACTTCAACTTCCTCGAAATATGGCCCAACTATTGGGCAAATTTTTCCTTTAAAAAAAGGCCTAAGGGACTCCGAACCCAATAATAACGGGAGGAAGTTCAGGTTTTTGTTAAGTGACCACTACAACGGAATCCAGTGGCTGCAAATCATATCCGTATAGTGAAATTATGTGTGGAAATTCACCGAGTGCTGACCAAGATTAATTTCTCCACGGAGGTCTCGTATGAGAGACCTTCATAATAGTTTTTGTACACACAAGTGTATTGTGGTTCGAGTCATTGGAATGTGTTCAGTAAAAGAAAGACTGTGTTTGGGAGGTTTGAAGGCTGAGAATGTGCGAATGGTTATTAAGGTTTGGTAAGTTTGATTTGAACAATTGGTGAACACGAGGTTTGTAGTTTTCAGACACAAATAAGTTATCACACTACGACATCCCGGTATGCAAAATACCGCTCAGCCACAGAAAATAGTTCAATACTTTTGAATTAGTGCGACACTTCAAAGTTTATGTTTCCGAAATGAATAATAATAATCTGATACGAATATTTTTACCGCTTTTTTATGATCCATGAATAAAATTCCTTTTAATTTGCGTATTTTATGCGACGATCTCTCATACCCGTGGAATTATTAGCCTTGTGCTCTCCATTTTAATATGTGCGCTCTTAGGGCCGTGTGAGGATGAAATGTTTTGAAGCGAGATGTGCCGCCGGGCAAAATGAGCGAAGAGGAGAAAATTGAACATTTCTGTTAATTTACCTTTTTCTGTTCCCAGGGCAATAGTTCGTCTCAAGATAATCACAACTTCTAGCGTACTGAAATTTACGTGCATAATGTACGTCCTTCCTAAATTTTAACTTGATGTTTGTATGCTTTTGGAAACTAATTTAACGCGGGAGAAGAATCTAAAACATTGGCGCATTTGCGGAGTGAATTTAACTTGAAATGACAGTGCAATATTTACTGAAACCGAGCAAAACTCAACAATTTGCCGGAGACGGACTGTGCGAATCTTCGGGTTGAAAAATCAGCTGCCCAACATGGCTTGGTCATCTCCGAATTTGAGGCTAGCGTTCCAAAAGAAGGAAGCATATTTGTGCTAACATGAGGCCAGTAAAATGCAGACTGCAAATAAACTCGCTGGCAACTGCAGTGCTAGTCATGGACCTCTCCGGCAAACTGAATACGAATGCAGTTGCTTCTATAGAAGCTGGCTCTCGGTCGACACAAATGCTCCCCGGAAAAAGTTACGAGTCATTGCATCCCAAATAGAAGTAAATGACGAGTACTTGGTTTAGTTCGGTATGTGAATCTTTGAGTTAGGGACGACAAAGGTTCTTCTAGGAGCAGTTTAGATTCAGAGTACAGTCCGAGTTACGGCATTGCATTAATGCATTGAAATTATGGGCATTGAAGTTCCTGCATAACACAGCGTACAGTGTGGATACGCAGTGCTTTACGGATCAAGATTATGTTTAGGGGCCACTTTGTAGTATGGGTGGCGCTTAGAAGAATGTCATTTTTTCTCTCCCCACCCATGGTCGTCACTGCAGATGGAATTGCTTGAGGGGTAAATTGTTATTTCGGTTCCACGGCTTGGTCATGTGGGTTAACGCTTTGGTAATTTCTAATGATTTATATGTACTTTTGGATTCAGACTAAATAACTATATGATCAAGTTTTAATAAGGCTCATGGGTTTGAGAGGAATCTCTTAAGATCATTAATTAGAGTATGAGGTTACATAACTGGAAAATGACCCAATAGTGATTTAATGATATGAAAGAGAGAATGCTACAGTTAGAACGACAAAACTACTTAAAATATTGTGCTTATAGCGTTAAGATAACATACAAATTTGTTGCTGCGAGACTGCTTATCGCGTCGAAAAATATGTGTATCTGTCATACTGTCGGATTATTTACAGTTTATTAGTTGTAACAATTTGGACTTTAGTATTGATATGGTTTTAAAATTTGCCCATAATGAATTTTTTACATAATTCGTCGGTGTTTTGAACATTTCTCTTGTTTAGACAGAAAGTTATTTCTTTGTTTCAGACGTATCTAATGATGCTGTTGCCATTCTTCTGATCAAAATGATGATCATAATTATAACGAAAATATTGAAGATAATGATAATGCTTAGGATAATGTTCAACTTCAAAATTAATGCTTGATAACTAGGGCGTTTTATTTAATTTAATCACATGGCGATAGGATGAGATTATATTCCAGCTTTATCTAAAGAAGTTTTACCCGGTGTCTACGTTCGGGATTGCGTTACTGTGAAGCCGCCAGTTGGAGTGACTGCTAAAATTAATGCCATCATTACCAGACCGGCCTTAATTACGAGTAAGGCAACGGAAGCTCGTATTTTGCCCAAAATATCCTTAAGTATTTTGTGAACGTTAGCGAGCTTCTTTATGGTCATGCCTCAGCTCGCTTCGTAGCAATAAAAATTTGCTACGCCTACGCCTTTTTCTTGTGGAGCTGCGTTAGACGGGTGGGAGCTAGACCAGTGTCCCGGGAGGCAGATGTCACATCTGAGGGTGAGAAGTTTGAACAATACACACTCCACGAAAGGTATTAACCCTTAACTCTGAATGAATTACCCCTTTACACAAATGAATTAACCCTTAACTATGAATGAATTACCCTTTAACACCAATGAATCAACCCTTAACTCTATGAAATGCTCCCGTATTTTGTTTTTTGTCGAATTTGTACTTCAATTTTGTATTTGAAGCTAACTTCCGAGTGACAGTTTCGTCCCTCTTCTGAAGTTATATAACAACTTGATGCCAGTGCCTGTCTGATAACGATAGTTGTAATACCGTTAACTTGATTTAAAATTTTTACGGTTAAGAGATAATTTTAGACGTGATCAGTTAGCATTGGCTGTGGCAGCACGCAAAACTGGCTCTCTAAGCTCGGCTTGTGCGTTATAACGAGTCCGTAAAGCTTGCTGTGCTCTGATGTTAACAGAGTTCAGTTGCTGAGACACTCGTAATTTTGTCTCCAGCCAACCCTCGTCGGGAGCGGGATTGCGTTTGTCGGGGTGAATGATGTGACCTTGTGTACATTTTGCTTCTTTATGTTAGGCTGTATCTTTCCGGTGACAGAGAGCGCTATCAGGCTTTTCTCAGACAGGCTCACAATGTCTTCGAGAGACTGCCTTCCAGTTGCCACTGGCCCGAGCTGAGAGTTAGGTAGGCAGTCTTTTTGTTGAAATAAAATGTTTTTACTATTTAAAGAACCACCATTTTTCGGTTCACTGCTGTCCTGTTTTTTAGCCCCTACTACTTTTTTCTTTAACTTTTATCTTGTTTTGTGAGCATCTTTCTCAACTTACTGTTTTTATGCCCCTTCTACACAGATTCCAAGTTCCCTCATATCCATGCTAAATGGTGCCTTCCTCCTTCCTCTCTCCGAAACGCCCTTTATTTTTTTAGAGGTTAGGCAGGCTTGAACTAACATCTAATATATGGAGTTGCCTCTCTGACAGCGCTTCCAGAAGGAGAAAGGATTGCCCTCTCTTCTTTCTGTTGTAACGCCGCCTCCCATGAACTATTACCTTTTATCACGGAAAGATACGAGTGCGCTACACATCGTAAACACGAGTGAAGCTTTGAGTTGTTTGAAATTATTTATCCGCTTTGAAAATTAAAAAGTCATTTTGGATTTTTCATGCGTAAATTTAATTAAGTCTTGCGTTATTAAAACCTTTTAAATTGACATTTTAATTTAGAAGTTCTGAGTCAAGTTGAGACAATTCTTCGTTGCAAATTGATCATGATTTTTAGTCTGAGAGCAAAATATTGCAAGGTCGACTCAGTGATGGCGGTGCTTAAAAATTATTGCGCAAAATATTACTTGATGAAATTTTCCTGCTTGATATTTAATTACAAATATCAATTCATAGTATTCCACTTTTATGTGATAATATTTTGATATAATTTAGCTCTGTTGGAAAACTGTTTCTAGTGATCGAAAAATTTTAGCATTCTAAAATACTATGGCAAAAGTAATACCCGATGCTCAGTTTGTTTCGTACGTGTAGAGACATCCATCGTGCTCAATACCTCAAATTTTTTCATTTTAGCCTGAATTTTTTAATTGGGTTGGCTTTAGAGCAGCCTAGCTTTCAACAAATTACGAACGTTGGTTGTCAGGCAAACTTGAGCTGTATTTCCGAAGATATTATTAACTTAATCCAGGCATTCTTTCACCAGTTACAAAATACGGTCGACAACTGCGTTTAATAATGCAGTTCGGGAGTGTTGGGTACTGTTGTCGACGGTAATATCTAATGGGATCATTGTTATAATGAATTTTTTTGAAGTCATTTTATGTTTGTCTCAACTGAAGACTTTAGTACTGCATTGTTCTCGAACAGTAAGTTCATTTGAATTCGAAACTGATTTTTTTATATAAAGGCCAAACTAAGCATGTATGCCGTTGTATGCGTGCCTGTTGTGCGAAACAATTGAGCCATTTGGACAAATGAGCGCAGTGTTGCAGCTTGAGTGATATCGGACGCACACCCCCGACGTATTCTGGAGCGTTAGTGGCCACTTGTAGCGTGCAGCTGCCGTGTCGGCGATCGCTTGTTCAAAAGAACACTGATTCGTATTGGCCCTAGGTTCCGTGCTACAGCTTTCCATTATGGTAACTGCTCTCATGATTCGCTGGAACACAGCCCTCTTGTGCGGCCCCGTATCGCCTTTCTGGCCGTCTCGCAGTTCGGGAAGCCGCCTAAATATTGGCAGCATGTAGGTGTTTTCTTTCCCATCTCGGGCCGCACTCGAATTTGAGGCCTCGTAATGCCCTTACTCGAATTTGAAAATCCTTCCAGGGCCTGCCCTTTCAGTTACAGCTCAGGAATTTGCGCCCTCGTGGAAAAATACTCGTTTCTTGCGCCACCGGATATTTGCATTAGCTTTGCATCCGTAGTGTTTTGAAATTGGATCGTTTCGTTCATTGCTCCTGTCTTCTGTTAGGGATATTTTAGAGGAAATATGTGCGCTCAGGCCTTCGCAGTTGTCTCGAATTGCATGTGAATTGTATCTTGCTGTATATAATCGGCGAGTTCAACTCGGTAATTCATTTTGATGGGAACTGACGTTCGTCTGCGATAAAAAAAATGGAGTGTTTATGTAACAGTTGTGCCTCTTGACTTTTTTTTATCTACTGCGTTTTTTTTTGTGGGAATGTTATTGCATCTTTATTTTAATGGTGTTAGGAAGTATGCACTGAGATTAGAAGCTCGCTCTTCAAATACATCCCCTGATATATTCAGTTGATCAAGAAAATTGGTATTTAATTGAAAACTAACAAATGAGCTAAGAAATTGGGGCAAAATAAAGAAAAATTACTACTGCAGGAAGGGAAAAGGGGTTCATACAGTACTGGCAATAATTCTTTTTTAGAATAATAGAAGAAATTGCACAAGTCGCAATATTCATGGAAATTTACAAGGTTAAGGATTGTTGTGTTACAATAAGAAAAACTTTTAAGTGAAACAAATCAGAATAGAATTTCAACGATTTTGGCTGGAATCCTTTCATTGCTATTTTTCATTTTGGCGTGCGTTCCTTTGTTTGTAGGTTCTGCGATCGTTCAGTCTTATTATGCATCAATGACTTGGTGTGTTGTGATAGCCTCTTCTTCACGAAGCTCAAAGGCAGCGGGAAAACTTTCGGACTACATTCAAGCGCTTTGAAGCTTGTGCATAAAATAGGAACTTGAAACTCTCTGCTTGCTGCTGCCAAGTTTTACGAAGACTTAGTAAAAATCCGGAGGTATGCTGGGCTTTATTTGAAAGTGCGCTCAAGCGCTGTAAAAATGGGATTGTTTTCGAAGAATTTGAGTGAAGCTTCTAGGGTTGCTGACCGAATCTCCATTTGCGCAGTTTTCGTAGGCTCGATTGGAACATTCGACTTGCTCCGGCTTATTTCATTAACTTTTGATATATTCAGTGGTAATCTTTTTAGTGTGTAGTTCAAACGTTTATCTTTAACTGGGAGATGCTTCCGAATTTACTACGCTCTGGGATTGCAAGGCTTGTCGCCCTCTCAAACAACTTCAAAAACTATTTCACAGTGCAGTGATTGTTCATCTTAAGACTAAAAAGCTGAATACTAGTGATTAGAGATTTATCTGACGGTTTTTTCACCAACTACGACCTTATACCGAGCATAAGCTACTCTGAAAACGTGTGGTATTGTGAAGTGTGCTTCATTGTGGCATCATATATTTACTTTATATCTAATTGTCTTGTACGTGATGCACGAGCATGATTGACCTGATATTTAATTTTGTATGCGTGACGCGCAACTAAAACCTGTGGCGTCACTAACTTGAAAAGAGGTCTGGAGAGAGGCTTGTGCCACTGCTGTGATGGGTGTCTCAGAATGGACACATGAGGACATTCGTGTGGACACCTGCATGTTGCCGGTTGTCCGCTACATGCTTGCCCGGTGTCCGCTACATGCACGCCAGTTGCCCGGTGTCCGCTACATGCATGCCAGTTGTCCGGTTTCCGCACGAGGCTGCCACGATCAATGGCATGCATCTTCTCCCGTGCCGCCGCCTGGCCATATTGTACGCTCGACACCGACCTCTGCACATATTTACTTGCACGGGCATCGGTCTTTTGCTCCCTAGGCCCGATTTACTGCCTGCATCATTGCCTCGTTTTGTCGCTCTCTGCAAATTCCGAGGAAATTCCGTATTTTGTTCAGCGAGATTGTGATTGATTTACCGCGAAGTTGCTGTGATTTATGCTCCAATGATATTTTGCTCCTTTTTTGGGGTCTAAGGCAAAGTTGGGCCATTTTTGTGTGTCTCAGTGCTGTCATGTTAATTTTTTTATTGTTTTTACTGTTCCAGAACGCTACGCTTTGTTTGTTGCTCTGTTTAGTGTGTATCGTTGCTCAAAATAATGTTCCTAGTGGCCTAACCGGAGGTTTTTAGTTCCTTCTTGAACAGCCTTTCTCTGTTCTGAAGAGTTTGTAATGTTACGTTGTGTTACGAGCGATGTAATGTTATGCTTATTAAAAATGTGAAACTTGAATCTTTTATTACTATAATTATCATTATTGCCATATAAACTTATTTAAAACCAGTGGATAATGAGCTGACGGATTCACTCGATTTAGTTTCTTGCTTAGCAGTCACATTAGAAAGCGACTGCTTGCCTGTCAATGTATAAACATAATTTACTGCAGGAGTGCTCAGTACTTCAGCTTATGAGGAGCTACGATGGCCTCGCAAAAATCCCATCGATTGCCGCTGGATTTGGTGTGAACGAGGTTTTGTTGACCGCAAAAAAATATAATAAAAGTTACGGAACTTGTGTGATTCATCTCGGAAACTGGTGGACGCGAGCAATGATTGATATGAATAACTTCGGAAAATGTATTAATCTTGGTACTTCGAGAAATTTTGTTGTATTTTTTTGCGCTGTTTAGTCGATCACCTGAACGAATTTTGCTTGTAAGAGCAAATGATTCATTTTGGGAAACTTCTTCCGGGTGTCATCAGGGGATAAAATATCCAAATTACCATGTAGCTGGAGAATGCGATGTAAAGGTGACAATTATCTCCGTACTAAATGGTGCCTTTCTCCTTCTTCTTTTCGGAACGCTTTTCTTTAGCGGTTAGTGACGCTTAAACTAGCATCTAATCTAATCTGTAAAGATCACATTCAATTCCCCTATCGTTGAAGTGAGCGGATGCAAATTTTTCAAGAATTCTTTGCGAATTTTTTGTTCTGTGGTTTTTTAAATTGAGATCTTTTCCTTCTGAAATTCAAAACAAATGCCACTCCATGAAATTGTAACCTTTTTTATTGGTTGCACAGATGATCAGTGGCTGCATTGCACAAGTATACTAATTAGAATACTTTCTTGATCATGATAGGTGATTTTAATACGAAAAAAACTGTATTATGAATTTTGTAAATTTTGCTTCAAGTTCAAAATTATAAAAACGCTGAAAATTAGAAAAGATATATACGGAAGCGTTTACTCATCTCTTGAAAGGAGGAATTTTTACTTTCGTGACCGTTTTAGCGCAGCGCGCAAGTATCCGAGAATTTAAATTTCATCGCCTAATTCCATGCAAATCTTGGATTCCAGTAAGTATCAGAACTGCTCTTCGTCGATAGTAAAGTACAAAATTTGAACAATAACACTGCGCGTGAGCGCAAAAGAACGAGAATAATTTGTATTCTCTACAGGGTCAAGCGTACTGCAAACAATTTGTGTTTCATGTGAAGGTGAAATCCAACCGACGTCGATTTGTAGCATCCACTCTGAAGGACGCGATCACTGACTCTGAAGTTGGTTCGAGAAAGTATGGTTTTGGCTGTGTGTTGTGCAGGCTGTGGTAGTGCGCCTTGTGTTGTGTGTTGTGCAGGCCGTGGTAGTGAGCCTTTTGTGTTGTGTGTTGTGCAGGCTGTAGTAGTGAGCCTTTTGTGTTGTGTGTTGTGCAGGCTGTAGTAGTGAGCCTTTTGTGTTGTGTGTTGTGCAGGCCGTGGTAGTGAGCCTTTTGTGTTGTGTGTTGTGCAGGCCGTGGTAGTGAGCCTTTTGTGTTGTGTGTTGTGCAGGCTGTAGTAGTGAGCCTTTTGTGTTGTGTGTTGTGCAGGCTGTAGTAGTGCGCCGTGTGTTGTGTGTTGTGCAGGCTGTAGCAGTGCGCCGTGTGTTGTGTAGGCTGTGTAGTGCGCCTTGTGTTGTTTTCTCAAGTCGCGTCCGACAGGCGCAGCAAGAGCGCACCAGATATTTTAGCCTGAAATATACGAGCGCAGGCCCTGCACAGCTTCTTGTAGCGTTTTTCTTGTCCCCGTTGTTCTGATCACGCGAGTTTTTTCGAATTGTTTTGGAACTTGCCTGCTTATGTATTCCAAGCATCAAGCCGGGAGTATAGCTCAGAGTTTTTTTGGCAATTTTTTACTTGTGCTTCAATTCAGAGAAGTGCGTCGAATTTGGTGCAACTCTAGACTCGTCGCGCGTAAAAATATCTGGTAGTGGGATTTTTATTTATCGCGCCTTATTGTGTTGGCGGCGTACAAAGTTAACGCGGGGTTAACTGGCGACCTGATCAAATCGTGTTCGTTGTCGAACGTTTGTGTTCATCCAGTCTTACATTTTCGCCGTTGCGTCTATAATTTTAGCCGCCCAATGCAGAAGCAATACTTGATGGTTAAAACCATAGATGCTCGCCGAAAAAGTTAGACTGGGCAGTGGATTTGACGTATTTGGTGGAGTTGATGATGCGGAATAAAATATGCCGCGTGTTTCTATTGCGATGTCATGCTCATCAGTCCTCTCATCTCACACAATTTAAATGCATATCCCCTTAACGTCATGCATCATGCCCAAATTCATTCTGGAGAAACGTTTCCCTCTTCACACGGTTCTGCCCTCATTTTTTGCCAATGTTTTGCGTGATGTTGGGGTGGCATCCCGGAGCTGCAGAAGAGAGCTGTTTACTAGCCTCCATGCACTCGGGACCTGTTGGAGTCGGTGGCTGGAGCGCGGTCGGGCGATGCTTCATGGCGAGCCAGCAAGATGCCGTGCGTCGCTGCAACAATGGGTGCCATTACCGTAAATGTGGCCGCTCGTTTGTACGCTGCCTCCCTACTTAGCATTGTTCTGCCTCGCCTGCACGCAGCGCCTCACTGCAGCTTCCAGTAATTCCATTCTCGGCTCGATGCGCGAATCCAGTGCAAAATTCACTCAGGCTTCTTTGTTATTCCCTCATCCAGTTCTATTTCAACGAAGATCTCTGAGAGATTTTTGGTATCTTAATCCTTGCTTGCGTTCTCTATTTCGTGTAACTTACTGAAGCAATCCTCTTGGTTCTTAGTGCATCGTATTTCTGCGGGGCTTATTTCAAGTGAGTGGGCAACTTAATGATATATTGTAATGGTTCCTTGTAATGGTACAGTATAATGACAGACATGTTTACCTCAATTGTGGCTAATAACTAACTTAGGTTTAAAAATTGCAAATAGTTGACCAATGTTACTGAAATGTTACTGAGTGTTGAATACGGCATTGACCTCAAGAACTTGTTCGTGTAAGGCTATGTGACTGCAAAAGAAAAATAATTAGTTTCCTGTCTCTCATTTTTCAGCTGAATTTAAGTCAGGGTTTGGATGTTTGTGTGTTAAATACTTGAAAACCTCAATTTTACACTTTGAAATGCCTTCATACGTGTCTAAATTGTGCTGCAAAGACTTAATTTCATCGAGTGTAGCATTTTCATTGCAAGCAGCTATGAATGATGTACTTTTTGCAGGTGGTCGGCAGGGAAAATTAGAATCTATAATTTCCGTTGATGATACTGCTAAAACTCAGAAGTTATGCTTCGTTTGGGAAAAATACCGAGCTTGCCGACTCCTCACAGTTTACCGATTGCGTTTCTAGTCTCCTAAATTGGGGTGTGTTGAAACTGGTTTAATTTATTTGGGCCATGGTGTGGTCGGTAATAGCTGAAGTGGGTGAGTGGGCTCTGTTGCTCCGTTTTCTGGCCAATACTTTACTGCGATGTTATGCAAGATGTGATAGGCTGTTGTCGAACAAGCTGTGCCTACTTACGATTGAAAGCTGCGCTAGAATAGGTGTGTTTCATTGTGCTGACGCTCTGCTCCTAATAAGCCTTTCGAATTTCTTCTTGGGTCTATTGGGGAAAAGTAATTTAGTCAATTAAATCTCGCTCATTCGTATCCAGCAACTTATGGACACGATCAACTGTTATTCTTTGTCGTAGTATGAAATTATCCAAATGTTCATTTTCTTCTGGTCTGCGCATTTATTCTTGTATCTATTTGCTGGCGGAATCAGTAGCGTCCTGTTAATACATTATTTAGTCATCGCATCATTTTAGGCTTATTTGCCGTCAAGCATGTTGCACTACCTTTCGAAGAACATCTGAGCTAAAATCATAATGTTATCTTGAAATTTAAATGTTTATTTCGTTGATCATGTTCATCATCAGCTCTCGACAAGTGTTGCGCTGAAAATGCGCAAGAATTGTCAGCTCTCCTTAAATTTACAGGTCCCTTGATTAGTTCATGTTATTTATGTCATCTGCGGCGTCCTGTTGGGTTTGGCCAGCGATCATTTTCTTGGGAACATCCACGACTTTGGCTTTCATGTCGTTGATGTACAAACAAATCCTATCATGACACAAGCTGCATCGGAACACCACGTCAAGATCTTCTGACCTGAGGCTCGCGTTAGCAGGAGGCAATAGTACAGGGAGCGAAGGTGTCTGTTGGGTCACATAACGAAAGCTTAGAAAGCAAGTCTCGCATCTACACACCCTTCACTTAGCTTGATTAAAAATCGACGTCGTGCCCGGGCCGATGGTGGTCAGGGAACGTCTCCTGTCTTTTCTGGCGCTATCGGAAAGCCAACCGCCGGCTCAGCCTTGGTGACACCGCTGCCTATCTCGAGAGATAGATGTCTGTTTTAGCGCACTGGGTTAATGTTTCATTTACCGGGTGAGTTAATTAGCTTTGTTTCAAGGAAGGTCTTTGTTCGTTGCGTAGCGACTATAGATTTATATATTTAGAATTAATTTCTGTGTAAGTTCTATTGGTTTTAAAAGAAGTCCCTGTATTGTACTTGGTCTTTCTTCGAAGTCAGTAATTTTCGCAAATAAAAGTTCTTGGAAATGCTTTAGATGGAAATCGTTCGTGATCCATTCAATCCTCATACTTTTCCCTGAAAATTGAAGTTTTCCATATTGTGAAAAATATGACAAGAAACGAACACTCCGCTCATTTTACCTCCTTGAAATGGTCTATTCGTGCGTAGCGCATACAGTTGTTGTTGCTCTTGTAATGTCAATTCCTGTAGTGAGTTCTGTGTTGTGAACTTGAGTGTAGCATCAGTGAAGGAGCAGAACTCTCTCCCATTTTCCGAGATACTTGAGTGCCCTACGGAATGACCGCTGGCGGTGTTGACAAAGCTCTGTCGATTTCGACAAACTTCGAGAGGCTTTTCTAGGAAACTCTTTTTTTTCCTAAGGTACCAACGAGTCCAAACCGCTACTCTCGCTCCATTTAGAAAGAATTTCGTGAGCTTCTCAAAATTTTTTTACTTTCCTGAAACTATTTCGTTTAACTGTGGTCTTTTTGAAACTAAAATTTTTATTTTTTGTTATTTCACCATCAGGGATCTAAGTATAATCTCAGTAGCATTGCGAGTCTAAAAATTTTGTAATTCTCTTACTTCTCCCCTGGGAAAGTTAGGCTGTAATATCAATTTGAAAATATTTTATTTGAATTTGAATATATTTGAAGCTTTTGCGAGGTAATGCGCGATATTAGCCGCTACGGCAGTTATTCCTCCGTTTATCAATTTGGGTTGTTATGGGGAGATAACATTACATAATACATGGAAATTCATTTAAGAAATACTGTAGTAAGATGAGAAGAAAAGTTTCTAAACATCATTTTTGAGGTTGTTAGAAGGCATGATTCACTTGTTGGTACTCTTCTGCCATATGAAGCATGAGATTTTCATTCACAAACGTTACTTTTTCACTTAATTATACTCTATCAAGTTTCAATTTAAGCCTGTCAACATAACAGGTCTTCGATAAATATTATGTGACTGCAAAATCACGCCTAAAGTATTTCGGATGTTATGTCTTCATAAGATATTTTTTCATTTATTACAGATGCATTGTAACCTAACTAACTATCACTTGAATGCTGGTAAATCGTTTCTCTCGTTTTCAGTGGTTTTAGAACTGAGAGTGATTTGTTACGCGTTGCACAGATTATTTCCAAGTGCTATTTCGTGCGACGTCGCTGCCGGCGAGCTGTAAATATGGACAAAATACGGTTGTCCTGGCGAAGTTCCAATAAGAGGTGAAATACGGTTAATTTAGCGAACTTATGTACACAGGCGAATTATGGTTAACCTCGTGATATTACTGGAAAATATTGTTAATATTGCAAACTTGCAAGTTGTTAAAATGTATAGGGGCGTCTTTTGAGTTCTAAATGCTGAAAAATAATGTCAGTGTTGCCAACTGGGAAATGTGAACGAAATATTGTTGATTCTGCAGTGTTGATTTTGCAAATATGGACAAAATATGGTTGAGCCTGTAAAGCTGCTTTGCAAATATGAATGAAATACGGTCTGTTATGCAAGTATTTGACAACATTCCTTATTTTAAGCAACTGTTTAAATATCATAAGATTAATTCGACCTTTAGACTCTACGTCCAAACCTATAATGTGAATAACATTTTTAGGATGCAATGAGAAACATTGGCCTCACATGGCTCATATTTAGGGACAGCTTATAAAAATTAGACGAATTCTAAAACTTATAAAATAATTGTTTTGTATTTAAAATGCTGAAAAATAATGTCAGTGTTGCCAACTGGGAAATGTGAACGAAATATTGTTGATTCTGCAGTGTTGATTTTGCAAATATGGACAAAATATGGTTGAGCCTGTAAAGCTGCTTTGCAAATATGAATGAAATACGGTCTGTTATGCAAGTATTTGACAACATTCCTTATTTTAAGCAACTGTTTAAATATCATAAGATTAATTCGACCTTTAGACTCTACGTCCAAACCTATAATGTGAATAACATTTTTAGGATGCAATGAGAAACATTGGCCTCACATGGCTCATATTTAGGGACAGCTTATAAAAATTAGACGAATTCTAAAACTTATAAAATAATTGTTTTGTATTTAGTCAGTGATAAAAAAATTGTTTTTAGGTGCCCAGACCTATAATATGCGGCTCAAGAACGGAGCCACTGAATTGTCTGCTGGTGGGATAGGTAGGTAAACGCTCCTCACGTTGCTCAGTTTACTGGTAGCAGGTGTTGTTACAGGGTGGGATGCGGTCTTTTTTGCGGTATCTTTTATTAGGAAAAAGTAACAGAAGTCCAATCAAATAATTATTATTGTAAAACAAAACACAAGCATAGTGAAAAAGCATGTAGCATTTTGTAGCAAGCATTTTGCACTTCATTCATTGTTTTAATCTGGAAGCCGTTCTTCTCATCTGCTATGCAGTTTTCCGTGGAGGGATGAGTCATGAAATTGCAGACAGCGGGTTTTAATAACTTCCCAGCGACTGCCTTTTGACATATATTGCTTTCCCTCGTTTCTATATGTCTGCTTTGATCATACTATCCGCAAATTTTTGATACGGTGGACGAGAATGGATTAGGGAGGTCATTCCGTAGGACGATTTTCTTTAATATTTTTTAGACATGAGAGAGGACTGCGTTAGCTTTGATGCGTGGCGTGGACATAATCATGCATAAAATGGCATTTTAATTGGAATGACCTACGCTGTAACAAGTACCATGGTAGGAAGTCGGTGGTTGAAATATCGATGTGTGAATGAGAATTCAACTCAACACTTGGGACTGCGATGTGACGCAGGTTGTCTCTGAGGGGATTTTCATAATGCTGACGGCAGACCGTCAGTCTCTAAAATAATATTCATAAATACTTAGAAGAACTGAATGAAGGCACAGTTTATTTAATGTTCGAAATTTCCAAAATTTATTTCTAAAGTTAACTCTCTTTTGAGTTGAATGTTGAACTTCAGTTTAACTTGTCGCAGTTAACGTTTAAACTTCCTTAAATTTTTTAAAAGGCCCAACCTTGTGTTCCTTGATAACCGCTTTCCAGAACATAACTTTTTCTCCTCCTGTTGTTTCTTGCGCCTCACTTGAACCGATTCATCGTTAAGAATCCAATCTTTCGACCAATCTTCTGGTCCGTCCAGCTGAGTGTGGCAATCTTCTATCAGGGGGACTTTTGAGAAGTAAAGTTTCATGCACTTTTTGGAAAATCCTTTCATCTGATTCCAGTGTATCATTGGTCACCAAACTTATGATTTGACGCCAGTTTCTCTAACGCTAACTTTGTCAACAAGAGTTTTTTTTGTGAAAAGGCATTTACCTAGCCATCATGCAAATTTTCCTCTAATGTCTAGGAGGTCACCGATGTCCTTTTCAACTCTTTGAAGGGAATTTACATTTTTCATTCATTTCTTAACAGTTCGTGGCTCGCGTTGCACCTCCTTTACCAAATACAGACTCCTCCAGAAATTTATGTTTTGGTTATAGAAGATTTTCCCCTGACTTTCATTGTGCTCAAATTCCTGTTCCCTCAATTCCCTGCTAATTGATGCCTTCCTTCTTTTCTTGAGAACATCTTAATTGTGGTAAGGGTAGCTTAAACTAACTCAAAACTTCCTAATTTGTGTTTTTTTCATTTTATGATATTATGTCGAACCCATTTTTATAAGTTGTTTTTAAGTGTCCACTTGTTTTCATTAGTACTCGAAAAACTTCCTTTGACATGCGAGCAACTTCGGAATTTGTGCTGTTTTGAGTGCCGTGAACGCAGCCATTCAGAAGCGTTGCCTAGTCTGGCATAGCTGACGCCTTGTGATGAATACGAAGTTCTGTGGCGACTGCACGGCTGCTCGGCATTCCTGAATAGGTGTAGTTCACGAGACTAGTCACACTTCATTTATAGCGTGAAGCTGATCTGTGTTTGTTATTCACGAGTCCAAATGTCTAGATAACAACATGGCTTTCATGAAACATTTGTTAAAAAGAAGTTTCCTTGAGGGAAAATTGACGCAGTTGAGCTGTATCAAAATGTTTGTGGTCGCGAAAAAAAAGGTTTTTGATATAATGCACTCTGCATCCTCGCTGGTGTTCCTCTCTCTAAAGCGACGCGGGAGTTTATATGTATAGCTGACGATATTGTTGCTGGCTGCCATCGTGGCTCGCCCCAACGGTTGATCATTCGACCAAACTCGTGCAAATCGTCACCCGAACAGCCCCCTACGTGGCCACCCAATAAAGTTTTTAGCTCCGGATCCTCGCCGAAGTCCGTCCCCATTCGCTCACATTTTCCTGACGCAAATTTGCCTTTGGCTCGTTTCGCTCAATGATTTCTTGACCGCGCGGCAGGCGAGAGCTGCAGGTGTCGGTCCAGAACGTTGTCAGTGGTTCCGTGAATTTCATTTGTCGAGTGTTGGGAAACACGTCAATCTCTTCTTTTTCGTAGCGTTAAATTCAAGTTTTTCTTTCTTTTCAGCCACATTGCTCTCAAATCAGTCTAGAAGACACGGAAAGGAGTTTATCTTTGAATTAGACAGGACTGCTGGTTTTATTTTAACTGCCGTAACTTTCCAAATATATCCCCTCAGAGAGCGCTATTTATGAAAAAAAATTCTCGGGCGGAATTTCTGCTCATGCAATTTCGAACTCGAACTACGGTAATGTTATACTGCAATTAATATTCATCTCGTGCACGGTCTTACTTCCAATATCTCGGTTCTCAGTGTTTCGAATTTGAAGTCAATATCGTAGCTCGCGCAATTCTCCATCATTTCCCTATCCTTCAGCAGACCATTAAAGGTCCTCCTTGTTATTCATTCTCCTGCGCTCGAGCTCCCTGATGCAGTAAAGCCATAATGATTTCCTATGTTGCTGTTTTTGCGCGGCGCATCGCTAAATATTCCCGAGCTGCACTGTCGCCGTTCTCCATTTGGAATTTGAATGGTCATCAATCATAGGTTTTCTTTGGGAGCTGCTCAAAATATTGACGGGAGAACGACAGTGCGCTCCCAATGGAATTAGTTTTTAATGCGATTTGCGGCCACAAGAAGACTTCACTACTTTTATTTGCGACCTAATGGCGCCCGCTGCTCTAAATACCCTCTACAATTAGGCTCCTATTGAACAAGTTTCTGTGGAGCGCATCCTTTTTACGCTCACCGTCCTCTCATACACGGAATTATTTTGAAGACTTTCTGGTAGAAGTTATTACATGGAGCACGTTGAGGTAGTGGTCCAGGTTGACTGACGTAGCGGACTACTGCGCTCCCTGACATTGTGAATTACTGCACTCACAGATGTTATGGACTACTGCTCTCACAAACATTGTGAATTACTGCACTCACAGATGTTATGGACTACTGCTCTCACAAACATTGTGAATTACTGCACTCAGAGATGTTATAGACTACTGGACTCACCATTTCATTCACTCATTGGAGTGCAGGAAATGACTTCTTAATTATGTACGAATTTGAGAAGTATTGTATGTAGAGTCTTAATTTTTTGATATTTTGAATATGAGTTACTTACATCTTATGAGTTCTTTGTATTATGGCGCGTGTATTTGCATTTTACTGATACTGTACATAGTTCACTCTGAAGTCTTGTATTTAACTCCGAAACCTCGACTCATTTTTTTTCATTTCCATGGTTCAGGTCAGACTGTGCATTCACGTCCAAAAATTATAGAATGACTTCAAGCTACTTCGGATTACTTTCTAAATTGTAATTGTTTTGACCTCAGGAAATTTTGCATTTAATTGTTAAAGTAACATTTCAGACATTGATGATCATGTTTTTACTTCAAGAACAATGTAGTCATTACCGCACCCCTCAGGGGGATACAACTATTGTATCTATGGGAATTGGCGCTCCCAGGGGGACTATGTGAGGGCCTGAGCTAAAGGTTAGGTAGGCTTCATTTTTGTTATAATAAAATAGGTTTTTGTTTTGTTACGGACCATCTTTTTTCGGTTCACTGCTGTCCTGTTTTTCAGCACCTACTACTTTCTTCTTCAACTTTTTTCTTGTTTCATGAACTTCTTTCCTAGCTTACTGTTTCTGTGCACCTCGTGCATAGATTCCGCGTTCCCTCAACTCCATACTAAATGGTGCCTTCATCTTTCCTCTCTTGGAACATCTTTGCCGTGGTTAAGGGAGGCTAAAACTTTCTTATATAATAATAATAATTATATATAATTCATTACCGCAGCTCATTCATTTAACTTCGGATGTCCTGTATTTACCTCGAAATAGCTTATATTCAACTTGGAATAACTTGTATCTACATACCTCCGAGTAACCAGTATTCATATCTGAAGAGCATGCGGAATTATTTCCAAACATGCCGTACTTTAGTTTGAAAATCAGTACTTTGTTCCGGTACGCCGCTGTGTTGTGCATCTCATCGCACTTAATAAGGCGAGCTGCCCCGCTGGTGTGAGCACCGAACAACAGTTCTAATTGCCGGAAAACAATTACGGGAGTTCGGCCACTTTGTGATGGCTGGGTTTTGGCCGTGCGAGCTCAACTCATGAAATGCCGGTAGCAACTCCAGTTGATGCTTGTGAGGACTCCGAGAGTAAGCAGGGTCTCATCTCTGTTGTGTCTTGTTCACAACAGTAAAACGCCGACCTTCGTAGCAACCATTGTGGGTGTTGCAATTATGAGGCGTACTCGTTTTGAAAGTACTCATCGTTTTGCTCTCGCAAGTACACCTCGTAATTGAAACACCGACATTCGTAGCAACCATTGTCAGTGTTTCAATTATAAAGCGTACTTGTAAGAACACATATTTAAAATATTAAGAACACATATTCATCTTTGTGTACTCTCAAGGGCGTCTCATAATTGAAACAGTTACAATGCTGGCTACGAATGTTTATTATTGAGCTCGTTCTACATATTATGAATTATACTAAAGAATAATTTGTGCTGGCGATTGATGAAAATAAACTATAAAACAATTGATAAAATGAGTTTGTTTTTTAATATAAATTGAAAGTGTTGTCTTTTTCGGGCGACTTTGCACGTTTTTTGAGCCTATCTCATTTTTTTTATTCAACTATTGTGCAAGTTCTGAAAATCTTGTGCCAATAGACTGATACAATTTATGAATTACAATTTATGAATTCACCAACTAATAAGCCCCTCAGGGGGATACAACTATTGTGTCTGGGAATTAGCGCTCACAGGGGGACTATGTGAGGGCCCGAGCTGAAGGTTAGGTAGGCTTTCTTTTGTTAAAATAGAATAGGTTTTTGTTTTGTTACGGACCATCTTTTTTTCGGTTCACTGCTGTCCTGTTTTTCAGCTCCTACTACTTTCTTCTTCAACTTTTTCTTTTTTTCATGAACTTCTTTCTTAGCTTCCCGTTTCTGTGCACCTTGTGCATAGATTCCGCCTTCCCTGCACTCCATACTAAATGGTGCCTTCCTCCTTCCTCTCTTAGAACATCTCTGTCGTGGTTAAGGGAAGCTAAAACTTTCGTATTTAATAATAATAATAATAATAATAATAATAATAATAATAATAACCAACTAATGGAAAACCTCCCGGAATGTCTGCAGACGGCAGTGCATTACGGTGTGTGGTGTGTTGTTAACTCTGGCAAAAAAAATTTTCGCTACGAAGTAAAATATACTTACAATTTGCACGTGTTTTTTTCGCTTTTATAGATTAGCTGTCGAGATTGGGTTCCTTGCACGGTAGAGGAATCACAGTAGGTTCAAACCAGTCTTTTTTCGTTGACGGTGTGTTGCCGCTCGAGCCAATAGAACGAGCCAATTGCAGCGCTCATATGGCATCTGGTAGCACTGCTACTCCCGAATCTGGCTCCACTATTGGCCTAACGACATGGCGTTTTGGTGACATCATAAAGTTTGTTTGAAATGAAGCCTTCCTATTGGCTTCTCCCATAGAAATGACCTTACCTTGCTTCCTCTACCGTGGTTTCTTGACAGGCAGAAGTCAGTAACGCGTTGTGCCTAAGCTCATCTCTGTCGCAGTCGTTTTAGGCTACGGACACATCAATGTTTTATTTCAATTAATTATTCGCTAGTGCCCCTTGATGAAATGACACTTATACAGGGTGTTGGTGGAACTCTTGGTACAAACTTCGGCTACTAGTAGAAAAAACAAATTTAAACACTTGTTCATCACTGAAAAAATATCGAAAAACGCTTAGTTTTTTAATTATTGGGCTTAGAATTTTTTAATGCTACGCTACAAGAACACAACAGCGATTTCGCAACAGACAGGAATAAGGGCTATATGGGGAATTAGAATGAACAAGTGTTGGCAGAATCGAACATGTTTCATTTACAGTTTGAACCATTAATTCACAGATTCAGGAAATTTCTAGAAATTCCTAGTCAACGTTAGCGACCCCTGGTGAGAAGCGTATGTGTATCTTTTGTCAGTTAGCACCGTGGCACTGAAGTGGTAAGATGTATCGCCTTACAAATGCACAAATGGCAGACATGCATTTCACTTACGGTGCTGCTAATGGTAATGCAAGACCTGCCTCGAGAGTCTATCATGAACGTTACCCTAATCGAAAAGTCCCTGATCATCGATTATTCACTGCATTGCGCCGAAGATTGACGGAAACCGGCAGTTTTAGTGTAAACAGAGTAGACGTTGGTCGCCCAATAAATTATCATCGAGAGCAAGAAGTGTTGGAACATTTCCGTAGAAACCCGCGTACGAGCGAGCACCCGTGCCGCAGCAGCATCTTTGGTTATTCGTGACCATAGTACAGTGTGGCATGTATTGAACCGGAATAATTATCATCCGTATCACTTCCAGAGAGTCCAGGGTCTCCTTCCCGTTGATTATGGTCCCCGTGAGCGATTCGCGCAGTGGTTTCTAGATCGCGGGGTAGTATATGCCAATTTTGCAGAGTGTGTGTTGTTTACGGATGAAACAACCTTCAGCCGAGATGGAATTTTTGATTATCATAACTTTCACACATGGCAGCAGAACAACCCTCATGTCATCCATGAACGTCATCACCAACATCGCTACACTATCAATGTTTGGGCAGGTATCGTGCACAATCAACTCATTGGTCCATACATTCTACCAGAGCGTCTTACTGGAGATGTGTACAAAATCTTTCTTGAAGAAGTCCTTCCTGGTTTATTGGAAAATGTGCCATTAGGTATTCGTAGACGACTTTGGTTTCAACACGATGGAGCTCCGGCACATTATGCTCTAAATGTGCGACGGCTTCTTGACCAAAAATTTCCAAATCTATGGATTGGTCGTGGTGGTGCTGTATCCTGGCTACCGAGATCACCTGATTTGACTCCGTAAGATTTTTTCTTATGGGGGCACTTGAAATCTCTGATTTATGCGACACCTGTGGAGTCGGAAGAAGACCTTGTCGCTCGAATTGCAGTCACTGCTGGAGATATCGCTGACAACCCAGGAATGTTTGGCAACGTACGCAACTCGCTTCGACGAAGGTGTCGTGCGTGTATCGATGTTAATGGTCGAAATTTTGAACACCTGCTTTGATGCGTTACTTTCTATTATTTATTAAAGTACCTCATGTTATTTAACGTTTTTCATTACCCTCGTGTGTTATTATTGAACATTAGTGCGTGTGGTTAACTAGGATCGCCGTGAGTTCTTGAAGCGCAGCATTAAAAACTGCTAAGCTCAATAATTAAAAAACTCGGCGTTTTTCGTAATTTTTTCACTAATGAAAAAGTGTTTAAATTTGTATTTTCTACTAGTAGCCGAAGTTTGTACCAAGAGTTCCACCAACACCCTGTATATTATTCACCACATTTGTGTTGCAAACTATTTGAACCCCAATTGAACGTTTTGTGTCCTTTGCCGCCATTTGCGCTGTTTAGTTTTGCTATTTTATACTTCGTGAATGAAGATGCATTTTTTTATTGAATACTAATTTTGTTCTAAGTACGCTAGCCTTTGTTCTGTGATTTTATGCCACAATAGAAGTACATTTGCATCCTGGAAAAGAACTTGTTAAAAGTGTAAATCCTCGTTCCATTGCAATACTGCAATGTTCTGTGTAGCTTATAGGACTGCGTTCTAACAGAAGTATGACAAACGTATTTCAGTAATATTTCAAGCACCGGTAATAATTCTCTTCATTGTGTATAAATTATTGAGGTACTTGGACCTTGACACACGCTGCATAATTTGTCTCACTACAAAAATGACGGTGAAAATCTCTTTTCAAAGAGGCCAAAGATGGCGAGTCTGCCCAGGCCAAATGCCTGTCCTGCACGTAAGTCTTGACTGATGTGGCTTAAACGTCTTGCTGCGAACGATTGATTCCGCGTGCGGCCGTCGTGACAGCTGCAGCTCCCTGCGCTGTCATTGAGAAAAACACCAGTTGGAAATGGAATAAACAGCAGTTGTAGGAGGAGAATATAGCACTTGGAGATGGAAAAGCAGCAGTTGGAAGAGGAAAAAGCAGCAGTTGGAGGAGGAAAAAGCAGCAGTTGGAGGAGGAAAAAGTAGCAGTTGGAGGAGGAAAAAGCAGTAATTGGAGGAGGAAAAAGCAGCAGTTGGAGGAGGAAAAGCAGCAGTTGGAGGAGGAAAAAGCAGCAATTGGAGGAGGAAAAAGCAGCAGTTGGAGGAGGAAAAAGCAGCAGTTGGAGGAGGAAAAAAGCAGGAATTGGAGGAGGCCCCCTCTGGAGGATACAATTATTGTATCTATGGGAATTGGCGCTCCCAGGGGGACTATGTGAGGGCCTGAGCTAAAGGTTAGGTAGACTTCTTTTTTGGTGTAATAAAATAGGTTTTTGTTATGTTACGGACCATATTTTTTCGGTTCACTGCTGTCCTGTTTTTCAGCCCCTACTACTTTCTTCTTCAACTTTTTTCTTGTTTCATGAACTTCTTTCCTAGCTTACTGTTTCTGTGCACTTTGTGCATAGATTCCGCGTTTCCCTCAACTCCATACTAAATGGTGCCTTCCTCTTTCCTCTCTTGGAACATCTTTGTCATGGTTAAGGGAGGCTAAAACTTTCTTATATAATAATAATAATAATAAGAATTGGAGGAGGAAAAAGCAGCAGTTGGAGGAGGAAAAAGCAGTAATTGGAGGAGGAAAAAGCAGCAGTTGGAGGAGGAAACAGTAGCAGTTGGAGGTGGAAAAAGCAGCAGTTGGAAGAGGAAAAAGCAGCAGTTGGAGGAGGAAAAAGCAGCAATTGGAGGAGGAAAAAGCAGCAATTGGAGGAGGAAAAATCAACAGTTGTTAATTGAAAGCAGCAGTTGGAGAAGGGAAATCAGCAATTGGAGGAGGAAAAAGCAATATTCAGAGAAAGGGAAAAACAGCAGTTGGCGGAGAAAAAATGAGCATTTAGAGGAGGAAATAACAGCAGCTGGAGAATAAAAAAGCAACATTTAGAGGAGGAAAAAGCAGCCTTTGGAGGACCGCACAACCACGCGCAGTAGCGCCTGCCCGCTGCGCTGTCACTCCAAGAAGTGTTTACATCCGCATCAGACGTCGTAAAAGTCTGTCTATCCTGAATGCCGCCGCTGCATTTTATGCTCCACTTGTCGCTAAATGACAGGTCTCGCTGCCACAAGCGTCGGGTTAGTTTGCTTAATGGCTCGCTCATTGCAATAGTCAAGTTTTTGCTAGGTCTTTTCTCTAGCTGCTTGCTGCTGTTCGTTGAAATCTGATTTTGTTCCTAAATATCATTCACGAAACAGCTCGGATGCGAAATGGACGTCTACCTAATCATCAACGTTGTCATGCTTTGGTTATTCCCAATATTAAAAAATATATTTTCATGCTTTCAAATGTTGACATACTACAATGTTGTCACGAATCTCGTTTTATTACTTTAGAAATTACTATGCCTAAAGTCGCTTTCATTTGAGCGTCATATGAAATTTACAAATAAGTGTGTAACAATATCACGCAGTAACATAAACAACGACTTTGATAGAGATTGCATATGAATTATTTTCAAACTATTATGGCGTATAGTTATTCATCTCATAAATTATGATGTTTAGTTATTCATCTAGTAAGTTAGTTGTTCGCCTGATAAAATTATAACATGCTCGCGAAAAACGACTACTGAGAGTTTTATTCGCTTTTGACATCGTTACTGACTTCTAACGCGCCGGCTTCCTTTGATGTCCATGTGAGCTCAGTCACTGACAACGAATTGTTTCAAGGTATGTTAGCGTCGAACCGGGCTCAATGAAACGAGTGAGTTCCAGTGATTTTTCTCTCGTTAAACTTCTGAGACGACATGTATTGCTAGGGAATTATTCTTTAATACGTTGACTACGTTTTCGAGGTTGTGACGGTCGCTTTGGTTAGGTTGGAAGAAGCAGAATTGAAAAGCTACTTTAAATGCCTGATTACATTCTTATCCTTTTTAACCAGCGCAAAAAATGTAATTACACGTTAACATTTCATCTTGTGCGCCATAATCTAATATAAATAATGGTAGTGAAATCAGTAAAATGGTAGCCATTGTTACTGGTACGTAAATGAGAACAATTTACTAAGTGGTGCACAAATGCACCACTACGTAGTGTACGTATTAAGAATATCATTCAACTCTCATGGGTTGACCAGTGCTATACGTTCATATTTGACTCCTTTTTTGTGGATGTGGGTATTTACTGAAGAAGGAATTCTTGTGAACCCGCCTCTATGGCCTTCGCCAACCCTGTTCGCATGCTGCGTCAGCACCAAACTGAGGCATGACAGCGCGAGAGAAAAATAACCTCGATCTTTGCATATGACCTCGAGACTATTTGGCTTAGCTGCGCGAGGCCTCACCGTTGTCTGCCCTTCCAAGAACCGTATCATTCAACTGGTTTGGTGTGATCAAATAAAGCATTTCCGATCACGTTTTGCCGTTCAATTTTCATCAAAGTTCAGTCTGGGGTCAAAGCAGCGCACATCACGCAATATGCTTGCTGTAGGATGTGATAATGTAAGTAAAAGGCGGCTTTTTGTCATTTCATTAATGAAAATTTGACTTGAAAGGGAGAGCCAAACAATGACGAGTAAACAAGCTCCGAATTGCGTTTTTAATTTGATAGCACGTGAAATTGGCCCGTGAATTCGGCCCGTATGAATTGGCTTCTAAAAAATAGTGAGCACAAAATATCGTTTAATATTGCGCTCTCAAAGGAACGTAAGCATTCTAGTTGGCGGCAATCAATCATCTAAAGCCCTCTCAACTCCAATCTTTGTTCGTTCTTCGAATGGAAGTTTCCATCTCAGAAGTATTAAAATCTTAAGTGGAGTTTTTGCTTGATACTTTTAGAACAGAAGTAATTTGATTTAAGTGGTTCGCAATCAGGATTTGAATAGAATTGGGATAAAAAACGGATAAGTGTAACGAAGCGTGAGTCATATGGGTACATAGTGAAATCTAGTGTTAGGCATTTAAAGTATGCCGATTATAAATGGAATGAAGAAATTGTCGTGATGGTCCAATTAGTACACTATGATTAAACCTACTTGACGATTTCTACTGCTTTGAATGGTACATTTCGTGCATTTCTTCTTTTGTTATTTATCACGCGTTGTTCGGAAAGTAAAATCCATACTCGTAGTGTGATGGGAAAAGCTTCTACTAATACGATTTTAGTGAAATACTCATAGGTCGTTAATCAGATTTTCATCAAGGTTCCTGAAATCGTGTAACTTTCCGAGTCGAGCGCTGTTTTTATCAATTCTAGATTGAATATTGGAATAGTTCACCTGTGCTAATACACGCTTATCTTCACATCCAACAAGGTGTGGAAGTATTGCGTAGTTCGTTTGCGTGCACTCCAACAAAATTGAAAGAATTTCAAACGGCCCAAAATGACGTGAAAGGAAGAGACACTTTGTGTAGCTTAATTCTAGCATCCAATCCCAGGCAGTCCTTTCAGGGGACAACTGAACGCCTGATACAAGCTATCGTGAAAACTGCTTTTTGAAGTGTATTGACGTTTGGTCTCCATTGAAATGCTCTCATTGGTCAATAATTGGCGCAGTTGTTCATGCTGAATTCCGTTCAGTTGAATTTTTTCTAGGCCTTTACTAATTAAATTAAGAATGTGAATGAAGCCTTGATGATGGAAGTTATTTCGTAAGCACTAAGTTCTGGGATCAGCCGTAGTGTGTTTGTGATATTCTCTCCTGTGTGCTGGAGGTAGACAGTGATGGCTTGCACTGCACACGCGTCTCCCACGCTCAGGTGCGCCGAATGCTAACACGAGTTGGCAATTTTACAAGTGACTGCAATTCTTCAAGGTTATTTATTTGCTACAGTTGAATAAATGGGTAAGTTTTATAACAACAGGATGGAATTACTCAAAATTATTCATTTGCTAAAGTGGAATGAATGGGTAAGTTTCGTAGCAAATGACTGGAATTCTTCAAGGTTATTTATTTGCTACAGTTGAATAAATGGGTAAGTTTTATAACAACAGGATGGAATTACTCAAAATTATTCATGTGCTAAAGTGGAATAAATGGGTAAGTTTCGTAGCAAATGACTGGAATTCTTCAAGGTTATTTATTCGCTAGAGTGGAATAAACGGATAAGTTTTATGACAACTCTCTGAAATAGATCCTTAATATTTGTTTGATGTTTCAAGAATTGTGAAATATTTCGTGAGAGTGACGGTGTTGTGTCTTGTATTGCGAATTTTCCATTGTTGATCTAAGTCTGTGATCTAACGTGTATTTCGCATCTTCCATCTATTACCAAGTACGACGGCAAGATAAAATACATTGCTCGTGAAATATGCTTTATTTTCTTAACTAAAAATTGCTTATAATTAGTATAACATCGTAATTAATTGAGTAACCAAAAAATTACCTGAGGTGATGTTAAAATTAGAAATTTGCGGTGTACATTATCGTCCTCTGTAAAGTTTAAGATCAACCTAACTCTAGGCGTGAACTTTGCCCTTTGTGGGGAGAGGAATTTCTTTTTACTGCCGAGATAATTATGAACTCATGTTCCAGGCAAGACCTAAGCTCGCGTGGATCAGGATGTGATCATTCAGCGGTAATAAACATCGGATTAGCTTCTTAGATAATTCCTTCCCTTGTTATTGTTCCGTCAATTAGATCCGGGCTTTCACAACTGAGGGGATAGAAATATCCGTCCTTTATAGACGTGGATCATGCCAGTCATATACCCTGTGTTCCAGTTTTAAAAGTAACTCGAAAGTCCATTTTTATGGTTTTCATACATGATATATCATCCGATTTGATAATTAGGTATGACTTATCGTTAGAAACTTGTTCTCTCCAGATTATGTACTAAAGTGTTCCCGTGCGAAATCCTGCTTTAGAAGAAAAAAACATATATTTAACGACTATGCGATATTAGCGTTAGAATGAATAATCTTAAAAGTTCTCGTTAGAAATGCGGTAAGATTTAGAGACTCAGAAATTACATGTAAAGATTTATAAAACGGATGTTGAACGCTCACATTTTTTCAAATCCTCATTAAAAAAAAAATTACCAAAATGTAGACTTGAGTCAATTTTTCTCCTCTCGAAAATTAAGCTATATATTGAGCAGAAGAAAACCGTAGCCGTCTCTCTTTACCATATTGTAAACGTGGACGGCGAATTTCATAGCCCCGTCTAGACGATTTCATGACTACGGCATTGATTGCTTGGCCAGGCAATTGTCTGGCTCAGTTATGACTTAAGCTTTATTGCGAGCTTTGCGTGGAGCTGGTGCCGGCTTAATTGATGCATGGCCCTTAGGGTCATTTGCGGGCTAACTGCTTTGGCTGCGCAGCATGCAAGGTGATCAGATCCCTGGATCGTGTGCAGCAGGACTGGTTACCAGATCTCGGGATCAGGTCCGGCCTGACTGCATTAGCTGCCAACTACCCGGAGGGGGGATCTTTGTCTCACTTGTGGACCGTATAGCTTGCTCGCAATTCTAAGTCTCGGTTTTGTTTGTGGTATGACTACAATAGTTGCTTACCTGGTAATATCTGTGAGCCATTCATCGATTGTGTGGGCTGTGTGCTAACTAACACCTCAGAGCGATTTGTGATTATATCCTATTAGATGTGCGCCATTTTAAATCTGAGTCATTCGAAGAGTAACTATTAGCTTTATATAAAATAAGATTTCGGGATCATCTGTGGACTGTGTTAGCTGTTGACTGAGATTTCATGGTCATTTGCTTGCAAACTGTATTGTATTGGCTATGTACCGAGGACGATATCAAAGGCCAGTGCGGATTTTGTGCATTAGTCGTGAAACGTGTATACTGTATAGTCAACTTAGTGTTTTTCGTTCGTGAAATTCTGTTAAAACGCATGTGGTTTTAAAGGGACTCATAATCTTGATGGAATCACTAAAGAGCCCTCTTAACTTACATTGAAGTCGGAACAGCTGTCCTTTTTTTGCTAGAGATGACTTATTCAATTTTATTGACCGTTTCATTTATATTAGGAAATGACAGGATACTTAAGTGATAATACTGAACAAAAACTATAAAACAGCTCTACAATATATGAGATTTCTCTGCATTTTCTGATTTTTTTGCTACTCATCAGCATTACTTTTGCGTATGCTATGCATTGGCTGCGCTAATGTACCCAGAGTAAATAGCGCTGCTGGAATATTGTGAGCACCATTCTGTTCTGTACATGCTGGGACAAAAGTTTTGGTGCCCCGGAATGCCGAGTGTCCCGTACAAAAGCTTAGCCGGATCTTTTTTCAGATAGGCCCGCCAGTAATGCAACACATTAGTTCACCCACTTATGCGCACCTATCGACTTCAAATTACTCTCAAACGAAAGTTTTAATGTTTCGCTTGAGAGTAATTTGAAGTCAATCGGTGTATTATTTTGAAAGTCACAAGTGGGTGATCTGATGTGTTGCATTATAGTGGCGGGGCTTATCTGGAAAAGAACCGCTTAGCCTTCACCCGACAGAAATTGGTGTGGCACAAACCGCGCCATTCGATGCTCGCTGAGTTGCTGGCCACGTCACATGCTCCACCCGCAAAAATCTCATAACTGACAACTGAAAAGAATCGCGTGCTCCTCTCAGAAGATATTGCCTCTTGTGCTCGAGATTCTTGCGCTTCTGTGCCACCATTCATAGCTCCATAAAGACATCAAATATCCGCTCCAAAATATCCATTGCCATGTATGAAACGTTAAATTTTGGCTTGCTTGTAAGCCAGAGGAATTCTCTTATTGGGACGACTCAACGGATGCTATTCAAATTTAAGTTCCCCCACACTGTACTCACTGCACATTTCTTCTTTGGAATTCCAATGAGCATTCAAATAGCGTTTCCAACAAATGTTGGTAAATGCGGTTTTTATTTTTGACTAATACTTGACAGTTGATGTTTGACATATACTTCCGTGTAAATATTAGGCATGCGTTCACACATTTTGAGTAATAATACGTATCTTTATTATGCATTAAATTGTCTTATCTTCTATTAAAAAGTATTCGTTCGGATAAATTTTTAATTGTGCATTCCAGTAGATGTTTGGTGGATGAAATGATAGTTTTGGGCATTTTTCCGCATTATATTTTTCGTTTGGGACGATCACTGATATATTGGAAGATTTCAGAGAAGCACTGATTATCACCTTATTTAATTTTCCCTGAAATTTCATTAATTACGTATGGGTGCTTTGCTTGTTTTCTCTTCAGTTTTCCTTTCGATGACGCTTCTGTTTTTTGTTTGGATTCTTTAATTTCTTGTTGGGCTGGCGCTGCTACAATTCGGGTGCCTGAGAAACTCCAGCTGGCAGCTTTTCTGATTTCGTGAGCGCTGTCTTGTTTTTGAGCCAAAACTCCGATGAAAAATTAAGATCTTCTAATTCTGATCCTCAGCACTGGTATCAAGTTCTCTTGTGTAGCTCTGGTGACTCATTTGGTCTGAGTTGCTGCTGAGAACGAAGCTCGTTAAGCGTGCAGATTAAATAGCTTAAATATCTCCAGTGATCCTCAACTGCTTAGGTGAAAATTTCCTCTAATGTCTTCAATCCGACAATAAATGCAATTCCGTTGTAACTGCTTGACTGCAGAATTGTATTTAGCAGTGTCTTAGCTTCTCGCTCTACATCACTTCCATTACTCTTCCAGTGGTACTTGGTTTCCTATGTTTACTTATACTGTAACAACTTCAGTACCACTTCCAGTGGTACTTGGTTTTCTGTGGTTACTTGTTCTGTAACAACTTCAGTACCACTTCCAGCTTCACTGTAGCGGGGAGATCGGTACCGCTGGTGATTCAATTTGGCCTGAGATAGATGTCATTACTGCACTATAGTTTATTCATGTCCTTCGTAAATCAGTCTGGCAAATAAATGATCACTTCGTTAAGTTCAAGCCGTTAAGTGGTCGGTTAATTCTCTATCGAGTGCTTTCCCACTGTCGAGATTCGTTCTCGGTTTCAGGATTTGTTCGCCTCTCGAAGGGCTAGATCAAATCGACCAGTTCACTCGGCCGCGAATTTTATCGAGTATTGCGTTCGTTGCTACGTCGTGCAGCGCTTCGCTCAATGTCGTACGTTGCTCCATGTTTGTGGAGTGGTTTAGCCATTAACATGTTAATGTAAACATGCCAATGAAAATAACATTTTTTCAATGTTTAAACAACGACTCTTCGAAACTCGGGACACGTTGAAGTGTGTATGTCGTGCATGATCAAATCATGCATCTTAAAAATAAATTCATTCTGTGATACTCAAGTGTGCATTTCATTGATTTCATTTATTCAAAATTTTTCTTCTAAGCCTGTCTGCCGAGGTGATCGTATTACAGTTATATAACTAAATTTGATATTTAAATTTACGCTCGATTGTTACATCAGTTTGCTCCGCATGCAATGCAAGTTAGCTCCCCGTTTTCTTTAAAAAATGGCAGCAATTGCTTTTCATATTTTGGAACTGAACTTCTCGCCTCTGACTAATGAAGCAATCCGCGCTGCGTTTTTTTGCTTTTGCTTGCAACAATTGGCTCAATTAATTTTGTTTTGGTGTCCAGACTTGTTGGGCATGGCAAATTTCGCAGCTGCCCCAGTTTACGAGGTCCATTGGTTGGGGAAAATTTTATTGTGCCGTGTGTGTGCGGCTCGATTTGCCGGCCTCGGCAAGAACGATGGCTGCTTAATTTGCTCCTGAGCTCAGCAAGACTTTGAATTTTTGCTCGAGGTTTTCATTACTAGAATCGGTCCTATTTTCTGGTGGGTGCACCAAGACAATGGCCTTTTCTTCCGTACTTCTGTGACCGGCCGACCGTCAAGCTGCCTTCTCTCCAAAAGAACCGTCCTGGGGGTCGTTAGAAGTCCATTCTTGGCATTTTTTGTTGCCTCCGAAATGTTTTGCCGCCGATTTCTCTCCTTTTTCCTTATCTAATCAAGCTAACGAGCTTATCTTACAAAGATAACTTGTCTCTCGGGCCTCTGCGGTCGGACGCGTGCCGTGATCATGGAAGATTCAGAAATCTTTGCATTCTGGCATCTGTCGTTACATTTCATCACTAAATTTTTTATTCTACAACACAGATCCATCATTTACTTATTAAAATGAAATTCATGGCGTCTAAACTAGATATTTAGTATATTTTTCTTTTAAAATTTTTCTGATTGATGGTAAATTTTATATATTACTTGATCGAATACATACTGTAAACCAAGCTTACTCCGTTACGCCTAAGACTCGGTTACAAAGGGATCTTTGTAACCGATATCTTGTATGAACCATGGGATTCATGCGTTTCAGTCCTCATTGAAAGTGAACGTTGTAAGTGCGATTAACAACAAAAGAAAAATGGTGCGCAAAAACTTAATAAGATAAGAACAAATATAAGAATAAGAACAAAAACTTAATAAGACATGGGGATATGTTTATTCACGAGCCGGTATCGAACTACACAGTTTTCAGTATCGCAGTTTCGTTTTCTGATTATCTTTTGCGTTTCCCATCTACTTGTACTTTCACTCTTCATGACTCTGCACCCATTGTGGTGTAGGAAGTATAACGTAGTATACAATACTCCAGAAATTGTTTTCAAAGTCTGCTTTGTTGTTGAAGTTTGCGCTTTCATTGCTATTTCAAGCGTATGGTACAACTGAAATTCAGTATATCGTTCTTCTGTTTTGATAATAGTTTTACAGAATATCTTTGTATTTTTGCCCTTTGAAACTTATTGTACAACCGAAACCCACTGTTTCGTTGTTGCTCTCTTGATGAAATTTCCGAGTCATGAGGCCCGCGTAACATTTGGAATGTTAGAGCAAGAATTGTTGTGAGCCGGCTATTGCGTTGTTGAAGTAATACGCGCCTTGTTCCAAGGAGACCTGTCTCATTTATTTTAGCGTCTCTCGACAGCCGGGCCGAGCCACAGCTCTCCACAGCCAGCTCTGTTAATCCCCTGCTAATTAACTCGCATCAGGTATTCCTCTTTTTCTTGAATGTTTTAGCTCGGGTTTCTCTCGTCTGGAAAAACGCATTACATTTAGAGTTTTATTTTGATAAGTGCTCATGAGTTTGCCGCGAAGAGCGTTCATTCCGACGTTGTGGCCCGACCGAAAAGCTCAGCTCGCCTCAGCGCGTAGAGGGCACGCAGTGCCGAGTTCTGCAGTTTTCTGAATACCAGCTCGGTATTTGTATGGTTTTCCCATTCCTGAGTAATGTGAGAACTTCGTGTTGATGGCGCGTGTTTCGTTTTCTGCATTGTTAGACAACGAAGTAGATTTATCGAGTTCAGCTACACGCCATTGTTGCTTCCAGATTTTTTATGGATATCTTGCTGTGAAAGTATTAATTCATGATTTGGAAGATATATATATTTGCTGTCCGCTGTAAAATGAAAATTCATTTTCACTTGAACAGTGTATTTATCACTTTGCAAAAATTTATCTTAAAAGAAGAAAGGTCTTGAAGTAACATTGATCTTGAAGTAAGATCGTTGGATTGCAAGTGTACTCTATTAGACCAAAAGGATAAAAACTCAATGAGAACTCTGTTAACGATTGCCGCCTGCGTGTTTAAATTTCATTTTTGCTTCAGAACTTCCTTTTTTCCGCCTACGAACTTCGCTTTCTCATGCCCTGCTTTTGAGAGCAGCTGTGAGCATCTGGAGCTTCTTGTGCGTTCAAATTTTTCCTGATTTTTCTTAACGGAGCCTGGTTTTGATATCATGCAAACTTGGTGGCAACATTGTGAAAGAAGTTAAAGACTAAGGTTACAAGTTGAACAGTGAAAACAGTGGTTTCCTTTGAAACAAAATTTCGACACTCCATTTTGGTTTAATGGACGCTCGGAGGAAACTGTCTTACGAAAATGACGTTCGCAAACCGCGTCCTCGTGTAAGGCTGACAACAGAGGACGTACGCTTCCTATTTCGCAGTGTTCTTGATTCAATTTCGATTGACACGTGCGAAGAAATCTATTGTGGACTGCAGGAGTTGGGAATCATATCTTCTGCTTGTGATGGCGCCGTAGTTCATTTAGAATTTATGGCCAGAAAGCTAACTTGATTTCAGAGAATTTGTTCGTAAACTTCACACTGTGTTGTTGTATTCACATCTGAACAATGTTTCAAAATTAGCATCTGATCTGCCCGACGGTGCTCTGTTTTTTGTCCAGCTGCTGTAGCGTTTTTTTCGTTGGTCAATATTGGTATGTAGACTAAGTTGAGATTCGAGACCTTCGTTGAATCTTGAGTTCAAGTTTTACAATTATTGTTTTTAAATTTAAATACTATTGTGTTTCATAAGTGATCTTTTAGTGTTTGACTACTAGTATTCGTGATACAAAGGAGCGACGAAGCATTACGTATAGTGTAAACATGCTCGACTCTAATTTTTTTATTATTAAGACTAACAAATAGTTTTTTCTTAATACTTGTAAGTGGGAAATGTTGGAGAAACCATAGTGAACGAAGTCTAATGCTAATTCAGGTTTTCTTCTTTGTACAAATCTATGCCTCCTAGGAGAACTCGGGATAGACAATAGGCTTAGCTGAGTTAGGTTAGTCTACCCTTAGCATTGGGGATCTGCGCCCCTAGAGAGATACTGTTAAGTCACCTTAGCTATAAATAGGGCTGAACTTTCGTGTCCACTATACTTCTTTTGGTTTTCATACTTCCCTCGCTACTTTTTCGTAGTATTTTCTTTCTTTCCTTCCTAAATTGCTGTTTTTTGCGCAAGGTATCCTGTGTGGGAACAGACCTGTTACATAGACTCCCCGTTTTCTTTGATGAAACCACCGTAGCAATGGAAATTGAGCCTTATACCTTATACTAATTTCTATATTATTACGTAGAAATTCATGGTAACTTATTAAAGCCTGTCGCGGGCCTGCTCCTTAACGTGTATAAAACGCCCACGATTGCCTCGTACAGACGTTGATGACCTTGGTAATGAGGAGCCACTTTTGTTTTGTTGAGTTCGATAGTATCAGAGCTAGTGGAACGCTACTGAGGGCGCTCAGATCTCGGGCAATCATGCATGAACTCGGCGTTCAGGAACTTCATTTCGGCACCTGACTCGATTCTCACTTTTGCCGAACTTGATCGTCGTGTCTGTCATCTGGGCTTGATCTGCTCCGTCCTTTTCCATCTGTTTGCATAATCCAGCATTTTTTAGTCCTGTAGGTTATTTTACATTTCATTTTCATTGTATGCTCCCGTTTGCTAGGACTGAAGATTGTTTTACATTCCATATTTATCGAACCCATGAAAATATCAAGTCAAGTTGGCTTTGTTTTGAGATTTTCGTTGCTCTCTACAAAGTTTAGCTTGGGTTGCAAGTGAACGGAATCGGATTTTGCAAATTATCTTCTAAAATATTTTATTGTGTAGCTAAATGAATAATTTCTACAATTATTTCCAAGTTTCCTGCAGCATTAGATTCAAAGTAACTCATATGAAATGTTTGCTTTCACCGCCTGGTTTCACGGTCGGGTTGGTGTTCTTCTGTGTGTTCATTGGCCGTTTCATCTTATGCTCAAACATAAGTAACATCATTATCATCATAAGGCTTCATTGCGTTCTCATATTTTTCAAAGCGCTCCAAATTTTCTTTTACAAACTACAACCTTGATTTTGAAGAGCGGGTTTTCAGTAATGAGGTTTTGCGGGAATCGATCGCGATTTGGGCCTACTCTTTACTCTTGTGAAATATTTTATTCAAATATTTGTTTCATGTATCATGAAGAAACATTTGCGAAATGAAAATAAGTTCTGTTGGATGCAGGAGATATTATGTATAGTATCTTGAAAAAATATGGAAAACTCATTTGCTTTTACAAGTGGAGAAAAGAACCAATTTCATGTGCATCATCATAATGCGGCAGACACTTTACTTCATTTCAGAACTTCAGATACCGAGACGACTCATCGATAACGGACATCATTTGCAAAATTCAAGTTGTAGTCAGTGAAAAAGTTAGCTCTGCACCCATCAATGTTTGGTATTTGTATGCGTTTTTTTGCGTTAATCCTTTTCATAGCCAAGTTAGTTGTATTCTATCAGTCTATGAAAAATTGTGAAATTTCAATTTCAGAGGAATCGAGTGAATCTAATACGTATAACCAGAAAATTTTCCCTCAAAATAATAGAAAAACTATTCGCATGGTATAAAAATTGTTTAAAACTTTAGCTTACGTAATTACAAGAAGTTATCCCGTATATTAAAAGAGCCTCTGCAACATTGCAACGAAAAGATTACTCGCAGTAAAAAGTGTGTCATCTCTGTGTTTCTCCAGTTGATGGCACGATGACAAAGACAGAAGAGCTCCGTGTTGACTCAAAGCAAAGGGTTATTGATTTCCTAAGTCAGGAAATGGTGATGGAGCTATTTTAAAGTGCCATGTTACCTCCAGATCTGCTATGCTGAGAGTTGAACTGTTGAATTCATGAGTTTGAGATAGAACAGTTAAACTTTTGGATTTGCGATAGGGGGTAGAACACTCGAAACTATTGTTCTGAACTGAGTCAAAATGTGCCGCGAAGTTGACACAGAACCTTAGAGTTCCATAGAAAGAATCGTCACCAAAAACTTGGACGCGAAGGGTACCGTCCTAAATACATACTAGCACAATAGAGCTTTGTTGCCCAAGAATGGAGTGAAAATCGACTTCTTCGGACGCGTCTTCATAAGCCATGTCACATTGCCTTTCGTTTAAATTTTATTAGAAATATCTCGTGTACTTTTGGGAGAGAGATCTGCCTAGAAATAAAGCGAAAATGACATTTGAGTCGTAATCAGTGGTGTAAGAAATAATCTGTGTAAGAAAGGTGAGGTTTCCTCATAAACAAGAAGCAATGTAAGCGATACAACTTGGAGGCTGTTCTGTAATATTTTAGAGTTGTTCCCGCTCTACCTTACCAGGAAACTGATCGCAACTGTAAAAATAATAGCGCCTGGAGGCTGCTTCAAGCCATTGAATGAAAACCTGAAGCTATTGTATTCAATATTAGGCTGGACTAGCGAAGTGCCTTCCAGTTATATGATGGACCGAAAAGAATAAGTCTGAAATCGAGTAGTTGCTAGGCTTTAAGAAGCGAAAAAGGCATTTCTTGCGAAACTTCTATTTGGTAATGACAGTCAGTGATGGTTATTTTCAAGTTTGAATCAATAGTGGCTGTCCTAGCTAACACTTTCGCATAACAGACCGTGTGACCGTAAAAAGTAGAAAAATATACTAGTAAACATGGTAAAATATTAGACCTTGAAATGATTGTTAAAAATTATAAAGAGGGAAGAATTATTACAGTTTTATTCAGTTTTCCGTAGTGTACTAATAATACGGGATTATTGGCTCATTGGGGGAATTCATGTGATTTCCTTCTTTTACATATCAGATCCATTCTATCATTTGGAACAGTTTTGAGACATCGCGGGTATGCGAATAATTCCGTTGTTGAATGTACGGGTTTGACTTTAGTTTTTAATACTCTTGTTTGAACAAAGACATTCCAGATATTTGATAGTTTCAATGATAATTCAGCTTATGTGATCAATCTTGTTTAATTGTATTCTGTACTCAATGCTATTGTACGAAGGGAATACATGCGTTTGATAACTTCTGTTCCTTCACTTTTCGTTGTGGATGGGCTGCTTTGAAATAGTTTGAGAGGTCAAACCACTAATGCCCCTTGTAATGAACCAATTAATTTCATACTTTCGCAGAATTTTCACATGGTGAGTGAGGTAGACAAAGGAGGGCATTAACGACACTGAAAGAATTCATCCACTTATTTTCGAGGCCCGAGAAGCTTCTATGCAGACATGTACTGAAGTGTGTCATGGCTACGGTCTGTAGCCGAGACGAGTGCCGTTCGATGCCTCGAGTGAATTACACCTGTACTCGAGCAAAATGCTGCTCATCGATTTATGGGTTGTATTTCTTTCTGGATGTGTCCCCTGAGTGATGGCCGGGCTGCGGCTCTTCCTCGCAGTGTCGAGAATTTAGCAATTTTTGTGCGCACGGAAGTTTTGTAAGGGATTTGTGACGTGTTCAGTTGCTTTTGTGAGTTTATTTTATAAGTCCATATGAATGTGAAAGGTTAGAAGGTTTGTTTGGGATGTGCTCGCATGTTTAAAATGCTTGCTGCTGCTGCAATGCTCAAAGCAATGCTGAAACGAAAAAACCTTGCTATAATTTTGTTAACAAATTTATATACACCGCGCAGCGCGCTTATCCTTTCGAAGAACTTTTTTACACTCGAATATCTTTTTCTCGAATGAAGTTTATTAAGTTTATTACCGACACCAAATTTTAGATTTTTCTATGCTACTCAACAGCGAATCCCTTCGTTTTATGCTGACGACACTATTCTTTTTTACGGTGCAATCATTGTGACAGAAAAATGATCCCATCGCTAGGGCGATCACTGCCAGTAACGCGACTAATGCCATGCTATTACTTCCTTGATGAGGCATGCGTGCTTCCTTGGTGAGTGCCGTAAAATGAGTCTCGTGACGTCATCACTCTTCTATAGGTCAAGTATAGTTATCAACTTTTGAGGTAGTTGACTAGAATCAAATTTGTGTACCCATTCTGGAGATTTCAGAACAAAATTGTTTCAATTTACTAATCTTTTTTTTTTGGTGACTGCAATGTTTCGCTTTTCGTATTTCGATTCACTTTTCTGTTATTTGAAAGCAATACATTTAAGCGTAAAGAAACTGATTCTTTAAGTCCTCTGAAATTGCAGCTGCATGCTCTTGTAGAACATGAGCTCTAATGGCTGAATATCAGTCTCTTACTTGATCTTGCTTCCGGCCAGTAGTTGACTGCCGCTAGGTTATTATTTAGGAGCCAAATGTACACACACATTCTTTTGATTGCAAAAAACTGCATAATTGACCTGTGATTTATTGTAGCTGCGTTTTTGCAGATAATTAGGTCGAGCGTTTGAAGATGTCATGTTGAAAATAGAGAGCTCACTCCGATCACATATCATGTTTTACATTTTTCATTTCTGAGTGATAGTTTTTTTTGGAACTGCTAACACTATTATGAGTTGGCGCGTCTTTTCCTTGACCGCGGAAAGAATGCATTCTGTCTTATCGAGTCTGATTTTTAAAAACTAAGGAAGTGAAAGAGATATCTTACCCAGAAGGAACTGCTGAAAATATTCATTCACTTCAAAGGATCATATCTGAGACTGTGTTCCATTTCGAATACGTTAAAATAACAAAATGCCTTTCAAATTTATTTTACATCAAAAACATTGATCAATAACGGTAGGGTGCTTTCAACGACAAATTAGATATTTTTGTGACCATCATCTCGAAGTAAGACGGGGCGCGAAACTCCACGTTCGGACCGTATTAAAAACGATCAAGAAAGGAAGGGTGCTTTCAATAGCAAACTTGGATATTTTTGTGACCATTTTGAAGTACAACGTGGCGCAAAGCTGTACGTTAGGATGTTGATTTGCAAGGAACAGTCTTGTTTCTTGATTTCCCTGTGGGGATAACGAGTGGTGCGTCAGTGAGAACAGACGCTGCCAATTACAAGGTGCTGCCCGAGGCGTTGCCTCACACGAGCTCCCGCTGATGAAGAGCCTTTAAAGGAAGGCGACTGAGCCTCCCGGCCCGCAATTTCAGAAGACGTTGAAGCCAACGAACAACTTTGACCAGCAATTACGACACCAAAGGCGCACGGGCTCTCATGCCCGAGGGCCGGGCACACAAGGGTATCGTTGGGCTGACGCAAGGCTGGCTTATCTATTCCTGCCAATCAGTCCGTCCTATTTTTGTTGGACGATCCCCGTTAGAACCGATCTTATTTCATGCCTGCGTTCCTACAAGTTCTGCGTGTTTGTTTTCTACTCGTTCTTCGATTAGCTGAATTTTGCTTTTTACGGCATGACATTAGATGTAGGGAGGAAACGGTATTGGTGACTTCTGTTTGAGGCGTACTTTTGGTTTAACAATTAACGAGCTCTGCATCGGAGCAAACGCCCTTTCGAAATTGAATATGTGATATTTCATGTGCGTCGTAATAAACGCCTCATATGAGTACCAGTCGTTATATATTCCTCCTCATAAGTTTTTCCTTTCGCGTGGGGGAGGTTCCTGTATCCTTTTTTTTCCCAAAAACTGACTAATAATATTGATACACCGTGTTCTGTCCCTTTGATAGTCATGCTTATATTTATTATTTTGATTTGGGGTCTTCTATTCATTAGTAGAATCGCATTACATGACTATTGCACTTGTTTTACTGGCATTACGTGACGCTATAACTTCTACATCAGTGTTGGATAACAAATCTGTCAAAAATTCTCCTGTATTCATTTGAGTTTCGATATCATTCTCGTGCACTTTTTAGTACTTGAATGGGGGAAGTATTTTCCATCGTAAAACAATCCTTAAGTGAGCTTATGATCACATCCATTTTATATTATAACATTATACAGCAGCTAAAATATCAGCGTTGTAAATCGTGAAGAATTTTCGTTTGCTTTCAATTTGAGGAGCCAATTAATTTTCAGATGAGCTTTTATCGAAATTTTTTTTTGAATTTCATTTCAAACTGTCTGTTTATTATTGAAAATTTTTAAGAGTATCTTAGAAGAAATTCTATGACTTTCATTTGTATTATAGTCATGTGTAAATGTCAGCAGTATTTCTCTTTCATAATCAAAGCTGCGAGAGCTCATTTCTCTGTTTGAAAAGTACCCTAATTGTGTCCAGCGACTCCCATTGATTGAAGAATTTATCTGCATCAAATGCAAGTTTTGTGTAAAGGGTTGTCGCATGCTTTGAAAGCGTTTGAATAAGCGGTGATTTTACAGCTTCAATGGAGCTTTTGACATGATATGCCGGCTCTGCACATGAAGCTTTTCAGTGGAAGTCAAGCCTTGTAATCGTCGCTTGTGACCCGTCGAGCTCACGGCTTCAACTCGTTGTTTTTGGTGATTGAGGGCTCCGATTTATGGCCGCCCGCCGCTCGCAAGTTAAGTGTTTTGGCTTATTTCAAATCTGTGGAAGTTTAAGAACATAGAAGTTGAAGCGTTTAGTTTAATCTAATGAGTCTGAATTCGTTCTAGATTACAAACATTTTTTCGCCGAAAATGAATGGCCATGGTAATTTTTTCGCCATGGTAATAGAAATTGAGTTGCAAATAACGCAGGAAGTACAGCTTGAAATAATGTAGACCAATCTCAGTTCGCGTTTTTCATAAATAAATAAATTTGAGCCGTTCGCTCTTGATAGGATGCACAGCACACTCCAGTGAAGCAAGGCTGGAGAGCCTCGTATAATTGGCCCTTGTCAAATCACTTGAGCGGTGCTCTGCTGTACAAGCCGGTTTTGTGTATCCTTTACGGAACCAAGTAAAATTGATGAGGTTATCGTTGTGAAAAATTTGTTTTTGATTGAACTATCAGAAATTAAGTGCTAAACTCGAGGAATGAAAAACTCTAGCGGAGATCTGAAACGGGAATAGTAAAAGAAATTTGCATTCAAGTATTACACGGAGTGGATTACTTTGTGCAAGTTCCTCTTTTTCGCACCTGCTTGCATTTTGAAGCTACATCGGCCGCATTTTGTTTATAGTAAGCTCTTCAGTTCACATTTCACCGCCTTCACTTCTGATGCGCACTCAAATGCTCGACAGAAATTTGAAAGGAAATTAACTTGTTACCAACAACCTCGTTACTTCGTTGCGCTTAATTTGTATAGCAGGATATGCGTTTTTATGTGAACTGCAAAGGTGTAAATTAGGTCGTGCAGGAAATATCTTATCTTGATAGGAAATTTGGACGTCATTGAAGTAGCTAATCAATGAAATTATAGATAGAGATGAAATGAGTGAAATAAAATACTTCTCTCTTGAACGTTTACACATTCGCTCCAAAATATCTGGATGATAACTGAAGATGAATTGCAAGTGCATTTCGTATTGAAATTACTGATTTCATTTTGCTGTGCTCTTCTGAGCTTGAACTATTCGCTCAAATTTCGTAATCAATTTGAGCTTTGTTTTATGTGTTAATTATGGCGTAGGGAAATATTTTCCCCAAGTGTAACCTCGCACTATACAAAATTATTCTTTTTTCTTACGGTATGCACATTTTATACAAAAAATATTTGTATTGTAATCTATAAAACACACTAGCTGTAACGTATTTCGTACTCGTCTTCTTGTTGAAATTATCAATACCGCAGTAAATTACATTCCGGAGTGATTCATGTGAAATTTAACAAGTAACATCCTTGAGTGATGTGCAGCGAATGAGAGTGAACTTTAAAGTTATACCGAATAAAACTCTACATTCATCACTTGCCTGGCTAATTATAATAATTATACTCCGCTCTGTTTTAATGGCAGAATTGTCAGACGGCCGGTCGGTCGGAGAGAGCTTTTCTCTGATTTATTAAGGCTAAGTTCTTTTCCTCGAACTTTCATGAAATTCAATTACTTGCAGACAGGTTGCAAATTAGCTTATGAAGAAGTAAAGTGTCGTCTTCAAAAGTCTTCGTAAGATTCCCTAGAGTGAATATTATAATTATAAGTTAGCAAAAATACTCACCATTCTAACATTTGGTTTTTCGCAAAAGTATTCACTGTTTAACGAGTAAATCCACGTGGAGAGGATTTTGACATATCTCTTATCCTAAAAGACGTATACTTGAGCAATACTTGGTAATGTTGACTACATTGTTCTTAGAATTAATAATTCGCAATGAAGAGTGCACAAGGGAAACCATTTCGTTTATTACATGCTTTCAACATCTATATTGCTGATAAAGAACTATTTAGCATTGGAGAGTATTTTAGGGAAGCTGTTTTTGACACAGTTTCCTTATTGCGAGGAAAGTTAAGTCTAAGATGAGTTACTGTGAGTTACTGGTGTAGAAGACAGGCTATAAATTGAAAAGCATTATAGATCGGTTAGGATGCCGAACTTTGTTATATTTTAATGGATCCATCTCTCTGCACCTCGGATACTTAAGTGTACAGTCCAAGTGTCCGTGTAACCTACAATAACCAAACGTACAAGCAACGTATATTGTACATGTAAGACAAGTTTTGTACGAATAACAGCAACACTTTTGGTGAGGTTATTGGGTATCAGATAAGGAATTCTGTCCCGATATAAGATTCATCGCTTCAGTTTTCATTTGCATCCATTATTTAGTTAATGATAGTGAAAACTAAATATGGGCTTGCATTTCATAATGCTGATGTCTATATATGTGTGGTTTCTTATGGACTCTTCATGCATGTTAGGTCGATTAACCGCGATCAAAGGACGGAAATGTTTATTAAATTTTTGATGTAAATGTATGTTTTCACCAATATTTGGTTTATATGAATTAAAAAAAACAATTCTGCGTGTTTACCATATCTAAAACTACTCCACAAAGCTGAGTCGTTTTCACGACTATATACTATACTATAAATACTATATTCACAACGCGTGATAAATTCACTCCGTTGCTGTGTTTCATGAAAAGTTTCCACTCCTTTAATGTACAACCCGGGCAGGTGAGCGAGCTACTAACTGCATACCGTGATGTGTTTCATCAAACTGTGAAGGTACGTTATATCAACATCATGTTTTGTTTTTTGCTGCAATGTGATTTTTATAATTGTAATTGTCTGTTGGGCGCTTTCATTCGATGAGTTATCGTGTAGAACCATAACTATGACGCTGTTTATGCCTATATTTTACTGTTCAGCGCTTTCGTTTGATCAGTAATCGCGTAGAACCGCAATTGTGACGCACATTAATCGGTCCCGTGAGACCTCTGCCAGCTCATTGCATGAGAACTTGATGGGCCATCGAGCGTTTTATTTACTGAAGCTCGTACAACAATTCTCGCTGTATTGTCGGGCTTCACGGATGCCATTACCTGATTAAAGTAATTTCTTGCCCAAACCGCATGGCTTACAGGCGCTCCGTAGTACATTACCAGTGGTGCGGTGCACACCTGCGCCATTTTCATCTGAGTATGTGCAGCTCCTCTGGTGATTATAGCAAACGTAAACGACGGATAGAAGAGGTTACTAGGGAATTGCTCCACTCATTGCACTTGCGATACGCTCACCCCCTACTCTCAAGGTTAAGAAAATGGAGAACCATCTCAGCGGCAATAATGATATCCTGGAGTGATGAATGAACATGTTTTTTGTTCATATTTTGTTCAACAAATGCAGCGGAGCATCGACTGGAAGTTTTTTTTGCTAAATATCTTGCATTCAGAAATAAAAATTTACCATGTTTTCCCAAAATATTACATGAGTTCATTTCTGCAGCTGAAAAAAACCTAGCTGTGCTTGCTGTCTCTCGCTGTCTCAAAAATTCATCGATGTAGAAATTTTTATGTTTACATTATGCGAGAGGTGCTAATTGATGCTACGATGCAATCGTGACGTCGTTTTCGCTTATATTCAAACCTGTATAGATTTTCAGACGGCGCTGACTGGAAAAGTTCACTCAAAACATGTCGCAACTAGTGGTAATTATGCTCAATGAAGCTGTTAAGCGGGACCCAAATGAACGGTCAACTCTGGGTGACGCTGAGGGAATATAAGAACTTTCTAGCAATCAGAAACGTATTGCGTTACACCTATACTCACTCCCATATCACTTACAGGAATGATGACCGTGTAGCTGGTTGTTAGACCATAAAACTGTCACGTATCACAGAATTTTGAAGGCCTGGCAATGATTCGTCTCAATTTTTTGAGAATTTCAACTAACATTGATAATTATATCATCAGTGATATGGTTTACTTTGGAAACGTTTCAAGCGTGGGTATATTTTCGCCAGTTGCAGTTATCTAACGATTTTCATTAGGTCTTGTAGATTCTAGTTCGGTCTTTTCTTCATAATTTGTAGTTATTTCTTCATGCTAAATTCTCAGCAATGCTGCAAATATTTTGCTTACATATGGGGCCACCGCAATGCACTTCCTGTCTACGTTACCGCTAGTGACCACGTCCTCTCTGAATGAGTAGAAAACATCACCAATACGAGCTTTCGTTTCTGAATTTATACCCCGCTCTGAAAGCCAACTTTTTCTCCTCACAGCGGAGCGTCCATGGTTAAGTGCGCGACCTGGAGGGAGAAGCGAAGCAAAAAGCCTCAATTATACTTGCCTGAGTTTTACGAACGCACTTCATTAATATTGGATACTCTGTCACGAGGGCCGAGCGCTGGATCGTGCGGTGCAATGGAAATAATTAGACTTTTGTACCCCGCCTCCTGCCTGTATGCTCCATATAGAGGGCCGTGAACGCCAGACCGCTTAGTTGTTTGTTACGCGAGACGACATGGAAGATATTCTTTCTGAAGGTCGCGAGATTTTCAAATTCGTTTGGATGCGTGTGATCTTGAAGCAAATATTTGCGTGAAATACAATAAGGTGAATTCTCAGGTTCGTGTTTTCTGGCCGAAAGTCATAAATTTGCAAGCCCGTTCGAGTAAAACATTAATAAACCTATAATTTGTGAGAAATAACTTGAAGCGAATCTAGATAATTTATACTGAGGCGTGCGCTTTGATCCCTCGTGTTTTATCATAGCCCCGTGTCTTGCAAATTGCATGCTTGGGAACGGATATACTTATTTACTATTTTACTGTGCAGACTGAATTGCACACTAGTTCCTATTGATGTATATTTTGAACTTGGTGCATCCTAACATTTAAATGAAAAACACTGACATGCTCTCCACTGATACCTTTCCATTCACACATGCATCAACATCCATGCCTTTTTTAGTTTTGTTCTGGAATTTCAAGCCCGTCGTTCCTCAAATTTGTATTTCGTGTTGAAACCCAATGCACACCGTGGCTTTGGAGGTCATGTTTTACATTTCAGTTTATTATTCGGAACACAACTTTCTCAATCTGTACCTGTTCCCTGCGCATGCTTGAAAATCGTGTGTTAGTTCCACGCCTAACGTCGTCCAACCTACGTACAATTGTTTGAAGGTTTCAATCAACAACGTTCCCGTGTGCCATGCTGAGAACAGTGCTCCTTTTCGAGGTGTATGTGTGAGCACTTGAGCGAGGCAGCGCAGGCAGCATTAGCTGCTGATAAGGAAGCCTGGGCACTGCTGTGTCCATAGCGCTGTTTGCCGTGTCGCTGCTACATGTCCGCCGCTTGTGTTTGTTTCTGCACCCGCCGCCGACCTGCCCGGCACGTCAGTAACTTTGTAGTTCCTACACTACCACGAGGACAGTTTTTGAGCCTCGTTGCGGATTTGTGGTGTTTCTGTATCGCGTCAGGAACTTTTCAGTTCCTACACTATCACGTGGACAGTTTTTGAGCCTCGTTGCGGATTTGTGGTGTTTCTGCCGCGTTTCTGCATCGCATCAGTAACTTTGCAGTTCCTACACTACCACGAGGGCAGTTTTTAAGCATCGTTGCGGATTTGTGGTGTTTCTGCGGTGTTTCTGTATCGCGTCAGTAACTTTGCAGTTCCTACACTATCACGAAGCCAGTTTTTAGGCCTCATTGCGGATTTGTGGTGTTTCTGCGGTGTTTCTGTATCGCGTCAGTAACTTTGCAGTTCCTACACTACCACGAAGCCAGTTTTTAGGCCTCATTGCGGATTTGTGGTGTTTCTGCGGTGTTTCTGTATCGCGTCAGTAACTTTGCAGTTCCTACACTACCACGAGGGCAGTTTTTAAGCATCGTTGCGGATTTGTGGTGTTTCTGCGGTGTTTCTGTATCGCGTCAGTAACTTTGCAGTTCCTACACTACCACGAAGCCAGTTTTTAGGCCTCATTGCGGATTTGTGGTGTTTCTGCGGTGTTTCTGTATCGCGTCAGTAACTTTGCAGTTCCTACACTACCACGAGGGCAGTTTTTAAGCATCGTTGCGGATTTGTGGTGTTTCTGCGGTGTTTCTGTATCGAGTCAGTAACTTAGCAGTTCCTACACTACAACGAGGGCAGTTTTCAAGCATCGTTGTGGATTTGTGGTGTTTCTGCGGTGTTTCTGTATCGCGTCAGTAACTTTGCAGTTCCTACACTACCACGAAGCCAGTTTTTAGGCCTCATTGCGGATTTGTGGTGTTTCTGCGGTGTTTCTGTATCGCGTCAGTAACTTTGCAGTTCCTACACTACCACGAAGCCAGTTTTTAGGCCTCATTGCGGATTTGTGGTGTTTCTGTACCGTAAAGTTACTTGGTGGCGTTTGCGCTTGCTAGGCTTTTATAAGTTCTCTTTGCCCGCGTGAAAGTGTTGCGAGATTTGGTGTAATAAAATTATCGTTCGTTTTGAATGTTTTCTTTTTATGGTGTTTGGTGGATGGCTTGTTATTTTTCCTAGCTGCCAACTATATATTTATTTTAAAGCTGAAGTTGATGTCTTCATTGTTCTTTATCGTCTCAGGTGTTAATTTGATGTTTCTCACTCAGAAATTATTTGTCAAGTATTCTACGGCGGATTGGAATTTTTGCGTGGCTATTGTAATACAAGATACTAGCAATAATAGTTCTAAGATGTGTTGATACCTCATGTTAGTATTATGTAAATGTATTAATTTCGTAGAAAAATACTGCAGAAGTGCCTTCAATAGACAGTAGATGAAATGTGGTGCACTAAAGGTTTCATGAAAACCATTGTTTATTCCGAAACGCCAATTGTAATCGTGCTTGTGTTCAATTTTCCACATATTATAGGTGCGAACTCATTACGGAGTAAATTTTTCTCCATTTTTAACTTCAACTTATCAAACTAATATTACAAAAGGCCAAAATGAAGTTGGATATTGTTTTCATTTTGCAACGGGCTGCAAGCTACCGACGTGTGACCCCCATCACTCCTCGACCCTTCTGCTTGAACTCATGCTCTTTTGAATTAATGCAACAAGACTTGGATATTTCGCGAGAATTCATTAATGATGAAAATTGTTTCAGAAATTGAGAATTCTTGATGAATAATTTTTATAATATGTTAATAATAAAACTTCCAATAGTGCTGACAAAAGGCAATCAGCGATCTGTTGAGCAGAGACAGTAAATATAAAATATTGAAAAGTTGACTGATATTTTATTTAGATAGTCTGACTCAAACGCGTTAATTTTAAGTTTATCACGAGCATAACACTAAAGAAAATTTTTTTTGCCCTCGTGTATGCATTCCTTTTATCCGAGGCTCACAGAGGCATCTGTATGGCTATCAATTTCATGCTCATCAGTTAATTCTCAATCGCAGATGTGTGTCATAATTAGTTTACGCTGTAAATACAGCTATTGCGTTGTTCTTACTGTTGTTTGTTGATGCATTAACTGCGATGAATTAAACTCAGGTTTACAATCCAACTCAAACTATATTCAACTCGAATATTTGACATTCAAGAAGTAAACCAAGGGGGAATTGGAACGTGCCTCCACTTGCTTCTGATGAGTTCATATTTATAAATAAATTTCCGGCCCTCGTTTGGTTCCTTCGTAGGAAACATGTTAAATTTTATCGGTTTCTGATCGAATTTAGTTACAAATAGGAATAATGCACAAATACTGTATTTTCATTTATTCCCTACGAGGTGTGTTCCATCAAAACATGTTGTAAATCAACTTTGCGCTTAAATGAAATACATCATATTTTGCGCTGAAATTAAATACATCATATTTTGCTCTGAAATTAAATACATCATATTTTGCGCTGAAATTAAATACATCATATTTTGCTCTGAAATTAAATACATCATATTTTGCGCAGAAATTAAATACATCATATTTTGCGCAGAAATTATATACATCATATTTTGCGCAGAAATTAAATACATCATATTTTGCGCTGAAATTAAATACATCATATTTGTTGACCGACGAACATTTACTGGGAGAGTATGAGGTCTGCAATTTATGAGCCATCGGCAGAAATCTACGGACGGTCCCCGGGCTAAACATTGACAAGCAACGCGCGCTGGCGTCCGCCGGGAAATCAGCGTTGCTGCACATTTTGCCGCGCGCCGATATCAGGCGCTCGAGTCTACCGAATTGTCCTCTTAGGAATTCGATTTTTCCACGCTTTTTTGCTGCCAGCGCCGAGGTTGAACACTTCTGCAGACTTGCATATGCATTCGGTTTTGATCGAACGCCCTTATTTTAAGGATGGGAATTTTTAAAATCAAGTCGTTTTCTTGCATATCTCTGATGTGCAAATATTTAAATATTTACTCAATTTGAAGGGCGAAATACTAAGCAAGCGTGATTGCTTTAAAAGCTAAAACTACAAAGTATTTGCATAATTTGGAACCCGAATTAGCTCTAACATCTTATATTATAATCATGGCTAATAAACCCGCTTTGTTATTATCCCCAACTTTTTTATTTATTGTTTTATATGTGTATATATATGTGTGTTATCCTTGTTGAGTTTAACTTATAAGAATTTTTCAACGATTATAACACACGTGAATGTTGCAAGTTGCGCAGTAGAGGGGAACATACATGCAATGATGAGTATGTGACCAAATGCTTGACCGTCGTTCATTATGACATAGGATGGTCCTCTCCAAAACATTGGTCAATTACTGTAAGCCACTAATGCCCTTAACGCGATTAACGGCTTTTCTTCCGCCTTTCAATTTGAAGTTCATAGCATTGAGAACATTGAGCTTTCACTGAACACATTTCGATCTAAAATTCGTAATTGAAGCCCATGTTCTTCATGCGTAAACAGGACTTTGAAAGTGAGCTGCTGTGCAAATGGAAGTGATTCAGGCGATACTTAAACCAAGTTCATTAATGAAAGCCTCGCTAATGCTAATCCTGCTTTAGAGCTGGTGCACCGCTAGAAACCTATCATCGGATTGGATGTCATCGGACTTCCGTATAATCCACTGAACGTATCTTTTTTAGAGTGATCGTATCATGGTATGAACATTCGCTCCATTAAAATAGATGAACTCTTAGGTAGGTGACTAACATTATCCCCTATTTATACTATTCGCTAACCTCGTCTGTCACCTTCGAATGTGCTCCTCGGTTAGATTTTTTACGCTTTTAACCTGTCCCCCGAAGAAACACTTACAAACGTTTGCATCCAATGTTTATGTTTCAGGCGCAGACGATCGTACTTGTATACTACCTAACTCCCACAGACCTGTTCGTCGATTTTGACAGCCTTTCTAAGCGATTCTACCTGCATGTGGAAGGAGTATTTCCGTCAATAGCACATCTGGCGAGGACGATGGGAATTGCTTTAAACTGGAACTATTTTCGCTAAATAACTAATATAATTGATGGGTAGGAGGTTGAATTTTCCTCTGTGCTTTCCTTCATCAACCTTTAGCAGCACTTAACCACGCATCGATACAGCGCTGCAGTAAGTGAGAGGTAGATGGGGCATTCAGGTTTGTGTGGTGGAGCTAAAGTTAAGCACCGCCGAGTCTCTCGATAATAACGACGTTTTGGCCACTCCTCTCGAGCTCCGTTAAGGTGAGATACGTTCACTAACTCTGAAAAAGTGCCTCATTTTGCTGTTGGCGTTTCCATGAATGCGGACCGTTTGGCTTCACTTGATTGCATGAGCCGCGCGCCGAGCCTGGAGAGCCTACCGCGATGTTCAGTTTGTCAAGCGCGAAGGGATTCCTGATGTTTAATGATGTTAATTCTTAGCGAAGACGAGCTTTTTGGTTGTTTCGATATTGTTAATTTTATATGACGTATGTCAGTAGGTCAGAAACTACGAGGGGTAATTATTCTTGGTTTACCTTATCGGCTGAATGGTGAGCTTCAAAATACTGCGGAGTGACACTGCTCTGTTTGAAGACTCGTGTCTTTCCTCTTGTACGTCCTTGATGAGTTATGCTTAAATCGAGGTTTGTATGTAGATTGTCGTAATTCGGTTTATTCTTTGAAACTTTTATGGCTTATGCAAAGATATTGATCATCAGTATTGATTGATGAAAACGATCGTGTTGAAGAATATCATACAACTGACTTTCAGGGTTGCCGGATTGCCATTTGTTCGAGCGAAAAGCCTCAAATATGTTTCAGACAATCCTGAAGGCTTGGGCCCAAAAATGGCCAATCGGGCGAATCTGCTGCGTCCTGTCAACCTAGCTGCAAATATAAAAAAAACGTCTCTGAATGCAAAAATTAATTTTCACTTGCTGTGGGAAGTAATAAATCTGGTTGTCAAAAATTTTAAGTCTGACTTCTTCAGTATTTCAGCATGACTTGTGTTTCTTCTGTGCGAGGCCTCATCAATTTGAAAAGTCTTTGAGCTCTGCAACCAGTTTAGTTTACTGGTTCATGCTACTTTCTATTGAATTCAATTATGTAAGGCTTCATTTTCGCATTAAAAGCATTTTGAAGCTCTAACGCTTCTGAAATTAATTTACCATTTTACCCGATGACTGGGCCGTATGAATCTAGAAATCTGGACTATTTACTTATTTTCCTCGCTTTCTTACTTACTTGCAGGTGAGCTGATTCTGCTTCCACTTTCACTCTCAGCTCTCTCACGTGCTGTGAATCCTGCAGTGCCAGCGACGGCGATTACTTGCATCTGGTAGCATCGATTATCTCTTTTCACTTTGCTAGGAGTAGGAGTTTCCGCTCGAACAACTCCAACTCTAAAGCAAGCATGGTCTAGTACAAATTTGTTTAATTATTGCGTAGATTCTTGGTATAATTTTCTCCTACTCTGAGCTCTTTCATACCAAGAATTCTCTTACTATGAGCTCTCTCATACCAAGAATTCCCTTACTATGAGCTCTCTCATACCAAGAATTCTCTTACTATGAGCTCTCTCATACCAAGAATTCTCGTACTATGAGCTCTCTCATATCAAGAATTCTCTTACTATGAGCTCTCTTTCTCTTACTATGAGGTCTGACTTCTTTTGCTATTTTACGGGGAATTTCATGCGTTGGCTTATTTTTCTTAGAAGTCTATCCGAGCCGTAGTGGCAATTACGATCGTAATTTGTACGTCAAACTCCAGTGAAGGTCAGGCAACTATTCTTCACTTCTCTTATCAGGAGTGCATGACGGTGTTGCTTCAGAGACTGTTGGTTGAGGTGCAGTTTAGAACATTATGTGCTGTAGCAACAGTTCTGGAATTCCGAGGCATTTTCTGCCTGAGTTGTGTTTTTTATTATTACAGCTATGAAGTGCTCTGTAAATCGCTTTCTGGACGAGTCCATTATTGTCGATTTCCAACGTAATTGTTTTTCTTTGTTTGATCGCGGTTCTTGAACTACGTCGCAACCCATATTTTGCGTTTGCTTGTCCACGTTAAGATTCCGCCGTGACGGGGCTGAGTCCAGTCGAGAGTTTCGGTAGACATCTTAGATTGTTCTTAGAGTTGGGTAGTGATGATACCTGTTTTGCAAGCCTGTAGCAACTCCACTCTACGTGTCAAGCAAGAGCCGTCCTCAAGACATGTCTCTTCGGTCGTCCTCCTTGTGAAGCCATTGTTGGTTGCTGGGGTGACGGCTGTTTGGGTGACTAATGCTCAGGTCCTGAGGCTCGAATGCATTCAAATCTCTTGCTTACCTTGATGGTGTTCGACAAATGACTGCTGCAGCGCTGCTCCGTTTCGTGCACGTGTCAAAGATGTGGCCCGTCGATGTAAGTGATGTCTGCCTTCTGCATAAGCCGTAATAGATTCTATGGTGAGTTGCGTGTAAGAATTTTGTTATATCGCTTGTTGTTAGCCGAAAAAGTGCTTTGATAGTTCTTTATCAGTCGTTCATTACGCTAAAGGTGTAGATTTTCTGGTTTTGTCAGCTTCACTGATATTAATGTTATCGAGATGCAAATTTGATTCCCCTCAGGGGGATACAACTATTGTATCTATGGGAATTAGCGCTCCCAGGGGAACCATGTGAGGGCCCGAGCTAAAGGTTAAGTAGGCTTCCTTTTTGTTGTAATAAAATAGGTTTTTGTTTTGTTACGGACCATCTTTTTTCGGTTCACTGCTGTCCTGTTTTTCAGCACCTACTACTTTCTTCTTCAACTTTTTTCTTGTTTCATGAACTTCTTTCCTAGCTTACTGTTTCTGTGCACCTTGTGCATAGATTCCGCGTTCCCTCAACTCCATACTAAATGGTGCCTTCCTCTTTCCTCTCTTGGAACATCTTTGTCGTGGTTAAGGGAGGCTAAAACTTTCTTACATAATAATAATAATAATAATGCAAATTTGATTTCGCTGCTCTTGGATAGGGTCACATGTATTCAGTATTTGTAGATACCCATCTGTCCGTAAAAATCGATTAATTTTTAACTCGACAAGAGATATGCAGCCGTAATGATACGAGCGCTCATTCATAGGTCCTATAAATATATAGGGGCTGCTGCCAATGCTTCTGGTGTTGCTGCTGCCCTGCGAGTGAGGTGTTTCAGTATATCTATTGCACTCATTTGATTAGCAACTGCGGCTTCAACCTGATGACAGAAAACGTTCTCATGTAACTCGAGAAAAACGTGTTACTCTAGCGTGTTGAATTCTTATGTATGAGTTAGTCCACTAACTGAGCGCCAACTTCATTGCTTTGTATTTCATAGCATATTTTTCAATAACAATAAACTATTAGCATTCATAAGAATTCACTCGTGGCTTCAAAGACAGAAATAAGAGCTTGTTTGTTCTGCGTGTCAGCTTATTCCGTATAAAAATTTAGGATTGGCGTTCGAACTTATGAGAGCGTCTCTAGAGAAAAATAATTATGACCTTCTCAGTTGGACTTAGTGTTTAACGTTCTACTTTTTAACTCCTAGGCGGCGTGCATCAAGCCATGCGTCTCCTAGATGGCTTTTCTACCCTAAGCCTCTAGGCTTACCTTTTCTTCTCAAATTTTTTAGTGAATTCTGCAAGCGCTACGATGATTTATAGCGGCCTGCTACCAGCCTGAAACTTCTAACGCTTCCTCTAAACTGCGAAAAATTCTCAGAAAGAAGCTCAAAAAGTTGAGGTGATTGAACATCGCGCGTGCGTGAGAAGGGCGGCATTGTTCGATTTTGTCTGTGGTAACATATTCCCTTGAGGGATGACTGCCGTTACTGAGTTTCTTAGTTTTGGACCCTCGTGACGTCTGGATGGCAACGTCAACAACATTGCTCAAGAGATACATGCAGGATGACGAAAGTGGTCGGCAAATTTCAGTTTGCTGATAACTCATGCGGACGGAGCCTTGATATTTAGTCTTCGTATGGTGTAGCAATGGATTCATGATGAAAGAATTAGGAAATGGGTGCATATAACTTCTGTTTTTGACTATTACTTGAGTCATTCGTCTCAAAAGATATTATATGTGAGTGAAATGCTAATGAGAAAGTGGAATTTCTTGATTTTTCTCATAATTATTTGCAGCAGTCAAGTTTATTTTCGCGATCTAGGTTACTGTCTTAACTCCTTCAAGTATGCTCTTGTTCCTGCCAAGTTTGTGATCTTGCTGAATAAACTTCTTATCCTAATAGTTTCATAGTTGATATCAAATGCAATGTTCGGTTACAATGCGCCGAACAAGAACTGTGGTTTGACGCGGATATGGTGCTTTGTGTGTGAGGGCTCTAACCAATATATAGATTCTTTTGTATCGCATCATCTATCCGGGATGATTTTTTTATCGCCTTCATGTAGTCTTTTTCATGCCATCCTTTGTGAGGTACGAAAAGCTCATTTTTTGTCCCACATAAAGTGCTGTTTTTTATTTAACTTTAATTTTTAACGAACTACTTTCCGAATGTTTTTTCATCTTCAAATGAAACATTGCTCTTTATTCTCATGGGAACATCTGTAGAATTTGATGTAGAAAAAGTTGTATTTTTTATCTCCTATTTAGTTGTTAGTTACATGTCCATGCGATTTCTAACTGTATACCTAATGACACACATTTATTTAGGATTTCTTTATCAAGATCGTGTAGCCCAGCTTGCCTTAATTTTCATCGCTTCAGAAAGAAAAAAAAGAGGAGCTACTCGTTTTCACTGACCACTTTTCCAACACCAGAAATAATCTCAGGGAAACTCGAATTCGGGCACAAGTGGGAAAATAAATACACCAGCCCGCCGCTCCGAGCGGCATGTTGTGTCCTGCGTCTGCATTAGAGACGTCGCTATTTATTGCCTAAATCCAACGCAAAGAGAGACCTCATCTCTCATCATCCCGTGGTGTCTCGTGTTCGGTTCTCATGCATTGCAATAAAAGCGCAAGGGCTTCGCATTTGGATGAACTTGGCAGCAAGACGATTGGTATCTCGCTTGCATGAGCGATACTTGAGCTCTCCCGCCCGCTTCAGCTGTACGTATATCTGCATAGCTGCCCCTGCGGTAGTATGGTTATGTCGTAGCGAATAATGAAGCGGGTTGATGCCACGCAAGTGGGCATGCGGTGTCAAAGTAACCCTTAATGTACAGAAAAGATGCACCTCGGGCCTGCTGCATTTGGCCGTACGTGCGTTCAGTAGGGTCGCTGGGTGGACATTTCTCAGGGCCAAAATTCACCTTTTTGGCTATCTTCAAAGGAAATATAATTTTTCGTAATGACTACACAGTATCTGGCAACACTGCTGGATCATCAGGCGCATAGCGGTGTTTATGTCCAAAGTCTATTTCAAGAAAAAATTAAATTTTGGCGAGAAGAAAGCTAATCTAGCCGCCCTGCGTTGAAGAGCTGTAGTGCACCCAGAGAAAGGGTCAGCCTGTTTTTGTCGCGCCTTGATGCATCACGCGAGTTGAGGTGTTCCCGTCCCTTCAATAACTGGCCGGCGCTCGCATCTGCTTTGTTTTGGTGCGGCGACGATACATTGGCGATGCGGCCGCCGCTCCCACCAATCTCACCTCTGTCTCCTGCCGCGTTTTGGCAAATCGCCGAATTCAAATCCGTCTCTTGGAACGCGATAATTATTTTACTCCTATTTGGGAACTCGGATACAAATTAAACATTTGTTTTTTTCCTGTCTCTTGCAACAGTTTTAAAATTTGCCGAATTCCACGTCTCATGGAATGCGATAATTATTTTACTCCTACTTGGGAACTCGAAAACAAATTCGACATTTTATTTTTTCCTGTCTCTTGCCTCGGTTTGGCAAATCGCCGAATTGAAAACAGTCTCCGAGTGCTCGATAATTAGTTTACTTCTATAATGACCTCGAAAACAAATCAGACTTTTGATTTTTTACTAGTAGTATGGGCTTAGTATAAAGTTATCTTGTATTCAATGTTACCTAAATGTAAAGTCTGTAGAGTGTTACTTAGAAGCCTAATTTTCTCTTGTGTCGACTCATTTGGCGGTTTTTTGTTATGTTTATCCCGAAGGGAGTACTTCCCTTGGCCGCAGTGGCAATTCATAGTTTATCATTTGCGTTTTCGTGAAATTCAGGATTTTTTCTTCGTTTTGTACTGCAAAATATTTTACATCCGGAGATGAGCATTTCGTTCGAGACAGAAGTCATTCCAATCAACAGTATTTAAGAATTATGGTAAAATTCAGTGAAAATATCAGGTTTCAGTAGGACCATCACAGGCTAAACATTTTGCTGGAAATTCCGAAACTTGAAAAAGTGATAAAATTGTCACAGGGGATGCTTGGGGATTTTGAATAGTTTTCAGTTAAAGACTTACAAATAGAATACAAGCTCAATTAACAGTGAGTCTGTACAGATAACCATAACTAAAACGATTTAGTTTCTTTCATGTAGCCGACCTTGATGTTGGAATGAAATTTAATCCTTATAAAGTTATACTTAGAACCTCATCAAATGGAGGATCTCCTTGCGCTAAGTCAGTCCTGGACAATGACATTAACCATGACATTCATACAAAGATCTGTGCTAATGACTTGAAATGCAGCTTGTTCTACAATCTGTAGCAATTAATTGAAACCTGTGCAAATATTCTGTCACGTATATTTCCTGAATGAGGATGACGGCTCCAGCAATGTGAATATTGAAGCTAGTCTAAATATTACAAGTTGGAAAAATTTTTGCTTGGCTTTTGATTCACACTCTGATTTGTAACTGAAAAAAAATTAAATCGTCTCCAGCTTTGAAATCTTCATGAAACTCACTGTGTTCATACCCCTCAGGGGATAAAACTATTATATCTTTGGGAATTAGCACTCCCAGGGGGAAAATGTGTGAGGGCCCAAGCTAAGAGTTAAGTAGGCCTTCTTTTTGTCGAAATAAAATTTTTTTGCTATGTTAAGGACCACCTTTTTTCGGTTCCCTGCTGTCCTGTTTTTCAGCACCTATTAATTTCTTCTTCAACTTTTATCTCGTTTCATAAATTTCTTTCTCAACTCACTGTTTCTATGCCCTTTCTGCATCGATTCCGCGTTACCTTATCTCCATACTTAATGGTGCCTTCCTCCTTCCTCTCTTCGATACGCTCTTTTTCGTAGCGGTTAGGGTGGTTTAAAATAACGTATAGTCTAATCTTGTTTTGTTCATTTGAAGTCATGGGGGGAATTCGTTAAAGAATTATCAATCATAATTAGGCTTTTGTGATTGTTGAATTTATTGGAGATTTCACGCTATGCCTAAATTTTATTGGGCGCGAATTGAACGTTCATTCATCAACGCAATTTTTTTTAAAACTTGTTCTATCGTACGCTTTTAAATTTAGCGGTCATTATTTTTATATATCAAGATTGTGTAAATTTGAAATCGTTTGGTTGTATGAATGCTAATTCTTCAGAATCAATTCTCCCTGACTTTCCAAGTTTGAGTTTATTTGAGACAGATTTAGACAAACCTTTGGATTTTCAATGCAAACTTTCGAAATCCTCGCTTCGCATTGCTGATGGCGTTGAGAATTGACGGAGAAAGTAAGCGACTCAGTCGGAATGTCGTTTTGCTCGAAATCCTTTGTTGCAAGCCTTTGTGACTGCGTTTTTTTTAAGGCCCATTGTATGCCTTCGTGTCTTCTGGCATCATTGGCAACGTGCACAGAGCTGCTTTGTACTGTAAATTGTGCCTAACTTCGTCTCGTTGATCGATCCGAGCCACTTCGTCGCTTTCGATGTTCTCGCTCTCGTGCAGAGTCGTGCGCAGCATTGAATGGCTCCCGCAGCAGAAGTGTTCTGTTGCGCTCCAGGTTTTTTACAAGTCCAGCTTACGTGCATGTCGGTGAACAGGAATTTCGAATTTTAATCAGGAACGAGAAAAGTTTTGCTTTTTGCAAAGCCTAACGATGATTTAAAGTCAATGAAAATCGCTTTACTAGGAATCATACTTCATTAAAAACATTTCAATAATAACAATCATTTTCGCTGTTCCCTTTTCAAAGTTTTACTGAAAGTTGAAAATGACCAACAAGTGGGTCGAAACGTTCTCTTTCATTATTAAAATATTTTTAAAGAAATATGATTCGTATTAAAGCGATTTTCTTTGATCGTTTATTTATCATCAAGGTCAAATTATTTAGATGTACACAACTCTTTTTGCTAATTTCATTGAGCTATGTAATGCGGAGTGAACTTCGAGTTCGACGATGTGATTAAACATCTTTACAGAGCATTGACGCCTGCCTATTGAAATTGAACAGTTTTTGAAATTGTGTTTTGCTGCGAAAGTGATCTGAAAGGGAATTCGACGGGGCATGCAAGTCCGTGCCTTAGTCGTTTCCAGAATCTCGGCCGGGTTTCGGGAATGCGACCGCCGTGTTTACTCTGCCGGGCCGCTTATTGCTTAATAAAGCGAGCAACTGAATGCCAGCATTCTAGACTTGGGCTATGCTTGTTCGTTGTCTCCATCTTGCCATAGTGTTCATCATCTCGTGTGTTTGAGCTTCCGGTAACCCTGGGCTTCAGGAACTTCGTTTTATGGCCTGCTCGAGCGGGGAGGGCATGGAGGGGCTGGAGTTCTCTGCTAAACGTAATGTTGCTCGTGCTCAAAGCGAGCTCGTCGGAGAAAGCTATTCTAATCCAAATGTTCAAAAAGTGCTTGGACAAATGAAATCACCTGAAGCTGTTGAAAGTTAGTGAATGTGTGGAAAGAGTTCGTCAGCTTTTAAGCTGTTGACTGCTATTTTGTTTTGGGATTTTCATTGACATGGACGTCTTGTTGCTTATAAGCAACAAGATCGATGCACAAGCATCGATAATTATCGATGCTTGTGCATGTTCATCCCTGACTGTGAATGGTTTAAACTCTTTTCTCTATCGAGGCAGATGCTGAGAAACCTGTGGAAACGATGCTGCCGTATATTTCTTGTATAGATCCTACAAATACATAGGTCTCTTTTTTTTATTGATAGGAATGAGAGACATGACCCGAAGAAGATTTTATCTGTCACTTTATCTAAAAAAAGCTAATGTAGGAACGTTTCCGAGTTTCGCTTGTACTATAACATATGTTTGTAAAATGGTCCATTTATCAATATACTTTGGCGAATATTCTTTCGTAATTATGTACCCTGGCGCTTGTTGAAGCCCGTGCCGCTAAAGGCTTTAGTGGGATCACTTGTGAAGCTGTGCTAAAATGGTGAATTGCATCCCGGTCTATGCAGTGCCGTGCAACAAGCTTAACATTTTGACTGCGGCAGGTATATCTGAAGTTCAATCCAGAATTCAAATTTATATTCAATAGTAGTAAGTGAATTGTAGTAAATTCCATTTACGTGCGACATGCTTAACACAATGTCTTCTCGATGTTGTGCATTCTTCTATTGAGTGTACTTCCTGATATTGTTGTCCTGATAAATCAAACATACTTCCTGATATTGTTGATTTTCTCCACTAGTACGACGATACTTAGTTGTGTAGTATGAAAACTCTTAAGAACACTTCTTGAGTGTTCTAAGATGGTAACGTGATAAGACAACCTGAAGAGACAATACACACGTTAACACTTTAAGTAATTCAATTTCAGCTTTAATTGCTCAAAGCTCTCATTAAATGGCACCAAAAATTCAATTGTTTGTCCTCAATCCTGGATACTTCGAAAACGCACTTTGTCTCTAGGTCACTTCTCTACTTCTGATTTCATGACTACTGGCTGGCATCATTGCCACAATTTTTCAGAAGCAGATTTATGTGCGGAATATTTCGAACGGCTCGCATCTACTCATCGAGGAAAAGTTTGTGTAGTGGCCACTTGCTTGGTGCTATCGGATGCCATCGCAACGACGGCGTGCAGCTGCTTGCTTTCTTCCAATTGAATTAAATAAGTTTCTTGGAACCCTCGCAACGACTTTCATGAGAGCATTTTATCGTCTAGCTGCCATAAAAGTTGAAGATGAGATTTTTCTTGGCTTTTAATGAAAAGGAAGCCAAGGTAGTTCTCTTTTGCTGAGTCTGCGACCCTCCGATACGGGCTCTCGCGGGCACCGTTAGGCCGCCCTCTCTTCCTCATGCACCGCTAACTGCGTTGCTAGTGCGTGTTTTTGGAATTGTTCCTCCATCGTTTAACTTCCTTTGGACTTCAAGGGGACAAAATCTGGGCTCAAGTTCTTAATAGTGCCTGATTTAATAGTGGCTGTCTCCATTTAGCCATAAAGGTGCGAGAATGCGTTATTTTTTATTTTTATTCTTGGGCTATCTGCTTTATGCTGATATTTTTTCTTAAACCTAGGTAGCTTTTATAGGTAATTTCTTCTTTCATTGTTCGCGTGTTTTAGGCAAAATTTTCTCTTTTTCCACGGTCTGTTAAGTATACGATGCATAACGTTTGCAATGGGCGAGAGAGATTGTTTACAATCAGGATACTCTAGAATTTAACTTTTTTATTGTTCTTTAATACCAGTTGCCGGAACAGACGACCTTCGTGAACGTGTCTTGAAAGGCACCACCACCCGCTAGCTATGAGCTGGCGAAGTTTATGTTAAGGTCGAACGTGTGCTGCAGTTTCACTTGAACATCCGAATACTTAAATTTCCTCTGAAAATGGAGCTCAACTCTTAAGCAGGGTCGGTCAGTTATTACCGTTGCCGAAAGTTGAAAAACACAAAATTAAGAAATTATTTCGGAAACAAAATTATTTGCAACAACACCGTTCCAAAACCGACTCATGTATTTCTTTCACTGTTTTCTTGAGTCGTCATTGAAAACGATAGCATTTGTATTCAATTTTTATGAAGAAAACCGTGTTCCTTTTTTATTTTTCAAAGCTTGATTTGAAACTGCTGCTACTGCTGCAGTTAGTTTGAAACTGCTGCTACGATTGGCACTGCTACTGCTCATTTGCCAAAAATTAAAAATCTAAATGAATCGCCGCACATTATAAAGACTGCTCCGAGATGTACTTTGATACTTTCGCTGCAATTGCAATTTTCGACGCAATAGTGTGAAATATTCATCCCTTTTCTATCAAATCTGGGTCTCACAACAGTGTTCCAGTGTAGTCATCATAGCAAGAAGCATTTTCTAACAGTAACTGCGACTGGGTAATTATTTCTCAAATATTTCTTGAATAATAAATTGATTGTCAATTTTTCATTCATCCTTCATAAATGTTCTGCTTTGTTACCGTATTTTGTGATATTCGTGTCTCCTACTGCACCATTTTACCTCTGCTATTCCAAATCAGTTTGGACCGAGAACTGGGCTCCTCCAATTTGATGGAGTGTTTGCCCGTCGAAGGCACGGGGCTCGGCCGCATGATTTGCCCCTGGAAAGCTTTTTGGTTTTGACGGATGAGAGCTGCTCTCCGGAGCCGCCCTTGGGCAACTTTCGGTGCTCTATGGCCTCAAATATCAAATTTCCATTTGCTCCCGAACGCTTTGCCTCGCTCTCTTTTCCAGGAAGTGGTGCTTCAGATCCGCGGCTGCATGGACGCGTGCCATTTCGTGGCCTTAATTTATTCCAGGTAACTCTCAAGTGGGAATGTTCGAGTCATTTTCTCAGGAGATCTCGTTTGTCTCAATGAGCTGCGCGATCCCCTGCTGCAGGTGGTACTGAAGCGAATTAAATTGTTTGGGATCAGATTGTTTGTCTTAGATTTTAGACAGCGCCGCTTTATAAAACAAATACTCTTCATATTGTGTTTGTATTTTACTTCTAAAACTAAAAGAAAACCGAGGAAATATTCTCACATTGGTCATTACTACTCGCTTTTTCTAGAAGTTTTTATTTAAAGAATATGTTTGAAGTTTTTTGCATTAACAAGAATAAGCAGTTATGCCTTGAAGAGCAGGTCAGTGCCCTATTTCTTCAGGATTTATGTAGATTGATTAGATTGGGCTCACTGGACTACGATCGGTTTTGTGTCCACGGTCAAATTGTTTACAGGTTGTTACTTCTCTCCAGATTTTGTGCCCTCGATCATCAAACTTTTGTTCTCTCCTGAGTTTATATCTGCGATCATCACAAATAGTCTGCAGGTAATTATTTCTCTCCAGATTTTGTGCCCACGATCATCAAATTTTGCTTTCCTCCATTTATGTCCATAATTATAAATAGTCCGCAGGTTGTTATTTCTCTCCAGATTCAAGCAGTTGAGTTTGAACTGAAGCCAAGGCTGAGTTCTTGAAAGTGCCCGACTCAATAGAATAGTTTGAATTGTTTGACAATCATGCCTCACCTAATGACCTTCCATGTTATGTAGCGAATATCAAGCTCAAAGGTGAGAGATACCTGCGTGAAATTTACAAAAAAAATTATAGTTGATTAATTTCTTTTTAGCATAATTAAAGTCTATTTGAGATACGATGTAGGAAAAACAAATCCACGGACTCTGAACCTAACATTTTAATATGGTTCTAACAATTTTTTTACCCATAATCAACTTGTGTACTACAGTTGCTAAATAATATAAAGCTTTATTCTATTCCGGTTAAATACAGTATTTTACATCTCATTACATTTCACTCGTGAGATGTAATCTCGTCATTAAAATCCAAGAGCGGGATGGAAGCCTTATTTCTCTTGCAACCGCTCTACCGCATAGAATCATCCCTCTTGGTTATGTTATTCCCCTCATTTAATAAGATCTTCCATGAGGGAGAAGAACGCTCGTTATTATTCATTATTAGGAGTATATCGCGGTGCATTAGTCATTCTTTTCGCGGAAGTTTAGAGGACGCAAAGGTGGTCTGGTTCGCTCTTACCGCGCCTCCGGGGCGCATTGGTGGGCAGCGGAGCGGAAGCATTTCTTACTTTCGGTTTGAGATTAAATCTTTGCGCTGCTTCTGCGTGCTGGTAAATATCCCCCACTTTAGCGCGCAGATTTGACGTCCCGCTTCCAGTTTAACATTCCTCTTTTTTGTTTCGTTTTTTTTTTGGCGGAATTCCCTAGGTGGGAGGATATTTTTCGACCAGATTTCATCTTTCCTGGACCACTCATTCTAGCTCTGCTTTTTCTCCACTTGTGATTTTCTAATTTGAGGCGTTGTAGATTGTGCCTCAATTGATGTGACAAGTGAAAGAAACGCGGAAAATTCCCTGGAATTTTACATTTATTGTCGCAATTTTTTTTACCTTGGCGGCGTTCCTTCGAGTACATAGATTTTGACTTCATGTACACATCAAAAGCTTTCAATTTGTGAGTTTCGTGTCACATTATGACTGCGTGAACGACGGCTCACGTAATTACAATTTTACAGCATGTTAACGTTCTAATTGGTAGTTTCCCGTAACGCTTTTGTTTTCAGGAGTTGAAATTTAAGTTGAAATTCATCGTGTAGCGAACTACCACCCTTCATATGTCGGGATCTACTCATCGCAGTTCCGACGCTTGAGCCCCTGTCCTCACTCATAGAATACCATTTGCATGAGCGCGATAAGCTCTCGCAGGCCTGAACAATGGGACTGAATACATTGGGGCGGCCACTTAGAGCAGGGCGCTGTTCTTCCGCTTTGTCTGTGTTACAAAGTTTGTATCCCGTGATGGAAAGCTGTCGTGATCTCATCGACCGCGCTGGTCAGTGCCACTTTTTTGTGCGGCCTCCTCTTCTTCTCCTGCTGCCTGCCGCCTCTGCTCTTCGGCCCCAGCACCTCTTCTGCTGAGCATTGCGGATCGCAGTCCCTTCTTTTGACCGTTGTCACTATTCTTGGGCACAATCCCTTTTCTTGGCTGCTGTCATTTGTCTTGGTCACAATCCTTGCTCTTGGATGCTGTCATTTTTCTTGGTCACTATCACTCTGCTTGGCCACAATCCCTTCTCTTCGCTGCTGTCACTTTTGTTGGCCACAATTCCTTCTCTTGGCTGCTGTCACTTTTCTTGGTCACAATCCCTTCTTTTGGCTGCTGGCATTTTTCTTGGTCACTATCACTTTTCTTGGCCACAATGCCTTCTTTTGGCTACTGTCACTTTCCTTGGTCACAATCCCTTCTTTTGGCTGCTGTCATTTTTCTTGGTCACTATCACTTTTCTTGGCCACAATGCCTTCTTTTGGCTACTGTCACTTTCCTTGGTCACAATCCCTTCTCTTGGCAGCTGTCACTTTCCCTGGTCACTGTCACTTTTTTTGGTCACAATGACTTCTCCTGATCGGAATCACTTTCCTTGTTCGCAATTACTTTGCTTGCTGCAATTGTTTCTCGAGATCTCAATCACTTCTCCCAAACCCGTTCACTTCTCCTACTGTTGATCACTCTTATTATTGCAACTACATCTTCTAACCTCAAAGGCGCTCCCTAAACTCAGCCTCTTCCACTGATCGCAATCACCGATTTAATCACTTCTCTTACTTCCAGCTTCTGGTCATTTCCAATCGCAATCACTTCACGTAGCCGCAATCACATCTCTTAGATCTAATTTCTGTGCTGCACTTGCTGCTTCACACGGCGATCATTGCTTTAGAAGTGATCTCATCTCAATGCAGTGGCCGCTTCGTATTCTGATTACTTACTCCCCCCCTGCAACGATCCCCATTTTTCCCTGCTGTGCTCAATTTTTTTCTTAGTACTTGCTCGCACTTATCTGGAAAACACGATAAAAACTCTTACGTCGTCGTGGGTTGCTTGTGCTAGGGATACATTATTTTGTTTTTGTTTTTTAAACTCTTCACTCTGGTGCATTGAAATGTGTTTATCCAGTAAACTGTGATGTACAACAGTAGCCTCCTTGCTGTCGCGGAAGGTGATGATGCTGTTTTGTGTCAACTGTCAAAAATTTCTGCTGACAAACTATTATTCGAAACAGATGAGATTGTTTTGATTGTTTATTCGATAGCGTTTTATTGCAACAGCTCCGGTTCCTGCCGCGAGAACACAAATAAGAGATCTTGTTGTGTATTTTTGACCTTTTTTCTCAACATAAACACATTAGCCACAACGCTTGTCATGAAAAAATACTTAGGTAACTCGTCCGCTGTCAGTAAACATGAGATGCAGCGTATCTCAGCTCATCTTTCTTTTGCACTGCGCAGTTCTCCATAGCACCTGCAACGCAACACTTACCCGTCTGTTGCTCATTGCCGACCCCGGTTATGTAAAGTGCAACATTGTGCAATGCAGGCTATGTAATTCTGCATAATTCCTTATTGAACGTCAAGTTGCACTTGTTACTCTGGTGCTCAATCTCCAGCTACTGTTCAATATTCTGCAGTACATGCCAAGCATAAGTCTGCATCACTTGTTTTTGTATGTACGTCTTGTAGCACCGAAATTTAGATACTACACTGCATTTCGTTGCATAAGCCTCAGTACTTGGCGTGACCTGTTACCTCTTTGCAACTTTGGTTACACGATATCCTGCCTCACTCGTAACACAACATTACGCAACTGCAAGAGCCCAACTCTGGTTTCAATCTCGGTTATCTGGAAGAATTTAGCAAAATCTTTTGCAAGAAGCTTTTACCAAGTTTTTGTTTGACTTTAAAATCGTGACAAGCTTCATGCCTCGTCTTGGCGACTCATCCTTTTGTTAAATTTTTCAGAGAATCCCTTCTAGATCAAAGTGAGTTACAATGAATGCGAATGTGGAGCCGTTTTAATTTTTCAGAGCGTGAAGTTTTATTTGAAGTTTGGATGGACGCGTGGAAATGCCCTCATTTCCCGGACGCCCATTGCCGTCCGATGCTGCAGCCTCGTCGCCTCGTTACAGTCCGCTTTAATCTAGTTAAATCTCGCGACCTTCCCCTCGTCGCGTCTTATTTTACTTTATAATTTGCATTACGGTCGTTGTGTCCATTACCACTGGCGACTTCCTCTTTAAACAGATAATCGCGCATCCCTTACTTCATAATTTGCATTACGGTCGTTGTGTCCATAACCACCGGCGACTTCCTCTTTAAACAGATAATCGCGCATCCCTTACTTCATAATTTGCATTACGGTCGTTGTGTCCATAACCACCGGCGACTTCCTCTTTAAACAGATAATCGCGCATCCCTTACTTCATAATTTGCATTACGGTCGTTGTGTCCATAACCACCGGCGACTTCCTCTTTAAACAGATAATCGCGCATCCCTTACTTCATAATTTGCATTACGGTCGTTGTGTCCATAACCACCGGCGACTTCCTCTTTAAACAGATAATCGCGCATCCCTTACTTCATAATTTGCATTACGGTCGTTGTGTCCATAACCACCGGCGACTTCCTCTTTAAACAGATAATCGCGCATCCGAGACTGTTAACGGTTGGTTTGATTAGGTTGTAAGTAGCAGAACAGGGAAGTCGACTTCATTGCTCGAATACATTTTTATCCTTCCTAAGAAATGTGAAAATACAATTGCACGATGACATTTTACATCGTACGGTAACAGTTATTCATTCAAAAGGTCGCCACACGTATGAAATGCCATTCATTTCATCAGAACTTGAGTTAGAAATTTACTGATTGTTACAGATATGGCCCAATATGGGACGAACGTGTGAAGCAGATAATCGCGGGTAGTTTCTTGTACATCACCTGCTAAGTTATCGCTTGGGTCTTGTAGCTGACCTAATCTTATCTTCTATCGTCCCCTCGGGGGATACATTATTCTGTGTATGGGTGTTAGCACTCCTCTTGGTAAATGCGAAGTCACGAGCTGGAGGGGCGGTGAAGCTTCCTCTTGTTGAAATTGATCACTCCTCGTGCTAAATGCGAAGTCCCGAGTGGAGCAGAAGGTAAAGCTGCCTTTTGTTGAAATAGAATAGGTTTTTGATTTCTAAAGGGTAATAATTTTTCGATTCCATGCAGTCCTATTTCTCAGCATCTACAATTTTCTTCTTACATTTTTTTCTTGTTTTATGAACTTTTTACCTATCTTATTGTTTCTTTGCTCAGGGGGCTTTGTGTGGAAACACACCTAGTGCATAGATTCAATGTTTCCTATAGAATAGGTTTTTTGCTTTGTTAAGAATAATATTTTTTCGGTTCAATGCTGTCTTGTTTTCAGTACCTGCTACTTTCTCCTTTAACTTTTATCTTGTTCCAACTATTTCTCAACTCACTGTTTCTAAATACTTAGTGCATAGATTCCACGTTCCCTTAACTCCATACTAAATGGTACCTTCGCCGTGGCAAAGTGGTTAAGGGATCGGCCTTGTATGTTGGAGACGAGGGTTCGTATTCCGGCGCTGGCGCGGCGATATTCCCCGTTGGGTATAAGAGAAAGCTCAAGCACAATACCCCACTCAACCCAGGTGTTGGAAATGGGTAACGGCTTTACGGGGGAACCGTCATGGTGTCCTATATATAGTGTTAGTTATAAGACATTTGAAAAACCAATGCTCAAGATCATATGTATCAGGCTTGATTGGAAATAAAGCATCCCAAAGATGTCGATGTTTGTTTGTTTTTCTTCCTTCCTTTCTTTGGAATGCCTTTGTTGTGGTTAGGGAGGGTTAAACTAACTAATATTTTCTAATGTATTCTAATCTGTTGTTTGTGGCTCTCAACTCCTAATTTCATGCAGAGTAGCCGTTCATGTCTCAAGGAGGTAAAACTGGTTAATTTAATGAAAACGTATCCGAGCTGTGTTAATATTTTCCTGTGTTTTTACTTCTTGTTTCAATTGTTACTTATGGGAGCTATTTAGCTTCTTTTTCTGCTCTGGGCTGCTTCAAACTTTAGCAAAGGTACGAGGACGAGTTTTATTCACGAAAATTTTTTCTAGATACTTTGTGTTGACGACATTTTCGTAATATAATGAACGTTTTTGGGTTTGTGGGAATCGCAACTGCTATATTTGTGCAAATTCAAACGTTTGTGAGTTATTTTGGTGAAGTCTAACACTGGTTTAGATTTCCTATTAATAAAGTAAACTCTTACATTGGTTTCATTTTCCTATTGTTTGGGTAAAGTAGAACATTGGTGTGATATTCATATTATTGAGGTATTCTTTATTATTGTTTGCACCATCTCAGTTGCCCCATCGAGCTGTAGCGGCATCATGCCGACCAGAATTGTGGATTGTCGTTTTTGAACCGAAATTCTAAAATTTAATTAAATTCTGAATAGAATATGACCTTGAAAACCACTTAGCATGTGATTAGCGTGTGATCAGAAGTAATAATTCATCATAACGCGGGCTGGCCGAGGATTTTCGCCAGCGAATAAATCACTCCTTCGGCAAAAACCACTGCGCTGGAAATCTTGTGATTGGTTGATCGTGATTTTTGTGGCTAAATTTGATTTGAGAAGAGGCCAAATTTGATCATCCCGGCCTTGAAAAACGCCCGTCTCCCAACCCAGAGGTTCAAAGCTGAAGATTTTATTATTTTATCTCACATTTTATTTCGTATTAAATCAATCAAGTAGAATTTTATGATTACTTGAATAATGTATTTTGTGATCCTCGGCCGCTTTTATTGAAACTGATAATTGTGTTCGAGGAGATTCTCGTCTTAACCGACAGCTTTTCCGGTTTTTTACATTTCGAATACACGGCTTAAGTTGTTGCATAATTGATACCTCGATCACACACCGTTGTTTTAACGCTCATTATAGCACAATACGAACGTTCCCTAGAGAATATTTGAAAAATCAACTTCTTAAGACATGTAGATTTTACAATTGATCTCCATAAATTTTAGCCCTGTAAGCTAATATATTGTATGATTCGAGACTACATGTTTGTGAAAGCGCAATTCTTGAGAACAGCATTCGATTTCGTTGGGTGAAGCCTGTTCAGCGTGTGCCCACCGTCGTACTGATGACGCTCTGTTGTGAGTCGTGGCCTTCCTATCGTTATTGGGCAATGGTCAAAATCCTGAAAGGAAGCGAATAGTTTTTATTGCCTTCTTTCTTTTATTTTTTTTTGCTGTCTCATGAGTGGGTAATGTAAACTCCTTTTGTATGTGTCACAAATGACAAAGTTATTGTGTACTGTCTGACTCACTGCGCTTTTGAGTCCGTTTCAAAAATTTTATTTTATAGTTTCTTTTCGAGATTTACTTTACCCTGAAGCTCCTTTTTTTGCAGCTTCGCTGGTGTAAGTGTCATGCAATATTACTTTTATCATGTGCACATATTTTAAATTCGATTTATCAATTCCGACAGAACGATGAATGGTTGACTAGTGCTGTTTTTGAACTCTAAATAATTTCCTCAATTTTGGTTTGTATGTGATTGAGTGGGGTAGATCATGGGGAACGCCCTTGATTTCTATGTATGAAGATAAACTGTGGATTTCTTTTGTGAGAACATGTTTTGCGCGGCGCGTCGCTGCCGCTGTTGCTTTCATAGAACTCGACCGCGATCATTCCAGTGATCCCGAACCGAGGGCGCCGCTGCCGCTGAATATCAATGAGCCTCTCCAGCATCTCTTTCTTATTCGGGCGCAGACACGAGCCCTGAGTTACTGGGGCGTGTCTGCTGGGTGGCTCAGCAGCTCAGGGTGCCACCAGTTTTGGTCCTGGCAGTTTCGGAAGGTCATTTTGTGTTCTTTTTGTTTGTATTGATATGCCTGTTCTGAGTGACGCATAGTTCCAAATTTTGTTGTTGTTGACAGACATTGTAATGAATAGGTAGTCCCCAATTTTTTTTGTTTTTGTTTACAGACATCTATTGGACACGTGGTCTCAAAAAATGTTGTGTTTTTTTTGACAGCCATATTCTAATAGACGCGTGGTCTCAAAAAATGTTGGGATTTTTATTGACAGACGTGTTCTAATAGACTCGTGGTCCCAGAAAATGTTGTATTTTATTTCTATTGATACGCCTCTTCTAAGTTACTCGTAGTCTCAAAAAATGTTATGTATTATTTTCATTGGCAGACATTCTAAACGATACGTTGTCCCAAAAAATGTATTCAGTCTTTGATAGCCCAGTAGTGATGTTTCGGTTTTGATGTTGGCGTTTATTGACGTAGATCAATAAATTGAACTAAAGAAAAGAACATTGAATTTGAAGAAATTAAATATCATAAAAGATGACTTACTTGCACTTGCAGCAAAAATAAAAACACAATAAATCGTTACTCTGAGGAAAAGTCCAATTTTTGTGGACCCTTTGTAGAATACAGAAATCAAACATGAGTGGTAATTATGGACTATTATTAAACGTTTTATAGAACTGACTTAGTGTTAAATTTATAGTTCGTGTGAAATCTTAATTAAATATGATTTCAATACGTGGTGCATTCTTCGTTTTTAAATTCCAAATGGACTATTTTGATAGTGACCCTCTTTAGCAATTAGCTTGAATCCATCATGCTTCATTTTTGAATACCGATAACAACTCACGTAAAATAAATGGAATGCGTAGTGTTGGCGCCGATTGGAAACGTGCACTGCGGTTTTATCGAGCTATTTGTCTTTGATATCGGCGTAAATGCTGTGAACGTCAATTTTGGCATAAGATTATTTGAACTAATACCTTTCATATGTTATCCTCCTAATTTTGATATGAGCTTATTAACATCCACCCTTTACATACGGTTGGGATTATTACTGCATCCCACGTGTGAACATTTTAGGAGTATATTGTTTTGAATGCATTTATTTTATATGATGTCTGACCAAATTTTTGATTATTGGTTTGTGAAATTAAGATTTCTACAGCATAGGTGCAGGTCTCCTACTCAAGTGAATCTTGTACAGTATACTCGAACATTGACAACTTTGTGGAATTAAATGTTCGAATATGTGAAATTAAATATCCTTCTCATTAGAATGTACGAAATTGCTTCAAAATCAATCTGGGAAGGAAGCGTGAATTCTTTAAATTTGAAGAATGTTGGTCTATTCTCTATAGTGCTCATTGAAGAGCAGGGCTATTTATTGCATTCTTGATACGTTCCGTTGAAGGCAATTCGCACTCCCTTCAAACTCTAAGTTTTGACTCGCTCTCGTAGAATTTCCACGGGGAATGCGACGGTACGATGTATTTGATGCGCTCCTCGTCTTATGATGCGGAGTTGGTGCTCTCCTGAGAATGTCCTTAGCAGCTCATCGCAGTTTAGAGAGCCTCTGGGAATTTAGAAGTTCAATTTTATGAACGAGAGCTTTAGCGTTACTTCTTCTACGGATTTTTTGTTCTCGACTCGTTAGACTGACGCTTCCTATCGTGAATTTTCCGTTCATCTTCAATTCTTTTCTTGTTTATTCATCTATTGTGATGGTCTTACTCGATGTTTTTGAAGGCTCTCACGGCTAAGTAGTTCATACAACCATTCGAGTATCTAAACTCAACTTCCTTCAGCTTCGCGCAGCAAGTTCTCAAATATATCATGTCTCAGAAGCTGTCGTACTTGCTCTCGTGATACCCGATTTTCTATGACAAGCTTGCCAAGCGTGTGGTCAGAAAGGTCTCTTTAATTGCCAGCTCTGTGGAAGGCCAGCCTTTGTCTGGCTCTCAAAGGGCTCTACCATCTATTGCATCAAACGGCATTGGCTAGGACCTCTTAAAACTGCCTTCCATCAAACACAATCTTTGTTTTCTGAGACAGAATTGCGAGAGTGTTGGGAATGATTTACTGGATTTCTGTTTATTATTCAATACGCTTTGTGTAACGTATCTTAAAGTTTTCAGAAGTGGGTGTTTTCAATTCATTTCTTGCTAGAAATCTTAAGAAGGAATTCGCTGTGTGTAATCAGAAAAATCTAACCGCTTTTTTGTCGATAATATCGAGTCTTTCAAGTGCGCCTTGTAGGTTTATGAAGTCATGTGATTATTTCCATGTAGCTTTAAAAGACAGATTTATTTCCTGTAATGTATCTTACAGTGCTTAGAACATCCATATTTTACTTAACATTTATTCTACTCCTAGAGAGCATATTTGTATATAAAACATTGACAATGAAAAAAAAATTTTGCTATTATTGAATCGATTACTCACCTCGCCATTAATTTTTAAAATTACATGAACAGCTGGAAGGCTTATGTCTTACTGTAAGGATACTTTGTGCTGTGTTCGGATCTTGAACGTATGTAAATACATACTGATATTCAACTACTGATAATTACTGATACAACTGAGGTATTTGTTACTTTAGATTTGTACCTGTGAGCCACATTCTTGCATTCGACTTGTCGAACGTAGGCGTATTATCTTCGGGATAAATTCCTCAAGATTTGTTAAGTGAGTTTACTGTTGTGCTTGTGGACTCGCCCTTAGTTAATTTATTTTGAAAGTATTAATTTTAACTGAGATACGCCTGAGCATTTCAGACTGAAGGTCTTGAATTAAATTGCGTGTACGTCAATTTTTTCTTCTGTGTAAAAGTGACTAGGAGGAATCTAACCCTGAAGAAAGACGGAAAAATTTTATACAGAAATAAATTTTTTTAATGAACAATTTGTAAATAATTGTCATTTGCATAATCTGTACGACACTAACGCTTACTAAAATTTTTTAGGTATTACTTTTCAAATGTTGAAGTCTGTGGTAGTGTACTGAGAGAATCTGTCGTTTCTTCACTGAAAGCATTCGTCTCTGAATTATTTCTGTGATGAAAACGCTTTTCTGCTAGAAGTTGTCTTTTTGCGGAGAAGCAGCAGCGAAGTCAACCGTTCTCTCACCCATTTAATATCAATATCATCGAGCATTTTGGGATTGTTTTCCTGTTTGTTGTCAATATCTCTTCGTTGCGAGCGTCGTTTTCGAGCATCGCTTACAATAAAATCTACGAATTCAAGTGGTCAATGAAAGGCGGCAGTAGCTCGGACGAGTAGAAAGCTAGATAGAAACTTTCATTAAATGTCAGTGTGTCGTCCCTTTCAAGTCAAGCTCTTGGTACTTCCCTTTTTCCTCTTCATTAAAGTGGTTTGTAATCGTCACTTCTTATGGAGCACGAAGTTGGCTCGGTTGGCAAAACATTGAACATCGCCTATCTAACTTTGATCGTTAGATAAAAACTTGGCTAATCTGCAAGTTTGAGAGTGACAGTGCCGCCCTGCAATTTCCGTGGGACCTGCGAGCTGCGCTTATCAACAGACCGGGATATAATTAAGTCGAGCTCAACTCCCTCGTATACTTCTCTGCTTCGGGTCCAGAACTTGCGCGCGCGCGTTGCTCTCTTCATCACGAGATCGAATCAATTTTTCAACTTGGATGAAGATGGCTTCTTTTTGGGGTTTCGTTTCTCTGTGAAGTTTCGGTGTAAACTATCATGTTCGAACCCATAACTTTCTGAGATAAGCATCAGTGATGGGATTTCGATTCCTTCGTTGATAACGAGTTTTTTTCTGATGTAAATATTGTCCCAAGTCGTGTTATTTGAAGCTTAAACGAGAAAAGGTCTGGGTTGTGTTAGTATTTCTAGGCTTATAACTTATGTATAATTGGGCAGGGAGAAGCTGTGCTCGCACAGGTGAAATGAATACTCTCTTGTTCAGAAGAACCTTTTCTTCACGTACACTGTTTTCGAAACACATTTTACATTCGTGAATCTTGTCTTTTCAGCGTGGAATTTTCATGATGGACTTAGTTTTGTGACCAGTAGAGCCTATTGAGTTTCCAGGAATTGAACTCAAACATTTACAAGCGCTACAGAGTTGAAACTTGTCGTTTTATGTTCCGACTTTGCTGTCAAACTTGATCCAATGACACGCTTGAATGTTTTTCTACTCAACGTAAAGGACGGCGTCTCTTGAACTTGAGCTTAAATATACTCTTTGGCTTTCAACGATTTTGTTGGTCAGTTGCATTGTATTACTGCTCTAAATTAGCGGTGATACCTCATGTGTCGTTTGTGATGCCATGTTTTTTTTAGACATTTCAGGACTTTGGTAAAATTTATGAGTTAATAAAATTATTTGGAAAGGTTGGACAGTCATTCATTTGTCTAATAAAATCAGGAGCGTTAATTTCTCGACACCCTTTTCCATTACGAATTTCTAATTAAATTCTTAGAGTATTAGGGTTGCATTTTCACAATTAATGCTGTGTGTATTTTGGATTCACGGATGGACGGATGGACGGCTGTTTTGGATTCATCCGTCTGAATGATTCGCGTATGTGAAAATGCGGTTATTACGTGCGTTTTTGAACATAAACTGGACAAACGTATTTTTAGCGCTTTTTGAACTTTTAGGACCGCAATATTTCATGACAAATACTTCTCTCATCTTGGTCTCGAACACACAATTTTCCCCTTTTTGAGCAAGTAAGTGGTGCGTTATAGAGTCCCTGGCATGTGGACAATGAGAATAGATGCAGCGAAACGCAAGCGGGCCACAAAACACCGCAAATGACCCTGGCTGGCGAGGCATAGTGAAGATCGCGTGAAGTTCCCCGAACGGAGAAGCATTGCGATGTGCAATAACGCGAGTAATAAAGCAGGCCAAATTCCTCGTTATTCTAGTCGTCGCTTCATTTGAAGAGGTAATTGCCCTCCAAGGACCCCAGAAACATTCTTCGCCAAGAACGGGGCTCTAAGTAGCTTTCTTTGGGCCGGGCCTGGTCCGGGCATGCTCAGCGGTGCTTTGTTCTGAGAGCACTTCTGCCAGATGTAGGGCAAACCTTGCAACTCCCACCGAAAATGGTGCGCTCTCGATGTTGAACGCTCGAGACACGAGCGCGGCAAACACGGTCTTCCAATCGTGCTGCATGAAGAGAAATTTCGTGTAGCCCAAATTGGCGCGTTTTTCCAGCTAATTGAATTATCAAATGAAATTCAATGATGGCAATGAAATTCGTTTTACGAAAAAATAATGTCATTATTGGTGTGTTTAAAATTGCGTATGATGTAGTTAGATGGTGTAACGTGTAGAAACCTATGTCGCAAGTCCTAGCGATAACTGATGACACTAAATGGAAAGAATTCTGTGTTTCGATAGCTAGCTTGGAAAATTGTGGATCGTAGTATACTGTACCTATGAAGAGTGATCTACTCCTATGTGCCCTGTATGCACGGAACATAATATAAATGTTCTTACTCTAGGAGAGCTGCCTGAAAATATCGAGGAGTTTCAAAATTAACCCGGAAATCGACTAGAAGTTTTTAGCGTATGATATTGCATCAAAAAGTGCCAGATTATAAAGCATGAGCAGCTCACCTCGTCTGAGCAGAATATTTTGTCTGGATGAAGCGATCGTTTGATGGAACCGTGATCTGCCATCCGTGCACGGCTCTGCAATCGTGCGGAGTGCAACACCTGCTTGGTGACCGTGAGAATGTGTTGTGATGCAGAGAATGTCTCTGAGAAGCAGGTTTGGATTTTACGGGCTGTCTTTTGATGAAATTCATCGCGTCATTCCGCGGTATGAAAATATTTGGTTTTATATCTCGGTGTGCATTACAGAGATGACTTGCGCCTTGCTAGACTCAATGTGTCAATGTGCTAGAAAAAAAATGTATGGTGATTTGGTATTATTCTTGTACCTAGGATTTTATTCTACTACCTAGTGTGCACTACCTAGGATTTCATTTGCCTGTTTCATAATGATTAGTGCGTGCAAATTGAAAAATCTTGAGAGGATCAGCGTTTAAACCTATATTTTTTTCAATTTAAAGAATTAATAATGATTGATTTCGTTAAAATATGTACGGGTGTTAAACTCATTTCGCAAACGTCAGGTTTTTTATCCAGGAAACCAACACACTACTGAAAGATTAAGAAATGAAATGGCACAGACGTGCTTCCGAACTCCATCACTTTGACTTGCCTTTCAACAAAAATGCGATGGCAACTTGCGTAGAAGAATGCGGCGTCTCATTGCGTTTTATCTCGATCGATGAATCAATCTTCAAATGTTCGGATGTTTTCCATTCGAACTTAAATGATTTCAAAGCATTTTTATTTCTGGTAACTAATTCTTCGTCTGTCAATCGAGATAGCATTGCCAGCCACGTTCTTCAGACCCATGAACATAGTTAAATTAGTGTTGCAGATAATAAACTTTTAGCCTTGGGAGAATTATTGGACTTCTTTATTTATTGCTTCTGGCAAGCTTTCACTTTTTACTAATTCCAAGTCGATAGAAAATTATTCACGAATGATTGTCAGGGATTCCTGGTTACAAAATGTGTTCCGTTTTTGTTAGGTTTGACCAGAGCTCGAGGTAACCGATCTGAATTTGAGCGGAGGCCGATATTCAGGGGAGGGAAGATAGTCAGGTGAGGAAAGGTATTCATGGGAGGGAAGATAGTCAGGTGAGGAAAGGTATTCAGGGGAGGGAAGAAAGTCAGGTGAGGAAAGGTATTCAGGAGAGGGAAGATGGTCAGGTGAGGAAAGGTATTCAGGGGAGGGAAGATAGTCAGGTGAGGAAAGGTATTCATGGGAGGGAAGATAGTCAGGTGAGGAAAGGTATTCAGGGGAGGGAAGATAGTCAGGTGAGGAAAGGTATTCAGGGGAGGGAAGAAAGTCAGGTGAGGAAAGGTATTCATGGGAGGGAAGATAGTCAGGTGAGGAAAGGTATTCAGGGGAGGGAAGAAAGTCAGGTGAGGAAAGGTATTCATGGGAGGGAAGATAGTCAGGTGAGGAAAGGTATTCATGGGAGGGAAGATAGTCAGGTGAGGAAAGGTATTCATGGGAGGGAAGATAGTCAGGTGAGGAAAGGTATTCAGGGGAGGGAAGAAAGTCAGGTGAGGAAAGGTATTCAGGAGAGGGAAGATAGTCAGGTGAGGAAAGGTATTCAGGGGAGGGAAGATAGTCAGGTGAGGAAAGGTATTCATGGGAGGGAAGATAGTCAGGTGAGGAAAGGTATTCAGGGGAGGGAAGATAGTCAGGTGAGGAAAGGTATTCAGGAGAGGGAAGATAGTCAGGTGAGGAAAGGTATTCAGGGGAGGGAAGATAGTCAGGTGACGAAAGGTATTCAGGGGTGGGAAGATAGTCAGGTGAGGAAAGGTATTCAGGGGTGGGAAGATAGTCAGGTGAGGAAAGGTATTCAGGGGAGGGAAGATAGTCAGGTGAGGAAAGGTATTCAGGGGAGGGAAGATAGTCAGGTGAGGAAAGATGTCTACTTGAAAGAAGGTATTCAAAGACAATGGAAACATTCATATGAGGTGAAGATATTCACGCAGAGGAAGATATTTTCAAGAAAAGAGATGTTCCAACGTCAATGAAAGCATTCAGATGAATTGATCAGTTCGGGTGAATGAATAAGTCCAGATGACGGGAATATATTCACTTGAAGGAAGATATTCAGATGAAAAGCAGGTATTCAAGTGAAGGGAACTATTCCGATGAAGGAGACTGCCTGAGCAGGGCAGCGAAGAACGCCCCCTCAATGAAGTTAAGACGCGACCATTACTCCAAAGCATCATTCCAGCTGTCCCAGCAGTAGCTGTGCTCGCTGAGCTACTTTAATGTTCTCCTAAGTGCGCTAGCGCTGCAATCTTGATGATGTGATGTGCACATCCATCTTGTGGTGTTTATGCCCTTCTCTCCAGTGGTCCTGAACAACAACGCGTTCGGTGTGATATTTCTCAATAATTTGGCTGATTTTCGTAAATGTTGATGTTAACTTGTCCGTTTCGTTTTTAGTCAGTTTCCGACTATCATATCTGTCTCATTTTGATTTCGTCTGTTTCGTTTCTGTGTTTTTCCGTTTATCATCTCCATCTTGTTTTAATAAAGAGAAATACCAGTGATGTAGCGTTTTAGCTTTTATGTTTAATTGGAACTTTTGCGATAAATTTTTCGAAAGTTATATTTTGCGCGTTCTCGTGAATTTTATCTCGGGCGTATGCTTTTTCCAATAACGTATGAATATTATTTACCATTCTGGTTGAAATTTTCAATATGTATGTTAGATAATTTGTTTTTGACCTCGTGACACATACAGCATCAATTGAACTATTACCGGAAAATAAATTGCTTTGTAAATTCTACGCATTTCAGAAGCAGGATTTTACATGAAGTGACGTCGTTCGACCAAGATTTTGTTGAGTGAAGTCAAGCCATCAGCGCCATCAGATATCTTTACCTTTTCATAGCGCTCCTGTCGGCGACGAGGCTGTTGACTCTGATTAATATGCATAAGATTATTATTCAGCGCTGGCGAGGAAAGCTCGTCGCTTCATCGACCAAGTCTTTTATACGATGCAATCCCTTCGCTTAGCGCTAGCCTGGACTGTCATGCTGGCGTCAGCGCCGTAGTGTATGAAGCTTCCCGTTACTGCAGCTCCCATCTGTTGTTCGACCTGCTCTGCTTCCCGATTGAAGCTCCTTTAACGCGTTGACTACGTTTCTGTGGTTGGTTCGGTTAGGTTGAGAGTAGAAAAATTAAGAAACGGATTGTACTACTCAAATTCATTCTTACCCTTTCTAAACAGCTTGAAGAATATAATTGCACGATAATATTTTACCTCGTGTGCTGAAGTCCATGTTGAAAAGGTAGTGAATTAATTAAAATGCTGTTCATGTATGCCGGTATGCAAATGAGCAACATGAATTATTGGTGCACATATGTCCCAATACGTATTCTACGTATTAAGTGGGCGTCTCAACAGTTTCTCTCCCTCTTTAAGGTGCCGGGAACTCCAGACCGTCGTGACTACCAGGATGTACCCTCCGTTGTGCCGTCAAAGTGAATTGAGTTCCCCTCGTGGTTTGCATCCATCATTTTAATGACTATTATCTGAGGTGGTGTACAGTGTCATTCTTTCTCAGGCTGCGCAACATCGTGCGTTATTGTGTAATTTGCAGGATAAGATGTCTTGAAAGGAATCATGCTTTCAACGTTATAGAAATATTGAGTCAGTTGTCTTAAGACATTCTACCGCTATACGGAATATCTGTAATTTTTGCTCATTTTTTAGTGGGTGTTTATATATAAACACAAATTCATTGAAGAAAAGTTGTCTTCATATTTATGTGTGCGCAATCATGTGAAAACAAACAGAAGGGATAATTACAATTCCGATAATGTTATTTGTCATTTCTTTAGCTGAAGTAATGCTGATAACTAGGTAATGGATATGAGAATGTGATACTTTTTAACTGACACTGCGACTTTTTGCCGTGTGCATGACATGCATTCAAGCTGCCGAACACCGAAGTTGCAGTAAATGCTACCCTAGAAACACCCCGATTTCTGCATGCTGAGCAAATTTCCGAAATCCTTTTCATATATGCTTTAGCCAAATATTGAATCGTTTTCTGGTAATACGTAAATGACAAATAATCTGTGATACTTCTAAAATCACACAACAACTTATTTTCAATTGACCAGGTGCTCGTAATTGTTTATTCTTCAAAAGTGTTAGTCAGTGGATGAGGACCAGTGTGTGATTGGCCTAGGTTATTTACTTAGCGTCAGGAGGCGATTTATGCGCTAGTTATGTGTCTAATGAACGATGCGTTTTTTCTGTTTTCAATCTTGTTCAATTTCTTGTTTTTTGTAGAATGATACTTTTATTCCCAATGTTCAGACATTTAATTAAATGACCTAATTCCATTATTAGTTTACTTTACTGATAATCATAAGTTCGGTGTTGACTAAACTCCGCATAAATTTTGTTTCATTTTATTTTATTTTATTTTCACTGGTTTCACTCTCTTTCTTAGATACGGTATTTCCTGGACCGAACCTCAATTGTTCTCCAGAATTTTTTTTTAGGGATTCAATGCTCAATAGTTTGACAATTGCGTTTATTTAGTTTTTCAAAAGTGTTGCAGTAAGCACAACTTAAGTGGCTTTCAGTTCTGTTCTTTATATGAGTGAAATTTGTAGGATACCTGAAAATCAGCGATCTTAAAAAGGAAGATGGGAGGTCCCGAAGAAATATCTTTGTTGCGATTTGGGATGCTTAAACGAAACTATGATCTGACCATAAAATTTCACTTCAAATCTTTCTGCCACCGCTGCTCTCACCAAACCGATGAGCATTTTTTCTTAGCATTTTGCCCTGTTCACAAGCTCCGTGTAGCTTCCAATTTATGTGACATGCCTTCATCGCAGGAACGTCATTTTCATGTCCAGCTTTCTACATCAGGCCTGTTATTTCCACGAAATCACAGCACCGAGCGCCGCTCTCAGTGTTGCCATCGAAGTGCCGTCTCTACTCGCATGGGCCGTCCTTCCGGTTTGCTGAGACGCCGTTTGGATTTTTGTGTTGGCATCAGCAGCCAGCCAGCCGGTCAGCTAGCGGCGGAGGAGAGAACTCCGGGCCTCTGCAGTATGGATCTCTGGCATCCCTCCCCAGCATACTGTGCCAACTGTGCCTTCTTTTTCTGCTTACTGCTGCCCACGCTCTTACTCTTCCTGCTGCTCCCCTTAAATGATGCTCATGCTCCTCCTGTCTGTAGAGATTTGGTCCCTGAGTCTGGGGTCGCTCGCTCATTTTGTTGCCGCGGCTGTGTGTTATTTATGGTAATCTTACTACTCATAGTCCGTCGAATTTTTACGAAAATTGTCTATTTTCTGTAGAAATTCTCGTTGAAGTGCTGATGAAAAAAAGTTTTTTTTGCGTGCACTAGCCAAGATCTTGTCATCTCACTAATTCGAACTCTTTAAGCCAAAACAAGTCTCTAAGCTTTCGAAAAATTGTTTAACAATGTCGAGTTCCTTATGATCCCTTATGAATGAAAAATAAAACAGGAATTAATTCCGTGACAGCAGAGATGGTTATACGCTGGGTTAGTTTTTTGTAATAACAAAAAATTAAATAATCTAATTGGTTTCGGTTAACAGGGTTGTAAGTTTAGGTTTTCTCAAGTATAAGATAAGAATTGTTGGAAAACTTTTATTTCTAAGACAATGTTTGTGTTTAGGCTTGGTGATGTGGATGTTATGCATGTAAACACACGAGAAGTGCCGTCGGACAGCTCGTCCAGAACTGGCGATGAAACAAAGTTCCGCAGTCCCTCCTGTGATTTATGTTCTTTATTTTAAAGCCAACGTGGTGAGGAAATCGCACCGTAAAAATTGCTCTCCATCTTTATTTTCTTGAAAGATTTTTTTGCCTGTTGATGTTGGGTAAATTGATTATAAATATATTATCTTTATTGTGCTCATGTTGCAGAAGCATTGGCCAATTTTTGTGAAGTTCTCTGTTGCAGTTTCGCTGTTTTCTAACAATTATTTTTCAGGTGCAAATTACAAGAGTTTGTCTGTGAAGAAACGAATGATTTTTCCATTCTCACGCTTTCACGGGTTTCTCGCAATATTTTTTAAATTATATTCTCATTTGTCATCGAAACATTCTTATTTGTGTCGTGGCTTTGTGAAAATGCGAACCCGTTCATTAATTGCTTCAATAATGCATCTACTAAATACACACATCGCAGTTTACGCTCCCTGCTAAGTTTGCAGATTGAGTCGGTCGGTTTCCATTTAAATTAAAGTTTTACAATCCAATTCATTATAAACTCGTGTTTCATTTATTCAGAGGTATGAAGCTTCTTATTTTTCTGTATGGTTTTTGCTGTGGCATGAGGTAAAGTAATTGCTTCATTTTCATACGCATTTGATAAATGAACTTTAACTTGAATAATATTTATTGGTGCTAAAAGTGTATTTTTTTTCTTTTAATGATTTTACCGATTAGTGATTTTGCGTCATACTTGATTACGACATAGTTGTTTGATGCTGTTCAACTTTCGCAGCTACACACAGATTTGATTCAGTCGACGTCATCAGCAGTCTGAGACGTCAGGCCCGGTCTTCAAGCCATGATTTACTTCATTGCCTGCCTTCTTTATTGACTGAAAGTATCGTAAAATAGGAAGTTCCTGGGAAGAATTTGAGTCTGGACTACCGTAAAATATCTGCGAGCCTTAAAAACTGTTAAAGCTTGTAAAAACCTATTGATTTTTATATATTGCTCGTAGCATCTCATCGTCGGATGAAGAGTTGGGGCGATGGAAGCTCCTGCTGGAAGTTCCTTTAAAATTGCACGTTTTACAATTTTTATGTTCGTGAATCGTATCAGCTATTTTTATTGCCTCGTACGGGTAAACTCCTCTGGGGAATACAACCATCGTATGAGTTTATAAGCGAATTGGATTATTAGCGCTCCCGAAAGAAACATGGGACTGAAAATTAAGTGTTCATTACTTTTTTATAATAGCACAGCTTTTTTTTGGGTTGCGGATTGTCTTTGCTCAGTTCACACTTTTTCATCTTGTTCCATATACTTCTTTCAATCTTGCTGTTTCTGTACGCTGAGTATGGGACGCAGCTTTCACATTTTTTTTTATTTCCATATTAAAATATTCCTTCCTTTCTTAGGAATACCTTTGTTGTGGTTAAGGAAGCTCAAACTAACTAACTTATAATCTAGTTTTAATGGTAAGGGTAAAATGCTTTTGATGAGAGATGTTATCTATTGCCAATTAGAGGGCGCAGCTGGTAAAACATTTACCCAGACACAATTAGCTCGAAGAAAAATAACTTGATTGGCAATCTACCCTACGAAGCGTATCGCTTCTTGAATGATACTAGAAGAAAAATCCTACCAAATCCTCGTTTTTTCGTCACGTGCTCTTCATCAACGATCAAGCGTTTGTTCATTGTATAATGGCGTTAGCATAATGGAGTATAATTGTCGGCGTTTGCATATTATCAGCATAAACGAGGCTTTACTCACCGTCAACGTTCTTAAAATTTCTTGGTGATCATCAATGATGCTTGTGATCGTCGTTCTATGATCAAGTTTCAAAATAATTGCCTTCTAAATATTAGTCCTTATTACTCATGCGGTATTGGCTTGATAGGTTTAGAAAGACAATCTCATGCTTTTTCAAACTCTTGCTTCTTCGCAAATTCTTTTGAGCAGTTGATATTTTTATTTTGTTGTAAAATTCCTGGGTTTGTTAAGTGGTGAAAATTATTTCAGCATTTATTGAAAGAAATGAATATTTTTTCAGAGTACTAATGGCTCATGTATTTTTTTTAGCTTGTTTTGTTGAGGATTTTTTAGATAATCGATTGTTCATCGAAGCATTATATGTGAATTTGTTGTTCTATAATCAATGGTTAAAACGTTAACCATTTCGAATCGTTGCAAGGTAGTGCTCATGTTCGCGCCATTAAAATTTGTTTAAATTCTTGTGAAGTGGTGGATGTTTCTACCATGCCCATGATCTTAAAATATATTATCAGTATTATGTTAATTTTCTCTGCTCTCTTGATGCATAAACTGCCAAACTATACAGTTTCCATACCTGTTTTTGCGTCGCACGAAATTGATTCTGAATTGCTTCGATGTATAAATCACGAGAAGGAAGTAGCGTTAACATTCCATTTACAATCGTTCTCAGCTTAATTGTTTTGATGACCTCCGTGACGTATTTTCATGGAGATTATTAATCTCGCGCTCTTTCTCTGTATTCGTATTCTTATGACTGAATTGGAGCGCTCGATGCGCTGAATCTTCTGTTGCTAAAAAAAACTGAGAAAAGTAACAGGTGGTCATAGTGACTTGTAGCGCATATTCTCATTTGTATCAATTCAAGTCGATCTTCATGCGGAAAATTTTAGCATTAATTCAATCCGAACATAGAAAGAATATGTAAGGCTGGAAAAATTTTCTCCTTCCTTTTTTACATGCTTGATAATTATGCATTTATCTAAGAATACCGGAATAAATACGAGGTTAGAGTAACTAATGCTTGCGAATATCAAGCATTATTGCTAAATTATCCTTTTCAAAACTGCATTGAAGGACCTTAGCGTGCAAATCTCAAATTTAAATAAAGTGACAATTTGTGTCGTCTTAAGGTTACAATGACTCCGTCTCGCCAGACATACAACTTGAGATTGTGCTTCCTTCTCAGTGAATTCAACTTTGGAAATCCGTTGACCTTTGTGAATTGCCAACGACTGTTTCTCGTCAGTTAAAGTTCACGATTGTTGATTCTTAACACCGCAGTGACGCCGGTCGTGTAAATCTAAGCCATTGTTTGTATTCCTATGCAAATATGTTGACTCCAACTCTCGTTTCCATGTCCTGTCTGTCTGTATTACCTTCAAGTTCGCATCTCCAGTTATCTTATCTGCTAAAAGTCGTGGTTACTTGCCGCAAAGGTAGGTTTAGGACGTTTTAGAGCTCTTCAAAGTTGGTCGAGTTTTTTCTGGCGCACCGAGCATTTGCAGACCAGGCAATGGCGAGCACCGTTTCACCTTTGGCCGTCATTTTGAGCCTTACAGAGGCTTTTTATTATTCCCTCTGTAGGGCTCACAGTTATTTACTGTGCTGGGAAGATTCTACGAAGGGCGCCTAATGTGGCAGAGCCATGAAACGCAAATCTCTGGGCAAAGTTCGCTTCAATTTCTATGGTAATTTGCAGCTTGTGGCCTTTTTGTTTTGCATCCCTGAAGGCAGGTAGCACGTTGAGCGCCAAGATGGCTGCCCATGCGAAGAGGAGTCTCACGGCACTTCATGTCTGTTGCTGGCTCATGTGGTCGAGGGTTGCCTCATTTCCTCAAACCATAGACATAAGCAAATACAATAAAGCCCAATATCGTGGGAAAATATAAATTTTCATTTAAATTTAGCTGTGTTGCAACTTGGAATAAGACAGCTTCGTCATGGTTTCATGAAACCTAGTACGGCCAGCCAGGGTTGACACAAAGGCCATTTTATGGCCAAAATATTCCACGAAACATGAACGTGAAATTTTGGCTAACAAAAATCCACTAAGGTAACTGTACTCGCGAGTCATGAATTCCTGGAACCGAGCGTTGCGGTAGGTGCGACCAAACAAGGTTGACACTAGGTAGGCAAAATATTCGATGAAACACAAGCGTGAATATTTTGGCAGGCAAAATTCCAGTCAGGCAACTGTACTCGCGAATCATGGATTCCTGAAACCGAGCGTTGCGGTAGGTGCGACCAAACAAGGTTGACACAAGGTAGGCCAAATATTCGATGAAACACAAACGTGAATATTTTGGCTGGCAAAATTCCAGTCAGGCAAAATTCCAGTCAGGCAAAATTCCAGTCAGGCAACTATACTCGCGAATCATGGATTCCTGAAACCGAGCGTTGCGGTAGGTATTTTATGGCCAAAATATTCCAATCAACACAAGCGTGAAGATCTTGGCTAGCAAAATGGTCAGTCTAGTAACTGTTGCCCACACCTGTCGTGACCTGATCATACCTGTGCTGGCAGCGCACGTGCGACGCAGGTTTCCGACTTGAAAGGAACTACCCAACTCTTTATCGTGTGTGTCGCGGCTTCCCTCGAGTCCTGCTAATGAACTGTTTTCTTACGCCGAACACTCGTCTTCTTCGCGAAGACACGTGTGACCTTCGGTGCGATATAGTTTAAGTAACTGAAGCGCTAGCGAACCCATGTTACTACTACTACTACTTGGCGAAGACACGCGTTTCTCAGAATTTGTTTTTCCTGCGAAATTTAACAATGTTCATAAAATCGGTAACAAATCCCTCTAAAAATTTGTTTCACGAGTTTCTTTCAAACTTGATGTTTCTGGCACAGAGTTTGGGGTTCACCCTTGTGCATAGATTCCCCGTTCCCTTCATTCTATTCCAAATCGCGCTTTCTATCTTCCTCGCTTGAGAACCCATTTGTTGTTGTAAGGGAGGCTTAAGCTAACTCATTCGATTATTTTACCTTGGAATTTTCTTTTTCAGCTTATGGATGAGGTACTTTCATTATCAAATAAAAATATTTTAAAGTTTATTCTCTGCGATTTGTATTGATACGGCATTCACGTTCTATATCTCCCGCTTGAATTGCCGAAAATATCTTTTTCATGTGTATCTATGTTTGAAAAATTGTTTATCAAATTGAGGTTTGCAATTGAATCAGTCAAGGGCGATTGTCATCAACATTATTTTCAGTTTAGTTTCTTTTTGAATCGCTTGAACTTTTAAACCTGGTGTATTCACTTTCATTAGTGCACACAACGACTACATGTCGCATTCATGTGCGATCCCGATAACGGCCATTTTAAATTTCCCGAAAGTGTTCCGAGCTCAGTAAATCTTTTCAAAGCTAAGCAAATCTCTTTTTCCTGGGACGAAAGGTCGTTTTTCGTATTTATAGAAGCGGAGGCTGTTGAGTAGGGCGCAAGTGTGCCTAGCGGATGATAACTGCTAAGCCTGTTCTCAAGGCAGATTATTGTCCTATCCCTCGTGTCCTAGGCTCATTGCACCTTCCACACGCCCGGCCCCTCAAAAAACTCACGGCACGGTTAAGTGCTATTAAAGCTGGTCAAAGATGTTCCAAATTTCATTTGGTTTTGTTTTCCTCGGGGAGTTCCTTCTTCAAAGCTCGCGAGAACGTGCCTGTTTACCCGTAGAATTTTGGCGTTCAGGGATGTTTGAAAACAGGGTTATGTTTTACGTTGGACATTCTCGTTGAAAAATGTTGGCAACTTTCCTTGGTCTTGCTCCCTCGGGGTGAAACTTTGATGGACTCTCTTTCTGCGCTTGCGCCAGCGTGCTGGCTACACATGTCCTGTTTTTAGTTCCCTTTGCTAAACAAGTCTTTGCTAAATTTTACTTCAGCTGTATAGGGAAGCTCAGCTGTATACATACGATCACTCTAGTTCTGTAGCAGAGATGTTTCCCTGCTACCATTGCGGTCGCGTCTGTTTCTCTTCTGTTTGTATACAAAGCTAAATTTATGATCTAGATAAGCGGTTTTCACCTGTTGAATCAGCGTAAATTGCTCTCGCGAGTTTCATTTTGAATAATGGTTTTGCTGGAAATACTGAACTTATCGCTTGCTCTACTTTTATTTTCAGCAATATGGTTTCTATTTTCAGAAAGTGCATTTTTTCTATTTGATAGAACTGAAGTTACCATTATATTTTCATTGCGTTTTATTTGATGACATGAGGAAGAGTTCCTCACATTTGCTGCATGTGGAGTGAAAAAAAAACAACAACTCTATCACTGTTTTTATTGGACGCCTGTAATTCATATTACAAGTAAATCAGCTTTGCGCTGAAGGTAAACATTCGAGGTTCACAATTCGTTTTTCATGTGTTATTTTATTGAATTATAGTTACGTACTATTTTAATGGAACAATCTGTGTTTCCCAAAAATTGGGCGAGTATTACTCTGCCTCTCAACTGGAGATATCTGCTTTAGAGTGATATCTGCAGGATTCATTGAAAGTTTGTATTACTCAGGCGGGAATTATTTTTAGTACATGTTGTATTATAGAACTCGTTACGAATTATCTTTCTTTGCGCGATACCCAATAAGACCTACCTTCCCGTTGTTGGACCCTTGATTTTTGTAAGGCCTCTCATTGCCTGCCGGGATTGTCGGTCATAGGAAAGCGTCGCGTTCAGCCAGGAAGACCTCCAGGTTATTTGGACTTACCTTGTTAGGCTTTTATTGTTGACGGCGCGGTTTTGTGGTGCGCCCACGGTTCTTCTCAGGATCAGTCTTAACTCTCCCTGCTTTTTGCTGATATCCAGCGACTTAATTCAGTTTGTCTCCCGTTCCTGCTGCTCGTTTTACTCAATTCTATGATGTTCGTTGGTGATGTGGACTGTGCGTTGTGATCAATTTGTGTTTCGGCGTGCTACTTCGTGTGTTAAGGGATTACTCTTTTTTCATTCGGTACTTTTATGGATGTATTCAACTTGTTGTTTAAAGTAGTGCTTGTTTCGTATGGTGACCAATTTTTTGTCTGGTCTGATGTGGGATAGCGGTATTTTCTATGTCTGTTCAACGTTCTCGTTCCATAAATAACATTCGTTTTCATTCAGCCAGTTTTATGAAGGGTATCAAGTATTTACTAAGTGTTTCATGAAAATTTCAATCTGTCATTAGAAAGGGTTTAACACTTTCACTGCGGCAGGTAAAACTGAAGTTTAACATTCAACTCGACTTTAAAGTCAATGGTAGTAGCAATTTTGAAAATAGCAAATATTAAGTGGATCGTGCCTTCATTTAGTTTTGATTAAGTATTTATGGAAATTGAGTTTGTGACTACTGGTCGGTCAGCAGCATAATGAAATTCCTTTCCGTGTGCCACCGGTGGCTTCCCTCAGGGAGATACAACTATTGTATCTATGGGAATTAGCACTCCCAGGGGGAAATGTGAGGTCCTAAGCTGAGAGTTAGGTAGGCCTTCTTTATGTTGAAATAAGTAACTTTATTTTATTTTGTTAAGGACCATCTTTTTTCGATTTACTGCTGTCCGGTTTTTCAGCATTTCTGACTTTCTTCTTCAACTTATATATCTTGTTTCATAACCTTCCTTCTTATCTTACTGGTTCTATGCTCACGGGATTCTGTGCGGGAACACCCTTTGTGCATATATTCCACGTTCCCTTACCCCTCAGGGGGATACTACTATTGTATCTATGGGAATTAGCGCTCCCAGGGAGACAATGTAGGAGGCCGAGTTAAAAGTTAGGTAGGCTTTCTTTTATTTAAAGTAAAATAGGTTTTTGTTTTGTTGCGGGCCACCCTTTTTCGGTTCACTTCTGTCCTGTTTTCTCGGCACCTACTACTTTCTTCTTCAACTTCGATCTAGTTTCATGAACTTCTTTCCCATCTTACTGTTTCTGTGCCCTTTCTGCATAGATTCCGCGTTCCCTTAACTCCATTCTAAATGGTGCCTTCATCTTTCCTCTCTTTGAACATCTTTGTTGTGGTACAGTGAGGTTAAAACTAATTTGTAATCAATCACCATCAACCACCGATGGCTCACGTCGCAGTCAAAGTGTTGTACAGTGAAACTAAAACTAATTTATAATCAATCACCATCAACCACCGGTGGCTCACGTCGCAGTCAAAGTGTTGTACAGTGAAGCTAAAACTAATTTATAATCAATCACCATCAACCACCGATGGCTCACGTCGCAGTCAAAGTGTTGTACAGTGAAGCTAAAACTAATTTATAATCATCACCATCAACCACCGGTGCCTCACGTCGCAGTCAAAGTGTCAAGACGGGATTTTACTCCCTGCTGTGTTCTTCGGACGCCTTTACCTCCAGTGCCGCGAGTCTCATTTACGTGCGAGTTCATTTCTGGGCCCAAGGTCGTTAGCCCGCATTGTTTCCTTGGCCTGTCTTATTACGGGCGTTTTTCCTTTCTTTTGGATGCCATCTGGTTTTTCGGGAAACTTCCTCACAAATTTTTCCCATTAATTTGGGGATTTTTCAGAAGTACTACTTACCGGAGCTAAATTTGGTCTGATACAACTTAAATTTTGTATGCCACATCATTTTTTTGGTAAAGTTATCGAAATTGAGTGCATTATTGTACAAGCCAATTTTTCCACTTTAACGATTTAAGGATACCGTCCGGGATTTTGACCTTTTTTCCTCCGATTCGCTTGAAAATTGGCCAGTATATGTATTTTTTGAAAGTAAACCTTTTTTACTCATGTCATTTTTTCGATTTAGGCCTTATTTTTTACGAAAAATTAGTTTTTCGCTACATTTTTATGTATATTTCAAGACGTATCAACTCATTGAATTTTGATGCTAGAACAAAACCAAAGACAGTTTTAGAATCCTTGAAGCATTTCTAACAAAGCTATAATTTAAAATTTTAACATTTCGAAAAACAATTTCTGTGATAAGCGATACTTTATAATATCACAAACAACTATTTTTGGGTTTGGAGCCGTATAACTTTTTTTGTTTTCTAAAATTTGGGAGAGTCTAATTATAACTTTGTTAGAAATGTTTCTAGGATTTCAAAACTGTCTTTGGTTTTGTTCTAGCATCAAAACTCAATGAGTTGATACAGTTTGAATGTTGAAAGGTGTATGTTTTGGGTATAAACCATAACAAAATTTTTGTTGAAGTGTAATATAATGGATAATTTATGTAACTGAATGCAGTTTTAACTTTTATTTCGATAATTTCCATGCATAACTTCATATTCACACTGTGAATTGTGATTTCCAAAAGATAAAAAATAAAAAAAAATTTGTATATACATAAATATTATGAAATTCTTCATTTTCAGTCTGATTCTTATGAAATTTGACCATAATATATAACTTTTGAAAAGAAACACAATTTTTTCTATTCATATTTTTGATTCAGGCATTAGTTTTTGAAAAAATTTTACATACTGGTTTTTGAGTTCATTTTCATGGATATTTCAAAACGTATCAACTCATTGAGTTTTGCTGCTAGAACATAACCAGACACAGTTTTAGAATCTATGAAACATTTCCAACAAAAGTGTATCGGGAAACTATCCATTTCCCTTTATATTTTCTGTTTAAATGGGGTCGAAATCAGGTCGAAAATTCAAGATTTTTGTCCCATTACCCCCCCCCCCCCCTTCTGGGGGGGGAGGATTTATTTTCCGTAGCGCCATAAAATTTTAGGACCGAATAGTCCACCATCTAAGGGTTCTTTTCCAACAATAACATGAAAAATGCTCACCGGACCGACAGGGGCCTGGCAAGGGGCTTCGGACGGTATCCTTAACGTGCTTGTAGTTCTCTTTGTGCATGTATGTATGCGGTATTTCAAAATAATGCATACGAATAGTATTGTGAAGGGACTATGAGCCAGCAACTTTGTAATTACATCATTAGAAGGTTCCGTGTATGTTCTTGTATCACAATTAAGAAGGCATTTTCTTGGCGCGTGAGGAGCGACAAGTCAGAGTTCGTGGCATAGAAAAACAATGAAAACTAGAATTTAAATCTCGTGTGCGTAGTTAGATTTATGAAGTTAAATTTATGTTACGGAGCATTTTATGCAGAAGCGCACTCACTAAATTGGTTCATGTAGAGGAAATTTACGTTTATCTTGCCTACCTACTGACAGACAAGTAGACGATCCCGCTCTGCCCATCCATGCATGGGCAGCTCTATATGTTAATTATATCCTTATGTTAATTATGTCCTTATGTTAATTATATCCTTATGTTAACTATATCCTTATGTTAATTATATCATTATGTTAATTATATCCGTATGTTAATTATATCCTTATGTTAATTATGCCTGACGATGATACATCGAAAACATGGACCGAAGGAATCACCACTGATTGGACTGAGAGGGAATGTTTTCATTTCTGGTCGCCTCGCTGAATAATTTCTGACCCGAGTTCCTTATTCTGCTTGATTGGCAAATGTAAATTAACTGGTGCTCTAAAAATCGCTGCCCCGAAATGCGGGGCAGTTTTTAACCGTCGCTGTGCATTAAAATTCGAATTTTCCTTTAAATTTGTACCAAAGAATCGGGCTAAATGTCGAGTGTTTGTAAGTTCTTCGGCGCGTGAATGTTGGATGTTTTTGGCTTTGGTGGAGGAGATGGGATGCCATAGTTGTAGCTGATGAGCCCATTTAGATATTCATGCGATTTAATTAAAGTAATTCCGTGCGCTCAGTGTAGCGTAGAGCGGCCTGCCATTTCTATAAATTCGGGTCGTTAACTCCACGTTATGACCTTCCCGCTACAGCACGCAGTTACTGCACTCAAATAAACGACTGAGATTCCCGACTCAAATCTGGGTCCAGATTGTGGCATTTATTCTAATATTTCCTTCGCATTTTTGCTAGCCGCGACGAGCGGTCGGGGCATAGGACGTGTCTGTGTCGGTTGTGTCTGATGTTCACTGATGAGTAAACATTCGCGGTAAAAAATAAGTCGAGTTCCCCTTGCCCAGTCCTAGCGAGATCGCTTTGTTTGTGTTTTTTTGCCAGACTCTTCATGAGGTTACAACATTATTAAAGGTAACAAAGAATCGTTTATGTATTCTTACGGCTTTCATGATGACAATTCTTACGAAAATAGACTGAACAAACTAGAGATGAAAATATAGCGAGAAAGCATTTTTGTTTGTGTTTATGTACAAGTTTTGTCCAAATGCTGGTGTTGCCTTTGTGTTCGTACGTGCAATAAATACGCTTTACTTGCGGCCATGCCTCGTGCTGGTGAAGATTATCTAAAAAATGTGGGTTCCACCTATGTCAGTTCTAGTAAATGTTGTTAAGACATCCCTTCTTTGTCCCCTCAGAGGGATACAACTATTGTATCTATGGGAATTGGCGCTCTCAGGGGGATTATGTGAGGTCTCGAGCTAAAGGCTAGGTAGGCTTTCTTTTTTGTTGAAATAGAACAGGTTTTTTGTTTTGTTACGGACCATCTTTTTTCAGTTCATTGCTGTCCTGTTTTTCATCACCTACTACTTTCTTCTTCAACTTTTAACTTGTTTCATGAACTTCTTTTTTAGCTTACTGTTTTTATGCATCTTGTGCGTAGATTCCGCGTTCCCTTAACTTCATACTAAATGGTGCCTTCCTTCTAACTCTCTTTGAACATCTTTGTCGTGGGAAAAGAAGGGTAAAACTTTCATAAAATCAATCATTGCACTTGTGCCTACTACTTTCTCCTTCAACTTTTATCTTGTTTCATCAACTTTTTCTCAATTTACCGTTTCTATACTCCTTTTGCATTGATTCCGTGTTCCCTTATCTCCATCCTAAATAGTGCCTTTCTCCTTCCTCTCTTCGGAACGCTTTTTTAGCGGTTGGGGAGGCTTAAATTAACATCTGATGTAATACACTTTGGTGTTGTGCATACTTGCATGAGGCAGACTTGACAGCTCGGGCCGCCCCACTCACTCCAAGCAAATTATTTCTTTCACTGCCATGACGGATGGCAGTCTCCGGACGTCTGGTTCTTTTGCATTGCTAGTCTGTACTCGCATTCTTCTCGCTCGTATGAATGATCTCGTGCGAAAGTGGATGGAACTCAAGATGCGGTGCGAGTTGTGTTGGGTATGTTCAGGGCTTATACATGGTTCGAATATCCTCCTATTTTATCACATGAACTTTCGATTTTTCTAAAACTTCTGATTCTTTCATGAGGATGTTCTCAGGAACATATACGTTGATGCTTCTCGTTAGTTTTGCGTCACTCGATTCCTGCAAGTTAGGCCTCCATAAGCATATTGACGAGACTTTAGACGCGCAGCCAAACCAGTACAATTAGCTGTGGAAACGAGTAGGTGTATGTTAAGAGCTATCGGTACATTTTTTTGTATCTCTTTATTGTTTCTTTCGGCCATAAATGTCACCTGTATGACTGTTTCTGCGAGTGTCTTCATTGGTGTTTGCATTTTCTTTTTGTTCTACGACAGCACTTGAAGGCGTTGGACCAATCTAGTCGTTGAAAGTTCTAGTCGTTGAAAGTTCTGCCGCTTGTTGCTCCACCAGAATCACGTCTTCTCTGACACTCTGCCTTTACCGCCGCAGTTGAGCACGCGCTGTTTTTCTAAATTTAAAATTAGAGTAATTAGAAGACGGGTTAAATCTACCTCAACATTACCTGTAACGAGTCATGTCAGGGAACAGCAATCAGGGTGCGATGCGTTCGCTGCCTCCCATGAACACGCGGACGCGCTCAACCCTTGGCCGAGCGCTTGAGAACATCACTCCTTATTAGTGTTCAAGTTTGGCGCTCTTAACTTCCGAGAAGAGTTTTATGTTGTGGTCGACGGCAGTTTGGTGTGGTCTTCTGATACCCTGGCTTCATGCGGCCCAAACTTGTGCGGTCTCGCTTCCAATAAGTACGCCCGGCCCCCATTGTTTGAATGACTTCTTGGCCGCTGGAAGTTGTGATGCCGCTGGTGTCTGCTGCTGCTGCTCATGTGCGTGAGGTGCCTTCAGACTTCCCGTCTTAACACTCAAATGATCCCCTCGTTAAATGCTACGAAATTTTCAACTCGATGTATGTCACTTCGTCCACTGCTGTCTGTCTACTTGTAAGTCTTATGTCATGTCCCGTACGAAATTTTTAACTCGATGACTGTCACTTTGTCCACCACTGTCTGTCTTATATCATGCCGTGATCATATCTTTGTGCGCTTGTGCGTGTGTTGCGTTCTCGAGCCGCGTCTTTTTCAGCTTAAAGAAAATATTTCGAATATTCTCTTGGTAAGCAGGAATTTGTTTTCACGGAACGTGAATGAATTTGTAAAATCGTATTAAAGTATCATTTCGTAGAACATTTCACCTTTTTAATAGCTTCAGTTCATCCCCTCAGGGGGATACAGGTATTGTATCTATGGGAATTAGCGCTTCCAGGGGGACTATTTGAGGGCCTGAGCTAAAGGTTAAGTAGGCTTCCTTTTGTTGGAATATAATAGGTTTTTGTTTTGTTACGGACCTTCTTTTTTCGGTTCACTGCTGTCCTGTTTTTCAGCACCTACTACTTTCTTCTTCAACTTTTTCTTGTTTCATGAACTTCTTTCATAGCTTCCTGTTTCTGTGCACCTTGTGCATAGATTCCGCGTTCCCTCAACTCCATACTAAATGATGCCTTCCTCCTTCCTCTCTTAGAACATCTTTTTTGTGTAATTAAGGGAGGCTAAAACTTTCTTATATAATAATGATAGTAATAATAATAATAATAATAATAATAATAATAATAATAATAAAAAACAGCTTCACTTCACAACGTATTTCATTCTTCACCACTTACATAGTTCACTTCACCATTTTATGCACTGCACCATTTTTATTCATTTACACATTTTATGCATTTTATTTTATAAAATGATGATGGTATTTTTTCGAATTATGGCTTGTTCTGCATGTTACATTATCACGCGTAATGTATTCACTTCTGAGAGGTCAACATGACGATTAATAACCTACGTTTGTTGGCAGGCAGATGTGGTGAGATCCCCGCAACAAATGTAACAGCTAAAATGCTCGTTTAGTGTCCTGATTCAGAAGACATTTGCTTACGAAGGGGAAATGATGGCGTTATTTTGGTCGGCTCTCATTGACGGCGTGAACTCTTTGGAACTGATCGCTGGAAATAACGCTAAACTTGAACGGCTTCTAGGGAGCCGTGGAATGAAATCAGTTATACCTGAAATCATTTGTACGAATGGTTGTTTGCAATATAGTAAATGCGATATTCTTAAATCTTTATTCTTCTGTCAGTGAGTTGTTACGAGAGCATCATTGTTCTAGGTAGTATCATAGGTCTACCTAATCGATCTGCATACAAATATGTTTAAAATGTAGTCTGAATCTGTTGGTCGAATTTTCGCGAGCATTAAACGCTGGTCAATTTGTGCTTATTCCCATATAGCCATTTTCTGTGTAAGTTCGAGCTATTCTAAATTTCATGCTGTGATGATTGTCATAATGCGGACTGCTAAATGCAGCTGGTTGCACAAGTTCTGCTCATTCCGCCAGAACACTTACCATCAACAAATGCTCGGAGACGTGTGAGCTGGACCGGCGATGTGGGTTTGATCTGATAATTCTGAAGTGGCTGGCAGGCGTCGCCGTGATACTAGGCCGCCTGATGAGGTTAGAAGCAGACATTCGCTAGTCTACCTAATTGAGCGGTGATCTGCTGGGATTTGCAGGAGCAGACTCTTTCTTGTCTTCCTAATTGAGCGCTGATCTGCGGTGCTTTGCAGAAGCAGACTGTTTGGTAACATGGATACCTAACGTTCTGCACAGCGTAGCTCACGATGTTTTCCTAATGTTTATGAAGCATCATCTTGGTAGCGTCCAGACATGAAATGTACTTCATTGCATTTTCTTTTTTAGATTGCTTTGCATTGTAATACATCATATCTATGTGTAAATGAATACGATTTATCGCTCAGACTCGCCTACTTGCCTAGCTTGCTTACTGGAGATCGATCACTTTACTGTTTAATAGAATAATGTTGTACGGATATAATTTTTCATTCAAGCCTGACGCGACGAATTTTCACCGCACAAACGACAGCTAAAAGAACTTCCATTTCCCAGCGCCAACACTCTGCTCTAGAACATACAACCAATTAGTCTTCACCCATCGTGAATTAGGGGGAGGTTGTCCCTGTGTAGATAGGAATTGCATCATGTCTCGATTTGATGATAATTTGGTGTGGGGTATCCTACAGCGCGGGCTGCACTTGATAAATTAGCCTCGTGATCATCCCTGAGCCCAGCGCGATCATTGTTCACGCGGTCCGGCCACTCGCTCGCGCGGCTGACGCTTCTCGTTAGTTCTGTGTCACTCGATTGCTGCCATTTGTCCCTTCTTCTTTCTAATGCTACAATTATGTTTGGGGCAGCGTGATATCCTGTGTTAGTTGCCACAGTATTGCTGCCATTTATCCTTTCTTCTTGCCAATGCTACAATTATGTCCAAGGCAGCGAATTATATGTATCCTGGGTTAGTTGCCACAGTATTGCTGCCATTTGTCCCTTCTTCTTGCCAATGCTACAATTATGTCCAAGGCAGCGAATTATATGTATCCTGGGTTAGTTGTCACAGTATTGCTGCCATTTGTCCTTTCTTCTTGCCAATGCTACAATTATGTCCGGGGCAGCGAATTATATGTATCCTGGGTTAGTTGCCACAGTATTGCTGCCATTTGTCCCTTCTTCTTGCTAATGCTACAATTATGTCCGGGGCAGCGAATTATATGTATCCAGGGTTAGTTGTCACAGTATTGCTGCCATTTGTCCCTTTTTCTCGCCAATGCTATACAATTATATCCGGGGCAGCGAATTATATGTATCCAGGGTTAGTTGTCACAGTATTGCTGCCATTTGTCCCTTCTTCTTGCTAATGCTACAATTATGTCCGGGGCAGCGAATTATATGTATCCAGGGTTAGTTGTCACAGTATTGCTGCCATTTGTCCCTTCTTCTTGCTAATGCTACAATTATGTCCGGGGCAGCGAATTATATGTATCCAGGGTTAGTTGTCACAGTATTGCTGCAATTTGTCCCTTCTTCTTGCTAATGCTACAATTATGTCCGGGGCAGCGAATTATATGTATCCAGGGTTAGTTGTCACAGTATTGCTGCAATTTGTCCCTTCTTCTTGCTAATGCTACAATTATGTCCGGGGCAGCGAATTATATGTATCCAGGGTTAGTTGTCTCAGTATTGCTGCAATTTGTCCCTTATTTTTGCAAATGCTACAATTATGTCCGGGTAACGAATTCTATGGATCCGGTATCCGGGGTTAATTATGTCACGGTAGTGTTGCAAATTATCCCCTCTTGTGTACATGATAATTATATCCCGAGGCAAAGAATGATACGTATCCAGGGGTCGTTCAGGGTCAGGGTATTGCTGCAATTTGTCCCTTCTTGCTAATACAACAATTATATCCTGAGCGGTGAATTATATGCATTCTGGGTGGGTTCTGTGTTACGGTGTTGCTTAAATTAGTCCCGTAACACTCGTCAGGGTCTAGCTTTTTTGCCTACTCTTCGAAATGTTATTGTTTTTTTCAAATTTTCAGTGTGTGGCAAATGGTGAATGGCTTAAGTAATTTTGACGAAATCCTTGCGTTAAAATTAAAATATACTCTCTCGATTTTATTTTCCGACAATTCAGCCGCGTTATCAAAAGGAAAAGTCGCTCTTTTTTCTGCTACTTTCAAGCAAATGTTTTTATAAGACGAGCTTTTTTTGATGACTGCAATCGTGTCAACAGTTGTCATTTAGGTTCATCAAGATTACCGCGTGTGCGCTAACATTTCACAACGCTGTTGTTGCGGAGACGATAGTGTATTTTTCTCTAGTCATGTACCACGTGAGGGATGATCCGTAAATGGTACGTAAGCTTCGTCATCGTCAATGTACTGCATACAGCACTTCGATCTAGCTACTCATCACGGAATCTGCAATTCTACTACAAAAGTCGGATGTGGGTTCTGACATTTAGCCGTATCTTTTCATTTCTATTCTCTTTCATGGGACCGAGCTTTGCATGATTTTGCTTATTTTTGTCTTTCTGCTCTTGCTTTTGGATTTCCTAGCATTGCTCTTTTGTAGTGAGCTGTTTCTCAAACGGGCGTAATTTTATTGCAGGTGTTACCTCGAGTCTTTATGTGACGATCGCCTTTATTAGAGCGTATCAAGATCCCCGTAGCAATTATAAGAGAAAGATTGCGCACACACTGTTTATAACCTATCGTAAGTGTGGCTGACAATGTCCTATATGATACTCATTTCAAGAGAAAAACTATCCCAAATGGTGGTTTCTTTTTCCTGACGTACCTTTCGAATTCTGAATTTTTTAGAGCATGAAATTCGCGCTTGAGAGTTGACTCTCGATAGAAGACCGAATGAGTTTGGTTTGTCGCGTGCATTTCTGTTCCTTTTTGGTGCCCTCTAACTCGGCTGCCAGGTGAAATGCTGGGGCCATATATATAGTGGAGTAAATCTTTGCTCGACGGAGCGGAAGTGTTTGTTTTGTAGCGGGAAACAAACACAGAAACAAATGTGAGATTGATCCTCCTCAATCTAAGCGGCGTTACTTTGAACGTCGTCCATGTTGGGGTTTCATTTCCTCTTGTGCGACGGCCTTCAAAAGGCCCATGGGAATTTAAACATTTCGATAGTGAGGAACTGCCTTAGACTTAGTTTTATTCTTCATAAGGAAATATAATAGAGTAGGATAGAATATGGCACAGGACTTAAACCAAATGACCCATTCTCGAATACCTCCCAAAGCTCCGTGCCGTCAGGAACCAGTCACGCATAGGCTTCATAGGATCGCATCATTGATTTCGTTTTCGCGCACAAGCCCCAGTATACTCATATGTACGAAAATTTCTTAAAACGTTGCTATTGCTCAAAGTGCATGTAATCCCATGATTTGATTGAATATTAAGGGTTTTTACTTCTTTTTGTGGTTTATGGTGATACTTCGGAAATATAGTATAGCTATTACTCTAGGCGCATTTTTCAACAATATGAACAGTTATTTGAGCTCTAACTCTGGTTGTTAGTTATAATGAAGCTTATAGCAAACTTCGCGCTTTTGTATAATGTTCCCTCATGAATATCATTTTTACTACAACTCTGAAGGCATTATTTTCGATATTATATTTGATCTACATCACAAAAGACGATACCAGTAGCAATTTCACTATTTACTGTTATGAATGTGCTCAAGGCGATATAATCTAATATAGGCTACACTAAATCAATATACTCCCTGGCAGTGCCGGTCGTAACGCCTTCAGTAGACCGAGGCAGCTTTGTTTGCTCCCTCGTTGTTTACTACGGCAATCCTCGCTCGCTTCTTAAAGAGCCTTCGACTGATAATGCTAGTCGAAGTAACGCCCGCAGCTGTGGGTGTGTTATTTTACTGTTATGACTGGGAGATCGTGTGTGGTGTAGAGGAGAGTTGTGTGTAGGTGCGAGTTGGCACGGAAGCTCACTCCCTGACCTAACTCTGGACACTAGACTTATTAGGGTAAGTTGGGGCTCTTCTACCCTCCTTCCCCCCCTCTCTTCCCTCTGTTTTACTTTTCTTCCCTCCCTCTCTCTCACTCTCCCTCCCTTCCTCTCCCCTCTCATCCTCCTGCCCTCTCTTCCGTCTCACTCGTGCACTCCGTGGCGCGCAGAGCCGGCGTGGCGCCAGCTGGGTGATGCCAGCTGGGTGATGCCAGCTGGCTGCGATACCAGCTGCGAAGGAGAGAGGACACCAGCTGCCGGAATAAAGTGATGCCAGCTACAGAGGAAGAATGGTCGTACATTCGTATGAGTGACGCATGCTCGTTCGTCACCCGCATGAATCAGTGTTGTTTGCGCTCTCAGTCCATGTTTGCTCTCTTCGACAGTTGGATAAGCTAAATGTGAATTGCCACTTCGTATGAGGTTAATAATGGCTCATCATAACGTATTTCACTCTCCACTAGATTAGTAAAACCCCATATAGTAATCTCATTAGCAGTATATAACAACTTACATACAATGACGATCGCGATCATACAGTGAATTTTTATGTAATTAAGTTAGATCACTTAATTAAGACCTCTTGTTAAAGCCTTTTTGCGGATGAAGCTACAACCGCAGTTGAAGGGCAGCCGTTGAACTTTGAAAAATTCGTAAATAATTTCGTGAGCTCTTTCATGTTGTAGGAAAATGAAACAATGAGTTATATATTGTTCCTTTTTGCTTTTAAGGAAATAAATGCGCTGAAGAAAATGACGTGCTTATCGAAAGGAGTTTATCGAATTGAAATGCCAGTTCTTTTATATTCTTCTCAGTATGATAAATGAGTGAGAAACTTGAAATCTAGACCATCAACTACATTAAAACAATTTTATAAAGGTGCTGTTGCCAGCTCTTTGCAGGTTTTTTGAAACTTTTATCTCTTTTTGTATGCAAACTAATTTGTTTTCTAAAATTCCTTCAAGTCACATTTTATGACTCCGTGATTCTTTTCTCCATTCGTTAGATAGCTTAATTGATACATCCAGCTGATGCCGTCCATTACTCTTATACTGTAGAACACTTGCCTCTGATCATGTCACGTTAACGTGGAAATTTTCAATGCCGGTCAATGAGTTTTAGCTTTCACCAAGAGCAAAGTCAAATTAGTTTGTGACCTGCTTCACATGCAACGGAATAGTTTCCGTACGTATTGAGAGTATCACTGTAGGTGCACTACGTAAGACGTCGAATTCGTTGGTCTCTTTTGTAGAAAAGACTTTATTTACAATAATCATTTAGTTTTAATGTTTTAATTTCGATATTGAACATACGTTTCTGTTTTAATGTTACAAGCTGCGTTCGTCCTTCAAATGACAAATGTACAGAATATCTATATATATATATATATATATATACACAAATATTTTGAGAGTATTTACTTTGAAGACAAACGTTTGACGAGATTTTGTGGCATAAATGATGGTGTTATGTCATTAGTCCTTCACAAAAACTCGTGAAGTAAATGCATACTCTTTTTTGATGTTAACGAGAGCGAATTGCAGAATAATACCTCCATGAAAGCTCGCAACGTCAATTCTGATCTTCTTCACATTTAAAAACCTGAAATTCTTGCTATTCAACGCTGACGAATGAAGAAACGCCATTATTTCTCATTCGGAAAGGACTGGCAGCGATAAAAACGCATGTGCCTCAAAAAATGTAAGCCTTTGGCCTTTTAAATTGGGAGAGTCTTTGAACGATGTTAAGTTTTCGCAGCGGCCGCGTAAATTTTCCTGGTGGGCTGGCGCTGAGGGATAGGCGGTGTTGCGCTGGTCCTATTTTGTGAAATTGTCGCGTTATTTCGTGTGGGACCTGTGAAATTGTTGCGTTATTTTGTGTAGGACCTGTGAAATTGTTGCGTTATTTTGTGTGGGACCTGTGAAATTGTTGCGTTATTTTGTGTGGGACCTGTGAAATTGTTGCGTTATTTTTTGTGGGAGACCTGTGAAATTGTTGCATTATTTTGTGTGGGACCTGTGAAGTTGTTGCGTTATTTTGTGTGGGACCTGTGAAATTGTTGCGTTATTTTGTGTGGGACCTGTGAAATTGTTGCGTTATTTTGTGTGGGACCTGTGAAGTTGTTGCGTTATTTTGTGTGGGACCTGTGAAATTGTTGCGTTTTTTGTGTGGGACCTGTGAAGTTGTTGCGTTATTTTGTGTGGGACCTGTGAAATTGTTGCGTTATTTTGTGTGGGACCTGTGAAGTTGTTGCGTTATTTTGTGTGGGACCTGTGAAATTGTTGCGTTATTTTGTGTGGGACCTGTGAAGTTGTTGCGTTATTTTGTGTGGGACCTGTGAAATTGTTGCGTTATTTTGTGTGGGACCTGTGAAATTGTTGCGTTATTTTGTGTGGGACCTGTGAAATTGTTGTTTTATTTTGTGTGAGACCTGCGAAATTGTTGCGTTTTTTGTGTAGGACCTGTGAAATTGATGCGTTATTTTGTGTGGGCCCTGTGAAATTGTTGCGTTATTTTGTGTGAGACCTGAAAAATTGTTTCGTTTTTTTTGTGTAGGACCTGTGAAATTGTTGCGTTATTTTGTGTGGGACCTATTAGACTTCTGCGTTATTTTGGACGGGACCTATGAAGCTACGTTATTATTTACCAGGGCTACGAGACCGTTGCGTTGTTTTATGGGCATTTGGATATTACTTTCGAACTCATGTAAGATGGGCATTACCGTAGTTAATACATGCTGCCCTTGATAGCATGTTGAAGTATTCCATATCATCTCATTGGGTCAATTTTGCCAAACAATGTTCTGCCCGCACGCTCGTCTGCTCAAAACTCAATCTCTTTGTCGCATACGCATTAGTTTGCCTAAATACGCACGTGAATTAAATTAATCAACGTTTAAATTAATTAAAGAAGGTTCTTTAGCAGCACAATGCGCAGGCTTTCAGGTCCTGATTACTTGAGCTAGAACACAGCCGCGGGTCTGCTACGAATGTTCCAATATTCAGCGAAGATATAAGTTTTTGCCCATTGAAATATGAAAGCCGGAAAATCACATTCGTGTCAAAGACGTAAAATCTGTCTCCCTAGCTTTCTTGTAAAATGTCCAATGAATTTCAAGCTCGCGTGTTACAGTAACTCGAAGTACAAATTCTTGAGTGGCTAAGGAATAATTGTTTATTTGTAGTTTGTCTCGTTTTTTGGTGGTATGATTTGAGAGGAAAATACTTTTTGTGTGGTGTGAGTTGAATGCACACTGTAACTGTGGGTTGCTGCTGTTGAGTAGTAGGAAGTGAAGCGAGTGCATTTGATGTATACTACACAGCGAAATGAGCGGTCATTTATTAGTTTGTCTCTCCGTTCTCCGTTATTTGCTTGACTCGTTTGCACACTTATATGATGCAAGGTCTATACAACATGTGTTTAGTTGAAATAAAGCGAAATTTAAGTGCAAATAGAATGAAAAGAACTATCTGAATGATGGTGTACGTGTTGGTCTGAGAAACGAGCACAATTTTGCTTATCTCTTACGTTATATTGAGTAATATATTGGCGCGTGTTTTAGAAATGTGGGCTTTCATTCATGCCGCAATAGTTTCTTAAAGCATGTCAAGAATTCTAACTTTGAAACTCCTTACAAATGCGCAAGATTTGGGCGACTAACTGCCAGACTACATCATACGTCTTTTCTTTCATCACTTCAGTCCACCCAGAATTATTTTAAGGTTATATATATGTTAATATCTGATGAGTTTGTTCATCCTCTCGGAGCTTATCAACCTTTTTTGTTTTTCTTATGAAATTGAAGCTTTTAATTCCATCACTTTTATTAAACATGATATGAAGTTTGCTACTAAATGCTGCGATGAAATGACTTAGGTGGGCCGAACTTCTTCTATAATTATACTCCGCAATTAATTCAATAATCAAACTCACTTCTTCCCATTGAATTCTCAAATTCCATTGCAAAAAAAATCTATATTACTATGCAAAATTGTACCTCGCATCAATTGTAATGCCTTACTTTACATCTTCCCGTTAAATTCTTCATTTCCAAGCAATGAATCTATGTTAAATATTGTGAAGAGCTAAGGCGCCCATATATCTGTCCAAAATCTGGACGGTTAGTTTACTTCTTCGTGTTAAATTCCTTATTTCCAAGCTTATGTTAAATATTGTGGAGAAGAGCACTAAGGTGCCCATCTATCCGTCCAAAATCTGGACGCAGAATCAGAGAGCTCCGTACCAGAGGTGCATTGTTCTCCTCTAAGCTTTCTCGGGCTGATGGCGGTCCTCGTCAGCCCTCTTTTCGTGTCTAATGATCGCTTTTAAGCCGCAAATTGCAGCGCTCTGATACTTTATGAATAGCCGCCCTTCATACGTCACTTAGACCTCCGTCTTTCCTCTCATCGAAGTTTCAAATCGTTATCGTAAATTGTATTTACTCGCTGTAATGTGATGAACCAGAAATAATCGCTTGTTTAATGATTAGGCCCAATTTTGCCTTCATTTTTACTCTTTCCTAAATTTCCATCAGGGTAATGCATGCTTGCTAACCCTCATTCGGCCGGTCTTTATATGTGCATAAGTTCATTGTTCGAGATGTTATCTGTCTGTCCTTATCTTGCAACCTCAATCAGTACTTCGAAATTCTAGAGATCGTTTGGCGGTTCAGGGAGTTCGTGCCTATACATGTTTAAATAGAGTATCATTAACATTTGTTACATTAGTAAAGGGTGTGCGAGCTTAGATTTTGAATGAGTTGCTGTTGTATTTTTCTGTGCAGATATTTTTCTTTCGCAAGGTACGTATAAATCATCTTTTGCTTAATGCATCTACAGCAAATGATGTAAATCTCATTATCAATCGAATGAATTGTAATTTTAGGTTCTATTTTAACATCAGGGGAAGTTTTACACTATGAAATGTTATTGGAAAAGAAAATTTGATTCGCTCGCTATAAAGTTTTTTTGAATTTTGTGACATTTTTTCCCCTGACTTTTCACTTCCTCACTTTGTTGCTATGCATTTGTTTTATGATTTTATTTTAGGTTACTCAGTAGCCTGAACTAGCCGCCGCACCTGTGCAGCATATTGTACGAAAGTGTTCGATGCTGAACATAGCGTTCTCAGTGAAGAATTTTGGCTGGACTTGGCGCAATCAGTTCTGCAGCGCGGCTGCCATCATTTACGAGTGAGCGATGAATTACTGCGCTTCTTTTGGATCGCTTCAATCTTTGGAGCTTTGTTCCATTTTGTGCTTGGAGCCCCAAACCTAGGCAGCGGCTGGCGGTGGGCGCGGCCCTCAGTTTTCTTGAGGTTTTCCTTGCTTGAATCGGCCGAAATGTCGGCACGAGCGACTCCGGGGCTGCTTACATAACGGTCGGCGGCAGCTCAAAGAGACCTCTCAATTCCGTGATGGCTTCAACTTTCCTTTGGAGCCCACAGCTGCTTTTTCAAACTCGCTGGCTTGGTTCTTCCGCAGTCGCCTCTTGCTGTCGAGTTGAGGATGTGATTCCCTGAGAGCGTTTCATACTTCAGGATTTCGAGAGATCACTTCAAAACTTAAGTAACCTTGATTATTATGACAGGCCACGTTGCTGGTATGTCTCATGAGGGCCTGCTTAAGCATGTGGTAGTATAAAGCCTAAAATACTTTACATTTTCATGTCGTGCTTCTGTGCATCATTCTTTTTTTTTGTTATGTTAGTTAAAAACCGTTGAAATACCAATCTGACTGCGTTCATTGAAATGAAATAGTAAGTAATTTTTGTTGTTTCGGAAAGCTGTGTTTAGAAAAGAGTAATTTTACAAGACGCTGGCGCCTAACATGGATTGAGATGAGTACGGGAATAATTCGAAATACGCGTCTCTGACTCGTTCATACATATTCAAAAATACTTATTGCGTCAATGCTTAAGTTGAGTAATAAGGGTATCTTAGGTGCATAATTTTTAGTCATCATTTAATATTAGGTTTATCTGGACTTCAATCAGACGTGTCCAGAAGCAACCAGTCAATTGAGACCTCACGTCTATTTTTCTGTGAGTTATAGTACAATAGACGTTGTACATATACTGTAACAGATATTTTTGATAACCGAGAAATGAAAATTGAACTGAGTTATGCCCATTTTAAACTCTGATCGAGGAATATCTGCATGAAGGGTCTAATGTGGATCGTGCCTAGATTAAGGCATGGAGTGTGTTAACAAGCATCAAATAAAGTGAGATCCTAGTTTCAGCTGAAGGTATATTGAAGGCTATGGATGTACGTGTCAGCGAAGGATTATCCCCGTCTTCGGCTCTACGAAATCTGATCTGGTTGAATAATTTCTTTGCTTAGAGTTGCTTCTAAAAGCGTCTCTCAAATCCATCACACAGTTCAGTGCGCTTTGATCTGTGGGTGAGAGCGTGATTTTATTGTTACTTCTGTTAGGTTGTTGAAATAATATCGATCGATTTTGTTCTTTTTTATCAATTTTATTTTTTCTGCACCAACAAGATAGAATGTTTTTGTAGCAGAGAATACATGACGCCTTGTACATCTCACTGTCGCCACTATCCACCAAGAAATGCGCACCATGTACAAAAAGACTCAGTAAGTCCACAGGCATTATAAGAACAAACCAGTGCGCTGGCATGTTTGCAATGACCTCTGCAAGTCTAGTTTTACGGCGCGCTGATGTTGTTGCGGTATGTGGCTGTCATTACGCCGTTGCATTTATGCCCATTTTGGTGATGAGGCGAACTCGATCGATGAAGCGATGTACGCTATGTCATTGAGGTCTCATTACCGTCCGACTGCATGATGAGCCTCGACCGTTAATTGCTTTGCATAACGCAGCGACTTGCGTTGCCGAGGCCCTCGTACTTTGCGCTGAATTGCTTACTCATTATCTCATGAAAAAGCTGCCGTGTTCTGCTAATACGATGATCTGTTCACGTAATGACTCGACCGACGTTGGTTTCGCTGCTATAAATTGACCAATGATTCCAGTACATACTAGCCTTTTAGTCTCTGTGTGTCATTGTACCCTTTTAAATTCAATTTTGAAGGGTTTCAACGATCCATTTATAGGCAATGGATAATTTTTTATACGGTTTCAGGTTAAAATTTTGTTCTTCATGCAAAATCGCTTTTTTCGGATTACATGGCACGGAATGTCAATAAAGCTGGTTAAAATTTTTTTTGCGACACTGCACCGTAACTCCATGGAGACTCTACAGACTGTAAATTTATTTTGCGAAAGTCTGTCCTTCATTGAAAATGATGCACTGCTCCGAAGAGCAAGAAGAAACGCTGAAGGACGTTCTCGTAAAGCGCTGGTCTTCCTAGCAACGTAGAAATGACACAGAAAAGTGCTCCCAAAACATCGCTAAGCGAAATATAAGCCCTCACCTTGCATTTTAAGTTTGACACATTGTTTGCTCTGTGCCGTGAATACGCTTTAATAATTGCGACTAAATTTAGTTAACTCATGACTCTTAAGCCCATTTTTGATAGTTGAGCTACATTGAGCAATAAGGAACTTTTGATTAGGTAGTCTTCTGATTAGAACTCGATTATTAGAGTTAAATGAGCCGGTGCATGCTGTGTGTAACTTTTTAGAGGATGATGAGAAGCTCTTATATACGTCGGTAAGAACAAACATCGTTGGGCTTCTTACGAAAGTTTCTCAAATATAATCAACCGCATGCTTAGACCGCAGTTTTGCCGTAGTTTCTTTAAAACCTTCGCACTTTGAGATGCTTTTAACGCCCTGCTTTTGGAAGAATAGAGGGGAAGTACTTATGCTCTGCGATGAAGTGGCCGTGTCATATTGCATTTACATTTGATAAAGAGTAAACAAGTAACTAAAGGACACTCATCTTGCTTTAACTGCCAAGGAAAATTGCTGCAAGAGCATTGTTCCCAATGCATTTATTTTTAATTTTTATACAATGCTTGTGGGGGGAACTTTCTTCCGGGTGTTTTCCATCCAAGTTTCGCTAAGGTTCTTACTGAACTGGATCGCTCTGGGACAAAGTTCGGAAGCGATTTCTAATCTTTTAAAAGGTCCCAGAAACCGACTGGAAACTCGATATTGTTTTCAGTTGTCCAAGTTACTCGGTGTTAAGTTTATACTCGCAGTCGGGATGCCTTCAGAGGAGGTGACAGTAGCCCTCCTGAAGTAGTTCGCACAAAATTGGTACGTATTTCGTTTCTAGCGTCAGAGTTGTTCGAAAGTGGCTGTACTAAATTCTCTTGAGGGGCTCTCACCGTACGTTTTAAATTTGATCACTACTTCGCCGTTCAAGCAGCGGCGCCTCTTACTCTTCAAATCTGTTCCTCCTGTGACTGGAATCGAGTTGAGGTTGAAATGTAGTGATTCAAAAAAATTTCCGACCTTTGGTGAATGTCAACGCTATTGGGGCCTTATGCAAGCGATACATTGCGCTGTTTTTACAGTCATCGCCTTATTGTTACCAGTCATTCTACGGTGACGCTACGAAGATATGTTACAGAGTGTTTTGGTCAGTGATGTTGGCAGTCAAAATAATCTACGGCATTATGTCACTCGATGAGGACCGTTGTCCCGATGGGGTTTTAGAACTGGTCCGGCTGGCTGGGTTCTATCATCAGTACAGTCGTAAATATCAGAGAGCGTCAAAGAAACGGACAGCGCAATTGATGTTCACGGAAGCAATAAAACGTTCGGTATTTATGACTCTTTATTTGGCCAGCATTAGCCGTTATGGGCATTAAATCCAATTTCGAAGTTGTTGTTAAAAGAGAAATATTTGGAAACAACCCAACAATGATCAATTTTGACATTGTTGATCAATCCTCTTGCTGTGAACGCTCAAATACGGTGATTAAACATTGATGTACCTAAATATAACTTGTGGGAGCAGTAACCTTTTTTTGATGAAGACTTGCGTTATAAGAAATTTTTCGAAAACCTTATTCCAGAATTCTTTATTATCCAGAAATCTTTATCATCGACAGCCTTATTCCTTATTTCAGGTAATCTCGTCAAATCAGGGGCGTCCGAGACTCCGTAAAGAACTCGATGCCGTTGCACTCAGTGCAATATATCCTCAGTTTTGAGCTGATGATCACTTGCGAGAGGTGCTTAGCTTTACTGGAGCTCTCAAGATCGGCTTATGCGTCGAAGCTTTGTGATCTTGTTACGGCCAGACATGGCCACGTTTCCCGTTACTGGGGTGCCTAACTGGCATTCTTATGGGTGACCAAAAGTTGCAAGTTTGAATTTCCTTCGGGCACGATTCGACCGTGAAGACTATTTAGCTAGTATCTGGCAACCCGGCAGGTCGAATTTTATTCGAACGAATCCCAGACTTGAAGATTTTTGCCAGATAAAGGCATATCTGGCGACTCTGGCTTGTCCTTGTGTTGGCGAGACACTGGTTTTTATTTGCTATTATAATTTATTTTACATAATTATGCGTGTCGTTACTTTCACTGCCCGCGCCTTCATTTTTACTTATCTCCAAGAAATCAGAATGGCCTCTTATGAGCTCGCAGTGCTCGTTGTCATCATGAACTTTAATTTAAGGTAGAGAAGAAAAGATGGGAAATGGAATGATCTGGGCAGCTAAATTTTCTCTGCTGAACCCAAGAATTACACGGTGCCTTCCACAGTGCATAGCAAGGCTACTGCAGAAAGTTATTTCCGAAATATTTCTTCATTATGGCAAACACTGAATAGCATGACTCTTATTCTTAACTTCAGTTGAGTTTGTTCGAACATGTACACATTATTTTTCTTTACTCACTGGCTCTACGTATCATTGAAGTCTGCCTTGGACAACATAGGTAAATGTTGCTAGTGAACTTGTTACCATCGTCGGGGTTGGTGCTCTGAACATGTGCCTCGAAAAGTGTGTCTTGCGTGTCTCATACGAATACCAGTCGCAACGTCTTGAATCGTCTTCAAAATAATAACAATAACTGATGTTGTTAATAGAAAAGGACATAATTTTAATTTTATACGATAATTTTAATTTTTCACTCCTGCCACGAATGCAACAACGCTCACGGCACCCGAACCTTCTACCGCTGATAGGCTAGTGATGAAAGCTGTTCTCCAGGCTAACAGCCTGCATTATCGGCTGTTATCATCGGAGCCCGGCTGTGGTGAGGGCTATTGTAAGTTCTGGATCGTGCCGTATCTTGCTGTTATCTGGAGACGGCCTCGCTCTGAGCCCCTCACCGCACGCTGAGTCAGCAAAGCCTCTCGCTGCGCTCTGGCCAGCAGCCCCTGCGTCTTCTGGTCTGCCGGCCGACTCGGGCGGACGGATTGGACCCGGTGCTGTGCATTGACTCGTTTGAATAATGTGTGCCTTAAATAATTTACGCCGACTGGGATGTATTGAACCTGATACTCTGCATTGACTTGACTCGTTTAAGTAACATGCGTCTTAAAGTCTTCCCACCAGTTCGGATGGGTTGAACCCAATGCAGTGCATTGACATAATCGTTGGAAAAATCTGCGCCTTAATATCTTCCCACCCCAACTGAGATGGATTGTAACCAAGTCTGTTTGTGGTACATAAACTTGGTAGTACATTCATGGGCGATGTATGACCAATCTCCCCTTGAAAAATTATCAACCGACTTGGGAAGGTGAGACCAGAGTCTGTTCACAGTATGTTGACTCCACTCCTTTGAACATGAGTCGCGCCCTCACCGACAGCCTCCCTCTCCCTCTCAAATGCCCCTCCTCGCCTTAATTGAAAAGCACGTCGCATTAGCGACTCTTCCAACAGTTTATCTTTCGGCGACTTAGGGGCTTAATGCTTCTTTTCTTCTGTGTATGGGAAGTATCTTTCCTGAACTATATTCTCTTGAACGAGGTTTTTTAGTTTTATGGTCGTGCTACCCTAAGTGCGCTCACAAGCAGGCACTTGGCCGACCTGCAGATACTGAAAATCTTGTTAGATACGTCTGAACGAAGACTAACAAAACTCTTCTGGAATTCTCATAGTTTAGATTCTGTCTCCAAGGAGCAAAAGTTGACGGCGGCCTCTAAATTGAGACGGAGATGATCTCTACTCTCTGAGTTGGTTTTTCGTCGCAGCTTCGTGGGCTCGCGCAGTTCTGCCCATCTTATCATTGATTGATTAATTTACAGCAGGGCTTCCAGATTGGCCTTTTTCTGGTGGATAATCTTCAAGTTTGGTCTCTTGTCAAACAAAATTTGACTTTAAAAACCACTCAGCTTCTCGCAACCCTCCAGGGTTACCAACGGTTGTCGATTTCTGAAGCTCACAAAGTTGCGGGCTGTTCTAACTTGGAGCAGTTCATCACTTTTAGGACAAATCGAAAAGTACGACCTTAAAATCAACATTTAGTTCGAGCTTAGACGGCTGCCGACGCAATTTGTCCCACGTTGTCTTCTTATATTTGCTGCTGGCGAAGAGCGTGTGAACTCGATAGAAGAGCGTCGCAAAAGAGATTGTATTCCATTCAAGGTGATTCGTGTTCCTCTTCCCCTCCCCTCAGGGGGATACAGATATTGTATCTATGGGAATTAGCGCTCCCAGGGGAAAAATGTGAGGGCCCGAGCTGAGAGTTAGGTAGGCCTTCTTTTTGTTGAAATAAAATGTTTTTTGTTATGTTAAGGACCACCTTTTTTCGGTTCACTACTGTCCTGTTTTTCAGCACCTCTGACTTTCTTCTTCAAATTTTATCTTATTTCATGAACTTCTTTCCCATCTTACTGTTTCTATGCCCCTTCTGCATAGATTCCTCATTCTCTTATCTCCATACTAAATGGTGCCTTCCTCCTTCCTCTCTTCGATACGCTCTTTTTTGTAGCGGTTAGGGAGGCTTAAACTAACTTATAATCTAATCTAATCTAATCCTCTTCCCCTTGGAAAAAACACCAAACTCGTGTTATGAAATAGACTTCGAATCATCAGCGTTTGACGAGAAAAGCGAGCCCTTGTAACCATTCATCTGCTAAGATCAGAAAGAGTTACAATTAAGAGCTAAAAGTCGTCATTCAATATTTCAAAAGCTTCTAATGTCCTGGATGACCTTAACCTTGAATATATGTGAAGAAGAGTACTCTGGTGGAAATCATTTCAGCCTGTGTTGGTTGTTTGGAGTTACTTCGAGCAGGACAGAATTTTTGAACAGAAATGTAAGTTACGGGAGGTTTTTATGGTTAATGATTTTTTCTCAAGTCGACAGGTGTTGAGGTTCATTCTTGACGGGAACGTATTTTTTACTTAGTTTTACTTTTTCATTTCGTGAGATTTTTTACTTTTTCGGTCTCCCGTGTATTTTTTACGGTGTCCACATTCTTCTTTCAGCGCACCGTGCTTTAATTGACACCCATAAACTTTTTCGACGATGTTTCTCTATTCCATTTTCCGAAGTCTATCACTGAAGAGCATCCAACCGTTAACGATTAATTTTCATTTGAATAGCTGCAAGCTGTTAGTACCAAAATACAAACTTTAACAGTTTGAGTTCTGTTGAATTGAAGTATTTTATTTTTTTTTCAAATTTTGATGTTCTTGATCTGATTCTTCATTGAAGTGCTCTTTTTCATACCGTGAAACAATGTCAATCTTTACATGGAAAGGAAGATTGTTTTTCAGTAGACCGGTGAAATTTTTGAATAAAATAAACGTGTGTAGCGGCGATGAAAACGCTTGGTTCTGGGTTTGTAATTTCGTACATTTTTAATCGTTAGTGGGTGGGCAGCTTAACACGTTAAGTGTGGTAGGTTTAACTCATGTTGAACACTCAATTCAAATGAAAGGTAATTTTAGGGATTAATTTGAAAAATAAAAATTAAGAAATGGATCGTGCTTTCATTTAGCTTTGACTGAGTATTTATATAATTGAGTTTGTGACTACTGGTCAGTCAACAGTAGGCTACAATTGTATCAATGGGAATTAGCCATCCCAGAAGGAAAGTGTGAGGTCCCGAGCTGAGTTAGGTAGGCCTTCCTTTTGCTGAAATAAAATATGCTCTTGTTTTGTAAAGGATCGTTTTTTCCGGTTCAATGTTGTTCTGTTTTTCAATACCTCTTTCTTCTCCAACTTTTATCTTGTTGCTATGCCTTTCGTTATAACGTACTGTTTCTATGCGCAGGAAATCTTGTGTGGGACCCAACCCTAATTGTGAATAAATTCCTTCCTCTCTTCGGAATGCCTTTGCGGTTAGGGAGTTTTAAACTAACATCTGATCTAATCTGACATGCATCATTCATAACAAATGATTTTTATTTTAATTTCCGATTAGAATAGATATTTTCACGCATACTATCATGAAAAATAAATTTTTCTGGAATCGTAACCGTGAAATAGGTAACTGCCAAAAATTAATTCGTGTGCCCAAAATATACTCAAAAGTTAAATTTACGTTACCCAACAAAAGTATTCGCACTTTCACGCCAGACGTGCAATTCAGGGTTTCATGACCAGCAGCGTTTGATTTTGTGATGATAAACAACGGGCTATTTTTTCTTCCTGCATGTAACTAATGTTCAATATTCGTTCGTGCTTATACTCCTCATACATTTTTCATAAGAATTCCAAACAAAATATTAACCTACAAGATAAAGCAAACATTGATGTTGTTGCAATAGCTCATATGTACTTGTATCTGCTGCAGCGTTGTCATGGCTCCATCATGCAATATTTAAGTGACAGTCGTACAACTCTCATCACAGCGATGTAAATTAATGCCTATTACTATGCGTGAAAAATAACGCTAAATAGCTGCGTGAATAATTATTTCAAACTTTCTACCTTTGAATTGGAGGTTTTACCAGCTCTCATTGCAGAATGATTAGGTGTACTTTGATCTTTGCCAATCTCATCGAGAGAGTGTCGTCGTTCTGTAGGAGTTTGAGGTTTTCTTTCAGTCCACAAATTTTTCAATGAAGTAAGTTTTATGAAGCCACTATAAGGTCTCTACCTTCTTTGACTTGACGTAGACGAGATCGCGCTCTATTTTAACTAGTTTTACCACGTGCTTGCTGCTGGAGACTTAGCAGCTATGCCTACTAAGTGTGTCCGAACATACTACGGTGATGACTATCGCTGAAGTCCAAAGTATCCGACGTTTTGGAGTTTGCATTTGCTCGATGATGAAAAATTTAGGAGAATTACCACAGTATGTATTTTTTTACTAATAATAACGTTGTTAATTTAATGATTTAGTAGTAATGAATGTTAAGATTTTATCTGAGAATCAGCAGCCCTGGTGACAAAAAAAACAGTTCCTCTAGTTATTATGACTGATAGGTCTTTTCGTTTTTTCAGATTTTATATTCAAGTCTCAACAATTAATTCCTTCGCTAATCCGAGTTATAATTTCTTTTTCGTGGGGTAATGTATTTTACTATTAATGTGTAACGTCTGTTAAAAATACGTATTTCATTATAATAATCGATTTCATGGGGGCTTTTAGAAATTCATTGGAAAATTTGCAATTTTGTTATTCATGTGTGTTGTGAATCATGTTATGCCTAACTTAAACATTCCTGTACGTGTCAGGTATGCTGTAGTATTGAATTGTTCTTTCGTTCATTTTATTATTTTCTGTTTTTCTTGATAATAAAGACTCTGTTTGAACTTACCTTGGTTAATTTTGAATGTTGACGAGTTCATTATTAGATTGTTTTCTTTAACAGGGATAAGTTCTTTTTGTAGGGTATTTTATAGAGAGTGGCATGATATTCAACACTGTAATGATAAGCCCTGGAAGACGCAGGTAGTATAATTAAAATGTGACGAACGTGAGCTCCTCGTTCTCTTTGTTGGACAAGTTTGTATCGGAAATAATGCATTCATTCCGTAATGAAATTCGCGCCTTCGAAGTGCCTACCAACAACCTTAAGAAAGCTTCTGGATTTTTTTATCTCACGTGACTGACGCGCGCATGTAGAATGTGATGAGGGCGGAAGTCATTCTGAGTGATTATGGTGGCTGGAGGAGTGCAGAGCGTCGAAGAAGGGGACCCGTATGAAGGTTACCAACCCGCAAATGCCTATTACCAGCACCTGTACGCCGCTTTCTTGCGTGGTGAAGCTCCGCCTCCTTACCCGCGCCACCCTAATTGTACGTGTCCCGTGCCTCCTCCGCCTTTGGCTGGCCTACCCAACTCTGTGCCTATCACTCCCCTCTCTGAGCCTCCATCCAAACATCCGAAATGTACATGTCCGTCTCCATCTACTTCCTACCCGCCTTCTCCTTCGGGATCTTTGCCTCCTTCGCCCCTGCCGCTCAGACGAACTGCCCAGTGCGAGCAGCGTTCCTACAATTCTTCTCCTCATTTGTCGTACTTGCCTCCGGCGTCTACCAGACACCCAAAATGTACTTGTCCGATACCACCTGCAGTCGCGCCCGTCCCTTCTCCTGTCAGATGCACGTGTCCTGACAATGATCAGAGCAGATGTAAGCTGCAGAAAAAGAGGCGTCCTTTGCGAGCTGTCCTCTTGGATGCGCCTGACCGAACTCCCATACTGAGCACTGACCGTCACAACTTCATTAAACTTCATCATACGCAAGACAGCTTGACGACCACCACGTCCCCTCTTCAGTCCCCCGTTTTGAAGAAGAAGCTCTCGCAGTCCATCACGTCGTCGCCCGTGTTAGTTCATCGTCTCCAAGATGGGTCTCCCCCCGTCACTCCAGTCGCGCAGACCTCCAGAAATCATCAAGAGTTTCCTGACGTCACTCAGTCAACTTTAGGTTCTCAAGGGACCTACAATGGGAAGGTTCTGCACAACTCTCGGGCACCATCTCCCAACGCTGATGAGATCACAATTTGCTATTCTGCTCCCTCGGTTCCAACTACACCCACTTCTTCCCCCGCCAGAAAAATGAAAGAAAAACTTTCCACTTTACGTGATAAAGTAGTTTCGTCTTTCATTAGATCCTCAAGTTTCCGTGGCAAAGACCCTGATGATACCGGTGGTTTCGGTGAAGAAGTCATAGTTGCTGGAGTATCTTGCTGCACGGAGCAAAAAAATAGTTCTAGTCCAGAAAGTAGTGTCCGCTACGCTACCATCAATTCAAAGTCACGCTACTTATCTTATCACAGAACATCCGATCAGATGGGCAACGGAGGTCCTAAATCTCATGACTCCACAATTGTAACTCATGATCAAAAGGGCGAAGTGAGCGATGAATCTGCCAACCAATTCAGTTTGGATGAACTTCCGTCTCCAATATTACACGACATAACATCACCTTTAGGTTCTGTCCCTCCATTGTCACCGCAGTCTGAATCAAGCACACAGACCATCAGCTCCACCCCCACTCTTTCTACCTCACCTTTAGTGCCGCATGCTGTTCTTAAAGAAATCCAAATAAAGACCATACATTCTGCAGGAGATGTTTACTCTAGACCAAAGAGTACTATGTCTATGAATCGTTACCCTTACGAGCATCGGTCTCATCTTCAATCTGAAGCCAGCAATAACTATTCGAGTTCACGTTCTGTCATCTCCCCTTCGCATAGACTGGTGCGGCAATTGAAGTCAGTGAATACCCAAGTCCAAACTGACGACAGAGCTGCGCATTCGAACACTCATACTAGCACCCGACGGGAGCCATCAGCACGCCGCCCTCCTCTCCAAAATGCACCAAGACACTCTCAGAGCCTGATCAATGTTAGTTCCGTGACGGAAGCTCACATGCTTCTCAACGAATTGTTGATGAATACTAGACTTTCGAGTGCAGAACGAGAGAATTCTGATGCCAATCGGCCAGTGGGTGACTCGGCCCAAGGGTATTCGACCGGGAGCTTACCTAGCCGATACAGCCAGAGATCTCGTTTTGATGTTGGCTGTGATGGAGGTCAAAGACTAAATGCGACTAGTCATAAACCATCTGGATCTATGAGCTCTGTTTTACATTATACAAGTGCAAATAATTCCGACAAAAGTGATGGAAAATATTGTACCGGTGAGTCATCTCAATCAGCTCGTATGCCTGAAGATCCGGAAGAAGTTAAGCGATTGAGAAGTGAAAGTCTTCATGCTTCCATTAGCAAGTTAACTAAAAGAGAAATCGATGTACTTATTAAGTTTCTTGAAAGCAATTCGTACCGCAGTGGGAAAAAATCCGAAACTGGCGAGGCCCCGCTGCATAGAACTCAATCTCTTGACACAAGAGAAGGAAAAAATGCCTCCTTAGTTTTCGCTTCATCGGAGACCCGAAAACGAGATTCAGTCGGGCTCAGCACGTCCGGTGCTCAAGCTTCGACTTCTTCGAGGCCCACGACGTTCTCCAGAACGTCTTCCCTCCGAGCTTCGAGCCAGAAGCCTACCGGACTACGAGGAGGGTGTCGGCAGAGCAGCTCTACCAGGGACATGACTGCTCTGTCCGGCAGATCTCCAGAGCCCTTTACCAGGTGCAAAACCCCCGAGACGCATTTGAAAACGAGACCTGACGACTCGAACTCGTCAGCGTCTTTGGTGCATTATGAAAATATAGTCCACGCAAGTGGTGATTACATTATGTTGAAGAAAGAGGTGATGGATGAATGGAGACTGCCCTATGAATTCACGTATCCTGCTCTTCCTGAAGCTACTAATCAAGCTCCGGCAGAGGAGACAGCGAGAACACCTAAAAGCAGAATTATTGGAACTTCTGAACGGGTGCTGTGTGTTGACAAGCCCCAGGTGCGGGTGGTAAACAAGAGCACCAGCAGCACCTCGTCCATATCAGAAGTGTCCACCGCGCAGCTCATCTCTCCCGCGTCGGACTCCACCGCACCTTCCACTCCGTCTCTGTTGGAGCTCGCTGAGCGCCATGTTGGCGGCCTGGTCCCAAGTTCTTCTGTCCATTCTCCTTCCAAAAAGTCAGGTGAGGTTTTCAACCTTTTTTGGTGTCTTGACGTAAGAACAAAAGCTGTCGTGGATGTGTCGGACATGGGAATGTCGAATTTCCTGTTCTTCAAAAACAAGTAAGTAGTCTGAAACTATTGGTAGTAAATAATCATTAAATACATATGAGTTTTTTTACATTTTTATTCATGGTTTTTCGAATTGTGAATCTGTTGTCTTTAATTCAAGTTAGATAATTCTCTTTGTAAAACGCATGATGCTTTAGTGTGTAGGTTTCTATTTCTGTGCATAGGAAGTCTCATTGATCTTACCATGAGGATTGTTAGAGAGGAACATTGATTGTGTATTCTTTCATCGTAGAATATTGAAGTTTTCTCATTCATAAGATTAAGATGATACGTGCGACCCACTGCAAATTTTATTTTGATTACTTTCATAAACTTCTTGTAGCTTCAATGCAGTCTTAGTCATGCGTTTACGATTCTTTCAATCGATAGACACTGTCATTTAGATCTGTCTAGCAATTGGATCTCGTCGTTTTGATGTTCTTATTACGGAGCCAACATGGGAAGCTGATATAGTTTCATTAAGCCTATGTATATAGAGTTATTTAACATCAATCTATACGCTGAAGAATTAACGTTTTTTCTATAAATGACTATTACGCGCAGGTTATTGATTTAATTATAAATCAACATCTTCGACGATTTGGCGATATACATTAGCGACTGTACAATTGGTTGTTTAAAAACGCGCTCAATAATTTTACGTTGATGGAAATAGGTAACTTTTTCCTCTTATCGAAATTTAGGAGTTATTTTATTGCATTTTTTACGTATAATCTTCTTTGTCCACAGGTATGTGTTATGACGGAACGCTGTGCAGTGCGCCCTTGGTGAGTACGTCTGCTTTGTATAAAAGTTCCAGTGGTAGCTGAGTAATTCTTCTGTCATATTGCGTCCAAGTTTTCCTGTCTAAAATGCGCACAGAATCATTTTTGTGCTTACCTCGTTGGCATCATATTACATAGAATTGTTTTTATTTATGAGTATTACGTTATAATTTTCTCAGGGGAACGTTCACGTATATTTTAGAATTTTTTCGTGAAGAAAGGGCATTGCAAGATTCGATAAATTATTTTTTAACGAACTAATAATGTGTGAAGTAAGCCCAGTTGAGATCACAATCGCGTCCGTCAAGTTGGGGAGATTTTCGCCACATTACGAAATTGTTCGACACATGAAAGTTCTGTCCTTTAACTTGTGCTTACAAAACAGCGTTTTGCACGTATCTTTCAGCAAAGCGCTCAGCCAGCTTCTCATGGTGAGCAACCTCATTTTGATTATTTTAGCTTATTACTTACGTTACCCTTGCCTTTACGTTTGATGTTCGGTCATTCGAATGATACTCAGATAATTCGATCGCTAGCTGAAGCATTTCCTGTTAATTCATTCTACTGATACCCAGTTAGTTTGAACGCTTCGTGGTAATATTTGAAAGCTGAGATTAAACGTGTTCCATAGCCACTCAATCGAAACGTATCTGTGCTACAGCTTCAGGATCGCAATGTGAGCGCTCGTGAGGCTTCTACAATTGTGTTGCATCAATGGAACAGCAATTGTGCTGCGACAATGTAAGGTATTGGCGCTTCTGTCGGTGTTGGTTGGCGTTCAACTCAATTAAGCCGCTTTTCTTTCACAGTTACTTACCAGCGCACTGCTCTACTCTCTTGATTGCCTTTGCTTCCGTAGGTGGTGAAGGGATTTTCTTCAAATGTTGGTGTGGATAATTGTAGTTCCGAGTACCGATGATGTCAATTGTCTCGGTCTGGTGATATGAAACAAAAGTTTGCTGTATAGTCTTTCATTTATGTTGCAGCGCATAAATTGATTTCGAGCTTTCTTTTTCAGGATATACTTCACAGTTATATGTTATTAGTTTGTCGTACATAGAATGGAATGCAGATTTTGAATAACTATTGCTACGCTCAGACTATAGGTTTTATTCATTTTACTATGAATTCAGCTCACGGAGCAGGACTTCGAATAGTACAGAGTTTCGTTTATTTCATCATTCATCAAGTACAAACTCGTATGCTGTCGAGCTTCGTGTTATACGATATCATCTCGTGCAAACCTTAACTTCTGCGAACTAAAATTAGGTCGAGTTGTTCAACTGATGCGATACTTGATTCGTGTTATTTTCAGGAATATTTTATTTCAATTTCATATTATCCTTTATATTTCAATTTTATATTTTCATTTATATTTTCATTTCGTATTTTCATTTTATTTTTTCATTTGATACTTTTATTTATATTTTCACTTAATATTTTCATTTAGGGCTAATTTCCATCGTACACTTCGAGGCTCCCACTAGATGGCGTCCCATAACTCGAGGATTTCTTGTGTCCACATGACACTATTGGCTGAATAACTAGCACATCTTCTTTTTGAAGATTGTCCTGTTAATTTAGTCCCCCTTTCAGAAACTAGCAGAAATTAGCAAATAGCAACCAACTAAGTTACAAGCAACTTTTGAAAATACATATATAGGAGCAGAGAAAATCAATGAATGTTTACATTTAAGTTTAGGTTGTTAAATTATTCACAATCTAAACGTCGCAAATCTCAATGTAAATAACTCATATTTGATGACACTGTCGACCGACTTGTACGGAGATTTGATTTTACTAATATGTACCGCTACGTTCCAAACTGTCTCGCTGGTATCAAGAATCTGATTCAAATCCTGAGTAAAGTAATTGCTTGAAATGGAAGTCTTCTATTGGAGTTATTCAAGGAACTGAAAAGTTTGATCTTCCATGAAAGTATAAACAAAATTGTTTTATATAAAAAACTCCATTGGGCTGCGGTGCTACAAAGTGTTCAAACTATTTTGAAAACGAAATGAGTGTTTGTTTTTAATTTTTGGAAGCTAGAGAAATTGCTATACCATTACATTTCGTGAGCGCACACAATTGATGATATAAATAAAAGATAACAAAATTTACAGGTATTATTTATCAGTAATTGCAGTTTAATTTGAACAAGCCAACTCGCAATTCTTATATGTTGTAGCTCCGTATTGGTGCAATTATCGATGCTATTGAAATGCCTGTCTTTTATTTCGTAATGTCGTATATCGTATTTACGTATTCACTTCATGATTCTTGTCATAATTGCACATATGCATGTGAAGGTTCAGTTCATATTTTATGTCCCGAAATCCGATGCAAGTTAGTCTCTTAAAATGACTTCTGCTGGAAAATTTGCGAGCGAGATCATTCTGAATTGTGCCTCGGGTTCCATTGTTCATCTGAGATCCATTGACGTTCGCCCATTGGATTTGGATTCAATTTCTGTCGAGAGTCGAACGAATGAGATCGGGGCGCTCATTTTGCTAGCAAGAAAAATAAACCGACGGCTTGGTGGCGACTTTCTTCCCGTGAAGTAGCGCGTTCAAATGACACTCCCTTTTGTTGTTGCTGAGGTGTCGTTAGCTCTGATGAGACACACGTTTTGGGGTCTACACTTGTGCCAAGTGAAGGGCGAGAGCCGATTTACGCTTTTACGCTCTTTGTGATGTCTTCAGCGTTCTGTTAAACGATGCATTGCTGGTGGAATTACAGCTGAGAGTTACAGGGTGGGAGAGGTCTCTGCTGAGTGTCACAAGGCAGGGGTGAACTAATAGAATTACGGGGGCCCAGCTATCGCAGCCTTCGATAGAGGCCCAAACAAGGAGGAGATGTGCGGATGGGTGCGTCTGCGGACATGGTGGAGTGCGACTCGTGTGTGTGGCCTACTACACCTTTTGTTTGTGGTATACAGCTCTTGTATACCACAAATAAATATCTGACAAATAAATTTTCATATATTAAGGAACGCAAATTAAAAGTTTGAACAAAAAGTGTCTGCATTTAAGAATTATAAGAGTTTTAAAATAGGCGGCTTCTTTTCAATCATCCTGTAGATAAAAGTAGGGTAGAAAATGGCAACACAGATGAGTCAAATGACCCTTTCTCGGGTTGTTACCAAGTCCCGTGCAGTCAGACACCAGTCACGCCAAGGCACCGATAAAAACACATTCAATAATTTTCACCAGAAAATTTGTGTCAACACAATATATGTTAACGCAGCCGTTACGCAGAGTAAGATCCCCATATTTCGTCGTTTTCTTCGCAGTATTAGAAACATTAGAGGGAAGATCACTTTTCTTTCACGCCATGCTACGCTACAATCCGATTGGGCGTTACCAGTGGAATAGATGAGTCGCATTTCCTCAACGGCGCTGTGTTTGAGGTTTGATCACTTCTTTTGCACGTGCTGCTAACAAGCCTTCTGTGAATACCGTGGCAGGAATGACCACACGACTATCATAAATTAAATAATTTAATCATGGATCATTTAATTAAAAATTCATTGAGTCATTTTCAATCATTTTAATCGTTAAATCATAAATTCATCAAAACATTTTCAATAATTTCAATCATTTAATCATAATGCACTTTTGTGTCCATCTCGCTCCTTGCGAAATGTTAGTGTTTGGATGCGTTCTGCGGTGGCGAAGAGATCTCGTTCTGCTGAACTTGGAGCGCTTTCTTGGAAGGACGCTCGCTAGCTCAGCTCTAATCGCACGTCAATTTTGCCGATGTGATCGATGGTTGCTCGCCTCAGTTCAGATCAGAGAGAGATTCCATGGCATGATGAATGTGCTTGAGGGGCCGAAAGAACTTTTAGTTTGCCGACCTTCATCACAAACCTCAACTGGTTATATTTCGATTTGTTCTAAGAACTACACTGAAAACACTTTTTTCGACTAACTAGTACCTTATCTAGATTTTTTTCTATTTCACTCATTCGACTGATTGTTTTTTTACGGTGAAGTGAGATGCAAGGTGTACTCAAATAATGAGGTAAATTACTGAGGGCTTCAGGTTTCATGTCCAATAAAAATGGAAGATTTTGTCATACCTTTGATAAAAGCTTTGTCGTTGACTATCATACATACGTCTGACTCTGTCGTTTGTACGGCTTTGTCATAGATTTTTCGTGGCTTTAACCCTGTCAAAAAAGCGAACTTTTCATACTGACGAAAAGGAATGATGGAGTTTCACATGGAAAATTGAGAGAGTTTGTTCTCTCGTTATTAAAAAATTCGGTCTCGTGTTTTTTACGTGACGTTCCTTTTGATTTCGTAAAAGCCTTCGATGTTTGTCCCGGCAATCTAAAGAGCCTGGGCTTCTGTTCCGGCGGAACGGCAGCACTGGCAAGCGAATGGGGAAGTTCAACACTGGCTAGTGGCTTTTGTTGGCAGTTGAACTTTTACGGAAGTGGGATGACGAATTTGGCTAAAATTAAAAAATGAAATCGCAGTTTTATATTTAGAAAACATCACTCATCACTCATTCATTAACTCAGTAGCTGCGTGACAGAAATAATTCTAGATTCTAGAACACAAAATCTAGAATCTCACTAACAAACTTCAACTTACATAATCTCAAACAAATAAACTCTAGAATCTAGAGTTTGTGACGCAGCGTGCAGTAGCTGCTCTATTTCATACAGTAAGTGTGCGGAGGTTGGCTGTTGAGTGTCGGTGACTAGTCCCTCTCACAGCCTGAGAAAGGATGGAGTGCGATGTGTCTCTATCTGTATTTTTTAACGTAAACTTTCGATGCGATGTATTTTGTTTTTCTGTTCTATTTTAGCTAAAACTTGCGCTGAGAATGCAGGCCTTCGCCCAGCAGCCTTCGCTTTGGTTCATTAGTTAATTGTGTGAAGTTTATTCGACACCTTCGTATTTCATGGTTTCATTGGTGTGCGTTTCGCATTCTTACGTTAAATTTTATATGTTAGAAACTGTCAATACAATAAATTTACTGCGCGAATACACGGAAGCTGGAAAATGTCCGTTGTGACGTGGTTCAAGTCAGCGTAATGAAATGCTCTTGTGGCTATGAGTCCTGCCACCTTTTGCTCGTCATGGCTCTGGTGCCGAATTTCGTGAAAATTACTCGAACGACTTGTGTGTGTACTGGTGACAACTGCAAGCGTGCTTCCTAAAATGTTCTATTTCGCAGGTATGCTGATGGAATGAGGACCACCGTGGCAACTAGTATTGTACTGTGCAAGCAGAAAATTTGTGTTGCGAAACTCCTCAGGGGGGGAAACGTCTGTTTTATCTATTGGAATTAGCACTCCTAGGGGGAAAATGTGAGGTCCCGAGCTGAGAGCTAGATAGACCTTGTTGTTGAAATAAAATACGTACTTTGTTTTGTTACGGGTCCTATTTTTTTGGTTCACTGATGTCCTGTTTTTCAGCACCTACTACTTTCTTCTTCAACTTTTATCTTGTCTCCTTGCGCGCAGTCTATCCTGTGCGGGAACATACCTTGTGCATATATTCCGCGTTCCTTCAACTCCATACTAAATGGTACATGCATCTTTCCTCTCTTTGAACATCTATGTTTTGTTAAGGGAGGCTGAAATTATCTTAAAATCAATCAATCATTGTCGTTGCTAAGTTAGACCCCACCAGAAGCACTCCAAGGACGGAAAATGACATGACATTTGCCGTTAGGACGTAATTACTACCGCCTAGCTATCTTTATGGTCCATATTCGCCTCGATCCATTTTGGATCGTTCAGTTAATGTGCAGCTCGGAGTGATTATTATTTTTTCGAAGATTCAAGTTCAAGTACCGCAACTTGTATAGGTTTGGTGTCGATTATAGGAAACAAGCTGCATTTTCTTCGTAAAATGCCGTTTTCACTGTTCACTAAATGGAAAGTTTTCCGTATTTAAGTACTTCAAGTAGGGTTGTATGTTCGGTAAGGAGGCCTTTTGTGATGCTACGAAGCTACGTAATTTATGCAGGCTGTCGGGCCGCATTATCGAATGTTATTGTTGTCCGTATCCTGGCTACGAGGTTGCCTGTCGGAGCCGCTACCTCCTGCAAATGCAGAAAGTGCTCATTTATGTGGAATTTGTTTACTTTGTATGTATTTGATTTCCTTTCGATCAAATGGTTCGATATTTTTTGAAATATTTTAATACAGGTGGTCTAATTGTTATTTTCAATTTGTGTTTGAGCTAAACTTCCTGTTCCGCGGGTTATTTATTCATTCACGTGTATATTTTGAAGTCCTTGGATGTTCAATACTTTTTGAAATACTTGATGCAGGTGATTAAGTCGTTATTTTATCAATTCATGTATTAGCTAAACTTTCTTTTCCAAGGGTTATTCATTTATTTACGAGTATTTTTTAAAGATATTTTTAGTTTTAGTCTACTCGAGGCCAATTTATGGAAATTTTGTGGTGGGCAAGTTTCCTTCAAAATATTCAAGATCCCCCTAGAATATTTAAACTTTCTCTGGAGTTAACGAAGAAAACGATAATTGTTGCAGGCAAACTATAGAATTTTGTATTCTCCCTCGCTATCGCCTATCGAAAGTGAAAGCAATTGTCGTTTTCGATATTTTGCAACAATTAGTAAAATATATTTTCGACCCAATAACATTAATGTGTTGTTCTGTTCTTTCGTTATCGAGCTAAAGGCAAAGTCCTGGTGTGAAGTGCGATTTTCAACTCCGCGTTATATCTTCACGCTAAAAGATGAAGTTATTGGTGGGATGTTAATTGCGTCCTCACGGTAGATATCGCTCTCAGCTCATACTGACACTGCACACAGTATTACTATTATAGAATAGAATCACTATTATAGAACCACTTTAGTGATTCTAAAAAGAATTCAATCTCTACAGTATAAAATAACTACTATAGAATCACTTTAGAATAGAATCACTATTATAGAGATTAGTATAGAATTAATGAATTTACACTTGTCTTCATTAATGAAATTTGTTATATTAACATCATTTCCATCCTTAATATCACCTTAGAGAGACGAGAATATGTGCAATGTCAGTATTACGATATAAATATCTTTTTATATCGGTGATATTCTACACATGTTTTCTTATAATTTCAAAGTTCATGAGTAAATACTCATTTTGAACTTGAGAAAAAATTAGTCACTCATAGCTGCCATAGTGTGTTGTTGAATATCAATTATTTATTAAATAATTACTTAATTATAATAAAATATAATATTTAAATTTACCTCTTTATATTGACACTTTGACTACGGCATGTAAAACTGAAGTTTAATATTAAACTGAAATTTAAAGTAAATTTTACTAAGCAATATTGAAAATAGCGAACATTAACTGGACTATGACTTCATTTAGTTTTGATTGAGTGTTTATGAAAATTGAGTTTGAAACTTAACTCAGCCGCAGTATGATAACTCCCTCAGTGACCACCGGTGGCTCACGTCGCAGTCAGAGTGTTAAGTGTAAATTGAGTGCAGAATTGCTAAATTTACAGCTGGCCCCACTTACGAAGCTTGTAATTCCGGCATTTGTGGCCTCAATTTTACCGTAAAGACCGTATATTGTTTTGTACCTAAATTGTAAATATCACCGTAAATTGTTGGTGCGGTTGGGTTGTGCGTGCGGTAGCGCGTCCTCGTGTTCATGTTCTGGTTGGAAACTTGTGCATTCTTGGGGAAATATTTTCAGAACTTTAAACCTGCTCGTGCTTGGCTACACATTGATAAATAAGCTTCAAACTTTTCATACAATTTCATAATCTTTGGGAATAATTTTTTTCAGAAAATACTTTACGTTGTGTTTCAGCACGCCTTATGAGGAAGTTCAATGACTCCATGAGCTACTGAATAATGTTATTTTCAGGGCTCTTAAATTTGTGTTTCCTAGCTTTTTTACACTACACAAAAAATGAGTTTAACAGTCAAAACAAAAAGTTTAAAACAGGGTTTCAATTTAGCTTTTTACACTAACCAAGAAATGAACTTAGTAGCCAAAAAAATAAGAGTTTAGAACAAGTTTCAATTTTCTGCGCGGCCTTGAAAGCCTTGTGACGTGCACCAGCCTGGTATGAGGTTTGTTTACTGCCGCCGTCCTGCTGCTAGTGTTGCCTTGCTCCACATGTACACAAGGAAACGCTGTGGAGAGAGCAAACATCGCTCCTCAGTGAGATATTAAACGTGTGTTCACTTTTTGCTCACTATCGTTCGTCGTGAGTCGACGGCGCTCGCAGGGACTTCATGTTTCGCTCAGTCCGACCGAAAGAGATGACCTCACGCTGCATCGTTCTCTCGTTCCGAAACTTTACGATACAGCGTTACTTGCGTCTTTCAGCGTGGTAGAAATTTAGCATTAATATATTAAAAACTCTAACCATAGCCAAAATTTTTTCTTGTAAGCACAACATTGTTGATTACCACCTGTGGAAGTTCCCATGGTATCGTCGATAACACTTAGTATTAGTAATTTGTTGGTCAAAAGTTATTTAATTAACCAATGAATTGCTCGCCATTTTAATTTTTTGTTGCCTTTTATTCCAGTTGGAATATGAGAGCATTTGTATAGCGTGTTAAATTAAAGCATTTAACCCTTTAACGCCCCAGAGGACACCAGTGTCCTCTTTCAAAATTCCCCTTCAATATATTTTATTTCTTATTCAATTAGTTCCCTAATGTGTTCTTTGAAGTTCTCTGCCGAGTGGCAGTTCTTATCCCATCCTGATATCGGTGACTGCCAGATGCCAGCGCCAGTTTAGTGACGGTGGTTGTGTTAACGGTAATATGAGTACAAAAATTCGGACGTTAAAGGGTTAACCTAATGAAAGAAACGTTTCAGAGAAATTTCGAACTTTTGACCTTACCGTGATCGACGCGTTGTGCTGCTGAATTAATGTCACAATAATTTACGCATATTTCCTCGCCCATGGTATTACTGCTTGCTGAATGGAATTTGCGTTCATATTCGACTTGGATTTGGGATTATGGCGCGAGTATTGAGTTATAAGTAACTTGTTACTTTTACTTTAGCCCTCATATCGCTTTCTAATGTGGATAAATTATTTTATTATTAGACCTAAACTTTCATAGGAATCGTTAAAATACTCGTAATTCAGGACGCAGTAATATATTTTCATTTTGAAATGAAACCACTCACCATCATTTGATCGGTTTTTCACTAAACCTGATCAAAAATTTATTTATGTTACTCCACATAAAATTTATCCTGAATTGTTGTTCCGTGTCGTAAAAACTGCAGTCTAAGAAAACTAACTTTTGTAGGTGTCTAAAGCTTTTAAGGTTCGAAATTTTCCTCATTTAGCGTTTATGAACTGACATTCGCATCAGGTTGTTACCGACATCAAAAAGAGCAAGATAGGAACTGCCACTCAACAATGAACTTCAAGAACTTCATTGCAATAATAATTTGACTAGACATAAAATATTTTCAGGATATTTCAAGAAAACACCACCAGGGCAACAGTTGCTTGAATAGCGCTTCAAATTAGAGTTTTTGCTCTAGCAAACGTCTGTTCATTTGACAGAAAACTGTCAAATGCGTATGTGTGCTCGTAGTCTGCATTTCACTCTCTCTCTGATACCAATTGCAGTACAGGGACTCTGGCGTCTTATCAAAATTTGTACACATTTCTTCATCGCTCTTCGACTCGTTCTGTGCAAAATGACCAAGGATCTTACATATTTGATGTTAATTACATGTATGCTGTTTCTTTCAATAAACTTTTTCCCTGGGTAATCAAATGGTTATCTTTGTTGGTAAAATACCTCTTTCAAAATATCTCTTTCCTACGGTTTTTGTCGACTGGAATTTCCCTTCTTTCGGATGGATATTTTGTTGTGCGGGTGCCACTTCTTCATTGCTTTCTTGGTTGCTGTCGGGAAATCGTTAAGATCCTGATTTTTAGAGGAAGCCCTCGTCATGAGTGTCCCCAAATGTGGGTGTTTACCCTCAATGTTGTAAGATATGAGGACTCTGGTTTCGGAGGTGCCCTCTTTCATGGCTCTGAGGCGGTCCCTCTGGGCTGTAATCTTCTCTAGCCTGAGATCTCGGCCTCAGAGCGAACAAATTAGCTTGTTTGTTTGACCTTTATTTGCTCCTGCTTTGCGTTTCTGCATAAATAAGCGGAACTGCTTAGCGCTACGATGCAGCTACGTCGTGAGCTGTATTTTGTTTGAGTCCTATTCGTCAAATTAGGTGTGTTTTGTTTCTTTTGGCAGAGTTTATGAAGCTCGGTTTTCATTATTTCGCCCTTGGAATTTCTTTGTGTTCAAAGTTTTCTAATTTAGAAAGTTTTTCTGTTCGCTTATGTTGACTTCAGAAACTTCCTCGAGTTTTTGAATCCTTGTGAAAAATATTGTTACATTGCCTCTATTTTTCTAGCATCGTGTTTTATAAAAGGAAATGCTTTTCTTGCGTTGGATCTCGTACCTTGGCTTATTTTGGAAAGTATGGCATCTCGTAAAAATGATACGACCTCGAAATTCTTTACGAAATAAAGTCAGATCAAAATAAGATGAAGATAAATTAGTGATAATGTATTGAATATCGTAGCAAAAATCATTGCAGTTCTATGGTTGGATTTTCTGCTGAAATTTATTCTTTATTTTTAATTTCTGTGCTAGCGTTTGCGACAAATAGTTGAGTGGAAAATCCTAAACCGACGCACGACTATTTGAAGCCGTATTTACAATATTTCACTTGTTGTACTGCCTCTGATGGAAAAATCGTTTGCCCTGTGAAAATAGTTTTCAAAGTTTCTATTCCAAATTTTCCGCCGTGAGAACAAAATAATTAAAATGACGATGACAATTTCGTTCAAATCAACTTGCAAAACTTCGTCGTAATGTTTCTTGTCTATCTGACGTTTATTTGTCTATCTCCGAAAAAATCTTAGTTTCAGAATTAATGAGTGCTTCAATGAGTGGAGAGTTAGTAGTGTCTTTTGTCAATTCATTTTCATTTTATTTTTGTATTTCACTAAACAAATGGAGAATTTGAATCTTTATATGGCCCATCTGCTCTATCTTGAATTAATGTTTAACTCGATCACATAAATGGTTTTCACGGCTACACCACGCGATGCTGATACCTTATTTCGTTTTAGCTTCGTTCATTTCTACTGATCTCTCTACTGACGGTGGTAAACGCACCTGTTGTAGCCTTCTTTGAGTTTGTCCAATTGCCGCTAAAATTGTTCGTTAAAGTCAGTCGTGATCTCATAAACTCGGAACGAGGCCCAATTTTGCGGTATTGTTTTTCTGCAAAACATCTTTTTGTGGCCCTCAACGCAATATAAGTTGCGCTCTTGTGCTCGCCATTAGATGAAACTATCGCCAGCCTGCGCCTCCTCAAGTTATTTGTGCACTGCTTGTTGCCAGTGTGTGTGTCGTGAAAGCTTTTGGAACGATTTTTATCCTCGTGGCGGTGAAGTTTACAGCTTACGCTCTGCTGCCTACTTGGCTACGTTACGTGCTGCTTTTCCAGCTCAAGTAGTCATATTTTTTTAAAAGACTCAGATTACGATTTTGTCCTAAAAAATCAGCCAAGTCGATAATAAAACTTTGATTGCTAGCTGTCTCGCTTCGACCACGTAAATCGTAGGAAAATCGTCGGCAGCTCTGATCACTATTCCTGTCGGCCTTAAACTGCAAGTCGAACGGGAGTCAAAAAATCACCTAAACTCTGTGCCGAAATTTCCTGCTTTCCAGCTTTATTGGGCGAATATTTTTCTTCGAAGAGCATTATTTATTTCCTTCGCACTTCCGATCTTATGTTGTGTTTTATTTGCACCATGGTTTTTTCGGCCAACACCTAACACATTGCTCATTCTCAACATGGTCATTGTTCCGACCTCTGGTATGTTGTACGTACAGATGTCAAGGAAGTTTTACGTCTGCAATTTTGACTCAATGGTAACAGTTTTGTTGTGCGTACCGCACAAGAAGCTGTTTTACGCTGTGTAGAGATATTTGATAATACGTCCTTAACGTGTAATTCATAGGTTTACTGGATCACTTGTGATCCTTTGGATCAGGTTTTTACACAATTAGTGTAATCCAGAAATTGATTGATAATAATGCTTTTCATGGAGATAGAAATAGCTCAATTTATTATAGCACAACATTTCTTTGCAATACTGCGCCTATAAATTGCGGGAAATTTTCTTTCGTAAAATAGACATTTGTAGTGGCCCGTATCCACAATACAGCGTGTGGGATTAGCATGCCTAGTCGGACCAAGAAGACCGGAAATTGTTCTTCCGCGTAATCATGAAAACTTCGAATTTTTTTCGATGAGAAAACTAGCTGAATTTTCTCCCATGCTGTTACTGGTAGCAGTGTCTTGGGTTTCTGCGCTATGTTGTTTGATAAATTATGGACGGTGACAAGCAAGAAAACAAACAAAAAAGATGAACAGAATTAAATAAGTATTAAGGTTTGTTCGTATTCTCTGTAGTACGAGTTTCCCCCAACGTAACAGCCTTTCCTCATGTCGAGTTTGTTTGGCTTCTGGTCAGAATCACAGTTGAAAAATGCTCGATAGTTTTTTGTTGTTTTATCGTTTAATTTATTGGGATTGAGGCTTCTGAAGTAGGGATTGTAGGGATTGAGGCTTCTGAAAGTGTACTCTTGCATACCGAATTTTTGTTCAGGAAAAGCTGAAAATTAGTTGGTTGTAGGGAAGCAGAGCACTGATGAGGGAAAGTCCAGTTCATAGTTGTAGTATTTAACTGCCTGCATCTAACTCTACAATGTAAATGCTACATTTTCTTGTGAATTTGTGCTCCATTGTGTATTATTCGAGTTCACTGCCGAGTGGCGGTTGTTTCCTTATTTCGATATTGGTTACAACATGACGCCTTTGCCCGTCCAGCGACGGTGATTGTGATAGTATAAGTATAATTAAAATGTTCTGGCGGTTAAGGGCTGCATGCCGCAGAAAAGCGTCCTGCTCGATACAACATAGTATTCAACAACAAATATAGTATCTATGGGAATTAGCGCTCTCAGGAGGAAAATGTGTGAGAGCCCGAGCTGAGAGTTAGGTAGGCCTTTTTGTTGAAATAAAATGCTATTTGTTATGTTAAGGACCATCGTTTTTCGGTTCATTGCTGTCCTGTTTTTCAACACCGCCTACTACATTATTCTTGAACTTTTCATCTTGTTTCATAAACTTCTTTTTCAGCTTACTGTTTTATGTCCCGTCTGCGTAAATTCCACGTTCCCCTATATCCATACTAAATGGTGCCTTCTTCCTTCCTCTCTTTGGAGGCTTTTTTTAGAGGTTAGGAAGGCTTGAACTAAAAAAATAATCTGATCTAAATGTATTTGAGCACTTGAGTCGATTTGCCAATTCTACTACTTACACCCTAACCAAATCAATCGTTAACAACCGCGATGAGCGTGTTGAAAATTTGCAAGATGCCCCGGAATGAAGCAATGTGCCGAGTGCAGCGTTGTGTTCAGGTTAGTACTTGCGTCACAACGCACGAGGGAAGAAAGCAACCTGGCTTCCTAGCATCGCTTCGCTCAGTGTGTTGACTTGACCCTTACTCCGGTATACCCTTACTGCCAGTGTGGCTCCGGCTGTGGTCAGGTGTGGTTGTGGGCGCTCCGCTGCAGGGCCTACACAGGAGGGTTAAGCGCAAATATGGTTGCCGATCTTCCATGTTAGTTTTATTTCTTCGCAGATCAATGTGGCCCTGCTATCGAATGAATGCCAGAATGACTTTATTCAGACATTACAGTGCTTGCAGTTTCACGCTAGCCCTACAAAATTGGATAAAATCCCCCGTGAAGCCCTCAAACCAATAGGATATACCAGGAGATTGGAAGCAGCTTTTCTTTCGGATAAAGAAATTAATTCCCCTTCTAATAAATACGTGGGACTTTCTCGGAAAGTTTGGCCATTTTTCGCGGCTGGGTGTAATTGCTTCATAGCCTGCCAGCGCCTTGGCTTTCGGATCATATGAGTACGCCTGTCTAACGAAGTTCTGTGAAAGATATTATTCAAGTTTATGCCATTGTTATAGAATTGTTCCCCGATTGTCGGACTTTAAAAAGAATGATACCGTCTTTTATAATCATCCAATTAGCTGACTAGCGTGCTCCAAAACTTGGTATATGGTGTATAGTTCAATACAGGAGTACGGTGTTGGATGTGAAGTACGACCGATGTTTCTTGATCAGATACGAATTTTTCTCGTAACTTCCATCATATCGAGCCGTTTTTGTGTGTCTTTTTTATGATTCCTATTTAGTTAAATTGATGAAACTTTTCGTTGTTCGTGAACGTTTATGGAAGCTGATGTGGCTGCCAGTAAACCGCCGTGAGGTAGCAGTGGTTGCTCACTTCCAAATGATGGTCAATCTTAGCAGAAAAATTAGCTCGGGCTTCTAGTCTTACTAGTGTGCTTTTAGTGCTGCTAGTGTGCTTAATTTTAGTACTGCTTGGGTTTTGTTCTGATTCAGGCCAGGCTCCTGATAAATTTATCAAGTATCTTCTTGTTCTTCAGCTCCCTCGTTTCTGTTCATCTTCTTTCACGTTAGGAGTGAAGGTTATTAAAAATCTTCCTCGGTTTTGAGGTGGTAATATTGTGCAGTGCGTATTTCAACTGCGCTATTTTTTCTGCATATTTTGAGTGTGAATTAATTGCCTCTCCTGTCTACGTTTAATTCTTCACGCGCTGCAATGACGGTGTCCTGTGATTTCGCAAACGTATTTCAGCAGCTTTTTTTATTCTGTGTATAAATTAGTTGCTGCTCTTTTCTACAATTTTTCACACACTGCAGTGCCTGTATCGTATGATTCATGGTTAATTTACCTTGCTTCATTTATTTGAGCAGTTCGCTCCTTCATAAATGATCATTCTGCCCGCACAGTGAGGGGGCTCTCTTACATCTGTGTATCCATTAAGAGCTAAATTCTCATTTGCATTGTTTTAAATTCGTTATAGATTTTCTAAATGATCAGCTTTCTTCCGTAATTTTTAACTCACATTTCGTTACAGTGTTTTCCTCGTATACAATTATTTCCAATTTTAAAGTTTCGACACGACGTGTATTTGTTAGAATTATGCCCTGAGAAATTCAAGTGCGAAATTTTGTGACAATATGTATTGTGTCTCTCAAATTAAATTCGACGAGGAAGTCATTGAAGACCATCAACTTTGTGGCGAAATGCATAGGAATATCGCATTAAGACGAACGAGCGAACGAACCATTCTTGACGCATGGGACCGGATTCTCATTCGATGTCATAGGAGCTCATGCAGTGCCTGTGGACGATCCTAGTTGGTGCGAAATGAAACTAATTCGCTTAGAGCTGAGGGGTCCTTCAGTGAATGTGCTGTGTTCAGTAATAGACACTGCTGTAGCTCAGGTCTAGTCCGGATAGAAATGGGTCAATTCGTGATGGTAGCCGTGCAACATATTGCTCTGGTATGGCACTGCCTGTGCTCGACAAGGTCGTGCCTCTTGGATATCTTGATCTGAACCCGAGACAGCGGCATCGGAATTGCGTTTCGACCTCCCCTCAAATGCTTTCTGCAGCGTTCTTAAAGCTTCCTGAACTGTTAAAATTTTTCAATTCTTGGGCTTTATGCGACCCATTGACCGTTGGTTTTGAATGAAATTTTTTCTTTGAAGTACATACGTATGTCTGTGGATTTTTTGACGACTTTCAAGTATGTACTTCTAATTTGTTCTTTATCAGAATGTTTTCTGATGTTGGTATCATATCTGCCAGTTGAGTTTGAGCATTATTTTTTACTGTCATTAAATTTTTTTCTCAATTTTACTGATTTGCTTTAAAAATCTCTTGTAAAGTGCATTGTCACCCACTAAATGTGCAGCTGTTCGCGAAAAACTCCGATTTTATGCATCGATCGCTTACCATAGGTTCATATATAAATTATCAGCATTTTCTTCCTCGTAATCTACTTTTGTCGTGAATTTTTAGAAGTAGCTGCTCTAGACGCTGCGCCTGATGCAGCTAACGCAACTTTTTTGGGGGCATTCTCGGGGAAACCGCACTTGGGTAAGGGCTCTGCTTTCGAGAAATTGTGTTAGATTCCCGTATTTTCCCTCGGGCCTCGCTGTATGGCAGAGGAGCGAGATTGCCTGGACGAGTACGCCTTTCTAAGTTTGTTCTCGTTCGTTGGGTTGTTTATTATCATTTCTCGAAAACCTTGTATCGTTCTTGCTAATATTTTGCTATACTTCACGGTAATTGCTCACGCTTTGCGGTGTGGTCGCTAGCTAACAACAAGTTACGTGCTATTTTATGATGTGCCGTAGTTGTAATTCATTGGAATTAGCTCGAGTCTTCGAAGCTTCAAGCTGAATAAATAAGGTTTTGTTTGAATTTTGAAAATTGCGGGTAACTTTTCCATTACGCTTGGGTATTTTGCTTTGAATACTTCAAATAATTTCATTTGCTTCAAGTACTCACTGATGACACCTAGTGAATAAGACGTTTTATGTACCACAGGTTTTTAAGTAGTACGGGCTAATGGAGAATTTGCTTCACGATTTGATTCTTTGAGAAGTTGTAGAATACCGCATCATATATCGCGTTTCAATAAAGTCTTGACGTAACCAGTAATTAAGAAACTGAGAACACTTCCTGCTGTGTCACTCAGAGCGAAGGAGGCAGTAGAAGAAGTGATATGACGATTAAAGGTTTCATTAAATACGCGAAGTATTTTAGTATTCGAATAGCCATTATACGTGATATTGTTATTATCACAATACTGTGCAAAACAGCTTTTAGTTACATCGCTATTTTTGCACAAGAAAAGTTCTGTTGGTAATTTAATAGAACTTCAAAAATATGAATACTGCAAGATTTCTGAAAGATCAGACAAAATCACTTAAACCTTTAATGACCTCTTTTTGTACTCATTACCGCTATCACAACCACCATCATTAAACTAGCACCGGCATCATGTAGTCACCCACATCACACCGAGGAAGTGACTGCCACTCGACAACGAACTTCGAAGAACACATTAGGGCACAAATTTCACAAGGAATAAAATATATTAGAACTACTCATGAAAGTGGATTTTGAAGTCCACTTTGTCGGTAAAGAGTTAAATTTCCGCATGAATCGGTTTTCGTATAACTCCAAAATTTGAACTACCGTGCGGAGAGTGAGCGAAGCCTTCATGCGGTTGTCGGCACTCCAACACTCGCGGAAGCCCCTCGTTTCGAGTCCGCCGAGGGCAGCCGTGACGCTGCTCTCTGCTGCTGGATTACCGCCGCTTGTGGCCCCAAAACCTCGCTTTTTATGGCTGTCTATCTGCTTTCCGTCCGATCTGAGCTGAAGGGAAAATATATGGAGGCGCACGGTTACGTTTGTGAGCGGTCGACGACTTGCACGAAATATTCCGCGTTATGCGGTCTTTATATTAGGAGCTGTGACCTCGCGGTGCTTCGTTCAGCTCGTAAGAGGCTTGCATAGTTTTCGGTCTGCCAAAAAAATCTACCGTCCGTATTTAATTGCATAACAATTAGATATTTGCGTGAAAATCTCTTTATGTGGGCTTGTGTCTTGCGATGCATCTTCTCAGTGTCTTTTTTGAGAGAAAATAGAATTTTAATTAGATATTACAATTACAATAATTGTTTACAAATACCATTCATATTAGGTAACTTTACTGAAATGCGATATGATGTCGCAGCCATGAAAAGTTGCATTACTTGACCTCCCAAGCTTTTCTCTGTGAAAGCGTGTTTCAAGTGCTGAATGTGGTGACCGTCTAATAACTTGTTTTCATGGTTGTGTGTACTTCGATGATTTATAAAATATAGTACCGTAGTTAATGGCGGCTGGTTGGCGTGACTTCGAAGATTTTTCAGCGCATGTGATCGTTTCATGTGTTTTTTTCTGAAACTGCATTGCAGATTTATCATGCATTGAGTACTAGGACAAGATGCTAAAAGCCACGGTGCGAAAGGCTGAAAATTCTCTTTCGTGTACGCGCGACATGAGTGCGAAAGGCATCATGTAAATGTGCTTCAATTAAGTGACTCGATACTTCTCTTTGTACGCAGACCGTCTTGTCTGCACCAATGTACATGGCGCAACATGCTGCAGCTTATGTTAATTAATTAAGCCGCAAAATCTGTGATGTTCCATTAGCATTTCTCTTGCTCAAGATTATTCGCCAATTTATGAGGACATTTGTTAATCTGCACTTGTACTTAAAACGCGTGTATTAGAGCTTGTTTTGATGAACCTCATATTGTGTAATCAGACTCAGAAAGTAGTGGTTCGTGCTCTTTTCGCTCAGACGACTATAGATTATTCACACGACTGGTCGATTGAGCTGAAGCCTTTAAGGCTCTTTATGCGTGTGTGAGCAGGAGAGCTGCTCCGTATCGCGTGTCGGAACGACTGAAAGACTTGTCTTATCACGAAATCGTATTTCACGGCAATCTCGGAAAGTTATGGAAAAGACCTCGCTTCTATTGCTTTTTATATTCTTCCAGTTTTTGTGATGTTATTCCACTAACGTAGCCTGAGCTGGTATGGTCCAACTTTACCTTCTATCTTCGCAATAATATCGCGAGCTCATTGTATTTTTTGTCTTCGTTTCTTCATGTTCTTCAATTCTCACAACCCTAGGAATAGCTTTCAGGGATTTTTTTTCGGCGTTTTATCAACGACGATCGTGCTTTTTTCAATTCGACTGTGAAGTTGCTCTCTGCTAGCGTGTAACGGAGTTTTTAGTCACCTTGAGTGAGTCCATTTTTCATTTGAACTTTTGAGCGCCTGATAAAATTGTAGCTTCGCCAAAAACTTGCATCGTGTTTGAGCGCCGAATTTTTTTTTGCCCCAGCTGAGTTAGTGATCTCATTTCCATCCATCACACCAACGAGACTCTTCAACTTTGCCAGGCTTGACTGATGGACGACTTATCAGCTTGTATAGGTCTCGGTCTCATGGCGCCAGCACGCATCGGGCCCATGTTATTTAGTGGACTTGAAGTTTACTCTGTGCATGCATCACTGCGCCTCATGCCTAAAGCAATACAGATGCTCGACTGAACACGCTATCCGACATTCACTTCGCTTCTAGTAATACAGAACTCGAATTTTTGTTGCGCTTTTGAACTTCACTTTAAGTAATACAGAACTCGGATTTTTTGCGCTTTTAAACTTCACTCTTAAGTAATACAGAACTCGGATTTTTTTGCGCTTTTAAACTTCACTCTTAAGTAACACAGAACTCGGGGTTTTTCGCGCTTTTAAACTTCTCTTAAGTAATACAGAACTCGGATTTTTTCATATTTTGCGCTTTTAAATTTCATCTCAAGTAATACAGAACTCGGGTTTTTGTTGAGCCTTTAAATAGATGATACTGTAAACTTTATTTCTTTTTAGACATCCCTGATTTATTGCTACGTATGTAGATCCACTCATGTCCCTTTGTTCTCTAGTTTCTTTGTAAATGTTACTAAATAATGTGTTACGCAGTGTAATTTTGTTTGTTTTTAGCCTATTTTAAGGCAGTATGACTAGCAAGTGAGGCACGCTTTATGAGTCAACTAACTATATGAGCTTTCGTGACTGGGACCGTCGTCAAGTAGCCACGATCTAATTTGCACCATAACTTGACCTCCTTGAGCAGCTCTGCGACGGCGCTCAGTACTTTAGTTCGGTACTCAATACAGAACGCTGCAATTCGAGGAGGCGTACGTCACGAGCCAGCAGACAGTTTAGTGCGACGTACGTTAGGCTCAGCTGCCTCATAACACTTATACTGTCGTGCAAACTCGCGTAGTCAGCTCAGACGAGGCCCATGGCGGACGAGTAACCGAGCGAAAATAATTAGAGTAAGTAACCTTGCTCTTTAGAGTGTGACGTTTTTGTTCGTTACTTTTTAAGGTAATTTTTATGATGGTGGCTCCTGTTAGAATTTTTTAAAGCCATAATTCCAAACTTTTGCTATGGTCATTCAAGATTTTATCGAGGAATGAGGCGTTAACTAGTTATGTCTTGGAAGATTTTTAATGATCTCGCCTTATGAGCAATTATATTTTGCTGCAAGGTGAAGCCAGCAATCAGGGAGATGAGGCAGTTTTACTTGTCCAATTGTTTATAGGAATGTTAATGGTAGCCACGAAATGTGCTACCAGTTGCAAAAAAATGCTCTAGATGTGTACAGTTCACCACTTTACTCAGAGAACTACGTTTAATGGAACACAATTCACTCAGGGAAGTAACCGCTTTAGTGCCCTCTTTTGATAACCAAAACTTTGACTTGGTGAATCTGGCTGGAAAAAACTTACGATCAGTCTCGCATAATCCGATGCCATTTTTAGGGCCTGTAGTCGACCGTTTGGTGATGCAGAACAGCAGCGCGGTCACCTCGCGTATTGGCGCTCCTCCAATGCTCCTTTGTCTTCATTTTGAGGCAGATGTCAGTCCGGCGGCGAAATTCTAACGAAATGTTTGGCTCTTGCTAAATCGCTTCGGTCTGCTCGTTTTTACTGCAAGTGCAAAGAATGCGAGTACATCAGAGCTTGAGTTCTTGTCTGAGTTTTTAAATCTGACGTTCAAGCATGAGAACGAATAATCATCAATGAACGAATGATCATCATTGGAGTAAGTTCAAGTTGATTGAACTTACCCCAGAAAAGTGATCACTGTTAACATCACATTATATCTACTTATGTAGCGGAGAGCTGCAAACGAGCTTATCTGTAGCGTGTGTATTCAAATATGTGTGTATATCCTTCGTTTCCCACTTTTTCGTACGAACGTGGTTGATATCTGGGCCCGGAGAAAGTTTTGCGTGTGTACGAACCATAACAACTTCCTAAACTCCTTGCTTTCCGCTCTGTTTGTCGCCGTCTCTGGACTCTTTGTAAGTTCATGTCTCCGGATGGCCGATAATGCCTGGCTTGAAAACTTTCTGATAAGACCTCTCTCAAAATCTTGGCTTAAGAGAGTCGAGATGTCGTCTCCAAATCTCATCGGTGCACGCGTCTCTTGTTAGCAATAAGAGGCGTAGTCATTTTTCTTACTGCAGACGTGTATGTGCAGTACAGGGAGCGGTAATTACGGCAATATTTCCACTCTTGATCTGCCACTTACGACTCGCTGATGGATCGTTCGGTGCTTTGTTGCTGTTTTCTACTCTGTAATCGTATCGATGTTCTCATTATGTGACGAATAGTACTGCTAAACAGAGCATGGTTATTAAGTTACGATACCAAGTGGTGTTGCTTCCATGCGCGTTAGGAATTTTTGTATGATGATCTTCATTCATTGGAAATTTACATCAATCTTAACCTTTCAATTCGCGTTTCATTTGCTTAGGTGCATATTGGTCAGGGAATCATCTAACCCAATCAAAATCTCTCGTAATTTTTGTATTTAAATTCAAATTCGTGTTAAAAGGATCGTAAAGCCCTTAAAATCCGCTGAAATTATTTTTGATGAATTACTGTGTTCGCTCAATTAATATATGTATAACTGTCGAGGTACAGTTGAAGCGTGTTGACGAGGTCGCTAATGCATTCAAACTCTGAGGAATATGTCGCTTATTCTGCCCAGAGACGGTGACGCTTAGTTCTCCACAAGTGATGAAAACTTGGTTGATTCCCGTAGTCAAGTTCAAGCTTTATATCATTGCTGATTTTTTTTTTCGATTACATTAAGCACTGGTCGATTTTCCATGCCTTTTTACCGCGTATAAATTGTTTTTTTAGCGAGAAGACAGTTCGGTTTTCTGTGTAGTGCAAGTATGTAAGCACGCTTCCCATTGAACAAGGCGCTTACACGCGTATGTAGAGAATACTAGGTGCTGCTATAGCGTGTGGTCGCCATTTATCGCCTACCCATGTGCAGTTTGACATGTACAAATTAAGTGTTTGTCGCTAAATTATATGTATGGAAACATTTAATATCCGTTAGTAACCTAAACTCACACTTTAGTACTAGCTAGAGGTAGATCTCAAGCTCTAGCGTGGTAGACCTCACGCTACAACAGCACCGGATACCCGAGAGCCGCGTGTGTGTGGTGCTGCTCGTGTGGGGAATGCCGAGAAGCGTTCGATGAAGCAAGCTTTTCATCCTCCCTCACTAATTCATCATTCGGTGGACGTGCGAGCCTGTCTTCCCTCTAGACAGCGTAATTTAATTACTCCGATCCGGCCACTTCTTCTGCCGCCGCTGGAGGAGAACTGACCTGGCCTTCTGAATACCTCCGGACCTTCAAAGGTTTTGTGGCCTTTTGTTCTTGCTCTTGTTTGGGTGCAATGTTTCTATTTTTCGTGACCTCTCTTTGCTTTTGTGTAGTTTTTCTAACTTCTTTTCGAGGGAATTTTATCGTCCTACAAGTTATGCTAGTGCCCAAAGTAATCGCCCTGAAAGGTATCAAAGAGTATACGAACCTGCATCATCGTTGAAGTCATCGTAAGGCTTGAATTTCCTCACCACCGAGCACAATCCCAAAATTTGATGGAATCAAAAACTTTCTTATACCTCATAGTACTTCACTATCAAAAAATATCAAACTGTTGTCGAGTACATATTCAATATTTAATGTAACCTGTTAAATGGATCAACGTTGAGACGAACCTTGACGTATTATCGCGTCGAATAAAGGCATGCTAGAGTCGATGCAAAGTAGTCTACCAGTGTACGGTTTCGTTTGTTCCAAATTTTTGAGCGCGTGAAAAGTGTAACTCTGTCAATTGGAGAACTGTAAATTCATGCTTTATTTCAATTTTATATAGCGGCCCAAATCGTTGGAACAACCTACTGAAATAGCTTAGACAGCTTCACGCTGGTGGTGATGTTCGGATGATAAATAATTTCATCAGTTCCTGTAACCTTCGTTTTACTAACTTCCACCTTTTGTATATTTTGATTATTCTTTGTTCTATTTAAATTTTTTATGAAAATAACTTTACTCGGTAAAAAGTTAATGAACATTTGTGTGTTTTTTTAAATAGGAAGGTTAATAGTTTACACTTTGCTCGTGCGAGCATCTTCATGTAGCTCCCTTTCATAATTCTGACTAAACCTCTGTTAAGTTAATTCTGAAGCAATGCGGTCTTACAGCTAGCTGTAATTGTTTCATTCCCAAAATTTGTGAGTAGTGTAGAACGCGTGAAAGAAAGCTTAAAATAATTCGAGGCCAGGCTCTGTTCTACCTCTTATAATTGCCTGAAAGGAAATTTCAGTTTCTATCTGATTTCTCGTACAACAGTTTTTTAAAAGCTCCAATTGAGTACCTGTACGTTATTATAAAAGTTCTTCCAGTTTGCATTCGTGTATGAACTGAACATTTTTGTAGAAGGCTGCCAGTGCGTTCAAAATTTCTCTATAGCGCTAGGCATACTCAATTGCACTTCCATTGGCAATTTCACGCTAACCTAATCATATTGAAGGTGTTTTCTTCAATCTTGCCTCTCAGTCATTAGTGTGCGACGAATTTTTCCTACGCATGAGACTCAAGTTGCAAAAATGACGTCTTGTCATTCACAGGTTTTCTTTTCTAAAGCAAGCGTTACCGAATTCGATGCAAATGAAATGAGCTGTATTTTGATTATTTTCGCGCTGGACATCAAACGAGCTGCGAACGTTTCATCCTATTTCTACCAAACTTTAGGCGTGGAACAAGTCAGTCATGTGATTACCGTTTGTGAGATTGTTCTACTTAAGTTGATTACGACGATGAACATCAAAGCATTTCTCAGCAACGCCAATCACTTCTCCTTGAGAGAAATTGTCCCGCCAATTAATTGCGACTGGTTCGTATGTGACTCAGTACGCATTGAGAAATAGGGCAAGTTGTCGTTGAACTGCATTCTGATGTCGGAAATTAGAGGCGTGGGAGGAAAGGGTAACTCTGTACTCGAAAATTAGTCGTGGAGTCTCAAGTTCTGGGTGGAAAAGATTTTTTTGTTCATTTACCTGCTCTACGAAATTGATGAAATTATTATGGACCTTTCGTTCTGAAGTGACAATGCTTGGCTTTTAAATTCAAAGACAAATTAAATGATCGCTAAAAATTTTGCAATAACGCTGAGGTTTGAATGTACAGAATTACAAAAATTTGGTATTAGCGTGCCATCATTTCAGTTAATTATTTATTTTATTTGTTTAATACTGAATTCGAGTCTAACTGTTGCTTCTAAATAAAGTCACAAGATCACCGTGATTTTTTTTAATAAGTGCGGGGAAAAATGTGTCCTCAGCGATTATGTTACGCGTTCATTAATTATTTTTCCGATGAGGAACTCAAAGTCAAGAATGATAACTATAAGTCTAGAATATGTTAAACATATCGTTCCTGCGCTTCAATTTCAGATATATTAAAATGAATAATCGGAAACAATTTCAAAGCTTATCTTTTTACTTGCAAAATGTAATTTAAAATGGAAACATGTAAAAATAGTTGGCAATTTTTAGATTGTTTAAATTTCCTTGCCTCACATCACAGAAAAGTCCATACCACGGGTAGAAATCTCCGACACAAATTTTTGGCCTTGCTGGTTTATACATATCTTTTTGGCCTTGCTGGGGTAAACATATCTTTTTGGCCTTGCTGTTGTATTTATACATTTACAAAACAAAGCTATGAGGCCACTAACGGCCTCGCAGTGTTGAGTTACTAGAGTCACTCAGCACCGGTCAGGTTGCAGTGGCACGGCTATTTCTGCTCGCCACACATCCGGCAGATTCTCCCTTTGCTGCGGCCGGATCCAAGTGCCTCAGAATTGGATATCCTCGTTAGCATTTTCTCTTTGTCGCCTTCGCCTGACTGCGAGCAAGTTCACGTCTCGAGATGCCCGATAATGCCGGGCTTGAAAACTTTCTCATAAAGCCTCGCTCAAAATGCAGGCTTATGCGAGTCGAGTTGGGCTCTTATCTTCACACGCGTGTAAGCAAGATGGGGCGCAGTCGCTACTGGACGAAAATAGGAAAAAATCGCTGCTTCCTGTTTACCCTGATGCGTATCGCTCTTCATCTGTCAAGTGTTCAATATTAATGCAAAAAAATGTACGGATTTATTTGTTGGTAACTTTCGATTGTGCATCATTGAGTGGTGGAAAACTCAGCCTTAATCGAAGTTATCAATCCGAGTGTAATAAGACTGAAATTTTTACAGTGTAAAAGATATCCGTGGACGCTCTATCGCAAGCCACATCTCGTTGTCAACTTATGAACTTCCTTATTTACCTCTATTTGAGCTTTGGCGTATTCGTGCACGATTCGTTTTTGGAAAAAATGAGAATCATTAGTATAAATTATTTTTCTCCCATTCAACTTCACGCCTAACGAGATGTTGTTTTTCGGGAGATTACATTTCTAAAGTTTATGTTTTGGGAAGTTTTACTTTAACTTGCTACGCTCTGTTGTTTGCTAAACGCGCTCTGCATTGAGCTGCTACGCTTCGTTTGTTACTTCTCGGAAAATAAATTTCTCTTCATTTAATGCTTCACTTCATCTGCTTATTTTTAACTTAACGTTGGTAACCCTCGCAGCGGCTTCAAATTGGCTCTTCCGTACGACCCACTAAAAGCAAATTAAGCTGCATAAGATATACACTCAGTGAATGAGGTAGTTGAAAACAGTGACTGTTATGACTGCTTATTCATTTCGAATGAATAAGCAGTCTTATCTTATTCAAACACTCAAATGCTTCTCGAAAACTTTACATCCAGGCTTTTAGACAAATACTGTTCGTTTCTAATGAATGAATTTTTCATCATTTTAGAAAATACGGTTGTTATATTTCCATTGCATGAAAGAAGGAATTCATATTGAGCCACTTTTTGATCAGGCACATAAGTAACATTCAAGATACAAGCTGATTCGTTCACCTGTCTATTTTATTGAACCTTGAGATCACAACGAGAAAGATGAGAGTAACGCAAGATCTTTGTGCTGCTTTTGTGCTGCGAAGGCCCCACAGCTTGCTCTGCTTTTCTTGGAAGGCCAATTGCATCGAATCTCGTCCAATTGACCTCACTTTATAACGTCGACTGCTGCTGCAAGTGGCGCGTCAACATGGACTTGATTTTGACCAGTGACGTGAAATTCGCTGCCATCACCGCACGGGGGACTTGGGCATCCTCGTTTTATGCGGCCCGCTGCAAGAAATCTCGACCAACGAACTGACTTTTAGTCTGACCAATGTACCTTATAAATACTCCAGTAACCATGCTTTGTATTAGAATGTGACAATCCACTAGCATGTTTATTGTGCTCTCATACGTTTGTGCGAATGAATATCCATAGAATCTAAATTTGACTCACCAATCCATGTTGAAAAACATTAAATTTTCAAGTTCATCCTGGCAGATTGAAGTGCACTCTGGCTTGTCCGAGCTTGACACGTTCCATAAGCATCTTTTCCTGCCGACTTCGTCATTGGAGCTTCATCAGATTTCTGTATAATGAAGTAGATAAATCCTTCCAAGTATTTCAACAACACTGAAGTTTCACTTGAATGTAGTGTAGAGCCGAGCGCTAAAGTGAGTTGAGCGTGATGCTGTCGCCCCTGCTGTTAGTGTCAATAAGCCGCATTAGTCTGGCGTCTGCCTCGGGCCCGTGTTTTTGGTGACTGAGCTGATGCCACTCCAAACTTCTCGGATTAATTACTTGATCTGCGAGAAGTTATAAGCTCTTCTCTGAGTTTGCTTGCCAATAGCAGGAGGTGTTTTTTAGGGTGCTCTGCGCGTGTTTTCTTGCACCCATTCAGAGACGAATTTTATTTTACTTCAGGTCTTTTCTTTCATTAGCTTTCGCTGAAGTGTGTAAAGTAGGTGCTGTAAGTTTGTTCAATTATTGATCGCTCAATACTTCTGCGCTACTGTGTCGTTAGACTGAATCAGAAGTTGATTCTAAGTACAGGGTGGTGCATAAGTAACGCATCCTTTAAAAAAATTAATAATAAATAAAGTATGAAAGGTATAACGATGGGGATAATTACAAAAAATAGAAGAACTCTCAAAGTTTATTTTACAACTAAGTATGAAAAATAACATCCTTCAAATGATTACCATTGTTGGTCAAACATGAACGTACTCTTTTAATGAAGCTGTTCATTACTGCACTTAACAGCTCTGGAGTTATCCTGCTGATTTCTTGAATAATTTTCAGTTTTAATTCCTGTAGAGTATGTAATTCCTGTAATGTAATGTTTTAATTCCTGTATGTAACTTTTCCTTTTAAATATCCCCAAAGAAAAAAGTCAAGTGGGTTCAGATCTGGAGAGCTTGGTGGCCACGGTACGTCACCAAAACGCGAAATTACTCGTGGAAAATTCAAAGCTCCTTCTAAAGCGCCCTTTGTCTACTGTTAATCCAGTTTATTTGAATTTAGAGACAATTACTTTTATGCAATTTTTATAAGGACTTCTTCCATCATTCAAAATGTTCCTGTAACTTCTCTGCACTGCAATAATTGTACCATTACATGAAAAGTAGAGTTCAACAATTTTTGCTCGTGGTTCTTTCGTGTAGCGCACCGTTTTGAAGGTAAATTTTAAAGATTTTTACCGCAATATACACTGGGTATCTGTGGACACTATACGACATGTAAATAAAGTTTAAGAGTTCCTCTATCGTTTGCGATTATCCTCATCGTTATACCTTTCATAGTGTATTTATTATTAATTTTTTAAAAGGGTGCGTTATTTATGCGCCACCCGGTATTTTAGACTCTTTACTAGAATCCTTTCATCAACTAACTGCAGTGATCCGTTCTCGTTATCGTTCAATTCGTGAAGTTTACATTTGTAAACATTAATTAGTAAAAATTTCTTTCGTAACGTGTGCCTGCTTCTGTTCGATTTTTACTTGCATTCAACCTACTCTGATTACCTTTAAGCATATGAGGTATTGCTGTAGTTAGCATATTTTTTGACGAGTATGTTATGTGTTCACACCAACTCATAGAAATTATCGCTCATGGTTTTGGATAATCTTTGCCTCAAATGTTGAAGTAGAACTGTATTTTCTTACCGCAGCGGAGCATTCATAACTTTTTGTCACTGGTAACTGGTAAATTTGAGCAACGGACGCGATTTTGTTACGGAAGACGCTAAAAAAAATCATTTTCCAAGTGCTCAGAGCTTAGCTCGCCGCCCATTATCCAAACTTGTGGAGCCATTTTTCAGAGCATGACCTGTCCTTTGTTACCATTCGTCATACCCTTCACGCATACGCGGTCATTAGAGCACCTCGTAACTTAGGTCGTCACTCATCCTCCTGCTCTTACTCCGAAATGGCTGCCGGTATGGGCGCGGAGCGCAGCATAAAATCAAGGATGTTCACGAGAGCCCAGTTTCGAAGCAAAGGGAATATTTGATTCACAGAGTTTTGGGTCGTTGCGCACTGTGAGAAGAAACTAACCCAGCGCTAAGCTTCAAAAGCTGGATGGAGCTTGTGGAGGAGCCAAAACGTGTATGTTGGCTGGTGCGTTAATTTCAGGCACTCATTGCGCAGTTTAGCATTGCCAGAGATATTTCTCAATTTTCAATACTGCTCGTGAAGATTAAGATGATTTGCATGAGTTTATTTTATACATTATATTCGTTTATAGATACTTGGCCTCATAAACGTCTCTGTATGGTAAGACTACGTATTCTTGCTGTTGTGTTATTACGCACCGTTACCTGTGTACACTTCTCAACGTTTAGGATCAGTCAAAACGCTCACAAAATGCCACTTAGCGTGGATGGGCTTTATAAGTTTGCTACGTTAAGTTTACCCATTAGAGAAGACATAATTTAAAGGAGTCGAACAATTTTATCTAATCACAATTTGGAAATCCTACTCTGAGATCCTGAGCTCCTTGCCAGCCGATCAAAATTTTTGAGATCAGATCGCACGAAAATATAAATGTAGTGAAGTTCATTGATTTCAAGTCAGATCTTGTTACTCACGGTATGAAGGTGTCCTTTTATAATACAGATGGGACTGTATGCTATATACGCTGGCCTTATATCACTGTATAAGGAATCGTTCCTCCTACGGAACGATTGTCAGAGGAACGATTGAACGATTGTCGAAATGTAGTCAGATCGTCAGGCGGCACAAACAAAGTTTGCTTTGCTAAATTTCTAACAACATTTAAAGACATTGAAACACCAATCGTAGCTTGTTTAAAAGCATTCGTACCCTATCATCGTACTTAATATTTTCTTTGAGTATTGGTGTACAAGTACAGAGTGGTCTAGAAGTTAATGCCTCTTTTAAGTTACTAATTAAACAAAAACCACAAACTCTAATGTTAGAACAAATTTTTTTAAATGAGAATTTTTTCTGGTGTATGAACACTGTATTTAACTTTTGGCAGTAGGTTCATTTTGATTTTATTTTTCCCTCCCTCAACACCTAAACTCAAGAGAGTACTATTTCGAGGGTAGAGCAAGAGAGAAGTGGGATTATTTCACAGGTCATAAGTATAAGAATGGGGTTTGTCCCAAGACCTCTGAGATGAGTTACGCTAGGGAGACAGCACCTTGCCATCGATAGCCAGGTCCCATCAAAATAAATCCGCAGCGGGACAGCTCTGAGAGCCGGCCCGGTATTTGGGCGGCCGATTGCCGAATCATTGCGGCCTAGCACCACAGTAGAAGGAAGATACAATGTAGGATCAAACCAGCCTCTTTTCGTCGACCGAGTGGCAATGCTGACGTCATGGCAACAAACCAGTAGCAGCGCTCATGTTGCATCTGAAAATACTGCTTGCCCCAAATCTGGCACCACTATAGGCCTAACGACATGTTGCAATGGCGACGTCATAAAGTTTGTTTGAAATAAAGCCGTTCTGTTGGCTAGCCGAACAAGAGGAGGTGTATTTTCCCCCATAGAAATGACTCTATCTTGTTTTCCTTACCGTGCCTAGCCCCCCTAGTATAACTTGTTCTGTGTACACTGCGGTAAAGTAAAGATCAGGTATGGGTTGCATGTGGGTCCTGAATGCTTATCGCATTCCAGATTCCTAACACTATAATTACTTTCTTTTTCAGTTTCTGTCGTGGTAATTGAGTCTGTGATTTGAGGCTTCGCTCTCCGCACTCCGCATTTCTTCGAAAATTAGCGAGCGATGGGAGGCTAGTGGCTACTGTAGATTAGTATGAAGCTTTTACTGATTCGATTAGTGTATATTTGCATAAAGCAATGCCAAATAAACTGAACAATTTAATATAAATTGTGGGTTATTCTTTATAGAGTTATATTCTGTGATTGTTTTGTATTTTTATATGTTCCTTTACATTTCCTGTCATCTAACTGCCCAAAACAGGGTGTGACTGAAAACTATTGACCAGATTTAGCATTTTAATTGGGCTTTGCTCTATAATTACGGTATTGTAAAAATTTAATTAAAAAACTGGCTTGAAATATATCCAAAGAGCACGCAATTTTCGCAGCGACTGTCCAGAGAGTTATCAAAGTTGAAAGTTGGGTCCGGCCTCGTAATCCATTATTTTGTATTTCAGTTCCGCAGGCAGGAGTCGCAAATCTGCCCAGCCCTGGTGACGGTCGCAAGTCACTTGACTTATGCAGTAATTTCGCACGTCTGCCTTGTGACATACGCACTTCGGTTGCCTGGCATTGATCTTTTGTGCTCATTCTGCTGTTGGACGCAATGCGGGTCCTTTGGCGCGCTTTAATTTAGCTATCAGCATTTACTTCCCTCTAGTTCGGTATCCTGGTTAACTATTCAGACCATCCAGCCAATGCCCTTTCGCGCACATGTCAAGTGAAGTCTAGCGCGGTAGTCTGGCTACTTATCTTGCTAATACACTTACGCGCACAAGTTTAAAGGGGTTAAAATTTGCCAAAACGGATACAGCGGTCGTTCTGCTTTCGCAAATTTTGACTTCGCTATATTTAGAGTCTACCTGTAGATCTTCTACATTTATAATTACTAGTGCACACGTGCTAGTCAGCATTAATCTGAAGAATTTCATCCTTTCTTTTTTGAGTTAAATTCGCTTGTGCAAGTCGATGTTGTTCTGCATTAGTCTGAAGAATTTCATCCCTTCTTTCTTGAGTTAAATTCTCTCGTGCCGCTTGATGTTGTCCAGCGTTATGCCGAAGAATTTTCTCGCTTCTTTCATGTGTTAAGCTCTCTCTCTAGCTACTCGGTGTTGCTCTAAATTATTCCGTAGAATTTCCAAGCGCCGTTCAAGGGTCAATTTAGCTCTGGCTTCTCTTTGGCAAGCAGCATTGCTTCGTCTTGCCGTTTCGCGTTGTTCATCCGATCGTCTTCGGCGTTTTTCTTGCTGTCGTAGTCTTGCTACTCCTCCCTTGCGGTTGGACACATTACTATCCATGGTGGCTTCTTTTGCCGGAATTTTATTCTGAAATGTCGTCTATTATCTCTTCCAAGCTTTTCAAGAAAATCACAATTTCGAAAACGATAACTCAAGTTCCAAAATCTTGGGCTTTATACTAAGTGGTAGCCAGGCTACTGGTCAAACGAATTTAAAACATTTTTTTCCCATTATCAATCAAAAATATCAAAGCAACATGATGAATTTCAACAGAGAAAGCTCCACTGAAAATTTCTATTTGTAAAAAGATGCCGATTACGTATTCTGGATACCATAATCCAAGTGAGAGGGAATGGAATCGCTACAGAAAAATAATGCTAGAGAAAAGTTTCTTGTATTTCTTAAGCTTTATCCTTGTTGCTGTCAAAGCTATCTATTGGAAGAGGGGGTCAAACAAACGGACGGACGCGGTTACTTTTATAATAGTGATACTCCTGGACCGTTCAATTGTGATGTTTCCCCCCCCCCTCCTCTTCATGATTCTCAGTTTTGACTCCAGCATTCTAAACCAGAACAGCAAACTTTCGTTGTTTCAACTAGTCAAGACTTGGATGTTCACCTACGTTAAAGCCAACTCGATCGTGGGGACCTCGACTTGACTTGTAAGGTTATTTTACCGAGTTAAGTTTTTCTTGTGTTGATTTTCTATCTTTGAAACAATTTATAGCCTTGTACGGGTTAAAAGAGATAAATCTTGGTCGAAATTTAGCAAACACGATTTATGTTCATTCTGTCAGCGTTATCGAAGTCGTGTACTTAATTCAGCCATACAAGTGCGCGAGAAAATAACTTTCTTAGAATAAGTTTTAAAATGATATTTACAGAGAGACATAAGGTGGCGCAGGCTGTACCTTGTTCTCTTTGTCAGTTGAACATCATCGATCAAGTACTAAAAAACACTGACATTTTTTGTAGTGTTCGCTGAGAAACGACAGGAAGTAATTTATTCTCGTTTGAGCATTTCGGTGTTCTAACTAGACACTAACAATTAGCCCTCCAAAGCTGTTTCCTCTAAACTCGTCCGTCACTGCAAGGTGGTCGCAACGGGCCTTCGGTGGTGCTGTAGTGAGTCGCTACGAGTCCCTAAGTAAATAGCTGGTCAGGCGCCAACTCTTGGCTAGAGAGGCAAAAAAAGGATGTTTCATACATATCTTTTACATTGTTTTTTAAATCCTTATAACTAACACCAGGACGCAATGGCGGTTACCCCCGGTCAAGCCGGTACCCATTTCCGACACGTGGGTAGAGTTGGGAATTGTGGCTGAGTTCTCCCTTTACCCAACGGGGAGAAATACCGGGCGGCACTGCCCGGGCTTCGAACTGCACTGCACCTTCCCATGAAGGGCGCATTCTTCACCTTTCGGCCACAGTGACCAAAACTGCTGCTAGTCAGTTGAGAACGTTGCGGTCTGCTAGTCGCATTCATCACGGCTGATGATCTGTGTGGTGAGCGACGCTCATGTTTCATCATGAAGGAAGATGGCACTGGCCAGAATTCACGAGCTGTTAAGACAGTTTTGTAATTAGTAATTTGAAAGAGAGGGATCCTTTACTGGGAGATGGGATGTGAGAATTTGACACGTTTTGCAGGAACATGAAGTTGAGGTTTGTTATTTTCGTGACTGTTGGATGCGAGGTTTGTTCTTTCCGCTGAAGTGCCAAATGTCTTGGAATCAGGGTATTTGAAAACTGATAGCAGTGGCGTGGGTGTCGGTTATACATGAGAAAATTTTTTTTGCTGATAAATGTCAATTTTACTTTCATGACTTTTGATTTGAGGATCAAGTTAAGAGACCTACTTTGAGTGCCAATGCTAGGTCTTATTTTCATAGCTGTTGTGATGAAACTCACATCCAGGTTGTTTTGTTTCAACTATAGATTGATCATAATTAAAATTGTTTCATTCAATTTGTTTTTAAAATAGTAGTGAGAGTGAACCTTTCGAATGGGTGCAAATTTCCGTAGTGATCTTAGCTCTATTACGCTTTTTTACTTTATCAAAATTTCTAGAAATTGATATCGTATTGTACTCTGTGACACATTCTATTAGAATTCCAGCTTTAGCATTTATTACCAAACTAATTTTGAAGAAAGATATATTTGCTCAATATCTTTCGGGCCTTGCCTGATTCTCCCTATACAGCGAATAGCGAGCATCTAGGTTCCATATTGAAGGCACAAATTCTGAAACTCACACCACGGATATTTAACATGGTAACTACGTGTTGGTACAAATGTGTACCACCTGGCAAATTTCGCATTTACGTACCAGTAACAATGGCTACAATTTCACTGTTGTCATTACATTTATTTACATTAGACTATGGCGTACAAGTGGAAATGTTATCGTGCAATTATATTTTTCACACTTGTTAGATAGAATAAGAATGTAATCCAGCTGTACAAATGACTTTTCAATTCTGATGCATCCAACCTAACCAAACCGACAGTGGCACCAGCGGAAACGTTGTGAAGATGTTAACATGTTAAATGCGGTGGATTAAACTGAAGTTCAATATTCAATTCAAATTTGAAGTCAATTGTGATAATCAACTTTGAAAATAGCAAACATTAACTACTTTGGGCCTTCATTTAGCTATCATTTAGTATCAATAAAAAATGAGATAATAACTGCAGACGGGTGAGCAGCACTATGAAAATCACCTAAGTGACTACCGGTGGGTTCACTTCGGAGGAACTGTGTTAACATACTAATTTTACCGAAATGAAAAACACTCAAGGGCTGCAGGCACACCATGAGACATATGGAGCCCGTTATGGCCTGAGCGAGTTTGTTTTTTACCGTCGTTTTTGAAGTGACTCGGAATCGAGTGTCTGGATAACCCTGTTTCGGAGAAGTTAATTTGGTTGCCACCCTGCGGCACCGGCTCCAGCCATTGTGTTAATTGCCAGTCTCGCTTTATCGGTTCGATTTGGGCGTGCCTCAGAATTTTGCTGAGTTGACGAGGGACGCCAGACTGGTGGTGGAGTTTTACAGCTAAAATATGCGAATTTGTTTTGTTTGTAAAAAGGCTTAACTTTAAGATTTTGGACCTAAGAAAGGCCAATTTGGCCACCCGGTAGTTTAAGAAAAAATTCATAATATGACTTGACTTGCGGAACCAGGATGTGGCAAATGCAAGTTTTTAAAATATATGTTGCAACTTGAAGTTTTTGCGGCTCTGATTGTTTATTCATGAACATTAATTATGAAATTCACATAACATCTTGCTAGAACGAACCCATGCATTGAATGCGTCAAGACTCGAATCCTGACACCCGCATCCCCGTTTGTGTCGAGGTTGCGTCTTCTCTCCTCGTTATTAAATTTCATTTTCATTCAGTAATAATATTTTGTCGTCGGTCTAGTACAAAACCCCACTCGAGGGCCACAGGTACGCTTTAATCGATATTTGTGCTTTGTAAACTAATATGACGTTTCCTATTTTCATATTCATCGTTCAACGTGTTTCAGTGTTTATGCTAAAATTTGACTGTACCATTCAAGGAAAAGTGGTCTTGGAAACTTCCTCGTACATTCGGCCCTAGCGTTTGCTAGAGATTTTTGAAGTATTTACTCTCGCGTTCAATCGCGTACCTCTCCCAATCGACTAACTTTTGGCTGCTGGTGTAAAAGCGCTGGACTGCTTGGCTATCGGGGTTTTTGGATTCAAATCCTACGATGCCGATAAGAAATGAGTTTGGTAAGATCGAAAAGACAAGTTTGCCATGACTTTTAGAAAGTTAAAGGTTGCGCTTCTGCAGTGTTATTGCGTCTGTACTGCCTGGCCCCTGGAGGTCTGTACTCGCTGTAATTGTTGTACCGACGCTGTTTGTTGGCTCCATTATTGCGTGGAGTTGTTTATGCAGGTTGCTGCTGCTAATTGCTTCTGCTGCGCTGCTTCTTGTGTTGCGTTCCTGCTGCTCTTGTTGCATTTCTCCTGCTCGTGTTTCGCTGCTGCTTCACTTGCTGCATTTCACTGTGTTTTCTGCATTTCTTTTTTCTTGCTGCGTTGTTCCTGTTTTTGCTGCGTTGTTCCTGTTCTTGCTGCGTTGTTCCTGTTCTTGCTGCGTTGTTCCTGTTCTTGCTGCGTTGTTCCTGTTCTAGCTGCGTTGTTCCTGTTCTTGCTTCGTTGTTCCTGTTCTTGCTTCATTGTTCCTGTTCTTGCTGCGTTGTTTCTGTTCTTGCTGCGTTGTTTCTGTTCTTGCTGCGTTGTTTCTGTTCTTGCTGCGTTGTTCCTGTTCTTGCTGCGTTGTTCCTGTTCTTGCTTCGTTGTTCCTGTTCTTGCTGCGTTGTTCCTGTTTTTGCTGCGTTGTTCCTGTTCTTGCTGCGTTGTTCCTGTTCTTGCTGCGTTGTTCCTGTTCTTGCTTCGTTGTTCCTGTTCTTGCTTCGTTGTTCCTGTTCTTGCTGCGTTGTTTCTGTTCTTGCTGCGTTGTTTCTGTTCTTGCTGCGTTGTTCCTGTTCTTGCTGCGTTGTTTCTGTTCTTGCTGCGTTGTTTCTGTTCTTGCTGCGTTGTTCCTGTTCTTGCTGCGTTGTTCCTGTTCTTGCTGCGTTGTTCCTGTTCTTGCTGCGTTGTTCCTGTTCTTGCTGCGTTGTTCCAGTTTTTGCTGCGTTGTTCCTGTTCTTGCTGCGTTGTTCCAGTTTTTGCTTCGTTGTTCCTGTTCTTGCTGCGTTGTTCCTGTTCTTGCTGCGTTGTTCCTGTTCTTGCTTCGTTGTTCCTGTTCTTGCTTCGTTGTTCCTGTTCTTGCTGCGTTGTTTCTGTTCTTGCTGCGTTGTTTCTGTTCTTGCTGCGTTGTTTCTGTTCTTGCTGCGTTGTTCCTGTTCTTGCTGCGTTGTTCCTGTTCTTGCTGCGTTGTTCCTGTTCTTGCTGCGTTGTTCCTGTTCTTGCTGCGTTGTTCCAGTTTTTGCTGCGTTGTTCCTGTTCTTGCTTCGTTGTTCCTGTTCTTGCTGCGTTGTTTCTGTTCTTGCTGCGTTGTATCTGTTCTTGCTGCGTTGTTCCTGTTTTTGTTGCTTTGTTTCTATGTTTGCTGCATTGCTGTTTTTTTTTGCTGCGTTGTTTCTGTTCTTGCTGCTTCAGTTCCGCGAGCATTGCGGCCATAAAGCCGAAATTAATTCACCCGGTAATACTCTGAGCTCGTGTGGCTATCTGCGCCAGCCCATTAACTGCGCCTTTGCGACATGCAGTCGCTAATGCCTTTTTGACTGAACATTCTCACGGCGGACGTTGGACTGCGAGCACGATGAGCTCATTTGTCGTGTGTAGCGTGTGACTGTATTAGTAAGGAGTGCTTTCATTCTTCTGCTTGTTAGCTTATTGTGGAAGAAAGAAAAAAACGATGCAAATTGTGATTTACTGCTGTTTTTGTGTAAGTGATAATCTCGCACCTTTGATACCGAGTATTACATTTTAACTTGACTATCATTTAGCGCGTTCAATGTTTTGTGTTGTATTCTCGTTGATAATTACGACGAAGGACAGCGAGAAAAGCGAAGGATGATGGCTTGTTTTGAAGTGTCTTGTAAACTTTATATTGGCGTCGTAAAGTTGCGGCAGCAATCAAGAAAGTCTTCATCAGCTGCTCCTATTTACGGCGCAATTATGAGTGGGACTCTGCCCCCACGTTGTGCTGATTAGCTGCTCTCAAGTCCTGACGAGTTCTTCAAGTCTCCAATGTGAACTGCTGCTTTTTTTTTATTTAATATTAATTGCCCGCCTATATTTACTTACGTTACCTTCTTGCTTCTGTTTGTTCCAGTTAGAATAGCATAAATATGATTACAGAAACAAGCCAAATGGCCTTTCTCAGTTTACCCCCTAGCACTTTGACCGCAGTTGGTAAAACTGAAGTTCAGTATTCACCTCAAATTTAAAGTCAGTTGTAGTAAGCAATTTTGAAAATAGCAACTATCAACTGAATCATGCCTTCATTTATCTTTTTTTTTGTAACTATTTATGAAAATTTAGTTTATAACTACTGGTCGATTGGTAGCATCATGAAAATCGCCTTCGTGGCCACCGGTGGTGCACAATGCGGTCAGAGTGCTAGTACTGTGCCGTGAGACGCCAATGCCGTCCAGGCGCTAACGAAACACATTAAAAATCACCAATTTTCTCGCACAAGCCACAGCACATTCATTCATGTCGACATAATATCTCATAGCGCAAAGTGTGGTCCCATGCAGGTACCCACCTGCGTGTGTGTGTATGTCGGTCACTCTTCTACTGCATGCAACTAGTGCTGTTACTACTTCCTGGCACTGCAGTGAGTATGGTAGTGACAGTTGGACACTGCTACTTGCGTTTTCATTTCGGTCATTCTTCTACTACCTGCAACTAGTGCAGATACTTCCTGCCACTGCAGTAGTGCCAGTTGCGCCAGGCCCGAGCAGCTCCCCATAATGACGTAGTTCTATACTAAATTGTTCATGCTGAACGTGAGGTTCTGTTCGTCAGCTGCCACCATCTACCATCGGCTAAATTCCCCTCATTAGACACCGGTTTGGCGCAACCAATTTCTTAGATTGAAGTTATAAATTGGTGCTACCATGCGGTAACTGCAGTGATTGAGTGAATTAATCGTTTGTAGAGGCTAGGGACAGACATCGCATAAAAACCACGTTCTATGTTCAATGTTATGAAGGGGTATACAGTATTTCAAAACTAGAGTTTATCATCAGATTTCTGTTGTATGTTTCAAAACATTTTGAAATCTGTGGCGATAAATTTGCAGGAGTAACGCAACGAAACTTCGGCACAAAAATTGGTAGTAATTTTAGCCATGCGCTTCATTGGTTTACCCGAAAAAAAATGATCTACTGCCAAAAACCGTCCTGTTTATAAGTTATTAATGAGTGCTGTATAGGGACACACAAATTTAGTTTGGAATACAAATTCCTCATGAAGATTTTTTTAGTGAACGAAGATTCTGAATCTTGTTCTGAACTATAAAATTAGCAGCAACGTCGTGTGCTTTGTTGTTCGCTCTATTTCGGAATATCGCAAGTACCGCACTTTGATGTTGTTAATCAGTACATCCGTGAAACACAAAGTATTGATCAACGCGTCAATTGTAGTGAGTTAGACTGAAATTAAAATTTTACCTCAAATTTAACATGGCTCCAATTTCCAACAATAAAATGAACAACAGATTAATTTGGAAAGTGTCTTTACTCAATCTTCATCTAGTGGATGTTAAAATTTAGCCGGTGTGTCACTCGCATTAAGTACATCTTCTCAGTGACCGCCGGTGAGTCATTAATCAGTCAACGTGTTATTAGAGTTCGTATAACTTAACCTATATAGGTTAGTGAAGTTCGCAAAACTTAACTTATGTAAGTTAATGGAGTTTTTATAACTTAACCTATGCTGGTTAAATAATGATAGAATGTATTCTTTAGCTATATTATCACCTGTTCTTTTATTTTTTGTCGCATTTCCTGATTTTCCGACTTTGTCTATGAAATTTTATCTTTTATAAAAATATCAAGATGTTAAGGCTCTGAAATATGTATATTTAGCGATGGTTACAGTGGTTGTTATATGAACGGTTTAGTTACTCGATCAGTCGAAAATTATCGAATCATCCTTTATTGCTAATCTGGTTCACATGCACAGCATCTTCTATGTTTCAGACCTTTATCAATTTTTATAGCGACGAGTTCACGCCTGACGGTCGTTCCGTGCGTACTTCCTCAATTAGGGCTGTGCCTTATTTCAAAACTGTAAAAATTTTACGCGTAGATGTGACAAAAATAAATTCCTCGACTTGTGTTTATAGGCCGAGCTGCTGTGAATTTAGCAATATGGAGCGAATTACACTGCTTAAATTGTGACATTTATTGGACAAATTCTCATTTTCCACAGTAATAACTACATAAAAATGATTATTTTTTAGCCAACGCATCGTCATTTTCTTCGCTAGCGTTTAACTGCAGTCCTTACCTCGATTACCCCGATATGAGGGAAATGCAGTCCTTACCTCGATTACCTCGATATGAGGGAAATGCAGTCCTTACCTCGATTACCCCGATATGAGGGAAATGCAGTCCTTACCTCGATTACCTCGATATGAGGGAAATGCAGTCCTTACCTCGATTACCTCGATATGAGGGAAATGCAGTCCTTACCTCGATTACCCCGATATGAGGGGAATGCAGTCCTTACCTCGATTACCTCGATATGAGGGAAATGCAGTCCTTACCTCGATTACCTCGATATGAGGGAAATGCAGTCCTTACCTCGATTACCCCGATATGAGGGGAATGCAGTCCTTACCTCGATTACCTCGATATGAGGGAAATGCAGTCCTTACCTCGATTACCTCGATATGAGGGAAATGCAGTCCTTACCTCGATTACCCCGATATGAGGGAAATGCAGTCCTTACCTCGATTACCCCGATATGAGGGAAATGCAGTCCTTACCTCGATTACCCCGATATGAGGGAAATGCAGTCCTTACCTCGATTACCTCGATATGAGGGAAATGCAGTCCTTACCTCGATTACCCCGATATGAGGGAAATGCAGTCCTTACCTCGATTACCTCGATATGAGGGAAATGCAGTCCTTACCTCGATTACCTCGATATGAGGGAAATGCAGTCCTTACCTCGATTACCCCGAGATGAGGGAAATGCAGTCCTTACCTCGATTACCTCGATATGAGGGAAATGCAGTTCTTACCTCGATTACCTCGATATGAGGGAAATGCAGTCCTTACCTCGATTACCCCGATATGAGGGAAATGCAGTCCTTACCTCGATTACCTCGATATGAGGGAAATGCAGTCCTTACCTCGATTACCTCGATATGAGGGAAATGCAGTCCTTACCTCGATTACCCCGATATGAGGGAAATGCAGTCCTTACCTCGATTACCTCGATATGAGGGAAATGCAGTCCTTACCTCGATTACCTCGATATGAGGGAAATGCAGTCCTTACCTCGATTACCCCGATATGAGGGAAATGCAGTCCTTACATCGATTACCCCGATATGAGGGAAATGCAGTCCTTACATCGATTACCTCGATGCGAGGGAAATGCAGTCCTTTCCTCGGTTACTTCGATGCGAGGGAAATGCTGTCCTTACCTCGATGACCTCGATGCGAAGGAAATGCAGTCCTTACCTCGATTACCTCGATGCGAAGGAAATGCAGTCCTTACCTCGAATTTCTCGATGCGAGGGAAATGCAGTCCTTACCTCGATTACCTCGATGTGAGGGAAATGCAGTTCTTACCTCGATTACCTCGATGCGAGGGAAATGCAGCCCTTACCTCGATTACCTCGATGCGAGGGAAATGCAGCCCTTACCTCGATTATCTCGATGCGAGGGAAATGCAGTCCTTACATCGATTATCTCGATGCGAGGGAAATGCAGTCCTTACCTCGAATATCTCGATGCAATGGAAATGCAGTCCTTACCTCGATTACCTCGATGCGAGGGAAATGCAGTCCTTTCCTCGGTTACTTCGATGCGAGGGAAATGCTGTCCTTACCTCGATTACCTCGATGCGAAGGAAATGCAGTCCTTACCTCGAATTTCTCGATGCGAGGGAAATGCAGTCCTTACCTCGATTACCTCGATGTGAGGGAAATGCAGTTCTTACCTCGATTACCTCGATGCGAGGGAAATGCAGCCCTTACCTCGATTACCTCGATGCGAGGGAAATGCAGCCCTCACCTCGATTATCTCGATGCGAGGGAAATGCAGTCCTTACATCGATTATCTCGATGCGAGGGAAATGCAGTCCTTACCTCGAATATCTCGATGCAATGGAAATGCAGTCCTTACCTCGATTACCTCGATGCGAGGGAAATGCAGTCCTTTCCTCGGTTACTTCGATGCGAGGGAAATGCAGTCCTTACCTCGATTACCTCGATGCGAGGGAAATGCAGTCCTTTCCTCGGTTACTTCGATGCGAGGGAAATGCAGTCCTTTCCTCGGTTACTTCGATGCAATGGAAATGCAGTCCTTACCTCGATTACCTCGATGCGAGGGAAATGCAGTCCTTACCTCGATTACCTCGATGCGAAGGAAATGCAGTCCTTACCTCGAATTTCTCGATGCGAGGGAAATGCAGTCCTTACCTCGATTACCTCGATGCGAGGGAAATGCAGTTCTTACCTCGATTACCTCAATGCGAGGGAAATGCAGCCCTTACCTCGATTACCTCGATGCGAGGGAAATGCAGTCCTTACCTCGAATTTCTCGAGTGAAATGCAGTCCTTACCTCGATTACCTCGATGCGAGGGAAATGCAGTTCTTACCTCGAATTTCTCGATGCGAGGGAAATGCAGTCCTTACCTCGATTACCTCGATGCGAGGGAAATGCAGTCCTTACCTCGATTACCTCGATGCGAGGGAAATGCAGTCCTTACCTCGATTACCTCAATGCGAGGGAAATGCTGTCCTTACCTCGATTACCTCGATGCGAGGGAAATGCAGTCCTTACCTCGAATTTCTCGAGTGAAATGCAGTCCTTACCTCGATTACCTCGATGCGAGGGAAATGCAGTCCTTACCTCGAATTTCTCGATGCGAGGGAAATGCAGTCCTTACCTCGATTACCTCGATGCGAGGGAAATGTAGTCCTTACCTCGATTACCTCAATGCGAGGGAAATGCAGTCCTTACCTCGATTACCTCAATGCGAGGGAAATGCTGTCCTTACCTCGATCTCAATATTGATGAAGCGAGTTTTCTACGCAGCACTCCCTCACTCAACACGCTGAGATTAACGAAGTGCTCGCGTTCATGCCGATGTTCATTAAAATGTAATTTGTCAAGAACTTTATGGTCGACGTCTTGGCAATTTTGGGGCGCGCCTCTAAAATATGTGAGGCGAATAATGACCTTCCTGCTGAAGAAGTGCCTAGATTTGGACTTATTACAAGAAGATTGCTTTAGAGACGTGTATTAGTGAGTTAACCTAAATAATATTTATGAGACTCCGTTTGTATATAATAACGTTCTTTAAATGGTCTTCATTAGTTGACACTATCGTATTAAGATATTGTACGTGTACAGTGTGTACCACAAAAACCCGAACCGAGTATTTATGTTCCCGTATCGGAAATACCATCATAAGAATACCATAAGCATTTAATTTCAAGCAAAATTATGATGGTATTACTGATACGGGTATTCTTATGATGGTATTACTGAAACGCGAAAATAAATACTCGGTTCGGATTTTTGTGGACCATGCTGTATTGTACCTGATCTGAAGCAGTTGTTTTCATCCCTGTGAACATCACTGTTCATGTGAACTTCTATCATTTGATCATCAAAGACATTATTGAAAAGTTTTCACGTTCTTTGCCTCATTCGGAATGCAGAAGTTGCCATTCCCGTCCGACGTTCATACTTGCTAACCATCGCGTTCGATCTCTGGGCATGCCGACCATGCTTTGCATTACACGGATGACGTCTAACGCTCAAACGTCCATGGAATCCGAGCGATTGTTTCAGGCCGAATGGAATTAGCATTCCGGGCGCATTTTTGTGTAGATTGAAGCAAGTTCAATGAAATACGTAGAAGGAAGGTTCACCGCTCTACTCTTGTTGGTCCTTGCTTGAAATTCGACTGCCTCGTTTCTGCGCTTACGGCCTTCTTATCTTACCTGGTAATTCCCTTGGTGTGTTTATTTATGTATTAGTTCAGTGTCTGCTTCTTCTGCCTCTCTGTCGCGCTCTTAAAGGATGCTTAATGACCGTATCTGTGATACGAGTTTCACCAGTGCACAAGTACAAGAACATTTTAAATAGCGGGTACTAATAGGTTAGATTTATTTGTTTGTCATCCGCATCTGGAAAATGTATTCAAGGAAAATATTGAATCCCGTCATTTTTGGCTGGCTGTTTACGATAGTATACTCATATAGAGCCTCGAGCGACTACCTTCGTATACTGGATACGTGCTTCTTGTTTCCCTAAATTTTGTAATTATCTCTGCAAAGTGCAAAGATGATCAGGAGCACCTGCGCTGAATTGCAGGAATGTTACTTTGAATCTCGATGGATCAAATCAACAACCTAGAAAAATTGCATTGTTGCTTCGTAATATACTGAGTAGGTGTTATCATCCAACAATGAACACTTTATTCAGTATTATAGAGGAATTTAATAAATTGTCCAATATTTAATCCCTAATTTGCTACAGTCCAATTATTGTTTGGGATACAGAAAGATGATTCTATCTAGCATAGATGCAGATTTAATGTCGCAATATTCATCATGTAAACCATACTAGGTTTCATCTTTCACCTTTATGTGTGACGTGTAGGTTTTATTATGTATTTTATTCTATCTTAATTCCCCTCATGGGTAAGTTTTTAATTTTCCATGTACGAGCGGCCGTATCACCTGCAGGAGTAAAAATTCTTTCCAGTCTAATTTCACCTGGTTTTAACCTAATTCATCTATGTTTTCATGCATTTCTTTCTGTTTATCATTATTTTATGAGACCATTAGAAACTGGATTTTTTTATCAACGTTCCACTGGACATCCTTACTTTTAATTCGCCCCACGCTCGTAGCTTGGATACAGTTTCGGTGCTTTGGCCTCGTGAGGCCTACAAAAAAGCTAGCAGTTAGCAGCACTTGGAACTTCGCTGCAGTGAGCGTAGCACACCCACCGAAGAAAATTACTCATCTCTAGTGTCGATATTTTTTCGTTTTTCATTGCCTTCTTTATTTATGAGAACAGAAAACTGTCCGTGGTCCTGTTGAAAAAATTACTTGAGATGTGTAACGGTTTTCTAATTGAGTTTTTATCTGTCTCTGATATTTTGTTAAAAACTGTAAGTTTAGTTTTTAACTGTTAGTTTTTCATGAGTTTGAGAGACTCTCCAAATTGTCGCAACAACAAATTTTAACTCGATTTACTCGATCATTTTCGACGGTCCTACGATGTTAACTTTACCTTCACATAGATTCTGATATATATTTTTGTTGCTGTAGTTGTTGTCTATACACTATACAAATCATACTGCGTGTTGGTTAGCCTAGCAGATATCTAGTGCTAGAATACAATCCTTTTATTTGAATTGAATTTTACCACGTACATTCTGGAACAGTGTTAGAATTTGTGCCCATGTGGGCATGAACTTCCCCGCAAACGAGGTACGATGAGGTTGTGCCCTGTCATCGTAGCACAGATACGCGCTTTGAATTGTTGCACCTTCGCTATTTCCTCAATGCGTTGTATGCGCTCACCTGAACCTTAGTCATCTCGCCTTTGCTCATCTCTAACTCAGGCTGAATTTCTCGTACTTCTTATATTTGTGATTGCTAGCCGCGCTCTAGTTTGTCTTTTGCCACCCGAATAGGAGTCGCCCATCCTAAAGACTGGACGGAACACGGCGAAGAGGGAAAGCCAAAGATTGCGTGCCAACATGGAAGGCTCTCGATGGGATTCGCGATGGCCCAGCCTTTTGTTTGACGGTTGTTTTTTAGAGCTGCAGAGCAGACGTGTGTGTCTATAGGGAAAGAGAATTATTCTGACCCAGAGCGTGATTGGCGTGTGAAATGTCGAGTGTTGTATTGGCTCGAGTAGTCGTCGCGCGTGACTTCTTCCAGTGCTCCTGAGGCCTCTCTTCTTTGCTCAGGCTCCAGTTTTTTGTGCGAACGATGGGCAGTGATGTAGTTTTCAGGCGGAGTAAATAGACTCGAGTCTTTTCTTTCATTTTCGTATCCTAAACTTGCGAAATTTCTTGCATTTGCTCATGTACTGAACCTGATGTGAAGTGCCCATTTTTATTACAATGTGTAACACAGATGTGGACGCGTTCTTAATATATTCCTTTGTTTGAAATGCAGCGTTCCATGAATGCAATTGCTAAATGAATTTTACGCGTACAAGCCTATATGATAGGTAATATTGTCACCTCTTTGCTCATGCTGACGTCACGGAGACTACATAGTGTGATGGTGACGTCACTAAGACTCGTAAAGCTTTGTCCTCCTCGTAACCTATGAGAGTCGTTGAATAATTTGTACGAGATCTCCGCAAGAACTGTTTGTGGGTTACATTCATGTAATTGTTGACATTCATGATGCCTAGCTTAAAATTTCTCTTTTTCTTTCGATAATGACCCTTATCTAGTGTTTTAGAGCTTTTCTTTTTCTTTAGTCCGAATGCGCATTGACACTGAAACTACCCTGGAATGTCTACCAGAAATGCTTTCATACACTGAAATTACCTGAACTGCTTTCCAACTGCTGCGGTTGTGAAGCCAACCGTGGTTAGTGGTTACCTCCGCGCCACTTCAGGGACTTCTTCATCTCTTCGAAAGGGAATTCAACCGAGCTGCGTTTCGTTTAGTAAGCAATACATCCGAATGTAATGCCAATAACACGAGATATTTTCTTGGATACATGAAATGATTTTATAGCGCGACCGACTTAACAAGCTTGTTTGCCTCGTCGACCGCATGTCGACAACGTAAAACTATCCTCGGAGCTCGGACAAGATCGTGTCTGGTTGAATCTCTTTTTTTATTACTGGTTCGATGTCAAATTACGTATTTTGGATACGCGTATTTTCCACTAAATCAGCATTTCAAGGAGACATGGAGATAATATTTTCTCAAGCCTGCAAAATCTGAATGCATTTTCCCTCGATTTGCGCCTCTGAAAAACGTTGTTGGAGAATTCTGAAGGTATTTGTGAGACCCTGTGGCGGTTGGACCGCTAAGATCCTCGCGCTAACCGCAAAATAGTTCTTGGGAGAATAAAATGAAGTGCCAGTAACAGCTGCCTTCAGGCAGATCCGAGTGAATATTTTGGAGGTTTATTGTGAGCATGAGTGCTGAGGTTTGGCGTGCTTCTTGGGTCTAGGTTTGATGATATGCAAGTTTCTGGTACCGTGTTGCTGTGTAATTATTATCTTTTTCATTCCACGTGTAATGTAGAAATGTGTATTTATTTGCTCCGACGGGAAAAGTGATCGATTTAATCGAGTTATTCATGTGGTCAAGTCATCTGTAAGAATGAGGTATTATTTTTTATCGCACTTTTCATAGGTATCAACGAGTTTGATATTTTTAACTTTCTGCTTTGTTGTTCGTTATTGTATTGAAATTGTTGTAATAAAATAGGTTTTTGTTTTGTTACGGACCATCTTTTTTCGGCTCACTGCTGTCCTGTTTTTCAGCACCTACTACTTTCTTCTTCAACTTTTTTCTTGTTTCATGAACTTCTTTCCTAGCTTACTGTTTCTGTGCACCTTGTGCATAGATTCCGCGTTTCCTCAACTCCATACTAAATGGTGCCTTCCTCTTACCTCTCTTGGAACATCTTTGTCGTGGTTAAGGGAGGCTAAAACTTTCTTATATAATAATAATAATAATAATAATAATAATAATTATAATAATAATATTGTATTGAAATTCCCAATGAAGCACTATATTCGCTTTGTTTTTGCGTTAGAAATGAACGCTCTGACTGTAAATTAGAGATAGCTCCACTGGATTCTGGATTTTTGCGCTCATTGCCGTGTTGGACGCACCTGGCTTTGCATATACTGCGAGGACACGCATCCCTCAGGACGACCTCCGTTTGTTCACGTCCTGATGTCCATGCATATTTGCGCACACTTTAAACTTTTATGGAGATGAGCTTGCAACTGCAATGCTTTTCTTCAGCCCTTTTAAGAACTCCACTGAGGGAAGGAGGCATCGCCTTAGGTTATTGCCTAGTGCGATTCTGGCCTATCATAAATTCTAGACGTGTATCTTGGATACGTATGGAGTGTTGCACCTCGTTGTGTGTTAAAATCTGGAAACTGTTGCTTTCGCGGCACTAGACTCTTTAGCGGTGATGATGGCTATACAATATGATGATTGGGTGCAAACTTTATTGAATTGTTACGGATTATTTTAATGATTTGATTCTGAAATGCTCAAATGAATTGCACGTGTAACCTGAAATGAAAAATTCAATCAGTGGCTAAATATATGGTGTAACCTGTGAAGGCATTATACAGTTTGGAGCAGTTCTCGTGAGACTGAATGTCTAGTTAGTGAAAGTAATGTAATTTATAGAGTAGAATTGAAAGAATTTTTTTCCCTCATCTAAATTATTAAAATGAGTTACAGTTTGAGCAAGTTGTACAACTTTTTTAATTAATTTTTAAATGCGTCTAAGATGACATGCTGATGTTATGACCTTCATTGCTATGTACGTTTGATTTGTTTAGAAATAAATATTCTTGCTTTCCTATTGTACATGTGTCTCGTATGCAAAAAAGCCTTCATCTGCTACATGAGATTTTTTGGGGAAATGAATAATTAAAATTCAATATCTCATAGCTTATCAGTATCATTAATGAATAGAAGAGAGACAAGCAAGATCCTGCCCTCTTCCAATTTTCCTAATACTCTTGACCTTCATAGCGTTTGCAGCGGAAGAGTTGTTACAGCATAATCTGCTGTCATTATGCGTAATTCAAGGTGCGTGCACGGACAGGCTATGAATTATCTAAATGGCTATTCCTTAGATTTATTCTCGACTCTGTTTCGCATGAAATGGATCGTAGTGATGTAGCCAACATGGCCGGGGCAATGCAGTAAAGCACTCGAGGTGTTCTTTATTGGCAGTGCTCGAGCTTTTGCCGCCTGCTTATCGCCGCATAACAATAAGGCTTCAGAATGTTGATGCCAAAAAAAATTTATGAACTTGAACAACGGCGAACTTTTGGTGGAGTGAGTTCTTTTGCTGATCCCGATTTTCAAACGCTTTAAGCTATCGTGAATAAGGTAAATTTGAGATTTTTCGTGCAGCTCGTCGTGATTTTCTTGACTGCCCTATTTCTTGCTTTGCTTTTGTTGTTGCATTTAGTGTGCAATGCAATTCCTCTTTAAAGCAAAGCCTTTTCTTTTTGTTAAAGCAGCTGTGTTTGCAATATGACAATGGCGTAATATTTGTAATAATGATTACAAAACAAATTGAAGAAGCTTACAATTCAGGGTAGGCGCTTATCACATCACGGCTCGAGAAAAATAATAAAATACAATAATATGTATACGTGATTTAATGTAGACAATATTTATTTGTTGAAAAATATCGTCAGTATTATTCTCTTACGAGCTTCCAACCTGAAACTGAATCCTATGTAACATGAGAAAGTTATCACCTGTCTATTTCATGTTCCTCTAAATTTATCTAAATTAAAAATTTCTGATATGCCAGACAGTACGCTTGTGGAAGTGAATTGCCTCTTTTACATCATAGACTTGATGCTCCTCTGTAGGAGATGCGTAGGTTACATGAAACCTACACATAAGGAAACCTTGACATATAGGCTTACATATAGGTTTCCTGAAACTTATAGGATATTTTCTTTAGTGTATATTATGGACTTCACACTCCTTTGGGGGAGATGTATATGTTTCCTGAAAGCTACAAATACGGAAACCTTCACATATAGGTTTCCTGAAATATGTATGCCTGTAGTTAATATTATGGACATAATGTAGGGAAGATGTGCAAGTTTCATGCTAGTAGGTGTGCTCACTGTTCTCGTATCACCAGTACAGTGTGGAGAATTTGCGCTTCTCTGTCAGTCATAGCTGATCACTGCGGAAGCTGCTGTGTCCAGCAGAAGTTTGTTGTAGGTTTTGTTGATTAAATAATAATGATTATGAAAATAATTTTGTGGGCTTAATTATGCTGTTACATACACTTCATCTTTCTTCTTTCTTGTTATAAGTTGGAAACTGTTACTTTTTCTAACATGATAATTGTGTGTAAAATTTAATGAATTTTTTCGAATTTCCCTGTTTTTCTTCGTCTTCGAGTGGGGAGGGCAGAAACCGACTACTTGCGCCAATATTTTTGTTTCTCGTGCGTTGTTTTCTTCATTGCATCTTAGCATCTACCTGAAATTATCGATCACTTTTGCATCGATCGCTAAGCTACTCCAAATAAGGCACTGTCATTCTACATCCTTGTAGTTTCTGTTGGATTTAAGTTTTGCTAAGGTTTACTTTGATAACAACTTTAAATAGAACTGTAACCATGCAAATGGATTTTAAAATAATGAAGAATTTAACATCAGCATTTCTCTACTCGTACAACCATTATTACAACCTCCGTCTCTAAGCTGGCACTAGCATCAGGCAGTCACCAATGTTAGGATGAGGAAGAAAGTGGCACTCGGCACAGAATTTCAAAATACACGTTAGGGAACAAATTTGAAGAGAAATACAATATATTGAGTCTTATTTTCGAAAGAGGACCAAAAAGTTCTCCGCGTTAAAGGATTGAACCTGGCCTATTCGAGCGTGACTTTTGCTTGATGTTATGATGAGTAAAGAATAACAATTCTCACGACTGATTGATATGCAATTGGTTGCCGTTCAGAACTTTGGTTTTGTGTGAAAGGATTGAACTTCAGATCAATTGATCGAACGTATCGTCATTTCCGAACTATGTTGAATCTGTTTCAGAAATCGTTAGAGCTATTGACAGCCTCAAGATTAAAACATTTTTCAACTCAATAAATAAACTAAATGGAACACTTAACAGGTTTCATGTCGTTCATGAGTTTGGCCGGGACGTTTACTGACATTTTCCTAAATTTTTTGGAACTATAACGGAGGAAATTTAAGCGTAATTTACACGCAGCAAATACGATTTCTATCTAACAATGTCGTGTGCAAAATGTCACTGTAGATCTTGTTGCGGTTCCAATGCCAATTTTACTCGCTGTTGTTTACGTCACTAAATCAAATTGATGTGTAGTGCTTTATTCAAACAGAGGTAGCTTGCTGTGCTGTGTAGCAACAAGTTAACGACGTTCATGCTGTTGCTACAGTTGTTTTGGTTAGTTTGTGAGAATTTGAGTTGGAAAATCAACCTTTCTTCTCGAATACATTTCCATCCTTTCTTAGACTAAGTATATAAAATACATAATTACATGCTTAAATGTTATTGTACGTTAAAATCAATTTTTAAAATAAGTAGTCAAACAACCAATATGTTATTTGCTTATGCCGAGACGTAAATGAGCAATTTACCTAGTGCCTTTACTTATGTACCTCTGTGTAGGCAACGTGTTCAAAAGCAAACCCTGTAAGTTTGCCCTGCTTGCACTCTTGAGCGATCGCAGCGACTTCAGCGTCCATATGGCCTTCGCTCTAAACTTTGCATTCTGCAATACTTTGAGCTTTGTTTTCCCTATAAATAAATCTCAAATTCTTCAAAGACTTCAAAATGTTAAAATCATAATCTTTACATTGACTATCAATAATACTCAAATAATACTTGAGAAGTGAAGGCCTTAAATTCGTGAATTTTAAATTCGATAACAATGACTCTCACGTAACTTTAGAGAAATGGTGAACTTTTTATCGGCTGAACATAACACTCAAATATTCTGTAGATACGGTTTTGGTATTATAAGGGATCTTGAAGTGTTGTGAAAAGTGGATCTCTAGAATCACGTTTTTAGAAATTGAAATTAATTCCTTAAAGCATCATGCAAGTTTTGCAAACATTTCATGCCGGAATAAGTCATTAATGTAATGCAGGAAAACATTTACGCTAAATTACAATATAACACAGTTTTGTGTGAGATCAATTCATTCTTCCTTTACTAATTTCACTTAGACTCAATGAAATGTTTCTTCTTGCCAGCTTCTCAAACGATGCGGTTTCTTATCACGCTTTACCACTGTCGAAATTGCATTTCAGTAACAGACTTAATGCATTGATGATTTAAAATTCTGTTGAAACATTGAACCTTGTTTTCTCTCCAACCTGCCGAGGAATCGAGTTTGTTATTCATAAGATTCACATCGACGCAGGCTCTACTTATTTGTGTTCCGACTGTAAACAGTATATTTCAACTGTAAACAATATATCTCAACTGTGTAAACAATATATCTCAAGTGTGTAATCAATATATCTCAACTGTAAACAATATATAACTGTCTCTCGTGTAAACAATATGTCTCGAACAGCATTTCTCAACTGCACTTGGTTGTGTTCCACAGCGACAGTGCCGTAGTCGAGTTGCTGGTGCGGCTGTAATCTCTGTAATGGCTGCGAGTCCGACCTTATTTTACATCAACCTCCGACTTGTGACTCGAGTTGTAGGCCTTGCTTTCGGGTTCCCTCCGCATCTGGACATGAGCTCGCACTGCTGCTGAATTTTTTATGCCCTGCAACAAAGGCAGGCGAGTGTAGGCATCGCAAACAAACTGAGCAATGTTGTCTTGAGCAGACATTGCGCCTCAACAGTGGCTGCTTGCGCCGCGTGTTTGACTTCCGCAGCTCTTGTTCTTGCGCCGATGCTATGCATTTGAATTGGCGACCTCTCTCGTGAAACGTGGCTCGGGACACCCTCAACTTACCTACTCTACCGGAGCTACTAAATTCTTTATTTTTCTTCTCGTATTCTTTGTTGAACAATTGAAAGGATGTGCAAAAAGGACTCGGGGCTTATCGTTGCGTTTTGTCATGTAATGGATGATCTGTTGCGTTAGCCTGGATATTTGAGTAGAATTTTTACTTATTTTAGTGGATAAAATTGAGGTTTGTGAGCTTTGTTGTGTATCGAATTTAAATACACATTAAGGCGAGCGTAGTGTAGTATTCATGAGCTTTCGCACAGCAGCATTCGAATAGGAGCTAAATCCTGATTAAATGACAGTCTTTCTGTTGGTTGAACTTGACATCTGCCTCCTCTTGACAAACAACTGAGTGTGCTGACAGTAATGCTGTAGTGTTCTGAAGTGAGTACTTGTACTAAATTTAAAACGATCAGAGGAAAAACTTATTCTAAATTTACTGACGTTAAAATCTTGAAGGAAAAAAGTAAATAGGCTACGCCGCAAAAGTGCATAGACAAGCGCATGTGCAGCAAAAACTCAAGTGGGATTAAACACACGAGTTATTTTTTCATACTTTTAACTATTTTGATACAGCTCACTTTTGATGGCCCTTAGTGTACTTTCCCATACTTCAAGAAAGCTAACGTTCAGTTCATAAGTGGCCGCATCCTTCATCACGTACCTGGAAATTCAAAAGTGGTCGGACATTCGTAACGTCTTTGTTTAGATTTTCGGGCAAATGGTTCATGAGAAACTAAGTAGTCGACAAATTTTTATTATTATTTTCAGAAACCCAAAAATGTAATCATACTTTGCTAAATCCTGTTTTACTCTATATTCTTTGATGTTTAGGACATTAAAGGTATAGTAGCTGATAAATAATGGTCTCATTAATGATTACCGATGATTGATGTAGGTGTTGATTCCGGCGAAGAATGAGCTGGTCATTAGCAGCCGCAGGAGATGAATGATCATGAGGATGCTCCTTGATAACGCCCCACTATGCCAATGACGTGCCGGCGAAGCTCCTTCCAGACCAAATTAATGCGCAAGATTACAGAAATTCAGCGGACTTCTTGTGTGGAACTCCATGATGAAGGGAGAGCTTTGACGCGACAAATGGTTGGCAGGGAAAACATTTGTCTCGCGTCAACGTTGTGACAATCTGCAGATGGATTGTGTTTGCGGGACAGAAGTGCTCTCAGTGTTTCAGGATCACCTTTCCGAAAGATAAATCCAAAAATGTTATCTCGTTTACGGAATTTGTTTTCCCTTTCTTGTGAGACAATATGTACTTATTCCTTGAGCCCGCTACTCAATCCTTACTGGGGTGTTTGCTGTGTCAGTAAATTAAAATTTCTGTTTTGCTCTGAAATATTCTTCTATACTAACCCTGGTCACCTTAATGCGAAAACTTAAAATGTCATTTTTGTGTGATGTGAAGCTGAATTTTTACTGCTCCCTTAATGCCCTTTATTATTTTCTATATGGGTGATATTTCAGTCTCTTCAAAATGGTCGGAATGTGCAATTTACTGGTAAGATTCATTGTGATGAACATTTTTACACTAATACAAATTATTGTACGTTAAAATTTTATATATCTACTACATGGGTTAAATTTGAATTATAGTCTACGGTGTTTACTCCCAATATTTCAGTATCTATATTTTTTTTCGAATTACGTCTCGGATGTTTTTGTTGAGTTTTGTTAATTAAAGCTCGCCTTTGGTTTGCTTATCAGCAGATACGGCCCATCTAATATCACTAAATTTTTCAGTCTCTTTAGAAACCTGGAAATAATTTCGTTAAATTTGATATTGTACAAAGTTAAATTCGCTACCTCAATTTTCCCTGCATTTATCCTCATGTTGTAGACATAAAACAAAAATATTTACCCTAAAATTAGCCGTGGTTTGAATATTATATTTATGCCCATGAGGTGTTGAAGCTTCTATGACAGTAACACTCACTAAGCACACTGTTCTTACAGACGAAACATTTCGCAGTCACAAACCCAAAAACTAATTTATGAAAATACGTACACGACTGCTATGATTAGTTCCATGGATGAATTATCTCCCTTTTTTAATACTAGTGATTGTATTTACATGCATTAAATATTTCAGTAGTAAAATATTGCCGTAATAAAATATGCCAAGTTGCTGCTGTTAATTATAATTATCAATGTTCAACGCTCTGAATTATTTTTCCTTCATTATTCTGAAATAAATCGGAATATCTAAATAATAGATAACAGAATACAACAAGCAAACAAACCAACGAAAAACACGCACCGGATATTCGTTCATGTTCTTTTCTTATTCAAACTTCAAGTCTTGGCAACTGTATAAGTTTATATTGAAGCGGTGAAAGGGATTATTTCATTAACAATCATCAGAGTCGAATATTGCTCTTATCAAAATGATAGCAATCCAATGGCTGGAAGGGAACGGATGTCTTTCCACCACCGCAGCGCGCTGATGAGAAAAGACTTTATTTGCGTCTCGGAACGAGCGTTTCCTTCGCAATTCGCCTCATTGCTTCTCAACGAAGCGGGCGCCTCTATTGCCGTATTTTTGAGCACTGCTAAGCCTATTGTTTTGCAACCTAATGGTAACCTTTTGTTTTTCTTTCGTCCGATTAAATTGAAGAACTTGCCTCATTTATTGCTATTACCTCTGGCTTCAGTGAGATGCTTGCGGAAACTTGCGAGGAGATTTTTGAAGCTCGTTCATAGATTTGAAGAATATTTGGCCGATTTTATTTCACTATTTTCAATTGGAAAAATTTTGTGATTTTCTTGGGGATTTTTTTTGGAAATGAATGGAGTTTGATATCCCGATATTTGCTACTCACGACTAAACTACGAGCTCCATACGTGCATGCAACAGACCTAGAGTGTCATGAATAAAAAATTATATTTCCTTATTACACGTCCTCGCTTGGGAATTAAAAGTTCGCTTAGAGTTCCCTTTAATGAGCTTCCCAGCTTATCACTTCTTAGAATTTATGCAAGGCATTGTACTCCGTCTGTCTGGCGATCTTCTTTCTCTGCCATTCTGGCGCTGGCAACGCTGTCAAACGTCCCTTTTGGAAATTTCCGCCTTGGAAAGCCCTTGATTGTTTCTTTTGTGATGCTCTCAACGGTGACTTTTCTTCTCGACAATAAAAGTTCTCTTGAATTAGCGCGCGTGCCATAAATGCCGCCATAATTTGGCCGCCTCCATATTTACCGTCGCTCATTTTGTTGAAAATGAGACGTGCTGTACGGAGCTCTGGGCCGGCATATTGTGCGTCTCACGCAGGTCTCCGTCGTCAAATTGCCTTTACCGCGTCCCTGCACTTCGGTGCTTGTCTCTGCGCGCTTCTCTCCAAGTGTATTCTAATAAAGGAGCCTTTGTTAATGCTTTTTGCGTATGCCCGACCTGGTGTTGCTCCTGGAATATCGCACGGAAATGTAACTCGTCTCTCAGTACTCAAATCTTGCTTCATCTTTTCGAGGCTGCTTTTGTTTCTGCAATGGTGTTTTTTTGTTTTCAAGTTCTGGATTACGGGAGCTTTATCTCGGGCAATATTCCAATCGTTTATCTCTATTTACTTGTGTTGAGTGTTTATTGTTTATACCCGTTCAAAAATATATTTTTTTCTCCCCTTCTACCTATCGTCTTCGATGTATTTTGTGAGAATTCTGCTCATTTCAGAGAAGTAACTTTTGCCTCTTGAATACCAGTCAGAAAATTGCGCAAGTCTGCTAACTGCATTAGAGAGACAGCGTTACTGAACTTTATGGAGCCATTCAAAACCATTGGTACTTATCTTTTCTAGGTACGCACATGCATTCACAATTTTATTTTCATGTAATTTTATTCACATCGGCAGTTCACAGTGGAAGGAAGCATTACCGAGCTAAATATTGAAGGATAAAATCAAAACCTCATGGCGCATCAAGGATTCGTGAACCCCCATATCAGCTTTTAAAAAATAATAGAAATAACGTAGATTCACAACGCTTCAATGGCTCAGTGCCAGCCCTAGAAGAACAATTCGTTCATTTTAGCTGTGAACATCTAGCACTGAGGATCATTACTGGCCGTTACGAGCGGTCACCTTACTGCTTCACTTGTTCTGTGTCCTGTTCGCTACCCTCTCAACACATCGTACAAGACGGATGCATTTTCCTGGACCATAAATGCCTTCCTACTTTTGCTCGGCCGATAAGAGTGGCAGCGAGAGCCCCAACTTATTCCAATTTGCATGCTAATGTGCCCCACTCATGCTCGGCCCTCCTGCCCGTTTCTTTCTATTGCTCCTCCGGAATCCTGAGTTGAGTTGCCTGCGTTGCTTCTCTGGTTGTTGCGACTGCTGCTCATCTTCCTTGGCTGCTGGTGCTGATGTTACTCTTCCTGCTACACTGATGTTCCAGTTGCTGCTACTGATGTTCCAGCGGCTGCTACTGATGTTCTACTTCCTGCTACACTGATGCTCCAGCAGCTGCTACTGATGTTCCAGCGGTTGCTACTGATGTTCTAGCTCCTGCTGCATCCGCAACCTATGCTCCGCATGCTGCTACTGAAGTTATACTTCTTATCCACGAATTATCTATTCCTAAGCAATAGTCTTTGCTGTAGCCCTAGTTCTTTGAGCTCCAAATCATGCTGATGCTTTACATTTTTTACCAACCCTTCATGAAAATTATCTAGAAGCTGTTTTTATACATTACTGTGGTGGCTGTCTGTTCGGCTGAATCTAAGGCGGCAGGACGCTGCGTCTCTGCCATTCTTTTGTGTAAAGTTGCCTGCCTTTGTTTCAGTCCACTTAAAAGTTTTAATGTTTTTTCTTCTCGAAATGATTCATGACGCATTCCGTCTGAATTTTTTATCATAAGAAATTGTTTTGTCCCAGTATCTACTTTTGCGCGTTTGTGCTCTTCTAGTGTGGGAGAGCAGTTTCAAGTAGCATGTCAATGTCGTTTTTACATGATCACTCCATAAATTTCTCTTTGCGTCTGGAGAGTGTCGTGCATCCAGAGAATTCTGCTTATTGGTATGTGTGTTGAGAATATCAAGTTGTCGGTGCAAATGTTCTGCTGTAGTTGTATATGCAAATATACAACTGTATACGATTGTTGTGTGAGCTGTTGGTTTTTCTTGTTTTCTGTATCCCGGAACACATGCTTACACATCTTGAATAGTCTTCTCTGTCTTATACTTCTATATTGCTATTGGGACGATGCGTCGCTTTCCTTAATATTTTAAATGGTATTTGGTCAATATGTTCCTTTTGTTTGAAGAGGGATTTTACTTTAGCGACCATTTAATTATACGATATTGATACGTTTCCCCTTAAAATGACATTGTTGTACACAGGGGTCGAACAGAAGTAAAGAAAAACTAAAAAATCAAATTACCATGCGGGGTTGGAAAATCGTTGGCATTCAAAAGAGTTTGCAGTCTTCTCGGAGTAGATCTTATAATATTCTTCTTGCAAAGTAGACGCAGGTTAAGCTGAAAACGATGGAGGTTGATAGCACTCACACATGTTTCTCTTCAAAATAGACCATAAAGGCTCTATAACATTGAGCTCTGGTGATTTCAGTGGCCAAAAGAGATACGACAAATCGCTTTCATGCACGCAAAATACATTCTGAACGATCCATGATGTGTGAGCGAGGGCGTTCTCGTCTTAAACACAGCACCACCATTGGTGAACAAGCATTGCACCATTGAACGGACATGATCGAGGTAAAATAATCACATAATCTTAATCATTAATGTGACTTTACGAAGTAATCATTGGGCCCGTGGAATACCACGATATTCCTACCCAAATCATGACAAACCCATCCTTGTTTTACTCTTATCTGGCTTAGTAGACCTTAGTAGACCAGTCTGGCTTAGTAGACCTGGGATGGCATTTTCTAGAAGTAAACTCTGCCAGAGAAATTGTTTGCAAACAGTGTGAAACAAAGCGCATCTGAAAAAACGTTGCCGAAGCTCCATAATCCAGGCTTGATGGTTTTGGTGCCATGTTTTCCTCTCACTGACGCTTTGGGTCACTGACAAGTGGTCTTGAAAGTAAGGATCACCTTGACAATCCCTGGTTATAGAGCCTTTTTACTGTTTTGGTGCTGATGTGCTTTATGAGACGTGCTTCACGTCGCCAGGGACTTAAAGCTGTTGTTTTCTTCTTTTTGTCTCAATCCTCTACAATGACCGTCACGATCATCCCACACGCCCTTTTGTTTGTTTTTCCGTTTTTCCGTCGTACGAGATAAATCTTTTCTGTGCCTCTTAAAACATTGAACAATTTGCGTATCTTAGTAATGAAAGCAACTGCCAGACGAGCTCCAACAACTTGTTCACTTCCGATTTCACTTGGCTCGACCGAAATGCACTCACACTACAGAGGACGCTCTTCTGACCGTGAGTGACGTGTGCAACGTATTGAGGACATTGCAGAGGGGCCGTTAGTGGGTATACTCATCTGCGCCACTTAACAGGCTTGGCTAGAATTAACACTAGCATTCAAGCATTGAATTCACCAGGTGTTCCCATATTTTTGTCCAACTCATGTAAGTTTATAGGTAGTTTTCAATTTGCGAAATGAATTTAAATTCTTTAAAGCCTCTGTATTTTGGAACAATTCTTACTCCCAAGTTTAGTTTGATATTTTTGTTGCTCAAATTTTGAAACAGTCAGATTATATACCTGTCAAATTATGTGGTTCACATAATTGTGACATTATCAAATTATGGACTCTTGAAGTTGTGACATGGTCAAATTATGGACTCTTGAAGTTATAACATGGTCAAATTATGGACTCTTGACGTTGTGACATGGTCAAATTATGGACCCTTGAAGTTGTGACACGGTCAAATTATGGACTCTTGACGTTGTGACATTGTCAAATTATGGACTCTTGACGTTGTGACATGGTCAAATCATGGACCCTTGAAGTTTTGACATGGTCAAATTATGGACTCTTGTCGTTGTGACATTGTCAAATTATGGACCCTTGAAATTGTGACATTGTCAAATTATGGACCCTTGACGTTGTGACATGGTCAAATTATGGACCCTTGAAATTGTGACATTGTCAAATTATGGACCCTTGACGTTGTGACATGGTCAAATTATGGACTCTTGTCGTTGTGACATTGTCAAATTATGGACCCTTGAAATTGTGACATTGTCAAATTATGGACCCTTGACGTTGTGACATGGTCAAATTATGGACTCTTGTCGTTGTGACATGGTCAAATCATGGACCCTTGAAGTTGTGACATGGTCAAATTATGGACTCTTGTCGTTGTGACATTGTCAAATTATGGACCCTTGAAATTGTGACATTGTCAAATTATGGACCCTTGACGTTGTGACATGGTCAAATTATGGACTCTTGTCGTTGTGACATGGTCAAATTATGGACTCTTGTCGTTGTGACATGGTCAAATTATGGACTCTTGTCGTTGTGACATTGTCAAATTATGGACTCTTGAAGTTGTGACACGGTCAAATTATGGACTCTTGACGTTGTGACATGGTCAAATCATGGACCCTTGACGTTGTGACATGGTCAAATTATGGACTCTTGACGTTGTGACACGGTCAAATTGCGTGGCTCCCAAAGTGCCCGTGCAGGTTGTTCGTCTCCAAGCGCCATCCATCGTTCATTTCAAAGAGAGCTGCGCTCAAGTTTATAGGCTGGTCCCCTGATAAATTTGACTGCCGGTGTCGTGGCAGGAAATTGTTCCTCTCGAATACACGATTAATTTTAGGCCTCGTGAAATGCCGTCCCTTCGCGTCATTTGTTTGCTGAAGCACAGCCCTCCCCAGCGGCCCGCTCTCTTAACGCACCCAAGTTGCTGCTGCCCTTGTGGGTTCGGCAGCGACCGCTTTACTCTCTTAAAATAAGAGTCCTTCACTTTTTGCTTCAGTTCTTTTGGTAAGACTACGTTTCTCATCTATAGAGGGAGCATGGATGCGTACTTGTTTGTGTGCAGATATCCGAAAAAATGTGACTAGTTCTGTATACTTTTTTTTTTCTGTGCGCACATAGCTCATGGTGCTGATTCTATGAATGTTTGAGTGTGCCCTGCATGTTTGGTTTTCATGTCAATCTTAACTTGACTTTTGTCTCTTTGTTTTCAAATGTGTCGGGAATTTTTTTCCTCGGCCCTCTTAGTGCGTTTCTATTTTCTTTAATAGCGTTTAAGCCGAACAAATTGTGCTTGTTAAATTTACTGAGCTGTATTTTTTTGACGCTCTGAAATTGATTTCTCACTTCTCCAACATTTGTGCCGCTAGTTCCCTTGCAAGTTTTACCACGCAAATCCAGCTCCGGTTTTCTGAAGCCGAGTCTTTATATAATCCTGGAAGTCTGGGCAGAGCTCTATTCGATGTGCTCGGAGGCAAGCGCACCTAAGCCTGTTATTGGTGCTTTCGTAAACATGTTTGTCTTCTTGTTTACCCTTTACGAGATATTAAAAAGTTCTTTGACAGCATCAGACCCTCGTCTCCCGACTTTCGGTGCTCTGACGCCTCCATAACGATTTTATCCATCCCTAAAATTGCTTCCGCGAATTCCGGGAAATTACAAGGATGCCCGCATGTGCAGGAGAGGCTGTTTTAAATTTTCTGCCCTCGATTTGCTCCGATGTTCAAATGCTCGCTGAATCGGCTAAGTTTCATTTGCTTCGTATGTCCATTGACTCACTTTTAGCTTTTTACATTTAGTGAACCACTTGAGTGTGTGTCTTTAGCGTAATTCGTTGATATCAAGCTGACTCGAGGTTACGTCAAGGATACTCTATACTGCATGTTCGATCGTAAGTCACGATTCATGAAAGAATTTTCGTCGGGTTATACTAGTGCGACAACTTTCACTTAATTTACTCTACTACTATTTGAAGAAGAGTTAATTCTCGATGGAGTTTGAAACAAACCTCTGATTCACCCTCCTGCTGATATAATCAAATTGCTAGATCTAACAACGACATGTTACATTTAATGAAAACCTAAAGAGATTGTTTCATATCGTCACTTGACAAGTCGTGTAAGCTTTTATGTCTGTCATGCTCCTTGCATGAAAAAACCCTGCATGAAGCACTACCCACATATTTTAAGTTACCCTGAACCATCGTTCATAACCCTCTTGTTTATTGCTCTCACCATCCAGCCGTGCTCGACAGCGCGCGTTTATTATATTCGAAATAATTCACCTTCTTTCATTCACTTTCGAAACTACTCGCACCATATGCATGTGACATTGAATAAATAAATTTAATTGAATATAGTTGCGTTATATGAAGTGCTTTCTTGATTGATTTCTCCGTAAGATGCGCTCAGAGGAATTGTCTCTGAGAGCGTCTTATGTGCTTTGGATCCTCGATCTCCTAAGCTCCTTCCATCGTAATGCTTGAATCCTTTAAAAGCTTCTTCTGCTACTAGTTTCCAATAACCCATTGCGTGGATCACGAGTTGAATACTCTGCTTAACGTCCTTAAAGGATTGCTTAGATGCATGCGGTATATTCGGCTCCTCTAGAGCCGAATTGCAAATGATTTACGTCATCGTAGCCTACGCACTCACTCGTAGCGAATATTCATCAAAGACGACTTAGAACTCACATTGCCAGCATCACTGCGGTGAGAAAATAAGTGACTTGAAAATCTTTTCCGTGGAGACAGAGTTGAGTTGAGAGCGTCGCTCAATTGTTGAACGAGTCATTTTTTTATTAGCTCCTCGTGGAGGTTACAAGTGTTTTATTCTGACAGAATAATGGGACTTTACGTTAGTGTTATTCGGAAGTTTCTTGTTTCCTTCTCGTGGAACACGAATCTTGCTAACAGCTTCCTTTCTCTCCGACGCGGTGTGTTCTCTTGATTTGCTTCCGTGCATCTTTCTTCCTCCCGCTTTCGCTTACTTGTATTGAAAAGTTTGCGTCACAGCAGTACCTCACGACTACGAACAATGTTTTTTTTTAAGTATACAGTGTAGTGACACTTGCATATTATAATTGTGCATTATATATGTATATACATATAAGGTATGTAGTGTTGTGACACTCGTATATCATAATATAAGGTGAGTAGTGTTGTAAAGCATTTCTCGTTATGGTAGAAGTGATACATTTCTTTCAGTATTGCCTCATTATTTTGTGCGTTGCTACTGTTCTGTATAGCAGTCACTTAACGAGGATGAAATTACTGTTTCTATGGTAATTAGCGCTTCCGGAGGGAAGATGAGAGGTTTTTAGCTGAAAATAAGAAAAGCCTTCCTTTGGTTGAAATAGAATAATTTTTGTATATATTACGGGCATCTCTTTTAGGTTTATTGCTGTCGTTTTTTAGCTCCTATTACTTTGTTCAACTTAATCATAGTTTAGGAACTTCTTTCAATCTCGCGGTTTCTATGCACAAGGTATGAGAACACTCCTTGTGTGAACATAGATTCCCCGTTCCCTTAGTTTTATACCAAATGATGCCTTCCTCCTTCATCTCCTGAGACCACCTTTGCTACTGTTAAACACACTTAAGAGAATTTATAATCTAATCTAGCACTTATAATATAGTACCGTTTTTGAATAATAGCATTGAGCACGTTTCGACTCCAAACGGACGGTGCCGTCGAGAAAAGTCCCAAGAAATACTTCATTTCAGTTTGACATTTCGCGCTTGTCAGCAGTTTTTGGCGGCCGTACAACTGACGCTAATTATCCTCTATCTGGCGGTTCGTGTGGCAGGACCTCGCCAAAGTTCCTCACTTCGGACCACATTGAGGCTTTATCACATTTACTGCTGCCCTGACGCCTGTCCGCTGGCACGATTACCATCGTGGTCATCGATTTTATTAGGTTTTTTCGCGGTGCTTCCGAGCAGCCATCGAGCAAAGAACAGAGCCATCTGGCGGTGCAAAGACGCTCCGCTTGTTTCGCTAACTTCTACAAATACAATAAGACTAACTTCGGCGAAATTGGTTTCCTTTAACTCGTGTGGTGACTAGAAACTTCTTTTTCTGGGGACGAGGCGGTTGCCGCTGCTTCTCAGCTCTTTCTGATCGCTGCGATGGGAGTCGCCGCAGTCCCGTCCTCCTCAAGCCACTTTTGTAGATTAGCTTGGGTGAAGTTGCCCTATTTCCTGTTTCGTCTTGTTTGGTTTCGTCCGCCTGTGCTGTGTGTTCATCATAGCACTGACAGTCGCGTTAGGTCTTACTGTGACCACAGTGCGCTCGTCTTTATTTTGTATGTGTTGTGGAAGTAAGAACTTGCTTTGTGAAGTTTGGTACGTGTGTAATATATCCGAAAATGAAGTGATTTGTTAACGTAGTTTTTTCAGAAACTGTACATGTGTTGAAATAAATTTTATTTTTCTTAAGATCAAGTTCAAATTTTTGCAAATAAGGGGAATTTGTTTTTTTCTGTTTCTACTGCAAGAAATTATTTAAGCTGCCAAAATTTAGCGCAGCTTGTCCATATGTTGATTTTGAGAGTTTAAAAAGTTAAAATATTTATTTCGCTTATCAAATGATCTAATATGCTGTGAAAAATCGTAGTACTCTCTTTATTTCTTTATAGTAAAAGTACACTTCATAATTCAGAAATTTTTAAATCACTTTTTTTTGTTTCTAATTGCACATTTAGGAACGCAAAATTGAACAAAATATTTGCGTTTAATCAAAGTTCTACCGAACAGACTTCTCGTGCTCTTGAAGCCTGCATCAATGCAGCACCGATATGATACCACTCAACCCATGAGGTCATTTTCTCAACATCATCGAAACGTTCTACTATTGGTAGGCGTAACAATCGCGGCTCTTTATAACTGTACTGGCGTAATTTTACGCACCTTTCCTCTACTTTGTCGAATTCTTTGCTGCTATCCTCTCCTACGATTCAGAAGGTAAAAACTTAACAGATTTACAATTTTTTTAACTTAGAAAACAACTCCGTGTTTCCATGCATCTCGAATCCATTACACTAAGTACTGAAATAATTTGGTTTGCAGTCATATCATGTAGTTAGCTTCGTCATATTGGTTTCTGAGTGAGCGCTCACCTCCACCTCTGTTGAGTATACGCGTCTGCTGAAGGCAGGGCAGAGTCGTAGCTCTGCTGCATCGTTGCGTTTGTCGGGCTCACAAGTCGTAGCTCACAACTACGTCTACGGCGAAGCCCCACAAGCGAAAAAGGAACGCTCGCTTTCTAAAATTCGAGAAAGGGGCGACAGCTCTCTCGAAAAACTCGCGTCGACACCATCGCTTTTGTTACCTGAAAGTTTGTCGCGAGCTCTGGAGTTTAGGGTGCTCTAGGAGAGGAGGCGGCCGTGTATAGATAGATGGTGGATGCTTCACAGCCAGGGATGGATGATGCGCTTTAGGCAAGATGCTCGTGCGAGTTAAGATTTGTTCTTTGCTTTTATGCGATAATGTGCCCATAATGCACTCTCATGATGCATGGTTTACATGCTTCAAATGGTAGATCATGGCAATCTATTGAACGTATTAAACTTGTGTTTTTATAAAGCTTCTGCCGTTGCTTTCAGATACGTTTAGATTAGTGAGTTATTTGGAAAGATCGCGAAGACTAGCTCAGTTGAAAGTTTGATTTCTTTTTCGCTGGCTTTCCAATGCGCATTTTTTTGCACAACCTGAACTTGACGCTAATCTGCAATTACTTATCGTTCTCGTTTTTGGATTGCGAGTAAAAAAATGGTCTTGCTTTGAACCATGAAATAGCAAGGACGGTACCAATAGTTCACAAGAGTTTTTCTTTTTACTTATTCGTGTGTATAAATCGAAGCAGTATCTTTGCGATATGCAATAAGAAGCACGACTTGGTGTTTTTTTAATTGTTTTTGCGAGAGGTAAAGTATCTATGACGTATAATTTCATTGCAGCCGATTTTAATCAGACGGTAAGTTATTCTAAAGAATATTAAGTCGCTCAGTTTCGATCTTTAAGAGAAGAATGTCTTAGTGTATTTTGTTGAACATTTGCAAGGTGCATTTGGACGTTAGTGAATATCAATACCTACATTCTTTATTTGGTAAACAATATTTCATTGAGCTTCTCACCTTCTGTGTTATGCGCAATATTAGTGCTTAAACCTTTTGTGTGATGCACTTATCGGTGCTTTCATGATATAACTTTTCAATCATTGTTTATACCGGGAATAAATTTCTTGCACTTAATTTATGTTCAGTTTTGTTATGTGTCAGAGTTTGACTTTCTGATGAATTTTTCTTATTGTTTTTTTTTTGCCAATTTGATAACATGTATTTTTGAAGCATATTGCTCTGTCGCACTGTTCTCGTCTCTTTTGGATTCGTCAATGATCACTATGTGCATGTTATTTTTTCTAATATTTCAGTATTATTTCTATGCATCAGCAGCTGAACGTTCTGCATACTTCCTAAACATCAAATGCAGGCTCATTTGCGATTGTAATTCAATGACAGACTTTTGGATTTTCACTTCAGCGAGTGTCCGCAATTTCAATTGGAATTTCAATTCGACTTTGGTCTCTTCAAAATTGTGAACTTTAGGAACGCTCGCGGTTCGCCCATGCGTTATGTATGGGCGAACCGCGGAATTTCCTTGCTTTAATGTAAATGATCTGAGTTTGGGGAGCGAAGAGAGAGGCCTAGCTGCAACGGAACGGACTATTGCATCTTCATCTCAGATAGCGGCTCTTGCATCTCGCCCTCGTGGTGTCATCGTGAGCTTTGGATTGTCACCTCGACGCAGCGACGTTTTGCAGCGCATTGTATCCAAATTTAATGAACAACAATTAATTTTGTCTAGTACCATTGGGGAATTTTAATCGAAAGTTGAGGATTAAACTGTTGTATCTATGGAAATTAGCACTTCCAGGGGGAAAATGTGCGGTCCCGAGCTGAGAGTTAGGTAGGCCTTCTTTATGTTGAAATGAAATGTTCTTTTTGTTTGTTTTGTTAAGAACCATCTTTCTTCGGTTCGCTGCTTGACCGTATTTTCAGCGCTTATTACTTTCTTCATGAAATTTAATTTTTTTTCATAAACTTCTTTCTATACTTTTTGTTTCTATGCACCTTGTGCATAGATTCTCCGTTCCCTTTAACTCAATCCTAAATTTTGCCTTCATCCTTCCTCTGTTTGAAACGATTTTGTTGCGTTTAGGGAGGCTTAAATCTTATCTAATCTGCAACCAAATTTAATGAATTATAATTAATTTGGTGTTATACGATTGGGGAATTTTATGCAAAAGTTGGGGTTTTTAGCGTCAAAACAGCGAAAAACTTATTTAAAGCATTGCTATTTACTCACATTTGTAGAATTTCAAATGATCTTCGAAGATACAAATGCCATTGTATGGTTAAACTGGATCTCCGAAGGTATAAATGCCTTTTGAAATGCGCGTGAAAATTTTGTGAATCCAATCGTCATGTTCGAAACGAAATCGTCATCACTTCCTCGTATTGATCATTTCGATTTTTTTTTACATTTCTTGAGCCAATTTCATTCATTGCTCTATTAGCTAATCTTTAAGCCGAACACATTGAGAATAAAATGCTAGTTAGTTCTGGTAGTGTGTGCATACAACGTAAAATGTTTCAAATTACAAGTTAACTGCGGCGGGATAAACTTAGGTCTAATCAATGCAACTCAAATTTGAGTTAATTTTAGAGGTCAATTTTGAAAGTAACGGACATAAAATGTATCGTGCCTTCATATATGTAGCTTTCATTAAGTATTTTTACAAATTAAGTCACTGACTGCTGGTCGGTCAGCAGCATTATGAAAATCCCCTCAGGGACCACCGGTGGTCACGTCGCAGCCAACGTTTTAAATATGTCAAGTGTAATATACTTTTTTTGAACAGCTTTGTGGTATTTTCGTCTCTCATGCCAGCTTCATGCTCAGGTATTGCATCTATGAAAGTGAAAAGTCACATTCACCTTTTGATCATTTTTCTTACGGTAAATTAGTGTTGCGTGATTTTACAATTTTGAGTCTCTTTGAGTAACGTATGAAATATAAGTATAAGACCAGAGCAAAAGCCTTATGTGTAAATTGATCTGAATTGGGCCAATCGATATCAAACTTAAATTTCCTGTCATCTTTACAGCACTTGTCCAATTATTTCTAAATCCTAAATAAAGTAGCAAGCCCCATGCCTGCCACGGAGCAGCGAGCTCCAGATCTCGTACGATGAGCTTCAGAAGGAGCCTACTCACGCCTCTGGCAGTGCATTCCATGCCTCCTTAATTGTGCCGCTCGAGACGCCGAAAGTCTCCTAATGAAATAGTCGGCATGACTTGGACTTGGCTCGTGCTGCTCCATTTGCCGACACATTCACCTTTCTTGCGCCTTTATCTGCATGCAAGTGGCTGTCTTCATTTCAAGGCAGACGTGCAGAAGCGCACTCAGCGTTTGATTGCCGCTGACAGTTCGCTCACATCTCGAGGTGCTCATGAGTCTTTGTTCTGAAGCCCGGCGCGATTTGAGCTCAAGCTTCGGTGCGGTTGTAATGACACTGACAAGCTTTGGCCAGCGCCATGGAAGACGAGCATAGTCCGCACTGTCATTGAGCAAGTAAATGCGCCTGAAGCGAGAGCAAGTTGGTGGGGCTTGCGTCTTTGTTCTAAGGCCCTGCGCGATTTAGACTCAAGCGTCGGTGTAACGAAGTAGCAGTCGTAACCTCTTAAGCACTTGTCTTGGGCCTTGTATAATTGTGGCTTGAAGCACCCGTCGCGGCTGGAAAAGATGCTTACGAAGAACTTTAACTCGTCATTAGACCTGGAAACGGCTTCATGTTCGAATGGAAAACTACAGCACTGCATTTGTGAAGGAAGACTGTTCGGTACTGCAAGGCCTGGAATCACCAAGTTTGTGGTTTTACGTTACTTAATTATAACACCGTCTTTTCAAGACACTACCGCCCGTTCATATTGTGCTTAGCTGGCCGATGTGAAGTGCCTAATACTCCTGCAGAGAACATTTGCATTAACTGCCAGAGAATGTAATTACCACATTTTAGTTCAAATTCATGAGGCAGAAGGCGGCCGTGGATTTACTGCGAAATTGTCCCATTGTTAAAGTGGGCTTTTAATTCTGTAGAAAATGGAGCGATACGCACAAGTTCTTTTCATGACCATCTTGCAATCGCAAATGATGTTCATAAACTTCTCAACTTACTTGATAAACTTTAACACCTTGTTCTTTGGGGTGCCAACGTGTCTCTAGTGAAAGGTAAGGTGGATAAATGACCAGGCCACTCATTAGAGGGATGAAAGCTTGCCAGCATTCTTCTCGCCTCGCCAACAACCAACTAACTGTTGTAGGATCATTGCTGTGTGTTGGCTTTGCGGTGGGGGACTATATTTACTTCATAACACGTTTTAGGCGGTTCTTAAACCAGGTATGCTTGCAATAAAATAAAGAGTAATATTGCATGTTATTTTTTTTTTCAAAATGAGTTATACTTAGTACAAATCATCTTTGCCTACTCAATAGACAACTGAATTTCATCTTACTGTGAGAATGTAGTGGAGTTCCAGTATATCATCAAAATATATCATAATTAATTCAAGGTTTTTAAACATGGTATAACATGTTTACCAAGACATGCCTTGACGTTTTGCACCCCTCTTACCTAACTCGATCAAGCCTCATCATTTATTTTTACTCATTGGTCCGATATATAATCTGACCAATGACTAATCTGACTAATCATAAATTTAATTTTGAGATAAATAGTACCTTTTCAACCTATAGCGTATGTATCACTTTTTGAGTTTGTTGCAATTTGTACAATCTTCCGGGGTTATTCGCAATCGTGTATGATATTGTACATCATCATTCGTGGAGAAATGTCCAGAATTTTTTTGCTGCGCGTTCTTACTACGTTATTATACACTTCTGTCGTCTGCATGCATCACGTGCGGATGCCATTTTCCTTCAAAAGTCAATCTCACCATCACTTTGCAGCAGTGATACAAGACTGAAGTTTCGTTCAGATATTCTAACCTTTTCCCATGCATTGGCTCTTTGCGGTGGCAGAAAAATTCCTATTCCGTTTCCTTCGTGATAACTCATGCACAAAAATAATTCCCGGGGAGTTTTTATGTGAGTTGCGACAGGTTTGTTTCCAGTTATGAGGGCTTCCGAGTGGGGGGCGTTTTTTGTTTTGATGTCCATCAGAAAAGTTGGCGTAACGCAGCCGCTTGTCGGGTCGTCTTAATTAAGCGGTCCCCTAGCGCAAATGTTTCGCTCGTCCTTCTGGGTAGCTTTCGGGCCGCGACTGACAGCTGACGCGAAATTTATCTTTGCTGTGTTGCGATATTGGTGTGCCAGAACTCGCTCGCACTCTGCCTGGGGAGAATTGAATGCTGCTAATGCCCGGGCTGAAGGTTTTTAATCTTTGGGAGCTTTGGGCTGTTCTCAATACGGCTGTTGTTGAGAATGAAATCTCTTTGTATCTCCCCTCAGGGGGATACAACTATTGTATCTATGGGAATTAGCGCTCCCAGGGGAAAAATGTGAGGGCCCGAGCTGAGAGTTAGGTAGGCCTTCTTTTTGTTGGAATAAAATGTTTTTTGTTATGTTACGGACCACCTTTTTTCGGTTCACTACTGTCCTGTTTTTCAGCACCTCTGACTTTCTTCTTCAACTTTTATCTTATTTCATGAACTTCTTTCCCATCTTACTGTTTCTATGCCTTTTCTGCATAGATTCCTCCTTTTCTTATCTCCATACTAAATGGTGCCTTCCTCCTTCTTCTCTTCGATACGCTCTATTTTTGCAGCGGTTAGGGAGGCTTAAACTAACTTATAATCTATAATCTAATCTCTTTGTATCTGGATCTGATTTGTTGAAATGAAAAGTTTAGAATCACAATATCTATATATTAGGAACTCGAAATTAGTTCATTAGCGCTGAAAGTATATTTTGAATGCATAATTTATTAGCCGCCGTTTCTTTACAGTAATTGGTTGAAACTCGAAAACTAGAAGTGCATAAAACCACGGCGTACCTTTGTTTCTAAAATTTTCGTCGAACGTTCTTTAGGTCACTAGAACTTAAAGAAAATATTTTCAATTGAAGTTCTCTTATAATTTTTGTTGCTGTATGCTTGCAATAAGGTTACCTGCTTCGAGATTCAGTTTTCGTACCCTTATCTCGAAGTACCCTTCAGTTTTCAAACCCTTATCTCACTGTCTTGCATCTTTTGGTATTGTGCGCAAAGTTTGTATCATATACTATGTAATCACAGTGTGTATGACATTCGTTTTCATAGTTCATGAGCTCTGCACAGTCGCTTTAGTGCGAAATTTGAGTATTATGAAATCACTGAAACACGTTGAAACAACATTCCGAGTTGGAATGTAGAGTTGGCGGGTTACAGCGAGTTTTAGGGTAGAGTTGAGGGGATGACATAGCGAGTTGGAGTATAGAGTTGACGGGTGACTTAGCGAGTTTGAGTGTAGAGTTGGCGTGTAACCGAGCTAGAGCCGAGTGTAGTGGAGAGTTGGCGTGTGGACACGACAGCCCGAGTGCTGTTGTTTGAGGGCACTAATCATGCTTTCTAAAGTTTAGCCTTCAATTTCGTGGATCAGTTAGCAAGCTTCGCCGGTCGTTTGCGATGAGCTAAAGTTTTAATATTTTGTCCGTCTATGTTGTATAATGCATGCAGCCGAGGTGCTACTTTAGTGGCGTCTTCACGCATGCTTTTGCCCATCAATTCTCGTAAATTTGTTTGAAACATTGTGTGGGCACACGAACGTTACTTTTCCTTGTTCGGCCTTTGAAATGAATCTTTGATGAGCGCTAATTTGAGTTACGTTCGCCAGCTTTATAGTGCATAGTCTTCAATTTGGCGAGCCAGTTCGCCAGGTTCGGTAATTTTCCTGAACTTTTCAAACCTCAAAGCATATCGTCTCTGTATTTGTGCGTGTGTGTGAAGTATTCGGTGTCTACGCTGCGGCGGTGCTGCTTGCTGCTCCTCTGCACACGTTTAGTCAGTATGATCCACAACTCGAGTCTGCGCTGTGATTCAAATTTCACATGCGCTTTTTATTTCATGAAATTCTAAGCCTTTAATCCATTAAGACACGATTCATTTTGCTTTGTTGTTAGATTTTTAATAAATGTTACCATCGCAATTTCTTCCACCGGGATAGTTGTGATGTCCGCATAATTCTATCGCAGGTTTTAATAAAAGTTTCAACGTTTGCTTCAGTTATTTAACATGTTTTAAAACCCAGAAATAATATTTAAATACGCGTGTTCAATGTTAGCTCTTCTGAAGATTTCGACATCAAAAATTCACATAGCTTCCTGGCAGAATTTATCAAGTCATTGACGTTGTGAGTTCACTCTGCAGAGTGCAATTTCTAAATGCACGGCAGTAAAACCTGAAAATCAGGCAACTTTTTGACCATCGTAAAACCACAGTGCCCTGGCAAAAATAAATTAAAAGATTTCAATACTTTGGCAAGCATGTGATTTAAACGTTTCTTATTCCACGTTAGTTGTAAATGAACAGGGTTTGCTGAAGAATACGTAGCAAGTGGTTGGTGCATTTCATCACCCTAATGTACTCGTAGCTCTGTGCTCGATTGCCGAGCTTCCTTTGTAGACATGATTCTATTTCTGTGCTATCTCTCGAACTCCGGGCTGCATCGACCCGCTCGCTCACTGCATCCTCGAAGTTGCGGACCAGCTCGCTCAGCCATTCGTTACCTCCAGACATCTCTGCCCTGGATTGATTGTGACAACTGATATTTATATTCTATTCATGTGCAGCAGTGAGTTGCTTGTGATTGTCCGTCTGTAAGCCTCGTGGACTCGCTCTGTTTATGTATTCTTTTGGTGGCTTTCGCTTTACATTGCTTGAAATTGGTTAAATTTGTTGGGATCATTTTTCCTTGGATTTTTCCAAACCCTTATGGTCTATGCATCTTTTCTAATGCACAAATTTAAAGCTATGTGTGCATCTTTTTCTTTTATTTTGTATTAATTGTGTATTCTTCAATTAAAATACTCTGTGTACAGACGCGGTGTTTGTACCCGTTGTTTATGAAGTGTATCTTCCGATTTTGGAGATACTTCTCTCCTAGTGCAGAACATCTTCTTTTACTGCGAGAGAAAGACGGTTCTTCTGAAGGCTCGTTTGTTCTCGTTAATGCTGATACCCATTTCTTAATTTTATCTCTCGTTAATGGCTTGCTGTCAATTTTGCGGCTCCAGGTATCTCTGGAGTGTTGCGTGGATGGCTGCTTTCCAGACACGGTATCGGAAACCATTCGACCGAATATCGACGGAATGAGCGCGGGGCTGCTCAATACTTCAGCTGTAGCTCGAGTTGTGTCCTTTGTAGCTCACTCAAAGAGCGGCATTATCGAGCTCATCCGCGATACACACGTGTTGTCGGGAGAGCTTTACTCCTCTCTTATCTGCTAATTCTATTTTGCAGGCTGTCTTCAGGAACTGGTGGGGTCAACGTGTCGTGTTTGTGATGGATATTCCTCATATTCCATGAATATCCGTGTCCTTGATATTCCTCATGGTTCGCTTCATGTGTTGAACTTCTGATTGAATTCTTTTATTGAGGTTAAATTTTTGTGTTTATGATGAATGTTTCGAAGGCAGAGTCGAATGATGTTTTGATGAGTCGTTGCAGTTTCCTATTTCATTTCTAAAATTAATACGCTCTGGATGAAAGGCATCGTTTTCAATCAATGTACAATGGTATTCAAATAGTTTTTCTTTAATATTTTTGCTGCACAGTCTTTCATTTGGAATGATGCGCGTTTGTTTTCGACATCAGAAATGAAATGATTCTGGTTCGTGTTATTAACAAAATTCAAATTCCTTTCAGTAGCGTTATCAAAATGGAATTCCTTTCTGCACAGCTGTAACAGCTTTGTATGTTATTAGATGGGCACTCCACTTGGTCTTTGTTCTGCAATGGCAGCTTTCTTTTTTTCTTTCCTTTAGTCTTGCAGGATGATCTCAAATCTAATCAACTACAAGAGGTTTGCAAACTGCGTTTTTGTTTTTATTGTTCAGTTTTTCAAATGGTCCATTGTTCTTATCTCTGGTTTCAATCGAAGGTATCAAATTTAACGCAAAATTTAACTTTCTCACACATTTATGTTTCAGCTAACTTAAGCCCAGCGTGTTGAATGAATTTTTGCACATCTAATGTTATTGAAGATTAGTATTCGAAATGGGATGCGCAATAATTTTACGCTCCTCTGTGTAATTAATGCTGGTCTCGCTTGGTTTAGCTCATGTATGAAATGAGTGGCCAATCTCGCAAAGAAAAGTGAGAGATGAACTTTAGTCTCGTGAGAACATGCATATTTTAGCAGAGCCTAATTCAGCGATGTGTGCTCATTTGCGAAGGATTTCATTTGTTCTTGCTTGTTCTTGGTGGAGGTAGGCAGATCCTTCATTTCGGTGGGCTGAATGAACTGTTTGCACACTCGTTAATTTGGGTCTCCTCGCAGAGTCTATGTAAGCGTGCATGATTAATGGCGCCCTGAGAGCTCTCGGCCGCCAGTTTTCATTCAATAGCCTACAGCTCTGGAAGGATGCCAGGTGCGTTGATGCGATGCCGTCCAGTTCCGGCCGGCTCGGGCCAGGCATGCGCCGCTCTTCCCTGGAAATACATGGCTTTCCAGTCCGCCTTGAAAGTTATTGTCTTCGTACAATGAGGGATAATTGTCTTCATGCAGTGAGGGATTATTGTCTTCATGCAGTGAGGGATTATTGTCTTCATGCAGTGAGGGATTATTGTCTTCATGCAGTGAGGGATTATTGGCTTCATGCAATGAGGGATTATTGTCATCTTACAATGAAAGATTATTATCATCATACAATGAGGGATATTGTCTTCATACAATGAAGGATTATTGGCTTTATAAAATAAGGGATTATGGGCTTAATAAAATGAGGGATTATTGTCTTAATACAATGAGGGATTATTGTCTTCATTCAATGAGGGATCGTAGGATAAGGGCAATTTGTTATTCAGCGCTAGTGCTTATTGTAATGGTCTTCGTAGAGTATGTGAAAGTTTGTGAGAGTTTGGTTTTCATAAACTTCCACATTCCTAGCGTATGTGAATATGTCGATGTGTCGTATGTTTTCTTGTCTCAGTATTGGATTTGTTCTCAGTTTCACTGTAATATTCATATAGTGATCCATAATTTTTGGCGATAATGTAATGTGATGGAAAGGAGAAAGACAATCGAAGCGGTAATTAATAAAGCTTCGTGGGGTCAACAACTCTCCGCTCAGTAGCGGATACATGAATGGAAGGCATTATATTTCTCAAAAGCCCAAACGTTCAAATGAAGCCGTGTTATGCCTCACGGCAGCCGTCACACGAGGAAGACTGGCGCTTTAACTAAGCACGTCAAAGCCTGCGCTTGACGATCGAGATGATCCCGCCGTACTTGGATCAGATGGCGCTGTTCAAAGGAACGCAGGCATCGTCTTGAGGTTGCAATTCACTTTGTCGCTCGGTAGCTTCTTCAGATGTGACCGCTTCAGAGATTCTACCTAACCGGTCATGAGGCTTGAATTTCAGCCGTTACTAAATAGATAGACTAGCGCCGCCAAATGTTGCCAGCATGTAAAGTGCTACTGTGTCGGTATGCACTGCTGTCTCCGAGTGTGCAGCATGTAATGCTGTCACTGTGTACTGTACGTTCTGCTGCTGTCAGTGCGTACAGTACGAACTACACTGTAAACAATACTGAGGTTGTACGACTGGAGTGTTCGAGGGATCAGGAACACTCAATGTGCTTCACTTCTGTTATTTGACTAAAAACTGTTAATTTGATTTTAATTATTGATACGAATTGTACTAATTAATTGTTATTTGCTCAAAAAATTCGCTAAATGTGCGCTAAGGTATCCCGACCTATGCCTCGCTCATGGTCGAAATTGTATTTTGGTGGTCTCGAAACGTTTATATATTATAAAACCATTGATTGTATTTTCCAAAAGAGAGTATGGAAATGCCTGCATGATATTGGTGAAATAACAATCAAGTTTGTGAGACCATTTAATGCTTCCCCATTCGCCTAAATGAGCTCGTTAGACTCGTCATCGGCGTGTGGATTGAGCGGCATTGCTGAATTTGGTTATTGATAGAAAATCAGTATCAGCATCTTGTTTTCCTTCGAAGTGGGTGCTGAACATTATTAAATGCATTCTGATCGTCCTAATTTTTATTAATGCTAGTGGAAAGCATACCTGAAAGCTTTCTTGAAGTTACTCAAGATTGAGTGTTTTAATGTTTGTTATCGTTTTGTTTTTCGTTCCTTAATTTTTCTGAATGTTAAATGTAATCACAAATTCTAAAATTCGCAAACGTCTCAGAACTATTTTCTCTATTTTTTCAAATTCTTTCAATTTGATGATAAGCCTCCGGCGTTTGATACATATTTTGATTGAATTTTAAATTAAGCCGCACTCGCGCGCCTTGAGAGGCAGACGTGGTGCGATATTTCCAGCTCAGGAAATGTGCTTTGCTTTTTGCGGAACGTCATTGATTTGCATTGTAAATTGTGGACCAGCTCTGGAGGCCGCCTCCAGCATCGTGTAGCTGCCATCAATTCTGCACCCGCAAGTAAGGGAGAATTAGAGCCCGTAGTTCAGGTTACAGCTTGACGCTCGGGTCACGAGTCCCTGGGGTCTGTGTGTGACTCGGCAGCGGCTCTCACTTTGGTTCTTTGACCTCCCGCGACAAGGCTCTGAATTTTGTTGCCGAACTCGCAAATTTCTCCCGGTGCAACTACGTTCGTGCCTCAGCTTCTGAGTACGGTTGTTCAGTTCCAACCTTTCTGCTGCTGGAGAGAGTGGTATTATGTAATATAGCTCAGCAGCAGCTACGGTGTGGAACTGTTTTGTGTCTAAGTTATTCTGCTGATGATGCTGAACTGTTGCTGATGTGCGTGAAGTTATTAACCTTTTTTCTTTAGCACAAACCATGCTACTATTATTGCTACACGTCTGCTTTTCTGACTTCGAATTTATGAGTTACAGAACTTTTTTTATGCTCAAACTTTTCAGCTTTTTGTCACAATTTTATGGGTACCTTTTGCTAAATTAGCTTAAACACTTTGCGCGCATTTTCATAGCCAAATGGTGCATGGTCGTGCTGGGACGATTTTTAGCTTTTGCTAATTTCCGTTGTGATCCCCCGGTTATTGGTCATTTTTTTGAGTGCGCAGTCGTCCTGTTGTAAATTAACTATTGCATTGGGGAAAGCTAACTTTGTAGATCTTCTTGTGTCGCCGAAACACATGATAAATATTCTTTCTGGGTGCGATTTTTTTCAAGAGTAGATATGAATCACTGCATTAAAACTGTAAAATGCTCTTATATAGGCATCTATGTAAATCCAATGATACCAGTACTTAAAAAATAAGTTTTAAGTTGACGAAATAAACTACAGTCTTATATCATCGCTGTAATTAACTGGAAAATCACTCTAAGCCTTACAATTTTAAACTGCTTACACAATTTTTCTACCACAAGCGATACAGCAGTAGATTTGTTCCTTAATTAAGTCTAGCACAATGAACACATTTAGGTACATCTACTTATGGGCCCGTCTCATAATTCGATCACTGGCTCATACTGTCAGTTTTTCCGATATGATCCCTGCTGTAGGTGAGTATAAAACACCTTTCTGCTCGTTTGAAGAGCTAATTTATGACGGGGAAGAGCCCGTGTGAGGTGTTTAAAACGTTCCAAAGACCTTCGCTGTAATCCGGCCTCTGAGGGCCTCTCAAACCGGAGTCCTGGTGCCCGAAGTCTGCACTCCAGTGAGGAAGTTGCTCCCCGTCCTATTGTAAACTTCTGAGCCCATTCTTCGGTGGCTGCTCTACTTCAGCTCTTCTGGGATCTCGTAGGGAGTTGCTTCTCAACACGCGCTTTTTTCCCAAAAATTTTGTCTCTGTTTCAATATGTCGAATGTCTTTTCACTGGTTATATTTAACCTGATTTTTCTATGAAATGAGGCATGTGCTGCAAAATTTTGAATGTCTCTGTACTAGTGACAGTCTTGATAAATAATTATCGCAATTCTTAGTTTCGTCTATAAAATGATTTAAATCTGTCAGTAACTGCGATCGCCTCCAGTCATCAAGGCGTCAAATCCTGAAAAAAAAGATTGAAAAGGAGTCTAGTAGAAAATTTTTTAAAGCGGGAAATTTTGTATCTTTTTCTATTAAAATTTAACTGAATTCCAAGTTGGGTATTCACCTTCCAAGTGACGGTCGCTCTTGTAAACTACGATGACAAAACCCGCAGTACTTATGAGCTTGCCCCGGGCTATGGCTCTATTCGTTCTTAAGGTTGTCGATTTGTTCGTTAACTGAAATGAGGAGCAGCATTTTCCTTGAGATAAATTTCTCAAAAAATCCTAGCTTGAAGTTGCTTTTGCGTTGTATGAAAGCTCAAGTCATTTTAGTATGAAATGGCAGGTAAAAAAAATAGTTTCATTGTGATGCAAGGGACATTTTTACCGCATCGCCTATCGCTGCTGTGATATTGAATTCGACTATATTTTTGAAATGACTATTCGACTATTTTCATTTTTCCTCAAAGATTTTTGATTAGTCATCTCAATTGTCTTCAAATCATTTTCATTATTAGTGTTCTTTACTCCTATTTGAAACAATAATTTCCTTAAAATATCTTTTCTACGTTGTAATAAAGAATGAAAATACGATTTCAACGGACGCGAAAGAGTGAACAGTTTTTAACTTCGAAAATTTTGAGTAAATCGAGAAAAAAAAATAAAAATAGGAATACGATTTCAACGTGTGCGGGACGATAAACTGTTTTTAATTTCTATCATATAGTTCTCGTATCAAACTTTAAACATCAAAATTTATCTTGGAATAGGGTGCGTTTTTTTTACGCCGAGTGTAAAATATCTCCCATTTTACCCTACATTGCTTAAACTTATTTATTTTTCGTATTGTTTTTACGTTCGTTTTTCGTTTAAAGAAAATGAAAATGGTCTGTTTAAAAATTTTCTTATAACTTCACCTTTAAATTCTGTTCGATGATTGCAAAGCAATTTCCTGACCAACCGCTAAAGTTCACCTCCATTATATATTCCAAGGCTTTCAATGTCTCTACAAATTGTTTTCCTCTTCAGTTCCTGCCTCAACAAGAAATTCTCTATTTAATCTAGGAGCTTTTTAAATTGCGATTCACATTCTCTTGTGTTCATGATTTTTTTGTCTTTAAACTCCCTTGCTATTGTACTGCTATCGCGGAAATGAGAACGTCGTCCCACGAGGAAAAAAATCTACTTGTTTTTCTCAGAATTACTCACCTACCTCGCTTTCTTGTTCCTCATTAATGTCTGGATTCCCAGGGCACGGCAGGCTGATTATGGTCTGCTACGAGCATTTTTTTTGTCTCAACTCGTTATTGTTTCCAAGGATTGTTATTTTTCGTGATGTCAAAGGAATGTTGTTTTATGCAGGCGTATGATTGTGATCAGTTGCTATGGTCCAACAAAGAATTTTTTATACCGCAATATCAAAGGATTTTTTTATTTTTCTGTTTGTCGTCAGTGTAGGATTGTGATCAGTTTCTATGACAAAACGTTTCAGTGTTCTGCTCTTGCTCCCCTCAGGGGGATACAGGTATTGTATCTATGGGAATTAGCGCCGCTCCCAGGGGGACTATGTGAAGGCCTGAGCTAAAGGTTAGGTAGGCTTCCTTTTGTTGAAATAGAATAGGTTTTTGTTTGTTACGGACCATCTTTTTTCGGTTCACTGCTGTCCTGTTTTTCAGCAACTACTACTTTCTTCTTCAACTTTTTTCTTGTTTCATGAACTTCTTTCTTAGCTTCCTGTTTCTGTGCACCTTGTGCATAGATTCCGCGTTCCCTCAACTCCATACTAAATGGTGCCTTCCTCCTTCCTCTCTTAGAACATCTTTGTCGTGCAATTAAGGGAGGCTAAAACTTTCTTATATAATAATAATAATAATCTGCTCTTGCTTCGTTTGAAAATATAGTGAAAGCGTTTTTTGAGTAGCGCTACCGAGAAATGCGGAGCTCAGTCCCTTGAAATGTGGCAGCCACAAATTTTTTTCCCGAATGTGTGCGGATCAGGGAGTTGACTTCAAGTCGTCAAACATTTTGTTGTCTGGTTTTATAAACACTGAGTTGAAAAGTGTTTGGTTTTTCAGTCCCGAATTCAATGAGTGGGCATCAGAACGCGGGGATAATTTCCACATTTTAATTCCTTTGTCTTGTAAAGGGAAAAAAGCTTGGGGGCCTTAGGCATGTATTTATTTTAACACATTCCGTAATTTTTAATCCATAAATTGAAAAATTTCGCCTGTTCAAGACATCCGCTACGATTTCCTATGTTGATGGCTTTACTAAAAAAGATAAACGAAGCTGTTTTAGTATAAGTTATTTTTGAGTAGGCGAAACACTAGGAAATTCATTCGTTCAGTTCACTTCTCATGTTTCGTCCATGAAATGTTGTATTTCATTTGTATTTTGTTCAAAACTCTTGAAAACTTCATGGCTTCAACTTGGTTAAAAATATAGTTCAACTTATTCAAAATAAGTGCAACAGTAAAAACAAATAAAAAGAAGGGGACGAAAAAGGATGGAGAACAATACTAACATGCTATTAACAGAGGGAATGACGATTCAGTTTCATTTAAAATAGGTTTGTTTTTCATGATAAAAAGAGATTCTAAAATACGAAGGTTTGATTGACTAGATGAGGTTCCTATTATCTGGAAGTGGTCCAAGCGGACTTGCAGGTCGCACTTATCGGCATGAGTGCGTACCGGCCGAAGAGTGAGGGGGAGAAGCAAGGGGATTATTGGTTCGGAAGCTCCTTCCAGCATGCTCCGCCACACGAATATGGAGGGCTCTTTTTGTGGACCCAACATATTCAGACGCACACAGTGCGCAACAGTATTTGTAAACGACGTGCGAAAGCAATGCTTCCGAGTATACAGTGGATAATTCGCAGTCTTTTGTAAATGACGTTGTTCAATTGTGTAACGCTGATAAACTTTTTATGGCTTCTTTTGACGTAGAAAACTTGTTTACTAATATACCGCTGCAGGAGACAATTGATATTTTTTTGCACTATTTATTCGCTCAAACTGATTCAGTCATCGGTTTAACTAGGGCATTGTTTAAAACTTTATTGCAGCTCTCCGTCATGAATTCTTTCTTTAAATTTGACAATGTTTTTTACAGACAATTAGATGGTTTAGGAATGGGGCTCCCCTTAGGGCCGACTTTTGCCAATATATTCATGTCCTTCCACGAACAGCAATGGTTGAGCCAGTGCCCTGTAGAGTACAAACCTGTGTTCTATAGACGTTACATTGATGACACATTTATTTTGTTCTGCGATAGCTCACACAGTAAGCATTTTTTGAAGTACTTAAATTCTCAACATCCAAATATTAAATTTACAATGGAAGTTGAAGCTGCTGATTGTCTCCCGTTTTTAGATTGCACAATTACGCGCCACAATGGCAATTTTCAGAGCTCGGTCTACCGTAAGCCAACTTTTACTGGGCTAGGGACCAGCTTTTACAGTTTTTGTAATATTAACCTTAAGATGAATAGTGTTAAAACATTGTTATGCAGGGGTTATAATGTCTAATCAAATTTTTATGCATTTCACTGTGAAATGGAATTTTTGCGGCAATTCTTTCGTAATAATGGCTTCCCGTCCAGATTAATAGATTCAGCCATAAAGAAATTTTTAAATGTTAAGTTTCATAACAGATTGCCTATAACAACTGTGGGAAAGAAGGATTTTTACTTCTGCTTGCCCTATTTTGGATACCAATCCGAGAAACTCAAGAAAGAGTTACTTTCATTGTTAGCTAAACATTTCACGCATATCAATTTTCGGATAATATTGTTGAACAGATATAAAATAAATTCTTTTTTTCGCTACAAAGATAAGCTCCCTAAAGCATTGCTTTCGCACGTCGTTTACAAATACTGTTGCGCACTGTGTGCGTCGGAATATGTTGGGTCCACAAAAAGGGCCCTCCATATTCGTGTGGCGGAGCATGCTGGAAGGAGCTTCCGAACCAATAATCCCCTTGCTTCTCCCCCTCACTCTTCGGTACGCACTCATGCCGAGAAGTGCGACCTGCTAGTCCGCTTGGACAACTTCCAGATAATAGGAACCACATCTAATCAATCAGACCTTCGTATTTTAGAATCTCTTTTTGTCATGAAAGACAAACCTATTTTAAATGAAACTGAATCGTCATTCCCTCTGTTAATAGCATGTTAGTATTGTTCTCCATCCTTTTTCGTCCCCTTCTTTTTATTTGTTTTTACTGTTGCGCTTATTTTGAATAAAATGTATTTTTTTGTTTTCCATAGATCTTGTTAATGCTGAAGATGACTCCTGTGGTCGAAACGTTCAATTTTATATATCATTTTAGGTCCTTCTATTTATTAAACAACTAACTGATAATCGATCTTTTAAAAACGACTATCCTTGCTATTTTATTTATTGTTAGACTTTGCAAAAAGCAAAACTTAGATGTGTATAGTTCAACTTGTCATGAGATACTGATACTCCGCAATCATGCGTTCTTCAGTTCATTGTGACACTCGAGGGTTATTCGTGGACGACGACAGCCCTGATCGACCTCTTCGTCTGCTCTTCTGCACAAATAGCCCTTAAGTCTTCCAGAAATAGCAACTGTAATCTCAACATACAATTGTAACTCTATTTTCAAAATATTCCGAAGAGCTTACTTGTCGTGAAAGGAGTCTGCAGGGGAAGCGATGTGATATTGCGAGTTTCGCTACGCGTGTCTTTATTGGATGAGCAAGAGCAAGTTGTGTTTTGTGAGTGAATGAATTCATATCCTCATTAAAGTAAAGTACTAGAGGAATATCTTCCCGTTTCTGAATCTTTTTTACTTAAAAATGAAATAAATATATATAGATACACCTCGGATAAATCAACGAGTCAGATGCGTTTCTACAGCGCAACCAAAAGAACCGTTGATTTTCTCCATCCCTAGAAGTCCGTCAACTCTGTGAACTTTTTTGAAAATTTTCATTCACAATACGCGTAATAAATTTGATCTTTTCGTCGTATTCATGAGAGTGCTTTCAACGTATCATTTGCAGGCCTTTATGTGAAGGTACCACCACGAGTTGCTCAGGGTGTTTCCAGTAGGGCTGCTTGAGCGAGCCTCTTAGAGTGTCTTTCTTATCTCAACTGCCATCGTAGTTGTTTTCTCTTCCACTCTAGAAGCGATTATGTTACTCCCTCCATCGAATTCTTTTTCATTTGGTTTTTGTGTTCCTAATTTGTCTATGTACCTTAGCTGTGTTCGAAGGAATTTGTTGTAGGAATTAACTTGAGGTTATTAGCAATGTTATATATTTGGATTGCAGTTGTTTGGTACGAACGTAGACATGGACGCTTGTTTTGCTTTACTTAGGACCAAAATTTGGATAGTCTAAAGCTCACCACTAATTCCAGGCTGCTTTGCAAAGTCTTACTCTCTTTTTTCCTTCAAGTCTACGCGCTTAATTTGGTGGAAAGTGATAAATTTTGAAAAAAGGTTCGTTCCTTTCCATTCGCTTTGGTTACTGACTTGTTTCATAGATTTGAGCTGATGAATGCCAAGGTCTTACTTCTCTACAGTTATTCATAACATTCATCTTCAATGCTCCGCGACCATGAAAACTTGAATATTTTAAAAGTTATGTCAATCGAAAATTTAATTTCCACCAAAACTGATTATGGTGCTTGCGGTTCATAAGTGCTCCTTATGCTAGGGTGCGCTCGTATTCAACAAGGCTGAATTATTGTCGGTGTTTATTAAGGGCGAACGCCCTTGGGTATTTTTTAAAACGAGAGTGATATCTCGAGCTCCAATTAGAGGAGCCCCTTTTAATGAGGCACTCGCTCCCTGAGACGCCGGCCAGCCGGGCCCGCTCCTGTCGATTATTATTTTCTTTTTATGGACTCATTAAGGGGAGAAGTGCCTCGGTCTGAAAGCAAACGAGCTCGGTTTTCTTCTTGTCTTCTGCCAGAGGAACACGATGGCGATTTTGCCGCGGCGGGTCAGCTTTCAATTATGCAAGGATCTGGGTTATTTTTTGCCGCCTTTGCAGCTTCCTTCTCCTGATGGAGCATTTGACGCTTCGCGGGTCTCCTGAGCTCGAGCTTGAAATTTGCAGGCTGAACTTTATGGAACAGTCAAGCGTAAGATTAGATATAAAAGACCTACGTGAGTTTTCCCAGATATTGCTGAAAACTCTAATCAAACATACGAATGAAGGTGAGATTTTTATTGTCGTAACATGCATTTTTGTTGCTTTTACATTCATGAATGTGTCCTTTGGTAGAAATATTTCATGTGACGAATGGATTCCACTGGGACTGCCTTGGGTTCGTTCCGTCGTGTGGTCATGAAGTTTGATTGCAACACGCGAAAAACTCGCTTTTTTGGCCGATCCCCGAAGAGGTGCGTGAGGGGCGATGCTTCGAAGACGTCGCTGATGCCCCGGCCGCCATAAAAAGTTCCCGATGGGCCCTCAGTCTTTCTTTTATGGCGCTGCACGCAGCGAGGAGGTTCGGCTCGGTGTGACGAGGTTACCTGACGGGGTATGTGTGATTACCCAGCGCTGGTACCCCCTTGTGTTGGATGAGGTGTGGGGGACGTGTGTTGTGGTGTGAGGTGTGGGGGACGTGTGTTGTGGTGTGATGTGCGGTGATGTAGTGTGGAGAAAAGCACTGATGAAGTCAGCCTCATGTCGGTGTAAATATTAGGCCACTGTTATTTTGAAATTTTAGTTATTCTCTTATGTATCTCACCAGTTTACGCAGCGCAATAAGTTCAAAAATTGCACTTTTTTCTCCGGTACATTTGAGGTCACACTTCGTTTAGAGTGCGTCAAATCCTGGTTATCCCGAGCCCCATTCGCAGGATACCTTGGTGGAGTTGATGGCGTCGTAAGGGTCATTGCTTTTCTTTCTGGAGAGTCGCGTTAGGGTGCGGACTGCCTGCAAATGGTCATTGTTTTGCTGTGAAGGTGTCGTGCAACTTGGGTTAAGAGCTTGAAGCGTCTCTGCGGTTCGCTGGAAACGTTCCTCCAGTTGCGTTTCCAGGAGGTCACGAGCGTTTTGCACCATTGCGCCGAGCCGGCCAAATTGAAGGAATGGTTTTGGGGTTTTTGGAGCGCCTCGCAGCTCTGCGTTAGTGAATCGCGTGCCCCACACACCGACGGGAAAATCTGGTTAATGACTGCTCTTTCTAACTGAATACATTTCTGTAAAAATCGCCGCTAAAATTTCACCATTGCTTTCTATCTGAATGAGTCTTAGACATTTATTGTAACGTTTTGAGTTTTTCGAAGCGTGTGTTTTTACAAAGCGTTCCATGCGATATTAGTGTGCTTAAGAGCTAAAAATAACACTTGAATGTTAAACCTTGGCATGAAGCCCTGTGACTCCGTACAGTAGGTGGTTGAAGACCGATATCTATATACCATCTTAAACCTCCTCAGGATAAGTTACTACTACAAGACTGGCATTAAAGTTAAAATAATTCTGTATTATTATGTGGAACATTAGACAGACTTCTCGCTTAGTATTTCACTGTCTAGGAGGTCTATCCGGTTGAGCAAAAAAAAATCTCACTGATGGCTAAGTGTGCTGTCGTATTTCATCCCTTTCTTCGTTATGCATATCGGAAGATCCATTTTGACCCACCAGTATTTTCTCACTAATTTAAATTTGTTTTCACACACCAAAAATGTTTTAGCATCATTGAATGATGCATTTAAAAGTTTATGGGGGTTGATTTTCGCATTTAAAATCAATTACAATAGTCGCTTTCACATTAACCATTACTTCCTTCCACATGACGTAATGTCAAATTTTATTTTCCAGCACAAATAATTCCTCAAGTGCATAACCTAAGCGGTCAGGACCTAAAAATTACCCTCGAGTTATTGAACTTCAGGCATTGAGTAATTGAACATATAACTGATGAACTTCAGGCATTATTGTGTGGATTTTTTTGTCTTCAAATGTTATGATCGAGGCTTGCTCAGCTCCGCTTCTTCCCGACAAACCTCGTCTCATAAATCCGAAATTGCCGCACAGGATTTAATCCAGATCTAAGGGCTTGATTATCAAGCAATTTACAGTCGTAGCTGTACTGTTGGTAGCGCAAGTTTTTAGAAGACTTGGCTGCGCTGCTTGTGGTTTTTCTGACCGAAATTCTTCAGTTTAATATTTTTTCGGGTGGGATGTTTTTGGCACGTTACGTGTCCAAATTTATTTAAAAAATTACGATGCCAGTTGGCTTACGGGTTACGCTACGCGTAAAAATTAGGCGTAACAAGTATTTCGCTACGACGCAAAACGTTTGAAAATCTTGCGCTGCTTCTCGAGTGGCCAAAGTTACGACAAAAAAGCTTAAGCTGCCAACTTCAACGCCACGACGTAACTGCAGGGCTTGAAAATCCTACATGTCTGCTGCGCCGTTCCTCATTTCACGAAGTCAATTTCAGGCTTCCTGCGCCGAGGGAAATGCTCCCCTCAACACACCTCTCGTGAGGGCCGCTCTCCTGTTCCTCGACACACACACAATCTTTGTATTCTTGGCCCGTAGGAGCCGCTTCTTGCTGGCACTTCCTAACGCCGCTACTTTCGTTTATTGGCTCGCGTCTTGTTGACTCGATTGTGGGTACACCACTTCTTTCTTACATCGGATTCTGAAATCTCTTTCTGCATTTGATCACTAGTGTAATTGAGGGTACACCACTTCTTTCTTCTATCTTATTCTGAAGTCTTTTTTCTGCATTTGATCACTAGTATCACTGTGGTATACCCAATCACTACATTTGTGATAGTGGGTATACCACATCTTCCTTATATCTGATTCTGAAGTTTTTTTTCTGAATTTGATCACTAGTGTGATTGTGAGTACACTACATCCTTTTATTTCATTGCTGGTCTGACTCTTACGTTTTTTTCCGTATTTGATTTTGGGGGATATCATATATTTTTTTCTGTCTGATTCAAGTATTTTTCTGCATTTGATCACTAGCTTGATTGTGGGTGCACCACATCTTTCTTCTATTTCATTACTAGTCTGATTTTCGCATCTTATTTCGTATTCACCACTTCTTTATTCCATTTCATAACTGCCTGATTTTTAGGTTATTTTCTGCATTCACCACTTCTTTCTTCTGTTGCATTGCTGGTTCGATTCTTATGTCCTTTTCCGTATTAGATCGCTAGCGCGATTCTGATTTTTGCAACTTTTTTCACGATTTATCACTAGCATGATTTTTACTTTCGCATTTTTTTCGCATACTAGCGTGATTCTTGCCTTTCCGTACTTTTGTTTCAGTTTTGTTCACGCACAAAAATGATTTACATCCATGAACTATTACGGTGTAGGTCTGCCGTTATGCATGTAAAAAAACATTTTTTGCACTGAAATTGCTTAGCAAATTATGCTATAAAGCAACATTATTCGAACATTTCACAGAAGCAATACCGTTTGACGTTTGAACGAAGCGACTGACTTGCATTGCGTTTAAATTGGCAATTTTTCTTTCAATCAGAACCTGCGTGGTATTGGTACATCGAATGCGAAGTTCGCTCCCTCGATCGTTGTGTGCATGTGACTAGCTCTGCCAGGCATAGATGGGACCACGTCTTCCTTTGATTTCCATCCTCTCTCCGTATCGCAGCTCATCGCGCAGTTCACGCTTCCTAAATGTTCACTGCCGATTTACCACAAGGTATATTGCTCGTTTACGTATCGGTGTGAATGCGCAGCATTTAAATTATTTCAACGTCTTTTTTAGAAGAGATATAAGAATGCTATTACATTGTCACTCCTCAGATGTGAGATACAATTTTTTTCGAGCTGTAAAATCGTTTTTTAAACTCTGCTACTTGCAACTTAAGTGAACGTGTTAACATGTTTTCTGCGAAGGGACTCACCGGTGGTCAATGAGGGAATTTTCAAAATGCTGCTGACCAACCTGCAATCACTAACTCAATTTTTATAAATACTTAATGGCAGCTAAATGAAGGCGCGATCCAGATAATGAATGCTATTTTCGCTTACTACAAGTGACTTTAATTTTGAATTGAAGATTGAACTTCAGTCTAACCCGTCGCAGTTAACGTATTAATCTACCTTGGTCTTGATACTTCGCGCATTCCGTGCAACTCTAAGGTGCGTACGTTTCAATATCTCAAGCAATTCGAGAACAACAAAGGCAAGTATGTTGTAAAATCTTGGAAAATCCGTGCAACGCAAAGTCGTAAAATCTGGAGTCATTCGAACGCCACTAAGGGTGTGTAAGTTCCAAGAGCACGAAAAATCAGTACTTCACAAAGAGGCATAAGTCTCTCAATGTCTCGAGCAGTCCGTGCTTCACGCAGAGACGTACAAGTTTCAATGCTCGAAGAGTCCGTGTTCCACGAAGAGACTTACAAGTCTCAATACTCGAGCAGTCCCTGGTCCACGAAGGAACGTACAAGTCTCAATACTCGAGGAGTCCCTGGTCCACGAAGGAACATACAAGTCTCAATACCCGAGCAGTCCGTGCTCCACGAAGGGACGCAAGTCTCAAGGTCTCGAACAATCCGTGCGAACCAAAGTTGTGTGAGTCGCAACTTCGGAGGCAAGCTTGCGTCTCTGAGGCGTGTTATCAATCGAAACTCTTCCCAGCCAATTTGAACACTGCAGGTCTGTGTAAGAGTCGAAACTTCAAGTGCAACTTCTGTAATGTTCTGTCTTTGCAGGTTTTCCCTTGTTGTGGAGACTGAACTAACTCTTAGTGCGCCAATAGTTGTTGGCAGTGCTGTAGGCCGTAACATTTGTTAACACAATGCATATTTTTATATACTACTTGTTTTTTAATGTTTTTCAATTGGTGTTGTATTTCATTATATTTAATCTTTCTTTCCATTGTGTCCCCTAATTCTAGGGGACAGCTTTGAAAAATGTAATATATTCCACATTGTTATGTGAGCATTTTTTACGTATGCACCCATTTCATTCATTTCAATTCAGTCTCTTCGACTTGACTCGTCGCCAAAAAAAGCAGCAGAATGCAACCACTCCCGTATTTCACGTCACACTTCGCATTTACGTCAACCCGTGATCGGTAGCCAGTTTTTCCAGTAGACCGTCAGACCTGAGTGTTCATATAAAGAAGTTATGTTGGTCTTTGGGCTGGGTGAAGCACCGCAATAGCGAGACATGATGGAAAGCTGCCGATAACTTGCGATCGCTAACGGCTCGCCATTGTAGCCGTTCGCTCCTGCAGTTCGGCCGTTCTATAGCTCAGCTCTCGTCGCATGGGGCGGCGGCTGGCCCTTACTCTAACGCATTGGTCTTAACCTGGGTCCCATCGAACCCCTGGGGTTCGGCGAGTCGGACTCCTGGGTTCGGCATGGCACAGTTTGTGCACTAACACAGTATAAAGTTATGTGTTTTGAATTTGAAGAAAAAAGTACGTTTTATTTTTCGAACTACGAAGGATTCGATGAATGCATGTATGGAACTTGTGGTGTTCTGTGCTTCCAGCAAGGCTAAGAACCACTGCTCTAAACCCCGGCAGTGAAGCACGACTGGCCCCCATACATCAGTGCATAACGTGCTCGCCGGACCCTTATCAGGACGGTTGGGTATGGCTCCCCCATCATTGATTCGCGAGTTTGTCTTTTGATCTTTATAACAGGCCATTCTTCGTTACGACCTGAGAGCGGCCGTTGGACCTCGTCAGTGCGATAGTGGGAGGATTATGACCAAGCAGCGCCTCGTATTTTGGCTGGCCACTTACCAGCTCTCTGTACATTGCGACGCGAGAGGTCCAGCTGCTTCCTACTTTTTGCCTCACTTTGGAGGACTTCCGTCGGCCGTTTTGAGAGGCCGATAAGGCTGCTCGTTGAGGCGCTGCAGTTCCTGCCAGTGCCAGAGTGATGGCTCGCGGTCCGGGCCGCCAAACCGGCAGGAAACGTGACCAAATTTACTACTCACTTCAACCATTCATTACTGTCAATGGCTTCAGATTTTGCCATCACACTACGTTTTTTTCGGTGGGTGAGATGCTTGCTGATAATTTTGGTACTGGAAACATCGCGGCTGTTTACTACATGTTTCAACCATACTTTACTATTGTTAATGGGAGCAGATTTTTCCTTCGTATTGCGTTCTCTTCGGGGGTTGAAATGCTCGTTGATATTTTATTAGCACTGGAAATATCGCGAGTGTTTTGATTAGTTTTCTTTTGGCAATTTTGACTATTATGTTGAACGGTTATTTTTCCAGAGAGAAAATGAGCGAAACAGATTTTTGCGTCAAATACTATACTCCTCAGAGACATAAGTTTTACTTCGCAGAATTGACGGAGCAAAGGAACAATTATGAATAACTGAGGGGCTGTTCGCCTGTTTTTTCACTATAATTCAATTATGAACAACTGAAGGTCTGATGGCAATTTGCTTGTTTTTGCTATAATTCAGCCGTAAATATTTTCTGCTTCAGTCGCAGCAGCAAAAGGTGTGCATCCTGTGCTCCTCAGAAATGGCTTGCCTCGCGCTGACCGTCTCCCCATCCAGCCCCGCTGTTCTTTGATCTCCGTCGCGCTCATTTGCTGCAAAACTTCGGACTTGCGCCCGCCTTTGATGTTCGATGAGCGGGTCAGAATTTTCCAAAGCTCTTCAGAAGTTCGGGCCGAGATAGAAAATAATGCCCGCTAATGGGGCCTGACGAGGTCCCGCGTCCGCGGATAAACGCGGCCCGCAGTTTTCCATGTCAAACTTGCGGCCAAATATTTAGATCTAGCTTCTCAAGTTAGCGGTTTTCCCTTCGCTAACTTTTCTATTGGACTTGAGCCGGTGATTGGCTAGCTATTGTGGTCGATTTGCACTTTACCTTCGGCTTTTCTTTCATATCAAGCATGTTGTGTGGCTAATATGGATCGCTTTCGTACTCAGCGTTGTGTTTCACTGTTATAATTCCGAACGTTCTTGATGTTCTTAGTTTTTACGTGGAATTTTATGAGTTTAATGATAGTGATATTTCATCGTTAAAATGAGATTTATGAGAAATTTATTCATTATTGATATTCCATATAATCGCTCTGAAGATCCAGCCCTAAAAGTGTTCCTTTGTTTGAGGAGGAATTTAACAAAGTTTACTTATATGTGATTTCATCATTAAACTGAAATTTGCATAGAATCTAACGATTGATAAACTAGTGATTTAAATATCCCTGGAATTCATCGTAGTAATCCCATTTTACCACGTAATGTATACAGTATAAGTTGCGCACATAGCATCTACTAAAATTAAACTGAGTTGAACAGTGTCGAGTGATTTGATTCATTTAATGTTTTTTAGAGTTCTAATTTTTAAAAATTACCGATTGCTTGATATATGAATCAAAATTACAAATTATTTAATAATAAAATACATTTAGCTAATCAATCAGCGTTAAAATATGAGGCTTAAAAATCGTTGGGTAAGAATTATATATCATTAAGTGGCTAATTAGTTCATATGAGTGGACAAAAATTTTTCTCTGATAATTTTTCTGGCACACCAAGTTTGCAAAATATGTTAACAATTTGAACTGCTCAAGAAAGGCTTTCCTATTTTAATGCAACGTGATAATTAGCTTTGCAACCCCTCAGGGGCATACAACTATTGTATCTATGGCAATTGGCGCTCCCAGGGGGACTATGTGAGGGCCCGAGCTAAAGGTTAGGCAGGCTTCCTTTTTGTTGTAATAAAATAGGTTTTTGTTTTGTTACGGACCATCTTTTTCGGTTCACTGCTGTCCTGTTTTTCAGCACCTACTACTTTCTTCTTCAACTTTTTTCTTGTTTCGTGAACTTCTTTCCTAGCTTACTGTTTCTGTGCACCTTGTGCATAGATTCCGCGTTCCCTCAACTCCATACTAAATGGTGCCTTCCTCTTTCCTCTCTTGGAACATCTTATTCGTGGTTAAGGGAGGCTAAAACTTTCTTATATAATAATAATGATAATTAGCTTTGCAAATCTCAACCTTAATTCCCTTGAATCTTGTGTTTTTGAATTACTACATCCAATATTGTGAACGGAGATTTTGCCGTGGAGTATCTTCATTTCCCTTACTGCCAGTGTACACGGTAAGGGAAAAATGTGGTGTACACGGTGAATTTGATGTGAGCCGCCAGTGTCCACGGTAAGGGAAATGTGGTGTACACGGTGAATTTGATGTGAGCCGCCAGTGTCCACGGTAAGGGAAATGTGGTATACACGGTGAATTTGATGTGAGCCGCCAGTGTCCACGGTTAGGGAAATGTGGTGTACACGGTGAATTTGATGTGAGCCGCCAGTGTCCACGGAGGGAGGTTTCATAGTTCTACTCTCCGACCAGAAATTACAAACTCAATTTTCATTAATACCTGATCAAAACTATATGAAGGCACGATTCAGTTAATATTTGCTTTCTTCAAAATTGTTTACTACAATTTTGGCTTTAAATTTGAGCTAAATTTTGAACTTCACTTAAAATCATTACGGTCGTTGCGTTGATACATCACGTTGCTATATTGTTTGTGCTACTTAAGACATTCATCTTAGAATGCGGACTTGCTAGCGACATCAGCACAGGCAATTCTCACTTTCTCCTCAGTTTTGTGGCAATCAATACAGCGTAGCTTCCATGCGCCTATAATTTACCGGAATAGTGAAACGTCGTCAATAGTTCTGCGTATCGGTATTCTAGTTCGATGTTCATGTAAAGGCTTCAGACGTTCGCAGCACATACCTCATTCTTCGGTCGCAAAAATTTTCCTGCTATTCATTGAGAAAGTCAACAGTTTCCTTCGTGTCTGCAGGTCACTCACTTCTTCAAATTTCTCCCAGCATTCTCTTCGATTGATGTCTTTTTACTTCCATTGTACGTCTCGTAGCATTTTGCGCTCACATCTGTTTGGTATTAATACTCCCATTTGTTCGCTCGCCTCGTTAGCTCAGGTCTTTTGATTATAAAGATTTAAATTCGGTCTCGTAAATATTTTCATTTTTCTTCACCCAGAGTAATCAAGCATTTTATTCTGCTCGAGATTTATTCCCGTGTTATTGAATCAGATTTTAGTTTTTCTCTGATATTTTGTGGTCTACATGTTCCTTCATTTGTGTTTGTGTTATTTTAAGGCTTTCTTTGTACATCGTTTTTCCTCAGCTTCCATTGGTCGGCAAATTAGAAGCTCAGTTTACAAAAAAAAATAACAAATCCCCTCGTGTAGTTTATTTTTGCATGGTTTCCACTGTTCTGGAACATCAACTAACGCAGCTCCTCAAAAATTATATTTTACTTTGGATCTAATTAATACTAGCGAGCTTCGCGAGCTATGATTATAACTAAAGGGAAATGTTTCTCACCCAGATTTCAAACTATATGATGAAACACGAACAAACTAAACAATATTTCGCATTGAAACAAATCTAAACTGAAGCTTGTTGCATCGTGTTTGTCCATCACACGCCGCGACCTGCATTGTTTTCTTCCAGCTCGTTAATGTGATACAGTCGGTCAGGTACACAATGTTTAAATGCACGCTGAATTTAGGGATATGTCGCAGAAATATTTATGCCATATTCTTTATTTTCGTATTGTTTTGGGAATTGATAGTTATCCTCTGCGGCAGCCATGCGTTCTACTTAACTTTCATTGCACTGGAAACCGATTCATGAAAGCAGCGTGCGTGAAGTTGCTGTTGAGTTGCTCTCGTGAACACCGTCACCAAAGTGCGCTTAGAAGATTTTAATACGTTTCTTGCGAATGGTCACTGAGGGGATTTTATTAATAATGCAGCTGACCGACCAGTAGTTACAAACTCACTTTTACTGAATACTCAATGCAAAATAAATGAAGGCACGATCAATTTAATGTTCGTTAGTTTTAAAATTAATCTTCAAAATGAACTCTAATTTTAGTTTAATATTGAGCTACAGTTTAACCCACTTCATGTTAATTCATTTTGCTGGGCTGCTGTATACGTCGACTTCTTAAATGTTTCGGAGCCGCAATATAACTGCTTAAATTTTGCAAGGGGTGATACATTATATATCGCTCCAGCCTTTGATGTTTTGCAATAGTTTGGCCTCCATACTCTGCTTTTATTCATAGCGAGTCGGTGTACGAATCATTCAATTTTTTACGATATGGTTCTTGTGTTGAACAGTTTTACAACGACAGTTACAGTTTCTACTATATTCTTAAAAATATAATGGTTAAAAATGTAATGGTAGTGCAACACACTTTTAAGCTTCAAGTATGCTTCAACATGTTTTCATCATATTTCAACTTTTGAAGTTTAAATGTTCATTAGATATAAGATTTTTTTTAGTAAAATTTATTTAATCCGAAATTCACCTGAAATTAAAACTCATGCTTCTCAATGCATGGCATGAACTTTGTCTATTGTATGAAGTAGCAAGTTTGTATGCATCTTTGGGTACTTACTGCTGCTTCGGAGCACTGAGTACACTTATAGTGATGCATGGTTAGCTCAAGTTTAGCCATAATGAGGCGCAGAAGGGGCGATCTCCTACAGGGTTGGCACCCTCGGCTAAGGACCACAGCTCCCCTGTGTTGGATAAACACTCCGCGTTGAGGGGACGCTCGGTGCGTGAGTTCTACCGCCATATATCGCCTACCCAGGTGCAGTTTGAGATGTACAAATTACGTGTTTATCGCTGAATTAAATGTGTGGAAATAAGTAGTATCCATTTGTAACCTAACCTTGTGCTACTATAGCGTAAGGTCTACCCCCATATATCGCCTACCCGTGGTGCAGTTAGAGATATACAAATTTCGTGTTTATCGCTAAATTGAATGTATGGAAATACGTAATATCCATTAGTAACCTAACCTAACCTCACGCTATAGTACTAGCCAGAGAGAGATCTCATGCTATAGTGTGGCAGACCTCACGCTATAGAACTAGCCAGAGGTAGATCTCATGCTATAGTGTGGCAGGCCTCACGCTATAGTACTAGCCAGAGGTAGATCTCATGCTATAGTGTGGCAGGCCTCACGCTATATTACTAGCCAGAGGTAGATCTCATGCTATAGTGTGGCAGGCCTCACGCTTTAGTACTAGCCAGAGGGAGATCTCATGCTATAGTGTGGCAGACCTCACGCTTTAGTACTAGCCAGAGGGAGATCTCATGCTATAGTGTGGCAGGCCTCACGCTATAGTACTAGCTAGAGGTAGATCTCATGCTATAGCGTGGCAGGCCTCACGCTATAGTACTAGCCAGAGGTAGATCTCATGCTATAGTGTGGCAGGCCTCACGCTTTAGTACTAGCCAGAGGGAGATCTCATGCTATAGTGTGGCAGGCCTCACGCTGTAGTACGAGCCAGAGGTAGATCTCACGCTATAGTACTAGCCAGAGGTAGATCTCATGCTATAGTGTGGCAGGCCTCACGCTATAGTACTAGCCAGAGGTAGATCTCATCCTATAGTGTGGCAGGCCTCACGCTATAGTACTAGCCAGAGGTAGATCTCATGCTATAGTGTGGCAGGCCTCACGCTATAGTACTAGCCAGAGGTAGATCTCATGCTATAGTGTGGCAGGCCTCACGCTTTAGTACTAGCCAGAGGTAGATCTCATGCTATAGTGTGGCAGGCCTCACGCTTTAGTACTAGCCAGAGGGAGATCTCATGCTATAGTGTGGCAGACCTCACGCTTTAGTACTAGCCAGAGGGAGATCTCATGCTATAGTGTGGCAGGCCTCACGCTATAGTACTAGCCAGAGGTAGATCTCATGCTATAGCGTGGCAGGCCTCACGCTATAGTACTAGCCAGAGGTAGATCTCATGCTATAGTGTGGCAGGCCTCACGCTTTAGTACTAGCTAGAGGGAGATCTCATGCTATAGTGTGGCAGGCCTCACGCTGTAGTACGAGCCAGAGGTAGATCTCATGCTATAGCGGGGCAGGCCTCACGCTATAGTACTAGCCAGAGGTAGATCTCATGCTATAGTGTGGCAGGCCTCACGCTATAGTACTAGCCAGAGGTAGATCTCATGCTATAGTGTGGCAGGCCTCACGCTATAGTACTAGCCAGAGGTAGATCTCATGCTATAGTGTGGCAGGCCTCACGCTTTAGTACTAGCCAGAGGGAGATCTCATGCTATAGTGTGGCAGGCCTCACGCTATAGTAATAGCCAGAGGTAGATCTCATGCTATAGCGTGGCAGGCCTCACGCAATAGTACTAGCCAGAGGTAGATCTCATGCTATAGTGTGGCAGGCCTCACGCTTTAGTACTAGCCAGAGGGAGATCTCATGCTATAGTGTGGCAGACCTCACGCTTTAGTACTAGCCAGAGGGAGATCTCATGCTATAGTGTGGCAGGCCTCACGCTATAGTACTAGCCAGAGGTAGATCTCATGCTATAGCGTGGCAGGCCTCACGCTATAGTACTAGCCAGAGGTAGATCGCATGCTATAGTGTGGCAGGCCTCACGCTTTAGTACTAGCCAGAGGGAGATCTCATGCTATAGTGTGGCAGGCCTCACGCTGTAGTACGAGCCAGAGGTAGATCTCATGCTATAGCGGGGCAGGCCTCACGCTATAGTACTAGCCAGAGGTAGATCTCATGCTATAGTGTGGCAGGCCTCACGCTATAGTACTAGCCAGAGGTAGATCTCATGCTATAGTGTGGCAGGCCTCACGCTATAGTACTAGCCAGAGGGAGATCTCATGCTATAGTGTGGCAGACCTCATGCTATAGCCTTCCACCTCTGTCTAGCGCCCCTAAGCGGCAGCTTTTGGACGGATGGCCAATACTGCATAAATTTTCTTTATGTGCCAAGTGTACTGCGAATTTTTCAAGTGTCTTTCTAGCAGTACGTTCTGGTAGAAATGTACGTTACAAGTACTCTATGGCAGTTAGTTTATGAAGCAGCTTACGGTTTTTGAAGCAGTTTAACCGTGAGCAGGTGCACAATATAGCATTGATCCTACTCCTCCCTAGACAAATGCGTTTTGTCGAAGAAACAACAGGGCGTATTGACGTATCGATGCGCTCCCTTCTCACAAGCGCCGTCTTCCTAGCGGCAAATTCATAACGCTCTTTTTATGTTTCACTCTTTATCGTAAACTCGCGAGGCTCAGCTAAAATCTACCAAAAATATTTCCTCTTTCTTTTTCATTACTGGTTTGCTGTGCCAAACAGTCGAACCAAATAGCAAAAATACCAAAATTTACGCAATATCTTATTGCCGTTCTGGGAAAGCCTTTTTTGAGAATGTTGGCTGGCCGGTCTTCGGACTGCGACGGTTTAATTTCGGCAATTTTTTCGTTTGGAAGGTTTTCATTTTAGCGTGTATTGCGTTGCTTGTCTCACCTAGAATTGGTTCTCCTCTATCTTGGTCCAGAATGTGCACTTTTTAATGAGGAAACTGGTTCTTCCATTTGTTTTCGTAGAACATTTTGCCACGCTAAATGAAAGATGGTCTAATACAGGATGTCTTCAACTAATTCTCCCAGATCTTGTGAAGAATACCACCTGCTTTGTGTCTCAAATCTTTTTGTGTGCCATTAGGACCGGAGCTAAAAGCTCATAATTTACGATTGCATCTGATGTTGCAAAAGAGAAGAGAATTCTTGCGGGTTGTTCTAAGAATAAACGCTAATTTTGCACTGAGTTGCAACGCGGTTCAAAAGATCTTTTTTATGCTTTGGATTACTTCTGCTGCTGCTCATTGTACTACAGCTTTCCTGTTTTCGTGTGAGTATGAAAGCTGTGTGCTGAAGCATAGACTGTTACTGAACTTCATTGCTAGCCCAGCGAAAATAAAAATGTTACTATTTTGAAACCATTACTCGAATGTTCGTTAAAAACTTCGTGAAATTGGAGATTTTTGATGTTCAATCATAGGAATGATGGATGATTTGTCAAATGACATTATTTGAAACCGTCCACACGTAAGATACGTTCGTTATTAGAAGAGTGTATGCTGTGTCGTTATATACTGGTGTGTTTAATTTGTCTGCGTGTGTACTGGGTGTGCTATTATGTGTTCATGTGTGCTGATTATGTGTGCATGGATACTGAGTGTGTTTATTGTGTGAATATGTACTGGGTTTGTTTATTATGTGTGCATGTGTACTGGGTTTGTTCATTGTGTGTTGTTTGGTGTTTGTTAAAACTCAAAAAATGAATCTCTTTCATTAAGTCTCTCGATTCTTAAATTTGCTAGCGCAATGCGCTGTAAATTATAGATGAACACCTTTTCACTATTTAGTGCTCACCAGCGAGTTATTCTCTTCTCGTAAGCGCTGATTGCGATTTCTTCTGCTTTCGTTTAGATCTCTTGGCAACTTGTTCTGCTTGAGTTCAAATCCCTTGATAACTTGTTCTGCTTACGTTCAAATCCCTTGGTAGTTTGTTCTGCTTGAGTTCAAATCCCTTGGTAGTTTGTTCTGCTTAAGTTCAAATCCCTTGGTAACTTGTTCTGCTTAGCTTCAGATCTCTTGGTAACTTCTTCTGCTTAGCTTCAGATCTCTTGTCAACTTCTGCTTAGGTTTAAATCTCTTAGTAACATGTCATGCTGAGCTTCAAGTCTCATGGATTGTACTTAGCTTTAGATCTCGTATAGTAACTCGCTCTGCTTAGCTCCAATTTGCCTTACATTTTCGTCCACACGGGTCGTTACATGTGACCCAGTAACCGCTGCAGCGAATGCAGTGCGTGCCTTGTTTCCATTTTAGACCAGGAGCGGGTGTGGACTTGCCAACCGAGTGCCGTAATGACCCTAAATGTGCCTCAGCGCTCTGCTTCTGATGCGACCTTCTCATCATTTCACGTGAAGTCGACCGCCAGCTTCCTTATTTAGTTTTCCTGAAATCTTGTACAGTACAACAACTGTTGATCTCAAGGAGCCACTGGTCCTGCTGTTGGTTCTCTTCGTGTATAATCGCGACAACTTCTTCGATGCTCGTTTTTGGCGATAGTTTTTGTTTTTTTACTGAATACGCACGTACTAAGTGTTTTTAATGTGCGTTAGTATAATGCGTGAGTGACAAAGATTGTGTTCGCTGCCTTAGAAGGTCTGTGCATTGAAGCTTCGCTCAACTGATGGCAGATCACATTTGAAAATCTCTAACTAGGCCTATCAAACTGCTATGTCCATTTTTCAGCAATTTCTAAATTTGCCCGCTTTACCGATCTATCCATTTTTCGATACCTTGCCTAAAACGTGGAAAAAATGTAACAAAATAATAGTTATCAACCAATCGTGAACGTAAGTCAGGGCTAGCCGTTGTAAATGTCTGTCTCTTTGTGTTTGAATTAACTTTGTGAGCGTGTGGTTAAATGTTCAACAGTTATGTTCAGAGCCTCAGGTCTGGTGAGTTTGACTTGAACAATATGAACGATTTCCTGTTCAATTAATAGTAAACAGACTGTTCAATTGTTGAACTGTTCAGTTCGAAACGTTCAATTTTATTCATTTGGATTTTAATAATAAAATGACCATATATACGTACAGCGATTTTCGCCTTGCTTTTTATTTTAAGAATCAGACCCATTAATGCGGATGTAATTTTAGTAAACAAACTCTCTCGGTGGTCACCGTGAGCGAGTGGTCAGAGGTCACAGCGCCTTACAAGAGAAAGGTCTCCGGTTCGAAACATGGCTTTGTCAGCCCGTTGGGGAAGAGAGAAAGAACTTAGCCCTGATTCTCCATTCTACCCAGGCCTCGGAAACGAATACCGACTTGTTCGAGGGTAACAATCATTGCGTTCTGCGTATTAGGGCATTTGTGAAATTGGTGTGCATGATAATATGTATTAGTATGTTGGGGACCAAACATCCTATTTCGCCCCTCACTGGTGTAGCGTGCAGAACAACGATAATAGCTTTACTGGCATTGCTACAAGTTCAATTGGAAGCTCAACTCTGGAGATCTGTGAGAGCCATTATGTCTTCTAATTTGCGTGACTGTGCAAGTATTGAGCTTCTCATGATAATATCGCCACAGCTATCGTTAACTCCGCCATTATTTCAACGTGTAGTAGCGGAATTTTTACACGTGTTAGAGAATGAACGCTCGATGTTGGGTTAAGATAAATGTCCTGACTTTTATGACCTCTTCTCCATGTCAGAGAGTTTTAGCTTTGCAAGTCGATTTTCGTCTTTACTTTTCATTCTAGTATCCGTTTTTTGCTCCCTTGATCTTCCGTAATCGCTTTATCGTTTCCTTCTTTCTTTGTCTAAAGGTTGGCGCCAATTCTGCCAATGTTCACGATATTTGCTACGTTTTCTTTCATTTTGCTTTTCGCGTTACGGTCCCCCTAGACAAGATATTGTTGTCTAGATACACCACCTACATAACAATACTGCTAGTCACACAATGTGTTATGAATATCAAACCAACTAAACTCTCCATTGTAAAAGATAGGTTTTTTTCAAGCTTTGCTTGAAGCATTTGCAGGGATAGAGCCGCCATTACAAGTTTAGCTCCTACTGTCAAGCCAACCCTATTCAATTTAGAATTTCAATTGCTATCCAATGGTTTTTGCAGAGCCGCTACAGCCATGGATAACGGTTAGCCTCTGCAACATCGACACCCACAGCAGCTTTTGGTCTTGTTTTCTTCTCTCTGCCGGCGCTGGCGGCAGCAGCTTGCATCGCGCGATACGAGGTCATCTCTGATCCCCAGCTCGATAGCCCTTTGGCTTAGCGCTAATTCTCTTAATTGAATCGCGGTGCAAAACGAGATGAACTCGCGCACTAAATCCAACTCTTCGAAAGCCCATCAGTGTCCGCTTTGCGGATATCAGTTGTGTGTGTTCTTATGATGAGCGCGGTATCTCGATTGCTATGTTGGTTATCACGGGAATTGGATTGCAACGGCTGAACTCAGGGGAATGTGCGTGAACATATATATAGGTATACCGGAAAATTGGGATTTGTGGAACGACTCTAGGGAATGAGCATGAACTTGTATTTAACGGAAAGTTGAGATTTGTGTAGCGACTCATGAGAATGTGCATGAACTTGTATTTACCGGAAAGTTGGGATTTGCGTAACGTACTCTGCATTGTTTATTAGTTTTGATATGTTACCTAGGTTATAGATTACGATCGGAGGCAGTAATTATATTTTCGTGTTATTCCAAAATGTTCTGACTATATATTTGGTTCGCATGAGATGCGGACTGCCGAGTAGAATTCAGATGATTGTCTTATTCTAACAAGGAAATAGCTGCTAAACTCGATTTTTTCATTTTCAGGTTTTGTTTAAATCTGTCTCCTCAGAAGAATGCAAATATTGTGTCTATGGAAATTAGTGCTCACGAGAGGAAGATGTGAGGTCCCATGCTAAAATTTATGTGGAGCTTCTTTTTGTTGAAATTAATCAGAATGTTGATCATTACGGACTATCTGCTTTCGATTAATTGCTGATTATTTTTCAGCACCCGCTACTTTCTTCTTCAACTTCTTTATTGTTTCGTGAACTTTGTTCAGTTTTATTTCATTTGTATTGACCAGAGATCTTTTACATTAGCATTCTTTTCTATCAAAGTCAATGCTGTATCGTTCTCTCAACACTGGCGTGAGCGTTTGGAGTATTGTCTATTTCGTTGATATCATCGCTGATTTCTCGCTTCGATTTCTACTATTTTTCCATGATTTCATTGTGCTTACATTCATTAATGACGATGTTAATTATCTTCGATAACTAGGTGATGTATGCGCATCCCTCAGATATTTTAAGTTTCATTCCAGCTGTGACTTGCGCTTTGTTTCTCCCCTCCATTACTCCAATTTTTCCTTTCCAGGGGATTAATTTCAAGCAAAGAGCGGCTCAAAACTTTCCCGCTTGTTCCTTCACTGCAAAATTTTTTCACTTTTTTCATTGCTGCTAAAAAATAGCCGCCTTGGGACGCGAAATAAGCCGCACAAAATTTCCTGCATAGCTATTTTAGCCTTGCGCTTTTGTTCTGGGCACTTTTGCGCGTCAGTCGTGCGGGACAGCTCCTGGACTCATATTTCATGAGGCTTTTGCGCTACTCATTTCAAATTCATGCCGGCTTATTACTCCAGATTTGATTAAATGATCTGGCGCTGCGCTGCCTTTACCGTTGCTGCTGCGAGCTTTTGCTCCGTTGTTACAGTAGTAACTGCGCGCTTTTGCGTTGTCCTTATATAGTAGCAACCTCGCGTTTTTGCGTTTTTACAGTAGCAACCGCGCGTTTTTGCGTTGTCTTTACAGTAGCAACCGTGCGCTTTTGCGTTGTCTTTACAGTAGCAACCGTCCGCTTTTGCGTTTTATTTACAGTAGCAGCCGTCCGCTTTTACGTTGTCTTTATAGCAGCAACTGGTCTCATTTGCTTTGTCTTTACAGTAGCAACTGCGCGCATTTATGGTGTCTTCATAGAAGCAACTGCGCGCTTTTGCGTTGTCTTTACAGTAGCAACTGCGCGCTTTTGCGTTGTCTTTACAGTAGCAACTGCGCGCTTTTGCGTTGTCTTTACAGTAGCAATTGTGCGCTTTTGCTCTTCCTTGAACGTAGCAGCTGCGCGCTGTGCTCGGCGATTCTTCGCGTCTTCCTGTGGGGAAATTTCTTAGCGCGTCTCTGCGGCAGAATTCGGCCTCATTTTGTGTCGAGGTGCCCAGTAAGCTGGTGGCGCTGGGCCCCTCAAACAAACCGCGGCGACCCCCTCTCAGGATTTACGAGGCTACGCATCCGACGCCCAAATATAGTCTCGCTTCCTCACTGAAAATTTCTGCTTTCTTATGTGTGTCATTCTCAAGGACACGTCTGGGAGACCTCCAGCCTCCCTCCGTGACGTCTACTGATCTCAAATGCGTGACTTTTTGAATTGGATGTTACGACTTATGTTGGTGGGAATTCAGTATGGGTATGTTTTGGTGTTAGTATTATATGCCGTGAGAGGTTCCGCCCGCTACATAAATTATAACTCTACAATAAGATCATTTTTTTTCATTTGGATAAGTGGTCTTCTCGTAAAGTTGAGCAGCGCTGGCTGAATTTTCCAGTGCTTTACTTTACCTTGGCATGACCTGAATATTTTAACACTGCAGTCAAAAGTGCGGATTAGATTCAACTCTGTAACCGCTGCTGTAGCGGTGTGAGCGGATTTGACGAGATTCGTTCGCAGACAAGTTGAGGCATTGCGAGCTTGTCGGTTTTTGACGCCGCTGGCCAGCTGGTCCCCTTGTCCTCTGTGATGCAAATATATTGAATGTTGTGTTTTGCCTCATGCAGGTGCATCAAAAGTATGTGAATGTAACTTCAACAATGGATAATTCCCAATTTTACTTCGACGGATAACTTCCAATTTTACTTCAACAACGGATAACTTCCAAGTTTGGGCTTGGAATTTCAATGGCTTCGACTCCACTGTTCGGCTCAGATATTTGCATCGCATCGAACGTGGTACAAAGAAATTAAAGAGTGTTCTGCGACTTGAAGACTCGATAATTTTTGTTTCTGAGCTTTTTTTCATTTCCTGCATCTTTTCATTTCGGTGAAAATCTAGCCTTTCCGACCCGAGACAAATTTTAATTTATATGTCAAGTTCGATCTGCATTTGACTGAGGATTTTCTTGCGCTTCGCACGAAATAATATTTCGAACGTAAATTATTTCACAGACATGCCATTCCTACTCAGAAATTGCCTTCTGGTGGTGCGTCCATCGAAAAATGTCCAATTGAGTTACATTTCAAAGTTTAAGTTTGTTATATTTTCATGCGTTAGAGTTCCGGAACTCCACGTACAATACTGAAGTCCAGACTCACTGCACAATGAGAACAGTGCTTCTACTACGAACAATGTGAAGGACCAAGTGAATTACGGAGCTCTTCACTCTTTGGAGTGAGCGCAGTCCACCAAAAATGTGTTGCTCAAAATGTAGGTTTACAGACAGTTCAGTGTACTGGACGCTATGGGAATATAAATTTCCGTCACTACAGACCCCTTTTTTACGCTTTAGTTGTGTGATGAGTCATTGCTTTGCTCTCAGTTTCAAAGCAATTTCGTTTTCATTTACTTTGTCATTTCTCTGCGTGCCTTTTGAAAAGCTTTTATTTGTGCACCTTTTGAAAGTCATTGCTTTGCGTGCCGCTTCATGGCCTGTATGATCCGCCAAACGCTATTTCTTTACGTCTATGCTGAGGTGCACTTTATCCAGTGAGGATGGGATCGTTATGTTGGCCTGAAGTGTCTTATTTCAACCATGAAAAATGTGTTTTATATTGATATAACGTCTAACTTTTGTTGCGCCCGCTGCAGCGAATCCTGTCATTTCTTTTAAATTATTTGTTTAATTCTAAGTTTCCCCGAATGCTGCTCCGTTGCATTCGAATGGCCATCAAGACGACGTACTTTCTACGCATTTCTGTAGGAAGCTCCTCTCCGTCACGACGGTCGCTTAGAGCGTCTCCCGGTTTTTGAGCATTCCTTTGTCACCCGAGAAGAAGCCTTCAATCCCGCGGAAAAATTTCAACAATGGCAGAGTCAATTTTTCAGGGACGTTTTTGAGTGGGTTTGGCAGGAAGGGCGGCTGGTGAGAGGAACTCCTTCATTGATAATCTCCCGTACTCTCCTCCTGCCTGCGACATTTCTTCTGGAGTCGTCTTTCTTTAACACTTTGACTGCGACAAGTAAAACTGAAGGTTATTATTCAATATAAATTTGAAGTCAATCGTAGTAAGCAATGTTCAAAATACCAAACGTTAACGCGTTTTTATTCAATTGTGATGAAGTATTTTTTAAATTGAGTTTGTGACTATTGGTCGTCAGCAGCATTATGAAAAATCCCTCCGTGTACCACCGGTAGCTCACTTCGTAGTAAAAAAGTGTTAACTTTAACTTGGACGCAACAATTTTGCTCGAATGTATTTGGTGATGCGTTTGAGTTCGTTGCTGTTGATTAGCGTCCACAGTTTGAGACTCGCTAGTTGAACACGTATCAGAAATTCTTGGCCTAGATTGAGGTCAAATTTTTATCATATTTTCTTTAAATCTTTTTTTTTTGTCTGTAAATCTTTCAAAGCCTTGAATCTTCTAAGCATCTTGTTCTCATTCTGCGTCGTGAATAGAAATTCCTGCACTTCATGTTTGAAAGGACTGTATGTTCGATCGTAAGGGCTTACGTTTTTATTCTATTGTAGATAGAATGTGCATAAAATTTTATTCAATTCCCGGCTTAGTATATTTTATTGAGTATTGAATATTTTTGAATGATTTGAAGAAAGTTTTCTATCTGCTACAAGTATCGAGGTTGTCGCAGCGAGAAACGTTCGTAATTTACGAATTTGTACTATTCGTGTCTGCCTGGTTGCTGCACGAAGTGTTGTGTACCGTGCTGCTGCACGAAGTGTTGTGTACCGTGCTGCTACACGAAGTATTCGTGTGTATACCGTGCTGCTTCACAAAGTATTCATGTGTACTGTGCTGCTACACCAATTATTGGTGTGTACCGTGCTGCTACACGAAGTATTCGTGTGTATACCGTGCTGCTACACCAATTATTGGTGTGTACCGTGCTGCTGCACGAAGTATTCGTGTGTATACCGTGCTGCTTCACAAAGTATTCATGTGTACTGTGCTGCTACACCAATTATTGGTGTGTACCGTGCTGCTGCACGAAGTATTCGTGTGTATACCGTGCTGCTACACCAATTATTGGTGTGTACCGTGCTGCTGCACGAAGTATTCGTGTGTATACCGTGCTGCTTCACAAAATATTCATGCGTACTGTGCTGCTACACCAATTATTGGTGTGTACCGTGCTGCTGCACGAAGTATTGGTGTGTACCGTGCTGCTGCACGAAGTATTCGTGTGTACCGTGCTGCTGCACGAAGTATTCGTGTGTACCGTGCTGCTGCACGAAGTGTTGGTGTGTACCGTGCTGCTGCACGAAGTATTGGTGTGTACCGTGCTGCTGCACGAATTATTGGTGTGTACCGTGCTGCTGCACGAAGTATTGGTGTGTACCGTGCTGCTGCACGAAGTATTGGTGTGTACCGTGCTGCTGCACGAAGTATTGGTGTGTACCGTGCTGCTGCACGAAGTGTTGGTGTGTACCGTGCTGCCGCACGAAGTATTGGTGTTTACCGTGCTGCTGCACGAAGTGTTGGTGTGTACCGTGCTGCTGCTCGAAGTGTTGGTGTGTACCGTGCTGCTGCTCGAAGTGTTTGTGTGTACCGTGCTGCTGCACGAAGTATTAGTGTGTACCGTGCTGCTGCAAAAAGTTCCATATTCCTACGTACGGTGCGGTAGGGTTCAGGAACTGACCAGCTCTGAAACACAACACCAGACATTAGAGGCGTAGCCATGTGCTGTCAGGTATGCCGTGTTTGAGGTCAGACCTATTATGATGGCTCACATTCTCCTCTTCTTCGATATCGCTTGCGCCATTCATATCGCTGTGATGTCAACTCAGTCGCGTTCTTGGGCTTTTACAATTACTACGAGTCAAATTAATATTAATTTAGTGTGGGAATAGCTATGAATTTCTGCGTAATAATTTATTGAGACTTATTATTTGATGATGAAGTATTGAAACACACGCTGACGGTACTGACATGTACGTTTTGGTTCTTGGCTCGCTTACACAGTAGAGTTTTCTTGCTTAGTCAAGTCTTCTTGTAAATCCGAGAGCGAGCAAACGACGAGCTTCAGCCCTTGGATCCATCGTTGGTGTAACAGAGATGTCTTAGCATGCAGTGACAAAATACTGAGGCTAATGTCAGTGAAACTTTTTTCGTGATTGTATGCTTATTTTGTGATAAGACAAATCATTTGGTTAACAATTATTTGAGTTTTGAATACCTTGAGTTATTTCTACGGCGCCACGTGCGACAGTTGCCACTGAAAATTTGACTTTTAAGACGCAGAAAGATTAGAAAGATTTATCTCTCACAAGCATGTACATTGTTACAAATAATACATGAGAATATTCTCAATGTCTAACAGGTAATATTATTATTGTGTTCCAAAAATACTTCGGCAGGAGCAAGTGACTCGTGTGAAAGCTCTTTAATTCAAGTTGAACTTTAAAAAACTTCAACAAAATTTTTACAATGGTGGTCCATTTTACAATGTGCTATGCTACCTCCATTGTTGGAAGGTTTTGCAAAATTTCTTGTTAACGGCTTTACATCTCTCGTGAGTTTGTCTTTTGTAATGGTGGATCAATGATTTATTTTTAAAGCTTTGTGCAGGTATTACGGTCTCGTTGTTTCGAGGCACTGACATCGCTCTCCCGGAGTTCTGTACCTGACACGACATCATTCAATGCAACTAATGGCTCATTTCTAGCACTTGTGTCGTGTCTATCTTTTGTTAATTAAAGCTGCGTATGTGTTTCACTGGGCTTGCTTCGCTGCGCAGTTCTCAGTTGGAGTGAAAGATGCATTATTGCGCGCTGCAACTGAAGGTTCTTCCTTGTTTTCTTATCACATTCTTATTTCCAATGTTTGCGTTCAATTCCTCGAAGAAATAAATGCATCTTTCATTCTGTAATGGTGTTTCCAATGTTTGTTTTTAATTCCTCGAAGAAATAAATACCTTTGTCTTTCTGTAATGGTGTTTTCACTATTTTTCGCTTTTCTTGCTTCGCTACTTTAGAAGACATCAAGAAAGAATGCAATACTTTTTCATCGAAATTTTTTCGTTTTTTTCCATTATTCTTATTCAGCCTATTCTTATGGAAATAATTTTCGCGCGCTATAGCTGCACGATTTCGTTTTATATATATATCCTTCGAATCTTATCCGCATATTTTGTTAGATTCACTGTTGAACATTTGATTTTTCAAACAATCTTTTAGCTAGCACCTTTTCGCCATAATTACTGTGAAGCTCAAAATATTGCCTTAGTTCAAGAAATCGACCTTGGTTGCCTTCATAGAAGATGGATCATCAATTGATTTTGTTTGTATAATCGTGAATTTCATGGTTGCTTTCATGCTAAGCCCTCAAGGCACCTGTGTGCACGCCATTTCCCTTTGAATATTCTTCCTGCGTTGTGCTGGCTTCAAGAATCAGCACAGATAACTTCAAGACTCAGTCGCTACACGCACTGACGATAATGAGTAGCTATGTGAACTAATTATTTTGCTAAACGCTGTGTTGAAGAATTTCATTCTTGAAAATTTGATGGGTTACGTTTCACTGTCTCACTGGGAGGAACATAAAAAATTAGAACTCTGCAGGTGTTTTGTGTAGGTTTTGTGGTGATGTTTTAGTGAGGAATGTGAGATCTTGAGCTTATAGTTAAGTAGGTCTTCTTTTTGTTGAAATAAAGGTTTTTGTTCTGTAAAAACCATCTTTTCTCCGTTCTCTGCTGTTTTTTTTTAGGTACCTCTAACTTTTTGAACTTTTATCTTGTTTCAATACCTTCCTTCGTAACTTCCTGTTCCTATGCGCAGGAGATCATGTGTAGGAACACATCTATCTGTGCATAGATTCCACATTCCCTTAACTGCGTACGAAATGGTGCTTTCATTGTTCTTCTCTTCGGAAGGCCTTTATTGCGGTTAAGAAGGCTTGTACTAATTTATGTAATTTAAAATCGTCTTTAGTAAGGGATTCACTGGCTTAGACTCTCAGTAATTCAGCGACCCACTTCCAGAGTCACTGATAATAATCGAGAGACCCTAAACCTTGTCGGCGCTCGCTTCATATTTGTTTGCACTCGCTTGCTATCGGGCCTGGTTTATTTTATGTTCTGGTAGTGGCTGCTAAAATCCGGTCGCTAAAAGACCTGCTGCTGACTTGGTGCCCAGAATTTTATCACGTCGCAGGGGAGAAGTAATTTGAGTTTGGACTGTAAATATTTGAACGTTGCGTGAGGAGGAGCTTCTGTTTGTTCGTTTTATCGTTGTTAGCCGTCGGACAAACTTCAAGGCACTAGCATTTGTTAGCCACTTTCCCTTTTCTGCGAGGGTAAACTTTTTTATCAGTATTGCTGAAGTATTTTTCTTATTTATTTGTGTGTTTTACTAGCTGAGGGGACTTCAGAATAGAGATTTTTATCCTTTTATGTGGATCAATTTTAATATTTTTTCGTCAAGTGTTCATGTTATTTGTTAACCATGGCATCCAATCTACAATATAACATTCAGAATAAATCGAGTAAAAGAATTCGAACTCATGTCAGGTGTGTGTGTGTGTGTGTGTGTGTGTGTTATGTTACTCTCATATTGGATGGGCTTTGATTCTGTCATGCCAAGACATAAGGGAAAGAATGAACTCGTATGGATTTCCCCCAGTACGATGAATATAAAAATCTATGTATCGAAATTGAACACGGGAAAATTACGGATAGAAGAACACGTCGCACCGATAACTCCTATCCCACGCTACCTCCAGGGTCACCGAGAATAATTTTCTCATGTCACACAATTTGCACGAATGACTAGATCAACACTGCGCCTTTGGAAGGGAACATTTGATTTTTGATAAACCTAGCTTAATTTTAACGTACATCTGGGAATTTACTGGTAGTTCAGGATTGTTGGCGCAAATAAATCGACGCAAGCATGTATCAACACTGCGCTTTTGAAAGGGAACATTTCTTTTTTGCTAAACCTAACCTAGTTTTAATTAACGTATGTCTGTGAATTTTCTGGTAGTTAAGGATAGTTGGCGCGGATAATTCTACGCCTATACATGCTGTTCCTTAGTTTCCAGGAGGAGGTGTAGAGTTACTGCGATGTTGAGTTTTATGATCGAGTCTGTATTGCTGTTCCTGTCCTCGCCGTGGTCAAATGCCTGCCATTTTTCGTACATTTTGTATTTTGATCCGAGTGTTGACTTCTCGAATTTCGATGCGGTGTTGGTGACAGTATCGCCTGTGTAGTTGATACACTTAGGTGATGTTTGTTTTCAACGGGAATCTGAGAACATGTCGCCACAGGGGGATACATCTATTGCATTTATAGGAATTACCGTTCTCAGGGGGGAAAGTGTGTGGTCTCAAGCTGAGAATTAAGCCTTTATTTTGTTGAAATGAAATGTTTCTTGTTTTGTTTAAGACCTTTTTCGGTTCACTGCGGTCCTGTTGTTCAGCTGCTCTGACTGTCTCCTTTTTTTCTTGTTTTCTATCAGTCCTTAACTTCCTGTTTCTACGCTCTCGGGATTCTTATCGGAAACACACCTTTTACAAAGATGCCGCGTTCCCTTCACTCCATACAAGTGGTGCCCTGATCCTTCCTCTCTTTAAACACCTTTGTTGCGGTAGGAGAGGCTAAAACTAACTTATAATCAGTCATGTTGCCTCGAACCAAATTATGAGCAGGCTGTCGGAATCATGCAGAAGAAGAACTACGCTGTGCCAGCCGGTTAGTTTCGCAAACTTTGTCTTTCAGAGCAGGTAATGAGTTTAGTTTGATTTCGTGATTTTACGTATTGCGTGAGGCCTGCCCTCGAGTTCTGGGGAAAGATTTCTGTTCATTTTCAGTCTTGCGTGTGTGTGGTGGCAGCAGCAGCACTCAATCTAGGGAAACCAACGTATCCGATGACAAACCGGTTAGAGCGTTTTCCAAGATGCTGAAGTACTAAATGACGTTCCTTAGTTTTTACATTAGCTCAGAAATTTGGACGCGTCAGAAGTAAGCGATTATTAGTTTTTAACTAAGTTCTAGAGTTGTTAGTTTTAAACAGAACGTGAGAAGAAATAAGCTGATTCAGAAATGAACTTAATTCCTAATAACTAACGTATGGAGTGGTAACTTTGGGTTACGGCGTGATGCTGTAGTAGAGATGACTTAAACTGAATTTGCTAACTCTTTTAATGTAAAATTTTTTATATCAAATTCGAGATATGGCCTTATTAAGTTAATACATTGAGAACACAGCTTTTCGTTTGAGACTTCAGTAATTATTTTAGTGTTTTGAAGTTGAATGCATCTGTCTTGTCATTTTTGCCCATCGATTTACTGTCAAATGCTCACCACTAAATGCTGGTCTCCTACTTTCAAACCACGAAAACCCGAACTGAGTGCCGCACAATCAAGTAGAGTTATCATAATTTCTATAGTTATCATATTTCTAAAGTGAAATGTTGACGAGGGTGTTGTGGAAATGAAGTAGCATGTTATAGGGTTTTCGGTTGCATAATTGTTAAGACCTTTTAGACACTTTCTTTCGAAGTACGTAAATAGGTTCAAAGGTTCTCATGCTTGAATCAGTGCATGTTCACCTGTAACCGATTCCATTCTTTTTGTCGTGGCGTGTGCAGTGCAGACCTTTCATGTACAGGATCGAGCAAAGGATGTGTGCTTTTCTTGGTTATCGGTAAACGTCACAATGCGCATTAGCGTCCACTTCCGTAGGTATAACATTAGGTGTTCTCACGTTGTTGGAGGAGCTCCGGTGCATATAGAGTGGCCATTTATGGTGGTGGCCCGAACGCCGCTTAGGTAGGAATAGCGTTTCCTAATTGGCATAGGGACTTAAACATACGCTATTGGGCAGCAGGAATAGCATTGCACCATATCACATGTGGCAGGCGGGTGCAGGTAACACAAAACTACGCCAGGTGCGACCGCTGAGAAGCAGGTAGCATTACCTTTTGCTGCGAGACTGCGACCGTGGTACGTATGACAGCGGCTCGGCTCCATTCGTGTCCTGGACGCGACGAAGGTTGTGTGTAGGGTCTGTGTTGTGCAGTGCTGCGGCTTCTTTGCTTTTGGCCTTGAAAACCATCCCTGAAGTGATTTTGTTCTTTCTCGCAAGTGAAGGAAAATAAGTTGTGCCTTTCTGGTGTGTTTCACGTGAAGTTTACAATGGGTAAAGCGAGTAGTTGATTGGAAGCTATGTTCATCTTAGGTGTCGTGAATATCAGCTGGTTTCGTTGTTGTCTTCTCCAGAATTAGGAGAGGCCTGAGCCGCTCCTCACGCTGTGCTGTGCAAGGAATGTAGGTGTTGTCTTAGTGAACAGTGACGGTGAGGTGCGAGTGTCTGGGTAATTTGGCAAACTCTCCGCTATGTGGTTTTCAGTTCTATCGCTAATGGGAAGTTGTGATGTGAATTATACGTTCGTAACTTGAACAGGTATAGAGATGCACGTAGCAGATGAATTACAATGATGTACGATTGTAAATTAGCAATAATTCGTTGGAAACCGTCAGCTTTCTCGGGGTTACATTCTGTTGACACGTTCCCCGCGTATTGTGCCACATATGTACCAGTAGGTAAATTGCCCATTTACGTGCCGGTATCAATGAACGACATTTTATCTGTTTCACGACATTTTTAAAATAATTGTTGTCATACGAAGCGAAATGTTATTGTGCAATTGTATTTTTCTGATTCATTAGGAAGAATTAAAATTTATTCAAGCTGGAAAAGCTATTTCCCTATTCTGCTACTTACTACCAAACCAGCCGTAACAGCCGTGGAAATGCGGGGAACATGTTAAAGCAGTACGATGGTTAAAAATTACTGGAATGGGTTTTCTTGGTAAAAGATTATTGTAATCCTAATTATTTTATTTGTTTTTATGAAAATAGTTCACTCTTGCCCATAAATGCTGCATCAGGGGCGGCACATAATGAATGGTAATCTTTAGGCCTTCATTTGTTTGAAAAATCAATTTACTAAAATTGTTCAACTGATTTTCGGGGGCGTTTTTAAGTGATTTCAAAAATATATTTCAATCTAAAAAAATGAATTATAAGCGATTGAAAACACCGTGTTTCGAACAGTGAAAACGCCATGAAAATTTGTAATAAATATAGGTTTGGATGAAGTAGGAATGGGTAATGTAGATTAGGTTTTGTTGTGGAATTTTAGCTCATGCCACCTTCACCCTACGAAGCTAACTGGCTCGGTAACAACTGACTTAAAATTTTAGTTAGAATTCGATTTTATTTTAATCGCTACAAAACTACATTCAATGGCTTGATTAAGACGTTATTTCTGTCATAACGGAGGTCGAATGCGTTCGTTGTTAGCGTTTGTAGACGCATCTTGTGTTCAGCGAGGAGCTTTGTTTTGCGAGGTTGCTTTTTTGGTGGTGTGAAGCTGTGCGAAATTGTGCTTTGTGTGACCGATGACTTGCGTGACGTGTGGGCTACGCTGCACGTGACACGCCCTCCCTGCGACAGATCATCCCATCCATGTTAGCATGGCACTACTGTCCTGTTTTCCCGCACTTATTACTTTCTTCTTCAATTTTATCTTGTTTCAACACTGCTATCCTCCCCAGTTTCCCTCCACTTATTTCTTTCTTCTCCAGTTTTTATCTTGAATCAACGCTTCTGTCCTCTTTTTACTCTACTCACTACTTTCTTTAGTTTTTTTCTTGAATTATCACTGCTATTGTCCTGTTCCCATGCACTTACTACTTTCTTCTTCAGTTTTTTTTTTGAATCAACGCTACTCTCCTCTTCTGTTTTCTTGCACTTCTTTCTTCTCCAATTTTCACCTTGTTTCACAAACCCGTTTCCTAACTTGCTGTTTTTATGTGATGCGGATCTTGTGTGGGGATACACCTTGCGCATAGACCTCAACTCTATACTAAATGGTGTCTTCATTCTTCCTCTGTTTGGAACACCTTTGTTGTGGTTAGGGGAGCTCAAACTGACTTGCCTCATCAAATCTGTTAACATTACAAATGAAGCTGTTCGCATCGAAACTTCGCGTAGGGGAGCATGTGCGGAGTTAACGTTTTCCAAGTTTTGCAATAAAATGTTTGGAAATTCTCACCTATCGGATTTGGGCGGTCATTGGCTGTGGACCAAACATTCTGAACCAATAGTTAGATTCAATTTGAAAATTTATTGAACGTGACCTAAAATGTTATTATTTGTATTTTTTATAGATACTTTGGTTCCGTTTGATTATTTAAATAGTTATGTATAGTTATGTCATAAGAATTTGTAAGCGACCCGTTCTTCGTATATATTTTCAGAGGATAGTTTTTCGTAATTTTCTTAGCATTGGATCTTGCATTGTGTCCTAATTATTTTCCTCACTCTTCCGGGGTTTAACATGTATTTCTTCAAAGATTTACTTTCATACCTCACACCCGACCGCGGTATTTCATCTCAGCATTTTTCTTTCGAAGTATGTCCCCTAATTTACTCCAAGTTTCGTTCAGAAGCCCACACCAAATTTAGTTACCGAAAGTTCTCGGGTCACGCTGAACAAATCGAGTCCCTTTTGTTGCGTCGAAGCACTTGTTGCATTGAAATCACCGTAAATCGTTGGGCCTTCCATCGAGAAAAATGTCTCTGACTTCGTCAGGAACCATTGTTCTCAACGAAAAGTAGACTTCAATGCATTAAACCGGTGCGACTAAGAAGTATACCTTGGGCAACGTTTAACAGTCCTTTCCTAGTGTTGGTTCGCTATTTCCCGCTGTAGTTTACGAGTTGATGAGACCTTTCCTCCTGTAGAAGTTTTCATCGTCAATCTCCTTTAGTTTGCAGTTCCACTCGCATATGCGGTTAGTTCTGTGTTCAAGTTTTTTCTGGGCGTTCCGTAGTCTTCTTTCGATTTGCGTTCGTCACTCCCAACCGCTGTAGCCTCAATCTTGCCAATGTTGATGATAGTCATCCAGTTAATGATGCCATGTCATTCCAGAGGCCTGGCTTCATCCGTCCCGCACAGGCACTGTTGTGGCTGGGAAGATGTTTTGTTGCTTCCGCTCTCCTGTGATGCTTCGCTTTGTGTTGCTTTGTCGATGTTGTTGTTGTTGCTGCTGCTGCTGCTGCTGCTGCTGCTGCTGTTGAAGTTGCTGCTCGTTGTTACTGCTGCTGCTGTTGAAGTTGCTGCTCGTTGTTACTGCTGCTGCTGTTGAAGTTGCTGATCGTTGTTACTGCTGCTGGTGTTCTTGCAGCTGTAACTGGTGCTGGTGTTCTTGCAGCTGTAACTGGTGCTGGTGTTCTTGCAGCTGTAACTGGTGCTGGTGTTCTTGCAGCTGTAACTGGTGCTGGTGTTCTTGCTGCTATAACTGGTGCTGGTGTTCTTGCAGCTGTAACTGGTGCTGGTGTTCTTGCAGCTGTTACTGGTGCTGGTGTTCTTGCAGCTGTTACTGGTGCTGGTGTTCTTGCAGCTGTTACTGGTGCTGGTGTTCTTGCAGCTGTTACTGGTGCTGGTGTTCTTGCAGCTGTTACTGGTGCTGGTGTTCTTGCAGCTGTTACTGTTGCTGGTGTTATTGGTTTAGTTACTAATTGTTGGTGTCACTCCAAGCCACTATTGGTAATGTTACGTTCGTAGCTGCGGCTTGTCACTACCACTACTATTCGTCTCTGGAATTGCTGCCGCTAAATTTTCTCCTGTTGCTATTACACCTACCATTATTATTGCTTCTGTTCCTGTTGTAGTGATGCTTCTCGGTATCGCTTATTCTGCTGGTGGTCCGCTGACTAATGACACCGATTTTCGTGCCAGTGCGGTTGTTACAACTCGTATTACATCACTTACTTGCCCTGCTTTATGTTGGGACCGAGCCCGTTTTTTGTGCTAGTGCTTCCGTTACCACTCGTATAGCATCACTTGCTTGCCCTGCTCTATGTTAGGACCAGCAATCTGCGAGGCAATCAGGCGAGTCTGCCGTCAGTTCAAGAAGTGGCATTCGCGGTCTCGAGTTCTGAGGTGCTGTAAATGCATTGCCTCCGCCTCTCCTGCTCAGAGACCAATAAAGCCGGCAACTGTATTAGCTGAGACTTGTGAGGTGCACCGAGATTGCTTCTGACTTACAATGCCGTGATATAAAGGAAAGAAATGGTATCCTAGTTACTTTATCTGCGCGGTCTCCGATTATTATAGCAGGTTCTGTCATATTTGGCATGAATGGAAGTTGACATTAGTTTGACTCAAGCTAACAATAGTTCAAGGCTGTTGATCAGCGTTTAGTTGAAACAAGTGAAGAGTCGTGTTCTTTAATTTGATTGAATCCTACGTTGATGATGCTTGTGATAAGTGTGAATGTAGTGTCATTAAATTTCTCAAATGAATATCACCGCAGTATATATTGTGCAAATCAAAATATGCTTTCTAAGATTTAGTAAAAATTTTAGCTACTCGATTTGACCCTTGACTGCACACTAAAAAACAGTCGAAACTGCACTGCTGCGTCTTTTTGAGTTGTCTTGTTACAAGTATTGTTACTCAATACTTTCAAGTTCGAAGAGAGTCCGGAACTAAAGATTAGGGTGGCCTTCTTTTTGTTGAAGTGGAATAGGTTTTTTCGTTTTGTTCCGTGCCATTATTTTTTCCGGTTCACTTTTTATAAATAGTGCTTATTACTTCTTCAACTTTGTCCTAGGACTTCATTCGAACTTACAGTTTCAACTCGCATGTTGTGGTCCTTCAATTCCGTGCTAAATGGTGCCTTCCTCTTTCTTGGAAACACCTTTTATGGGTTGAACTTACAAGGCTTGACCTGACTTTGAATTTAATCAAGAAATTCGTAGAGAAAACAGGTCGGTTTTGCAAATCAGAGTAGCACGAAGAAGAAATGTCACCTTTAAGTTGTCAGGTATTTCCCGCAAAAGAAAGTAATAATATAGGAAAAATTTATACTAACTAAAACAAAAAAAGACTAAATTTATAATTGCCTGGAAGTTATTAGTGCATTTCAGTTGCGCATTTTGACCGACGAACTTTCTTGCTACCGTCCATTGACATTGTATATTTTTTATTGAAAACTTCAAAAATGTCTACACACATTAGTCATCTGCGTGGTCATTTACAATACGTGCGAATTTGAGCATCTTTTCGCTACGTTCTATCGATTTTTCATGAGACTTAATTGCTCTTCAGCTGGCTGTTAGTTCTTGTCTTCCTTGTTTGTGAAATTAACGTGAAACTCTCATTCGCATTAGTGAATGAGAACCACTATTAAAAGTCTAGAATTTTGATTGCATGTTTTTGCTCTATCGTTTCATTTTTGTATCAATTTTTTCAGTAGCCAGGAAAGTACTGGAATTTTCAGTGCATTTTTCGATCCATCGTTTCATTTTCGTGACAATTACCTTGGAGTGAGCGAACTAACATGCGTTCGTATATTTTATATGCAAACGCATTAAACATTAAATTAAACAATAAAACGCACGGTAACATTAGATTTTGAGGTTCATGGATTTTGTGAACTGCATTTCCCGTACAAGTTATTCGTATCGGAATTTGCGAGCGTTTGCGCAACACACCAATTACCGAGTCGTGTTTTTTAGGCATCGCTGATTCATGAGTACCAGGCTCCGCTCGGTGTGTCTTTATAAGGCACTTGCATTCTCCCGCACGAGAGTGGCGCTCTCTCCAGTCAAGGTCAGGTCGCTTCAGTGAAATTGAGTTGCTGGAGACGGTGTCTCGGTTGTGCACAGCTGGCCTGTGCTTACTATATATGTGGACCTTAGAATCACACGGCACCATGCAAGCGCTGCTTCTTAAACGCTTCAGAAAACGGCTTCAATGTTTGGTGACTTCAAAACAATCGCATCTTTAAAACATTCTGTATTTTACAGCTATTCTCCTGTACCTATGACCAACTCTCCAGACAAATGAAAATTTGGGGGTGACCAGCGATATACATAACTCATTTTTGCTAGATGTATTTTGCGCATGGTATCGAATGGTTCTAGGGCCCTTACATGCGGACCTCAACGCTTCGGTATTAGGTCACATCCGCTGATGGGCAAATGCAATCTCTCGGCTAGTGCACCTGGGTCACCCCGTGCTTCGCAGAAACTTTCGTTTTCATTTAGGTTCAATGATCTATGTCATTTTTTATTCAATGCACTTTTTCCACCATGAAGTGCCAGTGGATTGCTGTCCTACGCTATCGCGGTCAAACTTGAATCGTGTCGCAAATTGAGTAACCTGAAGAACTCGTTAATTTTTTGCTTATCTTTTAAAATTCATTTCGTCTCTTTATGAGGGAAGTATTGGTGGAGTTTTGGCGCGCGTACGTTATTCCACAGTAGTTCGAAAATAGGCTCTCTCATTTTTCTCCTAGGCGTGTTAATAATTTTTTTCACTGAACTGTGAATTATTGTCACGATTGTCTTAATATATATAAGTAGCTTATGTCTCAGCTATAGTTGCTTTAATCAGGCAACGTCGTTGTACGATCGCAGTTTTAGACGTGGAATGAGTACATTGCTCTACGTATTGTCGCATCAGATTATATTGCTTCCATACTGCCCTTTTTTTTATTCTATACTTTGAATATTCTATATTGCTTTGAAATAAAGGAGAACCGTTTGCTGGATACCATGGCGTCTTTTAATATGTTTTTTTTATCGAATTCCAGTCGGCGCTTGGATTCTATCTCGTGTTATTGGCTTATTCTTGTATTGAGTGCAAATATACGTCTTGGGACCTGCTGATTTTATAGTTTTTCATGTCTTACATCACTTGTGCTTTACAGCGAAACAACTTATGTCTGCAGCGTTCTTGAAAACGTTTATGCAACTTTAATAACTCGCGTAACCGTAAATTGAATCTGCTTACAAATTCGATTCTGTAAGTTATCTTCTTTCAACAGATTTATTGACGTTTACATGTCATTATTGCTCTCGTACGTGTAGCTCAAACTCAACAGGTGTCAATGAGCTTTAGGTCTTCTAACTCGCCTGCGGACGGATCCATGCAATGAGCGTAAATCTTAACTGCGGCATGCGGCGTCTGAGGTAAACTTCCCAAGGGCTTTGCAGAGAGGACTAAAAGGGGTTCCTGGTCACGCAGGAAGCTCCTCCTTCAAAAGAAGTTGGTCATGAGTGGGGTTTTGGTGCAGAGACTAGCCGAACTCAACCTCATCAAAGACCCGGCTTCTGCCGGCACCAAAACTCTGGTCATCAGTCGGCACCGCAAGCCCAGCCGAAGACATCAGGTGCTCGCCAATGGCGAAGTCATTTTCCCTCAGTCAAACGCGGACGAAGGCGCCAATGAACAACTATGTCGGAGACTGAGTTCGCAGAAATGCAGAGAAAATGAAGAGCATTACGATCGTTCGAAAATAAGACGCAGCAGCTTGCCCAAGTTCTCTGAGTACTCGTCTAGTGAAAGAATCTCTTCCAATGCTCCTCTTGATTGTAATGTGAAGAAAGCAGCCTCTGTGAATAGTTCTACTAAAAGCCTTTCTGCCGTTCCAATGCTGGCCAGAAGATCGTCAGCCGTGCCCACCATAGCTCCCGTGTCCACTAGTGTACATTTCACTCCCGAAGGCTCATTTGACATCAGTACTTTGCTCAGCGATGCCAACGAAACCGAGAAGTCTTCAATAAATGGTGTTATGAATCAGTTCGACTTACTCGTGAACGACGTGAACAAATCTAGAAAGCTGGACAAAAATGAAAACGAGATACTGGGTCGCGTGACACTGATCAGTGCTGACGCTACCCTCAGTGTGGACGAGTGTGATCATTTGGAGAGACGGAAGACGGAAGCTGAGTCGCGGTCGCAGTCAAGCTTGCTCTCCTTCGATATGATTTCTGAGGTTTCCGCCAACAATAATAGCGGAGGTTCCGGTGAGGCTTCCGACTTGGACTCGTGTCCGAGGCTTGTGGACTACTTCGGTGTTGATGCGCTTCAGGCTGCGTGTACCCAAGACTCTTCTTCTTCTTCTTCTCGCTTTGCTGGCGCAGACTCGAGAAGAGACGCGCATTGTGGCCCTCAGGAGGAGTCTAACGACGCGTTTCAAAACTCCTCGCAACATTTCTCGTCTTCCTCGGAGAGCTTTAAATCTCCCCTAGAAATCCCTGTTGCCGAAGAGGTAAACTTGGTGCGCAAGAAGTCTTGCAAATCGAAAAAGAGAAGTAAACGTTCTGTTAAGAGTGATTCAAAGTTGTCAAAAAGAGAGTACTTGAGTGATCAGACGAGTGCATGTGTGGACAGGTGTTCTGAGGAGTGTATCGTTGAAGGCGCCCCTGAGTACCAGGATTCAACTGACCAACTGGTGCCGGCTCTAGGGGATCACCAGGTTCAAGGTATGTTGCTTTTATTCGCTGGGCTTTTCTGTCTTTTTGAAAAGGTTTTCTTACGGAAAGTGTTGTGATACCATGTTCGGTAACCGTTTTGTGCAGGATTTTTTTTTTAGTTTTATCGATAATTTTCTCTGATAAACTACTACTGGACGGATAAATATCGCGCGCTGGGGCTGGTTAAATACAGTTCACTCTCCGATTGGCAAATTTTTTATTCCTTCGTAGCTTAATTATTATGTACGCAGCGAGCTTTAGTATAAATATGTCAGTAAATGTAGTAGGTTTAATTGCTAACTTTACTTGTCGAAAGTAACCTAATTTGCGTTTGAGTTTTTCTAGAAATAGCGTCTAAAATTGCAGGTAAAACAAATCTCTAGATGAACGTCCCTTGAGAGATGAATCAGGATTTCAATTACCATTAAGGTTCATTACTTGATCGTATTTTATTTTAATGCTAACTAACTTCGACGCCGTACCCAACCTGACGCAATCTAACCTTAATGGCTCATTTCTCACTGGCTTTGGTAATGCGATAAGTTCCTCGTGTCTTTAAAATACCCGTTGCAGCGTCAGCAAAAGTTATTTAATTGGAGTAGGCTTTTTTTTCTTGCTAGATCTCCCTGGCTCTGGCCATCTGGTATCCCTGATACATTGTGACCTGTAATGACTCATCACCGTAATTTTATTCTCGCCTATTCTTATATTTGAAGTCAGTGACTGCATAAGCAATGCCTTGCGTTGTCTCTCTTTCTCTCTGCATGGAGACGTAAAAGCATCAGACCGCGACTAAATTAATTTGTTTTTTTTTGTGCCGTTTGCCCAATGTCAGCCTCATTTGTGTCTAATTTTTGCGAAGAATGTTTGTTGCATGGAACCGTTGCACGGCTCTCTGCACTAAAATTGAATTTTTGACTGTCTTCAGCACTTCATGTTCTCGTGACTTTCAAGTGAACCGCGTACCTCAGTCGATGTTGTCATCTATTCCTCAATTTATCTGCATTATCGTGAATTTTGTTTTCCCACCGTTGCCCTGAAGTTCGTGATGCGATTTTTTTTGTACTGAAAGTGACGGTTACATTAAGTTCACATTTTTACGTTTCCAATTGAATCTCATTTTGTTCACTCGTCACTTTCTCTCCGTACAAGTAACTTCCATTTTCACATCATTCATCAGCATTTTACGTGCATTTTCGCGCATGTAAATTTGGTGCTGTTCGTGACTCCTTCCGTGTTGTTGAGTGCGAGCTGCTAAAGCATAAAGTCGAGCCGAAACTGTTGTTGTTATTCTGAGTGGCGGTGCCTAATTCATGCGCTGCTTACTAAGACAGGTCCTAAACTTGCGCAGATCTCATTACCCAAGTTGAGATACGCGCCAACCGGCAGCGAGAGAGGGCTCCATTCACTTTTTTCCACCCCGCCTGTGATTACGCTCCTTTCCCTGATAAAGAATTTTCCCGTGCCAAATTAGGTTCTTATGCAAAATGGACGCGAGTGCCGCGCTGAAGCCCTATTAAGCTGCCTTGTTTTTCAACTTACGAACTCCCAGTCGCCGGCGTTGAGACGTCGTTGTTCTATTGCCGCTCCTCACTCGGATTAGCAGTCTCCGGAGATCCGATTTGAGCTCAAATCTTCTGGAGGGACTCGAGGCTCATCGCAAATGGCATTCTGCTCGCTTGCATTTATTGGCCACCCCTGTGTGGCTCCTGGCTCGGGTGTCCGCAGGCTTCTGGTCGCGGTGCGCCTCTGCTTCTTGAGGTCTTCTCAAGTTGCTAGGTTTTACTGTAGTTCCTAGGTTTTACTAGTTCCGAGCTTCTACTAGTTCGTAAATTTCACTTGATTTCGCTAGATTTTCTAGATTTTACTAGATTTTCTAGATTTTACTAGATTTTCTAGATTTTACTAGATTTTCTAGATTTTACTAGATTTTCTAGATTTTACTAGATTTTCTAGATTTTACTAGATTTTCTAGATTATACTAGATTTTCTAGATTTTACTAGATTTTCTAGATTTTACTAGATTTTCTAGATTTTACTAGATTTTCTAGATTTTACTAGATTTTCTAGATTTTACTAGATTTTCTAGATTTTACTAGATTTTCTAGATTTTACTAGATTTTCTAGATTTTACTAGATTTTCTAGATTTTACTAGATTTTCTAGATTTTACTAGATTTTGTTATTTATTAGAATTAGTACTCCCGGGAGGAAAATGTGAGGTCCCGAGCAGAGAGTATGGCAGGGCTGCTTTTTGTTGGAATAAAACGTTTTTTATCATGTTAAGGTCCATCAATTTTTCGGTTCACGGTTGTCCTGTTTTTCAGCACCTACTACTTTTTTCTTCAACTTTTATCCAGTGTGTGGCCATTCTCCTTCCTCTCCTTGGAACGCTTTTGTTGTGGTTGAGGAGGATAATCATACATAACTAACATCTAATACATAGGTATAATCTCACATGGAACAACAGAATCCCATCACGAGTTGGTATCAAGAATACCGTATTTGTATCGAGGAGCGCTTAATTTATGTTAGTGAAACTGCACGTCGATATTTTGGTGCTACTATATCGTGTAGTCTACCGCCATCACGGTAGAGGAAACAAGGTAGGGTCATTTCTATGGGAGAAAATGCACCTCCTTTTGTTCGGCTAGACAATAGAACGGCTTTATTTCAAACAAACTTTATGACGTCACCAAAACGCCGTGTCGGTAGGCCAATAGTGGAGCCAGATTTGGGAGTAGCAGTGCTACCAGATGCAATATGAGCGCTGCTATTGGTTCGTTGCCGTGACGTCAGCAAAACCACACTGTCAACGAAAAAAAAGACTGGTTTGAACCTACCTTGTTTCCTCTACCGTGACCGCCATATATCGCTCATCCAGGTGCAGTTTGAGATGTGCAAATGAAGTATTTATCGTTAAATTATATGTATGGAAATAAGTAATATCAATTAGTACCCTAACCTTACCTGACGCCATAGTAATAGTTAGAGCTTAGAGGTAAAGCTCGTGCTATAGTGTGGTAGATCTCACACTTTAACAGCACCGATATTTTCAGCGTAGCAGCAGCAGCAGCAGCAGCAGCAGCAGCAGCAGAACGAGTGCTGACGGCGCTGAGTTTTGCAGAAACAATTTATTACCTCGATCAGGCGCTGCTTTTCATTCGTTCGATTTAGAGATAAAAAGAGGGATAATTGGACTCGTTAGGATCTTGCTGCGAGTGAGAGGGTCGAGCCTTGTTCAATTAGTTCCCAATTTATCCCGATAATTGATGCGGGCGTCATGGGTACACCAACTTTCATCTTCTTCATTACGAAACTTGAACTCAAAAGCAACGAGAAGGTGGTAGTGAAATAATATTTATGGTCAGATAACTATCAAAATTTTAAGCTTTTCGAAGAGCCAAGAAAATGAAACATAAAACTTGTGAGCTTCACTTCAACGCAATCTGATCACTTAGTAATATTCTAACAAGTTTATTGCTGTCAAGCACAGCTGATGGTGTTGAACATATTTTTGGCGCAAGCTCTTCAATAAATAGAAACGAATATTTTTAACGGCAACGTACTCCTGCATTTGCTTGACATTCACATTGATTATCTACAACTTGTAGAGACCGCATTTCTGGCGCCTAAGATTTACAAGGCCCGCTCATTGTCACCTCGCCCATTTAGAATTGGAACTCTCATTTCATGCCTCACATTTCACCAGCAATGCGATTCCCGACGCGCGCAGGAATGCCAGGTGTCAATAAATCGACATTAGTGAAAATTCGCCCTGATCCTGACTGGATCTGGCGCCATCCAATGAAAGACGTGACCGCGTGGTTTGTTCTACGTGCCATGCGCTCACCCCCAGATCTACTGGTGCCATGCGCTCACCCCCAGGCCTATTGGTGCCATGCGCTCACTCCCAGGTCCATTGGTGCCATGCGCTCACCCCCTGGTCTATTGGTGCCATGCGCTCACCCCCAGGCCTGCTGGTGCCATGCGCTCACCCCAGGCCTGCTGGTGCCATGCGCTCACCCCCCAGATCTACTGGTGCCATGCGCTCACCCCCAGGCCTATTGGTGCCATGCGCTCACTCCCAGGTCTATTGGTGCCATGCGCTCACCCCCAGGTCTATTGGTGCCATGCGCTCACCCCCTGGTCTATTGGTGTCATGCGCTCACCCCCCAGGTCTATTGGTGCCATGCGCTCACCCCCAGGTCTATTGGTGTTATGCGCTCACCCCCAGGTCTATTGGTGTTATGCGCTCACCCCCAGGTCTATTGGTGCCATGCGCTCACCCCCTGGTCTATTGGTGTCATGCGCTCACCCCCCAGGTCTATTGGTGCCATGCGCTCACCCCCAGGTCTATTGGTGCCATGCGCTCACCCCCAGGTCTATTGGTGCCATGCGCTCACCCCCAGGCCTGCTGGTGCCATGCGCTCACCCCCAGGCCTGCTGGTGCCATGCGCTCACCTCCAGGCGTGCTGGTGCCATGCGCTCACCCCAGGCCTGCTGGTGCCATGCGCTCACCCCCAGATCTACTGGTGCCATGCGCTCACTCCCAGGTCTGTTGGTGCCATGCGCTCACCCCCAGGTCTATTGGTGCCATGCGCTCACTCCCAGGCCTGCTGGTGCCATGCGCTCACCCCCAGGCCTGCTGGTGCCATGCGCTCACCCCCAGGTCTATTGGTGTTATGCGCTCACCCCCAGGTCTATTGGTGTTATGCGCTCACCCCCAGGTCTATTGGTGCCATGCGCTCACCCCCTGGTCTATTGGTGTCATGCGCTCACCCCCCAGGTCTATTGGTGCCATACGCTCACCCCCAGGTCTATTGGTGCCATGCGCTCACCCCCAGGTCTATTGGTGCCATGCGCTCACCCCCAGTCCTGCTGGTGCCATGCGCTCACCCCCAGGCCTGCTGGTGCCATGCGCTCACCTCCAGGCGTGCTGGTGCCATGCGCTCACCCCCAGGCCTGCTGGTGCCATGCGCTCACCCCAGGCCTGCTGGTGCCATGCGCTCACCCCAGGCCTGCTGGTGCCATGCGCTCACCCCCTGGTTTATTGGTGCCATGCGCTCACCCCCTGGTCTATTGGTGCCATGCGCTCACCCCCTGGTCTATTGGTGCCATGCGCTCACCCCCTGGTCTATTGGTGCCATGCGCTCACCCCCTGGTCTATTGGTGCCATGCGCTCACCCCCTGGTCTATTGGTGCCATGCGCTCACCCTCTGGTCTATTGGTGCCATGCGCTCACCCCCTGGTCTATTGGTGCCATGCGCTCACCCTCTGGTCTATTGGTGCCATGCGCTCACCCCCTGGTCTATTGGTGCCATGCGCTCACCCCCTGGTCTATTGGTGCCATGCGCTCACCCTCTGGTCTATTGGTGCCATGCGCTCACCCCCTGGTCTATTGGTGCCATGCGCTCACCCCCAGGTCTATTGGTGCCATGCGCTCACCCCCAGGTCTATTGGTGACATGCGCTCACCCCCTGGTCTATTGGTGCCATGCGCTCACCCCCAGGCTTGCTGGTGCCATGCGCTCACCCCCAGGCCTACTGGTGCCATGCGCTCACCCCCAGGCCTGCTGATGCCATGCGCTCACCCACATTTCCACTAATGCTTAGCGCACGTTTGGCTTGCTTAGATGGTTCAAAAAATTATCTTCTAACTCAGCGTGTATTTTTTTATATTTACCGGATGCGCTAAGCACATTCTTTCGTTCCGAAAGAACTTTGTTAATGTAAATTTCATCGTCTAAAGTTTTTTTTCCTTCAATATTAAATTCTCCTAACTTTTTTTCGAAAGTAAATTTTTTTGGGGCTACTTTTTTATTAATTTGTGATTTTTTAACACGCTTTGTGTTTATTATATTTTCTATTCGAACTTTGCCGTTTATAATGAAAAGATTAAAGGTGTTTTAATTCGAAATGCTAGCATGCTGGCTAAAAGCGTCGTTGAATAAAAATCAACGGAATTTTTGATGAAAAATAGTTAACGCCTTTCTGATAATTATGAGCAATAATCCTCATTACGATATTTCATTCTGAAAAAAATGTGCAATTTCGCAAACATTTTAATTTTCATAATCCTTCTTTTAGGTTTTCTTGGTGATCGAGAAATGATTCTTTGTGCTTCCATAAAACCTGTCGGTATGAATTTCCGGGTTTCCTTTAAAAGCTCGTTAATATGAATTTCCCGGTTTCCTTTAAGAGCTCGTTAGTTTGAATTTCCGGGTTTCCTTTAAAAGCTCGTTAATATGAATTTCCCGTTTTCCTTTAAGAGCTCGTTAGTATGAAATTTCCCGGTTTCCTTTAAAAGCTCGTTAATATGAATTTCCCGGTTTCCTTTAAGAGCTCGTTAGTATGAAATTTCGCGGTTTCCTTTAAGAGCTCGTTAGTATGAAATTTCCCGGTTTCCTTTAAAAGCTCGTTAATATGAATTTCCCGGTTTCCTTTAAGAGCTCGTTAGTATGAAATTTCCCGGTTTCCTTTAAAAGCTCGTTAATATGAATTTCCCGGTTTCCTTTAAGAGCTCGTTAGTATGAAATTTCGCGGTTTCCTTTAAGAGCTCGTTAGTATGAAATTTCCCGGTTTCCTTTAAAAGCTCGTTAATATGAATTTCCCGGTTTCCTTTAAGAGCTCGTTAGTATGAAATTTCCCGGTTTCCTTTAAGAGCTCGTTAGTATGAAATTTCCCGGTTTCCTTTAAGAGCTCGTCAGTATGAAATTTCCCGGTTTCGTTTAAGAGCTCGTCAGTATGAAATTTCCCGGTTTCCTTTAAGAGCTCGTCAGTATGAAATTTCCCGGTTTTCTTTAAAAGCTCGTTAGTATGAAATTTCCCGGTTTCCTTTAAGAGCTCGTCAGTATGAAATTTCCCGGTTTCCTTTAAGAGCTCGTTAGTATGAAATTTCCCGGTTTCCTTTAAGAGCTCGTTAGCATGAAATTTCCCGGTTTCCTTTAAGAGCTCGTTAGTATGAAATTTCCCGGTTTCCTTTAAGAGCTCGTTAGTATGAAATTTCCCGGTTTCCTTTAAGAGCTCGTCAGTATGAAATTTCCCGGTTTCCTTTAAGAGCTCGTCAGTATGAAATTTCCCGGTTTCCTTTAAGAGCTCGTTAGCATGAAATTTCCCGGTTTCCTTTAAGAGCTCGTTAGTATGAAATTTCCCGGTTTCCTTTAAGAGCTCGTTAGTATGAAATTTCCCGGTTTCCTTTAAGAGCTCGTTAGTATGAAATTTCCCGGTTTCCTTTAAGAGCTCGTTAGTATGAAATTTCCCGGTTTCCTTTAAGAGCTCGTCAGTATGAAATTTCCCGGTTTCCTTTAAGAGCTCGTCAGTATGAAATTTCCCGGTTTCCTTTAAGAGCTCGTCAGTATGAAATTTCCCGGTTTCCTTTAAGAGCTCGTCAGTATGAAATTTCCCGGTTTCCTTTAAGAGCTCGTTAGCATGAAATTTCCCGGTTTCCTTTAAGAGCTCGTTAGTATGAAATTTCCCGGTTTTCTTTAAAAGCTCGTTAGTATGAAATTTCCCGGTTTCCTTTAAGAGCTCGTTAGTATGAAATTTCCCGGTTTCCTTTAAGAGCTCGTCAGTATGAAATTTCCCGGTTTCCTTTAAGAGCTCGTCAGTATGAAATTTCCCGGTTTCCTTTAAGAGCTCGTCAGTATGAAATTTCCCGGTTTTCTTTAAAAGCTCGTTAGTATGAAATTTCCCGGTTTCCTTTAAGAGCTCGTCAGTATGAAATTTCCCGGTTTCTTTTAAGAGCTCGTTAGTATGAAATTTCCCGGTTTCCTTTAAGAGCTCGTTAGTAAGAAATTTCCCGGTTTCCTTTAAGAGCTCGTTAGTATGAAATTTCCCGGTTTCCTTTAAGAACCCGTTAGTATGAATTTCCCGGTTCGCTTTAAGAGTTCGTTAGTATGTATTTCCCGGTTTCCTATAAGAATCCGTTCGTGTGAATTTCTAAGTTCCCTTTAAGAACCCGTCAAGATGAATTTCCCTTTAAGAACCTGTTAGTATGATTTTCGGCGCTCTCGATATTGAGATCGATGAGGGCCGGCTTCACGTGAGCTGCCTGATGAAACTGAGCCCCGAGTTTCCGATACCAGCGTCCGTGCGCCGCCTGCTTTCTTGCTCGCATTAACGAGGCGAGGGAGGCCGCTACAAAGGCCTGTTGTGCTGTCCTGTACTAATTTTCCGCGGACTCTGTGTTCATTTCCGTGAAGAATTGTGTTCTGCAATAATTTGCCGCGGACACTGTGTTCACTTCCGTGAAGAATTGTGTGCTGTACTAATTTGCCGCGGACACTGTGTTCGCTTCCGTGAAGAATTGTGTTCTGCTCTCTCTCGTTATGCTGTTGGCCTAATGTGAAGCTTTGCGTTGTCTTCAGTGCTTGATTTAATAAGTGATTCAAACTGGCTGAATGAGAAGCTTTGCGTTGTCTTCAGTGCTTGATTTAATAAGTGATTCAAACTGGCTGAATGAGAAGCTTTGCATTGTTGTCTTCAGTGCTTGATTTAATGAGTGATTCAAACTGGCTGAATGTCAAGCTTTGCGTTGTCTCCAGTGCTTGATTTAATAAGTGATTCAAACTGGCTGAATGTTAAGCCTTGCGTTGTTGTCTTCAGTGCTTGATTTAATGAGTGAATCGGAACTGCCTAAATGTGAAATTTCGCATTATCTTCAGTGCTCGATTCAATAAGCGATTCGTAACTGGCGTATTTACCAAATGTGGAGCTTTGCATTGTCTTCAGTGCTCGATTTGATAAGGAGTGATTCGAAACTATCGTTCATGTCGCTCTAGAAATGTATGCTTGTTTGGCTCTGGTGCCAACGTTTGCGCTGCTCACCTAATGTGAGGTTTTATATTAATTATCGTGTTGGAAACTCATGTTTGAAACTCATGTCCACAATGTGGTCGAATTGTTTATATACCTGTCGTGTTAGCATGTGAGGTCTCTAGATCACCCATTAGGAGAAATAACAACTGAATATGTCCATGACAATTGGCACTCCTACACATGGAAAATGTGAGGTATTGATTTGAAATGTAACTATGCCTTCTTTTTTTTTTGAGACAGAATAGGTGTTTTATTTTGTTACGTATATTCGGTTCACTGTCGTTTTTTCACTATTTTTTACTTTCTTCTTTTACTTTTTTCGTAAACTTCTCTCAACCTTTCTGCTTCTATGCGCAGAGTGCAAGGACTCGCTTTGTGGAAAGATTTCCTGTTCCTTTATTTTCATCCTAAATGGTGCTTACCTCTTCCCTCTCTAGCCTTGAGGAAGTTTAAACGAACTTTTTAATAGTTTCACAAAAGGGTAAATTTAGTCATTAAGTACTAGCAAATAGTCTAGATATTTCATTTTTTTACTGCGAAGAGTCGTAGATTTAAGTTCATCCTAGTAAAATCAACCCATAAGCATTACAGTGCATCCAGACTGCACGGAGAAGACTAAGCAAGATGGATCCATTGCTGTATCAGGTTCCTTGGTTTGGTTCTCTCAACTTTCAAGAAAACGAGAGCTCGACAATACTTCGTTTAATTGAACCTCATTATACTTTTCTAGTCGTCGACGTTCCTATAGTCTCAATGTTTCCTAGCAAATGCACGTTTCATGCTATTGTTGCGGACGTTAATGACGTTTTGGTAAATCTGCAGCTGCATGATTTGAATTTCTTTGAGCGCTCGTCACGTATAGTCTTTGTACCAATCCTTTCAGAATCTACTCTAAGCTTGTTAGCTATGCTCGTGCTGTGTCGCTAATTCTAGTTGTTCTAAACTTTTTCAAAACTAGGATATCTCTCATCGATATTTATTTTCCTTCCACTCTCGCCAGGAGTAGCTCCGGCATCGCCAGCTTTTGTCATCTTGCAATTATTTTCTTAATCTTTCTGATGAAAATGCTAATTTCCGCACAGATATGCTGAGCAAAATTTCTACTTCGATAGAAGTCGATGATGCGTTTTATACCTTGGGTTAAAATGTATGTTCCACGAATCCTCCTTTTTTACAGTGTGGAATCTGGTAAATGAACTCGGTGGAATAAAGAAAAAAAAAACAGTGTGCAGCTTTTTTGAACCAGTGTGTACGACAGTGGTGAAGCATAAGAATGAATCCTAATAAGAATGCGTTCTAATAGGGAACACACCTGAGGATTATAATTTAAGTGTTTCCATCCCTCCCAAACTAATGTTATCGAAATATCGTATCTGAAAACAGCTGTTTGCAACTGAGATGCAGATTGTCCAGGGCACTTTCAAACTCGCTAGAATGTTCGTCTATTCCAGGTTATATTTTGTCGCCTAAATCATTAACACGCTCACTACGTTTCCGCGGTTGCTTAAGTCGGTTTGGTTACGTTGAAAGAAGCAGAATTGAAAGGCCATCTCGGCTGCTTCATTACATTCTTATCCTTCCTAACTGGGGGGAAAAATATAATTGTACGATAATATATCAACTTGTACGCCATAGTCTAATTTAAAATAAAGGTTCTAAAATGATAGCCATTGCAACTGGCACGTAAATGAGCAATTAACCTAGTGGTACACATATGTACCAATACGTAGTGAACGTGTTGAATTTGTTTTTATTGATGGTTGATACACATTTGAGTTCGGCGGACGTGTGTGGCGTTGATCGCTGCGTTGACTGGTGGCTCCCCTCAGGGGGATACAACTATCGTATCTATGGGAATTAGCGCTCCCAGGGGAACCATGTGAGGGCCCGAGCTAAAGGTTAGGTAGGCTTCCTTTTTGTTGTAATAAAATAGGTTTTTGTTTCGTTACGGACCATCTTTTTTCGGTTCACTGCTGTCCTGTTTTTCAGCACCTATTACTTTCTTCTTCAACTTTTTTCTTGTTTCATGAACTTCTTTCCCAGCTTACTGTTTCTGTGCACCTTGTGCATAGATTCCGCGTTCCCTCAACTCCATACTAAATGGTGCCTTCCTCTTTCCTCTCTTGGAACATCTTTGTCGTGGTTAAGGGAGGCTAAAACTTTCTTATATAATAATAATAATAATGATAATAATAATAATAATAATAATAATAATAATAATAATAATAATAATAATACGCGGCGCTTCTGGAGCGGCATTTGGAGCCAAGAGGTCCAGCATAACGCCGAGGCTGAATGGCTCCAAAGCATCGCCAAAGACGTCAATCCGGACGAAGACCTCCGGATAACGACGGCGCGATTACAAAAGCAAATAAGAAAAACGCAGAGCTGGAAGGCCCCCGGTCCAGACAAAGTCCAAGGCTACTGGATCAAGACCTTCACATCCCTCCATCCCAGGCTGGTAGAAAACCTGGACAGATGCTTAACATCAGGCACTGTGCCAGATTGGATGACAACTGGAAGGACGGTGCTGATACAGAAGGATAAGGAAAAAGGATCAGCGGTGAGCAATTACAGACCCATCACATGCCTCCCGGTCATGTGGAAGATCCTCACCGGCATGATCTACGAGAGCATGTATGAGCACCTAGTGAGTCGCGACTACTTCCCTAACGAGCAGAAGGGATGTAGACGGGGAACGAGAGGGACGAAAGACCATCTTCTGCTCGATAAGCTGATCATGACCCACGCCAAAGCTAAACACAAGAACCTTAGCATGGCGTGGATTGATTACAAAAAGGCCTTCGACATGGTCCCGCACTCATGGATCCTCGAATGTCTGGAGACATACGGAGTCGCAGGAAACGTCCGGCGGCTGATCGCAACTACCATGCCTAACTGGAAGGTCCAGCTCACGTGTGCAAACGCTGAGCTGGGAGAGGTGAACATCCGTCGAGGAATCTTTCAAGGCGACTCCCTGTCTCCACTCTTGTTCGTACTGGCACTGGTCCCAATGACTCAGGTCCTCAACAACACGGGCCTGGGATTCAAGTACGACCGCAATAACAGCCTCAACCACCTACTCTACATGGACGATCTCAAGCTGTTCGCAAGATCCGCTAGTGAGATCGAAAGACTTGTGAAAGTTGTGCACGAATTCTCCCACGACATCGGAATGGAATTCGGAATAAGCAAGTGCGGCCTCATCAACATCGAGAAAGGCAAAGTCTCAGCAACTGAAGGTATCCATTTAGAGAACGAAACAATCGAACAGATCGAAGAAGAAGGGTACAAATACCTAGGAGTGCTTGAACACGACAACGTTCTGCACACCGAGATGAAGAAAAAGATCAGGAAAGAATACTTCAGCAGAGTAAGGTTAATTTTGAAATCTAATCTCAACGGCGGCAACATCATCAAAGCCATTAACACATGGGCCGTGCCGGTCATCAGGTACACCGCCGGAATAGTTAAATGGACGAAGCTCGAACAAAAGCAGCTAGATACGAAGACCAGAAAGCTGATGACCATCTTCAGGGCACTCTACCCCCGATCATGCACTGACAGGCTATACATCAAGAGAAAGGAAGGAGGAAGAGGTCTGCTTGAAGTGGAAGAGTGCATCCAAAGTGAGATCAGAGCACTCGGCCAGTACACGAGAGAGCACCAGGATCCTTGGATGAAACTGGTGTGGACATCGAAGACCCTGAAAGAGGAAGAGACCTCAGACAGTTTCAAGGAGAGGAGAAGGGGAGAGCGACTCCAAAAGTGGGAGGGAATGGCACTCGCCGGCCAATACCCCCGACAAACTCGAGAAGCAAAACCCGAACTCACTTGGAACTGGCTGAATCGAGGTGAACTCAAGAAAGAAACTGAGGGCATGATCCTTGCCGCGCAAGAACAAGCCCTCAACACCAAAAACAGAGCAGCTAGAATCACGCACACAAGCAACGACCCAAAATGCCGGATGTGCAAAACCAAAGACGAAACCGTCAACCACCTGATCAGCGAGTGCTCGGCGCTGGCGCAGAGGGAATACAAGAGGAGGCACGACAAGGTAGCAAAAACTCTACATTGGAACCTGTGCAAGACCCACAACTTCCCCTGCGCTGACCGCTGGTACCAGCACGAGCCCAAGACTGTGATGGAAAACGACGACATCAAACTTCTCTACGACGTCCTCCACCAAACTGACAGGGCCATCACAGCCAGACGACCGGACATCGTCGTCATTAACAAGACCCAGAAACAGATCAAGATCATCGACGTGGCAGTTCCATACGACTCAAGAATCGTCGAAAAGGAGGCTGAGAAAATCCTCAAGTATCAAGACCTCCGGGTCGAGCTCGCCTCGACCCACGGTTGCCGCGCCGAGGTGGTTCCCATCGTGATTGGGACACTTGGGGCCTCAACCACCAATCTTGAAAGGCATCTGGGTAGCATAGGCTGTGATAAAATCCACCCTGGACTGCTGCAAAAGTCAGTTCTCCTGGGATCTGCCCACATTCTTCGCAAGGTGCTCGGATAACACCGGACACTGAGCTGAAGCCGAACCCACTCAGACGAACTGGATTCGAATATGGAGAAGAGAAGAAGGCGGTGATCCTCAGGGTGCGGGACGCACCCCGGAACGCTACGCCTAAAGGGACCGAAGGCTGCGAAGGAAGGAAGAAAGGAAGAGGAGCGTAAAACACTCGTTACACCACTTCTGACTGGAACAACCTGAAGACAACCCTACACCAGCCTTAACAACTTGGCTGTGGATCTGTTTCAATAATAATAATAATAATAATGACTGGTGGCTTCACGACTGATTTATCAAGAATTTTAGTTACTTCTGCATTGGAAGCGTCCATTTTAAGTCTTGCGCTTGCTAAAGTCTCTGGGCCATTTTTCAAGAGTTCATTTTATCTGTACAGTAAAATAAATATCATATGGCTCTAAAAACGGAGAGTTCTTACCAAAAGTTTCTTGTCCCCTAAAGTTCTGTCCGAACTTTTGTGCAAACTTAACCAGAATGTGGGGTTTGCTTGCAGACTTTGTCAGGGCCCCGAATTTTTTCACGGTGTTATTTCCCGTGCCCTGAAACTCTGTCCTGTTTTAAGCGAAATTAACAAGTTTCTGGTCTCTTGTCTCGCGGGTAAATAAATGAGAAACTTTGTTGGCTCACTATTTGTGAGGCGTCACCACTGTTGAGGCTAGAAATTTATAAGCATTATTCCGCATGGGGTTTGTATTTAGTTAGTGTTTGGTGAATCGTGAAATGATGCTAATTTTATGGATTTCAACGCTTTATAAGCTGTAGGGTGAGTTTGATTCGTACCTTTTTTATATATACGGTAAGAAGCACGGAAACATAATTCATTGTGTTGTGTGATTTTCTTTTATTTGTGTGTGCGTGTAAGTTTTGCGTCGTTGGTGTAGCAAACTGCAAGATTTCGACCTTATTTCCAGTGAGAAGTCTCCCCTTTTTGGAACAGAGATCTGTTAATGAGAAACCTTGCTGACTAATTTAGAGGGGCCAATTTTTATTGGCTCGCAGATGTTCCGGAAGTTCAGTTCTCACATCTTTATGTTTTATATTTTTGAAGTGCTTTTTAATTTCAACAGTGAAGAGGCTTCAGCTTCGTTATCTGATTTGTGAAAAACCAAATTCTATAGATCTATCAGTGAGCGTATGTGTGTTTTAACTCTCCGTAAGTAAGAAAAGTTACGTACTGCGATCTTTTTACATGATGAATATTGCATGCCGTTTTAGCTTAATCAAGCCACCGTTTTTCTAGTTACGGTTCGTGATAACATTCGTGTTCGAATTTAGTTTTCGTACAAATGCCCAATTCAGCTGAGGATGAATATAATTTACCTTAGCGTCAAACTTTGGTCGTAGCAATTTTTTTTTGCTCGATGTTAAAGGCATCACGAATTTACAGTCCCTATTTTACATAGTAGAAAAGTGTTCGTTTTATTCAAAGTGTATTGATAATTGCCAAGTTTTTGAAATTTTAAATATTCAATTGCTTCGTAAATTCACTTGAATATATTTCCATTTTCTACTTGCAGGTATGTGGCCGTGGTCTCGTCCATCTTCTAGCTCTGCTCCAGGGTTGGTCTTTTTTCATGGCCTAAGTTCTCAGATTTGGCATTTTCTGTGCGCGAATTCCATTTCAAACATCGCCAAATTTGACAATTTTGGCCATCAAAAAGGCTAATTTAGCAACCCACTCTAATGCCCTGAGGTGAGTGAGTGATCGTTGTGACTACTTGCTGTCTAATTCATCCCCACTCATGCAGCCAGCAAGTGTTGCGCTCGGGAGAGTGAAGGATTTCCACATCTGTCGGGGATATAAAATATTAAAATTTTATTTCGAGAAAAACTTGGAAGCCGTAACCGTGGGATATGAAATGTTGAAATTTTGTGCAGAGAAAAACTCGGAAAAAGTAACCATAGAATTAATGAAACTTTCTTTTTCAAGAGCACCGCGTTTGAGGGCTTGGTGAAAGTCATGGGAGAATTGCGCTGTGCGCATACGTGACGTTCTAACGTGTGAGGCGGGACTCCGTCATGTGAGATGCCGCTAGTCCCAAAAGTACAAGGTTGCTCTTAATCATTGCAATGCCGTTATAAGATTGTCTTTCAGTGTCCGCTTTCGAGCGATGCGCGCAGTAATGTGTTGTGGCCACGACGCCGAATTTTGCATACCGTCTAACTTACGAAATTTTATCGTATTATGGTTGCTGAGTTTTATTTAAATTTCCACGATTACTCACACTTTAAACTTCATCTCACTTGAAACATAATTGCTCTCCTGTTTCAGTTTTCGTAGAAATAATCTTATAATCGTTTCGAGCTTTTTTCGAGAAGGGCTAAATTTGGCCGTTTTGGCCTCAAAATGACCAGTCTGGCAGCCCTGCTCGAATGCTTTGCGAGACATCCAGTCGCTTTGCTCAGTAAAAGGCCAGAAAAGGCCAATCTGGCAGCCCTGCTCGAATGCTTTGCGAGACATCCAGTCGCTTTGCTCAGTAAAAGGCCAGAAAAGGCCAATCTGGCAGCCCTGCTCGAATGCTTTGCGAGACGTCCAGTCGCTTTGCTCAGTAAAAGGCCAGAAAAGGCCAATCTGGCAGCCCTGCTCGAATGCTTTGCGAGACACCCAGTCGCTTTGCTCAGTAAAAGGCCAGAAAAGGCCAATCTGGCAGCCCTGCTCGAATGCTTTGCGAGACATCCAGTCGCTTTGCTCAGTAAAAGGCCAGAAAAGGCCAATCTGGCAGCCCTGCTCGAATGCTTTGCGAGACACCCAGTCGCTTTGCTCAGTAAAAGGCCAGAAAAGGCCAATCTGGCAGCCCTGCTCGAATGCTTTGCGAGACATCCAGTCGCTTTGCTCAGTAAAAGGCCAGAAAAGGCCAATCTGGCTGCCCTGCTCGAATGCTTCGCGAGACGTCCAGTCGCTTTGCTCAGTAAAAAGCCAGAAAAGGCCATTCTGGCAGCCCTGCTCGAATGCTTCGCGAGACATCCAGTCGCTTTGCTCAGTAAAAGGCCAGAAAAGGCCAATCTGGCAGCCCTGCTCGAATGCTTTGCGAGACACCCAGTGCTTTGCTCAGTAAAAGGCCAGAAAAGGCCAATCTGGCAGCCCTGCTCGAATGCTTTGCGAGACACCCAGTCGCTTTGCTCAGTAAAAGGCCAGAAAAGGCCAATCTGGCAGCCCTGCTCGAATGCTTTGCGAGACACCCAGTGCTTTGCTCAGTAAAAGGCCAGAAAAGGCCAATCTGGCAGCCCTGCTCGAATGCTTCGCGAGACGTCCAGTCGCTTTGCTCAGTAAAAGGCCAGAAAAGGCCAATCTGGCAGCCCTGCTCGAATGCTTCGCGAGACGTCCAGTCGCTTTGCTCAGTAAAAGGCCAGAAAAGGCCAATCTGGCAGCCCTGCTCGAATGCTTCGCGAGACGTCCAGTCGCTTTGCTCAGTAAAAGGCCAGAAAAAGCCAATCTGGCAGCCCTGCTCGAATGCTTCGCGAGACATCCAGTCGCTTTGCTCAGTAAAAGGCCAGAAAAGGCCAATCTGGCAGCCCTGCTCGAATGCTTTGCGAGACACCCAGTCGCTTTGCTCAGTAAAAGGCCAGAAAAGGCCAATCTGGCAGCCCTGCTCGAATGCTTTGCGAGACACCCAGTGCTTTGCTCAGTAAAAGGCCAGAAAAGGCCAATCTGGCAGCCCTGCTCGAATGCTTTGCGAGACATCCAGTCACTTTGCTCAGAAAAAGGCCAACCTGGCAAGTGTGTGTGTGTATTCAAGGGCCGCTGCGAGGCACTCGTTTAGCGAGAGAGAAGCGCGCCTCATACGCTATGCATGACCGCGCCACATGCGCATCACGAGGTGGGGAGAAGAGCAACCGTCCCTTCAAGTGGGGCTTTTCTCCTCTTCCTCGTCTCTAAATAATGGATCCCGAGTGCCTGCAACTCGGCTTGCGCTCTGGCACAGTCGAGGAAACAAGGTAGGGTCAAACCAGAATTTTTTCGTCGACCGTGTCGGAATGCTAACGTCATAGCAACGAACTAATAGCAGCGCTCATATTGCATCTGGTAACACTGCTAGCCCCAAATCTGTCACCGCTATTGGCCTGACGACATGTCGCAATGGTGATGTAATGGCAACGCACTAATAGCAGCACTCATATTGCATCTGGCAAAACTGCTAGCCCCAAATCTGGGACCACTATTGGCCTATCGTCATGTCGCAATGGTGACGTCATTAAGTTTGTTGGAAATGAAGCCGTTCTATTGGCTAGCCGAACAGGAGGAGGTGTATTTTCCCCCATAGAGTGACTCGACCTCGTTCCCATTACCTCAGCTCTGCTCTCGTTTCTTGACGCAGAGGGTCGCTTTCAAACTGCGCTGCTGGTGGAACTTGAACCCTCACGTTCTGACCAACAATTATGCAGGAAAACGATCCATTTTGAAATGAACTTTGAATTTGGCTTTATCTAGTATTGCGATTTCGATTGGGAACAAAATGATGTGATTATTATTTGTAGAAACCAACAATTATTAAGCGAAAATAGTTCATTTCCAGACGAATTTTCAATTTTTAACTCATTTAATATTTCGATCTTGCTAGCTGAATGTCTAGTTCTTCCTTTTGTTGAACTGGAATAGTTCTTTTAGTTTAGTTTTGGTGCGGACTACATTTTTTCCAATTTACTGCTGTCCTGATTTTCAGCTTATACTACTTTGTTCTTCAAATTTTATCTTGTTTCATGAATTTTTTTTCTTGGCTCACTGTTTTTATGGGCGAGAGGTTTTATGACAGGAAAAAACACTTGTACATAGATTCCCCATTTCCTAAGCTTCATTGTCTTCCTCCTTCTCTTTTGAACGCTATTATTGGAGAGGCTTAAACCAACTCATCTGATCTAATCTTTGGAACATCGTTTTTGGCTTTGGAGGTTTTAACTAACTTATAATCTAATCTAACCCGCTTAACCTCGAGTGCAACAAAAGCGATACAAAGCAACTGAACTCTTCTACTTAGCTTCTCATGTTCGCATCGAAATGGAAACGATTCAAAGCCCAGGCGAAGTTTAACACTCCAGCTATTACAGACTAGAGCGTGTAGATCTACGCAGCAGATAAAGTTCTGTGAACTACGTTCTCTTTCAGGAAAATTGATGTACGCTGACTAAATCCCTCAATATGCATTTGTTTGAAAAGGTTCACTCCAAAATTGGTCACGGTCACTTTACCTGAGTAGCTGGGCTTCTTTCACGTCATTAGGTTGTATAATTTTCCAATTTTCTGTAACGGGCTGTAGTTCAACGTTCACGATATCACTGTCGAACAAGCCTTTCTGATGCAGCTCATTCCTATCCAACTCAGCTACGCCCGGAGCTCATTGCATCCTCGGTAATCTAACCTAAGCGACCTACATCTGATTTCTTTCTGTCATGGAGCTGCCTGAAATTTTCCCGGCCAGTGGATATGGACTCGAGGAATCGATATCCAATTTGAATTGGAAGGGTTGATGCTATCCCGAAGGCGGCAGAGATGCCCTACGTTGAGGCTGCCTGAATGGAAATATTCTCGCTTGCACGCAGGTCGCGCCGTCTTAGTTGGAGATCAATTTTTGAGTATTTGAGCTCCCATCTCTTCAGACTGAATGGACAGATGTTTCAAATTTTTTTGGCAGATTTTTCTCGCTTGAACGGGCATCCTCGTGAGTTGGTAGCCATCCTGAGACGTTAACAGTTCCGTTGTCCTGGGGCTTTTCAAGTTCAATGTTCAACTCAAATTAGTTAGTTTGAGAGATCAATTTTGAAAATAACGGACATTAAAAGGATCGCGCCATCATTTAGCTTTCTATCGAAATTGAGTTAGTGACTGCTGGTTGTATAGCAGCACTCTGGAAATCCCCCCAGTGACCCCCGGTGGGTCACGTCGCATATGAAGTGTTGAAGTTTTTTATCTACGGCTATTGATAGGTGTGGTCATTCTTAGTTCAGAACACTGTTATTCCGCTCAATATTGTGTGGATTGATGTATTTGTCGCTGTATAGGCCTAATAAATTGCCAGCTAAGTGACCACAACTTCAGAGCAACTACTGCGGTTCACTTGGCAGCTCAAGTGTTTCTAAGTTGACTTGTTTACGCTAAGTTCTGGAGCAGGTAACTTGGAAGCTTGCAAATTCTAGAATGATGGCTGTTCGAGTTAACACAGACTGTAAATTATGAGTTATCAACACTTTGACTGCGACTACTAAATATCAAGTTCAACACCAAACTCAAATATAATGTCAATTGTAGTAAGCTATTTGAAAAATACCAAACATAAACTGGATCGTGCCTTCATTTCGCTTTGATTAAATATTTATGAAAATTGAGTTTACGACTACTGGCCGGTCGGCAGCATTATGAAAATTACCTCCGTGTATCACCGGTGGCGCATGTTGCAGTCAAAGTGTTTATGCCAATATTTTATCTAAAGACCAGTTTCTGTGACGTGTACTTCGTTGATTTCGTTTCTGATTATCTTGCCTATATCATACTTCTAGACTTGATCATCAGTCGCTCCGAGCCGTGGCTTAATCAAAACAATGTGTGAATTGCTGCTATTTTAGCTGCCCTTTTAAGATGTAACTCATCCCACGGGAGTGCAGTTATTGTATCTATGGGAACCAGCACTCCCATGGAGGAAAATGTGAGGTCCCGAGCTGAAAGCTCTGTCGGGTTTCTTGACGTTGAAGAAATAATTTTTTTTATTGTATAAAGGACATTTTTTCTCATCATTGCTGTCCTGTTTTTCAGCACCTACTATTTTTTTCTTCAGATTTTACTTTGTTTCATAAATTTCTTTCTGAACTCACTGTTTCTATGTACCTTGTGCATAGATCCCGTGTTTCCTTAACTCCTTACTAAATGGTGCCTTCCTTTTTTCTCTCTTTGGAAGGCTTTTTTTGCGGTTAGGGAGGCTTAAACTAACATCTAATCTAATTTTTGACTATCTCACATGTACTTGAAAGGCGATAGTGTAGCTTTCCACCTCAATAATCATTTGAAACTCCTAAAGCACTTCCCATCCCTGTATCATTTGGATGTCGTAAAGCGCTTTCCATCTCCATATCATTTGGAAGTTGTATCTCTGTATCGTTTGAAACTCCTAAAGCACTTCCCATCCCTGTATCATTTGAAACTCCTAAAGCACTTTCCATCCCTGTATCATTTGGATGTCGTAAAGCACTTTCCATCCCTGTATCATTTGGATATCGTAAAGCACTTTCCATCCCTGTATCATTTGGATATCGTAAAGCGCTTTCCATCTCCATATCATTTGGAAGTTGTATCTCTGTATCATTTGAAACTCCTAAAGCACTTCCCATCGCTGTATCATTTGAAACTCCTAAAGCACTTCCCATCGCTGTATCATTTGAAACTCCTAAAGCACTTCCCATCCCTGTATCATTTGAAACTCCTAAAGCACTTGCCATCCCTGTATCATTTGGTTGTCGTAAAGCACTTTCCATCTCCACATCATATGCAAGTTGTATAGCCCGTTCCTGCCCGTCTGTTCACCGAACTGTCAGCAAGCGACGGCGCACTAACTAATTTTTCCGGGCCACCACGGCCTCTCTTTGACTTGCATGCGTTTTCTATTTCACGCCCGTGCATGCCGTTTCTTTACCGAGTTCTTTGGCTCCCGACGTTTTCGGTTTTTTGTTTTGCTTTTTATTAGTATTTTTATTTCTTGGGAGCTGTATGTGCTACGTTATAAATACAATGTATAGAGCAGAGGTTCTCAACCAGGGGTGAATTTATATGTTTTAGAAAATTTTGGCCTCTTGTTTTTAGTTGTTTGTGCTACGTTATAAATAAAATATACAGGGTGAGGTTCTCTCAACCAGAGGTAAATTTACCCATATTTAGGTGAATTTCGGCTTTATGTTCTTAATACAAAAGCCAAGAGAGTCAATGATCGAGGAAAGGTTGAGAATGCCTGACAAAGGGCTCTTACTTTTGATGATGCTGACTGTAGTTTATTTACTTTTTGGGGCAAATTAAGCGTTGAACTGGGACTTAACCCTTTAACGCCCACATTTTTATACTCATATTACCGTTATGACAACCACTATCACTAAACCGACACTGGCATTAGGTAGTCACTGTTATCAAGATGGGGAAGGAACTGCCACTCGGCAGTGAAGTTCAAAGGACACGTTAGTGAATAAATTGAATAAGAAATACAATATATTATTGTTATTTTTGAAAGAGGACCGTACTGTCCACTTAGGCGTTATAGGGTTAAAGGTTGCGTTTTGATGGCACGAGCAATGAATGAATGCATGTATTGATTTCATGAACATTTCCATTGCCATTTTCATATGCAGTAATATAGTTCTTATTCTCCTAGTTCTCAAAGTTGTTCTTTGGAAGAGATTAATACTAACCCTCTGAGTAGTTTTTACTATGATCACATAATGGTTGAAGCTCTTATCTTTTATTTTTTGTTGGTAATCTAGTTCACCCGTTCCGTAAAATGAGATTTGATGGTTTTGATGAAGCATCATTTAACTAGTCATTACATACTATAGAACAACATTTACCTCCTGCCGAATTTTCCTCGTATTAATCTTTCAGGTGCGGGCGCTGAACAAATGAATCTATCTGATGAAACTAACAATCGTGATCCAATTCTTACTCGTCTAATGCTTGCATTTATAAATGCGGGGTAAAGTATGACCTTCTAAATACTTCAATTCTGAAGTATTTTTGCCCGTCCAAAGTTTACCTTTTTAATTATTCTTGGAATATTTTTATTATTATTTCAACTTTAATTCTTCGACGAGAGTTTTTCCTCGGTAACCACTCCGACGGGAGTAAAGAAAACGAAAGAAAGAATGAATTTTGAAGTACAGCAGGATCCAAACTTTTGAAGCATACCTACGGCTCGACAAATTGCAGCCCTCGCTGAGCAGCAGCAGCAGCCACAGCGGCAGCAGGGCGCAGCATTTATCAAAGTCAGGAGCCCGACGTGACCGCTCGTGCGAAGGCCGAGAGCTCTCAGTCTTCTGGTGCTCCATTAGCTCGTGCGGGACCGCCGCTGTGCCTCTCGCCTCGGCCGTCCTGGCGCTTTGCTCTATGTCCATCTATTAATTTAAGTTTGAAGATTTTAAGTCTGCTCTGTGTCCATCTGTGTCTGTTTTCGGGGTGGCGAATTATCGCTGAATTTTAACCCGTTCACTGCGCTCCAGCGGTCAGTTGTTAACGGTTGGTTTGGTTACGTTGTAAATAGCAGAATTAGGAAGTCTACTTTACTGCTTGAATACATTTTCATCCTTCCCTAGAAATACGGAAATACAATTGGACAATAACATTTCACACCGTATAAGTTATTTCTTGAAGAGGTCGCGCATCAGATCAAATGCCATTCATTTATACCGGTACTTGAACTAGTAGTTTACTTAGTTGGACACAGATGGCCCAATACTCGGGGGCCGTGTTAACACGTTGACCGCGATAGGTTAAACTGGAGTTCAATGTTCAACTTGAATATAAAGTCAAAAGCTGTTAGCAATTTTATAAAAACAAACATTAACTGGGTCCATTGAAAAGCATTAATTTTAAAACATTGTTGATACTTTTGCCGCTCTGTCCCACTATTTTATCACGCTACTGAGCCCCGCTATTGTGTCGCGCAACTGAGCCCCGCTATTGTGTCGCGCAACTGAGCCCCGCTATTGTGTCGCGCAACTGAGCCCCGCTATTGTGTCGCGCAACTGAGCCCCGCTATTGTGTCGCGCAACTGAGCCCCGCTATTGTGTCGCGCAACTGAGCCCCGCTATTGTGTCGCGCAACTGAGCCCCGCTATTGTGTCGCGCAACTGAGCCCCGCTATTGTGTCGCGCAACTGAGCCCCGCTATTGTGTCGCGCAACTGAGCCCCGCTATTGTGTCGCGCAACTGAGCCCCGCTATTGTGTCGCGCAACTGAGCCCCGCTATTGTGTCGCGCAACTGAGCCCCGCTATTGTGTCGCGCAACTGAGCCCCGCTATTGTGTCGCGCAACTGAGCCCCGCTATTGTGTCGCGCAACTGAGCCCCGCTATTGTGTCGCGCAACTGAGCCCCGCTATTGTGTCGCGCAACTGAGCCCCGCTATTGTGTCGCGCAACTGAGCCCCGCTATTGTGTCGCGCAACTGAGCCCCGCTATTGTGTCGCGCAACTGAGCCCCGCACAGGAAATACTGCCCTGGATTTTAGGTGTCGGGTGAAGGGAGGCAGACTTAGCGCTTTATTCATTTTAACGAGGGCTCCATTGACCGCGCTAAACTTGAATCAAATATTCTTTATTTGGCGTGAAGGGTTCAGCTTTTTATATTGAATCGCTCGCCCATTTATTTGGCTTCGCTCAGCGGTCGCACTTTTTTCTGATGGTGCAATTGAAGTTTGAATCGCCGTTAGTGCATCCTGATGGGGCAGTTTCTTTTTTTTCTTTTGCGAATGAAATCTGTTTTTAAATGCTTGTTTGGGGTGCCCAGAGTGAATACTGGAAATTCGTTCAAACGAATACCTGTTTTTGATAATGTATCGCTATCACTTTATCAGGCATTATGAAATCTAACCGTCGATGGGGGAAAATACGAGGGCCCGAGCTGTGAGTTAGGTAGACCTTTCTTTCGTCGAAATAAAAAAGGTTTTGTGTTTTGTTACGGGCTATTTTTTCCGGTTCATTGCATTCCTGTTTTTCAGCACATTCTATTTCCCTCATCTACTTCCCTCTTCTACTTCCCTCTTCTACTTCCCTCTTCTACTTCCCTCTTCTACTTCCCTCTTCTACTACCCTCTTCTACTACCCTCTTCTACTACCCTCTTCTACTACCCTCTTCTACTACCCTCTTCTACTACCCTCTTCTACTACCCTCTTCTACTACCCTCTTCTACTACCCTCTTCTACTACCCTCTTCTATTACCCTCTTCTATTACCCTCTTCTATTACCCTCTTCTATTACCCTCTTCTATTACCCTCTTCTATTACCCTCTTCTACTACCCTCTTCTACTACCCTCTTCTACTACCCTCTTCTACTACCCTCTTCTACTACCCTCTTCTACTACCCTCTTCTACTACCCTCTTCTACTACCCTCTTCTACTACCCTCTTCTACTACCCTCTTCTACTACCCTCTTCTACTACCCTCTTCTACTACCCTCTTCTACTACCCTCTTCTACTACCCTCTTCTACTACCCTCTTCTACTACCCTCTTCTACTACCCTCTTCTACTACCCTCTTCTACTACCCTCTTCTACTACCCTCTTCTACTACCCTCTTCTACTACCCTCTTCTACCTCCCTCTTCTACCTCCCTCTTCTACCTCCCTCTTCTACCTCCCTCTTCTACCTCCCTCTTTTACTTCCCTCTTTTACTTCCCTCTTTTACTTTCCTCTTTTACTTCCCTCTTTTACTTCCCTCTTTTACTTCCCTCTTTTACTTTCCTCTTTTACTTTCCTCTTTTACTTTCCTCTTTTACTTTCCTCTTTTACTTTCCTCTTTTACTTTCCTCTTTTACTTTCCTCTTTTACTTTCCTCTTTTACTTTCCTCTTTTACTTTCCTCTTTTACTTTCCTCTTTTACTTTCCTCTTTTACTTTCCTCTTTTACTTTCCTCTTTTACTTTCCTCTTTTACTTTCCTCTTTTACTTTCCTCTTTTACTTTCCTCTTTTACTTTCCTCTTTTACTTTCCTCTTTTACTTTCCTCTTTTACTTTCCTCTTTTACTTTCCTCTTTTACTTTCCTCTTTTACTTTCCTCTTTTACTTTCCTCTTTTACTTTCCTCTTTTACTTTCCTCTTTTACTTTCCTCTTTTACTTTCCTCTTTTACTTTCCTCTTTTACTTTCCTCTTTTACTTTCCTCTTTTACTTTCCTCTTTTACTTTCCTCTTTTACTTTCCTCTTTTACTTTCCTCTTTTACTTTCCTCTTTTACTTTCCTCTTTTACTTTCCTCTTTTACTTTCCTCTTTTACTTTCCTCTTTTACTTTCCTCTTTTACTTTCCTCTTTTACTTTCCTCTTTTACTTTCCTCTTTTACTTTCCTCTTTTACTTTCCTCTTTTACTTTCCTCTTTTACTTTCCTCTTTTACTTTCCTCTTCTACTTCCATCTTCTACTTTCATTTTGTTTCGTGAACTGTTTTCTCAACGAACGGTTTGTATGAAACTTTGCTTAATTCTCTTCAAGTCCATAGTAAATTGTGCATCCCACCTTCCTCTCTTTGGAACACCTTCTTTGCAGCTAGGTTAGTTTAAACTCACATATAACCTTATACTCTGTTTAGAACGCCTTTTTTATGCTTGAGAACGCTTAAACTAACCCAACTAATTTAAAAATTTCCCAAGTTATATAAAAGCCCGATCGGATAACTAAGATTGCATCACAATACACCTGCTACATCTGAGGTGGCGGATGGTCACACAAGGTCAAGAACCTGGAACCCAGCCCACTGGAAAGTGGGTGTTGTAACCCAGGTGTGGGGCTGCAGTTTACGACGCAGTATCGACATGTCGTAAAGCTCAGCAGGTTGTATGGTCCATTTTGCAGCGTGATGCCCTGGCGCGCAGTCGGAGCCTGGCCCATTCTTGCGTTGCCTCTACCGTTCTCAATCATGTTGGCATAGCTCAAACGGTTTTTTGTATCAGTCCTTCTCTGTTTGGCTGTCGGTCTTCATCTCTATTTCCTGTCGGTCCTCTCTATTTTCCCGTCGGTCCTCTCTATTTTCCCGTCGGTCCTCTCTATTTTCCCGTCTGTCCTCTCTATTTTCCCGTCGGTCCTCTCTATTTTCCCGTCGGTCCTAAATTTACCTGTCGGTCCTCCTCTCTATTTTCCTGTCAGTCCTTTCTGTTTCCCTGTCGGTCTTCATCTCCATTTACCTGTCGGTCTTCATCTCCATTTACCTGTCGGTCTTCATCTCCAATTACCTGTCGGTCTTCATCTCCATTTACCTGTCGGTCCTCCCTCTATTTTCCTGTCAGTCCTTTCTATTTTCCTGTCAGTCCTTTCTATTTTCCTGTCAGTCCTTTCTATTTTCCTGCCAGTCCTTTCTATTTTCCTGTCAGTCCTCTCTGTTTTCCTGTCAGTCCTCTCTGTTTTCCTGTCGGTCCTCCTCTCCATTTTCCTGTCGGTCCTCCTCTCCATTTTCCTGTCGGTCCTCCTCTCCATTTTCCTGTCGGTCCTCCTCTCCATTTTCCTGTCGGTCCTCCTCTCCATTTTCCTGTCGGTCCTCCTCTCCATTTTCCCATAAGTCCTCTCCATTTTCCCATAAGTCCTCCTCTCCATTTTCCCATAAGTCCTACTCTCCATTTTCCCATAAGTCCTCCTCTCCATTTTCCTGTCGGTCCTCCTCTTCATTTTCCTGTCGGTCCTCCTCTCCATTTTCCCATAAGTCCTCCTCTCCATTTTTCTGTCGGTCCTCCTCTCCATTTTCCCATAAGTCCTCCTCTCCATTTTCCCATAAGTCCTCCTCTCCATTTTCCCATAAGTCCTCCTCTCCATTTTCCCATAAGTCCTCCTCTCCATTTTCCTGTCGGTCCTCCTCTCCATTTTCCCGCGCCTCTCCTCATGACTCGAGGGCCATTTGGGCGATAGCATCTCCTCACAATATGAGGTTATGGTCTTACAAAGTTGTTTCGAAATCCCGCGTTCAGTTCGAGCGTTATCAGCATCCATCGATTGCATCGATAGGAATTCATGGACGCCTTCTAGCGTAGGCCGCAAATCTCTTAAATTTTGCTAGCAGGCGCCCAGGAATAGAGGAAGGAACGCTACTCTACGCACCGACTGGTGTACTTTGTACCTCAAACACACAATGCTTGTGTATCTTTCATCTATATCAAATGATAATAACTTCAACAGGCAGAGTGAGTGGTATGCAATTGAATCACTATGACATAACACGTCCGCCAGTCATTGCAGGTTGTTCTTATATACTTTTAAAAAAATTTTAGGCAATTTCAATGTCGGTAAAATGGGGCCAGGATTGATCAGGTGGTGCGCCCAGGGCCAGATATCGTGCTTAGTTTTAGATCAAGATTGCCAGTAAAGGTTTCTTGTGCGTAGAATCCTCGAGTGTAGGCATTTTTTGAACAAAACTTTGCCTTGAAGACCTCTCGAATTCGGCCCCAAGACCAAAACTAGGCCGAAACGCCATTTACCGTCAAGGGCTGATGTCCTTTTATGGTGTTTGTTTTAAAAAATTTGAGAATTCTCGTCAGAATAAGCCAATCTCGCGAACTGTATCCAGCATTGCACAGCCTCCATATGTGTGCTTCAGCCACATTCACGTTCCTTTCAGCGCCGTTGGTTTAAATTACGTACTCCAGTTTGTTGCTGCCGTAACGTCGTTAGTTAGTCGCTTTTACTGTTGTAATTCAGGGTGTCTACTAGGTAGTAAAATAGTAAAAAGTAGTAAAAAGTAGTAAAATTTGAGAAGTAGTAAAAAAAGTAGTAAAAAGTAGTAAAATTTACCTCTGGGTAGTAAAAAATTGTGAAGTGCACTGAGAGAAATTTTGACACACCTAGGTATGTCAAACGGTTACTCAGAAATATTTTGATAAACATTAAAGTATTTCTTTTGACCACATATTAAAGCGGTTGAGAGATTTGAAACACTTATTCACGTTTCAAATGGCTCAATATTTTTTGTAGAAAACCGAACTGTGTTTAAATTTTGTGATTGGAGTATAATTATTCAACCCCAAAAAGCTTTACATCTTCGCTAATTTTTCTTCTAATTCTTGGACATCGTCTGTATATCAGTGTAATTAGTTGCTGGTCTAAGAAAGTGAAATATTTATGAGAAATAAAATCGACTTTCGTTAAGTGTGGCATGTTTGGCACACTTAAGTGTGTCGTATAAGCCCATGACTTACAAAAGTGTGTCAAAATACATAGGCTAATCAAGTATTTTGTTGACACACTTTTGTGTGCCGGTTTTGCGACAACTTGACACACAAAAGTGTGCCGCTTTTGCGACAAAGTTTTTCTCAGTGTGGAATAATTCTTTGAAAATTGAAAGTAATGTACAGGGGTCTGAAGCGTATTAAGATTATTTAAAATTTATTTCTCCCAGCATTAGCAATTTGCCGCAGTTTATGTGAAATATTCCTGTATGGCGGGATGTAATTTCAGGATTGGGGGACCCAAAATAGAGAAATGTTCCAAAATTTTTGGAGACGACTGTAAATAGTTCATTTTCTTCTCATTTAGTTTGATCTGAAGGATATCGAACTGCTTTATGATGGAAGGTTAATTTGGGCCATTTCAATGTTTAAATTTTACTTTTCTTCAATGTCATATAAATTTTTAGACATTAAATTTTTAATAATCAGTAAATATTCAAGGATCGTAAACTTTTCTGAGATTGAATTCAGTTTCCTGCTCGAGTTTTTTAAACAATAACCCCAAGTGGCTATTTATCTCTATAATATTCAACATTCATGTCTTACGCTGATTTTCTTTGGATATACCCCATAGCGTTACCTTCGAAGAACAAACTTATCCTTCGTCATATATTAGGCATTTAAACGTCCTTGCCCTAAGTTTAATAATAGAACTTCACTCAAATTATTGCATCATTTAACTATACCTCACAAATGTGAATATAAAATATAAGCAGTGAAGAACCAAGTGATATAACCTTCCAAATCTTATTCAGAGATGAATATTCTCACACTACGCTCTTCAATGTAAACAAAAATGGGATTTTATGTGCAATTTAAGGGAAAAACTGGATTTATATATCAACTCTTTCACATCACGTTCCTTGATCACAATTTTGAATGTATCATATTGCAATACATCATTACATCCTCAATTTAGCATCAGTACATTACAATCCTTTGGTGAAGATGTCAAAGGAACTTCTCTGCAGTTCATTTACATCCAGCAATAATATCTTCCTTTGAAAAGACTGGAGTTTATTCTGTCCGTTTCGGTGTGAGGGGAACAGTAACAATTTACTGTAACTATGAATGTTTTTTTGTAGAAAAGCTTATACCTCTTTGTAAAGCTGAAAGTTTTTCTCTTTCTCATGACATTACCCCTCAGGGGAATACAATTATTGTATCTATAGGAATTAGCACTCGCAGGGGGGGATGTCAGGGCCTAAGCTGAAAGTCATGTAGTCTTTTTTTTTGTTGAAATAAAATATTTTTTTATGTTAAGAATCACCTTTTTTCGGTTCACTGCTGTCCTGTTTTCAGCACCTACTACTTTCTTATTCAACTTTGGTCTTGTTTCATAATCTTCTTTCACAATTTACTGTTTCTATGCCCTTTCTGCGTAGATTCTGCATTTCATTCAACTCCATACTAAATGATGCCTTCCTCCTTCCTCTCTTTGATCGCATTTGTTGCTGGGGAGGGAGGCTAAAACTAACAACTAATCTAATCTAATCCCATGACATTTATGTCCAAATACTGAAAGAAATTTATGCTATAAAATTGTCTTTTAGAACAAAATGTAATCTTTCAAATGAGAATTAAGTTCTTTTTGGCAGTCATGCGACTCACGGTTCAGTTCAGTTACCTCCAGGATGTTGTCAGAGGAGCATGGTGATGCTACATCTTATTAAAGTTCTGTCTTCTATCAGGTTGTAGCAGAAGTTCTGTCCATTTTTTAGATATGAAATGATGTGAAAATCCTCTCAAAAATGCATTTATTTAGTCCATTTTTATTAATTACGTCCTCCCATTTTCCGGTAAGCTTTTTGATTCCTTCTTCATAAAATTTAGATGGTTTGGACGCACAAAGAGAAACTAGTTTCATTTCGACCTCTTCTCTTTTAGTAAGCCTTTATTCCATTAAATGATTCTGTAAGCCCCTGAAAAGGTGAAAATCGGTTGGAGCAAGATCTGGAGAATATGGTTGGTGATGCATGACTTCCCAGCAAAATACTTCAAGACTTTTGGTTGCGCTTGAAGGGGAGGTCTGCCATTGTCATGGTGCAGAATCACATCTTTTCGGTTGATCAAAAATGACCGTTTTTCCTGTAAAACTGCTTTTGAACGAGTTAGCTTCTGACATTAAACTTCAGATGTTATTTTTTGATTGTCACCCATTAATTCATAATAAACAATTCCCTTCAAATCCCAGCATCCAGTCAAAAGAATTTTTTAGGGTGCAGTCCACTTCTCGGCTGTGGAATTGGCTTTGAACAACAACTTAGACACTGTCTTTTGCGCTTAACATTGTTGTAAAGGATTCACTTCTCGTCACCAGTTATGATTCGGTCTAGAAAAGGGTCTGAAGTTCATGAGAACGCAGTGAAACACGACAGGTCGCCCGAATGTTGCCTGTTGATTTCTGACAAATCGTGTGGGACCCTGTGTCTCAGCCTTTGAGATTTTGCCAAATCTTTTCATTACCCAATATATGGTCATATGGCTTACATTAAAGGTTTTGTTCATTTCTCTAGTGGTGCAGGTTTGATTTTCATCAATGGCATCTAGCAATTGCTCAGAATTGAGTTTTTTTAGCATCTTGCTCATGGTAAGTCTTTTAGACTGTAGTCATTTTTTTAAACAAAACGATTTTCTGCAGGTCTTTTCATTCACAACATCATTTTCATGTGTCTTTGAGTGTTTTTGCTGCTGAGCCTGCCATATTGCCTTTATGAAATTCAAACAGTAAAATATGCCTGACATGCTCTTTACTTGGAGTGTACCTTTGGGCTAAAAATAGTTTTTAATTACGATAATTATCACAGAATATGAGAGAAGAAACAACATTTTATTAATTACCATAGATAAGCATACAACATTAACAAGCTAAATTGAAGTAATCTTGCCCTAAACATATAGCTCAACAATTGGACAGAACTTATGTTACAACCTGATACTATATGTATGTATATGAAAGTTACACGAAATTTGCATTTCCTTGATTTGTTCCATAATATAATGTTAATAACCAATTTTTTATCATTATTGATCGCAATTAGGGTGCAAATTTAAATTTTGAGGTACGTTGGATAAAGTTTACAAAAATTCGTTCACATATTCAATTCGTTCAATAGTTCACAATCTCATATTTACGAAGTGTCATAGTGTTGAGTCACAATAAAGTTCCCTGATATTCTACCCTGCAGTGTAAAGTGATATGACAATCACCTGGTGTCTACTAGTTTCCAGTTGGTTTATTTTTTGGGTATCATGAATGGTTGTCCTCATCGTTGAAAGATGTTAAGACATGGTTCTTTATCTTAACATTCGATGGAGTCCATTAGGATGGGGTAACTTAGGAATTTAGGTAACTTTTTCTCAATGATGCTTTGATTGATGCATTGAGCATGAAGTATTTTAAGTATTAAGAAACTTGGACCCTTTTTGAACATTTGGTATTGCATGTATCATTGACTCATACTACTCATTATAGGTTGAAGACTTACATCTGGACATTTGAACAACATTCATTATGTAAAAAATAGGTAGTAATTTTTTCTGGTGAAGGTAGTAAGAAGTAGTAAAATTTGGAAATGAAATATCATTAGTCACCATGTGTATACTTCAGCGAAAATTTGACTGGTGAAGCCACAGCCCAATTTTAGCCCTCAAAATGACTGTTTGAGATCGTGCATTGGCAGTGTCCGTGTTTGAGTTTCGGTTAAGCATTGATAGAATAGGGACAAGTGAAATATATCAATTATTTCGATTAGCCTTCTGCATAGTCATAGCTCGGTGACGATTCGCAGTACAATTTGTTCTTTGTAACACTCAGCTAGGATATTTGGATCTATTGTTTCAGTAAATTACAACAAAATTGTCACTATATTGATAACAGAATACCCAAGTCCTGGAACGTGCTTTGATTTATTATATCCGTGTAACATTGTCATTATTTGTCTTGCCTTTAAACTAATGTCTTGAAAGGTGTCCTCTGAGCACAATAATATTCTATCATAAGTGCCTGAGGTAGTCATTCCGCTGCTGAACTTCCATTATGCTGCATGTTATCTCTACTTAATGCAACGCATTGAATTGTCATTGAGCTCTCGCATGTAGTTAAGCTTTAAGCCAGTCAATAATCCTCGTTCATATGTTATGGAAATCCTGCCAAGTTCTAATGATTGGAAGCATTAATTCTCCTTCATTTGTATTCAAATCCGTTAATGCTCGTGTCCGTGTTATCTGCGCTAGACAACTCCAGTTCATTTCGCAGTGTTCCTCTCCACATCTTTTACTGAATTTTGTTTATGATGGGATATTCTTGTCAATGTTTTGAATGGATTTATCTCAACAACGCATTGCAGTTCACTGATATTGAATCGTATCAATGCGTCTGTTTTTTGCTTTCCTTTGTGACGGTGCTACGAAGCAAAATATGAGCTGAAGACCCTGTCTTCTGTGACCTGTACAGTGCAGGGGCTTCTACTGCAGCAGGCACTGCTACTGCAGCAGGCACTGCTACTGCAGCAGGTTACTGCTACTGCAGCAGGTTACTGCTACTGCAGCAGGTTACTGCTACTGCAGCAGGTTACTGCTACTGCAGCAGGTTACTGCTACTGCAGCAGGTTACTGCTACTGCAGCAGGTTACTGCTACTGCAGCAGGTTACTGCTACTGCAGCAGGTTACTGCTACTGCAGCAGGTTACTGCTACTGGAGCAGGTTACTGCCACTGGAGCAGGTTACTGCCACTGGAGCAGGTTACTGCCACTGGAGCAGGTTACTGCCACTGGAGCAGGCACTTCTTTTTGCAGCCTATTCTGAGCACAGGTCTTGCTGCGCTGTGTGTAATTGCGTGACCGTCGAGACGTTGAATTGTATTCTAGTTCATAAAATTTGAATTAATTTCATAATTCTTGAATTACGACTTGGTCTTCTACGTGTATGGACATCGCCGAGTTTCATTTTATTCATTCTCTGACCTGTTTCTTTAACTGTTTTTTACGTCTTGCTTCAGTTCGTTGCTCCCCTTTTAGATTTCTTCGTTACTACTTCAATTTTTGTGTGCTTGGTTTGTGCAAAGTCGTTTTTTGATGCGAGGTATAATTTCTGGTATTTACCAAACTGTGAGCTTCCGCTCTTTATCTTTTGTGCCGGGAAACGCAACCTGTCAAGAGACTGTGAATATTGCTATCTTTTTTGCAGTGTAATTATTGACGAATGCTAAATTTTTTGTGTTATGCAATTGAATCGCTATGATAGATCACGTCCGCCAGTCACTGCAGGTTATTCTCATGTACACTTGAAATTTTCTTCGGCAATTTCAGTGTCAGAAACAAGAAGCATTAGAACACTATCTTCACTGCTTATTTTTTACAGCATCCTCCTTGCTATGAATTGGTGTGTTTAAGTGCAGTTACTTCGCGTGAAAATTCATATACTTCTTTATTATTATGCTTATATTTCTGTTAGGAAAATCTATCCTTCAGACAACGAACGTACCCATAACTGGAAACTCTAATCTAAAGTTTTATTCAACAAATCATGCTCACCTCCATATTGAAGGTCACCTTGAAATTATTAATACGAAATTCTATTGTAGTCGGACACACATTCACCCTCTTTAGGTATTTCAATTTTTTTTTAGTATTTATTCAATTCCCTCATCTAATCTTTGTGACGACGCTTGCCAAGTCACCACTTTATAAAGCAGTTGTTACTGTTACCAAGGTATTTTCAAAGACTTTTTACGCCTCACTAACGTTACATTATAAGCTTACTGTGTGCTCGGTGGAAATTTTGATTCAGTCACTACTATAGCCTGTTCTTTATTTCCCACGGACGAGGAAGTCGCGCTGTTCGGTGCATCAGGAATGTTTTCCCCTCCGTTGCATGCATTGCGTATTTCAGCAGCTTTTCCCCGAGAAGACGAAGGCTCCTCTGGCTTGCACCAACACGACGTTCCGTAACAGATTTTTGCGGGCATTTCTGTGACGTTGGCTCTCCTGTGAAGACAAACTCGCCGTTACCTAGTATCAGCAGCTGCGACTGCAGTCGAGCGACTGTATTTCTAAGGTTGAGCGGCCCACAATGGCTCCTCACGATAGTTTGATCCCCACACAAACGAGACTTCGAGCCTGATTTATCCCGAGCAAAGCCGTCTTTCTTTCGGCTGGCCCCGAAGATACGCCGCGATGCCGCGGCCTCTGCAGCGTGCTGGCCTTGCCTCCTCGACTTGTGGCCGGTGTGTGTGCTTCGTAGACTGAAGTTATTTTCTTGTGTCTGTCGGAGATGTTTTATTGCGGTCGGCGACACGTTTAAATGGTGTGGCTGCAGTTAGTGATACATTTAGCTGGTGCGCCTGCAATGACACGCGTTTCACTCGTGCGCCTGCGACGCGTTCAACTGGTGCGTCTACATTTAGTGACGCGTTTAAATGGTGTGTCCGCATTTAGTGACGTCTTTAGCTGGTGCGTCTGCCATGACTCACGCGTTTCACTTGTGCGCCTGCGAAACGCGTTCAACTGGTGCGTCTACATTCAGTGGCGCGTTTAAATGGTGTGTCCGCATTTAGTGACGTGTTTAGCTGGTGCGTCTGCAATGACTCACGCGTTTCACTTGTGCGCCAGCGAGACGCGTTCAACTGGTGCGTCTACATTTAGTGACGCGTTTAAATGGTATGTTTGCATTTAGTGACGCGTTTAGCTGGTGCGTCTGCAGTTAGCAACGCGTTTAGCTGGTGCGTCTGCAGTTAGCGACGCGTTTAGCTGGTGCGTCTGCAGTTAGCGACGCGTTTAGCTGGTGCGTCTGCAGTTAGCGACGCGTTTAGCTGGTGCGTCTGCAGTTAGTGACGCGTTTAGCTGGTGCGTCTGTCGTTAGTGACGCGTTTAGCTGGTGCGTCTGCAGTTAGTGACGCGTCTAACCTACGCGTCTTTGTCAGAGATACATTTACTGACGCGGCTGCAGTCGGTGACATTCATCAGGTAGGATCGGAGTTAGTGACTCGTTTATTAATTGGCGTATTGTTCAGCTGGTGGACAGGCTCGGAGTACGAGACCGTGCTGGTCGTAGCTGGGCTGTATGCAGTAAATGTACGCCACGGTAGAGGAAACAAGGTAGAGTCATTTCTATGGGGGACAATACGCCTCCTCTTGTTCAGCTAGCCAATAGAACGGCTTCATTCAAAAAAAAAAATTAATGACGTCACCATTGCAACATGTCGTTAGGCGAATAGCGGTGCCAGATTTGGGGCTAGCAGTGTTGCCCGATGCAATGAGGGCGCTACTATTGGTTCGTTGCCATGACGTCACCATTGCCACATGGTCAACGAAAAAAGACTGGTTTAACTTAAGAGGTCTGGGTTTGACGCTACCTTGTTTCTTCTACCGTGCTGTACGCCGTTTGTATCCTGCTTACGTAGCGTTGCAAGCGTTTTACCTTGTTTTCCCTGAAACGTGCAAAAAAAAACTTTTTAACACCGTTGAAAACGTTCTTCGTTCCAATGATGCTTGACCATTCCGTATGAATGAGTTGGCTTCTAAAACAAAGCTTGTCTTCGAATTTACGACACAAATGCCTGCTTTAAAATTATAATTTCAATCAAAATGTTAATTACAGCTGTGAAATCCTCAATATACAGTAGTTCGTGATCTACCTTGTAGAAGTCCACCCGTAAAGTATTCCATACGCTTTTCCTATGCATTATAATTCCAGCCTCAATACTGCCAGGGAAGTGATTCTATGTATCATACAGACTTTGTATGATCTATAGTGTCTGTCATTGCATCTCGTTTTGTTTCTCGCGTGGGAAAATCGAAAGCAGTGCAGCAGCTGCTGCTGCTGCTAGAGTGTAGATTGTAGTTCGGTTCACGTCATATATGACTTGAGTTCGAGGGTCATAAATATTCGTTACGACCCGTTGAATTTATTTAGTATATGTGAAAATATTTTAGCGGTGCTATAAAATCAGCACATTGACTTTATGGCTTGTTAGGATCTGGTTCTCGCTTAATTAATTTTCTTCTAATGTTTGTGGAACTCATATCCTGCTCAGCATTCTGCGTATTTTTCAATATTTACGACGAAATTAATTTTTTTCGACATTCGATCCAATATCATGGTGCACTCGAGCAAACACTTCAAACGGTTTCCTCAAAAGTTGGGTTGCTGCTTTCCTCAAACTTCTGTGCTCTGCGTCGAATGCAGCCTCTAGACAGTGGTTCTTAACCTGGGTTCGGCATGGTACAGTTTGTACACTAATAAAGTATATATTTATATACATATGTTTTAAATTTGAAGAAAAAACAAATTCAATTTTTCCATCCACGAAGGGTTGATGAATGCGTGTATGGAACCTGCGGGGTTCAATATCTCCAACAAGGTTAAGAACCCCTGCTCTAGCAAGTGAACTCGGATCACAAATTATCCTGCCCGTCCAGTTGTTTGCTCAGTTTTGCGACCCTCAGTTGGGGCGTGGTCCAGGTTTCTTTGCCATTAATTACGAATATTTGAGCGCCGACTTCCCAGCTTAATTGCTCTGCCTCTGCAGTCCTAATTAGCAAGTACAAGTTCTTGAACTAAAAGTTCGTTTCCGCACTGCCTGTAAAGATGGGCTGGGTGAGTGGGCTACAGCTCGGATATTGCCGCGATAGGGTGCGTTTTTGCGTATTGGCCATCTCAAATGCACGAGGAGCCGTCAAAGTCCGTGAGTGAACTAAATAAAGGGACTCGATGTCTTTTCATTTCGTCAAAAAGCAAAGTAATTGGTGAAAATCTTGGCTAGAGAAATTTCTGCATCCAAATAGTGGCAAGTTAATGTCCGATTTGGCAGTGTTCTCTCCTTTTTTCCTTTCAGGGGGATACAACTATTGTATCCATGGGAATTAGCGCTCCTAAGGGGAAAATGTGAGGGCCCGAGCTGAGAGTTAGGTAGGCCTTCTTTTTGTTTAAATAAAATGTTTTTGTTATGTTAAGAACCACCTTTTCTTCTGTTCACTACTGTCTCCTGTTTTTCAGCACCTACTACTTTCTTCTTCAACTTTAATCTTCTTTCATGAACTTCTTTCTTAACTCAGTTTCTATGTCCTTTCTGCATAGATTCCGCGTTCCCTTAACTCCAAACTAAACGGTATCTTCCTTCTTTCTCTCTTTGGATCGCATTTGTTGCGGATAGGGAGGCTTAAACTAACTAACAATAATAAGAATCTCAACTATTTTTCGCTTATGTTCATTTTGCTAACTGACTTTTGTATTGACGTGTTTGGGTTTCATGCTGCCCCTATCTTTGGAGTACGAGGACGATCTGCAATAATTTCATATTTGTTGATCGAACACAGTGCGACGAACCGTAGATTTTACGCCCTCAGCAACTTGACAATCTTTCAACCCCTGACCTTGTCACGCTCACGGCACAGCTCAACAGTGTCTTCACGCTGCTCCCTCATTTTCCAAGCGCCTTCACTGAGAGTAAACTATTTATCATCTCGTCGCTTTCGATGGTTTCTTGTTCAGGTTACAAGTATCATTCTGTAGTTTTATTATCACGTAAGGTCTGGTGATTCATTAAATAAAAATATAATATACGAAATATCAATTTGCTTTGAATGATTGTTTTTTAATGTAATTGCTTCTCACGTTCTCTTTTTGCAGCAACGTCTCGAGTCAATCGCAGGAATAAATTTTGCCGCCGCTTTGAATTTCAAATGGAACTCTCATTCATTGAATATTCATGTTATTTATTTAGCATCCCTCCCCCAGATGGCTTCACTTTGTTCTTGGCGTGTTCTGCAACTTATAAAAAATTTCATTCCCTTAAGATTCCCGGTGTTGTATCGGATCGGCATCAGGAACGAGCTCGTATCATCCGATTAGCCGGGAGCATCGTATGCCAAGGCTCGCGCTGAACGCGCGACGGCAACAGCTTATGGGATTGAACCTCTCGGAACAAGTGGGATTTTCTAGGAATTTCTGAGCGGTTATGAGTGGGATTATGGCGCGTGTTCTCGCAGCATCAGGACGCGATGTCGTCCTTACGATAGGGTATCGTAAGGAATTAAATTCTGTGTCAAGAGTCTCTCAACTAATCCTTCATTTCTACCGCTGTGGAAAGCTGTTCAGATCATTTTATTTTGTTTCTTGGAGCTAATAGTTTACATGTCGATTCTGTAGGATTTTCTTCCCGTGTAGTATGAACGAATGTGCTCGCAGTGAACACCGTTTTCTTTTTGAATGTGCTCTGTCAATGTGACATTCTCAAATTTTGAAATTTTGCCAAAGCGCTTTTCGCGTCGTAAAGAGGGTAACACCTCCCGCAGGTCTGAAAGGGCAATGCAAATTCAACCCGCAAGTTCAACCCCACTGGACCCGAGGCCTAGTTCTTATCTATTAAACGACACTAAGTCAATCCGAACACACGAGGGCAAATATTTTCAATTGTTAATTATCAGGTTTGAACGCGATTGGTTGGTTATTTTTAGTTTGTGACGCATTTTTTAACGTACTATAGGCAAAGTACCGAAAATCAAATGAAGCGGTACTGCGGCAAATTTGCAAATTACCGAAAAATAGTTCCCGTGTTTGGTAGAGACAAGGGAGCAATACCTCCAACAGTCTCAAAAACGACCATTGTTGAACAATGTTTCCCTCACCGTGTCTTCGATTCGCTCTCAATTTCTAAGCCTTAACTCTTTTAATGCCCCGGAGGACTTTCGGTCCACTTTTGAAAATGCTTATATATAATGTATTTCTTGTTAAATTTTTTCCCTAGTGCATGTGTTGTTTGGAGTTCACTGCCATGAGACAGCTCCTTTCTCATTCTAATATATCGGTCACTGCCTGATGCCAGAGTGAGACTAATAATGGTGTCTATATAATAACGGTAATGTGAGTAGAAAAATGCTAACGTCAAAGGGTTAAATGGTGTTGCGTTGAAGGTGTTGTCGATATTGAAATTTAAATTTTACTCACGAGTTGAAATCTTTGTCCTCATTTCAACTTTTTGAATGTTAAAATGAGCTTATGTTATTGTTCTATAATCTATAACAGTTGTTGTTAACCTTTTTTGGCAGTGACCCAAAATCTGCTCAAAATAACTGCCGCGCTCAAGCCTCCGAAACGATAAAAAGGATTTTTATAAATGATTTTTATACTTATATTACACAAACCCTTAGCGACCCAATGAAATGGCTTGGCGACCCAGGGATTAAGAACCCCTGATCTATACCAATTAGCAAGAAAAAGTTGTTTAAGAAGTAATTTGGGAATTTTATTCCGCTGGAGAAATGAGAAGACAGAATCCAAATGTATATTAGTTGTTTGAGAGCGAAATGGAATTGGGGGTTGCACATAAGATCGTAACTTTTAGTACGTTTATTTCTTGTAAATTCGTAAAACAATGATGTTACCTACGTAATTTATGAGAAGTGTTTTTAAAATCGCATCGGAATTTATAGCTAACCGATTTTTATTAGTACTCTCATGAACGTTGAATTTGTGTAAATTTTTTAAAATATGCAGCAAAATTTAGGTCCTTCTACTCCATTCAGATGTTTGTGAGGCCTGCCTCCAATTTGCGGACGCTTCTTGACTGCGAGCTTAGGTTAAATTGTGATACTTGCAAAGAGCTCCATATTCAGTGCGTACATAACTTGACGAGTAAGCTACCTTATAAATCAATGGTCAACTTTAAGGACTGACCGCCTCTTGCACGTTTTCATGAAGTATCGAGCGTTTCAATGTTCGGGTGATTGTCAATCAACGTTGTGCAAAATTTCTCTCAAAGGTTGAACCAATTCCCCGGAATAACAAACTTTGTTTTGCTGTAGAATATCATGCTAGGAATTCTCGTTCGAACAATAAGCGGGCTCACACACACACACGCTATTGTGTGGAACAGGATTCTCAATTGTTTTTTTTTAATTAACTCTATGTACTCTGGAATGGCGTTTACGAGCATTCTATTTAGCACTCGCTGCAAAGCAGACGCTGCATTGTTTTCTGGCGCTCACGGCATTGGCCATTAATTATCTTGCCGTTTTTATGACGGCACCAAACGCGCCGAGAAATAAGTTGTGCGAGATTACGGCGAGCCTCCCAGCTGTGAGAGTCCGTTTTTAATCACAAGTTTTGGGGACTTTCTTTTAAACGGAGGGGCGCAACGACTCTTTGAAGGCTCATCGATCGCTCCTTGAATTTCGGCTCCTGCACGTTTTCTCGATTCGATGCTCACTTTTATGCGTTGCTTAATGAGATATTTCTTGCCTGAAAAACTGAGTTCCGACTTTTTCCGACGCGCAGTGATAGGCGGGGACTCTCATGTTTGTGTCTTGGAAGAGCTGATTTGAAAAACATTTTAAGGTGTACCAGTTTTGCTATGAGATACGAGCCTCGGTCATTTTTCGTCTTAGTTCACTTTTCGTTTTACACTACGAGGTTCCTCACTTTTGAGCGGTGGCTTTGATTTTATTGAATTTTAGTTGACTTACAGGCGAATTCTTTGATACAGAAAGTTCTGGACGCTATTGTATTTTGTTCACGGATTTTTTAGTTCGTGTTATTGTTTCAAAACAATAAAGTGTACGCGCATGGTTCGAAAGGTACTCTACGAAGAATCTTAAATAATTGCGTTGATGACTTTCTCATCAACATTGGAGTTCCGGCTGGTCGTCCGTAAAAATTATTTGTTTTGAACGAATGAAGTGTTGTTTGTGCGTGAAAATTGACAACTGTGAATATGAGTGTTATTTCTTTACTCCTTTTTCTCTGGTACCTGTTGTTTTACTGAACGGGACTTCGGCAGCATCCCGAGAAAAGAAGACTCGACTCATTTCCGCTATCATGTACGATCCTATTCAATTCGGTTCATAAAAACACTCGATTAACATAGTATATGCACTTGAGTGAGGAATTACAAAAAAAGCATTCATATTGCTGAAAATTCATTTTCATCCTGTATCCTTTACAAATACTCGATTAGTATAATTTGTACATGCACGTGTGTGAGAAATTCCATGAATATCACACATATAACAGAAAATTCCTTTTCGTCATGTAGATATGAAGGCTCCTTTCAACATTCCCAGCATAAGCGCTGACACGCACACAACTATTCCCGTCCCCGGAATTGTTCGCTTGTATTCCAGCTTCTCCCGCGTGCGGCGCGAATAAAACTGACTTTAGAGCTGGAAACTTTTGATCTGACGACCGACCAGCAACTTGCGATGGCTTTTTTGCCGGTCCCAGAGTTACCCAAGTTAAACGCTGTCTGCGCTGCGCACTGCAGGGGTGAGATTTTTGCTCTGTTCGAAGCCCTGCAATTTTGGGGCGTGTATGTTTGTTGCTTGCGTTGCGTGAGTCTGCGACACCAGCGACAGTGTTGGGTATGTTGGGCCAACGCGCGCGGTATGATTGGCTTTGTTCTTGTGCCTGAAATAAAGAGAAGAAAACGGAAAACAGTTTATTTCCAATGAAGATACGAACTGTTCCTTAGCGCGCAATATGATTAGATTGAGTTCTGTTCTTGTGCTTGAAATGAAACTGTTCCTTAGCGCACAATATGATATATGCGCATAGATTCCGCGTTCCCTTAACTCTATACTAAGTGATGCCTTCATCCTTCCTCTCTCTAATCTAATTTCCTAGCACTTTGCATGCGACGTGGGCCACCGTTGGTCACACAGGGAGTTTTCATAATGCTTCTGACCGACTAGTAGTCACAAGTTCCTAATCACAGTTGAATGAAGGCAGGTTACACTTAATGTTTGTTATTTTCAAAACTGCTTAGTACAACTACCTTTAAATTAGAGTTGAAATTGAACTTAAGATCTAAGTGTTGAAATTATATCTTATGCTCTGTAAGTGTGATATTCCGAGTTGCTTATAGCAAAACTCTGTCTGTCGGTCGTGTACTTGCCCAGCAAGTCATGGGTCATCTATCGGCATCATCTCATTGCAGCAGCCTTCTCCACCCTCTGCTGTCATTGCCTGCATTCTTCTTCTGACGAACTTGTTTTTTGATGTCGGCTGCACAGAGCTCTCTTCTGAGCAGGGTACATCTCCGCAACTGCCTTCGTTGCTCTTGCATTTACCCCCCTCAGGGGGATACAATTATTGTATCTATGGAAACTAGCGCTCCCAGGGGGACAATGTGTGGGCCCGAGCTGAGAGTTAGGTAGGCCTTCTTTTTGTTGAAATGAAATGTTTGTTATGTAAAGGACCATCTTTTTTCGGTTCACTGCTGTCCTGTTCTTCAGCAGTGTTCTTCAGTCTTGTTTCATGATCTTCTTTCACAAATTACTGTTTCTATGCCTTTCTGCGTAGATTCCGCGTTTCCTTAACTCCATACTAAATGGTGCCTTCCTCCTTCCTCTCTTTGGATCGCATTTGTTGCTGGGTAGGGAGGCTAAAACTAACGACTAATCTAACTAATCTTGCATTTACGCTGTGGTTCTGTGGTCACTCTTTCTGTCTGGCGAGGTTTGTTGTTCCTAAGACATGTCGCGACTGTTATCTTTTTGACGGGGCTTGATGTTTCTAATTGACATGTCGTAATTGTTCTCTTTTAAACGGAGTTTGATGTTCCGAAGACGTGTTGAAACTGTTCTCATTTTAACAAAGTTTGATATTATGAAGATAAGCCGCGATTAATTGAATTAGTTTCCTGGAGCTCTCTGCCAATTCGTTCTGCAAGATTTATATGCAGCGTAATATATTTTTCTGTCCGTTCTTAATGAAATTGAGGGAAATGTGGACTAAATAAGTCTGTTGCCCTTGAGAGTATTGTATTGTTTACGATCAGCATGTTTTTAATATCATTTTGTTATTTAGTCAGTTTTACTTAAAATGTTTTATTCTTTAAACTTTGTCAGCAGAATTAACGCTAAATTAATTATTCAAAAGTGGCGTTCAATAGCAAAAGATCTTTAATTTAGTCGGAAAATCTTTTCTGAAAATGTCAAACTTTGCTTTTTGGGAATAACGGAGCGAAAAGAATTTCACCTCTCATCCGAACGTGACATTCTTGGATTTAGAGGAGCTGAGCAGCTTGGGCGATAAATTGGCTCTTATATACTAGGGCTCGACTGATTTGACGCTTTAAGAACATTTCGGTCTCCGTTTTGTTCACTTCAAACCCGTCATTAATTTTCGACAAATTCATTGGTATGGTTTTAAAATTAATAATGAAGTCCATGATCCTACTCCAATGCACCACTTCATGGCACGGTTTTAAAATTAATAATAAAGTCCATGATCCTACTCCAATGCCGAACCTAATGGCATGGTTTCAAAATAATGATGTCCACCATCCTACTCCTATGTCCTTTTTCATATTGTAGCTGCGATCTAATTCAGCAGAGGCTCTTAACTTGATACCCGTCGTAGTTTTTAAATGGCGAGATAAAATGAGGCTGATTGATCCCGGAATATCGCTCTCTGTCACGAACCGTTCACCACCCCCGCCCTCGTCCAGCTTCTTACACACCCACGTGCTCCTATATCCAGTCAAACTTTTTCGCTTAAATCGCTTAAACGGCGAAAAACATGCATGTAGGCGGCGAAAAAGTTAGACTTGGTATCAGTTCTTGTATCATGTTGAACTCATTGCAATGATGAGATGCAAGGTCCTCTGATGTTATATCACTTTCCAGTGATATTATATCACTTTCCTGTGATATTAAATCCCTTTCCTGTGATATTATATTAGTTTCCGCTTACTCTTTCCTCAAATTTGTTGGTGTATTTTCTGAGAATTTCTGTGTCCCCTCCTTTTCTCCCCTAATATGTTGTATCTTTTGAAGGTTACTGTGTCTCGAAATTCGAGGAATTTTTGCGGATTTGGCTGCGAAATGTTGCCCTGAAATATGCATAAGTCAAGTGTTGTTCTCGGAGTGCGAAGTGTGGCGGGTTGGAGATGGTCTCAAATTTTTTTTCCTGTGAGAGGGCGTGACTGCTAAAAGAAAGGGCACTTGAGCATAAGTAAATTTTAAATGTGCGATTTGACTCCAACTGTTTTGGTTGGTACGTGGAGTTATGGCTCGTTGTTTCTGTTTATAAACACTTAGACTGCGACTACTAAATATTAAGTTCAACATCACACTCAAATTTAAATTCAATTGTAGTAAACTTTTTTGAAAATACCAAACATGAACCGGATCATGCCTTCATTTAGCTTTGAATAAGTATTTATGATGATTGAATTTGCGACTACTGGTCGGTCAGCAGCATTATGAAAATTACCTCCGTGTACCATCGGTGGCGCACGTTGCAGTTGAAGTGTTAAATCGTTGCTGAAAATCAATTGTTGCAAATGCCAATTTATTGGAAAGTCTGTCATATCTGTGCAGAACTCATCAAAGTGTATCAAATTTAGGAGTGACCAAGTGCCAAATTAAACTGAAAAAATAATTAAATCTTCATGACTGTAATGCACGATACTTACTTGATTAAATACGTAGTTATTCCTGTCATCTTCGCACCATTTTATTATGTTACTTCAAACTCACGAGTGGTAGTCGCGCTCAATCCAATAATGTGGCCTACGCCTTGCCGATGGTGTTCACAATCGCATTTTTCTTATATCGCTCAAAGCTGATATTCCCGTAATCTCTGCAAGGAAAGTTATGAGTTTTCATGTCACAAAGTTCCTAAATTTTCTGGCATTTTATTTTGTCACTCTCTATGTTGGCCAGCTGCGCTCTAAAGAGTGACTGCGCTATTTCACAGTATAACTCTACAAATAATTACAATGAGTAATTTGTGTGAGGTTTCTATGCTTTAGGTCATGTAGCATTTTCGGGTTTCAAACCCCGCTTATAGTTTCTAAAATACGCTTATGGTTTCTTAAAAATTGTGAACATTGAGTTATCAAACCCTCTTTACAGTTTCTTGAAAAACTGGCGAATATTGAGTGACTCTCGTAGAATGGCTGAATAATTTTGTGGGCCGTTCTGCTCATTAAAGTTACGTTAATTACCACAGCATAATTCCTACAAATTACGTGCGCTGTCGCATTTAAATATTCCGTAGCATTGATACGCCGTAAACAGCATTCCTTAGAACGGCAACATTTTGAGAGCAAGGAACATTTTTCTTAATTCTTTCACGGTTATTTTTGGCTGTGATTCTTTTTGACGTCGCTACCGAAGCCCTCTTCTTCTCTTTGACGACTTGAGTCTCAGTAAATTTTTACTGAAAATCTGAACCTACACCTCAAGTTTCGGTATATATAAGATGTTCGTATTTAGATTTCATAAATAATTTCGCCCGTTTTTTCCACCCTGTATGAACTCGAAGTAGATCTGAGTGAAGTACACACCGGCAGTGAAATTATTGGAAATACACACATGGCAGTAAGCCAACTTAGCATTGAATGAAGGGTTCTTGCATCCATTACGAGGCTAGCAGTTTTGGTGTTGAACCTCCAGCAGGCAATGACAAGGAGTCGCACTTGAAGTGGTAAATATTGGGAACGTTCCAACCGCGAGGGCTGAACTTAGGCAAGTTGTACTGTCATGCAAGTTGTACTGTCATGCAAGTTGTACTGTCATGCAAGTTAATTGTGCTCTCATGCAAGTTAATTGTGCTCTCATGCAAGTTAATTGTGCTCTCATGCAAGTTGTGCTGTCATGCAAGTTGTGCTGTCATGCAAGTTGTGCTGTCATGCAAGTTGTGCTGTCATGCAAGTTAATTGTGCTCTCATGCAAGTTGTGCTGTCATGCAAGTTGTGCTGTCATGCAAGTTGTGCTGTCATGCAAGTTGTGCTGTCATGCAAGTTGTGCTGTCATGCAAGTTGTGCTGTCATGCAAGTTGTGCTGTCATGCAAGTTGTGCTGTCATGCAAGTTGTGCTGTCATGCAAGTTGTGCTGTCATGCAAGTTGTGCTGTCATGCAAGTTGTGCTGTCCTGCAAGTTGTGCTGTCATGCAAGTTGTGCTGTCACGCAAGTTGTGCTGTCACGCAAGTTGTGCTGTCACGCAAGTTGTGCTGTCACGCAAGTTGTGCTGTCACGCAAGTTGTGCTGTCACGCAAGTTGTGCTGTCACGCAAGTTGTGCTGTCACGCAAGTTGTGCTGTCACGCAAGTTGTGCTGTCACGCAAGTTGTGCTGTCATGCAAGTTAATTGTGCTGTCATGCAAGTTAATTGTGCTCTCATGCAAGTTGTGCTGTCATGCAAGTTGTGCTGTCATGCAAGTTGTGCTGTCATGCAAGTTGTGCTGTCATGCAAGTTGTGCTGTCATGCAAGTTGTGCTGTCACGCAAGTTGTGCTGTCACGCAAGTTGTGCTGTCACGCAAGTTGTGCTGTCACGCAAGTTGTGCTGTCACGCAAGTTGTGCTGTCACGCAAGTTGTGCTGTCACGCAAGTTGTGCTGTCACGCAAGTTGTGCTTTCATGCAAATTGTGCTGTCACGCAAGTTGTGCTGTCACGCAAGTTGTGCTGTCACGCAAGTTGTGCTGTCATGCAAGTTGTGCTGTCACGCAAGTTGTGCTGTCATGCAAGTTGTGCTGTCACGCAAGTTGTGCTGTCATGCAAGTTGTGCTGTCATGCAAGTTGTGCTGTCACGCAAGTTGTGCTGTCATGCAAGTTGTGCTGTCACGCAAGTTGTGCTGTCATGCAAGTTGTGCTGTCACGCAAGTTGTGCTGTCATGCAAGTTGTGCTGTCACGCAAGTTGTGCTGTCATGCAAGTTGTGCTGTCATGCAAGTTGTGCTGTCATGCAAGTTGTGCTGTCATGCAAGTTGTGCTGTCATGCAAGTTGTGCTGTCATGCAAGTTGTGCTGTCATGCAAGTTGTGCTGTCATGCAAGTTGTGCTGTCATGCAAGTTGTGCTGTCATGCAAGTTGTGCTGTCATGCAAGTTGTGCTGTCATGCAAGTTGTGCTGTCATGCAAGTTGTGCTGTCATGCAAGTTGTGCTGTCATGCAAGTTGTGCTGTCATGCAAGTTGTGCTGTCATGCAAGTTGTGCTGTCATGCAAGTTGTGCTGTCATGCAAGTTGTGCTGTCATGCAAGTTGTGCTGTCATGCAAGTTGTGCTGTCATGCAAGTTGTGCTGTCATGCAAGTTGTGCTGTCATGCAAGTTGTGCTGTGATGCAAGTTGTGCTGTCATGCTAGTTGTGCTGTCATGCTAGTTGTGCTGTCATGCTAGTTGTGCTGTCATGCAAGTTGTGCTGTCATGCAAGTTGTGCTGTGATGCAAGTTGTGCTGTGATGCAAGTTGTGCTGTGATGCAAGTTGTGCTGTGATGCAAGTTGTGCTGTGATGCAAGTTGTGCTGTGATGCAAGTTGTGCTGTGATGCAAGTTGTGCTGTGATGCAAGTTGTGCTGTGATGCAAGTTGTGCTGTGATGCAAGTTGTGCTGTGATGCAAGTTGTGCTGTGATGCAAGTTGTGCTGTGATGCAAGTTGTGCTGTGATGCAAGTTGTGCTGTGATGCAAGTTGTGCTGTGATGCAAGTTGTGCTGTGATGCAAGTTGTGCTGTGATGCAAGTTGTGCTGTGATGCAAGTTGTGCTGTGATGCAAGTTGTGCTGTGATGCAAGTTGTGCTGTGATGCAAGTTGTGCTGTGATGCAAGTTGTGCTGTGATGCAAGTTGTGCTGTCATGCAAGTTGTGCTGTCATGCAAGTTGTGCTGTCATGCAAGTTGTGCTGTCATGCAAGTTGTGCTGTCATGCAAGTTGTGCTGTCATGCAAGTTGTGCTGTCATGCAAGTTGTGCTGTCATGCAAGTTGTGCTGTCATGCAAGTTGTGCTGTCATGCAAGTTGTGCTGTCATGCAAGTTGTGCTGTCATGCAAGTTGTGCTGTCATGCAAGTTGTGCTGTCATGCAAGTTGTGCTGTCATGCAAGTTGTGCTGTCATGCAAGTTGTGCTGTCATGCAAGTTGTGCTGTCATGCAAGTTGTGCTGTCATGCAAGTTGTGCTGTCATGCAAGTTGTGCTGTCATGCAAGTTGTGCTGTCATGCAAGTTTTGCTGTCATGCAAGTTTTGCTGTCATGCAAGTTGTGCTGTCATGCAAGTTGTGCTGTCATGCAAGTTGTGCTGTCATGCAAGTTGTGCTGTCATGCAAGTTGTGCTGTCATGCAAGTTGTGCTGTCAGGCAAGTTCTACTATTGTTAAATTCTTCCGTAGCATACCCAGTCTAACTTTTTCGCCGGAGCATGCATGTTTTTCGCCGGCTAATCGATTTAATTACTGGGGCGTCAAAAAACATGCACGCAGGCGGCTAAAAGGTTAGACTGGGTATCCTCCTCCATTAAATGGTTATTTCAAAATCAAACCTATGAACTCCGGGAATTTAATTTGGAAGGCAAGGCAGAGCATTTCCGCCAACGTAAAATCCTGAGTCGTAAAACAAAAGAAATGACTTCGCTCATTTCCTTTCACTGAGATATCCCCGCAATGCCGTAGGCTTCAAGCCTGGTCGTATTTTATCAGAGAATAAATAAACTCTAAAATCCCTGATATAAGAAGCACGCACTGGCCTCTTGGTTCAAATTTGCTAGAAAATGTAGGGGTCGAATTTACGAAATTAGTTTGACATCGTAAACATGCCCTGAATAGTGAAGCCAGACGCGGGTCGTGGAAGAACTAAATTACATTGAATCTTTGCCTCCGATTCAGGATGCGCCGTAGGGCATCCTTGACCTCGTACCATGTGAATAATTCACTCAACTCTCTCGAAAATAATCTCTTTAAAATACACTTTCGCCGCGTGCTGAAGTTCTCTTTCGAAGAGCTCGATGTGGTTCAGTTCTCTTTTTTCGTGAAATTGACTTTAATTTTTATTTTAAATTTAACGATTTGTTCCCTCAAGGGGGATCCAGCTATTGTATCTATTAGAATTAGCGCCCCCATGGGAGAAGGTGCGAGGTCCCGAGCCAATAGTATGTCTTTCGTTGAGATAGAAAAGGCTTTTCCTTTTTTCAAGGGCCATCTTTTTTCAGTTCCACTGCTATCCTGATTTTCAGCACTTAAAATTTCCTTCAACTTTAATCTCGTTTCATAAGCCTTCGCAATTTACCATTCTGTGGACTTCATGCACAGATTCCGCGTTCTCTCAACTCCATACTAAATATGGCCTTCCTCTTTTTGGAATACCTCTGTTGCGGTTAGGAAGGCTTAAAGCTAACTTGTCTAATCTAAATTAAATCTCGTATTACTATTAAAACTCGGGGAAGGGAAATTTCCAATGTTTTTCAGTAGAGCCTGAGATGATGTTTTTAACACGTTCGTTGCGTTTCCACGGTTGTTAACAGTTGGTTTGGTCAGGTTGTAACTAGTACAATTGGGAAATCGACTTTAGTGCTCGAATACAATTTCATCCTTCCTCTAAGATATGTGAAAATTCAATTTCGTGATAACATTTCCAAATGTATGATAACAGTTATATTTTAAAAGTTCATGAAACAGATAAGATGTCGTTCACTTACACCGGTACTTGAATGAGCAATTTACCGAATGGTACACATGTGGCCCAATACGCAGTGAACGTGTTGAAGTCGAAGAAATAAAGGTTCAACGGATTCGGAACCTGGCAGATGAGCAAACAGGAAGAATCAAGTTCAAGTTCCGAGCTTTGCTACTCATGTCTAACCCTGAGTTTAGTACTTGATTCAGTCGTCATACAAGAGCAGAGTTGTGCCTTTATTGCGGCTCTTTGTTTCGTACGCGGTTGGGAGATGGAAAAGAGGAGCGGGGCCGTTGCTATGGCAACCCAATCGTATTGTATCCGTCAGTCGTCAACGTTTACCTTCAACACAGTGCTTTTGTGTACCATATCTCCTACCCCAACCTCTTCTGCCTCCAGTCGTAACCTCTTCTGCCTCCAGTTGTAACCTCTTCTGCCTCCAGTCGTAACCTCTTCTGCCTCCAGTCGTAACCTCTTCTGCCTCCAGTCGTAACCTCTTCTGCCTCCAGTCGTAACCTCTTCTGCCTCCAGTCGTAACCTCTTCTGCCTTCTGTCGTAGCCTCTTCTGCCTTCAGTCGTAACCTCTTCTGCCTTCAGTCGTAACCTCTTCTGCCTCCAGTCGTAACCTCTTCTGCCTCCAGTCGTAACCTCTTCTGCCTCCAGTCGTAACCTCTTCTGCCTCCAGTCGTAACCTCTTCTGCCTCCAGTCGTAACCTCTTCTGCCTCCAGTCGTAACCTCTTCTGCCTCCAGTCGTAACCTCTTCTGCCTCCAGTCGTAACCTCTTCTGCCTCCAGTCGTAACCTCTTCTGCCTCCAGTCGTAACCTCTTCTGCCTCCAGTCGTAACCTCTTCTGCCTCCAGTCGTAACCACTTCTGCCTCCAGTCGTAACCTCTTCTGCCTCCAGTCGTAACCTCTTCTGCCTCCAGTCGCAACCTCTTCTGCCTCCAGTCGCAACCTCTTCTGCCTCCAGTCGCAACCTCTTCTGCCTCCAGTCGCAACCTCTTCTGCCTCCAGTCGCAATCTCTTCTGCCTCCAGTCGCAATCTCTTCTGCCTCCAGTCGCAATCTCTTCTGCCTCCAGTCGCAACCTCTTCTGCCTCCAGTCGCAACCTCTTCTGCCTCCAGTCGCAACCTCTTCTGCCTCCAGTCGCAACCTCTTCTGCCTCCAGTCGCAACCTCTTCTGCCTCCAGTCGCAACCTCTTCTGCCTCCAGTCGCAACCTCTTCTGCCTCCAGTCGCAACCTCTTCTGCCTCCAGTCGCAACCTCTTCTGCCTCCAGTCGCAACCTCTTCTGCCTCCAGTCGCAACCTCTTCTGCCTCCAGTCGCAACCTCTTCTGCCTCCAGTCGCAACCTCTTCTGCCTCCAGTCGCAACCTCTTCTGCCTCCAGTCGCAACCTCTTCTGCCTCCAGCCCCCCAACCTCTTCTGTATCCAGCCCCCCAACCTCTTCTGTATCCAGCCCCCCAACCTCTTCTGTATCCAGCCCCCCAACCTCTTCTGTATCCAGTCCCAAAATTCAAGATGATCAGAATAGATTCTGATTGAGGACTGAACTGCGGAAAAACAATCAATCCTTGTACTCGTGTGTCCTTTCAGGAAGAGTTGAAAGCTGCACTTCCGATGATTGAGGACGATCGAGGCTGTTCTGTGTCGACGTCTGGTTCAATTTTGTTGTCTAAGACATCTTAGATTTTATTTCTATTTCTGTGTTTCATGACATTGAACAAATTAAGAAATTGCTGATTGTTTGTTGTAGACAGAGGTCATTTGCTTGATGTTTGATACCAGTTACCGCCCTGAAGCTAAGAGTTGTTTTCCGATTCTCAGATCTTTGAGTTTGAAATGTGACCTTTTTGGATCGTACGACGCAGTATTTATCAGTGCAATGTGAACTAAATACTTCACTTTTCTTTCAACATTTGAACTCTTTTCTGTTCATTATTTTGAGGGTTTGTTAATTGCAGCCCATTGATCCCGTCATCCTATCATTATTTCTCTTAACTTAGATTGAAGATTGAATAAACATAGTGAAGTTTCCTTCATTGACGTATGTAACTTGTTGGAATGACTCTTCTCTGTCCAAATATTTCCTCTCGCAAATTTGACCGGAGAATCCCCTTTCTTTGTAGATCCACGTGACGTTTCATGATTGTACCCGGCGTGCCACGCTTATATATTCGCCCGGCTGTTATATCAGGAAATTAATTGCTTCTCATTTAATTTGGCTTTCAATTTGCATGATTAGAAGAAAGGCTGAGCGAGATCTAATTGAAGTCTTTGTTGCAGACGATGGCGACACGGACCAGGAAACGGACCGGCTGCTCGGCCAGCAGAGGGCTGACGACACCAGCTACGGAGCACCGGAGAAGGTCAGACATTCCGTATTTTTGTTTCCCAGCATTTCAAGTGTCCCATGCTTTGCTATCGTCCTCATCGTGAAATGCGCTACTTTTCGCTGGGTGACACGTACTCTGTTAATTTAAACGTACTTCAAGTTTCCCATGCGTTGCCAACATTCTCTGCTAGGTCGGGAAATGAGTTATTCTTTGTAGGGTTCGAGCTTCCGCGGTGCCGAGTTTCGAAGCAGTTTATGTCACTTGTTAATTGTGCCTCTTGGTTTTCGCTAGGATATCCCATCTAATTCATTACTCTAAGATATGATACCGCGTTTGTTGGTTGTGAACTGTACCTCCAAATTCCAAAATGATGTGTGTGACATTTATTAATTATGGTTTTTATATCTTTTCTGTAGTCTCATTGCAGTGTTTGTTATATTAATCGTGTCTTCAAGTTTCAATATCATGCACGTTGTCCATTTATTGAGCAGCTCCAAGATACGAAGTTCATGCGTCATAGATGAAGCTTAATCACGTCTCGGAAATGCGCGTGTTTTTGCGTGTGCGTGTTCTCTCTCCGCGTGTGCGTTTTCTCTCTCCGCGTGTGCGTTTTCTCTCTCCGCGTGTGCGTGTTCTCTCTCCGCGTGTGCGTGTTCTCTCTCCGCGTGTGCGTGTTCTCTCTCCGCGTGTGCATGTTCTCTCTCCGCGTGTGCATGTTCTCTCTCCGCGTGTGCGTGTTCTCTCTCCGCGTGTGCGTGTTCTCTCTCCGCGTGTGCGTGTTCTCTCTCCGCGTGTGCGTGTTCTCTCTCCGCGTGTGCGTGTTCTCTCTCCGCGTGTGCGTGTTCTCTCTCCGCGTGTGCGTGTTCTCTCTCCGCGTGTGCATGTTCTCTCTCCGCGTGTGCGTGTTCTTTCTCCGCGTGTGCATGTTCTCTCTCCGCGTGTGCGTGTTCTCTCTCCGCGTGTGCATGTTCTCTCTCCGCGTGTGCGTGTTCTCTCTCCGCGTGTGCATGTTCTCTCTCCGCGTGTGCGTGTTCTCTCTCCGCGTGTGCGTGTTCTCTCTCCGCGTGTGCGTGTTCTCTCTCCGCGTGTGCATGTTCTCTCTCCGCGTGTGCGTGTTCTCTCTCCGCGTGTGCATGTTCTCTCTCCGCGTGTGCGTGTTCTCTCTCCGCGTGTGCATGTTCTCTCTCCGCGTGTGCGTGTTCTCTCTCCGCGTGTGCATGTTCTCTCTCCGCGTGTGCGTGTTCTTTCTCCGCGTGTGCGTGTTCTCTCTCCGCGTGTGCGTGTTCTCTCTCCGCGTGTGCGTGTTCTCTCTCCGCGTGTGCGTATTCTCTCTCCGCGCGTGCGTGTTCTCTCTCCGCGTGTGCGTGTTCTCTCTCCGCGCGTGCGTGCTCTCTCATTAGTGTGCGCGGTTCCATTTCGTTCTCTTTGCGGCGTTCAGTTTCAATTTTAAGGAATTTATTTTAATTTTAATGTACAGTAGACAATGCCGGCTGCATTACACGCTTGTTCTCCTTGAACCTTTTTGCGATCAAGAAAGTCTTCTGTTTAGTGAAACTCGTTATTTTCAGAATTTGTACTCCACGAGTATCGAAATAAAGAATTTTTCGCTGAATGAGTAGAAGTGTAATTTTGTGACCAACAATATTATAAAGTAAAGAAGGAGTTTTCAATTTTGCAGGTTTCCAGTAAGTGATTTTTCGCCAACATCCTCCTATGAAGCCCTACGTACGAATAGCTCAAGAAATTATAGTAATTGTTCTTTCTGTTCCCGGGCTCGGTATTATATCAATTCGAGCAATTTTGGTTTCAAATTTTCCTGATTGCATTCTCCCTTAAAATTCTTGACAATCATTGACTCAAATTCTCAACTTCGTTTAAGTTATTAAGCAAACTTCGCTCCTGTTCTGCAAATGTCGAGCCAAAAAAACTGATGAAAAAGGCAAAGACCAACTCAATCAAAGATATATCAGTCAATTGAGAAGATTAATTAACTTCACTAAATACTAACGAGTTCATCTAAGATATTAACAGCGAGCCGTAAAAGTTCAAGACTGGAACCCATTGCAAAGAAAAATAGTTTTATTCCGTTATCCAATTAAGAGGAAAGCTCATCTTCACTGCCCTAATATTTTGAGAGACCACAAAGCGCGCAGACCATTTGCTAGATTCCAAGCTTCTTCATCTCTAACATATTATGCCTTCAACATTTCACAAACATTTTCTGGAAAATTCACAGCGTTCTCTTTTAATAGCTCGATTTATTTCCGTTTTATTTTTTATGACGTGTAAATACTGGAAGAATTTTCAATTTTGAAATGTTCGAAGTTTCTCAGCTGATGTAAACTGCAACTTCAGATTCAATTTTCTTCTCACTGAATGCGATTGCAAACGAGGACACTTTTACAATTTTTTTGTCATTTTCCTCGAGTTATACCTTCTTTTGATGGTGATCTAACCCTACGCGTTTCTACCATCACACACTCTCCTCGATTTATTCCTTCTTTTGATCGTAACTTAACCGTCGAACCATCTCACACACTCTCCTCTAGTTATTCTTTCTTTTGATCGTAGTTTAACCCTACGCGCTTCTACCATCACGCAAAACACACGCGCATGCATCGCTCAGCTTCATGGGTTCGAAGAAAAATTTCCCGGGAACGCGATGGCGTCAAAACTGCGAACTTGGGGGGACGCTCCTGATGCAAATCCCTGCCAACTGCCGCTCATGCTGGCGATCCTTCATTCTCGTCCGGCGCCGCACTTTTGCGGGTAACTTATGTGCTGCCATGGTTACGCCCCAAGATACAGGAGTCTCCTCCAAAACGGGACATGCGAGCCAAAAGTTTTGACTACGACAAAGGACGCTCGGCTCTGTTCCTGCAATTTTTCGGCGCAATTGGAACATTGTACTACAAGTGGCGGGTTCAAAGGATGTCTTGTTTTTGGGGAAATAAGAATGATTGGGGTTCGCTGTTGCGTAGTGTTAATGAAAGAAGGAGAAAGAAAGAAAACTGTTTATTTCCATGAAAGGTGATACATGAAATGTACCACAAATCATTTTTTTTAAATGGATTCATTAACTTGGTACTTTATACGAAGTCGGTGCTTGTACTACTGCTGAAGTAGTTCTTTCATGCGTGGTAAGGTGGTATATTTTGAAGTTGAAAATAGTTTCACAAACTTAACGTCATCCCGCAAATCATGAACGCAAAATGGGTTCATTGTTTAATGTGAAATGGACATCTGGTAAGTGTAAAAAATTGTCTCAGTTGATGGTCGCACTGAGTTTCTTTCAGTTGAGACCTTCGCTGCTGCGTCAGTTGTGATTTTTGAGTTATTTTGTTTTTCTAGTAGCATGGCACTGGAAGGTCGCTCTAGATTCGCACGGTCTCTGGGCTTTCAGCACTCACTTTGATGTGTCATCGGCTGAAAACAAGTAATTTTATCTCTTCTTCTACAGGATAAAATGTACTCACGTTTTACTGCCCAGTGCTCGTATATTTTGTTGTAGCTGTTTATTCACATACATACAAGTCAAAGGAATTGAAAAAAGTATTAAATTCGTGAAATTGAAAATCATGAAAAAATTCAGTTTCACCTGAAACAAATGTAAAGAAACGCACGAATAATCGTCTGTCAAAGGGGGAGTACAATTTTTCGAGACACTCGGTAGTACTTGTACACAACACTGAAAACATGCAAATTTTTTGGTTTTTGGACGCAGAACACTGATGGAACTGTGGCCGAGTGGTTAAGAACGCGCCCTTCGCGGAAGGTGTCGGCAGTTCGAATCCCGGCAGCGCCGCCCGGTGTTTCTCCCCATTGGGAATAGGGAGAACTCAGCCACAATTCCCCACTCTACCCAGGTATCAAAAATGGGTACCGGCTTGACCGGGGGTAACCGTCATGGCGTCCTGGTGTTAGTTATAAGGTGTTTGAAAAAATCAGTGCACAAGCTGATGTGCGTAAGGCTTGATTGATTGGAATAAAGCATCCTGATGTTCGGACCTGCTACCCTCAGCGGAACGCACAAGGGAATGTGAGGGGAAAAGCGCGGTATCTCGCCCTCTGTTCCCTCAAGTACGGCTACTGCACCACCCCTCTGCTCATAGCATTGAGTCCGACCGCTCGTGATGAAAGTGCAATTCACTTCAGAGTTTTTATGGAGCTCTCGTTTCACGGAGTCATCTGTCGTGAAGGAGAAGGTCAATAGAGGCTCCTTGGCTGGAGCGTCTCTTGAAACATTGCTGTCTTCTTAGCGGTTATGTGAAGCCGCGCTTCCGGTCGCTGCGCAACTACTTACTTTTGTTAGAGACAATACGCACAAATTGATGCATTATTTATAAAACTAATTTCTGAATTCATGCTATAAATTTTTGCAGCAGCCTTAGGATTTGAGTTTTTGATTCTAAAGTGAGTAGAGTTCATTATTGTATAGAAACTTGGGGATGTTTTTAAAAATATGCAAAACTACTAAAAATCTTGCTACTCTCGTGCTGTAGCAAGGGGTCAAGTTTTATTCGTGGATCATTAGTAGCGTAATTAAATCAATACCACACACGATATTGAAGTGAACTAAACCTCCATTCAAATAGATTTAAATGGTGAAGTTGAGTATTGGGGTTACAGGTATATTCTTTATTGCCACTTTCGTGTCCCACTGCGCGGCTCCTGTTATTTTTTACGAGCGTCGTAAAATGTAAGTCAACCTTTACCTTTGGGTCGTTGTTCACTTTTATTTTTTACGTAATTTGATGGCACCATGAAAAGATATGAAGCATTTTGCATCCAATATCCTCGAGTGACCTTCGATGTGCGGATCCATCACACTCTCGTCACTCCATATCGGGCGAGCGCAGGAAGCGCAACTTCCATTTTTTGTGCGGTCCTTCATTTTTCAATGCCCTCCAATATCTAAATTTAATAGTTTTACGCTCACCATTTCAGTTTTACCGGCTGCATAAAATGGATGGATTCAGTGTTTCGCCTCGGGATGTGTCGAAACCATTAAATGGATTCAGTGTTTTTACCTCTGGGTATGTGGAAACCATAAAATGGATTCAGTGTTTTACCTCTGGATACGTCGATACCATAAAATGGATTCAGTGTTTTACCTATGGATGTGTGGAAACCATAAAATGAATTCAGTGTTTTTACCTCTGGCTGTGTGGAAACCATAAAATGGATTTAGTTAGAATGCGTCGAAGGGGCATATTGCTATCCAGTGTGTGTATGTACAGTTGTGAGTTAGATCATAGACAGTGAGAGATCTGCAAGCTCCCATTCCTTTTTTAACGACTGCCAAGGTTTGAGCCGTAGTTGATAATTTCCAATCTTGCTGTGACAAATCGAATTATTGAAGCGCTCGCCGACTAAAATCAATGTTTCTTCCCTTCCTTGTTCAATGCATTTATCCGTGAGCTATAGAAGACATGTCTATTCCATCAGCTATACGTCGCTGAGTTCACTGTGTAGCTGTATGATTTTTTTACCGCAACTAAATTTAAATTGAAAATCTCAATCAGTTGAGTTGCTTCACGATAGCTGAATTTTTACATTTTATTGATTTATTTCCAACTCGCGGCGACAACTTAATAGTATTTGAACGTTGACTGAATTTAATATAATTATTTCTACGTTGCGTCTCGCCACTAAATCTGTACCTAACTACCATCCTACCACCTCTTGTTACAGCACATGTCTCATTATCTTGACGCTCAGAGCTTCCTTCCTCAGCTGCCTCTTGCATCCTCAGCTGTCTCTTGCTTCCTCAGCTGTCTCTTGCTTCCTCAGCTGTCTCTTGCTTCCTCAGCTGTCTCTTGCTTCCTCAGCTGTCTCTTGCTTCCTCAGCTGTCTCTTGCTTCCTCAGCTGTCTCTTGCTTCCTCAGCTGTCTCTTGCTTCCTCAGCTGTCTCTTGCTTCCTCAGCTGTCTCTTGCTTCCTCAGCTGTCTCTTGCTTCCTCAGCTGTCTCTTGCTTCCTCAGCTGTCTCTTGCTTCCTCAGCTGTCTCTTGCTTCCTCAGCTGTCTCTTGCTTCCTCAGCTGTCTCTTGCTTCCTCAGCTGTCTCTTGCTTCCTCAGCTGTCTCTTGCTTCCTCAGCTGTCTCTTGCTTCCTCAGCTGTCTCTTGCTTCCTCAGCTGTCTCTTGCTTCCTCAGCTGTCTCTTGCTTCCTCAGCTGTTTCTTGCTTCCTCAGCTGTCTCTTGCTTCCTCAGCTGTCTCTTGCTTCCTCAGCTGTCTCTTGCTTCCTCAGCTGTCTCTTGCTTCCTCAGCTGTCTCTTGCTTCCTCAGCTGTCTCTTGCTTCCTCAGCTGTCTCTTGCTTTCTCAGCTGTCTCTTGCTTTCTCAGCTGTCTCTTGCTTTCTCAGCTGTCTCTTGCTTTCTCAGCTGTCTCTTGCTTTCTCAGCTGTCTCTTGCTTTCTCAGCTGTCTCTTGCTTTCTCAGCTGTCTCTTGCTTCCTCAGCTGTCTCTTGCTTCCTCAGCTGTCTCTTGCTTCCTCAGCTGTCTCTTGCTTCCTCAGATATCTCTTGCTTCCTCAGCTGTCTCTTCTGTTGGTGCTGGCCTCCTGCATTGGACGCTGTCCTCCAGCGAATTTAATGCCAGTTTACTTGTCTGTTCTCTTCCCCTCAGGAGGCGTGGGATGGGCAATAGGTTCAGGTTACGTGTGTCTATCCTATGCAGTGGGCACTGGCGCCCTCGGGGGAAATGCAGTTAGATTACTTCAGCCATAGACAGGCCTTCGGGACTTCTGTCTTTGTGCCCTCTTGACGTCTTTCAGTTTTCATGCTTTCTTTGTAATCTCTTCTTTGTCGTTTCATTCTTTTCTTTCTTCAATTGGTGTTTTTACGGTGGATTCTAAATGGTCCCTTCCCTTCGTTCTCTCGAAATCACTTTTGTTGTGGCTAGGCAGTCTTCAACTTACTAATATATTAATGTTTTCACGTCTATGCTTAGCTTTGAATATTATGGATGTAGGTTCGGCAGCGACAGGTGATGCGACTGGTAGCGAAATAACCGGCCTTTGGTGTCGGAACGAAAATGAGCGATAATCTAATCTGGATGTGGTGATATGTGAAGTCCCGAGCTCGAGGTTAGGTAGGCCTCTGTCTTAGGGAAATAGAATATTTTGTTTGTTTGTTGGTTACGGAGCACCTTTTCTCGATTCACTGCTGTCCGGTTTTGCTGCGCCTACTACTTTCTTCTTCAACTTTTATCTTGTTTCATAATTAACTCGCTGTTTCTGTATAGTTTGTGCGTAGATTCTTGGTTCCCTCTAACTCCATACTAAATTGTGGTTTTCTCTTTCCTCTCTTTGAAATGCCTTTGTTGTGGTCAGGGAGGCGTCGACTGTGTAACATTTGATCTTTCTAATCCGGATGTGTTATGGTATAGTAAGATCTGATGAGATTGATTTTTTTTAATTTTCATTAGGATTTACAAGCACGTTGATTTTAGAACTCCCAAATACCACGGCATTATGTTTGGTATTATGCTGCTCTTTTACTATTATTTCAATGTAGAGATACTGATACATCATTTCTACTTCGTATCGTGTTAGAGAAGCTCCATCGTTCAACGCACTGAAAAGTCAGCTATGTTCTTTTGTTCGTGCGTGATTCGCTCTGTGAAAACTTTCTTAGTTGCTCAATATTTTTATTTGAGTCAATATTTATTACGTATTTTGTACATTATTATTTGAGTCCATACGTCCCCTCAGAGGGATACAGGTATTGTATCTATGGGAATTAGCGCTCCCAGGGGGACTATGTGAGGGCCCGAGCTGAAGGTTAGGTAGGCTTTCTTCTTTGTTAAAATAGAATAGGTTTTTGTTTTGTTACGGACCATCTTTTTTTCGGTTCACTGCTGTCCTGTTTTTTCATCACCTTCTACTTTCTTCTTCAACTTTGATCTTGTTTCATGAACTTCTTTCTCATCTTACTGTTTCTATGACCTTTCTGCATAGATTCCCCATTCTCTCATCTCCATACTAAATGGTGCCTTCCTCCTTCCTCTCTTCGATACGCTCTTTTTTTGTAGCGGTTAGGGAGGCTTAAACTAACTTATAATCTAATCTAATCTTTGAGTCCATACGTTTGATTACGTAAATTATTTGGTACTAAACCTCCACTTGCCCCTCTAACTAGACAAAATTTACTTTGTTTAGTTTCCTTTTTACTTTTCAATTCTTGTGTAAAAGCAAATTACATTTTTAAACCACGACACTCAATACTTTTGGAAATACATAGACGCTTACTACTCCACTACCTTTTACCAACCGTCTGTAGCTTGGTACCGAGAAATGCACCTCGGAGCATAACCCAAATGTGTCGCACGTCCCCGTTGGTCTCTGAAATATGGAGCGTAACGCACTCCTGCCACTCAACAAACCGAGCTCATGCGGTGAGCTGTTCCAATTTTCGCCTTGGTTTGGCAGCAACAAAAGACGCGTCACAACACGGCGTCCAGCCCTATAGCGCGGGACCGTCTTCTCAATAAAGTCGCCGGAATGTTTGCCTCCAAACTTCTGCTGGCCAAGTTGCAATCACTCGCTGCCGGCTCTGCTTTCCCTTCCGACTTTATCATGGAAACTCGGTCCCGTGTCTCGAAAGCTGCATTATCACACAGTAAAGTCGACCGGCTTTTCCAAGTCGCCGGCGCTGGGTCTCGTGTTAGCTTTCCGCTCGAGTTTATAGGTTCCTGATTCTTCAACAGGGGTATTTATTATTCCTCATGCTTCTGTGAACGTTGCCACATCACTGGATTCCTAGTGTGCATAGCCTGTCAAAAATGGCGGGGTTCAATAATGGTCCATAGAGCAAGAACATTGTGATGCATTTAAACGAATAAAAACTGCGAACTAAAACATAACCTTGTAGCCAAGATACTGTTTCCTTTTTATTTGTTACTGGGAGCGCCGCGCGTCATGTTTAAGTATGAAAACAGGCAGCAGCTATGCATTATAATCTGTGGTTGAAATAAATCATCTGGTGCAAGTTACTTATTTTTTCTTAAGTAATCGAAAGATCGAGGGAAATGCTTCAATTGATGCGGATCAAAAAAGAGATTTCTTTGACTGTCATAAATAACCTTACAGAACGATAGACATTCATCAAAGATTGTGGCCATTGAATAGGAATAAAAGTTCATGTTTCTGGGGTCATTAAAGAATTTGGACGGAGAAATGGAAGGGTAATTTGAAGTTAATCCATTATGTAAGCAATAAAAAATTATTTCCATTCGTATACATGTAGGTGTTCATACATGAACTTTTATCAACACTACCATAGACACTATCTTTTCAATTCAGTGAAGACCACATTCATATTTGAGCAGCGACTCGTTAATCACCGCTCGTAAATCGCCTCAAATCCTTATTTGAGCCACGGCCGTATAATTTTAACGTGGAAATGCTCGCTACCTAAACTCCAAGTCATCCATTTACTTAGGAAATTCAATCGAGCTGCCCGCCTGGAGCCGACCAATATTGTATCTCACAAAGCTCGCTGCGTTTGGTAACTTGACCGAGTTTGAGAAACTCTCCCTCGAGCGCTGCGCCTCTCATTCAGTATTCCAGGACCGCCGTTCCAGCTTGCATCGCCACGGCCGCCTCTTGGGTCCCTGAGTATCTGCGAGTTGTTTCTGCGCGCTCCATTTCTTGCCACTCCTGTTACGCTCTAACCGGCGCTGCAGTCCTTTTGCGGGACAAAAGTCATCCTTATTCATTTGACTTATCCTGTGTCATTCATGTGGATTATCGTGTATCATTCAGATGACTCATCATGTATCAGTCACATGACTTATGTGTCATTCATATGGCTTATCCTGAATCATTCATATGACTCATTCATATGACTTATCATGCATCATTCAAATATTAAAGGAATTATATCAAATCATTGATATCGTGCCTATTAGAACTTAGATCATGGTGTAGTTCGCAGTTTTAGGGGAACGAAAGTTCTCCTCTTATCATGCGTGTGTTGGATCATAGACCATGGTATAGTTCGCACTCCTCCTAGAGGAAAACAATTTTCTTTTTTCTCAGATCTAATGAATGCAAGATCATATCATGACGTAAATTTTGAGGAGTTCAATGAACGCCGATATCAGAGTTGTTGTTAAATCCGTCTTTGAATTACACTTAACTGCGATTTTAATGCTCAACGGTGTCATCCTAGTGATAAATTGTTTTGTGTTCTGCCAGGGCCATGCGTTGCATGATAATTTTACGAGTAAATTTTATTCCAAAATTTTCAAAATTATAGCGACCCTAACTTCAGAGTAACCAAAAGCCTTTACTTTCAAAGTAACAGCAGCTTTTATTTTAAGGTAACAGCAGGTTTAATTGTAATGTAACAGCAGCTCTTATTTCAAGGTAACAGCAGCCTTTATTTCAAAATAACAGCAGCTCTTAGTTTAAGGTAACAGCAGCTTTTATTTTAAGGTAACAGCAGCTTTTATTTCAAACTAACAGTAGCCTCAATTTTAAGATAACCGCAGCCTTTATTTCAAGGTAACAGCAGCCCTTATTTTTAAGTAACAGCAGCCCTTATTTTTAAGTAACAGCAGCCCTTATTTTTAAGTAACACAGCCCTTATTTTTAAGTAACAGCAGCCCTTATTTTTAAGTAACAGCACCCCTTATTTGTAAGTAACATAGAGGCTATTGCCGACGCAAGAGTGATACATTTCAATTGCTGAGTCGTTATAAGTAAAGCCTTCAATTAATAATTTACCGTACCTTTAAACCCTGAAATTTGTTGCGATGGGGAAAGCAAGAAACTCCTTGTAATTCTCACCGCAGAATTGACATCTCTCACTTGGGATAATTTTGAACCTCATTATTCCGCCCAGTTTTTACGAAACCGATGCTTTCTTTACCTCTTCGCTTAATTTAATTTTGAGTTTCGTACATGTTCCTTTCGTCAACCCTCCATTCTTTTCGTTTACTAATTTACGACTTACTCGTCTTCAGCTGGTTCTTAGACTCGCTCCTATACTTCCAATTCTTTATCTTTTGGTATCCCTTAATATTCTTCCTTCACCTCCCTATTCCAAAAACTATTCCTACCCCCACCCTGGACTCCTGTCATGCCGCGGGGCAGAATTGAACCGCTCGTGTTCTGGAGCGGCGAGTTGTAGTGTTTCTCTGCCGCTGGCTATTGTGTTACAGCCATGCTCGCGCTGCTGCTGGACGGTGTGCATGATGTGAGTGAGAAATTGTCCTTCCGAAAATGCGTTTTCAATTTTCTGCTTTTGTAGTTGTTTTCAAACGTAATATCGCAAAACTTCTGTGAACAAAAAAGGTAATTAACAATTGTTTTGTTAGACCACGTAAGTTTGCACATATGCGTAAAAATTTCATCGACGAAGAGTAAATCTTCCATTGTTGTGGTTAAAATGTTGGAATCATTTTTAAAAATTAAACTTTGAACGAAAATTAATTATCCAAATCAATTTCCTTCTTTCGAAATTTCCAAATTGTATGAGATGTAATGACCCACTTACTGAAAATTTAACGATTCTGGTGTTTTTATTGAGTTTATTTTTATCTATAATTTTCCCATTCTGTTTTGGAGGAGGTCGCTGTCGCGTCATATCGTCTAGCTCCTATTCATTGCAGCCTTGTTTATTTTTTCTCTCGGTTTATTGGCCATGAATTGCAGCGACACTGTAAATAGAAAACAGACAAATACCTTTCCGAGTAATGGAACTTCTTTCTCAGCTTGCTGTTTCCATGCAACTTCTGCATAGATTCCGCATTCCCTTATCTCCATAATAAATTTACCTTCCTCCTTCCTCTTTTTGATACGTTTTTATTTTTGTAGCGGTTAGGGAGGGTTAAACAAACGTCTATTCTAATGCGACCATGTAATTTTATTCCGACAGGAATAAAATTACATTTCTGTTATAAAAAATAATAAAATTACAATTATAATAAAAATTACATTAAAATTATAATAAAGTTGCATTTCAGAAATAGCATTTCTGAATTAAAATTTCTGTTGACGACATCTTCACCCTCATACACGACATTCCAACTCTCATTTTCACGCTGCTACGCTCACTCGCTCATGAAACTTTCATGGCGCGCACTAAGTGAGCAGACTTTTCTTCGTTCGAGAATGCGGGATGCAGTTGAAGCATGCTTCTATTCTGCGCTCATTCATACTACAGCGCGTTCCTAGTTGCTGTAAAACGCGGGGTTTTAAATTCGTTGTCTTTTTTTTCTGTGCGGTGTTCTGAGTATAAGCGCTGACCTGTGTTTGCCGTAGGGTTACGGACATCTTTCGATCTCTCATATGAGCTACGGATTGTTCACGTTCTTTCCTGTGTTGGCAGTGTGCAAGATGTTTGGTCTTTATTCACTGCAGGTCACTATTAACAACTGCTAATGGTGTGAGAAACCTGAGAAAACTTTTTGTGTGACATTAAAAACACGGTTCACTATTATTTCCCGTTAAATGTTCAGTTATCCTGCAAGAATACATCTGAAAATGACAAAAAAAAAGATTAATACTATTTGCCATGACATGTTTAGTTTCCGTGCCGGAATACATCTGGAAACATGGGCGTATTCTGTTCATATGTGCTAATAAATATACCTCTTGCGTAATTTAGTCATTCGTAACTTATCATTTACAAAGAAATGCTGAGCTATGGACCCTGAGATTTCAAAGGTTTCTCGTTGCCACGTAATCGAAGTTAAATTCTGGAAGCGAAATCCGTAGACTTTTGTATTGCGCGAGCGTTTCACAATGCACCACGAAATGCTAGCCTGATTTGGCGGTCGATTCGCTGTCATCCGCCCTGATTGGATGTTTATTTTTATGGCTTGGATGCGTCCGACTTCCGTCTGATTCCCAGGCATTTCCTGGCATTGCTGCGAAAGGAATCCATGCGCTGAACACGATTCGGTCATTGGCTTTGCGTAATTGATTTAATTCTTCGAGACCTGAAGATTGAAATGGAAAAAGACTTCTCCCTATTTTATACACACTTTTACGAAGATCTCGTTGCTATAAGTTTCATTTTGTAAACACGTTACGCTGAAGACGATTTTACTTTTTCATTCAACAGTGATTGTTTTTAAGTTCTCAATCCTGGGATTCCCTTGCTGCTGCTTCTTTTTTAAAGGTCTCTTATGAAATCTTCGAAGTTTTTATTGCTTCTCTGATTGTGTTGCCTTACTGCCCAACTTAAATGAGCGGGAGAAACTCTGCTAAAGTTTACGACCTCTTTCAATCAACTTGTTGTTCATTTCTGACGGTCGCTCGCCCATTTTTCTTTTTATGCGTTTGATTCCACTGCTTGTAGCGTTGCGTCTTCTGGCGTGATTGCTTTGATAAATTATGGGATTTTTTATTTGATGAATTATGGGGTTCTTTATTTTTTTTCAGTTTAGGGATTCCCTTCTTGATCGTGGGATGTTTTATAATTCTCAACCAAATGCATTTCTAATTTTTTGCACCCATATTACCGTTTTCACAACCGCTGTCATAGACTGTCACTTACATCGGGCTGTCACCAACATCAGAATGAGGAATGAATTGATGTCAGTAGCGTACTAAAAGTGACATGTTAGCGAACATTCTCGACAAGAAATACAATATATTAACGCTATTTTTTCAAAAGATTCAGTTGTTTGTTTAGACTGTAGAGGAATAAAATAAAAAATGAAGTTTCTCAGGCCCCATCCCCATCGAGTTTCAAATCTCCAATCTCGGTGTCTCGTGCCAGACTCACTCGCTTGCTCAACTGGCCATCGCAATAAATTATATCAACAGCTTCCTGGAGGAAAAGAAGTTTCATTTTTAACAAACATGCACAAAAAATGCACATGTTGGGTAACTTTGTCAAAGCTCGGTCATAGTCGCTGTTCCTTCAGACATTCCAATAGGCACTAACTATATGTTCCTCAATCTCTTGGTTGTGTGAAGTGCAGAGGTTTTAAGTGTTTTTTTTAATAGTTATCGTGCTCGTATTTTATCTGAACTGAAGTTATTTACCTGCGTGGCTAAACTCTGGCGATTTGAGCTTCCAAACTCCCGTTCATTTCTCTTATTTATAATAATGTTTGATTGTTACCACCTAAATTTATATGTCAACGTTGAAACTTTGTAATAATTTGCACCAGACCACGATCTGTACCAGATAACAATCTGTACCAGGTTATGTTCGTTGAGGGATCACTGTAAAATTTGATGATATCGAGCTCCAGTGAAAGTTGAAGGTCCTGAGAAAATTGCTATGGCCAGGACTTCTAGTCATGGAGAAAGGATTGCGCCCGTCCTATTTGGTATCAGTTACTAGTATTTTCGAATGGCCAACTTTATCTTGAGAGCCCATATTCTTGCAGACACCAAGGGATATCTTGCCAAGAAGTTGTTCTATTCTAAATCGCTCCTAATTCGAACTTTGCTATTTAGGTGTGAAGTTTCTCGAAGCAACATCTTGTAGCAAGCAATGAGGTGAGGCAGCAGGCTTTTGCCCAATGGTCGAGGTCTAACTTGGCCTGGGCTGGAAAGCCGTACGCTGGAAAGCCGTACGCTGGCAAGCCGTACGCTGGCAAGCCGTACGCTGGCAAGCCGTACGCTGGCAAGCCGTACGCTGGCAAGCCGTACGCTGCCAAGCCGTACGCTGGCAAGCCGAAAGCCTCGCAAGGTCATCTCACATCTTCGTGGATGTCCGTGACCGCAGCTCGTGTCTCCTGCTGCTCCTGAACACTCACGAGGCATGCTTGAGCCCACAGGATTTACGTAGTTTTTGTACAATATTAAATCTTGCTTATTTTTATCTTAATTCTATAGAGTTCCGAATGGTTTTTAAAATATCTGAACTTTTTCGGAATGTGTTCAACCTTCAATAACCTGCTTCTGCTGGCTGCTAGTAAAACATGCTTCTTTAAGCTTAAGAAAGTGTGTTTCATATCGTAATTTTTGCTGTTGATGATAATTTGATTTCCGTTTTGAATGGAAGAATGAAATACGAATATGCTAAATATCTGCACTCAAATAGTAAAATAGACCGAAGAACGATTTGATGCTTATATAAAGATAATTTGAGGAGTCTTGAAGTATCAGACTTGGACAGGTTTCTCCTTACAACAATGTGACTTGGGAAATGTTAATATGCCTGTCCCCAAACACTGGCCTCAGCTTCGAGATCACAGCGCGATTACGTATCTTGTTTTGCGTTCTAACTACACAACTTGGCCAATTGAACTCACTCGAAGTTCGCTCAAACACTCGACCGTGATTGCTCTATGTGCATTACACGCTCAACAACTTTCCACTTCAGTGCTCAGCCACTGCGATCCAAAGTCTAGTGTTCGAGGGAAGTACTTGCTTGTTCCAGAGTCTCGCCCTGCTCTGCTGGCTAACGTCCAATCCTATTCATTATTATGGGGTGGAGAAATTTCCTGACAGATATACCGGTCCGTTCCAGACACTCATATGTTCCAAATTTTCTAAATTGGCTAACGTGAACGAACTATTCGAGGAAATTGTTTTTTGTGCGTGTTGAACGACATTAGGTAACTCATAGCGTTGTCTCCTACAAAGGGACGTTTAAATCTACGCTTAAAATATTGGAAAAATTATGTCGCCATGATTTTGTGTGTTAGTCATGATTGCATGCTGAAGGTTTAATACACTTATCTAGGTGTCTAAGTTTAAGGATCGCCTGGAACTCATGTTTATTTGTATAATATCGTACTGGGTGGTAACTTTGGTTGAATTGAATAGCTATAACGTCATCTGATTTTGTATCAGTTTCACTGAATTGGAGGTATTGATGTAGTTCTTATGTTTCTTTAGCCTACTTCAGACATGTTCTCTTGGAACTTCCGAAAAAAATTATCGAAATAAATAAAATTAGCTCGTGTAATATGGTGAAAGATAAAGACAAGTACGAGTACTGAAAAGAATGCTTCGAAATGGAGGAAATAAGTTCTTGTAATACAGTATTGAAAGATAAAAGAAGTATGAGTACTAGAAAGAAAGCATCGTAATAAATGAAATTATCTCATTTTATACAATACTGAAGGAGTTGAACTGTTATGGGTTATAACGCCTATCTTTAAAGTGAACTAAACTCTGCTCCCTCCTGACCGGCTGCTGCCTGCGAGGGCATCGCATTCTTTGCTTTGCTCTCCAGCTTTTAGTTGAATTGCTTCCGTGAATTCGTTTTTGCATGGCTGGAAAAAGGAGGAACTCGTGTGAAGGATGCAGGAAGCTCTGTTGATGCCAGACGGGGTACGGTCGGTTGTCGACGACTACAACCAATGTCGATCGGCCCCCAATGGTGAGTGTTGACTCTGCAAACACGGGTGTTGGCTCTCTGAATAAACTGATGCCATGAAAACAGGAAGAAAAGTGGGTCCCCTGAAAAGTCCCCCCTCCCAAAGAGACTGCTGCATTCGTGGGAATAGCTTCCCCCTACAATATGAGTCTTTATTTATAACTCTGCTCGTTGTTTCGTGATGGGATGCTTAGTTCTTTTTTATAGATGACTTCAATGTATTTACTGTCTATAGGTAGTGATTGTTGTCTTGATTTCAACGCTGCCGAGCTCTATTCGTTGTTTTGAGGGTACTAACGGACAATAGCTATGCGCATATTTTGTTTTTCTTGTGTTCGAAAGTTTGAAACCTAATTTTGAAGTTAATTACGTTAAAATTTCTGCCGGACTCCACCTACTCTATTTAGACCGACAGTACGTTTAGTGCACCTCTAAATCCTGAGCTGTCTAAATGGAATTCTTTGGAATTTAGAAGGGTGCTTAGCTTTTGCGAGGACTCTCCCAGGTTTGAGGGAGGTGATGCGCAGTGAATATACAGTATTTTGCTCCTCAGGAAGATAAAACTGTTGTATGAATTAGCGCTCCTAGGAAGAAGAATAGAGGTTTTTCAGTTGAGGGTTGTTCAGGCCTTCCTTTCATTGAAATAAAACTAATTTGCTATTACGGACCGTTTATTTCGGTTCAAAACTGCTTTCAACCTTGTTATTACTAAACCGAAGGTGTGAAGACACACATTATGCATAAATTTCCCGTTCCCTAAATTCAGTACTAATAGGTGCCTTCCTCATTCCTCTCTTGGCTTTTTTATTTTGGAACTGAAGAGGCCTAAACTAACCAATAATCTATTTCATGAAAACTTTATATTATGCAGTCTTGGGCGAACTCGAAGCCCGAGGTTGATGGTGCACTTGAGATGAACCGTATCAGGTTAAAAAAGGGGTTACTTTCATACAAACAAAAATTTAATTATTTCTGCTCTCTGTTGAAAAACAAATCCGAATTGGCTTGTCGAAAACAACTTCTCATTCAAATTTTTTTTTCTTCAAAAATTTTATTGCTCACTATGCACTGGTAACTTAAGAAGTAGAAAAGTCTTTATTAGATTGGCGCGAAATATCCGAATGAATTTTTCTGTGGAAAGGAAAAAATATCTCTCGGAGACTTTATTTGGAGGAATCACTGTACGAAAGTCTGCTTAAATTTCTCAAAGTTTGTATGAACTCCCAGATTTTGACGCTCTCGATTTTCTGTTGCGCGTTGCAGCCAGACGCGGTCTGCCGCCCGCTCTCATTACACCCATCTCGAAGTTGCGTGCAACTTTGGAATTATTTCTTATGCAGGACTTGGCGTCTGGGAGGAAGTATTGCGACCGTCGAACTTTTTTGGCGTGCACTTAACGAGGATTGTCTCGCACGCTGAATTAATCACCTCGTACTGCGTCGCTAGCGTCATGTGTGTTGCTCTGTGCTTCATGTAAGAAGAAGAAAAGAATGAATAGAAAGAAAACTGTTTATTTCCAGGAAAGCTGATACGTGAGATGTGTAACATTGGGTTTTTTTAAATGTCTTAACATTAAGATCCTTAGCCGATATTCGCACATGCGTATCGTAATACCCATGTCAATTGTCGAAACCAAATGAATAAAATAAAAGCACGAAAAAATGCGTTTAAATAGCTTGACATCAAAATCCTTAGTTGATATTCACATATGAGTATCGTAATACCCATGTTAATTGTCACGCTTTTCTCTCAGGAATGATTTCTCGGCAACTACAAAATCACTTTCTCTGTAAATCAATGACTTTATACTCTTGCGAGTTTAGTGATCTGCCTTTGCAGTGAGACTCTGTTTTGCCAATTATTTTTTTGCTCCATACTTTAATGGTTTAATTTTTTGGTTTTGTGGTAAATAATATCCTTTGAATGGTCTTACGGTTGCGCGGTTTGTGAATGAAATAGTCACGTCTTCGAAGTGTTCATCGACTGCTGCACTAAATTCGCTTATTTTTAGAAGCGGGTTGAAGTTTATTGGCATACTTTCAAGGCCAGGCAATTAAGGGACTTTATTTGGAACGTTTGGTCTCTAGAAGAACATTTATTAAATTGATTGCCTCCATGATGGACATATTGTCATAGGAACAAATGTGCACAGCTTATAAGTAGTAGGCTTTGAGAGTTATGTTCGACAATTCTGAACTGAATGAAGATCAATCACGTAGTTTGAGGTAAAATTTAAATTTATTACGCTGAATAGACCTCAACATGATTATCGTTAAAAATTAAATTTATTCAAGAGAAATGTCTTTTTCGTACACGAGTCAACGAACGATGAAACGAGTATTTATTTATGTTTCCTTCTGTATTATCTTCGAATATTACACTTTCTATTTCTATGCACAGAGGATTTTGTGTGGGTACACACCTTGAGCATAGATTCATAGAGTAAAAGTTCAGCGGACGATATTTTTCTAATTAAAATGATGGTGCGCGTTAACCATGAAGTATTGAGCGTATCTTTTGTCTTCGCAACTAAACGCTGTCCTAAATCGAGTAAAATGATTATTTGTTTTTGTTGTAGCCTTAGAACTGAAGCTGTACACAGCGCAGTCCCCAGAAGCGACTAGTCTAGTGAAGATCTTTCAAAGAATTGCGTGTTGCAACGTCGGCTTGCAGGAACTTCCACTGGCAGTCTCATGTTGTTTGCTGCTGTTCCTCTCCCAGGGGAAAAATGTGCGAGGGTTCACTTCTGTTTAATTTTTCAGCACCTATATACTACTTTTCTCTTCAACTTTGATCTTTTTTCATAAGCTTCTTTTTCAACTCACTGTTTCTATGCCCCTTCTGCTTAGATGCCGCGTTCCCTTATTTCTATACTAAATGGTGCTTTCCTTCTTCCTGTCTTTGGAACTTTTTTTTGCGGTTAGGGAGGCTTAAACTAACATCTAATCTATTACTGTTCCTTCCCAAGCTCATCTCCGAAGGCACATTTGAGTCAGAATGTTGCTGCGAGTTTGTTGAAAGATTTTGTGGCATTTATTAATTGCGATTGTTCGAGTTCTCTTCAATAACGATTTTTTCATGTTCGAAGTGAATTATTCTTTATAATAGATTATAATATCTCGTCAGTTTGTTCACAGTGTGAAAATAGCTTGATTTTACAGCGTTAGAATGATGATAATAATAAACGGTCGTCGTCTAGATATATTCGTTTTCTGCTATTGTTTTATTATTATTATTATTATTATTATTATTTTTATGTTATTATTATTATGAAAGAATTCAATGGAAAAACCCATTAAACTTCAAAGGAAATTGGTGACGCTTCTTCCCTCAGCATGTGGCTTTTGTGATTTTCGTCGTCGTCGTGTGGCATAATTTTCCATTCATCAACTTCCAAAAAATTTCAATAAAGGCAATAAAGAGATAGCTTGAAACAAATTAAAACGCTAACGTATGTGAGCGATACGTCTTTCAGACGAGATGATATCGAACTGCTTACTTCAAACGTTATCTCTGCTTCAGAAGAAAAGTGTAGCATCCGTAGAAGGTATAATTCAAATGCCTTCCTCTTTAGTAACTCGAAAGTTTTTCTATTATTCCCTTCGTTCCTCCACTACGTTTCTCTTTGTGTAAAGTTGAACATCTTTAACACTTTAACCGCAATTGGTTAAACTTAAGTTTAACATTCAACTCGTATTTAAAGTCAATTATTGTAAACACTTTTGAAAATAGGAAACGTTAACTGGATCGTGCTTTCATTTTGCGTCTATTAAGTATTTTTGAAAATTAAGTTTGAGACAACTGGTCGGTCAGCAGCATTATGAAAATCCCCTCCGTGGCCACCGGTGGTGCACGTTGCGGTCAAAGTGTTAAGAAGCGAGTATTGCCTTCATGTACGTAAAATTTACTATTCTAATCCTTCTCGTAACATGCGTACAGATGTTTTATTTGTTATTTTTGATGAAACCTATACGTAGTATGGATTTTTGAAATTGTTATTGAAACGCACCTGCAATTAAGTTTTTTTTAATCCTTCATGAAACCTACATGCAATTACATCTTTCCAATGCTTCATGAAACGTATTTACAATTATTTTCCAATCCTTCATGAAACGTACATACAATTGTTTTTAAAATCCTTAATGAAATCATACATGTAATTTTTTCAACCCTTCATGAAACGTACATACAATTCTGTTCTTTAATCCTTCTTGAAATGTGCGTACAATTACGTTTTTTAATCGTTCATGAAACGTACCCACAACTTTTTTTGAATCCATTTTGAATTGAATAATAAAGTGGTGCGCCATTACCACATCTGAGAAGACGCGCCACGCTCTCCTCGCGGCGTCGTCCTCTGCGTGAGAAATGATGTTTTCATCGGAATTTTCAACTGATATTTCAAGCACTGCAATCAATTGCTGTCCAGACCCTCGACGTTTTTGAGACGCCTCTTTGTTTTCTCCCTTCGTCGAGATCTGCGATACCTTGCCGGTTCTGATGTGCCCTTTGTGGGGTCTGAACGACTGCTCCACAATATCGTGCTCGTAAAGGTTCACTTTCGCTTGGATTTGCTCCTAAGGGAAATAGTTTGCGTCGTTTGAATAATTTTTTATCTAACAAATGCACGTGAGGTACGTCAAATCTGTGTGCGTGTTTCGTCTAAGGTAAATGTGTTTTTGTATTGTTTTGTCGCTAAGGTCAACCTATTCCGAGGTAAACATATTTGTGTCATATATGAATTAGTCCCAAGTCTTCGGTCTTACCAAAGCTGTAATGGATATGAGCTATTATCCAGCCTAGGAATAGACTGGTAGGTGTCATTTTTTCCATGGAATCGAAAAAATTGAAGTTAGTATTACTTGGCAGTTTATAGCACAAAGCATTTGGGGGTAAAAATGATAGCACTCAGCAAATTTTAAAACTATATGACCAATGCTAAACATTGCGTTTTGATCGTTACATCTTTATCGGTTTATGATTTATAAAATATGAGATGAAATATGATCGTATTACTTGGCTAGACAATTTTATAATGGATATAATGTTTTGCCTAAAACAAAAATGAATAATCATATATACAAAGTCCCCTGTCATCTTAGACTTTCGTAGCTCTGTAAATTTAGGTCATGATGCAGTTCATTATTAGTGAACGCTCGGAACGTACCCCTCCATCATACACCCCTCACCATACACAACACATCCCTCCCTCCACACAACCCATCACCCGTCCCACACATCCCTCTCTCCACACAGCCCATCACCCCACCTCATACATCCCGCTGACGAGTCCGACCCTTGCGGTTTATCTTGAGTCAAAAAATCGGCGCCATCGCTCTTCTGGCTCCTCGAGCCTCGTATTTTTATGAAAAGTTCTGATGGGCTTCCCAGTGCTGCCGCTGAGCCGCCCGCCTTATTCTTCGGCCTAAAACATCCCTTAATTTACCTCAAGTTGGCAGCGGTCGCGCTGTCCGCTCGCTCAAGAATCGTTCATGAGCCGTGGTCGCATTAAAGGATTCCCGTGCCAAGGTTAACGCGTTGACTGCATGCGGTGGGTTGAGCTGAAGTTTAATATTCAACTCAAATTTTAAGGCAAATGATGTTGGTCATTTTATGAATACCAAATGTCGACTCGTTTCATTGAATACCATTAATTTTAGGAGGATTGTTGAAATTTTTCTAACGACCCATCGATGGGTCGTATCGCAACCAACGTGTTGATTAATGTTGCGTTTTGCAGAATATGCGCACCGTATAACACGCTCAAAATTGCGCGAGTTTAGATTCAGTGAAGTGTTCTTTGATATGTCTAATACTTATACAGGCTATGAATAATAATGAAAAAGCAGCTGAATAATCAAGTCACCGTCAGGAGCAAGAAAATGCTCTATGATACGTTTAATAGGTTTAATTGCTATGCAGGCCATGAACTATAATAAACAAGCAGCTGCTTGTCAGTGCACCAAGCACAGTGTATTCGATTTGTGCACACACAGTCACTCAGCGCTGTAACGCACAGTGGGGTTTCTCTGCACAAAGGAGCTTGAAATGTGCATCACGTCAATTTGTGTTTCAACTAAAGTAAATAAAGTGATGAACTTTTCAATATTGAACCAGTTATCGTTGGTTACCCTGCGTTGTTACTTGGAATATTACCAGTCTGATGAAATAGATTACGTCAGCGTTATGCAAGAAAAAATCACATGTGTTGAAATTTTTCGCTATCTTATTTAGAACTTAGAAGTTTCAACGTCAGGGTGACTAAAATGGGAATGTTTGAGTAATTTTTATTTTCTGTTTACTCGGTTGAAGAATGGTCGACACGCTTTTTCTGGGATGTTGTTTTCTTGCTATGGACAATCAATCGTATTTTAATTTTTAGTTTTTCTACTTACAAATATGTTCAGGAAGTTAATTTGCCCGTTCACGCGCCTCATGCTCGAGATGAACTAGAAAACACAGACTTCCGTGTCATACTCTGCTTACAAAGTAGGGAAAAATGAAACTTTTCTCCGCGTATTTGTGTGACGGGAATGAAAAAGGTTCAAGAATTGTGTGCAGTTCTTGGCCTCGGCCTGTCAAATTTCATTTTTAATCAAGTTTATTACCGGAGTTATTAGTACATTTATTTAGATTTGGCCCGCTTCATAGACCATTAGTTAAGTTCACGACTGAGTTAGCCGGGAGGCCGCGCCTTCCATATGAGCTGTTCTAATGCGCTTTGCTTTGTGTTCATTGCTTATTGGGACACTTTTCTGGGAGAGAGAACTGCAACCTACATCCATTTCCCTTACCTCGCTGTGCAGCTTGCTCGTGTTGGACATCGGGGATTTTCTTATCTATTCTGAGAGTTAGGTAGGCCTTCTTTTTGTTGACATAAAATGCTTTTGTTATGTTAAGAACCATCTTTTTTCTATTCACTGCTGTCCTGTTTTTTCAGCACCTACTACTTTCTTCTTCAACTTTGATCTTGTTTCATGAACTTTCTTCTTATCTTACTGTTTCTATGCCCTTTCTGCATAGATTCCGCATTCCCTTAACTCCATACAAAATGGTGCCTTCTTCCGTCATCTCTTTGGATCGCCTTTGTTGCTGATAAGGAGGCTTAAACTAACTCATAATCTAATATTTCTTATCTATTGTTTGGTTTTGTTTCGTTGGCGTGTACGTTAATTTTATTTAAGCTCACTACTTCTTGAATCGTGTTTTTGCCCACGCAAGATCATGTTATTCTTCTAGAATGGTGATGTTTAATAATCATTGCATAGAAAACGCGATCTGCAATCGTTGTGTTTCTTCAAGTAGAGTGTAAAAGTAAACTCATTTAATCAATCGAAGAAAAAAACGCGATACAGTACACAGATGTTTAGGGTTTTTAAAATGAGAATAATTTGCAACAAAGAAGTCCCCTCAGTGGATATAAATACTGTATCTATGGGATTAAGCGATCACAAAAATACGATGTGTAGTCCCGTGTTGAAGGCTAGGTAGCCCTTGTTGAAAAAGTGCTTAGGATAGGCCTAGATTTAGGTTAATTAGGTTTAATTCTTTGAGGACTGGCTATGTGAGATACTGCTTGAATAGAGGATGTTTTATTCCAATCAGTAGTGCCTGATACAGATCATCTTAGACATAGGTTTTTCAAATGCATTCTAGCTAACACCAGGACGCAATGACGGTTACCCCCGGTCAAGTTGGTACCCATTTCAGACACCGGTGTAGAGTGAGGAATTGTGGCTGAGTTCTCCCTTTTTCCAACGGGGAGAATGACCGGGCAATACCTCAGCGATTCAAAGGCCTTTGGTACTTCTTTCAACGTATATTGTCAAGTAATTTGGGGTGTGGTGTAATTTAAGGGTTTGTTCTACCCACCCGCGACATCGTGTCTGGCCAATCAAGGGGGAGCTGTGCTCCAGGTTCTGTACCACGGTACAAGAAACAGGCAGAATTATTTCTGTGGGGAAAATTTCACCTTCTCTTGCTCAGTTAGCCAATCGAACGGCTTTATTTCAAACGAACTTTATGACGTCACCATTACGACATGTCGTTAGGCGAATAGTGTTGCCAGATTTGGGGCTAGCAGTGTTGCCAGATGCAATATGAGAGCTACAATTGGTTCGTTGCCCTGACGTCAGCATTGCCACACGGTCGACTAAAAGAAGACTGGTTTGACCCTACCTTGTTTCTTCTGCCGCGCTCTGTACTTGGCAACTCCTCCCCGGCCAATCCTGCATTTCTGGGGCCCGACTTGAATTGAAACTCGACTGATGCTTAAGTGTATGCGTGCTGCGTTGTGAACCATTACGCTCGCAGTTCCTAATTAGTTTACTGCTGTGACTTTAGCTTTAATTTTGGCCTTGCAGTATTTTGCTACAGCAATTAGTTCAGTGTTTCATCCTTTGATGTTATTCCGTGGTAAAGCTGAAGCTCAATTGCTGTAATTGGCCTGAGAAACTGCGCTGCTGGTGAAAGGCCCGAGTGATGCTTGACTGCAAAAATGCTTTTGTTGTTCGATAGGTTAAATTACTTGAACCTCACATGAATAAGTAAATGAATAAGTTCAAGTGAGAACTCTGGAAATATTTAGCGTAGAAATGAGTTATTGTCCGTAAGATTATTCTAAAATGACCATGCACAAGTAATTTAGCAAATGTGTTCTTGCTATTCTATTTCAATACCTTCAGACTAATGATATTCATCTATTCACACTTTATTCATCTATTTAGATGAATAAATTAATGTTGTCTTACAGAGCTGCGCGTGTGGGACACACGATTCTTTAATAATATTATCTCTTTCATGAATCTCAGTTTATGGTTGGATTCTTACTTCATGCCATAGCAGAAAGTTTTGTAAACCTTCTCGTTTAATGCATGCATATGAACGCATTGCAGAGTCGCTCATCTGTTGTAGTATAATAATGAGTATTACTTTTTCCATGTGTGGTAGTTTTTTTAGGCAATTGAAAGCAGGGGATTTGAAATTGTTGGTTATTTTATTTATATAATTTTGTGTGACAACTTTCGGTTCTAACCTGCTATGTCGCTGTTACCGCGCACCATTTCTGTGCGTAAAATTGAGCTTCAGCTCGAAATATTCCAACGCTGAACTCAAAGTCATTTAAATTCTGTAATTTGAGAAGCTTGCAGTTCCTTAACAATGGAGGATGTTAAGTGAAAGAGCAGACCATGAAAACTTTGCCGTTATAACGGCCAGAAGCTGAGAGCCTTGAATAAGTTCCCCGAAGGCCTCCTTATTCGGCAACTGACTCGAAGTTTTTTTTTTTTGAGTTTTTGCTTTTTTTCTCCTCCACTTGTGCCAGGAGCGACTTAGTGTTCTCACGAACTTTGCTATACATTTAAGTTGCGTTTCCTGCCCCAACCCTGAAGTGCTACAAGAATTCCCTGAAACTATTGGGCTAACTCGAGTTATATTTATTTAAGAGTGGTGGAAATAATATCACCCCTATAAAGTTGCCGCTATCTTAAAATTTATGGTAAGACATGTGCTGTGATGCTCCAAGTTTTCATGTATTCTGAGAGCTGAGGTTATTCTTTTTCTTTAATTGTTTTACGCGTGTTACAATTCACGATGAATAAGAATGAATAACTGATTTACAAGCGCGTTTACTGAGCGTAAACACCTATGTTGTGTACTTCGAATCACTCGTAGACAGCACTGCGATGTGGATGTGTCATTCAAAGTCTTAATTTATATAATTTTAACTTGCTTGAGCTTGATATAAGGCATTTTGACATCCTCAGCAATTTTCTAAATTGAAATCGCAGGTAAGAGATTCTATTGTGACCATCAGTTTTACGTTATTCGATAAATTTACTTCATTCTCAGTATTCCACTTTTTAGCTTTGGTTGGCAGACCAATTATTGTAATTTTTTCTGTGCAGTTACTGCATAGTCAATCCCTTGAAAATAAAATGTGGCGTATGCATAATTTAGGCTCGCTTCGCAAAAGTTTAGCTCTTTGAAGTCGTCATGCGTGCTTCAAATTTTAGCTAAATACAAAAAGTTCGTTAGAACTGAACGCGTTTAGCTCACCGAATCTAAAGTTGCTGGCGTTTAACGAGCGATTATCAAACTCGGTGAAAGTCATTCGAATGCAGCCTTGATTGCGGCAAATATTGTCTCGCTTTACGCAGGACGTGTTAGCAATAGTGACAGCCCTTCGTCATCCGTTTATTTGTTTTCAAACATAAACATTAGGCTGTTGCTAAAGTATATGTGCTAAATTACTTATGGTGGCTAATTTTTAGGATAATCTCAACTGAAATGACTGACTTTTGCGCTTAATATTTCCAGATTTCTCGACTTGGTGAAATAAATTTTTTTGCCGAGAATATTATTATTATAACAGCTTTATGTCTTTGTTCAAGGGTCTTTGCTTGTAACAACGAGCCTTTGCCTTGAGCTACGAGTCTTTGCTTGATGGTACGAATCTTCCCTTAGAGCTTAGAGTAACGGATGTTTGCGTTTTCATTTGTCTCTCACTTTGTCTACCTCAAGTGAACTAATTCTCTCCTGCTCGTTTACTCTTAGGTATGATGAAGCGACTTGTTTAATTTTAGCCTTGACTGAAATTTAAATGGAATTCCCTGGATTTGCCTAGTTCCCTAAGAGCGTTTCTGCACCAGCTCTTACTCTCACTATCAAAGTTCATTAAAGAGCGTTTTGAAGCTTGGCAAATTGGTATTTATCTCCTGCTTTCTGCAAACTTTGAGCTTTAGCATCTCAATCCGTACACTAATATTCATGCATGCAGGATGAAACCGTGCTCCTGGTCGCAGAAAGAACCCCAAAAAACGTCACATTCTCGCCATCTTCTATGAATACGAATGAGTTCGTTGCTGCTTTTTCATTTCTACTTTTGAAAGTTTCCACTTCTATCAACCTGCCGTTTTCCATTTGGTTCTTCTCGAGACAGTTGTTCGGCATCTGGTGTCGAGCTCTTCCCCTCAGGGGGATGAAACTAGTGTATCTATGGGAATTAGCACTCCCAGGGAGAAAATGTGCGAGGGCCCGAGCTGAGAGTTAGGTAGGCCTTCTTTTTGTTGAAATAAAATGATTTTTGTTATAAGGGCACACTTTTTTCGGTTCACTGCTGTCCTGTATTTCAGCACCTACTACATCCTTCTTCAACTTCTATCTTTTTCTATGAACTTGTTTCCCAACTTACTGTTTCCATGCGCCTTCTGTATAAATTCCCCATTCTCTTATCTCCATACTAAATGGTCCCTTCTTCCTTCCTCTCTTCGGAACACGTTTTTTGTAGTGGTTAGAGAGGCTTGTACTAACTTATAATCCCTAATCCTGTCGAGCTCTTCATTTGATCTTTTATATAATACAAGAACGTCATGGTTGTTTTTCTTGTTTTGTTATTGTTGCCTGGCTTATTATGCTTCATTAGCTACTTCAAAGTTTCTGGCTTGGAAACTCTGTGAGTAGTTCTTTCCATTGATAAATCTGGCCAACCTCCTTTAGTATATGTTTTTTAATTTATTCAAAATTTAACACGAATTCAATATTCGTTTTTCAAACCTGCCCCTAATTTACAGTGTAATTATTTTTCATCAGTATCAGAGTGTTTCGCATGAAATCGCTGCACAAAGAACGTAAGTTCTGTAACTGAATTTTTCTCCTCGAATGAAGCTTCGGATTTTCCTGCATTTATGTGTAGTCAAAAGCGAAGCCGTTCCCTTTGCTTTTTGATTCTAAAACGTAACACCTCTGTTTGCTTTTTGAAGTCTGAGCCAGTTATGCAGCTAATCAACGCACATGTTGCCGCTATCTTTGCCGCTCCGGTGCGCTGCTGAGCCCAAATCCGCTAATTAGCTCGACATGCCGACGCTTGACCGTCTCTCATGCTCTGCTCAGACGAGCAGCTACGTAGCACGGATACCAGATTGGATTTTTTCCTGCTAAATTTTCAAATTTTGCCGCAATGAGCACTTGGGCATCTGGCAACCCAGCTGCGCTGCCAGATGCTCTTCTGCTCGCATTGGCTAAATTATCGTGAACAATAGACTAAATTTGTTACTGTGCTTAGGAAAATTGGCCAGTCTGACACTAGAGCAGTGTGCAGTTCAGAGTGAACTTTGCCCGGATCTCTTGATGTCTACAGTCAGTTTAAAAAGCAATTTATCAGTGAGCGTAATTCCTGCGTTTGTAGTTGATTCTATCAATGCTTCTCAGTGCGCACAAGGTATTCGGATGTCTTCCATTTAATATCTTGACTTACAATATCTTGATGAAAGCCATAGACATCGCTTAGTATTGAAGTATTTACGATTGTACATAGCAATCTCTATTAGATACGATTCTCCTTGTGCCTGAATTCCGAATTTTTTTTTCGTCATTTTGAATAATTTCCCATGCATTACGAAGAAAAATATTTTCAAAGAATGTTCATCTCAAGATAACGACGTTTCGTTCGACAGCAACGACGTTTAATCGTGTGCGTATATTTGATTGTTGTTATTGATTCTAATGTCGGTGCACGGGGAGAAACTTGTTCGTTTGTTCATAAAGACGCTTATTAATTATTCTAGCGTCATCATGCCGTGAATAATTGCATCACGTTAGGTAAAGTCATTACAAAAACCTCGATTTTTTCACCACTGTTTATCATTTATTCGCTGATTGCAATGGAATTACAAAAACTCAGTTGTGGTGATGCCAGCCAGTTTCCTAAACGCCGGCAATGTTTACAAAAGTGAACTGCTATCGCAACGGCGCGTACATTCGTTCCTTTCATCTGAAACAAGTACGCTCATGCTGAATTGGCGTGTATGAGTTTTGAGTATTAATTTGTGAGGGTAAATTGCTCGCTTGTGAAAGTCATCATTGAATTTTCTGGCTCATGTGAGCCGTAACCAAAACAACTCGTCAAATATTAATTCGTAATTCTGTGCTCTAAAACTAGTGATATTCTTCATTTTTGATTAACCTTTTCTTGTTTTTTGCTTCATTGTTTGTGTAGACATATATGTATCTGGTTTCTGTTCGTATGTCATACCCCTTGTTTCTTTAAGCTTCGTATGCCATACCTCTTGTTAGTCTTCGTATGACATTCGTAATGGAGTCATCATTTCGATTTTCTTTTCCCGATACCTGATAGGAATTACATTCAGAAAAACGGGCATGTTTTTCTTTCCTCGAAGGGTAGAGAAGAGCGACGTTGCCGTCCGTATTGACTGCAGGGAAGCATGATCTTATCAGTAACTTGAAAGCGGACTGTGACATCCATTGAAGTCGGGCAACGTCTTCATGTAGCAGCTCCTATTGGTTCCTTTGAACTCTTTGAGGCGTCCAAACTTTTCTTCGCTTCTCAAGATGATGAATTTTTCATTTGTAGCTCAGGCGTTTCACAATTGAATATTGTGGAAGAGATACGTCCTCCTAGCATTTTTTCTTTTTCTTTCCTTTTTCTTTTTTTTCTTTTTATTTTTCTCTTGGTTATTTCGCATCATTTTATTTTGTCCATTAAAATGCGAGGGAAAGATGTCTTCGTGCGTAAAAATTTCTTAATTATAGCCTTAGATGTGAATTCATCGTATCGAGTCTCGGTTATGGATAAATTAAAACATGTAGTATTTACTGCATTTTATGACCTGTAAACATCCACCCCTGGCAAAACTCCACATGCTGTTACGATTTCTCTCGTCTCAGCTTTCTAAATTGAGAAAAATAGTTTCACCTACAATGACTAGGAATTGCGTTAGTCGCAGTCTCGTTCGCGATCATCGCAATTCCGTCTTTCTCTTCACGAGCTTTTCCGCAATTTGAAAAGAATAACATAACTTCTGTGTTTATGTTTGGATTCACTTGAGACTAATTAAACTCTGCATCAGGTTATCAGTGAGTAAAACCTCGCCTAAATATACTCTTATTGTGTTTGTGTATTTATATATGTTTAGTGTCCGCTTCTTCCGTCTCTCTGTGACGCTCACAAGGACGCTCATTGACCGTATCTGTGATACGAGTTTCACCAGTGCACAAGTACAAGAATATTTTAACGGCAGTGATTATTGGGATGGATGTATTTGTTGGTCATCCATATCTGGTGGATTGATTCAAGGAACATATTGAATCCTGTCATTTTTGACGTGCTGTGTACTCAAGTATTCAAGTATTTTGATGAATTATTTAATTATTCAAATGAATTTAATAGAGTTTTGGATAAAAGATTTATTTTTTTATAATAGAAAAGCCATTTTAGCGTAACCTAAATATGTAGTTCACTGCAATGCATAGCTGATAAAGATTGAAAGCCCAACTTGAATAATTTATGTATTTGGATTCATTATTTTATATTTAATTTTAGGATGAGCGATTCTTTAGTTCTCGGCATGATTTATCAAGAATACCGAACCGACAGCGTCGTTCATTTTTCTGTGTTCATTTCATGAATAACACACAGAAAATACAATTTGCTGTCAAATCTTATAGAACTTCGTATCATTAAACAGTAATGCCTTTCAATAACCCTCATCGTACGTTTTTATCGATCAATTGTGTTCTATCGCATTCGATTAAATAGGATAATTTTTATAAGTAATTTTGGTTATTGGTATTATGAAAGCTTATTACCCACGATTTGTTCTTGGCTTGGTAAGATGGATTGATTGGTTACTAATCCATTGCCTGTCTGTTGAGGCACTCGCCAGAGCGTCTCGTTACAGAATGGTTCGTTATGAAATGTTTATGAGCCGAAAATTACGTTAGCCTTCTTTTTGTTGAAATAATATATTTTTGTTATGTTAAGGACCGTGTTCTTTCTGTTCACTGCTGTTCTGTTTTTCAGCACCTACGACTTTCTTCCTCAAATTTTACCTTGTTTCAGGAACTTCTTTTTCAACTTGCTATTTCTATGCATCTTGTGCATAGATTCCGCGTTTCCCTAAGTCCATACTAAATGGTGCCTTCCCTCCTTCCTCTCTCTAGAACGTTTTCGTTGCGGTTAGGGAGGCTTAATGATACAATCAAATCTACGGAATATTTGTTAAATTTCTACATTTCTCTCAAATGTAGAAACAGCGAGTATTCGAGTCGCAGGCCTCCTGTTGTTTATTTCAAATATAGTTCTAAGAAATTTTCTAAATGTTCTCTGTTGTGAAAATTTCATTCACTTCTCCATTGGTGTGCTCGAACACATCACTAATATTCATGAAAATACATGAGAAATGAGGTTTTAATATCATCATTACTGTTGCGTCAGAAATTTAATTAGTTTCGATCTGCTTGATGAAGAGTTTTCATCGTTGTTTACGACGAAAATTCGCTTCGTACGATTGCCTAATGCGCTCGTGTGTGATGTTCATGTGATGTGAATTACTTGATGCGCTCGTGTGTGATGTTCATGTGATGTGAATTACTTGATGCGCTCGTGTGTGATGTTCATGTGATGTGAATTACTTGATGCGCTCGTGTGTGATGTTCATGTGATTTGAATTACTTGATGCGCTCGTGTGTGATGTTCGTGTGATTTGAATTACTTGATGCGCTCGTGTGTGATGTTCGTGTGATGTGAATTACTTAATGCGCTCGTGTGTGATGTTCGTGTGATTTGAGTTACTTGATGCGCTCGTGTGTGATGTTCGTGTGATGTGAATTACTTAATGCGCTCGTGTGTGATGTTCGTGTGATTTGAATTACTTGATGCGCTCGTGTGTGATGTTCATGTGATTTGAGTTACTTGATGCGCTCGTGTGTGATGTTCGTGTGATGTGAATTACTTAATGCGCTCGTGTGTGGTGTTCGTGTGATTTGAATTACTTGATGCGCTCGTGTGTGATGTTCGTGTGACTTGAATTACTTGATGCGCTCGTGTGTGATGTTCGTGTGATTTGAATTACTTAATGCGCTCGTGTGTGATGTTCGTGTGATTTGAGTTACTTGATGCGCTCGTGTGTGATGTTCGTGTGATGTGAATTACTTAATGCGCTCGTGTGTGATGTTCGTGTGATTTGAGTTACTTGACGCGCTCGTGTGTGATGTTCGTGTGATTTGAATTACTTGATGCGCTCGTGTGTGATGTTCGTGTGATTTGAATTACTTGATGCGCTCGTGTGTGATGTTCGTGTGATTTGAATTACTTGATGCGTTCGTGTGTGATGTTCGTGTGATGTGAATTACTTAATGCGCTCGTGTGTGATGTTCGTGTGATTTGAGTTACTTGATGCGCTCGTGTGTGATGTTCGTGTGATGTGAATTACTTAATGCGCTCGTGTGTGATGTTCGTGTGATTTGAATTACTTGATGCGCTCGTGTGTGATGTTCGTGCGATTCGAATTACTTGATGCGCTCGTGTGTGATGTTCGTGTGATGTGAATTACTTAATGCGCTCGTGTGTGATGTTCGTGTTATGTGAATTACTTGATGCGCTCGTGTGTGATGTTCGTGTGATGTGAATTACTTAATGCGCTCGTGTGTGATGTTCGTGTGATTTGAATTACTTGATGCGCTCGTGTGTGATGTTCGTGTGATTTGAATTACTTGATGCTCTCGTGTGTGATGTTCGTGTGATTTGAATTACTTGATGCGCTCGTGTGTGATGTTCGTGTGATTTGAATTACTTGATGCGCTCGTGTGTGATGTTCGTGTGATTTGAATTACTTGATGCTCTCGTGTGTGATGTTCGTGTGATTTGAATTACTTGATGCGCTCGTGTGTGATGTTCGTGTGATTTGAATTACTTGATGCTCTCGTGTGTGATGTTCGTGTGATTTGAATTACTTGATGCGCTCGTGTGTGATGTTCGTGTGATGTGAATTACTTGATGCGCTCGTGTGTGATGTTCGTGTGATTTGAATTACTTGATGCGCTCGTGTGTGATGTTCGTGTGATTTGAATTACTTGATGCGCTCGTGTGTGATGTTCGTGTGATTTGAATTACTTGATGCGCTCGTGTGTGATGTTCGTGTGATTTGAATTACTTGATGCGCTCGTGTGTGATGTTCGTGTGATGGGAATTACTTGATGCGCTCGTGTGTGATGTTCATGTGATGTGAATTACTTGATGCGCTCGTGTGTGATGTTCGTGTGATTTGAGAATTTCATTAAAATGCGAACTAATTACGCGTAAACTGCCCTGTCGCGTCGCTGTGCTTGCTTATTAGATCACACAACGAGCTCTTTGAACTTGTCGTCCGCTGTCAAAAAGGCGCTTCATGAATCATTTAATATTCTGAAAACGACGGTCGTTTTTTTGTTGTTGTTGTCGCTGCTCCCGACAGCGGTAGTCCGGAATTTTTGATTAGTTTCTGTTCAGTTGTTTGATTAAAATTGAAAGTGTGTCTGCTTAATTAGAGACTCGACTCGGAAATAAATTCATCCGTCTCATACAGCAGTCTCTCTGATGACGGCTTCACATTATAGTATTTTTAAATCAACATTCACACACTTAATTTTACATTCATGACTTTGTGCTGTTCGCAGCCATGTTGAAAATTTTGGCCGTGGACGTGGCGGATGATTTTATTATGAATTTTCGTGTTTTATTTTAAAATTTAAAATGCTCTAGCATGGTTTGGTAGATGTATTGTATGGTCGCGCTTTGTATGCAATTTGTCCACGTTTCCTGTTCTCAACTCTGACCATGTACTCTTACATTTGTTTTATTTCACGAGTTAGCAATAAATTTTGTGTATAGTTTTACTGAAGTCGAAAATGGTGTATTTAAAATTTACTCGAAATTTTCGTGAAGTCATTCTGTGGTAGCTTTCTTTAACATTTTTTTAACATAATTTCAGTATTGGTCCTCATTACCATTACTAAACTGTTTATTTCTATACAGTATTTTTGAACGCACACTAGACAAATGGAGAGTATATTACCAACTCGCTGTTGTTTAACCATATGCCCAAAATATGTTGGACCTCTTTTGTCGTCTATAAGAGACTTGAGACCACAATGTTTCCAGTAAAGTACTCAAGGGGTAAACTAAAATGCTTGCGCCTCACGCGACTGCTAGCACAGCAAGAAGACATCACTGCGTGTGCACTCAAGTTGCATGCGCCCCACACACCCTTTTGTGTTGCTTCAATCAGACTCCTCAGATCCCTAATGCTCCCGGGGGGATTATGTGAGGTCCCGAGCCAAAGGTTAGGTAGGCCTTCTTTTTGTTGGAATAGAAAAGTTTTTTTGTTTTGTTTCGGATTATCTTTTTTTGATTCACTGCTGTCTGTTTTTTCAGCACCTATTACTTTCTTCTTCAACTTTGATCTTGTTTCATGAACTTCTTTCTCATCTTACTGTTTCTATGCCCTTTCTGCATAGATTCCGTGTTCCCTTAACTCCGTACTAGATGGTGCCTCCTTCCTTCCTCTCTTTGGATCTCATTTGTTGAGGATAGGGAGAGTTGAACTAACTAATAATCTAATAATAATTCAATCTTTGATTCACTGCTCGATTTTTCAGTACCTCTGACTTTCTTCTTTATCTTGTTTCATAAGCTTCTTTCTCAACTTACTCTTTCTATGCCTCTTCTGCATAGAATTCGCATTCCCTTAATTAAACTCCATACTAAGTGGTGCGTTCCTTCTTCGGAACGCTTTTTCACGGTTAGACAGGCTTAACCCTTTAACGTCCGAATTTTTGTACTCATATTACCGTTAACACAACCACCGTCACTAAACTGGCGCTGGCATCAGGCAGTCACCGATATCAGGATGGGATAAGAACTGCCACCCGGCAGAGAACTTCAAAGAACACATTAGGGAACTAATTGAACAAGAAATACTATATATTGAGGGTATTTTTTAAAGAGGCACTGGTGTCCTCTGGGGCGTTAAAGGGTTAAACTAGCATCTAATTTATTGTACTTCAATCAGAGCCGAGAGTTACCAAGCGTCTTATGCGCAAAACACAACCACAAGTGCGGCATGCGTCATCGAGTGTTACAGCTGCGCCAACAGCTGCCGTGTTGCATCAGTGTTGCCATTTTCCTGACCAAAACTCTTGAATTCCATCCTTTTCCACTGAAAAAATTCACGGTAATATTCCTCTGTATCAGTAAGCCATGCAGGGTCGGTCACCGGATGCTGTGTGATTTTAATAGCCAAACTCTACTGGAAAAAAGACAAATTTTGTTAAATTTGGCAGTAAAAACGCCAGTCTGGCACTACGCTGGTCGCAGTTAGTTGTGCGCTGAAGTCAGTTGCGTGTACGTGTGCTGCAGCACTGCTGCTCGACATCATGTTCGCTCTTGTGCTATTTTCCGCACTTTTGCTCGTGTGTGTCGCTCCCGTCACTCTTTTCGTGGGGATGTTATTGAACTGCGAGCCTGTGGAACAGTAGAAATGTTTGTGCCCTTCCGAAATGTGCTCTGTCTTCTCTATCTACGTGGTGAATAATATTCGGTATGCTCTGTAGGCACGCAATGAAGTGAGAAGGATGAAGTGAGAGCCGTTGCATGTTAAGTTTTCGTCACACTTTTCGATGTGGAGTATTTTGATATAAATGAGGTTCATTTGAAATTTAGCTCACCTACTCCCCACGCTGGTAAGCGATTTTTGAAAAAGAAATTGTATCATCTATTTCTACCAGCTTGTGTTTCGCAAGTTTTATTTGACCGTCTATATCCTTCTATCGTGACCCCGAAAGCGCGTTCTAGTTTCGTCACACATGTGCCCTCAAAATTCGAAGCCTGATTTTGTTACCGTTCCGATAAGTGTTAAACTATTAAAACGTACAGGAGTGACTCATTCAGCTGAGCTAATATGATCGAATTATTTTAAGCTTACGTAAAAGCTGTATAATCAGCCGTATATAGTGCGTTGATTGCGGTGTTCGGGTTGAAAATATGCCACGGTGAAAATGAGCAGCGTTTCGATGTAGACAACACATAGATGACAACAACTGATGACACACAACATAACATAACATGACATGACATAGAGACAACAACTATTGTTGCTGCTAGTGAATTAAGCCCCGTGAACATCACAATATTTGCATGTGCTTTGATGCGTGCTGTTCGATCATCGTTCGATCCTCGCGCTCCTCTTGCATCCTTCTGAGATGCCAAGTCTTGCGCCCCCCTTGCGGATGGTGCCGTTGTGAAGTGTTGCCTCCCCGATAACGTTGATCGGAGAGATACATCTCGCCGACCCGAGCCTTATCGATGAAACAGGGTACTCGAGAAAACGAGTCTCAATCATGCCCTCTGTGGTGAGTTCGAGCAGTGTTTAGTCGTCTTGTCTTGACGGTGGTCCAGTGGTTTTTTTTTTTTTTTTTTTGAGGGAAATGGCACTTGACTGCGTGTAGTGTTCAGCATTGCGCTGATTTGTTACCCTGAATAGTGCATGGTAAGGTTTTATTTGTAGAGGACCAATCATTTATTTTATTAGTAAAGTACTGAAGTGCCTCTTAGAGGTTGCTATTGTCTGAAACCAACATAACTGATTGATGTTTTCCGTGTTTCATGTTTTCTTTACATACCCAGGATCGTTTTTTGTATTTTTCTATGATGAACACCCATTTATGTCTTCAGTTGGTGAATATCGACAGCATCATTACTGTACTGTTATTTTTTCCATGAATGTCATTAAGAAAATCATGTAAATATTCAATCATCTTACGGCAAACCTCTTTCAGTAATCTTTTTCTTGCGCATTTTTCGATGAAAAGTATGTTCTGTCGTACATGCTTAAATATGTTTATTTAATTCAAGCAATTGAGGCTTATCGGTATTTTCAAAGCTTCTTTCCAACGATTTGTACTAAGTAAGATTGGGTAGGTAAGATTGGTTCGTTCCATTGCCGGTGTGTTTGCGGCGATCGCCATGGTCGTTTTTTTCCGGCCAAAATTCTCAACTTTGAATTTTTTTTAATGATATTGCACCATAAAGACCATTCAGCATCTGTCGACTCTGCATGATTGCTTGGAGCTTAGTAAACTTCATGGTTAAATTTATTAGGAAAACTTAGCTTGATTTTCGCCAGAAAAAGTTAATCTGGTGAGCGTGCGGCGGTCGACCCGCATGTTCTTAACTCGACCGCGCCACGAGGGATGCGGAACGCTTACTTGTCTTTGGTGTTATTGACTTGTCTTTGGTCTTATTGACTTGTCTTTGGTCTTATTGACTTGTCTTTGGTCTTATTGACTTGTCTCCGTGCTCTCCGTGGTACAGTGGTTAAGGGACCAGGCTCGTATGTGGGAACCGCGGGTTCGAATCCCGGCGCTGGCGCGGAGATTTTCCCCGTTGGGTATAAGGGAAAGCTCAAGCACAATACCCCACTCAACCCAGGTGTCGGAAATGGGTACCGGCTTTACGGGGGAACCGTCATGGTGTTCTATATATAGGGTTAGTTATAAGACATTTGAAAAACCAATGCTAAGATCATATGTATCAGGCTTGATTGGAAATAAAGCATCCCAAAGATGCCGATGTTAACCTAACCTTTAACCTTTGTCTTTTGTGTTATTGACTTGTCTTTGGTCTTATTGATTTGTCTTTGGTGTTATTGACTTGTCTTTGGTCTTATTGACTTGTCTTTGGTCTTATTGACTTGTCTTTGGTCTTATTGACTTGTCTTTGGTCTTATTGACTTGTCTTCGGTGTTATTGACTTGCCTGTGGTCTTATTGACTTGTCTTTGGTCTTATTGACTTGTCTTTGGTCTTATTGACGTCTTTGGTCTTGTTGACTTGTCTTTGGTCTTGTTGACTTGTCTTTGGTCTTGTTGACTTGTCTTTGGTCTTGTTGACTTGTCTTTGGTCTTGTTGACTTGTCTTTGGTCTTGTTGACTTGTCTTTGGTCTTGTTGACTTGTCTTTGGTCTTGTTGACTTGTCTTTGGTCTTGTTGACTTGTCTTTGGTCTTGTTGACTTGTCTTTGGTCTTATTGACTTGTCTTTGGTCTTATTGACTTGTCTTTGGTCTTATTGACTTGTCTTTGGTGTTATTGACTTGTCTTTGGTCTTATTGACTTGTCTTTGGTCTTATTGACTTGTCTTTGGTCTTATTGACTTGTCTTTGGTCTTATTGACTTGTCTTTGGTCTTATTGACTTGTCTTTGGTCTTATTGACGTTTTTTTGTTCCCATTATAGACTTGTCTTTGCTCTTTTTGACTGATATTTCTATTCTGAAATGTCACTGAATGTAAGTACAAAAATGGCTTGAAACGCATCGCGTTGATTTTGCTTGCCGTCGCTGGTAAAGAAGGGTGGGTACAGCTTTGTGAAAATTGAAAACTCATTCATTCAACGAATGTTTTATTTATTACACCTATTTTGATGCGTAGTATTTATTGGCTAAAATAATTGTTTTTCTTGTCATCAAATATGTTTTCCTCGTTACAATCTGGAATATTTTTAAGTAAAACACTTTTTTTGCGGAGGAAAAGAATTTATTGAATATTTTCCTTTTATGAAATGAAGTCGTGCATTAAATACGGTCTGAAAGCGATTTCTTGCCCTCTAGATTTTAAACAGCCGGTTTGTTCAAATCTTACGTTTACTTTTTAAACGTGGTTTCCGTTTTGTGACTCGCTCCACATTTTGGTGCTGATTTCGTTCCATATGTCACTTTTAAATATTTTCCATGATCCACTTGATTACATTTAATGCTCAATCTACCAGGTGAATGCCTGCAGAGTTCTGCAATTTTTCATCGATTTCAAAGGGAAAAAATACTCGCGCGCTACAAAATGGTTGTCAACGAACTAGTCTATTTTCCTCCATATCGCGCGTTGTGTGAACAGTGAAAAATGTACGTTATTTAATTTTTCATCTGCTTTCTCGTCCTTACATTTCCGCGTTTCGATTATCTCACATTTTCGATTTACTCACATTTCTCATTTTCGATTTTCTCGCATTTCCGCTTCTAGATTTTCTGACAGACTTGCTGCAACGAAGAGAGTGAGATGACTCGATGGAAGTCGAGCGATGATTGCGATGCTCTTTTTCACGACAGGTTTGGCGGAGGTCCAAAACCCGAGCCATCACTCCTCGCAACAACGGCAACCTCTCCAGCATCATCAACACGACCACCATCACCAATATTGTCAGCACTACGACCACCAACAGTTGCAATATTAGCTCAAACATCAGCAACACAACCACTAACAGCTCGAACAGCAGCATCAATAGCGTCAGCAATACTACTGTCCCGCCTTCCTCGCCCTCCATCATTGTTGACGACAACGTTACCACGAGTGCTATTGCATCTTCTGCCCTATCGACGTTGCTGACGAGCAGCAGCAGCAACACCATCAGCAACAACAACAACGGCAGCCTAACGAACGTGAGCAGTATCACGAACGTGAGTGGTATGACTACGGACAGTCCGACCATTTTAGGCGGCGGAGGAGGTCGCGAAGAAAGTGACAGTAGCAGTAAAAGTCCCAGCCAGACGATGGGAGCCTCCAATTCTGGGGGCGGTGGGGAGTCGAGTACGGCTCCATCCACCCCCATCAACCAGTGTGGGTCTCAAGATGAGAGTACTTCTACACCCACTGGTCCGTGCGGCTCTCAAGACGAAAATTCTGCCCCTCTTGGCCAAGGAGAGTCCCAAGATGGGTCGTCTCCCACACCCACTTCACCCGAAGTCACAGTCAACGGAAAGGCGAAAAACAAGAAGGTGATCATCGTTTCTCCACGCCTGCCTATGTTGTTGACCCGTGTTCTACCTCCGAGAGTCCGTTGCCTTTTGTTCACCCCCAAACTCCTTTCTTCCTTGTATAAATTATAAGCGTTTTGGAACCCATCGTTGACGACGTCTTTGTGTTGTGCTTCAATGCATCTTACGACTCCAGCAACCCTTCTTGATAAACCAGCCTCCCTATCTTTGTGATGGTTTGCCTATCCCGCGCGTTGTGAGCTGCATGAAACTCCTTATGTTCCTAGCATGGCATTAAAAAAAGTTCGAATGGAAGCATGGTGGTCTGCATTGCTTAGTTGTATTCCCTGTGCTATAGTGTACTTTTTCATTGAATTGGTATTTTTCACATCCAGAGTTCATGTCCGTTGCCATTGTCTTTTAAATAAAGTTCGACGGTTGTAATCATTCTTATTTGGAGAACCGTCATTCTATCTTCTACGCAAATGTCACAGTTGACAAGTACGATTTGCAACTAAGACGTCAGTTTTCTCTCGTGTTGATGAAGATCGAAATATTCATGCGGTTTCGGTAGATAAGGAGAGTAGTCAAGATACCGGCAGATCAGAAATTTTGGATTTCTTACCAGACGCAAACCACCGCTGTAGTGAACCTCTGTAGCGAAGTGTTGCTTTGCTGCCGACTAGTCGATGAGGCATATTTATCTCAACCAACTGATACACGAGATTGAGCGTTCAATTTTCATATTCCCAAGCACAAATGACTGAATGCAATCCCAAATACACTTGGTCGAGCCGGTTTCCACGAACACCAATGGGTGGAGAGGGGAATTTAGGGTAATTTTTCTTTCTTTCCCTTGAGAAGAACAGTGGTTTTCCGAAAATAACCCATCGTGTTGGGATGTTACCGTACATACATGGGGATATTTATGGTCATATTTTAGTTCGCTACTCGAAATATTTATTCTGGTGAATAATAAAGTCAGGGGTCTAAAATAAGCGAAACGTTCTCCGTTTCGACTGAGAAGATCTTGTGTAAGGCACCCTTACCAAATTGCTTGGCATTTTAACACTTTGACAGAGGCAGGCAAAACTGAAGTTTAATTTTCAATTCAAATTGAAGTCAATTGTAGTATACAATGTCGAAAATACCAAGCATTAACTGGATCGTGTTTTCATTGATTTTGATTCAGTAATTTTCAAAATGGGTTTGTGACTACTGGTTGGTCAGCAGCATAATGAAAACACTTCCTCAGTGACCAAATATGGCTCGCATCGCAGTCAAAGTTTTAAAACACTAAATAAAGGCATGTTATTTATTTTGCTTTTTGCCCGAATGTGTCGAACCATTTGGTATCAAGGTGATGCTTCATGTAGTGAACTTGTCTTTAATCCATTTCTATATTTGTGGTTCCGCTCGAAAAATTGAGCAAGTCCCATTTTATTTGATGTGCAAAACTGGCGTAAATTCATCACTTGATTGATATTCGCTTGACTTAATTGTCTTCTTTTCTTGTAATAAAAATTTTTTCTTCCCGTGAAATTTAGTCTTTGTTGTTTTTATAAACTTTTTATTAGGGGTTTGGTTGCCTTTTACATATATTCAATGCGGATAACATAAATTATTAAGACATTGTAGATTTTATTCCATGGAGAGGAGCGATTTACAATTGATTCTCTCTCCGCAAATTATCAGGGCTTATTTTCACTTGCAAGGATGATTATTCGTTTTCTCTGTCAGAAATATATGAGCGAACCAAGTGTAACGGTCAGTGTTCTGTAGAAATGTCATTCGATGGCGTCTTGGTTCTGTATCGAAACGTCTAGCAGTGGTGCTCTGAATAGTTTTTTGCCGGTTAGGTTTAAGGAGGAAGCAATTTTTTTCATTTCCTTTTCTGAACTTGGCCACTCGTCATTTCCATGACCTGTTACTCAGTTGAATTCTTTTACTTATCTAATAACACATATTTTGCCATAGCTATTTATGAGAAAACATTTTCACTAAACTTGGCGCCTCCCAAATAAACCCGATTAAGTTAAGATGAATGTCATCCCTTGTCCTTGTTCCTTGTCCTCCTTAAAAGTAGCGAGCCTTTCAAGTTTCAGATGAACTGGAACTAAATGGTTTCTATGTATATCCTCGTAAATTAAATCAGTTTCATTACATTGTTCGTTTTTAAAGCCTTGCTCTACCACCTAACATCCTATCGAGCTCGATGATACCCTCTTACGTTCAATTGCCTGCGCTACTTTGGTAGGCCTTATTCTGAATGTTATTTCTATAGTTTTCGACCATGCTGCGATAATGTTTGTTCGGACCATTCGTATTAAGTTAAGAGTCCAGCATATAGTACTCAAATTACATGTGTTATTTTACTCCTTACCTCCAAAATTTCAGGATTTTGGATTTTGATCACTGAATAGTTGGATTTTGATCACAGTACTTCAGCAAGTGCTGGGTCAATGTCTCCAATGTATTCGTCTTATTTATTGATGGTGGTCTATGTAAACAATCGAATCTCATGTTCAGCTGTTCTCTGCATGATGACCTTATGAATGTGGTTCATTTTCATCGCTTAAAGTGTTATCAATCTTCTATATCTAATTCATATGCAATTTATGATAATGTTAACATATGAGTTCTAACATTGTTTTTGAAATGGTAAGCGTTTTTTCAACAGGTTATTCCAATTTCTACAATCTTATTCAAAGTCTTTTTCGCCCTGAATATGGAGAAACAACGAACCTGCTTTCCTGGAAAGTATTTGTTTTAGTCGGCTCTCTAGTTGCTCTTTAGAGAGAAAGTCCTTAGAGAGTACGTCTTCTTACTTGATCACCATTTTCAAGTAATATTGAATGAATTTTAAAGTTATATTGAACGATAATTTCGAATTTTAACTATTGATTTACGTAACATAAAACCAGCTGTCATCCTGTAGCCAGATGGCGTTCATTATCTATGCCATTGACTGCGGTAGCTTCATTTGTGCCACCTGTGTACTCTGACTTTTGCATACGAAGAATACGACAGCTTATTGATCTGTGCGTTCAAAAAGAAATGTGCCTTGCAGCATGCGAGCAGCACGTTGAATCGTAGTGCTGACTATCATGAAGTGTTTGCCATAAGACTGCACGTGTACATGTATGTCTATCATTGTTGAATGTTCAAAACGTCATGTTTCGCTCTAACAAACATTTCCATTCAAACCCTTGATCACGTTTCGTTTCGTTTCGTTGGGATTTGCTTATTTGCCGAACAGAGTCAACTACCAGTTGATAGATTAGCTTTGTTTTGCAAAACCTCGCGTTACTGTTAAATCATACTTGAATAAATGAAACGGAAAAGGTTTTTATTAACCTCAGTTGTCTCAATAAGAGGGCTTGAAGTTTACTTGACGATTTTCCTGAAATATGTTACTCTTTATCTAATGAAGATCGTGAGTTATCCTCAATATCATTTCAAACTAATTAGACATTCTTAGATCACTGCCATTGGATTCCTACAACCCGACCGATAACAACATAATACAAGCGTTTTATTTTTCTGTTGCTCATCAGAACTCATTCTAATTTGCCGTTGTGCTTAATGCATTTCACATTAAGGATTATTTTCTCAACATTGTACGTGGTTCTCACTTCTCCCTTTTGCTTTTCAGGAGAAGGAAGCCACGAAGAAGAAGGGGCGCTCAAAGGAAGGTATGAAATTTTATCAGATATCCCTCTGTATTTCTTCATTTGAGTGGCGCGAATTTTTTTTAACTAGCGCGTGAGTGGACTCGAACATTAAGCTTGTGTAACACTGCTTCCTCGATTGACGCGTGTAATTTCAGTACAGTTCACATTAAATTATTGTATTCCACGTTTTGCCTGCACCAAACGTTCTGTTCGTTGAAACTTCGAAGCGATTTCTCTATAATATTTCAACAGTCACTAACGTGACGACTGCGTTGCTCGAGGAAGCACTGCCGTACTTAGACCTACTCTCATGGTACCCAAATGATGCACTTAGCTTAGCGAGACCACAGTGGAATGGTACAAATCAGCGCACTAGTCCAATCACATTATCGGTCAGTCATACGATCTTTTCATCTCGAACATTTTTCCATTTCAATTGGATAAAATAATGGTTCGTGAACCGCGAATCAATTGAATTCTTCTTCAAATCTATGTACTTAAAAATCAAGATTTTTAGATATGGTGGCTTAAAAGCTGCGATTCTGAGTTCTAAATTTTTATCCTATATTGCGATGACAAGATTGTGTGACGCTTTAATAGTAAGGAATTTGATTCTAATTGAGTACATCCTCAATCGTTCACTTTTGCGCACCTCCTCACGCGTGCACAGGTTTATGAGTTTATGAACAGAGAACACTTGTGCCCTGGAGACTACCTCAGACAGCACTACACATGTTTCTGCACCGTGCAGGTGTACCTGCCAGAGAATGCAACACTTGCTCTTTTCCATTGCGTACATATTGATCAGCGAAGCGTTTAATTTATTAATACGTGCAAACATGCATATTTATAGAAGTGGGATTTGAGTTCTTGTGTTTTTGATAAGTTGCAAAGCTGATTTTCCGTTTAACTTAAAATTCTGACTTATTTATAGTTACAACCACAATCCGATTAACTAAATTTCACTTACCGGAGTACTCTCTTCAATTTAATGGCGACTGCATACTGTCAGCTGATGTTTAAAAGAGGGAAGACTACCATGATGTTTACAATACGCACTTAAGGGGATCATCCGGCTTTGAGATCTTTTTTCGTCCGATTCGTTTGAAAATTGGCCAGTATATGTCTTTTGTGAAAGTAAACCTTTTTTACTTCAGTCATTTTTTCGATTTAGGCCTTAGTGTTCTTTTTTTTGACGAAAAATGTGTTTTTTGTATATTTTTATTGATATTTCAGATTGGAACTCCTCCTTCAGTTTTGATGCTAGAACAAAAACAAAGACAGTTTTTGAACCCTTGGAACATTGATAACAAACGCTCATTCAGTTTTTTTCAAATTCAAATTTTTTCTATTTTTTCAAAATTTTTGAAAATTTCAAAAATCGGCAACAATTTTTTGGGTTTAGAGCTATTGATTTCTTCGAAGAATTCAAATTTGAAAAAAACAGAACGAACGTTTGTTAGAAATGTTCCAAGGATTCTAAAACTGTCTTCGGATTTGTTCTAGCATCAAAACTCAAGAACTAGTCCCAGGATGAATGTTGAAAATTCAAAGTGTTGGGTATAAGCAAAAAATAAAATTTTGTGTTGAAGTGTAATATAATGAACAATTGATGTAATTGAATGCAGTTTTAAATTTTATTTCGATACTTTCCATACATAACTTCATATTCAAACTGTGAATTGTGATTTCAAAGAAAATAAAAAATTATAAAAAATTTTCCTTTATCAAAAAAATAATTTTTACTTTTTTCAGTCTGATTCTTATGAAATTTGACTATGATATGTAACCTTTGAAAAGAAACACAATTGATTCCATTCATTTTTTTGATTCAGGCCTTAGATTTTGCAAAAATTTGACATATTGGTTTTTAGGTATTGATATTTCACTAATATTGATATTTCAAAATGGGACACCTCCTGCAGTTTTGGTGCTAGAACAAAAACAAATGCAGTTTTAGAATCCTTGAAACATTTCTAACACACTCACATTTAGCTTTTTTACCATTTCCCATTTGTTCTCTTTTTATATGGGGTCAAAATCGGGAAAATTGAAAGATTTTGGGTGCTTTTCATTGATATCGATATTTCAAAATGGGACTCCTCCTTCAGTTTTGATGCTAGAACAAAAACAAATGCAGTTTTAGAATCCTTAAAACATTTCTAACACACTCACGTTCGGCTTTTTTTCCATTTCCCATTTGTTCTCTTTATATATGGGGTCAAAATCAGGAAAAAGTTAAAAAAAATTTGGGTGCTTTTCATTGATATCGATGTTTCAAAATGGGACTCCTTCATTTTTGATGCTAGAACAAAAACAAATGCAGTTTTAGAATCCTTGGAACATTTCTAACACACTCACGTTCGGCTTTTTCTCCATTTCCCATTTGTTCTCTTTTTATATGGGGTCAAAATCGGGAAAATTGAAATATTTTGGTCCTTTCCCCCCCCGGAAGGGGGGGGAATTATTGTCGTAGTGCCATAAAATTTTAGGAACGAATAGTCCACCAACTAAGGGTCCTTCTACAACAAAAACATGCAAAATGACCATGACATCGACAGGCCCTGGCAAGGGCCCCGGATGATCCCCTTAAACTGCACTGAACACCGGTAGGCTCAAGGAACGTCGCTTGCGTTGATGGATTTAAACTCCAAAGTGAAATTTATGGAGAACATTCGTAAAACAGAACGAAGACAACAAAATAACATAATTTTGAAATACTAAATTGTTCATATAGTTTTAATTACTTTCTAACTTCATTTATATGCTTCATAATGTGTGAAAAGTTCCATTGTCAAGAACTCGATACTCGTAATTGTCTTGCATACGTCATAAATGTCATCAATTTTGCACTAGAATTTCACTGGTTTGATTCAGATGACATGAAAATTAAGCGAAAGCGGTTCGCGGAAGCAGCTCTGAATTTTATGCATTTTATTGGTGGGGAGTTGATGGCACAGAAGTGGCTATGGTGATTTCATTATGACCATTACGTAAAAGCTTAAAAGCCCTATTTTGTCGATTCGATGACACTGCGGAACTAAGTTGGGATGATTCGAATTCCTTCCCTTGTTTTTCTGCCTTGTGAAAATTATTTCTTATCTACCGAGGCTATAAAAACCCTCTGGGTATCAAATTATTACCTTTTTTTACGTATTCAAGACCGTGTTATCAGAATTTTTTTCTTCTTCTCAAATATTCTCTCACAAACTTCTCTCTGTCACCTTTATCGTAACTCGGACACCTACGAAATTTAAAGAGCTGAATTTGGTTAATATTCTTTGTTTGAATAACAAAAGTATGCTCTAAGTCGTTGAAAACGAAGCTTCTGTGTGAATCACACGCTAAGACAATTGTAGTAAACCTCGATATCTTTTTAAATAACTATTTCATCAAGCTAACCAGTCAGCGAAAATTTTGTTTGTATTAATTTATCACATACTGTCACATTATTTCATGTTCGTTGCTCTGCCTAATTTCATTTTTACAAACAGAAGTTATTGGACGCGTCGTTTGTTTACATACATCATTTGAGATAGCCCTAAAAGTACCGTATTTATGGAGCACCGTGATGTAGTACCTGTATATCGGGATTAGAAAACATTGTACTCAAGAAGTGCTCGTAGAGTCGGGAAGTTTCTTTCTTGCCGATGTAAGATGAGTTAAATTCCAGAGCTAAACGAGAAAATGTATTAAATTCGTTGAAAGGAAACTACAATACATTCATCCATTCAACCAACATCAAGATGTGGTACAATTAAAATCCTCTTTCAATTTAGAATTCAGGGAAAGTCCGGATTTCTTATTCAGATTCGGTGCTTTGGTGGCGGTGCATAACTGAACTACTGTAGTTCAAATGTTTTGAATTAATGTCAACATGGTGAAGATTTAATTTTTGCAGTATTTCAATGCTTCCACACTTTCAATGTGAGTATTTGTAATTCTTTGAGTATTTCTCACATTTGAGTACAACTTTCCTACGCGATCACAACTCATTTGACACTCCATCCACGTTATTGTAAACATTCGAGTTGTTTGGATATTTTGACCGTTTCTTTCACATTCTCTCTTGAACATCGTAAAAAATGATAAATATTCGATGAGGGTGAATGGAACTAGTTTTCGATGTAAACATAATGACATTGTAAATTACACGGGTATTGATCGGCAGGCTTGTATTGAAAAAAAATAGATTTTAAAATTTCCTTTAATTTTTGATGCCAGCAGTGGTACACATTTGGAGTACGTGTAATGATGTTACAGATGGCAAAAATTTATTGAAAAACGCAGCCTGTGGCATGTTTTTTTATTTTTATTGATGTCATTTCACCTCTATCCGAGCAATTCATTTTGTCTGTTTAACAATAATGCTTGCTTGGCAGACAGTTGCCGAGGAACATTCAGTCTTCAAATTTCTTTCACAGCTTACCGCAAATTAAATGTATGAGAGCGATGACACTTCATATCTCTCTGTGTAGTTTTCAAATTCTTTTCAAATGCATCATCCACTTTGAAATAGTTCGTTGTATTGAGATGTAACATTTTTTCTTAATAGCCTGATTCTTATTTTAGTCTGCCCATTAAGGCTGTATTTTTAAGACCTCCACTCGAGCTATGCAAACTGAATGAACTGAAATATTCTGGGCCAACATTTCCGTGTTTCGTTTTCTGACTTTCTTTTGCTCCTCCTTCTTTTGCTCTCGATCTCACTTCGGTCGACTTCGCCGCCATCGGTAAGTAATGCCCGATAAAGTCGTGTCTTGCCGCCCCTGTAGTTCGTGGTGATCATGACCTGCTCCCTGTTATATGTGTGGCATACCCTGCATTATTACGGATTGTGCTTTGCCAGAACTACCATGGTGCCAACCCCTCCCATCCTGCTGGTGCTATTTGTTAGCTCTATCCCGTTGTTGTTTTCTGTTAGCTCCATCCCGCCGTTTTGTTATCTGTTAGTTCCATGTTTCGCACAGTTTTCACCAACTGGGGCTCAATCGTTGGGGTTCTAACTACTTGCGCGTTGATGGTTCGTTCAGAACTGTGTCGTCTTAACCTGTGGGAAACGTTCAAGCGTTGTGGTGTTATTAGGACACGAGCTCTGCACCCTCCTGATGATGTAGAAAACATGTTCAAATCTTATATTGGAAAGCGTGGCTGCTACGCTGCGTGTTGTTGTTTCTTGTTTCACGGAATTGAGATTTCTATTCTATGTACTAGTATATTGTAGTTTTATCAGTGTTCTCTCTGATATTGCCCTATTTTGTTTGCAGAGGAGACTGAATTTAGTTAATTTTAAATGTCCTATGTCGCAGTTACTTCTAAACGGAAATTATCGAGTTGATCTGAAATTTAACTTCAAAAGTAAAATCATAGATTTTAATCCTCCCTTTCACTTGATATTTTTATGGTTTTTATGGATTATGATGTATCAGCAAGAACTTCTGCTCAAATACATATTTTTTTTGTAAATGGTTGGCACATTTCTTGCAGCTAGCAAATTTAATGAATACATAAAATCATATAATTTTCCTTTGACGCTCCGTTGTCATTATTCTTAAAGCGCTAAAGAAATTTTCTTTTTACATGAAATACATTCATGAAATACATCTTTAGACTGAATCAGTTACAATGTTTTCGATTAATCAATATACACCGAGCCCTTCCTCTCACCAGTAGTAGAAAATGCAAGTGCCTGTTTTTACATGTCATCGGACCTGCTGTATCAATATCTGGAAATATGTGACGAGGACATAGCAAATACCTCACGCTGAAGTTAGAATTTTATTATCATGCAACACACGGTCATACAAATGATGGAATTGCACTCATAACTAGGAAATCACCGGAAATTCATCTCAGTAATAGCTTGAATTTCCACCGGTGTTGCACGGGATGAGGTTATACATTTTTTGTTCCGTGGAGGATATTCAAGTCATTAGATTTCCTTTGTATTACAAATGAGAAAATATGAGAAATTACATAAATAGAAAACTGACGCATTCTAAGAATACGTTATCGTAATTTTACGCTCGGATTTGATGCTTCACTTGGAACAAGTAGATTAAACATTCTATTCCATTCTTTGTTATTCAAGTAATTTGATATTTTAATCAACAACCGAATTTTTTCTTGGGTCATGGCCCACTGGTAACGATCAATAGCACCAAGTCTCACCTCCTGAATTGTTTCTCGTCGAAGGGCTTAGGATAGGCGATAGGTTTGCGTTAGGTTTGCCTGACCTATGCTACAAGGACAGGCGCCGCTAGGGAAGATACTATTAGGTTACCTCAGCCATAGATAAACTTTCAGGACTTCCATCTTTTGCGCCCACTTTGTTTCGGTTTCATGTTTTCTGTGTTATCCTTTTCGTTTAGGTGTGCTGTTTCTATTCGCAGAGTATCCTGTGTGGAAACACACTTGGTGCATAGATTCCTCGGTTCCGTTAGTCCGTTCATACTAAATGGTCCTCTTTTGTGGAAACATCTTTGCAATTGAAACGGTGACTCGTTGTGCTGCCACGTCTTTTCAATATTACTGAGCAATATTTTTTAATTTTTTTCATTGAAAATTAGTTGGATTGACTTTCATTTTTAATACGAGGACGTTCCATTCGTCATTATGGGAAACGTAATATTTCTTCGATTTTGCATAAGCGAAATTGATTCGAAATATTCGCGATTTGCGATATACGACTTCGACGAAACTCATTGCGAGTTACCCTCAGTTCCTTTATTCGTAAGTTTTCGTTTGTGCTTCTCAGTTCTGATCACCAATCGGGTTTATGGTAAACTCTGTTCTGGTAGAGCTGTGTTGCAGTCGGGTTTGTGGGGGGGCAGTGCTCACCGCTGCATGTTCCTCATCGGCTTCCCTGTGGCTGTGTGTGTTGCAGTCAGAAATATAGCATCGTGGGTGCTTCGATGTTTGTATGCCCCTGGTGATGCGTGTGTCGGATATCGTAAGGCTTTATAACTTTCTTTGAAAATGTCATTTACACGTTAGCTGTTTTTGTGCCCTCTACCTTATTAAACCCTTATAGGGTTGTGAGTTGCTATTTATTTCAAAGTGCATGCATGCTTGCTTTTTCTCCGCACGAATTTCCATGTTTGTTTTATAAATAACGGCGTTTATACAATAAAAACCTGTTGGTTTTACCTTGCTTGTCAGCGTGTTGTTCTGAGATGGCATATACGTGTTATTTTGTCATTTAGAGATAATCTTGAATACAAGTAACTTCATAGTAATCATCGTAATTTCAAAGTTTGAAAACAGGAAGATACACGTGTTGAACTCGTGCATTTTTGCTATAAGTTCCCCTTGTAATGAATGTATTCATTCTTTAGTGTACAGATCTACTAAGAAATTAGTTTTTTAGGAGGGATTAAAAGAAGAGAAAAATACGCTCTTATGTTTAAGACGGGCAAATTCTTCTTGCAGGAAAGCTTAGCGGGAATTGACATGAAGTGAGATTTTGGAAAAATCATGTAGATACCTTGGGCGTCTATTGTCCAGTTATATAAACTGTACCGTGAGGATTTCAAATTGTCGTCTCTCTTTTTACAAATTCTCAAAAAAAAAGAATTTTACTAATTGGAAACTGCTTTTTGTGCGTTACGCAATGTACTTGAAAAGCAATGCGAAAATCGCTGTACGTATGGTCATTTCATTAATACAATTAGTGAAGTTTAAATTAATAAAATTGAACGTTTCGAACTCAATACTTCATCTTCGGCGAAGAAATTCTGCGACGAATGTACTGCATTCGTTGCCTAAAGCCAAATGTTCATTTCTTATTACGCTCCTAGGTTGAGTGTTACGTCTTGCTGAGGGTGAATTGCCTCTTCAGCTGGGGCGTTGCTCTAGATGTCCCCGTCGGGGAAGACTAATGGTCACTCCTTGCGATTAGTCTGCCTGCCAAAGACCGTGACGTTCCGACGATATATTGCTCATAATCCGCCTGCTAAAGACTGGGACGTTCCTGCGATGTATTGCCCATAAATTACGAGCAGAATTTGAAGCAGGCTCCCGTTTCGTTTCTCCTTTGCTTTTTCTGCGTTTTTTGGCACTGTTTGCAGGAGTGATCAACTTCTGTTATTGCGTATTTGCTGATGTCGTGCACGGGTCTAGAAACTGCTCGAGAGGTTATTCACAGGTGCTTTTCTGCCGTTGTTTCAATAACAGTGCAGATTTTTGAAAGCTAAGATTTATGTCCGAGAATTCATGGCAATATGGGTCAAGGAATGAATAGTGAAGCTGTACACTCAGTTGGAACCGGAACCTTCATTGAAAGTTTCCATGATGGTCAATTCATTCGTGATTTTGTACGAGCTGCATTTTGTAACCTTTGAAGAAATTATAACCTGCATGAGCACGTACTTCCCTGAAGGTTGAGTTTCTAAACTTCGAAGAAGTTATTTTATTATACTTATCAATCACATTTGTCGTGGTCAGGGAGGCTAGAATTAACTTATTATCTAATCCAATTTTGTATTGATAAATTCCACAAATCTTTCCACTACTGTTGAAACATAAATGACGTTGAATATTAGCTTGAGGATGTGATATTATGTAGCTTGAAAGACGTGTTTGTTTACATCTTGGACTTTCCTACCACTTTTTTTTTTCAATCGGCGTCACATTGACTTACATGAACCGCAAAGTTGATGAGAAATGAGACGGGAAATTTTTTATTCATAGCAAGTTTCTCTCCGGAATGTTTTTCACAATTCTTTGCTCGCAATAATGAACCATTAAAAAAAAATAGAGAGCAGATAGAAAAATTACGAATATGCTGCCTGTATTGACGCTTCAAATAGTAAAATAATTCTCGTTGTATTTACTTTACCGGAAGAACGATCTCAAGTTGTATTGTGGTTAACCTTCGTCGGTACAAATCCTTTCTTTTTAAATGTTTAAATGTATTGTTGTGAGACCGATATCTCGTACTGAATTTTAAAAAATATCAAATAAAGTGTTTTTCTCACGAAAGTTGATTCATTTAGAGATACGGAGATCATAAACACAAAGATAGCATTTTCATACGAAGTCCTACGGAGTTGGTTACAATATGTTTGTGCACAAAAATTCAGTAATTACAGCGGAGTGGGAGTCTCATATAGGTCAGCCGAGTACCTATACGAGAACACAGCTCAATATAACTAATTTCGGTTTGTTGCAGTCGTGGTTCACGAACCTGCAGTGCTGATTGAGGGAGTGCTGTTCAGAGCGCGCTATCTGGGCAGCACGCAGCTCGTATCGGAGGGGCAACCCACCAAGACCACGCGAATGATGCAGGCGGAAGAAGCTGTCACTCGGATCAAGGTGAGCTCCTTAGTAAGACGCAAGTCTTGGGAGTAGTGCTCAAGTTAAGTGGAATTAGTGAAGATTTTTGTGGCTTTTCAGCCGCATGGGCCTTGAACTCTATTTTTACTAATCGAAAGTTATATAGTGTGTATCAAGGTGAGCTCGGTAGTCAAACTTGAGTCTTGGGATGTATAGTTGAAATGGAATCGAGATGGAAAAATTTAAATTCATGTAGCACTGATAATAACTTTGTCATTTGAAATTCATCAGTATACCGGCACTTGTAAAAATCGTGATAGTGAAAGCCAGACTGCAAATAATGAAGCAAATGAAATAACTAACTAATGAGACAATTATTTCCTTAAGATGATAAGATGATGATGAGTATGAATATTCAAAATAATGACTATATCTATTAACTGTTTGAAAGTAACGTTGTGTTTTCAATTCCTATGGCTATGAATAAGTTTTTTTAGAAAATTTCATTTTATAAAATTGAGAAAGAAGTTCGGTGGTCCTCCACTTCCATGTGCTTAGCGTTAGTTAAATCGTCCGGGTGATCACACTGTATCAATACGACCCGTAATAGAGTTATTCTTTCATATAATTTCCAGAAAATCATGTTTCAAATTCTCAAATGTTAACACTCAAATCATAAATAAATACAACTTTGTAAATCATGGCATTCTCTTAGTCTTCATTATTTGTTTGACCTTAGGGAAATGAGTTCGAAGAATTTATGGAAATTGAGGCCCGCTAACGCTAAATTACTTAACCCTTTAACGCCCACATTTTTATACTCATATTACCGTTATCACAACCCCCATCACTTAACCGACACTGGCATTAGGTAGTCACTGTTATCAAGATGTGGAAGGAACTGCCACTCGGCAGTGAAGTTCAAAGGACACGTTAGTGAACAAATTGAATAGGAAATGCAATATATTATTGTTATTCTTTAAAGAGGACCGTACAGTCCACTTGGGCGTTAAAGGGCTAAGGAAATTAAGGCCCGCTAACTCTGAATTAATTAAGGAAATAAAGGCTCGCTAACTCGAAATTGAATAAGAAAATTGAGGCCCGCTAACTCTGAATTAATCAAGGAAATTAAGGCCCGCTAACTCTAAAGCAAACCTAGGAACAACTTGTACATTACAATCGTTACAACGAGCTTACAATCAGTTCATTACATTATGACATTAATCATTACAACCCGTTCTAGTTGATCATCCAACTATATCCGATCGAATATTTAGGGCGAATTAATAACTGTTTACTAGGTGATGAAAAATAATCCATGTTGTATGTAAAGGCAGGTCTCTTTAGTTAAAACTGTTTAAACTAGGTAATAAAAAATAACTGTTTTATGTGAAGGTAAGCCTTATTGAACTGCAATCGCAAAAATTTCCTTTATTTGTTATTTATTCCTCACCAGTCGGCAGAAATTCCTCCATTAAGGTGGAGAAAAATATCCTTGAAGTACCTATGGTTATCGGTCCACTCAAAATTGATTGTGTGCAGTTGTACTTGAATGGACGTCAAAGGTTTCTGCAAAAAAGGAAAAATGACATTTTTGCGACTGAACAAATTTGCAGGATGCTTGCAGCTTCGAGGAAGCTTATGCTCTAAACATGAAACTAGGAGAAGCGGTTGATCTATTGTCTAGCTAGCAAGATTCACAACGCATAAAAACTCTATATTAACTATGACTATGATATAGAGAATAAATTAATTCGAGGGTGTTTTTACTTGAATAAATGTTTGGGTATGTTCTAGCATTGGAAAGGTGCCACTGGTAAAGTTGCCCCCAGCTTTCATTTTAACAACTAAGGAGTACAGACTTACCTAAATACCGCAAACCGTAGTCTGAAATTGAACCTCTTGACTAATGTAGTCGAAGATTTGCAGCATCATGACTGCCAGTATCGATATTAAGTCTTACCTTGCCAACGTGTCGCTCGGAGTTGAAAGGAAACATAGTTCGTATACAGTCTTCTTGTCCACCGGAAATTTTATGTTAGCTCTCAACTTTAGCTTAATTATGAAAGGGCCAGGTTGTTCTTTTCGCCGTCCAGCACGACAATGTATGAACCTGTGATCTGTGTTTTTCTCTAGACGTGATCTGCAGTATAGGTCATGCACAGAATTTTTTTATACATTTGTTGTATTTTTGATACCATGTCGTATTTTATCATGGAAGTAAACGCTGGCGCATTTTATCGAATATTTGTGTATGGGCAGTGGAACAACTGTGGTTTCAAGCATCGAGTAAATTTCTTGTTGCAGTGATGAACTTCGTAATGTTGGTTAATTAATAAGCTTAATAACTTGTACTAGTTCCCCTTTCCTTCGTTCATCTTCCACACTCTTTCTTAGCTTTTCCACCTTGCATGTGCTAGCTTTGCTCTTCACTTAGTAGCTTGTACAGTGCGTCTTCAAGTATTGATTTTTTTTAGCATCGCAGTACTCATGGTTTGTATGGTAAGCTAGATCTTCATTCCCTCGTACGCATCAATTTGAAATCGAGCGCTTGTTATTTAATACGAGTTTTGCTGCTTATCTATTTCATATTGTACGTTGAATTTGTTTCTCGTTTCCAGTCGTTTCCCTGTAAGCGACTGACCATTTGTGGTGTGCAAATAGCTCCCAAGTTGAAAAAGAAAAATAAGAGATTTTTTTCAAATGAAGATGATTCAAAAAGCTCTTCATTGGTTTTTAAAATTGAATGGGTGACTAATGCAGACATCTATTTTACACATTTATTTAACTCAAGTGTATAGGTCTCTATAAATCAATTTTTCTCTTTGACTATGCTCATTGTTCTCCATTTATTCTAAATTTTTTGCCTTTTCAAAGCAGGAACTTTTCAAAACAGTCTCAGTGGGGTGTGGAAAACTTACTAATCAAGACCTTTTTCTTAATTCAAGTGTATACGTCTAGTTAAATCAATCTTTCTCTTTGATTGTACTCATTTTTTTCCATTTCTTTTACCGAATAAACTTTTCAAAGCAGTCTTAGTTATGTGGTGGAAACTTATACTGCATTTTTAAATGAAATGCTTCTGGGAAACAATTCTTGCGGGTTCAAGTTTGAAGCACCAGATCAAGTTAATTTATATTCAGAAATGCTGGTTTCATTCTCAGTGTTTTGTGGAAAATATTTTGTTTTAATTTATATTCAGAAATGCTGGTTTCATTCTCAGTGTTTTGTGGAAAATATTTTGTTTTAATTTATATTCAGAAATGCTGGTTTCATTCTCAGTGTTTTGTGGAAAATATTTTGTTTTCTGACGCAGTAAGTATCTCTGACGAATCATTTTGTTAGGCATGCCTACATAAATAAAAAAAAGCAATTCATTGCGTTAAGTGTAGTATAAAAACCCTTCGTAGGGTGGGTACTTAAGTACGATATTTAGTTTTGAGCAATATTTTTCCTAGGAGCTGACCCTCTATTGTGACTGTCGTCAGCAAAGCACAATTTTCAGCTTTGTTCACAAAATTTGAATAGTAATTAGCCATAATTTTCAATACCCCGAGTACACTGACCTTGTAAAACTAAGCCGCCTCTTGTTCATATTTTTCAAGCCGCCTCCAATTCAAAAATAGTCAATTGTCGATGATTTTTATTTAGTAGAAAACTTGCTTTCTTCCCTAAATACGAATAGCCAACAGTTGAATATTTTCGCAGTTTTATTACATTGACGACGCTCTGAATTACCCTAGGATGTTGTGAATACGAATCCAGTAAAGCAGCTCATAACATTGCGTTTGCACTTTACTGAGTGCCCTACATGCGTGCCTGGAAGCGATGTGGTGGTAGAGACGTTCAAGAAGACAGAAACTTGCAGCTTTGAAGCCTTTGTTCCATGTTTGAAAATCCTCCTGGTGTGGAAGTAAAGTGCCAGCGTGCCAGGAACTAATTAACTACTGAGTAACTTTTATTGCGTTTTATAATCGACGGACGACGTCTGCCGTTTTATGGATAATAATGCATGTTGCGTGGCTCGCACTAATTTGATTTTTAGTAAAAGTTCATGGCCGTATTACCAGCACTTTTCGCACATCGTCAAAGAATTTAATTGGCCATTCGGTAACAATGACAAGTTTAGTGAAAAATAAAATCAGATAAGGTGTTAATTTTGTTCCTTTTTTACCTTTGAAATAAACGGTATTTTAACTCCGTGAATGAAGTAGCTTTGAAGACGATTATTTAATATCTTTTAAAACGTCTCTTCCTATTCTGTACATTTTTCTGTAATTAAAAGTATTCACATTATTGTAAAGGTATTCTAAAATTACAAAATCACCTCTAGTGGAACTTAAAACTGATAACTTTTTTGTTACAAGAATTAAATTGAAGGAAATCCGTTTCTTTACGTTTTCAATCTATTATATAGCTCTTATACACACTTGTTGCATTTTCACTTGTATTTTTGAGTGGTATAATAGAAATCATTTTATTACTTCATTCTCATCGGTATATTTTACATATAGTAGTTCGAAAAGCCTATCCACATCTTTGATTCTGTTGAGTCTTACTTTGAAGGATATTATGTATTAATTTCTTTACTCGCATCTTGTTCTGTCAATTCTGCACGTGTCTTGGATCTTGCTAAAATTTCTGATTTTTTTTACAAAATCTCAGTAGTAACTTGCTTATAATTTAAGTAGCATTACCAAGCTATTTTTTAACGTTGTGCTCTCACGAAAGTTAAAATGCACCACAAGCCTTCCTGTTACCTTTGTCCTCATAAACTGTCACGAATTTAAACCATGCAGTCAGTAAGAATTTGATGTTACTAAAAATGTTCACGAGAGTTACGCGATTAAAAATGTCCTTCGCTTCAGGTAAGGTGATGTGCATTTTCATGTGTTTGTGCAATCGTTTCTTTTTGTTAGTTTGCGTTTGCATGCAAAGGGCAAGTGTCTGAGGACGAATTAGGCTTTGCCATAGCGTCGATGAGAGGTGAGTCGTAGTTTCGAAGTTGAAATTCAATTTAGGACTCGTCCGGATCGGGACTTCAGACCACGTGCCCCTGTGAACGTTGCGTTCTTGCTTCCTTGACCGATGCTCTATGTTTTGGTTGGTGATTTATTATTGCCACATCCAATATTGGTGTTATTACCATCATTATTATGATTAATGATCGTGGTATTTCTTTGAATATAATAGCCGTACTTTATAACCAGCCCGCGCCTGAATGAAGCTGCCATAATTTCATCTCATTCTTGCTTTTTTCTTGCTAACTGCCCAGAACGTGCCCCTCTTTCCTACGTTGATTTATTCCCCTTTCTTCCCTCCCGTTCCCTCTTGACATGCCCTTTAGAGAGGCGCTTGCGCTGCCGTGTCTCTCATGTTATGATGACTTTTATTTGTTCGTGTTCATGGCTGATCTGTTGCATGTATGTCCCGCGCTAATTATACTCATCGCTGGACCCCCTCATCCTTGTCTATTTTTCTCTTTCTCTTCCCCCCTTCCTGTCTTCCTCTTTCTCTAATATTAGGGTTTGGTGACACGGTGTATACTTCTCTTTCATCTGTTCTAGGTTCCATCTCATCATTCTGACGCGATCTCTTTACGTAATTGGCTCCTAGCAATACTCCAACCACGATTTCTCATATATTTTTGATTCATTTTTTCTATATCTGTACGATTATCTTGTGCCTCCCATTCACTAGGTTGCGATACAAGGAGTAATAGTAATAATAATAATGAGGATAATAATACCAATAATGATGAACTCTATATCATGCATTCGTTGATGCTTGCTCGTCTAGTAAAACTGAGACCAACCAAAACATAACATTGTTTTATCAGGAGGCAGAAGATCAGCAAGAAAATTTGACCAGCCAGAGTACGTCTGTGAGTGCCTCTCCAATTTTGACTTCAGAGTCGCATCAGAAAGCTACGCTGGAGTTTGCGTCGACACCGAACGCCCGTGTCACTTTGCCTTCCGCTACATCTTCTCACGTCAATAACAAACCGTATATTCTCTCCTCACTTTCTTCTGAATCACCGAACGACCCTGCAAAAATATTTGTTAAAACCGAGATGCATGACAAAATTGATTCTCCTCTAAAACAATCTGAAGAGAATAATGTAAATGATGTTCAACACTTCGAAAATCATCGCAACGATGATGTCAATGCAGGTTTTGTTGCTGAACAACACGAGTTCCGCAACAAAGATGAAGAGGATAAAGACAAAGAGGAAGAGGATGAGAAGAGTCATACGGATGAAGAAGGTACTGAAGAATCTGAGGAAGACCTGCCTGAAGACAAAGAGCAGTTCGAACAGTACAATCCGCCAAAGTATGCTCCTGTCGTTTACAAACCTAAAGGACAATATTCTCATGCACATATGCCTGAAGTACTGAACATCCAAGGAGACCTTACACCTGGTGAAGAGAAGCAGACTCTTCACGAACGGTTCTCTAAGCTCCAGGATAAACATAATAAAAACACTGTGGTGTCTTCAATGCCACGTGTTAGTCACTCTCCTGTGAAAAAGCATTCCTCTCATCCTGTTGAATATCTCAAGCCTTCGAAAACTTCCCTCGGGTACGACGTCGAATCGTACGCGCTCGACTCTCACTTCAAAACGGCACATTCATGGAAAACTCAGGCCAAGATGTCAACCGGAAATAAATCTGGGTCGTCAGTCATAACTGTTCCTTGCGATGGGAAAGCTAATCTATTAGGAGGACCATCTATTCCTTTGAAATCGCCTTTGCCTCCAGGAGTGCTCGAAGAACCCATTTCTTCGACTCGGCCTGCTACTAAGGGTGACATCCATGGTCAGCTCCTTGATTTTATCGAGGAGCGAAACACAGCAAGTAACAGCAAGCTTCATAAACATTTGTTCAACTTCTTGCCGGAAAAAAAAGTAAGGAGCTTTAAAGAGCAATCTGCGAGCTCTGATGAGTTACAAATGCTAACTGAACCTTCAAGTCAAGCTGATGAAGATGGAGTGATGTTATACGAGGAAGACTCCAACGACGGTATGGATCGTAAGTTACAAGAATTTGACGATGATATCATTGAAGAAGAGGAAGAGTACGAGGACGATGCTGGAGAGTTGCGGAACGGAGAACGCAGTCACGCTATGACCGAAGATGCTAAAAATGGAAATTTGGCCGACGCTATCACCAACGCTGGGAGAAATGGACTCGGGCGCAACGATAACATGCGTCATTCGTCAAATGATGAAATGAGTACTGACGATAATGACGAATTTGCAGAGCCAGACGATAATGCTAATGGCAAGACTCCTCAGAAAACTAATCGGCGGGACAACGTGGACAGTGACAAAGAAGAAACGGCTGCTGAAACTTTCTCGGGAGGTGATGCCGCAGACGATCAGAAATCTGACAAAACTCGATCGTCCGAGTCACGATCTCGAGAGAATCTTCGTCAAGGGTCGGTGGGCAATGTGGCTTGGATCGTAGACGGGGGAGGTGGCATCGGTGCCACCGGTACAGTCTTCCATTTGCGTTTGGTCGGATCCGTGGAAGTGTCTGAAGAGAAGTGCGATGTATCGGTGGGTACTAAAACCGTTAGTACGCATGCTACGAGCAGTATGGGAAAGCGCCCTAGGAAGGAAATGGTCACGGAAGCAGTTACGAAGCTCAAGGTGTGTTGAGAGCTTTATTATGCGAACTTACTGCACTCATCTCACCTATTTTTGCACTAGCCCTTGCATTTGTTATTAAAGCATGCTTGAGATATAGTTATGCTAATTTGCAGCCACTTCGTTTCACGCTTGTTCATAGTATTTTGTTTCCTTTTTCGTTGTTATTGTGGTGATCCAGACCAATTTCTTATTCTTTCCATAAGATCTTTATTGCACGTCGTGCCAAACAAACTAGTGGTTAGATTAACTAGTCGATGTGTCGTTTATTTACCTGCGTGACTGAGCTGATGCATATCTTGTGTAATCCCTCGACAAAGCAAATGTTCATTGAGTGTATTTGGAATGGAATTATAAATTTACACATTCCGCAATGTTTTTAAAATGAAAGTGATTAGTAATATTGGAAAGTGATATTACGAACGGTTGTGAATTCAAAATTAATTTCATTCAAATTTGTCTTATCCTTTGCTGCTTTCCTGGATTCCGTAAAGGCTTTGGTAAGTAAATTTCCGGTGTATAAGTTTATGCAAGCAGTCTTGAAATTATTGTAGTTGATTGTTTAAGAGTCGATTAACGTAGTAGCGCTCATAGTTGCAACGGTTTGAACTTTTTGTGTACGAGTGACTTCTCATTGAAATGTATTTTGATAAGTGCTAACCAAGCTGCTAAATAGTCAGAGATTTATAGCGTACTTATCTGTTGAATTAAAAATGATTACTGTGCACTTTGTCCCTGTAACATTCAGTTTGAAGTTGGATGGCAAAATGACGAATTATGTCATTTCATTTTCTGTAATCGAAACTCCTAAATTGCTAGAAAAACATTAGCAGTTCAGGTTGTCTGATTTATTGGTGTAAATTTATATATTAATGTAAATTTATGCTCGAATATAAACATCGTAAGTAACATGCGATAGTTTTGCATTGGTTTGCAGTCTTTAGACTAAAAGAAAAATCTCCTAATAAAACAGACATAACAATTTAATCATTTGTTCTAAGGAAGGAACCGAAGCAGAAATTGAACGTCTAAAATCGGTGTCAAGGTCAGCGCATTTGAGGCTATCGCTTGAAATTAGTAATTGCAAAGTAAATTAGAAAGTCTTAGCGAGTATTTCGAAAACTAAAGTGCGTGAAGTAAAGTAAATGAAGCAATGTATTTTAAAATTGTAAACAGCGACTCTGTGGGTAATTTGAAACAAAGTGTCATCAATGTGCTAATGAAGGTGGAAAACAACTCCCCTCAGGGGATACAATTATTGTATCTATGGGAATCAGCTCTGCCAGAGGAAATATGTGTGGGCCTAGCTAAAGGTTAGGTAGGCCTTCCTTTTGTTAATTTAGAAAAGGTTTATTGTTTGTTACGGACCATCTTTTTTCGGTTCACTGCTGTCCTGTTTTTCAGCACAAACTACTTTCATCTTCAACTTCCAACATGTTTCATTAACTTGTTTTACAACTTACTGTTTCTATGCACCTCTTCTTAGTTCCCTTAAGTTAATACTAAATGTTACTTTACTCCTTCCTCACTTTGGAACGCCTTTGTTCTGGTTAGGGATACTTAAACCAATTTCTAATCTAATCAGATCTGGAAAATACTTGAATTTGATATGCAATTTTCTTTCAGGCCCCAGATGGCGAAAATCAGCCCAATACTGAAGTGGACCTGTTCATTTCTACCGAGAAAATCATGGTGCTCAACACGGACCTCAAAGTGAGTAAATTCTCCTACACCTATGTAAAGTCTTAAACACTGTGACCACAATTGGTTAAACTGAAGTTCAATATTCAACTCAAATTTAAAGCCAATTGCAGTACCTATCCCTCATCTAGGTAGTACTTTTGTTGAAATAAATAATTTTGTGTTTCTTTTTACGAACCTTTTTTTCGGTACATTGCTGTGTTTTTTCAACGACTATCATTTTCTTATTCAACGTTTAACTTGTTTCATAAACGTTTTTCAATCTTGCAGTTTCCATGCTCAGGATGTGGGGACATATCTTCTGTTTAGATTCCCCCAATTCCCCTAATACCAGCTATGATACCATGCGCTGATACCATGCAGATACCATGCACAGATACCATGCACAGATACCATGCACAGATACCATGCACAGATACCATGCACAGATACCATGCACAGATACCATGCACAGATACCATGCACAGATACCATGCACAGATACCATGCACAGATACTATGTCCTGATACCATGCCCAGATACCATGTCCTGATACCTGATACCATGCCCTGATACCTGATACCATGCCCTGATACCTGATACCATGCCCTGATCCCTGATACCATGCCCTGATCCCTGATACCATGCCCTAATACCATGCTGATTGGTGTGCTCGAATAAACTTCCTTCAAAAACCCTGATTAATAAATTGGCGCATTAAGACCAGCCATCCAGAACGAATGTCATTGTTCATTACCGTTTTTGCATAGGAATTTATTATTTTCAGTTTGCGCATACCAGCAGTGCTTACGTTCCATAAAAATTTCACGTGAATTATTCAGGCACAATTGAGAAAATGTCATCTCGTTAACAGTTTCACACACAATGTATGTGATGCACACGGTTCTATGTTGCATCTTTTATCGTGTTGACTGCGTTGGGTTAAACTGAAGTTCAATATTCAACTCAAATTCAAAGTCAATTGCAGCAAGAAATTTTGAAAAAAGCAAACATTAACTGGATCGTACATTTATTTGGATTTGGTTATGTGTTTATAGGAATTGAACTGGTGACTACTGGTCGGTCAACAGCATGATGAAAATCCCCTCCGTTTACACCGGCGACTTACGTCGAAACCAACGTATACAATTGAATTAATTTATATTAAAAATAAATTTAAAAATTAAGTTAATAAATGCTAATGTTTAATTACATTTAAAAGATTAAATTAATTAATGTTACTGTTTCGTTAAATGTTAAAAAATTGTTTAATTAATGTTAATGTTTAAAAAAAATTAAATAAACATTGTTTAATTAAATTACAAAAATTTTTCATCAGGAGATCATGATGGATCACGCACTGAGAACCATTTCCTACATCGCTGACATCGGAGACTTGGTCGTGCTGATGGCTCGCCGCCGCATGCTCCCCACAGACGATCCCAACTCGCTCCAAAAGCAGCCAAAAATGATCTGCCATGTCTTCGAAAGTGATGAGGTATGTTCTTCTTCGAACAGTGCTTTCAGTTCGAACTAATTTGACTGATTCAACTCGCGATATTATTATTAATACTACGTGTTCCATGCGAGGTATGCGCTGAAATATCAACGAACGTTACGTAAGTAGCATTGTTGCATAATTTTTCCACGTCACGGTAAAAAAATCAAACGGGCGTTGTTTTAAAGCTTCTCTACTAAACGTGCTTTGAAAATTAAAAAGAAGATTTCATCTAGCAACTTGATATTATAAAGTTGACTTACGCCAAGATGTTATTCTTCTGTTTCTAGCATTTACAGTATGTACTTAAACTGCAACATGAAATTTTATTTATATTTCCCATACATCTAGGTTAACCTATGAACCTTTTATCGTGATTCATACGGTCAACATACTGGACGATCAAATGGTTCACCAATGCGCGAAAGATGTTCAGTATGGTCTCACGTATGAAATAAAGTATCGTCAAAATCGGAATAATCCGAATACCTGTTACCGTTTGATGGCTTCTGGTAGTCTACTTGGAAACCTGAGTTTATGTTTATCATTTTTCCTCAGGCTCAATTCATCGCCCAAAGCATTGGGCAGGCATTCCAAGTTGCGTACCTTGAATTTTTGAAAGCGAATGGCATCGAGGACCACAGTTTCGTCAAGGAGATGGACTACCAAGAAGTTCTCAACTCACAGGAAATATTCGGTGATGAATTGCAAATGTTCGCCAAGAAGGAATTGCAGAAAGAAGTAAGACGATCGTCATTTTAGTTGTCCGATGTTTTACCTAATGTTTTTCTCTAATGAACGTTAGTACTATCACACAATTGTTCTCATTTATTAGAAAACGTAGTTTTTTGTTTCTTTCTTTTAGTTCGTAAAACGATTCTGTTGAAAATCTTGAACTTTTTTGTTATCTTTGCGTCTTTGAAATAGAAAAAGCATCATTCACCGGAATATCAAAATAATAATGAAAAGATTTTTGTCTTGAAATACAGATTGGATTGGAGGTCGCCGTAGGAAGGTTGTGTGTTTCGCCTTTTTGCGTAGTGCTAATTAGTGTTGGTGAGAATAGATCCTTTCACTTTGCGTGATAAAAGATAGTTGTGTTTCTATATACTCTGATTGATCAGGTTTCTATTTACATGAAAATTAAATTTCACATAAGGAAAGAATGTGTGAGTCGTGATATTAGTGGGAATGTTGCGTCTTATTAATGCTTCTCATGTCTTTAATCTTTTACGAAAAGGTTTCACTTTTAACCACGGCACGCATCCCAGCTTACTACAGAGCTTTTTTCGCAATAACTTGTGCATTTTAAAATCGAAGTTTTTTATTTGAGAAATAGATCGTGGACTGCTATTTCACGCTTTTAGATAAAATATGTAAAAAATTAATAATTTCCTGTGAATTTTTAATAAATAGATTGTTTTTTGATTTTATGAGCTTTTATCGTTCTATTAGAGTTTATCATATTTGAAACGAGAATAAAACAAACAATCCGATCAGTTACGTACACATAACACATGATTATTTATTATCGATCGACCCCAATTAGTGAATAGCTTCAAAACTTGAATAATGTTGCATCATTTTTGTGCAGGTCGTGGTGCCCAAAATGAAGAGCGAAATACTGGGCGTGGTTGTGGTGGAGTCGGGCTGGGGATCGATGGTTCCTACAGTGGTGATCGCTAACTTGTCTCCTTACGGCGCTGCCGCCAAGTGCGGGCAACTCAACATCGGTGATCAAATAATTGCCATCAATGGAGTCTCGCTCGTCGGCCTGCCGCTTTCTACCTGTCAAAACTATATTAAGGTCCGTATGTTCGCTGAGGGTTTTTATATATTCATGAACTTCGGAGAACACAATACTAAAATTGAATTGCTAGTTCTCGTGCTTCGACATACCTTGGATATTAGTCTTGAGTTACTTTGTTTTCAGTATTGTCCTCTAATTTTAGATGTTTATTTAATTTGATTTTTCAAACAGAAGGACATAATGCAGCGCCCCTCAATTTCAGCTTTTGCTGAGGCTATTATAAAACACTCTGACACTTTGAGTGTCTGAAGTTTTCTTATCATATTCACATTATTGGTAAATTACTTTACGACTATCGCTAATCGTAAATCAACGCAAATAACGTCTCCTTGTTGGCAATCGATGAATTTTTACGGTAACCTTTGTTTTCAATTTAATTTAACTGAGAAGCATTTTGTGATAGATTTCTGGAAATACTTGTATTCTTAATGTTTTTGAAATGTGCTTTTTGTGGTGAAACCAAAATTTTCTTCTAACAGAGCACCTCCGTATCTTATTTGTTAGAATAGGGTACACTTTGATACCTCCAACGGAAAATATTTGCTGGAATAGTGTTACCTAATTTTCTTTTTCACTTTCTTCCAGTTATTTACATTTAAAGATTTTTTCGACGCAGTTTCAAGTTTTAAAACGTGAGACCTCGTATGTTTTTGTGTCCAATTTTAAAAGTATTTATTTAGGTCTGATTCACAATACCGATCGTTCATTTTGAGAGATGTTTTTAAATTTTTCCATATTTTAACAACTGTCGTTCCATTTGCTATTATTGCATCTAATTTGCTTAAACATGACTAGGACTGTACTTCTAAAAACACAGCATAATTTACAAATCACATATGTTGTTCAACAACACCTTATCACTCATGTGTGATTACTTGTGTACAAAAGTTTTTATCTTTGGAAATCCTTTGTTGTGGTTAGGGAGGGTTTAACTAACTTATAATCTTATCTGGTGTGCAGAACACAAAATACAACACGGCTGTGAAGCTGACTGTAGTCCCGTGTCCGCCGGTGGTGGAGGTCAAAATCAGGCGACCTGATACCAAGTACCAGCTGGGCTTCAGCGTACAAAACGGAGTGGTGAGTTTACGTTTAAGACGTTAAGTGCGACGGTTTAAACTGAAGTTTAAAATCCAACTCAAATTCAGAGTCAATTGGAGTAAGAAATTTTGAAAATAACAAACATTAATTGGATCGTGCCGATATTTAGCTTTTATTGAAAATTTAAAAAATTGAGTCAGCGACTGCTGGTCGGTCACCAGCATTATCAAAATCCCCTCAATGACCACCGGTGGGTCACGACGCACTTCACGTGTTAATGGCTCCAGCTATCGTACTTGGTTAATGGAGAAAATTACTTCACGGGATCGCTACAAATTTTCCAAAAGCACGATAATCTTTCAAAATTGTCTTGAATGAGAAAAATGTTATAAAAAAGATGGTAGTTTGTTACGATCATTTGAGATCGTTTAAATCCGATATGCTTCATAAAAAATCACTTGTCTCTAAAACTTTGAAGACTAAAATTTTATAGTTCCTTAATGCCCATCCGGTTATGCTTTACATATTCTTCACGTATGATTTTCATAGCGAAAATAATGGAGAAGGAGAATTCCTACTAAGTTGAAAACTTGATGGGAAACTTTTTTGAGGTTCATCTCGTTTTATCTTGAACATTAGTAATCTCATGTTAATGTGAATTGTATTCATCAGTAGATTTAACTACTCGTACTTGTGTTAACTGTGAACTGCTCTAAAAATTTATGAAAGCGAAGTTGATGTTATGGAAAAGCGTTTCCTAAATTCTTCATAATTCAGGCAATTCACATTACCTCCGAAGACGCAATGCAATCTAAAATATTACTTTACGAAATTTGTATGAATGAATATGGATCCAGTGCGTAAAAAAACGATAAATAGAGTTTTAATTAGGTTACTTATGTACTCATTTAAACATTTAATATAAATTACTAGTTTTTTGGAACAAATAATCAAAGCATGCGTTTACGAGTAACTGCGATATCGTGAATTTTTTTAATTGAATTTTCAGCGGCGGAAGGAATGGAGTTTGCCAAAGCCCGCTATTGAAGTGCGCCTATTAATTTTTATTGAATGTTCTAGTTGTAGCTAGGTGAGTATTACCAAACTAAATAAAGATTTGGCTTTTTTCAAATATTTTCAAAATACACGTAAAACAAACATTTTGGATAGAAAATATTGCTAGTGTAATTGAAATGCGTCTATGCACATTTGCCGACCGTACGAGGCGGCTGCGGGATGTGTAAATAAGGTAGAGGAAACGCTGGAGTGAGTTTTACTGGTAAATGAGGTGGCAATGCGGCGGACTGAACAGGTGTTGACGGTGGGAAGCGAGATGATCTAATGCGCATCTAAATTCGCGACGAGTACCACTATGAACTCATAAAGCGGGGTGAAGGGGGTAAAGCGCACATCGCACCTACATCGTGTTTTCCTGATTGGCTCATTAATCGATGCTGTGTATCTACTAAAATTACTCGCTAATATTGAAATTTGAGATATTCACTTTCTACAAGTCTTATTTCGTGATATGTTTTCAGCTATAATTTCTGACACATGATTCACTTATTAACGGCTCATTAATTCAGAGCAGTACTATTCGATTTAAAATTCCAAAATAATAGAAATTGTAATGCTGCATAGCATTATTAGAAATTAGCGCTACTGAAAGGAAAAATTAAAATGCTCATTATTATTTGGCAGTATTAAATGTCTAAAGCTAGGTATTATCCCTGATTTTCAAGAAAGTTTTGACGACAGTCTTCTCAACCGTGACTTTACTAAGGCAGTCCGTCGCAGTGATTTCTAAAATTAGCGATTAAAAATAATTTAGAATGAGGATACTTGTATAGAGCTCATTCTTTAAATGTATTAACCCTTTAACGTCCGAATTTTTGTACTCATATTACCGTTAACACAACCACCGTCACTAAACTGGCGCTGGCATCTGGCAGTCACCGATATCAGGATGGGATAAGAACTGCCACTCGGCAGAGAACTTCAAAGAACACATTAGGGAACTAATTGAATAAGAAATAAAATATATTGAAGGGGAATTTTGAAAGAGGACACTGGTGTCCTCTGGGGCGTTAAAGGGTTAAAACAGTGGTGTACAAAATTATCTAGGTTTATATATTAAGTACCTTAAAATTTCGATTTAGAATTTCCGCAAACAATAGCACCCAAAATTTGTTTCAGATTTGCTCCCTGCTACGGGGAGGCATAGCTGAACGAGGAGGCGTTCGTGTTGGTCACAGAATTATCGACATCAATTCTCAGTCCGTGGTGGCGGTGCCTCATGAAAAGATAGTTAATTTGCTCGCTACGTCCGTGGGAGAGGTGGGTGACTTGTAATCTGTAGCCCCTACCCATATTATATTTTGTATGACTCATGTTTATTTTATGTTTTCTTTTAATCTTTGACAGAGAAAATATTGCTTCACTGTACTCAATATTCGAAAAAAAAAATACATTTTCACTATAACCCTAGAGATTCCATACTTGCCTTTTTCAAGTATTAAACTCATATGGTGTTAACTCCTCTTGTATAATTTTGTTTACATGGTGCTTCAGAACAAGAGGTACAAAATTACACACCAAGCAAAAAAAAAGGCCAAATAAACACTTTTTCTCCTATGAAATTTTCCGAAAAAATCGGGGTTTTAAGATATTAGTTTCTTGTTTTAAAGGGTGAAATTTAACGACACACAACTGCTCGCAATGTTCATTTTAAATTCACTTTACAAAATTGTTCAAAATGTATTCCACATATGTCAATGCACTTTTTTCAAATTTTAGCCTTAACGACTGCAGGATATTAGGAAACACGTCTGGCATTCCATAAATCTCACCAGCAGCCACTGCAATTCTGGCCACGAGATCTTCCTCAGATTCTTCGTGCTAAAACTTTTTTACCAAATATCGCTACAACTAAATTTTATTATTGTGAACTCTCATTGAATAGAAGTGTTTGTAACGTAAATTCAAATTAAATATTTTAAGTAAGGGTGTAATGAAATTTCATCTTTTAAAACAATAAACAGCTAATATCTCAAAAACCCGAATTTTTTCTGAAAATTTCATAGAAAAAAACGTGTTTATTTGGTCATTTTCTACTTGGTGTGTAATTTTTTTGTTCCTCTTTTTCAGAAACACCCTGCAGATCATTGATAGAACATTATTTCAACAACATACTTCCAATTTTGAGTAAACTTCTGAAAATTTACTTCAAAAGTGAGCCATATAAAACTGAATACAGCTTTTATAGTTCGATGCATACAGTAGCTGCTGCAGTGATATCAACGATAAAGAAAGCCCCTTTTTAATTAGTACAACCTCAAGTGTACATTAATGCATTTCTTGCGAATGTTGCAAAAAATGATAATACTGTAGTATTCTAGTAAATATGAAGTTCAACATTGTCAATGCTCAAACAAAGCTATGCTTTCTGGTTTGCAGCTGAAGTTCAAACCATCTCTTGAATATTTCAAAATTACTCCACAACAGATAATTTGAAAGCACAATTTACAATTATTATTAGAAATGCATTCACACCAAAATATAACGATTCCAGATTCGTAATACTTTAAACGGATTTCAATTGAATTTGCCAATTTTTAGAAATCTGAGCATAACGTCCACCAAAGCTCATCAATCCATTTTTCATTTGCGTTCATGTGATGAAGTAAGATAGAAGTCTATCATTTACCTTGGTATGTACACAAGGAGCTCGCGAGACTCGAACTCAGGACTATAAATTACCGCGTCGGCACGCTATCGACTGCGCTATCGATCACCCTAAAAGATGATCGAAGCCTAACGACAGCAATGCTTGGCCCAGTGATACGTCTGATAATGTCATGTTCTTTGCCGCTTATTGAATACTTCAACCGAGTTCTATATACCTTGGTATATATTTTATATAATAGATTAGGATTAATTATACATGAAAATTAAGATTGATAAACTCAGGTCATACTACTTGCATCTATGAGATGGGCTTTGAAAGCTGTACTTCACAGCACACACATGATTCCATTGCAGCTTATTTGTTTCAAGGTTATGAGTGACATAATATTCAATGAGTTATCTATTTTCTTAGTTGTATCTTTTTTACAAATTATAATATAACTGAATAAATGTTATGCGAGTTTTGTGTTATTTGACGTACTCTATTGTATCAATGATTCACCTAATCTTTATTGGATTTTGTTTTATTCAATAAGTTATTTGAAATTTTAGCAGTTGTAAATTTCATAGGTGTGTGACGAATTTGTCGTTTGAAAATATTAAGGAAATGAAAATCATAAATTTTCAGACTTTTTGATAAAGTTGAAAACTTTTCATTAACTTACTCAGGTGTACGGTACAGTTCACAATTTTAATATCGCATTTTATGTTTCTCATCATTTCGGCTACAGTTACCATACGGTACGCGCTTTAGGTGACAAAAATAACTTCCAAAAAGATTCATAACTTGTGCTTATATTATTGAGTGCATTGGGTTGATTTATTGAAATCGTATCATGATATTTTTTCAAGTATTGTGGGTGCACACCCTCTAGATAATTTCTACACAAATTAAATATATAATTGAAGTTTCATTTTGCATACCCGATGAGTAAATATTGTACAACTTCGGAAAAATATAAAACACCATTAAAATAATTCTTCTTCTGTAGCAGCAACAACAACTGTAAGAGGGATCAGTTGCTAGTTGTAACAGGTTCGTGTATATTCTTCTCAACAACATTCTTGTGCAACAGATTGGGTTATGCGCCAAAAAAATTCGAGGAAAGAACGAGAGTTGAAAGTTCTTACCAGTTTATATGATAAACAGTTTATAGCTAGAATAATACTTTCTGAATACAGCTTTCTGAAATACAGTTTCTCTACAATATCAATCATTATTTTGCTGTCTGAAAACCTTAGTTGCCTTTTACGGTAAACTGTAATCTAACTTTTTGAGACTGCAATCCAAGTCAATAATAGGAAAAGCGTTTAATCTAGTGCTTCACCTCATGCTGCTGTAATTGTATGAACTTAATGGAAAGTATATCGTGTCTACGTTCATTTATGAATAAAAATTAAATTTGTTTTCCAGATTCGGATGAAGACAATGCCTACGTCAATATTCCGGCTATTAACTGGCCAAGAGACTCCTCAGTACATCTAACGGAGGATTCTCAGATACCTAGGAAACTATTGTCTGAACTCTAGTGAGCGACTGACGCTGGATTACTACTGGCCGATTCCAACCTTGGGCCAGACTACTTGGGATGTTCAGCATTTTTTACGCTTTTTTTGCGTTTGAGACAAATGGCGAGAACTTTCCTTTTTTACACCGTTGAGCAAGTCCTGCTTATCTCTTGGAAGTGGAATGAGTATGGAATTTACGAAGCTTGACGAGAAAGGAAGTTGATTGAAATAGTCAACCTTTAAAGCGTTGTGTGAATAAGTTGTACTTATGACAAATTGTATCCCACACACTGTTCAGTGAAACGATGGTACGTGAAAAATTGAAATAAGTGACTAGATAAAATTTTCGTGTATTGCAGCACCCTGTGAATGATATGTGGAGTGAACACTTCTAACGAATGAATTTGTGCCTCGAAAGCCAGAAAAAATGATTCCATTTGATTCTTTGAAATTGCAGATTGCTGAACGGGAAGATTTGTGTACTTACTGCGGCATCTTGGCAGTAGAGATAATAAACAATGGGCCATCAAATAGCCACAATTAATTTAAGAACATAAGTGCTGAACACGGATGTATGTCGTCGGAATTTAGGTTTCCTAATGTCCGTCTAATGTATAATATCTGGTGTATGTAATTTCTGCTTCTCTTGATCTATTAAATGACCTTTAATGATGTTAAGCGTGTAAGAACTTTTTGTTGAACAAAACTGGACGTAACGATATCAAGTTTTTAGGTAATGATGGAGTTATATGCGTGGTACTGTTAGCGCCTCATATACAGCAAACTGTACCATATACAATTACTACTTCTACTACTAATGCTACTCCTACTACTAACTACTGTCTTACATTCCTTAAAGTTTACCAAAGAGCATGCTGCACTCCCGCTTTCTTGAACGCTGCAAATGAGCTTCATAGCAAGATCACTGATCTGAGGAATATTCTGCGAATGACGCTTCTCCATCATGTGAACAGTTTCAACGCCGATTTCTACTTCGCTTCTGCACAGCTTCTCTTTCTTGCGCTACACTTTTCGATCTGCTGCTTCTACCTGCACGAGGCTTCAGTTGACCTGGCTTTTCTTCAAGACGACCTTGCGGAGTCAAACGTTTAAGCAAGGCTTTTACCGCTCTGTTTGGCAGACATTCTTCTCCGGACGCATTGGTTTGCAATGTTAGAAGGCGTCAGTTACTCGGGAGAAATTAAGGGCGTCTTTATAATGCCTTCGCCAATCGAGACATCTTCCACCATTATTCCTGAGCTCATTCTCAGATTACTGCATTTTTCTGACTGGGTCTGGAAGTCATCCAACTTTGCAAATAATACTCCCAACGAAGACACTAGCTTTACAAGTGTAAAATTTTGCTTAAACGGTTTGATGATGCTACCATAACATGAGAATTCTTCGTAAATGGCTGCTTGGTGACCCTGCAAATAGAAGTTGCAAAAATAGACTATTCTCACTGCAGTTTTTACGCAAAAAGTACCGCAGCAATGTTATCTTCTATATACTTCGAATGCGAGATAACCGTGGGCGTTTTCCTTAGAAGCCTTTGTATTAAGTCATGTTTGTATCGCAACTTGCCTTGACAAGCTGCTTTGAGCGTTTCTGGAACGCAGGTCCACCACTCGATAATCTTAGTACACCAAGGCTTTTGATTGGATGTGTGTATATAAAGCTCCAGTCGAAACAGCACCCATATATCTTCCGTAATCAAGGAGTTGGTTCGTGTGCGGCTTCTAAATAGTTACATTCTGAAAATATTCATCAACCTAGCGAATAATTATTTTCTTTTAAAGTGAGAAAAAAATTTCGCGCATTGTTAGCAAGGCCTGAAGCTTTCGTCATGCGTAAGTTTATATCGGGAGGGGGAGACTAATATCACGGAAGAAATAAATAAATGTATTGGTACGAAATACTCGTTATAACGGAATTCACTGATAATTTTGGTGATACGTTTATGGAACCCTTGATACTTTGTTGCACTGAACTTCAGATGGTTTTGTTTTCGCAAAGGATCTGCTATGAATTACTTCATTGCTCTATCAAACTTACGAGCCAAAGCGGTGTCATATCTTTCAATCTATAATACTAGGTTATTATTTGAGTGATAAATAGTCAAGTGAAAGCATATTTGGATTATACATCTGAGCTTTTCACGCACACCCAAGTAGCAACTATTTTTTTTATTTACATTCCTATTTTGTTATACGTCTGATAATGTCATGTTCTTTGCCGCTTATTGAATACTTCAACCGAGTTCTATGCATTGCTAACCCATATCAGTAATTTTCTAGTTAAATGTTAAGATTTTTGTACAGAATTGAACAATTACAAGGTCAATCTTGAAAATAATTTTGTTTTGTCGTCTGCGATGTCATACACTTGTGAAATCAACAATATTCTTTTCGCGTTTAATTTAAATATGAATTTGTACACATGATTCCTTTAGTGTTGTCTCTCTCTTTTATAATTGTACTCACTTTCTGGTTGCAGCAACTCTGTTCCCTATGTCACATCACTAGATTACCATTTTTATTGTCAATAGTTTCCAGATTGTAAGTTACGTAAATGTGTGGATTTCGAAAGTGTCATGCGTAACGGACATCCAGAACATATTTTTGTTCTTGGGAATATATTTCGATATTTTTTTCACCGACCAATTACGATTCTGAAACGTTTGTAAGATTTTTATTATGGGTAAAATCTGCTTCAATATTGAGAGAACGTAAACTGTCAATTCAATAAACAGGCTTCATACTTTGATATAGAAAATATTTTAAAATTTTTGAGACGTGAATTGAAATTCATGTCTAATTCTTTGACCGAATTTGTTCGGCATTTCAATAATGTCGCTTAATTAATCATGGACGTATACTTGGGAATTTTTCATACGTCCATTTGCTTCCTGATGATTAATTTCAGTTTGAAAAATGTTGTGGGAGCTCTTTTGAATGGAAGTGAATAAGACAACGTTGCTATGATGAAGGTATATTTATGTAACTTCATTGGTAACTAAAGTTAATCCTTAATGACTTGAGCAATTTAACAATGCTGTGAATTCTGATGCTCAGAAAATGTTCTACGTAGGTACTGGACTCGTTAACAAGAGATAAAAATACGAAACATGGATGTTGGACATTCGGCTTGTGTAAATCGTGTTCTAGGAAATTTTTATTTTGGAAAGCGAATCCCAATATGATCGAAATGGTAACTATTTTAATCTCTCTGAAAACTAATTTATTTAGCAGTCTCCCGATAGTAAAAAATGAGGAATACTTGTGCTTCTACAGTAGTTGTCCTTCATGTGATTTTCTATCGTTAGAAAATAATAGTGAAATATTGAGAAGTTTATAGCAGCCGTCATGAGTTTCACTTTTTATTGATCATAATTTTGGGAAACATTACAAGGCCTCAAACAATTTTCTTACAATAAACTCGAGTTTGAGGGATGCTACATTTTGTGTGTGGTTAATTTTTGTTGTGAAATTAAGATGACAGGCCGGCGAAAATTCTCAATGAAAACAACTAAAACAAAGAACGTATGAGCACAGACATTTCAACAAAAACTCACTGAAAAGACAAGCAAATATTTGAAGATATTTTTGCAGTTCTGAGGAACTGCTTGGAATTACTTAGAACTGCAAGTGATCAAACCCTCTCTATCATACATAGTAGTATATGAGCAGCCTACTGAATAATAAAGATTCTTAATAAAATGGTTGTTGAAATAGTCCATTATTTTATCCAGACCTGGAACGCAATAGCCAAAACTTGTGCGTACGCATTTCACATCTCTAGATAAGGAATAGTCATTGAGATTGCGAGGAAAAGATATTTACGGATTTACTGCCCAGTAACTGCACTTAAAACAGAATTCATAATGCACACTTAAACTCGGAAACATGCCTAACCAAACGGTGAGACTGAACTGAAAAAATTTGTAGCACTCGAAATTTAGAACAAATATAAGACAATGAAAATAGATCAAGATAATGCGAGCACATTATTACCTTGTATGCGTTAATGAAATAAGACTAGCATTATAATATATTTAGTAGTCGTCACCAAATCGCACGTCACACTTTGAGCACTCTACCTACCCTAAAAAATGTTCATTAAGAAACTAAAATAAGACGAACATAATTCTCACAGTGAACATTCTAGTAGCTACCTTATACTATCAATAAATATCACTAAGACGATGCAACACACACTCTTTGGTGAGTAGGAGATTTACATGGAAAGACGGAAGCGTTGTGATTGCACTACATCGTTGATAAATAATCTACACTAAGGCTTAACTTCATAAATGCGTACTAAGTAATAAAGCCACGTACGTGCAATAAGAATAGAAAACTGATTGGACCAAAGCTGGCCCGCTAATCGCCTGTGCACAAACAGGTCGTCGAGTTGAAGCGTACATTTTTGTAGTTCGTTATCAGGCCTTACGACAGAAAGAACTTAACCCTTAATAGCCCAATTTTTTTACTGATATTTCCAATGTCACAACCACTATTGACGCTGGAATCAAGTTGTCGCCAATATTAGAATCAGGACGGAACTGCCGTCCGGCACAGAGCTTCCAAATTTGTATAAGGGCACAAATTCGGCAAAAAGTAAATTGTGTTTTTAGTTTTAGCGATTGTGCCATATATGGCACGTTGGGCAGTTAAGGGTTAAAACGAAAGTCACGTAACGATTTCAGCAACAATATGAGACCCAAAATAAAGAGTATATACCAGGTGCCCAAAGCTACATTTGAATGCTTGAAAGCGCCATCCCTTCATAGAATGTACTATTTCCCAACACACCGAAGCTTACTAAGTTTGAAAAGAACATAATTCTTCAACTCGTTCTCATCAAAGTATGCTACTCGGTGCAGCACGCATTTTAATATAACTCAGTAGATACAATTTTCGGCAAACATTCTCATTTAAGCAAGCACAAGTTCTAATGAAGTTCCAGTATCTAACAGAGTAAAGTTTCTACAACAACGTGCATCCAAAAGCAACAAGAACATGCATACAATAGCGAGAAGAACAACATGCACACAAGAAAGATAAGAAAAGAAGAAAAGTTCATTTCCGGAAGAGTTCATTCATAAAATGTATCACTGATAGCTTTCGAAACGTCTCAAGAATCATAGTTGGTTTGAGAATGCTTATAGATACTGTAAATACTGATGAAGAACGCCTTTGAGGATTTCAACTCACATTCATTACAAGAGCTTAGGCTTCTTCGATAGCCCTGGATTGATAGATTGATTACAAATTAGTTTTAGCCTCCCTTTACTACGACAAAGATGTTCAAAGAGAAGAAGGATGAACATACCATTTAGTATGAAGTTAGGAAAACGTGGAATCTCTATGCACAAAGGGTGTTCCCGCAAGGGATCCCGTGCGCATTAAAACAGTAAGATTAGAAAGAAGGTTATGAAACAAGATAAAAGTTGAAGAAGAAAGTAGCAGTTGCTGGAAAAACAGGACAGCAGCGAACCGAAAAAAGATGGTCCTTGACAAAACAAAAAACATTTTATTTCAACAAAAAGAAGGCCTACCTAACTCTCAGCTCTAGACCCCACATTTCCTCTAGGAGTGCTAATTCCTATAGATACAACAGTTGTATCCCCCTGAGGGGTTGATAGCCCCAGATAATGTTGAGTGTGTGATAAGTGGATGAAAATGATTTTGCATCAAAAATTAACAGATGAACATATAGGAAATTTGAAACTAGCTGTGTGCGTTACATATCAATGAGCCCCTAATTAACTTTCTCAAACAACTTGCTTTACCACTCAACAATTTTTATCAATTTTCTACCTATGTAATGCTAATGCAAAAGGAGTCCTGGAGTCGTTATCGAAAAAGCTGAGAAAACCATTTTGCAATCCAACAATATCGATATATACATCCACACAAAGAAGATTGTTCAATAGATTGTCAACATGCACTGGAAATGAGAAACAATCACATCTTGTAGAGGAAAGAAACATGCTAAGTAAAGCATATATAGCTGGTAATCACAACGCAGAATAGCGTTGAATAGTGATACACATCACTTAATAACCTTTGCGCAACTGAAAACTAGTGCACCTGCTATATTATTACCTTAGTAGCTAAACTTTTTGCCGAACTGGCCACAGTAGGTCAAGTAGAATGTTGTTATCTCGTGAGAGTTTTTTGATGAACCACAATTTCGAATTAATGTAAATTCTTCATTTCACGTGTGAAACCTAAAACTAAGCTGTCTTTCACGCTGAATCAAACTAGATCCACTTCAACTCCAGAAATATGACGCTAACTAAGAAAAGCTTGCGTTCTGCACCAGGTAAAATCAACTACACCAAAGCATACCTACGTGTACTTTACTGGAGTTTTCCACAGATACTCCACGAAAAATTTCTATCCGAGAGAAAGTTCTCTCAAAACATAGAGTACTAAATACGATAAAAGGTAAATGTTTCCGAGAGATCAGGTCACTGAAAATTTTTTTTGGAGCTCGTTTCCAGGGCTTAGTATCATGAACACATAGCTGAAAATCCCACACATGCTTGCTCGCACTGACACTCAAATACTTATGATAAATTCCTCCACTCCAGAACAATGAATCATCACACAAATGTTCTGGTATTTTTGACCACTCAATCAGTGTTGCAATGCACAGATTTTTGTATGCTTATAATATTTTACAAAGCAACGTTATAATAGTCACAGCAAAATCGTCGTAGACAAAACAAACGTAAAGTATGACCTAGTAGAAAAAGTGTTCAACATACTGGTAAGGAAGATTGTTCGCACAGTGGGTGATATTCTCAGAAAAAGTGGCGTAGTAAAAGAAAAAACAAAAATGCCAGCACTGAACCGCCTCTAGCACTACAGAATGTCACTGCAGTCTGGAATTAGATTAGACGTTAGTTTAAGCCTCCCTAACCGTTAAATTAAAGCATTCCAAAGAGAGGGAGGAGGAAGTGCAGTCCGTAATTTGAGTTGACATAGCAAGTGCAGGCAGAGCAATAAGCATTCAAGGCTCGAGTGCCAAACAAAATTTACTTTGATTATCAGCCTTTTAAGTTAAGTTTAAAGCGAGGTACAAGTCAGAGTCGAAAGAACAGTGCTCAGCTGCACACTGTTTTGTGCCTGCTGCAACGAATTCGTTATTTACTAAATATCACAAGCAACGACTAGAAAATAAATTATTGGTCTAAGCCATAATCAACAAATAAATAATATTCTCTTTGGAAACGGATGCGTTGTGCTTCACGGTAATGATAAAAATGCAAATTTTGCTTTGCATGAAAAGAATACGAAACGTAAGACATAAAATGGCAATAATACTTTTTCTAAGACATTTAATGGGACTAATACTTTTTTGTTGCGATTAACCTACAGAATAATTATAGCGAGCCACAGACTTGAAATATGGAAACAACTCAAGCGAAATACGGGAATGATTTTAAAAGACAAAATTGCACTCAAAAATCGTTGGCCTGTCGGACTCGATGACGGTACTTCAGTGGAAGAGGCAATTTGTTGCTCATCTGAATAAGCAGAGTTAAATAGCGACAGAATTTTAACTAACGCTCATAGTTAGAGTCTCATTACAAGAAAAATGTGCATCATTTAAAATTATATCTCATTGCTGCGAAAATTTTGTCTATCGTATTTTCCTCAGTTATTTAATAGCTAACACTGAAAAGTAATTCAATTAAATCAAATTTGCCTTGAATTTCATCATCATTAAACATGAAAAAATTCCGAATGTATTTGCTCTTCAATTTCGGCGAGACAATCCACCGTGAAAATATCCCTCTTTCTCGCAGCTTTTCAGAATGTGAGGAGAACTTGTTAGTTAAATTACTTCCTACAAATAACAGAACAACTTGAGTTAATAACAAACAACTATAGATGTACCAGGAGCACTAAGATTCTAAAGAATCATTTGATACTTTTCGACCTCGGAACATGCAACAAAGAACGCCTCCCGAACGCGAGAGAGAGAGTATCTCAGCTTTCAGTGATGACTAGATGACCAAGCTCCACCGTCGCACGATGTGAATGGGGGTGTGTGGATCAGATAAGAACGTCTCTCACGACCTCCAGTAGGTAACGTAACATGGTGCGTTGGAAGCGCTCGTACCACACTCGCAGGGTCTCATGACGCTCAGCTTTTGCTTCCAAACTCAACCTGGGAATGGAGACCCATTAGTAATGCATCAAGATTAGATTATATGTTAGTTCAAGCCTCCCTAACAGCAAAAATAAAGAGCGTTTCAAAGAAAGGAAGGAGGAAAGCACCATTTAGTATGGAAATAAGGGAATGTGGAATCTATACAGAAGAGACATAGAAACAGAAAGTTGAGAAAGAAGTTCATGACACAAGGTAGAAGTTGAAGAAGAAAGTAGTATGTGCTGGAAAAACAGGGCAGCAGTGAACCAAAGAAAGGTGGTCCTCAACATAACAAAAAAAAACATTTTATTCCAACAAAAAATGGCCTACCCAACTCTCAGCTCGGGCCCTCACACATTTTCCCCCTGGGAGCGCTAATTCCCATAGATACAATAGTTGTATCCCCTGAGGGGAAGAAATGTGTCAAAGACATGATTAAAAATTGAGCATTGAGCATAGAAACCAATAACAGCTCAGGACTTAAGGTAACCTGCTGGAAATTAGGTGTATGAAGCAACAGTGAGTTGACTATTTATGAAAAACGTGTTACTACTACAATCAATGTAGGGCAGGTGTTAAATTTTTAGTCTAATATCAATTCATTCACAAGCCAATAAAAACCGACATACCCTTACGATATTTCTTCAAGTTTTCGATTGCTGTTTCACATTTCAAGGACAATCCACATACACTTCAACATTCTTCTGTTGATCAAAGAAAAACAAATCACTTCTGAAATTCAGCTGACAAAATTTAAAATTATTCACAATGAAACTTTTTCAATGCAAATGATACATTCCCAACAGATGAACCATGCAACGTTATAATTCGAGTGATAAATTCCAAACAAATAAACAATGAAACGTTATAATTCGAGCTATAAATTCTAAACAAATAAACCATAAACGTTAGGATACGACTAAAACGCTCACGTTTTCTCAAGGTCGAGTACTTTTTGCAGTCCAAACCACGAGTCGAGCCATACGAAAGGAGCTCCCATTTCTTTCAAGAGCCTGAGTGCCATCGTATCGCAGCTCTCAGCACCAGCAGTTTCAACCACCACTGGCACGGCCCCTGCTTCTATAGCGTCATAAATGGAGGAGGTCTCGGCGCTACTCAACACGGGACACAGCACCAAGTCTGCCGACTGCAGGGACTCAACGTAGCGTGCTAGAGAGATGTTTGATGCCTCGTTCCTGATGAGTAGATTAATTATTGATAAGAAAAAAGTTTTAGCCTCCCTTTACCACAAGAAAGATGTTCAAAGAGAGGAAAGATGAAGGCACCATTTATTATAGAGTTAGGGAAATGTGGAATCTACGCACAAGGTGCATAAAAACAGTGAGCTAAAAGTTGAAGAAGAAAGTAGTAAGTGCTCAAAAACAGAACAGTGAATCAAAAAAAAGATGGTCCGAAAAAAAACCTATCCCATTTCAGCGAAATGAAAGCTTACCTAACCTTTAGCTCAGGACCTCACATAACCCCCTGGAAGCGCTAATTCGCATAGATATAATAGCTGCACCCTCCTAAGGAGGCATGCTGAGTAGAATATTGGGATGTAAAGATTTGTTCAGTGGTTCATTTGATATGTGTCACGTTGTTTACCATACTGATTATCTATTCTTGAAATTAAAGGATTATCAAGCATTCCATTGGGAAAAATAATTTCCTGGAGTGCCAATAATAACATCTCTTCAGAGTCTTACTGTCGAGTTAACGGAAAATATTGAGCATAAAAGAAATATGTGTAACAGACACACGATAAATTTTTGAAAAACGTAAAGGAATAGCCCTCCGACATCATTCTCCTTAAATTTGAACTATCTCATAAAAATTAATTAAAAATTCTGTTAGGAAAAGATGAGATAAATTTCACGTTTGACTAGGGTAAATCAAGCCGAGAATAACTTTAAACACCGCTTTCCAATTCTCTATGCACTTACAGTGAGCAATTAGAATATTTCTGACATTTTTAACCTGTGAAATTTTTCGCAAAAACGAAAACAACGTTTTATTTAAGGGAGTGACGATATTTTTTCACTTCTTCATTCTAAGTTTCATATTTCAATAAAACTCATCAGAGTAAAAAACGTAAGGGCATAACCCTTTGATATTTTATCACCTTTTCATTCAATGTTTCAAAAATCAATGAAACTCTTTGACAACTTTAATAGTCGGTTGTACATCAGGAAAAACTACTTATTTGACCAGAAATTCTTAATCGGCAAGGCATCGCATAAATTAGACACAAAAAAAGAAGAAGTCAACACACGTCTTTCTTTACAATTAATCATAGGTTAGAGACGTAAAATACTGGATGGGTCAACGCCAATACCAGGAAGCATACCCCACTAATTATAATTATTGTTAAACCAAATAGCTAACTGCAAAGAATAATCACCAGACAATTCAATATCACCCTCTTACATTCCAACTGCCTTGTCTAGTGCATCTACGATATAAATGAGAGACGACATGCACAACTTAACTCGAAGAAATAATGTAACTAACACCCTGCACACAGCCGACACTCGTACAGCAACACAACTCACACCTGCAGGCCAGTGATGAATATTCTGTTATGTTTCATCCTAAAAAATGTTGCTGTCGCACAATCCCAACAAAAAAATGAAATGTATTTGGTATGAAGTTATCTAAAATAACAACTGCTCTTATTATAGCAATTGTTTACGCCCGCAAAGAAGAGGCTCAGACAAGAGTTCACGACTGCATACCTAAGCAAATGCAATGAGAGACGAAAATTATTATAATAGATTAGATTATATGTTATTTTGGACCTCCCTAACCGCATAAAATACGCTCCTATAAGAGGAAAGATGATGGAATTAAAAAAACGGAGGGAGACTCACTTCTGCTAGGCAATTGTAGCTAGGTAAGTACCTCCCGATGGTAAAAAGTTAAAAAACAGATTAGATTATAAGTTAGTTTGGACCTCCCTAACAGCATAAAATGGGTCCCTATAAATGATGAAATTAAAAGAACGGGATTTACTTGAGGTATACTTGAGGGTAGAGGGACGTTAGTTTGGACCTCTCTAACTGCACAAAATGCGTCACTATGAAAGGAAAGATAATGGAACCAAACGAACGAGATCTATAAGAGGAAAACTCAAGGGTACGGGGACTCACTTCTGATGGTAAGCAACGGAACACGCCCCCCGCTTGAGGTGGGGACGCAGCAGCGTGAGCAGCTGCGATACTCCGGCAGGTGTGCCATGCTGGGGCGCCCACAGGTTGCATAGGTAGCGACGTTTGGTTCTCGCAGGTCTCGTGACAGGGCTGGTGGACGGGTGTTGTGACGCGAGCCTGAAAGTGGGTGTTCCTGTATCAGGTTTTCAGATGCGCCAAAAATACTGACAACTACTGTAAATCAAAGTCTTGTATTTGAGAAACTTCATCATTATATCCCTGTAATAAGATCTACTCAGCCCCCAACTTCTTACATTTTGAACTTTGGTGTGGAATGAGCCTACTATCTTGCATACGAACAAATTTGCTGGTCTTGTGCGTGCCCATTGGCCCCCAAAATAATGTACTCACTCTTCGACTGTCCAGTGATCATGTGACTTTGTTCTGAATTGACAAATACAAGTTTAATGAGTTAAATCCAAGAGAAGAACACTGAATTTAAAATAGTTAAATGTCATAAAACAGAACCTAGTTTGCACAGGAAACAAAAACAAACAAACATGAGTGTAATAGTCAGTCAAAAGATGAGGACATTATTGTAGGATTCCCTGTATTTATTACCATTAGCGTCTACCACAAACGTTTCATTTATTGACTATTTTATGATGCACATTGCGTCATGTACTTCATAAATTAATATGAAATGCAAGATAGAGGAAGGCAACTGTAATTCAATAATTTCCTTCTTATATTTCATAGATAGCTTTTTACAAATCCAATTTATTTTACTTCATATTGACGCCCGAACTAAACTCGTAACAGATTAAATTAGATTATAAGTTAGTTTAAGCCTCTTAAACTACAATAAAAGTGTTCCAAAGAGAGCAAGGATGAAGGTTGTCGGTTAGTACGGAGTGAGGAGCACGATAAATCTATGCACATGGTGTGTTCCCACACAAAACTGCCTGCGCTTGTACAAAGCAAGTTTAAAAAAAAAAAAAAAAAAGGAATTTCACAGAATAAGATAAAATTTGAAGAATAAAGTAGCAGTAGCTGTAAAACTAAACAGCAGCGAACCGAAAATACATTGCCTGTAATGAAACAAACAAACCATTTGGTCTTAACTAAAGGAAGGCCTACATCACTTTCAACTTAGGACCTCAAAATTTCCCCTTGGAAGCAAGAATTAAAACAGATACAATAATCGTATCCCCTTACGGGTCAAAATTAGTTTTTAAAGTCATTAAATTTTAAACGAAAGTCAAAAGTAATAGCATTGATACATAGATGTGCAGATGTTCATTTAAATTTTTATTACATACCATAACTTTACTATATGCACATATATTACTTGAAATTTCTTGGTCAGGCTGTTGCAATCATCAGCCCTTATCTCATTTGAAAGTCAGCTTTCACTATTCAAGAAGAGTATCCAAAAAGAGGGAGAGAGAACAGGCAATTTTCACAAGGCAGCAGGCAGGTAACCCTCACAAGGGAAGCAACCCTCATAAGGGAAGCAACCCACATAAGGCAACAAACAACCCTCACAAGGCAACAGGCAACCCTCACAAGGCAACAGGTAACCCTCACAAGGCAACAGGTAACCCTCACAAGGCAGTAGGCAACCCTCACAAAGCAACAAGCAACACTCACAAGGCAACAAGCAACACTCACAAGGCAACAAGCAACCCTCACAAGGCAACAAACAACCCTCACAAAGCAACAAACAGCACTTACAAGGGAACGAGCAACCTTCATTAGGCAACAAGCAACACTCACAAGGCAGCAGACAGTGGCCACTGATGGTAACGTTGCAAGTCAGCAGCAGGACTGTGGTGAGTTATGAGGACACCCTGTACGGTGCCTGCCTCTAAGTATGGCTCCAGCCACGAGTTGTTGCATTCCTGCACAGTGAGGGAAGTCTGTCAGTGTGTACCTGTTTAATTTGAAAACTGGTGATATGATTTTAAAACAATTAATAACGTACGGTAGGAAGTTGTAGCAATGAATGAAAAGCAACGTACATTTTTGTGGGCGCTTGAATTGTTTTAACATTTTTCATTTTCGGCAGAAAAATTATAATGTAAAAATTTCAAAAAATTTAAAATTCTCAACAATTCTTGAATAGAAGAACTCAAGACAGGTTCCCATGCGCTTAGAAACAGCAAGTTGAGAAGGGAAGTTAGGAAAAAATATGAAAGTTGACGAAAAACGTCAGAAGCCAGAATATTTTCCCCCTGGGAGTGCTAATTCCCATAAATACAATAGTTGTATCCCCTTGAGGGGACACCTCATGTATCAACTTTTTTTGGAAATAAACGTTTTTTCTTGCTTCTTTTTATTCATACCTGAGACCCAGTGAGCACAAGGAGCGGCTTTGCAGAGGCAGCATCTAAGTGATCCAGCCAGGCACGTGTAGCAGAAACCGACGTCTCGCTTTCCCCACTCGCCACCAACACAAGATATTGGTGTGCCAATGATGGCGATGGCTGAACATTCGATGTCAAGTCTGAAAATTGAATGTTTTCGTTAGGTGGCTTAAAAGAAAACGCGACATAAAATTTCTAGGTTGTGGTTGCGCACCAGTTTTTTGACTCTTTTTTGCGCATGTCTAGCTGAAATTCAAAAACACACATTTAACTCCCCAGGATGAAATATATGAAAAAAAGAGGGAAACTGCTAATGACAAAACATTCTTGCAATTACAAGAGATAACTGACTCATAACAGATTATTGCATCGCCAGTAAGGACGTTTATTACATCTTCGGCGTCCAAAAAACATTAAATTAGACAATGAAATGGCCACCAAATATTAGTACAAACAAACTAAAAAACTAAGAAAACTCCTGTCCCTATCAATAATAGGGAATTGTTATTCATTTTCCTACAGGAGTTCAATGAAGGTGCTATAGGCCACAGCAAAATGCATGAACTGTTATTGTGGAATGATCGAAAGGATTCGGGCAAGACATACTCCGATTTTGTTATTAAGACTGTGGAGTGGTAAGACTGTAAAGGCCTGTTTACACGTGCCTTGGGCAAGCGCTTCACCGGGAAAGAGAGGCTTAAACCACGCCCATTTTCTCTCGTTTCAGACTGAATGGAGCAGTAGACGACAGTGTGTCTGGGTTCGGTCTTCGTCGAGCGAGCCAATGCTTCCAGTGCTATTTTAGATGCTGAACGTGTAGGGTGTGTCGTCTCTGCTCCCTGCCTACACGTTCTCTTGGAACAGTGGCGTTTAGCTGCCAAAAAATGACTTTTTTAAGCCAACGCTTCGCCCACATTTTCCTCATTCGTTTTTGTTTCTTCTTTATAACCGCGACAACTGATAGAGATTGAAAGCGCCATTGCCTGTCGCAGAGCCACCTTCATACATTCTCTCTCTACCGCTGCTAGGAGCAGACTGAGGATTCTACTTGGAGCAGTGCTGCACCTCTGCCATGGTCCGTGTGGACACACTGACTCCACCAAGTACTTTACTTAGCTCGTGGTGAAGATCTCGCCCATTGACCGTGTCAACAGGCCTTTAGTGGTATATTTATTGCTTAAGATGTGGAGTGGTATGCAACACACCAATAAATTCATTAATTGATTATAAATTAGTTTTAGCCTTCTTTTACCACAACAAAGATGTTCAAAGAGAGGAAGTATGAAGGCATCATTTTGCATGGAGTTAAGGAAACATAGAATCAATGCACAAAGGGTGTTCTCGCAAGAGATCCCATGCGCATAGGAGGAAGGTTATGAAACAAGATATAAGTTGAAGAAGAAAGTCAGAGGTACTGAAAAACAGAACGACAGTGAACCAAAAAAAAAGATGGTCCTTAACAAAACCAAAAACGGTTTATTTCAACAAAAAGAAGGCCTACCTAACTCTCAGCTCAGGACCTCAATTTCCCTGCTGGGAGCGCATACACTGTCGTCACACAAGAAATTTGCCTCCTAAGCACCAGTTAAAAATCAGATGGATAACAAATATAAACTTTTTGCTTTAAAAGCTCATGAGGACCATCAATGCATTCCACTATACATGCCAATACTTTAGCTACGAGTTAATCCACTTGTTTTTATATTATACAGGAAGGTTACACCCATATTAACAAGCATATGTGAAACTAATACCAAAATGTATATATTGCTGGAAAATTTATTATAATGAATTTACTACAATTATTTGTAATTTTATTTATTTTGGAGTAATTTTTCCGTATTTGACTCTAGGTAAATTTATAGAACAAACAGAATAATGACAAAACGAACCTGAAATTCTACAAACACAATAAAGCCCTGTAATATAGGTAGGTCACCACAGACATTTTTGATTAAATCAGCAACAGCCACACATCGATAAAAGTAGCAGAAAATAATTTCAAAAGATTAGAAATTTGCTGCCAACGAAAATGGAGAACATCTGTCAAGGATTCCGTTCTTGGGAGAAATATTTCCAATTCAAGATGAAGAATTTAAACGATATACTGGCGTGTGTTTCGTTCTCACCAATGACTTTAGAGTTATGAAGTTTTTTGCACAAATCATATCTTCTGGGACACAGTGCTAATTATTATCATACAGACTTTAGCCTGAATCAGTTATAGCATACGGCAAATTTACCACATTCACTACGCATTGGTACACATGTGTTGTATCACTTGGTAAATTGCACATACCAGTAACAATGGCTACCATTTCACTGATTTCACTACTTCTATTTAAATTAAACTATTGCATACAAGTTAAGCTTGTATCGTGCAATTATTTTTTCCCCGCTTGTTAGAAAGGATAAGAATGTAATCAAGCAGTAAAGATGGCTGTTCAAAACTGCTTCTTCCGACCTAACCGAAACGGTCGTAGCAACAGGGGGAAACGTTTTGTATGTGTACAAAAAAAGTTGAACAAGAACTGACAGAATTCGATGACTCTCACCTTCCCTAAACATAAACGAAATCCCATCGACAACTTTGCTGCCCATCATTGCCCCTGGCATCGTGGAATCCTCCATCAGATCTCCTCCAATCACACGTGTCCACAAGTACCGGCCCAGAGCTCGAGTGATGCTATAGATCAAAACTTCACGAGATTGGTTTTTGTCATTGTGTTCATTTGGTGACATTTTCTGTACTTTTGATGGATCCGATTGTGAGTACATCTTGGCAAATGGATGGATATCTTCATTGAGAGCAGGCTTCCTCAATGTACTTCTGGCTGAATGGAGAAATTGTGAGGTGCTTGCAATTTGGTGATCTTGGTTCCCACGTAATCCTTTCTCTTTTGTACTTCGCTTTTGGTCAGACACAGGGCTTGATGAGTTGATGTTTTTATCAGGACCATGAAAGGCTAATGAATTGGGATGCTTATTGAACAGCTTCTTGGAATTTCTTCCTTGAGGCTCATAGTTGTTTTTCAAGTCAATATTTTGCAAAATTATAGCAGATGTCAACTCACTCTTTTGGGACACGCCTGACCTTGACGATTTCAATGCAGTTTGGGTTCCTGGAGCTCCAATAAGATTCTTTTGTCTGGTAAGGAAATCACGGCTTGAATTCACTTTGTTATTTGAAGGATGACTGACGTTCACTACAGAAGAACTAGCAAATTGATTATTATTTTCAACCCTTTGAACCATTTTGTTTTTCAGTGAACCATTGGTTACTCTTTTACTAGTTTTGTGTGAAGGTTTAGAAGACGGAACGCTCATTTGCGACTTGTCACTACCAGCATTAGAATTTTTCATTTCCTTAGCCGGAGACATTGTCACTCCATTTTGGTGCTTAATGACTTTTGGAGAAACAATGCCGGGTGAACTACTATGGCTCGCTTGTTTCATTAACACATCATTCTTGGGAGAGGAAGCATCGTAATCAGAATTTTCAATAGGCCTGATTCTGTACATCTTCAGCAAAGGAAACTTAGAAGAGTGAGACTTGGATGGCCCTTGGTCCAATGATGCATTGGAAGGAAAGGCTTCTCTCTTGATCTTGTTGTCAGACACAATGAGCTGGTTGAGCTCTTGGTCATGTCTGGCCACGTCCAAGATGGACAGCGGGCGCTGGAAGCAACAGATCCTTTAGAGATACGAACGTCACAGGGTTGGAAGATAATTTGAATTGACTATCTTTGTTACATCAAGAATAGCTCCATTTCATCTTGATACAAAAATTTAAAGAGATGCTCACAATTAAGTGGGCTCAATAACACAAAATAGATGACAATCAATCAGCATATTTTTCGACAATGAGGTGAGCATTAGGAAAATTGAATACTTGTGAAGGATAAATGCTAGATTAGATTAGAAGTTAGCCTTAAAGCCTCTCAAACCACAACAGAAGTGTTCCAAAAAGAAGAAAGATGAAGCCACGATTAGGCGTGGAGTTTTGGGAGTGCAGAATTTATGCACAAGGTGCATTGAACCAGTAAGTTAAATTATTATATCATTAGTTAATTTAAGCCTCTCTATCTGCAAGAAATGTAATCCAAAGAGAGAAAGAAAGAAGGCGCCATTAGTATGGAGTTAAGGGAATGCAGAATCTATGCAGAAAGTGCATGGAAACAGGAAGATGAGAAAGAAGTTCATGAAACAAGATCAAAGTTGAAGAAGAAAGTTGAAGGTGCTGAAAAAAAGGACAGCAGTGAACTGAAAAAGATGGTCCGTAACAAAATAAAAACCTATTCTATTTCAACAAAAAGAAAGCCTACCTAGCTCTGAGCACAGGCCCTCACATTGTCCTCCTGGTAGTGGAGTGTCAAGTCCCATAGATACAATAGTTGTATCCCAATAAGAGGTTGATTAGCTGGAATAAATTTGCAAATTAAGACTTTGCACCACCTCTGCAGGAACTGATTAACACGTTGACTGCGGTACAACCCATCGGTGGGTAGGCCTTAAGCTTTTCCTGCTGTGGAACGCCCCATCGGTGGGTTGTTTGAAAAAGTTTTGACAATCTTTTAAGGGCACAGTTCGGGTCTATTTCCGGATTATGGTCATTTATCGGTTTATAAACTAATCTTATACAGATTTTTCTTGCGCATCCAACGATATAATTGGCTTTCAATTACGTCAATTGGTTAGTCTTCTGGACGGGGTAAAAGACGCTCACTAGTGTGACCTTGGGGTGCACCAATGGATGGGTGACCTCCCTCTTCCCCCCCCCCCCCCATTACGAGCCATTATTGAGTGTTTCTCTACGGGAATAGCATGAGAGTTTATTCATAGCCTTACTATAAATGCTTTAGTACTCAAACGAAGCATTCTATTACTCAGGATAAATTATGAAGGTGTAATTGAGTGTTTGTTTTGAGTCCGGCTGCTGAGTCATCAGCTAATTAGCTGGCTATGTAAACATAAACGCCTCCCGGAGTTTTAAAGCTACAGGAATGGAAATAATATCAATCGAAAGGGCTTAAAAAGAGCTACAAAGCAATACAAGTAATTGAAAAAAATTAGCCGGCTTTGAAAAAAAAAATTGCTAAAAAAAAACCTGTTCTGAAACTTGTATTTATTGACTTTTGAAATGGATCTTTTCCCACTGTTTTGAAGGTACATATGAAGGTACAGAATCGCTGATAAGACTCAATTTAAAAGTTAGTAAAGAACGAAAAAAAATTTTTGGGGAAAAATGGTTTTTCTGCAAACTCACTTATTGATTTTCAAAAACCTACTCCTCCCACAGTTTTGAAGGTACAGAGATGGCGAGCATACCAATCAATAGCGCTTGAAAGGGAAAATAGATCCGGTGCAAAAGTTTTTTTTAATTTCAATTCACCTGAAAAATTAGAAGCAAATTATTAAAAAAAGTGGGAAAAAAGGTCATTTTAAGGGAAAAAAGTTCTCAAAACTCAAAAAATCAAATAATCAAAAACTTTTGCACCGGATCTCTGGACAAGACAATTTGCTATCTAGAAAATATTTTCTCAGTTATCCGAGTTCAAAATTGTAGGAGGAGTAGGATTTTCCGCAACACATGTTTTTTCATGTTTTTTTAAAAATAATCTTTTTCATGTATGGTTACGAAAAATAGGCACAAATAAAAAAAAATTTCATAACAATCTACACCTACGGTAGATATCTCAGAAAAATTCACCGAGAACTTACAGACTTTTTTTTTTACCCCGAACCGTCCCCTTAAAATTAATGGTATTAGATGGACACAGTTTATGCTTGGTATTTATAAAAATTTCTAGCAACTTTTGTATTTAAATTTGAGTTGAATACTGAACTTCAATTAAACCCATCACAATCAACATATTAAGATGACATAATTTACAAACACTATTGTACATTAGAAAAGGCCTGTTGCACATCAATTATGTTGACTTAGCAGCTACACAGAACAATGAAAAGCATGAAGCTTTATCAGGGTTTCAAACTGTGTATACTAATTATAATAATTTGTGATTGCATTAACAATGATTAAATTTATTTACAACTTTCATAACTCTGAACTCACCATCATAAACCTGCGTACTGTGGGCTTGTCCTTGCTCTCAATGTCATCAGGGATAAACTCAACCGGCTGCTGGAAATCGAGCCGGTCTAGGCTGCCCAGCACCTCAGCCAAGTCTCGCTGACGCTCGGACAGAGCTGGAAAATTTCCATATCATTTATAAAAATCAATTAGGTGCAAATTCATTTTAAAAACTAATTGTTCACTCCATAAAAATTATTCAGTTTTGCCAATGATAATATTAAAAGTCATATAAATAAATACTACAAGTTACTAAAAATAATCATAACAGCCAATAATGATGGAAAAGTTTGAAATGTCATAATTATTGTTTCAAAGACTGGAAGTCAATTTGCATGAAAGCAACCCTTAGGCAAGAAGGTATTAAATTTGTTGGATATAAATAATTTCAAATAAAATTACAAGAATAGCAGTTTTTAAAGGTTACTGAAATGTGTTTAGAACAAATTAATTTCATTGCAAACAAGATTTTGCCTAAATCATTGCTCCTGTAATGCAATATAATGCAAATTATTCCATAAAAATCATTGTATCATAACTGTTTGCTAAATTATTTCTTACATTCTTCAGGAATGACAGCAGTCATTGATTTGCAGAGTATACCTAATAATTTTGACACGCTTGGAAATACGAATAAGTTCAAAACATCAACCCCTAAATGAAAGAATTTTATACCAAATCACAGTTATAACAACCACTATTATTACACTAGCACAAGCATTAGGGAGTCACAAACATCCGTTTAAGGATGGAATACTTATTTGGCAATGAAATTAAAAAAAGAATATGCGGTCAAAATTTTGACAAGAAATAAAATAGAGCATTTTTATTGATTTTGTCATCCAACACTTTGACTGCGACGTGAGCCACCGGTGGTACACAGAAGGAATTTTCATAATGCAGCTGATTGATCCATAGTCATAAACTCAATTTTCATAAGTACTTAATGAAGGCCTGAATGAGTTAATGTTTCCTCTTTTCAACATTATTTACATCAATTGACTTTAAATTTGAGTTGAATATTAACACCTTAACCGCCATGGGTTAAACTAAAGTTCAGTATTCCACTCAAATTTAAAGTGAATTTATAGTAAGCCATTTTGAAAATAGCAAACATTAAGTGGATCGAGCCTTCATTTAGCTAAGATAAAGTATATATGAAAATAAAGTTTTTGACTACTAGTTGGTAGCAGCAGTATGAAAATGAAAGGCTAATGAATTGGGATGCTTATTGAACAGCTTCTTGGAATTTCTTTCTATGGAATATTTCTTTGGAATATTTCTATGCACAACCAGTGGCTAACATGGGGGTTAACATGTTAAACTTCAGTTATACCAGTCACAGCCAAAGTGTTAAGGCACATGGACCAGTTAGGGGTGTGGTATGCCAACATTTATTTAAGATTGGTGTGGTGTGGTTAGTATTGTATGGTGTTCCTGTATGGTAAAGGAACAAAGTAAGGCATTTGAATATTCACCAGTCAATAATGAAGTTTGAATCTCAACACAATTATATTTGATTACTTAAAGCACAACCTTAATCACCTCCTTACAGCAAGATTATCTACACCATCAATTGGATTTATATACTGATATTACAATGCTAATTTGCACAACTTTTTATAAATTATTTTACCTACATTTAGCAAGTTTTTACCAATAACCATTGTGAACTGCAGAGCAACTTAGTTTACCATAGTGCTTATTGTTTTAAATGATAGTTCTTCATTCAACAAAGTGCTGAAATTTGAATACATTGGAATATTGAAAAGTGCACTTATTCTTGGCTTGATAGTAGCATATATGAGAGCAAATTTACAATACTTACCTGAAGGCAATCCCCCAAAGACAAAGCCATCAGGCTCCAAAGAAGACTTAAGGACTCTCACAGCCACATAAACCGTGAAAATTATTTGAACAACACATATAATGAAAAGGACTTTAACAATGAGTGGCCCTCTTTTTAGCCATGCTGAACTTGGAGGTCTTCTCAAACGCGTCATGATGTGCAGGTCTTTCACATTGCATTCTGCTCATCTAGGGAATTGGGTAAGCCTGTATCTTCATTTTAATGACCCAGAGGTAATGTCTCTGCTCTGTTGTTGAAGAAGAAGTTCTATAAGTAGAGTTCAGAAAGATTCCTGCACGAAAAAAATACATAACAAAAATTACACATACAATTCAATTAAATTTAGGGAAAGTGGAAGAGATACCTATAGCCTCATTTCAACAAGCTTACATTATCAGAGCTGCTGCTAACCAAAAATGTTGGTTTCAATCAAATTTGGCATTGTGTCCAGAGTGCTCCACTCCTGAGACCATTGAGCCCTTCCTGTTGGTGTGTCCAAGGTGTGCTCTGGCTAGGTTGAACCTTACCATGTGTCTCTCTAGATTCAATCTGGAACTCTGTCTTGGAAATGTTCTTGGCTGTGGTAATTACTCATCTTCTGTTAGTTCAAGGATCCTCCATTCTTTGATTGGTTTCATAACTATGACAAATAGATGGAAAATTTTGTGATCTCTTTCAATTGATTTGTGCACATGAGATTCAGCATTTAAAGTGTACCTGACTTTCTGTTATTTGGAGCTGTTCGTGCCCTTGAGTACCCATACAAGCTGTCAGGTTGCATGCACGGACTTCTGCTGAAGAAATCCATCAACTTTCAAGATCCTACTGGATCTCCCCCGAAGAAGAAGAAGAATCAAATTTGAGCCAAAGCATAGTTAGACAAAATCATTTTCGATGCCTGCACTGCAGAACAGAAGAAGATTTATTTTTATCAAATAACTTTTAGTTGCAATAAACCTGAAAAATATCTCTGTTGTGTACTTTTCTCTTCTACATTCTACCCACTATTCATATTTTTCATAACTTTCTATTTACTTGCAACTTTATTAGAAAACAGGGCAATGGGAATATAAAAGTTTCAACTCGAGTTTAATTAGAAAACCTTATACATAAATTGTTAGCATAAGGACACACTATAATATTTACAAGGCCAGCAATATTCACCATTACGTGTTTCTCAACACTCAAGTATTGAAAATACAGTATATTCCATTTTAATAATTAACCATTCAAAAATTGTAATGATTCTCTGTATATTATGTTTTGATACTTGATCATGGCTAAAACTTTCAACAAAGGAATTGTAACAGTGGATCTGCTTAGGGCTGGCAAGTCCCCAGGGGATCAGGGTTGGCACATAAAAAAAACACCCAAAAAAACACCCAAAAAAACGTGTAAAAAAACTAAATAGTGGGTTTTTTGGGGTTTTATTAGTGCTATTTAAATTTCACTTGTTTTCAAGCTTATAGAATCAAAATGAGCTAAATATTTATATTGTCAAAAATTTGTCAAAGGCATTTGCATGACTATGACAATAAATATTTAAAAATAAGAAAAAACCCCACTATAAAAATAAAATAAGAAAAACCCTAATCTCAAAAAAAAACTTGAGTGACTAGTATATTTCCATGAGTTCTATTTCCAAAGTAAAAAACAAAAACTAAGAAACAAATGCAGTTCGACTGTTTGAGAGTATAGAGACTTCTGAATTCTTCCTCTGTCTTTTAGACTAGACTGCTACAACAGTACTACTGTGTTTCTCTTTCTACAAGTACATCCACTGCCATTTCATTGTTGTCGTCCACATCATGATCATTTGTGAGGTGGCAATATAAAGAGACCAATTTCTGGGCGCGTTCCAATCCTAATCAATTTCTCAATTTATTCCACACAATTCCAAATGTTGAGAAAATTCTCTCAATGGATCCTGAACTTGCGGGGCAAAAATGAAGATTTCTTATAAACTTGCAGAAACCCTCTGCCAGTGTTTTTTCAGGAATCTGCATTTTCTGCTGTTTCATGTCTTGAATATCCCACCATCAACAAGGAGTCATTGTCTTTGTGATATTCTTGTTGAACATGTGTTTTGGGAAGATGTTGGAGTCCTTCAATTTATACAAATAAAACGCACCGATGAACTCCGGATTATACTCAGCCAACCACTCTTCAATATCTGTCTCCTGTGAGAGCTTTGCCTGAAATAAGTCAGAATTATAATCAGATGGGGTAAGAAAGTAAATAAACGACTGGCCTACGGTGAGCATTCAAGCTGCACTGGAACAAATTTGACGATGGAATCTGTTAGAGCATTCATTTCCAATCATTTTAGTGTTTGTTGCTATCCTGAACTGCAAAAAGTGATTTTTTTGGCAAATTTAAAAAAAAATTTGGGCATGTCACTACATGTTGTTACATGTAACAATGTGGTTGACTGACTTGGCTTGCGCTGTTAAGCCCTCCAGCTCACACAATACACATGTTAAGTTGTTAACAGCATGACTTAAGTGATGTGCAGCTGTCTTGCTTCAAGTTGCTTGTGGTGATTACTTATGATCTACATGATGCTTCCCTCTCACATGACTAGCGTCTGTCTGCTGCTAGAACAACTTACTATGAATTGACAAGCATAGCAATTCTCTTTGTACATCTTATATCTTTACAGACTGCAGAGCTATGTCCCTATGCATATGGTAATTGGTTAATGGTAATTGTGATGGACAAACTTGATTCATATATTGTTCATATAATATATTAATTCATACAATAATGTAATATAATATTGGAAACAAGGCAATCAAGTAACAATATTTACTCAATAAGTGTGTATATATATATAAATCTGGAAAAGAGGCAACTGGAGCTGTGTGAATAACTCTTAAACAAAAACAAGTATTACAAAAAACCCAATAAAGCCCCCCCAAAAAAAACAATAAAACCCCCAAAAAAAAAACAATTTAACCCAAAAAAAAAACAGTGTGGGTTGGGTTTTTTTTAAAAACCCAGGGTTTTTTCCATCCCTGCAGGGGATATTTCCAAAAACTAAAGAGTTAACAGAATGCCTGTCTGAGGACTCATAAAAGGTAAGGGACTGAAAAAGTGAAAAATCCACCAATGCAGGGTCAATAAATAAACAAACTTGAATAAATACAGGGCAAAAAAGTTTATAATGACAATTATTGATGATCTTGTATAGGAATTTGGCATTTATTTTTGTAGGTACAAGGCAGACTGATTTACATGAATTAAATTTAATTATATCAAGACTATACGTAAAAAATGCCAAAGCCTGAGAATTGCTTTGATTTATTTTACACAAGGGACTTCATAGCAAATGTTAAAATTATAGTTTTCAACAAATAATGTTACAGTTCAGCTACTTTTTATTGATCTTAAACTGAAGAAGTTAAAATCTATTTGAAACCAAGCATAATAATAATAGCCACTGTGTATTTTTCTCACACAAAGTCATATTTATGTACACTTTTTTGCCTGTAATCTTTAAAACTTTCAACTTGAACAGCATGAAGTATTTGTCAAACAGGTCTGCTATTTAGGTTGTACTACCTCATGAGTGCAGTTATAATAGTTAAATCATTTGTGCATATACATTTGTGTGTGTTGAAGGATAACTATAGAAAAAATTCAAAAAGTGTATATCCCTGTTTCTCAGGTATTTACATTGTATACTTTCTGTTATTTAAGAAATCGGAAACAAAAAATGTTTTGTACTACAACCAACCTCACAAATTTATTTAAATACTTTTACAACATTTAGATCTCTAATTTTTATTGGATGTACATGGTACTATATACATTATAAGTAAACATATGTAATAGTCATTCAAGATAACGTACGGTCAATATTGAATTCAACGCATCAACGATTTTGAAAATTTTGTTTCTATATTTATGTAATTAGAGATATTTTAAGAGGCTTTAAACGAATGGAATTTTGCTTGCAAATGCTTACTTATTGAGATATCTAACTTTGAAGTTACAGGAATGTTTTGTACAAAATCAAACAAACGGACACTTTAATAAGGTGAAATACGGTATTAATGTAATGATAGGTGAGGTTAGGTTAGTTAAATAAACTAACCTAAGTAAACCTAACATAACTTAACTTGGCCATACCATGACTGATGTTTCAGCCCAGAAACTTTGCGTGTTCTGCATCCACCATCCACCGGAAGAGCCATATCAAAATAGCCTTTAATGCTATTCTTACCTGAAGGTTATTCATGCTATACCTCAAAAACTAAGCATTTGAAAGTACACTATCATTCCAGTAAAACGTGTCCAATTAACCAAATATACCAAGAAAAATTTCAAAACCGTCAACACACTACATTCAATATTGATCTTAAGTACTAAACAATTTAGATGCTGCAACACAATAAATAAAAAATTTTGCCAGTTCAGCTGACTTGAGCAACAAGTGCTATCCACTGTTGAAACTTCAAATTAAAAATATGCCATTAGAGATTAAAAAAAGTTATTAAAAACTATTTGGTTATACCTTCAGCTTTCATTGGCCTATTTGTAATTTAGATGTTTTAGATTGTACTCCATATTAAGGCATCTTCATTAGCAAATTCAAATAAAAAGGCCATTGACATTAAACCTTTTGAAATAAATATCTCCTAAACTATTACTTTGCAATAGTTTTCAGCACAAAACTTGCTATACATGGGAATGAATTTACTAAAAACTATTTAACCAAAATCATTATGTAAGCGTAGTTCTCCTATAATTTTACTGACTACATAGTACTGACAAAAGAACTACAACAAATGAACATGGTTTTGGACCATGGACAATATGAGACTTCTTTTCTTAAGGAGGTCGTCCCACTTGGTCAACTTTTTTCGTCCGATGCGTTTGAAAATGGGCCGGTATATGTATTTTATGAAAGTAAACTTATTTTACTTCAGTCGTTTTTATGATTTAGGCCTTAGATTTTTTTTACAAAAAATTAGTTTTTTGGGACATTTTTATGTATATTTCAAGACGTATCTCCTCATAAAGTTTTGATGCTAGAACAAAACCAGACAGTTTTAGAATCCTTGGAACATTTCTAACAAACTAAAATTGGCTTTTTTCAAATTCAAATTTTTTCTATTCATTTCAAATTTTTTTAAATTTCTAAGCCCAACATCAATTTTTTGGGTTTAGAGCTATATATTTTTGCGAAAAATTTGAATTTGAAAAAAAGCAAATTTTAGTTTGTTAGAAATGCTCCAAGGATTCTAAAACTGTCTTTGATCTTGTTCTAGCATCAAAACTCAATGAGGAGATACGGTTTGCATGTTGAAAAGTATTTTTTTTTAGTATAAGCCATAACAAAATTTTCTGTTGATGTGTAATATAATGAACAATTTATGTCATTGAATGCAGTTTTAATTTTTATCTCAATAATTTCCGTACATAACTTCATATTCACACTGTGAATTTTGATTTGCAAACAAAAAAAATCAAATTCATCAAAAATGTGAAATTTTTTATTATCAGTCCGATTCTTATGAAATTTGACTATGATATGTAACTTTTGAAAAGAAACACAATTTCTTCTATTCATTTTTTTGATTTAGGCCTTATTTTTTGAAAAAATTTGACATATTGGTTTTTAGGTATTGATATTTCACTGATATTGATATTTCAAGACGTATCTCCTCATTCAGTTTTGATGCTAGAACAAAAACAGTGACAGTTTTAGAATCCATAGAACATTTCTAACAAGAAAATGAAGCAAAATTTTCCATTTCCTATTTTGTCATCTTTTTATATGGGGTCGAAATGGGTTGAAAATTAAAGATTTTGGTCCCCTCATCCCCCCATTGGGAGGGGGGGGGGGGGATCTACTGTCCGTATTGCCATAAAATTTTAGGACTGAATAGTCCACCACCTAAGGGTCCTTTTCCAACAAAAACATGAAAAATGACCAGCAGAGCGACAAGGGCCTGGCAGGGGCCTGGGATGACTTCCTTAAGCCTTGGCACAATATAAATTTAAAACAGCACATAAGAGTCCAGTATTTATTTTTAACTACATACTTAAATATTAGTTTTGAGTTTGGACTAATAACCTACTTGGCTAAAAAATTGGGTAAATTTATTCATTATTTTAGATTCACTAGTCATGAAATTACATTTCAGTCCCTACTCTTGGTAAATGTTTACAACAGGACACTAACCAATTTTAAAATTTTCGTTTCTCCCATTATGATAATGAAATCAAAATAAACAATTTTTCTTCTCTGCACTTTCAATTGCAAATGAGCATTTAATGAGTTATAGTGGTAATCTAAAATAACCTAACTAATCTAACCCAACCCAACCTAACGTTCATTTGAGCACATTAGAGCCATTGAAACAGATCTTCTATCAGAGTCTACCCCTCAAAATATTCTATGAAAGAAAATGCACCCCTCAAAATATTCTATGAAAGAAAATGCAATGATTTTTGACGTATGAGACAAGAATTGCCATGGAAGAAAAAATTGATCAGCCTCAATAACTTGTTGAATAACGACTTGCGATGGAAAGTGCATAGAAGTAAAGTTGTTTATTTCAATCTCATTGCCATTATACAAGGAACAAAAATGAGAAAATCAATTGGTGTTCTGTGGTAAACAAATACCCTAGTCTCTGCTGGACTAAGGTTTCAACACCTTAGCCTAGATATGTCTAGGTACAAATTATATATCTTTCAGATCCGCTCTGTCAACTCAAGCAATTATTAAAATTAATTTTGGTATTTGTGAAGGAGAGGACAGTAATTAATTTTCCAATTTTTGCTGCCTAAACATAGTTAATTAGATTGAAATACACAATTTTTCTTCTATGCATTTTCTGTCCAAAATGAGTTTTACGAGTTATAGTGGTAGGATTAGTTTTGTTTTCCATAGCAGCTCCAGTCATTCAAACAGCAGGAACCGTAGCGCTTGAGCTGCTAGATTACGTTTGGGTACTCTGTAAGGTCAATATTGAGTTTAAGCTTTTCACGGAAATTAAGAATTCCGTTCCAAAGAATCACTAAAGGAACATTTAAATGATTTCGTTTTACAAGAATGACATTCTGCTCACTGATGCGTTATTTTTGAGTTATTTAACTTTGAAGTTATAGGAACGGCGCTTATGAAATTGCTTTTCCGAGCAAAAGGAGAGGGTGCTCCAACAATGCCGTGAGTGCACAGAGCAGGGGAAAGGTTATTGTTTTTGCAATATATGGCGTAATTTATTATTTGCCAACCCTGCAGAGCCTGAGCCCACTTCTAGGATGTTTTAGTTAATAACACAAGAAAGGTTATCACCCAAAAATATTAGCGGGACTGGAATAGTGAAGACTTGAATCCATATGCACTCAACGTTACTTTCAACATGGTGGCAACCGTAGAACATTAGCAAAACCGTAGGAGCAAAACCGTAGATTTGACAGAATATTTTTATAACGTAATATTTTTTGGGTGAGAACCTTTCTTGTGTTATTAACTAATACATCCTAGAAGGGGGTTCAGGCTCCGCAGGGTTGGCAAATAATAAATTACCAAGTACCCAAACGTCCTCCAACAGCTACTGCTCAAGCGCAAACTTACTGAAACTGCTATGGAAAACGAAAGTTTCAAAGTTGAATAACTCAAAAATAATGCATCGGCAAGCAGAATGTCATTCCTGTGAAACATTTTTAAGTGGGTTACTTGAGTGATTCTTTGGGAAGGAATTTTTGATTTCCGTGAAAGGCTTAACACGTTAAGTGCGGCAGGTTAAACTGAAGTTCAATATCCAGCTCAAATTTAGATTCAATTGTAGTAAGAAATTTTAAAAATAGCAAACCTTGACTGGATCACGCCTTCATTTAACTTTCATTTAGTATTAATAAAAATTGAGTCAGTGACTGCTGGGCGACCAGCAGCATCATGAAAATCACCTAAATGACCACTGGTGGGTCACGCCGCACTTAACGTGTTAAATTCAATATTAACTAAATTGTTTATTTAGATCTAATTAACTATGTTTAAGCACAGAAAAGTGGAAAATCGATTACTGTCTCTCCTTCACATTTACCTTAATTTTTGTTGGGGTAGCGAAAAAATAAAATATATAGACCTTAGAAAGGTAAATTTTCAAAATATACTATTCGATTTTTTATTTTTTGCTTGAATCATAGTGACCACATAAAAATAAACAACTTTTCTTCTATGCCATTTCCTTGCCCAGAAGTCAGGCAACAGTGCATAACAAAAGGCTTCAAGTCGCTGGGAGTGTGACCAAGACGTCCGGAGGAGCGCGTGACAAGGACATCTGGAGCTCCCCATCACAAAACCAATGCATAGCATATTTTACGATTTAAGAGGATAAAAAATCAATAGCTATCTATGGAAATCAATGGGCTCTAATTTAGCTTTAAAAATGCAATTCCTCTGAAAGTGAAAACAGTTACTACAAAGCTTGAGCTACCTTCAATACTTAAACATACTAATCACAGTTCCATAAGTATGTATATTCCTAATTGGCTTTTTTACAAATTCAGTAAATGTTGAATGTTTGGTAGTAATCAATTTTCCAGTTTTTGATGCCTAAACATAGTTTATTAGATCGAAATAAACAAGTTTTCTTCTATGCACTTTTGGGGGAAAATGAGTATTTTAGGAGTTATAGCGGTAAATGACTTACTACAACTCTTAGTATTTGAAGTGGAAAGAAATTCATTGAGCGCGTCGTATGGCAACACTACAATGGACTCTTGCTTCCGACGTGCTCGTCATCAAAGACAAAACTAAATCTACCACTATAACTCATTAAATACTCATTTGCCGCCAAAAATGTATAGAAGAAAAGTAGTTTCTTTTGATGTTATTACCGTGATTCAAGCAACAAAATTCGTAAATCGATGAGTAGCTGTTTATTCGAGCGCATTCGTCATCAAAGACGAAGCTAAACCTACAGCTATAACTCGTTATATACTCATTTGCCCCAAAAAGTGCAAAGGTGAAAAGTCGTTTATTTCAATATAATTACCATGATACAGGCAACAAAATTTCATAAATCAATTACTACCAAACATTCAACATTTACCACAAATTCTTGTACAAGTGAAACAATTCAACAAATTCTTGTAGAACCAAATGTCATTGTTATGGTTTTTTATCAACGGGAACAGCAAGGGTATCAATTAATTTCTAGGATAAAAAATTTTGTAGTTAACCAGGGCGTTCCAAACATGCAGCTATTTGCAAATGCTGTTATTTGTAAACTATGATAATGATCAGACCGGAAATTAATATTAATGAAACGAACAAAATTTCTGATCGATTTTGGACCATAAATGCAAAGATAAGCTCTCTAAATAGATATATTCAGTTTAGATTCATGTTATAAAATATTAGGTTCTTAAAATGTTTCATTTAGCATTGCCATTTATTTGCTTAAATATTTGTTTTATAGATTTGGGATTGGAAATCATTTTTAAAATTGAGCAATACTGAAAAAATTATCTGTCCAAATAAGTTAACTATAAGCCACTAACTTAAACTCTTGAAAGACTCAAAAAATCATGCGATCCTTTTCCAAAATAGACTAAATATGATGAAATTCCCGTAAAGTTTCTTCCTTAAAATCTCTTTTGAAGTAACTACAGAGGGAAAGTTCTTCCCTTTCTGATGTTGGTGGCAAGTACTGGCAACCTGATGCTAGTGCCAGTCAAAGGAGACGGTGGTTGAGATAACGGTAATATGAGTGCAAATGTGCTTGAGAGTTATTATTTTACAAACTAAATCAATTCAGAAGCTCTATATTTTTGGATACCTCAAGGATACAGCCTGATTCAACCCCACCAACAACACGGATCACGAGAGGTCTAGCATGCTAGTAAACCTGAAATAATCTTGTTTAGTTGAGTTGGTTGAGGGTTTCTGTTAGCGATCTGCATACGTGAAAATTCAACTCTAAGCTTTGAGGAAAATTGTGAAGGATAAGCAACACTTCCCTTGATAAATGTTGAGGATAAACCGGGAATAAATTTTCCCCTTTTCGAATCCTATACATAGTTAATTAAATCAAAATAAACAAGTTTCCTTCTATGCACTTTCCGTCCAAAATGGGTATTTTACGAATTATATTGGTAGGTTTAGTTTCGTCTTTGATGACGAATGCGCTCAAATAAACAGCTACTCATTTATTTTCGAATTTTTGTGGCTTGATTCATGGTAATAACATCAAAATGAACTACTTTTCTTCTATACACTTTTTTCGTCAAATGAATATTTTACGAGTTAGCGCGGTAGGTTTAGTTTCGTCTTTGACGACGAGCGCGACAAAATTGAGACTCCATTGCAATGTTGTCATACACCGAGTTTGATGAATTACATACCGCTTCAAACACTTGACTTGGGGTAACTAATTCACCGCTATAACTTGTAAACTACTTATTTACGACGGGAAGTGCATAGAAGAAAACTTGTTTATTTCGATCTAATTAACCATGTTTCGGCACTGAAAAATCAAACATTGATTCCAGGTTAATCCTCAACATTTACCCTTCCCTTTTGGTAACCAAGCCCACAGGGAAACATTCATTAAGTAAAGCGTACTTTGCCAAAACATTGAAAGAAATTCACTTTGCGTTTGTTCCAGCTTACGATAACCCATTTCCTGTTTTGGGGATACTGTCTCTTGAATATCAGCTAAATAAATCTCTCCCGTGAACATTTCAGTGCGATTTTCTGACATTTTTTTTATCGATGATGAATTATTTCATCCATGCCAAAAATGTGATATTCTATCAATTTTCAAGTAATAATGAACGTATACAAACAACAATGAATGTTTATTTACAATACGGTTTTCAATAGACCATACGGGTTTCACTCTAAAAAATCCACACCACAAGCTGTTTTAAATTATTTACAGTGCCTTTACTCTAATATAGATGAAGGAAAGCTCGTTTTCTCTGTATTCCTTGGCTTTCAAAAAGCATTCAATTATGTGGACCATAACATATTACTCTCGAAACTACACTGCTATGGCATTTGAGGAGTTGCCCATGATTGGTTCAAATCATACCTAACAAATTGGAAGCAATACATTGTCATTGACGATGCAAAATCAGACCCACAGACTATCAGCCATAGAGTTCCACAAGGATCTGTCCTTGGGCCTCTCCTATTTCTGATATTTATAGATGATATTGTCAAATCTACATCATTTTTCAAATTCATAATTTTTGCCGATGACAGCACGCTTTCTGCAGTCCTTCCTAACCAAAATCCCACTATGATTGGAGAGAGTATAAATAATGAACTCCATGAGGTTTCATTGTGATTTAGAACTAATAAAATAAGCTTCAATATCGATAAAACAATATATATTATATTCTCATACAAGATAAATATATCTCTCCCACGAATAAAAGTTCATGAAGGTGAAATCGAAGAAACCAACTCATGCAAGTTTCTGGACATCATAATAGATAAACATCTGACCTTTAAAGAGCACATCGCTCATATTAGTTCTATATTATCAAAATCCATCAGAAGCCTGAATCAAGTCAAAAATTACCTGCCTGAAACAGCTTTACAAATGCTCTACCAAACGCTCATTTCATCATACTTGCAATACGGAATAGAAGCATGGCACAAAACTGATAAAAATATAACCAATATAATTTTTACTCTGCAAAAAAAGAGCCATCAGAGCCGTAAAGAATCTAGAACATAATGCTCACACAAACGATTCATTCAAAAATTTACAAATACTTAAACTTTTGGATCTCTACAAAATCTCCGTTTGCAATTTCATTTACAAAACATTAACAAATGATGGCAACAATAGCCTAAAACAATTATTAACTGCAAAAACTGGTCATCACTACTATTTAACCCAAAATAGAAGTAAATTCAAGCTTCCCTATTATTCTTGAACTTAAACTTGAGGGCCGACAGCGTCGGGGCCTATGTAACGGTCTACAATTCCCTCCACAATATTTGCACAAAAAGTTCTGCACCTGGTACCAAACTTGTCCACTAAACTACTCAGGATCTACCAATCCTTGTCACAAGCCACCATTGGATGGCATCACCGGGACAACCAGTGTGTCAAAACACCATCCCCAGGCACATTGGGTCATTACAGCCCACTCTACCTGACTGGCTCATTCCAGTCACTGTCTCTTAATACAGGCACGCATAAGAAATACCTTCATAGCCTAAATGATACTCACGTTACACTCCTGATCCAATCCAGCAAGACAACTCATACCAAAATCATCTTCAGCACATCTGGCATTCCACTCATTCTCTCCATACTGCTCAAACACCACATTCATAAAACTCTCTCTCTCTTGCTCATACTTACTACATTCCAGCACAAAATGCTCAATTGTTTCCTCCACTCTACTATTACACTGCCAACATAATCTGTTATTATTCTCATTCCATGTCCATGCACGTCTGTTCACACTCAATGACTTACATCTCATATCAAACAAGAGTTGACTTCCAAAACTACCATCATAGAACATCTCAAACTTAGGTGCTTCCTTTTTCATATACCAGTTAAGTGTAGGCTTCCGCATCATGCTAAGCTTCCACTTATTCAATCCATACTCTTTTGTTTGCCTCTCAATCTCTTTCTTCCACCTCTTGCAGTCCCACTCAGGCCCTACACCTCCAACAGTTATTAAACTCCAGTCATCCACAGGTCTCCCAATTCTAACATGAATAATTTTTTGCATACTAAGTTTCCTTGCATGCCCCCAACATACTTTCTCCCAATAGCTTACACTCAGATTCCATTCAAAAATTCGCTTTACCCACCTGCTTTTCCGCATTCTTTCAATTCTCACCTTATAATTCAGCACAGCTTTCATCATTCTTTCTGAAAATAGGCTCCACCCAAGGTCACCTCTAATGGTTAATGGCTCACCTCTAATGGCTTAAGCCTACACTTGACTGGTATATGAAAAAAGAAGCACCTAAGTTTGAGATGTTCTATGATGGTAGTTTTGGAAGTCAACTCTTGTTTGCTGTGAGATGTAAGTCATTGAGTGTGAACAGACATACATGGAGGTGGAATAAGAATAACAGATCATGTCGGCAGTGTATTAGTGGAGTGGAGGAAACAATTGAGCATTTTGTGCTGGAATGTAGTAAGTGTGAGCAAGAGAGAGAAAGTTTTATGAATGTGGTGCTTGAGCAGTATGGAGAGAATGAGTGGTATGCCAGATGTGCTGAAGATGATTGCGGTATGAGCTGTCTTGCTGGATTGGATCAGGAGTGTAATTTGAGTATCATTGAAGCTATGAAAATGTTTCTTGTGCGTGCCTGGAGTAAGAGACAGTGACTGGAATGAGCCAGTCAGGTAGAATGGTCAGTAATGACTCAATATGCCTGGGGATGGTGTTTTGACATACTGGCTATCCCAGTGATGCCATCCAATGGTAGCTTGTGACAAGGATTGGTAGATCCTGAGTAGTTTAGTGGACAAGTCTGGTACCAGGCGCTGAACTCTTTGTGTGAAAATTGTGGAGGGAATTGTAGGCCGTTACAAAGGCCCCGACACTGTCGGCCCTCAAGTTCAAGTTCATTCAAAATGAATCTTGAGTCTCACTTCCTATCGGAATACTAGTCGTGTAAGATCACCAAGTTGAATCTTGTCTCCTACATGACTGTTTCCAATAATGTAATTTGCCATGGGCAATATTGCCAATCTTCAGTCTGCTATTGAATCGTTAATCAAAATATACTGTTATATATAGTCCAAATGACCTATATTGTAACATGAAATATCTGATATCGAGTAAATTATTTCACTGATCAGTCTAATGCAAAACTAAGTTAAGTGATTTAGGTTAAACATTATTTTACACCTTAGAATAACGTTGATGTTAGGATGCCCCAGAAGTTGCTGAACTTATTCGGGCCCACAGGTAGCTATATTCAAATTTGACCATTGTACCAGACCTAAGAAACATTGGTAAATCTGAAGGAGATGACAGTTGTCGATTTTCCACTTTTTGGTGCCTGAACCTAATTAATTGAATCAAAATAAACAAGTTTTCTTCTATTCTTTTTTCGTCTCAAATGAGTATTTTACGATTTATAGCGGTAAGTTTAGTTTCGTCATTGATGACGAATGCGCTCGAATAAACAGCTACTCATCGATTTTCGAATTTTTGTTGCTTGAAACATGGTAATGACATCAAAATAAATAACTTTTATTCTATACACTTTTTTCGTCAAATGAGTATTTAACGAGGTATAGCGGTAGGTTTGGTTTCGTCTTTCAAGACAGAGCGCTGGAAGCGAGACGCCATTGCAGTATTGCCATACAACTCGATCAAAGAATTTCTTTCCGCTTCAAAGACTGGAGTTGCGGTAAGTCATTTACCGCTATAACTAATAAAATACTCATTTGAGACGGAAGGTGCATAGAAGAAAACTTGTTTATTTCGATCTAATTAACTAACTATACTAAGGCTCCGAAATTTACAAAATCGACAACTGTCATCTCCTTCAGATTTACTGAAACATTCTACCTCTGTATCTTCTGTGGTAAATAAATTGTTTAAAAAATTTGACGGAGTAAAAAAACACAATAACAGCAGTGGGAATATATTTTAGCCAAGTCACACACGGAGTCCACACCTCCCTCCAAAATAAAGTTTTGTGTCATATAAATGGACTGAAAATCGTACATCTTGAATACCTCAACAAAATTTCCAACATGATATAATACTTCCAACAATTAACAATAAAATAATTTTCTCATTTTCCCGCTTTGTCTTGGCATGAAATTTGACAAGAGATATCAGAAGAGAAATATCTCCCTTACTCAAACTGATAATATTCAATGACATGATCATTAATTTCAAACTTCACAGTTGAACTGAATCATTGCGTGTTTTTGTAGAGGATCAAAACATTGGTGTTGATACGACTGAAATTCAGAGCATTCTCTGGATTAAATACTTGTAAATCACACACAAATGCTCAAACACATTATATTTGACATACCCTGAAACGCACTATATGTAAAATAAACCTTCCCTCACACAAAAATCAACACGAATATAATAGTTTCATAACAAACATTAAATTGGTCTCGAGGAAATGCATAAAACTTGATAGCCAGAGAATTAAAAATTCACTACGTGGGTGGCACATCATTAAAATGGTGTCCACATGTTTAAAGAGCAAAAAAAATTCTGTACGTAAGTATACCAATCGTAAATGAAGCGTAGGTTATAATATCTGGACACAAAACAATGAGATTAGTCCTGTTTGACCTTTCATAATTTCACAAACGTCTGTCATTTTTTAATACAACACAACCTAACCAACAGATCATGGCGACAAATGACAACTCCAAATGTGAACACATTTGTGATGTTATACTTGATGATCAACGCTCTGAGGCCGTGGAGACCCACATATAAGCCTGCGTTTGCCTTCATAATTTAGGTTACCAATATTTTTTACCAAAAAACTACCACCACGACTCACTCATGAATAGATATAATCTATTAAATCTAGTTTTTCTTAATTCAAGGTTTAAAAACGGCAGATGCAAACAAAAAAAAATGCTGATATTTTTAAATAGGTTATAATCAGCAAGATTACACCAGTGCACTTCAAATAAAGAGATTTAAAACAACAGACACTTGAAAAACAACCAATAACTTGAGTTTACTTCATAACAACAGTATAGACTTCACTTACGGAACTGCCGAGATGGCAGAACATAACTCAGAAAAGGTTATGGTGAATTACCCAGACAGCAGAATGTGTCACGAGAAGGCTGTCTGCCTCGTCTCTCATTAATTTACACTAATGAGAAGACCGAATGCTCGCTTGAGGGGTTGGCATACCTCAATGAAATGCACAGGAAACACAAGGAAAATTTATGGGCAAGCCAAACAAATCAATACTGCTACAAAATGTGTATACTAAAATTGGGCAGTACTCACCGATGTACGTTGAACTCGACTTACTCAATGCGCGTTTTCCAGAGCGCATCAATTATGATGAGGGGCTGCTTGCTACTAAATTTGGGGGGGATTTTATACACGTGAAAATTCACTTAATTTATAATTTACGGCAATACCTCATACAGAACACCGATAAGCACACTCAATGTACGGCATTAGAACTGGTGTAGATTGAGCAATGGAATTCTAGAAATTTCATGTGTTAACAGCTTACATAACAGAATGACAATAAATGCTACCGCTGGCCAGCTTCCCCATATATTGCTCCTACATAAAATGCCACAAATGAGGCCTGCCAACATTTGCGTTCCCGCAGCACAGAAGGTGGTCTCACTTCAAACCACAGAATTGTTCTTTTACAAACAGCTTCAGTTCAAATTTCTGTCTTGTGCACAGTACACAGAAAGTCTATTGCGAAATGCTGATCCCGGCACTCCCGAGAATCTTCTTGCCTTGTAGTACGTTTAATCCAGTTAATCCAGTTAATCCAGTTTTACCTTCCCACCTGAAATTTGAATTATGACTTGTTACTCATTATAGCGTCAATCACGTTTCCTCAAATATATTCATCTTTCATTCAATAAAGGGGCATTAAATTTTGTATTACATCTACCTCACTCATATTCACAATATTTTCTTGCCATATTTAATTGAACGGCGCAGATTTATCATCATATGTATACATCCTTTTAACAGCATCTATCGCGAATGAGTAACATGAGTCTTACCCGGCCCATCGACGTTTAAACTTTCTTATAACTTTCTACATCTCATCCACAATGGTCTTGTGTGAGATTTCTTCTCTGCAAAATGGAAAGAGAAAATTTTGGATTAGCAAATTCCCCAAAAAACGATTTTACCAAATTAACTACGTATTGCTCATTTTTTAAAATTATATTTCCAGTATTGCACTTGATAAAAGAAACGCACTTCTCACGACGCCCGTCGACGCAGACTGAATTCACTCCCTCAGTAATGACGCTGTGCTCAAGAGCGCGGTTCTCTCCTTTTCCGTGCCGACCAATCGACTTTTGAAAGGGTATTCAGGGTCGTTTGTATTGGCTTAGAGCCTTTTGGCGTGAACTTCTGACTCCGCCCTTATGAGGTTTCCCGGGATTCTCGCTGAGCGCCGTTGGCCCTTCTACATCTTTCCCCTGTATTTTTTTTTTTTTGACAACACCTCTCGTGGAAACTGTATCGCTCTAAGGGTTCTCATGCTCAAGTGTTTGGACCCTTAAATCTGTCGACCACTGTGTTTGTAGTTTCGAGGCTTGTGCAATTAACCCTCACAGCATGCGGTACCCGCCGAGGGCCAGCAGACTGCTTGTATAGCCAAAAATCTTGAGAACATAATATACACAGCTATCGCCTGGACCAAGGCGTCAGCACTTTCGAACGTCTTAGTGCTCAACCGTTGAGATTGTTATTTCTCCCCTCTCGATAGAGTTACACACTCCCTGCCTGAAACAACACACCCTTTCTGAAACAACACACATCTAATGGTCGCCTACCCCTAACATTTATTTTAACCAAACATTTGGTGAAGAGACCCCTTCTGTGCCGCTGGGATTTGCAAAGACATTTTACCGAACAAAATTTTAGGTAAGCATTGAGTGAGCACCAAAATTTATAACACACAATTACAAAAAAGGACATAAATTAGTTAAATTCCCAAAATTAAATCTTTCCCAACAAATGTAACTCAGAAAAGGTTATGATAAATTGCCCAGATAGCGGAATATAACTCAGAAAGGGTTATGATGAATTACCCAAATAGCGGTATGTAACTCAGTCAAGGTCATGATGAAAAGATTCTCATGTGAATTTGATGACTCATGAGTCATGCACTTGTAAAAAACAAAAAAAAAAAAACCGTTTATTTCCAAGTTGTCACATGAGATACATATGCCAACATATTGGCTTTTAAAAGTTCCTTAATATAAGACGTCCTAAAACAAAAGATCCATACGAGGAGTATTAATTGACAAACCATCCGAGGTGTAAAAATAGATAACCCATACGAGGCATAATAATCGACGAACTATATGAGGTGTGCTAATAGATAAACTATCAGAGGTGTACAAATAGATAGACCAAACGAGGCATATTAATAGACATAATATACGAGGCGTACTATAATAGACAAACCACACGTGGTATGCTAATAGTCTAACAAAGTTCCATACGAGGAATACTAATTGACAAACCATACGAGGTGTACAAATAGATAAGCCGTACGAGGCATAATAATAGACAAACTATACGAGATGTAATATTAGACAATACTATCATAGGTGTACAGATAGATAGACCATACGAGGCATATTAATAGAAAAAATATACGAGGCGTACTAATAGACAAACCATACGGGTCGTGCTAATAGTTTAACTCTGTCAAGGGTAGTTGAATGAGAAATGAGAAATATTATCTCTTGGATATTTTATATTCCAAGAGATTCCGGTACAGCGCTTCTTGCCTTTTTCCTACTTCAATAATTTCAACTAAGAACTTGGCAGTTTCGAAGAATTCTTTAGTATTTTTCGAATTATTTATAAGATCATCGAAGTAGGAAAAATACAAAAAAAACGCTACACCGTACTAGATTGAAACAACACCGTAAATGACAATCAAGTATTGAGAAAAAGATAGTCTCGAAATAATTTGTAAAGAACATCGCGCAAGACAGCACGCACATCTAGGAATGCGTAAACAAACTTACACTCAAAATTGAAATGCATGGCTTGTTCGGCATACAAATATAGAGATAATTTTTGCACGAGTGCTTTATTTTCTTTGTCTGTTTATACTTTTTAATTTCTTCTGTTCACAGAAATGCCCTTCGGGGTTGTGATAGATTGATTTATAAATCATAAAGCAAGCGCAATCAATTTGTTTATTTCTGAAATTTGGTGCAGTGTTAACTGATCGCAGAGCTTTAGGTAAAATGTAATGTGTCTTGAGGTTTTGCTTTTTATGCAAAAAGTAGAAATAGAAACCGATATATGTACATGTGCGCATATATGTGTGCGAAACGTGTGCATGTTTACACTGATACATAAACATTTATGTTTGCGTGCGCACACGTACATACTCACGCACACACCAACACACATATTCACATATATACGTATTGAAAACAAATATAAGAAAAATGCTAATAGACATGAAAAATAATCTTACTCTTTCAATATTTAAAATGACAGCCCAAGCTCTGATGAATTGTAAGAAATAACCTGAGGAAAGATAAGGAATAGAAAAGGACTTTGAAAAACGTATAAATGGAATGGTTTTCCAATTTCCTAAAGGAAATTTTAAGAAAACTCAAGTTACCGCTGAGGAACAACAACAAAAAAAAAACATATATCTTCAATATATCATATCATATATCATATCTTCTCGATATTCTCTGCAACATCATGCGGACATGGGTACATGGGATAAAATGGAGATACAGTGTAGGCCAGTTACCACTCATGATTGACAAATATCTACAAAATTTTGGCAGAAATGCGCAAACAAACATATACTCAACATCAAAATTTGCTTGTACAACATACGGACAGAAAGATAATTTTACCACGATTCATATGCTCAAATTACGATTAATTTCATTAATTGTATTTGTCATTAATCCGATTCACAGAGACGTCCTCTGGTGTAAGTGGGAGATCTATTTTTGAATCATTTCGCTAGTGCAATAAAATTTATTAACCGGATGGTTTTTGTGTAAAGAAATGAATTAGAAACATGTATATCCATTTATGTAGATATATATATACCTATGTACGTACACACACATATTAATATATGTACTTATTGAGAATGAAATATAAGAAAAAAATACAAATATAAAATAAGAGGATAGAAACAACCTACCATCTATTACACCGATAATGACAGTTGAGCTCATTGTAATCATAAGAAATTATTCGAAAAAAAAAATAACTAAAAGGAAAAGAAGACTTCGGAAAACGTAAAATGAACTGGTTTTTAGTTACTTCATAGAAATTTTTAAGAAAACTCAGGTTACAGTCAAGAAACAACACAACTCTTCAGCATTATACAGACATGTGTACATGGGATAAAATGGAGTAACATGTGGCCGGATATCACATTTGAGTGGAGAATATTTACAAAATTTGGCAAGGTAGATTAAGCAATGGTCCAAAGTGATAATTTTGATAACAGAAATTAACAGTTTTTTTCGATTTTAAAGTTTAGTGCTGGTGTGCACTGAACGCACGGAAAAATATTAAAAGACTAAATGAAAATGCTTAAATTAACCCCTCCCCCAGCTCAGCCGAAATCGATTGAAAACATCTTCGAGAATGATTTTGAAATAACGAGACAACGTTAGCCAGAATTTAATTCATTATAAACTTTGCACAATCCTCACATTTATAAACCTGTATATTGGTGTACACACAAAATGTATTTCAGAGTATGTTTTCCATACGGATGTTAAATATTAACACAGAGAAGAAAAACTGTAAGTTTTGAACAGTTTTGAGTTAACCTTCTGATTTCTGAAGTATCTGTCATTCGCTTAAGGACACCGTTCAGGTAAAAAAAAAGTCCGTTATTTATAGATGGATTTCTCTGAAATTTTCACAGTAGGTGTGAAATGATCCAAATATCATTTATTTCGACAAAATTTTTGTATCTGCACTGGATTTTTTTTATTTTCGAAAAATATGATAAAATAGGGGTTTTTTTAAAATCCTACTACTTCTACAATTTTGAAGTTACTGAACCAGTACTTCGTTTTTAGTTAGATTGCTTAGATGTCTATATAACCACTCGCAATAGGGAATTTCAATAACTTTTTTTTTGTGGATTTTGGGGAAAAAAAATGAACTTTTTTTCCTTTTTTTTCATCTCGTGTAATTTTCACAATAATAAATTTATCAAAAAATGCTATTGCGCCAGGATACACCTTGCTGAGCCCTATCGAATGGTATATAAGCCATTCTCGTAGCTCTAAAATTGTGGAAGTAGTAGCATTTGAGAAACCAATTATCAAGTTTCCATAAAAACGAGTTTTTTCACAAAAAAAATGTTTTCTTTTTATCTTTTGAACTACAGGGTTTTCTACAATGAACTCTTGAGCGTTTGTAGCTCTTTTCAAGCTCTTTCGATTGATATAATTTACATTGCTGTAGCTCTGTAACTCTGAGAAAAAATATACAACAAAAGAGAATAGGTGTAATTCATGAAAACAATTAATTTTTTCAATTTTTCATTTTTTTTGACCAAAATACGTTTTTTTGTCAAGTCAACTCCTTTGTTTTATAGCTCTTTTCAAGCCCTTTGGATTGGTGTGCTCGCCATAGCTGTAGCTATGATACTGCAGCTGTTATCAAGCTATGAATGAAAGCTGCGGTATCATGGATACGGGAGGACAACTTAATTCTGAAATTGTCAAAAATTATAAAAAAAATGTTTATTCAGCGTTAGAATGTTTTGTTTGAATAATGGAAGCACTTTGAGTAGCCCATTAACGAACTATAATGCCATTCCCGCAGAGAAACGCTCAATTGACTCCCAATAATGAGGGGGGGAGGGTTCAAGGTCACTCCACCCCCATCGCTTTCCCCCCCTCTGGTGTGCGCACTATTCGGAGTAGACGAAAAAGAAAAGTACCAATGGAAGCGCAAGAAAATTCTCTATAAGATGCATATATAAACAGAAAATCAACACATAACCTGATTTCTACCTAGACGGTGTCCTTAAAATGATTCATTTTTTGTTTACACTTCATCGCAGATGTATAGAAATCAATTCGTCGGAACAGAATGCAGATACTCGATAAATTTTTATCATATCAAAGACTTGATTGCTTAGAAGAGAAAAATTTTCTCATGAATGGAAAATAAGTTCGTAAGTTAGGTTACTAAAAAATTAACCATGAACCTGTTGATTGGAATGTCAGTATTGATTTACTTTGACTCTTTGCCACCGTCTGCTTGCCACATTAAGCAAAATCAAAAGACTTCGCTCCCAGAAATAAATTATCTTCGCTTCCAGAAAAACGTAACTCAATGTAAAGATCGGCTCCTTGCAGGGCTCCAACAGTTGTCATTTGAATGAGGGCAATATAGTGAGGAACTTTCGTCAAAGTGCAAGCAACCATTTTTCCTCGGATTTCCTAGAGTTCAATTCCCAGCGCCAACAGCAAATGTAAGTGGTGCGGATTTGTTGGACTTTTGGAAGAAACTGAAGGAGACTCTGATTCGAAATTTTCAGTAGGATCGCTGATGAATTTAGTTGCAGATGAACTTTCGAGTGAAGCTTCGGGCAAATCTACATCAGATCCATCTGCTGAATTCCAAACAGGGCTGTCGGTAGAACTTTCAGCAAAGGCAATTGTCGCGACTTGAGGAAAACCATCAGTGGCACCTTGAACAGAGTTGTCATTTGAACACTTAGTTGCAACGTTCTCTAATCTGATGATGAATCCGTACCTAGGCCAGTTCTCAGAAGCGCTGCCGTTAAGCTTGATCTGCATTTTACCCTCTGAGGATTCGAAGACCTGTACGAAAAAAATACCGGTTAGAATGAAGGGATTCATGTTCCTGAAACCAATTTCAAATATTTCATGCCAAGCGTCCGTTTACTCACTGTTGGGGCATTTTCCTGGCATACATCAACTTCCTTCATATCTCCTTCACAAGGGAATGTGACGAATTTCAATTCATAGCCTTCGCAAGTCGTCTTCCGGAAGTTGACCAGCGTCACATTTGCAGTGATGGCGCTAGGGCTGGTGATCGTCAGTTCGCAGTTTGGTGTGGTGTAGACACCAGGGAAGAACTTGCATCCGATTCCAGGGTGAGAAAATACGTTCAGAACTGGAGTGTCGTTGAGATGTATAGTTTGGCCACAATGTTGTTCTGCAAATGAAACAAATAACGGCTAGTAATACCTGTGCATTATACTAAAAACTTCCCACAAAGTGTGGCACGATAGATTGCATCGAGCGATAACAGGTGGACATGCATGAACGACTGTGCAATGATACACTTCTCCAAAGTTGAGAAGCGCTCAGGGAAATATAACTTTTCTTCGAAAGCTATAAGGAGATTTGTGATCAGGATGGTAAAAAAACCGAGCTCTACGCATCGTTTCAAATTATTAACGAGAGAATATTTATTCCATTTTTTCAGAAACCATCTGATGAAATTGTGGGAAAATTTCAGAGAATGTTGACAATATCATTCCGCTATTACACTTAACTAATAAACGGATTCAAACCAGTATTAGTGCATAATATGGTACTAATTACTAATATCTGATGATCTAAGTGTGACAAATTAATAACGAGGTTTAAAAAAAACACAATAAACCCATAATTTTATTACGGCTATGATTTTCCTGAATATAAATAACTCATAAATAAGATTAGGTACATCACGTTTGCGTAGCAGCTTTAAAAGGAATGATACATCAAGGAAATATTTCAAAAACATTTAGTTCAAACGTTTCGAGCACTAGGCTCATTCTCAACGAAATCTGCAAATACAAAGACACAACTTAAGCACAGTTCACAAATAAAATTCATATATTGACAGGCAAAAGTAGAATAGCAAAATGGACAGCAATGGAATAGGAAGGTGGTGAACAAGGTTTCTAACACTTACTACGCTGACGCTATTCAGAAACACGGACAAAAGTTAGCGGTTTACAATTTTTAGTTGATACGAGCTCTGCATGTCATTTTAACGGAGGTTTTAACTTATGTATATACAATGACTCTAATGTTCGGAGGTCAAAAATAGCTGAACGTGAATCCAGTATTTTAAATTGATTACTATTAATGACTTGATCACATGAGGCATTGCAGTGCTCCCTTATGTTAGAATGAGACGGAGAACCTAATATCCAACCAGTACGATGACTCCGTCCAGCAAGCTCAGCTATCCGTATACACAGTGCTCGCTGGGTTGAACCAACGTACTGAGATGCGCAATGCGCATAACGTAAATCATAGGCGGCGGAAGATCGCATGCTTTTAGGAGGTACATCTTTAAATCGAAAAAATTAACTAATTGTACGTTTATTAGCCGATATAAAGGCCCCCTCACACGTACAAATATGTCGGCAGACAATCTGAACTGAATTTGGTTTGTTGGTCTCAAGGCCCCTCACACGGTGCAAACAACACACTGCAAACTTGACAAAGACTGGCGCACGCTTCAGTATGCCTGTAACAGCTAGGCGGCGAATACGCACAAGAATAGCGACTCCAGACGGCGAGTTCGTACAGTGATGGGATTCGCTACATTGCAATGAATGAGAAATAAAAGAGATGTAAAAGCTCTTTCAAAATGGGCTAAAGAATGGTTCCTAAAAAGTAGTGAATATACAAATGTGAAATTGCTTATTGAAGTGCATAAGGAGGGAGAGAGGCAGAGTACAGTCGCAGTCGTGTACCACATACGAAGGCTGGTGTGTCACTGACGTGGTCGTGGAGGGAGTATATATGGAGGGAGCATAGCCGTCTGTGAAGAGAACCAGTTTTTGAGATTCCTCCTTTGTCTGTGGTAACCAATAGCGGTCTCGCAAGTGTGACGTCAGCACGGAAGCCATGGAGCTAGGATATATGGAGGGAGCATAGCCGATTCCAATCGGGTTCAAATTAGCTGCAAAAGTTGGGAGACTGGGGCATTGGCAAGGCCCCACATGTGGGCCAACCACAGACGCTTGGCTGAAGTTGGCTCCTCCTCGCCTCCTCTACAACTCGTTCATTTGCCAAAGCAAGATTAGTACCGCTCCACAAATCGAAGGATGAGGTGCGCGTGCAAGTCGCTCTCTAATTTGTTATATTCAAGGGCCTGTAATCTTTACAGTTTTTAACTCTTAATGTATCTTTGCTAGTAATTTTGATATTATTAAGTTTCCTCGAGTGAGGAAACACAATTTATTATTTTTCGGAGTCTTAGAATCCCAAATTAATTATTACGATAAACTCAACAGCTGGAAGAGCAATCAGCGAGCATGTGCGCACCCTAGCGTAGTTAGTAGGTAACTGGCTTCCGTGCTGACGTCACACTTGCGAGACGGCTATTGGTTACCACAAACATGGGAGAAATCTCAAAAACTGGTTCTCTTCACAGACGGCTATGCTCCCTCCATATATACTCCCTCCACGACGGAAGCCAGTTACCTACTGACTACGCTAAAGTGCGCACACGCTCGCTGAATGCTCTTCCAGCTGTTCAGGTAATCGCGTCATCGTTAATGATTAATTTGGGATTCTAAGACTCCAAAAGATAATAAATTGCGTTTCCTCACTTGAGGACACTTAATAATATCAAAATTACTAGCAAAGATACATTTAGAGCTGAAAACTATAAAGATTACAGGCCCTTGATTAAAATAAATTAGAGCGACTTGCACGCACACCTCACCCTTTGACATGTGGTGTGGTACTAATCTTGCTTCGGAAAATGAGAGGGAGGGGTTGTAGGGAAGGTGGGTGGAGCCAACTTCAGCCAAGCGTCTGTGGTTGGCTCAGAATTGTGACGTCACAGGCCTTGAGAGTGCCCGAGTGTTTCAACTTTTGCAGCCAAATTGAGCCCGATCGGAGTGCGCTATGCTCCCTCCATATATCCTAGCTCCATGGACGTTGTGGTGGTTCCACCTAGCTGCACGCGCTCACCACCACACAAGCACACAAGTGCCACCCCACTGCCTCGAAGCGCTCTCACTGAACGACCAATCAGCGCTCGAGGCTGGCGCTGGGGTGCCGGACCGAGCCTCTACAAGCTGGGCGCTCCCAGTAGCCAGGCAACATCTGAATACACCCACATACGTTTAGCACAGCACAGACGCCGACAACCCGGCACCACGAGTCCACTAACCAGAGGGCTAGCTCTCGTCAGCTAGGCCGTCGCCAGCCCTATATAAAGAGCTGCGCGGTAAGCGCAGTTCAGGTTCACCAGTGAAAACCGTCTAAGAAGCATCTAATCTTCAACAACGACCTTCTCACTACCAAGATTTCACAACAGCAGCCGACTTTCTACCTCGCTTGCCGAGCCCAAACCTCTCAAGCGAGTGTGAGTAGCCTTTTCTTAATTCGCTCTTACGTTTACCGACCGTTGAGCGTCGCCGGAAGGTAGTAGAGCCTGGTGTACCGAAAGGCCCCAGACCATCTGGGCAAACCCCATTATAGTAGGGGGGGAGCGGGTACAAGTAGGGCACCAGCCGCCTTCCGGACAAATCCGACGCCTGAGACTATACACCAACACTTAGGACAAACACCATGTATCACCACCAAGGAAGTCGTGGTTCATGGAGAGCTGGCTACAGCCAGTTTTCCCGCCCCTTACTACAAACACCCACCCATATAAGACCCAACACTATGCAACATAACACCAACACACGCACCAACGCCATCCCTGGCAACAACACTCAACCACGAACGACCAAGCAAACTACCACAACCATCCCAGCACAGCCTGCCAACAAATCCAACACTACCTACAAAGTCCAACTCCGCAAGATCGACCCCAGCAAAGTTACAAAGCGAGAACAAGTCTTCGAAACTGCTTTCAAACACTTGGAAGCCCCACTCATACGACTCACCAGCAACTCAAGCGGATTCTACGCCATAACCGATGACATCACCGCCATCGATAAACTGACCTCGGACAAAGCAACCACTCACTTCCAGAAAATAAATCTGAAGCCTATCATCCCCCCAGATCTCAGAGCCAAAAGGACCATATTCATCAGACAACTGGACAGCAGCATCGGCCAACGCCAACCGCAAGAAATACAGGAAGAAATAACACGAGTGCAACAATGGGCAAAAATCATGGAAATAAACAAAATCAAAAACTACACGCACGTCATCAAAGTAACTTTCACCGACACCGCCATGACACAGCGCGCTCTCCAGAATGGGCTCCTGATGTTCAACACAAAAATCACACCGTCGCAAATGGAACTAGAAAAATACACTCACCTCCGGATCTGCTTCAAATGCTACAAAATTGAGGACCACTCCACACATCAATGCACTGTCAAGACACCGAACTGCTCTGAATGCGCTGCACACGGCCACACCTACCAACAGTGCAGTTCACCGGACAAGAAGTGCCTCAACTGTCAAGGAAACCACCGAACACTCGCAGCCTCTTGTCCATACAGGAAAGAAGCCATCCGCAAGAAAAACGACGAACTCCAAAAAAAAGAAACCGACTAAACCAAGAGCACATACATTGAAATTGCAAAAACGGCCATCCAACAAACTGCAAAAACAGAACATACACTCACACTCACCAGCGAAATACATATAAAACTCGCCGCCATCATCATCGAGGCCCACATCGCAAACCTCGCACAGGGAGGGGATTTCGGATCAATCTTGTCGAAGTCTCTCAAAGAAAATTACGACGTGGACACCCAGTTCCCCAACCGTGATTCCCAAAAAATATTCAACATGTTCATTGAAAAAACAAACAACCCCAAGCAGAAACAACGGAGACTCCTGCAAATCAAGCAAACATCGACCCCAACGAAGACGCAATGGACACTAGCTACCACTCAACAGAAGAAAATTCGACCCAGGACGAAACAAGCGACGACAACTTGCAAGAAAACTGGAGGACGCAGTCCAGCCCGAAAAAGAAAACAAAAAAACGGAAAAAGAAGAAACAACCATCCTCTGAAGATTCTCCTAGACACGAAAAAATAGGGGTTTCACTATTCCGCAGCGACACGCACTCACAGCATATCCCAAGCGAACCCACCAACCAACAGATAATTGAAGAACTAACAAAAAAACCTCCCGGCCTCAAAATCGCTGTCGTACACCCACACCCGGACAAAATATGGAAAGAAATCATTGACGGCCAATTCGACCTCGAAGTGGCACCCATAGCCACAATCCCACACGAACACTTCGACATGATGAACACATGCTCAAAATCTGACACCCCCCACAAGAAACCCAAACACTCGACTCCATAATGGATACACACAATATGAACAAAACACTAACCGTCATCCAACACAACGTCCAACACTGGCAAAACAATAAAATCGCACTGTGCAACATCTACCGTCAATACAATCCACACATAATTCTGCTAAACTCGCACAGCATGCGTAACGACACCCCCATCAAAATTTGGAATTACAACACATATACCACAAACAAAGCAAATGAAAATCACGCTGGAGTAGCAATAGCAATCCGCAAAGACCTTCCATTCAAGCTTCACGATACCTTTCATACAGATATGTTGGCCATCACAGTAGAAACACCACAAGGCCCAATCACACTTGCCACTACCTACATACCTCCACGCATTGATTACATAAATTACATTGACATGCACACTCTCTTTAACCGAAAACACCCCACTTACCTCCTTGCCGACATGAATGCCATACACCCCACCTTTGGATACACATACGCAAACAGGAAGGGAAGACAAGTACACTCACTAATAGATAGGAACAAATGTCATCACATCGGCCCTAACTTCCCCACGATAATCACACACCGCGCTTGTACTAGCCCAGACATAGTACTAACAAACACGCAAACATTCCACAACATCATACTCGAACCAGGTCCACTAACACCTTCCGACCACATCCCCATCATAGCCACAATATCAGCCAACCCCATACAAATTCCCATCCGCCCACGACCCTCCTTCCACAATGCAAACTGGGAACTATACCGCAACCTTCTCGCTGACCACACAATACCGCAGGACCTAAGCCCTACACTAGAGGACATAGACAACCACCTAATCACATGGGAAACCCACATCAACGAAGCCTCCAATCAATCAATTCCAACTATCACACACAGAACCACACCAGGCATCAAACCCACTCATGCCATACTCGTCCTCCAAACAAGACACAAACACATTTACGACCATCTCCAACGACACGGCCACTCACCCCACCTATACAGAGAACTCCTCAGCCTCAGACAACAGATAAAAACTGCATATCAACGTATCTACTCGGCGACATGGAACAACACTATTGGTAACATCAAAAAGATGGACAATCCCCAACAATTCTGGTCCGCCATCAAACGCATGTCAGGCAACAATAAAAAACAAAGCACCCCCTACATCAAAGAAGGCGGCATCTTCTACCACTCACCACAATCCAAGGAACCTTTGTTCCGACAACACTGGTCAAACATATACTCAGGTATTGATGACCCCAACAACAATTTCGACGCTGAACACATACACACCATAGAAACACAAATGAACGACATCGCACCCCAAAACGAACCACACGAGACAGGAGACAATTCCCGTCTTCATAATATCCACTACCCAGCAATCACAATCGAAGAAGTAAAAAACGCACTTCGAACGTTTTCCCAAAAAGCTCCAGGACCAACTAAAATAACCACACACCACCTTAAACACTTACCGCAAAACATGCTCCAGTATCTTCTGTACATATATAACAACGCCCTCTCAGCGGGCTATTTCCCAAACAAACTGAAACACGCAATAATGATCTTTTTACCGAAGCCCTCCACCTCCCAACACGAGGTGCAAAATTACCGCCCCATCTCCTTACTCGACACCCACGCTAAGCTCCTAGACAAGATATTAACCTACAGGCTAACAGACCACCTAACCATCAACAACATCTACAACAGCCGCCAACACGGATTTCGACACGGAAGAGGTACACACACCGCACTTGCCACGCTACATGAGACCCTCCACATTAAACAAACACAGAGAAACAAAACAGACATCATTCTACGAGATGTAAGCAAGGCCTTCGACAAAGTCTGGCACACAGGACTCAAATTCAAACTGTCGCAGCTACAAATTCACCCCCTATTCACAAAAATCCTGTATAGCTTCATCACTAACCGCACCGCAGCCATACGAATCGCAAACTACACTGGCCCACCCTTCCCAATCAAGTCAGGTGTCCCCGAGGGAGCAGTCCTCTCACCAACACTGTACAACTACTTCACACACGACCTTCCCCCACCAATACCCAACACTGACTACATAGCTTTTGCAGACGACATCACACAAATCATATCCGCAAAGCACTCATATAACATGGCAGCTCTTCTAACAACACGAGCCATCACCCAAATCAACGATTACGAACGAAAATGGAAAATCCAAACTAATGCAAATAAATTCAAAATAATTGCCATCAGCCGCCGCAAACACCCAACAGTGCACATCAACAACACCCCACACCCCTACACAAACTCAGGTAAAGTTCTGGGACTCACAATCAGCACAACCGGATACGCACCCCACACCAGACAACGAGCAGCACTAGCACACCAAAACCTCTCACGCCTCTACCGATTCAAACATCTGAACCTAGAAGTAAAACGCCAACTATACATCGCTCTAGTAAGATCCACTCAATATCTCTGAAAAAATATACAGTGACATCGATCAAAAGAATGTAACACTCTTGCTGCTACTCGATCTCTCTAAGGCGTTCGATAGCATCGAACATAATAGACTTCTACGTAAAATACTGAACTTGGGAATAGACACGCAATGGTTTGAAAGTTACTTGTCAAACCGATCTCATGCAGTCCGCATAGAAAACAAATTGTCCCCATTCATTCAAAACAATTTTGGTGTTCCCCAAGGATCAATTCTTGGTCCGCTACTGTTTTCTATTTTCATAAATGATTTCCCTCCAATGCCTTCTAACACACGGATCTCGATGTATGCAGATGATGTTCAAATTGCAATAACAAGTTCTGTATCGGAAATACCACAGACGCAAATTAAAGCCGAAACTTTACTGACTAGCCTGAAATCATGGTACGACCGAAATGGTCTTAAATTAAATGCTAATAAAACACAATGCATTATTTTTGGATCCAAAGATGCAATTAAAAAAACTTCAGATCTTACTCTTGCAGTTGGAAATGATAAAATAAATGCATCAGAAAAAGTTAAAAATCTAGGAATCTGGTTCGATAGAAATATGTCCTTCAAATCTCACGTTGAGACTACTTGCAACAAAATCTACGGAACTTTAATGTTTTTTTCATCGTATAAAAAGTATGCTAGACGAAAAATCCAGATTATTAGCAATTCAATCCCTTGTGTTATCACGCATTGACTACTGCAGCCTAGTATGGGGAGACTTACCTAAATACCTTCAAAGGGACTTACAAAAGTGCATGAATTTTGCAGCGAAGGTGGTATGCAACGGTAATTTCAAAAGAAGTGACCACGTAACCCCTCTCCTCAATAAACTCGGCTGGATTCCTATCCAAGAAAGGCTCCTCTTGCAGAAGGCCCAATACGTATTCTCCTCGTTATATCTTCCTCAGAGCAATGCTGAGATAGTGTGTTTCCATCCACCCACTGCAACCAATCAAAAACCGAATAGAAACAATAATGTCTTAGTCAACTATCGTTCATCTCGCTTAGGGCAGAAGGCTCTGTCCATATCAGGCGCTTTACTGTGGAACAAACTTCCCCTGAGTATTAAAGTCCCTCAAAGACCGAGAGAATTTAAAGCCAAAATAACTCGTCATCTAGCGTCTCAAGAATAATTCTTAGTTACAGAACACACAAAATAAGTCCTGTCGAATCTCATTTGCCTGGTATCTCCATTGCTCAAAAATCTCCCTCGCTTATTGTTTTATAATACAAGATATCACAAAACAGTTTTAGAGTAAGCGTAGGTAGTGTGATTTGATCGCCTATACGCTGCCGTCTGCAAACATGCTTACTTGAATATGTGTGTACGTATATAGGTGTATGTGGGCATATGGGTGTGCACATGTGCACGTACACCTGTGTGCACTAGAGTAGATAAACCAATCGAAGGTTGCATTTTATGTCATTCCTCTCCATTTCTGTGCAAGCATCAAACTAGACCGTCATGGTACCTATGTGTGTGTGTGTGTTTATCAATTGCAGACATTCTGCACCATACTACAAAGATATTGTGATTTACTCTCTAATTTGAAATTGTAAAGCAACCATGTATAAAAAGCAATAAATTCGTTGCGTGATCACCCACTTATACTGCAGTATTATGCTTATAGTTATATGCTTATAATAATGTGATTCCTATGTCTGTTTATCAATTGCCGACAATTTGCGCCATATTTCAAAGATAATGCGATTTTCTTTTCTAATATGAAACCTTTATAGGACATTAATGTTTTCTTTCTTATTCACATCCCAAAATCGTTTTCATGTTTCAGACTTAGGTAGACTGTTTTGTGCCACTATTTGTAGTACGAAATTTTATAAAATTCATGCCATAATAAAAGATATTTTCTCCGTTTCCCTCGATTGGAATTTCTGGTTTATACTGACTGGTTTTACACTGATATTCGCGCACATGCTTACTTGTATAAATCTGTACGTGTGCACGCTGTGCGTATGACACTAAATAGAATGCGTATGTATTGCTTCGATGAATAGAAATGCATTTGTGTATCCTTACGAGTTTGGTGTAATTATGTGCGTGCATGTGTATATGTGTATATTTGCGTGTATATGTGCACACATGTGTGTACTAGACTGACAACTAGCATTTTACTGAAGATAATGGTCTTTTTTCTGTTTACTCTCAACTTGTAACATTACCTTACTCGTCTTGTCTTTATTATTGTAAAGCATTCATGTAAAAACTATACATTTGTTGTGCGATCATCCACTTTTTGTTTAAATAAAATGCTTATCAACTAATGACCGCTATGTTAAAATTGTTGGATTAGAAATACAAAACTTATTATCTTCTTGGTCCTCATGCTTATGTGTACGTGTATACATGTATATGTATGTGTGTATATGTACATGTATGTATATGTATGAATATATATGTGTGTGTATATGTATACGGATGTATATTTATATATACATATATTTTTTTCATGCTTCCTCACAATGACACTTTTGAACATTGGCCGAAACAAGCGATTCATGTATTATTTCCTGGCTTCAAGAATTGCGAAGTTTTATGTCATGTACATGTAAACTGTCAAAAATGTTTTCACCTCACAATGAAAATGCATCGTCCATGAAATTGTGTTGTCTCTTATAATTATCATTACATGTATTATCAAATGTAGATTAAGCAAGATTAGGAGTACATTGCCCTCAATCATTTCTTTTCGACTAGTGACACGAGTTTTACAATACTCGTGTGTGTGTATCATCTAAATGTATTAATTTTAAGAGATTTTAAAAACCAATGATGGTACTTTTGTACCATCTATATTGGAAATATACTGTTTTCTTGGTCCTCATGCTTATGTGTACGTGTATACATGTATATGTATGTGTGTATATGTACATGTATGTATATGTATGAATATATATGTGTGTGTATATGTATACGGATGTATATTTATATATACATATATTTTTTTCATGCTTCCTCACAATGACACTTTTGAACATTGGCCGAAACAAGCGATTCATGTATTATTTCCTGGCTTCAAGAATTGCGAAGTTTTATGTCATGTACATGTAAACTGTCAAAAATGTTTTCACCTCACAATGAAAATGCATCGTCCATGAAATTGTGTTGTCTCTTATAATTATCATTACATGTATTATCAAATGTAGATTAAGCAAGATTAGGAGTACATTGCCCTCAATCTTTCTTTTCGACTAGTGACACGAGTTTTACAATACTCGTGTGTGTGTATCATCTAAATGTATTAATTTTAAGAGATTTTAAAAACCAATGATGGTACTTTTGTACCATCTATATTGGAAATATACTGTTTTCTTTCTTTTCATCTACCCAGTCATTCCCCTACACACACTTCCACCAACATCTATCTCAACACTCCAGCGTGTACAAAACCGAGCCACGAGATACATAACAAATTCAGAATGGCAAGATTTCGCCACCTCTGCACAACTACATCGCCGAGCAAACTTGCAGCCAATTAACATTACACTCCTCAAACACGCAAAAAGAATCTGGCAAAACATTCACGACATGTATCCACAACTCTACCAACAACTCACATTCCCGCAAGACACTCCACAAATACCACACAGACAATTTCAGAGCTCAAAAATGAAAACACTCGCACCCCAACCGAGACCAAAATACACTTAACACGACTCTAACGACGGACGGACGGACAGACTCGACTGACAAGCACCGACTCAAGCGAACATCTTGTGATAAAAGAGACCTATCCAACACGGCAAGCCTAACAACCCACGTCCGGTACTAACGATGCCTACTAACTAAAGATGGATCATACAAAGCCCTGACGGGTAATTAACTTCTACCACCCCCAAACTACCTACAAAAAAATACCCTCAACACCAGCATCATATGCGCACAGCGCATCTCTATCTTTTTTTCCTACCTATCCCTTTCCGTTTCACCCCTTCTCTTCCCGACACACCCTGTGTCAAACTCTCCTTCCGACTTCTCTATAAGCATCGCCAAGCATCGCCAGTTCAGTTCGCAGAGCTCACTCAGTCGACTCGCAGGAACCCTGATGTTTACACACGTCTTCTTCCTGCGAGCCCCCTCACTGCAACTGCACACAAGTCTTCCAACGAGCCTCCTCACAGCATCAGCTCACACAAGACTTATCCCTGCGGTTCTCCGCGCAGTGACTCCGACATCCACTAGTCTCGGCTGCTCAGCAAGCAGTAGCCTCACGGCCTCCATCGTCACCTCGACGGCGCACCGCTACGCCACGGCACGCACGACGCGACTTACCGACAACCGTCGGTCCTCCAAGTCGTCCTTGTGTACTGTACTACCTGCCTGTAATCATTTACCTCAGGTGCCATACTGTCGGCGATCTTCTCAATAATACGGCCTTTATTCCAGTTGTGTATTCTGTGGTGGTTCCATCTAGCTGTGCGCGCTCACCACCACACAAGCTCATAAGCGCCACCTCACAGCCACGAAGTGATCCGGCCAAACAACCAATCAGCGATGAGATCTGGCGCTGGGGTGGCGGACCGAGCCTCTACAAGCCGCGCGCACCGAGCATCCAGGCGACACCTCTGAGCACTCATGTACGTTTACTATATACATACTATACACCAACATTTAGGACTAACACCATGCATCACCACCAAGGAAGTCGTGGTTCGTGGAGAGCTGGCTACAACCAGTTTTCCCGCCCCTTACTACAAACACCCACCCATTTTAGACCCAACACTATGCAACATAACACCAACACACGCACCAACGCCACCCCCGGCAACAACACTCAACCACGAACGACCAAGCAAACTACCACAACCACCCCAGCACAGCCCGCCAACAAATCCAACACTACCTACAAAGTCCAACTCCGCAAGATCGACCCCAGAAAACAAACAGACCGACAACAAGTCTTTGAAGCTGCATTCAAACACTTGGAAGCCCCCCTCATACGACTCACCAGCAACTCAAACGGATTCTACGCCATAACCGACGACATCACTGCTATCGATAAACTGACCTCGGACAGAGCCACCAAACACTTTCAGGAAATAAATCTGAAACCGATCATCCCCCCAGATCTCAGAGCAAAAAGAACCATATTCATCAGACAACTGGACAGCAGCATTGGCCAACGCCAACCGCAAGAAATACAAGAAGAAATAACACGCGTGCAACAATAGGCAAAAATCACGGAAATAAACAAAATCAAAAACTACACACACGTCATCAAAGTAACCTTCACCGACACCGCCATGACACAGCGCGCTCTCCAAAATGGGCTCCTCATGTTTAACACAAAAATCACACCATCGCAAATGGAACTAGAAAAATACACTCACCTCCGGATCTGCTTCAAATGCTACAAAATCGAGGACCATTCTACACACCAATGCACTGACAAGACACCACACTGCTCTGAATGTGCTGCTCACGACCACACCTACCAACAGTGCAGTTCACTGGACAAGAAGTGCCTCAACTGCCAAGGAAACCACCGAACACTCGCAGCCTCCTGCCCATACAGGAAAGAAGCTATCCGCAAGAAGAACGACGAACTCCAAAAAAGAGAAACCGACCAAACCAAGAGCACCTACATTGAAATCGCAAAAACGGCCATCCAACAAACTGCAAAAACAGAACATACACTCACACTCACCAGCGAAATACATATAAAACTGGCCGCTATCATCATCGAGGCCCACATCGCAAACCTCGCACAGGGAGGGGACTTCGGATCAATCTTGTCGAAGTCCCTCAAAGAAAATTACGACGTGGACACCCAGTTCCCCAACCGCGACTCACAAAAAGTATTCAACATGTTCATCGAACAAAACAAACAACCCCAAGCAGACACACCGGAGACACCTGCAAATCAAGCAAGCACCGACCCCAACGATGACGCAATGGACACAAGCTACCACTCAACAGAAGAAAACTCGACCCAGGACGAAACAAGCGACGACAACTTGCAAGAAAACTGGAGGACGCAGTCCAGCCCGAAGAAGAAGAAAAACAAAAAACGGAAGAAAAAGAGACACCCCTCCTCGGGAGAATCTTCTGGACACGATGACAAAATAGAGGTTGCACTATTCCGCAGCGACACGCACTCACAGCATATTCCAAGCAAACCCACCAACCAACACATACTAGAAGAACTAACAAAAGTACCTCCTGGCCTCAAAACCGCTGTCGCACACCCAAGCTCGGACACCTGGAAAGAAATCATCGACGGCCAATTCGACCTCCAAAAGGCACTAATAACCACAATCTCACACGAACACTTCCTCTCGATGGACTCATGCTCAAAAATTAACCCCCTTCACAAGAAACCCAAACACTCGACTCCATAATGGATACACACAAAATGAACAAAACACTAACTGTCATCCAACACAACGTCCAACACTGGCAAAACAACAAAATCGCACTATGCAACATCTACCGTCAATACAACCCACACATAATTCTACTCAACGCGCACTGCATGCGTAACGACACTCCCATCAAAATTTGGAATTACAACACATACACCACAAACAAAGCAAATGAAAATCACGCGGGAGTAGCAATAGCAATTCGAAAAGACCTTCCATTCAAGCTTCACGACACCTTTCATACAGATATGTTGGCCATCACAGTAGAAACACCACAAGGCCCAATCACACTTGCCACAACCTACATACCTCCACGCACTGATTACATAAACTACATTGACATGCACACTCTCTTTAACGGAAAACACCCCACCTACCTCCTAGCCGACATGAATGCCACACACCCCACTTTCGGATACACATACGCAAACAGGAAAGGGAGACAAATCCACTCTCTAATAGACAGGAACAAATGTCACCACATCGGCCCCAATTTCCCCACGATAATCAACCACCGTGCCGCCACTAGTCCAGACATCGTACTAACAAACACGCAAACATTCCACAACATCATACTCGAACCAGGTCCACTAACACCCTCCGACCACATTCCCATCATAGCTACAATATCAGCTAACCCAATACAAATTCCCATCCGCCCACGACCCTCCTTCCACAATGCAAACTGGGAACTATACCGCAACCTTCTCGTTGAACACACAACACCGCAAGACGTAAGCCCTACACAAGAGGACATAGACAACCACCTAATCACATGGGAATCCCACATCATCGAAGCCTCCAACCAATCTATTCCAACTATCACACACAGAACCACACCAGGCATCAAACCCACTCATGCCATACTCGTCCTCCAAACGAGACACAAACACATTTACGACATCTCCAACGACACGGCCACTCACCCCACCTATACAGAGAACTCCTCAGCCTCAGACAACAGATAAAAACTGCATATCAACGCATCTACTCGGCGACATGGAACAACACTATCGGTAACATCAAAAAGATGGACAATCCCCAACAATTCTGGTCCGCAATCAAACGCATGTCAGGCAACAATAAAAAACAAAGCACCCCCTACATCAAAGAAGGCGGCATCTTTTACCACTCACCACAATCCAAGGAACCTTTGTTCCGACAACACTGGTCAAACATATACTCAGGTATTGATGACCCCAACAACGATTTCGACGCTGAACACATACACACTATAGAAACACAAATGAACGACATCGCTCCCCAAAACGAACCACACGAGACAGGAGACACATCCCGTCTTCCTAATTTCCACTACCCAGCAATCACAATCGAAGAACTAAAAAACGCACTTCGAACGTTTTCCCAAAAAGCTCCAGGACCAACTAAAATAACCACACACCACCTCAAACACTTACCGCAAAACATGCTCCAGTACCTTCTGTACATATACAACAACGCCCTCTCAGCGGGCTATTTCCCAAACAAACTGAAACACGCAATAATGATCTTTTTACCGAAGCCCTCCACCTCCCAACACGAGGTGCAAAATTACCGCCCCATCTCCTTACTCGAAACCCACGCTAAGCTCCTAGACAAGATATTAACATACAGGCTAACAGACCACCTAACCATCAACAACATCTACAACAGCCGCCAACACGGATTTCGACACGGAAGAGGTACACACACCGCACTTGCCACGCTACATGAGACCCTCCACATTAAACAAACACAGAGAAACAAAACAGACATCATTCTACGAGATGTAAGCAAGGCCTTCGACAAAGTCTGGCACACAGGACTCAAATTCAAACTGTCGCAGCTACAAATTCACCCCCTATTCACAAAAATCCTGTATAGCTTCATCACCAACCGCACCGCAGCCATACGAATCGCAAACTACACTGGCCCACTCTTCCCAATCAAGTCAGGTGTCCCGCAGGGAGCAGTCCTCTCCCCAACACTGTACAACTACTTCACACACGACCTTCCCCCACCAATACCCAACACTGACTACATAGCTTTTGCAGACGACATCACACAAATCATATCCGCAAAGCACTCATATAACATGGCAGCTCTTCTAACAACACGAGCCATTGCCCAAATCAACGATTACGAACGAAAATGGAAAATCCAAACTAATGCAAATAAATTCAAAATAATTGCCATCAGCCGCCGCAAACACCCAACAGTGCACATCAACAACACCCCACACCCCTACACAAACTCAGGTAAAGTTCTGGGACTCACAATCAGCACAACCGGATACGCACCCCACACCAGACAACGAGCAGCACTAGCACACCAAAACCTCTCACGCCTCTACCGATTCAAACATCTGAACCTAGAAGTAAAACGCCAACTATACATCGCTCTAGTAAGATCCACTCTCATCTACCCAGTCATTCCCCTACACACACTTCCACCAACATCTATCTCAACACTCCAACGTGTACAAAACCGAGCCACGAGATACATAACAAATTCAGAATGGCAAGATTTCGCCACCTCTGCACAACTACATCGTCGAGCAAACTTGCAACCAATCAACATTACACTCCACAAACACGCGAAAAGAATCTGGCAAAACATTCACGACATGTACCCACAACTCTACCAACAACTCACATTCCCGCAAGACACCCCACAAATACCACACAGACAATTTCAGAGCTCAAAAATGAAAACACTCGCACCCCAACCGAGACCAAAATACACTTAACACGACTCTAACGACGGACGGACGGACAGACTCGACTGACCAGCACCGACTCAAGCGAATTTTTTGTGATAAAGGAGACCTAACCAATACGGCAAGCCTAACCACCCACGTCCGGTACTAAAGATGCCTACTAACTAAAGATCGATCATACAAAGCCCTGACGGGTAATTAACGTCTACCACCCCTAAACTACCTACAAAAAAATACCCACAACACTAGCATCATATGCGCACAGCGCATCTCTATCTTTTTCCTACCTATCCTTTTCCGTTTCACCCCTTCTCTTCCCGACACACCCTGTGTCAAACTCTCCTTCCGACTTCTCTATAAGCATCGCCAAGCATCGCCAGTTCAGTTCGCAGAGCTCACTCAGTCGACTCGCAGGAACCCTGATGTTTACACACGTCTTCTTCCTGCGAGCCCCCTCACTGCAACTGCACACAAGTCTTCCAACGAGCCTCCTCACAGCATCAGCTCACACAAGACTTATCCCTGCGGTTCTCCGCGCAGTGACTCCGACATCCACTAGTCTCGGCTGCTCAGCAAGCAGTAGCCTCACGGCCTCCATCGTCACCTCGACGGCGCACCGCTACGCCACGGCACGCACGACGCGACTTACCGACAACCGTCGGTCCTCCAAGTCGTCCTTGTGTACTGTACTACCTGCCTGTAATCATTTACCTCAGGTGCCATACTGTCGGCGATCTTCTCAATAATACGGCCTTTATTCCAGTTGTGTATTCTGTGGTGGTTCCATCTAGCTGTGCGCGCTCACCACCACACAAGCTCATAAGCGCCACCTCACAGCCACGAAGTGATCCGGCCAAACAACCAATCAGCGATGAGATCTGGCGCTGGGGTGGCGGACCGAGCCTCTACAAGCCGCGCGCACCGAGCATCCAGGCGACACCTCTGAGCACTCATGTACTTTTAGCTGAGTCTCAACTGCTTCATAAGCGCCACCCCGAGTCCTCTAACCAGAGGGCTGGCTCGCTTCAGTGAGGCCGCTACCAGCCCTATATAACGAGCTGCGCGCTATGCGCAGTTCAGTTCGCACTGTGCACTCGCAGGAACCCTGATATTCACACAAGTCTTCTTCCTGCGAGCCTCCTCACAGCAACGGCTCACACAAGTCTTCCAACGAGCCTCCTCACAGCAGCGGCTCGCACAAGACTTCTCCCTGCGACTCTCCGCGCAGTGACTCCGGCATTCACTAGTCTCGGCTGCTCAGCAAGCTGTAGCCTCACGGCCTCCATCGCCACCTCGACGGCACCGCTACGCCACGGCACGCACAACGCGACTTACCGACAACCGTCGGTCCTCCAAGTCGTCCTTGGGTACTATACTACCTGCCTGTAAACATTTACCTCGTGTGCCATACTGTCGGCGATCTTCTCAATAATACGGCCTTTATTCCAGTTGTGTATTCCTTATCCTGTCGGGTTCGTTGCACCTCAGGCACTCACTTCGGGCATAGATACCACAAAGTCTAAAGATATTTACATAGTCTGCCCGGAGTGTAAAGCAGCCTGAGAGAGAACACCACAATTCCTTATCCTGTCGGGTTCGTTTGCACCTCAGGCACTCGCTCCGGGCAAAGATATTTCACATGTCTATCGATATTCACAAGTCCGCCCGGAGTGTAAAGCAGCCTGAGGGAGAACACCACAACGTGGTGTCATCGTGTCAAGGTTTGCAAATTGCCCCCGGTCGCTCCAAAATTACCAAGCATAGCTCATCTGACTCATACAGTCTGTGCCAACCTGAAATGAGCGTACAAACGCACAAATTTAGCACAAGTTTAGATATGTCTGCAGATATATTTGCGCGTGTGAGGGGGCCTTATTGCGTAAGGAAACTTCAGGAAAATATGTAGAAATGAAATTAGTGAGTTCTAGTTTTAATTTTTCTGACTGATGACCGAAGTATGGAAAAACACTATAGACTTGAGAAGTAGTTTGATTAGAAGCAGGAGAAGGGTCATAAACATTCGATAGGAATTTATCGATTGATCGGGAGATTAGATTAGATGGAAATCCATTTGAAATGAAATAGGATTTCAGAAACATAAATTCATGATGAAGACCGTCAAAGTTGGAACATACTTTATAAGCGCGTGACACAAGTGTTGATAAGCTATTAATTTTAAACCGCTCTGAACAGAAATTAAAAAACTTGAGCCCAGACCAGTGAAAGTTTGCTCTCAAGAACCTGTATTTGCAGATTTCGTTGAGAATGAGCCTAGTGCTCGAAACGTTCGAGCTAAATATTTTTAAAATACTTCTTTGCTGTATCATTACTCATAAATATTAAATGAACTTGGAAAATTATTGAGAATACAATAACTACACTTTAAATTTTTACCTTTATATTATTAGTATGGGATATGCATTTCTTCCTTAGAAATGACATAAAAAAGTTACTGATTCATAGCATTTGTTAGAGTTGTGATTTTTTCAGCGGTTATTTCCTGTGATATCACATCAAGGGCATCCTACAACACATCCTTGTCGTTGAATTGGTATCTATTTGTTTGAAGTCGTCGCTTCATGATGCTCCATAGGTTTTCTATAGGGTTCAAACCTGGGGAATACGCGGACCACTCCATCTTTCGGAGCCCAGAGAACCCCAGTTGTTGCAGATGCTCTTTAGTTTTGTTTGCTGCATGTGAGGGAGCATTATCCTGCATGAAAAAAAATGGTTCTTCTGAACGCCAACCTTTGTTTCTTCTGCCATGGCTCAAGGGACTCCTTCAGAAACGCTATATAAGGATATGATGTCTTTTCACACCTTCTAGGACTTTCCATGTACCAACCAAGGTACCTCCAATAATCCCAGCCCAAATCATGATCCCACCACAACCTTGTTGGCGCCTCAAACACTGATGGCGATCTCGTCCATCTAGGACCCATCCCCTGCTCCAGCCCTTCGGGCCATTAAAAGAGACGTAAACTTCATCCGCGAACAAAATTTGAAAAAGTCAGTCTTCAAGTTGTTCCCTGCCCACTTCAATCAATATTGTACCCGATGCTGCTTCAATGGCACAGACTCAACAGATTTTGCAACTTCTTGTGTGGTGATATCGAGTACTTTTAGAGACATTTTTTTAATCTGGCTTGTTCAAAAAATTCTCTACTTGTCACTCCAGGATTCATATCAACCTCACGTTTAATTTGTAGCAGAGAACGGCGTGAAACAACTCTTGATTTACTTTTATCAGCCCTCTTACGTACTTTCGCAGGGTCTCTTACAAAACGACAGGAAGATCTTATCATTTTCGATGTTGCGAGAGTAGTTTTCCCTTTCGCTAATTGCACTGTCATAGTACCCTTTTCTGAATTGGTTAAACCACCTTTACGACTCATTATAATGTCGAAACAGACCACCTCGTTAATAATTTGGCACACTTCAATCATCATAGATTCGTAATTGGTGCCGTATTATACACTAATACTGGTGTGAATCCATTCGTCTACTGTAATAGCGAAATAGTATTGTTAACAATCCCTGAAATTTCCGTGCAATTTTATTAAACGGTTTCTGAAATAATTGATAAAATGTTATGTCGTTAATAATTTGACTCGCAGAGGATTGTTAGACGACAATTTAAGGAGGGTGTCCATTTTTCGAGAGGGGGAGGCGTATCGATAATACAAGAATACATTAATGGGAAGAAAATGGCCAAATCTATCACTTAATTACTGGTATTTAGAACTGAGTTCATTAGACACACCCGGAATGCAAGATTATGAGAGGAAGCATTGTGTAATTAAATCCACCGAGAAAGGAAAACTTTTCCGTTTTTATCGTATCAGTTCGACACACCTTCTGAAAGTTCGGACACTTTTAAAATCCATTTAAAAGGTTAGATTTCACTTTTTATAATTATGATTCATTTAGAAATTACAAGAAAATTCAAAACCGTGGGTTTTAATTCAGGTTATTGTTCCGCCGATAACCAAATGGTAAACCTAAATCAGACGCCTACAAAATATCACTGTAGGTGTACTAACTGTACTTGTTTATAGGTTAATAATGAAGCAATGATGTTATATACCCTTTGATTCTTGGCTTGTTGAAAATCATTTAATTTGTTTCCCAAGGTTGTACATGTTTTACATTTTCTTTCTGAGTAAAATGCTTTTCCAGCGTTAAACACCTGAAGAATATGGTCATTTCCACTTATTTCGTTCGTTGTCATCCGCGTTCTCCTGATATTGCAGCAAAGTTTGAGGGCCAGAGCAATAACTTAGCGTCTCCAGAGTTGCACAATGTGCATGTAGCACTTCCATGGCTCGTGAGATTACCTTCACAATTAAAATAGCATTGTTCCGTGATAGAGTGTCCTGAAAATCATTGTGCACGTACAATTTAAAACGCCATTGGCACGATCACTTGCGCATCACGTCACTGAGACTAGTTTACTAGAAACTTTATAAGCACGATCGATTTCAGTCATAATCTTGGATTGACCTTATTTAAATTGCAACGAGAGTAGTGTATATCAGGGATTTTAGCCGTTAGCGTTGCCGAGCGGAAAATACAATACGATGGGAAGACAGCATCTCATATTACACGGGTCGTAAATGAAAGCCGGCTTTCGCGCTTTGGTTTTGGGAAATAGATGAACGAGACGTTCTCAGAAGAGAAACCCTCCCCATATTAAATTCGATAATTTGATGCGCTGGCCTATGCAGCCACATTGTCATAAAATTGGGAGAATACCATGGCTAGCTGCACCTCGTACTCGAGTCCCGAAGCACCGGCGGCGAACCTTTATAAATTACCGTGACGGGAGGCGATTAAGGCCCATGAGACCCGACCCCTCTCCCCCAGCCGTACCCCCGGTTGTGTGGGGGAGGGGCGGCTCAGAACCTTTCCCGCCCCTTGTTACCCTGCTCGTGTGGCGACCACCCTTCCCTTCGGGAGGGGGAAGCGCTGGCAAAAGCGGGGTGAGTGTGATGAGCAGGAGCACACTTCGTGCGGAGTCGTGGTCGAGGACGGACGAACCGGAGCTTTCGGTTTGACTTGTGAGACGGTCGAGACGGCATTCATATACTTAGAACAATTCCAGTAAACTAGCGAGGTCACAGTCAGAGTCGAATTTAGGTTGGAGGTCCCTGCTGGTACGTGTTGTTGTGATCGACTTAGTAATCTCTCAAGCATGAGAATCAATTTGACATTGTAAGTCCCTGCTTGTACGTGTCTTTTCAATCGAGTTTAATAATCTTTCAGGCCGAGATCGGCGATTCAAGTAGGTGGGTTTTATTTAATCCGGGTTCGTGGTTGAGCTAATGCGAAACGTTCATTTTGGATTGATGTCGGGTTAGTATTCGACTGTCGTTTAAACAGTCTGTGATATGTGTTGAATCGTAATCCAAGGGCAATCGCCTATATTATGTACTAAAGACGTGCTCCCGTTGGCGTATTTGTTGGAACGGTCCTGGTTGTAAAGTCTTTGTAGAGTAATTGCGGGTAAGGTCAAATACCGCTAAATCTTGGTGCCAATCTAAAACTCGTGAGTGCATACAAACGGCCAGCCTTTCCCAATAAATGAGTAAATCGTCAGGAGTCGTCCCTTACCTCTCTCTCCATTAGTGGATCTCGTCACACGTTTTGAAACACGTGCTGTCGGCCATCGGCCTCGTTACCAAATGTCATATATCTGAATATGGGTGGACGTAAGAGCTCCCGTTTACGCGCTAACGCCACCCAGCTAAGTACTCAATTGACAGTCGGAAACTAACGTAATCAATCTCTAATTTAGTCGGGGCTTTCCGCCCCTGTTGGCAGCGTCGCTATCGGCAACCTTATCATTTAATAACTCATGACTTATTCAAAGTAATCTGACAACTCAAATGCAATAAATCTAGACAGTAACGAACTAATAAATCTCCGATATTAGAGTGGAAGAAAAACCCACTACATTCAGTAGTGATAAGAAAGTGTGTGAATTACTTTCTTTCGACACATATAACTTCCTCAAAAGTTTTCTACGCAAAATTAAATCATTATTGCGTGAATACATAACCTTAATTTTACTCGGCGGTTACAAATGTTTTTGACGATATTGAATTTTTGTTTGCTTTAAGATGTAATGTATATTCAAGCATGTTTTTTTATAGACTTGATTCTCTCTCTCTCTCTCTCTCTCTCTCTCTCTCTCTCTCTCTCACAAAAAAATATTTTTTCTCTTTCATTATTACGATCAAAGTTTGCTGACTCGGAAAAATAACAGCTAATATAGCTGCACATCCCCCTCATCTCACGGCTAATGTTATTTTTCAAATATTCTTCAATTGCTCACACCAAGTCTCTTAGCAATCACTATAATATCTCAATTAATAAAACATTCCATGCTAAATTTCTAAATTTCCCGTACATATTTCAGCGATTTTGTAATGGTAAATTAAGAGCAAAAATTGTTTCTGGCCGTCAGAAGACATTTTTTTTCAGTAAATTATATTTTTATTGATGCAAGACGTGAGTGATTACTCTCCGTATTAACGTCTGAGCATCATTTCAATCACTCCAGACATCATAACCTTAAATTTTTTCTATTTCAGTTTCTACCTTTACTTTGAGATCGATTCGCAGTGAGGAATAAAAACTTCAAAATTCTTCCCAATTATATGTGGCTGTAAGTTTGTTTTGCAATCGCTGTGTTTCATGACGTGTTTGGAAAACAAATGCAAGTAAAATTAATTCCTCTGAAAAATACACACAACCGACGCGCTTTCGTGTCCTTGCCAAATTGTTACAAAACCTTCGCACAAAAATGTGTCATGAGCATTCATTTTCAGTCTATGTGTAGTGACACACTTTGTGTCATTGGCTCGAAGTGTGCCCTAAACGACACACTTAACGTAAGTCAACATAATTTCATTTAAATGATACACTTACTTATATTTGCTGCTGACTATATGAATGTACAGACGATATCTGAGAATTTGATGAAAAAAGTGAAAATCGCAAGATTTTGAGTCAGGATGATATTTAATTCACAAAATTCAGTCACAGTTCGTTATTCTTCTAGAAATTTTAGACCGTGTGAAACATGAAAATGAGATTTACCTCTATTAATTGCTTGAATCTGTATTCAAAGGAAGCACACCGTTATGTATCAGGATTTCTTTGATAATCCGTTTGACCATCTTAAGTGTGCCAAAATTTCTCTCAGAGTATAGAATGGGCAAAACAACAAGAAAACAAAAACTACATACAAATTCAAAAGCATCTTTAAAAAATAATTTTGAAAATTTACGGGCGCCAAGACCAAGACATTTGACATCGAAAATTATTACGAATATTTCGCAAGTTTCCGAAACGGTGCCAAGATCACACAGATTTTTCAAACGGGGTTTATGAATACCATAAATCATCAGATTTGAAATTTCAGAAGATTTTCAGGATAACGGTCCCGAAACTCCTAAGAGAGTGAAAAAATCTGGTATTTTATCTTAAGGACAGCGTCCCCCATAGGAATCCATGTTTTTGAGATTTATTGAAAACAGGGAGTTTTACTGCCATAAGAAGGGTAAAAGGTCAGGTACATCCTGTGAAAAAATGAGACTCGTACGTTCACTCGTTCACCCGCTACGGGGGTTTGAAGAATGGGGGGGGAGGGGGGAAGGGGTATTTGATCATGTTACACCTCCCCCTTGGCACTTTCTTCACGGCTTGACGTTGCTATGTCATCTCCTATGTCTCTGGGTTACTCTATAATGATTTCAGGGGTCTATCCTGAACCAAAATTTTTGAAAAAATTTTAATTACAATTGTTTATGTTTCTTTGTTTTGCTTATAATGTAAATAATGGACTTTGGGGTTTCAAAATGTTTCTTCTCCGACAGTTTTCCAGCTACAGTGATGATTTTGGTATCACTGGATGCGGAAAAACAAGGGATTTCCAATAAATCAAATGTTTTTTCACAATAAATTCAAGTTCAAAAGTTATGACGTCATAAATTCGACTTTTTGCGATGACAGAGTTTGTTTTCGAATTTTTTTATTTTTTACAAATTGCAAAATTGGGAAAAACCACTTGATTTATAGGAACTTCAACGTCTTTCCGCATCCAATGATACCAAAATCATCAATGTAGCTGAAAAACTGTCGGACAAGAATCATTTTGAACCCCCCCCCCCTAAAATGTCGTTTGCTTTGATTTCCCATTTTCTTTTCCGGAAAATCGCACATTTTCCACGTGGATAATAAATTCTCAATTGCATTTCCTATCAGTATACCAAATTTAATTGTTCTAGGTTCAATAATAAAGAAAAAGGTCCATAAGGGGGAAGCTGTCCTTAAGAGTCTTTTCATATGATAAAACATATATGAAACAAAGCACAACCATTGACTGACCCAGTGCAACGTGGGGTGCGGTGACGGCCTTTACGGAAGTCGTCAGGAAGGCCACCCCGCACGAGTTGTTGGTGTGGCACGACGGGTCGACCAGAATGCTGTCTTCGGTCGCCACAATCCCTCCAAGTTTTGGAAGCACAAAAATTTTTCCCGGTAATGGTAAGTTAACTTCGTAATATTTCGATTCAGGAGGGTGAAAGGCTGAAAAATGAGGAGAATTATTGTTAGAGTTGGCTTCAATTTTTGAAAATGGTGGTTGTTGTGGCTACGACGTGAACTGAGCGCTAGACCATATTGTTAAATATAATTTAACAACATCACATTGAAATAAAGTCAGGAAAGTTACTTTTCTTAAGGCGAATGATCATTAGGAATTTAAAAACGAAGAATGCACCAGGTATTGAAATCATGTTTAATTAAGATTTCACACGAACTATAAATTTAACGCCGCTAAGTCAGTTCTATAAAACGTTTCGGAGACCAGCTCCATCTTCAGTTAACAGTCTGCAAAGATAAAATATAGAACAAAATCAGTCTTTCTATACAAAATATATGGGCATATAAAATCTACAAGCAAATTTGCAATTGGTAAGAACTATTTGCGCTATTAAGCTCTGGCTTTTCTTTAGAGATAAAAAGAGATTCTAAAATACGTAAATCTAAATTATTTGATGCTGTGCGTAAAATCGAAAAATTTTCTTCTGCTATTCGGTCACAACACTGCTCGCTGTGAAGGCGGATAGATGAATGAGCTAGGCGGTTGGGTCAGAGGTCTTCCGCTACGGTGGCTGACTCCACGGTGTTTGGCAATCCTAATATAGAATGGCAAAGTCGTCATGCCGACATAGCCAGATGTACATTGTACACACCTAAGCTTATACACGATGGATGCCCGCATCCGTTCAGGTATCACGTCCTTGTAGCGAAAGAAGGAGCCAATTTTTAGTGAATTAACAGACACAATGCACAGTTTTACAGCAGGAAAATGAGGTTCAAATAGAATTTCTAAATCTCGCGACATTTTTTCAATGTTATCTCCAAAATAGGGAAAAACGCAATAGAGACGTTGCAGTGGTTCTATCACGGCGTTGGTTACGGAGTATTTCTTAGCCAAAAATTTTTTAATATGAATATTGACAATAGAAGTAGGGTGCCCATTTTTTCGTAGAAAATTTTGTGAGAAAGAAAACTCCATGTGAAGATCTACGTAATTCGAACAAATATTGAAAGCACGATTTAATAAGGTCTTGACAGTATTAATTTTGAATCTATAGTTACAGAAACTAAAAATGCTTAAAGCCCAAACCAGTGGATGTCGTTTTTCGAAAGACAGATGAATTAAACGTATGATCGCTTCTAGTAAGTTTAGAATCTAAAAAGATAAACAATTATTGGTCTCTATTTCAATTGTGAATTTTATAGAGGGGTGCTTTGAGTTTAAGTAATCCCTGAACAAAGGTGCATGGAGGGTCTCGAAACAATAAAAAAGTATCATCAATATATCTACGATGGAATTCAGGTTTAAACTCTGTAGGACAATCTGCCAACCATTTTTCTTCCCAATGACACATGAAAATATTAACAAATGTCGTCCCCAGAGAAAGACCCATACCTAGACCCTCAACTTGCTTATACAACTATCCTGCAAAAATAAACACAGAATTCAACACGGAAAGTTCAAGGAGGGTTTTAAAATGAGTTTTTCCTAGACCTAAAACCGCGTCTGTTGACGTAACAAAAAGGGCATTTATAATTATGTTGATCGTTTCTGCTAATGGAATATTAGTGAATAAATTTTCCACATCAAATGAAGCCATTGTCACTCGATCTGCATTCCGAAAAGATGTTATCTCCCTAACGAACTGAGAAGAATTTTCTAATGAATAATCATTCTTAGTTAAAGGACTTAACAAAGGTACCAGGAATCGTGCTAAATTGAAACTAGGCGTGTTACAGGCAGCAAAAATAGGTCGGAACTGAAACTTGGATGAAAAGTCTGGCTTGTGCACTTTAGGTAAGCCGTACAATACTCCCGGACATGAACCAGACACGTACAACTTTGAATATACTTCATTTGACAAAACTTGTCAATTTTTTAGCTTCCGCAAAAAGTTATTGATCTTGTCTTCAATTTGGAGAATAGTATTTCCCATGACTCTGTAATCAATTTAAATTTCGATACATCAGAAATTTAAGTTTCCATTTTAGTTGTGTACACGGACTTATCAAGAATTACAACGCCTCTGCCTTTATCAGGTTCACATATTACAATTTTATCGTTACGGCCCAATTCTTTTAGCGCAGATACATCGTTCTTCTGAAATACGGTTGAGATTTTTTTTAGATAATTTAGATTTACGTATTTTAGAATCTCTTCTTATCTCTAAGAAAAGCCAGAGCTCAATAGCGCAAATAGTTCTTACCCATTGCAAATTTACTTGTAGATTTTATTTGCCCATGTATTTTGTATAGAAAGACTGATTTTGTTCTTTATTTCATCTTTGCAGACTGTTAAATGAAGATGGAGCTGGTCTCCGAAACGTTTTATAGAACTGACTTATTGTTAAATTTATAGTTCGTGTGAAATCTTAATTAAAGATGATTTGAATACGTGGTGCATTCTTCGTTTTTAAATTCCTAATCACATTGAAATAGTGCTGTATGCTAACGCTCTCTTTAACGAACTATGAATTTTCATGAATAAATTTGTGTAGATCCATTAATCAAGGAAAATTATTTACTCTAAACGTTTCGAGCCTAGGCTCATTCTCAACAAAAAGTCTGCAAATAAAATTATAGACAAGTCAGTACACCCAAAATTACAGAAGTGCAGGATATAAGCACGAAAACACAAACAAAACAAAATATAAAAAATATAATAATAATTATCGGTTGACTATTTTCAGAGGGTATACACTCTGCATTTCGTTGAGAGCCGCTTTGAGTTTATGGATGAATAAGGACTCTAAAATACGTAGGTCTAAGTTGGCGGTACAAGAATCTAATATTTTGAATTTGCTAATATCAATAATCTGCTCACAGGAACCATTCCTACAATGTTGTCTGATACTAGAATGAGAAGGAGAAGTAAGTAAGCGACCTGTACGATTACTTCGACCTGCATGTTCAGCAACCCTGACGCAAAGTGCTCGGTGGGTGGAACCCACATACTGCGATGCGCAATGAGCACGACTGAAATTATAGACGATGGAAGATCGCGTGCCGGTCGGAAGTACATCTTTAAATCTAAAAAATGATCCAATGGTACGTTTGTTAACGACAATAATACGAAAGGAAATTTCCGGGAAAAATTTAGTCAAAAGCATTAAAAGGTCTTTTCTCAACTTTTCCGTTTGATATCCAAAATATGGCAAAACACAGTAACTATAGTTTAGAGCTTGAACAGGAGATTTCGGAATAAATTTACTATTCATGAACTAATTAATGGCACGAAAAATAACTTAATGTGGATATCAATTGGTTGTAAAATAAAACTGCAAAAACGTAAATTCTTAATGGAGGTCAGTGTAGTTTGAACAAATACTATAGGCGCGAGTTATAAGGCTTGAGATGCTGTTAAGTTTAAATCTCTTGCAACAGAAACTAAAGTAACTCAGACCTAACCCGGAGAATGTTGGTTTTCTGTAGACTGAGGTTATGAATTTATTACCAGATCGGTGAACATTGACATCAAGATAATTCAATTGATTATTATTTTCTAGATCTAAAGTGAATTTTATATTGGGATGTCTGGAATTTAAATATTGAAGAAAGGAATGGGTATCAAATTTGTTTTAGAAAACGACAAAAGTATCGTCAATATAGCGCCTGTAGAAAACTGGTTTGAATGAAATCGGACACTGATTTAATCATTTCTGTTCATTGTGGCACATGAAAATGTTGGCGAAAGTAGGACCTAGAGGGAGACCCATACCTAACCCTTGAATCTGTTTATATATACTGCCATTGAAAATAAAGAAGGAATTTCGCACACATAGTTCTAAAAGAGACCTAAAATAATTTTTGGTTAAACTATAACAGTAGAGGACGGACCAGAAAACAGAGTATTTATGCAAATATCAATGGTTTCGTCAAGAGGTACATTGTTAAAAAGATTCTCAACGTCAAGAGAAGCCATAAAATACTGATCAGCATCAGGTTGATTAGATATAGTTTGTACAAAGTCGTAAGAATTTTGAACAGTGAAATCATTCAGAGTTGAATGACTAAGCAACGGAACTAAAAATTTTGAAACATTATAGGTAGCACAATTATAAGCGGCGAAAATCGGTCAGAATGGTAACGTAGTCGCAAAGTTAGGTTTATGAATTTTTGGCAGTCCATAGAGAATACCTGGGGCTGTGCCGGAACAAATGAGTTTCTTGTAAATATCATCTTGCAATAAATTAAAATTTTTGAGTTTACGCAGAAAGTTATTTACCTTATCTTCAAAGTTATTTACCTCATCATTTAATTCAAAACCTCAGTCTACAGAAAACCAACATTCTCAGGGTTAGGTCTAAGTTACTTTAGTTTCTGTTGCAAGAGATTTAAACTTGACAGCATCTCAACCCTTATAACTCGCGCCTATAGTATTTGTTCAAACTACACTGACCTCCATAAAGAATTTACGGTTTTGCAGTTGTCAGGCCGCACAGGGGTTGTCGAGCTTTTTGTGTTAGTTACCCATAATCCCAAGTATTTTCTTTATATGTCCAGCTCCCTGAACGCCGACTTGTCTGTTTCTCTGCGCTGATGTTGCGTCTGTGCATTTACTTTAGTTAGCCCTTAAATATCATTTGTATTAAATGTCGATATTCCAATGTTTCTCTGATTACCTAACTAAATAAGACTAATATTTAAATGCAATTTTGAGTGTTGTACCTTGTTATACAGTAGCTCATGTCTGTACGCACAATTTTTGCAACAGAAAATAAATCACTGTCTTTGTTAAAATATATCGGTGTATGTAATAGGGACTTCAAAGAGATTCAGCAATTAATAAGTCACATCCTGAAGTCAAAAGAGTTTTCCTTTCTCCTTGTTGTTACAGGCTTAAGTCTCATACTCTGCAGAAGCACAGATAAGCTCTTGCCTTCATTGTCTTGAAAGGGTCTCTTAATGTCTCGAGATTTCGCAGTCTATAAAAGGCGGTCTTACCTAGCTGTTGGCGCTCAGTTTGTCATACACTCACCTGTTGCCAATGACACCTGGCACTCACCAATAAACACTATCGCTAAGATTCTACCGTGTTTTACTCCCACCGCACATTTGGTGGCACAGTCTGTGGTAAACTCACGTGTTCGTGTATAATTAATTAAGAGATAAGAAGTGTCCCGAGGCTGACTAATTGATGACTTTATATACAGTCTCAAATGACTCCCAATAACAATAACAATAACCAAGTGTGGCAGCCGCGACCGTCCATTATTGTCTTCGGTTTTCAAATCCCAGTGGAGGCGCTGGTGGAAGTTTACGCCGAGTTCATTATTTGGCTCAACATCGGGTCCCCATTTCGCACGAGGGTGCTGATTTACGAATCTGGAGACGATATTGAAATTGTCTTCGAAGTGACATTTGGAGTAGCATCACCCACGACGGGTAATGAGTAAAGGAACAACTCTTTGAGTGAACAAGAACTTGGTGTGAGATACATTACTACGTACCAAATGTGTTGTACCAAACGTACCAAAAACTGTTGCAGTGTTAAGTGAACTGTGGTACGAAATCAAAAGTTATCACCGGGGACGCTTTTCGACATAGTGTAACATCGTGTCTCATCAGCGGCGTTTTACCCTGCACCTCGACATCGAGCACCAGCGGCAGCTTACCCTGCAGCTCGACAAGCAACGTACTCTGCAGCCGGCATATTTTTTTTTGCAGTTAAGTGTTTTCCTGATTTTTCTTGAGTGCGCCTGCCCCGAGAGCTTGCAGTCAGATCTTTGTTGGTAGTAGTTTTTTCCTGTTGACAATACCGCATTGCGGGCACGCAGCCACGCACCCAGAATTCTACCCAGTAACTCCAGTCACGATTTAGAAGCTGTGCAAGGCGCATTGCGTCGCTCATTTCGTTGGATTTAGCAGAGTAACGACACCCTTTCAGTTTCAATGTCCAGAGTAAGTGCATCCTGGTTTTGTTGTGATTTGCAATTTAGATAAAAGGGGTTGGGTGTGATTATGAATTTTTGAGTACCCCAAAGAGTAAAGGTAAAAAGCTTTCGATGTTTTCATGATTTTTTTTTAAGTCTTCTCAAAGGTGTTCTGGAGTGTTGCCAAGTTTTGTCTGAAGAGTTCAAGAAGTTTTATCTGGAGGGTGTACTTCTTAAAGTTTTTACCTTTCAAAAGATCAGGGAGGATTGTGTAATTGTATTGATTGTATTTTTTATATAGAGTGTATATTATTTGAATTTAGATGTGTGTTTTTTTTCTCTTTCTGTTTTGCAAAGTGCGACATCATTTTTGCATATCTTTGGTTGTATTAACGGTGAATAGGAAAATTCTTGAAATAGTTTTGTGGTAATATTCATGTCGGACACATCGGATAGCGAGGAATACGTCCGCTCAGAACCCACAAAAACAAAGAGTGGTAGGATAAGTACTCCTAGGGTTACTGCCACTCAAATTACGACAATGACTACCCCGACCACTAGTGCTGGCGCTAGTAGCAATGTTGACAGGACTTTGTTGGCGAGAGAGATCGCCGCAAACATACCCAGAGGGGGAACGATAATGACGAACGCTGAGATACCGACGTTCAAAGGACGCCGGCGTGCCCAGGATCCGGACTTCCTTGAAAACAAATCCTGGAGTACGCATATTCAAAATTTAAAAGCGTACATGACCCTTCTTCCGGACGTGACAAGTGACGAACGGAAAAAAGAGTTCCTGGTGAGGTCTGCCAACAAAAATGTAGGAGATTTTAATGCTGTGATGACCAAGCTGTTCAACACAGATTTGAATTACACTTTTGATCAAGTGGTAAAAATTTTAGATGACATTTATGTGTGCCGCGGCGAGAAGTCCATACACGCCTTGGCATGTGATTTAAATGAATTGCAATTAATACGGAACAATGCGTTGGCAGCCCAACTAGTAACGGCTTTTTCAAAAATCCGCAAATTGACAGAGAACATTCTGACTTCAACCACGCTGGGTTGGCAACGACATCCTTATTATCAGGCTTGCACTACTCAGGCAGAACTAAAACGTTTTGTAGGAGACAGCATGGCTTTCAGTCTAGCGTTAACAATTTTGGGTCCCTTGTTGGACGAATCATTCTCTAGAAAAATTTTCGAAAGTCAATTTAGTACCTCTGAGGAACTGTTAGCGAAGTTAATTGCCGCTGTCAGGAGTCAGGCCGAAACCAAGAAAATTCTCGCGGGCCAGTACTCAGTCAGAAACGAGCCCGAAAGCTATTTAGCTGATGTAAATATTGGTTTTGATGAATGCGTTGAGGCGCAAGACTCGTTCCCGGAGAGTGAAGTTTTCTATGGGAACTTTGGGAACTACCGTAGGAGTCGTGCAGGACTAAGAAGGACAACCCCTAGGCCCTGGTTGAGAAATCCTCGTTGAAGAGCGAGGGAGTTTAGTGGTTATGTGGGAGATAGAGGAAATGGTTCTTTGGAGTGCAATACTGTGCGAACAGACAGAGGTTCTAGTTCTAGTCAAGCTTCAGGTAAAAAACGGGGTTTTCCATTTTGCAATTCATGTTCAGTTGTTGGTCATTTTGAATGTAGATCTCACAGAGGTCAGTTTAATGCGAGAGGATGTTTCGCTTGCGGCGGTGCACACTTGGTGAAACATTGTAGAGCCACCGGAAGTGAAATAAGAGGATACAAGGCTTATCTACGCGGTGGCAGTGTAAACAGAGGTAGCCAATCGCGCGGTAGGAGTGAAGTACATTTTGCAGATGCCGAGCCGGATGCTCGGGATTTTTTAAGCGAAGAGTAGAAACAGGTAGAGGTAGCAGGGAGAATTTGATTGAGCCCGAGGTCGCCAGCACCCTCGTTAATCTCGAAGCTGTGGTCGAAAGTCCAGATACCACCGAGACAAACAAATCCTTCATTGATCCCTTGTTCAAATGTGAAAATAGGTACAATTTATTGCAAGACGAAGAGCTTGCGGAAAGACAACAGCAAAGTAAAGCAGTAGAGGCCTATTTCTCCGCTAGTGTCGTAAGGGGCCATCATAATAAAAAAGGCGCTGAGTTGGTTGCGTTTAAAGAATCAAATAAGCCTACGATAATATTAACAAATAATGACGAGTATTTAAGTGCCTTGCTAGATAGCGGTTCAGAAAAATGTTTAATAAGTTACAAGCAGATTAAGAGGCTGAACGAAGAGGTTAAGCCGAGTCGTTTAATGGTAAAGGGCATTAATGGTAAAAGTAACGTTAGCGGAGAAGTTGAGGGCACTAACAGAGTAATAAAGTAATTATAAAGGGCACTAAAGAGTAATAATTCCAGGCACTAACAGAGTAATAAAGACTAGTGCTCTGGTAGTTAAGGAAGCAAAATTCAATTACGATCTAATTCTAGGACGCGATGTTCTGAATGATGCAATCATTAATTTCAAAAATAGAACCCTTCATTGGGAAGATATTTCAATCCCCTTTTAAGAGTTAAAAATGGAACCGGTTTTAAGCAGAGAAGTTGTGATGAAAAAAATCGTAAACAGCAACTGTCTGATATCCGATGTTGCCATTGCAAGAAAGAGCGGCAGGGTCAGTCACCCCGCTAAGAATAGTAACTGCAGAGAAAAGAAAAAAATCGTGGCCGCGGCTGAGGCGAGACAGTACTCAAGGCCGTTGACCGTTCATTGCGCTCAGGTGGAAGTGCCTGGTAACTCGATGAAAATAGTGTACGGTTTCGTTAAAATAGCAACTCCAGGAGAGAATGTAATTTTAAAAAGATGTCTTGGAAATGGGGCTTTGTTGGCTGAATCCATTGTTCGTATAGAAGACGACGGCGTGGTGCCTGTAATGGTTCTAAATGCACATGAAGATGCTATTTATTTAACCGAGAATACGATGTTGTGCAATATTGAATTAATTGCAGCTGATGAAATCGAGAACGAAATGTACATGACAAGTGTTGAAACAGCACTTAGAGACGCTAATAATGTGGAAATAAATTCTGACGCGGTGTCGGATACAATGCAGTTTGTCTCGGCTGGTGGTGGAATAAAGGCCATAGTCGAAAGAAAACTTAGGTTGGATGCTGACGCTCGCGGTCGAAAGAAAGTTCTCGCCGATGACGAGGAGTTGGGAGTTAATGCACAAGTATGTGTGTCGTGGGGAGGAAAGCAGGAAGTACGACGTTGTTTAACTAATGATGATGTTTCATGTTTCGAAGAGGACATGCAGTTACCTTTGATAAATTTATTAAATGAATTTCGTGATGTAGTTACGTTAGAAGGGGAGACTATAGGTGTTACGAACCTTATGACGCACCGGATTCAGTTGAAACCGGATGCACCTCTACTAAATTTAGCTCCATACAGAATCCCCCATAGGTATCAAGAAGAGGTGATGAGAATTACTAATGACATGCTTTCACAGGGAATAATTGAGGAATCGATGTCCGACTGGAATTTTCCAGTCATAGTAGTTAAAAAGAAGTCAGGGGAGCTACGTCCCGTTATTGATTTTAGGGCTCTGAATAAAGTATTAGTAAAAGAAGCTTACCAAATACCCAGAATTGATGAAATTTTATCGACTCTAGGAGGAAACGCGTGGTTCACTAACCTGGACCTGCGTTCGGCCTTTCACCAGGTCGAGTTGGACCAAGATAGTAGAAAGTTTACGGCTTTTAGTGTGAATTATCGGAAATTCCAATTTGCACGTGTCCCATTTGGTCTGAGTACCAGTCCAAGTGCATTCCAGAGGGTCATGACCTCTGCCCTTGAGCCTATCCTAGGCAAGTTAGCCTTCGTATTTTTAGACGATATATTAGCATTTTCCAGAACTAAAAGTCAGCATTTGGCTGACATTGGAAGCGTACTTAAGATGCTTCGTTCGGGTAACTTGTCTTTAAAACTGGAAAAATGTAACTTTTCAAAAAAGAAATTGAATATCTGGGACACATTATTGCCGCAGATGGTATCAGATGTAAAAATTCGGAGAAACTGCAGACTTGCAGGGCTCCTATTAATGTGAAGGAATTACAACAGTTCCTAGGTTTAGCCAACTATTTCCGTAATTTTTTACCCAACTTTGCTGAGGTAGCTCACCCGCTGTACAACCTATTAAGAAAAGATGCTGACTATACATGGACCGACGAATGCCAGAAGAGTTTTGTGTTTATCAAATCTGCTCTGACTTCTGACACAGTCTTAAGACATCCTGATTACGCTAAGGACTTCCATTTATTTACGGACGCTTCTAACTCTGGTATCGGAGCCGTCTTGATGCAGACAGAAGATTCAAGCGATCAAATTTTACGCCCTGTGGCTTATAATAGTAAAAGTTTGAACTCTAGTCAGAAGCGATATAGCACGACTAAGAAAGAGTTCTTCGCGATTTATTCAGCTCTAAAGTACTTTAAATATTTGATTACAGGGTACCCTATCCGTATCTACACGGATCATCGCCCATTGGCACCATTATTTGCAAAAAAAATCCCTGAAGATTCAAACATGGCACGTTGGTGTTTAAACGTTCATTCGTTTGATCCTATTGTAAAGTATTTACCTGGGAAACAAAATGTCGTAGCTGATTATTTGAGCAGACTTCCCATTAACGATGAAACATTAAGCTTTAAAGAACTAGAGCGCTGTGATGCTCTGGAATCCGCGCTTGAATCAGACGTCTGTATCATGGAGACGCGGTCGCAGAAAAAAAGAGAGACGACTAGACATGAGGTAGTTGACCCGCCGCCTAGCGACAGTGTTGCCGACGCAGAAGCTCGCCCGAAGCTTATAGACTATGTACCAAAAGAAAAGGAGATTTCTTGGACTATAAAAGAATTTATTGACGAGCAAGAGAAAGATCCATTTTGCATAGAAGTTAAGGACCCTTCATTGCATGGTAATATTTCGAAAATTCCAGACCTACAAAAATTTTTAATTCTGAACGACATTCTGTATCGACGTAGACAAATTGACAATAGACCTAGCACAATTTTGACAGCAGTGGTACCTAACTCCTTAATGGGTAAAGCTATATTGGCTATTCACTCGATGTATCATGCTGATGACTTGCATACTCTTTTTAAGTTTAAAATTAAATATTATAATCATTTGGAAAAAACGATTGTGCGGAAATTTGTACGGGATTGTGAGGTTTGTAAATTAATTAAAGCTAGACCTTCTGTGCCAATTAAAATTTTAACTGCTCTGATAGCGAAGGAACCGTTTGAGGTTGTATCTATGGACCTCCTTGGTCCACTAAAAGTTACAGATAATGGTAATAAACACATTTTAGTTATCATAGATCTTTTTTCTAGGTTTTGTAGGTTGTATGCGATTTCTAATCGTCGTACGGATACAGTAATTTCATGTTTTAGTAACTGTTTCTCCTTGTTAGGTTTTCCTAAAACTCTGATTACGGATAACGCATTAGAATTTAAATCGGTGGCGGTCAAGCAGTTTGCTAATGTGCATGCCATCGCTAAAAAAGAAGTATTGGCAACGCTATAGTAGAGAGAAACAACAAGAAAATAACCAATCTGCTTAAACTGTATGTGAATTCGCTCCCTCATGCAGAATAGGATCAGATGCTTGAAGTGGTTGAAAATGCACTGAACAACGCATTGAATTCTACTTTAGGCGAAACCCCTAGTTTTGTAATGTTTAAAAGAGATACTTGCGCATTCTATCAATCCGAGAGTTTTGATTCTGTAACTTATAGTTATGATGAAGAATTGGGTTTAGTAAATTTTCGAGCAAAAGAAGCCGCCCGGACGGTAGAAAATATTAGAAACTTGATTATAAATAACACAGCGGAAAGAAACCTTTACAGAAACATCAAGCGTCGAAATAAAGACGTGAAGGTTGGGGACCGAGTTCTCTTAAAAAATCACGATAAAAAACAAACTTGATTTAACTTGGCTCGGGCCAGCTGTGGTTCAAAAGGTCAAGCGTAATTGGGCTGAGGTTAAAATTGGTTCCAAAATTGATAAGAATTACTTAAATCACCTGTTACCCTTGAGGAAGGTTAAACTGTGAGTTGAAATGACAAGTCCATTCTGCTACGTTCATAACTTACGTTTTTGACGTCGCAACGACTCGACGAGTTACGATTTACTGCGTTACATTGTTTAACAGTTACGTTAAGGTTAATAATCATAGGTTAAGGAGTTTTGCTGTGTAAGATGCGTTGTGTTTCATAATATTCTCAGTAATCCGAATATTATATTTTATATGTTATGTTTACAGCCTTTTGAGTTGCGCTGTTTTAGTTTAATTTGGGATAATACTTGTTATTAACCTGAGTGTTAAAAGGAATGTGTAACTATCTATTTTAACCTTGAGGGTTGATAACCCTTTTCTCTAAGACGCCTTATTTTGCTTTTTCCAATTCGCTTACAACGTTAATTTGATAGTCTGAAGATGTCGCTGAATTGACATTTTTTAATGGTGAGCGGATTCTTCGACTGCTAAATGCAATCGCTGAGGTTGGAGTTCATCCTGTGAGATGGGCTGGTTTGACGCTGCGGCGCAACTCACAGTGTTATTTTTAGTTCCAGCCGGAATGTTCGGTGATCAGCACAATTTAATTAGAATTCATACACTGGTTGGTGGCTACCCGACCGAGGGGTCGATACCCTAGGATTCGATACGAATTGATTTTACTTTTTGGGATGAACTTTACCATGAACATTTAAGGAATTTTAAATTTTATGTTTGTGGGTTAGTTTTTTCTGTTTTTATGTTGGTCATGCTAATCGGTTCTGTATCCTTCCTTTTCAGGTGCGCGAGCCACGTTATGGGCAACGCGGAGAGTACCATCGATGTTGATACGCTAGTAACAGCGTTGTCTACCCATAATTCCAACGTGAATGAAGCTTGGGTTCGGGACAACTCCCTGACCAGAACGGATCTGTTACCTGATAACGTCACCGACATCGTGGTGATGTTGCTAATCCTGGTCACCATGGGATTAGGAACAATACTCTACCACCTTAAAAAGCAGGTGAAAATGATTACGACAGCCCAGCGCGAGGATTTTTTTCTCGCGCGGCCGCGCGGCCGGTAGGCCGCCAAGGGGCAATCAGGATCAAATCTAGTGATTAACGTCAGAAGAGACCTGGTCGTGGTACAACTGCCTAGCGTAAGGCGGGCCGGACGTCCACGGGAAGCAGGACACAATGGCCGTCCCTGTCCCTCTGCAAGTGTGCGGCGTGAGATTTGAAAATTTTTTGAAAAATTAGTTATGAATTAGATGGAAAATGAGAAATAAATTAGGTCGGGAAATATTAGTTTATTGTTGAAATTATGAAATTTCCCCGTGAATTAATTCGAATGAAAATGATAACCGCGCTATGGAAAATTCAGCGCGAGGTGGTGAGAAGTGGAGAATTGGAAAAATGCGTAATCGCAAGAAAATGCGAAATCGTTCTATGTAATCGCTTCTGTGTAATCTTAAGTTTTTATGCTGTATGCTTCCTCTAATGTCGACGCGTAATTTCTTATGAAATTTTAATTATTTCAATTATCAAATTATTTAAATTATTTTAATTTAAAGGCTGTTTCTGTTTTGCAATGATGTGCTTTTTGGTTTGTTTTCCAATACTTTCCATGTTTTTAATATGTTCAATTTCGGTAATTTCAATATTTTTAATGTGTAATTTGCGGAGTTTGTTTTTTAAATTTATCGGAAATTAATTTTCTTTAGTTGTGTTGATATAAGAAAATATGGCGTTTGTTTTTTATTAAAAAAATCCTTACTTCGGTCGACGTGCTGTTGGTCATTTGCACGGTAAGTTAGTTATTTGCTTACGCTTGTTGGGATTGCTTTTGCTAATTGCTAAAATTTGCTGAAACTTTAGTGTTCCGGTTTTTTTTTCGCTACGTTTTAAGTGTTTATCCATATTAATCGCAATTTATCCTTATCTGATGTTTTACATGATTGTGGGATATGGAAGGTTTTAAAAATGTTTTTAAACAGTGTTCACGCTTTTAATAATGTGTTTTAATAATGGTGTTTTGTGGTGCATTAAATTTTTCAATGTGTTTTTTTTTAAATTTTCATATGTGTTTCTTTATTTTTCATTTATTTTGCGTATTTGGTAAGAGGTACAAATGTAAATCAGTTGATTTAAAATGTTGTTTTGCGGTTTTTGCTTATGGGATCTGGCAATGTTCATTTGTTTTAGTTGCGTTTCATTATAATTATGCGGACGGTGTTTAGTTGGTTATTTTAACTGTGCGATTGTTTAATTAATGATTATTTCACATAATGTTTCGAGTTGTTTCAAGTTTAACTTCAGCCAGGGCATTATATTTTTCGTTCGCTTAGCTGCCCTTGTTTTTGCTTATGTTGCAAACGTTCGATAACTATAATAATGCTTAAATGGTGTTGTTGGTGAGTTTTTTAAAAAATTTTTTGATGCATTCATTTTAACTTTTTAATAGTATGGGTTGCGTGACGTTTTAAAATTACTGTCGGTTTAAAGTAATGACGTTACTTTTAACCTAGGGTTGTCGCGTTAATTATTGAGTAACTTTTGTTAACTTTCCTTGTTAACTTCATGTTAAGTTGTTTAACGGTTTTGTTCATTCTGCGAATTCTTTTGAGTTTTTTGATTAACCGTTTTAACTTACCCTTGTTAATTTGCCCTTGTTAATTTTGTTCGCAGAACTTTTGGTAGCTACGTTCAACGGGTTCGTTCTTTTTGCGAGTACTGTTAGAATATTTAATTACCCTGTTTGTATTTAATTTTATTTTGATTCAATTATTTGCATCTAGTTTTCGGGGCATATGTGCACAAGCACACATAAGCTCTTGCCTTCATTGTCTTGACAGGGTCTCTTAATGTCTTGAGATTTCGCAGTCTATAAAAGGCGGTCTTGCCTAGCTGTTGGCGCTCAGTCTGTCATATTCTCACCTGTTGCCAATGACACCTTGCACTCACCAATAAACACTATCGCTAAGATTCTACCGTGTTTTACTCCCACCGCACAATACGGCACCTCGCCTAATAAGGGGTTTGAGGAGCCACCTCGGAAGGACGAACTGTTCCGCATAGTGTTGCCAAATAGGAAGACGCGGTCGCAGTTCGGTACTAACAGAGTTCACTTCTGTTGCCCTAGCGGTCTCATACGGCGCAGACAGTTGCTCGTCTTCCTAACTGTTCCGCCGTAGTTCGGCACAAAACGGAACTTACTTCTGTTGCCCTAGCGGACTGAATACGACGTAGGCGGTACCCAAACACACACACCTCACCCTAGCGGTGCCACCGTAGTTCGGCACAAAACAGAAATAACTTCTGTTGCCCTAGCGGACTGAATACGGCGCAGGTGGTACCCACACAAACCTCACCCCACACACACGATGGTACCGCCGTAAAAAATTTTAAACAATTTAAACAATTTATTTACCACAGGTGATACAGAGATAAAATGTTTCTTAAGTCTAGTACAATGGTAAAATTTGAGTATAGCTACCTGTGGGCCCGAACAAGTTCAGTGACTTCAAGGGCATCCTACCATCAAGGTTAGTCTTAGGAGTACAATAATGTTTAACCTAATTCACTTAAACTAGAGACGCATTAGACTGATCAATGAGATAATTAACTCGAAATTAGATACTTCATTTCACAATATAGTTCATTTGGACTAGATTTAACAGTATATTCGACAAACGATTCAAGAACAGACTGAAGATCGGCGAAATTAACCAAGGCAAATTAAATTATTAGGACCAGTTATGTAGGGGACAAGTTTGACTCTGTGATCTTACACGACTAGTAATCTGATAGGAAGTGAGACTCAAGATTTTTTTTGAATACCTTATAAGAATTACTTTCACGGATCTCCGCAGGTATTGAGTTCCAAGTTTTAGTTCCAACGAAGAGGATAATGTGTTGTGACCGAGCTTTGAGTAATAAGGAAGCATGAATTTACTTCTATTTCGAGTGAAATGGTCGTGATGACCAGTTTGCGCAGTTAATAGTTGTTTTAGGCTATTGTCGCCATCATTTCTTAATGTTTTGTAAATGAAATTGCAAATGGAGATTTTGTAGAGATCCGAAAGCTTAATTAAGTATTCGTAAATTTTTGAATGAGTCATTTGTGTGAGCATTATATTCTAGATTCTTTACCGCTCATATGGCTCTTTTTTGCAGGGTAAAAATTTTGTTGGTTTTATTTTCATCAGTTCCGTGCCATGCTTCTATTCCGTACTGCAAGTATGGTGAAATGAGCGTTCGGTAGAGCATTTGTAAGGCTGTTTCAGGCAGGAAATTTTTAACTTTATTCAGGATTCCGATAGATTTTGATAATTTAGAACTAATATGAGCGATGTGCTCTTTAAAGGTTAGATGTTTGTCTATTATGATGCCCAGGAATTTACTTGAGTTGGTTTCTTAGATCTCACCTTCGCCAATTTGAATGCGTGGGAGATATATATTTTTCTTTTATGAGAATGTAATATATTTTGTTTTATCGATATTAAGGCTTATTTTATTAGCTTTAAGCCACAATGAAACCTTATGAAGTTCATTATTTATACGCTCCGCCATCCTACCGGGATTTTGGTCTGGAAGGACCGCAGAAAGGGTACTGTCTTCGGCAAAAAGTATGAATTTGAAGAATGATGTAGATTTAATGATATCATTGATAAAAATTAGAAATAGAAGTGGCCCAAGGACAGATCCTTGTGGAACTCCATGGCTAATTGTCTGTGGGTCTGATTTTGCGTCGTCAATGACAACGTATTGTTTCCGATTTGCTAAGTATGATCTGAACCAATCATGGGCAGCCCCTCGAATGCCATAGCAATGTAGTTTCGAGAGTAATACGTTATGGTCCACACAATCGAATGCTTTTCGAAAGTCAAGAAATACGGAGAAAACAAGCTTTTCTTCATCTATATTAGAATAAAGGTATTGCAAATGATTTAATACAGCTTGTGTCGTAGATTTCTTAGAACGAAAACCGTATTGTTTGTCGTAGAGGAAAGATTTTTGTTCAAAATACGAATACACTTTTTTATACACAATTTTCTCGAATATTTTGCTAATAATTGGTAGCACAGAGATAGGTCTATAATTGTTAATGCAGTTTTTATCACCATTTTTAAAAATAGGGGTGACTCTCGCAATTTTGAAAGAGTTGGGGAAGATACCTTGAGAAAGGGATTGGTTGATAATATAAGATATGCACAGTGCTATTATATCAGCTATAGCCTTAAGAACTTTAGCCGAACAATTTTTCAATCCACTTGATTTATTTTTCAAGTTGTTTATGCACGTAATTACATCGGAGGGATTAGTTGGCGTGAAAAAGAAAGAGTTAGGTTCACGGACATGGTCCATGTATTGCAAGTGGTCTCTGGGTTCACTGAAGACACTATCGGCTATATTTTTTCCTATGTTTACAAAAAAGTTGTTAAACATAGTTGCAATATCTTTTTTCTCGTGATATTTTACATTTTCGTGAACGACGGACTCAATTGTTTTCGTAGTATTATTATTCGGTTTATAGCATGAATTAAGCAGGCGCCAAGTTTTTTAATATCAGTTTTATATTCAGTAAATTTGCGCGTGAAGTAGTCTCGTTTTGAGGTTCGTATTTGATTTGTCACATGATTCCTGAATCTGTTATACGTTACTTTAGATATTCGCCCTTCGTATAGTAAGGCTAGGTACGCTTGACGTTTCTTTATATTGATCACGATATCTTCAGTAATCCAGGGCTTTTGTCTATTTTTCGGCGTAATTGTGCGGGTGATGATTGGACAACACTGGTTATATGCGGTCGTTATAATTTCAGTTAAATTTAGTATTGCTTCATCAATGTTAATCGCATTATTGTCCCGTTCATAGATGTCTAATGATGGCAATAATTCTTCTAGAACAGTTCGCATTGTTCCCAAGTTGTATTCGTTTACACAACGAAATGAATAAGTATCAGCCTGTGGGCTGGTAAAAGGATTATAGACATTTTTCTTGATGAGAAACACCGGGAAATGGTCAGATAAGTCAGAAAGTATTATTCCGGTAAGAAAATCAGTCGGATCTAACATAAAAATATTATCGAGTAACGTAGCCGATTCAGAAGCAACACGTGTAGGTTTCGTGATGATTGGAAGGAAGGAGCTAGACTGAAAAACATTTATGAAGCTTGAGATTTGCTCACAGCTATCATATTGTAGAAGATCGTAGTTGAAATCGCCGCAGATTATTATGTCATTATATAGAGACTTGTTGAACTGAGATATTATGCTTTGAAGCTCGTTCAGGAAAGAGACGTTACAAGCTGTTGGGGGCCTATATACTGTCCCAAGCACAATCCGTTTATCATTTTTTGTTAGTTCTATAAATAAAGTCTCAATATGTTCACGATTCATAGTTGCACTTAAAATGACTTTCGAAGATATATGTTTAGAAATGTACGTACTGATGCCACCACCACGTTTGTTACTACGGAGTGAATGATGGCTATAATAGTTTTGAATTTGAATCAGGTCTTTAGATGAGTCGTCTAGCCAACTTTCGGTGAAACTGAGAACATCAAAATTGCTGTTCAGCTCAGTGATGGTACAAGATATTTCATCTATTTTCGGATAAATGGATCTAAAGTTTCAACATAATAGAGAAAAACCGTTACAGGTCTTCCTCATCGATTCATTGAATTTTTAATATTTAGGTATTTACAGTTTCCAGTTTCATTTAGGTTTGGGTGGAGTCTATTCAAATGTTTGAGATCTGGATCAATATTGTCGAATATGTCAACATGGTCAGTCATTAGAATTTAGAGACAGTAAGTAAAATGTGACGTAAAAATAAAAATGATAAAAACTACAGGATCAAGGTAAAAATAAGGACATTCCTACATATAATTAAATTAAAAAAAGTGAAACTAAAAACACACAGAGATTATTAGTCTAAATTGTCTAAAACCTAGTATGATTTCATAAGGAGAGCGCAAATTCAGTCCATGAGCAGGAACATTAGGGATCATAAATGGCAAATAATGTAGTTACAAGGCTGTCGTACCAGTGGATTCCGCATATAACTCTTATAAGATGTAGCAAGGACGAAATAGATTTAAAAAACGAAGTGACAGTGAAGTTATTTATGGAATTTAAAAATCTTGACTATCTAAATTGTTTCCAGATTTAAAAACATATACACGAGTTAAGTCTGAGCAGCAAGTTCGGGATGAGCATTCGATAAAAAGGAGAAAAGAAAGAAATTGAAAAACAATTTAGTAAGCAACAAAACAAGGCTGCAAGGTCGACGTGGATGCCTTGAAGAGGTAAAGGTAATTCAATCAAAAATCAAGAAGAAAACATGTGGACAGATATCAAAATAATATTAAACTCAATACGTCAGTCCAAAAAAATACTAATCAGGAATAATTTCCTCTGAGGACTTGCCGACATGTTGCAACAAGTACTGGTCTAGTTCTTCAGGTGTATTGATGGTGAGAGGTCTCTGAGTTACTTGGCCAGGTATCTTTGGAGAGAAGACGTTGATATTGCCATCCAAACTTCTTGCGGGTCCTATTTGTTCCGGAAATTTTCGTTTGGCCAATCTCAGTGTGTACATTATACTTGCTCGCGAAGGTACTAAGTATTCATTCACGTAGAGTTGTTCCGGTTTAATCACACGGCAGGCTGTCAGAACTTCTTGCTTCTTTTCGTATTTTCGTAGCTCAAATGAAATATTTCTTCTATCGACGTTTCCGGGTGGAGGTTTTTTTCCCAATCTACTCGCTGTGGTGATGTCAGAGTTACTCAGGTTGATTTTGAGTTGGTCCTTCAGGAGCTGGCACATCGTTTCTATGCAATTTTCTTCAGGACGTGATTGCGGCAGTTCCCCTGATATAACCAAAGTGCGTTTTTTGTTCTCCAATTCTTCACGTTCTTCTTTCCGTTCGAGTCGCTCTAGACGAGAGACTATGTTATTTATCTTCTTATCTTGTTCTTCAATCCTTGCATTTTGATTTGATTCTTTCTTCGTTAGTGTTTCAATCATCGTTTTCAAGTCACTAATTTCGCTTTGAAATTTCTTCATTACTGATTTGAAGAGATCAATTAGGATGGAAACTACTTGCTTACTCTGTTTTGGCAGGCCTCGTACGTCTGGATAGTCAAGCTCCAGCATACCCTCGCTGTTGTTGTCCTTGGTTGGGCTTGTCGCCATCTTGTGAGAAGGGAGACACTCTCAAAAAGAAGCAAGGGTTGAGTGCTTGTTCTGATGGAATATCACACTTTTTGTTCGATTTTTTGAATTTGGTTAGATAAAATTTATTCTTGGATCCTCATGGTCTGAGTGGGCACTCATTTTTGGTTAGAAATGCATGATCATTAACCAGTTGGGCACTTTGTTTCGGAGCAAAGACACAGACGTCCTCACTGCCTCACTGCACTCACTGCACCTCACGGCACTAACGGCACTAACGGCACTAACAGAATTTACTTCTGTTGCACTAGCGGACTGACTACGGCGTAGGCGGTACCCACACGAACCTCAGGAAGGGCAGCTGCGAAGAAAAGCTAGCGCCTCGGAAAAAGGTAGCTGCACAGAAGACAGCCCCCTTTTACACGAACCCTTACGTCGACCGCACGACGGTATCGACAGCAGTCTTATTTAACAACCAATGGATATCCACATTCAGTTATTTTTCGTGTCATTAATTAATTCATGAATAGTAAATTTATTCCGAAATCTCCGGTTCAAGCTCTAAACTATAGTTACTGTGTTTTGCCATATTTTGGATATCAATCGGGAAAGTTGAGAAAAGACCTTTTAATGCTTTTTACTACATTTTCCCGGAAATTTCCTTTCGTATTTTTTTACTTAACAAACGTACCATTGGATCATTTTTTAGATTTAAAGATGTACTTCCGACCGGCATGCAAGCTTCCCTCGTCCATAATTTCAGTCGTGCGCATTGCGCTTCGCAGTATGTGGGTTCCACCCACCGAGCACTTTACGTCAGGGTTGCTGAACATGCAGGTCGAAGTCATCGTACAAGTCGCTTACTTACTTCTCCTTCTCATTCTAGTATCAGACAACATTGTAGTAATGGTTCCTGTGAGCAGATTATTGATATTAGCAAATTCAAAATATTAGATACTTGTACCGCCAACTTAGACATACGTATTTCAGAGTCCTTATTCATCCATAAACTCAAACCGGCTCTCAACGAAATGCAGAGTGCATACCCTCTGAAAATAGTCAACCGACAATTATTATTGTATTTTTTATATTTTGTTTTGTTTGTGTTTTCGTGCTTATATCCTGCACTTCTGTAATTTTGGGTGTACTGACTTGTCTATAATTTTATTTGCAGACTTTTTGTTGAGAATGAGCCTAGGCTCGAAACGTTCAGAGTAAATGTTTTTAAAATACTTCTTCTCCATTTCTTTCTTTGTAAATTTGCTTCGTAAAAAAGATTTTCCTTTGTTCAAGGAAAAATTCATCAGTCAAGAAAAAATTCAACAGTCAAGGAAGAATTCATTTGGAAGGGAAAAGTAAGGTATGCCTTAGCGTGTATCAAAAACATGAAATTTAGAATTCATTTTGGACACACATCCAAAACACTGATGCACTCGCGCTGCGCTGAAGTGCTATCCCCCGTTACAGCCAACTTTCTAAAATCACTTTCATCAGAGTTGCTCCATTGCATTCATAAGAGCATAGAACGTGTTACTATGATTCGTGTGCAGCATAATATGGCCAAGTTTCACTCCTCTCCTAAATTTATGCTATAAATTTTTTCCCCAACCCAACACACTGATAAAGAGCTCACCGTCACTTATTCTTAAATCGTTCAGTCGATTTTTGTTCGCAATCTACACTAGATAGAAACATATCATTCTTATGTGCTCTTTGTCCAAAAAGATCCTGTGCTGATCTCCACCCGATTAACATGAACCAGCAAGACCTTCTCGCTCTCTCTATAAATGGGTCTTAAGCTGCACGCAGTCCAACTTGGAAAACCTCAAATTCTGACCTATTTCTGTCGTGAATCCTGGGAGCTCAAGAATGGTTGGCGTCATCACCCTGAAGACGACGTTGGGGTTAAGACCCATGAATTTTCTTATTGCGAAGAGGTCCGGAAATGAATCTGAAAAGGTAGCGGAGACCTTTAGAAACATTTTGTTTTATTTATTGTAAACGAATGAATGTCTTCAATCGTAAAGGTTTAACGCAGAGTACGAGTTATTGTTCAGAGTAGCAAGACCCGTGGAAATTCCACGGACAATATCATCAATAAGCTAGGTAAACCCGTGAAAAAATTTGGTATTACCTAAGAAATTCTTACATAACATTCTAATCTAACATATACTAACCTATCCTAACCTAACCAAAGCTATCCTGAAAATATATCAAACAAAAAAACAAGAACCCGTAAAAATTTCTTCAACATTACCTGACCTATGCTAACCTAACCTAACCTATATCTGAAAATCAACCGATCCTATCCTAACCTAATTTAATCTATACTAACCTATTCTATCCTGTATCATTTTAATTGTCGTAAGCAATGAGTTAAGCAATGTCATCGTTCAGCTAGGGGGACCCGTGAAAAATTTCCGTCAACATTACCTTACAAATTCTAACATAACATATTCTATTCTAACCCATCCTAACCTAACATCTTGCTATCCTAAACGACGCTATCTTGATATATCAAACATAAAAAAACTGTGGACCCGTGAAAAAATATCAGCAAGATTACTTAAGCTATGCTAACCTGATAAAATGTCATACATTTCAATGCATGTAACGGCGATCTTTCAATGTAACACTCAGGAATTCGGTATCCATGATACTGCAAACTCGCTTCCTAGACTTCTGATCTAGTAGGAAAATTGCATCCCCTGACTATTGTCTCGCTGGGGATGTCCTGAGACGATATCGTAGGATTATACAAACAAAAATAGAAATTAATTCTCTCTAAAATTCGACGAAACGGAAACAAAAACTTCAGTCGAATATACCTCCACAAATTCAGTTCTAGCCTTTAAATGATCCTATGATTAGTTTCAGTATTTATTGAAACAAGAATCGATCGCAATGGTCCAACACAAAATATTAAATTCTAGCTATGTTAGGCGACGTTGTGTGTGAGGCTGGGACTGGTCAGACAAGATTAACACTTTGTCCGCACGTGAGTCACCGATGCTCACGGAGGGGATATTCATAATGCTGCCGACCGACCAGAACCACAAACTCAATTTAATGAACTCACAAAACTAACTGACAGCATGATCCAGCTAATGTTCGCAATTTCCACAATCATTGCGAACTACAATTGACTTTATATGTGTTGAACTTTGAGCCAATTGTCACTATGGGCCCAATTTTGTAGCACTGACATTTTTTACGCTTAATCAACGGTAAACCTGATATTCTTTGCACAGCTGGTGAAGTGTATGCAACACAGAGAGCATGTGTCATATACACAACTCACAATTTGAGTCGCGGTGGAGAGGTACATGTCATCCCGTAGTTAGGTAACATTGTGCAGGAAAGTTACGTGTTTTTGGGAGAGACCAGAAGAGATGATGTAATCTACTCATTTACTTGAGTGACTTGACTCTTCAGCAAAAAATTATTGAGCCACTTTAAATGTTCTTAATTCTTTTAATAACGAACATATCTCAATTTAAATTTGAAACTTTCAAGTTTGTAATAAAAGATTTTACATATATATATGAAACCAATTTTTGATATTCTTCTATCATGAATAAACAAAAGTTGTTATTATAGGCAATATCTAACTTGTTCAGTCTTAAATTCAGAGAAAATGGTTGTTATGAGTAATTTTCATCCATGGTTTCCTATTTAAAAAAGGAATAGTACTCCTAACATTTGTCGGCCTCAATTTATTGGAAAAGTCTCTCAACATTGAAATGTTTTAATTACTGCTCTGTAAATAGACTTGAGGACGCCATCACATTGTTTCGAATCGGGTGAAGTGAAAGCGTATACACATATGAAAACGTAATTTAAAGGGTCTTGGTAAAATAATGGAAACATCTTGGGATATCAACAAAACATGTTTTAATATAGTGTTGGTTCACCTTTTAGGAAAATTCCCCCTTCAATTGTCCAAAGCATTGATTCATACAAATGGTGAATTGTTTCCAAAGGAATTTCGGCCCATTCTTCAGTTTAACCAACTCCCTCGTGTTTTAGAGACATTGGCAGCTGTAATCGACTTCTTTCTTGAATCTCTTAAACTTATCTTAAATGCACAATAATGTTGAGGTCTGGGGATTGTGGTTGCCAGATGAGATGCTCAATTTCCTTTGAATGTTAATCGGGCCACTCCTTAACAATGCTAGTTGATAATGCTGGGGCATTATCAACTCGAATGAGACGTTAAACTTCAGAAACAGTTCATGAACCATAGGATTAACTCAGTCACCTAAAATTCCCAAATAGTTTCGGCTGTAAATCACTCCATGAAGTGAAACAATTGGCTCAAGGGATTTCCAAGAAATAGCTCTCCAGATCATCACTGAAGTCCCGCCCTGTTTTACGGTTGGGAGAAGGCAGTCTGGATTAAAGCATTCTTTCGGCTCTCTCCAAACGTACACTCGGCCAGAGGTCAGAAATAATTTAAGCGATGATTCGTGTTCGGTGTTCGCCTAGGAGTAACTTCTATTGTTCATCATTAATGCGAAGATAGTTTAGCTCAACGGTTAACCCCACATTTGTAACCATTTTGAACACGCCTAGTAACACTTGTTCCTGAGAGAAGAGATTTTCTAATTGCAGCACTTCCGGGGAATCCTGTTTTGCGCAGCTCCTGACGAACAGTTTTTTTTTGCGAAACTGTGTTCTGTAGGGGTTCATTGAGCTCTGCAGTGATTTTGAGAGCCGTGGTCTTGCGGTCCTCTCTAACAATTCGTGAGTCTGACGGTCTCTCTCAGACAACGTCGACTTCCGGACTGACCTGTTCTGCTGAAGACATCTTTTCATTTCTTTCAAAGGCAGCTGTTACTTTTGAGACAGTACCTTCTGAAACGTCAAGTATTCGAGCAGGTTTTTCACACTAACACCTGCCATTTAAGCACAGAATATTTTTTCTGATTTGAAGTTCAGAGAGGTTGGCCATTTTTATAAGGTTCTAACAAATTTTATTTTAGATATGATTATAAACAGCTAATTCAAGGAAAATGCTAAATAGCTACGGTAATAAACAATTAGACATTAAAATATTTTATGTTTAGATTATTTATAACATGATCAAAGGTTATGATTACAAAATTTTAGGTGTTTCTTATACTTTGTTTAATCCCTGTATCTTTATTCAATATTAGAGCCATTCACATAAGCAGAATAACCCAGAAGAAGTTATTTGTTCTTCATAACGAAATGGAAAATTAAAAGGTATTCTATGCTCTTTATTTTGGATCATAGATCAATTTGGATCAATTTAAATTTGAAACTTTCAAGTTTGTAATAAAAGATTTTACATATATATATATATATATATATTTCCGTCGTGAATCCTGGGAGTTCAAGAATGGTTGGCGTCATCACCCTGAAGACGACGTTGGGTTATTTAACAACTGACAAATGTTCAAAAGTGTCATTTTAAGGAAGCATGAAAAAAAAATATAAATACAAATCCATATACATATATATACGTACATATATATATACATACATACACACACACATACAGATATATATATATATATGTACGCATAAGCATGAGGACCAAGAAGATTATAAGTTTTGTATTTCTAATTCAACAAAGTTACGGTTTTTTTTTCAACAAATTCAACAAACTTTCAGAAATACGTATACTGGCCAATTTTCAAACGAATGGGACGAAAAAAGTTGAAAAATCCCGATGAACCCCTCAAAGAAACTTAAAATTGAAAAATAAATTTGCCTATTATTACACTACACTGCTTTGCGTGATCCCTAATGGATGAAAAAGATGGCTTATTAGACTCTATCCTTCCTGGAGCTCCTGCTAACGTGCTCGAAAAATCTTGTTCTAAAACCACGTTGGGTGCAACCAACATAGCTAGACCCACACAGAAAGAAAAAGAAAGAAAAGAAAAAAATTTATTTCCAATAGAGAAAAAACTAAAAACAAAACCAAAAAATCCAGTAGCCAAACCCGTTACAAGCGTCTTACAGGGGATGTGAAATTATACTCGCGGGTGTGTCTAAAACTTACGTCGTCTTATTTACCTATTTCTTCAGATTCAGAGCGATCTCTTACCCTGACATTACCGAATTTACCTACTTTTTCAAATGTTACTGTTCACGTTTTTATTGCACCTTGGGTAACGAACGAAAATGAGTACAGATATGTCCTTGTTCGGGCCCACAGGTAGCTATACTCAAATTTGACCATTGTACTAGACTTAAGAAAAATTCTACCTCTGTATCACCTGTGGTAAATAAATTGTTTAAATTGTTTAATATTGAATTCTGAACACATTTGTGTCGATGAAATTTTTCGATTTTCACGATAAAAAAAAGCTATTGTGCAAACACACAAAAATAAATAAGCTCAAAATAAAAATGAAAGTAAAGATAGCCGATTTAAAAATCATTTTAAAAAGTGAACGTTTCGGCTTCAAGCTCAAGCCATTATCAGCTCATGTTAAAGTAAATTGAAATACAGAAAATACGACATGGCTAAAAGACAAATATAATACAACTTAAAATAGTACGGAAAAAAGGAGGAATGGGGAGATTATACTGCAATTATGTTTGAAAATCAGGCGGTTTCTAACTGGAATGACGACAACGTTGAATATAGAGCTATTTTCAGTTGTTTAATGTTAAGAGATTTTAGTACAAGTAGGTCATTTTTATTTTTAAGGGGATCATCCCAGGCCCCTGCCAGGCCCCTGTCGGTCCGGTGAGCTTTTTTTTGTTGTTGGAAAAGGACCCTCAGGTGGTGGACTATTCGGTCCTAAAATTTTATGGCGCTACGGACACTAGATCCCTCTCCCCCATGGGAAGTAAGAGGACTAAAAATCCTGAATTTTCGACCCAATTTCGACCCCATATAAAAACAAAACAAAACGGGAAATGAAAAACTTAAAACCGTAACTTTATTTACCATGCTTCAAGGATTCTAAAACTGTCTTTAGTTTTGTTCTAGCATAAAAACTCAATGAGTTCTATTCAATTAAAATCTCAATATTGTTGAACTAAAAAACCAACATGTCCAATATGTTCAAAAAACGAAGGCCTGAATCGAAAAAATGAATGAAATAAATTGTGTTTCTTTTCAAAAGTTACATATAATAGTCAAATTTCAAAAGAATTAGACTACAAGTATAGAATTTCAAAAAAATTTGAAAGAAAATTTTTTTTAATTTTTAATTTTTTGAAAATTACAATTCACAGTGTGAATATGAAGTTATGCATGGAGGTTATCGAAATGAAAATTAAAACAGCATTCAATTACATAAATTGTCCATTGTATTCCACTTCAACAAAAAATTTTGTATATGGCTTATACCCAAAACCTCTAACTTTCAACATTCAATACGTATCTCCTCATTGAGTTTTGATGCTAGAACAAAACCAAAGACAGCTTTAGAATCCGTGAAACATTTCTAACAAAAGTACAGTTAGAAATTTCCAAATTTTAGAAAAAGAAAAAAATTATATAGCTAAAAAAACAAAAATAATGTATGTTGTATGCAATGTTAAAATATCGCTTATCACACAAACAATTTTTTCAAATGTTCAAATTTCTAACTGTACTTTTGTTAGAAATGCTTCAAGGATTCTAAAACTGTTTTTGGTTTTGTTCTAGCATCAAAACTCAATGACTTTTAGGCTTTTGAAATATCCATAAATATGTACCAAAAAACTAATTTTTCGTAAAAAAAACTAAGGCCTAAATCGAAAAAGTTATAAGTGTAAAAGAAGTTTACTTTCAGAAATACATATACTGGCCAATTTTCAAACGAATGGGACGAAAAAAGTTGAAAAATCCCGATGAACCCCTCAAAGAAACTTAAAATTGAAAAATAAATTTGCCTATTATTACACTACACTGCTTTGCGTGATCCCTAATGGATGAAAAAGATGGCTTATTAGACTCTATCCTTCCTGGAGCTCCTGCTAACGTGCTCGAAAAATCTTGTTCTAAAACCACGTTGGGTGCAACCAACATAGCTAGACCCACACAGAAAGAAAAAGAAAGAAAAGAAAAAACTTTATTTCCAATAGAGATTGTACAATATTACAATCATTGGTTTTTAAATATCTTAAAATTAATACACTTAGATGATACACACACACGAGTATTGAAAAACTCGTGTCACTAGTCGAAAATAAATGATTGAGGGCAATGTACTCCTAATCTTGCTTAATCTACATTTGACAATACATGTAATGATAATTATAAGAGATAACGCAAATTCATGGACGATGCATTTTCATTGTGGGGTGAAAAAACTTTTGACAGTTTACATGTACATGACACAAAACTTCGCAATTATTGATGCCAGGAAATAATATATGAATCGCTTGTTTCGGCAAATGTTCAAAAGTGTCATTTTAAGGAAGCATGAAAAAAAATATAAATACAAATCCATATACATATATATACGTACATATATATATACATACATACACACACACATACAGATATATATATATATATGTACGCATAAGCATGAGGACCAAGAAGATTAAAAGTTTTGTATTTCTAATTCAACAATTTTAACATAACGGTCGTTAGTTAATAAGCATTTTATTTAAATATAAATGGATGATCGTACAACAAATGTATAGTTTGTACATGAATGCTTTACAATAATAAAGAGATGACGAGTTAGGTAATGTTACAAGTTGAGAGTGAACAGAAAATGACCATTATCTCTAGTAAAATACTAGTTGTCAGTTTAGTACACACATATGTGCACACATACATGTAAATATATACACATATATGTACACATAAAAAAGAAGAAGAAAAAAAAAATGGTTTATTTCCAATAGAGATGGTATAAAAGTACCATCATTGGTTTTTAAAATATCTTAAAATTAATACACTTAGATGATACACACACACGAGTATTGAAAAACTCGTGTCACTAGTGAAAAGAAATGATTGAGGGCAATGAACTCCTAATCTAGCTTAATCTACATCTGATAATACATGTAATGAAAATTGTAAGAGATGACACACGCGTTTTACGGCCATGTGTGTGCCTAGGTTACGAAGAACACCGGTTTCGTTAACATGGACACACACGTGTGTACATATAAGCAAGAGGACCAAGAAGATTATAGGTTTTGTATTTCTGATTCAACAATTTTAACATAACGGTCATTAGTTAACAAGCATTTTATTTAAATATAAATGGATGATCGCACAACAAATGTATAGTTTTTACATGAATGCTTCACAATACTAAAGATATGACGAGTTAGGTAATGTTACAAGTTGAGAGTGCACTGAAAAAAAGACCATTATCTCTAGTAAAATGCTAGTTGTCAGTCTAGTACACACATATATGCACGTATACATGTGAATATTTACACATACACATGCACACATATACCCACGCACATATTTACACCTGACTCGTAAGCATACGCAAATGCATTTCTATGCATCGAGGCAATACATACGCATTCTACAGAGTGTCATACGCATAGCGTGGACACGTACACATTTATCACAAGTAAGCATGTGCGCAAATATCAGCGTAAACTAGTCAGTATAAACCAGAATTCCAATCGAGGGAAACGGAGAAAATATCTTTTATTATAGCATGAATTTTATAAAATTTCGTACTAAAAATAGTGGCACAAAACAGTCTACTTAAGTCAGAAACATGAAAACGACTGTGGGACGTGAATAAGAAAGAAAACCTTAATGTCCTATAATGGTTTCATATTAGAAAAAAAAAATCACATTATCTTTGAAATATGGCGCAAATTGTCGTCAATTGATAAACAAACATAGGTATCAAATTATTATAAGCATATAACTATAGGCCGAATAAGTATATTACTGCAGTATAAATGGATGATCACACAACGAATTTATTTATTTTTTTTTTTACATGGATGCTTTACAATTTCATATTAGAAAAAATACATTATCTTTGTAATATGGTGCAGAATGTCTGTAATTGATCAACACACACACACATAGGTACCATGACGGTCTAGTTTGATGCTTGCGCAGAAACGGAGAGGAATGACATAAAATGCACCTTCGACTGGTTCATCTACTCTAGTGCACACAGTTGTACGTGCACATATACACACCCATATGCGCACATACACCTATATACGTACATACATATACAAGTAAGCATGTTTGCAAATGACAACGTATAGGCGGTCAAATCATAATACCTACGCATACTTCAAAACTGTTGTTTGATGTCTTGAATTATAACACAATGAGCGAGGGAGATTGTTCAGCAATGGAGATACCAGGTAAATGAGATTCGTCAGTACTCATTCAGTATGTTCTGTAACGAAGGATTATTATTGAGACACAAGATGACGAGTTATTTTGGCTTTAAATTCTCTCGGTCTTTGAGGGACTTTAATACTCAGGGGAAGTTTGTTCCACAGTAAGGCGCCTGATATGGACAGAGCCTTCTGCCCTAAGTGAGATGAACGATAGTTGACTAAGACATTATTGTTTCTGTTCGGTTTTTGATTGGTTACAGTGGGTGGATGGAAACGCACTATCTCAGCATTGCTCTGAGGAAGATATAACGAGGAGAATACGTATTGGGCCTTCTGCATGAGGAGCCTTTCTTGGATAGGGATCCAGCCGAGTTTATTGAGGAGAGGGGTTACGTGATCACGTCTTTTGAAATTACCGTTGCATACCACCTTGGCTGCAAAATTCATATATTTTTGTAAGTCCCTTTGAAGGTATTGAGGTAAGTCTCCCCATACTAGGCTGCAGTAGTCAATGCGCGATAACACAAGGGATTGAATGGCTAATAATCTGGATTTTTCGTCTAGCATACTTTTTATTCGATGAAAAAACATTAAAGTTCCGTAGATTTTGTTGCAAGTAGTCTCAACGTGAGATTTGAAGGACATATTTCTATCGAACCAGATACCTAGATTTTTAAATTTTTCTGATGCATTAATTTTATCATTTCCAACTGCAAGAGTAAGATCTGAAGTTTTTTTAATTGCATCTTTGGATCCAAAAATGATGCATTGTGTTTTATTAGCATTTAATTTGAGACCATTTCGGTCGTACCATGATTTCAGGCTAGTCAGTAAAGTTTCGGCTTTAATTTGCGTTTGTGGTATTTCCGATACAGAACTTGTTATTGCAATTTGAACATCATCTGCATACATAGAGATCCGTGTGTTTGAAGGCATTGGAGGGAAATCATTAATGAAAATAGAAAACAGTAGCGGACCAAGAATGGATCCTTGGGGAACACCAAAATTGTTTTGAATGAATGGGGACAATTTGTTTTCTATGCGGACTGCATGAGATCGATTTGACAAGTAACTTTCAAACCATTGCGTGTCTATTCCCAAGTTCAGTATTTTACGTAGAAGTCTTTCATGTTGGACGCTATCGAACGCCTTAGAGAGATCGAGTAGTAGCAAGAGTGTTACATTCTTTTGATCGATGTCACTGTATATTTTTTCAGATATATTGAGCAGAGCGTCTTGAGTGCTAGTATTTCTTCTATAGGCATATTGATTTTGGTGGAGTAAATTTGACTCGTCCAGGTGAAATGACAGTTGATTTGTCACCACTTTCTCCAGTAGTTTGGACATGACAGGCAAAAGACTGATGGGCCTGTAGTTTGATGCTGTATTTAGGTCACCACTTTTGTGCAACGGTCTAATAATGGAGTGTTTCCATTGGTTTGGAAACGTATTGGTTACTATTGATGTATTAATTATCAGACGAATCCATGATGCTGTGACAGGGAAACTGTCTTTGATATATTGAAGACTGATACCATCATGTCCAACTGCCTTTGTGTTTTTTAGTGAGTATAAGATGTTTCGTAACTCTGGTAAATCGACAGGGCGTGGTCTCCACTTGACATCAGTCCTCGAGGGTGCAGTGGGGCATGAATTTTCAATTGTCGTTTCATCTGGATTGGTACACACCTCACTTAAAACTTGAGCCCCTACTTTTGAAAAGAATGTGTTGAAATCCGTGGCTGTTGCCAAGGGATTTTCAAAATTACTTATGCGATCTAAATTTTTATATGGGGCTACCTCACTAATGATTTCCCAAGTTCGCTTCGGGTTATTTTTAGCCGTTATCAGTGCCTGGTGGAAGTGAGTTTGTTTCGCTTCAGTGATTTTCTTTCGAAGAATTTTTTCATGTTCTTTATATATCTTGTATAAGGTACTGTTTGATCTATTGTTTTTGTACTCTCGCAAGTTAGCTTTCTTTATTCTGCTCATCTCTTTAACTTCGTCAGTGATCCAAACAGTTCGTTTTGGCTTGGTTTTTTTGGTGACGTAAGGTGCACATTCGTCGAGACCTGCTGTGAAGTTCTCGTTGAAAATTGACACTTGTATATCAACATCGTCAGATTGCATCATTTTCTGGAATTCGGAAGACCTATCGAGTAGTTTTTCTTGAAATAGTTCTGCTGAATAGTGCCTTTTCGAGCGATAGGTCATTAAGCGGTATTTTTGTCTTTCCTTCGCAATATTAATTTCACATTCTATAGAGTGGTGATCGGAAATAGAAGGTGATATTACTGTACTAAGTATTGCGGTGGGATTATTTGTGATTGCTAGATCGAGGAGAGTTGCAGAGATTTTAGTGATGCGAGTCGGTTCTTTGACCATTTGTGATAAGCTTAGTTTATACAATAGTTTGTTTAGCTGATTGTTTTTGTCCGTTAGGTCAACATTGAAATCTCCGAAAGCAAAGAATGATCTTTTTGCCTGAAGGATTTCTTTGAAGGTTTCCTCAATGAAATCTAGTGTTCGATTTAGGGGAGACGATGGGTGCCGGTAAAGGCTGCCAATGATTATTGATTTGTGTTTATTTATTTGCACTTCTAACCAAACTATTTCAATGCCTTCGCAAACTTTATTCACTAGTAGTGAAGATGTTGAGTACATTTCTTTCACAAAAATACAAGATCCACTACCTCGGCTGGTTTTAGCGCCATCGTAGCGGTACAACACGTAATCAGGAATGTTAAAAAATGAACTTTGGGTTCGTGAATCAAACCATGTTTCTGAGACACACAAAATGTCAATTTTTCCAGTGACCAACATTACTCTGATTTCATCCAATTTACCATTCAGGCTTCGAGCATTTACATGCCTAATTTTGATTTTACCTATATTAGCACTCTTTTTAAAGGTAGCGAGGTTACTATCTCGATGGGATCGTTCAGGGGATTTATCGATTTTGTCTAAGTTGCCCAGGATGTTTGGCCCAGCATCTGCTATGTAAGAAAGTCTACTATTTGGCTGGGCAGCGGCACTTTGTCAAGATGAGGTAACCCCGGTCTGATTTTTGCCTTGTGTGACAAGAGCACTGTAGTGATCGTTTTTACGATGGAGCAGTAGTGGAGGGTTATTATTTGATAACTCTGAAATGGGAACGACTGATATTTTCAAAACACAATGATTTTTTTCATCCAGGACTAGAAGTTTTTGGCCTGTAACATTTGAAATGATTAGTGGTATAAGGTCTACAGCAGCTTGGTCAAAATGTTTTTCGTCAATGTAATTATCTATGAGGTTTTGCATGTCGCCACTGTTCTTGTCAAAAAACTTAGCATATGTGCTGTAGTTTGCTTTACTCTCTGTTTTGATTGCAGCCTTTAGGGAATTGTAATTCCATTTTGATGCTGGTTGTTTTGTAAGTAGATGAGCTACTGCGTGGAGGAGGCAGTGTCCATCGGCTTTGGTGGGAATCAGTTTTATGTTCCATGATCGTTTCAATTCCTCCATTGTGGAATTCATGCGTTCACAAATGGGGCTGGAGACGTTTTTTTTCGCACTTTTTTCATCATTAAGAGGTTCTGAGAGGTGCGGGGAATTTACGTTTTTCTGGCTCTGAATTCCTGTTCTGTGGTGATTTCTCGTATGGGGATTTGCAGAGAACTGAGAAATGCTCGTGTCAATTATATTTTTCTGGTGATGATTGTGCATACCGTTGGGTAGTGGATTTTCCATCGATTGTCGACTGCAATTTTGCAGCGATTTCTCTCTTCCTATTGATTTTACTGCTTCCGAGTATGTGATTGGATGTTGATTTATACTCGTGTCTGAGAGGGGCTTTTCATCCTCTTCATCAGCATTGGATAGCAATGAAAACCTATTTTTTGTAGGCACTCCGCAGTTGTTTGTGGCGGATGCAGGAGAGGGCTTGTTATATGAGGGCAAACATCGGGAGGAGAGGGGAGGAGAGGGTTTGTTATATGAAGGCAAACATCGGTTTATGCTGCTGGAGGTTTCACGTGGATAGGCGGTCAACTTAGAACAATCATTCAACTCATTTTGCTGTTTTGAATAATCATTAGAGTATTCAATTTCTTCATTCAGATCATGGGAGTTTCTGACACAGGAGATAAAATGTGAAGTTAGTCTCAAAGGTGATTTTAGAGCAATTTGTTGAAGAAAATGATGCGTGTCTTCTCGCGTAACGGGCCAAGTGCGGACATTGTTGTAAGCTTCATCAACAGGACCGGTTTTTACATTTGCTCGCAGCGGAATCAGTTTAAGACCAATTTTTCTGCACAGGCTCGATGCCATGTACAATTGCTGCCCACTGCAGTCACTCACCACATAAATACGAGAAAGAAGATTCTTTGTCCTGATCAAATTTTTTAATTTCGTGAGATTTTGGGACGAGAGGCTCAAACCTTTGAAACTAATTATATAGTTCCTGAAAGGAGGTGCGCGTTCAATCTCATCATAGAGATCATTTAGACGTTCCGAAGTTATGGTCTGAATCCTGCATGCACTATCAATGTCATCTCTGTTGATTTTTGTGAGACTATTGTCTCCAACGAGAAAAGTGTCTAAAGGGGATTTCGCATAAGGATGGTTACTCGCAGCTACCACTGGCGTAAAATCATGAGCGCTGATACGATAATTTAAAGCAAAAAGCTGTTCTGTAATCACTTGAATATTTGATACAGTGGAAGAAATCGACGCTGGGCTTGGGGGACAATTTTGTCTCAAAGCTTTATTGAGAAATGCAGCTGTAAGAGACAGCGTGTTATTTATTTCGTGAATAGTTTGGGAACTGGTCATTTGGAGAGGATGTAAGTACCCATCAAAAGCGGTAACAGGTCTGGTTGTATTTTTCTCCACTGAAAATCTTACGTTATCCTCGCAGTTTACGCTCTGAGGTATTTTACTGCCAGTATTAGCTGCTTCATATGCATTTTCAAACATAACTTCGCCACCTGAAAGGTCTACACACAATTTATCATTAAAATTATAATTAAAATTACCCCTTTTACTTTCTGACTGGTTGCACACATCCAAAATTTTATCGCGTTCTAACGATGACGTTGGTGTTTCCGTCGGCGGTGAACGATTTTGAGCTTTCTCAGTGACGCAGGGCAGGGGCGACGTCGCCATGACGCAATCGTTTCGGCGAGACGAAGGAGCTAGCAGTGCTGTGGCAGCTTCCGCCAGTGAAGACGTATCTTCTTCACTAAAGATTCTCGGCTTTGTGGACGATGAATCTTCTCGGACACAGTCCAAAGCGTGGGGTTGAGAGTCGAGTGCTGCTTGTACGGAATTTCTTGAACTCGCTTCGGGTGTGCCCGTAGCAGGTTTCAGAACTTGAGAAGATGAATTATTACTGGGAGCTGAATTATTACAAGCAGCGCCTGAGAGATTTTCGCCCGTGTCAGATGACTCTGATTTTGCAGTCATTAGTGATGCTTCAGGGGCTGAGAAACACTTGCTGATACCAGACTTCACGAACGTCCGAGAAGCATTTTTCGTTTTGAGTGTTTGAGGACCTTGAACAGATGGATTCACATGGGCGGATTTATTAGGTCTACCTTTCCGCTTTATGGCTGGTGCTTTACGCTTTTTACTGAGCTTTTCGTGCGAAGCTGTACTGGAGGATGTTTTTTCAGATGGGGCAACCTTCCGAGTAGTTGAACGAGTTCTATATTGATACATTGTGACGTTGATAGAGAGGAAGAAAAATTAAAATTTGTTCATTGGGTTAAAGTAGAAGACCTCGCCTGTTAAAGGTAGATAAAAAGAGACTGCCAGTAGGAAAGCAAGGGGGGGGGGCTTGGGGTGTAAGACAGAGGAGGACAGAGTGTGAGCGGGAGGAGGGGGCAGGATGCTTGCGGTCGGCAGAGCAGCGTTGCTTGCTGTCCTGCTTGGGGAAGAAAAGAGAACAGAAAAAAAGAAGAAGAAAAGAAAAAAAAGAACTTCAACTCTTCCATCAGAAGATTGCTCTGGTGAACTTTTCGAGAAACGTCGGATTGTTCAAGTTTACTTCACATTGTGGAATTATGCTCTGTCTGTGAACACAGGCTTACTATGTTTAACATGGTAAATTTTTCCCGAAGTTGCTGGATCAAGTTTATTTAATTTTTATATTTAAAAGTTCCTTCAAAGAAGAAAAAGTTTTTTATCCTTCTCACATTTAACGTCAATAGTTAACCAAAATTGTCCATCAAAAGAACATGAGGTAAGCTAATTTTTTTTTTTAATCAAAAATTGAATGAGTACATTAGAAATTTTCAACATTCATGCTCTATTGTAACAAAAATAGTTCACAAAAAATGGTCACCATTATTTTCCAAAGATGCGAGTTTGACAGAGCACACTTTCTATTTTGTTTCTGGAGATAACGGCACTTGTCCTTCCACGTTAAGAGTGGAGGTGTTTTGGAGGGATGGAGTGGAGATGGAGGGGGGATGGAGGGGCCAGGGGTAAGCTTGTTCGCGCTGCCCTCACCGGCACTGTGAGAGCAACTCTAAGTTTTCACATCTCGCCACTCTGATCTGCTTGTTAAAATGATCATAATTGAAACACCGAAACACTGAAAGTTCACTTTTACCATTTAGTTAGGTAGACGGCACATTCACGGACACACAGTTCTAATTTCGTACTTCGTGGAGTTTTTCTTCCCTCACATTCTGAAACAATTTAGCTCCGGTAACATGGAGCGTGCGTCCACGGTGACGAGTTGACGGGTAGGGGGCGACAATACTCATAGATTATGCGAGAGCACAGTTCAGTAGGCAGACAGTCTTTAAATTTGAAAAACGATCCTATAGTACACTTGTTTGTCAATATTGGAATAAAATCTAAGCAATTGTAAAGCTTCTCCACCAGCTTTGAAACGTCACTGGCTAGCTTCTTGGACTGTGCACCATAAAATAACGAGTCATAATAAAATTTCTTTTTCTTCGCAGTTGTTTCAGAGTTGTTCGGTATATACTGTATTTTTTGTCTACAAATACTAATACAGTTTTAGAGATTAGGTTATTTGGGAAACCATAGTTACTGAAAAATGTTTGCAGAAAATTAAATTCATCATGCATTCTGCAGTAGGTTGTACTCATTTGAAATGCGCGATGTAACAAGGTCTTAACGCTATTGAGTTTAAATCTGAATGAACAAAAACTACAAATAAATCATTACTACAATCCATAAAAAAAACTACAAATTTACTACAAACTTTTTCAACAACGATGGTTTCCCAAATAACATAATCTGTAAAATGTAAAGGTATATAGACAAAAAATATATATAACGACCTACTCTGAGACGACTGTGAAGAAAAAGAAATTTTATGATGACTCGTTATTTTATGGTGCACAGTCCGAGAAGCTAGCCAGTGACGTTTCAAAGCTGGTGGAGAAGCTTTACAATTGCTTCGATTTTATTCCAATATTGACAAACAAGTGTACTATAGGATCGTTTTTCAAATTTAACCCTTCACTGCATGGTGTGTCGAATATGACACATACCTGATTTTTTGGTGTATAGAAATAATTAGCAGAGAAATGAGCATTTCTACGGCTTATATCGCAAACGAGACACACTGTCCACGAAATGAACGCGTATAATGCGTGCTAGATGCAACCGGCCTCTAGCAGTAATGCTCAGTTTGGACGCCAACACAGCCGAGTGTGGATGTCCCTGCAGCAGTACCATTATGTTCATAATAGAGCCATATCATGCAATTTAAAGGCGGGTAAAAATTTGGGTTTGTGTATAAGTTATATTACTTTGATTCTATGAGGAGAAATATTGAGAATATATAAAATAATTATATTTTAAGCAAAGTTTTTAGTTTGTTTCATATATGGTACAACACGATTTTGCTGTATATTCCAACTCGGGCCAAATTTGTGTCGTAAATGAAACAAACCCATGTATTCTTTCATTATCACGAATAATTTTAGCTTTATTTTATTATTTCTATGTTGTTAAATATTAAAATACATATTCAAAATACATTGAAACTATATTCTGAAAAATTTATTATTATTTTTATAGTAAAGAATGCACGATAGATGCACAACATTAGCGCATTCGTCTATCCTAAAAATTTTGTCAAAAACTGTCTCGCGGTTACATAAAATGTATCACACAGTAATATTGTATAGAAGCTTAATAAAAAGAAATATTTATTCAGTTTTATTTTCAGAATATTCGAGTTTGAAGTGAATTTTCACGAGAAACGATCGGGGCCCTCATCTTGGAGGTGGGGGAAGGAACTGACGGACTAGATTTGGATGAACATTTGAAATTGGAATTGGAATCTATGAGAAAGAAGTTGAAGATCGTTTGGGAGTTGAGCGATCACAGGAAAAGATTGAAAAATCAATAACAGCAACGGAACACAACGATTCCACTCTGATCTCAAATGAAACTCGCGTTACTATCTATGAAGTAAATCCAACTGCTGTGAAAATTGTAAGCAGTGATTCTAAAAGAAAGAGCTCTCCTGGAAATGTTATTTGGAAGTAAAAATCTCAAGATACCGGAAGAGCACGTAAAATTCAAGGGACGTAATGAGCTAACCATAAAAATGAAAAATTAGGGACCCCTAATGATTGCCGCAAGATTTTATTCGGTGAATATTTGATTTCAATAATACTTAAAGAAACACATTCTTTCACTGGTCTGAAGGATCTCATTCATGTGCTGGATATTGATAAGTTTGATGTTCAAGAATGTATAGGGATCTGTGTCATCATACCCTACGTACATGTTCCGTGCGCCTGGGATTGTTTGAGCAGCATCATGGGCAACTTATCCAAGAAATAATGTCCCTCAACAGCTTCAAACAGTTTAGGAGCTTTTTATACTTTTCTGATAACTCTAAAACTATCACAAGAGATGATACTTGCACCGAAAAGAAAACGAGGACCCTTTGTTCATGTCCCTGTGAAAAAGTTCACCCTGAAGGATTTCCTCAATAACCTTAGCCAAAAAATGAATGCCACCGCTCTAAAATGCCTGATTCCAAGTTCCAGTCATACATCAGGGTTCCAAATGTCTTGTATATCTTTGTCAAATTAAGAAAATTATGTCTCGAAAAATTTCTGTAACATAAAAAAAAAAGACTTACTGACATGTCACATGGAGAATTATTGAATTGTGTTCTTCTACATTTTGACCTAATTGTGTACTCTAATGGATCTATGAGCGATTAAAAATTTTAAAACAGTCAAGTAACTCATAAATGGAGTTCGTTGTATTTGTTTCATAAACGACTCACACATCATGCTTCAAGGCTTGATATTCGTGTTGTGTCGCTTATGACACACAATGAAAAATATATAACAGAATGAAAAAAATAATTGCCTTATGATTTGATATGCTAAAAAGATGTCTATTAAAGAGTTTATGAGCATGTAAAAATTTTTTTCTATTTCCAAAAATAATTCATGCAGTGAAGGGTTAAAGACTGTCTGCCTACTGAACTGTGCTCTCGCATAATCTATGAGTATTGTCGCCCCCTGTGTGGGTCTAGCTATGTTGGTTGCACCCAACGTGGTTTTAGAACAAGATTTTTCGACCACGTTGGTAGGAGCTCCAGAATGGGTAGAATCTTAGCTAAGCCATCTTTTCAGCCATTAGGGATCACACAGAGCAGTGTAGTGTAATAGAAATTAAATCTTATTTTTCAATGTTCAGTTTCTTTACGAATAAAAATGACCTACATAAACTAGAATCTCTTTATATTAAACAATGAAACCAACTCTAAATTCAATGTTGTCCTCATTTCAGTTAGAATAGACTGATTTTCAAACGTAATTGCATTATAATCTCCCCATTCCTCCTTTTTTCTGTACTATTTTAAGTTGTATTATATTTGTCTTTTAGCCATGTCGTATTTTCTGTATATCAATTCGCTTTTACAGGTGTTGGTAAAAATCACGCTTCTTCGTTGACAATTGTAGGGTGAGAAATGTTTGGCGTAAATTTATATTTTGTATGTTCGCGTAATAACTTTTTCTATTGCAAAATTCGAAAATTTTTGTGAGTGCAAATATATTTAGAATTCAATTTTACATATCTCTACGCATTTTGTTAACCTAGTTGCAACATAAATGTGAGAAGTGAATTTAAAAAAAAAATATAAATTATAGGGTTGTAGCTTCCCTCAAGCTGGATACACCATCATCAAAACCATCAGAAAAAACAGGCAAAAAACATCATGCTTGCTTTCCCTCCTATGAAATGCAGCTAGATACCTTTGCCCATGTTCCGTATATCGCAGAGAAGCGAAACCGACGTAAAAATGGCTCATGTTCTGGAAAGACACATGTGTATGACAAAAAGTGCAACATAACCCTTAGCTTAGATAAGCATAAAAATTTTCTTGTTTACCCGATGTCATTGTGATAAGGTGGTCACGCGAAAATCTATTGCTTAGCATTAATTTTATGTTGCTTTCATTTTTGTATTAGCAGCGAGGAAAATAACATAGAAAGGATTTAGAATGTTCTATTTTTCTCTGTGTTTCAATGTTGAAACTCATTTCATTTTTGCTAAAATGTATATATATTTACTGCTATATGTATGATGAGCACGAGAAAGGACATGCTTCTGTTGTTGGTGCAGTTGCTCTAATGAAAATGAAAAACCGATCCACTCTATGACATGTGAAGCGGTGTTGAGAGCACGTTGCGAGTAACGGTTGTACCGAATTCGGTACAAAATTCATTTTCATCAATATTGCAAGAAATACAAAATTTCATAAATGTCCCTTTCATTGCACTCCAAGTAAAGTAATAAAACGTGGTTTAAAAAACTTATTGTCTAGTGTAAAATAATTCAGGCAGTAAAGGGTTAGGGTGATTTGAATTCATTGCGAAAAATTGCTTCCTAATGAATCAATCATCAGATAAAGCAAACCATGCAGTGATCATATGTTAGTAAGGTAACTCTGGTTTGAAGAGATGATATGTTATTTAGCTAAAAATGAGATGTTTCTAACTGTCTTCTTGCTCACCATCGGGGATCCCATCAGTAAGGAAGCTCTTCATGATCATGTAGTCAGTTTCATTTGCGTTGTCGACGCGGCACACAGGAGCACGCAACATCCACACGGAACAAGAGCGTTTCCAAAACCAAAAGTTAGCGCCTGAAACACGTTAATCAGAAACAATGTTAAAAATTTATACATCCGGTAATCTTTCATCAAATATTATATAGAAGAAATTAATCGGAAATAAAATATCGAAGATGATTTTACAGCAGACAAATCGTCTATCTACTCAGCGCTCATTTTTTTCAGTAACGCAATCATGCATCGACCGCCTTTTTTCAAAATCATGTTGCAATTAATGCCGCTATTTGCTAGTAACATATGAAAATAGAAAGTACAAAGTCACAGCAAATATACAAATCAATAACCTCTTCTTCCTGCCTTAACCACTTCCTATTTTTACTAGTGGAGCTGTACACTCAAATAAATGTTATATTGCTTTGGTGTGCTTTATCCAGCGACGTTATTTCCCAAAGTGCAACACTGAGCCCAATCCGCAGCGGAGGAAGAGCTATCAAAAGAAGTTCTCTTTTCACCGTGCTGACCCCAGGTACTGCATCTCACAGCATGGTTCAGAGGCCTCATGGAGAGTCTGCTCTCTCTGATTATATCCGCTGTAACAGCGCGCTGTCGAAACTCAAGGAATTATTTGAAATGATATTGAACGTTGTTTTTTGGTCTTTTTCCTGCAAGTTGCGTATCCTTCTAAAAATTTCGATTTCGTAGAACAAATGAAACAAAATTAACTGATGCAAGTAACAGCTCACAGATGATATTTAGTTTATGTGAGAGATAATAGTACCTGAACTAAATACATAAAAAGAAGAAGGAAGTGATCTGCAGCGAAGTTCTAAGGAATGCGAAGGAATGTTTCAAACGTCGACCGATCATCAGGTATAAGATCTCAAAAATATTCACCGATTTAAAACTAAGTGCAAAATGGCTGTTTACCATTTTTGAGATGTGAGCTCCGTTGTGACTGCACGACGACTATCTAACGACTGAACGTGAAAATAACGCAGGAAAGAAGGGCGTTTAAAAATCGATTTTACTAAGCCGGGGCTGTGAAGTCGTCTGTTAAACTTTGAACCACATAGAGACAATTCAAACACCTGGGAGTAGACATTTGAAATGGCTAACCAAGAGGTATGACCACGATTGTTTGACCATTTGTAGACCGAGCGAATGTTTCAAAAGCCCATGTCACTGTAGCACAGACACTTAAAATATCCGCTCGATCGTCCACTTGGCCCTTGTCTCCGGTGCCATGATCTTGTAACCGTTGTGCAACATATGCAAGCCGTCCAATTGTCAATATTTGTATTTTACAAAATTATTCATAGCAAGTCATTTAAAAAAATATGATCTGTATTTTTTATAATTGCATCTGGTTTTGCATCCGCATTTGGTTTACATTTTTATCATTGTGCATGTAAAAAATATACTGTATTTTATCAGTCTGAAAATGATGCTCGCACATCGGAACGTTTCTTTTCATAAATAAACAAAACAGTGATGTAGAATTTCCAATATTGAGTATTCTAGTAAATTTGATGAACAATTTTAATTAATACCTGATAAACTGTGAAAATTCCGTAACTACTTCAGGAGATGCCATTTACTTACCTAATTAGTTAGGGTCTTCCGGGAGAGGCCATTTACTTACCTACTTAGTCAGGGTCCTCCGGGAGAGGCCATTTACTTACCTACTTACTTAGGATCCACCAAGAGAGGCTATTTATTTACCTACTTCCTTAGAGTCCTCCAGGAGAGGCTATTTACTTACCTACTTCCTTAGAGTCCTCCGGAAGAGGCTATTATTTACTAACCTACTTCCTTAGAGTCTTCCGGGGGAGGCTATTTACTTGCCTACTTCCTTAAAGTCCTTAGGGAGAGGCTATTTACTTACCTACTTCTTTAGAGTCTCCGGGAAAGGCTATTCACTCACCTACTTCCTTAGAGTCCTCCGGGAGAGGCTATTTACTTACATACATTTGTATTAAGGGCTGAGAGAGGCTGTTGTTTAAATTAAGTAAACTTACTTACTCTAATTGAAATATTAACAATTTTCTGATTTCCCTTTTTTGTGCTGTACCTCTTACCTCAGCCTACCTAATCTCTTGCACCACTCAAAGAGGAAATAACTTTCCGAGGGGAAATTCTTTAGGTTAGCTCTGTGAAGTTAGTGAGTATATATATTTCGTATATTAACTCCAATAATTTTATGTTTTTGCCGCTTCCCAGCTTTGCTGTTAATTTCCTTTCACGGTATAACTCCATCGCTGTGGCCACTTTCGTTTTAACTTAGCAATCTTTTACTGACGTATTGTTTGAAAAATTTTTTTTCGCACCGAATGTAAAGCTTTCACAGGGTAAGGGTACGAGTTCCTTGAATTATTTGTTTCCTCAGTTTCAGATACTTTCTTGCTGTTTTTCTCACCTTGAGAACTAATTATCCTAATTTCTATTCTCATTTTACAGCATCCCCACTACTCGACTCTCCTGAAATGAAGTCTAAAGAATCCCCCATTTTCCGAGACTAAGTGAGATGGCCAAGGGACTTTCTCGCTCCGTCGCTGGCTGCCGCAGAGCGAGGGCACTAGAGGCGTGTCAGTTTGGCGTGTTCTCTGCTGTTGAACTACAAGAGCCTGGAGCGAGGGGTCAGGAGGTGGAACTGTTGTCGAGCAAAATCAGAAACTGGGTTGCGCTTTAATTTCATTAGTGTGCCAGCTTAGGATGCTCGTACTGGGTTAGTTCAATTCCCATTCTTGTTTGTTAAGCTGAATAAAATAAAGTAAACCTGCAATATTCTATTCACATCTGCTTTGCTGTTCAAAATCTTTGATTCTCGAAGTAGAAAAAAAAGAAACACAGCTGCGTAACCTGAAAACTGTACGATACTTTCAAGATATCAATTTGAGATCATGAATTTTATGTCTCGCCAAACTCAACGAAGGTGTTTTGGTGGGTGAAAGAGAAAGACATTAACATTTTGTAAAAAGTAAAAGAGAAGGGAATCTATTCAAAACACGATTTTTACGCCAGAATGTTTCAGAATGTTTCAGCGCAGAAACAACGAGTTCTGAAGGCAATAAATTTTAATTTGAAGAACATAGGAAGCTGCTACAGCTTGATGTTTACCACACTGTGGCGTGGGATTTTCCTCCAGCTGCTACTGTAGCCTGAGGTTAGGCTGCTAATGTACATTGCTCGTTTCCATGCTTTCAATTTAGTGAAAAACACTTCATTTGTAGATCTCAAACTACTTCTGGGGAGGTGATATTTGGTATTAGATCTCATGGTACAGTAGCACCGAAGGTACCAACAAGCATCGAAAAACTGGGAAGCTATGAATAGAAAAGATTTATACTGGCCCCAAAACTAAGTGATTGAAACATTAGGCAGGCCAACTTTGCCTTACGACTTCCCCTCGGGAGCGTCAATTTACTTTTCTTCAATAACAGTACCCTTTAAGGGGATATAAATTCACACGCTGTAATTATGTACAATCCTCTCAGTTTGACGCTGGAGAGACAGGTATACCATCACTATCCTTACCCTTTGAAGGTGCTATGGTTTGACATTTTTTAAGGTCTCCATCATAAAAATCGTAGAAACTTGCTGATAAAAACAAATTCGGAATACTTCCTCAGTATGGCACGTAGTCCTGAAGGAAAAGAATAGTATATTATTTTTCAATGCCTGAGCCCCACAATGTCCGTCAGGTTTCAGGACCGACCGAGTTTAGGTTAAAAAAAACAAAAAAAAGACTTTCAATGTTGGGACAAATAGATGAGCAATGTTATTCAAACCTTAGCGGTAGAGTATGAATTTATTAACCACATTCAAATTTTGTTGTGTCTTCCTATCATCTCTCGTGCCGTAACGATCTTAGTTTCCTGCCAACACAACTGGAAGCAATGTCAAAATCACTCAGCTAATTTATGAAAATGATTTATATTTTTTATGAATTGTTAAAAAACAATTTACACTTTCTATGCTGTCTTAATATTCTCCCCATCTGCTCGCATTCCTTGCAGAGAAAGGATTTAAATTCGTTGAGAATTATTTTAAAGTTTAGCCAATCATTCAAATAATAAAGGTTTGAACTTCAGAGGCCAAAAAATATACCGATGTTCAATGGTTTTCAAATTATTTGGAAGATCAGTACCGTCATATACTTCAATTAAATTTTGAGGCGCCGACTTCGGTTTTTGAAGATCAAGCCTTCTCATTGTAGCATTTTTGTACTGTTTGGCACAACTTGCCTTTTTCGTTCCTTCATTTGCGGTCCATCCTCATTATTTTAACTATTCACTGCAATCGTAGACAACCGCGAGTCGGCCCTCAGCCTGCCTGGTTGGTTGTGCATTGTATCAATTCTTCCTCCAGCGTGCCTGGCTGTCTGTATATAGCCTCAAATCTGCCTCCAAGTGGCCTGGCTAGTTGTACAGTTTTTTAAATACGGTACCCACGATAGAGGAAACTGCTTCATCTACCGTGACGGTGTCCGAAAAAATCTTCAATACCTTTTTATGCAATAAACGGATTTTTGATAACAAAAAAGCAGTAGATTCGTGATATTAAAAGCATTTATTTGATGCCTACGTATTTACGATACAACAGTTAAAAACAACATTCAGAGGACACAGAAAAATTTATCCTGCTTCGAAACTGCCGCCAGGATAATGAACTGGACTGGACAAAGGAACAATTATCTTTCATAAGCTCTGTGTTGACTGGCCGGCAAAATCTCCCGATCTATTCCCATTGCATTTTTTCTCGTGGGGATATTTAAAGGGAAGGGTGTGTCTTGACAAACCGGCGAGTCTGGCCCAACTCAAGGATGCCATCATCTCAGAAATAAGATTGATCGACCCCAGCCTTATCAGTGCTGCAATATGCATGCGAACACGAGCCCAATATTGCTTGCAGTCGAGCGGATGCCATATGAAGAATATTTTCAAAAGGTAATCTAAATAAACGATTTAAGCTCAACTCAACTCAAGGATGCCATCATCTCAAAAATAAGATTGATCGACCCTACCCTTATCAGTGCTGCAATATGCATGCGAACACGAGCCCAATATTGCTTGCAGTCGAGCTGATGCCTTATGAACTATATTTTCAAAAGTGAGTCTAAATAAACGATTTAAAATTCGGGATTCTACTGTTTCTTTGTTTTCAAAGAATCCGTTCATTATTGCAAAAGTTATTAAAGAATTTTTCTGGTCCCATATTTACCTAAACACCCTGTTTGAAGCCCTCAATGTCTGCCTTCAGCGTACCTGGCTGGTTGTATACAGCCTCGAGTCTGGCTCCAGCGCACCTGGCTGGTAGTATATAGCCTCGAGTCTGGCTCCAGCACACCTGGCTGGTAGTATATAGCCTCGAGTCTGGATACAGTGCACCTGGCTGGTAGTATATAGCCTAAAGTCTGCCTCCGACGCACCTGGCTTTTAGTATATAGCCTCATGTCTGGCTCCAGCGCGCCTGACACGTCACAGATTTGTCCCACGTTATTTCCTTTTTACAGAGCGTCGATGAAAGTCACCCTTTCATGTTCTAGTTTTTGTGAACAAGAAATAACGTGTTTGAACAAAATACGACTGACCGTTTATCACATTTTTTTCTACAAATGTGGAATCAAAACCAGTTTTAGTAATTTATATTTTAAGTTTTTAACCTCACATACTGTCCACAAATGTTAATGGTACCAAAAATTAGGGAACAAAATTAGATGTCTGAATGTATTCAAACTGTATTGAGTATTTTTTAAATTTTTTGTACCTAATGGAATATTGCATTGCATTTTCTAGCTTTATTTGATTACATTAGGCACCTTCAGTTGTGATAAACGCGTCAAATTAGCGGAGATACTCGTAGAGGGACAACTCATGAACTTTCTAACCGAGGCTGCTGCTAAAGAGTATCACAAATAGTCAATTGCCCAAACTTTTCTCTATGTGAGGATGAAGAAACAGCGTGAACTGTATTAAAGCGTACTGAACACGGTATCAGCTTTCAAAGCTGCGAAAGCGCAAACATAATGAATAATGAAGGCATCTACGGATGCTTTATTTCCAATCAAGCCTGATACATATCACCTTGTACATTGGATTTTCAAATGCCTTATAACTAACGCCAGGACGCCATGACGCTTTCCCCCGGTCAAGACCGGTACCCATTTCAGACACCTGGGTAGAGTGGGGTATTGTGCTTGGAATTTTTCTCCTACACCCAACAGAGAAAATCGCCACCGCCAGCGCCGAGTTTCGAACCCGGGTCCCAGCCGTACGGCGGCAGAACCTCTAGCACATGGCTAGCACATGGCTATCGTATATAAAGGCTATAAACCTTTATTTTAGTTTTACTCATAATTTACGGGACAAAATTCGACAATCTTTCCAACATATCCCTTCCATTGTTAAGAGCCTCTGTTTAGATAAATATACATAAATATAGGTTCTTCATCAATGGAAGTGACATACATTTACATATTATATGGATAAATAAATGTAAATGGCCCTCATCTTACATCTTGAAACGAGGTATGGTCGTTTATTTTTTCATTTTTCTGGAGATCAAAGTTAGGAAGGAACCCTTCTCATCTCGAAGAGACATAAGATCATGAGATGTCCAAGTTGGTGGAAGAAAGGAAATTCTGTACTGGAGAGCAGCGTCTATTTATGTAATGCCATCCTCAGAAATACGTCAGCTTTTGAAGCTTGGAGTGTTGGGAACAGATCTTTTATTTCAATTGAGCTTCATTATTTCTAGCAAACGGAATTTTCTTACTATGTGATCGTTACTGAAATCTGTACGACTGAACCCCTGCATCAATTTTTCTATTGAGACAAATGATGTCTTTTGAAGTTACTGCTTTCAATATTTGCCGTGCCGAGAGGAAATATTGGATACTTTACCCTTAAATAAGCTTTTGGAGTTGCTCGATCTTGCGACACGGCCCCAAGTCCATCGTAAGAGCACTCTGCATTTCGCAGCGTTGCCAGCTGTTGAAATTAAAAGCAATAGTTATTCAATTCCATTCGAAATGGATTTAAACTATCGTGGATGAAACTTTTCTGAAGCTTAGAATACGCCCAAACTTCTACTTACTCACATATGAGTTAATATTCAAGAACTAATCACCTAGACCAAAATAGAATCCTCCACTCGAAAACAGGTCGTGATGAAGCTTCGAGAAGATCGAGAGACGAATATATTATCCGCTAGGGTCTGTTGAATGTGCAGGTGATATTGAAAGAATCCATGCGAAAATCAAATTAATCTACACCAAGAAGAAGAAATCGTGTGTTTGAATTTTGTAACTACCGGTTGTTAACAACTTTTCCCAGACATTGCATACTGTGTGTATTTGCAAGCTCGTGCAAATGCAAACATGGTAAATATTCCTCTCAACTTCGAATGATATACAATACCTCTTGGAGTTAAATCATAATCAATATTTGGTATTTAATTTAGCTCATTCGGAAAACTGGAGGAAGATAAAACGATAATTTACTTCAGAGGCAGACAAGTGGAGTAGGAGCTATTCTTAAAATTTTTCACTTCTATTGCGACATTATTGCCTACGGGAGCCAATGACTCTGGAAAATACACGCGTCTTTACAAATGTGTTAAGAAAAAATAACTTGAACAATTATTTTATTACTGTTATTGTCCCTCTTTTTTAAAGGTGTATTCGTTGTTATTGTAACATTACTACTGCGTTAGGGAAAGTGCTAGAAGCGATAGTATAAAATTGCAGTATATGACGAGTTCATGGGTAAAATATTTTAGACTTAGGACAAGTAATACCTTATTAATATGCGCAATAATCTTCTTGAAATTAATGGTGATATTTCACTATAGTGATCCCATTCACAATGCCGTCGATGCACCGCTTCATCTTCTCAAGGAAAGGACGATGAGCTTGTTGTTTAAATATGAGCTGCAAATTGTATCATGAATGCATTTCTTATCATAAATGAAAATTTCAATTTATTAATTGATAAAAAATAGAAACTATATGTCTGAAATGTATGATACAATTCATGGGGATGTATTCCTTAAGTGTGGTCATCAACCTATTAATGCTAATTTCGTATAAAAACACATCTCAAAATATAAAAAGCTTGCCTGCGGTGAAAACCAGTACTTACCAAAACTAAACGAAGAATCAACCTCAGCTGAGCCATGGTCGAAGTTTTTCAAGTGAATCCTCTACCAATTGAAAAGAAAAGAAGTGTTACTAAGCTTTAGGTATGTCGAAAACCATCAAACAAGTAATAAAAAAGCTACAATGCGTATTAAATTTCCAGGACGCTGAAAAGTGAACCATTTACCACCGAACATAATTTAGCGATATGGCAGCACGAATGAAACTAAACCAAATGAACAAATACCTGCTGCAACAATTCAGTGAATCTCTATGAAAAATAAAATTTAAACATTTAATCCTGGACAATTGTTAGGTAGAGAAAAGTTAATTTTTAATAAATTTTACCCTAAACAAAATTTCATACGTTGTTTCATAGGTCCGACAGTGTTTTCACAATGTTTTCAAAATACAAGACTACTTGATGATCGATCTGGTTTAATATGCTGGTTGAGCAAAATCTTCGCTGCCAACACTGTGAGCACAAACTGACCACGGACTCTGGGTTGTACTGCGTGAGACTGTCACCTGGGCTGAAGTTCTCTTAACGAGAGTTGGGTGGCTCTAACGACCCGCTCCAGCGGTGCCCGCACCCTTACTAAACGCAGCCTTGGTTGCATACGTACTCCGACTCTCTGGTCCACAGGTGTCTAATGAAGGTGGGTTTATCATTCGAACGGGGAGTTAATTACCAGAGCAAACGTGCTAAACATTATGGTATATGTACGAACACTGGTGTAGACCATGAAAATTACTACTGATTAATCGTGAGCTGCAATGTTGCGGACGAAACAACTTATTAGTGCAATCGAAAGATGAAAATGGCTAAAGAATTTACTTGCCTGGAAATGTGAGAGCTTGAATCGTATTTCAATGTCGTAAACCTCAAGTGTAAAATATACATAAAGTATAACCTGTAGGAAGTATCCTCTTTACATCTTGCATCGTGTACACGAAATGGACTAGAAAGATTCACATGCCTGAGCCACGGATGCAGTTGAAAAAAGTCACTGCATTGGTGAATCTTTTCTGTATAGTGTTGTTGGTTTAATTCTGTTTTTTTAATGTGTCTCAGTTTTTAGTTAGTCGCTTGTGGGATGAGTATGTTATAAAAACGAACTGTATTGCGACAATAATCCATGCTATGTGAACTCCCATATTTATTTGCTTAACGAACATTATGTGTATAAGTAACACATGTGAACCTTGTTCTCGGACATGTATTTACATTTTCGGCACATGAGTAAAAAAATATTTTCTCAGTTAACGATATTTAAAAAAACGAGGCTTTTAATTAATAAATTATACCTGATGTTCGTGAGCTCCGTCGTTAGCAACGAAGAGCTGATAAGTATGGACATTTTTTCAACTACATCACGACCTACAAGCCAACAGAGTAATGACTAGCAGGTAAACAAAATTCGAACAATGAGTTTGGCTTCTTTGGCATAGCAAAGAACATTTCGTATATACTTGTGTGCTGCTAAAATTACAGTAATCTATAGAACACTAAGCATCTCTTCGCATAACGCTGGGCCTCACATGTACAAGTATATTTAATGAAGTTTAGCATGAATAAAATTAAGGGATATACGACTCTATTGTCATGTTTGAGCTGGCTCTACACGCTCTTATCCATGTAATGAGCTTTAATTATAGTTTTCAATACCGTTGCCAGAATTTCTCATCATTTATTCATCTTGCCCCAAAATACAAACGTGTTATTCATAACCATATACTGTGGAGCACTGACATAGTACTCAAAAGAATTTATCCTCAATTTGTACGCGTGATCCATTCAGTTTGTTTTGGGTGAGATGTTTGAGAATGACAACTTCAGTTCTCGGTCGTAAAGTAATGGTAGCTTCTAATGGACGGACACAATTCTTTTAATTAATTTCACCATCGAATGCAATAAGCGTAATTGGTCCCTTTTGCAGTTTTTTAATCGTTAAAACACAAAATTTGTATTGCCACTCTTTAAAATCTGCTTACGGCGCTCTTAAGCTAATCTCTGTAAATCAGTTAAATGATTAGCTGATAGGGTGTATTGATAAAGTTAGTGATTTCATAATAAAAATCGATTTCTAATTTCTTTTTCATAGGTCAGCCATTAAAATGACTTGATATTTTCAGATAATACATGAACGAGGTTGTTGATCTAGTATAATCAATTGCGAAATTAGCGAGAATTTATGTAGCCTGGGTAAAATGAACATCTTTCTAGATTCACCTGAAAGAAACGAGTCTTGAAGGCGCTACGCACTTGAAAATACTTCGCTCACCAGTGCTTATGTTAGCAGAGAAATTCAAGTCAAATGAAGTATTCAGTAAAAATAAGTGATCGGTGACTTTTTAGTAGATATATGTATCACACTTACTACTAACCTCGCTGAAAATTGGCATGGATTGTCGATTTTTCCTGGTTTGTCAAAATTTCAGCGCGACAAAATTATTTGTAGCCCCTACTTCCTAACTTGCGGTATGCTGAGGTGTGCTTAGTGTGTGTGCATGTGGTGCGTGTATGTGTGTGTATTAAATGTGTAGGTGTATGAGTGTGTTGGGTGTGTAGGTTGTGTACGCCTGTATGTACAGTGTATATTGCCTTAACGATTAAGTGTGGTACTCTAGTCGTTAGAAAAGGATTTATTTTTATTTTTTTCGTTTTTGCTTGGTATTTCTATTGAGATATTCGTTTTATGCATGACTGAAAAATACTTTTCATTTTTTCCAGCACTGATGATGGAATAACTTGTATTCCGAAACGCTTGCTACAACGAATGTTCTCTATAACGTTGGTTCTTCTTTTTATTTTGAGAATAAGATTCCCTAACAATAACAATAAGTACTACTACACTCGCGAGCAAAAGTTTGAAATCACTTTCTTGAAATTGGTTCCTCGCGATTTTGAGCACTAAATATTTTTTCAATTACCATTAAAATTACATCAATTTAAAGGTTCAACTCTCAACTTTAAATTGATACCAAATTCATTCAAATCGAGCCAGTATTTCGGGAGCTATCCCGGATCAAGTGAAGGCATATAGGAAAAGACGTGCTTCAATTCTTAGATACGTTGCGAGTAGCGACCTATTGACCCCATATAAAAGCACCTGTTATCGGATTTGATTTCTCAGTCCACCTTCACACGTTGATCGGTACACGTCTCCTGTACTCTTAACCCTTTCCTTGAGCGACATGGAGACAGCTCCTACAGAAGCAGCACAAATCGTGGCCCTATTGCAAGAAGGGCTCAGCCAGCGAGTTGTCGCTCGTCGGCTTCACATAAGCCAGTCATGTGTTTCGAAAGTTTACAAACGCTTTCGGGAGACTAGTGGCTTTATCCCGAGACCAAGATCTGGACGATGCCGGTGCACCTCGAAGACGGATGACCGTTTAATCGTATAAACCTCTCTCCGAAACCGGCATTTGACTGGTGTCGACGTTCAACAGGAGCTCCGAGATGTTCGTGGGGTAGCTGCCAGCAAGTGGACAGTTCGTCGACTACTCAAGCAAGCGAACTTGACTCCAATAAGGCCTGCCACAGGCCCGAAACTCACGGCAGCTCACCGACAAGCACGCCTTCAATTTGCTCGCACCCATCTTGATTGGGAGGTCGAGCAATGGAGTCAAGTTTTGTTCTCCGACGAGTGCAGAATGTGTTTGCACGGTAGCGACCGAAGAGGTCGGGTCTACAGGCGGCCTGGGGAGCGATTTGCGCAGTGCTGTTTCGCTGAAACAGTGGCTTATGGGGGCGGTTCTTGTATGATGTGGGGCGGCATTTCCTTCGACGGTAAAACGGAGATTGTATTCGTGCCTGGCGGGGGACGAGGAGGCGGTCTAACTTCGGACCGGTACATTTCCGATATTCTGCTGGAACATGTCGTTCCCTATGCGGGATATATCGGTGATGACTTCCTCCTTATGCACGATAACGCTCGTTGTCACACTGCCCGTGGCACAACTGAATACCTCGAATAAGTCGATATCGCCACATTGGACTATCCAGCGCTCAGCCCTGACTTGAATCCCATTGAGCACGTGTGGGATGAACTGAAGAGGAAGGTTCGTTCCAAAACTCCTGCTTTTTCATGTCTGAATGAGCTCAAATCGGCTTTAATTGAGGAGTGGGAAGGTATCCCACAAGAATCAATTCAGAACTTGATCAGGTCGATGAAAAATCGTCTTCGAGCAGTTATTAGAGCAAGGGAAGCGAACACAAAGTATTGACACTTAATTTTAAGGCTAAATAAATTTTTTATTGATTATTTTTTGTTGTTTTATTCATTCCCATATTTCCTTATTTCCTACCTCCTTGATTTAATCCGGGATAACTCCCGAAATACTGGCTTGATTTGAATGAATTTGGTATCAATTTAAAGTTAAGAGTTGAACCTTTAAAATGATGTAATTCTTATGGTTATTAAAAAAACATTTTGTGCTCAAAATCGCTCAGAACCAATTTCAAGAAAGTGATTCCAAACTTTTGCTCGCGAGTGTATAATGTAATTCAGAATGCGGTTACAGCTAGTCAAAGCTAAAGCCTACTTCAACATCAATGCTTTCCAATGTCTGCACGACACCTCTTCAAATGGGTGGATAGGGTATATTGGACCATTTGTATGGCTTCCAAGACCTCCAGAAATGAGTTCTTTTGGTTTAAATGTTAATAGTTATGATATATGAACGAATGGTGATTCAGACCTCTAGTTTTCTCTACGTTTAATTCCTGGGACCACAAGAAATCGAGTAGCAAAATATGGGGAGAGTCCAAAAAATATCTTGTCACAAGGTCGCAGGCAGGTAAAATTGCAGATCCAGCAGAAGAACATGATAGACTGAATTTTAAAACACCAATGTTGCAATATCGAAAATTGTGGAATAGAACAAGACAATCGTTTTTCTCAAGAAACGTATTGAAAACATGCTACGAAACTTCTTTTGCTGCAATGTTTTCTGGAGCATTTTTTGGGCACAAACACTGGTTTAACGACCCTACCCTACTAGTCGACGGTGGTCATGTACGTAAATTGATCAACCCCAGATATGGGAGGCTGTGATGGGTGACTGTCTTGGGTGACCGTTTACAAGACTGTTCTGAGAGCAGTCTGGAAACACTTCTCGAAGATTATCCTGCCAGAATATCCCTGAAAATTTGTCTTGGGAGACTGTTCTTTTACATTTCTGGGAGCCTGTTTTGAGAGATTATTCTTGAAGACTATTATTCGAGACTTGTTTTTGTACACTGATCAGAAAGATTGTTCTGGGGGCCTTTACTAAGAAACTGTGGTGGAAGATTATCCTGTTAGACTATTTGTGAAAGTGTTATAAAGAATATTCTGGGAACCTGTTTGGGAAACTATTTGGAGATTGTTGTGGAAGACTGTAGTGGGAGACTGTTCAGAGAAACTCTCGTGAAAGACTGTTCTGAAAGGCTTCTCATGGAAGCTGTTCTCGTAGACTTTTTTGAGAGATAGTTCTTGCAGACTGTTCTGAAAGACTTTTTCAGAAAGTGTTCTGGTAACTGGTTTCTCAAACTTTGAAGGGGGAATGCTTGAACGCCCTTAGAGATTGTGATGTTGAGGCCCTCATTATTAAAAAAAACGTTGCTGAAAAATGTATGAGTGTGTCTACTACCCAAGAGCAGTCGTTTTCTTAGAACTGCGTCCCTGATGACGGTCAATGGTTCCGTTGTCTGGGGCAACATTCCATGCTTCTCGATGTTCATTCGGTAACCTTCGCAACACGATTCCAGGTCAAGAGTCGAAGATCTTGAGGTACCAATAACTCATGAATCAACGTTCCACTGGACTTGATTCAGATGACCACTGCGAGCTTCTCAAAGAGACATCTGAACCGCATTGTCTTTATCGCTCATGGCCAGTGTTGTTATTTATAAAGCTTCTTGAAATTGATTTCCATATAATGCTTTATTGAGTCATTCATAATATATTCTTACATTTTTATTAAATTAACGTTAAATAACTTTTCTTGGGTTTGGTTTTACAAATTTTTGGGACATGTTTTCGAGGCGTCGATTTTTGTAACAGACCGTATCTACAATACAACTTGTGGGATGGCTAAATTCACTCTATTATAAGTGCTGTTAATCAGAGTAGTGAATTTGGCACCATGTTACCACTGGAAGAAAGATGATTGACTACATAGTGCAATAAATCATTAATATCATTATTACAAGCGAAGCTTGCATATTGAAATACAAGCATACAAGGAGAAAATTATTCAATCCAAAAGTCAGTAAAACAAAAAGCCCTAAAAATTTCCTGTAAGGAAACGATGAAAAATTCAACAGCTTTCAATGGAAATCTACTAGCTCTAATTCAGCTTTTAAAATTTAAATGCTTTTGAAGTGAATAAAGTTACTACAATACTTGTGTTCCCTGCAGAATGAAGAAGTACAACATACTAATCAAAGTTTTTCAAATATATATATTCCCTATTGGCTTTTTCATAAATTCTTGTACTAGGAGACCTATTCAACAAGTTCTCGTAGAACTGAATGTCATTGTTATAGCTTTTTTATGTACGCGAACAGAAAGGGTATCAATTAATTTCTAGGTTAAAAAATTATGAAGCAAACCAGGGCGTCCAAAACATGCAGCTATTCTGCAAATGCTGTTATTTGTAAATTATAGTGGTGGTCAAACCGGAAATAAATGTTATGGAAAAGAACAAGATTTACAACTGATTTCGGGCCATATATGCAAAACATAAGCTGTCTAAGTAGATATAGACAGTTTAGATTCCTGTTTTGATCTAGCACTGTCATTTATTTGCTTAAACATTTGTTTCGCAGATTTGAAAATGAAAATCAGTTTTAACGTAAATTTAATGAAATTCCCGTCCAATTTATTCCCTAATATCTCCTTCAAAGTTAACTACCGAGGGACAGTTCTTTCCTTACTCAGATGCCGGTGACAACCTGATGCAAATGCCAGTCGAACGACGGTGGTCGAGATGACGGTAATAAGAGTACAAAAGTGCATGAGAGTTTATATTCTGCAAACTAAACCAAATCAGCAGATCTACATTTTTGCATGCTTTAAAGATTCAACTTGATTCAACTCCAGCAACAACGTGGGTCACGAGAGGTCTAGCATGCTAATAAACCTATGATAATCTTGTTTAGTTGAGTTGGTTGATGGTGTCTGTTAGCGATCTGCATACGTCAAAATTCAACTCCAAGCTGTAAGGAAAACTGTGAAGGATAAGCAACACTTCCCTTTTGGAAACCGAGCACACAGGGAAACATTCAAGAGATAATACGTACTTCGCCACAACAATGTAAGAAATTCAGGTTGCGCTTGTCCCAACTTATGATAACCCTCTTCCTGTTCGAGGAGACTGTTTTTTTTTTAAATATGAGCTAAATGAATTTTTCCCATAATCATTTCAGTGCGGTTTTCGTGCGATTGATGGTGAATTATTCTTACTACGCAGAAAGTATGATATTCAATTAATACTTAAGTTATACTGAACGTATACAAATAACATTGAATGCTTATTTGACGGAGTAAAAAACATTTACAGCAGTAAAATATATTTTAGCCAACAAGTCACACACGGAGTCCGAACCTCCCCCCAAATACATTTTTGTGTCATATAAATGGACTGAAAATCGTACATCTTGAAGAACTCAAAATAATTTTCATCATAATACAATGCCTCCAACCATAAATAAAAAATTGATTTTCCCGTTTTCCCGCTTTGTATCGGCATGAAATTTGACTAGTGATATCAGAAGAGGAATATCTCCCCTACTCCAATTGATAATAATCCATGAAATGAACATTGATTCCAAACTCCACAGTTGAACTGTATCATCGCGTGTTTTTGTAGCAGATCGAAACATTGGTGTTGATAAGACTTAAATTTAGAGCACTCTCTTGATTAAATACTTGTAAATCACACACAAATGCTCAAACACATTGTAAATGACGCACAATAGAACACACTATATGCAAAATAAACTTTCCCTCACACAGCAATTACCACGAATATAACAGCTGAGCAACACACTTTAAATTGATCTTGAGGAAATGCATGAAACTTGATAGCCAGGAAATTAAAAATTTGCAACTGATGCTGTAAATGATGCCCACAAGTTTATGGAGCGAGTAAAATTCTGTACGTAATTATATTAATCGGATAAAAAGCGTAGGTTGTAAGATCTGTACATAAAACAATAAAAATTTACCCTATATAATTTTAACGATTTCTGTCATTTCTGAATACAACACAACCTAACCGACAGATTATGGCGACGTATGACAATTCCAGATGTGAACACATTTATGTTGTTATACTTGATGATCTACGCTCTGGGGCCGTGGAGACACCATATATAAGAATGCGTTTGCCTTCACAATTCAGCGACACTTTTACAAACCATCAGCAACAAACTTCTGGCAAAAAAACAACTACAACAACTCACTCATAAACATTCATATACCATTAAATCTAGTGAATACTATTTTGGAGTTTGAACAAGACAAATGCAAACAAAAATAAAAACTGACGTTTGCAAAACGGTTCTAATCAGTGAGATTATATCAATCTACTTCAAATAAAACAAATTCAATCAACAAACACATAAAAGTCAACCAACAAAGTGACTTAAATTTAACTCATAACAACAGCATCGGTACCATTTAGGGTATTACCCAGGTAGTGGAATGTAACTGTAAATTTTTCATTAATACTTCAGCGCAGATGTAAGGAAATCAATTTGTTTGAATAGAATGCAGACACTTGATCAATTTTATTAAATTCAAAAACTCAGTTGTTTAAACAAGAGAAACTTGCTTATGAATGCAAAATACGTTTGAAAAAGGCTACGCAAAAATTAATCGTGTTTCTGTATAGAGGGATTGTCAGTATTGATACATGTGCCTCAGTCCGCGAACTTACAAATCGTTGATGATTTTGTTCAATTCTTTGTTGGTTTCGCTGACTCTTTGCCACTGCCTTCTCTTCACATTTAGTAAACTCATTAGTCAAAAATAACACTCCGCTTCGTGAAATGCATAATTCAGTGTAAATTCTGCTCCTCACAGGGCTCCAAAAGTTGTCATTTGGATGAGTGCAATATAGTGAGGAACTTTCGTCAGAGTGCAAGCAAACATTTCTCCCCGGATTTCCTAGAGTTCAATTCCCAGCGCCAACAGCATATGTAAGTGGTGCCGATGTGTTGGACTTTTGGGAGAAATTGAAGGAGGCCCTGATTCAAAACTGTCAGCAGGATCTCTGATGAATTTAGTTGCAGACGAACTTTCGAGTGAAGCTTCAGGCAAATCTACATTAGATCCATCGATTGGACTTTGAACAGGGTTGTTGGAAGGACTTTTAGCAGAGGCAGTTGTCGAAACTTGAGGAAAATCATCAGTGGCACCTTGAACAGGACTGTTGATAGGACTTTCAGCAAGGCCAGTAGTCGAAACTTGAGGAAAATCATCTGTTGCACCTTGAACAGGGCTGTTGGTAGGACTTTCAGCAGGGACAGTAGTCGAAACTTGAGGAAAATCATCTGTTGCACCTTGAACAGGGCTGTTGGTAGGACTTTCAGCAGGGATAGTAGTCGAAACTTGAGGAAAGTCATCAGTGGCACCTTGAACAGGGCTGTTGGTAGGACTTTCAGCAGGGACAGTAGTCGAAACTTGAGGAAAATCATCAACTGCACCTTGAACAGGGCTGTTGGTAGGACTTTCAGCAAGGCCGGTAGTCGAAACTTGAGGAAAATAATCTGTTGCACCTTGAACAGGGCTGTTGGTAGGACTTTCAGCAGGGCCAGTAGTCGAAACTTGAGGAAAGTCATCAGTGGCACCTTGAACAGAATTGTCATATGAACAGTGAGAAAAGTCATCCTTTTTTGATCCTCTCTCCAATCTGATGATAAATCCGTACCTAGGCCAGTTCTCAGAAGCGCTGCCGGTAAGTTTTATCTGCATTTTACCCTCTGAGGAATTGAAGACCTGTACGAAAAAAATTCCGGTTAGAATGAAAGGATTCTTTTTCCTAAAATAAATCAAAAAATTTCATTCTAATTGTCCGTTACTCACTGTGGGGGTATTTTCCTGGCAAACATCAAGTTCCTTCGAAACTCCTTCACAAGTAAAGTTGACGAATTTCAATTCATAGCCTTTGCAAGTTGTTTTCCGGAAGTTGACCAGCGTCACATTTGCAGTGATGACGCTATTGCTGGTGATCGTCAGTTCGCAGTTTGGTGTTGTGTAGACATCAGGGAATAACTTGCATCCGATTCCAGTGTGAGAAAATACGTTGAGAACTGGAGTACGTTTGAGATCTATGGTTTGGCCGCAATATTCGTCTGCAAATGGAGCAAATTACGGCTAGTAATTCCTGTGCAAATGTGGCACGATAGATTCCATCGAGCGATAACAAGCTGACTAGCAAGCACGATTGCGCAACGATAAACTGTTCCATAGTTACCTCGCGTTCAATGGAATATAACGATTCATTTAATGTTAGACCCGCTTTTGCGTTCCGGGGGGCAGAAAAACAAAACTACATTATGAAATCACAATTCCTCAGTTATAAAATCAATTATTTTCGTATGATTTTCCTTTTTTGGAAGTGTGAAGGCCAAAGGGTGTAGAGATACGCTGGTGAACTGCGACGTTTATTGGTAGCGATGTTGATACAGGTTGAGATGCGGACCAAATGCGCGGGCCATAATGAGCTCACCGCTTATATGACCTCTGAGGTGAACGGGGGAAGAGGGGCATGGGGCATGGCGCATGGCGCACAAGGAGAGACGTACCGATGATACAGGAATGCATTAATGGGATGAAAATAACCAAGAAAATTACTGTCTACTGCTGTTTAATATTGAAGTTCATTAGGTCCACTTGAATATTAGATATTGCAAGGCAGGGTTAGGTGGTTCAATCCTCTGAGAATATAAAAACTTTCCATTTTGTCGCATCAGTTCAACTCGCCTTTCGAAAGGTTAGGCCCTTTATACTTCAGGCAAAAGGGTTAGGCACCAGTTTATTCAATTATGATTTAATTATGAGTTATAGAGAAATTATTTGTAGGTTTACATTCAATTCATTTAAAAAATTAGACACCAACATCATTTTAAAAGTTTTTGGCCGTTGTTATGTCGAAATGAAGCATTATTATTATCCCGTTGTTCAATGTACTTGTTTTACACAATTTAATTGTTTCCCACAGTTGCGTCTATTTCATAGATTCTTTTTGTAAAAAATGCCCTCAAAAAGAATCTATTAAATAGACACAACTGCGGGAAAAAATTAAATTATGCGCAGACGAACTTTCGAGTGAAACTTGGGGCAAACTTGCATCAGATCCTTTAATTGAATTTTGAACAGGGGTGTTGGTAGGACTTTCGAAACTTGAGAAAAATCATCAGTGGCACCTTGAACAGAATTGTCTCTTGAACATTGAGAAGTGTTATTATTTGAATTCTATCTTTGGAGCAGTTCATCATTGTGCCTTCATGCTTGATCGTTCACCTGTTCTCTCTCAATACAATCTACCGTACCACATTTTTTGACAGTTTTTCTACCACAATATTAACTGAGAGACTCCAATGCTGCAGAATGTGCATGTTGCACTTCTACGACTCGTGAGGTTACCTTAACAGTTGCAATCATTGTTGTGAGACAGAGTGTTCGGGAAATTAATTTGCAAGTTCAATTTAAAACACCATTAGCATGATTACTTGTACATCACGTCACTGAGGCTAGTTAACTAGAAACGCTATAAACACGATTACTTTCAGACCATAATCTTGGACTGACCTTAAATTGCAACGAAAGCAGTGATAAGAAAACAAGTGAATTACTGTCTTTCGATGAAGTTGAAAATTTCAAAATTTTTAATGCTAAATCCAATCAACATTGCTCGACTACATGAATTTAATTTTATTCTTCTATTCCAAACCTTATTGATGAGATCAAACTTTAAGTTTGCTTGAGCATTTGATGTATATTCAAGCATGGTTGTTTTCAGACTAAAGTCTCGCTCCCAAAAAATCTTTCTTTATTCGGATCAAAGGAGAAATAACAGGTAGTGTAGCTGCACAGCCCCATTATCTCAAAACCAGTGTTATTTTTTAAAATTCTTTTCCATTGTTCGCACAAACATTTTTTTATAGTAAAATTTCTCAATCAATGAAAACATTCCACGCTAAATTTGAACATTTTTTTATATATTTGGCTGAATTTTTATCCGTAAATTAACAGCATAAATCATTTCCGACCTTGAGAAATAATGTTATTTTTAGTAAATTATATTTTCACAGATGCATAACGTGAGTGAGTATTCCCCGTAATATCAGTGTAACTTCAATTGTTTAAGAGTCCATAACCTAATTTTTTTACTATTGTAGTTCCTACGTTCACTTTGCGATCGATTCGAAGAGAGGAATACAAAACTTTTGAATGCTTATCAATTATGTGTGGCTGCAAGTTTGTTTTGTAATCACAGTGTTTCATTACGTATTTGCAAAACAAATTCAAATATAATTAAAAATCACAAAACAGACGCAGTTTTATGTGTTAGTCAAATTGTCACAAAGCTATCTCACAAAAATGTGTCATCAACATACATTTTTCAGTCTATGTAATATGACACTGGATTCTACAAATAATTTTGGGCCGAGTGAGACATGAATATGGGATATAACTTTATTAACTGCTTGAATCTGTGGTCAAAGGAAGTGAACCATTGTGTATGAGGATTTCTCTGATTAACCGTTTGACACACTAAGGAACTTCGAAATTTCTCCCAGAGTATAGAATGGATTGAACAACAGAAAAACAAAAACTAGGTGCCAGTTCATAAATATCATTATAAAATACTTTTGAAAATATGATGGGTGCTGAGAATAAGATATTTGACATCGAGAGTGACAGAGAACATTTCACAAGTTTCTGAAACTGTACCAAGATTAATCTTAGTATTAAAACGAGAGTTATGAATGCCATCAATTTATTCAGAAATGAAATCTTAGAAGTGTCGCAGAATAACAGACCAGAAACTTCTTGAATGGGGAGAAAAAAATTCAGGTACGATATTTTAAGAGTCATTCTAAATGATATAACATAAATAAAACAAAGCACAACCCATGACTGACCCAGTGCAACGTGAGGCGCTTTGACGGCCTTTTCGGAGGTCGTCAGGAAGGCCACCCCGCACGAGTTTTTGGTGTGGCACGACGGGTCGACCAGAATGCTGTCGTCAGTTGTCAGAATCCCTCCAAGTTTTGGAAACACCAAAATTTTTCCCTCTGGGATACTTGTTTCAAGTCTCATTGATACAGAGTTAAAGGCTGAAAAACGTAGAAAATTTTTCTTGGTGTTGGTCTCAAATTTGGAAAAAGATTGGTGTTGTGGCTGCGACATGAACAGAGCGCTAAAACATATTGTTAAATTAAATTATAAATTACCATATTGAAACAGTGACGCATGATAGCGCTTTCTTGTATGAGCAAAATTGTAGAGATCCATTAGTCCTATTCCAAGAAAAAATGAGATATGCTTTAGCTTGTATCCAGAAACATGAAATTTGGTATATAATTTGTACATAAATCCGAAATATTGATGGAATCACACAGCGTTAAAGTGTTATCAACCGTTACCGCTAACTTTCTTAAATCTCGTTCATCATAGTTGCTCCACCATAGTCCAATAAACGTAAAACGTGTTACTATGATTAGTGTGCAATATAATATGGCCAAGTTTTACTCCTCTCCTAAATAAACACTATAGCTTTTTACCCTCACGCAACTCAATAATAAAGAGCGTATCTGCACTTATTCTACAATAGTTTAGTCTATTTTTGTTCGCAATCTACAGTAGAGAGAATTATATCGTTCTAATGTACTCCCAGTCCAAAACGATCCTGTCCTGATTTCCACGGAATCTAACATGCACCAGCAAAATTTTCTCGCTCTCCACTATAAATAGGTTATAATAAGCACTCGGTTCGACTCGGAAGATTTCAAATACTGACCTACGAGTATTTCTGTCGTGAATTCTGGGAACTCCGGAATCGTTGGCGTCATCACCCTGAAGGCGACGCTGCGCCCCGAAACGAATCGATTTTTTGAGACTAAGCCCTGATATAGGTCTAGAATGGAAAGACAACTTTCAAAAACATTATGATTAATTTCTTGTTAACGAATGAATGACTGCAATCGAAAAGGTTTACCTCAAAGTGCGGTTAGTTATTCAGATAAACAATCTAAGTTAAGAAAGTTTGACGGGGAAAATGAGCGATAATTAGACAATCGCTTTCTGGAGTTTTGCCCTAGTAGGAAAATAACATCCCCTGACTATTAATCCCGATATTCTGAGATAATTTAATCAAAAAAAGTAAAAATTTATGTGGGGACAGGCCAGACAATATTAAGACATCGACCGCACGTGAGCCGCCGGTGGTCACAGAGGTAGTTTTCATGATGCTGCTGAACGACCGGAAGCCACAAATTCAATTTTCATCAACACTCAAAACTAAATGAAGGGCTGATCCAGCTAATGTTTGCTATTTTTAAAATTGCTTACATCAACAGATTTTATATCTGAGCTGAATATTGAACTTTAGTTAAGCCCACTGCGATCAACGTATTTAGAGATTCAAACCTGGAAAGGTTTTCCTAGTCCGGCTTAGGTTGAATTTATTAAGGTTAGCTAATTAGACTGGGTGACCTATATTTAAGATGGGTTAGTTTAGATTAGGTGAGGTGAAGACAAATTAGCTAAGGTCAGTTTAAGTTTGAATTTTATAAGGATAGGTTATTACAGGAACTAATCAAAAACTACGATTTCCTGGTCCTGGACATACTGGGGCACTGTAATGTTGAATGACGGGTATGAATATGAAATTAAAATGAATGATACATGGCTATTGGCCATATTTAATTGTCCAGAGGTCAATTTTCCTAGGACCTATTGTAATAACACCATAATGAGTATTTGAACCCCAATTCAACATTCCCATGATTTCAAAGCCTGTTTAAGGAGTGAGTATACTTCCATGAACATGAATAAGTGAAAGATAAAAGTTATCGTTTTGCATTACTACTGTAGCTTGTTATTCGAGGTACGTTTTACATAGGCCAATTATTTACTTGTATCTAAGGCTGTATCCTCAGAATAAAATTGAAAGAGCTTGAATGCATCCAGCCGGCTGAAGTATTTCGAGGAGAAGTGCAAAGAAGTTATTCACCTAATTTTAGATCGCTGACATTTTTTAAGTTATATTCAACAATGAACCTGATATTCTTCACACAGCTGGGGAAGCGTATGTGACACATGAGAGCTTGTGTTAAATGCGCAACTCACAATTTGAGTTACGGTGGAGAGGTTGGTATCATCCTGTAGATTTGTAACATTGAGCAGAAAATTTACGTGTTTTAGGAGTGGTTAGCAGAGATGATGTAATTTATTTAAGTGACTCTTCAGCAAAAACTAGTAACTACCACTGACTTCAAGCCAATAGGTTCTATTTACTTACTATGTCGAACCTGCAAGTTTGTAATCTAAGATTTTATATATTTCAAACAAATTTTGAACCTTCTATGATCATGAATAAAGAAAAATAATCATTTTATGCGATTCCTTACTTCTTCGATCTAAAATTCGGAGAAAATGGTTCTTTTGGGTGATTTCCGACTATAATTTTCTATTTAAATAAAAAGTAGTACTCCTAACCTTTGTCGGCAAAAATTTACTGAAAAAGGCTCTCAGCATTTAAATTCATCTTTTTTTAATTATATAGGTGTATTTATTTATGATTTATTCAGTGTACCAGGATCATTCATATATATGGAATTATTCAGAAAATATTATATGTTTTCCATTAAGAATAAAAATTAATAAATATTTTTTGCTCTATGTTTTAAATCATAGTTATATAATCTATAAGCGAATCCCTTGCCTAGCGTCTTGTTGCGAATGTGAAATTATATGAACATGTATGTCGAAAACTTATGTCGTCACATTCGCCCACTTCTTCAGATTTAAAGAGCAAATTGGGTTGATGGGAAATTTTTGTGAAAAAATTAATTTTTAATAAATTAAAAGGTAAAGTCAATTCTGCAGTGAACACACGTTAGCAAGGTAACTTTGGTTTGGAAAAGATCATATTTTAATAAATAAAAAATGAGATAAATTCCTTGTTGTCTTCTTGCTCACTGTCATTGGGGCTCCCGTCAGTTAGGTAGCTCTCCTTGATCATGTAGCCAGTTTCATTTGCGTTTTCAACGCGGCACACTGGAGTAAATAATGTCCCCATCACACACTCATCCAAAGACCAAAAGTGAATGCCTGAAAAAAAAAACAATGTTAAAAATGAAATTTACAGTAACCTTTGAACAAATATTACAGACGAGATGAGCAGTTCGGATAAATCGTCATTTTAATCAAAGCTGCTTTTTCTGGAAACATAATCATCGATCGCTTTATTTAAATACAATGTTGCAGTCAAAGCGGTTATTGAGATTTTATCCTATGGAAAATGAAAGAGCAAGCTCACATAAAAAAATCCACCCAATAACCTCTCCTTCTCGCGTCGAAGGTTTTATGTTCACCAGAGGACCTGCCAACTCTGATAAAAGTTTTTCCCTTTGGTGTGGTTGTGAACCAGCGACATTCTTTCTAAAAGTGCGACGCTGAGCCCAATGAGCCGCGGAAGAAGGGTTATCAGAAGAAGTTTCCTTTTCACTTTGTTGACCTCAGGTATTGCTTTTAGAAGCGTAGTTCAGAGGTCTCATGGAGAATCTCCTCTCTTTGATTATATCCGCCATAGCAGAGTGCTGTTAAAGCTCAAGGAATTGTTTAAAAGGGCATTGAACGTGTTTTTTCGTTTTTTTCTTGCAAGTTGTATATCGTTCTAATAAGGACGATTCCCTAGAACAAATGAAGCGAAATCACTTGATGCAAGTAACAGTTCACACAGGACAACTGAAAAAGATAGGAACTAATATTACCTGCAACCAAACACATAAAAAGAAGAAAGAAGTTATCTGAAGCGAAGTTCAATAAGGACCGTGAAGGGAGTGGAACCAGATACATGAAGGAAACAGAGCGTGATAGCAGGCAGGTAAATCACGTAGCAATACTAAAAGCTGAAAATAAGCATATGCGAAAAACAAGCATGGTAAATGTTCAAGGCCGTAATAACAACACCTAACATTTAGAAAATTACATGTTATCAATAGTGGAGGAACGTTTAAAATCTCGACCGATCATCAGGTAAAAGATCTCAAAATATACACTGATATATAAACAAATGAAAAATGCCCATTTTCCATTTTTGAGATGTGCGCTCCGTTGTTTCTGTAGGATGACTACCTAATAACTTACAGCTAAATAAGAGTGAAAATAAGGCAGGAAAGCAGAGCGTCAAAAATTCGACCCTATTAAGCCTGAGGTTCTGAAGCTACTGTATTTGTTAAACGCTAAACCACACAAAGGCAATTCAAGCAGCTGGGAGAAGACGTTTGAAATGGCTAACCATGAGGTTTGACCACGATTGTTTGGCTATTTCTAGATGGACGATCGAGCGGGTGTTTTAAACGTCTATAGTCCGACCAGAATGAAATGACTGTTTGGGGGCGGGGCATGAAACGTCATCCACGATGCCAAATTGCCACTGGGGGTTTATTTTCTATAATACAAATAGTATTAAGAGCCAACTAATATATAATTTGTTTTGTTTCAGGCGATAAAAAATAACGATACCAAGTATATATATTTGGTATAATCGAGTAATTAGCAATTCAATAATTACCAATAATTATAATAATTCAATTGAACTCGAATAAGATGCGGCAACAATTTATGAATTCCTAGAAAAGTTGTGTCAAGCGTGCTAAGAGTGCGAACACTGTAAATGTTAATACAAATATAGTTTGATACATGTAAGAATATTTTAATAAATATATTTTGACGATAGAAGTTACCTATTTCTGCTTAAATTATCGTTGGTGTCTAATATTTTGGATCGGTAGGGGTTTGTGATTTGGCATCTGCGCATTTCTGGGAATTGCACCTAAACGGTCATTTTATTCTGGTTGGACTACGAGTTTATGCTACAGTAGCTCAGACGTTTGAAACATCTGCTCGATGGTCTATTTCGCCATTGTCTCTGGTCTCATGAATATGTATTTGTTGTGCAGTATAAACTAGTCGTCTAGCTATTAATATTGCTATTGTAGAAAATTATTCATATCTAGTCATTTTACAATGTGATTTGTATTTTTTTAATTTCATCTAATTTTGCTCCTATATTTTTTATACATTTTTATAATTGTGATTATGAAATTTTATTTTTATTTTTCTAGCCTGAAGATGATGTTCGCACATCAAAACGTTGCTTTTTACAAATAAATAGTTACATAGAATTTCATAGATTGAGCATTTTAGTAAATATGGTAAGCAATTTTCTTCGCCTTTTAACGTGAGATGAAAATGAAAAATTCCATACGGGAAAGAAATTAGAAAAGAAATGAATGAATTATTCTGTGACCCAAGGAACTTATGATTTAATACTTAATTACTTAGGGGCGTTCGAGAGAGGCCATTCACTGACTTATTTACTTAGATACTTACTTAGGGTTCTCCGAAAGAAGCCGTTGCTTTAAATTATGTAAAAATAATTAATTTAGGTTTTAGATTAAGATCTTCGGGATTTCCCTTTTTTGTGCTATATCACTCCACCTCAGCCTTACCTATTTTTTGTTCCACCGAAAGAGGAGATAACTCACCGAGAAGAAATTCCTTAGGATTCCAGTTTCAAATTAAAATTCCTTAGGATTCTAATTCCGTTACTGACGCCAATAATTATAGGCTCTTCCAGCTTCCTCATTATCCCAGTAACCTCTTTCTACACCTTCCTACACCTTCGAAACAAAAAAGAAAATAACCTACACCTTCGTGCTATTTTTCTTATAGTGGCAGACTAACTATCGTAATTTCCTTTCTCCATTTCTAGCTTCCTCACCCCCACTGTTCGACTCTCCTAAAACAAAGTCTAAAGACTCCTCTTTTTCAGCGACCAAGTCAGGTGGTCAAGGAACCTTCTCGCTCTGTCGCTGGCTGAAGCAGAAGCGTGGGCGCTAGAGTGCGTGTCAGTTTACTGTTTGTTCTCTGCTTCTGAACTACAAGAGCCTGGAGCGAGCAGTCAGGACTTAAAAGAACTGTTGTCAAGCAAAATTAGGAACTAGGTTGCGTTTTAACTTCAATTGTGCGCCAGCTTACGATTTTCGTACGAGCTTAGTTCAATTCCCTTTAGTGTCTATTAAGCGAAATGAAATTCTGGTAAACCTGCAGTTCACACCCTCAGTGTTCAGATTCGTAAACTATAAATTCAAGATTGCATTTTAAGATTATGAATTTTCTGCCTCTCTAAACTCGAGGAAGGTGTTCCGATGCGGTGAAGAAGAAAGACACCATTTAGTACGAGCCAAAAGAATAGGAAATTTATGCAAAAGACTATTCATATGCAAGAGTTATTCAACAAGCGTAAAAACAGCAATTTGTGAAAAAACATGGAAGAAAATTAAATTTAAAAAAGATAGTAATAAGCTTCAAAAACTGGAAAGCTATGAAAAGAAAAAGTATGGTCTGACAAGTAAAAAAACTTTATTATTTCAACATTAGAAAACCTTCCCAACCCTCAGGACCTTTGCCTTCTCCTTGGAAGCACCAATTCCCTTAGGAGTGGGCGCAGTATGCCTCATAGCGAAAAACAAATTCACACGCAATAACTAAGTACAATCCTCTAAATATGACGCAGAAACGACAGGTACACCATCACTATCCTTACTTGCACGAGGTCCTACTAGTGTACACTTTTTATGATTATATTTTATTATGGTATTTGATGATAAATACAAATTCGGGATACTTCCACGGAAAGGCACGAAACCCTGCAAGAAAAGAATAGATCATTTTTTTTATGCTTGAGTCCCACAATTTTTATTGAGCTTCACAACCGAACGAGCTCAGGTCAATTAAATAACTAAGTATGCACTTCCAATGTTGGGGCAACGAGATGAAAAAATTATTCAAACCATCGTGGCTTGAAGACTATAGAATTTTCTAGTGTCAGTCCATCATCTGTCGTGTCCTAATGCTCCTTATTTCCTACCAACACAACTGGAAGCAGGGTCAAGAGAACTTAGCTAATTTTCAATGAACAAATACATTTCTAGAAAGCAGTGAACATTGTCTACGTTGTCGTAATATTCTCACATTCTGCTCACACTCCGTGCAGTGAAATGGTTTGAATTATTTTATGATATTTGATGGTTTGGCCATTCGTTCAAACAATAAGAGGTTGAGTTTAGGAGGCAAAAAAATAAACCGCTGTTCATCAGTTTACAAGTATTTCGGACGATTGTTATGTTAAATAGCAGACCAGTACCGTCATGTATGTTGGAAGGATTTTGAGGCACCTGCTTTTGGTTGTCAAGATCATGCCTCCTCATAGTAGCATTTTTGTACCGCTTAGTACAACTTGCTTCTTTCGTTGCTTCATTTGGAGGTCCATCTTCATTTTTTGACCATTTGCTGCTATCGCAGACAGCCTCAAGTCTGCAGTGATGGGGTCTGGCTAGTTGTATATAACCTCTAGTCTACCTTCAGCGTGCCTGACTGGTCTCAGCTCTTTCTCACTGCACTTCTCTTCTACAGAGCGTCTGTTTTTCGTTTCCTTGCCGTTGTAAGTACTAAATCCCGCGTTTGAACAGAGAACGTTCGAATATCATTCAAAGTGTGGCTATTTTCCGAAATCATAGAACACTAACCTACTGTTACAATATAAGGTAAATGCTCTTCAAATGCACCTTTGTTTAGAAGGCCAAAATTTCGAATGAATATTTTGACATCTAAATGACCTCAAATGAATAAAGTTACTTCAGGATTAGCTGCAAATGTAGACGAACTGTTGCCCCCATTGTCCAGCATTTTATAAATAATATTGAAATCTTAATGAATATGGAACATGACACATTTGAGGAGTAGAAGGAAAACGTTTGAATTTCCTGAACGAGGTCGCTGCAAAGGAATATCTCAAAAAGTTGGTACCCAGCCTCTCCTTGATTCGAAGATGAACAAAGCTAATGTATTCTATTATACTTAATTGAACTCGGTGTTAATATTCGACGCCGGAACGCTGGAAACTTGGACTTAGGTTTTGCATGTACTTTACAGAACACAATTCAATGATCTTGACAACATGTCACTTTCATTGATTAACTGATTGCGTATAATTGTGCATACATACAAAGAGGTATATGTAATTAACCCAAATCTGCAGAACGCTGTCGTACCAACATTACAATGGGGAAGAAGCACTCGTCCTACCTTGTGAGACGAGGTTTGGTCCTTAATATTAACGTATTTCTTGCATTAAAAAATTGAAGGCGCTTACTCGCATCATGAGAAGGAGAATCATAAGGCTTATAAGTTGTTGGGAAAGTACAAAACACTGTTCCACAAAGCATCCTCTATACAATACCATCCTCAGAACGGCGTCAACTTCTGAAGCTTAGCGTGTTGGGAACAGATCTGTTACCATATTACCCAATTACTTTATATTATTACAAACACTCACAATTTCCTCCAATATAACCGTTAATAAAACGTATGCGTTAAAAAGCCTGCATCATTTGTTTTCCGTCAGTAAAAACGTCGAACTTTGAGGCCACTGCTCTAAATACTTGCCTTGCCGGATGAACGTTCTTCAGACAATGGCATTCTAGACATTCCTCGATTCTGTGGCACGCCCCCAAGTCCATTGTAAGAGCACACTGAAGTTTTCAGCGTTGCCAGCTGGTGAAAATAAAAACAATAGTTATTCAATTCCGTTTAAAATCGATAGACAATACTACTTTAACTTAACTACTCTACTACTCTACTACTTTAACTTTAACTTAACTACTTAACTACTACTTTACGCTCAAATTTACTCAATTCAAAACTGACGTTAAAAAGACTTGGCATCTCCTTAACTCTTGCTGTAAACCGAATAATGCCGATAAAAAGAAAATTGAATATGTTGTTCAAGATAATGTAAAATATCATGAGAAGAAAGAAATTGCCAATCTCTTTAACAACTTCTTCGTAAACGTAGGGAAAACCATGGCTGATGGTATTCCAAGTGAACCTACTGATCACCTGGAATTTATGGATCATATTCGAGAACCCAACTCCTTTTTCTTTACGCCTACAAACTCCTCCGATGTAATTACGTGCATAAACAACATGAAAAATAAATCGAGTGGGTTACAAACGTTTCCGACTAAAGTACTTAAAGTTATTGCTGACATTGTAGCCCCACTGATATCAAATATTATTAACCAGTCTCTCTTACTAGGCACTTTCCCGAACTCCCTCAAAGTTGCTAGAGTAACCCCTATCTTTAAAAGTGGTGAAAAAACCTGTGTAAACAATTATCGACCTATCTCCATTCTACCAATTATTAGCAAAGTATTCGAAAAGATTGTGTATAAAAAAGTGTACTCTTATTTTGAACAAAAATCATTTCTTTACGATAAACAATACGGTTTTCGCTCTAAAAAATCAACAACACAGGCTATATTAAATCATTTACAATTCCTCTATTCTAATATAGATGAAGGAAAGCCTGTCTTCTCTGTATTTCTTGACTTCCGAAAAGCATTTGATTGTGTGGACCATAAAATACTGCTCTCGAAACTACACTGTTATGGCATTCGAGGGATTGCCCATGATTGGTTCAGATCATACCTAACAAATCGGAAGCAATACGTTGTCATTGACGACGCAAAATCAGACCCACAGACAATTAGCCATGGAGTTCCACAAGGATCTGTTCTTGGGCCTCTCATGTTCCTGATTTTTATCAATGATATTGTAAAATCTACATCATTCTTCAAATTCATACTATTTGCCGATGACAGTACGCTTTCTGCGGTCCTTCCGAACCAAAATCCTGCTATGATTGTGGAGAGTATAAATACTGAACTTCACAAGGTTTCATCGTGGCTCAAAGCTAATAAAATAAGCCTAAATATCGATAAAACAAATTATATTACTTTCTCATACAAGAAAGATGTATCTCTCCCATGCATTAAAATTGGCGAAGGTGAAATCGAAGAAACCAACTCATGTAAGTTTCTGGGCATCATAATAGATAAACATCTGACCTTCAAAGAGCACATCACTCATATTAGTTCTAAATTATCAAAATCCATCGGAATCCTAAATAAAGTTAAAAATTTTCTACCTGAAACAGCTTTACAAATGCTCTACCGAACGCTCATTTCTCCATACTTGCAATACGGAATAGAAGCATGGCACGGAACTGAAAAAAATAAAACCAACAAAATTTTTACTCTGCAGAAAAGGGCTGTCAGAGCGGTAAAGAACCTAGAATATAATGCTCACACAAATGATTCTTTCAAAAATTTACAAATACCTAAACTTTCGGATCTTTACAAAATCTCCATCTGTAATTTCATTTACAAAACATTAAGAAATGATGGCGACAATAGCCTAAGACAATTATTGACTGCGCAAACTGGTCATCACGACCATTTAACCCGAAATAGAAGTAAATTCATGCTTCCTTATTATTCAAAGGCCAGGTCGCAACACAGTATTCTCTTCGTTGGAACCAAAACTTGGAACTCTATACCTGCAGAGATCCGTGAATGTAATTCCTACAAAGTATTCAAAAGACATCTTGAGTCTCACTTCCTATCAGAATACTAGTCGTGTAAGATCACCGTATCGAAATCTTGCCTCCTACATGTAACTAATGATAATGTCATAGTGTAACTTGCCTTGTGTACCATAACCTATCTTCTCTCTGCTCTTGAATCGTTTTATAGAACATACTGGTAAATATAGCCGACTTGACCTATGTTGTAAAATACAGCATAAAATATCGAGTTAATTATCTCAATGATCAGTCTAATGCGAAACTAGGTTAAGTGAACTAGGTTAAATTTTTTTGTACACCCTAGAATAACGTGATGGTAGGATGCCCTAGAAGTCGCTGAACGTATTCGGGCCCACAAATTTGACCATTGTACTAGACTTAAGAAAAATTCTACCTCTGTATCACCTGTGGTAAATAAATTGTTTAAATTGTTTAAATTGTTTGTTTAGACATAAAAAGCAAAAAGGTAATCAAACGAAGTTCAGTTTAAATTGTAATGAAACGGTTCAGAATGTTAGAATACGCTCAGGCATTTATTTAGTTATATCTGAATTAATACACAGGAACTGTGCATCTGGACCAAAATCGTTTTCATAACATGAGAAAAAGGCAGCGAGAAAAGCATGAGAAGGCCGCATAACGAATACATATACAAGGGGGCCAAAAGAAGTCACCCCATTGTAATCCATAGGCACCCATTTGGCCGATTGCGGCGCCCATTTGGCCGTTATCATCTTCTCGACTAGAACAATATAATTGTAAATGTTCAAATAAACATATGAAAAAAACCGAATCGAGGTTTTTTATTTAAAAAAAATAGAGTCAAACAACATCGGATGACTTCATTTGGCCCACCCTGTATTTTTCTTTAGGGGCCATTGAATTTACAGGTGATCTTGGAAGTAGTTAATGCCTGTCCACACTATCAATCTTTCGGCCGAATCTTGTGTTTATCGGCAGTCCGCGAACACCAACACAAATGGAAAACTGCCAGATTTCGGTCTGTTCGTGTTTTTGAAACAGTCGGAAAACTCCGTTTTAGAAACAGCGAACACTTGCTTGTGTGTTTATTGTGAATTGTGTTTTTCCTCGTGAATTGCTTGGTTGGTTTGAACGTCTTTTTTCCTATTTTATCGATTTAATAGTGTTTTTCTTGTGATTACAGTAAATTGCATTGATAATATATTAAATTTTCTGAAAATGCATTAGTGATTCTTAATATTTTCTGTTTACAAATCCACATACAGATAAATTTTGTTTACTAACTCTCAATAAATTAAATTTAACAATAATATGCATCAATTAACTAAAACGTAATCGAGGAGCAGTCTTGTTTATTTATATACTACTCGGGGACAACTGCACGCCGCCATAAATGAAGTCTGAACACGAGTCAAAATACGAAATTTACGATTCCCGTTTTCGTGCGTTTGTGATGGACGAAAAGTTGTATAGTGTAGATGGGCCTTTACAGAAGTGAGCTTTATTAACAAGATTATAAAATTGTGAATACATATTTTGATGTTAAACGGTTGTTAATGATTTTTACCACGCATTGGGCGCTGTATTGGCAAGCTCGTGCGAATACAATCATGGTAAATATTCCTCTCAAGTTCGAATAATATACAACGACGCTTGGAACCAAATCATAATCAATATTGAAGAATTCCTGTAGCTCATCAGAAACAAATGGAGCAAGAAAAAAGATAATTTACTTCAGAGTCTGCAAAGAAGAGTTAGTGGTTGTTCGAGCCAATACTTACTTTTTTGTGATATTTTTACCTAACTGAGCCAATTACTCTAGAAAATATTTGCGACATCTTTGCAAGGGTGTTTAAGATTTAGTATATTGAAAAAATATTAGCACTGTTATTACACTTGTCTTTTATTGTCGCTGCCTTTATTAACCATAGCGGCGGAGAAAAAAAACAGTATATATTTCCATAAAACTGCTGCTTATGAAAAGCTTTTATGGAAGATATTTTCGACTTGAAATGTGGAATACCTAATTCTTGTGCCTAATTGTCCTAGTTGAATTAATACTGAAATTGCACTATGGTGATCTAATACAAATAGTCGTCAATACACCGCTTTATCTTCTCGAGGAAAGTTGAATGAGCTAAGTGTATGTACATGTGCTGCTAGATTGATTAAGGAATTGTATTTGAAAGCTTAACGGAAACTAATGATTTACGAATTAATAGAAATTGAAAAATAGATGTCGACATGGTGTTACATTTTCCATGGGGACGTAGTTCCTTGCGAAAAAAGATTGCCACTAAACTCTGTTATGCTAAGTTCATATGAAAACGGATTTCAATGAGCAAAAAAGTTTGCAAGCCGTTAAAATAAGTACTTACCAAAACCAAACGAACGATCAACCTCAGTTGTACCATGGCAGAAATTTTTCTGCTGAATCTTCTGGTAAATAAAGAAGAAGAGAATCGTTACGATGCTGAAGATATGTTAGAAAACATTGAAGATCTAATAAACCACCTCTTCTCCTCCTTTTTATACTTTTGGCACATTGTCTTAAATATTTTAACATCGAAAAAAGTTCTACCATATGGAAAACAAGACATTTTTTTATTATTTTATATTTAATCATGTTATAAGAAGTCATATAAAATGAATTCAATTTCAGAGAGGTCATGACTGATGTAAAAATGAAATTGAACCCTATGACTGAATATCTGCTCCCACAAGCCAGTGAATCTTCATGTAGAAGAAAATTAAGACATTTAATTAATTTTATGCATTTTCTATTACAATCTTAGGAAAAAGTTAACTTCCAACAAATTTATAACTTTCATCTCAGACGAAATAACAAATAGCCGCTTCATCAGTACCGACTGTGTATTTCAAAAATACAGGATTACTAAATGAGTAATCTGTTACCCCATGCTGGTTAAGCAAAATCTTCGCTCCCAACACTGTGAGCACAAACTGACCACGGACTCTGGGTTGCACTGCGTGAGACTGTCACCTGGGCTGAAGTTCTCCTCACGAGAGTTGGGTGGCTCTAACGACCCGCTCCAGCGGTGCCCGCACCCTTACTAAACGCAGCTTAGGTTGCAAATGTGCGCCGAGTGTTTGGTCCACAGGTGACCAATGGTGTGTTCTCATGCCAATAATTATGATTTTCGACGAATGCTCTAATAGACCTCTAGGTGACTTTTGATTTATCGTGCCGCATTTTAACGACAGAATATCGCAGAAGAGCAATCGAAAGATGGAGAAGGATTTAAAATTTTCTGAACTGGAAATATGAGTTAGAATTCTATTTCACTATCTCAAACCTCAAGTGTAACAATATTGAATTTTTGGAAAGTGTCCTCGCTTCATCTTGCATCGTGTACACGAGGTGGGCAAGAAAGTTTCCAACGCTTCAGCCACGGGAGCAGTTAAAAAAGTTAATGTTTTGATTAGTCTCCAGCTTCGCGGCTAGATTTCTGCATTTTGAATGAGTCTTACTTTTTTCATCGTCAATTTTGTCATGAGCATAGAATTAAACTGTCTTGTGTTGTACCTAGTGTCCGTGCGTGGTTATGTGAACTCCCTTGTATATTTTTGTGGCAAAAAAAATAGTTTAAAATGAAGAGGCCAGTAAGCTCCTCCTCTCATCTCTGCAGCAGGTTATTGTTATGCTGAAATATTGGTGCTTTGTACCTGGTCTTCGTGAGCTTCGTCGTTAGTAACTAACGACTTACAAATAGAGATGTTTTTGCAGCCACTTAAAAACTGCTATCCATTAAAATAATGACCAGTGCGTCAACAAGATTCAAATAAGGGTTTGTCGGCTTGTTAGACAGAGCAAAGAACATTGCGCATACGCTTGTGCGCCGCTAACATGGCAGTGTTCTATTACATATGATGCATATCTTCGCATGCCAAATGAATAAATATGCTTAATTCTATCTCGCATAAAAATAGTTTCAAAATTAACTACACTAGTAGCTGCCATGTTTGAGCTGGCCCAATGAACTCCCGACCAAAAATGAGAGGAAATTCTAGCCTTGATAACCATCGCCAGAACTTCTGATCATTCCAAAGTTCATGCAGAGCGATACACTCAGTAGTGTCTCATGTGAGACTATCACCAACGTATCGGAAAAGAAAAGAACTAGTAACGGTGGCAATACGCAAGGGGTCACCCATGTGCGAAGCGGCTGCTTTCTGATGTTAATGCGAAATGGTTTTGCTTGTGCGAGAATTTTGGTGACTGAATATAACTAGTTTGCACATCCCCTCTACTTCACTCCGGTGCCTGAGCGTGATTTATGTGAGGGCATGGAACTTATGCTGTAACCCAAGAATGGGCCTCGGGTTACAGTAGTAACTCGTTATTGTTACTACTGTAATCTATTTTGAATCTGTCTTAATCTATTTAATTTCATTTTATTTCACTTGTTTCACACTGCTGTCGAAGTTTACCCTCTCTCCCTAAAAAATTTTCTTTATTCGGATCAAAGCTTCCTGACTAGTACAGGAAAGGAAAAATAAGAGCACTGTAGCTGCATATCACCATCTTAACAGCTGCACATCTGTACTGTAGCTGCACATCCCAGCTGCACATCCCCAGTGTAATTTTCTTTAAATATTCTTACATCGTTGGCACAAACAGTCTCCTGAACTATACCAAAATTTCTCAATTAATAAAAACATTCCACGATAAATTTTTACATTTTCCATATATATTTATACGAATTTTTAACAGTGAATTAACAGCAGAAATCATATCCGACCTTCAAAAGATATGTTATTTTCGGTAAATGATATCTTCGTTGATGCATGACGTGAGTGAGTACTCCTCGTAATATCAGTATCATTTCAATCATTTAAGACACCAAAATATAATTTTTTACTATTTAGTTTTTCCCTTCATATATAAATCGATTCGAAGTGAGGAATAAAAAACTTCATACCGCCCGCCAATTATTTTTGACAGCAAATTTGTTTTGCAAGCGTTGTGTTTCATTGTGTTTATGCAAAACAAATTCAAATATAATTAACAACACTGAAAAAATCCACAAAACCAGCGCACTTTTGTGGGTTGGTCAAATTGTCCCAAAACAGTCATACAAAAATCTGTCATCAACGTACATTTTCAGTCTATGATGTACTGTGACACACTTTTGTGTGTCATTGGCTAATACGACACTCCTAAGTGGGACCAGTCAGCACACTTAGCGTAAGACAATACTTTTTCCTATGATTGATTCACTTTCTAATATTGCCTATTGATTATACTAATGTACGGTGCTGCAAAACAGGACAGCAGTGAACCGAAAATGGGTGTCCTGAACATATCAGAAACATTTTATTTCAACGAAAAGAAGGCCTACCTAACCTTCAGCTCGGGCCCTCACATTTTCCCCTGATAGTAGTTATTCAGATAAAGTTATCTGTAACTCTAAGTTAAGAAACTTTGACGGTGGAAACAAGTGTTAATTAGACAATCGCTTTCTGGAGTTCTGCCCTAGTAGGAAAATTGCATCCCCTGATATGTTAAGGGGATGCAATTCTCAAATCACAGGTCTACTTTAGAATCAGCCTTAGATAGTATAATCGAACAAAGTAAAAGCTCATGCAAATTTAGTTCTAAACATAAAATGTACTAAGGATTGGTTTAAGTTTTCAATGAAGTGAAAAATTGCAATGATCCAACACACAGAATTGAAACTATTAAGCTAGGTTAGGTAACGTTATGTGAGGTGGGGACAGGTCAGACAAGATTAACCCTTTGACCGCTACGTTAGCCGCCGGTGGTCACGCAGATGATTTTAACAGTGCTGCTAACCGCTCGGAAGCCACAAACTCAATTTTCATCAACACTCAAAATTAAATACAGGCATGATCCAGCTATTTGCTATTTTCAAAATTGCTACTATAGTTGATTTTACACCAGAGTTGAATATTGATATTCAGTTTAAACCTATCGCGTTAAACGTATTAAGAAATTCAAACCCGGAAAGGTTTTCCTAGGCCGGTTTATGTCAAGTTAATTAAGGCTAGGTAATTAGATTGGGTAACCTATGTTAGGTCACGTTAGTTTAGATTAGGTATGGTTAGACAAAATTAGTTTAGGTTTGTTTGAATTTAGCTAAGTTAAAATAGATTTCTCCAGTTTAAATGTGATAAGGTTACGTCATTATAGAAACTAAACAAACTACGATTACCTGGTCCTAGACATACTGGGACACCGTAGTGTTGAGCGACAGGCATGTACATCTGATTTAACATAAATGAAACATGGATATTTGGGTAGATTTACCTGCCCAGGAGTCAATTGCCCTAGGAGTTATTGACATAAAACTATAACGAGTAGTTGAACGACACCAATTCAACATTCCCTTCATATCAAAGCGTGCTGAAGGAGTGAGTATACTTCCATGAGCAGGAATAAATAAGAGGCAAAAGTTATCGCGTTGCGCTGTTATCTTTAGCTCGATATCAAAGGAATGTTTTACATAAACCAATTATTTGCTTGTATTTAAGGATGAATTAATGAAAACGTAAATTAATTTCCTCAAATAAAACTAAAGATGTTAAATGCATCTAGCTGGCTGTAGTATTCCGACGAGAAGTGCAAAGAAACTGTTTGCCTAATTTTAGATCACTGCCTTTTTGTGAAGTTGTAATCAAACATGAACATGATAGTCTTTGCACAGGGGAAGCGTATGGGACACATGAAAGCTTGTGCCACATACGCAATTCACAATTTGAGTCGTCATGGATAAGTGTATGTCATCCTGCTGGAAAATTATGTGTTTTTTTTTGGATTGGGTAGCCGAGTTGGTGTAATTTAATCATTTACTAAAGTAATTTTTCGCCAAAAACTAGCAAGTACCACTGAATTTGAGCCAATGAATCATTTCTTCCTACCATAAAGAAACTAAATGAATTTAAACCTGAAAGTTTAATTTTTGTAGTCCAAGATTTTATATATTTAAAGCAAATTTCTAACATTCTTTGTCATGGATCAAGAAAAATGGTTATTATGGACAATTCCCAACTATTTCGATCTTAAATTCGGAAAAAATGGATCTAATAAGGGATTTTTATTCAAAATTTCCTATTTAAATTAAAAATAGTACTGCTAACCTTGTCGGTGTGGATTTATTGACAAAAGTCTCCCAGCATTCAAATTTTTTTAATTACTTCTAAATATGCTTGGGCACGGAATCATGTTGTTTTATATTGGGTGAAGTTAAATCGTATCTCTATCCAGTATACCAGGATCATCATATATACAGAATTATTCAGAAAAAATTATGCGTTATTCGTTAAGAAATGGAAAATTAACAAGTATTCTATGCTCTAGGTTGCATGTTGCATATGTGCGGCAAGTCTCTGGTCCACAGGTGGTCCACAAATATCGTATCGGTCTCTGGTCCACAATTACGATATTTGTACAAAAGGTGATATAGACCTCTAGTTTGCGCTTGATTTATCGATCTGCTATGGAACTAACAAAACAACGCAGAAGTGCAATCGAAAGATGAGGAAGGGTGAAGAATTTACTGGACTGGAAATGTGAGAGTTTGAATGATATTTCAATGTCCCAAACCTTAAGTGTGGAAATATCAAAAAATTATATCTACTTGAATTGTCCTCATTTCATCTTGCATCGTGTACACGAAATGGAGAAGAAAGATTCCAACACCTGAGCCACGGGAACAAGAAAATCAATGTTTCAAGAAAATCAATGTTGTGGTTAGTCTCTACTCCATAGTCTGGTGGCTAAAGTTCTGTTTAAGCTTCTTAGTCACTCATGTGATGAGCATATATTTAGAACGTACTGTAATGTACCTAGAGCCATTGCGTGGCTATGTGAACTCCCATATTTATTTGTTTAACAAACATCATGTGTATATGTAACTCATGTGAACCGTGCTCTCGGACATGTGTATACTTTTTCGTACATGATTAAAAATTATTCTGTCGACAAAGAATATTTTAAGCTGAATAGGCCAATAAGGTACACCTTTCATGCATCACTGCAGAGATTGATAGCTATGGGTGAAATCGTAATAAATTGTACCTGGGATTCGTGAGTTCCATCGTTAGCAACACAAAACTTACATGTACGGACATTCTCTTAACCCCATCACGACCTACGAGCAAACAGAGTAATGAATAGTGCGCCAATAAGACGCGAACGTAGAGTTTGGCTTCTTTGGCATAGCAAAGAACATTGCGCATATACTCGTGCGCTGCTAAACTTACGGTAATCTATAGAACTCTAAGTACCTCTTCGCATGCCACGGGGGCATCACGATAGCAAATATATTTAATGAAGTCTAACATGAATATAATTAGTGGACGTACGGCGCTACTGCCATGTTTGAGATCGCTCAACAGACTCTCGGCCACATAATGATCTCTAATTTATGTTTGTAATAACGTCGTAAGAAATTCTAACCATTTATTTTATTCGTGTTGCATCAAAATACGAACACTTTATTCATAACCCCACACTGTGGAGCACTGACGCAGTACTTGAAACAATTTATCCCTAATTTGAGCGCGTGATACTTTTAGTTAGTTTTTGGAGTTGATATTTGAGGATGGCCACTTCAATTCTCGGTTGTTCTCATAATAAGTTAGCAAAACAGTAAAAGTTCACTTTTCTTAGGTGAAATAATCATCTTTTTGAGGTTCACCTGAAAGGAAGAGAATCTTGAAATTGCTACGCATGTGAAAATACGTACTTTACTCACCAGCGGCTGTGTTTGTAGAGAAATTCAAGTCAAAATGAAGTGTTATAAAATATGTGATCATTGATTTTTCAGCAGATATATCACACCTATAACTAATCTCCCTGAAGATTGGCATAGATTGTCGACCTTTTCTAGTTTGTCAATATGCTTATCACACAAGTTTATGCTTCCAATTTTGATGACGTCATATGTTTGAAGATATTACAGTAAAAATTAATAAATTTTCAGAGAAAGTGTCATGAAGCATAAACAGTCCGATATATATTCGAAGTGCTTAGACTGTGCGCCTTAGAGATGCTCTGAACATAACTATTATACATAAAACCTTCGAAGAAGCCAGTTACTGCGAGACAACTACAGTCGTTGTAAGTGAAGGGAAAATACATAATTAGCGAGATGTGAGCGACTGGACGCACCCGTCACGGCCGCGAGAGCACAAGACAAAACATAAACGTTCGCTCATATTTGGTGCTTACATCAATTTTTCCGAAATTTACTGTTATTTTAATGATATTATAAACGTCGTTCAACTTCGACTGAGTTGTTAACATTTCAGCATCTGCGTTTTAAGGACTCGCTTGATGTTCTGTGTCTGATCGTTACAAGCCACCTTCCATTCAGGCGATTATGGGAAATAATTCCCATACAATCGTTTTCAGCGAAGGAATAGAAAAATAGAAGTAAGGTTTAATTAGTCAAAGTTTTTATTAGATCCACCCTTATATCGAGTGATTTAACGACATGAACGTAACGAACACAGTGAACGCAAACGCAACTCTTAATATTTAATTTTAAGTACAATTTAAGTTTTACGGCTAGCATTCGCTAACCAGATAATTGCCTTTTTTAAAAAACACTTTATTAAGTTGATTAAAAGTTAGGGCGAGTTAAAAGTCCGCTTATGCCGTGGGCGTTAAAAAAGTTAGCAAGCGCTGTCAAGGACCTCAGTCCAGGGCGCTGTCGTGGCGAGCTCGAAACAACGGGCGCAGGCAGCAATAGGAGGCGAGGAACGTCGGCTCCACGAGAAGGGCTGAATTCTAAGAACACGTAGACCCTTAGTTCCGAACAGAGGTGACACCTCAAGCAGTGGCAGGCAGAGGGCGAGTAACGCCGCGACTCAAGAAAAGGGCTGGAATGGTAGATAGAACCCCGCGTCGACACCTCTGGCACACGCTCCACCCTCAACTGCTAGGAAACAGGAATATTAGCGAGAGTCAAGGCGAAACAACGCAACTAATCAGTTAATTTCAAGTATTACGCAAATGCAACCTATTCATCAAAGTCCGACTAAATATATACCTCAAAGCAACGGAGAGGCTAGCCTGTTAGAAGTTAGCTGGAACAGCTGAAACCCGGCTGCGGCAAAGTCAGCACCAGCAGAAGCCTCCGGAGTATACTAGAAAAAAAACGTACAACCTTAAACCCCGAATAAACCACGAAATTAATAAGGACAATATTTCACTTAAGAAGCAACATCACCAATGACAATGAAAAATGACAACACAATACAAGTAAAGAAACTAACCTGAGTTTTTAATGCACTCAGTGACGATACGTTCAGACAGAAGGTTTAATTAAGGAAATTTAGAAGAAATCAGTAAGAGATTTAGTGCTTCAAGCGGAAAGACAGTAAGAATCGTAAAGAGATTTTAGATACTTGAGAAAGAAGGTTAAAGTTAGAAGATCGCTCTGATCCAGGCTAATTTAGCCCATCAAAAAGACGAACGACTTCAATAGCAATATTTAATAGTAATAGTAATTAACGTCGCAAGGACGAGTTTAGAGTTAATTCATTGAAGTTTCAATGTTAATTTTAATTAATTTTACTTGCTTGAAGCACCATAGGAAAATTGACACGATAGTCTACAAAATAAAAGTAAAGAAATAATAGCACAAGCACACAAAATAATAGACAGAGAAAAAGCAGTCAGGAAGAGGGTAGAGGGTCTTAGCCTGAACTGGGTGCCACGGAACTCGCCGCGAACCCCATCACCGAAGCGTAGGCCGACGATGCAACACGCCTTTGTAAAGGCATAAACGGACGGATAAAAATGGCAGCTTAAACACCAATTTAATCACTACTCAAATCGACATAACGTCATTAGAGAGTTGAGCTAACATCAGCTCTAAGAGGAATCAAAATCAAGTCTAGTCAAGTCCTACTAAATGAAAATTCCGTACCTACGACCTCACCTGCGACCCTACCGAAACATCAGAGCAACGACCAGCGAACGGCACCCCGACACCTACGCGGAAAGGTTGAAAGAGAAAAGCCACCTCGGAGACACCCAAACCGTAGTGGGGAAAATTTTCCCACACGATGTATGAATACTCAATTATGTGTTGTGAGAACCTTAGCTTAGATACATAAGGTATACCTTTCATCAAATTGTAATCATCATTCAGCTTTAATTAAGGTCAAGCAGAAAAATACATATTCCTATATACTACCATGAATTGAATTTTTTTACACACTGTAAGGAAGTCTACCAGAAGCATAACTAATGCTAAGCGTTTATATACCGAGCCTTCGGTTCAGTGCATGACGACGCTGCTCGCTATATCGTGAGCTCGGTGAGCAGTACCAATATGTGTCCTATGTAGGAGACATGAGAGGCATTGGCGGTGCGCTCTATGTGAGAATTTTCGTGTCATGCCAGGTGATCAACTCGTCAATTCTGCAGTAAAGATCAAGAAGATTCAGGATGCTAGAATTAGTGCAAGAAATCCAGGAAATATTTCAATATTCTGAAGCACTTCACAGATATTTATCACAACAAGACATCAAAATTCTCCCTTAGCGATCGACATCGCAGACTTGTTCCACCAAATGAATGATTTAAAATGTTCAATCAATTGGGTTTGTTTGACTCGTTATTTATGAGTTTAATTTCCATTCCTTTCATTTGATTAATTAATTTTGACCCAATGCCTAACAGTTTGTTTTCAGATGAACAGTTTATCTTAATGAAATAACTACTAAAGTATATCATTGATGGTTTGGTGTTAATTTCATAACGAACATTCAAATTGCAGATATTTTTCCTAACCGTAAAACCGCAGTTTTTGTTGAAAAAAACCAAAACCTGCTTAAGTGGGGTCGGAACTCTCAAGACTAGCGCTAACATTGGCGAGCACGTAGTATCCTACTTTAAGTTTTGAAGTTTCTTCAAGTCCTTATAACTCGAAAACTAAAGAGTTTTTGATATTTTATTACTCGTGAAAATCGATTTATTTTGAGTTTTTCTACCTAAGGTTCAAATTCGTTCGCTCAAAAAAAAAAAACACCTTATATATATGTTAAAGTTATAGTCAATGCTCACGTTCCGATTTCGGTAATGGCAAATTAGAAGAATTCAGAATTTTGCTCGCAGTAGTACAGGGTGATCAAACATGAGTGACAATTTTTAATAGCACAACATCAGGTGAACTAAACAAAAAACTAACATCACCAACGTTTTTCCTGCTCTCCACATAGGGAGGTTTCATTATTCCGTAGATTTGATAGTGGTTGCATGAATATATGTATGTTGCCGTCTTTGTGTCATTTTATACAAATCGACTTGGAAAACGGCTGCCCCTGCACACCAGAAGTTCAGCTTCAGGAAAGATTCTCCCTTTTCTGCTGAGAAATCCAAGTTCATCATTCTGAAGCATGGAGAAGTAAAGAACACTGCAACAGTCAAGAGGGTTTTTGGAACAAAATTGTTTTGTCTTATTTTAGTGCTTATTGGAGCTTCGAAGGCTGGTCCACGTAGCACCACGTCAGAAGGGAGGTTTCCTTCTTGCTCTGGGCACTGTCTGGAGTACAGAATTATGATGCTTTAATTCAGTTTTCTTTGGATGTAATTTGTAGTCATTTGATTCAGGAATTACAAAGTTTATATCGCTCATAAAATTCACACGTTTTATAAAACGAGGTTTTTAAATGCACAAATTTATTTTGATTGATCTGTGTTACGTTTATGTCTACAGCATGCGCTACAAATAGCCTCACATGAGTATCCCAAGTTCCAGGTAGGTCCAGCCTGGACGGCACAGCCTGAAGCTTCAGCTGCCAGTGTCAGCAGAATAAAATGAAATACCCTTAATAAGGTTTATTTATATAGAACTCCTGTGGGCTATTCTCTGAAGGGGGAAAGGTGAGTTTAGGTCATGAGGGGTTTAGTGGCAATATACCTTGTACAACGATTGGTATGTAGATCCCAGAACTCAAGTATACGCAAGTACATCACCACTGTGTCTCAATGAAGCACACTCAATGGTGCGGGAGAGATAAGATGACGGTGAACGATGGTGTTAGCATGCCCACAGTTGTAAGATGTGTCTAACGTATACTGTAAGTATGGAATGGTTAAATCTACATATATAGTATGAATTTTATCACAGTCTGCTAAACTTCTGAGAACAGCGTTAATTATCTGGGCTTGCACTGGACTTGAGAAGGGGCCTCCCTCAAGTAAATTCTTCAGAGAAATGGGCACGTTCAACGAGATTAAGGTGGTATTCAGATTGTTGCGATGGACTGCGCGATTAGGAAAATGCAAGAGAAATGGGTCTATGCTCTCAACTGCACCACATTCACAGTTGGGGCTATCTGCTAAATCAAACCGAGCCAAGTGGGATTTGACACCAGCTAGTCTCACTCGTAGCCTTGCCAGGGCAACTTCAGTTGTGCGAAATTTAATTAGGGCCTAAGGCCAGTTCTCAATATTATCCCTTATTTGGGTCAAAAACCGACCTTTCCCAGATGCCCTGAGTGTAGTCAGCCAGGAGTTGTTCCAGTGCCTTTGAAGGGCGTCACGAACGAGTTTTACCGTTTCCTCCTTCGATGGAGGGGTGATGGTTTGATATCGGAGCAAATGAGCCTCCTATGCAGAGAGGTCCGGCGCTTCGTTACCTGCTATTTTTTTTATGGCCAGGGATGAACTGAAATTTAATGACATGAAAAATGGAGAGCAAAGTTAAATTTTCTTGAATACTAAAAAACTGACGAATGTACTGTTTAGGTTTTTGATTTCGAATTAGGTACAACGAGAATCTGAAAAAATCACTATCTTTTGACTGTCGAATAGGTTATTCTGAACCCACGTTAGTGCCTCATTGATAGCAAAAAGTTCTGTTTCCAGAACTTGGACCAGTGGCAAGGCTTCAGTTTCCAATTTAATGATATATTTTTTACAGGGTTAACAGCTGCTAATGCAGGTGTTCGGCTCAGTTACACGGGAGCCATCAGTATATATTGGTAAAAACTGTGCAATTTTTTTTGCAGGTCTTGAAAGACTTGTCGAACAGCTACAGAGGACAAAGATGATACAAGAATTGGTGAAAACTCAGTGAAAATGCAATCATCAGTGTTATACCACGGTGGAAGAGAGGAGACCAGTGGCGACGCAATATGACAGGAGATTGGGAGATGAAGTATGGCAAAAATTGTCTGAGCATAAGTAGCAAAAGAGTGCAAGTTTGAGGATGCACGATTGGTTAACAGATTGAGAGTTGGCATGTTCTGCAACATTTTAGCAATAGGTAGCTGCATCAATCTGCAATAATATGAACAGGCAATTTGCTCTCGATGTAGCTGAAGTGGGGGCACATTTACTTCTACTTCCAAAGAAGATATAGGGGTGGTTTTCCTGCAGCCTGTGGCAATTCGCAGGCTAGAGTTTTGAATAGGGTTTAATTTTGCTAGATTCGAGGGGGCTGCCCCTCTATAAAATGGGACAACGTAATCGAGTCTGCTACGAATCGATTGCGAGTAAAGCTTAAGCAGCATTTCTCGATCTGCACCCCAAGGTCTGCGGGATATTGATTGCAACAAATTTACAATATTCGAGCAAGAAATTCTAAGGCTATCAATATGCTGTCCCCATCGAAGATGTGGGGCATCCAAAACTACTCCAAGATTTTGGAACTGTTGAACATATTCTAATTCTTGGCCTTTGGTTTTTAATGGGAGAGTTGCAATTCTCTAATTAGTGAAGTACATACATTTGGTTTTTTGAAGACCCAGCTTGAGGCCCCACTGCTTGGTCCATTTGTAGAAGGAGTTCAATTGAACTTGGAGTCTAGTGGTCGCCATCTTAATATCACAGTGAGAGGCAAAGAATGAGATATCATCAGTATATTCCATTGATAGTATTCCCATCTCTATGAGGATGTCTCTTAGCATTACAATAAAAAGAAGGGGGAGAGAATAGCCCCTTGGGAAACACCAGAGCTTATATTTTTTAAGTATACTCTCCTTCAAAAAATACCTTGAATGATCTGTTGGAAAGGTAAGACTCCAACCAGCGAAGCAGCCTGCCCTTGACTTCACTCATGCAGAGTTTGTAATAAAGTCCATTTTGCCATACCGTGTCAAATGTACTGGTCAGCTCACAGAAAGCTATTAAGACAATGAACTTCGTCCTCAAAGTCAGGCGCACAGCTGTCTCAAGTCGAGCATCCTGATCAACAGTCGCCATCCGGGGTCTAAAGCCACCTTGGGGTTTTCGGAAGGTGTTTTTTCATGCACATAATTCAGGCGCCTGTTTATAAGGGACACCATTAATTTGCCAACACAGGAAGCAAAGGTATATGGCGGAAGGAGTTCACAGCTGACAGAGGCTTATTTGGCTTATGTATAGGAATGATGAGAGCAGTCTTCCAGGATTCAGGTACGGTACCTGAATGTAGGCTTTGATTGAAAATATCTAGAAACCAAAGCTTATAGCTCTCTGGAAGATGAGACAGATGTGCATTATGGATTTGATCTAGACCAGCGCTAGTATTTTCAAGAGTACTGAGACTTGAGTCGAGTTCGCCTACAGAAAATGGTTCATCAATGGGTATAGCCACATCAGTACTCAGTATGAGGGCAAGTGGAAGAGTAATGAAGGAAGGGTAGGGGCTAGGAGCAGGAGCGGTAAAAGCCTCCTCATAGCAAGAGGCTAATGCTTCAGCTTTTGAAGCTGAATCTGAAATTATGGAATTATGCACAATAAATGGACTAGTTTTTCTGGTAGGAGGATTGCTATCGACTCACTTGTTTCCACACTTTAGCCACAGGGGTGTCAGCAGAGATTGCGCTGCAAAAGTTTTCCCAAGAAGCTTTCTTGGCTGCTTTAACCTGACATTTCAACATAGCTTGACAACGCTTGTAAATGATTAAGGGCACTATTTCCACCGATCGGCCCTCAAATGGATTTTCAACCGTAGATTTTTTTCTATTGGAATTATGTCTGCGAAAATTTGCAGACTACTAGATCTTTAGATTCCTAAAAACTTTTTATAACAAGTTTTTTTGCATTAGAGCATAGAAAATTAGTTATTCATGATAATTAAAAAAAATATATATATATAACATTCGTTTCAAAATCTCCGAAATTTACAAAGCTAGAGCATTGCGGTTTGTTGCATTTGAAAGTAGAATTCATGTTTCAAAATATTTATGGGCCGTTATTTGAATTTGAATTCATTCCGAATTTATAATTTTTTTTTGAAAAAGGAAAATGAAAGTTCTAATTATAGTGTAAAAAGTGTACGGAAAAAGTTTCACGTAAAAGTTTTGGAAATCAACGCCAATGAAATTTTAGCGCGCACCTTTCACTTTCAAATGAAACAAACCGCATTGCTCTAGCTTTGATTGGAGATTTTTTCGGAGAAAAAAAAAAAAAAAAAAAAAAAAAAAAAATTCGGAGATTTTGAAACGAATGTCTTGATAAATGATTTTGTTCAGTATAACCGATTGAAGTGATAAGTCTACGTAAAAAATTTAACAAAAAATTTTTCCGAAATAAAACCCCTAGTCATTTTAGAAAACACATTATAATTTCAAATGCAACAAACCGCAGAAATATACCTATATTTGGCGGAGAAAATGTGTGGTAAGTGTTGAAAAAACTTACGTATCATGCCACATCCCCCGAGCCCGTCGAATACAGCAGGGATGCAGTCAGTCAATGTACTTCTTTCTGGCATCACATCCCCGCTCGTGATTAGCACATGAGAGAAACGTTTTACCAATCTCATATTTTGAATGAACAATATGTGTTTATTATAAACAAAATTTACGAGTAAATTGTTTTTATCAAAAGTAATGAATTGCTTTATTCAAAATTTCAGTTTGTGCTTATCACGGGCTACTAACCACTCGAAGGTGGGGGTATCACCAGGCGCCACCTGGCTCTTTGTTGTGTGAAGCTCGAGCTCGAGCTCCACATTTCTGGGACCTTGTTCGAGGCTAGGATACTACTGCCAACTACTATTTCTACGGTATACAAATTTCAACAAAATTTGAGTTGGAAAAACATCCATTTTTTCCAGAAATAGGCTAAAATATTTCATGGACTTCTTTTACATACTTTTACCTAGATAAATAACGTATTTCTCGTGAAAATAAACACATGAAAAACACTAATTAGTTACTTTACTAGCCAATCAACGCTTAGAAATGCAACCCCAAAACTGCTGCTCGCCCCTCCCTTTCGGAGGAGGGAAGGGGAGCGGAGGGGGGAGGAATGGGTTTGGGGGGGGGGGGGGGGCGGTGGAAATAAATAATGATTTACCATTGGAATCTACATATCACACGAAGATAGGCGTGACAATACGTCTGTCTCGCCTTGCGTTCCATTCATCTCTAAGTTAGACCTCCTTACCCCTCCTATGGGGGGCGCTATAGCTGTACGACGTTCCTAAAATTTCGACAGTTATTCGGTGACATTTTCGACAGACTTTCAAAGTAATAAAAAAAAATTTTGATCGAAAATCTGAAATCGGTGGAAATGGTGTCCTTAAATTCATTGAAGATGGTTGTGAGATCAGGCCCCCTCGCGCCATCTCGCCCTTGTCGCGGGGAGGGGGCTTGCGTGCCTCTATGATGCCCAGGGCTGTGCTACCCAGGTGCAACCATGGTAGAGTGGCCTGGGTTGAGGGGTCAGACGAAGAGAGATGGCAGCATTGTGACCACCCTACAGACATGGACTTCTATATGGATTTGTGCTGACTTTCTCTCTTCGGATGACCTGGCCTTCTCCTGGATCACGCTCTGACCTCTCCTTGGGGGCTGGCAGGAGCCTAGGCCCGTCCTGCCAGTTTTGAAGTCGCATGCGGCGAGGGCTAGTGGGAGGGGTGGCTGGGTAGGCGGGGGGCTGCTTTAACGTCCTTGGCGTGCGGGAACGCGCCTTCGACTAGTCAAGCGCATCAACCTGCTGATCCTGGCCACTCTGACTGCTATGCCTGTCACTAGCGAGCGTTCCCGTTGGGACTACGTGTGCCCGACATCAGGGATCCCCTTGTAGGCGGCCGTTTTTGGTGCTGGCTCGTGGTGACAGGTGAAACCTTACTTTTTCTCAACATGGAAAATCTTCCCGCTATATCTTCGGTGACGACTGGACCCTCACGCACGGACACCTGTACTGAATCTTCCTCAACTTTGCCATTGGCGCAGCAACCACCATCACAGTCTTCTGCGAGTGGTGACGCTGAAGCCGGGTCGTCTGAGAAAATGAATATTATCATTGAACCTCATGTTCCCCCATCTCAGAGTCAAAGGGTGCAACCACACCGACACAAGCGCCGTGTTCGGCGGCAACATTTGTTTGCAGAGCCCCTGGCCAGTGTCGATGATAACGAAAATGCAGCTCTCCCAACGGAATTCAAAATATTTTTCATTATTAAAACCAAGGATGGATCGCCCATGAGCCACGTTGACGTGATTGAAGCCAATCGTCACCTGTGCAGGGGACTTGGTGGCAGACCTGCGAAGGTAACAGAGACCCGGAACGGCGGTCTATTGGTTGAGGTGCGCAACCAGCACCAAAGTGCGGCTATCTTAGGCCTGCGATCCCTTGCGGGAGTTGGCGTGCAGGTATCTCCTCATGACAGACTTAATGAGTGCCAGGGTACCATATGGTACGCCAACTATCCTCAGTATAGCGACGACCGCCTCCTAGAGGAACTGAAGCAATTCGAAGTGAAAGCATTATACCGGATCAAGAGATTCGAGCGGGGCGTTTTGATGCCCTCGTCAATATACATCCTCACTTTTGACCGCTGCCACCTACCACAGTCTGTAGACATTGGATGGACAAGATGCCTCGTGCGCCAGCACGTGCAGAAGCCCCGCCAGGGGCTTTCAAGTGCCAGGACTTTGGGCATGGTGCCAGGTCCTGCCGTGTTGAGCCTGGCGTGTGCGTCAACTGCGCGGAAGAACAGCATGAACTGCCCTGCACCAAATCTCCCCGATGTGCCAACTGTGGTGAGCAACATCCTGCTAGCTCTCAGTCTTGTTTCTATTATAAACTTGAAGAGGAAACCCTAGCGGTGCAGACAAACCAGCGCATCAGCTATGGCGAGGCTAAGCGCGTGGTTGGCAGCCGTTTTAATAAAACCCGAGTTACGTATGCAGAGAAGGTTAAAGCCCCTCAAGCGATGCCCACCAACCGTGTTCCCGGCCCTGCTGGCCGGTGCCAGCTGAGGGATACTGCAGTGGAACGGGAGCCGGGTGCTGGTGGAGCGGCCATCCCAAGAATATCTGCAACTGAAGAACAACCACCTGCATCCAAAAGTAGAGCGAAAAGAAATCCAACGGAAACTTTGGTGGCGGACCAGCCAAACACACCTGGTGAACTTTTGAGAACAATACCTTCTATAATAACCTCGAGAAAGCGTACACAGAGCGGCAAGTCGCCGACCCACAGCAGCAACATGGGGAAAGTGGTAAAAGCACCTAGAGTCGCCGAAAGAGCTCATGATGCATTTCCAAGCCAGGCAAAGTCTATTCCGGAGCCGGAGCCGGCAGCCCCGCCTGGTGGTATATCGGAACCAGAATACAAAGTGGATTGAGTGCCCCGACCAGGAGTGCGGATGCCCGGCCGTGGAAGTGGGGCTGTGGGGAGCGCTGGACGTGACCTTTCGGTTCCTCGTGCGGACGGTCGCAGGTCTGAGCGGGATAGTGAGCGGCATATTGTGACTCAGTGTGTTCGCTCTCTGGAACGCGTCACAATTGTCCCAGAAGATGTCGCGTCGCATATGATGAAGAAATTTCCTATCCCGCGTGGCTTCCCAACTAAGCCACCTCCCGCAGTGCCAATTCATACATGGGATGATAGACCCATAAGCCCCGTGCCGCCTGATCTGGCAACCGCTCTGAATGAGGGTGCTGAGAAGGACTCCACGCGTGCTAAGCCTCGAACTGGTAAACCGTGAACACCTGTATCCAATGGAATATTAGAGGATTTCGACGTAACTACGGAGATTTTAGGGCCCTCCTTGAGGAGTACCAACCTTGGTGCGTTTGCCTCCAGGAGACCCTTTTTGGAAGCCTGAACCCTACACCCCCAAACAACTATTGCATGGAGGTTTTTTCCCCGGTGCGTAATCCAGTGCCCGGAACGGGACTTGCAATACTTGTGCGGAGAGATGTGGGTTATAGTAAAATAACAATCAATACTGGACTACAGGCCCTGGCCCTCCGTTTGTGTATCGGGCAACGTATGGTCTCCGTATGCAATATCTATACCTCACCTGGAGATCCCTTAACCTCATAGGACCTCATCCTTCTCAGTAACCAACTAGCAAGACCAGCGTTCATCCTTGGAGACGTAAATGCCAAACATGTTCGTTGGGGCAATTTGATAAATGATCGGCATGGCAGAGCGGTGGAAGAGTTTTTGGACGCTACCGAGTTGTGCCTGTTGAACACCGGAGCCCACACTTACTTTCATGTACAAAGCGGTACCTCCTCTGCAATCGACGTCAGCATGTGCACGCCCGACATTTTTCCTGATACGCAGTGGTCTGTGCTTGAGGATACGTGTGGTAGTGACCACTATCCTATCCTTTTGAGTTTGGTACGGTACCAACCTGAGCCCGTGGATCAACGCCTCAATTTTAAAAAAGGCAAACTAGAGGAACTTCGAATCCTGCTCGCGAATGGAAGAACCAGATGAGAGTTGCAGTGTGGATGAGCTGGTCGATCATTTTGTCAGAACAGTGCGTGCGGCTGCCGACGCTGCCATCCCATAGTCCCAGGGAGGCTGTCAGAAACATCGTGTTCCATGGTGGAACAACGAGTGTGCAATAGCTAATTGTGAACGGAAGCGAGCCTTGCGGCGCTACCAACGAACTAAAGAGCTGGCCCATAAGATCGCCTACAACCGAGCGAGGGCTCGAGCGCAACTAGTAAAGGATGTAGCGCGTAAGACATCGTGGCAGAAGTATGTCTCCGGCCCGAATACCGACACCCCTATGGCCAAGTTATGGCAGAGAGTGAACAAAATGAAGGGAAATTATGGACACAGGTCACTGTGTTTGGAAATTGATGGCTCTCTCACGGCAGATCCGGATCGTGTAACAGAAGCTTTGGCTCGGAGCTTCTGTCGTGTCAGCAGCGGGTATCCCTCCTTGGCTCTAAGACGTCAACAGAAGCGGCAACCACTTGATTTTTTGACTAATTCCACCTACTCTTACAACGATCCCCTCACAATGGTAGAGCTTTATTGTGCCTTAAAAAAGTGCAAAAACACAGCCCCCGGGCCTGATGGTGTTTACTATCAAATGATGAAAAATGTGGATCATACGGCAATATCATTCCTTCTCTATATATACAACAAAATCTGGAGCACACACATATCCGCAGCAATGGCGAACAGCAACAATCATGGCTTCTGCTAAGCCCAACAAGCCTGCCTCTAACCCAGATAACTATCGACCTATTGCCCTGACTAGCTGCCTTGGTAAGCTGCTGGAAAAGATGGTAAATGTACGGCTCACGCGATGGCTGGAGGCTGAAGAACTGTTAAATCCCGTACAGTTTGATTTCCGACAACACCGCGGAACCATAGATGCTCTGATCCGTCTACAGAACTACCTGGTAACTAACCTCGCAGAACGCCACAGACTGTATGTGTTTTCTTCGATCTGCACAAGGCCTATGATACTGCGCGGAGATATGGGATCCTCAAATCATTGCATGGATATGGACTCCGTGGTAATATGGCCTTGTATATCCAGGAGTTTCTTGGTGAGAGAACTTTCCGTGTTAGAGTAGGTGGTACGTTCTCCTCACTGCAGCTTCAGCGTGAAGGTCTGCCTTAAGGCAGCGTCATGAGTTACTCGCTATTTATTGTCGCCTTGAACGGTATTACTTCAGTCCTCCCCCCTGGCATTTTAGCCTCTCTGTATGTGGACGATTTTATGCTGTACTCCTCATCTGCATTATTGCCTGCAGTGATTCGCAGAATGCAGAAAGCCATCAACAAAGTAAACAACTGGGCTCTTGAACATGGCTTCACCTTTTCTACTGAGAAGACTGTAGGCCTTCATTACCAGGGACGTGGCCGATGTGATCCTCCTCGACTGGTGCTGGGGGAGGGACGGGTGGCTTTTGCGCACAGCGTCAAGTTTTTGGGGATGACTGTGGATGATAAGCTCACCTGGAAACCTCACTTGGCAGCCCTCAAGGTTGAGTGTGCTCGGAGAATGAATCTCCTTAAGTGTTTATCCGGAGTAGCGTGGGGAGCAGACCGAATGACGCTGTTGCGACTATATAGAACTCTTATCAGGAGTAAAATAGACTACGGCTGCATAGTATATCAATATGCAAAAGAATCCACACTGGCTAAACTGAACCCAGTGCACCATGCAGCTATCAGGCTAAGCACTGGTGCTTTTCGATCCTCACCCTCTTACAGCCTGTGCGTGGAGAGCGGAGAGCCTCCTCTGTGGCTTCGACGTGTGCAACTAACCTTGCAGTACCTAGCCAGGCTGGAACAAGTCCCTTTGTCTCCTGCATGGGCTAGTGTGCACGCGCCCCTTGGACGACACCTGCCTTTTCCTTATTTCATACCTTCGTCTGTGGACTACCCTGTGATTACGGCTGCTATGCAATTGAGACCCATGCAAATACTTCCAGTACTCCTAGAAAATACTGCGACGTGGCGCGTCCCTATAGATAGTTTTTGCCCTGGATGCCGGATGCCCAAGAAGGAATCCGTGCCAGACTACATCCTGAAGGGAATTTTTATGGACCATGTAGTGGAAAAGCACGCTAAGTCTGTGAAGTTCTACACTGATGGATCTAAAACGGGAGATGCTGTAGGATGTGCTGCTGTGTCTGGGGAAAGGGTCAGTGCAAGGAAGCTGCTCCCAGAGTCATCAATTTTCACAGCGGAATTGTACGGTGTGATGGAGGCGCTGAAACTGATTGAGGAGTATCCATGTGGGTCCTTCACTATTTTCGTTGACTCAAAAAGCGTAATTGATGCCATACAGATGTATAATAGTACACACCCGCTCATTGCTGAAATTGTCGTGATGTTAATTAACTTTGCGAGTAGACGCAAGAGTGTCATGCTGTGCTGGGTGCCCGGACATGTGGGAGTATCGGGCAATGAGCGAGCTGACCATGAGGCTAAACGGGCTGCGGAGACAAACGAGGAGACCCTGAACTTGATGGTCCCGTTCCAAGACTACTACCCTCGGATAAAGGCTGCAGTGAGAAGTTTGTGGCAACAGGAGTGGGATAGAACAATTAACAATAAATTAAGAATTATAAAACCCACCGTACGTGAGTGGACATCGTCTAGTTGTCGCCCTCGTCGGATGGAGGTGATACTCTGCCGCCTTCGTATTGGCCATACTCGTTTGGCGCACGGGCACTTGATGGAGCGAGAGCCGCAGCCTCGATATGAGCGGTGCCGCGTTCCTCTGACTGTCAAACACTTTCTTGTTGAGTGCCCCCGGTATGCTGCTGCCAGGAATGTGTGTTTAAGCTGGGTTTACACGGAGGGTGACTTCCCCGGGGCAACGCCCTCTCTCCCTCCCCGCCTCTTCAAAAAACCCCCAATTCCCCGGTCTAACGCCTCCCACTACTACCCCATGCGTGTCGACGCTGTTCCCCTACATGCTGGTATTGCCTGGGGAACGACAGAGAGACAGTGCGCTTCAGGCAGTCTTGAGGGTAGGATGTATGTCTTGGCTGCTCTGTCGTCATGTTCTCATGCGTAATCTCAATGCAAAAAGTCTCTCCTGATCTGGAAAAGTGGCTAAAGTTTTTACATTGATAGGTTTATTGAAAGCAAAGCGTCAGTCTGATTGTATTTATTGCGGCTGTAAATACAATTTCTTTATTAAATACTATCGCTGAAATGATTTTCGATTTAATTCATAAGTAATTACCTGTAACAATAGTAACACAAATTGTTCGTTGTCATGCTATTATTGATGGCTCGTGATAGGACTTAGACTGATATAATTTGTATTAACTATTTCTATTTCCTGTAATCAGACTCATATCGTGCATATTTCACTTATTTTTGTCTCTATGTACACCTGCTGGGCAAGCTATATTTTATTGTTCCTTAGTTTGGGCAATAAAGTCATATAAGAAGCTGTATCAGCACGAGGTTTTATTTATTCGCCTCCATTCCTTATTAATCTAATAAACACAATCGTTTCTAACAAGGCACTTGGCCTTCCTTTAAGAAGTAATTTTTTAATTCTTCACGAATACGTTGATCTTATGCCGGCCTCCATGAAATGGTTTGCAGGTTAAAAATAGCAACTTCTTTTCTGCACGTACCTTGGATTACATTTAGATATCCTCACTCAATCACAGTTATAATCTCCAGAGCTGCCGAATTTTTTCTGATGATCGTACCAAAACCATGGAAGAAACGTACCAAAAATTATTAAAGCGTACCAAATCCATTTAACTAGCAATAAAACGTAAAAATTGAAACGTACAAAAAATTATTAAAGCGTACCAAATCCATTTAACTAGCAATAAAACGTAAAAATTAAAGGTTTTACCTACTCTTCCAGTTAGAATGAAGCTTCCTCTTCCTTCTTCTACCAATGTTTTTTCTCATTTAATTTTTTACCAAGCTACCGTGGTGGCTTCCAATTTGTGCAATCTATGTTCTCTAACGTAGGTTTTGATCGCGTTTATGCGTTTAGTGTCGCTCTTTTTAACGAAATGTTGTATTTTGTTTTTATGTATTTAGGGTCGAAAAAATTCTCTAGCTGCGGCAAAATATTGCGGTATTGACAAAAGCTGCATCATGAACTCGGGAAGCAGCGGGTAACAAAGCTGCGTACCAGAATTTCTGAGACACAATTTCTGTCTTGAAAGGAGCATCTTGAACAAACAGTTCTCGCCACTTCATCTTAATCTTTTCATGCTGCTCTTCTTTCACGAAATTGGAGAAATGCGTTGAATATGGTATTAATGAATTACATTTATTAAGATCTTTCAATCCAAACTCTTCTAGTTTTTTGGTACATATTTTGTTGACATTTCCCGGAAGAATGCTTTCTGCAGTAGCACCAAAATAAATCTCATTTATATTGACATAGTTTGTGGGTTTGCCTACATTTATTTTGCAATTATTGTCATTCGAAATCATTAGATTCCTTTTTATGAAGTTGCCCAGAGTAAAATTCTCATTCCAGAGAAATTAAAATTCATTTTTGTAAGGGGAACTTGTACATTCGCTGAACGCACCAATTTCGGCAGCCCTGGGCATCTCACCCTCCGTCTAAACGCAAGTGGGGAAGCTTGAGCGGGTGAGAGGGGTAGGGTGGGGGCGTCACCCTGGGGAAGTCACCCTCCGTGTAAACCCAGCTTACCGAGACTGCGAGGTCCTGATGAGGATGTAATGATCGGAATGCTCAAGGAAATCGAGCGTTCAGCTTTCAGTGTGACGGCGCTTAAAATGTTTCTAGAGAAGTGCAACTTGATGTCTCAAATTTAGCCAGGAAAGGGACAGCGTAATCAAGGAACTTTTTCACGTCTGAGATGTGGATGACTAAACTACAATATGGCCGGGTGCGCTGCGTAGATGCCTCTGGGGATTTCAGCGTGGGTAAGGCGCCCGGTCATCAATGGGTGGGCAGCTAAAATCCCCTACGGGGTTTTTGGCTGTCCTGTGTTCGCGGATTGTGCGTCGCTCTGTAGATGATCTCTTCAAAGATCAACTAGGACTCTTATAAAATGACAATGATGTGGGTGGCAATTGAAGCGGTCTTTGTGATGGCTGCTGTTGTGTTTTCCATGATGGTGATTGTGACAAACTTTGAACAACATTTATATAGTGTGCTTTTGTGTAACGATGTGAATTCTGTATTTTAAACTGTGAGATCTACGGCGCGATATAGTACGAATTACTGAAGCGCTAGCAAATCAATGCTAATACTACTACTACTACTACTACTGTGAGATCAGGGTTGTTTTTGCTGCTCTGTGGGCATTCGAGGCATCAGCGCATTTGTATTCCATCATGGTTTGGCATACCAAGGTGAAATATTTTCTTTGCATTGCTGAAAGTTTTTTTTGACTAGCAGAAATGAACTTATTTTCAAAGTTGTTGTAACTTACTTTCAGGTTAGGAGACTCAACTGTTCTTGAGTGAAGCAGATAATTTCTCAACTCATCCTAGCACCCAGTTCTGAAGTTCCATGTTGGCCGCGCCCTACACTAGGCAGAGGTGGGGTAACTCCAATCAAGGAGGTTTAATAAACAGTTTTTAAACCTCCTTGACTCCAATACAGGTGACCACAGGGTAGTGGTCTCTGCTCATGTCCTGCTCAGTGTGTACGGAGGCCCCAGAATGCAAAGTAGTAGATATTAGTGTAAAGTCTAAAGTTGAAGTGGAGTTTTGGTAAACATTAAAGCAACATTATGCAACATTATATCAAAATCTGTCCATGAAGGTTTCAAAAAGTTTAGTATTTGTGGAATAAAACATGACCCTCGTTATTCCCCCCCCCAAAAAAAATTCAAACTTCTCCGAATACTTCCCTTGCTACAACGTTTTCGAGACAATGTTTTTTGGGCACATACACTGGTTCAACAACCCTATCCGACTAGTCGACGGTGGTCGTGTATATTGATAAACCCTTATTAAGGGTGACTGTTCTACAAGACTATTTCGAGAGACTGCTCTGGGAAACTCTTCCCGAAGATTATTCTTGCAGACTGTTCTGAGAATTTGTTTTAGGAGAAAGTACAGGGAGACTTCTTGAAGACTGTTCTGGGAGACTGTTCTGAAAGACTAATAAGGAAGACTATTTTTCGAGACTGATCGTGGAGACTAATCTGGACGAATGTTTTGGGAGAGCATATTGGAGCATATTCTATGTAACTGGGTGGAAGATTATTTTGTTAGACTATTTGTGAGACTGTTCTTGAAAACAATAACAACAGGTTTTGGGAGACTATTTTGAGATTGTTGCAGGAGACTGTAGTGGGAGACTATTCTCTGAAAATGTTCGGAGAAACTGTTTAGAAAGACTGATCAAGGAAACTGTTGTGAAAGACTGTTCTGGAATACTCATATTGGAAGCTCTTCACGTAGAATTTTTTGGGAGATGGTTCTTGCAGACTGGTTTGAGAGACTGTTATGAAATTCTATTTTAGAAACTGTCCAGGTAGAGTTTCACTTCGAACTGGTTTTTCAAACTTCGAAATATGAATGCTGGTATTCCCTCAAAGATATGAATGTTGGGCCCTAATTTAAAGAAAAGAAAACGTTGCTGTGAAATATATGGGCGTGTCTTTTACCCAAGAACCTGATGACGTTGACCCAACTATGACCCTGATGACGGTCAACTCTAGTTCCGTTCGATGGGGCAACATTCCGTACCTCTCGACGTTCATCAGGTAACTTGTGCGACACGATTAAAGGAGTCAGGTGACTATAGCGAGCTTCCTAAAAAGACATTCGAAAGTTTCATCGTTGGTCCGAGTTTCTTGAAATTAGTCTCTGTATTTCCATAGTTTCTTGAAATTTATTTCTATTTATTGCTTTATTAAGTTCTTTCATATATCTTTTTACATTGATGTTAAATTGTGTTCCGATAGCCTTAGAAATCGATGCAGTTTCCGACCTTTGGTTTAGCTTTAGGAATTTTTTGGGCCTGTTTTCGAGGCGTCAATATTTGCAACAGACCGAATCCATAATACAGCTTGTGTGATGGCTAAATTCACTCTTATAAGTGCTGTTATTCAGAGTTGTGAATTTGGCTCCATGTTTAAACTGGAAAAGGATGCTTGACTGTGATTGATTTCATCATTAACTAGTGCACACGTGCAGGTCAGCATTAATCTGAAGAATTTCATCCCTTCTTTCTTGAGTTAAATTCGATTGTGCAAGTCGATACTGTTAGGCAATAGTCTGAAGAATTTCACCCCTTCTTTCTTGAGTTTAATTCTCTCGTGCCACTCGGTGTTGTCCAGCGCTATGCCGAAGAATTTCCTCGCTTCTTTCATGCGTTAAGCTCTCTCTAGCTCCTCGGTGTTGCTCTGCATTTTTAGTAGAATTTCCAAACGCCGGTTAAGGGTAGCTGCACACCAAAAGATTTGAGGCGAGAAAGCGAGCAAGCTTGAATCGATCTACATGTATTCCTATGGGAGTGCGCACACCGCAAGCAAGCTAGCGAGCGAGTGAGAAAGATTGAAGATTGGCTGCAGCGAGAAAGCGTCTTGAAGATGGTTTCACGCTTGACAGCTGCAGTGGGAAGCGTCTGGCAGTGCGTTGTGAGATGTCGACGAGGGAGGTGTGCTGCTCAATTCTTTCCGCATAGACTGAACTCCTAATATCCAAAGTTTATGCTGAGCTGTGCCTTTCGAACTCATAAAATCCAAAGCAAAGTGACAGATTACATTTGTCAAAGCCATGGGACGATGTAGAAATGAAACTCAACGTTAAAACACATGTTTGTAATGCTTGTTTTTGGTATTAACCTCTCTCCATGGCATTTAGGAGCAGACTAGCTGTCTTTTGGTGTGCTGTAGATCTCGCCAAACATCTTTCTCTCTCGCTTGCTTTGTCGCTTGCCGTCTTTTGGTGTGCAGCTACCCTAAGGGTCAATTTAGCTCTAGCTTCTAGTTGGCGAGCAGCATTGCTTCGTCTCGCCATTTCACGTTGTTCATCCAATCATCTTCGGCGTTTTTCTGGCTGTCGAAGTCTTGCTACTTCTCTCTTGCGGTTGGACACATTTCTATCCTTGGTGGCCTCTTTTGCCGGAATTTTATTCTGAAATGTTGTCTATTATCTCTTCGAAGCTTTTCAAGAAAATCACAATTTCGAAAACAATAACTCAAGTTCCAAAAACTTGGGCCTTATACCAAGTGGTAGCCAGTTAACTGGTAGAACGAATTTAGAATATTTCTTTTTGCATTTTCAATTAAAAGTATCAAAGCGACATATTGAATTTCAACAGAGAAAGCTCCATAGAAAATTTCTATTTGTAAAAATAAGCCGATTGCGTATTCTGGATACCATAATCAAGAGGAGGTCACACTGCCGGACGGAGGTACGGACGGACGATTAATAATTGAAATTAATAGTGGTGCGTGCACTTTGACATACAAGCATAGAAGGAGAAAATCATTCAAAGACACTTCCAACCTAAGGGTGCCTGCACACCAAAAGATTGAAAGCGAGAAAGCAAGCGAGCTTGAATTGATTACCATGGATTCCTATGGGAGTGCACACACTGCAAAGAAGCAAACGAGCGAGTGAGAAAGACTGAAGATTGGGTGAAGCGAGAAAGCGACTCGAAGATGGTTTCACGCTTGAAAGCTGCAGCGGGAAGCCTCTGGCAGTGCGCGGTGAGATGTCGACGGGGAAGGTATGCTGCTCAATTCTTCCAGCATAAACAGAACTCCTTATATCCAAAGTTTATGCTGTACTGTACATTTGGAACTCATAAAATTCAAAGCCAAGTGACAGATTACATGTGTCAAAGCAATGGGACGAAGTAGAAATGAAACTCAACGTTACAAGCACATATTTGTACCGCTTGTTTTTGTTATAGAGCTCTCTCCATGACATTAAGGAGCAGACTACAGTAGCTGTCTTTTGGTGTGTGATAGATCTCGCCTGATATCTGTCTCTCTCGCTTGCTTTTCGCTTTCAGTCTTTTGGTGTGCAGGCACCCTTATACAGAGCGTACAGTTAGTTTTTGAGGATAGTCAGTAAAACAAAGAGTCATTAACATTTCTTGACAGAGGAAATGATAAAAAATTCAACAGGTGTCAATGCAAATTTACAAGCTGTAATTCAGTTTTTAAAATTCAAATCCTTTAGGAGTGAAAAAAGTTACATAACACGTGTTCCCTGTAGAAAGAGTAACTGCAACATTTTAATCCCAGTTTTACAAATATATATATTCACCATCGGCCTTTTTACAAATTCTTGTATAACTAAACAAATTCAACAATTTCTCGTAGAACTGTAGGTCATTGTTACAGTTTGTTTAACTACGGGAACAGCAAGGTTATTAATTAATTCCCAGCTTAAAAAATAATGTAGTTAACGGGGTATCGAAAACATGTTGCTTTTTTGAAAATACTGTAGTTTTTAACTATCATTGCGAAAAACCGGGAAAATATGTTTTTTAAAATAACATGCTCTCAAATTGATTTTCGAATATAAATACGAGTATAAGCTCTCTAAATAGATCTATTCAGTTGAAATTTCTGTCATGAATTATAATGTTCTTGAAATCTTTCATCTAGCGTTGCCATTTACTGTATAACAGATTTCAGAATAACAATCAGATTTAAAGTTAAACGTTAGTAAGCTATCAATTTTCCAAATAAAAATATTAAAGCCAACTGACTTTGACCCTTTAAAGCCAAAACGCCAAATGATCCTTTTTCCAAATAGCCAAAATATAATGAAATTCTCGTAAAATTTCTGCCTCAATACCTCCTTCGAATATTACTACCGAGGGACAGTTCCTTCCTTACTCAGATGTCGGTGACGACCTGATGCCAGTGTCATTGAACGACGGTGGTTGAGATGACGGTGATATGAGTGCAAAAGTGCTTGAGAGTTAATATTCTACAAACTAAACCAAATCAGAAGGTCTACATTTTTGCATGCTTTAAAGATACAACCTGATTCAACCCCAGCAATAACGTGGGTCACGACAGGTCTAGCATGTTCGTAAGCCTGAGATAATCTTGTTTAGTTGAGTTGGCTGATGGTGTCTGTTAGCGATCTGCATATGTCAGAATTCAACTCCAAGCATTGAGGAAAACTGTCAAGGATAAGCAACACTTCCCTTTTGGTAACCAAGCACACAGGGAAACAAACATTCATGAGAGAACGCGCACTTCGACAAAACATGGCAAGAAATTCACGTTGCGCTTTTCGCAACTTATGATAACCCACTTCCTGTTTGAGTATACTGTCTGGTTCATATATCAGCTAAATGAATCTCTCCCATGATCATTTCAGTGCGATTTTCGTAGAAATTATTTTGCTGATGGTGAATTATTCTTATCACGCAAAAAGTATGGTATTTAATAAATTCCTAAGTTAAGAATGATCGTATACAAACAACTATGAATGTTTATTTGGCGGAGTAAAAAGCACAATCACAGCAGTTGGAATATATTTTAGCCAACAAGTCACACACGGAGTCCAAAACTCCCTCCAAATACATTTTTGTGTCACAAAAATGGACTGAAAATCGTACATCTTAAATAACTCAATATAATTTTCAACGTAATGCAACACCTCCAACAATTAACAAAAAATTAAATTTTTCGTTTTCCCGCTAATGTTTCGAAATGAAATTTGACTAGTAATTTCAGAAGAGTGATCCCTCCCTTACTCGAATTGATAGTATTCCATGAAATGATCATTAATTTTAAACTCCACAGTTGAACTGAATTACCGCATGTTTTTGTAGCAGATGGAAACAACAGTGTTGATACGACTGAAATTTACAACACTCTCTGGATTAAATACCTGTAAATCACACAATAATGCTCAAACACATTATATATGACACACCACGAAACGCACTAGATGTAAAATAAACCTTCCCTCACACTACTATCAACACGAATATAAAAGTTTCGTAACGAGCTTCAAATTGGTCTCAAGGAAATGCATGAAACTTGATAGCCAGAAAATCAAAAATTCACTTCGCAGGTGGCACATCATTATGATGATGTCCACATGTTTAAAGAGCGAGAAAAATTCAGTACGTAATTAAACCAATCGTGAATGAAGCGTAGGTTATAATATCTGGACACAAAACAGTGAGATTAGTTCTGTTTGACCTTTTATAATTTCAAAAATTTCTGTCATTTTTGAATACAACACAGCCTAACCGACAGATCATGGCGACGTATGACAATTCCAGATGTGAACACATTTGTTATGTTATACTTGATGATCTACGCTCTGAGGCCGTGGAGACACCACATATAAGCCTGCGTTTGCCTTCAAAATTCAGCGACACTTTTACGAACTATCAGCAACAAACTTCTGGCGAAAAAAACTACTGCAACAACTCACTCATAAACATTTATAAACCATTAAATCTAATGAATACTATTTTGAAGTTTAAACAAGACAAATACAAACAAAAATAAAAGCTGACGTTTGCAAAACGGTTCTAATCAGCGATATTATATCAGTGCACTTCAAATAAAATGATTTCAATCAACAAACACATAAAAGTCAACCATCAAAGTGACTTAAATTTAGTTCATAACAACAGCATCGGTACCATTTAGGGAATTACCCAGGTAGTGGATTATAACTCAGAAAAGGTTACGATGAATTACCCAGGTAGTGGAATGAAACTTAGAAAAGGTTACGATGAATTACCCAGGTAGTGGAATGAAACTTAGAAAAGGTTATGATGAATTACTCAGGTAGTGGAATGAAACTTGGAAAAGGTTATGATGAATTACCCAGGTAGTAGAATGTACCTCAGAAAAGGTTATGGTGAATTACCCAGGTAGTGGAATGTAACTCAGAAAAGGTTTTGATGAAGGGATTCTCATGTGAATTTGACGAGCCATGAGTCATACACTCGTACATTTTGAACAGTTTTGAGTTTGCCTTCTGCATTATCAGCTGCCATTCACTTGAAATGATATATTTTTCATTATTACTTCAGCGCAGATGTAAGGAAATCAATTTGTTTGAATAGAATTCATTTGAATAGAATGCAGACACTCGAGCAATTTTATTCAATTCAAAAACTTAGTTGTTTAAACGAGAAAAACTTGCGTATGAAGGCAAAATACGTTTGAAAAAAAGGCTACGCAAGAATAAGTCATGTTTCTGTATAGAGGGATTGTCAGTATTGATGTGCCTCAGTCCGCGAACTTATAAAACGTTGATGATTTTGTTCAATTCTTTGTTGGTTTGGCTGACTCTTTGCCACCTTTTTCTCTTCACATTTAGTAAAATCATTAGTCAAAAATAACCCTCCGCTTCCAGAAATACATATCTTAGTGTTAAATTCGGCTCCTTACAGGGCTCCAACAGTTGTCATTTGGATGAGTGCAATATAATGAGAAACTTTCGTCAGAGTGCGAGCAAACATTTCTCCTCGGGTTTCCTAGGCTTCAATTCCCAGCGCCAACAGCAAATGTAAGTGGTGCGGATTTGTTGGACTTTTGGGAGAAGTTGAAAGAGACTCTGATTCGAAACTTTTAGTAGGACCCCTGATGAATTCAGTTGCAGACGAACTTCCGAGTGAAGCTTCAGACAAATCTACATCAGATCCATCTGTTGGATTTTGAACAGGGTTGTTGGTAGGACTTTCAGCAGGGGAAGTTGTCGAAGCTTGAGGAAAATCCTCAGTGGCACCTTGAACAGGGCTGTAGGTAGGACTTTCAGCTGGGGCAGCTGTCAAACCTTGAGGAAAATCTTCAGTGGCACCTTGAACAGGGCTGTTGGTAGGACTTTCAGCAGGGGCAGTTGTCGAACCTTGAGGAAAATCCTCAGTGGCACCTTGAACAGGGCTGTTGGTAGGACTTTCAGCAGGGGCAGTTGTCGAACCTTGAGGAAAATCCTCAGTGGCACCTTGAACAGAATTGTCACTTGAACATTGAGAAAAGTTATCATTTTTTGTAACTTTCTCTAATCTGATGATGAATCCGTACCTATGCCAGTTCTCAGAAGCGCTGCCGGTAAGTTTGATCTGCATTTTACCATCTGAGGAATCGAAAACCTGTGCGAAAAAACAACGGTTAGAATGGAAGGATCTTTTTCCTGAAACAAATTGCAAAAATTTCATTCTCATTGTCCGTTACTCACTGTCGGGGCATTTTCCTGGCATACATCAACTTCTTTTGAAACTCCTTCACAAGTGAAGTTGAGGAATTTTAATTCATACCCATCGCAAGTTGTCTTCCGGAAGTTGACCAGCGTCACATTTGCAGAGATTGCGCTATTGCTGGTGATCGTCAGTTCGCAGTTTGGTGTTGTGTAGACATCAGGGAAGAGCTTGCATCCGATTCCAGCGTGAGAAAATACGTTGAGAACTGGATTGTCATTGAGATGTATGGTTTGGCCGCAATATTGGTCTGCAAATGGAACAAATGACTGCTTGTAATTTCTGTGCATTATTCTGAAAACTGTCCGCAAAATGTGACCATATAGATTTCATTGAGCGATAACAGGTGGACAAGCAAGTACGATTGCGCGACGATAAACTACTCCATAGTCAACACGCGTTCAAGGAAATATAACGTTTCATTAAATGTTATTACGGGCTTTGTGTTCAGGGGGGCAGAAAAACATAACTTCATCTTGAAATCACAATGGCTCAGTTATAAAATGAATTATTTTCGTGTGATTTTGATTTTTTGGAAGGAGAGGCGTATCGATGACACAGGAGTGCAATAATGTTACGGAAATAACCTAGACAATTATGTACCGCCTACGGCTGTTTAATGAGTTCATTAAGACCATTCTGAATGTAAGATTATGCAAGGAAGGATTAGGTTGTTCAATCCGCAGAGAAAATAAAAATTTTATGATTGACACGCTTTCCGAAAGGTTAAGCCTTTTATACTTCCGACAAGAGGGTTAGGCATCAGTTTATTCAATTATGATCTAATTATGAATTATAAAGAGCTTCAACTGTAGACTTGAATTCAATTCAGTTAATTGCTGCACCGATAGACGAATTATTCAGCAAAATCAGACTCTTAGTGTACGTCAAAATGAAGTATTATTGTTATTATCCCGTTATTGTTGTCCCGTTGATTCTCTGTACCTGTTATATACAATTTAATAATTTCCCACAGATGTATCTATTTCATAGATTTTTTTTGAGCAAAATGCCCTCAAAAAGAATCTATGAAATAGACACAACTGCGGCAAATAATTCAATTCTGCGGAGATGAACGTTCGAGTGAAACTTCTGGCAAATGTTCATCAGATCCGTTAGTTGAATTTTGAACAGAGCTGTTGGTAGGACTTTCGAAACTTGAGGAAAATCCTCAGTGGCACCTTGAACAGAATTGTCTCTTGAACATTGAGAAGAGTTATTATTTAAATTATAGCTTTGGATTAGTTTATCATTGTGCAGTCGTGCTTGATCGTCCACCTGTTCTCTCTCAATGCAATCTACTGTGCCACATTTTTTTGGGCAGTTTTTTTTATTACTACATTAACTGAGCGTCTCCGGTATTGTACAATGTGCATGTAGCACTTCTATGGCTCGCGAAATTACCTTCACAATTAAAATTGTTTTCTTGTGAGACAGAGTGTTCGGGAAATCAATATGCAAATTCAATTTAAAACACTATTAGCACGATCACTTGAACGTCACTCACGTCGCTGGGACTAATTAACTAGAAACACCATAAATACGATCTGTTTCAGGTCATAATCTTCGATTGACCTTAAATTGTATCAGGAGTAGTGATAAGAAAGTGTGTGAATTACCGTGTTTAGAGGAATTACCTCTTCCAAAATTTTTTTACGCCAAATCAAATCATCATTGCGTGACTCCATCGAAATAATTTTACTCGGCGGCTTCAAACGTTTTTGATGAGATCAAACTTTTTATTTCTTTTAGCATTTGATCTATATTCAAGCATAGTTTTTCAGACTTCAGTCACTCTCACAAATAAAAATCTTTTATTCGGATCAAAGCTTGCTGACTAGCACAGGAAAGGAAAATAACAGGTAGTTTAGCTGCACATTCCCATTATTTCAAAGCCAATGTTATTTTTAAAAATATTTTTCCCCTGTTCGCACAAACAGTCTTTTTAATTACACTATAATTTTTCAATTAATAAAAACATTCCACGCTAAATTTCAACATTTTTCTTATATATTTCACCAATTAGATTAGATTAGTCATTAGTTTTAGCCTCCCTACTCAGCAAAAAATACGATCCAAAGAGAGGAAGGAGGAAGGCACCATTTAGTATGGAGTAAAGGAAACGCGGAATCTACGTAGAAAGGCATAGAAACAGTAATTTGGGAAGGAAGATTATGAAACAAGATCAAAGTTGAAGAAGAGAGTAGTAGGTGCTGAAAAACAGGACAGCAGTGAACCGGAAAAAGATGGTCCTTAACATAACAAAAACATTTTATTTCAACAAAAAGAAGGCCTACCTAACTCTCAGCTCGGGCCCTCACATTGTCCCCCTGGGAGCGCTAGTTCCCATAGATACAATAATTGTATCCCCCTGAGGGGTATATTTCACCGAATTTTTAACGTTGAATTAACAGCAGCAATCATGTTCGACCTTCAAAAGATATGTTATTTTCAATAAATTATATTTTCATTGATGCATGACGTGAGGGAGTATTCCCTGTAATATCAGTATCATTTCAATCATTTAAGACACCATAACGTAATTTTGTTACTAGTTTAGTTCCTACCTTCACTTTGAGATCGATTCAAAGAGAGGAATAAAAAAGTTCAAACTGTCATGTGTTTGCAAAACAAATTCAAATATAGTTAACTGCACGGAAAAATTTCACTAAACAGACGCACTTTTTTGTGTTTGTCAAAATGTCACAAAACCATCACACAAAAATGCGTCATCAACAAATATATTCAGTCTATGTACTGTGACACACTTTTGTGTGTCATTGGCTAATACGACACTCGTAAGTGTGTCAATAACAGCACACTTGGCGTTAGTCAATATTATTTCCCATAAATTATTCATTTTCTAATATTGGCTATTGATTATACTAATGTACAGACGATATCAGAGAATATAACAAACAAATGAAAATATTGAGATTTCTAGTCAAATTATATTTCATTCACAAAATTCAACCACAGTTCAGTATTCTACAAATAATTTTTGGGCGTGTGATATATGAAAATGGGATATAACTTTCTTAACTGCTTGAATCTGCGGTCAAAGGAACTACACCATTATTTATAAGGATTTGTCTGATTTACCGTTTGATACACTAATGTGTGTCAAAATTTCTCTTAGACTATATAATGGTTTTAACAACTAGGAAACAAAACTAGCTACAAATTCATAATTATCATTATGAAATACTTTGAAAATAGGATGGGTGTTGAGAATGAGATATTTGACATCGTAATTGACAGAGAATATTTCACAAGTTGCTGAAACGGTACCAATCTTATTAATCAAACGAGGGTTATGAATACCATCATTTAATTCAGATATGAAATCTTAGAAGTGTCTCAGAATAACAGTCCAAAAACTTCTTAAATGGGGAGAAAAAAATCAGATATGTTATTTTAAGAGTAATCCAGCATGATATAACACAAATTAAACAAAGCACAGCCTATGACTGACCCAGTGCAACGTGAGGCGTTTTGAAGACCTCTACGGAGGCCGATAGGAAGGCCACCCCGCACGAGTTGTTGGTGTGGCACGACGGGTCCACCAGAATGCTGTCATCGGTTGTCACAAGCCCTCCAAGTTTTGGAAGCACAAAAATTTTTCCCTCTTGGATGCTTCTTTCATACCTCAATGATGGAGGGCGAAAGGCTGAACAAATGTTTGGAATTTTTCTTAGTGTTGGGGCTATGACGTCAACTGAGCACTAAAACATATTGTGAAATTCAATTATATATTACCACATTGAAAGAGCGCTGCATGACAACCCTTTCTTGTATGAGCAAAATTGTGGAGATCCATTAGTTAGATTTCAAGGAAAAAATTAAATTTGTTTTAGCTTGTATCCAAAACATGAAATTCGGAATATATTTTGGACATAGATCCTAAATATTGATGCACTCACACAGCGCTAAAGTGTTATCAACCGTTACCGCTAACTTTCTTGAATCTCGTTCATCATAGTTGCTCCACCACAGTCCAATGAACGTTAAACGTGTTACTAAGATTCTGGTGTAATATGATATGGCCAAGTTTTACTCCTCTCCTAAATTAACGCTATAACTTTTTACCCTCACGCAACAAATGATGAAGAGCTCACCTGCACTTATTCTAAAATTGTTTAGTTCATTTTTGTCTGCAATCTACAGTAGAGAGAATCATATCGTTCAGATGTGCTCGCACTCCAAAACGATCCTGTCCTGATTTCGATGCGATCTAACATGAACCAGCAACATCTCCTCACTCTCCACTATAAATGAGTCCTAATTCGCCCTCAGTCCAACTCGGAAAACTTCAAATTCTGACCTATTTTTGTCGTGAATTCTGGGAACTCAGCAAGCGTTGGCGTCATCACCCTGAAGGCGAAAATGTGGTTCGACGAAACGAATCGTTGTTTTGCGGATAAGCTCAGATTCGGATCTGAAATGGAAGCGGCAACCTTCAGAAAGAATGACTGCGATCGAAAAGGTTTAACTCAAAGTACGGGTAGTTGTTCAGATAAACAACCTAAGTTAAGGGGATCAACCCAGAAATTTTCAAATTTTAATGGTATTCGTTTGAAATTTGGCCAGTATATGTATTTATTGAAAAAAACACATTTTACTCCTGTAAATTTTTCGGTTTAGGCCTTATCTTTTTTGAAAAATACGAAATAATAGTTTTTGGTACATTTTGCGGATATTTCAAATGAATAGAAGTCATTGAGTATTCATGCTAGAACAAAACCAAAGACAGTTTTAGAATCCTTGATGCATTGCAAACAAAGTTACGGTAGCAAATTTTCCACTTGAAACTTTTCTTTTTTTATATGCGATATTTGATCACTAATAACATATACATTTGTTAACTAATTTTTGCATATAAAAAGAAAAGTTTGAAATGGAAAATTTGCTACCGTAACTTTGTTTGCCATGCTTCAAGGATTCTGAAACTGTCTTTGGTTTTGTTCTAGCATAAAAACTCACTGACTTCTATTCTTTTGAATGTTGAAGGTAAGGGTTGTTAGTAATGAGGCATAAATAAATTTTTATCTGAACTATAATATAATGGAAAATTTATGTAATTGAATGCTGTTTTCATTTTTATTTCGATAATCTCCATACATAACTTCATATTCACACAGTGAATTGCAATTTACAAGAAAAAACTAATTTATTTTTTATAAAAATTATGAACTTTTATATTTGTAGTCTGATTCTAATGAAATTAGACTATTGTATGTAATTTTTAAAAAGAAACACAATTTCATTCAATTATTTTTTTGATTTAGGCCTTGGTTTTTTGAAAAAATTTGAAATATTGGTTTTTTAGTTCATTTTTAGATATTTCAAAAAAATAAAACTTATTGATTTTTTATGCTAGTGCAAAACCAAAGACAGTTTTAGAATTCTTGAAGCATTGTAAACAAAGTTACGGTTTCAAATTCTCCATTTCTCGTTTTGTTTTCTTTTCATATGGCGTCGAAAATTCAGGATTTTTGGTCCCCTTACACCCCGTGGGGGAGGTGGGATCTAGAGTCCGTAGCGCCATAAAATTTTAGGACCGAATAGTCCACCACCTAAGGGTCCTTTTTCAACAACACAACAAAAAAATGCTCATCGGACCGACAGGGGCCTGGCGGGGACCTGGGTTGATCCCCGAAGAAAGTTCAACAGTGGAAATGAGCGATAATTTGACAATCGCTATCAGGTCTTCTGCCCTAGTAGGAAAATTGCATCTCCCGACTATTACTCCCGGAGCTCTGAGTTAAAATAATCAAACAAAGAACAAATTATGCTTTCTAAAATCCGACAAAAAAAACTTCAGTCGAATATACATCCTCAAATTTGGTTCTAAACTTCAAATGTTTCAATGATTGGTTTTAGTCTTCATTGAAATGAAAATTAATTGTACAGATCTAACACACAGAATTAAACTATTAGGCTAGGTTAGGTAACGTTGTGTGAGGTGGGGACAGGTCAGACAAGATTAACACTTCGACCGCAGGTGAGCCACCGGTGGTCACGGAGGGAATTTTTATAAAGCTGCTGTGATATAATAGGATGATCCAATTAGGACGATCCTAAATAATAGGATGATCCATCTAATTTTTAAAATTGCTTACAACAGTAGATTTTATATCTGGGTTGAATATTGAACTTTAGTTAAAGCCATCGCAATCAATGTATTAGGAAATTCAAATCCGGAAAGATTTTCCTAGTCCGGTTTAAGTTGAATTAATTATGGTTCATTAATTAGATTAGGAAACATATATTAGGATAGGTTAGCTTAGATTAGGTTTCAGGTGAAATTAACTTAGGTCAGTTCAGACTTGGTTAGGTTAATTTAGATTACTCAAGCTTAAATTTGATAAAGTTAGGTTATTACAGAAAATATACAAACTCGATTTCCATAACGAGTATTTGAACCCCAATTCAACATTTCCTTGATTTCAAAGCGTGCTAAAGGAGTGAATATACTTCCATGAGTATGAATAAATAAGAGACTAAAGTTAATGCATTGCGCTCGGACTTGTAGCTTGCTGCTGGAGGAACGTTTTACATAAGCCAATTATTTGCTTGTATCATATTTAAGGCTGTATTATATGAAACGTAATTTAATTTTCTCAGAATAAATGAAAAACCTTAAATTCATATAGCCGGCTGAAGAATTTGGAGGTGAGGACCAGAGAAACTATTTACCTAATTTTAGATCACTGTTTTTTTAACCTGTAATCAACAATGAACCTGATATTCATCGCACAGCTGGGGAAGCGTATGTGACATGCGAGCTTGTCTCACATACGCAACTCACAATTTGAGTCGCGGTAGAAAGGTACATCTCATCCTGTAGTTTTCTAACATTAAGCAGAAAAGTTAGATATTTTTAGGAGTGGTTTGAAGAGATGATGTAATTTGCCAGTGACTCTTCAGCAAAAACTAGTAAGTACCACTGACTTCAAGCCAATACGTTCTTTCTTCTTACCATAACGAACGTGTGTTAGTTTAAACCTGAAATCTTCAAGCTTATTATCCAAGATTTTATGTATTTAAAACAAATTTCGAGCATTCTATGATCATGAATCAAGTAAAATGATTATTATATGCAATTTCTAACTTCTTCAATCTCAAATTCGGAGAAAATGGTTCTTACTGGGGATTTCTGTCCATAATTTTCTATTTAAATAAAAAAATAGTATTCCTAACGGTTGTCGGTAAAAATTTACTGAAAAAGACTCTTAGCATTTAAATTTCTTATTTTTGAATTACGACTGAATAGACATGGGTACTCAATCACATTTTTCGAATAGGGGGAAGTTAAAGCGTATCATCATTCAATGTCCCAGGATCATTCATATACAGTATATAGAATTATTCAGAGGGATTTATGTTCTTTATTAAGAAATAGAAAATTAACAAGTATTCTACGCTCTATATTGTAAATCATGGTTGGATAATTTAGTAGCGAAACTTTTCCTTAGCGTCTTTTAGCGGATGTGAAATTATATGAGCGTGTATGCCTGAAACTTATGCCGTAATATTTGCCCAGTTTTTCGCATTTGAAGAGCAGACTGGGTTGATGTGAAATTATTGTGAAAAAATTACTTCCTAATGAATCAACAGGTGAAGTCAATCCTGCAGTGAACACACATTAGGCAGGTTTGAACTCTGGTTTGAAAAATATCACATTTCATTTTATTTTACTTCTTCTTTCTCACCGTCATCAGGGCTCCCATCAGTAAGGAAGCTCTTCACGATCATGTAGCCAGTGTCATTTTTTGAGATTTCATAGCTGCACACAGGAGCAGATACTGTCACTCCCCGACACTCTTTTGAAGACCAAACGTTATGGCCTGAAGAAACGATGTTAAAAATTAAATTCACCGTAACCTTTGTTCAAATATTACAGAGGAGATGAGGGATTGGTCTGAATCGTCAATCTAATCAAAGTTGCTTTTTCCAGAAAAGTAATCATCGATCAATGATTATGGTTTATATACCACGCTTCAATCCAAGCCGCTATTTAGCTACTAACCTATGGAAAATGAAAGTGCAAGCTCACAAAAAAAATACCACCCAATATCCTCTTCTTTCCGCCTTGACCCCTTTCTATGTTCACAAGAGGATCTGCCAAATCAAATGAATGTTTCTCGCTTTGGTGGGGTTGTGATCCAGAGACGATCTTTCTCAAAGTGCAACATTGAGCCCAAAGCGCCGCGGTAGAAGAGTTATCAGAAGTTTCCTTTTCACCTTGCTGACCTCAGGTACTGCTTCTAACATCATGGTTCAGAGGTCTTATGGAGAGTCTTCTCTCTCTGATTACATCAGCCGTAGCAGCGCGCTGTCAAAACTCAAGGAATCGTTTAAAATGCCATCGAGTGTGTTTTTTATGTCTTGTTCTTGCAAGTTGCATATCGTTCTAAAAATGGGGATTCTGTAGAACAATTAAAGCAAAATTACCTCACACAAGCATCAGCTCACACTGGACATCTGAAGTAAGTGGGAACTAATATTACCTGAAACCAAACACAGAAAAAGGAGAAGGAAGTTATCTGAAGCGAAGTTCTAGAGTCAATAAGGGACGTGAAGTGATAAGAACCAGATACCTGAAGCAAATAGAGCGTAATAGCCGGCAGTTAAATTATGTAGTAATAATAACAGCTGAAACAAAGTGTATGAGAAAACAAGCACGTTAACGGTTTAAGGCCGTAATAATGACACGTAACATATAGAAAATTACACGTGATCAATAGTAAAGGAACTTTTAAAACCTCGACCTATTATCAGGTATAAGATCTCAAAAACAATCACTGATCTAGGAGTAAATACAAAATGACTATTTACCATTTTAGAGACGTGCGTTCCGTTGTGACTGCAGGACGACTGCCTAACGACTGACTGCGAAATAGAAGTGAAAATAACGCAGGCAATCAGAGCGTCAAAAATTAGACCACACCAAGCCTGCGGCTCTGAAGCTACTGTATCTGTTGAACGTTAAACCAAACAAATAGAATTCAATCACCTGGGAGCAGACATTCGAAATGGCTAACCATGAGGGTTGACCGCAATTGTTTGGCTATTTCTTGATGGACGATCGAGCGATGTTTCAAACATCTAAGCTTTTGGACGCATGAAGCATCCACTCGATCGTCCTTTTCGCCCTTGTCTCTGGTGTCATGAATTTGTTACCGTTGTGCAATGTAAACTAGTCGTCTAGCTATTAATATTTGTATTGAACGAAATTTTTACCTCTAATCATTTCACAAGGTGATCTGTGTTTTTTAATTTTACATGATCTTGCTCCTGCTTTTGGTTTACATTTTTATCATTGTCACTGTAAAATTTATTCTGTATTAGTTCTCCCAGAAGATGATGTTCGTAAATGGAAACGTTTTATTTTATATATAAACAGTTATATAGAATTTCATGGATTGAGTGTTTTATAAAATATAATAAGCATTTTTATTCGTCTTTAAACGCGCAGATGAACTGGAAAAATCTCTAAGGTTAAGAAATTTGAAAAAAAATAAATGGACTGTTTCATGAGCCAAGCAACGATACTTAATCACTTAGGGTCCTCCGAGAGAAGCTGTTTCTTGAATTAGGTAAAAATAATTACTTGACATTTAATATTAAGAGCTTCGGGATTCCCCTTTTTAGTGCTCTATCACTCCTCTTCAACCTTCCCAATCTCTTGTACCACTGAATGAGGAGAGAACTCACCGAGGAAAAATTCCGTAGGTTAGCCTCGTGAAGTTAATAAATATTTTTGAAATACTGACTCCAATAATTATAAGTTCGTCAAGCTTCCCAATTTTTACGCTTATTTTCTTTCACAGTATAACTCCCTCGCTGATGCAATTCTTTATAACCCAGGAACCTCTTCTTTACGTTTTGTTGGAAAAAGCATTTTCGCACCGAATGCAGAAGTTTCTCTGGGTAAGGGTGTGAAATTCTTGAACTATTTTTTTACTCAATTTGAAATACTGTTATGCTATTTCTCTTACCTCGGCAAACTAATTATCCTAATTTCCTTTCTCCTTTTACAACATCCCCACTGTCCGACTCGCCTAAAACAAAGTCTAAGGACTCTACCCCTTTTTCCGAGAGCAAGTCAGGCCGCCAGGGGACCGTCTCGCTCTGTCGCTGGCTGCCGCTGAGACGTGGGCACGAGAGTGCATCTCAGTTTCGGCTTGTTCTCTGTTTCTGAACCACAAGAGCCTGGAGCGAGCAGTCAGGACTGACTTGGAGGAACTACCGACTTAGGACCCGACCATCGCAATGATCTTCTCGCGCCACTGATGGACCTACAAGCTCACATGGCCTGCTAATTTCTCTTCCTCCGCCCTTCCCTGCGCTGCGCTACGATGCTCATCCCGTCTCCTCGCCTCTGGACGGCTGAAAAACACTGCTGCCTATTCGATGGTGAGACATAGTTATGGTCAGCGCCATTTCATATTTGTCTGTCGAGTAGTTTGTGTTAGTCTCGTCAACCTAAATTATAAATAGGAGAGAATCCAGCCTAATAATTTGTTCAAAAATAATTATTTAATTAACGTAATAACACTTGTGTTCCATTAATGTAATGTAACGTAATACACTATTTCTTAACGTAATGTAACGTAATACACTAACGTAATACACTATTACTCTAATTGCTTGGACCGGTAGTCGGCCACCGTATTTAATTAACTTATTACTATATTACTCTAATTGCGTGGACCGCTAGTCGGCCACCGTACTAAAATATTACTTTATTAACTACGCTATTCGCGTTAATCGCAAGTCGGTCATCTCTTAATAATTACTCAATTTTTTAAATCTCTTAGTCCTCAATTATAATAGTGTTGGTTCTTTCTTCCGACAGTTGTGTCCGGCACAGGGGCTTCTGAGCGCGCTGATGGGGTGCACCACACTCCCCTTATCCTCTCTAACGCAAGATTAGGATTCGTCTCTGTTTTCATTTAATAATAAATTCTTGTAAACCTGATTCGTTTCCGTCACCTGCTGTAGTGCCTGGTACTTTATTTGGCAGTTGTGAAGTAAAATTAAGAACTAGATCGCGCTTTAACTTCAATCGTATTCCAGCTTACAATGTTCATACGGGCTTAGTTCAATTCCTTTCAGTGTCCATTAACGAGATAAAATTAATGTAAATCTACCGTGTTCTATTCACCCCTTCAATTTTCAGATTCTTAACGAAACAATAAATAAACAGCCACGTGACTCGAAAACTCAACTATAAATTCAAGGAAGCATTTTAAGAATGTGAATTTTCTGCCTCCCTAAACTCAGCGAAGGTGTTCCGATGCGGTGAAAAAGAAAGACAACATTTAGTAAGAGCTAAAGGAAAAGGGAATCTATGCAAAAGATGATTCTAATGCAAGAATGTTTCACAAAACGTAGAATCAGTGTTATGAAAAAAATTATGGAAGAAAACGAAGTTTAAAGAAAAGTGCCATAACTAGGAAACTATGAATAGAAAAATATGACCTGCAACGAAAAAAACTGTATTATTTCAATATTAGAGGACCTACCTAACCCTCGTTCCAGGACCTTACGCCCTCCCCGTGGCAGCACCAATTCCCTCATTTGGAAGCGCAGTATACCTCATATGAAAAAAACAAATTTACACGCAGTAACAAGTACAACTTTCGAAATGTGACGCTGAGAAGACTGGGCCACCACCACTACCCTTAGTGTAGTGACATACTACGCGTTAAAACGCAGTTCCGCGCAAAGCTGCGGTAACCGCAAATCCGCCAGCACGTGTTGTCTTACGGGGCCTGACATACTAGAGAAACTGCGACGCGGAGAACGCGCGCGGTATTTTTCTACAGCGCATGTCGACGGAAGGAAATTTACCGCCACCGCCCTGCGACGCGGTTTAGAGCAGTCAACACATAGAAAGTAATGGCTAGTGACACAGTAGCCGCTCACAGTGCTGCGGTAAACGCAATTCATTTCTAGTTTCCCATAGAATATCAGGAAAATATCTACATTAGATATTTTCATCTAATATTATTTCATTTATCTCTGTGCTTTCTAATATTTCCATAAAACTGGGAAACTTGTCTCGGCCACGGTTGTATGGGTGCACGGAATATCTCCGTACACGAGACATCCAATAATCCTTCGCTTTCAGCAGCGCACACAGTTGCAACATTTATGAAATGCGAAACCTCCATTCTGTTCAGAGTTCCAAACAGCACTGAACGAAAAAACGCTCGACAACCTTCACTGTTTCCGCGCCAAATGTGTCGTCTAACTACGAATGCGTTTTTACCGCGCGCGGTTGCGGTAGCGGTTTTCCGTTGCCGCATCCGCATAGTATGTCATAACACTTACCATCATTAATTGCTTGGTACATACACGGTCCGCCATTTGAATAATATTTCTTGTCATCTGGTGCTGATAAAAACAAATTCGCAAGACTTCCACGGTATGGCACAGAGACCTGTAAGAAAAGAACAGTACATTATTTTTTGATGCTAAGCCCCACAATTTCCGTCGAACTGCAGAACCGACCGAGCTCAGGTTAAATAACCTAGTAGGCACCTCTAATGTGGGGACAACGACATAAACAATATTATTGAAACCGTCGTGGCGGAATATAAATTTCTTGAAAACTTTTGAATTTTCTGTCACTCTATCATCTGCCGTGTCCTAATGTTCCTTATTTTTTACAAATACCTCTGGAAGTAGTGGCAAAAGAACTCAACTAATTTGCAATGACTTAATAAATTTCCAGAATGTAATGAACATTGTTTTTGCTCTCGTAATAACCTTACAATTTTCCACACTCCTTGCAGTGACAGAGTTTAAACTCTTTGATGATATTGTATGGTTTGGCTATTCGTTCAAACAATAAAGGGTTGAATTTATTAAGCCAAAAAGTAAACCGTTGTTCATCAGCTTACAAGTATCGTGGACGATTGTTATGTTAAATAGCAGACCAGTAACGTCATATATGTCGGTAGGATTTCGAGGCACCTGCTTTTGTTCATCATGATCATGCCTTCTCATAGCAGCATTTTTGTACCGTTTGGCACAACTTGCTTCTTTCGTTCCTACATTTGGGGATCCATCCTCAGTTTTTGACCATTTGCTACTACTGCAGACAGCCTCAAGTCTACCTCCAGCGTGCTTGGCTGGTAGTATATAGCCTCAAGTCTACCTCGAGCGTGCCTGGCTGGTTGTATATAGCCTCAAGTCTACCTCCAGCGTGCCTGACAAGTCACGACTCTTTCTTGCAACACTCCACTTCCTCACATAGTCGGTCATCGTTTCTCTTTCATATTCCAGCTTTTGTGAACAGTAAACCATGCGTTGAACAAAAACCGTATGAGTTTAAATCATGTTATTTCATTTTCTGATTACATCAAACTAAAACAAGTACCCATGAATTTTATGTTTATTCTCTTTCCAGACATGCTGCACATAGCATTCAATGATACCAAAAAATTGATGTACAAAATTAGACATCTAAATGCATTCAAACTGTATTGAGTATAATCAACATATGCTGAATACATAATCGAGCGTGAGACTTCATTTTCTCGCTATATCTTATTACCTTATGCATCTTCAAACGTGATAAACGCGTCAAACTACCTGGAATACAAGTAGAGGGAAAACTTCTAACTTCTAAACCGATGAGGTTGTAAAGCAGCGGTAGAGCATCTAAAAAAATTAATTACCCAACCTCTTCTCTATATCAGGATGATCAAACCACTTGTATTTTATTGAAGTTAAGTTAATTGAACACGATGTCAATTTTCAATCCAGCGAAGGTGCAAAACTGGATTTAGGTTTTACTTGTATTTTCCGGGACAAAATCTAATGCTCCTGGTGATATGCCGCTTCCATTGATATGGAACCTCTATATATTATGTATATGTGTATGTACAGATTTACATAACTATATACACACATGTATGTGCAGGTTGGTATATTTATATATATATATACACGCATATCTTTTTCCATTTTTTTAGATACAGGACCGAAAAAATATTTAATAACTTTTGATACAATGAACGAATTTATGAAAACAAAACAGCAGTAGAATCATGAGATTTATATATTTTATTTGGTACCTAATGATACAACAGTCAAAATAAGAATCAGAGGACACAGTAAAATTCATCCTGCTTTGAAACTTCCGCCAAGAGGACGAACTGGACAAAGGAACAATTAGCTTTCATAAGCACTGCGTACTTCTTCAATGGAAGGAGCATTGTCTTAGCCCAGCGAAGTTACAAGAGAGAGTACAAACTGCGAAGTTCTCTGTCAAATGAGGTCATTTACAGATGCGTAAAAAAATTTAGTTTGATCGGTCCCAGCCCCACCAGTGCTGAAATGAGAAGCTGGTGAACATGCGCCCAATATTGCTTGCAGTCAAACAGACGCCACATGAAGAATGTCATATTAAAAAGTCATTAAAAAAAGACATAAATCTCAAGATCCCCCTACCGTTTTGTTTTCAAAAATTCGTTCACTGTCTCAAAAGTTATTAAAATTTTTTTCGGGTCCGGTTTTAAAAAACACCCTGTATATACATATAAACATAGTCGTACCACATGAAAGGAGATATAGTCGTTTACTATTTTTTCTTGCATTAGAAGCTAGAGAGGAATTATTTTAATCCGTAAGAGACAGATCCTAAGATGTCGAAGTTTATGGGAGAATACAAATTCTCTAGTGCAGAGCAGCCTCTGTGAAATGTCATCCTCAGAGCTACGTCAGGCTGTGAAGCTTGGAGTGTTGGAAAGAAATTTCTTACTTTAATCCTTAATTGTCGCACATTATTTCAATGAAACAGAATTTTCTCACAATGTAATCGTTACTGATATCTGTACGATTAAAACCATGGGTAAATTTTTCCACCGAGACAAGAGCCGATTTTTCATGCCACTATTATCAATACTTTCTTTGTCGGGAGAACTTACTGGAAGCGGTTTCCTTTCAGAGGCTTTTGGAATTTTTCGACCTTGCGGCATGGCCCCAGGTCCATCGTAGGAACAATCTGCAGTTCGCAGCGTTGCCAGCTGTCGAAATTAAAAACAATAGTTATTCAATGAAGTTTGAAATGGATAGTCATAAGACGTAAAAACTTCATCAAAGGTAGTTCCTTTGAAACTATCGTGAATGAAACTTTTCGGAAGGATAGAATACGCTCGGGCTTTCTATTTACATACATCTGAATTAATATTCAAGAACTATGCACCTAGACGAAAATAGCTTCGTCCACTCGAAAAAATGCGGCGATTAAAGCTTCGAGAAGACCGAGTAACAAATAAATCTTTCTTTAGGGTCTATTGAATGTATGTACTGGTGATTTTGGAAGTATCTTTACAAAAAAGAGATCAATCAATGTGAAGATAAAGAAATCGTGGAAATAATTTTGATGAATACCCGTTGTTAATAACTTTTCCCACGCATTGCGCTCGGTATTGGCGAACTTGTGGGAATGCAACCATGGTAAATATTCCTCTCAAGTTCGAATGATATGCAACAACGCTTGGAACCAATTCCTAATAGGTATTGGGAATTCTTTTAGTACATCCGGAAACACTTGAGTACGAAAAAAGGATAATTTACTTGAGAGTTATGATCATTTTAACCAATTCACACTTTTATCGCGAAATTTTTGCCTATGGGATCGAATAACTTCAGAAAATACACACTCCTTCGCCCAGATGTTGAGATTTAATATCTTGAACAAATATTTTCACTGATATTACACTTGGTTTTTATTCTTGCAGTCTTTGTTGTTGGAAAATCTCTCCAGTGAACGGAAAAATACCAGCAGCATTAGTATAAAACTGCAGATTATCATAAAATATCTCACCCATACAACTGCAGATTATGGGTGAGATATTTTAGACTTATAACGAGCAATACCTAATTACTGTGCCCAATGGTCCTCGTGTCATTATTATTGAATTTTCTCTATAGTGAAAATTCATTTATTTTTAAGTTTTTTTCAATAATAATTCTTCACATTCCCGTTAAGTATCGTTTCATCTTCTCAAAGAAGCACAATGAGGTTGTTGTGTAAATATGAGCTGCTAAATTGAATCACGAGTTGTATTTCTCAGCTTAACTGAAACTAATTATTAATTATTGGATAGAAAAAAAATGTCCACATATCCAGATATTTTTCTTGAGGATATAATTCCTTGCAAATAGACATTTTCATCAACCTCTCAGAGTTTTTTCGCATGAAAACAGATCTCAAAACTTTAATAAGCTTACCAGCAGCGAAAAGAAGTACTAACCGTAAATAAACGAAGAATCAACCCCAGGTGGACCATGGTTGAAGTTTTTCTGGTGAATCCTTTAGCAAAAAAATGACATGAATAGTTACTACGATATAGAATCTGCCGAAAAACATTAAAAAAGTAATAAAACATCTCTTCTGCTTATTGAACTTCCTGGACGTTGAATCGTGAATGTTTCAACTCCAAAGTTCAGCCATATGGAAGAGGAAGATCATGTAAGTATATCTGATCATGTAATTAGAACTTAAAAGACATCAAAACATATGCTTCAGATTTCGGGAAGCTCATAACTTTTGCACAATTAAAAAAGCCAAATGAACAAATGCCTACTGCCATAAGTCAGAGAATCATTATGAGAATAAGAATGAAAACATTCAATCCTGTGTAATTGGTAAGTAGGGAAAAAGTTAGTTTTTAATCAATTTCATCTCAAGCGGAATGTCAAATTGCCGCTCCATAAGGCCTACAGCTTATTAACTATATTTTCAAAGTACAAAATTACTTCATAAATATCTACTACCCTTAGCTGGTTAAGCACAGTCTTCGCTGCCAACAGTGTGAGCACAAACTGACCACGGACTCTGGGTTGCACTGCGTGAGACTGTCACCTGGGCTGAAGTTCTCCTCACGAGAGTTGGGTGGCTCTAACGACTCGCTCCACCGGTGCCCGCTCCCTTACTAAACGCAGGCTGCGCAGCCTAGGTTGCATATGTACTCCAAGTCTCTGGTCCACAGGAGTCCATTGCAGGTGGGTTTATATGCCTATAATTATGATTTTAGATGAATACTGTTATAGATCTTTAATTGACTTTTGATTAATCGTGCTGCATTGTAGCGATGAACTAGCGCAGAAGTGCAATCGAAATATGGAGAAGGTACACGAGCTGGACGAAAAATTTCCATCACCTAAGCCACGGGAGCAGTTCAAAAAGGTTAATGTTGTCAGTCTTTATTGTTGTGGCTAGATTACTATATTTTAAATGTATCTTAGTCGTTTCCTAGTCGATTTTGTCATTAGCATTTAATTAAACTGTCCTGTATTGTACCTGGTGTGAGTGCGTAGCTATGTGAACTTCCCTGCGTATTTGTTTAACGAAAAATGTGTGTATATGCAACACAAGGGATCAATAATCTCGAACAAGTATACACTTTCATCGTACATGATTAAAAAAACATTCGTTTGACCAAAAATATTCTGAAATGAAGACGCCAGTAAGCTCCACCTCCCATCTCTGTAGCTGGTAATTGCCAATCTTGAAATTCTGGTGATTTGTACCTGGTCTTCGTGAGCTCCATCGTTAGCAACTATCGACTCACGAATAGAGATATTTTTAGCCATTTAAAACTCTGTGACCATGACCAGTGCGTCAACAAGATTTGAACTCAAGAGTTTGTCGCCTTGTTCGGCATAGCAAAGATCATCGCGCATACGCTTGGGCGCGTCGAGCATGACAGCATTCCGTTATATATTGAGCACAAATTTTTTTTGCTGTTTTCCAACTTATTAAATTTTTGCTGTTGTAAACTTTGCTTTGTAAATTAACTTTGTAAATTTTTGCTGTTTTCCAACTTATTAGAAAAGATCATATAGAATGACCGAGAATTCAAGTCGCCATCCTTTAAATCATATCCAAAACAAGTTGAAAGTATCACGTGCTCAAATTGTGTATACGTTGTATTATGCACAAAACTACGTTAGTGCTCCACAGTATGTGTTTATGAATACAGTTCATATTTTGGTACAAGACGAATAAAACAAAAGGTTAGAAATTCTGGCGCCGTAATTACAAACTAAAATTAGAGCTCATTATATGGCTGAGAGTGTGTTGAGCCAGCTCCAACATGGCGGTAGCGCCTTGTGCCCTCTAGTTTTATTTATGCTAGACGTCATTAGATATATTTAATTGTTATTGATAGCCACAGGGGCATACAATGAGGTGCTTAGTGTTCTATAGATCACCGTAGTTTTAGCAGCACACAAGTACATGCGCGATGTTCTTTGTTATGCCAAAGAAGCCTAACTCTTCGTTCGAATCTTATTGGCACGCAAGTAATTACTCTGTTGGCTCGAAGACCGTGATGAGGTTAAGAGAATGTCCGTACATGTAAATTTTATGTTACTAATGATGGAGCTCACGAAGACCAGGTACAATTTATTAACATCTCACAAATAGCAATTAATTTCTGCAGAGATGAGAGGTGAACCTTACTGGCCTTTTCATTTTAGAATGTTCTCCCCCGACAGAATAAATTTTAAGCATGCACGAAAAAGATATGTACATGTTCGAGAACACGCTTCAAATGTGTTACATATACACATAATGTTCGTTAAACAAATAAATATAGGAGTTCACATAGCCACGCACTGACTGCAGGTACAACACAATACATTCTAATTATATCCTCATCATAAGAGAGAATAAGCATAGGCTAAGACACATTCCATAAACTGAACTTAAGCCACAACACTGGGGAGTAGAGACTAACGATAACACTGATTTTCCTGAACTGCTCCATTGGCTCAGGTGTCGGAATCTTACTTGTCCATTTCGTGTACACGATGCAAGACAAAATGAGGACAATTCCCATAGAATTAATTTTTTATATTTTTACATTTAAAGTTAGGGACAGTGAGGTACGATTCAAATTCTCGACGTGCCAATCCAGTGAATTCTTCATCCTTCATCACCTTTCGATTGCACTTCTGCGTTGTTTTGTTAGGTACATAGCGGCCCTATTAACCAAGAATGAACTCTAGGTCCATATCACCATTCATACAAATATCATAATTGTTCGAACGTTTACCCTGGTAATTAAACCCCCGTTCATTAGACAAACCCACCTGTATTAGAAACCTGTGGACCAGAGATTCGGCGTACATATGCAACCCAGGCTGAGTTTAGTAAGGGCTCCCCCCAGCTCTCTTGCACTCCCCCAGCTCTCATGTGCTCCCCCAGCTCTCATGAGCTCCCCCAGCTCTCATTCGCTCCCCCAGCTCTACTGCGCTCTCCCAGTTCTCATGTGCTCCCCCAGCTCTCATGCGCTCTCCCAGCTCTACTGCGCTCTCCCAGCTCTCATGTGCTCCCCCAGCTCTCATGCGCTCTCCCAGATCTCATGTGCTCCCCCAGCTCTCATGCGCTCTCCCAGCTCTACTGCGCTCTCCCAGCTCTCATGTGCTCTCTCAGCTCTCATGCGCAACCCCAGCTCTCATGCGCTCTCCCAGCTATCATGCGCTCTCCCAGCTCTCATGCGCTCTCCCAGTTCTCATGTGCTCCCCCAGCTCTCATGCGCTCTCCCAGCTCTCATGCGCTCTTTCAGCTATCATGCGCTCCCCAGCTTTCATGCGCTCTCCCAGCTATCATGCGCTCTCCCAGCTCTGATGCGCTCTCCCAGTTCTCATGTGCTCGCCCAGCTCTCATGCGCTCTCCCAGCTCTACTGCGCTCTCCCAGCTCTCATGTGCTCCCCCAGCTCTCATGCGCAACCCCAGCTCTCATGCGCTCTCCCAGTTCTCATGTGCTCCCCCAGCTCTCATGCGCTCTCCCAGCTCTACTGCGCTCTCCCAGCTCTCATGTGCTCCCCCAGCTCTCATGCGCTCTCCCAGCTCTCATGCGCTCACCCTGCTCTCATGTGCTCCCCCAGCTCTCATGCGCTTCCCCAGCTCTCATACGCTCTTCCAGCTCTCATGCGCTCCCCCAGCTCTCATGCGCTCCCTCAGCTCTCAAGCACTCCCCCAGATCTCATGTGCTCCCTCAGCTCTCAAGCACTCCCCCAGCTCTCATGCGCTCCCTCAGCTCTCATGCGCTCCCCCAGCTCTCATGCGCTCTCTCAGCTCTCATGCGCTCCCCCAGCTCTCATGCGCTCCCTCAGCTCTCATGCGCTCCCCCAGCTCTCATGCGCTCCCTTAGCTCTCAAGCACTCTCCCAGCTCTCATGCGCTCCCTCAGCTCTCAAGCACTCCCCCAGCTCTCATGCGCTCTCCCAGCTCTCATGCGCTCCCTCAGCTCTCATGCGCTCCCTCAGCTCTCAAGCACTCCCCCAGCTCTCATGCGCTCCCTCAGCTCTCAAGCACTCCCCCAGCTCTCATGCGCACCCTCAGCTCTCAAGCACTCCCCCAGCTCTCATGCGCTCCCTCAGCTCTCAAGCACTCCCCCAGCTCTCATGTGCTCCCTCAGCTCTCAAGCACTCTCCCAGCTCTCAAGCGCTCCCCCAGCTCTCATGTGCTCCCTCAGCTCTCAAGCACTCCCCCAGCTCTCATGTGCTCCCTCAGCTCTCAAGCACTCCCCCAGCTCTCATGTGCTCCCTCAGCTCTCAAGCACTCCCCCAGCTCTCATGCGCACCCTCAGCTCTCAAGCACTCCCCAAGCTCTCATGCGCTCCCTCAGCTCTCAAGCACTCCCCAGCTCTCATGTGCTCCCTCAGCTCTCAAGCACTCTCCCAGCTCTCAAGCGCTCCCCTAGCTCTCATGTATTCCCCCAGCTCTCATGCGCTCTCCCAGCTCTCATGCGCTCCTTCAGCTCCCATGCGCTCCCCCAGTTCTCATGCGCTCCCCCAGCTCTCATGCGCTCCCCCAGCTCTCATGCGCTCCCCCAGCTCGCTCACGCTCCCCCATCTCTCATGTGCTCCCCCAGCTCTCATGCGCTCTCCCAGCTCTCATGCGCTCCCTTAGCTCTCATGTGGTCCCCCAGCTCTCATGCACTCCCCCAACTCTCATGTGCTCCCTCAGCTCTCATGTGCTCCCTCAGCTCTCAAGCGCTCTCCCAGCTCTGCAATGAACACCACGTCCACAACTGTTTGTAGCATCAAAAAATGGTAATGTTTTAAAACTATGTGGGTATGGTACACTTTGGTTTATATTCTTCGTTTTGTTACCTCCAAACATGGTATGCGCCACGAACTTCAGCCTGGTCTTGATGTAACGTTTCTGGATGAAAGGGGTCATACGAAGGATGCGGGAGCGAAGATTATCACGGAGTAGTCCCCTACTGATCACGGGTTTGCTGGCTTCGATTCCAGATGCCTTGAAATCATCTATCAATTTTTCACGAGTAGTTTGAAGTCTCTGCACTACGGTTCGGATCAATTTTCGATTAGCACGGTCGCAAATCTTCCATTGGCGGCCAGTTCGAGGCTTGCTTAGAGTCGTATTCCGGTATTTCCACTTGCGAATTATGGTTCTAGCCGAGGCCATAAGAACACACAGTTGTGCACATGTCTTTCGATATCCCAAATCATCATTATGGAGCTTCTTGTAACGTTCACGAAGGTCTTGGCTGATGTTCTTATTTTTACCCTGCTACCGACCTTTCAGAATGAGAGCTGCTGTACCAATGATGCGTTATTAAAGATGAATGCTGACGAAAGTTCGGTTGCCAAATAGTAGAATGCATTAAAACATTCTGGAATAATTTTACTATAATTTTAAATATGATATCGAGAAAAAGTCAAGCATTGTTCCTTTTTGTTCACATATTTATTGTACATGTTCATGTATATATTTTCTGCAAAATATATGTGAGTTTTAGATATATTATTAACCTATTTAACTATCGTTTACACATTGTCCAATTTTCGGAATTGTACGTGGTTAAGAAATGTAAAATCTGGCCCAGATCAATGTGTTGTATTATTTTACCCCCATTGTATATAAAATAAATGATTTCAAGTCCATTTTTATGACCTGACCACGTACCGGGAGGGAATTCGTATACGACTTATATACGAAGATATATCCTATATATCTTTGCAATTGTTCTCACACACGCAGAATTTTGTATTCATTGCCTGAATGGGAGGTAGCTTGTAACGATCCGACACAGAAACTCTAGCCCTTGAGTTCTTAGGAGAACGAAAGTGTTGGAATTTAAACAACTCAGGGCAAGTTGACCGACGTTTATAATGCCGTTAACTTAATACTAACTAACTTTTGGAACTATTGAGACTAACTTCTGGAACTATTTCTCAAATAAGAGTAAACGTTTATGCTTTACCATGTACTCTCGTGGTCGTAACGAGTGAGTCTAGTCGTTCACGTCACATTAATTATGTATTTTCCCTTCACCTACGACTGTAGTAGTCTCAAAGTACTGTGCTTTTTTGAAGGTTTTATGTATCACCAGAGTGCATGACCCGTCAAAAATAACGGGATTCCATATTTTCCTTTAAATAAGTCTCAAGATATGGACGACAATAGAACTAAACCTATCATAATACGAAATGCGATTAAAATATTATTGTACTTACGCGCTGGCTAAGCATCCTCATGAGCGTCACAGACACACGCACCAACCAAGCAAGTAACAACAACTGTGTTATATTGTTTAATTACAAGCCAAGGAGTTTTCCAAAAAATTTACCATTATTTTTTCCTCACGATAAGCTGCATTTTTTTAATAACAGATTCAATTTTTACACAATATTTTTGACTTACAAACAAAAGTGAGCAGATGTAAGGTTATTATATCTTTTGAGTGGTATCTATGAAAGCAACCAAGCAAGTAAATCCCCATTGTAGTATAACATAGGAGAACTTACGCATAAAAATATTTATTTATGAATTTATAAAGACACCTGACGTTTTATTATGTAGTGCTGATAGTTATGATCAGAGCATCTTTAATGCGCACAGTCTAAATACATCGAACGTAAATCGAACATTGTATACTTCATTACAGTTATCCCGAGGCCATTTTAATTTTTATTGCAATAACTTCAAACACATGACGTCATCAAAAACGCAAGCCTCATCTTGGGCGAAAGGCGTATTGACAAATTATAAAAGGTCGGCAATCCATGCCAATCTTCAGCGAGGTTAGTTGAAATCGTGATATATCCGCTGAAAGGTCAATGACCACATATTTTAAAAGAACACTTTATTCCGACTTAAAATTCATCACGAACATAGGCACTGGAGAGCGAAGTATTTTCAAGTGAATAGCAACTTCAAAACTCGTTTCCTTTCAGGTGAAAAGGAAAAGATGATGAATGTTCCCAAGAAATGTAAATTTTTGCAATTTCCGCAATTGACTATAAAAGATCAACGAACCTCTTCGAAGCCTTATATGAAAATATTAAACTATTCTAGTGGGTGACCTACGAAAGTAAAATTAGAAGTCTATTTAAGCATGGAACTATAATTTTATTAGTACACCCTATCAGCAGCAACTAATTTGACCTCCTACGAGGTTTAGCTCAATTGTCTTGTGAGTATTTCTTGAAGAGTAGAAATAAAAGTTCCAAGTTTCTCATGGACAAAATTTTAAAAAGAATCCATTACGCTCATTGCATTTTATAGTTAAATTATTTAAAAGAATTGTATCCGTCCATTAAATGCTACCATTACTTTAAGACCGAGAACTGAAGTTGCTATCCTCAAATATCATACCCATAATGAACTGAAAGTATCACGCACTCAAATTTGAGATAAATTCTTCTGAGTACTCCGTCAGTGCTCCACAGTATGTGGTTATGAATATTGTGTTTGTGTTTTAGGGCTACATGAAGGAAAAAATGCTTATAAATTCTGGCTAGGGTGTTCTAAACTAAAATTAGAGCTCATTATGTGGCCGAATGTGTTGAGCCAGCTCAAACATGGCAATAGAGCCGTCCATCCTTTAATTTTTTTCATGCTACACATCATTAAATATATTTGTTCGCGTGAGGTCCAGTGGCGGACAAAGAGGTGCTTAGTGTTTCATAGATCGCCGTAATTTTAGCAGCACACAAGTTTATGTGCGCTGTTCTTTGCTATGCTAAAGAAGCCAAAGTGTTCTTTCGAATCTAATTGGCGCACTAGTCATTACTCTGTTTGCTTGTAGGTCGTGATGGGTAAACAAGAATGTCCGAACGTGTAAGTTTTGTGTTACTAACGATGGAGCTCACGAAGACCAGATACAATTTAATGGCATCTCACTAATAGCGACGGCATTGAAATCTTCTGCAGAGATGAGAGGTGAGGAACTTAGTGGATCTTTAGAATAGTTTTTGCAAAATAATATTTTTATCATATACGAAAACGGTATATATTTGTTTGGGAACATGGATCACATTACAAACACATCATATTCGGTAAACAAATAAGCATGAGGACTCGTATAACCAAGCACGGACACTAGGTGCGATACAGCGCACATGCTCATCACTAGAGCGGCTAAGCAAAGACTAAGACACATTCTAAAAGCAGAAATGTAGCCACAGCGATTTAGAGTAGAGACTAACCAAAACATTGATTTTCTTGAACTGCTTCCTCGGCTCATGTGTTGGAATCTTTTTTTTTGGAATGTGTGTTGGAATGTGTTGGAATGCACGATGAAGCGACACTTTCTTCGCATTCATTTTTTACATATTTACACTTAAACTTTGAAACAGTGATATATGATTCAAACTCTTGCATTTCAAGTCCAGTAAATTTTTCATCCTTCTTCATCTTTCGGCAGCATTTCTGCGTTGTTCTGTCAAGTACATCACGGGACGATTAACGTAGAGTAAACTAGAGTTTTGAATCACCATCCGTTTAAATATGATAATTATTCACATTTTTTTGCTAGTAATTAACTTCCTGTTCAGAAGAAGAACCCATCTTCATTGGACACCTGTGGACCAGAGACTCAGCGCACATATGCAACCTAGGCTGCGTTTAGTAAGGGAGCGGACACCGCTGGAGCGAGTCGTTAGAGCCACCCAACTGTCGTGAGGAGAACTTCAGCCCAGGTGACAGTCTCACGCGGTGCAACCCAGAGTCCGTGGTCAGTTTGTGCTCACAGTGTTGGCAGCGCAGATAGTGCTTAACCAGCATAGAGCAATAGATTGCTCATCAAGTTATATTAAATTTAGAAAATAAAGCATATACACTGACGGTACTTACTGAACGATAATTTGTCATTTCGTTTGAGAAAAAGTTTTGGAATATATGTAATAGCATTTACTAAACGTAGCAATGTATCTTATCATAGTTAAACGTTTAATTGTTTTTATTTTCTCTGACCTGAAGATTTACTGGCTTGTAGGAGTAGGTATTAATTCATATGTTCTAATATCCTTTTCGCATGTCATGACTTTTCCTAAATTCAACGTATATTTTTTGTGCTTTCTAAATACATGACCGGATATTTGATATTAAATGAGAATAAGCTTCTTCTTCTCTGAAAGGTATAACTTTTCTCGGGGTTGAACATTTCAAAAAAATTTAATTTTACTATTTTACAATGTTTTCTGACATCGTTAAGTGTTTTAAAAATTATTTTTATATTTTATTCGCTAGAGCAATCACCAAAGAATCTTCTTCCATGGCGCCACTGAGGCTAATTCTTCCTTTAGTTTTGGTAAGTACTTATTTTAACGGCTCGCAAACTATTTCGCTTTTTAGGATGCGTTTTCATGCTATCATATAGCATTACTGAGTTTGATGACATTTATATAATGTATGGAATTGCAAACCTCTGAAAAATGTAACACTGTTTCGAAATTTGTATCCATGTAATTATTGGTCTCAATTAAGCTAAAAAATAAAACTGCATTCAATTTAGAAGCTGAAATTCCCGCAAGAAACTGATTGGGTTTTCGTTGAGAAGATAATCGATGAAAATATGTACTTTTTCACCATCATGAAATTTCACCATTGATTTCGCGAGGACTATTTGGCTCAATAATTAAGTTGTTAATTAAGTTTAAAATATCTTGTTTCTAACCTCTTCATAATGTGGAATCTAATAATAATACTGCTAGGAATGAGAGCAGCACTAATATAAACATTCTTTATAAAAAAAGGGTGCCACGACAATGAACGCGTGAAATAACAGTGAAAATATTTGTTCAAGATACTTTACCTTTATTCCTTCTCAAGGATGATGCGAATTTTTTCGCGTTATGTGCTCAAATAGGCGAAAATACCGCGATAGAAGTAAACATTAGTTATAATAGCCACCTACAAACTCTGAGGTAACTTATCCTTTTTCATTGTTGCAATCATTTCAGATGAGCTAAAGGAATTCCTCAATGTTATTATGATTTGGTTTCAAGCGTTACTGCACATGATTCGAGCTTGTTAGGAATATTTGCCATGTTTCCATTCGCACGAGCTTGCCAATAGAGCAAGCAATACGTGGTAAAAGTTTCAAAGAACCGATAATCATTAGTATTAATTTTTATGATTTTATCATCTTGTTGCAGATCAGGTACACTTCTGTAATGCTACATGCAAGATCACGTGCAAATTCAACAGGCCCTTGAAAAAAATTTATTCGTAATGCGGCCTTCTCAAGCTTGTTTTGCGGCAGTTTTCTCGATTGGCAGAAACTATTCCTGCGTCTTGGTGCATATAGTTCCTGAATAACTATCCAGATATAACTAAATAGAAAGCCTGAGTCTATTATAACCATCTGTACATTTCCATTCACAATAGTTTGAACTGAACTACTTATGAGCATCTAATACCGTTTCATTTCAAACGGAATTGAGAAACCAATTGTTTTAACTTCGGCAGCTGGCCACGCTACAAATTGCAGAGTGCTCTCACAATGGACTTGAGGTCATGTCGCAACGTCGGAAAAAAATTACATTTCGCCGTCAAATTCCTTCTCCTCGAGGACTTCCTCTAGAAAAGGCAAGTAGAATAAGCTGGGGCTGCGCAAAAAAATGAAAGATGAAGGTAAGAATTTTATTTGAATTTGGAATAAACTGAATTTTATTTCGAATTAGAGGGCACTACGACTGTTCCTTCCAGGTGTCACCCGTCCAGCACACACTTCAAGAAAATTACTCATAAGAAGAACAAATCACTCAAAAATACCAACCGTGGGAATAGTCCGAAAACTAAATTTGAAAAAATATCCACATAAGGTTTTCATTTTCATGAAAACAGAAATACTAAAAAAGTTAAAAACTGAGCGGTTCTTCCACAGAGGGCTAGGTTAGGAATGCTTTAGGTTCTTAATTGATAGAGCGCAAGTACTCGTGAGACACTTCACGCTTACCCAGTCTAATGGGTAATGGGTCAGAGAAACCCCCTCACGTCCATGGGTCCCTCCAGACAGGCAGCCAACTGAGGCTGTGATGTTGGTGAAGCGCGCAATACTGTGGTCACCACACGATACACCAGTGCAGCGCGAGAACTTGGGTCCAAGTGTTGCCGCATGCGTCACCAGACTTAAAATTATCGCGCTTGCGCAGCTCTGCAGACCTGACGTCAAAGTTAATTTTGAAATGTAGTGCAACTGATCGTCTATGTTAGGAGAAATTGCTTAAATAACGCTGTACAATGTTAATGAATATAAATATCAAATTCTTTATTCGAAATTTTGGCATCGAAAATAGCACAAGGGTTACTTCTAGTGTTAGCTTACACTTCAATAATATTATTCTTCATTCAGTTTTAAAAATTTTGAAAGATAACCACACTTAGATTAAAGTTCATACTTTCTGAGTTCAAACGCCCGCTGTTATACCTACAACAGCTAGAAAACGAAAGCAAGTCGCCATGTAGAAGGGAATGGTGGTGAGGAATAGCGATTACCTGCCTGGAACGCTAATGGCTGACTTGAGGCTGTCTGGGATAGCGGTACAAAAACTTTCTGTGAAAAGGCATGATCTTGAAGATCAAAAGCAGATACCTCGTAATTCTACTGAAACATTTGATGTTAATGATCTGCTATTCAATATAACAATCGTCCAAGATAGTTATATACTGATAAACAGCGTTTTATATCTTAAACCCAATAAGTTGTTATTTGAATGAATAGCCAAAACACAAATTATCATAAACGAGTTTAAAATATTTCACATCGTAGAATGTGAGCAGATGAACTGAATATTACGGGAGCAAAGACGGTGTTCGTTTCCTTTTAGAATTTAATTCGTTCATAGAAAATTTTGTAAACTCTTTTGACACGGCTTCCAGTGGTGTTGGTAGGACATAAGGAACATTAGGACGAGAGGGATGATAGAGTGACGTTCGAAAACTCAACACTGCTTCTGAAATTCATTTTACACCATAGTGGTTAGGAAAATTGTTTTCATCTAGCCTCAAAACATTCTAAATGCATGCTTAGTTATTCAAACTGAGCCCAGTCGATTCTGGAGTTTGATCGGCTTGTGCGGCTCCTACGTCAAGAAATAATGCACTATTATTTTCGTGCAGGACTTCGTGCCATATCGGGGAAATATTGCGAATCTCCACTTATCTGCACGGATAACCCAGTCAGATCAATCGTACATGCCCTTAGAAAAATGTATCCGTTGGGCATTTTATTACGGTAAGGATAGTGATGTTGTGACTTTCTTTATCCGTGCCAAATTAACAGCGTAGAATTTCATTTACGTGTGTTAGAATTTTTCCGCTCAGGAGGACATAACTATTGTATATCAGGGAATTTAATCTTTAAGAAGAAGTTGTAAGGTCCTCGGCTGAAGGTTGAAGTAGGTCTTCCAAATGTCTAAATTTTGGCATCGAAAATAGCTCAAGTATACTTTCAGTGTTAGCTTACACTTCAATAATATTATTTACTAGTATTTCGCGTCTTTCAGCACCTATTACTTCGTTTTACACATTTTTTCTAACTTCATCAATTTCCTCTTTGACTTGCTGCGTCTACGCTCTGTGAAAAAATGTTGCGTGAGAATCACATTACATTGTGCATAGACTCCCTGTTCTCTTAACTCCATTCTAAATGGTGCATTCCTTCTTCATTTTTTAAACAGCTTTGTTTTGTTAAGGGAGACGTAACTTATCATCGGAAAATGCAACCGTAAATTTTTTATTGAGTTTTCGGGTCACGCGGCAATCAATTTTGTTGCCCTCTCATAACCTGATTGTTGTGGGTAAATAACTCTACTAGATCTGAGGCCCTGAACCTAACTATTGTACGTCAAACCACGCTAAATTAATTCAAACACATACTGGCAGACATTTACAATGCTAACAATTTTGTGACGCATGATTTTCACGTACTAAGCGAACTAAAAAGCTTAAATTCAGCGGAGTAGTGGCAGATTCTGAATTTTTTGAAAATTAAGTGCTCCTGTCAGGGAGGATTGAAATGTTCATTATTAATTATCACTGTTATTATCCATTATCCATTAGGTTGGGTTGAGTTAAGTCATGCTTACACGATCATTGAGTGCGCGCGTGAGCAGTGAAAACAGGCGCAGGCCTGCCCACTTGCTCTCGCTTCAGGCCCATTTACTGGCTCAATGACAGTGCATCTGTAATGACACTGATAAACTCTGGCCAGCGTCATAAAAACGAGCATAGTTCGCATTGTCATTGAGCAGTAAAAGTGCCTGAAGCGAGAGCAAGTGGGCGGGGCTTTCGCCTCTTTTCACTGCTCACGCGTGCACTCAATGATCGTGTAAACAGGTCTTTAAGCTGTGTTGACACGATCATTGAGTGCGCGCTTGAGCAGTGAAGAGAGGCGCAAACCCCGCCCACTTGCTCGCACTTCAGGCGCATTTAATTGATCAATGACAGTGCGGACTAAGCTCGTTTTCATGGCTCTGACCAGAGCTTGTCAGTATCATTACAGCCGCGCTGTCTTTGAGCAAGTAAATGCGCCTGAAAAGAGAACTAGAAGGGGAGGGGGGGGGGGGGGGGCACGCGCCTCTCTTCACTGCTCACGCGTACTCAATGATCGTGTAAACAGGCCTTTAAGGTACGGTTGGGTAAAGTGCGGTTATGTAAGGTACGGTTGGGTTAGGTACGGTTGGGTAAGGTAAAATCAAGGAAGATTGGGTTGAGTTGTGTTGCTTCAGGTTAAGTTGGGTTGAGTTTCTTAAATCTAGGTTGAGTTGGAGTCGGCTGGGTAGGGCTCGGTTGAGTTGAGCCATGTTCGGTTGGGCTGGGTAAGAATCGATTGGAATGGCTCAGTTTGAGTTGGGTAAATTTCTTTTCCGTTCGGTAAAGTTGGGTAAATTTCGGTTCGGTTGGTTTATATGATTAAGGTTGTGTTTGGTTGGGTTCGATTCGCCTAGGTTGAGTGAGGTTCGGTCTGGTTGGGTTGAGTAAGGTTCGTTACTATAGATTACATCTAGTTAGTACATCAGGCTGGTTAATTACGCTTTGTTCTATTCCATTTGGCTTAGGAAAAGTTAACTTTAGTTATGTAAAGTTAGGTTCAACTATGTTAACTCAGAATGAGGTTTCTTAAATTTGGGTTATTTAGGCTTCCTTAAGTTCAATTACGGTGAGTAATTTAAGCTGAGGCACTTCGGTTAATTTAGGCTGAGTTAGGTTGAATTAGGTTGAGTTCGGGTAACCCTTTACCGTCAAAATGAATTCCAAAATCCACCATCAGAAACAGCTCTAATATATTTTATTCCTTGTAGAATTTGTTCTCAAATGGGTTCTTCGAAGTTCATAGTCTAGTGACTGTTACTTTTTCGTTGAAATGTCGGTGAGTTCATGATGGCGGTGCCAGTTTAATTAATGATGGTGGTTGTGGAAATGGTAATATGAGTTGAAAATATGGACGTTAAAGGGTTAAGTTAGAATTAGTCGGGGCCAGTAAGATCAGGTCATTCTGTATTAATTAAAATTTGATCTAAGAATTTAATTGAATGCCAAGGTAGGGGATGTCATCTGTATAATGATCTTCACATATAGTAGATAACGAGTCATTTGCGTATTCTCTTGATTTTCAACTATTTAGTGGCCTCATGGGATGAATTATAATATTTGTCAGAAACGACTTCGAAACGTACATAGGATCCAGAGGCAAAAAGAGGTTATGATAAGTGGGAAAATTTCATGAAAAAATGTAAGACACCAGACAATTCCTATAAACTTTTGAAAAACTGCGCGGGATTGATTTTAAATCACCGGCTCTGGCCTAAACCATTATACCCATTAGACCCATTATAATTTAAATGAAATAGAAAATGTAGAGTAATTTTAGCGAAAATAAGGTAAATGTCTACAACAAGTTCCTAATCAATTTTCGATTATTTGCTGCTCGTTTATGCCAATGACGTCAAAATAAACATTTCTTCCATGCACTTTCCATCGCAATTGACTATTTAACGAGTTAATACACAATGATTATTTCCGTCTTCCTTAACAATTATTCTACTTTTTCAAATGGCAAAAACTGCTGCGTTTTCTTTCATTGAAAATTTTGAGGGCAGACTCCGATAGAACCTCTGTTCCGAACCAGTAGAGAGCATTAGAACCTCTGATCCGGCTCTAGTGCGCTCGAATGAACGTTAGGCTACGTTAGGTTAGGTTACGTTTAGTTACGTTAGATAATAAATTTACAGGTTATTTGCACGTAAAGTAACTTGTGTCGAGAGAAATTTATAAGGAGGAATTTTATTGAGGCTCCCAACTCCTAAGAGAGATGAGTGCGCCTCCTTTTTTTGCTAGGTTGTTTTTTAACTTTAGTGAGCGCTCTGCCGTTCGCTCTTAACCCTACTTGAACGCTGTACCGAATTTTCGGTAATTTTTAACATGATGCCGTGCCGATTTACCCAATATTCGTTACTATGCCTAGTACTTGCAAAATCTGAGCCACAGGCTAAAAATAGCGAACAAATGCGAACCTAAAAGTTCCCTTTCAAGTGTTTCGTTGAATTTGTGTAGTTCAACGTTTAGCAGTTATGTTACGGCCTCATGTATAGTCAGGTTAAAATTTTGGCTCTGGTCTTTCCAGCATCATCTTTACTTCTTTCATATATAACTATCAGTCGTTTGGTAGTCGTCCTGCAATTTCCACAAAACTCTGCAAAAACGTAAATTAGCCATACCTTTATTTATTTCAAATCAGTTTGTTTGTGATACCTTATCCCTGATTATCAGTCGAAGCCCTTAAACTTTTTTTACTACTGATCATTTTTCGAAAAATTGTGCGCGTGTTATTTCTACATTGAGGAGACGATATCAGCGATTTATTTTTGTACCGATTGTCCTGAAAATTTCTCAGGTTATGTAATTTTGAAAAAAAACTCATTTCGCTCATGTAACTTTTTCGATTTGGCTTTAGTTTTTGAGAAAATGGGATGTATTTTTTATAGAATTTATGTAATTTTTTCTGACATTCCAAAAGAAGTCTATGAGTTTATATGTTAAAACAAAAACAAGACAGTTTTAGAACCCTTGTAGCATTTCTAACAATGAATGTGTGCCGGATTGTACATTTTCTTTTCGTTTTCTTTTCATTGGCGATTTTCGATCACTCGTTAATATATACAAAATTTTCGGTTTTGAACTGTGTTGAAAATTTTTTATCTAAAAATTGGAAAAATTGAGCTACTTTTGTGTTTGAAATGTTTCACCAATTCCAAAACTGACATCGTTTCTTTCTAGCATGAAAACTCATTGACTTTTATTAATTTTTAGGGGTAAATTATATTTCTACGAAGCAGGCGAAACACAAATTTTGTGGTGAAATGTCATCTAATGCAATTTTTTTACTTGCATTCTAGATTCATGTTGTATCGCCATCTACAAATAATATGCCTGCATAATATATTTACACTATGAATTGCTTATTGCGTGAATAAATTACATAAGGGACACATTAATTTCTCATCATTTTATGTGAAATATACTAAACTTTTTTCGATTGTTCTGAAGTTAGCCCCGTTTACGTAATTTTTAAAAAGAATCACATTTTGCTTATGTAAATTTTTCGATTTTGGGCTTAGGTTTTGAGAAAATAGGGTATAATTTTTTATAAAATTGTCTCTGACATTTCATATGAATTAAGTCTATGAGTATGTCTGCTAGAACAAAAACTAAGACAGTTTTAGAATCCTTGTGAAATTTCTAATGAAAAAATGACTCCGAATTTTCTTTTTCCTTTTCGTTTTCTATTGATTTGGGGGTCAAAAATTTATGATTTTTGAGCCCCATCGCCTCCTTTTAGACCCATCTTGGATGGGAGGGGGGAGGAAGGGGTAGCGTTCTAGTGCCCGTAGCCCCATAAAATTTTAGGACACAACAGCCCGCTACCTAAGGACCCTTTTTCAGCCAAAATGTGATAATTTTGGCCATAATCATCGTAATCATCGCTTAGAAGTTCAAGGTCCCCTTGAACTTCTAAGCTGCTTTTCTTCTTTCTCAAACGCTTTCTTTCAAATTCCTATTATTATTGCATGTTTTAACCACCTTTTTTCATCTCGCACGGAGTTTACTTTTACAGTCAATGCACGGGATGTGCTCTATAAAATGATATTTTGTAAATTAAATCTATTCGATCCCTGTTGAATTGTCTTTTTGCATTTTTTTAAGCACAGTGTAATTTAATGGAATGAGGCCAATGTCGTTTAGTACCGGTTCATGCCTTCATGAGTCAATTGAAAAATTCTGCCCTGGTTGTTGACTGTCATCACAAGGTGTTAAACAGATGCCCTACACGTCAGATGGTAGAGCAGTTGAGATTAAATGGCTAGGATGGAAAGGGCGAACCAAGGAGTTTCATATGCTGGGGTTGATGAAAAACTTTGAGGATTGAGAAAGCTTCAACAGTTAAAAGAAAATCGAGGAACGAAAAGAACACTTAATGGAAAACAAAAGGAACATATCAGCTTTAGTTGTATGACGAAAGCCGAAATGAATTTTGTGTGTATTCCAAACGAAATTATATTATGACAATTTCAGGTCAAATATATCCACCAATTTACAAACAAAGATTCTCTCTTAATATATGAAATTCCAATCGCAATTCCCCGCCCAAGAACTGTATAAAGCTCTATCGAAGGGATGTGGGTGGTGTTCTAGCTCGTTCACTTGAAATAATGATCACAGCTTTTGAAAAATTGTTTCAAAGCGGTTACATGATTGAAGATAGGGCAAATGATCCACAGTTAGTTCCACACAGCCTCTGTAAAGGCCCCCTCACACGTACAAATATGTTGACAGACAATCGGAACTGAATTTGGTTTGTCGGTCTCAAGGCCCCTCACACGATGGAAACAACACACTGCAAACTTGACAAAGACTGGTGCACGCTTCAGTATGCCAGTTGCAGCTAGGTGGAGAGCGCGCACAAAAATAACGACTCCAGACGGCGAGTTCGTACAGTTGATGGGATTCGCTATAGGTGCAATGAATAAGAAATGAAAGAGATGTAAAAGCTCGCTCAAAATGGGCTAAAGAATGGTTCCTGAAAAGTAGTGAAAATACAAATGTGAAATTGCTTATTGAAGTTCATAAGAAGGAAGAGAGGCACTGTCACTGGTGTCAAGGCTTGCAGCCGGTCGCTCCAAAATTATCAAGCATAGCTCATCTGCCTCATACAGTCCGTGCCAACCTGAAATGAGCGTACAAACGCACGAATTCAGCACCAGTTCAGATATGTGTATAGATATATTTGCGCGTGTGAGGGGGCCTTAACATGCTGTCAGAAGCCGTATGTCGTGAAATAAAAGCAAAACCTTACGGCAGGTTTTAATCAACGGAAATTTAACATCGAATGTACAGATTGCTTCGTACATCTATCCCAAGCGCCGGTAGCCGGGATACACAACGAAGTTTTGACAGTTCAATTCTAATATGACACCGTACATGGGTCAACAATGTCAAAAGGAAACTTCTGTTGAGTAAGTTTGTTCCGCGGCGCAGTGTGCAAACCGTTGCACTCGGTATTAGGGAGCGTTGCTGGCTCACAAGTCCCCACGAGAGTGCAAAGCATCTGAGTTAGAAAAAAGGGAAAAAAATTTTGGTTGACAGCTTCTCTAGCGAACATAGAAATCGATTTAACGGTTATGGTGGGCAAAAGAATTTTTTGGTTAGAAGTATTTTTTCTGTATGAGCTTCTACTCTCTTTTCAAAGATTTGAAGCCAAATAGCGATTGCAAACATGATTGTTAACTAGAGCGGTTAATAATTATGTTCCCGAAAAAGCAGCGTTGACAAAATTGTCGCGTGCGTGGTATACGAATCCCCCTTTTCCTCTGAATATATTGATTTAAGGTTAAATCGCATTATATTTTTAAAATGATTCCTGTTATATGTGTTACTATTTATGTTTTTCAGGGGCTGACGTTTATCGGTTTTTTGATGTCGAAACCTGTTACTATATGAAGTTAAGTGGTCCAGTGTGCCGCGTTGAAAAGGGAAATGAAACTGGCTACATGATCAAGGAGAGCTTTCTAACGGATGGGAGTCTCGATGACGGTGAGCAAGAACACCGCGTAGAATTGTCCTCATTTTGGGGTTAGTAAAACTTAATCAGTAGTTCAAACTGGAGTTACCTTGCTAACTTGTGTTTAATGTAGGCTTGACTTTATTTGTTGATCATTGAAGTAGTAATGATGTATAATCAGGCTAGTATGCTCCTTAAACTTCAAGAATTTGCCAAACATGAAATTAATTTTAGACAAATGTGCTCGCATAATTTGACACCCGCTGAATGACGCCAAGGACTGGCTTGACGCAATTAATACATGCGTTATCACATGTATCTCAATTTACATCACATGTTTTGTACGTCCAGGGTACAACATCGGCACCTACACCTGTCCTAACCGCTTGTTGGGCTAACAGCGAGAAGCGGATTTTTGGGAATCCATATGAGAATTATAACCTAAAAATATTAATAGCGCTGAAACTACTACGAACAATGAGCGTAAAAATGAAATACATTGTGCCCAAAGGCGTGTTTTCATGGAAATTCTCGTTCAATTATCAATTTTTTATCTCCTAATAAAGAACGTATTAAATTTTATGATTAATAGCCCAGTATTCATGGATGATTCTGGTATACTGACTAAGTACACGCTATAACTTCACCCAATTGCTAAACGATGTGATTGGATACACGTGTCTTATATAAATAGCCAAATGTTCAGTGAAACATTTGTTCAAAGAATTTCCATCCACAAAGGTAGGGAGTCTTTTTTCATTTCAACAGAAAAAAAATTGACGGAATTTACCTATCCCCGTTTAACCATCACATATAACAATTTTCTTGAATGAAAGATCGAGGAATATGGATGCCATTGTAATAACTCTTTTTCTTGATTTTAAGATAGAAAAATGCCCAAATTTGCGTGGAATACGTAAATTCTTGGATTATGAACTTGAAGACTTCAGGATCGTTTTGGTAAGAAGAAAGCTCATGTTAGTCTGCAGTGAGTGGTACCCAACAGCTATTGCTGAAGAACCACTATCGTGAACTACATACATTTTCTTTGCAATCCTCTTTCAAAATACGTAAAATTTCTGAGCACAGTCTTACATAACTAAAAAAGATCCTTACCTTTTCACCTCTATTCAACTTGTGCATTGCGTGAAAATATGTCAATCCCATAGCTTCTTCGTGAAGTACTTGAAATTTGTATTTGACAATAAAAAAGCCGCAGGATTTGGGCTTTGGTGGTTATTGATTTATGGATTATTTTAATGGGGAGACCCCAATCAACCTCCAACGTGCCACATGCGCTTCAACAGCTGTGGTGTGAACACCAGGTCTATAGCTGATTACAGCATCAAAACTGTCAATATTACAAAACCAGGGGAATAATACCTGGAATTTTATTGAATGTCTATACAACACCAAGATGAAAGTGGAATGGGCTCAGAAGTGTCGAAAACATTTTGCTATGAATTATCCCGTCACAAACCAAGTCTAAGAGCGTGCACATAGACAATGAGCACTATGAGCTGTGAAAACTGATGGATTTCTAAATTTGCGTATTAAATTACCACCACAATCTTGATAATCCAAATTCCCCAGAAAAAAAATGAGGTACTCCAGAACCAGTGTAGGTTCATGAATAATATAGTTGTGACATTTCAATACATGAAGACGCTCGGTACACAAACAAAAAACCGACATTCCAGCAATTCTGTTGAATAGCTCTCACTATAGAATGCATGACTCGCAAAACAGAAACTAGTTTCTAGTTACACAAGAAACTAAAATAAAGAAATTAAAACAATTGAGAGATTTCCTTAAATTGAACGTACTCACCAGTATTGCGTCAAACAAATCAAGCCTGAAAATCACTGCTCTTCTCGTCGGAACAGTACAGTTCTCAGACAGCATTTGAACAAAAATGCTTCCTGTTTCCTGGGATATGGTCACTGCAGAGGTAAATTATTTTCTCCCCCACAAATTAGGGTGTTACCCAGGGTGTTACTCGATCTGCCGTCTTTCTTGCAGCTACTTCTGAACGTTGCATCTCGGTACTTCGGTAACAGAGTGTTCCCTTCTATCACATACATATATCTTACACTTGGAACAGTTTTTTTTTGTTTTGACGTGATGAATTTCTGGGACAGTAAGGAAAACATAATCTTTTTCTAATCTCTCATATTAATTCCGATAGGAATAATTTCAGTTTACCTTAGAGCAAGTTTAAAAAACAAGCCAATAATTGGCATTTGTACTCCGGTCCTCTAATAGCGAGCTACATGTAATGGCACTCTGCGTTAATTTTTATCGTACATTTATTCTTGTTCATGGGCGTGAGCTCATTCTTTTAATACGTAGTGAAATCAAGGGAACAATAAATTAGTGTCGTTCAAATACTCATTGTGGTTTTACGACGAATGCTCTTAGCGCAATTGGCACTTGGTCAATTGGATCTGGCAGCAGCCCAGGTTTCACATCTGCTCGTCGCACAACAACATATGTAGAGTCCCGATATGTCAAGGGCGTAAAGATCGTAGTTAGTTTCCGTGTTAACCTAACCTAATCCAATTGAAATTGGAGTCACCTAACCAATTTTGAACTGATTTAAACTATTTTTCCCTAAACGTTCCTAATCTAAACTATCTTGACCTAACTAAAAATAGTTACCTAATATGGTTAGCCTAACCTGACCTAAAACAAACTTAATCTAAACCATCCAAGCAAATTCTTACCGGATCCAATTTTCCTTGATACATTGAACGCAGTGGGTTAAACTTAAGTTCAACATTCATCTTAAACTTAAAGCCAATCGTAGTAAGCAGGGTGGAAAAAAGCAAATGTTAACTTGATCGGGGCTTCATTTAGTTATGAGAATTTATGAAAATTGAGTTTTTGTGAACTGGTCGGTCAGCAGCATTACGTAAATGTCCTGTGTGACCTCCGGTAGCTTAAACTGTCAGAGTGTAACCATGTTTGAACTGTCCCAACCTCTGAAAACGCCTCTTAATCGAGGGTAATTGTTTAAATTCTGAATGCTTCATCTTTGCAATTGATCCTGATTTCAATGAAAACCCAAATCTTTCATTGAAACATTATAAGTTAGTGCTATATCTGTTGAGGTGCATTCACCGAAGTTTTCATTTATATTGTAGTGCTCTACTCTAGGTACCCCTCAAACCTTGATTCTAGTCATTTATGTTCAGTAATCCTAATATGTCTCAATGTAAATTTAATCAATAAAAAGTTCCCACTCCTCCATCGAGTATCACCGATACCAATCGCAGGAGGAGTATAAAGTAAGGCCGCTGCTTCACTCGCCTTAAACGGAGCTCAACGGCCGCAGCAGCATCACCTGGGCCCAACAATTGGTGACCCCAGAGTGACCTACAACCACCAATGGCCGAAACAACACCTGGCCTTACAATTGGTGACCCCAGAGTGACCCACAACCACCAATGGCCGAAACAACACCTCGCCTTTCAAGTGGTGACCCCAGCAACTCCAAAATCTGGAGACACAGCACTGCCAGCAGTTCTCCAGCGGGCTCACCAACGGGCCGAGGCTTCTACATCGCTCGCCCCTTACTACTCGTGGCCGCAGCAGCTCTTCAGCGGGTTCGCCATCGGGCCTAGGCTTCCACATTGCCTGCCCCTAACAACTGGTGACCCAGCAGCACCCATCTCTGCTCTCTGACCGCAATCAACGAGCCAGCCTTCATTACAATTTCCGCTATGTGTTTCAAGCACCGCAAGAACGTTTAACAAAGCGCGAAAATGCACAACCGAGCCGCCAAAACGCCTACAGCTCGGCCCCATTGCACAGCTCATCGCTCGGCCTCTATGCACTTACTTTACGCACGGACTTAACGCATGGCCTCTACGCACAGCTTCATCGCTCGGCTTCATTACTCGGCTTCAGCTTGGCTTCATCAACGCCTCATCGCACGGTCTCATCACTCGGCACCAACGCTCTGCAGCAACATCATTATATTTTACTAAATTTTATCGTTCGAACTACTTTCTCTCTAGGGGGAGGGTACTTGTGGTGCTCTACTCTAGTTACCCCTCAAACCTCGATTCGAGTCATTTATGTTCAGTAATCCTAATATGTCTCAATGTAAATTTAATCAAAAAAAAGTTCCCACTCCTCCATCGCGTATCACCGATACCAATCGCAGTATGAGTATAAAGTAAGGCCGCTGCTTCACTCGCCTCAAACGGAACTCAATGGCCGAAGAAGCAACTCCTGGCCTTACAATATCATATCGAAGAGAATATAAATTTTTATATTTTTTATTATGTTTGTCTTAGAAAATCTGGAGTAATAATCCGGGAAGTAATTTTTCTACTAAAACAGAAGTTTAAAAAGCGCATGCTAGATATCGCCTATTTATTCAATTAAAGTTCGTTAACTGAAAAAAAACCAACGCCTCGAACTGACCCTCATTCATTGCGGTCATTCTTTCATTAACAATGATAATATTAACATGATATTTCTAAATGTATTTGCTTTCATTTCAGATCCATTTCCGGTCCCTGACGCAAAGTATTCTTTCATGTACAAGCAGCAGTCTGTCGACATGAGGGTGATGACGCCAACAATCCTTGAGTTCCCAGAGTTCACAACAGAAATGGGTCAGAATTTGAGGTGTTCCGAGTTGGACTAAGTGCTGATTAGGACTCATTTATATGTTGTGGATTGTGAGAAGATTCTGCCGGTTCATAGATAGCGTGGAGATTGGCGCAGCTACGTTTTAGACTAGGGACACATCAGTACGGTATTGTACCTTGTAAATTCCGATTGTGTATGAATAAAGTCATATTCGAATGAATAAAGATTAGCTCTTTATTATTTGCCAGTATAAAATTGATAAACTTACATCGTTAATTCATAAGAATAATAAAAGTAACTATATTGTATTACGGACGTTTCATAATGACTCGTTCAATGTCCACAGCAGAGTGATGGAGTAACTGTGATGAAAATAATTTGAAAAGTTAGTAGTAACGGGTGAAAACTTTTCAGTGCTTCGTAAGTTCATTAATGCTTCGGACGGGCGTCCGATGAAATGGTAATTTAATGTAATTTCCTTGGATATAATCTAGAGCATAGTTCACTCTATTTTTTCTCGTAGTACAATCAGTGTAGTAAAGTAGTAGTAGTAGTAGAAGTAGTAGTAGTAGTATTAGTAGTGGTAGTAGTGGTAGTAGTAGTAGAAGGCTAGATTACGCTTAATATATATAATCAATGGATTTGCGCGATAGCGCTCGTAGGAAACCATTGTGCGTTATTGAAGTTGTTATCATATATAAGTGGGTCAATGTAGTAATACATAAATAAACTCACGTTATGTGTTCTATAACTCGGTTCACTTCGTGAATTGTGCCTCAAAAAGTTTCTTAAAAGTTGAAGCCAACACTAAAAGATATTCGCATTTTCAGATGAAGCTACTTTCATTTATGGAGTCGGGTATGATTTAAGTGAAGTACTGGGAAAAACTTTTGTCTTACCTAAACTTGGAGGGATTTTGACAACCGACAGCAGCATTCTGGTCGACCCGACGTGCCACACCAACAACTTGTGCGGGGTGGCCATCATGGCGACCTCCGTAGAGATCGTCCAAACGCCCCACGTTATACTGGGTCAGTCATGGGCTGTGTTTGTTTCGTATATGTTGCATCATACTGGATGACTCTTAAGATAACATACATGATCCTTTTTCACCGTCTTAGACATTTCAGCGCCGTTATTCTAGAAAACGAATGAGAGTTTATATCCTAATAAATTTATGGTATTCTGTGTGGTCTTGGTAACGTTTTATTAACTCCTGAAATTTTTCAATAAATTTCGACATCGAATATCTTATTCGGAACACCCATAAAATTTTCTTCATGATTCAAAATAAGGGATTCAAGGGTTTTGTTCCCTTGTTGTTTAGACCATTTTGCAGTTAAATACCGTGAAATAGAATTTGTCATGAGAACACTTCATGAAACGCGCCGAATGCATAACAAATTTGAATGCAGAAAACATTTCCTAATTGAGTTTGAATTTTTTTATCATTCTCGAATCGATGTCTAAATGTAATGTGAAACTAAAATAGTGAAAACTTTAGGTTGATATCTCAAGTGACTGAAACGATGTTCATGCGAGAGTTGCTCACTCACGTTATGCATCATTGAAACTGGTATTTACTGAGAACAATTTAACTATTGACGTAAATAATTTATTTTGCTGTGAGTCTAATATTAAGAATTCATAGGAATACAATGAGCAAAAGTTCAATTTGTAGTATGGAATACATTTTAATTTGGAAAATTTCTGTTAATTTCAAGTAGCTCATTCTGCGAATCATTGAAATATATCAAAATAAAATACCTAAGATGAAAATGTGCAACTGCAATACTAAATATTTTTTCTTTGCTGATCAGCAATCTTTGATCCGATGCAAGAAATATTTTTCAGAGAGGCTAAATAACAGAAAAATTGTGTTCAAATGGCTATCAAATAAAGAGATTTTAAAGTTTATTTTCAGCAGAAACGTTTGGAATCGCGGTGCAAATTTAACTACAGTCATGAAAGTGTGATCAAGGTAAAATCTAGCTAATTGAATTGATTTTACGCTAAAAAACACACATGAGGATGAAATTCACGCACCTTCTTATCGTTAGTCCTGATATTATTTGAAGTCTATCCAAGATTATGACTTGAAAGTATTCGTGCTGAAAAAAATGTTTTTCAAGGTTTTTAAAATTGAATTCGCAGATTGATTTCCTTGACTTTCTGTCTCCCAGTAATGCTAGTTAACTAGTGACGAGACTTTCCGGAACCGTTGAGGTGCCACATGCACACAGCAACACTGGTGACGCTCTATTGATGCTGTGACCCTCAAACTACCCTACAATATCTGAACGATTCAAATGACTATGCAAACCAAGTTGAAGTAATCAAACTCCTTACGTGTTTCAGTACTGCAAAGTCAATTCTTTCAAAGTTTATTAAATGGGTACAAAGTTGCCATAATATTCGCTAGTTTAAAGTTCCCTGCAATACTGTTGTTCAAAATACCTGAAAAAGGAGAGAAAAGGCAATGCGTTAGCATACGATAAAATGATGTCGGTAACTAATTTTTCTTTATCACTTAGCTATCAGCTTAAAAATTTACTGAATGATAAATTTGGAAGATTATTTCGACAATGATGAATTTCGCTATGAATCCTACTTAAATCATTAGATTGTATAAACTAAAGCCTACCTCATCCACCATAATCAAAGAGCGTCTGACCTTTCAAAAGATGTGTTGACCTGCTGCGAGAGAAGGAAGAACTGATCTTTTGTGTGCGGATTGAATTATGTAATCCTTTCTCACCTAATCTTACATTTAGAGTAGACCAAATGAACTTTAATAGTTAAATTACGGTTAGTCAGTAATTTACAAGGTTATTTTCGACCCATTGATGCATTCCTGTATCATCGATACGACCCTCTTTCGAAAAAATAGAAACTACACGAAAATGATTGATATAATTACTGAGGTAGTGTCAGTTACCGTTAGAGTTCGGGATTCCTTGGCCATCTTGAACACGAAGCTCATAACAAATTTTAGGGAAACGTTACATTGCTCTAAACGCGTGTTAACTATGGAGTATTTTATCGTAGCACGACCGTACTTGCTTCTCTACCGGTTCTTCGTCGATACAATCTATCATGCTATATTTTTTGGATAATGTACAGAAATTACTAGCCGTTATTTGTTCCATTTGCAGACCAATATTGCGGCAAAACCATAGTTCTCATTGATACTTCAGCTCTCCACGTATTTTCTCACCCTGGAATCGGATGCAAGCTCTTCCCTGCTGTCTACCCAACACCAAACTGCGAACTGACGATCACCAGCCCTAGCCCCTTCACTGCAAATGTGACGCTGGTCAACTTCCGGAAGACGACTTGCGGAGGCTATGAATTAAAATTCGTTACATTCCCTAGTGGAGTTTCGAAGGAAATTGATGCATGCCAAGAAAATGCCCCGACAGTGAGTAATCAGACGCTAATAATGAAATATGTACAATTTAAATCATAAACACAAATCCTTTCATTTTAACTGGTATATTTTCTTACAGATCTTCGAATCCTCAGAGGGTAAAATGCATATCATGCTTACCGGCAGCGCTTCTGAGAACTGGCATAGGTACGGATTCATCATCAGATTAGAGAAAATTCCAAAAAAACAATGTTTTAGTGACAATTCAGTTCAATGTGCCGGTGAGGATTTACCTCAAGTTTCGCCTACTGGCCCTGCTGAAGGTCCTACCAATAGCCCTGCTCAAGGTGCTACTGAGGATTTTCCTCAAGTTTCGCCTACTGGCCCAGCTGAAGGTCCTACCAATAGCCCTGCTCAAGGTGCCACTGAGGATTTTCCTCAAGTTTCGCCTACTGGCCCAGCTGAAGGTCCTACCAACAGCCCTGTTCAAGGTGCCACTGAGGATTTTCCTCAAGTTTCGCCTACTGGCCCAGCTGAAGGTCCTACCAATAGCCCTGCTCAAGGTGCCACAGAGGATTTTCCTCAAGTTTCGCCTACTGGCCCAGCTGAAGGTCCTACCAACAGCCCTGCTCAAGGTGCCACTGAGGATTTTCCTCAAGTTTCGACTACTGGCCCTGCTGAAAGTCCTACCAACATCCCTGTTCAAGGTGCCACTGAGGATTTTCCTCAAGTTTCGACTACTGGCCCTGCTGAACGTCCTACCAACAGCCCTGTTCAAGGTGCCACTGAGGATTTTCCACAAGTTCCGACTACTGGCCCTGCTGAAAGTCCTACCAACAGCCCTGTTCAAGGTGCCACTGATGATTTTTCTCAAGTTTTGACCACTGACCCTGCTGAAAGTCATACCAACAGCCCTGTGCCAAATCCAACTAACGAATATGACGTTGATTTGCCCTATGCCTCGCCAGAAAGTTCATCTGCAACTGAATTCATCAGTGATCCTACTGAAAGTTTCGAATCAGAGTCTCCTTCAGTTTCTTCCAAAAGGACAAAAAATCCGCACCACTTACATATGCTGTTGGCGCTGGGAATTGAACTCTAGGAAATCCTAGGAGAAGTGTTTGCTTGCACTTTGACGGAAATTCTTTACTATATTGCACGCATTTAAATAACTGCTGGAGCCCTGACGCTAGTACTCTTTTCTAAAGTGGTTCATGACGGTTCATTCTGAGATTTGTGATTTGACCTGCTTTTACATTATACGGAAGGCTGTCTTCTGTCATGCGATTGTTATGATGGAAATGAAAAGAAAGGTCATCTAGATCGCTGGTAGAAATTATCTTACCGTATTCGGCATCACAGGCCGATTTTGATAAGAAGCGTTTCTTAGGGATTCACGTTTGATTAATGAGGTCCTTTTCACATTTCGGAAGAGAGAAAATTGGTAGTGGCGTGATCAAATAGAGTTTGAGAATCCCTGCATTTCTTTTGGGTGTTTTATTTTGAATGCCACCCAACGAAAGCTCGCTCAGGAAGATTGCGAAAAATAAATTGAAGCTCCCATTGCAACAAAGGATATATTTTTGTGATTGTTATCACCGCTTCCAAACCATCACACACACACACACACACACACACACACACACACATTCGCGGTTAATGTTGCTACATTTTGGCTCACAAATTATACAACTTTACGGCTTGCGGGCAATGTAGGTGAATGTTAACATTGGTACTATTATTCACTTCAATCATATAATGCAACTACTAGATTGCACTCTAAGAAGAGGAAGTAAGATTAATATTTCTCCTCATAAACGAAGGCAGTGGAGGCAGGGAACAGAACAAAACTTCCTTACTGGAACTACGGCTGGTCGTCAATTAGGACTGGTGTAGGGTTCATAGAAGTATTAGTAAGGAAGAAATTTTTTGCTTCCTTGAATTGAACACTAATAAATTCATCCTTTGAAAGCAATAGTTGGCAAGCTCTGCCAAAGCACACTTCTTAAATCTGTATTCTTTATTTGATACTGTAAAATATGATGAGGTCCTAATAATTACCCTCGGATGAAATTCTTGAATTGAGTTACCATTACCGACGTTATTTTACATTTGATTTGTGGTCTATGTGGCCAAATAAGATTTTAGTGGCATGGTTTTAATTAGACATAAGAACGTAAAACGCTCTGGTGTCGGAGGGAAATGGGTGCGCTTAACCTCTGTTCTCTGCGTTTATTTATTTGTAAGTTTCCGTTTTAAACATTTGAGGAGATAGTGCAGTAAAATTTAAACACGAACACGAATCTTTACCTTTTTGTTTATTATTTGGAAACAAGTGTGCGAATTACCCTTCCTGGATTCAATGGAATTAACAGCTTGTAGACTTTCCTTTTACACCCGAATTAACATTATAAGACTTTCTCACTGCTGTCTCAGAGCTGTGAGTCATGTACCACCTATGAGCTGTCGAACATCTTGCTGTTACACTAATTTTATTCATTGTCCTTCAAAAAATTGATTTTGGGATCTGATTTTATCCATCAATGCAGAATGTGGTTATTTGATACTCGAACTAATGTTCCCATCTATGCAAAAGAGACAACTTTACAATATGGCATGTATTTCTGGACGCACAGAATTAATTTATGACGAATGGTGTTAGTGGAAGTGGAGAGAAGACGGTGGCAAGCAATCATTTAGCTAAACAACATTATCATTGTTTTATAAGCATGCGGAGTACGTCAGATCAATATTTTCAACCCACGATGCGGCAGAAATGCGAATAATTTTTTGAAGAATTAAGTTTTTGATTCGTATTTGTCATTTTCGCATATGTTATTCTCGTTTAAACAAATAAATGGCTTATATTTCAAAATATTAATCGCGAGTTCATACAATCCATTCAAATGAATTGCTTTCCTTGCCGCTGTAATTACTATGATTATGTATTCATGAAAAATGAATCATTTCATTAAGCGAGTGAGAGTTGATAATGCAGAAGGTTTACTCAAATCTATTCAAAATGTACAAGTGCATGACTTAAAGTCGTCAAATTCATTTGAAAATCCCTTCATCATAACTTTTTCTAAGTTACATTCCGCTACCTGGGTAATTCATCATAACCTTTTCCGAATTATTCCGCTACCTGGGTAGGACTAATTCTCTAAATGATGCCGGTACTGTTGTTAGGACATAAGTTGGTTTGTTTGTTGGTTGAATTTTTCTTATTTAAAGTTCACTGATAGGATTTCGGTGATTATAACCGTTTTGCAAATGTCAGCTTTTCTTGTTACTTGTATTTGCATTGTTTAAGCCTTCAAATATTATTTACTAGATTTATAGTTTATATATATTCATGAGTGAGTTGTCAGGGTAGTTTTTTAGTTAGAAGTTTGTTGTAGATGATTTGTAAAAGTTTTACTGAATTGTGAAGGCACACGCAGGCTTATATGTGGTGTCTCCACGGCCTCAGAGCGTAGATCATCAAGTATAACATCACAAATGTGTTCACATCTCGAATTGTTATACGTCACCATGATCTGGCGTTTGGGTTGTGATGTATTCAGAAATGACGGAGGTTGTTGAAATTATATAGGGTCCATAAGAACTATTTATAGTGTTTTGTGTCCAGATATAATAACCTACACTTCATTTACGATTGATATAATTGCGTACATAATTTTTCTCGCTATTTATACATGTGGACATCATTTTTATGATGTTCTACCCGCGTAGTGAATTTTTAATTTTCGGGCTATCAAGTTTCATGCGTTACCTCGAGACCAATTTATAGTGTCTTATGAAACGATAATATTGGAGTTAATTTCTCTGTGAGGACAGGTTTATTTTGCTTTTAGTGAGTTGTATAGTATGTCATATATTATGTGTTTGTGCATTTGTGTGGGATTTGAATGTATTTAATCTAGAGAGTGCTGTTAATTTCAGTTGTACCCACACGAATGTTGCCATCTGCTACAAAAAAAAACACGCTATGATTCAGTTCAACTGTGGAGTATGGAATTAACGATCATTTCATCGATTATCTATTATAAATTCGAGGTAAGAAAGGTTTTCTTTTTCCTAAATCGTTATTAAAATTTAATGCTGATTCAATTGCGGTAAAATAAATTGTTTTAATTTTTCTGTTTACTGTTGGAATTGTGTTTAAATTTTAAAAAGCACATCGAGTTTTTTAATAAGCGCGCATTTAAGTCCATTTTTAAGACCCGAAGTGCATTCAGAGGAAGTTCCGTACTCCTTCATTGACTTGTTCGTCAAAACATGCTCCCACTTATAGAATTGTGTTTTTATTACCACTGAAAATTAAAATTTATCGACAAACCTCCAAGTTCTCAGAAGTTTGCTGAACATGTTAAGTCAAGTTGTTTGTTTAACTTAGTTCTTAGCCTAGGAATTGATTGAATATCATACTTTATTCGAGGGCCAAATAATGTACCTGCAATCAATAACTTCCTCGAAAAATCCACTGATTTGAAAAGTGAGTGAGATTCTCCGTCAAGCTAATAATTAAAAGACACCGTCTCCTCAATCTAGAAAGTGGATTAACGAAAGTTGAAATGAGCTAGCGTGAATTTCTTACGATGCATTAGGGAAGCACGCGTTATCTGTGTCGAGGGTCACGCACACACGACGTAGACATACGTCGCGAGAGGAGGAAAACTTTTAGGAACGTAGAAAAGAGTTATTTTGAAAGATATCAAGATATTACGACGAAGACATCCGTCGCGAGAGGAGGAAAATTTTTTCCTGATACGGAAAGACCGACAGTCGCGCAGCTCCGGGGCAAGTCGCAGGGAACGATTTGTAGCTCAGACTGGAATTTTTTACAGTCATACGGCTGAACTATCACTGATTCATGTCCACTAGAGAACGATCAATAAAACAGAAAAAGTCTCCAGTTTAACTTTTTTTTTGCGATTAGGTACCATATATTTAGATGCTTCTGGAAGATGAAAAATATAGAAAATAAATATTGCGCTCTTCAGCTCAGCTCTCAAACACAGTATTACGAATGTTTAAGTGTGTGCAAAAATGAGTGATGGTCGGTTCCCTGCTTTTCATTTAATTTTCACGGCAGTATCTCGTGTGGCGGGATATTTGTGGGACCGTTGGACCGGTTTGAAGCTAACAGACGCCTCTTTTGCGTTTCTAGTATCTCAGACTCGAATTCGGCAGGCTCATCGCCAATTGTATGTTTAAAATTTAACCAAAAAATAATCAGTATAATACCTGTAGAATTTCAGAACGTTAAAGCTTAATTAATAAATGACAAAAAATTAATGCTTGATTCGTGAAAAATATGGTTTGAATCTGTGCGGTAGCTCAAATGTGAACAGCAGGAAATGATTGAAAAAGACTGCTTTACTTTACTCAGACTACCTGTGAATAACGATTAGATTACTTTCTTGCGTACATACAAGTTTTCCAATCGCAGCATTTTCTGAGTGAAGGACCTGGTGTTCATCTTTCAGTGAATTATCTTGAAGCAAAGTGTGATTTGCTGTCATCAGTATTGTCTACGGCCGGAAGAGGTGTGATATACTGTCATCAATATTGTCTACTACTGGCAGGGGTGTGATATTCTGTCATCAGTATAGTCTACTGCTGGAAGAGGTGTGATATTCTAACATCAGTATAGTCTACTATAACTGTATGAATGTAATCTACTCTGAATAGAATGATAAAGTTCTGATAACAGATGGGATTTCCTGCTATCAGTGCTCGTACTGCTGGCATGAGCGCGATCAGTTCTTTGAGCGGCTGAGAAAAAAAAGACGACGATGTCCGATCTAAGTTCACTCCTAGGTATTTTTAAATAGTTTCGTGTTTTTAGCAATTCATGATACATTGTACATAACCCTACTTCGAAAACGTTAATATTAGGAAAAATAAGGCAAATTTGTTTAATTCTATGTTTCATTATGGGGAGAGTTTGTATAAACAGTACGGCTTAACACGTTTCCTTCCTATCCTCCCTACCCTCCCCTAGTCTGCCATTTGCACAAATATTCTTCCCTTCCATGGCGAATTTCCGCCCTCACACACGTATTTTTCCTCCTTCCAAGCATATATATATATATATATCTCCATCCAGTCCCCCACACGTCCACCCTCATCCTAACAAATGCACCCACTCCATCGTGTATTCCAATACTATCCAATATATTCACCTATTTTACCGCATATCCACCGACTTCCCTACGTACAGTATCTACCCACTTCTACACATATCCTTCCAAGCCTCCACACGCATGCCCACTTCCCCGCATATCCACCCTCTCCTCCACTTACCCACCCAATCCCCTGCATATCAACCCACTCCCCCGCATAACCTTCCACTCCTCCCATACCCCCTCCCCCACTCCCCCATCTCTCCCTCTTCAGCTCACTAAACAAGGTCGGTTGCAAACAACCAGAAAAAATCCTTAACCTTCAGTAGCTTACACGAAGTCGCCCCTGACACCCACCTTCAGTTGCTGCTGATGCGCCGGAGTGCATGGAATTGTTAGAACTCCTCTGAGTATCGCGACATCCACACCAAAATTTTGCCAAACATTAAAACCTGGTTTCGGTAATTCAGGGATGAATTTGTTTCTGTTGTCGGGTGTGTCGCTTAATTGTTATAAATGTTTAAAAGATTTGAGCGTTGTTTAGAAATAGGGCTTGATTAATTGTGGACGAGTAGGCTGAGGGAATACAGAGTAGATAAATTCAATGAAATGTATGGTAAACGCCATTGGACGTGAGTCAGTGGTAAGACATCAGCGCTCATTGGAATAAGGCAGAGTAAATGGAATAAATGAGTTGATTATAGATTGAAATTAATTGAGATCGTGTGTTTTCATGTTCAATCTCGAAAACCGACGATAAAATTCATGAATAAAATAAGTTGAACAGAGAATGGGTGAAATTTAGAGTCTGCATGCACTAGTGAACTTTAAAAGCATAAATTCAGTTCCAAACCAAAATTGAATTCAACTACGTGTTCTAACATCTTTATGAAAATTATGAGCTTATTTCGCTGAGGAGTAAAAGAAGCTGTGTTCGACGCAGAGCGTATTGAGGACATTTCTATGCGTTGAAGGATCGCATGTTCTTACAACCTGGCCGATATGCGGTCACAACACTGCTATGGGAGAAAAATATACTAGGAGTATTGGTTAGAACCAATGAAGAAGTAAATGTTTTATGCGTGTTTCATAGAAAAGCAGCAGTTCGCTGTTGCGTAATTATCCTCAGGTCTCTTTATCAATTCTCTAGGCTCACAAATTGGCCACGTAAATATTTGCACGGAAGTCTCCAGACTCTTTTGTCTCCGTCGTCCATCCTTATAACGCTCTCAAGAGGTTCATAACCCAGAGGGCATCCTGAGACATAAGTTCACGGTAAATACTGAAGAATAGGGTATCATTTGCACGGGCAAAAATTCAATGGGAAATATTAAGAAAAGGAACCAATTGTTTAAAGTAAAATTTAGAAATAAAGAATACCACACCGAAGGTGAAAATTCATTGGTGAGTGCTGGGGAATTTGAAGCCAGTTGCTAGAGGTGGGAATTAGATGGGGCTGATTTGGGATTTGAGGATCAGTTACATGGAGAGTAAATAAATAGGGGGATATTGGCGAACTGAGAATCACATCCACCGGACAAACCTCACGAGGGAAAATTTGAAAAAATTAAAGTTGTTGGAAATTCCGGTGCGCGTCTCTGAGTGACATGTGGGTTAGTACCTGGAGTCAGTTCGTTTGGGTGTGCTGTCTGCAAACAGAGGTGACGTCTGTCTTGGTTTGTCTTTCTTCAGGTAGGTTGTTATTGATTATAATCAAGTAATTTTTCCATCCAGTCATGGAAGGAGTGTTGTGCCGGTTTTCCGCATTTCTAGGGGCCCTGCAGCGTCATGTGTCGTGAGCCTATAGGAGGTCCCTCTACCCTCTTCCTTGACCATTCTTTTTACTATCTTTTTATTTAAGTGTGCCTGTGATCTTCGTTTCATTTATTATTTTTTTTGGGTGTTATTTTGCTGTACCGTTCAGAGCCTTTAAATTGATACTTAAACTTAAAGGCCCGTTGGCCACTCTTAAAGGCCCGTTGGCCACTCTTAAAGGCCCGTTGGCCACTCTTAAAGGCCCGTTGGCCACTCTTAAAGGCCCGTTGGCCACTCTTAAAGGCCCGTTGGCCACTCTTAAAGGCCCGTTGGCCACTCTTAAAGGCCCGTTGGCCACCCTTAAACAATTGACTTGCGATTGGGAGTTCCTAGACGTGAAAGAAGTTCTCGCGATTTCTTGTGTTCTCCCGATCCACGTTAGGAAGTGGGATTTTCCTACGGAAAAGATTCTCCTCCTTTTTCTTTATCTTTATAGAACGGCTCTGAATGGTTACCTTTTACTTATTTTCCTATTTTTTTCCTCAATTAAACTCTTCTAATAGAGGCTCTTATCCTCACTCGGGAACAAATTCCCTAGGTGAGAATTGTTGGTGTATCCGATGTATTGTTATATGAAATCTTGGTTGTGGTGATATTTGCGTGTTCGCTTTGAGTGTTATGACCTAATGAAAATGCCTTTGTTTCTTGTCGCCAGTATGCTCCCCCATTGCACGCCCTGCGGAGAACACCTTTTATTTGAGTGAAACCCTGCTTGCGCCGAACCATCCCTTGTCTTGTGAAGCGGCTATGCGGCAGAGGTTTTCTTGGCTTGTGAGTTCTTATTAGTGGTCTTCGTTTTAGGTGCGATTTGAAAGTTTATCCTGTTCATTTAAAAATTAGGAAGAGTCATAGGCGGTTGCGAGCTTCAATTCTCGGTTAATCCTCAGATCTCGTCCTTTTCTTTCCTAGCTTTAATTCGGCGGCAGTTTTCCGAACTGGGTTGCGTCCCTCCAGCGTCGGGAAGTTCGAGCAGCTGGGATTGTCACCTGGAAACATTCCTTTTCCGTCTCAGCTGGAATTTTGACTACTTAAAAGCCGGGAGGTATCCCGGACCCAGTGCTACATATGCCCGGTACTACCCCAGCCTAGGACCTGCACTTGCCTATCCACCTCGGACCTAACTACGTCGTTGTTTGGGCGTGATTGAGGAACTCAAGCCGGTCCAAAAGGCGACTGCTTCCTAGAGGAGTTTTGTTTCCTCGCGCCTCTGTTCCAATTGCCCGAGCTTAATAAACTTTAAATATTTCGAGAGTGTGGTTTTTCACAAAGTTTGATTTTGAGGGGAGACATCCATTGAAAATTATTGAAAGATTCGTTGTCAGGATCATGGTAAACAAATTTCTTTCGAACGAAAAAAGACAGAAATCTCCTATACTGGGAGTAAACGCGGATAATGCACGTAAAGTGCACTGATATGATGTGTAAAGGTAGATGTCGGTCGTCCTTGATTGACGCCTCATCTTGTGAGACGGCAACTTAATGCTGGTAAAAGCCACCCCAGCGATTCTACTGCATGGTTCAAGGCTTGACCGAAGCTGTGAATAAGCAAGACTGATATTTAACCGTATGAAATGAGTTTTGCATAGGGTGATGCTTAATTCATGGATTAACGGTCTATTCGTTGCTGTTTGAGTTTTTCATCTGAGTTGAGAAAAGAGGTCAATAGACTGAAAATTACAGTTTTTGTGAGATTTTTAGGTATCCAGTTTACAAGGCATGAGAAGGGGCGGAGAGATTATCCAAGTAAGTAACAAGCTAAGTATAATTCATCGCAAAATTGGAATTCATTGTTTCGCAAGTTTTTCAGTGATGCATTTTGTTTTTGTCCGTAACAAACCAGCTCATTGCAATTGACTGCTCTCCTCAAGCTGTAAATGAGGGATTAAAACCAAATTTCTCCCCAGGTGAGGGGTCCCAAAAACTAAGGGCCCTGCAGGCATAGGAATGCATGTGAAGTATGATAGATTGATTGAGCTCCATTGAACCAGTGCCCGAGTACCGCCACTACACATCCTCGTGTTGTGCGTTATTGTATTCAAACCTCATCATATGCGAACAGAAAATAAGACAGGCTTATTCATAACTTCAGTCAAGCATCGAATTATTTGAATAAATGGGAGTTTCAGTTGAATAATTATTTGAATTATGGAGAAAAATATTAGAACAAGAGAGTAGATCCTACGTAAGTCTACGTTTCGTAGATCTTTCCAATGAAGTTACTGGTATGGGTTTTTTATGTGTTATTACATCGCCATACTTGCGACCAGTTCTTCGTGTTCCTCTGTCGAAATCAACATCAAGGTTCGATACACGTGGCCGCTGCTTACTCTGCAATATGAAGCAAAAACTGCACCTCAGTGTTCAGTGTTCAGAATTCAGTGTTCAGAATTCAGTTGCTAAGCAGGTTTTAACAAAGGCACATTCTCTGCAACTTTTTTCGGGGCAGCCTTCACGTTGGTAAAATTTGCCAGTAATGCATTTCAAGTTTTTTGTTCCTTTCAAACCAGAAACAGCTTAGCCCACGATTCTATAGCGAAACGATCTTGTGTGGTAGTTAGAGATTACCAGTAATTTTTGAGAACCAGTTTTCAGTAAAAAAAAGCCATCCACTTGGTTGAAATTTTAATTTAGATTGCAGTGACGCACAAGAAATTTACCGTATGACCAAAATATTCCCCCTCTTTTATATATAAAACTTAGCTTGTTGCTTGCTTGCTTGCTTGGTCTCTGGAGCCCAAGTTACACCTCGTAAACTGGATACATAAACATCACGTAAAAACTGCAATTTTTGTGCTTTGGAAAACTTTTTTATATACTGCGAGATACTCATAAGTTAACCTGTCATGAAACATTAAAGAGAAAATCGGAGAAAGAAAGGAACGTTATAAAACAGTTTTCTCACAATTTTTACGAATGATTCATAGCTCGATCTCAAAAAACAGCGATAGCATTTTTTGACAACGTAGGCGCACCTGTAATAAATAATATTAACATTCTTTCAACTGAGCAAGTGAAATTCGAAAGTCTGTAAATGAATTCACTCGGAGGGACGGCTTTTCAAAAGTGGAGAAATGGCGCTGAAATAGTGAACACGTCAGAACGTGAAACCATCAGTATGATTCAAATTTTTAGGAAATGGTTTGCACGATGGTTTTTAGAAAAAAATCTCACAAATTGACAGCTCGGATATTTATTTATTTTTCGCTTAAGACGAAAATTTGAAATGATGATGATGTAAGGGTATGAGCGCATGTGTGGAGAGTAGCAAAAACTGGAAATGCGACCTCGAAAATTTTCTCAATGATTGACGCAAAAATTTCTCAAGTAAAAGTTTTTGCGTGCTTGAACTATAGTTCCATTGTTTCCAGTTTGGTTGGTGTCACTGCATGGTCGGCCATGACACGTTGTAAGAGCCTAAAACCTCGGATAAAAATAAATTAAATGAATAAAAACTGACTCAACAATGGCTGAAGTGAGGGAGAAAAATGTTGTCTGACCCTACTTGACATTGCCACCAAGTTAAAAATAACCCTGGCCCTCTATTATGTACCATCAATGATAGTTCTTAAATCCATGACACCGTTTTACTAATTTTGGGCAATTGTTACTCATTTTCTGAGATCGGACGATACGAAAAATAAAGTTACGAAAATTTTCCTTTTGGCATTAATACTGTCTTTGAATAAAAAATTAGGCTAACTAATAAAAATATGCTTGAGTACGCATACATATCCCAGCCAATTATGGGATGAAGAATTAAGAAATATTACGAGTGTTCGCGTGGCAAATATATCATACAATAACCCTTTAGCGTCAATATTAACCTTGGTATCCTGATCAGTTTAGAGAAGACTGAGTGAATACCGGCACAAACACACACTATCTCTGGAGGGTTCACTTCGATTTTTAATCATGCTAATAAAACATGATAGCGAGAATTAATATTTAAACACATCCATGCAGTGAGTGAACTCAATGACGTACTTCTGTCACAGGAACACGATGCTCGCAAGCTATGATGGGGGAAAACACGTTTATGATCAATGGTAAAAAGTGTAGAGTCACTCTAGACAATACAGGGCTTACTTGGCGCGTGCAGGACGTCCCTCAAGGTGAGTTAAATAGAGAAAAAATATAGGACCTATTTTTTGTGCAGCGATAAGTGAACATTTTTGCATCTTTATAAAACAGTAAAGCCCAAAGAAAATAGACTTGCCAAATCATATGTCTGCCAATTGGAATTTTTTTTGTAATTGGATTTTTTTGGTATTTGGAATATTGTTCTACTGAAATAAATGCTTCGACAAAACAATGAATGTCTACATCGTTTCGGTCAATCACTAAAATTATTTGACCTCAATTTCTTCTTTTTTTATGAACCGATGTAGAATTTAATGAAAAAGCGATCCTAGCTGCAACTCACCTAAAAGACTTATTAACTTGGTAAACTTTGTTCGAATTGAATAATAGCTATAAAACAACATTCCATTTTAAAGAGCGAACTGGAGACGTGTAGGTCGAACTCAATTCAGTTTTCGTAAAAGCTTCAAGCTTGTTATTATTTGTTTGGAATTACTTTCATAATTCGATGGGATAAAATGGTTTCTCACCTAGTTAAATATCGAGATTCGTTATGACATACGAGGATTTTTGACATCTCGGTCATAAAAATTAAGTTATGCCGTAAAAATGTCCTTGGTCTTATATTTTTTGTCAACAAAATCTTGGCGAATGCTTTTGTTGCATACGGGTACCTTAGCTCACGTCAACTTCGTTTTATACGAAAAAAATCCCTTATTTGTTCTCATCTAGAATCGATGTACGGATTGGTTCAATTACTGCGCTATTTTTCATCCGTAACGTTAGGGTTTGCATCAGATGATAGCCTATTTTAATTTATATTTTTCACAGGCAAGTTTCGAGTCCCGGCCGCAGAGATCATCAGCTGCTGGTCTTGTCCGAAGGGTTCCTTGGAATGCTGTCCTCTGCAAGACGAAGCTTTCAACCCGAACTACCTCCAGAATGATGGTTTCCACCAATACCCAGAGAGCAAACTGGGCACAATCAGCACCACTTCAACATCTTTACTTTTTGGAAACCACGCAGAGTTACATTACGGTGGCATCGAAACTGAGCATGGGAGTCTGGATCAAGGCTTCCGTGCTTCCAGAAATGAGGATCAGTCTGCAACAAGACCTCCGCACCCATTTGGCATCCTGGATCCCAGCGAAGAGAAAATCAGTATCAAATCTAAGCCAATAGACCAACCAACCGGGATTCCGTTCAAAAACTGCATTCATTTCTGCAAATTGAGTTATCTCCCCGCTTTGTCTGTGGAAATTTGCGAACGAGTTCTGCCCTCACAGCTTCTTTCGGGTTGTTTTCGTGGTGATGAAGAGCCCATGGCGACGACTTGGAAATCGAGGGTGCTGGTTCTTCAGCATGAGTCCACCGACACCGTCAGTTCTTGGATGAAGGCTCTTTGGGAGATCGTGGCAGGTGAAGGAAGATTACTCATCCTTTGAAAAAACGAATCAATTCAGTCATCTGAAACTCCGTTTTTCATTATGAATCGGTCAGAGTGAAATTAATTGTATACAGTTTGTTTGCACCATTTTTTCATTTCCGTACAGAATGACATGTCCCCGATGAATAAAAAGTACTAAAACACGTCTTCGAAAAGTTTTGGATAAGGCTTCTCTAGTGAACTGCAAAAACACACTTGTTTGCCATATTTTAGTTCAGGAAAACATTCTTGTGTGCTAAGTTCTTTTAAATGTTTGATGTCTGAAACGAGTTTGTACGAATACCTAGTGGCACTCTTTATAAAGAAATTGCAAGAATATATAAAAATGACACATTGCTTTCGCAGTTCAGCAGTTTAAATACTCTCCACATTGACTGATACAAACTTGAAATCAATCCCGGAATCTTTGAATTCATATTTCATAAGCATTTCGTGATCTACATACAAAGATTCATTTTACGGCAACGTTTTTAAAATGATTTAGCGTGGTGAATGAAAACATTAACACGAATTTCAACGCAAATAAACTGCTTCCCATTCTTTGACAGTTCAAGGAAGGCACAAAAGAGGCTACAATTAGTTTACCATAAAATCAGTAGCCTTAATGGTGCATGTAAAGCTCTGGGTCGTCTCTACCATTCTAATTATCACAAACAAAATACCTCACTATAGCTAACAAAACATCTTATTATCGTTATCAAAGTGCTTCTTAATAGTTGGCAAAATAACTTACTATCGTTAACGAAATTCTTCGATTCACGAGTTTATGACCATATCTGTGATACGAGTTTCCCCAGTGAGAATGTACAAGAATTTTTCAATCACAGATACTCTTAGGATGGATAAATTTATGTGACATTTACATCTCAAAAAATTATTTAAAGAAAATATCGAATCCCGTCCTTTTTGGCGGGCCGTGTATACTAATGTACATATAATTCAGATCTCGACTGTACAAAGCCAAAAAATTTTAAATCCAATTCACGCTGCTTATTTTTGCACAAGTGTGATTGTTTTAGGAACTTCACATCATCTTGAGGATCGACAACAGTCCTGAAATTCACAGCTTTTTTGAAGGAAAGAGTCTTCTTCCTGCAATAACAAGTCCTGGCACATACTTAACTTCTCGAAGGTGTTAGATTGTTTTTCCTTTCCAGGCAATCCATCGCGGCCTCGACACCTGCTCGCGATTGTAAATCCTATGAGCGGCAAAAAAAAGGCAGAGAAGCTCTACAAGTCGCGTGTAGCTCCGTTGTTGCGCAGAGCCGCTATCCGAGTCACCTTCAGAGAGGTGGGACGCTCGCCAAACATCTTTTATTGATGTCTCCAGCATTACAATTGTATCTTAGATTTAGTTTTTCATCTCTTTAACCTTACGAGTTGGGGCTAGAGTGAGTGAAGAGCGTGCTGTATGAGTAAAATAATTCTTCCCTGACCTTCTATTTGTCTTCACCGGAGGGGCAGTACATTCTCCGTACCAAAATACTGCGGTTGCCTGTATGGTATCGAACCTTTTCTTTTCTTCCCAAATTGTGGTATTCGAGTCTTGTACTACGAAAAAATGTAACGATCACAAATTTATTTGAAAATTTTTCGTAAGTGCTTTAAAAAGGGTACAATGTTACTTTTTCGTTCCACTAATGTGAGTGAATTCTTTTTCTTCTATCTATTATCAGATATTTCTCATTTTCCGTAGCAGCTACAACCCCCGATATAATTACATAGTTCCTTGGGAAATCTAAATAATAAAAATGTTCACTAATTCGAGAGATAGGCTTGAAGGTTGAACTACAATATCTTAGTTTCGAAAAAACGTTCCAAAATCTAACAATGAAAAAATGAAATTCTGGGAGTAGACTCCGAGTGATGACTAATTCAAGATCATATCTCTTGTGAACTGAAGAATTGTAAATGATTATGATTTGAAATGACAATATTCATGTGCTATTTTAATACTTTTGAACGGTTTTTTGAAAAAGCTTCCTACACAGTATTTGATTAGGGGAACTTTGGCCTTCTTTCTGGACAAATTTAAACTCAATAAACTTTAGAGGGCCTGTTGAGGCAAATGGTAGCTATTGATGCACTGAAGCGCCAATTAAAAAAAATTATGTGAAGTGAGTTCTAAAACTGTTAACGCAACTCATGTGATCTGGTTTTCACAGTTAAACGGATGATTTGGTTCAATATTTTGCTTATACCAACTGAGATTTTTTGCAGTCTATTATGTAATCTTTCCCTTACCCCACAACGATAAAAATGAGAGCTTTTATTTTCATAACTTAATATCCCTGCTCCTATAAACAGGAAAGGGACTCTGCTACATCTGAGCAAAAATTCGATATTTTTGCTACGTAGGAAGGGGAAAAGTGGGATTCCAACAGAAATTCAATAGCGATTCTACTGTACGTGCGAGGGACCTGTGTTTGGCTCTTCTCGATTGGAGGCTACAATACAAGTTCCGTTTATAATTACTACTACAATTTTTTTTGTCATGCCACAATTATTATCAAGAACTATTTCTCCACAATGCATAGATTAGGCGTCAAAAGTTTTAGATAGAGAGTAATCAGGAAGTTTTTGCCATGAGTGTTTGTATTAAACAGCATATCACACCATATTTCACACCCTATTGCCGTAAGTATTAATGAATCATCATCATCATACACGATTTCGGAAAACCGCTCGTAACATACGCAAATGAGATTTTTCAAATAATCATACTATGGTGATAAAGTTATCAAACACCTCTGTCAAAACTCGTTTGAAAAAGACAGACATCGAATAGTCCTCAGAGATGTTCTGAAAGCCAGGTAGTCCTGTAGAGCCCTCGTGTCTCCTACGATATCCTCAGCCCAACTTCAAAGCACGGTTCTTTAAATACGGATGGACTTCTAAAGCATTCAAGCGCGAAGTCTAACAGCTAATAAATGAGTTATGATAAAATATTGACTCGACTGTCATACTTTCTCTCAATTTAAAGAAAAACTGAACTTGTTTTATATGCCAAATAAAAAGTGAATTAGAAAACAGACGATTGCTTAACTAGCTTCCGATTTTTAATTTAAAACTTTTCTTCTCCTCGGACCCTATTTCCCCCAAAATGATGATTTTATTCACAATTAATTACTCAGTTCATTTATCTTGTGTTCTACGTGCAATAAAGTGCATGCTTGTTCGAAATAAATTCTAAGGAATAAAATAGGGAATATGAGTGAAAAAATATACGTAAAACGGTTATGTAAGGTATAGAACTAATGACAAGGGAGTGAAATATATTTATTAACATCTGCAACATCGCGGTTGTAAGATTTAACTTTTGTAGCGTTGCGGTTGTAAGATATAACTTCTGCAGGTTTGCAGTTGAAAGATATAACTTCTGCAGTGCTGCAGTTGAAAGATATAAATTCTGCAGTGCTGCAGTTGAAAGATATAACTTCTGAAGCTTTGCAGTTGAAAGATACACCTTCTGCAGTGTTGCAGTTGAAAGATGTGACTTCCGAAGTGTTGCAGTTGAAAGATATAACTACTGCACTGCTGCTGTTGAAAGACATAACTTCTGCAGGTTTGCAGTTGAAAGCTATAACTTCTGCAGTGTTGCAGTTGAAAGATATAACTACTGCACTGCTGCTGTTGAAAGACATAACTTCTGCAGGTTTGCAGTTGAAAGATATAACTTCTGCAGGTTTGCAGTTGAAAGATATACCTTCTGCAGTGTTGCAGTTGAAAGATATAACTACTGCACTGCTGCTGTTGAAAGACATAACTTCTGCAGGTTTGCAGTTGAAAGACATAACTTCTGCAGATTTGCAGTTGAAAGATATAACTTCTGCAGGTTTTCAGTTGAAAGATACACCTTCTGCAGTGTTGCAGTTGAAAGATGTGACTTCCGAAGTGTTGCCGTTGAAAGATATAACTACTGCACTGCTGCTGTTGAAAGACATAACTTCTGCAGCGTCGCGGTTGAAACACATAACTTCTGCAGCGTCGCGGTTGAAAGACATAACTTCTGCAGCGTTGCGGTTGAAAGTCATAACTTCTGCAGCGTCGCGGTTGAAAGTCATAACTTCTGCAGCGTCGCGGTTAAAAGTCATAACTTCTGCAGCGTCGCGGTTGAAAGACATAACTTCTGCAGCGTCGCGGTTGAAAGACATAACTTCTACAGCGTCGCGGTTGAAAGACATAACTTCTGCAGCGTCGCGGTTGAAAGTCATAACTTCTGCAGCGTCGCGGTTGAAAGACATAACTTCTGCAGCGTCGCGGTTGAAAGTCATAACTTCTGCAGCGTCGCGGTTGAAAGTCATAACTTCTGCAGCGTCGCGGTTGAAAGACATAACTTCTGCAGCGTCGCGGTTGAAAGTCATAACTTCTGCAGCGTCGCGGTTGAAAGACATAACTTCTGCAGCGTCGCGGTTGAAAGTCATAACTTCTACAGCGTCGCGGTTGAAAGTCATAACTTCTGCAGCGTCGCGGTTGAAAGACATAACTTCTACAGCGTCGCAGTTGAAAGACATAACTTCTGCAGCGTCGCGGTTGAAAGTCATAACTTCTGCAGCGTCGCGGTTGAACGACATAACTTCTGCAGCGTCGCGGTTGAAAGTCATAACTTCTACAGCGTCGCGGTTGAAAGACATAACTTCTGCAGCGTCGCGGTTGAAAGTCATAACTTCTGCAGCGTCGCGGTTGAAAGACATAACTTCTGCAGCGTCGCGGTTGAAAGTCATAACTTCTGCAGCGTCGCGGTTGAAAGACATAACTTCTGCAGCGTCGCGGTTGAAAGACATAACTTCTACAGCGTCGCGGTTGAAAGACATAACTTCTGCAGCGTCGCGGTTGAAAGTCATAACTTCTGCAGCGTCGCGGTTGAAAGACATAACTTCTGCAGCGTCGCGGTTGAAAGTCATAACTTCTACAGCGTCGCGGTTGAAAGTCATAACTTCTGCAGCGTCGCGGTTGAAAGACATAACTTCTACAGCGTCGCGGTTGAAAGACATAACTTCTGCAGCGTCGCGGCTGAAAGACATAACTTCTGCAGCGTCGCGGTTGAAAGTCATAACTTCTGCAGCGTCGCGGTTGAAAGACATAACTTCTGCAGCGTCGCGGTTGAAAGTCATAACTTCTACTGCGTCGCGGTTGAAAGACATAACTTCTGCAGCGTCGCGGTTGAAAGACATAACTTCTGCAGCGTCGCGGTTGAAAGTCATAACTTCTGCAGCGTCGCGGTTGAAAGACATAACTTCTACAGCGTCGCGGTTGAAAGACATAACTTCTGCAGCGTCGCGGTTGAAAGACATAACTTCTGCAGCGTCGCGGTTGAAAGTCATAACTTCTGCAGCGTTGCGGTTGAAAGACATAACTTCTGCAGCGTCGCGGTTGAAAGACATAACTTCTACAGCGTCGCGGTTGAAAGACATAACTTCTGCAGCGTCGCGGTTGAAAGACATAACTTCTACAGCGTCGCGGTTGAAAGACATAACTTCTGCAGCGTCGCGGTTGAAAGACATAACTTCTGCAGCGTCGCGGTTGAAAGACATAACTTCTACAGCGTCGCGGTTGAAAGACATAACTTCTGCAGCGTCGCGGTTGAAAGACATAACTTCTGCAGCGTCGCGGTTGAAAGACATAACTTCTGCAGCGTCGCGGTTGAAAGACATAACTTCTACAGCGTCGCGGTTGAAAGATTTAACTTCTACAGCGTCGCGGTTGAAAGACATAACTTCTGCAGCGTCGCGGTTGAAAGACATAACTTCTGCAGCGTCGCGGTTGAAAGTCATAACTCCTGCAGCGTCGCGGTTGAAAGACATAACTTCTACAGCGTCGTGGTTGAAAGACATAACTTCTGCAGCGTCGCGGTTGAAAGACATAACTTCTGCAGCGTCGCGGTTGAAAGTCATAACTTCTACAGCGTCGCGGTTGCAAGACATAACTTCTGCAGCGTCGCGGTTGAAAGACATAACTTCTACAGCGTCGCGGTTGAAAGTCATAACTCCTGCAGCGTCGCGGTTGAAAGACATAACTTCTACAGCGTCGCGGTTGAAAGACATAACTTCTGCAGCGTCGCGGTTGAAAGAAATAACTTCTACAGCGTCGCGGTTGAAAGACATAACTTCTACAGCGTCGCGGTTGAAAGACATAACTTCTGCAGCGTCGCGGTTGAAAGACATAACTTCTGCAGCGTCGCGGTTGAAAGACATAACTTCTGCAGCGCCGCGGTTGAAAGACATAACTTCTACAGCGTCGCGGTTGAAAGACATAACTTCTGCAGCGTCGCGGTTGAAAGACATAACTTCTGCAGCGTCGCGGTTGAAAGACATAACTTCTGCAGCGTCGCGGTTGAAAGACATAACTTCTACAGCGTCGCGGTTGAAAGACATAACTCCTGCAGCGTCGCGGTTGAAAGACGTAACTTCTACAGCGTCGCGGTTGAAAGACATAACTTCTGCAGCGTCGCGGTTGAAAGACATAACTTCTGCAGCGTCACGGTTGAAAGACATAACTTCTGCAGCGTCGCAGTTGAAAGACATAACTTCTACAGCGTCGCGGTTGAAAGACATAACTTCTACAGCGTCGCGGTTGAAAGACATAACTTCTGCAGCGTCGCGGTTGAAAGACATAACTTCTGTAGCGTCGCGGTTGAAAGTCATAACTCCTGCAGCGTCGCGGTTGAAAGACATAACTTCTACAGCGTCGCGGTTGAAAGACATAACTTCTGCAGCGTCGCGGTTGAAAGACATAACTTCTGCAGCGTCGCGGTTGAAAGTCATAACTTCTACAGCGTCGCGGTTGAAAGACATAACTTCTGCAGCGTCGCGGTTGAAAGACATAACTTCTACAGCGTCGCGGTTGAAAGTCATAACTCCTGCAGCGTCGCGGTTGAAAGACATAACTTCTACAGCGTCGCGGTTGAAAGACATAACTTCTGCAGCGTCGCGGTTGAAAGACATAACTTCTACAGCGTCGCGGTTGAAAGACATAACTTCTACAGCGTCGCGGCTGAAAGACATAACTTCTGCAGCGTCGCGGTTGAAAGACATAACTTCTGCAGCGTCGCGGTTGAAAGACATAACTTCTACAGCGTCGCGGTTGAAAGACATAACTCCTGCAGCGTCGCGGTTGAAAGACATAACTTCTACAGCGTCGCGGTTGAAAGACATAACTTCTGCAGCGTCGCGGTTGAAAGACATAACTTCTACAGCGTCGCGGTTGAAAGTCATAACTCCTGCAGCATCGCCCCGTTGCAGACGACGCACCCGGGGCACGCAGAAGAGCTGGCCGAAGAAGCGGTGCGGGAGGGCGGGGTGGACGGTGTGGTGACGGTGAGCGGTGACGGCACCGTCGCTGAGGTCACCACGGGACTCATGAAGGCAACAGCAAGTCAACTCGGGGTGCCCTTCGATGACAGAACTGCAGCGCTGCCTGAGGCCAACGTTGCAGTTGGGGTTATTCCTGGTCAGCAATGGTGTTTAATGTTTTAATTTAGTAATGACATAAGGTATACGAAGCCACATGGATTGCTAGCCACATGGATTGTACAGTAACTCACTAATCGTTAGGTTATTGATAATGACACTATTTCCTTTCAAAAGCCCTTGTAATCGGTTCATTGATAGACAGTAATATGTATCTAATTGATGAAGGGATTATTCTCCGTAAGAGTATTTAATGATTTGATGACTATTTCAAGTTTATTCCCAGTCAGGAGCCCTTAGTTAATAAATAGTGGAATTTTTTCCCAGAAAGTAAGCCCATGTAAACTTTCCTCAGATTAAGTAATGGATAATTCATTTTTATTTCTCAGAAATGGCTGATTTTCAAGTTTCAATGCACTATTGTTGATGCTTAAATTCACGTTTGGCAATTTCTACTTAGAATATTTGGGTTTCGAGAAAGGTAAATTTTTGTTTCTTCTTCCCTATAGGAAAACATCCCGTACTTTTCTAAACAGATAAATTTACTAGTTTGGATTACCTGAATGGCTGTAATACTATCTAAGAAACTTTCAATTCAGGTGATTCTGCACGAACTTTTGAATTTAGAAAATGCTTGCTGTATATTCCCATCAAAATTTGTGGTGAGTAAGTTTCACGGTTGATTGAATACAACTGTCTACGCATTTATTTTTGTTGGCTCGAATGTTCGCAGCAGATTTTCTTGAAAACGTTTGTGTTCTTTTGGTTATTTATGTTTACATAAAAAGGTTTCTTTTATCCAAGAACAAAACTTGAATTCGTTCACAATTAAATCTTCTATTTTCTTCTATGTGTCCTCATTTTGTAATTGTCCTGAAGAATATTTACCTTAAATAACAGACTTGCCATGAGGCTTTCTATTCTCTCAAATTAAAACAATTACAATGATTATAGTGCATTATTTTCCCATCATGTTTGGTTTTTAGTCCCATGCCCAAATCAGACAAAAACTCAGAGAGTTTCTCTCGCTTCAAAAAGTTATTAGCTCAGCATTTAATTTTATTTACTGCTCATGCATGCCGGTTGTTGCGTGCAGGCGGGTCCACCAACGCGTACGTGACGTCTTGTCACGGCACAGAGGATGTCACCACCGCCGTGCTACAAATAGTCATGGGTGAGCCCCATTATAGTCATGGGTGGGTCCCGTTATGGCTATATGTGAGTCTCAATATGGTTATGGTCAAGGGTGAGTCCCGTTATGGTTATGGTTATGGGTGAGTCTCATTATGGTTATGGTCATGGGTGAGTCCTGTTATGGGTATGGGTGAGTCCCGTTATGGTTATGGGTGAGTCCCGTTATTGTTATGGTTATGGGTGAGTCTCATTATGGTTATGGTCATGGGTTAGTCCTGTTATGGGTATGGGTGAGTCCCGTTATGGTTATGGGTGAGTTCCAATAGTTTTGGGTGAGTCCCGTAGACTTAACGATATTCACTCCCTTTAGTGTCGATTGCCTGTCCTGCTGAGAGAAAAATGCTTGGTAAACTTCAGCATTGTCAGCACTCTCTTATTGTAAAATACTTATTTTCGATCATTAATTTATCATTTCTCCGACAATATTTTGATGTTTTACCAAAGATTTGATTGACACTTATTGATTATTGACAATTGATTCCTTAATAATCAACGTTTGGAGCGTAAGGTTATACATAGTTCCCGAAAGCTACAAGTAAAACATTTTTAGCATTCATGTGCCATATTTGTTGTAGTGAAGAGTGTTAACTGGTCATGATTATTAAAAAATGATGAGTATTAATTAGTGATGAGTATTAACTAGGATTTAGTATTAACGATTGAATCGAGATTCTCAGAGTATGAAATATCATATTTATGTATCTTTTTGCCTCATTGCCATCCCAAATTTCAAAGTTTTAAAAATAGAACTTGTACCTTCTAAAATTTTAATGCCTGTTTATGCACCTTTAAGAATTTTTTTTAAATTAATTCAGACAGTGTAAAGTTACTATAGTGGTATCGAGAACAAGAAAGGACTTTATTTTTTGTTATATTTTATAAATATTTGCAGAACAAACCTCTTTAAAAACGTATTAATAAATTACACGCGATTGTAATAAAATGTACAAATTGGTCAAGTTGTAATCAATTGTGTAAAAAGTCAAAAAAAGATGCTCACTATTTTAGGTACACGAAAAATCAAGGGAAGTAAATATCTAGGGAAAAATTAAGCAAAGTTATTTTCAAAAGAACAATCAAGGGAAGTTATTATCAAGGGAACAATCGAGGGAAGTTATTATCAAGGGAACAATCAAGGGAAGTTATTATCAAGGGAACAATCAAGGGAAGTTATGATCAAGGGAACAATCGAGGGAAGTTATTATCAAGGGAACAATCGAGGGAAGATATTATCAAGGCAACAATCAAGGGCAGTTATTATCAAGGGTAAAATCAAGGGAAGTTGTTATCAAGGGAAGTTATTATCAAGGAAACAATCAAGGGCAATTATTATCAGGGGAACAATCAAGGGAAGTTATTATCAAGTTAGCAAACAAAGGAAATTCCTAGCGAACAATCACGTTTCGCGCAATTGTGATATCGCGGGTATGTAACTTGAGTTTACGTTCAGGCACCCGGCGCTACGTGCACGTGGGCGGCCTCTACGTGCATGAGAAACTAGCGCACGTGAGCCCAGAGGGAATCCATGCCGGCTTCCTGGCATCGATGCTTGAAACTAGCACCACGCTACGGCACATGGGGCCGGTCAGGGATATCATTGCTGGGGTTAAGGAGTTCGTCTTGAACAGGCAAGTAATTTTAGTTCGTCTTGAACAGGCAAGTAGTTTCAGTTCGTCTTGAACAGGCAAGTTATTTTAGTGCGTCTTGAACAGACAAGTAGTTTCAGTTCGTCTTGAACAGGCAAGTAGTTTAGTTCGTCTTGAACAGGCAAGTAATTTTAGTTCGTCTTGAACAGGCAGGTAATTTTAGTTCGTCTTGAACAGGCAAGTTGTTTTAGTTCGTCTTGAACAGGCAAGTTATTTTAGTTCGTCTTGAACAGGCAAGTAGTTTCAGTTCGTCTCGAACAGGCAAGTAGTTTTTGTTTCCATGGCTAAGGTCAATTATTTCAGGGCCTAAAAAACCCGTGCCCGATCGGTACTAATGTATCACTGATGCAGAACTCCCTCTAGTGATACGAACCGCACGAAATTGATATGATTGATTTCTCAATTATTATCATCTAAGGTCAGAGTTCGCGTTTTTGCGGCTTACTTTTCACAAGGCGAAGCGAATAACTGCTCTCCATGATGAGTAATTAGCTCACTCAGTAACTTATCTCTGGTGGTCTGAGACATAGCGCCAACTTTCACAGATTTGTTGTGCCCTATCATTCAATTTAATGGACTTGGACAAGTCTGCAAATATTTTGGCAGTCTGTGAAAGCTTTATAATTTGAAAGATACGATTGATACACGTGCTTTCCTTTAATTTAATGATATAGCAAAGGTATAACGGACAGCTCAAATAACTGATCTCCATGTTGCATGTGGTTGATATCAAATAATTGGTTTCCCTGAGTTTTTAATTCTTTATGTATAAATTCTTTTGTGTATCGTCCGTCAGTGTCTGTGACGGTCTTATGCTTTGAGTTTTCAGGTTAAAAATCTATCATACTCACTGTGGACTAAGATAAGTCAACTGTCGCTACCGCGTCAACGTTCCTTGGGTTCTCAATGTGTATAGTTATTGTGAAACTGTACATACTAGTCAGTTAAGCGGCAAAAGCTCTTAGCCTTAAGCTAGCATCTCTATTTATTATCAGCCCGCAAGGCCCGTGACTCTTAAATTCTTCGTTGTGTTGAAAATCAAGACTCATCGACTTATGTGTATATTGTTCCTATGAATATAATTTTAAAAAACAGTTTACATTGCCCCTCGCTCACTTTGACTTTAAACTTAAGAATTTTTGCGAGCTAAGCAACACAAATTGGGTGGGTATAACTCTGGTTCGAATTATAGTCTAGATTTCAAGGTATCTTCCATGGAGTATGCGCTGTTTTTGTGTTACTTATTGAAAACGAAGAAAACGAGAGACGAGGTTATAGAAGGGGAACTCTCCAACTCATAGAGCATAAATTTCACTCAGTCACATTAGATTTAAAAATAAACCCTTTTCAGAACAGGAATACAATAATGAAGCAGTTAATCGCTCACATTATATTATAAAGAACACTTTTTTTTACAACCCGAATACAATAATGAAGTGGTGACTCACTCACATTAGATTAAGAAATAAACCATTTTTACAATACGAATACAATAATGTAATGGTTAATCACTCTCATTAGATCAAAATGTACACCATTTTTACAATATGAATAGAATAGTGAAATGGTTAATCACTCACATATGACTAAAAAGTAAACAATTTTTACAAAACCAATACAATAATGAATGAAACAAAGATCAAGAAATTTATTTAACACATGTTCAGGTCTTGTTCGTGCGAGTTGCGTTACCTGGCTGAGGATAACGAGAGAGACCTGCTGCGTCTGGACGGGCAGGTGTGCCGGGCGGACTGTGTGCCCTGCGCCACAGCGTGCCTAGACCCACACGCTGGAGAGTGGGTGGAGGTGGGGATGGGGTGCTAGTTCCTGCTGGTGTATGGTGCTAGCTTCTGCTGGTGTGTGGTGCTAGTTCCTGCTGGTGTGTGTTGCTGGTTCTTGCTGGTGTGTGGTGATAGTTCCTGCTGGTGTGTGGTGCTATTTCCTGCTGGTGTGTGTTGCTGGTTCCTGCTGGTGTATGGTGCTAGTTCCTGTTGGTGTGTGGTATTAGTTCCTGCTGGTGTGTGGTGCTAGTTCCTGCTGGTGTGTGGTGCTAGTTCCTGCTGGTGTGTGTTGCTAGTTCCTGCTGGTGTGTGTTGCTGGTTCTTGCTGGTGTGTGGTGCTAGTTCCTGCTGGTGTGTGGTGCTATTTCCTGCTGGTGTGTGGTGCTAGTTTCTGCTGGTGTGGGGTGCTAGTTCCTGATGGTGTGGGGTGCTAGTTCCTGCTGGTGTGTGGTGCTAGTTCCTGTTGGTGTGTGGTACTAGTTCCTGCTGGTGTGTGGCGCTAGTTCCTGTGTGTGTGTGGTGCTAGTTCCTGCTGGTGTGTGTTGCTAGTTCCTGCTGGTGTGTGGTGCTAGTTTCTGCTGGTGTGGGGTGCTAGTTCCTGCTGGTGTGTGGTGCTAGTTGCTGCTGGTGTGTGTTGCTGGTTCCTGCTGGTGTGTGGAGCTGTGGTGTGGAGTGCTAGTTCCTGCTGGTGTGGGGTGCTAGTTCCTGCTGGTGTGGGGTGTTAGTTCCTGCTGGTGTGTGTTGCTGGTTCCTGCTGGTGTGTGGTGCTAGTTCCTGCTGGTGTGGGGTGCAAGTTCCTGCTGGTGTGGGGGGCTAGTTCCTGCTGGTGTGTGGTGCTATTTCTTGCTGGTGTGGGGTGCTAGTTCTTGCTGGTGTGTGGTGCTTGTTTTTTTAGTATGTGAACCTAGTTTTAGTTTTTTTTATATTCGGTTTGAATGTTGTTTTAAGACTCTAAATTTGATGGTTTTCTGTCCTAATTATTAGTGATATATTCTTCCTATATTTTGTTGCCAGTTTGTCCTGATTTGTATTGCACCATCTATATAGGCTACAATGTTACGTAATTGTATAGGTTTCGTGCGTATCCGTGCTGCTAAACGTTTTTCAGATCAGCCGAATTCCATTCAACAAATTATTCAGCTTTCAAAACTTATTTCCAACATCGATAGCAAATCAAGGCACATTGCGGTCTCAAGTTCCATAAGTAATTAAATATCTGGTAAATTAAAATATCAGTCATCCTTTCTCACGACGGAAAATCCTTTTAGACAAGAAAGACCCTAATTTGGTTCTGGTCCCGCTGCCGGGGTATTTTTGCCGGAGTAATGGCAGCTCTTTTTTTAAAAAATTATCCTTGTTCGATCCTTGTCCTGCAACTGAAATAATTTCATTGGAGTCAGAGCAGATTCTTCAGTTGTTGTTTAAATGGAGAAAGAGGATGTTGAGGTAATTTTCCCGCTCGTTAACTCGGACTTAATTCCATCACTTTAGGTTAATAAAAATGGAAACCATTTTAAAAGGAGATCGCTCTTTGTGGGGTAAATTACCTATCAATAGAAGTTATACAATAAACAAAGAACTAAACTTAAAAAGCGGAAAATCGGAAATAATTAGAAATCTTTGTTCAGATTAAGGGGAACTTCCACATCGCAGCGTGCCACCTGGTGCGAGCGGAGTGCCGCTACTCCAAGTACGGCATTTCTCCAATGTGTCACGTCAACAGCGGCTACTGTGACGTCATGTTGAGCCCAAAGGGATCAAGGGTGTCTATGTTCTACAAATTGTTTAAAATCGGGACTACGAGAGATCACGTAAGTAAATTAAATCTAGCGCACCATTTTCGAGCTTCAGAATGTTTAGAGTTTGTACTACGAGAGATCGCTAGAGCAAATTAAAGTTTAGCGGCTGATATTCATAATCCAGAATGTTTCAGACGTAGGACTTGAGAAATACGAATAAGGCTGGCTTATTTTTAATTTACTAACATGATCTCTTGTAGTCCTAAGTCTGAAACATTCTGGATTACGAATATTTAGACGAAGTACTCTGAGAGATCACGGGAGTTCAAATTGAACCCCAACCAGCCATATTCGTAATTCAAAATGTTTCAGACTTGTGACTACCAGAGGTCATGTGAGTTACATTTTGACCATAACCATCGTAACTCCGATGGCTCAGACTTAATAAGCGAAGGATCGTATGAGTTTTGAATAAGTTTTACTCGATGATAGACTAAAGGGTTTTAACTGGATTTCCTATCCATTTAGCAATAATTTTCGAAGTTGGTTTTGAAAATTTTGGTTCATTGCAGATGATTTGGTGAATTTTATCAGTTTACTGTGCGTATTTAAATTTATACTTCCTATATCATGTTATCAATAACTTTTAGGAATTATCAACTTAATCGTACAATGAATTACAGGATTTTCATAGAAATTTTCTGCTGTAAACATAACGGATCTAAGAGGCGATTCAGTTAATATTTACTATTTTCAAAATTGCCTTCTGCAATTGACTGTATATTTTAGTTCAATATTGATGTTCAGTTCAGCCGATCGCAGCCACAACGTCAAACCATTTGCTTGACTTTATATATGAGTTCAACATTGATCTTCAGTTCAGCCGATCGCAGCCACAACGTTAAACCATTTGCTTGACTTTATATATGAGTTCAATATTGATCTTTAGTTCAGCCGATCGCAGCCACAACGTCAAACCATTTGCTTGACTTTATATATGAGTTCAATATTGATCTTCAGTTCAGCCGATCGCAGCCACAACGTCAAACCATTTGCTTGACTTCATATATGAGTTCAATATTGATCTTCAGTTCAGCCGATCGCAGCCACAACGTCAAACCATTTGCTTGACTTTATATATGAGTTCAATATTGATCTTCAGTTCAGCCGATCGCAGCCACAACGTCAAACCATTTGCTTGACTTTATATATGAATTCAATATTGATCTTCAGTTCAGCCGATCGCAGCCACAACGTCAAACCATTTGCTTGACTTTATATATGAGTTCAATATTGATCTTCAGTTCAGCCGATCGCAGCCACAACGTCAAACCATTTGCTTGACTTTATATATGAGTTCAACATTGATCTTCAGTTCAGCCGATCGCAGCCACAACGTCAAACCATTTGCTTGACTTTATATATGAGTTCAATATTGATCTTCAGTTCAGCCAATCGCAGCCACAACGTCAAACCATTTGCTTGACTTTATATATGAGTTCAATATTGATCTTCAGTTCAGCCGATCGCAGCCACAACGTCAAACCATTTGCTTGACTTTATATATGAGTTCAATATTGATCTTCAGTTCAGCCGATCGCAGCCACAACGTCAAACCATTTGCTTGACTTTATATATGAGTTCAATATTGATCTTCAGTTCAGCCGATCGCAGCCACAACGTCAAACCATTTGCTTGACTTTATATTTGAGTTCAATATTGATCTTCAGTTCAGCCGATCGCAGCCACAACGTCAAACCATTTGCTTGACTTTATATATGAGTTCAATATTGATCTTCAGTTCAGCCGATCGCAGCCACAACGTTAAACCATTTGCTTGACTTTATATATGAGTTCAACATTGATCTTCAGTTCAGCCGATCGCAACCACAACGTCAAACCATTCGCTTGACTTTATATATGAGTTCAATATTGATCTTCAGTTCAGCCGATCGCAGCCACAACGTCAAACCATTTGCTCGACTTTATATATGAGTTCAATATTGATCTCCAGTTCAGCCGATCGCAGCCACAACGTCAAACCATTTGCTTGACTTTATATATGAGTTCAATATTGATCTTCAGTTCAGCCGATCGCAGCCACAACGTCAAACCATTTGCTTGACTTATATATGAGTTCAACGTTGATCTTCAGTTCAGCCGATCGCAGCCACAACGTCAAACCATTTGCTTGACTTTATATATGAGTTCAATATTGATCTTCAGTTCAGCCGATCGCAGCCACAACGTCAAACCATTTGCTTGACTTTATATATGAGCTCAATATTGATCTTCAGTTCAGCCGATCGCAGCCACAACGTCAAACCATTTGCTTGACTTTATATATGAGTTCAATATTGATCTTCAGTTCAGCCGATCGCAGCCACAACGTCAAACCATTTGCTTGACTTTATATTTGAGTTCAACATTGATCTTCAGTTCAGCCGATCGCAGCCACAACGTCAAACCATTTACTTGACTTTATATATGAGTTCAATATTGATCTTCAGTTCAGCCGATCGCAGCCACAACGTTAAACCATTTGCTTGACTTTATATATGAGTTCAATATTGATCTTCAGTTCAGCCGATCGCAGCCACAACGTTAAACCATTTGCTTGACTTTAAATATGAGTTCAACATTGATCTTCAGTTCAGCCGATCGCAGCCACAACGTCAAACCATTTGCTTGACTTTATATATGAGTTCAACATTGATCTTCAGTTCAGCCGATCGCAGCCACAACGTTAAACCATTTGCTTGACTTTATATATGAGTTCAACATTGATCTTCAGTTCAGCCGATCGCAGCCACAACGTTAAACCATTTGCTTGACTTTATATATGAGTTCAATATTGATCTTCAGTTCAGCCGATCGCAGCCACAACGTCAAACCATTTGCTTGACTTTATATATGAGTTCAATATTGATCTTCAGTTCAGCCGATCGCAGCCACAACGTCAAACCATTTGCTTGACTTTATATATGAGTTCAATATTGATCTTCAGTTCAGCCGATCGCAGCCACAACGTCAAACCATTTGCTTGACTTTATATATGAGTTCAATATTGATCTTCAGTTCAGCCGATCGCAGCCACAACGTCAAACCATTTGCTTGACTTTATATATGAGTTCAACATTGATCTTCAGTTCAGCCGATCGCAGCCACAACGTCAAACCATTTGCTTGACTTTATATATGAGTTCAATATTGATCTTCAGTTCAGCCGATCGCAGCCACAACGTCAAACCATTTGCTTGACTTTATATATGAGTTCAATATTGATCTTCAGTTCAGCCGATCGCAGCCACAACGTCAAACCATTTGCTTGACTTTATATACGAGTTCAATATTGATCTTCAGTTCAGCCGATCGCAGCCACAACGTCAAACCATTTGCTTGACTTTATATATGAGTTCAATATTGATCTTCAGTTCAGCCGATCGCAGCCACAACGTCAAACCATTTGCTTGACTTTATATATGAGTTCAATATTGATCTTCAGTTCAGCCGATCGCAGCCACAACGTCAAACCATTTGCTTGACTTTATATTTGAGTTCAATATTGATCTTCAGTTCAGCCGATCGCAGCCACAACGTCGAACCATTTGCTTGACTTTATATATGAGTTCAATATTGATCTTCAGTTCAGCCGATCGCAGCCACAACGTTAAACCATTTGCTTGACTTTATATATGAGTTCAACATTGATCTTCAGTTCAGCCGATCGCAGCCACAACGTCAAACCATTTGCTTGACTTTATATATGAGTTCAATATTGATCTTCAGTTCAGCCGATCGCAGCCACAACGTCAAACCATTTGCTTGACTTTATATATGAGTTCAATATTGATCTCCAGTTCAGCCGATCGCAGCCACAACGTCAAACCATTTGCTTGACTTTATATATGAGTTCAATATTGATCTTCAGTTCAGCCGATCGCAGCCACAACGTCAAACCATTTGCTTGACTTTATATATGAGTTCAATATTGATCTTCAGTTCAGCCGATCGCAGCCACAACGTCAAACCATTTGCTTGACTTTATATATGAGTTCAATATTGATCTTCAGTTCAGCCGATCGCAGCCACAACGTCAAACCATTTGCTTGACTTTATATATGAGTTCAACATTGATCTTCAGTTCAGCCGATCGCAGCCACAACGTCAAACCATTTGCTTGACTTTATATATGAGTTCAATATTGATCTTCAGTTCAGCCGATCGCAGCCACAACGTCAAACCATTTGCTTGACTTTATATATGAGTTCAATATTGATCTTCAGTTCAGCCGATCGCAGCCACAACGTCAAACCATTTGCTTGACTTTATATATGAGTTCAATATTGATCTTCAGTTCAGCCGATCGCAGCCACAACGTCAAACCATTTGCCTGACTTTATATATGAGTTCAATATTGATCTTCAGTTCAGCCGATCGCAGCCACAACGTCGAACCATTTGCTTGATTTTATATATGAGTTCAATATTGATCTTCAGTTCAGCCGATCGCAGCCACAACGTCAAACCATTTGCTTGACTTTATATATGAGTTCAACATTGATCTTCAGTTCAGCCGATCGCAGCCACAACGTCAAACCATTTGCTTGACTTTATATATGAGTTCAATATTGATCTTCAGTTCAGCCGATCGCAGCCACAACGTTAAACCATTTGCTTGACTTTATATATGAGTTCAATATTGATCTTCAGTTCAGCCGATCGCAGCCACAACGTTAAACCATTTGCTTGACTTTATATATGAGTTCAATATTGATCTTCAGTTCAGCCGATCGCAGCCACAACGTTAAACCATTTGCTTGACTTAATATATGAGTTCAACATTGATCTTCAGTTCAGCCGATCGCAGCCACAACGTCAAACCATTTGCTTGACTTTATATATGAGTTCAATATTGATCTTCAGTTCAGCCGATCGCAGCCATAACGTCAAACCATTTGCTTGACTTTATATATGAGTTCAACATTGATCTTCAGTTCAGCCGATCGCAGCCACAACGTCAAACCATTTGCTTGACTTTATATATGAGTTCAATATTGATCTTCAGTTCAGCCGATCGCAGCCACAACGTTAAACCATTTGCTTGACTTTATATATGAGTTCAATATTGATCTTCAGTTCAGCCGATCGCAGCCACAACGTTAAACCATTTGCTTGACTTTATATATGAGTTCAATATTGATCTTCAGTTCAGCCGATCGCAGCCACAACGTCAAACCATTTGCTTGACTTTATATATGAGTTCAATATTGATCTTCAGTTCAGCCGATCGCAGCCACAACGTCAAACCATTTGCTTGACTTTATATATGAGTTCAATATTGATCTTCAGTTCAGCCGATCGCAGCCACAATTTCAAACCATTTGCTTGACTTTATATATGAGTTCAATATTGATCTTCACTTCAGCCGATCGCAGCCACAATTTCAACCCATTTGTTACATTTCTGACGAGTTTCCTCACTCCCATGCCCAGCTCACCAAGTCTACAGTTCAGGCGTTCCGCACCCGAGAAATTCACGTCAAGTTCCCCTCCCCCGCACCGCCCCTCAACTGCGACGGAGAGCTCAGATATCACCCTGAGTTTGTGCTCAAGTGAGTAGCTGTGGTCATGCTGACATAAAATTTACAAACTCTATAGTCTATAAAAAGCGACGCTTCCAATTACAAACATCATCTTCATACCAAAAACACGAGAAGGAAAATAAATTCCATTACATTAATTACAAAAAATTACGTTACATTAATAAAATGAAAATTGTATACCTGAAACTACATCAAAAAAGTAAGAATGCTGAAAATCACTGCACAAGAAAATGACTAGAGACCAAATTTGTACCGCAAAAATATGTATTGCATGAATAGGTAACAGTATTGTATTGCACAAATGTACAAGTTAGTGGCACAATTATTTACTGGAACTGCAGCTTATAAGCTTAATGTAGCACCTCGATCGTGTTAGAAATTCTCGCTCACAACATTGAAGGGTAGAAAAACTATGTTAATAAACGAATTTAAATTGAAATAATTAAATTGAAATTAGATTTAATCCATTCAGATTATGTGGAGCGGGAAATTCCCATAAAAGGACGGTAAAAAGGTTTACATTCAGTTTAGGATTACAAGATCTTCACGATTTCTTGATTTATATTAGATTAATTTTGGTTCAACGCCCCGAAAAGGACGTGCTCAGTCATCCAACGTTGATCACAGAGAGACTTCACAAGGTTAGGTTGCATTGCGGTGCACATCTCTCTAGGGCCCATGACCAATCGTTAGAGAAGCCAGCATACGAACCGGGGAAGTGAGTAGCCAGAGACCGAACGATGAACACCTGCAGCAGCAACGGCGCTATAATTACCAAAGCCCAATCACATGGAATTATAGCGAGCACTATCAAGCTTATATTCCAACACTAGGCCCCAGAGAATTTAGGCATGAAGCACTCTAGCACAACGTACCCTGTCAACAACGAAGAACCAGAATGGATGCATCAGGCAATGCAGGTTCGGCGAAAAACCAGACAAAGAACAGCAGACGGGAGCCCAGACGAAAGCGAAGCTGACTTTTAGCTTGTATACTAAAGAAACAATACAAAAGAAAGATTGTAAGTGGAGGAACCAACCAACGATAAACAGAAAATTTCAACATGCAAACAAACTTCAAACCTGTAACTCACCCAAGTATAACCCGTAACTCAACCATGGAATTATTTGCTATACTCTGAGGGCCGAAAAACCACTTCAAAAGGTATTTGGAAAGTTTAGCAGCAAACAGTTTAATTAAGGAAAATGTTCGGCCAAAGGACAGAAAGTATGGTAGGGAGATGATTCGGTAAATCTGAAGGAGATGACAGTTGTCGATTTTGTAAATTTCGATGCCTTAGCATAGTTAATTAGATCGAAATAAACAAGTTTTCATCTATGCACTTTTTGTCTCAAATGAGTATTTTATAAGTTATAGCGGTAAATGACTTACCGCAACTCCAGTCTTTGAAGCGGAAAGAAATTCTTTGATCGAGCTGTATGGCAATACTGCAATGGCGTCTCGCTTCCAGCGCTCTGTCTTGAAAGACGAAACCAAACCTCCCGCTATACCTCGTTAAATACTCATTTGACGAAAAAAGTGTATAGAAGAAAAGTTGTTTATTCCGATGTTATTACCATGTTTCAAGGAACAAAAATTCAAAAATCGATGAGTAGTTGTTTATTCGAGCGCATTCGTCATCAATGACGAAACTAAACTTACCGCTATAAATCGTAAAATACTCATTTGAGACGAAAAGTGCATAGAAGAAAACTTGTTTATTTCGATTCAATTAATTAGGTTCAGGCACCAAAAAGTGGAAAATCGACAACTGTCATCTCCTTCAGATTTACCGATGATTCAACTTGTGAAAGTCACATCCCAGAAGAAAGTACGCTGGAAGGTACCCAGAGCAGACGTTAGCCCACCTCTTAAGGTCAGAAACCCTCCCAGCTCAATTTACGATTAATTTAAATTATGATCATATAGATCTTCAATGGCAACGCCAAAACTCAGGCCGCGGCCCATAAATTACAAAGTTTCAGAATTTTAAGGTTTCAATGCATTAGGCCTTAGCCCAATTAGTTCCTTTGGTCAATATTGAATATAATGTTGTCAACGAATTTCATAATTTCGTTGGTATAGATAGGTAATATAGTCGATTTTAAGACGTTTTACATGAATGACAATGTGCCCGGAAATGCTTAGTTTAGGAGATATAGGATAAATAACGCCAAGTAAGAATAGCATTAACGGCAGTTTCGATATGGCTATTCCGGCGTTTTGCGGACGCGGACCACGCCAAGTTTTTTGGCGGGAGTCATCGGCCTCGGTATGGTTGAGTTAAATTAAGATATTTTAGGCTTACTTAGGTTAGGATACTTAACTAAACTTACTTTACCAAACCTAACCTTACCTATCGTTATGTCAGAACCGGATTTCTGCTTATTTACCTCTCCGTTTGTTCAATTTTATAAACGACGTTCCTATTACTTCAAAGTTAAATATCTCCAAAAATAAGCATTTCCGGGCACATTGTCATTCGTGTAAAACGTCTTAAAATCGACTATATTACCTATCTATACCTACGAAATTATGAAATTCGTTGACAACATTATATTCAATATTGACCGTTCCTTTTACTAGACCGAACACTTTCGAGAGTTTAAAATATCAAAGCCCGAACAAAATTTTAATGAAAAGAAATCGCTTTCACACAGACTTGAAAACAGTTAAAATGCAAACGAAACAGCAAGGAAGTAGGAGGTCGAGGGTCAGTGGCAGATCACGGCACAGTTACGTCACCAGCAAACATCACAAGCATGCAAGACGCCCGTCCACAAAACCAACTGGCCACACAACCATCTCACGTTGTAGCACGAGAAGGAGCCGAACAGCACACTGTTCCTTAAAAACTAGGACAAACCGATAACACCGCTCGAACCCCGATCAAATCAACAAAAAATCCCACAGCCCCACACTACAGGCTTAAAATAAAAAACCACACGAGTCGTATGTGGGAAGAATTTTCCACAATCGTTCGTTTCATCCCCATTGCTCGTGCCATTTACATCTATGGCCATGATGTCATTAAAGTACTCGCCAGCTTTATGTACAGAATGAAATTGAAACTCAATATATACTCAATACATGGTAAACGCAATATAAATCATGATATGCAGTATAAAGTGAGGTTCCTCGAGTAACTGATTTTAAAAGATATTTTTCTTGAAATGGGTATTTGTAACAGGTTGTTTGGACCATCGAGCGTACGAGAATTTTAAATTTAACAGTAAGTCATTATTAAGAGGAAGTGTTGAATATGGTTGTGTGTTATTGATGTCAATATAATGTAGACTTTGACGTCCAACCAACCAACGAAACAGGCAAGCAAGCAAGCAAGTAATCATGCAAGCACATAACTCAACTCAATAATTAGAAGTGTCATGATTATAAAGATTAAAAAACATTTTCTTTCCGAGAAACAAATAGCACGAAACTATTCTGATTAATTCCCCAAAGTATCGAGAGTTCACAGTCTAGTAACAGTTAATGAATCTGGTACGGGAAGCTGCTGCTTCCACAAGTTCAAATGAAATAAATGTACAAGGAGCTCGCGAGACTCGAACTCAGGACTATAAATTACCGCGCCAGCACACTATCGACTGCGCTATCGATCACCCTAAAATATGATCGAAGCCCAACGAAAGCAATGCTTGGCACAGTGCAGGCAAATGCTGCCCCGACATATATTTATTCCCTAAAGTATCGAGAGTTCACAGTCTAGTAACCCCCAGAAACAGTTAATGAATCTGGTACGGGAAGCTGCTGCTTCCACAAGTTCAAATGAAATAAATGTACAAGGGGCTCGCGAGACTCGAACTCAGGACTGCAAATTACCGCGCCAGCACACTATCGACTGCGCTATCGATCACCCTAAAAGATGATCGAAGCCCTACGAAAGCAATGCTTGGCACAGTGCAGACGCGTGCTGTCCCGACATATATTTATTCCCTAAAGTATCGAGAGTTCACAGTCTAGTAACCCCCAGAAACAGTTAATGAATGTGGTAAGGGAAGCTGCTGCTTCCACAAGTTCAAATGAAATAAATGTACAAGGAGCTCGCGAGACTCGAACTCAGGACTATAAATTACCGCGCCAGCACACTATCGACTGCGCACTATCCAGCACACTATCCAGATTCATTAACTGTTTCTAGGGGTTACTAGACTGTGAACTCTTGATACTTTAGGGAATAAATATATGTCGGGACAGCACGCGCCTGCACTGTGCCAAGCATTGCTTTCGATGGGCTTCGATCATTTTTTAAGGTGATCGATAGCGCAGTCGATAGTGTGCTGGCGCGGTAATTTATAGTCCTGAGTTCGAGGCTCGCGAGCTCCTTGTACATTTATTTCATTTGAACTTGTGGAAGCAGCAGCTTCCCGTACCAGATTCATTAACTGTTGTCACGAGAAGACGTTCCCGTCTCCTCTTGTTAACATTCCATTAACAAGAAGATCAGGTTCTCGGAGTTGAGGGAATGGCAAACCTCCATGACATTACACAATACACAAAAATATGAGGATGTATCATGAACACAGTCACTAAGAACAAAAAAACAATGATTGTATACTAAAATTAGAGCTGTACTCACCGATGGTAGATGACACACTTACGCAGCGCATTTTCTGAGCGCCCTCCGTGGTATTACGATTGATCGCTTCTAATATTGTGGGGCATGATACACATTATAAAATATGCTTAACATTTATGATTTCCAGCTATACCTCATACAAACATCAATGAGCGTACGCACAATGAATGGTATTAGGAATAATGCCAATTAAGTAATGGAATCAAAATGGCATACGTCAAATGACTTACATCACACAACTATATTGTATGTTTCGGGGGGCCAGCCTTACCTAAGTTACAAGAGCTACACATGAGACATGATAAATTCTGGTCTATTCTCATTTCAGTCTTCCAGCAGCACAGTGGGCAATGGTCACTTCAACCACAAACATTCGTCCGCGACTCGCTTCAGTTCAAAGGCCTGTCTTATTCACTGTTCAGAAAATGTCTAGTGATGACGTTATAGTGCTCATTCCGCTTCAGTATGTTTACACGTCGATTTCCTTTCATTCGAGCTGATCAATCCTCAGATATATGACTCCGTCCCACCTGTCAAGACAAAATTTTAACTTGTTACTTTTTAAGCGCGTCAATGACGTTCCCTCAAATATCTAAATTTTTTATTTCACTGAATGACATTGAAATTTCACAATTTTTATCTCGAAACATCTTTTCCAAAGGAAACTATATTTCTCTTACCCCCCCTTCTAGTGTGGCATCTCCGTTCCATCAAATGATTCATATAATTTGGTCGATTTGGTCATCTCCCCTTAGTGAACGTGGTAAATGGAACACGTAAAATTTCCTCTCTGCAAGTGAAACGAGATAATGTATGAATTTTTTTGGATTTACATTATAGCGTAAACTTCAGTATAATTTTCAATATATACACTTTTTTCATTATTTCTTTAAGCACGTTTGTTACTGTGAACACACCCACGTTTTATTTCTTATACTTCGCGCCACGGCGTCGGTTGTCGAACTGTCTATTGTTCATCGCATGTCCAGCTCATTTTCTTGAGGGTTGTCCGCTTTCTCCTATCCGACCTATAGGCTTCTTCGGACCTCGACCGCGACCGCCTACCTCTTTTCTAATTGGTAGTTCCGTAGCTCGCCTTTATTTCTTTCTTAGCCTCATTGTTTCCCACGCTCAAGCCCCTTCGAAACCGACCGTTGGTTTGCCACCTCTCTCGGCTTAAGTGTCTCGATTTATGTTTGACCACAAGGCGACTTTTGTTTGCGCATGGGTAGGCATTTTTCCGAACGTCTAAAGTTTCCAAGGGCTCGCCGGAATGAAAAAATTTCTAACACCACAAAATAGACCCCTCCAGAAACAACACACAATGTAAACAGATATCGTTCGAGCCCTTACATCTTATCGCTCCACCTAACATTTGCTGAGTCCAAACATCCAGGCATAAAAACATACATGTTGAAGCGACCATCCAGGCATAAAAACATATATGTTGCAGCGACCCTCCTGTGCTGCTGGGATTTACTGAGATATTTCTAAGTAAGCACAAAATTTATTACACACAATTAAAATTTTCCCTAAATCCTATTTTTTTTTAATTCACAAAATTAGTTATTCTTAACAGATTCTCGACACTGTTTCTGGGGGTTACTAGACTGTGAACTCTCGATACTTTAGGGAATAAATATATGTCGGGACAGCACGCGCCTGCACTGTGCCAAGCATTGCTTTCGTTGGGCTTCGATCATCTTTTAGGGTGATCGATAGCGCAGTCGATAGTGTGCTGGCGCGGTAATTTATAGTCCTGAGTTCGAGTCTCGCGAGCTCCTTGTACATTTATTTCATTTGAACTTGTGGAAGCAGCAGCTTCCCGTACCAGATTCATTAACTGTTTCTGAGGGTTACTAGACTGTGAACTCTCGATACTTCAGGGAATAAATATATGTCGGGACAGCACGCGCCTGCACTGTGCCAAGCATTGCTTTCGTTGGGCTTCGATCATCTTTTAGGGTGATTGATAGCGCAGTCGATAGTGTGCTGGCGCAGTAATTTATAGTCCTGAGTTCGAGTCTCGCGAGCTCCTTGTACATTTATTCTGATTAAGGTTTTTAAAAATATTTTACAAGAAGTTATCTATTCAGATTCACTGTAGAGTTTCGCTCGTTCATTTTCATGCTCTAGAATAAATACAAGTTTATACGTCAAATTGAGGCTTGCAAAGTTGCATTAGCACAATTTTTTTAATAAAGATCACTGCTTAAGAGTTTTCTCACCATCGATAACATTATTCTTGAACTTGTTTAATTTTCTCTATCTCAGGATGCACAGACAGTGTGTGCCTGTCTACAGCCGCGGACGCGAGCCCCTGTCTACTCTGGAGCTGTCTACCCTCACTAATAATTTTGAATGAAGCCACCGTTATTATGAAACCCCCGTTATCTATGAAGCCTCCGTTATTATGACGCTTCCGTTATTATGAAGCCACCGTTATTATGACGCTACCGTTATTATGAAGCCACCGTTATCATGAAGCCACCGTTATTATGACGCAACCGTTATTATGAAGCCACCGTTATTAGGAAGCCACCGTTATTAGGAAGCCACCGTTATTAGGAAGCCACCGTTATTATGAAGCGACCGTTATTATGAAACCACCGTTATTACGAAGGCACCGTTATTATGAAACCACCGTTATTATGAAGGCACCGTTATTATGACGCTACCGTTATTATGAAGCCACCGTTATCATGAAGCCACCGTTATTATGACGCAACCGTTATTATGAAGCCACCGTTATTAGGAAGCCACCGTTATTAAGAAGCCACCGTTATTATGAAGCGACCGTTATTATGAAACCACCGTTATTACGAAGGCACCGTTATTATGAAACCACCGTTATTATGAAGCCACCGTTATTATGAAGGCACCGTTACCTATAAAGCCACTGTCATTATGAAGCCACCGTTATTAATGTGTCTGGCGTTGATAATGGCAGGCAGCTCCGGTAATTATTTGATCCTGCCTGGTCCCCAGTCCGGTCAGCACCTGCAATGTTATGCACAGTGTACACAGCTGCGGTGCTTCTTGATGGTCTCTAGCGACTGTGCATCATGACTTATGCATGGGAACCTTGATGGTTCTTAACAGGGGATCTCTGACATATCATGTTCATCATCTCTGATATATCGTGTTCATCATCACTGATATATCATGTTCATCACGTCTATATCATTGAGGTTAGTCAAAGCTTTGAGCACGCGTTTTATCTCAGCAAAATTAGGATACGTAGCAATATTAGTAAAGGAAATGTTAGTAAATGCAATATTAGAACATATTTTTAATGTTTCAAACATGTTTACAGTTTCAGAAATATTTGTAAATGTTTATGGATTCAAACATGTTTTTATCGTTGATATAGTTTGCGTAAAACTAGCGATGGCTCACAAATCTGAAAACACAGGCGCAAGGTGGGAGTTTAAATTGTAATAACTTGAAGGTATACAGTAAAAGGTTGAAATTCACCCTTCCAAAACATGCGTGTGTTTATCCTGCTTTTATTAAAATTATTTGACCACGTACACCAAGATGATGATTTCACTTCGGCCTCGTGTGCGAACAGAACCCTCGTATACCTCAAAAAAATGCACACATTTAGATTTTCAACGCTTAACGCTTAATTTGACCACGACGTGCATCACCGGTGGCTACGGAGGGGAATTTCACGATGCTGCTGGCTGTCCAGTAGTCACGACCTCACTTTACATAAATACTTAATTGAAGCTAAATGAAGGCACGATCCTGTTAATGTTTGCTGGTTTCAAAATGCATACTAAAATTGACTTGAAGTTTTTGTTGAATCAGTTTATCGATGGGTTATCTGTTGAATCAGATCTTCAGTTTATTCCATCGTGGTCAAAACGTTAACATTAAAATTCGCGTACATTCTGACGACATGTCGCTCATTGGGAAGTACAACGTCACAAGTCAATATTCTTAATTTTTCATGCTTTAGAATAAATCCAAATTTATTCATCAAATTAAGGCTTGCAAATTTGCATTAGCAAAATTTTTTTTATAAAGATTACTACTTGAGAGTTTTCTCATTATCGATGTGATTTTAACCTTGATTTTTAACGTTGCAAACTGCTTTACGGGATCAGTTTTGATAAAAAAAAAATCCTTCCTCTCGGTTAATTTTGAAGGTACAGTTCTGACGGTTTTACCAAAATACGCAGAACGAAATGGCGAATTTGACAGTATGGATGAGTCAATTTTCCAAAATTTTGAGTTATGACGTTGTTCAATGACGTTGTTTTGAGTTATGGCGATGTCTACACTTCAAGCCAGAAGAAATGTTAACACTGAACGACACACGGTACACATGATACATCATGCACACGCGTGGGCGTGTGCATGATATCTAACATTCTAGTTACAAATCTGACATTCTATGTAGTTGCACTAGCATCTGAGCAGGTACTGTATATGATGCATGATATGTCCATAAAAGCTGTTTTGCAACATTTGTATAAGGGAATACCTACTTGCAAGAATTGCGTTTTGTAAAAGTTGTAAACACTCTTGGTTCATATTTTGTATTCTTTCGATGCCATTAAGAATTTCCTTTATTTTTAACATTCAGAAATTTGGAGATTGTGTTATCTAGCTTTGAAAAACTTGTTGACGGTGATTATCATTCCTGAAATTAAACACGAAACAGATCATAAGCGAGGAAAAAACCTCATATTAATGAAAATATCAATCAGTCATAACTATAGTTAAATTTTCATCTAATTGTTCATCCCTTCCCATTTTCAGTCGTGAAAATACTTAACGTTAGTCCATTTATCGAAGTGAACTTTAAATTGCATTATTAAGAGGAGAAACGATCCTTTGTCACTAGATTTGCACCATGTATGATTACAAAAACATAAGAACAAGCATGCACGAAAAAAATTAAAGTTGAGACATTATTCTTAAGTCAACAAATAAGGTACCAAAAAGGTTCAACGTAGAGAAGAAAGAAAGAAAAAGAAAAACCGTTTTTTTCCAGGTAGGTCTTATGTTGGTAGATTTGCCGCTATATTTTATAATGGTCACATCATTTGTTGAATAAATGTTATAAGAACAAGTAAAAATGCATTGTTTTCGCTGACCTTCGCAACTTCGCTGAGTACTCAGTGCAGTGCGTATAAATAGTTCTCTACGCAACACTTGCTCTCGTGTGCGATAACGTTGCGTCGATTTTCTGTTATTTAAATAAATATAGAATTTCCTTGCAAGAGGTCCCGGCGGAAAGATTTCTGTAAAATAATTCTGAGGTGGACACTTTTTTGTAACTTCTGGGGTGCAGTTTTCCAATTATTTTATTATGATTCTGCTGAATTGGAAGGGTTACACATGACCAGCTTAGTTCTGATGACAAAGATGTTTGAAAATAAACTACACTTATGTGATTTCACAGTTTGAACAGAATTACTTCAGCTTTCGTTTGCAAATCACAGATATTTTTGCTCGTCTACTCACCCTGTATCACTCTCCTTTCAGAAGAACTCAAACGTTTTCGCTCGTAACTCTATAGTTAAATTGAAATTAAAACCGCGTCTCTATCGTTAGAGCGACAGTCCAATTCTATGAAATTCTTGAAAGAAAAAGAAACGCGCGTTTAAATTTGTCGTGAAATGAAGAATTTGCGTCCAAGTTTTCACATGCAGAACACGACGAGAGCTAGCTTCGTGCTTCTTTGTGCGATGCGTCTAGCCAAAGGTATAATTGCTCGAACAACCGACCCAGCAACACCTGGGCCCGGCAGCTGTGGGTGTTGACGAGTGGCGGAGTCCACCACTTCACATCCTTTTCCAACTTGTGAGACTTGACGATCAGAATGTTTTGTTCACTATTAATAATAATTTAAAAGAACGGTATATTGTTTCGATTGCGTTCACAAATACGAGTAATGCTACTTCCTGTGATCGTAGCTGCAATTGACTCGTTATCTACGACTGTTTAAACTGAACTTCAACATTCAACTCGGAATAAACTCAATTTCAATATTGAACTTTGAAATTATTGTAACTATAATGTAAATGCGTCTTTACTGGTTTCCAATTAATTATTATTGGAAATTTAGATTGCGACCGGCGTTTTTTCACTGAAATACGGAAACCCTTTTACCCACCACTGGTGGGTCCAATGGAAGTTAACGCTTCACCCATGTCTATGAATTTGACAGTTACTCTGAGGTTCTAAAGAGTTGCAACTTTTCGAAGAAAATAGACTGGCTCAATCTGTGGAGACACAAGCGCTTGATGTGTTGAAATCAGGGGAGTGTCATTGGCGCACGAGCTCTGTGAAGACAGATGTTCTTAATGTGATGTAGTTTAGATAGTGTTTCTGATGTACGATGTTGGTTTTCATACATGATATCTTCAGGAATGTTCACAGTTTTCAATAGTGTTCAAAGTTCTCAATAATGTTCACAGTTCTCAATATTGTTCGCAGTTCTCAATAATGTGCACAGTTCTCAATAATGTTCATTTTTCACAATAATGTTCACTGTTCTCAATAATGTTCACAGTTCTCAATAATGTTCACAGTTCTCAATAATGTTCACAGTTCTCAATAATGTTCACAGTTCTCAATAATGTTCACAGTTCTCAATTATGTTCACAGTTCTCAATAATTTGTACAGATCACACATTTCCCATCATTTCCAAACATTTCAGCTTTAAAAAATTACATGAGACGACACAGGCCGGGCAACACAACGAGCTCGCACATGCACGCCAAGAAACCCTGAAAAATTTTCATTTAAAAATCAAAATTTCAATTCACTCATGTCGTTGAAATAGGCTAAAAATTGAAAATGTAAGTCAAACAAGATGAATGATCATTATTTCTTTTATTTTCTATGAAATTTCTTCCAGAGTCGAACTAAATTTACTATTGGGGATAAATGTGTATACACGTAGGTAAATTTACATATACCTATATGTATATATATATTTATATATAATTATATATTTATATCTATGCATGTAAATTTTTCACGCTCACTTGAATTAAGTTTAAAATGGTGCGTTAGAAGGATAACATTTCAAGGGATTTTTAAGAATAAATTTAAACCGACAAGGAAAAAAGGAAAATTATGCAACAGAATGATTTTCTAATATAATTGGATCTCAGTTTTAAAGTAACGAAGCGCTTCTTTTGGGAGGGGAGGAACGTTTATTTTAACCAGCAACAACCTCCAACAATTTCAAAGAGTCGCTCCGTTAGTGTGGTTACAACACAGTTGTGCGCCTAAGCGTTACAATCGTCCGTGTACTCTACACGCAGGAATACGGTCATTTTTTGGGGCAGTAAGATTTTAGTAGCAATAACCTCTAATGTCATCAAAGAGTTGTTTCGTACACTTGCACCTACAGGGTGCCCCCCAAAAAATATACTCATCCTTTGACTGTCGATTATTTATGTACTTTTTTTCGTTTTTATTTCACGTGAAATTGAGTTTTCTTCTTTGAAATTTTTTTTTTAATTGAACGTTCCTTCCTTTGATTTTTCTCATGAGACTTTTGTCTATTAATATAATGTGTATTGTTTTGTGTATCAGTATTGATTGAAATTTGTAGCTGTGGTGTTAAAGGACCATTGTCAGGTGACGTGTGCTCTTAACTCACTTGAGAAGCTCCAAGAGCTCTCGATGTTATATTTCTGGGTACTGGAGCTGACTTAGAACATTCACAATACAGCTTCGTTGTTTTCTTTTCATTTACATTATTCAAATTTTCCGTTCGTAATTCCAGAGCTTTGGAATACATTTGTTCTTGCACTAATCGTACCGTCAGTTTACTATCCCAAAAAATGTTTGAATCTTGTCCACAAATTTTAAAGATGAGCTTCCCCGAAACCACTGATGGGGCTGTTAAATCCTTATTTACTGTTCTACATACCTAGGCACAAAACGCAGTGCGATATCAATAACAACTCACGGCTCCGTCGTTATAAAAATACGATCGGATCGACTCTGATAAAGGTTTTGTTGGGGCAAAGTCAATCTCCTGTCAAAATACAAGTGAGTGTCTGAAACTTGTTAAAACAACATTGAATGCACAAGATAAAATTGTGTCAACTCGTGTCAGAACTAGTTTATAACGATTAGTTAACTTTCAAGTGGACTAATGTATTTTTGTTCAACAAAAATTCTTAGCCAATCTATGAGTTTGCTTTTTTTCAAACGCAAGGTGGAAATGACAAGAGCTTGGAAATCGAGCATGACGCACGCGAGTGTGGAATAATTATGGCGGAGAAACTGAGCGTTGCGCTGCTATATAGAAGAAATGAGTTGATTTTTATATTTGCTGTGTTAGGCGCTGCATGTGGAAGAAATGCTTTGAGTCGAGTCTAGTTTTGTATTTGTTGTGTTAGTTGGTTACGAACAGGTAGTTACGCATTTTCAAATTTCCTTACCCACTAACGATTCATAAGCATAAAAGACATTAATTATACGAGGGTTTGAATTTTTTCTAATATTTGGCCAGTACTTAAAAGTTTTTCCTGTGATAAATTTGTGAGTATTTTTCAATCAAAATATATTACACCTTAACGCAATTATCAAACTGTGTCAATTGTTCTTTATTGTTTACATCCTGTAAAATTTCTCGAACTTCTCACGGACGACACTGAATATAATCGAAATAATTTCAGGCATTTCATCGTAAAATGCATCCGTTATCGTGCCAACTTCGACTGGCCAAAAATATCGGACCACAGATATTCAATCTTAAAATTATGAGGCTGACAGTGCTCTTTATTTTTGTCACAGTCTTATCTTATTTTAACGTTGGTAAGCTAGGCCAAATAAAACTGACGAAATGACTTCTCTACTTCAAATTTTTATTTCTTTTAACTTAGAAATCAATGATATTTTCTAGGTTCAATTGAGTTAACTAAAAATTTCAGGTCTCACTGTAACTTCTTCATCTCCGATCTCTCCAACATTCTTCAATAATTCAAGCCAGAACTAAACAATGTCACCAGTCTATAGAAATACCACGTACCAGCTGCACGGTTGAGGTTAACTACAGCACTGAACTCACATCGGAAACACAAGTAAAATTCCTCTAGAATAAGACATAAAAACGAGCTCAGTTCAAGGAAAATTCCTCATAAATAATGGTAAAGGTTGTTAGTTATCGGCTTTTGGCCTAGATGTGGCATTCGTTTGTCAAGTGAAATAACGTAAAGCTGTTTGCAATAGTATTGGATGTTGAGCAGAGTACTAAAACCGATCAAAAGTTGCCCAAAGATCGAGAGAATAAGCAGGAGAAATAGTCGAAACAACGGTTAATGAAGTGCTCCAGTGTTAATTGCAGACTTAGACTGCAGGGGTCTACGAACTTTTCAATGTAAGGGCCACATTATATATTTCCCACATTCATGCGGGCCGAAGGAATGATAAATGATAAAAAAATATTTAATTCAGAGATGCCAGTCGTACGATAATTATTTTTTCAAGGCTACTGCACAGGGGTTTGTTTTGCGGGCCTTATGAAATTATGTGGCGGGCCCGATGTGGCCCGCGGGCCACAGTTTGGAGACCCCTGAGTCTTAGAGGATAAGCAGTGCTCAGATGTGTTGTTGAATTAGTTATGAAACTGACATCCTGCACTTTGATGCCATGAAGATCCACACAAGTAAATCATTGCGGAGTTTTAGAAGATCTTAGACCAAGCAGTAGCTGCTGAATTATGGATGCTCGTGAAAACGTTTTTGAAAAAATATATACTTTAATGCTGAACAAAATAATTGTTCTGTCTAAAATTCCGAGGCCTTTGAGTTGATGAGCGTACATTATCCTAACAGTTTCACGTAAAAATACAAAAAATATTGAATCTAGATCTAACTGCGTCAAAACTTTCATTCGCATGGCTCAAATAGAATGGAGAAAAAAAAATAAACAACAAATTCAAATGGTATTTTTCCTAGCGTTTTTTCTAGCTCTGTGGCAGCATAGTCAGTGCACGCGTGGTGAAAAACCACAAAAATATTTTCATTAGTAAATTAAACATGAGCTTACTCGATGTTTCTCGCGCTCATAGCTGCGTCAAATATCGCTAATTGTCGCACAACACCTGCCAGGCCCGTGAACACTTGCTCCTCTGACGCTCCACCGTGGAACTTCACGACGCCCTTCGCAACACTGTCTATTCTGAGTTTACATTGTTCGAACATGAAAAATTATTTGGTTCCACCTCGATCCTAGCTTATTACCTACAAATTTGAGTTATTTCGTTACCCAATACTGCCATTCCTATTGCTTTGTTGTAGGGGGTTTTCCGTAATATTACTTGGTTTAATTTTTCGCACTTTTTTAAGGTTTGGTGTGTTGAAATGTGGTTCACCACGCGGTGCTCGGTGCTGTCTTTGTGCTGCTGGTGAGCTTTTGGTGTGCCCAGTATAGTTGATCCTCGAGTTATGCATCTTCTTTAGATATCCTTAACTTATATAGAATAAATAAGGTCCCATGGAGCGATACCGAGTTAATGGCGTCTTGAATTGAATTTGTTCGGAAACTGGGTCAGGTTTTCACCGGAATGAATTATCTTTCGTGTATGAAAATATATGACTCGAATAAAGACCGATTATAATGCAGACAAACAATGCAATTAATCAAAAATGAAATGTTTATTTTTCTCGAACTTAATTGGTACTTCAAAATTAATTATGAGTTCAACCTACTTCGAGGCTGACCAATGAAAATTGCAAAGGAAAAAAGGACCGGCAATTAACTTGACAATGGAAGTTATGTTTTTGTGCTGTTGTTGTCAAACCTGCTCGCAACCCTAATAATGAGGTTGATTGAGACGAGTTTGATAAAAACCTAATAAGTTTGATGTTGTGCATATTTGCAACTTGGAAAATACACTTACGTGTTAGATGGAGTAGCAAAACCGATTTCAATTTTCTTATTTCTCTGCTGAATGATCTAGCTCGAATTGAGTATACATATTTTTTAATCCACACCTATCATTTTCAGTGTCATCCATCAGTCTCGGTTTTCCATGCGTTTTTAGTATTTACAATCCCCACATCAATGATTATAAGTTCTGTCAATGTTGTCAGAAGAAGCTAGACTCTTTCTTTTTTGGTGAACTTTCCCAGGACAGTAATCACAGTCCCAGTAATTTATGTGCAACTTTTCTGAGGTGTGTTTTTTTACTGTTTTAATCTGTCTTTCGAATACCGGAGTGCCGAGTAGCCGACACGCGCTCCCTTCACCTCTTTTTCCTAACGGAAGCTCAAAATGCAATAACGTATGTCGGTGCACAATCTGGAATGTTCCCGAACTTCCCTGAATAAAAATCATGTTATGTTACATTTAAGTTGAAGTACTGCAAATCATGCCCGAATTTTTGAAATGCCTGGCATTCAATGACACTTATCCTAGGCCGAGCATGTACACATTCTACACTTTTGGATCGAGAGAGGCTATAGCGATCGCCTTCTTTTTGCAAACAGGAAGCAAAAGCGGGATCGTATCACTAAGTTTTGAACCTACGACCTATCATGTGGAAGGTGAGCGCTCTTAACCATAACGCTACGAGGACCAACGTGAAAAAAGATACTCTGGAGGGAATCAATGCTCAGTTTTTGGATGCCACTCAAAAGTCTGAGGCGCAAATTTCTCCACAGCTGTAAGAAGAAGAAAAAAAAACAGCGTAGTAAAAGCCTGCAATTAGGGAAGCATTACAGGGATGCAATAAAATAAACGTACACTACATACTCCTCTATGAAGCTGAATACCCTGGAAGCGAAGGAAATGCCTTTAGTCAATAATAGGAGAACTCAGACACAATATCTGAGGCCAAAAAAACCGTGCGTGCTGGGTTAAGACACACCAAACCTTTCAGACATCCAGTATGCCAGAATTGAAAATCCATCGTACGCCTAGCAAATTTTAAAAAGGATTCACAAAAAAATTAAAAGTTACGATAAAAACATGCGAAAGAAATAAAAAACAAAATAGAAACTCTATTTTTAATGCGAACTAAGCTTCATTCTAGTATTGTTGCATTGTGAGTTGTTACTCTAGATATTGTTGTCGAATGCTGCTATCTTCATATATTCAGTCAATTATGAACAATTTTTGACCTTAAAAACCACCATGGGAAGTATGAGCAGAGTCAGCCACGTGTGTTGGGTTAATCAATGAGGTGAATGATCAGTGAGAAAGCTTCATTAAGATGAGACAAACTAGAAAAATTGAGTTCATTCAAAATCCTTTTGTTCTAAAATATTGTAGTAATATATTTTCGTTCCTATTGGATAACAAGCAAGGTTGAGGATGAATGCGCACGATATAAGTATTTTAATTTATTCTATTCACTTGAACACGTTTTTTGATTCGTCCTTCAGTACGCACTCTTTCATAAATATTAGCTGAAAAGATCAAAATAAAAAAAGCAGGAAATATGAACTGAATTTTAAATAACTATTCGATAAGAAGTTCCAGCGTTAACTCGATTAGGATTATTAAATCAGTTTCTGAAATAGATTTTTTTGTATTTTCATTACACTATTGAAATCGATTGAGATCTTACGTTTCTAATTTCAAAGTCTGACATTACAAAACATTGTGAAAATTTTTGTTCGAAACTTGCTTAAGCTCAAAAATTAGAATGTTAATAATTAAATGAATGTCTGTATACAAACAAAGACGGTATAAAATGGTTCAGAATGGGGCTGTCAAAGAATCAGATGGATTGAATGAACCAATGTTAAAACAAAAATTTATCTTCGACATGTGCTTCCATTCGTCCTTAAATTTCGAACATCTTTACTCGTTACCAGCAAAAAGTATCTCATTGATAATATAAACTAGAACCTCTAACAGCTCTCTCGTTTGTAAATATAACTCAATATAAGTATTGCTCTATCTTGATTGTAAAGGTTTGTCTGTTTAACTTTCTTGATTACGGTCATAGTTCCATAATGCTCTCATGATTATGAATATAACTTTCCACAGCTCTCATAATTTCGAGAATAAAATTTTATTCCTGTCATGCTCATGAATATATCTCTATATATCCCTCTTGTCCATGAATATTATGCCTCATTGCTCCTCAATTCTAAATTCATCTCGCTAGAGCCTCTTCTTAGTTTGAGTATCGTTTTTGTTAAGCTTCTGCGTGGCAACACAGCTCTAAAATTTTCGAAATTACGAACTCAGGTGACCTCCAACACCGGTCACATTACTGCTCATAAGATCTCGCACATCCCACACCTGAAAAAATGGCTTGACGTCAAACATTTAACAACTCCCCACACGCCACCACACAGCTGCACTGCATTTTATTCAAATCATACGAAGCGCATTTAACATGTCTGAATTTTAATTATCTTATTCGCCTACTTAACTTCCCTAAGCTATTTTTTTATCGGAATACGTTTAATATCTTGTCACCCACACGTTATTAGTTCCTTTTTATCTCAACGGTTTGACGTCGCGTTATCTTCTTATGTTGGCTTCTGGTTTTCTTATAGCGCTTATTTCTTGTTAACTAAGCATGTTGATTTCTTGTTATTTCAGCATGACATTTTATAACTTCATCATGTCGCTTGCTTCTTGTTTACTTGATTAAGAAAAGTTCATAATTTACTTACACTTCGTTAGTCGCTCGAAATCTGGTATTGGTTAAATTAAATCGTAGGATTTTCATGTTAACATTTAACGATTATTATATTTTCTAAATGGAATAAAAAACTTCGTACACAATAAATATTTGCGTTCATTTTTGACGCTTGGTCCGGTTTTATCCAGATATTATTTGAGCTGGTAACTAGCTATACAGAGTAAGTTTGACCAAATCGTGTTTTGGGATTTGGGGAAAAACAACATATATCAAGAATTTAATCGGTTACTCTCGTGTCATGTCGATTTTGGATGAAAATTAGAATGGAAGTAATTTGTTGGACGAAAACATATGTCAGCTATTTCTTATTACGAAGAAATACGTATTAAAGTTTAATTAACATTTTCATGCTGCCTAATTGCTAACAAGCGTTACGCCAAAATAAAAGTGACGATAAGTTAATTAGGTGTTCATTGTTGTCCATTAACCCAAGCATTGTTGAGTGCAAAGAAATATTGTTTAAACCCAATTTTAATTTTTCATGCCTTCACTAATGAAACAGTTGAAGTTATTTTGTCAGATCCATAGGGCAAAGGCGAGATGTCAAGTTTCAAGACGATAAGACCGAAAACACACGATCAAACTGCTGAAAAAATGGACTGATGTGAACGAAATAGTTTTCATGAAATGGCCCCGTCAGTCTGTCGATCTGAACCTAATTAAAATTCTGTAGAAAATTTTAATGGTTAAAGTTCACGAAAGGGATCCGCAAAATATCGAACATCATAGCTGTTCTGGGGCGGGGGAGAGGGTATTGTTTTACGATAATGCTATAAACATGATTTATGTTCATTTAAATAAACCTAAATTTATCTAAATTACCTTAGCACTATGTTCACCCGATCTAACTCAGCCTCAAAACATTTGCCTTGTTTTTTCCTCAAAAATATGTGAAAAAATTCAGCGAAAAAAATGACCAGCCACCTATAATTTTAGTAGTAATTATAGGGCGATTCGTAGGGAATCTTATTCTGAAACAAAAAAGAAGAACCAACGTTATAGAGAACATTTATTATAGCAAACGATTCAGTACTTTAGTCGTTAGATAAGGATTTATTTTAATTTTTTTTTTGCGTTTTTGCTTGGTATTTCTATTCAGACCTTATCCGTCTTATTGATGACTGAAAATTACTTTTTATTTCTTCCAGCACTGATGATGGAATAACTTGTATTCCGAAACGTCTGATATAATAAATGTTCCCTATAACGTTGGTTCTTCTTTTTATTTTGCCTATAAGTTTACTCCAGGATATTTCGAGTAAGCTACCACTTATAAATTTGCTTACGAACATTACGATTAACCTACCACCCATGAATGTGCTCTTAGACTGTGGGTCAACTTCCAGACCTTACCTAAACACATAAAATAATATTAAACTAGGAAATTTCAGGCCTAGTATCGGGTGGCCCACACGTAACTGGACTTATAACTTGCTAGCGAGAGAAAATCTATGAGCGATAGAAATTAGAAGTCTGTTTTATTTGAAAGAAAAACACTTATAAAGTTTCATGTTACTTGGTTCACGAGAAATTCAACAACGATTGCTGCTCTCTCTCCGTGTGGCTGTGTGGTGACTGCTTCAGCTTTATCCATTACTGTTTTAAAAAAGATGCCAAACTGTGATGAACGAGTTTCTTAATCCAAAACTTGGGCGACGGGACGTAATCATTATTTGAATTCTACAGAATACGGCAGCAGCCCATTCAATAAGAGAAACATTGATGTTTAATGGGTTGGTAAAGTTTCTTGGCCCTTTTGTTCACCAGCTTCGCTCACGTGTGATTTTTCTCGTAGTTTTTTTCCATCAAGTAAAGCAACAAACAAACAAACCAACAAATTCACAAAAACTCAGAAGTAACATTTTCCATGACATAGCTCAACTTTCGTCTGATGCAATAAGGAGAGTTATGAAAAGGAGAAAGAAAAGAGCCTAAATTAAAACTAAAAACAACGGTTATCATCTTATAAAGTATATTGTTTTAAAAACATAGTGTTGATAAGTTATCATAGTAGTTTCTTGTTAATACGAGTATAACAACTTGCAGCATCCATGCGTTCACCATTTTTATTTTATTAGCACATCTAAATGGTCATTTACTTCTGGGCCACTCTTTATGTATATTACAGGGAAAACGAGAGCAAATATTTTGTCAACGAAAATAATGCGTACCTGAACAAACAGATTTTTTACTGTTAGTGACCGAGAACGTAAAGAAATGTCACAAAAATCAGTGTCCCACTTCTACTCCCGTGTGTTTACTTATTTAATCGTGGGTTTTGACTAGTGATCAGATTTAACACACTGTTCTCACTCTCCATTCTTTTACGCTCAAATTCATTACATGCTTCCCTTCATTCAGGTACACATATATTGTCGCTAGGTTCAGTTCCACTGTTTCAACATCTGATCTTATTACAATTTTACTTATATTAATATATTACGTATTACCATTACTACTTTTTACAAAAAACTAAAACAAAAGAAATGCTTTTGAATCTTATTTCATTGCTTTTAAATTTACCTTCGATAGATGCATGACAGAATTTCGACTTCAAAAATTTCTCGACTTTGGACGCACTCTTGTCGTTTAAGGAAAGGGAGCCTTGCTTTGGTTTTGACCAACAAACAGGGATTTTTAATTTTTCAATAGCCAATAATACACAGAAACAATAATGTTTTGCGATGACAAATTGAATAAACAATACACACTATCTATAAACAAAACCCCAAAGTGGTGCATCGATTCGTAAACAATGTTTTTATTTTCATTCATAGTTTGTCTCAGTATAAGATATTACATTTCTTCGATGCCTTTGATGTGTGGGCTTATTCACATAGGTTTATTTACAGAACAATGCATTGCTTTCAATGGGTTTGTGTTCTTGCTTCGAATAAGCTTCTGATTACTTTAATACAACCAGTGTTCTTACCCAGGTGTATTAAAGACAATAACACCTTTTTATTTTATTAAGAACAATTTATTGATTTACAGCCTATCTGTGTGATATTTAATTCGAAACAAGAAAACTATGTTATGATGCTTCATTAAAATAATACCTACACCGCATATTTATATTATTCAGAACAGCTGCACTACGTTTTTCGTAATATTATATTAAACATTCACACCCCTATTCACATCGTTCAGAAAAATTTCGTCTTATTATCTATTTACTTTATTCAAATCTAGTGCAAACCTAGTTGAGTTATTTGAAACCGAGAACAAACTGAACAGTTTTCAGTTTGTTTCATTCAGAACAACTACCAAAATTTCACTGGCTGCCTTCGTCGCACATCAAGCCTGAATTGAATTTTCGATATTGATGAGTTAATATTTAGTGCGTTGTGTTATATTATTAACTATACGATCGAGAGAGCAAAATATTAATAACGATAACAGCGACCAATGCTATTATTATTTATCCCATTTTGATTTTTCCTTCAGTTTTATGAAAAACCATAGTATTTTCAAGTTCTTACCTATATGTTTAAAAAATTGAAACGACAGTAACACTAGTTCAAGTTAAAAACGCACAAAATGTTCAAACCTAGAAATAAATTGAGTGTCCCCATATTTTGATTTATAGAACAGGCAGAGCTGATAATACAAGATCTGTGGACTGACCTACTATTCCTCCCATCACATGTACCAATACATGAAAAATATCCCGGCCATTCAAGTGAACTAAATTACAGAGTTGTACCTATGTTGAATATCATTGTATTATACTCAACATATTACTTTCACTTACATTTATGTTTTCTGATAAGTCTTAAAAACAGCAACGTTATAATATCTTGATGCAAATGTTAAAGAGATTATTCTTAATGAGTGATTCCTCCAGTTTATGTCCATGCATATATACATGTATGTGTGTACGTATGATTCTTACAATTCTTGCCTAAGAGTTTTAAAAAATCAATGAGTTCAAGCTTTAACTTTACCGCAGGTTTGTTGCTACTGCAAAAGTTCATGTACAAAAAATACTGTGAGTCTAACTATGTTTTTATATACATATGTATTATGTATGTATATATATTAGTCCATTCAGTCTCTCTTAAGATTTTACCTCACCTAATGACTTGAGTGGCCGGACCGAAAACCAAACAAAAATAGAGAATATTAACGTTGTACTGATGGAAGAACTGGTTACGTTGACCTTCAAGTTCGATGCTTGATACCTAAAATCCTCTACCGTTCCTGGAAAATTCTTGATAATTCCTATGCCAGATTCCAACTCCAAATAAAATATTTCTCTTGAATGTACCGACACAACAATCACGCAAACATTGAAGTGATCGATCAAGTGAAGCCCGAATCTCGACCTCAACACCTGGGCTCAGGTTAGCACCGCCCAAACAGCTGTCGGTCACTGGCTCAACTTGGGAGAGCAACTCGGACCTCGTGATCATATCCCAACCGGGTGTCGTGAACAGCGGGCGACCCGCTCTACTGTTGGTCATGAGGTGCATCCTAAGATTCCGAGATTTCTAATTCTCACTAACTTTTTTGCAGTTTTAGAACTTAGATAGCCTGGGTTGGCTGTAAATCCTTGTATTCTAAGTGCTCTGCGCTGTGGAGATTTCTTATTCATTTCTTTGAAGCTTTAGAATTTTGTTAGCCTGAGTTGGCTGCAGACCGCGTATTGTTATTGCCCCATGTTGTGAAGATTTCTTACTCACTATTTTGTAGTTTTATAATTTTAGTAACTTCTGTTGGTTGCCAGCCCATGTATTTTATCATACGTTATGTAGTTTGATGAAATTTTATAATTTTTAAACATTTAAAGTTAAATTTGCAGCATTTTGTTTACTTGAAATTTTGTTGTGGAAACAAACCTGTGGTAAAGTTAAAGCTTGTTCTCATTGTTTTTTTAAACTCTTTGGCATTTGGATTTGTTGATAGAACAATTATTTGTTCTAGGCTGTTGGTATAGTTTTAGCTATCATTGGTTTAGATTTTAATATTCTCGGTATTTATTGAACTGAACTTCATTAGTTTAGTTCAAATTAAATGTAAAATGGCTTAACTCGATAGACTAGAATATTTTTAAAACTAAGACAATTTTTTTAATTACTTATGGAAGCAGTTCATTTTACGAGCGTTGAATTTAACTGATGAAATTTTTTGTGTCTTTTCCAGAAGTTGGCTGAAATTTTTTTTGGAGTTTCTTTCATTTCAGATACTTTTTGAATTCCATTGCGACGATGTCCCTACGCCGGTATCTATTCCCTATCCTCTTGGTAAGTTAAATGGTACGAATCTTATCATTGGTACAATCGGCTCTACTGTTAAGCGCACCGTTTGACGAAATGTATTTTTTTTCTCGAAATTACGAATATTTTATTATTGTCAACTGTATTGCATACACAATGATTTATTTCGTTTGGCCTACGAAAATGTGAAGCTTTTTTGAGGAAAGGAAAATGTGATGCCGACATCACATAATCAAAAAAATGTATACATAGTTCGGACACTACGCACTGAGGCTCGACTGATGATTTCGATTCTTTTGCAGATAATTCTCGATTTCAGTTTAGAAATATTTTCCGAAGTGTCTTTCAAATTCTACTTGAGAGTTACATCAACGCAAGCAATAACACCGAACAAATCACAAACACTGTTCAAAACAATGAAAAATCTACTACAATGGTGGTCATATTAAGCATATGGACCATTCATAAAATACATGAAGCAATGATTTTTTCCACGACTTACATTTTTTAGATGACTAATAACTCTTCCAAAAACTTTTTCACAGATCTCATCGTTACGGAACGCTGTTAGTACTCCGCTGTCGCGAGCACTCCCTGAACAAGAGAAGGGAGCTTTTGGACCAAGTCTTCCGTCAGACACGGCAAGTTTTGAAACGATCGATGTAGCATTGTCTAGTTATAATACGAATACAGTACCCGTGTAATAACATGGTGATATTCAAGATAATACGAGTTTAATAACTGTTCTTAGCCTAAGTATTATAGTGAAATTCACGATAATACGAGTTTAATAACTGTTCTTAGTCTAAGTGTTATAGTGAAATTCACGATAATACGAGTTTAAAACCCGTGTGATGTTCTTATTTTGGATGAAATAGTGAAATTTACGATAATACGAGTATAAAAGCCGAACAACATTCTTAGTCTCCATTATACAGTACAAATTAAGGATGTAAGAGCATGATACGCGGATTACATAATGCATTTAGGTTGAAGTATTGCTTAAATTTATTTAAAATTATCCGTTGAAATTCCCAAAGTCCCTCATGTGACCGTTTTCTGTCGCTTCATTCACTCTTCGTCACACACACATCGCTGAGAATTGAGGCTACTGATCTACTTCACGACAAACTGCATACCGGTGTCAGTTATGGGTCCTGAACATCTGCAGTTTATAATGAAATTTTTCCTGAACCTTGTAAAGAAATCTTGCATTTTTTAAGTCTAAACATTTAAATTCCACAATAAATTGCTGTCATTGGCGTTTGTGACATATTCACGATGCTTACACATTTTCTCGTTTTATAACCACATTCTTTCAAAATGTACCGACGAGCTGCAAATTTAACGACGACGAACCATTGAATATAACAGGGAATAGAAATGTAGAGACAGTGTGGCAAAAAATAGCAACAGCGACAAATTATAGCGACACCAGGCAAAATGAATGAAAGTGAAACTGTACATCAAAACAAGGAAACAACATGTTGTGACAGAGTAGGTTTGTAGTAACAACGTTCAAAAAGGATAACAATTATACAAAAAATAGTAACGTGCGTAAATATTATTGTAACAAATTAACAATTTCTGACACAATTATTTATAAGCAAAATAAACATTTAAATAGCCATATAGTGTAATACATAATGCATTTTGAAACGATGCATACAAAATTATTGATAATTACAATAAAGAATGAACATCATATGTATCACACGTGAACCGGCCCCGTCAGAGTTGTTCTGGAAAATTCCGTTACTTCCCGGCCAACGAATATTGCATCTTCCACTAACCGGGAAGTAATGGAATGTAGTCCTACATGTATTATTGTCGGGTGGCATTCAGACTCCCGAAAGTCAAAATCCCGAATGTCGAAATTCCCTACATCTAAATCCCAAAAATCAAAATCCCGAATGTTGTACAGTAATCAGGGTTACCAACTGGCATGTACAGTGTTTCACTGCCAAATATGGTCGGGAAATAGATATTCGAGATTTTAACTTCTGGAATTTTGGTATTCGGAATTTCAAGGTGAACCCATTATTTTTCATTTTTATTTAATGTGGAAGTGCGGAAAAATGATTTCTATTGTCAATAGGAGTTTAAAAGATTTTGTTGCAGCTTATGGCATTTTGTTACTATTTATTGCATCTGTTACATTATTTTGATCCTGTGATACTGGCTATTTGGAGCATTGTTACAGGATTTGGTTATTTGTTAAAGAAAATGAATGTCTGTTACGACATTCTGAGAGTATTATACAATTTGAAGCAGCGTTATATTTATTTGTCTCTGTCACTACATTTTGCATCTGTTATCAATTTTGCAGCGTTGTCACTAGATTTGTACTGGATGTTGTTATATTTTGAGCCGCTGTTATTAGTTTTTATTCGCTGTTGTATGATTGTGCAAACTGTTCCTATATTGTTTTGACGTGTGGTTATAAAGCGAGAAAAGGTGTATCAGTTGTAGTGTTTAATTGATTGAATTTCATTGCAACTTTCCGTTCTCTTTTGACATCCCATTGAAATTCTTGAAATTTTGAACTCTAAAATGAGCGCGTCTGGAGATGTCGCACTCGAACATAACATGAGGTCGTGTACGCACATAAATCACCAAGATAAAATCTTCAGGCTGCGACGTTCATTCTTTTCACTGAAACATAATCAATTTTGTCGTATGAACGATAAATTTTCTTCTCTCTCACAGCATTTAATAAAATTTTCACCTTCTATTACAATCAGTGAAACACAATGAATTTTATATCTTATGAACGATATTTTTTTCATACTCACAGCACTAAAATTAAGCCCTCAAGTGCTTTTTCCCACATTCTTGAATGTTTCAAGTGTTTCCAGAGTTGACATTTCATATTTTCGTGGTATTTGCGTTCGTTTTCATATTTTTTTCCAATTCTTAAAATTGACAGGAAGTGGTCTTTAGCTGCTGATGTGGTTGATGTTGTACCTAATGATTTTTCTGTCATTCTTACTGTTGTTACAGCTTGTGTTAAATTTTTATTACTGTCACTGTCACAACCGTAGCATTTAGTGTCCTCTGCAACTGCTGTAGCTTAGCTGTTGCTCTTATTTTTGTTTTCGTAACTAAGCTGTTGCTCTTATAATTGCTGCTTTAACTTAGCTGTTGCTCCTATTGTTGTTTTCGTAGCTTAGCTATTGCTCGTATTATTGCTGCCTTAACTTGGCTGTTGCTCTTATTGTTTATTTCGTAGCTAAGCTATTGCTCTTATAATAGATGATGCAGCCTAGCTGTTCCTCTTATTGGTTTTGTAGCTAAGCTATTGCTTTTATCATAGATGCTATACCTTCCGTGTTGCTCATATTTGTTTTTTCGAAGCAAAGCTTTCTTTTTTTAAAACTGCTGTACCTTTCTTCTTTTTCTTATTAAGATAAAAAATAAAAAAACAACACTAACGTAGCTAATGAAAAAACAGCTAATTTCCAATAAAGTTAGACATGAAATGTTCAACAAATAATATGATGATAAAAACAAAAGTTGCAGATTATAAAGAACTCCATTGTCAGTTCTCTGAAAAACAATAACTCAAGGTTTTGAAACATGTTGAGATTAAACTTGAATTCAGAATAAAGCGAAAATAAAACATTGACATTCAAAACGCAGGAATAAAACAAAAAACGAAGCAAATTTTAAAAAACAAAGATAAGTTTCACACATTTATGGACGGATGATTTTTAGGATGTGCATCGACTCTGAAATGCGGAGATCGGACAAATTAGAGGCTGATGGCAAAATTGTGAAATTTATGTTTCAAAAACGTGGTTCTTATTTCAATAATAGTGTATAGTTAACGTGTTGGACGGTTTGGTCAGGTTATTGCCAGTGCGAAAGGAGACTCCTCTGTGTTGTGCACACCTCACAAATAATTGGAGCCCACTGCTACCAATGTCAGATCGCTCGCAGCAGTCACATGTAAATTAAAATACCACTGATGTGAGCATCACTTCTTGAGTAATCCTTCGTTTGTAGTATTATTCAATTTTTCAATTATATTTAAATGCACTCGAAGGTTTATTTGAGGAAAAACCTTTTAGCCCTTGACAGTATTTCATGTTTCATTTTTTCGGTACGTGTGACGCTGAGAGCAATCTTACATTGGTAGCACCGAGCACCAATTGTTTGTGAGGTGTGTACAGCACAACGGAGTCTCTATTCGTACTGGCAATAATCCGACAATGCCATTCAATACCTCTTTTATATACATACCCAGCCTAACTTTTTCGCCCCCTGCATGCATGTTTTTTGTCGCCCAAGTAATTAAATCGCTTGGGCGGCGAAAAACATGCATGCTCCGGCGAAAAAGTTAGACTGGGTAGTAATGATCAAATAAAGACGATGTTTTTAAAAACAGATGTTGAATTATTTTGTTTCAACCCCTGATTCGTCTGATCTCCTCATTTTAGAATCGCACACATTTAAAAAACCGTCCGTCAATAAAAGAATGTAACTTGGCGGCGAAACTTTTCATTGTGTGTTATAACTTTCTTCATTTTTCTTTTATTATTGCCTTTTTTAAGACCAGTATTTTATTTTAGTTTTATTCAGAAGAAGAAAAAGGAATTATTAAAATTTTTAATAACCTAATAAATGGTTTTTCAGAGAGCTGATGATTAATTTTTCATAGTCCGAAATGTTTGTTTTTACAAAATGATATTCTTAGCTACGTTGGTTTCCCATCTCTTCCTAAATTTAAGATTTCCCAGAAATCGACTTATTTCATATATTTTGTTTCTCTTATTATTGCTACTGCGGCTTAGCTGTTGCTCTCATTATTTTTCTTATAGCTTAGCTGCTGCTCATGTTATTTCTACTGAATCTTAGCTGTTGCTCTTATTATTGCTGCTGTAGCGAAAAAACAGGACGCTTGCTATTTGGACTTTGAGATCGAAAGCTCAATTTCCTTATCTGATGAATTTGTCTCGTACTGACTGGGAATTCGACAAATTTATCGTCACATATGGATACAATTTTGCTCGCCCGTCAAATTTTAGTGAATAAAAATGTCCGAGAATATCTGAGGAATTCATCATGGGGAGAAATAAAGAATTTACTTATTTTTTCCATCTAGAGGTTCGTGCTGTTTTACTCACATTTCATGGAACTACTAATAAACAAAAGAAATGAAAGAACAGGAAAGAAAATATTTCCAATAAAGAAAATACAAAAACCATTATTGGTTTTAAGAATATCTTAACATGAAGATCCTTAATTGCTATACACACCTGGGTATCGTAATATCCACGCCAATCGTCGAAACAAATGAATAAGAATTTGTGTGTCCCGCCCTGCCCCTTAAATTTAAGTTGGTGAAAACTTTTTGATTACAACAAGGTGGCAAAGTGGAATAATAACTGAAGATTTCATTTGTACTTTTCGTTGTGCAGGAGTACGTGCCATTTTATGGAGTGGGCCCGGGCTTATCGCTGGCGGTAGATAAATTCGACGCCCTGTTCCTGACCTACGACGAGTGCAAAGCCAACGCAAGCCTCAGAGGTACATTGGCTATGCCAATATTCCCATGCTAAATTAGCTTATTTTATGTTGTTTTAGCCAACGCAGGTCTGAGAGGTAAATTTGCTATGCCAAGATTCCCATGCTAAATTGGTTTATTCTAAGTTGTTTTAGCCAACGCAAGCCTGAGAGGTAAATTTGCTATGCCAATATTCCCATGCTAAATTAGCTTATTTTATGTGTGTTCTTTTCTGGTGTTAAACCTTCATATTTATCAACCTCTTCTCGTGCTACTGATCGCTTGTCGCTTGTCCAAACTTTGATGACAAGAATCAGGAGTCTCCTGAACTTTTCCGAATTTTCCATGGGTTGCGTGAGATGCTGTTCAAATCCCGGCCAAAAGTTTGTAGGTAGCTCCTCAACTTTTGAGTTTTTCCAAAATGTAAAACTTCAAGCGCTCCTCAAATACTGCTTACTATTCTTCTCTTTTTGCTCTATATAAGCGTTTATGGGCCGTCAACGGACCATGAGGCAAATCAAAAAGTCCTCAAGAGTTTCCATAATTTCCAATGACTTTGGTTAGAAGTTTTCACCCTCAATCCGTTTACATAAATTTCCTAAGCCTGCTTGAAATAAAGCATTCGTGTTGTAGTGTTCTATTTGTTAACTATTAATTCTTTACAGACATATTCTTGCCTATTTGTACGTAGCTTGATTTATTAAAAAACTGAAAAGCTTCCCGCACTTCAGTAGGACAATATATACTTAACTATGATACGTGGACGATAATTTCCCCATAAATGGTTCTCGTGAGTTTTTCATTAGTTATTTCTAAAGTGTTTCTCATAATTCCAGGTGCCCACACGTGGTCCCACGATAGTAGCAAAGATCGATGCGTCCTCACCACTCTTCTTCACCCCGTGTGTCGCAGCTACCAAGGAGCTCAAACGGGTGGCTTCATCCTGGAAGATTATCTCTCCGATGGCAGCCCAAGTGATAGTAAGCATTGAATTGTGAAAGATTATCTCTCTTGTGGCAGCCCATGTGACAGTAAGCACTGAATTGGGAAATATTATCCAGATACTCCTGTAGCAGCCCAAATGACAGTAAGCATTGAATTGTGAAAGATTATCTCTCCTGTGGCAACACAAGTGAGAGTAAGCATTGAATTTCAATGGGTCTGGCACTTTTTCTACCTTTATAGACAGGGAAGTAAGTAGCACTGAGTATTTGATAACACAGGCTAAGGTTTATTTTATTAACTTGGCCTATTCTTAACTTGACGTTACCGAGCTACGGATAATGCATCCCCGCAACAGAATCAGTCAAATATTTGAATCTTTAGTAGGAATTATTTTGATGACGATGTAGAGTTAAATTCAAGTTTTTATATGGAAAGAAAATGTGCTAAGTAGTTATGGTTCGAGAACTTTAAAGTCGTATTGATGAGGAGAATGAATTTCAATGTCATTTAAAGCTGGCGATGCTGAACCGACATCTCTATCACAACATTTTTCATCTAACTTGCCCTTTTCAGTTAACAAGCCCAATGTTCGCTAGCGGGTAAAGTTCTCAAAATAAAGACTTTTTCATCTTAAAATTTCTGTATTGGTTCTTGCACTTGAAAATTTATGACAGAGCGTCGCTGCCATTTTTCTTCTGTTTCTACACTGTTGCCTGTGCGTGATTGTTGTCTGACGGCATGTGGCGTGGGTTTTGAGAAGCAACCACGGTAGAGGGAAAAAGGTAGGTTCAAACCAGTAGCTTTTTCGTTGACGGTAGGGTTTTGCTGACGTCACGGCAACGAACCAATAGCAGAGCTCAAATTGCATCTGGTAGCACTGCTACCCCCATAACTGGTTCCACTATTGGCCTAACGACATGGCGTTTTCGTGACATCATAAAGTTAGTTTGAAATAAAGCCTTTCTATTGGCTAGCCGAACAAGAGGAGGTTTATTTTCTCCCATAGAAATGACCCTACCTTGTTTCTTCTACCGTGGTAGCAACCCCATGGTCAAGCACTCGGATTGTTCAAGTAGTTCATTACAGAAGACCAGCTTCCTGAAAAGGATAGAAACCTCACAATAAACGAGAAATACACATTATGCTCTACATAGGTAGGAGAGGGAAGTTACGGGTGCATACCTGTATGTTTAAGTTTTTAGCATGCTTTTAGTATACCAAACTCTAATGTGTTTGCTATGCTGTTTAGTAAATACTGACTGCTAAATAATTATTTCTCGAATTGTTTTTAGATACTTGAATGTTGCGTTTGGCGTAACGCATTTTGGAGTACGACCGCTAGAGTTCTTGAGGCAAAAACATGAAACTAGGGCTTTTCAAACATTGTAGATAGCCGGACATATTTGAAATTGGTTTGTTATGCTTCTATAGCTGTTCGTATCAATATGTACACTGTTTTTTTGGCTATATGCGAATACATATGGTCGAGCTTCACTCATGGCGAGTGTTGTAGGTGTCCGTTCTACCTTAGCTAGATACTACTATACCATGTCGAGCTAATCTCATTGCACGTGTTGTAAGTGTCTGTTCTATCTTCGCTAGATACGAGTATACCTATTAGAGCTCATCTAATTACCAGCGTCTTGGTAGAGCGTTGTACTTCCGTTAGATATCTCAATACCACCTGTCTTCATTGCAAGTGTGACGGTAAAGACGATTGCTTTCAAGGACACCAAAACGCGTCACTTCGATGTTGAATGAACAGAACATTATCTTAAAAACAACTCTGCTAGAGACCTCAAGTGGAAGCTGTGCAAAACTTATAAAACTGGTTCCTTAAATGCTCTCTAATTAATATTATGAAGAACTTTAAGAACTACAGCAGTGATTCGTGAAATAGGATCATTTTTTGTCAATAATCCAGCATATTTTTCTCTTAACAGCAGTCACAATCTATTTTTTGCTCCAGATGCCGTTTTGGACCCAGTGAGAACTGGAAACTTGCTGCAGCAAGACTCTCATGTTGCCTTCAGAGTTAAGACACCTACCATCCTCCAACTCGAAGGATTTACAGAAATCATCGGTGAGAATCAAATCTTGGCGTGTGTGCTGGAATCGCATGTGTTCTATATCTGTTCTATATCTGATTTGAAGCACGTTATGGGAATTACGTGTTAGATGACGTACGGACTCAAGTTGCGTCGTTCGTACCGCCGAACGCATAACCCGTGTACGTGCCAGGTGGCAGGTCAGAAGATGTTCAGCATATCCGATGACCTCAAAATCATATATACATGGAGTATGTGTTTAGCTGTCATGAGAGTGTCGAGTCCATACGGTGCATCAAGGTGCGTGAACGTATATGGTTTAGGGTGGTAAAATCCGTTCCAGTGACGGTTCTACTTTAGTGACTAATGTGACAGTTCTAATGTGATAGAGTCACAATAGAACACAGAATCACAGTAGTCACGTAGATTGTGATAGTGAAGAGCAGCCCTTCAGTGAGTCACTCATTTTGAAGATCGATGCCAAGGAAACTGATATTTACAAATAGTTCGTTGTAAATTCAAATGATACATAAATTTAAAATTGAATGATAAGTTAAATTTGATATTTAATGTTAGATTAAATTTAAAATTTAGTGATACAATAAATTTAAAATATAATGATTAAATTCGAAATTAAATGATTGATAGATTAAATTTGAAATTTAGTGATGGATTTAATTCAAAATTTAGTGATAGATTAGTTCAAAATTTATGATAGAAAAACTTCAAAATTTAATGATGGATTAAATTCAAAATTTGGTGTTAGATTAAACTTAAAATTTAATGTAGGATTATATATGAAATTTTGTTCTAAAATTTTATAAACACAAACACATTCGCCCCAATACAGTTGAAGCTGCTCGTCGTACAGCAAGAAAGTCGAATGAATGAATGGATGACAATTATTTTTTCATACCGATTAAACTATATATCTGAGCACTGCATAAAAAGTGCAAATTGCTGTTTGCTAATCAACTTTATTCTCAGTGGTTGAAATTCGCTTCGATGTCACTCTAACGCAGGGGTTCCCAACATTTCTCTGACCTTGTACGCTTTCAGTACTTCGACATTTGGTGTACAATGTATATAATAATATTAAGAAAAAATTATATTCAGTGACGTAAGTAATTATTCGGAAATAAATTAGATATAAACATTTTCTTCTTTTCTCGTGTTAACGTTAAATGTACTTTTTCATGTGAGCAAATGAACCTCTAGGGGTACATGTACCCCAGTTTGGGAACCTCTGCTTTGTAGGAAAATTGAAGGGAGAAATGATTCGTAGAATTAAATTAATCGTTGTACCAGAAATTTTTGTGAATCAATTACAGCTCTAACCCCCAAAAAACCGTCATTTTTGACACCAGCAATGTAGCAATTAGCCACGCATCCACAACAATGCTAACCACATTTATCATGAGGCTAACGTAAATGAGGAAAACAAATACGCAGAACTGATTCCGCACATCAATTCTGTCTACTTCCAAAAGTTCCTCATTTGTAAAACTGAAAGTTTTATTGCAATACTACCAAAAGTTGCTACCAGGTTTAATCTGCTGAAGTTTCTCGTTTGTAAAGGGTTTCCTTTGTGTAGGATACCCCTGGTCTCGCTACGAACAGGAGAACAAGATGGTAATTTTCCCAAACGATGGCTCGGTCGTGACGACGGACAACCGCATCCTTGTGGACCCTGCGTGCCACACCAACAGCTCGTGCGGGGTGCCCTTCATGACGACCTCGGTGGGCCTGAATAGTCTGCCACACGTCATAATGCGTGAGTGTGGCAGTCGAGTGGGCCCGTCAAATTGGAACGTTTTGTGTTTCTTTTTAGATTCTTTAAGTTTTTGTTCATGTTCTCCTGCCGATTGGGCCTCCAAAACTTGAATATTTCATTTCTTATTATATTTTCCAGTGTGCCGGCTAAATTTGAACGTTTTGTTTTTTTAATGAGATTCTTTAAGTTCTTTTTAATGTTCTCCTTTAGTTTAGGCGTTTGAAATTTGTTTATATTTTCCTCATGAGATTCTTTAAGTGCTTGATCATGCTTTCGTTTCGTTTAAACAACCGAAATTTGAATATTTTATTTACTATAAGATTGTTTAGGTTTTTGTTCTTGTTGTCCTATCGGTATTGCTATAAAGAACACTTATAAGTTTAAAAAAACATTGGTTGTTTGATGCTTTCATCAATAAAAAAATAGACGGTGTATTTGAACTTTTTACTAAACTTACTTTTGGAAGAAAAGTAATGTATTTTTTTTAATATATTTAAAGGTCAGGGATTAATATAAATAGCTATTTATAGCCATTCAATTGTTTTGCAAGTGATCTGGTTTGTCGTTGGCGTAATCTTTTAAAACAATATCTCTCTTTCTTTAGAAATGCTTTAAAAGGACGTTCTTATATAATAATTTGAGAGAACGCCGTCGAATACTACTCCATTACGGCTCCAATAAAAATCATAAAAATCTTCGTAGACTGCGTTGAACGATGGTTAATCTGTTTTTAAGCCTTAGTGTAGAGAGTGAGATGAAAAAACATTGAACAGAAGGGTTTCCCTTGCAATTCATTCTACTTATCATTTCCGTTTTCATAATCACATAAGGAGCTGCTTACTATAATGAAAATACCACTTTCGATGGAATCGATTTGAACCAGAGTTTTTCCACTCCAAAGTGTACTGCTGTACATTTTCACCAAGAAAAAACAAGAAAAACTATGTTTTACACTCGGGCAACAAAATGTTGTATACTCGCTTTTCATTTAAAATTGTGTATTACTTTTCAAGTATAATGCTACGGTGGAATTTTGCTTGTAACCTCTTTTTTTACATGCAGTAGACGTATGCGATCAAGTTATAAAACTCGAACAAGAAGAAGGGATCACCATGTTTTCCCACTCCGGTACTGGATGCGAGTTCTTCCCTGATCCCTACCCTGAGAAGAGGTGCATCGTGGTCTTCAAGGGCCAAGGTGTTCTGAAAATTGACGTGACGCTGGTCGACTTCCAAGAGGCAGATTGTGATGGCTTCACGTTTTCGATCAACGTCGCTGAGAGGAACGCAACAAAGACTTCATATGATTTGTGCGATAAAGATAGCCCTACGGTGAGTTGAACGGTAATATCAGATGATAATTGAGCCAATATCTCTTCTGAATTAAGGCACCTTCATTTAAATCTTCCATTGCAGAAGTTTACTTCCATCCAAGGCGGGGTGAGGTTCTACTTCCGCAACACCAGGGGCAATCAGACATTCCAGAAGTACGGATTCATCATCAACGTCTTGAACATAGGATATCCCGAAGATAATATGTTTGGTATTCCTGCGTAAGAACTGACTGTGGCAGTTCTCGAGGATGCTGTTCAGCAACGTATGATCGAACGTTAGAAAAAAGTTTGGTTTCATTTTTGCTCTCCTTCGTACCATTTTAGAAGGATTCGACTCAGATTGTCGAATTATTTAAATCTCACGAGCAAAATCTAGAATCGTATTTAAAATATGATCCGAAATTACTTTAGGACAGCTAATTAGAGGAAAATAGTACACAGGTAACAGTAACATCATAAGTTGTGTTTGTAAAATAATTAGGGGATAATTATTTTGTTTAAAATATTACGACCAGGCCCATGTAAAATTTAATATTAGCTCGGGGGGATAATGCTTCACTCGATGAAATTACAGAAGCGTCTATTTCTCACCACCGGCAAGCAATTCATACCCAGTCTTACTTTTTTTGCTGGAGCATTATTGATTCTAACCGTCCTCTGCGGAGGCTATCCAAGTGCGGCGGAAATTATAGATCCCGCGGCGAATATGTTGAACTGAGTATGATCGCTTATTCTGCTCTCTCGTATATTTTACTTACTGCTATCTTTTCCATGATTTTAGTTAGACTCTCGTGTATTCAAAAAAGAGCCTACTGTTGAATTTTTCTTGCTTTTAATGATCGGTGCATGAATTTTGTTGTTTCATGGATTTCTTCTACGCATATGGTTGAGATAGAGAGGAAATATGGTTGGTTGTTGGTTGTTTCTGTTTGACGGCGAGGGCTTGTTACTTTTCATTTTTTGTTCTTCTAAGTTTGTTTGAACAGCGGTGGCTTTCCTACACTGATGAGTTTCTAGTTAACAGATGCGAAACGAAGTACTAATAAAATTAGATTCGTTTGAATCAAAAAATTGGTGCACCTTCTATCAGTACATATGACACATATCCAGCGCTGAAATTTTCACGGTCTAATTAAATTTCAAACCGTGATTGTTCTTTGCGTGTGGACAATATATGATCTTTCAAAAACTCCATTCGCAAATCAAAATTAAATGAAAATTTTTCAATTTTATGTGCAAAAGAAAAGTAAGAGCCGCTTACATTGCAACTCACAATGTCTGATTCATCTGTCTACTTTCATAATATCCTGGTAAGAAACGTTGAACTATGAAACTGTATTTGGCATAAATTTGATCCGCTGTCATAAAAAATTATTAACCCGCACACGAGGCGAATACAAACCTCTGATGCCTGTGCGTGATCGGTGTCCGACGGCACCGGAATTGGGAAGCAGCCAAGATTGCACCACTTACCTCGTTTCAGCCCCCATAATTTATTGTATTCTAAAAATATGAAAGCATGTTCATTGTCGATAGGATTCCTTAACTTAAAAATTTTTGCTGGGATTATTTTCCTGGAAGTATTGACACACGCCAACTATAAGTGGACTGCCCGTCGTGAAGCAGAATTGAATTAATTTTTTTGTACTTTGTTGTTGTTGTTCCGCATCGACAGTGTGTCAATATTTGACTTCTATGCCTCCCTAGGAGGGAACTATATACTTGAGAGTGTTATTTGCATCAAAATCGCATAATTATATTGCAAGTCTTGTCATGAGGTATTGTGATAGAATTTCATTTATTTGAATCGTAGTTATTAATAAATTTCATCAACTCTTTCTGAAAGTTGCTCAAATTTTGATGAAATTGGATGTTGTGAGGCCTGTCATAGAAGTTACTTTTAAATACTGGTTTAGCATTCGAACATATAATAAATTATGCGTTTGAACAGTGATATGTTTTCTTCAATTTAGTTTTCTTCCTAGAATGGCAATTATTCAGCCTTCAAAAGTTCTTGCAGCATCAGATAATAATGCAACGCAGAAGTTTATATTCGAATTAATCTGTTTTAATTCGATAATTTAATTCAATAGACAAATTGTCCGTGCTTTTGCTTTTTATCCAATTCATTCTCATGAATAAAGATCATCATTGCATCAAAAGTTTTTGCCGCTTTTCTTCTATCCTGCTCATGAAGGGAAAGTTATCTTCTACGTCGATAATATTTTATTCCGTTCACGTATACACAATTATACATGTATGTCATTTCGAATATTGAGCTTTCGTACGCAACAAAATCTTAATCTAGTAGTTTAAAGCACTCGCCTTCATGTGCGAGGTTGTCAGGTTTATACCAAGCATGGCGAGCTCTGTGTTTCTCCCCGTTGGGAAAAATAAAAACTAGAGCACAAATTACACTCGAACTAAGGGATTTCATGAATTTTTTTAAAAAGTTCTAGAAAGTATCACAAGTGACATCAGCCAAAAGGTTATTCGATATGAATTATATGTGTTAGGTGCGATGCGAAATTTCGTAAAGTGACCAAATTACAGCACTGATTAAAAACTCATCTAGAAATTAGAAAGATTAAGAAGTTGATGACTTAACGTACTGAACTAACAAAACGTGCATCAGTAGAGCAAAAAATAACTTCACTTCAAAATTATCACAAGGGCCAAATTTTGAATATTCTCTTCACATTATATTACCATTAATTTTGGATGATATTCCATACAAATTTGATACTTGGCTATTTTTTCCGCTTCCTTTTCTTGGTGAGCCTGAGCAGCATACGCGAGTTTTATACCCGCGTCCTAACAAAACCAGTCATGAAAAACTGCAGAAGGGAAATAAGCCACGCTGTTAGAGATAATATATTGGAGAAAACTATAGCAGCTTGGAGGTAGAAAGTCGCAGAAGGCGACGCCCCTCACGGGACACACCGCTGTGAGCACGGGACAATGGATATTTCTTAATTGTATTCCAGTATTGATGCACTAGGTTCCGTTCGAAACTCTTGAAAAGTTTGACATATTTGGACGTCGGTGCGTAATTCGCAATATGTCATTCGACACATTATATGACAATTTGTCAAATTAATATGACTTTAGGGTGGTATAACTAATTGTGTATGAATAAAATGCAATGTCTATTAGATTGTTAATCTTTCAATGGTTGAAAGTGCCAAAGAATAAAGTCATTAAACCTGCCTCCTCTGACCCGCCCTGAAGCGAGTTCGAGCAGGACTACATGGCCAAGCACCTGTGCTTGCCCACGCGCATGTTCCGGTCCGACTTTGTCATTACATTTAGCTAGAAGTGTAAAACCAGGATGACTATCAATCGCAAAATAAGAAAAGAACACTAGAAATAAGAAAGTAAGCTATCAATTGGCGATATAAGGAAGTAAACTATCAATTTGCGAAATAAGGAAGTAAACTATCAATTTGCGAAATAAGGAAGTAAACTATCAATTTGCGAAATAAGGAAGTAAACTATCAATTTGCGAAATAAGGAAGTAAACTATCAATTTGCGAAATAAGGAAGTAAACTATCAATTTGCGATATAAGGAAGTGAACTATAAATTGGCGAAATAAGGAAGTAAACTATCAATTGGCGAAATAAGGAAGTGAACTATCAAATATTGATGAAATAAGGAGGTAAACTATCAATTGGCGAAATAAGGAAGTGAACTATCAAATATTTACGAAATAAGGATGTAAACTATCAATTGGTGAAATTAGGAAGTGAACTATCTCATTAGTTTACTTCGAAATAAGGAAGTAAACTATCAAATATTGGCGAAATCGGAAGTAAACTATAAAATATTTATGAAATAAGGAAGTAAACTATCCATTGGCGAAATGAAGAAGTAAATTATCCATTGGCGAAATAAGGAAGTAAACTATCAATTGGAAAATGAGGAAATGAATACTAGTTTAGATATTTTTCATCTGTGAAAATACCGGCTCCGCTAATTTACATTGAGGTCTCGAGAAGCGAGCAAAGATTACCTCGTCAAAGGGTAGGTGTTCTCCAGGTGCTCGCTGGTTTTCTCCCACAAGTAAGGCGATTAGTGGTAACCCATCAACAGACTCGGTAGCTTGAAACCGAATAAAAGGAACATCCGTTGTACTTTCGAGATATCTTCGAAACTTCCGTAAGCCCGGTCAAGAGAAGTGCCGTGGTTGAGTGCTGAGGTCAGACTCCGGCTCCGAAACCGCTGGCTGAGGAGGTTGTGATCGGAGTTTGCATTCAGAGGCTGCTGACAAAAATAAGACGGCAGAAAAGGCCAGGCAGATCCCCAAAAATTACCAAAACACGACCCACAATGTCAGGAAACGATGACTATACAAATTAGTGGGAAACCACTTCATTTTCATCACGTCTAAAGTTTTTTGTTACTCTGATTCTCCCATTTACTTTCGTAGTTAATTTTTGAAATTGTGTCAGATTTGCTCCCTTAGGAGAGATATAGGTTGACTGGAGATTATTACATCATATATTACCATTCAAATTATTGCATTAGTTAGTTTAAGCTACCAGAACGATAGGACTAGATTCGATCATAAGTTAGTTTGAGCCTCTCTTACCACGACAAATATGTTCTCAAGAGAGGAAAGAAAAAGCCACTACTAGGTAGGGAATTAAAAACCTTGCTTACACACAATAAGATTGAAAGAAATTTATGAAAGGAGATCTAATTTAAAGAAGGAAGAAATGGATAATAAAAAGGACTTCAGTGAATCGTGAGATGGTCCGAAACCAAGTAAAACAATACAATAGTGAGTTAATAGGTCCAATCCCATTGCAAAGATGTTTTCATCGGATAAAGAGATGGGACCATACAGCATGGAATAAAAAAATAAGGGACTTTCTAAACAAGATATGTTCCCACACAGGACACCCTGCGTAAAGAAAACGAAAGATGAGAAAAAAAGAGGAAGAAAATACAAAGAGAAGATTACGAAGAAATTCTGAAAAGTTCAAGTAACTGAGCAAGCACTAAAGAAAGAAGTCCCGAAGGCCTACCTATAGCTGAGGTAACCTAACAGTATCTCCCCTAGGGCACCAGTCTCCATAGCATAGAATACACAAACCTAACTAACCTATCTATCCTTAGACTCCTGATGAGCTGAAAATTACATCACAGACGTCGCTGTCACTAATGGAGCGAATAAAGAAAAAAATCATTTGAAGGTTGCATCCAAACGACTCATAACTAATGCCAATGGTACCTGGTCGAGCCAGTCCGCATTTCACATACTTGCGTCGAGAGGAGAATTGCAGATAATTTCTTCCTTTTCCTGACGGGAGGAAACTTCAGGCTTCATCAAAACCAAAATGGGTCTTGAACCAGTGACCTTTTATACGCCAAGCGAAACACAGCAACGGGAATGCAAGGAAGAAACGGTTGATCTATAGGCTTCATTTTCATTTTTACTAGCTGGTATCAAAGAAAAAATCATGACTAGTGGAGATTGACTTTCACCGCTCAGTAACTCGGTGCGATGTTGTTGCAAACATTTTGGCGAACATAATTTGTGTCTCTCAGTTTGCTCTAGGTATGATGAACGGGGGACAATGAATATCTTTGAATTGTATTCCAATATTGATGCACTAGGTTCCATTGGAAACTCTTGACAAGTTTGATATATTTGTACGTTGGTGGGTAATTCGCAATATGTCATTCGACACATCATATGACGCAATTTGTCAAATGAATTTGACTTTAGGGCATTATAATTAATTGTGTATGATTAAAATGCAATGTGGCCTCTATTCGATTGTTAATCTTTCCATGGTTGAAAATGCCAAAAACTAAAGTTGGCAAGGCTGAAAGAAACAGAAAAAAAACAGAAACAGAAAAATAAAAATTAAAATCGGGTCAAGAAGTTTGGATTGCCAAGCCAAATACGGATTCCGGTATGAGCCTAACCAAATCGATGTTTAAAGCCGTACTTAAACTTTCCGTGCTACATTTGTTTTATACGCTTGACAATAAATATTATCAGCAAATTGAAGGGTTAAGAATGGGTTTTCCATTGGAACCGACTTGGGCGAATATTTTTAGGTGCTTTCAGGAACAACGGTGGATAGATTCTTGTCCTGTAGATTTTGAGCCGGTGTTTAATAAAAGTTTTATTGATGATACGTTTTTGATATTCAGGAATAGTTTACATTGCAGTTTATATCAGGAATTTTTTAATTAAAGACACCCTAATATCAAATTCCCTTTGGAGACTTAAAGAAATAATTGTCTCTCATTTTTAGACGCCACTGTAATTCGCATAGATGGTAGGATTCAAAGTTCTGTTTTTTTGAAAGCAAGCATTTTCTGGGTTGGGAATTAGTTCTTTCAGCTATTGTGCAATCTCCTTCAAATTGAATAGCATCAAAACTTTGATGTCCATGGCTTATCGAGCGTGTTCTTCATTTGAAGCTTTCCACAAGGATTTTGAATCTTTTGACGGTTTTACTGGCAACAATGGCTTTCCATCACAGCTAGTAGAGTCTCGTGTTAAAAAAATTTTGAACAAAAAATTTTAACCAATGTAACCCTACCTACCTCCCCTAAAAAGGATTTTTTCTCGTTTACATTCTTCGGTCAACAACTGAAGAAACTTGAAAAAGATCTTATCGTTCTTCTTTCGATACGTTTCCTGCAGATTGATTTTAAATTAGTGCTAGTTAATACGAATAAAATATGATCGTATTCCAATTACAGAGATAAAATATATAAGGGATGCTCTCATCCGTTATTTACAAATATATAGGATGGCTGCTAAAAATGGATGCCTTTTAAAATTGCTGTAACCTTTTTCACAGATAGGACAGGGAAATGAAACTGGTATAATTGAAAAGACGAAGAGTTAAGTATTCATTTTAATTTTACATTGCTGAACTTATTCGTGCCTTCATCTTGGATTAGAATTCTTAGTCTTTCTTTTTCGCTGTGCGTTCAGAAACTTTTCTTCCAGATCTTCCTTTATTAATGTTTCTCACAATAAACTGTGATTGCCACGTTTGGAAGTTCCTCTGAATCGATATTTTGTTAGTTTTGAATCGTTATTCCAAGAAGAATTTCTCTTCGGCCCGTCGATGAGTCCAACTTTCGTTATTTCTTCCATGATGAACTTGAGTTGTTGCAGCCAGCTGTGCCATGTTTGCTGATTACAACAATCTTCGCTCCTGCACCCTTGATGTTTATGGTTACTAGTCCACCCACCTTTATTTGAAATAAAAAAGAAGGCGAAGTTAAAGAAAGGCCGTAAGAAATGAAAAAATTCGACCTCTCGAGAGCTGATAAAGCCGAGGGCAGACGGCCCGTCAAAAATGTATAAAAATGTTCCACAAATCACACGACACATGTTCCTATTTCCTAAGCTTGTCTCACCGATACGCTCATCTCACTAGTTCGGCTGGCTTCGGACAGAGAGACAGACAGACGGACGCAGCTCTTATAATAGTATAGAGATATTTGGAGGGTATACCAGATACGTGAGAAAACATTGAATTTCGTCGATTCTGATGTCTTTAGGTTATAGTCTCCTATTTCATATAATTAAAAAGTTATTGGAATTTTTCAAGGTATACATTTTTAGCAGCCACACTGAAGTTGCGCACAGCGTGCGTCTGAATACGTGGTCTCGACTACTCCAGCCTTCAGTATTCGTGTTGCAGAGCATTCCGGCAGGAGTTTTAGAACCAATCACTAACTTTTCACACCTTCCCTTTCTTCAGTCCACTCTCACGCAGAGTAGTGCGATATCCCTCTTCGAATAAGTGATTTTAAAGTAATTTCTTCTACATAGAATCAAGTAAACCTCAGTATTTAAAATCTCTTCACATTTTAAAAGAAAAACCGGTTTTAAAAGATATGTTATCAGCATCCCTTTACAACTAATGTAATATTAATCCTGAATATTTTTATTTATGTTTCATTCATGTGTTTTCCCTTTTATTTTGCCATGACTAATGTTTTGATTTATATTTGGCATTTGAATAGTTTTTCCTAATCGTTTTCAGGTTGCTTATGGCTCTGGAGGTCGGAACGTTCCAATTAGTTTATTCATTATATATCTTGAATAAAATAAAGATCTTATTAAAAACGTGCGTCATTGCACTTTTATTTATAATTTAAAAATATTTCGCAATAACATCAGAGAGCAGCCGCTTGAAAGATGGGTTACTAACTGCGCATTGCCACCGTTAGTATTTCTTTTCTTTCGCGATACGTTGGTGCTAGTCTCAGATGAGACACTGCTGAGTGTATCGCTCTGCATGGACTCTGGAATGATCAGAAGTTCTGGAGGTGGTGTTCAAAGCTAGAATTTGCATTCATTCTTTTGATAGTGAGTGTATTGGGGCAGCTGATAAATGGCTGTAGTGCTCTTAATTCTAAAATCTTTTCATGCGAGACATAATTAGGTTTATTTGTTCATTTGGCATGCAAAGATATGCTTAATATTTTACAGAACACTGTCACGTTAGCAGCGCAAAAGTACGTGCGCAATATTCTTTGCTATGCTATTCCAACCTTGTTAATGCACTGGCTATCACTTCAAAAGATTTCATATGTATAAGCGGCTGAGAAAACATTTCTATCTCCAAGTCTTTAGCTGCTAACGACGGAGCTCACAGATACCAGGTACATGTCATATGCATCTGACCCATAGCAATGACCTGCTGCAGAGTTTAGAGGCGACGCTTACTGACTTCTTCCTTTAGGAATAGCTTTTCGCCTGAAGGATAAATAAGAAGAAATTTCTTTTTAATAAGGAAGCATATACTTGTTTGAGATCACGGATCACGCAAATTGCATATACACATATTTTTTTGCAAAAAAAAAAATACACAGCAGAGTTCACATAGCCACGCACGGATTCGATGTGCAATACAGGACACTTTAATTACTAATAACATGAAAAAATGAACTAAGAAAACTAAGATGCATTCGAAATGCAGAACTATAGCCACAACACTACAGAGTAGAAACTAAGAAAAGTAATATAATTTATATTGAACTACTCGCATGGCTCAAGAATTAGAAATTTTTCGTCCACTTCGTGTATACGACGCAAAATGAAACGAGGTCCGATCAAAACTCAAAACTCTCACATTTCCAGTGCCAAAAATTCTCCATAATTTTTCATCTTTTGTTTGCACTGATACAAAATTCTCTCGCTACTGTGATGCACGATTAAGTAATAATAACCTAGATGTCTTTATCTGCATTCGTTCAAAGGCCTAATTATCGGCAAAAGAACCTGTAATATATTGGAATTTCAGCAAGATATAAGGTTTACTGGACAGCACTTGTAGATCGGTTAGCCTATCCGTAAACCAGGCAAGAGGATAGCAAAACGAACAGCAGGACTACTAGTATTGTACTGATCTCTAGTTCACGCAGCTTGCTCTTAAGTCTAGTTCGAACAATGAACTTCCGCCCGGTAGTAGGGGCGCTTCCGACCTATCCGGCGCTTGTAAATACCAGGCGCGCATCGGCTGTTCCGCCGGAAGCTCTATCTATACATGTGACCGTGCCGAGCGAGCGAGACTCATAAATCTCCGCAGCCGGAACCTCCATAAATATCACAAGAGCGTCACTATACAACAACTTCCCTCCCTTTAGATGAATATGTGACAAAGGGAAGGAGGAACTCAACAACCTATTCGTATTACAGGTTTGGTTATTCTGCCTGATCTACGAGGTTCATTTTGCGCAGGAGAGCTGTTAACAGGCTGAAAAGCAGGAGTCTCTGCTGCTCCACTCCCGGTAGATTCCAAACTACTGTGCAACAGCTGATTTGAATGTCTCTTCCAGATTACATTTAATGCTAATATTTGAACATGAAAGATATTAACGGCAACTTTACTAACAATAATTCCCTTCAACCACTTGGGACCATTTCTTAAATTCAGAGCGAGAACATGATCCCCGACATCAAATTGAGTTACATACATAGGCTTTGACCTGGACACGAAAAATTTAGGATGAACTCTATCCTTGGAAGTAACAAATTTACGATTGTTCAGCGCAACAGAGGGAACAGTTTTTGTAACACTATGCGGAATACAATGAGATTGAAATAATGCTTTCGCTAGACGGGATTTGAACGATTCGGAAGAAGATAGTTTTTTCAACAAGTCTTTAATGACTCTTACCCCCCTCTCAGCTTGACCATTGCTTGCTGGAGAGTAGGGCGGAGGTGTGAGGTGCTCAATGCCGTTGGAAATAAGAAAATCTTTGAAGTCTTGAGATGAAAAGTTAGAAGCATTGTCACTTACGAGCACATCACACAACCCGTTTCTGCTGAAAATCATTCTCAACGCATCGACAGTATCTAACACACTCGTGGATGATACCACTTCACATTCAATATATTTAGATAATGCATCTACAGCAATGAAAACAATTTTATTCTCGTAGAAAAAGTGATCGACATGAATGCGTTCAAAAGGACGAGAAGGAGTAGGCCATTCTACATTTCTAGACTTAGGTTTTGCTCGATTTAATTGACATTGGGGACAACATTTTACGATGTCTTCAATAGTTTTGTCCATTCCGGGAAACCAAATAACAGATCTGGCCAACGATTTCATGCCACAAATGCCAGGATGTCCATCATGAAATGTTTCAAGGACTAAACTACGCAGTGACTTGGGAATAAAAACCCGTTCTTTATAAAGTACGCAACCTTTCATGATGGTCATCTGAGGTAGCAGGTTCTTAAATTTTGAAAAATTGGGATCAGGTTTAGGAGGCATGCCAAACTTTATGTATTGTTTAAGTTGGCATAGTTCGCTATCCATATCAGTATGAGTTTTTATATTTTCACACGTGACAGGAGTTTTATCAAGAGTGTTCACAGCAAAAATCATTTCGTACGTTCTAGCTCCCTTACAGTCGTAGGTAGTGGCAGCCTACTGAGACAATCGCTATTTACGTTACATTTACCTTTCGAATATCTGAAAACATAGTCGAACTGGGAGAGTCTAAGAGCCCATCTCTGAATTCGAGCGGAACAGTTGAGAGGTACACCCTTGTTATGTGCAAAAAGTTTACAAAGAGGTTTTTGATCATTATGGATAATGAACTTAGCACCAAGTAGAAATTTCTTGAATTTCTCCACGCCAAAAACCACACTAAGGCTCTCCCTTTCAATGTTAGAGTAGTTTTGTTCCGCACCATTCAGAGATCTCGAAGCAAATTGAACCGGACACCAATCATGAGAAGGACTAACGCGTTGCATGAGTATGGCAGCAACTCCATAACCTGAACTATCAGTTTCAAGAAGAGTTTCATGGTTGGGATCAAACAACTTTAGAGGTTTATGCGAACGAAAGATGTCCTTGATTTTCTGGACACTTTCGTCCTGTTCTGGAGTCCACCGGAACTGTACATTTTTCTTAAGCAGCGAATACAGAGGATGCATGACGCTAGAAAAGTTGGGTACAAAACGACTATAGAAGTTACACAATCCGATGAAAGCTTGCAACTGTTTGAGGTTTTTAGGAACAGGAGCATTGAGAATAGCTTCTACTTTCTCAGAGTTAGGGTGAACACCCTTGTTATCGAAAACTTACCGCAGATAAGACACACGATCAGTCAGTAAGGCACATTTAGACAGATTTAAGTGAATTCCCGCGTTTTTCAGGACAGACAGGATCCTGTCAAGAACTTCCAAATGAGCATCATATGACGAGGTCAAAATGAGGAGGTCATCCTGGTACACAATGATGTTATCGATGCCAGACAGAGTCCTATTCATGAATGCTTGAAAAATGCCGGGGCTTGCACGTAGACCATAGGGTAAGTAATTGTACATAAATAGACCTTCAGAGGTGTTAATGGTCGTAACTTTCTTTGATTCTTCGTCCAACGGAATTTGCAAAAAAGCGTTAGACAAATCAATTTTTGAGGAAAACTTAGCGTCTCCGACTTGAGAAATGACATCATCAATAACAGGTAGTACAGATTGAACTGGATTCAGAAAATTATTAATGGAAGCTGAAAAATCTCCACAGATTCTCACACTGCCGTCAGACTTTAGAACATTAACGGTAGGAGATGCCCATTGGCTATCATACACTTTGGTGATTTTGCCCATACTCTGCAAGCGTTCCAGTTCGGTTTTGACAGAGTCTCTTAGTCTTACAGGAACCGGGCGTGCTTTACAAAATACAGGAACTGCATTAGGCAACACATCAAGATGAACTGTTTCTTTACCGTTAGACAGTGAATCAGATGACAAATATTCGTCATATTTTAACGACAAACTTTTCGGCAAACTATGACAATCCGTTTTATTTATGGAGTCGTATTTATCAGGAATGACAATGTTTACGTTTAGTTTAGAACAAATATCTCGGCCCAGTAAGTTGATTCTATCATCCTCCACAATGAGAAACTTATGATTAAAACTAACATTATGGTACATGACAGTTACTGAAGCCTGACCAAGCAGGTTTAACGAGACACCACTGTACCCGAGAATTTTGCTGCATGTAGGATTAACCACAGCACCAACTTTGATTGCATCTCTTTTACGTATAGTTGACACGGCACTGCCGTTATCCAACAGGAATTCAACAGGTTTACTATTTAAGTTGCATGCAATCATAGTGGGCTCTTTAGTGACGGGAATTACAGTGGTGTTTACTCTAAAAAATTAGAATCATTTGGGGAATAATCAGAACACTCATGTAGATGATTACCGTCACCACCTTCGTTCCCAGGTTTTTGCAACACAGCTTCGTTCTTCTGTAGAGGCATCCGTGAATTCTTCATTAACACGTCTTCTCTCCCAACGTTGCCACAGCAACCGCTTCTTCCCGACTGCACTGTGTAAGTGCGAGCTGCGTCAAATTCTCCTTGTGTAGGTCCCCTTCGTGTAGGCATAGCAGGAGGAGGCCGAGCTGCAGTTGTAGATTTGCACACCTTAGAGATGTGGCCTAATTTTCCACATGTGTGACATTTCAATTTCAAAGCATAGCAATTCTTTGCAAGATGCTTTTGCTTGGTTCCGCAGCGAATGCATATGTAGTTCGGCGGGAGTTTTCCTGTAGTGAAATACGGTGAAGATGAATCCTCACGAATGATATCTTGAGCGTCGGAGCTTAATTGTTCGATAAGTTTTGCGTGTTCAACGCATTCGTTGAAGGACTTGCTATCGCATTTCTGTAGAACCGCGCTGAGAATTTGCGCTGAGTGTAGCCCAGCCACGAAGGCATCTCTTAATAAACGATCACGACAGCAATTGCCATAATTGCATGCAGATGCTAAGTCATTTAACGTTTTAGCATAACTTTCTATGGATTCATTAGCAACTTGTTTTCTATTTAGAAATGTAACCGATGCACCGACGATGGATTTTTTAATTTCAAATTGCTGTGTTAATTTTTCTTCAAGTTCCTCATATGTAGCCTCAGTGAGTAACGTAGGTTTAATTCTTCGTTGTAGATCAGTAATTATGTTTACAGGCAAGGCTTTGATTAAAATACTAGCTTTTTTACCGCCATTATTTCCTGCTTTCTGAAGAGCGTCTGCACTTTGTACTTTCCAGCGCTCCAAGAATTCACTCACTGTTTCCACTTCCACGTTGAACGGAGGGCAGCTGACTGTAGAATACGCCATCTTAATTTCAGAGCACTTTTAAAGTTCAAATTCACTTCGCAAGTTCGAAGCCTCGTCGTCAATTGTAATATCTTGGAATTTCAGCAAAATATAAGGTTTACTGGACAGCACTTGTAGATCGGTTAGCCTAGCCGTAAACCAGGCAAGAGGATAGCAAAACGAACAGCAGGACTACTAGTATTGTACTGATCTCTAGTTCACACAGCTTGCTCTTAAGTCTAGTTCGAACAATGAACTTCCGCCCGGCAGTAGGGGCGCTTCCGACCTATCCGGCGCTTGTAAATACCAGGCGCGCATCGGCTGTTTCGCCGGAAGCTCTATCTATACATGTGACCGTGCCGAGCGAGCGAGACTCATAAATCTCCGCAGCCGGAACCTCCATAAATATCACAAGAGCGTCACTATACAACAGAACCCAATTTCATTAGACACTTGTGGACCAGAGAGTCGGAGTACATATGCAACCTAGGCAGCGTTTAGTAAGAGAGCGGACACCGCTGGAGCGAGTCGTTCGAGCCACCCAACTCTCGTGAGGAGGACTTCAGCCGTGGTGACAGTCTCACGCAGTGCAACCCAGAGTCCGAGGTCAGTTTGTGCTCACAGTGTTGGGAGCGAAGACTGTGCTTAACCAGCGTAGAGTAACCGATTGCTCATCAAGTAATAGTGAATTTTAAAATAAAGTAAATGTACTGACGGTACTAATGGAGGGCTATTTGGCATTCTGTTTGAGTTGAAATTTATTGAAAATTAATTTTTATCAACTTATCAATTACACACGATTAAATTTTGTAGTCTATTTTTCGTAAAGACTCGCTGACTTGTTGCAGTACGTATTTGTTCATAATGCCTAATTTCATTTTTATAAAACTTATGAGATTTCTGAAATTTGAAGAATATTTTTTTTGAAGCCTTCTAATTACACGATCAGATATAATTACATGATCTTACTCATTCATACGGCTGAAATTTGTTCGGTGCTAAAAACACGCACGATTGAACGACCAGGAAGTTTAATAAGCAAAAGAGGTGTTTATTACTTTTTCAATGTATTGTGGCACTTTTAAAGCCTTTTAACAATTCTTGTCTTTTTAAATGCTAGGGGATCCACCCGAAACCTACAACCATGGTCCAGCTGCGGTTGATTCTTCGCTTATTTATGGTAAGTACTGATTTTCACCACTGCCAAGCTTTTTATATTTTTTAGATCTGTTTTTATACGAAAAACTCTAAGAGGTTGATGGCAATATCGATACGCAAAGAGTTACATCCTCAATAAAAATATAGCGCTATTTTGACATTTATTTTCTATCTATTGATTTATTTTTAGTGTCAGAAACTGAGAAATGCAACTCCTGATTCCATTTAGCGGCTCATATTTATACAACAACCTCGTTGTGCTTTCCTTGAGAAGATGAAGTGGTGCTTTGACGGGAATGTGCATTGGATCACTACAGAGAAAAATCAATAATAATGTCACGAGAACTATTGGGCACAGTAATTAGGTTTTGATCTTTCTAAGTCAAAAATATCTTACTCATGAACTCTTCATAATCTGGAGTTGTATATTAATACTGCTATTTTCTCGATCACTTTAAAAATTTTCAATAATAAAGACTGCAACAATAAAAAAATGAAATATCAGTGAAAATATTTGTTTAAGATATTATACATTAACATTTTCGCAATGTCGTGTGTACTTTCCGCAGTTATTTGCTCTCATAGGCAAAAGTATCGCGATATAAGTATAAATTGGTTAGAACGCCATTTACTCGGCTTAACTGACTCTGAAGTAAATTATCCTTTTTTCTTCCTGCAGTTTTTTAGAATGAGCTAAATTAATTTTGCAATAATGATTAAGATTTGGTTCCAAGCGTTATTGCATATCATTCGAACTTGATCAGAATATTTACCATATTTACATTCTCACGAGGTTTCGAATACAGCACGCAATGCGTGCAAAAAGTTATAACAACTGGTAATCATCAAAATTTATCCGCACGATTTCTTCATCTTCGCGTAGAATAATCTCATTTTCGTAAAGATCCTTCCAAGATCACCAGTACATACATTCAACAGATCCCAAAGAAAAATTTATTTGTTACTCGATCTTCTCAAAGCCTTAATCGCTGCCTTTTTTCGAGTGGCGGATGCTATCCTCGCCTACGTGCATAGGTCTCGAGTAGTAATTTAGATTTACGTAAATGGAAAGCCAGAGTGTATTCTTTCTATCCTTCCGAAAAGTTTCATTCACGATAGCTTCAAGAACTACCTTTGATAAAATTTTTGCGTCTTATGCCTATCCATTTCGAACAGAACTGAATAACTATTTTTTTTAATTTCGACAGCTGGTGACGCTGCGAACTGCAGAGTGCTCCTACAACGGACTTGGGGCCATGTCACAAGATCAAAAAATTTCAAAAGCCTCTGAAAGGATAAGCCGTTCAGGAAGTTCTCCCGACACGGCAAGTATTGGAAACAGTTGCCTCAAAAATTAGCTCATGTCTCAATGAAAAAATTGATGTATGGTTCTGAGAATGACATTTAACAACGGCTGCTTGCACTAAAAAAATTGTATTCTCCCACAAATTTCGATTTCTTATGATCTGTTTCTTCCGAATTGAAATAGTTCCTTCCTAACTTTTAATGCAAGGAAAAAATAGTAAACGACTACATCACCTTTCATGAGGTACGACGAGGTTTGAAGTATATACAGGGTATTTTTAAAATACGGGGCCAGAAAAAATCTCTAATAACTTTTGATAAAAGGAACGAATTTCTGAAAACAAAACGGCAGGAGAATTCTGAGATTTATATCTTTTATTTGGACTAATTTTTGAAGGTGACATTCTTTATGTGGCGTCCACTCTACTGCAAGTAATATTGGGCGCTTCTTCGCCTGCTTCTCATTGCATTGACCTTCTTTGACAAAGAACTTCAAAGGTCGTACTCTCTCATGTAACTTCGATGGGCTATGACAATGCTCCTTCCATTAGAAAAGCATGCACTGCTTATGAAAGCCAATTGTTCCTTTGTCCTGTTTGTCCTCTAGGAGGCATTTCCAAAGCACGATGAATTTTACTATTTCCTCTTATTTTTATTTTGACTGTTGTATCATAAATATGTAAGTACCAAATATAATATACAAATCTCAGGATTCTACTGCCATTTTGTTTTCAAAGATTCGTTCAATGTATCAAAAGTTATTAAAGATTTTCTCGGGGTCCGTACTTGAAATACACACTGCATATACATATATGTGTATGTATAAATATTTGCATATGTACAAACATATATATAGAGGTTATATATCAATGGAAGCGATATGTTGACTATAGACTGTTACATTTTGTCCTGTAAAATATGAGAAAAATCTATATCCAGTTTTGCACCTTCGTCAGATTGAAAATTGACACATGTTCAATTAACTTTAATAGAATACAAGGGATTTGGTCATCCTCGTATAGAGAAAAGGTTATGTTATTAATTTTTTGAAATGTTCATTTGGTTAGGAAGTTCAAACAACCGCGGTTAGGAAGTTCATAAGTTTTTCCTTTACGAGTACTGCCGGTAATTTGACGCGCTTATCCCGTTTGAAGATGCCTACGGTCGTAAAATAAAGCGAGAAAATGAAGGCCAATGTTAGACTATGTATTCAGAAAATGTTGAAGATACTCAATACAGTTTGAATGCATACAGATGCCCAATTTTGTACATTAAATTCAGTAACACTGGCAGTTGCGTGCAGTAGGTATGGTAAGAGGGTAAACATAAAAATTATTACTACTTGTTTTGGTTAGATATTTTCAGAAAAGTCTGCCTCCAGCGAGCCTGATACGTCACAGCTCTTTCTCATAATACTCCACTCCTGCACGGCGTCGATCAGCGTTTTTTTCATATTCTAGCGTTTGTGAACCATAAATCATGCCTTTGAAAAAAAAGTTGAAGTTTAAGAAAAACGTTGAAGAAGACATGGATTTAACTTCAACGTTTTTTGAACGTTGCGTTTGAAAAAATGCGTTTGAAAAAAAAACGTTGAAGGGAAAGAAAAAACGTTGAAGAAGACATGGATTTAACCTCAACGTTTTTTCAAACGCATGATTTATGGTTCACAAACGCTGGAATATGAAAAAGAAACGCTGATCGACGCTGTGCAGAAGTGGAGTGTTGTGAGAAAGAGTCATGACGTGTCAGGCTCGCTGGGGGCAGACTTGAGGCTATACACAACCAGCCAGGCAAGCTGGAAAGAAAAGAAAAAGGAAAAGAAAAACACTTTATTTCCAATATAGATGGTACAAAAGTACCATCATTGGTTTTTAAAATATCTTAAAGTTAATTCACTTAGATGATACACACACAAGAGTATTGTAATACTCATGCCACTAGTTGAAAAGAAATGATTGAGGTCAATGTACTCCTAATCTTATTTTATCTACATTTGATGATACATGTAATGATAATTATAAGACAAAACACAATATCATGGACGATGCATTTTCATTGTGGGGTGAAAACACTTTTGACAGTTTACATAAACATGACATAAAACTTCGCAATTCTTGACGCCAGGAAATAATAAATGAATCGCTTGTTTGGGCTGATGTTAAAAAATGTCATTTTAAGGAAGCATGAAAATATATATATATAAGCATGAGGACCACGAAAATAAAAAGTTTTGTATTTCTAAATAAACAATTTTAACATAACGGTCATTAGTTGATAAGCATTTTATTTAAATATAAATGGATGATCGCATAACAACTGTATATTTTTTTACATGAATGCTTTACAATAATAACGAGATGACGAATTAGACTATGTTACAAGTTGAGAGAGAACAGAAAAGAGATCTTTATTTCTAGATAAAATGCTAGTTGTCAGTCTCGTACACACATATGTGCATATATACATGTAAGTATATACACATACACATGCACATGCCTACGCACATACTTACACCTAACTCGTAAACATATACAAATCCATTTCTATGCATCGAGGCAATTACAATACATACGCATTCTATAAAAATACTGCGCGATGTTTTGAAATATAGAATAATGAACAAAGGAAGTTCGTGACAACTTTTCAGTATGTGTTGTTGCTTACAATTTCTTATGAAATATTGTACCGATGTTTAATTAAATACTGTATTGAAAAGATTATTAGTTGATAAGCGTCTTATTTATCATATGTGGGTGATCGTGCAACAAATATGTATATATATTTTTTAGAAATGCTTTACAATAATGAAGCGAAACGAAGTATTACGTAGTGACACATTCACCCATCTAGGCACGCATAGCGTGCGCACGTATACACATATATACAGGTAAGCATGTGCGCAAATATCAGCGTAAACTTATTAGTATAAACTAGCATTGCAATCGAGGGACTCGGAGAAAATATCTTTTATCACGGCATGAATTTTATAAAAATTTCCGTACTAAATATAGTGGCACAAAACAGTCTTCCTGAGTGAGAAACATGAAAACGATTGTTCTCCAACGGGTCCCAAGTACGGAATATTTCCTGAAATACGTGGGGCTAAGGTGCGGTTGTTATAATATACTCTAGAGCGTAAGAGGTGATACAATAATTTGCACTACACTAGCATAACAAGAGTATTTATGGACGTGAATAAGAAAGAAAACATAAATGTCCTATTAGGGTTTCATATTAGAAAAAAAAAACACATTATCTTTGAAATATGGCGCAAAATGGCTGCAATTGATAAACATACATAGGTACCCCATTTTACATGTACGGCAGACTTGAGGCTATATACAACCAGCCAGGCAAGCTGGAGGCAGACTTGATGCTTTATACAACAAGCCAGGCACGCTGGAGGCAGACTTGATGCTTTATACAACAAGCCAGGCACGCTGGAGGCAGACTTGATGCTTTATACAACAAGCCAGGCACGCTGGAGGCAGACTTGATGCTTTATACAACAAGCCAGGCACGCTGGAGGCAGACTTGATGCTTTATACAACAAGCCAGGCACGCTGGAGGCAGACTTGATGCTTTATACAACAAGCCAGGCACGCTGGAGGCATACTTGAGGCGATATACAACCAGCCAGTCACGCTGGAGGCATACTTGAGGATGTTTGCGATAGCAGCAAATGGTCAAAAAATGAGGGTGGACCCCAAATGAAGGAATGAAAGAAACAAGTTGCGCCAAGTGGTACAAAAAATGTTGCTACGAAGAGGCATGATCTTGACGACAAAAAGCAAATGCCTCGAAATCCTACCGACATATATGACGGTACTGGTCTGCTATTTAACATAACAATCGTCAGGGATACGAGTAAACTAGTAAACAGTGGTTGATTTTTTGGCCTAATAAATTCAATCCTTTATTATTTGAACGAATGGCCAAATCATAAAATATCATCAAATAGTTTAAACCATTTCACTGCAAGGAGTGTGAACATATTGTGAGAATATTACGAGAGCGAAGACGATGTTCATTGCTTTTTAGAGATTTATTTGGTCATCGCAAATTAGCTGAATTCTTTTGCCACTGCTTCCAGAGGTGTTGGTAGGAAATAAGGAACATTAAAACAAGACAGACGATAGAGTGACAGAAAATTCAAAAGTTTTCAAGAAATTTGTACTCATTCCGCTACGACGGTTTGAATAATATTGTTCATCTCATTGTCCCAACATTGGAGGTGCATACTTAGTTATTTAACCTGAGCTTGGTTGGTTTTGAAGCTGTATGGAAATTATGGGGCTGGAGCGTTGAAAAATAATGTTCTGTTCGTTTTTTGCAGGACTTCGTGCCATACCGTGGAAGCATTATGAATTTGTTATTATCAACAAAATCCGAATTATACCATTCTTCCTCGGATAACCGGTGTACACGCCAACAAGTTGAGAGAGGTAAGGATAGTGATGGTCTACCTGTCTTTCCTGCCTCGCATTTAGAGAATTGTACTTAGTTACGGCGTGTTTAGGCAAAAAAATTCATAATCTTAAAATTCAATCTTTAATTGATAGTTGAGTTTTGAGTCACGTATCTATTTCTTCATGGTTTCTTTAGGAATTTGAGCTTTGATGGTGTGAACAGAACAATGCAGATTTTCCGTATTTTTATTTCGCTTAATAGACAACAAGCGGAATTGAACTAAGCTCGTACAAACATCGTAAGCTGGAGCACAATTGAATTTAAAGCACGACCTAGTTCTTAAATTTGCTGACAACAGTTCTTCCAAGTCCTGACTGCTCGCTCCAGGCTCTTGTAGTTCAGAAGCAGAGAACAAGCCGTAAACTGACACGCACTCTCGTGCCCACGTCTCTGCGCCAGCCAGCGACAGAGCGAGAAGGTCCCTTGGCGACCTGACTTAGTCTCGGAAAAAAGGGGAAGAGTCCTTAGACTTTGTTTTAGGAGAGTCAAACAGTGGGGATGCTGCATAAGGAGAAAGGAAATTACGATAATTAACTTGCCGAGGTAAAGAAAATAACATAAGGGTATTTGAAATTGAGTAAACAAATAGTTCACGAAATTCGCGCCCATACAAAGTGAAAGCTCTGCATTCGGTGCGAAAGTGCTTTTACCAAAAAGACGCATAAAAGAGTTTTTGGGTTTATAAGAAATTTGCCACAGCGATGGAGTTGTACTGTGAAAGAAAATATGCGTAAAAATTGGGAAGCTTGACGAACGTATAATTATTGGAGTCAGTATGTTAAAAATATTCATTGACTTTACGAGGCTCACCTAAGGAGTTTCTCCTCGGTGAGGTCTCTCCTCATTCAGTGGTACAAAAGGTTGGGAAGGTTGAAAAGAAGTGATAGAGCACTGAAAAGGGGAATTCCGAAACTCTTAATATTGAATTTTAAGTAATTATGTTGACCTAATTCAAGTAACAGCTGCTCTCGGAGGACCTTACGGAATTTTTTGTTCTCGGAGGACCTAATTTTTTAACCTTACGGAATTTTTCCAGTTTATCTCGCATCGGAAGACGAAAAAAATTACTTATCATGTTTACTAAAATACTCAATCTATGGAATTCTTTGTAACTAGTTATTTATAAAAAGCAACGCTTCTATGTACGAACATCATCTTCTGGCTGAGATAATGCAGAATAAATTTTGTAGTCACAATCATGAAAATGTAAATCAAATGCATGAGCAAGATCAGATGAAATTAAAAAAAAACACAGATCACATTGTGAAATTACTAGAGGTGAAAATTTTTGTATAATAGGAATATTAATAGCTAGACGACTAGTTTATAATGCACAACAGTTACATACTCATGGCACCAGAAATAGGGGCGAAATGGACAATCGAGTGGATCTTTCCGACGTCTAAGAGCTTAGACGTTTGAAACATCGCTCGATCGTCCATCAAGAAATTGCCCAAAAATCGTGGTCAAACCTCATGGTTAGCCATTTCAAATGTCTGCTCCCAGGTGTTTGAATTATCTTTGTCTGGTTAAACGTATAACAGATACAGTAGGTTCCGAGCCTCAGGCGTAGTAGGACCGAATTTTTGACACTCTGCTTGCCTGCGGTATCTCACTTCTATTTAGCTGTCAGTCGTTAGGTAGATGTCTTGCAGTCACAACAGCGTGCACATCCCAAAAATAGCAAATAGTCGTAGGGGGGATTTTTTTATGTGAGCTTGTACTTTCATTTTCCATAGGTTAGTAGCTAAATAACGGCTTTGATTGCAACATGGTATTTAAACAGAGCGGTCGATGATTGCGTTTCTGGAAAAGCAGCTTTGATTAGATTAACAATTTATACGAATTTCTCATCTCCTCTGTAATATTTGATCAAAGCTTACGGTAAATTTAATTTTTAACATCGCTCTTGTTCCAGGAGCTGACTTTTGGAGTTTGCCTACGTGTTCATCGGGGATGTTGTCTGCTCCAGTGTGCCGCGGTCACAACGCAAATGAAACTGGCTACATGATCAAGGAGAGCTTCCTTACTGATGGGAGCCCCGATGACGGTGAGCAAGAAGACAGAAATTTATCTCATTTTTAATTTAATAAAATATGATATTTTTCAAAGTAGCGTTACCTTGCTAACGTGTGTTCACTGCAGGATTGACTTCGCCTGTTGATTTATTAAGAAGTAACTTTTCATAATCATTTCACATCAACCCAATCTGCTTTTTAAATGTGAAACTGCTTTTAAATGGTTTTGAAGCTGTATGGAAATTATGGGGCTTGAGCGTTGAAAAATAATGTTCTGTTCGTTTTTTGCAGGACTTCGTGCCATACCGTGGAAGCATTATGAATTTGTTATTATCAACAAAATCCTCATCCCTCAAAGTTACACCTTGAGTGTTTTTTCTGTTTCTTATTCTATATATGTTAATTGTTCCAGACGTTTCTCTTGGAAGCAGCGGTAAACTAGTTCCTTAATTTTTACAACTGTTTCCATGTATGAAATCTCAGTAAATAGCATTTTATTATTTATGAGGAATATTTGTTGCCACCAGGTAAATGCGATGTTTCATTACATTTCTCGTATTAGTATTTCTTCTTAGAATGTTCTAGAAGTTTAATGTCTAGACGCAACGCGCATTAGTTTATAGTCTGACTCGGTCAGTCGCGTGGAGGGAGTATAGTATATGGAGGGAGCATAGCCGTCTGTGAAGGGAACCAGTTTTTGAGATTTCTCCCATGTTTGTGGTAACCAATAGCCGTCTCGCAAGTGTGACGTCAGCACGGAAGCCAGTTACCTACTAACTACGCTAGGGTGCGCACATGCTCGCTGATTGCTCTTCCAGCTGTTGAGTTTATCGTAATCATTAATTTGGGATTCTAAGGCTCCGAAAGATAATAAATTGTGTTTCCTCACTCGAGGACACTTAATAATATCAAAATTACTAGCAAAGATACATTAAGAGTTAAAAACTGTAAAGATTACAGGCCCTTGAATATAACAAATTAGAGAGCGACTTGCACGCGCACCTCATCCTTCGATTTGTGGAGCGGTACTAATCTTGCTTTGGCAAATGAACGAGTTGTAGAGGAGGCGAGGAGGAGCCAACTTCAGCCAAGCGTCTGTGGTTGGCTCACGTGGGGGCCTTGCCAATGCCCCAGTCTCCCAACTTTTGCAGCTAATTTGAACCCGATTGGAATCGGCTATGCTCCCTCCATATATCCTAGCTCCATGGTCAGTCGCCGTCGGTACTCATTGCCGTTAGGATGTGCGCATCTCGCACTATCCTCTTGTGTTCTGCATTTATTGTCTTCAAATAAAGTTCAGAACTAACTTCGTCGTCGTACTTGCCCCCATAATTCTAACAATGGTTATGGGCCCAGCTATGCAATGCTGGTTTAAATAAAAGTTGTCTCGGTGAGGTCGTCTTTGAAAAAATTTAAATCGCGCGGCGGTTATTTGAATCGCGTGTGGCGGCAAGTCAGCAGACGACTGCAGACAGACAAAATGGACGGCAAGGCGGTCGGCATTGTTCTGCTGAACGACAGGAACTATGCTACTTGGAAAATTCAAATGAAAATGAATCTTATCCGAGATGATCTTTACGACATCGTCGATGGCAGTGAGACGGCACCTGGTCCCGGAGCTGATGAAGCGGCTCGACGTAAATTTAAAAACCGAAGAGACAAAGCTCTCTCAGCAATTGTGCTTGGAGTGGAGCCCAAGTTGTTGTATCTTCTCGGCAATCCACAAGATCCCAAGGATGTGTGGGAAAAACTTCAATCCACGTTCGAGAAGAAAAGTTGGTCCAATCAACTACGTTTACGGAGGAAACTCCATAATCTTACTCTTCAACCTGATGGATGCATGCAAGAGCATCTGAAGGAGTTGGTGGAACTCTTTGATTCCCTAGCAGTAATTGGTGACGAAATCAAAGAAGAACTAAAAGTTATAACTCTTCTTGCCTCTTTACCTGAAAGCTACTCGACATTTGTTACAGCGCTGGAAACTCAAGATAAAGTACCAAGTTTGGAATCTGTGTGTGAAAAATTGATCAATGAAGAAAAGAAGATCAAAGTGGTGTCAGGAAATAAAGTGTTACTATCTAAAAATAAGACAAAACTCAAATGCTTCGAATGTAATAAAACTGGACACCTGAAGAAAAACTGTTACAAGTTCTTGAATAGAATAAAACGTGAAAAACAAAACTCATCTGCAGTTGCTAATGAAGCTGGTGAATGCAATGACAAAATAACGTTGTTTGCACATGCATCTGTCATGAAAGACTTTGGAAACCAAGACTGGTTGATTGACAGTGGTACAACTCAGCATATGTGCAATGACAAAAACTTGTTTGTGAGTGTTGAAAAACTCTCTTCACCAATTAAAGTAGAAATTGGTGATGGCAGATTCATTGAAGCCATTGGCTCTGGTGATGTTCATCTATCAGTGAAAGCCTCTTATGGTAAAGTGAAAAACTGTGTTGTAAAAGATGTGTTACTTGTACCAGAGCTAGCATTCAATTTAATTTCTGTTTCTCAGATGTCAAATTCTGGCTTAGTAGTGACTTTCTCTAACAGCTCTTGTCAGATTTGGAGAGACAATCAACTTCAAGTTACTGGAAAAAAGAATGGTAAACTGTACCTGTTGTGTACTGTCAACTCTAATGAAACTTGTGCAGCTTCTAAATGTGATGACAGAAGTCTGTGGCATTCTAGGTTCTGTCATTTAGGCAGTGATAACTTGAAAAAGTTGGTAAAGTCAAAACTGGTCAAAGGTATTAATTCATTTGATTGTTCTTTGACTGATAATCTCATTGAATGCAAAGGTTGTCTTGCTGGTAAAATTAAGCGTCTTCCTTTTGATGTTTCTGATAAAATTAGGAAAACTTCTCCACTTGAATTGATTCATTCTGATGTTTGTGGTTGCATTGAACCCATGTCTTTAGGTGGAGGTAATTACTTTGTGACGTTCATTGATGATGCTTCCAGATATGTGTGGGTGTATGTTATTAAGAACAAAAGTGACGTATTTTCTGTTTTCAAAAGTTGGAAATCACTGGTTGAGAAACAGTACAACAAAAAGATCAAATGTCTGCGCTCTGATAACGGAGGTGAATATTCTTCCAATGAATTTAAATTGTTCCTGCAACAAGAAGGCATTGTTCATCAAAAAACTGTTCCAAAAACGCCTCAACAAAACGGAGTCGCTGAACGTATGAATAGGACTTTAGTAGAAGCTGCTCGGTGTATGCTCTCTGAGTCAGGCTTATCTAAATCTTTCTGGGGTGAAGCAGTTTCAACTGCTGCCTATGTTAAGAATAGAAGTCCAACTGTTGCTCTCCAGAACATGACTCCATATGAATCTCTCAATGAACGTAAGCCAAATGTGCAACATTTCAAAGTGTTTGGTTGTGTTTGTTATGCTCATGTTCCTAGAGATGAAAGATGTAAACTTGACCCTAAGTCAAAGCGTTGTTACTTTGTTGGATACAGTTCTGTGACAAAAGGCTATCGCTTGTACGACCCAGAGTTAAAAAAGGTGCTCCTGTGTAGAGATGTTGTTTTCCACGAAAATGAATTTGTCCAGTCTCAGGAGTCAATTAAAAATAAGGTTGAAATTCAACCAATATCTGACTCGAGTTACTGCGAGAGTAACACTGAAATTATCACTGATGAACTGGAGCAGGAAAACCAAAATAATCTAGAGCGTAACCTAAGAAAATCTACTAGAATAAGGAAAAAACCTGAACGTTTTGGCGAGTGGGCGTGCGCCTGTAAAAATGATGATGAACCTTGTACTGTGAAAGAGGCTTTGAGTAGCCTAGACGCTGCTAAGTGGAAAGAAGCTATGGAAAAAGAACTTGCTTCTATTAAACTAAACAATGTATGGTCACTAGTTGAACCCAACAGTAATCATAAGCCAATTAAGACTAAATGGGTGTTCATGAAAAAGATTAACTCTGAAGGAATTATCTGTTCCTACAAAGCACGTCTGGTTGCTCAAGGTTTTTCACAAAAATTAGGAATCGATTTTGAAGAAACGTTTTTTCCTGTGACTCGTTTTGAAAGTGTTCGAACTGTAATTGCTTTAGCGGCAGTCAACAATTTGATGATACATCATATGGATGTAGATTCTGCCTTTCTGAATGGTGAAATTAAGGAAACCATTCATGTCACTCAGCCTGAGGGCTTTGCTGTTTCAGGCAAAGAAAACCTTGTTTGTAAATTAAATAAAGCACTGTACGGTCTAAAACAGTCTCCAAAGTGTTGGAACTCTACTTTAGATAACTTTCTGAAGAAACATGGTTTTGCTCAAACTGACAGTGACTCATGTATTTATACTAAAATTGTTGACAGCAAATTGAGCATTGTAGCCATCTATGTGGATGATATAATTATTGCTGGTTCTTCTCTGAATGATGTGTGTAAAATTAAAGATGTATTTGCGTCTAACTTTAAGATGAAGGATTTAGGAGAGTTGAAATATTTTCTTGGAGTCAAAATTGATCAAGCAAAAGATAAAATCTCTTTGAGTCAATCTGCTTTCACAAATTCTTTGCTATAAAGCGATTTGGTCTGGAAAATGCAAAACCTGTGTCCACGCCTGCTGATGTTAATGTATTGGAAAAAGCTAGTGAAACTTCTGAATTGTTTGATCAGAAAACTTTCCAATCTGCTGTTGGTAGCTTATTGTATTTAGCTTGTAAAACTAGACCTGATATTAGCTTTGCAGTTAGCAATGTTGCTCGACACTGCTCACAGCCCACAAAACAACATTGGTGTGCAGTTAAAAGAATATTTAGATATCTAAAAGGCTCAAACAATTTTGGCATTGTGTATCACCGTAACAATGAGAACAAATGTGTTGGTTATGCTGACGCTGACTGGGCTGGCGACAAAAATGATAGAAAATCTACTTCTGGCTATTGTTTTCTGTACGGTAGCGGTTTGATTTCATGGCGAACTGCCAAGCAAACTTGTGTAGCGCTCTCAACTGCCGAAGCAGAGTATGTTTCTTTGGCTGGTGCTGCTCAAGAAGCTGTTTGGTTAAAAAGCTTACTAAAGCAGCTACACTATGACATAAAGTCACCCATGACTCTGTACGAAGATAACCAGTCGGCAATATGCTTGTCTAAAGATCCGAAAGACCATCCAAAAATGAAGCATGTTAGTATCAAATACCATTTCATTCGAGATATGATTAATCAAAAGGAAATTGTTGTAAAATATTGTCCTACGTCCGATAACCTTGCAGATCTGTTTACAAAGCCATTGCCTGCTGTAAGATTTACTAAACTTAGAGAAATGATAGGAGTCTCTGATGTTTGAAAAAGGCACTCAAGTTGAGGTGGAGTGTTAAAGTTACACCTTGAGTGTTTTTTCTGTTTCTTATTCTATATATGTTAATTGTTCCAGACGTTTCTCTTGGAAGCAGCGGTAAACTAGTTCCTTAATTTTTACAACTGTTTCCATGTGTGAAATCTCAGTAAATAGCATTTTATTATTTATGAGGAATATTTGTTGCCACCAGGTAAATGCGATGTTTCATTACATTTCTCGTATTAGTATTTCTTCTTAGAATGTTCTAGAAGTTTAATGTCTAGACGCAACGCGCATTAGTTTATAGTCTGACTCGGTCAGTCGCCGTCGGTACTCATTGCCGTTAGGATGTGCGCATCTCGCATTATCCTCTTGTGTTCTGCATTTATTGTCTTCAAATAAAGTTCAGAACTAACTTCGTCGTCGTACTTGCCCCCATAATTCTAACAAAGAAGTGGGCAAATATGATGAAACAAGTTTTACGCATACACGCTCATATATTTTCACATTCGCTGCTATATTATATAACTATGATTCAAAATATGAAGCATAGAATACTTGTTAATTTTCCGTTTCCTAATGAAGAACTTATAATATTTCTGAATAATTCTTTATAAATGAATGATATAGGTATACTAAATGATAGTACGCTTTAACTTCACCGAATTCCAAAAATGTAATTGCGCACCCATGTCTATTCAGTCGTAATTAAAAAAGAGAAATTTAAATGCTAGGTTTTTTTCAGTAAATTTTCACCGACAACATTAAGGAGTACTATTTTAATTTAAACAGAAAATTATGGTCAGAAATCACCTATAAGAACCATTTTTTCCTAACTTAAGATCGAAGAAGTTGGGAATTACCCAAAATAATTAATTTTCTTTATTCATGATCATAGAATGTTTGAAATTAGTTTTAAAAATAAAAAACTTTGGATTACAAACTTACAGGTTTCAGGTTTAAATCACCACACTTTCGTCATAGTACGAAGAAAGAACCTATTGGCTTGAAGTCAATGGTACTCACTAGTTTTTGCTGGAGTTACTTGCAAATTACATCATCTCTGCTAACCACTCCTAAAACACGTAACTTTTCTGCATAATGTTATACAACCACGGTATGACATGTACCTCTCCAACGCGACTCAAATTGTGAGTTGCGTACGTGACACAAGCTCTCATGTGTCACATACGCTTCTCCAGCTGTGTAAAGAATATAAGGTTCATTGTTGATTACAAGTTAAAAAGGTCAGTGATCTAAAATTAAGTGAAAGGTTTCATTGCACTTCTCCTCGAAATACTTGAGTCGCTGGATGTATTTAAGGTTTTCCAATTTCATTCTGAGATATTCTGAGAAAATTAATTAACGGTTCCAATAACACAGCCTTAAATATGATACAAGCAATAATTGGCTTATGTAAAACGTTCCTCGAACAGCAAGCTACAAGTTTTAGCGCAAAGCGATAACTTTTGTTTCTTATTTGTTCATGCTCATGGAAGTATATTCACTCCTTTAGCACGCTCTGAAATGAAGGGAATGTTGCATTGGGGTTCAAATACTCGTTATGGTGTTATGACAATAGCTCCTAGGACAATTAACCCTTGGGCAGTCGAATCTAGCTGAATCGGCATGTATCATTCATTTTACATCACATATTTGTGCCCGTCGCTCAACACTACACTGTCCCAGTATGTCCAGGACAAGGAAATCGTAGTTTGTATATTTTCTGTAATAACCCAGCCTAATTAAATTTAAACTTGAGTAATCTAAATTAACCTAACCAAGTCTAAACTGACCTAGACTAATTTGGCTTGACCTTACCTAATCTAAGCTAACCCATTCTAAAATAGGCACCCAATCTAATTAGCAAACCTTAATTAATTCAACCTAAACCGGACCAGGAAAACCTTTCCGGGTTTGAATTTCTTGACACGTTGATTGCGTTGATTGCAATTTTAAAAATGGCAAACATTAGCTGGATCATGACTTTATTTAAATTTGAGTATTCATGAAAATTGAGTTTGTGGCTCCTGGTCGCTCAGCAGCATTTTGAAAATCCCCTCCGTGACCACCGGCGGCGCACGTGCGCTCAAAGTGATTATCTTGTCTGACCTGTCTCCTCACATAACGTTACCTAACCTAGCATAATAGTTTAATTTCTGAATGTCAGATCTTTGCAAATGATTCTCATTTCAATGAAGAGTTAAACCAATCATTGGACCATTAAGAGTGTTAAACTTTATTTGTGAACTATATATTCAACTGAAATTTTTGTTGATGGCTTGTCGAATTTTAGAAAGCACAAATTTTACTTCGATTATATTATCTCAGAACATCGGGAAAATAGTCAGGGGGTGCTACATTCCCCCTGGGGCAGTCCAGAAAGCGATTGTCTAATTATCGCTTATTTCCCCCGTCAAAATTTCTTAACTTACATTATTTATCTGAATAACTACCCGTATTTGGAGCTGAACCTTTACGATTGCAGACATTCATTCGTTAACAAAAAATAATAAAGAACGTTTCTAAAGGTTGCTGCATCCATTTCAGATCCATTTCCGAGCACCTACGGAATACAAAAATTCATGACTTGGAAGCCCTACGTCGCCTTCAGGGTGATGACGCCAACGATTACTGAGTTCCCAGAATTCACGACAGATGCAGGTTAGAATTTGAGGGTTTTCTAGTTCGATTGTGTGTAAATTTAGACCTATTTAGACTGGAGGGCAAGAAGATCTTGCTGATTCAAGTTAATCGCGTGGACCAGCACAATATCGTTTTGGACTGGGCGCACTGATGAGTGACATGAATCTCTCTACTGAAGATTGCGATCAAAAATGGACTAAACAATTTTAGAAAAAGTGCAGGTGAGCTCTCCATCATTGTGTTGCGGGAGGGCAAAAAGTTATTGTGTAAATTTAGGAGGAAAGTAATACTTGGCCATACTATATTTTCCACGAATCATAGTATCACGTTTCATGTTTTTATTATGCAATTGAGCAACTCTGATGGAAATGATTTTGAAAAGTTGGCGATAAAGGTTTATAGGACTGAAGCGCTGTGTGAGTGCATCACTTTTTCCTTGTAATATGACTAATGGATCCAAACAATTTTGCTCCTATAAAAGCATAATTCGTTATAGAGAGCATTATCATACAGAACTGTTTCAACGTGATAATGTTTAATTATGTTTAGCAATATTTGCTCAGTTCACGTCGTAGCTGCAACACCAACCTTTTTGAAAAATTGAAGCCAACACTAATAAAAATTTTCTGCATTTTTTCAGCCTTCGAAATAAAAGCGCACAGTAAAATCAATTACCGAATACTACCGGGAAAAATATTTGTGTTTCCAAAACTTGGAGGGCTTGTGACAACCGACGACAGCATTCTGGTCGACCCGTCGTGTCACACCAACAACTCGTGTGGAGTGGCCTTCCTGACGACCTCCATAAAGGCCTTCCAAACGCCTCACGTTGCACTGGGTCAGTCATGGGCTGAGCTTTGTTTAATTTATGTTAGGCCATATTGAATGACTCTGGAGATAAAATATATGGTTTTATTTGCGCATTTAAAAGGTTTTTGGTCTGTTATTCTGAGACATTTCTGAGATTTCATATCTGAATGAATTGCATGCATTTATAACCCTCGTTTGAACAATCTGTTTGATCTTGGTACCGTTTCAGAAACTTGTGAAATAATCTCAGTCACTTTACTCGTCAAATATTTTATTCTTAGGGCCGTCATATTTTCAAAAGTAGTTTATAATGATATTTATGAATTTGTAGCTAGTTTTTGTTTCCTAGTTGTTAAAACATTCTATACTCAGTGAAAATTTTTGACACACAGTGTGTCAAACGGGTAACCATAGAAATCCTGATACACAATGGTATACTTCTTATTATAACAGACTCAAGAAGTTGAAAAAGTTACGTTCCATATTCATCTTCACATGGCCGACAATTATTTGTGGAATACTGAACTGTAGTTGGGTTTTTTGAATGAAATTTAATTTTGATTCAAAATTCTATATGATCACTTTTTTTTCAGTTGCTCATATATCATCCTTACATTAGTATAACCAATAGCCAATATTATAAAGTGAATCATTTATGGGAAATAATGTTGACTAACGCTAAGTGTGCTGTGTTGGCACACTTACGAGTGTCGTATTAGCCAATGACACACAAAAATGTGTCACAGTACATAGGCTGAAAATATGTGTTGATGACACACATTTTCATTCTATGTCTCAGACGCGAAAGTGCGTCTGTTGTGTGCATTTTTTTCACTGTAGTTAATTATAATTGAATTAGTTTTGCAAGCACACAGTGAAGCACACCGATTGCAAGAATAACTTACAGCCCTACATAATTGGTAAGCAGATTGAAGTTTTTATTCCTCGCTTCGAATCGATCTCATAGTGAAGGTAGGAACTGAAATAGTAAAGAAAATTAGGTTATGGTGTCATAAATGATTCTGATATTACAGGGAGTACTCACTCACGTCATGCATCTGTGAAAATATAATTTACTGAAAATAACATAGCTTCTGAAGGTCAAAAATGATTTCTGCTGCTAATTTAATTTTATAAATTCATTGAAATATATAATAAAAGTGTTCAAATTTAGCGTACAATGTTTATATAAATTGGATAATTCTATAATTGTAACAGTTTTAGTATAATTAAGGAGACTGCTTGCGCAAACAATGGAAAAATCTTTTTAAAAATAACATTGGCTTTGAGATAATGGAGATTTGCAGCTAAACTGCCAGTTATTTTCCTTTGTTGTGCTTCTCACCAAGCTTTGATCCGAATAAAGATAGATAAAACTCTGGAAACAATCGTGTTTGAATATAGACCAATGGGAATTTAAAAACGAAGAAAGCACCACGTATTGATATCATATTTAATTAAGATTTCACACTAACTATAAATTCAAATTTAAGTCAGCTCTATAAAACGCTTCGGAGACCAGCTCTATCTTCAGTTAACAGTCTGCAAGTAAAAATAAAGATAATCAGTCTTCTATACAAAAGACAAAGGTACAATAAAATCTACAAGTGATTTTGCAATGGATATGAACTATAGGCGCTCTTAAGTTCTGGTTTTTCTTTTGAAATAAAAAGAGATTTTAAAATACGTAGATCTAAATTATTAGATGCAGTGCGTAAAATAGAAAAACTTTCCTCTGTTATTCGGTCACAACTCTGCTCGCTGTGTAGGCGGATAGATGAATGAGGCGGTTGGGTCCGAGGTCTTCCACTACGGTAGCTGACTCCACGATGTTGGGCAATCCTAATATTGACGCAGGTATATTGACGGTACGTTTTTATTGTTTAGAGATCCATGTCATGCACCTTTGTTTAGGGATTACTTAAACTCTAAACACACGTCAATAAAATTCACAATTGAAATTGAGTCCAATAATTGTTCATCTTTTTTGGATTCTAAAGTTACTAAAAAGCGGCCATTCGTTCAGTTCATCTGTCTTTCGCAAACCTACATTCATTGGTTGGGGCTTAAGCTTTTTTAGTTTCTGTAACCATAGATTCGAAATTAATACTATAAAAACCTTGTTAAATCGTGCATTCAAAATTTGTTCTAATTACGTCGATCTTCATATGGAGTTCTCTTTCTTACAAAATTTTTTACGAAAAAATGGGTACTCTACGTTTATTGTCAATGTTCATATTAACAAATTTTTGGCTAAAAATGCTCCGTAACAAATGCCGTGATAGAACCACTGCAGCGTCTGTATTGCGTTTTCCCCTATTTTGGAGACTATACTGATAAAATGTCGCGAGATTTGGGAAGTCTTTTTAAACGTCATTTACCTGCTTGAAAACTATGTATTGTGTGTGTTAATTCACTTGAAGTTGGCTTCTTCTTTCGTTACAAGGACGTGATTCCTAAACGGATGCGAGCATGTATTGTGTGTAAGTTCAGTTGTGCACAGTGTACATCTGGCAATGTCGGCATGACGACTTTGCCATTCTATATTAGAATTGCCCAACACCGTGGAGTCAGCTACCGTAGCGGAAGACCTCTGACCCAACCGCCTCATTCATCTATCCGCCTACACAGCGAGCAGTGTTGTGACCGAATAGCAGAGGAAAATTTTTCTACTTTACGCACAGCATTTAATGATTTCGATCTACGTATTTTAGAATCTCTTTTCATTTCAAAAGAAAAATCAGAACTTGTAGCGTCAATAATTCATATCCATTGCAAATACCCTTGTAGGTTTTATTGTGCCATTGTATTTTGTATAGAAGACTGATTTTCTTTATTTTTACTTGCAGACTGTTAACTGAAGATGGAGCTGGTCTCTGAAACGTTTCATAGAACTGACTTAGTTTTGAATATGTAGTTAGTGCGAAATCTTTAATAAACTATGATTTCAATACGTGGTGCTTTCTTCGTTTTTACATTCCTAATGATCATTCGCCCTAAGAAAAGTAACTTCTCTGAATATAGATCAAATGGTAAAGCAAATTAAAAGTTTGATCGCATCAAAAGCGTTTGGAACCGCTGTGTATAATTAACTTTACGTAGTACGCAATAATGAATTGATTAGGCTTAAAAAAAATTTGAAAGAGCGTCTAAATACGGTAATTCACACGCTTTCTTAACTTTACTCTTGATGCAATTTAAAGTCAATCCATGATTATGGTCTGAAAGTGATCGTACTTATAGGGTGTCTAGTTAACTAGTCCCAGCGACATGAAGTGCGTGCGATCGTGCAAATGGTGTTTTAATTAAAATGAATTTGCACATTGATTTCCCGAACACTCTATCTCAAAAGAATGCCATTTCAATTGTGAAGGTTCTCTCGCGAGCTATAGCAGTGTTACATGCACGTTCTACGACACTGGAGACGCTCAGTTAGTATCGTGATGAAAAACTGTCAAAAACTGTGGCACAGTAGATTGCATCGAGAGAGAACAGGTGGACGATCAAGCACGACTGCACAATGATGAACTACTCCAAAGCTAGAATTCAATAATAACTCTTCTCATTGTTCAAGTGACAATTCTGTTCAAGGTGCCACTGATGATTTTCCTCAAGTTTCGAAAGTCCTACCAACAGCCCTGTTCAAAATTCAACTAATAGATCTGATGTACATTTGCCCGAAGTTTCACTCGCATCTGCACAGAATTTTATTATTTCCCGCAGTTGTATCTATTTCATAATTTTTTTTTGCATTTTGCTCAAAAAGAATCTATGAAATAGATGAAACTGTAGGAAATAATTATAATGTGTAAAACAGGTACAGAGAATCAACGGGATAATAATAATGATTCATTTTGACGTAGTAACGGCTAAGAACCTATTAAAAATTTTTGAAATATATGTGAATATCATATATCATATTGTAAAAAATATGAATTTCTCTATAATTCATAATTAAATCATTGTTGAATAAAACTGGTGCCTAACCCTTTTGCTCGAAGTATAAAGGGCCAAGCCTTTCGGAAGGCTTGTCGAACTGACGCGACAAAATGGAAAGTTTTTATATTATCTGCGAATTGAACCACCTAATCCTTCCTTGCAATATCTTATATTCAGAGTGGAGCTAATGAACTTCAATATTAAACAGCAGTCGGCAGTAATTGTCTACGTTATTTTCGTCCCATTATTAATGCATTCCCGTAGCATCGGTATGTCTCTCCTTCCGAAAAATGAAAATCATACGAAAATAATTGATTTTATAACTGAGGAATTGAGATTTCATAATGTAGTTTTGTTTTTCTGCCCCCCGGAACACAAATGCGGGCTTAACATTAAATGAATCGTTTTATTCCATTGAACGCGAGGTAACTATGGAACAGTTTATCGTTGCGCAATCGTGCTTGCATGTCCCCCTGTTATCGCTCGATGCAATCTATCGTGTCACATTTTGTGGGAAGTTTTAACGATAATAAACAGAAATTACTAGCCGTCATTTGTTTCATTTGCAGACAAATATTGCGGCCAAACCATACATCTCAACGACACTCCAGTTCTCAACGTATTTTCTCACGCTGGAATCGGATGCAAGTTGTTCCCTGATGTCTACACCACACCAAACTGCAAACTGACGATTACCAGCCCTAGCGCCATCACTGCAAAAGTGACGCTGGTCAACTTCCGGAAGGCGACTTGCGAAGGCTATGAATTAAAATTCGTCAACTTTACTTGTGAAGGAGTTTCGAAGGAAGTTGATGTTTGCCAGGAAAATACCCTCACAGTGAGTAACGGACAATTAGACAGAAATTTTTCCAATTTGTTTCAGGAAAAAGAATCCTTTCATTCTAACCGTTATTTTTTTCGTACAGGTCTTCGATTCCTCAGAGGGTAAAATGCAGATCAAGCTTACCGGCAGCGCTTCTGAGAACTCGCATAGGTACGGATTCATCATCAGATTGGAGAGAGGTTCAAAAACTGATGACTTTTATCAATGTTCATATGACAGTTCTGTTCAAGGTGTCACTGATGACTTTCCTCAAGTTTCGACTACTGGCTCGGCTGAAAGTCCTACCAACAGCCCTGTTCAAGGTGCCACTGATGGTTTTCTTCAAGTTTCGACTACTGGCCCTGCTGAAAGTCCTACCAACAGCGCTGTTCAAGGTGCCACTGATGATTTTCCTCAAGTTTCGACTACTGTCCCTGCTGAAAGTCCTACCAACAACCCTGTTCAAAGTGCCACTGATGATTTTCCTCAAGTTTCGACTACTGTCCCTGCTGAAAGTCCTACCAACAGCCCTGTTCAAAGTGCCACTGATGATTTTCCTCAAGTTTCGACTACTGGCCCTGTTGAAAGTCCTACCAACAGCCCTGTTCAAGGTGCCACTATTGATTTTCCTCAAGGTTCGACAACTGCCTCTGCTAAAAGTCCTACCAACAGCCCTGTTCAAAGTCCAATTGATGGATCCGATGTAGATTTGCCCGAAGCTTCACTCGAAAGTTCGTCTGCAACTGAATTCATCAGTGATCCGACTGAAAGTTTCGAATCAGAGTCTCCTTCAGTTTCTCCCAAAAGTCCAACAAATTCGCACCACTTACATATGCTGTTGGCGCTGGGAATTGAACTCTAGGAAATCCGAGGAGAAAAGCGTGCTTGCACTCTGACGAAAGTTTGCTCACTACAATGCACTCATCCAAATGACAATTGATGCAACCCTTTAAGGAGCAGAATTTAACACTAAGATATGTATTTCTATAAGCGAGGGGGGGGTTGGGTGGGGTGATTATTGGCTGATGATTTTACTAAATTTGAAGAGAAGACGGGCAAAGAGTCAGCCAAGTCAGCAAAGAATTAAAAAAAAATCAAAGTTTTATAATTTCGCAGACTAAGGCACATGAATACTGACAATCCCTCTCAACAGAAACATGAATAATTTTTGGTATTCATACATTCATGTGCAAGTTATTCTTGTTTAAACAATTAGGTTTTTGAATTGAATGAAAGAGATCGAGTGTCAGCATTCTATTCAAACGAATTAATTTCCTTCCCTCTGCGCGGAAGTAGTAAAGAAAAATATATCATTTCAAGTGAATGGCAGTTGATAATGCAAAAGGCTAACTCAAAACTGTTCAAATGTACTAGTGCAGTACTCACGAGCCATCAAATTCACATGAGAATCCCTTCATTTCCGAGTTACATTTCGCTACCTGGGTAATTCCCTGAATGGTACCGATGCTGTTATGAATTAAACGTAAGTCACTTTGTTGGTTGACTATTAATTGTTTGTAGTTTGAAATCTTTTTATTTGGAGAACACTGACGTAATCTCGCTGATTAGAACCGTTTTGCAAATATCAGCTTCCCTTCTTATTTGTATTTGTCTAGCTTGCGCTTCAAAATAGTATTCATTAGATTTAATAGTTTATAAATATTTATGAGTTATTTGTTGCAGTTTATTTTTTGCAAGAAGTTTGTTGCTGATGGCTTGTAAAAGTTTTACTGAATTGTGAATGTAAACGCAGGCTTATATGTGGTGTCTCCACGGCCTCAGAGCGTAGATCATCAAGTATAACATCACAAATGTGTTCACATCTGGAGTTGACATACGTCGCCATGATCTGTCGGTTGGGTTTGTGATGTATTCAGAAATGACAGAGATCGTTAAAATTATATAGGGTCGATCAGAACTATTTATAGTGTTTTGTGTCCAGATCTTATAACCTACGCTTTATTTACGATTCGCACAATTACGTACAGAATTTTTCTCGCCCTATAAACATGTGGGCATCATTTCAATGATGTACTGCACCAGTTGTGAATTTTTAATTTTCTGGCTATTAAGTTTCAAACGTTTCCTCATGACCAATTTAAAGTATGTTATGAAACTATTACACTTCGTATTAATTTCCCTGTGAAGGAAGGTTTACTTTGCATTTAGTGTGTGCTATGGTTTGTCATACATAATGTTTTGTAGTTTGTGTGCGATTTACAGGTATTTAATCTTGAGAGTGGTGTTAATTTCAGTTGTGTCAACAGGATTGTTTCCATCTGATACAAAAACATGCGATGATTCAGTTCAACTGTGAAGTTTGAAGTTAATGATCATTTCTTTGATTATTGTCAGTTCGTGTTTAGAAAGACTTTTTTTCTTTCAAAATATCTAGTCGAGTTTCGTGCAGATTCAGTTGTGAGAAATTAATTTTTCTGTTCACTTTCGGAAGTATCTTATTTTGACGGAAGTTATGTTAAGTTATTCAAGATGCACGATTTCAAGATCATTTTTTGACCCGAAAATGCATATGGAGCGAGTTTTGGACTCTGTTTGAGTCGTGCTATGATTGTGTTTTTTTCATTCCTAGTGTTCATTTTTCATTTCATTCCAATAAACATTCCTAGAAATTAATGAATATCATACTTTTGCATGAGCAGAATATTTTACCAAAATCATAAACATTTTTTTCGAAATTATACTGAAATAAAAATGGCAGAGATTCTCTTTCAAGCTGATATTTGCTACAGACCGTATCGTCAATCCAGGACGTCGATTAATGAAAGTTGATACAAACTGAGCGTGAATTTCTTACGATACGTTAGCGCAGTGTGCGTTATCTGTGGAACGAAAACAGACGTTTAATGTTCCCCTATGGGGTTGCCAAAAAGAAGGTGTTGAATTAGCGTTCGAAATTCAAGCGATGACTATTATAGTAATAATTTTGTTCGGAATTATTTTTGAGCTTTGATAAGTCACGAATTTTACCAATGAATGCTTCGGAAGAGTTTTTAAACAGTATTACCTCGGTTTGAAAACGTGTGTCGCTTAGTTTTGATCACTTGAATATTTCTGAAGAAGTAGAAATTAAAATTTTATTGCTTGTGTTAAGTTATGAGCGAAACTGGTGCGTGAATGCGGCATTTTATATTTTTCTGAACAAAAGTTAAATATGCCGATTATAAATGGAATCGTACCCCTTTGATATGGTAAAAATCATGAAATTTTTCAAAACTTTTACATTAGCAGCTATAGGAAGTGTAAGACATCAGATAAGTCCTGTGGAAAAATGAGGTTCGTACGTACGCTCGTTCGCCCGCTACGGGGGTTTCAAAACGGTGGCGTGGGGTTAGACGAGGTTTCACCTCGTCAACAGAGCACGTTTTCTGATACGTCACGGCGCGAAGTTTCTATGTAAGCTTCTTTGTCTTTTTATTATTGTACAATAATCGTAATGGCCCTAGCTCGGCCAATAAGTCTTATAAAACAAAAATAAGGATGTTTACCTTTCTCTATTTGGTCTCATTTGCTCTTTTGAGAAGAACCAATTTTGGGCTTTCAAACTGCAACTTCTCCGTCAGTTTTTGAACTACAGTGATGATATGGGTATCATTGGATGCGAAAAAATTCGGGCAATAAAGTTGAGCTTCAAGATTATTAAATTATGTCCTCGATAAAAAGTTGTGACGTCACACGTACGAAATTTCGGGGAAAAATTAAAAATGTGAGAAAAAATATTTAAAATTCAAAAGTAAGAACTTTGAAAATCTTAAACCATAACTTTATCGCCTGAGTCTTTCCGCAATAATTAATGATACCCACGTCATTTCTCTACCTCAAAAACTGACGGAGAAGATAGATATAAAAAACTTAATATCCGTTTTCTGTACGTATCTCGTTTTCTATGAAGAAATCGAATTTATTACACGGCCTCAAAACTGATTCTCTGGCGTTTTCTATATGTATGCTAATTTTAGGTCTAATAATAAAAAAAATTTAAAAGGAGTGCGATTGCCTCAACACGTTTGATATGAAGCCTAAATTTGTGCTAGCATCTGGAGCATACGCAGACACTAAACAAAGGGAGAACGTTCAAAATGTCCTCATCGTCACTTGACAGTGAATGCACTTTACGTTGGTTATTTTTACGTCTAGCAGCCACATTCTGTATGGAGTTGTTATTCATTCGCAAATTTTGATTATTAACGTAAAATTTCTCCGTATTGTACAAAAAAAAAACATTGTCAGAAACGGATAAAAAATCAATGGATGAAAACTAATCCCCTTTCTGTCGAACACAAACTACAGTTCAGAACTGGCTAGTGGATGATCAAGCCTGTTATCGCTGAGCACCACCGCGCCACTGAGAGGAGCCAGCACCAACAGCTGCGCAGGAGGCCGGTCCCTGCGCTCACAGGGCGCTGTGTATCGCTGAGGCCGGTGTGCACAAGGCCTCGTGAACGGTTCCTTGCGAGGGTGTGGGCAGTGTCCTGAAGTCCTAAATGCGTCTGATTGCCAGGTTTAGTTTTGCGTCTCTAGGTTGAGGAATTACATCAAGTTTTTGGAGAGTTTCTTACACTCATTTATACTGAAAAGCGTGGGTCTTCGGTGAATTTAAGAGAGTTTTTTATTCTACGTAGGTAAACTCGTCAAGCGTGGCTTTTAGTGAGTGGGTGTATTTGTTTATGAAAATTCAAGCCGCGACAATAGGTTGTTTTTAAATGATTATACGTGTACAAGGGAAATATTTTTAACCAACCAAAAGGTAATCATGACAGTGTTCTCTCGAATATCAAGAAACAATACGTGATGCTTTGACTCAAATACGCATTCATTTTTTCAAGGCGAGAACATACAAAACAAATATCCTTTTGCAGTTACAGAAAAGGAAATCACGAAGCAATACGTAATTTCTAGATCGACTTGGAAATCTTGTAAAAGCCAACGACTGACACCACAACCGGTCTAGCGGCGCTGATGTTGTGATAGCATACCAGCAACGCTGCGGCATCAGAGGAGGCGTTGGCCAGAGCTCTTGGCCTTTTCCATGGCCATTTTTGATCAACAGGAAACAATGATAGGAAAATTTACAACCACACTAATCTTGCAATCACAACTCTTGGTTCCTGAATTGTTTCGTCTATACTTTCTCCACGTTGATTCGGTCAAAATGAAATTCAATACAGTCAAAGTGAAATTCAACTAAAATCATGGTGATAATTAATTTAGTCAAAATAGAAATTTATTTAGTTAACATGAAAATCGATATGTTCAAAGCAAACTCAAGTTGTCTAAAGGGAAATTTATTCGATTGTTTACATATATCGAAGGGTTTTTTGGCAGCAGCATACTTTTCCCAAACATATCATGAATCTTTCTGCTCACGGTAATGTAGCAAATTCTGGTGTAATTGGCTTGTACAGGGTTTCGAAGTCAGCTTCGTAGGGAGTTGGAGGCTGTTGGTGGAGTCGAAGTCATAGACGCTCAAGTTATAGAAGTCGGTGTTTAAAGAAGCTCCAACTCTTTCAAAACATTCCCAATATCACTACTTATGAATAAAGAATCATGACAATATAAAAATACAATTCATGTTGACTCATTAGAAGTGCCTTAGGACAATGTGAATCAAAACAACGTGAGTCGGACTCTTATAGCTGTCCCCAGAGTCGGATATAGTGCCTCATACTCCTCAACCCTAGTGACTCAGCGGTGGTGGTATTCTTCATTAGGATGTTTTATTTCCAGGAGGCCGACAGTTCCTGACTGTATTGAACACTCCATACCTGAATTTTATTGTAACAGAGGGACCTTATTGTACAGCTTAGGAGAAATGTTATTTACCTAGTTAATTTGTTGGTTGAATAAATTTACATGGACTCTACGTAAGGATTTATGTTTATATCAAATTTAATTTCATTTTGACCGAATTGAATTTCACATAAACCAAAAAATTTTCATTCTGACCAGATTGAGTAATGAACAAGTTCATTCTCACTTTGCTCGCTTCGAATTTCATTTCTAACAACGTGATTTAGAAATTGTATTGTCAAAAAAAAAATAATCGATCAATTTTTGGGTGCCGATGGAGTTATTAAATTTTAGTGGTACCATAAAATCTTTTTTTGAAAGTGCGGCAGCGGTGCATTGATCCAACGGTCTGAAGCCAAATCTACACGAGCGTCATGCGCTTAAACTCAAGCGGACATTTAGCATTGACTGTAATAAATGATAGTTAATAATGATTTATTCCCGGTACACGGCACTCTAACGCTTTCAGTCCTTATAAGCAATCCTCTCCTGTTATCGAGGTCGTTTCCTTAAACTACGGTTGTAATTCCTACGCTGGCAAACACTAAAAAAAGCAGCGGCATGATACGGACTGAAAGGCGCGTGTGTTCAAGTACGAGTGAGTTCAGGCAAAATAGCAGGTTGGGAGCTCGACATATCAAGTCTTGAGTAGCCCTGGTCTCTGCATGAGTTGTATTCGATAAGGATGGGAGGGCTGGACTCAGGCACAATGATGGCTTTTCAGCAACCTAAGCTGGTCAACAGCATCATGAACAAAGGGCGAGTGACAACTGATACGAACAAAAGTTAGGACTAGTTACCTAAGTAGAACGATGTTTTCCTCATGTCTGACATAATTGAGAAGAACTGGGACTTATTTGAGCTTGTATATTTGACTTTTACATTTGGTGATGATGCATACCTCGAGGATCAACTGAATTGCATCGTTAACATCTGTAAAAAGGAGAAGAATATGAAGAAGAATCATAATTTTTTTATTGCATCACTTCAGTGTACAACTTTTCATAAAATTATGAAATATGTAGCGCACAGCAGTCACTTATAAAATGCACCTGGAATTAAATGAACAATATAACTAAAGTTTAGATTCATCTAAACATGAATTCAAATTGTGACTGAAAAAAATTAAATTGTTTATTTTCTTTCAAAGCTCGGTACTGTTTCCCATAAATATATATATGCTCGTAAGTGAATTTTGGTGACAGCCTATCGACCAAATGCACCTACTATTATGATTTCCTTTGGTTATATTTCAATAGCAGAGAGAATCGAATGAAGTTAAATTCAAGAAAAAAGACTACAATTGATTAAAAATCGATTACAGTAGTGACAGGAACGAGTCGCTTGGCCTATTCTTGGGTTGCATACTAGAGCCCCCTCTAGACCTTGCGTTACAATGTTGCTTGATGCCGCTTAGACGAACTGTAGATTGCTCTCCGACCGCTCGGGAAGAAGATTTTTCAAGCCCACCACGGAGTTGAACGTACACGATCCCTGTCGTATGCATGGCCAGTCAGTGTGATCGCGGAAGGCATTGAGGAAGGTTGCAGCGCTCCGCGATCTCTCCGCGGCTATGGTCTGCAGCTGCGCCCAGCGCATCGTCGTTATTAAACATCCTTCCTTTCTAATGTACTACGATAACCATTTATGAATAGCAATTGAGGATCTAAATCATTTTTTAGGCTGCTGATAATGATAACTGATAACTGACTGCTAATGCAGTCAGTCAAGCCAGTCTGGTCATCAGCGGTTCTTTTGCAGCGCCACTCCGACGTCCAGAGGCAACATGGTAATGCAAGGTCTGGAGGGGGCTTAAATTTCATGCCATGCGACAAATCACGACGAGGCACCAGAGTAGAGTAGAGGGGATGTATTAATTTGTCCTATTCATAGTCGTCAAAATTCTCGCACAAAAATAACTATTTCCCATTAACATCATAAAACAGTCATTTGGCAAATGGGGAACTCCGTGCGCATTCTCACGTCACTAGTTCTTTTCTTTTGCAATACGTTGGTGCTAGTCTTGGATAAGACAATACGGAGAGCATCGTTGCGCACGGACTCTAGAATGATCAGAAGTTCTAGAGATTGGAGTTCAAGGCTAGAATTTGCACGCATATTTTATACTCGGTCGGGATTGTGTTGGGCCAGCTGAAACATGACAGTAGAGCAGTTAATTCTCAAAGTCTTTTCATGCGAGACATATTTGATCATGCGGCATGCAAAATGTGTTTACTATTTTATAGAACACTATCATGTTAGCAGCGCAAAAAGCACGTGTGCAATATTCTTTGCTATGCTATTCTAATCTTATAATTGCAATGGCCATTATTTCTTAAGATTGCAGATATTTAAGCGGTTGAGAAAACATTTCTATCTCAAAGTCTGCTGCTAACGACGGAGCTTTCGAAGACCAGGTACATGACATTTACATCTCACCAATAGCAATTACACGCTGCAGAGATTAGAGTCGATACATACTGGCTTCTTCATTTTAGAATAATTTTTGGCACAAAGAATGTTTTCGATCATTCACGAAGAAAGCATATACTTGTTCGAGATCATGGATCCCGTGTGTTGCATATGCAAGTATTTTCCGCTAAACAAATACATGCGAGAGTTCGTAAAGCCACGCACGGGCTCCAGGTACAATACAGGACACTTCAATTAATGCTTAAAACAAATTTTACTAAAACAATAGTAAGATGCATTGGAAATGCAGATCTGCAGTCACATCTCTGGGGAGTAGAGACTAACAAAAGTTATATAATTTCATTGAACTGCTTCCGGCGGTTAAGAGTTTGAATTTTTTTGCCCACCTTTTGTTCACGATGCAAAATAAAACGAGGTCACTCCTATAAGACGCAATCTTTGTTTTATTTTACACTTAAGGTTTAGGACAGCGAAATAAGATTCAAACTCTCACATTTCCAGTACATAAAATTCTTCATCCTTCTCCATTTTTCGATTGCTCTAATACTTTGATCTGTCGCGATACTGCGGCACGGTTAACTTTAAGTTTTTATCAGCATTCGTTCAAAAGACATATTCATTCGCATCATTAACAGTAATAACTCCTCAGATACATTTACCTTCAATAGACACCTGTGGACCAGAGACTCGGCGCACATATGCAACCTAGGCTGCATTTAGTAAAGGAGCGGACACCGCTGGAGCGAGTCGTTAGAGCCACCCAACTCTCGTGAGGAGAACTTCAGCCCAGGTGACAGTCTCACGCAGTGCAACACAGATTCCGTGGTCAGTTTGTGCTCACAGTGTTGGCAGGGAAGATTTTGCTTAACCAGCGTAGAGTAACGGGTTTCCCATCAAGTAATCTTGCGTTTTGAAAATATAGTGAAAATACTGTCGGATTTATGAAGCGGCAATTTTGCATATCGTTTTAAATGAAATTTATGTAAATGAATTTTTCTCAACTTAGCTGTTGAACGTACGCTAGATTAAATATTTCAATTCTCTTTCTCGTGGAGATTCACTAACTTGTTGTAGTAGGTATTTGTTCATACGGTTAAAATTTCATTTGGATAAAAGTCCCGAGTTTTTTGAAATTTGAGGCATATTTTTTTTAAGCCTTTCAATGACATGATCTGAAATATTACTATGGATAATTTTCTTGCTCTTCCATATAGGTGAAGTTTAGTTGGTGTTAAACATTCACGATTCACAGTGCCGGACGTTTAAAGAGCGAAAGAGGTATTTCATTACTTTTTATGTTTTTTTTCATACATCTTCAGCGAATTAACATGTCTTGTCTTCTCAGTTGCTAGAGGATTCACCAGAAAAACTTCCACCATGGCTCAGCTGAGGTTGATTCTACGTTTAGTTTTGGTAAGCACTTATTTTAACGGTTCGCAAACTTTTCATCTCTTTTGGATGTTTTTACTATAGGATATAACATTACGGAGTTTCATGACAATATTTATGCTTGAGATATTATATTCATACGAAAAATATAATACGATTCCGGAATTTATTTTCTATTTTCTACTCATTAATAAATTGTTAGTTTCAGTTAGTTTGAGAAATGCCTCCCAGATTCAAACTTGCGAATCATATTTACACAACAAGCTCATTGTGCTTCCTTGAGAAAGATAAAGTGGCACGTCAACGGACATGTGCACTGAATCACCACAGTGACATTTAAATTTGAATTTCAAGAGGACTATTGGGCACAGTAAATTATGATTGTTTGTCCTAAATCTGGAATGTCTTACCCATGAACTCCTGATAATTTGCAGTTTTACATAAATGTTGCCAGCATTTTCCTCACCGCTGCAGGAATGTTTCAGAAACAGAGGCTACATTAATAAAAAAACAAGTGTAATAACAGTGCAAATGTTCGTTCAAGATATTATATCTTATCCCCTTCGCAAAAACGTGAGCATTTAGAGGAGTTATTTGCTCATTTAGGCAAAAATATCGAAAGAAAAGAAAACATTGGTGAGCATAGCCTCTCACTTCACATAACTGACTCTGAAGCAAATTATCCGTTGCCTTCCTCCAGGTCATCAGGATACGGAACAAAAATTCTTCAATGCTGGTTATGATTTGGTTCCAAGTGTTATTGCTTATCATCCGAACTTGAGAGGAATATTACCATGTTTGCATTTGCCCGAGCTTGCTAATACAGCTCGCAAGCGGCGGAAAAAGTGATTACCAACCGGTTCATAAAAATTCAATTGCACGATTTTTTCACATAGGCATCGATTAATTTCATTTTCGTAAGGCTTCTTTCAAGATCATACTTGTACATTCAACAGACCCTAAATATAAATGTATTTGCAACTCTGCCTACTCGATTTTTTTCATGTTTTCTAAGTGGAGGATGTTATTTTGGCATAGATACATAATTCTTGAATATTGTCACTAAATGGAAAACCATAACGTATTATAACCTTACGGAAAGAGTTCTTGGGGGTTATGTGTAACCACCTTGAATTTATGGTTTCTTTTTGATGTTGTGAGGGTAAAATTTTACAACTTTTGCTCCTGAAATGTTTTTTGTTTTACAGCAAAATAGAAACAATGTAAATTAATAATAATTTAAATAGGCTAACCACCTAACTTAACCTTAGTGTCAAAAGGAAATCATAAATTAAAAGGTGGTGACAGATACTCCGAAGATACTTGATTCGGGGACAGATACCCCCGAATCAAGTACCCCAAAAAAATTCATTCTCGATAGTTTTAAATGAACTCCCTTTGATGATGTTTGTGTGTCTTGTGCATATCCATTTCAAACTGAATTTGATGAGTATTGTTTTTAATTACGAAAGTTGACAACGATGCGAACTGCGGAGTCCTCTGACGATAGACATGGGGCCATCTTGCAAGGTCGAGAAATTTCGAAAGCCTTTGGAATGGCTTCGCCTCGAGCACTTCCCCCCGATACGGCAAGTATTAAGAACAATGGTCTTAATAATCGACTCTCGTCACAATAGAAAAATTTATACAGGATTTCAATCGTACAGATTTCAATAACATCACTTTTTAACAGAATTATGTTTGCTGGTAATTATGTACAGCAATTAAGTTTTAAAGTAAGAGATCGGTTCCCAATACATCACGCTTCAGACGCTGACGTAGCTCTGAGGATGATTATTAACCAGAGGCTGCCCTGCATTTCTGAATTCCTAATCTCTTACCAACTTTGACACCTTATGATCTGTCTCTTGATAATGAGAATGGTTATTTTCTTACTTTTAGTGTTTAATGCAAAAAAGGAAAATTACAGGCGACTACACCTCGTTTTAAGAGGTTAGATGAGAGTTTTATTGATATCTCTACAGATTTATATGTATTTAAATATATGTGCATATATATACATGTAGAGGTTCTTAATCAATGAAAGCAACATTTCGGCTATATCATCGAATTTTGTCCAGTAAAATATAAAGAAACCTGAATCCAGCCTTGCACTTTCCCAGCATTGAAATTTTATTTTGTCTTCTATATACTCTAATTCTGAACTAGCGGTTTGTTCATCCTCACATAAAGGAGGGGTTGGGCTATTGACGTTTTGAGATATTCCTCTGCAGCAATCTCGGTTAGTACGTTCATAAGTTTTCCTCAACGTGCATTCCAAGTAATTTATAATGTTTATCCCGTTTGAAGGTACCATAAATAATCAAATAAAGAAAAAAAACGAAGTATAACACTCGATTATGTTTCCAGAAAATGTTGAAGATACTCATTGCAGTTTGAATGCATTTAGGCGTCTAATTTTGTACGCCAACGTTTTTCATCATCGATAGCTCTGTACAGTATGTATGGTAAGGAAGACTTGAGGCTACACACAACCAGCCAGGCCAGCTGGAGGAAGACTTGAGACTACACACAACCAGCCAGGCCCTCTGGAGGAAGACTTGAGGCTACACACAACCAGCCAGACCAGCAGGAGGAAGACTTGAGGCTTCACACAACCAGCCAGGCCCGCTGGAGGAAGACTTGAGGCTACACACAACCAGCCAGGCCCGCTGGAGGAAGACTTGAGGCTACACACAACCAGCCAGGCCCGATGGAGGAAGACTTGAGGCTACACACAACCAGCCAGGCCCGCTGGAGGAAGACTTGTGACTACACACAACCAGCCAGGCCCGCTGGAGGAAGACTTGAGGCTACACACAACCAGCCAGGCACGCTGGAGGAAGACTTGAGGCCATACACAACCAGCCAGGCCCGCTGGAGGCAGACTTGAGGCTATACACAACCAGCTAGGCCCGCTGGAGGAAGACTTGAGGGTATACAACCAGCCAGGCTCGCTGGAGGAAGACTTGAGACTACACACAACCAGCAAGGCCCGCTGGAGGCAGACTTGAGGCTATACACAACCAGCCAGGCCCGCTGGAGGAAGACTTGAGGCTATACACAACCAGCCAGGCACGCTGGAAGTAGACTTGAGGCTATACACAACAAGCCAGGCCCGCTACGGCAGACTTGAGACTATACACAACCAGCCAAGCATGCTGGAGGCAAACTTGAGGCTATACACAACCAGCTAGGCAAAGCACGCAACCAACCAGCCAAGACTTGAGACTTTTTTTCTGACACTTTCCAGTGGTGTTGGTAGAAAATAAGGAACATTAGGACACGAAAAATGTTAAATTGAAACTAGAAAATTCATAAGTGTTCAACAAATTTAAACTTCATTTTGGTGTTTCAACACTGAAGGTATCTACTGAGTTATTTAACCTTAAGCTCGAAGGAAATCGTGGGAAATTGTTCTGTTGGTCGATGGAAATTGTGGGGCTCTAGCATTAAGAAATGATGTACTTTTCTTTTCTTGCAGGTATACGTTCCATATCGTGGAAGTATTCCGAATATGTTGTTATCAACAAAATCTGCCGAATCATACAATGAAGACCTTGAAGGGTGCGAAAACAACGCCCGTCGCTCTGGTGAGGATAGTGATGGTGTACCTGTGTTTCCAGCGTCGAATTATGACGATTGTACCTAGTAACGTGTGAATTTGTTTTTCTCCTCAAGGGGATACCGCTATTGTGTAGCAGGAAATTGGTGCTCTGAACCGGGAGACGTAAGGTGGTGGGGTGGAGGTTGTGTAGGTCTTTCTAATCTTACAATCATAGTTCCTTTTCAAGTGATAGTTTTTCCTATTCATACCTTTCTAGTTTTTCAGCACTTAATGCTATCTTATTCAAATTAATTTTTTCCATAATTTTCCTTCGTAACTCGAAGTTTGTACGCTCTCTGAAACAATCTTGAGTAAGAACGTCTTTCGCATAAATTCCGTTTTCTTTTAACTTGAATTAATGGGTGTTTTTCTTCTCCACTGCACTGGAACACCTTCTTTGAGTTTGATCGGCAGAAAATTAATAATCTGAAACTGCATTCTTGAATTTATGGTTGAGTTTTCGAATAAAGCGGCTTTTTATTTTTTATTTCTCTCTGAATTTGAACATTGAGGTTGTGAACAGCACATTGTGGGTTTACGTTAATCATTTTGCTCACCGAACACATTGGGGAATTGAACTCGCCCGTACGAAAATCGTAAGCTGGGATACGACTGGAGTTAAAGAGCGACATAGTCCCTTATTTTGCACAACAACAGTTCTCTGAAGTCCTGACTGCTCGCTCCAGGTTCTTGTAGTTCAGAACAAAAAACAAGATGAAACTGACACGCACTCTCGTGTCCACGTCTCTGCGGTAGCCAGCGACAGAGCGAGAAGGTCCCTTGGCGACCTGATTTAGTTTCAGAAAATGGAGAAGAGTCCTTTTATTTTGTTTAAGGGGACTCGAACAGAGGGGATGCAGCAAAATGAGGAAGGAAATTATGATAATTAGTTTTCAGGGCTGAGAAAAAAGCAAGAAGCTATTTGAAATTGAGCAAATAAATCATTAAAAAAAATCGTACCCTAACCCTGTGAAAGCTCATTCGGTGCAAAAATGCTTTTTCCAACAAGACGTAAGAAAGAGGTTGTGGAGGTAATTAGGAAATGGCCTCAGCGATGGAGTTATACTGCGAAAAAAATAAGCGTAGAAATTGGGTGGCCGGAAGAACGTATGATTACTGGAGTCAATATATCAGGTACCTTCATTAACTACAAGAGGCTCACCTAAGAAATTTCTCCTCGGTGAGTTACCTCCTCTTTTTGTGGTGCTTAAGATAGTTTAGGCTGACGGGAGCAATAGGGCATTAAAAAGGGAAATCCCGAAACTCATAATTTAAAGCAAGTAATTTCACCCAATTAACATTGGGCTCTCTAGGAGGACCCTATAAAAGTAAGTAAGTGTATGGTCTCTCAATGCACCCTAAGTACTCAAGAATTTAATGATAAGCGGCTAAGTTTATGGAATAATTTCTTATAAAAGTTACTAAATTACCCAATGTGTGATATTCGAAATTACTGACCATTTAAAAAAACTTTTCGATGTACGAACTACATCCTCAGCCTGAAAAAATACTGAAAAAATTTCTAGTCACTATTTTTAAAATGTTAATCAAATGCAAAAGCAAAATCTGATGCCGTTATAAAACGCAGACCACATTGTAAGATGACTAGAGGTGACTAACTCATAAATAGCCCTTTCAAAAGTCTTCTCACAATTGTCTGAATAGTCTTTGTACGGCTTAACATTCAACAGATACTGTAGGTTCAGAGTCTCAGGCTTAGTAGGATCGATTTTTTAATGCTGTGCTCGCCTGCGTTATTTTCATTTCTATTTAGCTGTCAGTCGCTAGATAGTGGTGGTGCAGTCAAAACGGAGCGCATCCATAAAACCGTTTATAGTCATTTTCAATTTACCTTTAAATCAGTGTGATCTTATGCATGATGATCTGACGAGGTTTTAAGAGTTCCTTCTCCATTGGTTACATGCAATTTTCTAAATGCGACTTGTCGTTACGTGGGCGCTGAACTTTAAGGTTCCTGTTTTTCTCAAACTCTTCATTTTAGTTTTTAGCAATGCTACATGATTTAACTGCTGGCAATGACGCACTATTTGCTTCAGGTATCTGATTCTAATCTTTTTGCTTCTGGAATTTTTAGAACTTCGCTGCAGATCGCATACTTCATCTTTTTATGCGTTTGATTTCAGGTAAAATTAATTCTCATTTACTGCAGATGTCTTCTGTGAACTCTTAATTGCATCAGCTAATTTTACTTCATTTGTTCTACGGAATTATCACTTGTAGAACGATCCATTACTTGCGGGATAAAGACCGAAAAAACACGATCGATTTCATTCTTTGAATTCTGTTAGTGCGCTGCTACGGAGGATGGAATAAGAGAGAAAAGGCTCAGAACCATGCTGTTAGAAGCAGTACCTGAGGTCAACAATGTGAAAAGGAAAATACTTCTGATAACTTTGCTTATCCGGCGCATTGGGCTCAGTGTTGCATTTAGGGAAACAACGCCACTGGATCATAACCCCAGCAAATCGAGGAACATTTATTTGAGTTGACAGCTCCTCTGGTGGACATAGAAAACGGTCAACGCGGGAAGAAGAGGTTATTGGTTAGGATTTTAACATGTAAGCTTACACTTTCATTTTCCATCGGTTATAAGCTAAGTAGCAGCTTTGATCACGACGGTATTTAAACAAGAAAATCGATAATTGTGATTCTGAAAGTAGTAGCATTGTTTAGATTGACGATTTATACGAATCGCTCATCTCCTCTTAAGTATTTTTTGAAAAGGAATGATAAATTTAATTTTCAACACCGCTTTTTAACGTGTTTCAGGCTTTCATTCTTATGTTAAGAGCGGCAAGTGTTACGCGTGGACATTTACTGCTCCTGTGTGCCGCGTTGACAACGCAAACGAAACTGACTACATGATCATGGAGAGCTTTTTTACTGATGGGAGCCCCGATGACAGTGAGTAAGAGGACAGTAAGAAATTTTTCTCGTTTTAAGTTTAACAAAATATCATCCTTTTCAAACCTGTAAATTTATTAAGAAACTATTTTTCTCTATGAATTCAAATTTACCCAATCCGCTTTTCATATCGAAAGAATTGGGTAAGTATAACCCCTTTCAGTAAATCGATAATTGTAAAGTGATTATTCAACCGATTTTCATAAACTTAAATTATTTGAAAATGAAACGAAATTTTCTAATTTGTGAAAAAAAAGACAATTCAAATACGTTAATTTAAAGCAGAGACATAATCAATTGAAAAGTCGGGGACATTTTTGTGGGACACCCGGTATATAAAATCAGTTGTACACAATTGTGGAATAGCAAACATTAGCTGAATCATGCCTTCATTTTGTTTTGAGTGTTTATGGAAATTAAGTGTGCCCACACCGTGACTAGCGGCAGCGCACTTGCGGTCGATATGTTGACCTGTCCCTATCTCATACAACGTTACTTAACCAAGGTTAATAGTTTAATTTTGATATTTTGACAGATAGCAACTGATTTTAATTTCAATGAAAAAAACCTATCGTCGGAACATTTTTAGTGCAGAACCATAAAGAGCGTTATTTTTTGTGCGGACAAATTTCAACCACAGGTAGAAAACAAAATCAACCGATTTTCACAAATGATAAACTGCCCAAAAACACCGTAGTTTTCCAGTTATAAAGACTTAAAGAAACTTTTAAACTTGAAGTAGGACACTACGTGTGCGCCGATGTTAGCGCTAGTTTTGATCACTCGTTTCCAAAGTCAAAGTTTCTTGATTGCGAGTGTTTATCTGAATAAGTACCCAAGCTTTGAGTTAATCCTTTCCGATTGCGGTCATTCTTTCGCTCGCAATTGATAAAACAAAATAATTCTAAAGGTTGGCGTTTCCATTTCAGATCCATTTCCGAACCCCATCGTTAATGATCGATTCATGTACGGTCGATTCAACGTCGCCTTCAGGGTGATGACGCCAACGATTCTTGAGTTTCCAGAATTCACGACAAGAATAGGTCAGAATTTGAGGTTTTTCGAGAGCTGAACTGCGTGCAAATCAGGACTCAATCATATTGGAGAGAGAGGAGATCTTGCTGGTTCACGTTGGATCGCGCGGAAATCAGAACAGGATCGTTTTGGATTGGGAGCAGATCAGAACAAATTGATTCTCTAAAATGTAGATTGCGAAATAAAATGAACTAAACCCGTTTCGAATAAGTTCAGAAGAGCTCAGTATCATTGGGTTGCATGAGGGGAAAAAGTTATACCGTTGATTCACGATAGGAGTAAGACTTGGTCATATTATATTGCACACGAATCACAGTAACACTTTCTATGTTCATAGGAATGGGATGTAGTATCTTTGATGAAAGTGATTCAAGAAAGTTGGCTGTAACGGTGGATAACTTGAGCGCTATAATAGTACATCAATACTTCAAACGTACGTCAAAAATAGATTCTAAATTTCTTTTTCTGGATGCATGCCGTAGCATACCTCCTTTTCTACTTGTAATATGACTAATGGATCTCTACAATTTTGCTCACACAAACCATTATTCGTAGTAGAGAGCATTATCATACAACATTGTTTCAATGTGGAAATATCTAATTAAATTATGTTTAATATGTTTTCAAGCACTCAGTTCACGTTGAAGGAGCAACACTTACTTTTTCCAAAAATAGAAGCCAACACTGATAGAAATTTTTGGATATATTTTCAGGATATCACCCACCAAAAGTAGGGTATGAAAAAAGCGACCTTCCGGGAAAAATTTTTGTGTTTCCAATACTTGGAGGGATGGTGACAACCGACGACAGCATTCTGGTCGACCCGACGTGCCACACCAATAACTTGTGCGGGACGCCCTTCTTGACGACCTCCGTAGACGCCATGAAAATGCCGCACGTTACACTGGGTCAGTCATGGGCAGTAATTTGCTTAAAATGTGTCATATCATTTTGATTGACTCTTAGGATATCACACCACACCTGATATCTTTCCACCATCTATTATATTTTTAGACTATGATTCCGAGACACTTCTGAAATTTCTCGTCTGAATAAGTTCGTGACATTCAAAACCTTCGTTTGAATAATTTGTTTGGTCTTGGGTACCGATTTAGAAACTTGTGAAATATTCTCAAAAAAATTCAATGTCAAACATTTTATTTCTAGCATCCGTCGAATTTTTAAAAACATTTGATGAAATTTATGAATTTGTAGCTGGTTATTGTTTTTCGATGCTAAAACCATTCCATAGTCTGAGAAAATGTTGACACACATAAGTGGGTCAAACGGTTAATCGGAGATTTCCTAATACCTAATGGTGCGTCCTTTTAGCGCAGATTCAAGCAGTTAAGAGTTATAAGTTGGTTGATGTTGATGATGGTTTGTGATTCATGTTTCACGCGGATCAAATTTTTGTAGACTACCGAACTGTGTTTGGATTTTGGATTTTATCAATTAAATATAATTCTGACAAAAAACTCAAGATTTTCACACCTTTTTCAAATTCTCAGATATCTGTACATCAGTTCTATCAATAATCAATGCTAGATCATGAATCATTTTAGGAGATGATATTTACTTTTGCTAAATGTACCGTTGTTGACACGCTCTAGAGTGTCGTAGAAGCCAATGACACACAAAAGTGTGTCACATTACACAGTACATAGACTGAAATGTATGTTGATGGCACGTTTTTTGTGACGGTTTTTTACAATTTGACTAATACACAATTGTGCGTTGGTTTTGTGAATTTTTTGAGAGTAGTTAATTATATTTGAATTTATTTTGCAAAAACACAATGAAATACACCGATAGTCAAACAAACTTGCGGCTAAACATAATTGGTCAGCAATTGAAAGTTTATTTTTCCCCACTACGAAATTCATAAACCTACGATGATGAATTTTACTATAATTTTTCATAAAATTTTAACTATATTAACTGAAGACTGAACTTTTTACCGGAGTTGAAAACTGCCCGACCTTTCAGAAGGTATGTCGAATTTCTAGGAAAGAATGTACAATTTTTCATTTCTCTGCTGATTCAATTACCTCATCCTTTCTTTTATAATCTTACATTCTGGGTGGGATTATTGAACTCAATATTAAATAGCAGTCATTGAGTAATTGATTAGGTATTTTTCATCCTATTTAAAGCATTCTTGTATCATCGATACGTTACCCCTTTCAAGAAAAGGACACCAGCCTTTAATTGTCATCTAACTTCAGAGCTTGGCTTTTTTTGCTACCCTGATCACAAAGCTCGTTGTGTCTTTCGAAGAAGCGCTATAGTTCCTTGAACAAGTGTTAGCATTGGAGGGGTGTATCATTAAACCGTCGTGCTTGCTTGTCCACACTGTTCTCGTTCGATGCAATTTATCGAGCAACATATTTTGGAGATTTTTAGGATAATGCACAGAAATAATCAGCCGTTATTTGTTTCATTTACAGACAAATATTGCGGCAAAACCATAGATCTCAATGATACTCCAGTTCTCCACGTATTTTCTCACACTGGAATCGGATGCGAGTTCTTCCCTGACGTCTACACAACACCAAACTGCGAACTGACGATCACCAGCCGTAGCGCCATCACTGCAAATGTGACGCTGGTCAACTTCCGGAAGACCACTTGCGAAGGCTATGAATTAAAACTCGTCACATCCACTTGTACGGTGGATGTGTGCCAGGAAAATACTCCGACAGTGAGTAAACGATTAATTAGAATGAAATGTTTGCCATTTGTTTCACGAACATGAATCCTTTTATACTTACCGTTATACTTCCGTACAGGTCTTCGAATCCTCAGAGGGTAAAATGCAGATCAAGCTTACTGGCAGCGCTGCTGAGAACTGGCACAGGTACGGATTCATCATCAGATTAGAGAACGTTACTAAAAATGACGACTCTTCTCAATGCTCAAGTGACAATTCTGTTCAAGAGGCGACTGATGATTTGCCTCAAGTTTCGACTACTAGCCCTGCTGAAAGTCCCAACAACAGCCCTGATCCAAGTCCATCTGAAGGATCTGATGTAAATTTGTCTGAAGCTTCACCCGAAAGTTCGTCTGCAACTGAAGTCATCAGTGATCCTGCTGAAAGTTTCGAATCAGAGTCTCCTTCAGTTTCTCCCAAAAGTCCAACAAATTCGCACCACTTACATTTGCTGTTGGCGCTGGGAATTGAAGTCTAGGAAATCCGAGGAGAAATGTTTGCTTGCACTCTGACGAAAGTTCATTACTATATTGCACTCATACAAATGACAACTGTTGGAGCCCTGACGCTAGTACTCTGCTCTAAAACGATACACAACAGTTTATTCTGAGACTCGCAGAGAAAATGATTTGACTTGCTTCCACATTATACGTATGACGTGGTTTCCGTTCATGGGTAGTGAAAATGAAGAGGAAATTCATTGAGATCGCTATTAGAAATCACAGGCTGGTTTTGATAAGAAACTTTTCTTAGGAATTCACGTTTGATTAATGATGACCTTTTTCATGTATCGGTGTTGAGAAAATTGGCAGTTTATTGACCAAAACGAGTATGAGGCTCTCCGCATGTCTTTTGGGGGATTTTTTTTATACAACTTACCGATTGCCCGTCAGGGCAGACTGTGAAAAATAAATTGAAGCTCCCATTGCAACAGAGGATGAGATTTTTCGAGATTGTTAACATCTCTTCCAAACTATCACACACACACACACACACACACACCCTGATTCGTTAAGGATACTTTTTATTAGGGCACCCAAAATATACAATTTAACAACTTGCAGACCATATAGAAGAATGTTAATATCGTTACTACTCTTCATTTGAATGATATAATTTAACGACTAGATTGTAATTTAAGAACAGAAAGTGAGGTTAATATTTCTTCTCATAAATGATGGCTTTGGAGGCAGGAAACAGAATTAAACTTATTTACTAGAACTACGGCTGGTCGTCAATTTATGACTGCTGTGAAGTTCATAGAAGTACGAGCAAAAAAAATTTTCGCTTCCTTGTGTTGAACACTAATCAATTTGTTCTTTGAAAGCAAAAGTTCGTAAGCTCTGCCAGAGCACATTTCAGAAATCTGTATTCTTTATTTGGTACTGTGACATATGAGGTCCTAATAATTACCCTCGGATGAAATTCTTGAATAGAGTTGCCGACGTTATTTTACATTTGATTAGTGATTTATGTATAGCTAAAATCTGAGCTTAGTGGCATGGTTTTGATGAGACATAGGTGTCTAAAAGGCTCTGGCGTCGGAGAAAAATGGGCGCCTGTAACCTCTGTTTTTTGCGTTTGTTTGAGTGTAAGTTACCGTTTTAAATATTAGAGGAGCTGTTAGTGCAGTAAGATTTAATCACGAACACGAATCTCTACCATTGTCCATTATAAGAACAGAAGTGTGCAAATTACCCTTGAATTCAATGGAATTAGCAGCTTTTAGACTTACCTTTCACACATGAATTAACATTTTAAGACTTTCTCAGTGCTTTCTCAGTGCTTTCTCAGTGCTTTCTCAGGGTTCTCGGTCAAATATCTCTTGTGAGCTGTTGCTAAATTAGCTAAAAAATATTATCAAAGTTTTACAAACTTGCGGACTTTGTCAGATCAATGTTCTCAACGCCCGATGCAACAGAAACGCACGAAGTTTGTAGAGGAATTTTTATTTTGATTCATAATCTTTACTTATGCACATGTTATTCTCTTTTAAACAAATAAATTGCTCATAACCAAAAACCTCGATCGAGTATTTGCATTTCATTTGAATAAATAGATTTCATTATTATTTTTATAAATTGGTTGATTACGTTTTCAGGAGAAATGACGCATCTTAAACGAGAGGAAGTTTATAATACAGAAGGCTTACTGAAAACTATTCAAAATGTGCGAGCACATGACCTTAGAGCCAAGAAATTCACATGAATGTCCCTTCAATTTTAAACAATTTAAACAATTTATTTACCACAGGTGATACAGAGGTAGAATGTTTCTTAAGTCTAGTACAATGGTTAAATTTGAGTATAGCTACCTGTGGGCCCGAACAAGTTCAGCGACTTCTAGGGCATCCTATCATCACGTTATTCTAAGGTGTACAATGATGTTTAACCTAGTTTACTCAACCTAGTTTCGCATTAGACTAATCATTGAGATAATTTACTCGATATTTTATGCTGTATTCTACAATATAGGTCAAATCGGCTATATTTAACAGTATGTTCGATAAAACGATTCAAGAGCAGACTGAAGATCGGTTATGTTACCCAAAGCAAGTTACATTATTACATTATCATTAGTTACATGAAGGAGGCAAGATTTGACATGGTGATCTTACACGACTAGTATTCTGATAGAAGGTGAAACTCAAGATGTCTTTTGAATACTTTGTACGAATTACATTTACGGATCTCCGCAGGTATAGAGTTCCAAGTTTTGGTTCCAACGAAGAGGATACTGTGTTGCGACCGGGCCTTCGAATAATAAGGAAGCATGAATTTACTTCTATTTCGGGTTAAATGGTCGTGATGACCAGTTTGCGCAGTCAATAATTGTCTTAGGCTATTGTCGCCATCATTTCCTAATGTTTTGTAAATGAAATTACAGAGGGAGATTTTGTAGAGATCCGAAAGTTTAAGTATTTGTAAATTTTTGAAAGAATCATTTGTGTGAGCATTATATTCTAGGTTCTTTACCGCTCTGACAGCTCTTTTCTGCAGAGTAAAAATTTTGTTGGTTTTATTTTTATCAGTTCCGTACCACGCTTCTATTCCGTATTGCAAGTATGGAGAAATAAGCGTTCGGTAAAGCATTTGTAAAGCTGTTTCAGGCAGAAAATTTTTAACTTTATTCAGGATTCCGATGGATTTTAATAATTTAGAATTAATATGAGTGATGTGCTCTTTGAAGGTCAGATGTTTATCTACTATGATGCCCAGAAACTTACATGAGTTGGTTTCTTCGATTTCACCTTCGCCAATTTTAATGCATGGGAGAGATACATCTTTCTTGTATGAGAATGTAATATAATTTGTTTTATCAATATTAAGGCTTATTTTATTAGCTTTGAGCCACGATGAAACCTTATGAAGTTCATTATTTATACTCTCCACAATCATAGCGGGATTTTGGTTCGGAAGGACCGCAGAAAGCGTACTGTCATCGGCAAAAAGTATGAATTTGAAGAATGATGTAGATTTTACTATATCATTGATAAAAATCAGAAACAGGAGAGGCCCAAGAACAGATCCTTGTGGAACTCCATGGCTAATTGTCTGTGGGTCTGATTTTGCGTCGTCAATGACAACGTATTGCTTCCGATTTGTTAGGTATGATCTGAACCAATCATGGGCAATCCCTCGAATGCCATAACAGTGTAGTTTCGAGAGTAGTATTTTATGGTCCACACAATCGAATGCTTTTCGAAAGTCAAGAAATACAGAGAAGACAGGCTTTCCTTCATCTATATTAGAATAGAGGAATTGTAAATGATTTAATATAGCCTGTGTTGTTGATTTTTTAGAGCGAAAGCCGTATTGTTTATCGTAAAGAAATGATTTTTGTTCAAAATAAGAGTACACTTTTTTATACACAATCTTTTCGAATACTTCGCTAATAATTGGTAGTACGGAGATAGGTCGATAATTGTTTACTTGTTTTCGATAATTGTTTCCATCACAACCTTTTCCGAGTTACATTCTGCTACCTGGGTAAATCCTAAGCGGTGCCGGTGCAAATGTTTTGTTACACTTGAGTAATTTGTTCGTTGATTTTCAATTTGTTTATTATTTAAAATCCTTTTATTTGAAATACACTAATGTAACCTCGCTGATTGGAACCAATTCGCAAATGTCAGCTTGGCGTTCAACTTGTATTTGCATTGTTCAAGCTTCAGGATAATATTCACTAGATTTAAAAGTTTTTATATATTCACGAGTGAGTTGTTGGGGTAGTTTTTTGGTAAGAAGTTTGTTGATGTTGGTTTGTGAAAGTTCTTCTGAATTGTGATGGCAAACGCAGGCTTATATGTGGTGTCTCCACGGCCTCAGAGCGCAGATCATCACGTATATAACACCACGAATGTGTTCACATCTGGAGTTGTCATACCTCGTCATGATCTGTCGGTTAAGTTGTGATATCAGGTCGATTTCAATAGCTTTTATTGCGATGTGCCCAGGTATTATAACCTATGCTTTTTTACGATTGATATAATTACGTACTGAATTTTTCTCTCTCCATAATTATACGGGGATCAATTCAAAAATGTACAACACCAGCTACGAAATTAAAATTTTCTGATTAATAATTTTCATTTGTTTCCTTGACTCTAACATAAAGAGTGTTTTGAAACTATTATATTCGTGTAGATTACTGCATGAGGGAAAGTTTGTTTTTGCATTTAGTGTGCGCTTTGGTGTGTCATACATAATGTGTTTGGGCATTTTTGTGTTGTTTACAGGTATTTAATCAAGGAAGTGCGATGTTTTAGTTCAACTGTGAAGTTTAGAAATAATGATCATTTCAGTAATTATTATCAGTTCGAGTTAAAAAAACATTTTCTTCGTCCGAAATCAATTGTCGAATTTCATGATGATACAATAGCGGGAAAATGAGAAATTCATTTTCTGTTGAATGTCAGAGGTATTTGATTATGTTGAAAATTATGTCAAGTTATTTAAGATTTACGATTTCAAGCCCATTTATGTGACCCGAAAATGTAATAGGATGGAATTTCGGACTTCGTATGGGACATTTCGCTAAAATATATTCCCACTGCAGAGATTGTGTTTTTTTCACTCCGGAGAATAAACATTCATTGACCTTCTGCGGTGGATGTGGAAGTGAGTTGTACCACCAGCAAAATGTTAAGTTGTTTATATACCTTCATTCTTAACTTAACACTTGATTGAATCTTATGCATTTGCGTAGTCAGGATAATTCATTTATAAAAAAGAATTAACCGAAAATCGCACTGAAATGATAATGACAGATATTCATTTAGCTGATGTCAGAAACAGACAGTATCCCAAATACTGGAAGCGGGTTTAACGTAAGTTGGCACAAGAGAAACGTGAATTTCTTACAAAGTATTGGTGAAGTGCGGGTCATCTCATGAGTGTTTTTTGTGCTTGTGGTTAGCGAAAGGGGAGTGTTGAATTATCCCGCACAGTTTTCCTCGCAGCTTGGAGTTGAATTTTGACTTATGCAGATCGCTAATCGAGACAATCGACCTAATCAACCAAAACAAGATAGTTTAAGTTTTACTAGCATGCTAGACCTCTCGTGACCCATGTCGTACCAGGGCAGCTACAATCAGGTTGTAGCTGTGAGGCATCCAAAAATGTAGATATTCTTAATTGGTTTAGTTTATAGAATATTAACTCTCAAAAGTCAACACTTATGTACTCATATTACCGTCATCTCAACCACCGTCTATCGCCTGGCACTGGCATCAGGCTGCCGCCGACATCTGAGTGAGGAAGGAACTGCCCCTCTGTAGTGAACTTCAAAGGAGGTATTAGGGATGAACTTTTTCATCAATTTCGTTATGTAGGCCCTATAGGCCTGTATATTAGAAAGTCGGGGACATTTTTGTGGAAAACCCGGTATATAGGCAATTTTGAAAGAGGTTCGTGTGGTCTTATGGGGCTTTAAAGCGTTGAAGTCGGTAGCTTTAGTATACTTTTTTGGAAAATTGATTGTTTATTAATGTTTAACTTTAAAAATGATTATCAATCTCCAATCCAAAGACAAAATGTCTTAATAAATATGACAATGCTAGATGAAATATTTTAAGAACCTAATATTTCGTGACAAAAAAATAAACTGAATAGTTAGATAGCATATGTTTGTATTTTAGTCGAAAATTGCTTTGAAATCTTGTTCGTTTCAAAAATATTTATTTCTGGCCTGACCACCATTATAGGTAATTTATTACAGCATTTTGAAAATGGCAACATTTTTGCACGTCCTCGTTAAACCACCTAATTTTTTAACTCAAAAATGAAATGATACCCTTGCTGCTACCGACGATAAAAACCGTAACTATGATAACCGTTAAACCGTAACATAAAGTACTACGAGAATTTGTTGAGTTGTTTAACTTGCACAAGAATTTGTAAAAAGACCAATGGTGAATATTTACATATGCATATTTGTAAAACTGTAATTACTAAGTTGCAGATACTCTATCTGCGGGGAATACAAGCAGTAACTTTTTAAAAGGAATGGAATTATAAAAACGAAATTACAGATAATAGGTTCCCACTGAAAGCTCATGACTTTTTACGTTGCCTTGATCAGCATTTTTTTAGGACTCTACGTTTTACTGACTATCCTCCAAACCGAACTGTATGCTATGTATTAGGTTGAACGTGTGTTTGAATAGTTTTCTTCGTGTATGCTCGTATGTGACAGTGCAAGAACCACTTTCAATAATAATATTAATCAAAGTCAAGCATCCTTCTTTCAGGTGATAAGATAGAGCAAAATTCGCTACTCGGATTAATAGCATTTATTAATGTATAAATTTAGCCATCCCTCAAGCTGTATAATAGATACGGTCTGTTTTAATATCGCTGCCCCGGAAAACTTGCCCAAAATTCGCAAACCGAAACCAAAGGACGAGCGAAACCAAGCGCACACAAATTTAGAATGTTGTCGAAAGTTAATTTAATAATGAGATTTGAAATAACTTAATAAGCAATAAATGGATATAAATTTCAAAAACTCTAAATATAACACTGGCTACGAGCTGCCCACAACGAAGCTCCTCTAATTTCTCTTTGGGAATTGCAATTGTCATCTGAATTAAGTCCTAAGGGACATTGATTTCAGGAGTACTTGGTACTTCAAGATCTTCGACTCTTGGCCTGGAATTGTGTCGCGCAGAATGAACATCGAGAGGTATGGAATGTTGCCCCAGGTAACGGAACTTTTGACAGTCATCAGGGACGGAGTTCTTATAAAATACGACTGCTCTAGGGTAGTAGACATACTGATACAGTTCTCAGCAACGTTTTCTTTTTTTTAACAATGAGGGCCTCAACATCAAAATCTTTGAGCGCGTTCAAGCATTCATCCTTCAAGGTTTGAGAAACCAATTACCAGAACAGTTTCTGAGAAAAGTCTCTCAAAACAGTTTCCAAGAACTATCTCCCAAACCAGTCTACGAGAACAGCTTCCATGAATAGAATTTCAGAGCAGTCTTTTAAGAGAATTTCCCTGAGCAGTCTCCCACTACAGTCTCCCACAACAATCTCCAAATAGTTTCCCAAAACGGGTTCCCAGAATAGTCTTCATTCTGCCGGAGCAGCGTGGGTATCAATTAATTTGTATGTTAAATAATTATGTAGTTGATGAGGGCGTCCAAAACATGTTGCTATTTTGAAAATCCTGGTATTTGTTAATGAATAAATGTTTTCGAAACAAACAAGATTTCACAGGGATTTTCGACTGTAAATACAACCATGAAATATTAGGTTCTTAAAATATTTCATCTGGCATTGTCATATATTTGTTAAGATATTTTTTCTACAGATCTGTGACTGATAATCAGTTTTAAAGCTAAACATTTATAAATAATCAATTTTCCAAATAAGTGTACTAAAGCCGCTGACTTCAACCCTTTAGCGCCTCAGAAGACCACACGATATTCTTTCGAAAAAGCCTATAGATAATGAAATTTGCAAAATATACCTTCCCCAATATCTCCTTTGAAGTTCATTACCGAGGGAAAGTTCCTTCCTTACTCTGATATCGGTAGCAGCCTGATGCTAGTGCCAGTCGATGGACGGTGGTTGAGATAACGGTAATACGAGTACACAAGTGCTTACGTTTGATAGTTAATATTCTACAAACTGAACCAAATAGAAAGGTCTACATTTTTGGATGCCTCAGAGGTGCAACCTAATTCAAATCCAGGTACAACATGGGTCACGAGAGCCCTAGTATGCTTGAAATTTTTTTTACGTTAAGTAGATCTATTGCCTCTATTAGCGATCTGCACAAGTCAAAATTCAACTCCAAGCTTTGGGGAAAAAATTGCGGGATAATTCAACACTCACCTTTCGGTAACCAAGCCCACAAAAAACATTCATGAAATAACCCGCACTTCACCAATACATCACGTTTCGATTGTGCCAACTTACATTAACCCGCGTTCTGGATTGGGGATACTGTCTGTTTCAGATATCAGCTAAATGAATCTCTGCCATTATCATTTCAGTGCGTTTTTTGGTTAATTGTCTTTTATCAATGAATTATTCTGACTGCACAAAAAGCATAATACTCAATTCTTAAGCTAAGAATGAAGGTATACAAACAACTTAACATTCTACTGGTGGTCCAACACACTTCCACAACCTCCGCAGTAGGTCAATGACTGGTCATTTTCCGGAGTAAAAAAAACAACAATCACAGCAGTGGGAATATATTGTGGCCGACATGTCATACACGGAATCCAAAATTTCCACCGAATACATTTTCGAGTCGCATAAATGGACTTGAAATCGTAAATTTTAAATAACTCGTCATAATTTAAACATATTAAAATACCTCCAAAATAAACAGAAATTGAATTTCTCATTTTCCCCTTATCGTATCACCATGAAATTCGACAATTGATTTCGAAGAAGAAAATCTTTCTTTAACTCGAACTGATAATAATTATTGAAATGATCCTTATTTCTAAACTCCACAGTTGAACTAAATCATCGCACTCTCTTGATTAAATACCTGTAAACAACACACAAATGCACAAACACATTATATATGACACACCATAGAACACACTAAATGCAAAATATACTTTCCCTCACTCAACAATTAACACAAATATAACAGTTTCAAAACACTCTTTATGCGAGTATTAGACTCAAGGAAACAAATGAAAATGATTTAATAATCAGAAAATTCAAATTTCCCAACTGGTGCTGAAAATAATTGAAATAATGCAAACATAATACATAATAGAGCGGGAAAAACTCAGCACGTAATTATATCAATCGTAAAAAAAGCATATGTTATATCTGGGCATATAAAAATGAAAACATTATTGAGGAAAGTCATTTTTCTTCAATCGAATTATCTGTAGAAACTTGTAAACGAAGAACACTGTTAACATTGAAATCATATTTATTAGAACTTTACAAGGTCTTAGAATAAAATATCTGCAAAGAATCTATTCACTCTGTAAAACGTTTCGGAAACCAGCTGCATCCTCAGTAGGTCAATTTGTAAAAAATAATACAACTAAAATAAATGAACGTTCAGTTAAATCTACAGAACACAAGTTTGCATTGAAAGTTTACATATAAATTTGCAGTGGAAATAAACCAATGTGCAATTAAACGACAGGCTTTTCCTCAGCTTTGTATACGAATGCGGGCATTCGATGTACACCGAAACGAATGCAGGCATCCGATGTCTATAAGTTCATTTGTGTACAGTGTACGTCTGGCCATGTCGGCATGACGACTTTGCCACTTTACATAGGAATTACCCAGCACCGTGGAATCAGTTACCGTAGAGGAAAAATTTTAACCCAACCGCCTCATTCGTCTAATCGCCTTCACAGCGAACAATGCTGCGACCGCATAGCAGAAGATGATTTTAAAATGTTACGTACTTCCCCAAATGAATTAGACTTGCGCATTTTAGAGCCCCTATACATGGCAAAAGGAAAGCCAGTCCTTAACGAAACGAATAGTTAATTTCCACTGCAAGTTTATGTGTAGATTTTTAATGCAAACTTGTATTCTGTCGATTCAACCGAATCGACTGAATCGACAACTGAATCGATTGAATCGATTGAATTCAACTGAATCGATTTAGCGCAAACTTGTATTCTGTCGATTCAACTGAATCGACTGAATCGACAACCGAATCGATTGAATCGATTGAATTCAACTGAATCGATTTAATGCAAACTTGTATTCTGTCGGTTCAACTGGATCGACTACTGAATCGGTTGAATCGATTGAATTCAACTGAATCGCCTTAGTGCAAACTTGTATTCTGTCGATTTGCAGATATTCTGAGACACAGAGTATTCTGAGACCTTTTTATCAATTTTATTATTTTTTACAGATTGACTGACTGAAAATGAAGGTGGTCTCCGAAATGTTTTACAGAGTGAATAGAGTCTTTGTAGATATTTTATTTTAAGGCCTTGTAAAGTTCTAATACATATGATTTCAATACTAACAGTGTTCTTCGCTAACAAGTTTCTGAGACCTTTTTTTCAATTTTATTATTTTTTACAGATTGACTGACTGAAAATGAAGGTGGTCTCCGAAATGTTTTACAGAGTGAATAGAGTCTTTGTAGATATTTTATTTTAAGGCCTTGTAAAGTTCTAATACATATGATTTCAATACTAACAGTGTTCTTCGCTAACAAGTTTCTAAAAACAATTATTAAAATCCACCTGATATCAGAACGTAACCGACAGATCATGGCGACGTATAACAACTCCAGATGTGAACACATTTGTGATGTTACACTTGATGATCTACGCTCTGAGGCCGTGGAGACACCACATATAAGCCTGAGTTTGCCTTCACAATTCAGCAAAACTTGCACGAACCATCATCAACAAACTTCTTGCTAAAAAACTACCACAACAACACACTCATGAATATATATAAACTATTGAATCAAGTGAATATTATTTTGAAGCGGAAAAAAAACAAATAAAACGCCTAGCTGACATTTGCGAAACGGTTCCGATCAGCGAGGTTATTATATCAGTGTATTTCAAATAAAAGGATTTCAAACAACAAACAAGTTGAAAATCAACAAACAAAATGATTTGAGTTTAACAAAACATCTGCACCGGCATCATTTACGAAATTACCCAGGTAGCAGAATGTAACTCAGAAATAATTTTGATGGGATTTTTTATGCAAATTTCCTGACTTCATGTCACGTATTCGTCCATTTTGAATAGTTTTGAGTAAGAATTTTGCATTTTCAACTCCCACTCGCTCAAGATTTCATTTTTCACGAATACGTAATCATTGTAATAACCGCGGTAAGGAAATCCAATCATTCAAATGGAATGCTAATACTTGATTAATATTTTTACTTATAAACAATTATGATGAAAACGAGACAACATGCGCAGAAACAAAAAATATGTATCAAAAATAAATTCCTCAAAAAAATATTCGTGTTTCTGCTCTATCACGCGTTGAGATTACTGATCTGACATAGTCCACAAGTTCATATTTGATGATTTTGTTAGCTAACTAACTTCTTACCTTCGTCTTCCCTCCACATTCAGATACATCATATGCTATAGATTATTTCTCGGAGTCCAGAAATACATTCCTTAGTGTAAAACTTTGCTCATTTGATTAGATTGCAACATTAGTTGGAGTAACAAATAGCCACAATTAGATTATTGAAATTAGGGAAACAAGCAAGATGCTCATCGATCAGCTGACAGGTGGTCTATGACTCACAGGAAAGAGACAGCAGAGTAAAAGTCTTATAATGTTGATTCGAGTGTGAAAGGTAAGTCTATAAGCTGTACATTCCACTGTATCAAAGAAGGGTTATACCTGTTTCCTAATAATAATAAACATAAGTAAAGATTCGTGTTCGTGTTTAAATCATACTCCTCTAATAGTTAAAAATGAAACTCACAAACAAGTAAACGCAAAACACAAAGGCTATAGGCTCCCATTCCTATTGCTAAAAACATTACAAATCAATTGCAAAACCAAATCGATAACTCAATTCAAAATTTTCATCACAGATTAATTATCAGGAATTCATAATATGCCCCAGCAACAGATAGAGAATACAGATTTTGTAGTGTGCTTTGACACAGCCAATAACCTATTGCTTTCAAAGGACAAACTGAGTAGTATTGAATGCAAGGAAGCGAAAAATTTCTTTTAAGCTCATACTCGTACTTCTATGAACGATAAAAGAGTTTTAATGTGACGACCAGCCGTAGTTCCAAAACGGAAGTTTTGTTCTGTTTCCTACCTCCACTGCCTTTATTTATGAGAATAAATACTTACCTCACTTTTTCTTCTTAAATTGCAATCAAGTCGTTGAAATGTATGATTGGAGCAAAAATAGAAGCAATAATAACATTCCCCTACATTGCTCCTTAGCCGTTTAATTGTATAATTTGGGCACCAAAATTGTAGCAACGTTAACGAATGAGAGCGAGTGTGATGGTTTTGAAGCGGTGTTAATTATTATTAACAATCACGAAAAATCTATCCTTCGTTGCAATGGGAGCTTCATATTATTTTTCAGTCTATCTCACCGGGACACCGGTGGGTGGTATTTAAAATTAAAACATCCAAAAGAAATGCAAGGATTCTCAAACTTTCTATGATCACGCGCACTGTCAATTTACTCAAGACCGAATTGTGAAAAAGAACTTCTATAATCGAAAGTAAATTTCGAAGAAATGCTTCTAATCACAATCAGCCTGTGATGCCTAATACAGTAAGATTATTTCTACCAGCGATCTTGATGACCTTTCTCTTCATAATCATAATAAATGTCGAATAAGGAACAGCATTACGTATAATTTATAAGCATGTCAAATCACTTTCTCTGCATGTCTCAAAATAAACTGTCATGTATTGTTTTAGAGCAGAGTGCTAGCGTTAGAAATCCAACAGTTGTCATTTGGATGAGTGCAATATGGTAAGGAACTTTCAGCAGAATCCAAGCAAACATATCTTCTCAAATTTCCTAGAGTTCAATTCCCAGTGCCAACAGCAAATGCAAGTGGTGCGGATTTGTTGGACTTTTTGGAGAAACTGAAGGAGACTCAGATTCGAAACTTTCAGCAGGATTACTGATGAATTCAGTTGCAGATGAAATTTCGGGTGTAGCTCCGGGCAAATCTATATTAGCTCCATCTACTGGATTTTGAACAGAGCTGTCGGGAGGACTTTCAGCAGGGGCAGTTGTCGAAACTTGAGAAAAATCATCAGTGGCACATTGAACAGGGCTGTTTGTAGGACTTTCAGCAGGTGCAGTTGTCGAAACTTGAGGAAAATCATCAGTGACACCTTGAACAGAGTTGTCACTTGAACATTGAGTTGCAACTTCCTCTAATCTGATGATGAATCCGTACCTATGCCAGTTCTCAAGAGCACTGCCGGTAAGCTTGATCCGCATTTTACCCTCTGAGGTATCGAAGACCTGTACGAAAAGATACCGTTTAGAATGAAAGGATTCGTGCTTGTGAAATAAATAGCAAATATTTCATTACAATCACTAGTTTACTCACTGTCGGACTATTTTCCTGACATACATCGACTTCCTTCGCAACTCCTTCACAAGGGAATGTGACGAATTTTAATTCATAGCCTTCGCAAGTCGTCTTTCGAAAGTTGACAAGCGTCACATTTGCAGTGATGGCGCTTGAGCTGGTGATCGACAGTTCACAGTTTGGCGTTGTGTAGACCTCAGGCAAAAGCTTGCATCCGATTCCAGCGTGAGAAAATACGTTGAGAACTGGAGTATCATCGAGATCTATGGTTTGGCCGCAATATTGGTCTGCAAGTGGAAAAAATGACGGCTAGTAATTCCTGTGCATTATACTAAAAACTTCCCACAAAATGTGGCACGATAGATTCGATCGAGCGATAACAGGTGGACAACAAGCCTCCCTTAATTGCACGACATAGATGTTCTAAGAGAGGAAGGAGGAAGGCACCATTTAGTATGGAGTTGAGGGAACGCGGAATCTATGCACAAGGTGCACAGAAACAGGAAGCTAAGAAAGAATTTCATGAAACAAAAAAAAGTTGAAGAAGAAAGTAGTAGGTGCTGAAAAACAGGACAGCAGTGAACCGAAAAAAGATGGCCCATAATAAAACAAAAACCTATTCTATTTCAACCACAAGGAAGGCTACCTAACCTTTAGCTCAGGCCCTCACATAGTCCCCCTGGGAGCGCTAATTCCCTTAGATACAATACTTGTATCCCCCTGAGGGGACAAGCAAACACTATTGTGCAATGATAAGCTTCTCCAAAGTTGATAAGCGCTCAGTGAAATATAATTATTCTTCGAAATTACAACAAGATTTGTGATCAGGGTGGTCAAAAAAGCCGAGCTCTATTGTTAGATGGCAATTTAAGATTGGTGTCCATACTTGATATAGGGGAGGTGTATTGATGATACAAGAATGCATGAATGGGACGATGGGACGAAGACAACCTTAGCAATTACCTAATTACTGCTCTTTAACACCGAGTTCATATGAACCAACCTGAATGTAAGATTATGAATGTGAGGATTATCTAATTAAATCCGCACAGAAACGAAAAATTCTCCGTTTTTGGCGTATCAGTTCGACACACTTTGTGGAAGGTCCGGTACGTTTTAATTCCGGTAAAAATGTTAGGATTCAGTTTATATAGGTATGATTTAATGAGAAATTATGGCAATGTTCGTAATCGTAGGTTTTATTTCAACTGATTGCTCAGGCGATAACCAAATGATAAAAACAAATCAGACATCTACATCATTGTAAGAATTTGTTACTTATTTGTATGTCAATAATGAAGCAATGTTATCATAGACCCTTATTTTCTTTGCATATATTTATATACATATATATATACAATTTAATTTTTTTCCGAGGTTGTACCTATTCCATATTTTCTTACTGAGTAAAATGGTTTTTCAGCGTTCAAACACCTGAATCATATGGTTATTTCAACTTATTTCGTTCATTGTCATCCGAATTCATTTGATATTGCAGCCAAGTTTGTGGTCACAACAATAATCGCTGCAGAATGTGCCTGCAGCACTTCCATGGCTCGTGAGATTAGCTTTACAATTAAAATAGCATTGTTATAAGACAGAGTGTTCGGAAAATCAATATGCAAGTTCAATATGAAATACCATTAGCACGATCACTTGTATATAACGTCATAGAGACTAGCCTGAATAAAATACACAAAATCGACCCACTTTTGTGTCCTGGCCAAATTGCTTCAAAACCATCACACAAAAATGTGTCATTATCATTCATTTGCAGTATATGTGCTCTGACACACTTTAGTGTGTCATTGGCTTCTATGACACTCGTAAGAGCGCCAACAACGGCACACTTCGCGTAAGTCAACAATATGTCCCATTAATTATGTCAATATGTCCCATTTCACGTTCTACAACTGGCTATTGATGATACTAATGTACAGACAATATATGAGAATTTGAAGAAAAATGTGATAATTTTTAGATTTCGAGTGAGAATTATATTTAAATCACAAAACCCAATCACAGTTAGGTATTTCTCTAGATATTTTGAGCCATGAGAAACATGAATATGTGATTTAACACTCTTAATTGCTTGAACTTGCGTGTTGAATGAAGTACGCAATTATGCATCAGGATTACTTTGATTAACCGTTTGACATTCCAAGGTGTGCCAAATTTCTCTCAGAGCACAGTATGGATTAAACAACATGAAAACAAAAACAAACACAAGTTCATAAACATCTTTAAAATAATATTTTTTCAAGATTCCATATGTGCTAAGAATTAGATATTTGGCGTCGAAATTTATAGTGAATATTTCACAAGTTTCTGAAACTGTACCATGATCACACAGATTTTTAAAACGAGAACTATGAATGTCATAAATTTATTCATAAATGAAATCTCAGAAGTGTCTCGGAGTAAGTCCAGAAACTTCTTGGGTAGTAAAAAAAACTGGAATGTTACCTAATAAACCTTTGAATATTATTTAGCTTGTATTAAACAAAGCAAAGCACAGCCCATGACTGCCCCAGTGCAACGTGAGGCGCTGTGACGGCCTCTACGGAGGTCGTCAGGAAGGGCACCCAGCATGAGTTGTTGGTCTGGCACGACGGGTCGACCAGAATGCTGTCGTCAGTCGCCACAATCCCTCCAAGTTTTGGAAACACAAAAATATTCCCCGGTAACGGTAAGAAAATATCTCCATACGCATTTTGTGGTGGTAGAAAGGCTGAAAAAATTCAGAGAATTTTTCTTAGTGTTGGCTTCAATTTTTGAAAAAGGTTGGTTCTCCGGCTACGGCGTAAACTGAGCGCTAGAAAATATTATTAAATTTAATTATATATTACCTCATTGAAACAGTGCTGTATGATGACGCTCTCTAACGGTTTTGTATGAGCAAATATGTGAAGATCGATTAGTCATATTACACGAAAAAAGTGAGGTGTGCTATAGCTTGTACCCAAAAACATGATATTTAGAATCTAGTTTGAACATACTCTGAAATATTAATGGACTCACAATGTTATCCACCGTTACTGTAAAATTACTTTATTCACTTTGATCATAGTTACCCCTTTGCATTTCTATGAACATTATACGTGCTACAATGATTCGTGAGCAATAAGATATGGACAAGTTTTACTCCTCTCCGAAATTAACGCTATAACTTTTTTCCCTATAGTCAAAAACGATCCTGTGCTGATTTTCACTCGATCTTACATGTACCAGAAAGATCTCCCTGCTCTTCACTATAAATGGCTCCTAATTTGCTCGCAGCCTAACTCGGAAAACCACAAATTCTGACCTGTTTCTGTCGTGAATTCTGGGAACTCAAGAATGCTCGGCGTCATCACCCTGAAGGCGACGTTGGGCTCCGAATGCATGAACCGTTTTAATGCGATTGAGCTCGGAAATGGATCTGAAATGAAAGCGGAAACTTTCAGAAATTTTTCTTGCTAACGAATGAACGACTGCAATCGAAAAGATATAACTCAAAGTTTGGGCAGTAATTCAGATAAACACTAAGTTCATAAACCTAGATGCTGGAAATGAGCGACAAAAAGAAAAGCGCTCTTTAGTAGACTTCACCCCTTGTATGAAAATTGTATCCCCTGACAATTGTCATGGGAAGTCCAGAGACGATGTTCTTAAATAATGTAAACAAACAGATCAAAAATTTATGCTTTCTAAAATCGGATAAAACGTAAACGAAATCTTCACTAAGAAATGCCTCCATAAATTTAGTTCTAAACTTAAAGTGTTCCAAGGATTGGTTTAAGTCTTCCTTGAAATGAAAATCAATAGCAATGATACAACACATAAAAATTAAATTATTAGGCTAGGTTAGGTAACGTTATGTGAGGTGGGGACAGGTCAGACAAGATTAAAACTTCGACCGCACGTGAGCCTTCGGTGGTCACGGAGAGGCTTTTCATCATGTTTGTGACCGACCAGAAGCGACGAACTCAATTTTCATGAACACTCAAAATTAAATGAAGGTATGATTCAGCTAATGTTTGCTATTTTCACAATTAAGTACTACAACTGATTTTATATACAGAGGGGAGCAAAATTATAAAACACTTTGACTAAATCGCCAGATTCCACATTTCTAAACTGCGCGCAATTACGAAATTGAACTATATATATAAACAATGGTATGAAAATGTGAATAAAATGTTTAAACACAAACAAAATTTCCGTTAACCTAACCTTTAACCTTTGCCAAATGGTAGAATTTATGATATCATTCTGGAATAATCCTACAATGATTTTAATCCTACAATGATTTATTATACGAACGTTTATATAATAAATACGTGAACAAAAGTTTACAACATATTTCAAGATATTAATACTTCGTTGCATGGCCGTTATTATTACCTATGGCTTCGAGACGTTTAGAGTACTCCACTGTTAACTTTATACAAGTTTCAGGTGTAATCTTATTCCATTATTCAATGCAAATTTTTTTGAGTTCAGTGATATTATCAAGTCCTTTTTTTTTGATCTTCAATTTCAATTCCCTCCACAAGTTTTTGATCGGATTCATGTCCAGAGATTAACATGGCCATTTTTAAATGTTTATCTTCTTCATCCTCAGCCATTCCTTGGTTTCGTTTGCAGTATGCTTTGAATCGTTGTCTTGTTGGAAGGTCAATCCGTGTTTCAAATTTAACAACTGAGCTGAAGAAGGAGTTGCTCGTCCAATATTTTATTATATTTCCCTCCATTCATGGTTCCTTCAATGATGAAGTTTACCTACCCTTGATGAACTGAATCATCCCCACACCATGATTGAACCCCCTCCAAACTTCACAACGGGTATGGCGCACTTTGATTTATACTGTTTGTTTCGTCGCTTCCACACAGGGTTTGTGCTGTTTTTCCAAATAGTTCGATTTTGGTTTCATCTCACCACAGTACTTAGTTCCAAAACGGTGTTGGGATGTTCAAATTGTCGTTGGCACACTTCAACTTGGCCTTGAAGTAACGTTCCCGAAGAAGATGTATCCTACTTGGGGTGCGCGAGCGAAGACTTTCACGACGTAGGTCCCTACTTATCGTGTGTTGGCTGGTTTTGATCCCAGATCCTTTGAAATTATATTTCAATTCGTCACGAGTAGTTTGAGGCCTTTGCATCACTGTTCGGATCAATTTTCGAACAGCACGGTCTTCTGTGGACGGCCAGTTCGAGGCTTGCTGAGAGTCGTACTCTGGCTTTTCCACTTATGTATTATGGTACCATCCGAAGCTATAAAAACAAACAGTTATGAACATATCTTTCGATATCCCAAACCTTCATTATGGAGCTCCACAATACTTCCGCGAAAGTCTTGGCTGATGTCCTTATTCTTACCCATGCTTACGAATTTCAGAACGAGAGTTACTGTATCAATGACTGTTATCGGAATTGGAGAAGAATGCTTACAAATGTTCGGTTGCCAAATAGTATAATTTATGAGAACTTTCTGGAATAATCCTACCATGATTTTAATATTTACTATCGAGAAAAAAGATCGGCATCGTACTCTTTTGTTCATGTGTTTTTTATGTATGTTCGTATATATTTTTTATTAAATATTTGTGGTTTTTATGTATATTAACCTTTAGGTTTCATTGTTTAAATATAGTCCAATTTTCGTAATTCTATGTGGTTTAGAAATGCGGCATCTCGCTATTTAATCAACGTGTTGTATTATTTTGCCTCTCACCCACCGCTATCAACGTGTTGAGAAATTCAAACCCGTAAAGTTTTTCGTAGCCCAGTTTAGGTCAAGTTAATTAAGGCTAGCTTATTAGATTGGGTAACCTATGTTAGGATAGGTTTGTTCACATTAGGTGAGGTTAGGCAAAATTAGTTTAGGTAAGTTTAGACTAGGTTAGGTTAATTTAGATTACTCTAGTTTAAACTTGTTAAGGTTTGGTTATCACAGAAACTAAAAAAAATTTCCTTGTCTTGGACACAATGTTACGCTGAAGTGTTGAGCGACAGGGATGAGTATGTGATTTAACATCAATGGTACATGGCTACTTGGTAGAGGTGAATGGTGCAAGGAGACACTGTTATAAAACCACTACAAGTATTCGAAAGACACCAATTCAACATTCTCGCAATTTCAAAGGGTTTTAAAGAGTGAGTATACTTCCATGAGCATGAATGAATAATAGAAAAAGTTTTTGCTTCACGCCAGTACTTGTAGCTTGCTGGTATTTACTTGGTTGTATTTAAGGCTGTGTTAATGGAAATAGAAATTAATTCCCTCAGAATAAAGTTGAAAAACTTTAAGCACATCTATTCGGTTTTAGTATTCCGACGAGAAGTGCAAAGGAAATTTTTGCCTGATTTCAGATCACTGACTTTTATAAGGGAATCGAACGATTTTTTCGTATAAAACTTCAAAAATTAATAAAACTTACTTCAAGAGCGTAAGAGCGAAATAAGCTTGGAGGTATTCACAACATGTTTAGAACATTCGAATGGATGTTCAGAGCCCTATAATTTTTCAAATTTACTCATACCCCTCCCCCCCCCCCCTCAAAGGGAAATTTCTAAAAAATCTTATTTCTCAGCCTATATTGTACATAGAGACGATTGTTTTTTTTTCGATTCACAATGAACTGTTCTACCAAATAGAAATCCAGTATATGTGATATCGCTGAAAAAAACAATATAACAGTTTTTTTAATTTTTATCACAAAATATATTAACTTTTAGTTATTAATTTAAATGGCAATAAAACATTTTTCAATTTACTTATCAAAACAAAACTGCGCAGGTTTATAGTACTCACCTTGATTCTTACGATGAAAAAAAGATTTTGTCCATAAGTGAAAAACTATTGGAGAAGGAATTAAACAACTGGAACGCTCTCTCTCATGAAAAAATTTCAAAAGACTGAGCTGCTCAATTTCTCATTCAGTTTTTCACTTATTAAGGAGATCTTTTTTGCATCGTAGAGATCAATGTGAGTACTATAAATGCTATGATTTTTTATTTTAATTTTTATTCTACATTTTTTATTGTCCATGGAAATAGAATTATGATGTTTTTAATGGTCAAATAGGGATACATTTTTTTTAATTATTTTCAAAGCAAATACGAAAAAACTTTCCCTGCTTTAGGTAGATATTTGCATTGTGAATCTAACAAAAAAAAACCGGATGTCTCTATGTACAAAATTGGCTGAGAAATTGAAATTTATAAGAAAATTGTTCGAGGGGGGCGGGGGGAGGGTCTGGGTAAATTTAAAAAAAATTGGGCTACAACTGTCTATTCGAACGTTATTTTACTTTTATTTTTCAAAGAATTCATAAGAAAAAACATTCGATTCCCTTAAGCTGTATTCAAACATGAATCTAATAATCTTTGCACAGCTGGGGGAGCGTTTGTGACACATGAGAGCTTGCATCACATACGCATCTCAAAATTTGAATCGCAGTGGAAAGGTATTTGCCATCCTGTATCATGTAACGTAGCGCAGAAAAGTTACGTGTTTTCAAGAGTGACAAGTAGAGATGATGTAAGTTACTCTTTTACTTAAGTGACTCTTCACCAAAAACAAGTAAGTACCATTGACTTCGAGCCAATATTTTATTTTTTCTTACCATAACGAACCTGTATTAATTTAATATTGAAACTTTCAAGTTTGTAATCCAAGATTTTATGTTTTAAAGCCAATTTCGAAAATTCTCTGTTAAAAATCATGACAAGTATTTTTTATAGGCAATTTCCAACTCTCTCAATCTTGAATTTTGAAAAAATAGTTCTCAGATGCAATTTTCGTCCATAGTTTCCTTTATAAATTAAAATTAGTTCTCATATCCATTTCGGTGTGAATTTGTTGATAAAAATCTCGCTGCATTTAAATTTTATACGTACTACTTAATAGGCATGGGTACACAATTACTTGTATTAGGTGAACGTAAACGTATCTTTATTCAGTATACCTAGATCATTTATATATATAGAATTGTTCTAAGATTAATTGTATGTTTTTACATTAAGAAATGAAAAATTAACAAGTCTCCTATGCTCTTTATTTTGAACAATAGTGCTCTAATCCAGAGGCCAAACTGGATTAGGTAACTAGCTTCTTGTTATCAGCGGATGTCAAATTATATGAGCGTGTGTGTCTAAAATTTCGGTCGTCGTATTCGTCCAATTCTTTAGTTTTAAAAAACTGATTGAGTTTGTTATAAATAATTGTGAAAAAATTGCTTCTTAAGGGGAGAATACTCCCATTTTTTAAAGTCTTATACTATTTGACCGATCTTCGTGAAACTTTGCTTAGGTATGTAAAATTGAACAAGAATTAAGATTGGACTTATGTGTTTTTCCCATTTTCCCCATAGAAAACGAGGTATTCAAAGAAAACGGAAAAATGGAGGGTCTGGGGAAAATCCATTGACTCAATCAGATATTGAGGTACATAGTTAATATGGGTATCAAAAGAAGCAGAATTGCATTCTCTAAAAAAAGGAAAGTTCTTTCAGAATTTTAGGAATACTTTTTGAAAAAAATGAAAAATACAAAAATTGAACCCATTTTCACACTTTTCCCACAAAAAAAATGTAGCTAATTTCTATTTCGAAAATGAATGCAAGTCGACATAGTCTTGTAGAGGATTAAATTCCGGTTCTTTTGATACCAAAATGATTACTGTAGCTCATAAACTCAAAACTACCTTAGGTGTAGAAATCGTAAATTGCAATTTTTCAGGCGCACGTGCTGAAGAGCGCTCAAGTGCTGAACGGGGCGCGCTCTTTTTTTTGTAATAATGAAGGCATCTACGGATGCTATATTTCCAATCAAGCCTGATACATATCACCTTGTACATTGGATTTTCAAATGCCTTATAACTAACGCCAGGACGCCATGACGCTTTCCCCCGGTGTCAAGAATCTGTGAAGAGCGATCAATTTTGCGAATTAAAAATGAAAATTTAGGAAAAGTTTGATCAAAATCTTGTAATTGTGTGTAACGAATTTTGTGCGCATTTATTGTTTGCTTGAACAAAAATTGTTAGTTTATAAAACTGTGGGCAGGCGCATTCCAATGCTACAAGTTGCTTGCTCTAACATTAGTGTAGGCCTGAATGTTTACATTCAACATAGAGTGATGTAGCTTGTAAGCGAAGCAGGCACTCGAGCTGGGGTAGTGTTGTGCTTCGTAAGCAAACCTCGAGAGCTCGAACACAGAGTGCGGTGTAGTGTTACCACAAAAGGCAAAATTTGTTGACCATAGGCAGGCCAAGGGTAGGGGTAGTAGAGGGTAGAGGCGTGAGAAAGCTTACTCGCCAACGGGCTTAGACTCCAAGAATTAACGCACAAAATAGAAGCGAAAAATGCGTGTTCGGCTCACAGCGAATGGGAGCGGACAATCTCGGGAGCAGCCAATAGGGAAAAAGCAGGCGAAGGTTTGGAAGTGCAAGAGTGGTGTCATTGGTCATGATGGGAAAGAGGGTAGCCCCAAAAGAACACTTTGACTAGCACGAAAAGACGAGAGTCAGTGAGAGTTTGCGCGCATCGCGATAAGGTTCGTCGTGGCTAGGCATTATTATACCTAAAATGTTATACTTTGCGTCGTGAATAGGTGTCAAATTAAATGTTATACTCTGGAATGAGATATATTTTTCTTGAATCAAATAATTAAAAGTTACATTTTTGCTTGTGCAGAGGGAAGAAGATCCCATGCCGGGGAGGTTTTTTTTAAAGGAAAAGTTTTATAACGGCGTCAGGGCGGGTAAGGCTCGTGCTTTTGTTACGATAGATACCGCTGGAAACGATAGGTTCATACAACATAAGAGAATTGGAGCAGTTGAATTAAATGTGGAATATGTGCATATATATGTATGAGAAAATTGTAGAATTAAAGTAATCGTCCAAATTTTTGTTGCCCTACAGGAGGGCGGTTTCTTGTCTCCTATTGATTGCAAGTACGACTTCTTCATAAGAACGTCCAAAGACAGTATATGCACTGTGTAAGAAACAGGGAATGAACTGAACCTGCTCTGGGATGACAGAACTTGTAATCCGAGGCTAAATGACAATCCATTGTGACGTTGGAATGCGCCGACCCATCAGTTAGGCATTATTTCATTGTATGTGTTCCGTGTGTAATTTACTTGAGGGAATTGACCGGTCAATTAGGCAGAGTAGTATTTGTAAATATGTGTTACTCACAGTTCCAGTAAATTACGATTAAGGCTTTGTACCAGGGCGTTCATTATAAAGGATTCTCCAGCATTCTAATGGCGTTTAAAAAACCCGTTACACTCGCACCACATCTCACCGAGGCAAACTAGCGCACTGAAACGCGCTGATGTAAGTTGAGTCCACCATCATCGGTGAGTAACGCTTCGTTTTTGGTATATGTACTGTAATGTCAATTATTGTCCATGAAGTTTTGTGTCGTATATGTATCCCTTGGAGGTGTGCCATTCCTCAATTCCGAGAGCAGGATCTTCCTGTTAATGAAATGTTAACAAGGAGGTGAAGGGACCCGATCTTCTCGTGACACCGGTCGAGAACGGTACCCATTTCAGACACCTGGGTAGAGTGGGGTATTGTGCTTGGAATTTTTCTCCTATACCCAACAGAGAAAATCGCCACTGCCAGCGCCGAGATTCGATCCCGGGTCTCCCGAACGGCGGCAGAACCCTCTAGCACATGGCTATGGCGGCACGGCATGGGTCTTCGGCATGACAAACTTACCCCCAGCAATTCAGGCAGGCGACTGACCATATTCCCCAACTATAAAATCAAGCACACACTCATGGACAGATTGCCAAACATCTCCAGATAAAAAGATTTCATAGAGGAAAAAGCATAAATGGTGTATGGCAACCACCGTGCCTTGCACCCCACCGCTTTCGCCCCTCCCCCCTTTTGACCCACTTCCCGCCCCTCTCTGAGTGTAAAACTTCACTAACGTGTCCGCTAAATATATACGCACATTTTAATGAATTAAAACGAATTCCGAACAGTTTCAATTTTTGGGGAGTATTCTCCCCTTAATAAATCAGCAGCTGGAGTCAATCCTGCAGTGAACATTTGGTAGAATGTTAAATCTAGTTGAAAAAAGATAAGATTACATTAAAATAAAAATAAGACTAATTTCTTACTGTCATCATGCTCACCATCATCGGGGCTCCCATCAGTCTTCATCTTGGTGTTCCAACACTGAATGTATCTACTTAGTTATTTAACCTGATGCTAAAGGAAATTGTGGGGTGTCGAATTTTCGACAATTGTAGAATCTTTAAAATTCAAAGCTTAAATAGTTAAAAACCTTTCTAGTTACTTTCTTAATTTTCAAACTAAGTCTTTACATTAAAACTTCTGCTTTCCGGACGTGACCTCTAGCGGATGGGGATTCCGTCCGGCAGACTCTCCACTTCTCCTGCTCCATGAGCGCTTGTGTTCTAGGGCGTGCTCTGGTAATGTGCGGGCTCATCGGTCGTGGTGACGGCTATCGGTGCGAAGCGGCCGTGGTTCGTGGCCAAGCATTGCTTGGTTAACTGGTGGTATCTTGGTGCTCAGCTACTGTTCCTGTTGACAATCAGTTTTGCGAATCGGGCCATTCTTTTCTTCCTGAAATTCATCTTTTCTATGTTTTCAGTTGCGAAGTAGGATTTCTTTCTGGTTTGTTTAGTTGTGTTCTTAACACCCATTTTTCTTCAAATTGCGCTCCACGGTAATTTTATGACTCAAATTTAACCCTTAAATTGAAATTACTCAACTTTACGTACGTTTTAAGGTATTCACTCGTCTGAAAGGGGAGTTTCTATTAACTCTCCAAAGAGTGCTCTGCCAGTTAAATTTCTCCTTCTTTCGAAAGCATCAAAGTCTCAACCTATCCTTTACTATTCTGCGTGGAGCGTGAATTACTCAACTGTATTTCACTTTATGTCTATTTCTTGCCTGGACGATTGCAATCACTGAAGACTACCAGTTTTTAGGTGAGCCGTTAGACTTAACTTATCTATATTTTGTGCAACAAAGATATCTTGGAATAATCAGTTCACCTTTTGTTGCTGAACGCAACCTCAGCGTACGGTTCTTTCCACAGTATTGCCAAGGTCGTTCCTGGGGATTACTACGCCTGTTTTCCGAGAGTTCTTTTCTGTTCGTCAATCAGCTTCAGGCTCCGGCACTTCTTTAGGGTGCGTACGTTAGTTTCATCGTTTCACTTTCTACTATTTTGTATCTATTGCCAATTCTTGATATTTTCTTTTTCTATGATAGGCTTTTTCCAAAACTCAACCTTATAATTTTTCAGGAAGCTCTGCTTTGGCTGAGTTCGGCCAGCTCCTTTGGGGGCTGTTCTACGCTTGTGGCTGCGCTCGTGCGGGGTCCAGTCTGCTGGGGACCATGCTCGTTTTCTTGATATGAGTGCCCTGAAGTGCTCTGGAGCAACTGGGAAGTTGGAGGTCTCTCGTCTCTCTGGCTAAAATTAATTTTCCATGCCACAGTTACAATATTTTTATCTAGTACCAACAACTAGATTACCTCAAAAGTTAGTCACAGCAGTCTTGTGGTTGACTCTGTGTTCGCACGGCGGAGAGACGATTAAATTTAAAAGTGGCAGCTGTCTAAGTTAAGGGTTATTTTCTTTAAGGTTTTGAACTTTAGTGTTGCGACAGCCTCGACGGTGGAGTCGCCTTAGTTAGTTACCCTGTTAAAAGTTCGCCTCCCGTTGGAGGTTTCAACTGAACTGAACATAAGTTTAATAAAATTATGCCTCACGTTGGAGGTCTCAACTGAACTAAATCTAAGTTTCTTAAGATTATGCCTCCCGTTGGAGGTCTTCAACTGATAAAATAATTAAACTGAAATAAATGTCTGAATAAGACCCTTTCGTTTCCTTCCTTTTTCGTGAAAAGGTTAGAGAGTAAGTGCGGGCAAGCGAAAAATCTCGATAGGGGCTAGAAGAAAATCGTGGGAAATTATTCTGATGCTCGATGGAAATTGTGGGACTCTAGCATCAAGAAATGATATACTTTTCTTTTCTTGCAGGCTTACGTTCCATACCGTGGATGTATTCCGAATATGTTGTTATCAACAAAATCTGCCGAATCATATACTGAAGACCTTGAAGGGTGCGAAAACAACGCCCGTCGCTCTGGTGAGGATAGTGATGGTGTACCTGTGTTTCCAGCGTCAAATCATGAGGGTTGTACATAGTTACGTGTGAATTTGTTTTTCTCCTCAAGGGGATACCGCCATTGTGTAGCAGGGATTGGTGCTCTGAAATGATATTTTTTCCTATTCGTACCTTTCTAGTTTTTTAGCACCTAATGCTATTTTATTCAAAATAATTTTTTCCATAATTTTTCTTCGTTACTCGCAGTTTTTACGCTCTTTGAAACAATCTTGAGTAAGAACGTCTTCCACATAAATTCCGTTTTCTTTTAACTTGAACTAATGGGTGTTTTCTTCTCCACTGCATCGGAACACCTTTTTTGAGTTTGATCGGCAGAAAATTAATAATCTTAAAGTGCATTCTTTAATTTATGGCTGAGTTTTCGAATAAAGCGGCTTTTAATTTTTTATTTCTCTCCAAATTTGAACATTGAGGTTTTGAACAGCACATTGTGGGTTTACATTAATTTCATTTTGCTCACCGAACACATTAGGGAATTGAACTCGCCCGTACAAAAATCGTAAGCTGGGATACGATTAGAGTTAAAGAACGACATAGTTCCATATTTTGCACAACAACAGTTCTTCCAAGTCCTGACTGTTCGCTCCAGGTTCTTGTTGCTCTGAACAGAGAACAAGATGAAACTGACACGCACTCTCGTGCCTACGTCTCTGCGATAGCCAGCGACAGAGCGAGAAGGTCCCTTGGTGACCTGACTTAGTTTCAGAAAATGGAGAGGAGTCCTTATATTATGTTCAAGGAGACTCGAACAGAGGGGATGCTGCAAAATGAGGAAGGAAATTATGATAATTAGTTTTCAAGGCTGAGAAAAAAGCACGAAGCCATTTGAAATTGAGCAAATAAATATTCAAAAAACTCGTACCCTTACCCTGTGAAAGCTCTGCATTCGGTGAGAAAATACTTTTTCCAACAAGACGTAAGGAAGAGGTTGTCGAATTAATCAGGAAGTTGACGCAGCGATGGAGTTATACTGTGATAGAAAATTAGCGTAAAAATTGGGAGGCCAGAAGACCTAAGAAACTTCTCCCCGGTGAGTTACCTCCTCTTTTTGTGGTGCATAAGATAGATTCGGCTGGGTTGGAGTAATAGGACACATAAAAAGGAAATCCCGAAACTCACAATTAAAGCAAGTAATTTCACCCAATTAAGCAATGGGCTCTCTCGGAGGACCCTAAGTAAGAAAGTAAGTAAATGGATGGTCTCTCAATGCACTCTGAGTTTTCAAGAATCTATATACTTAATTCAGTAACTCAAAATTTGTCCGAGTCCGTTTAGAAAATTGGCTGAGTCTATATGGTCAAGTGAGGTATTAAATTGAAGCCACTGGTGTCTATATTTGCAGAAAATTATTTATTTATTTTTTTTTTATTTTCTTATTTTTTTAAATTTTTTCTTTATTATTTTTTTTTATTTTTATTTTTATTTTTTTTTATTTTTTTTTATTTTTTTATTTTTTTTTTAGGCAAGTCGGACAACCCGATACTCGGGTTGAACCGGTATACTAGTTAAATTATAAGTAGCTAAGTTCATAGAATAGTTCGTTCATTTCTTTTCTACCTTTTTGACCATACGGAATTTCTATAGCTCATCATGCGGTAAAGACTGAGAAATTTGCTTATAAAAGTTACTAAATTACCAAATTTTTGAAATTTGAAATCACTGGCAATTTAAAAAAAACATATCGATATAAGAACAACATCCTCAGGTTGAAAAAAATACAGAATAAATTTCCAGTCACTATGATGGAAATGTTAATCAAATGCATAAGCAAAATCAGATGCCGTTGTAAAACGCAGACCACATTTTAAGATGACTACAGGTGAATACCTCATAAATAGCCATTTCAAAAGTCTTCTCACAGTTTTATGAATAGTCTTTGTATGGTTTAACGCTTAGCAGATACTGTAGGTTCTGAGCCTCGAACTTAGTAGGATCGATTTTTTGGTACTGAACTTGCCTGCGTTATTTCCACTTCTATTTAGCTGTCAGTCGTTACATAGTTGTGGTGTAATCGAATAGATTTTCCATTTCCATAAAAGATTTTTTGGATGCGCTCCGTTTCGATTACACCACAACTATGTAACGACTGACAGCTAAATAGAAGTGGAAATAACGCAGGCAAGATCAGTACCAAAAAATCGATCCTACTAAGTTCGAGGCTCAGAACCTACAGTATCTGCTAAGCGTTAAACCATACAAAGACTATTCAGAAAACTGTGAGAAGACTTTTGAAATGGCTATTTATGAGGTATTCACCTGTAGTCATCTTAAAATGTGGTCTGCGTTTTACAACGGCATCTGATTTTGCTTATGCATTTGATTAACATTTCCATCATAGTGACTGGAAATTTATTCTGTATTTTTTTCAGCCTGAGGATGTTGTTCGTACATCGAAATGTTTTTTTTTTAAATTGCAAGAATAAAGAAAAAAATATAAAAAAAATAAAAAGATGAATAAATAAATAAATAAATAAATAGTTTTCCGCAAATTTAGACACCAGTGGCTTCAATTTAATACCTCACTTGACCATATAGACTCAGCCAATTTTCTAAACGGACTCGGACAAATTTTGAGTTACTGAATTAAGTATATAGATTCTTGAAAACTCAGAGTGCATTGAGAGACCATCCATTTACTTACTTTCTTACTTAGGGTCCTCCGAGAGAGCCCATTGTTTAATTGGGTGAAATTACTTGCTTTAATTGTGAGTTTCGGGATTTCCTTTTTATGTGTCCTATTACTCCAACCCAGCCTAATCTATCTTATGCACCACAAAAAGAGGAGGTAACTCACCGAGGAGAAGTTTCTTAGGTCTTCTGGCCTCCCAATTTTTACGCTTATTTTCTTTCACAGTATAACTCCATTGCTGCGTCAACTTCCTGATTAATTCAACAACCTCTTCCTTACGTCTTGTTGGAAAAAGTATTTTCTCACCGAATGCAGAGCTTTCACAGGGTAAGGGTACGAGTTTTTTAAATATTTATTTGCTCAATTTCAAATGGCTTCGTGCTTTTTTCTCAGCCTTGAAAACTAATTATCATAATTTCCTTCCTCATTTTGCAGCATCCCCTCTGTTCGAGTCTCTTTGAACATAATATAAGGACTCCTCTCCATTTTCTGAAACTAAGTCAGGTCACCAAGGGACCTTCTCGCTCTGTCGCTGGCTATCGCAGAGACGTAGGCACGAGAGTGCGTGTCAGTTTCATCTTGTTCTCTGTTCAGAGCAACAAGAACCTGGAGCGAACAGTCAGGACTTGGAAGAACTGTTGTGCAAAATATGGAACTATGTCGTTCTTTAACTCTAATCGTATCCCAGCTTACGATTTTCGTACGGGCGAGTTCAATTCCCTAATGTGTTCGGTGAGCAAAATGAAATTAATGTAAACCCACAATGTGCTGTTCAAAACCTCAATGTTCAAATTTGGAGAGAAATAAAAAATTAAAAGCCGCTTTATTCGAAAACTCAGCCATAAATTAAAGAATGCACTGTAAGATTATTAATTTTCTGCCGATCAAACTCGAAAAAGGTGTTCCGATGCAGTGGAGAAGAAAACACCCATTAGTTCAAGTTAAAAGAAAACGGAATTTATGTGGAAGACGTTCTTACTCAAGATTGTTTCAAAGAGCGTACAAACTTCGAGTAACGAAGAAAAATTCTGGAAAAAATTATTTTGAATAAAATAGCATTAGGTGCTAAAAAACTAGAAAGGTACGAATAGGAAAAAATATCATTTCAGAGCACCAATCCCTGCTACACAATGGCGGTATCCCCTTGAGGAGAAAAACAAATTCACACGTCCCTATGTACAACTCTCATAATTTGACGCTGGAAACACAGGTACACCATCACTATCCTCACCAGAGCGACGGGCGTTGTTTTCGCACCCTTCAAGGTCTTCAATATATGATTCGGCAGATTTTGTTGATAACAACATATTCGGAATACATCCACGGTATGGAACGTAACCCTGCAAGAAAAGAAAAATACATCATTTCTTGATGCTAGAGTCCCACAATTTCCTTCGAGCATCAGAACAATTTCCCACGATTTTCTTCTAGCCCCTATCGAGATTTTTCGCTTGCCCGCACTTACTCTCTAACCTTTTCACGAAAAAGGAAGGAAACGAAAGGGTCTCATTCAGACATTTATCTCAGTTTAATTATTTTATCAGTTGAAGACCTCCAACGGGAGGCATAATCTTAAGAATCTTAGATTTAGTTCAGTTGAGACCTCCAACGTGAGGCATAATTTTATTAAACTTATGTTTACTTCAGTTGAAACCTCCAACGGGAGGCAAACTTTTAACAGGGTAACTAACTAAGGCGACTCCACCGTCGAGGCTGTCGCAACACTAAAGTTCAAAACCTTAAAGAAAATAACCCTTAACTTAGACAGCTGCCACTTTTAAATTTAATCGTCTCTCCGCCGTGCGAACACAGAGTCAACCACAAGACTGCTGTGACTAACTTTTGAGGTAATCTAGTTGTTGGTACTAGATAAAAATATTGTAACTGTGGCATGGAAAATTAATTTTAGCCAGAGAGACGAGAGACCTCCAACTTCCCAGTTGCTCCAGAGCACTTCAGGGCACTCATATCAAGAAAACGAGCATGGTCCCCAGCAGACTGGACCCCGCACGAGCACAGACACAAGCGTAGAACAGCCCATAAAGGAGCTGGCCGAACTCAGCCAAAGCAGAGCTTCCTGAAAAATTATAAGGTTGAGTTTTGGAAAAAGCCTATCATAGAAAAAGAAAATATCAAGAATTGGCAATAGATACAAAATAGTAGAAAGTGAATCGATGAAACTAACGTACGCACCCTAAGGAAGTGCCAGAGCCTGAAGCTGATTGACGAACAGAAAAGAACTCTCGGAAAACAGGCGTAGTAATCCCCAGGAACGACTTTGGCAATACTGTGAAAAGAACCGTTCGCTGAGGTTGCGTTCAGTAACAAAAGGTGAACTGATTATTCCAAGATATCTTTGTTGCACAAAATATAGATAAGTTAAGTCTAACGGCTCACCTAAAAACTGGTAGTCTTCAGTGATTGCAATCGTCCAGGCAAGAAATAGACATTTAAAGTGAAATACAGTTGAGTAATTCACGCTCCACGCAGAATAGTAAAGGATAGGTTGAGACTTTGATGCTTTCGAAAGAAGGAGAAATTTAACTGGCAGAGCACTCTTTGGAGAGTTAATAGAACCTCCCCTTTCAGACGAGTGAATACCTTAAAACGTACGTAAAGTTGAGTAATTTCAATTTAAGGGTTAAATTTGAGTCATAAAATTACCGTGGAGCGCAATTTGAAGAAAAATGGGTGTTAAGAACACAACTAAACAAATCAGAAAGAAATCCTACTTCGCAACTGAAAACATAGAAAAGATGAATTTCAGGAAGAAAAGAATGGCCCGATTCACAAAACTGATTGTCAACAGGAACAGTAGCTGAGCACCAAGATACCACCAGTTAACCAAGCAATGCTTGGCCACGAACCACGGCCGCTTCGCACCGATAGCCGTCACCACGACCGATGAGCCCGCACATTACCAGAGCACGCCCTAGAACACAAGCGCTCATGGAGCAGGAGAAGTGGAGAGTCTGCCGGACGGAATCCCCATCCGCTAGAGGTCACGTCCGGAAAGCAGAAGTTTCAATGTTAAGACTTAGTTGAAAATTAAGAAAGTAACTAAAAAGGTTTTTAACTATTTAAGCTTTGAATTTCAAAGATTCTACAATTGTCGAAAATTCGACACCCCACAATTTCCTTTAGCATCAGGTTAAATAACTAAGTAGATACATTCAGTGTTGGAACACCAAGATGAAGAGTATTTTTCATCTGTCGTGGCGAAGTATAAATTTTTTGAAAACTTTTGAATTTTCTAGTGTCACTGTAACATTATTTGTGTCCTAATGTTCCTTATTTTCTACCAACATCACTGGAAAGTGTCAGAAAAAAAGTCTCAAGTCTTGGCTGGTTGGTTGCGTGCTTTCCTGGCTTGTTGTGTATAGCCTCAAGTCTGTCTCCTGCATGCTTGGTTGGTTGTGCATAGCCTCAAGTCTGCCTCCCACATGCCTGGCTGGTTGTGTATAGCCTCAAGTCTGCCTCCTGCATGCTTGGCTGGTTGTGTATAGCCTCAAGTCTTCCTCCAGCGGGCCTGGCTGGTTGTGTATGGCCTCAAGTCTGCCTCCAGCGGGCCTGGCTGGTTGTGTGTAGCCTCAAGTCTTCCTCCAGCGGGCCTGGCTGGTTGTGTGTAGCCTCAAGTCTTCCTCCAGCGGGCCTGGCTGGTTGTGTGTAGCCTCAAGTCTTCCTCCAGCGGGCCTGGCTGGTTGTGTGTAGCCTCAAGTCTTCCTCCAGCGGGCCTGGCTGGTTGTGTTTAGCCTCAAGTCTTCCTCCAGCGGGCCTGGCTGCTTGTATAGCCTCTAGTCTTCCTCCAGCGCACCTCTCACGTCAAAGCTCTTCCTATCAATACTCCCCTTCTACACAGCGTCTATCAGCTGCTCTTTTTAGCGTTCTAGCTTTTGTGAACAGTAAATTATGCGTTTGAAAAAAACACACCAACGTAAATCCTTGTGGGTCCATTTCTTCAAAAGATTAAACCACAACATTTAGTAATATTTTTTGTTTATTCTCTTACCGTACATACTGTACACAGCTATCGATGATGAAAAACGTTAGCGTTCAAAATTTGACGCCTAAATGCATTCAAACTTCAATGAGTATCTTCAACATTTTCTGGAAAATGTACGAGTGTTATATTTCATTATTTTACTTTGTTTGATTACTTATGGCATCTTCAAACGGGATAAACATTATAAATTACTTGGAATGCACGTAGAGGAAAACTTATGAACGTCCTAACCGCGATTGCTGCAGAGGAATATCTCAAAACGTCTATAGCCCAACCCCTCCTTTATGTGAGGATGAACAAACCGCGAGTTTGGAATTAGAGTATATAGAACACAGAATAAAATTTCAATGCTGGGAAAGTGTAAGGCTGGATTCAGGTTTCTTTATATTTTACTGGACAAAATTCGATGATATAGCATAAATGTTGCCTCCATTGATTGAGAACTTCTATATGTATATATATGCACACATATTTAAATACATCTAAATATGTAGAGATATCTATAAAACTCTCATCTAACCTCTTTAAACGAGGTGTAGTCGCCTGTAATTTTCCTTTTTTGCATAAAAAACAAAAAGTAAGAAAATAACCATTCTCATCATGAAGAAACACATCATAAGGTGTCAAATTTGGTAAGAGATTAGGAATTCTGAAATGCAGAGAAGCCTGTGGTTAATACTCATCTTCAGAGCTACGTCAGCGTCTGAAGCGTGATGTATTGGGAACCGATCTCTTACTTTTAAACTTAATTGCTTTACATAATTGCTAGCAAACATAAATCTCTTAAAAAATGATCTTATTGAAATCTGCACGATTGAAATCCTGTATAAATTTTGCTATTGTGACGCGAGTCGATTATTGAGACCATTGCTTTTAATACTTGCCGTATCGGGGGGAAGTGCTCGAGGCGAAGCCATTCCAAAGGCTTTCGAAATTTCTCTAGCTTGCGAGATGGCCCCATGTCCATCGCAAGAGGACTCCGCAGTTTGCATCGTTTTCAACTGTCGTTATTAAAAACAATACTTATCAAATTCAGTTTGAAATGGATATGGATAGACACACAAACATCATCAAAGGTAGTTCACTTGAAACTATCGAGAACAAATCTTTTCGGGGTACTTGATTCGGGGGTATCTGTCCCCGAATCAAGTATCTTCGGAGTATCTGTCACCACCTTTAAATTTATGGTTTCCTTTTTACATTAAGGTTAGGTTAGGTGGTTAGCCTATTTAAATTATTATTAATTTACATTGTTTCTAATTTTTCTGTGAATAAATTACATTTCAGGATCAAAAATTGTAATTTTTTGCCCTCATAACATCGAAAAGAAACCATAAATTCAAAGTGGTTACACATAAACCCCAAGAACTCTTTTCGTAAGGTTATTATACGTTCCGGTTTTCCATTTAGTTACAATATTCAAGAAGTATGCACTTATGTCCAAATAACATCCTCCACTTAGAAAACATGAAAAAAACGATAAGGCAGAGTTCCAAATACATTTATATTTAGGGTCTGTTGAATGTACAAGTATGATCTTGAAAGAAGCCTTACGGAAATGAATTTAATCGATGCCTAGATGAAGAAATCGTGCAATTGAATTTATATGAACCGGTTGTTAATAACTTTTTCCGCAGCGTGCGAGCTGTATTAGCAAGCTCGGGCAAATGCAAACATGGTAATATTCCTCTCAAGTTCGGAGGATAAGCAATAACACTTGGAACCCAATCATAATCAGCATTAAAGAATTTCTGTTGCGTATCCTGATAACCTGGAGGAAGGCCTCGGATAATTTGTTTCAGAGTCAGTTATGTGAAGAGAGGCTATGCTCACCAATGTTTACTTTTCTTCGATATTTTTGCCTATATGAGCAAATAACTCCTTTAAATGCATTCGTTTTTGCGAAGGGGATAAGATATAATATCTTGAACGAACATTTGCACTGTTATTACACTTGTTTTTTATTAAGTAGCCTTTGTTACTGAAACATTCTGCAGCGGCGAGGAAAATGCTGGCAGCATCTATGAAGAACTGCAAATTATCATGAGTTCATGGGCAAGACATTTTAGAGTTAGGGCAATCAATACCTAATTTACTGTGCCCAATAGTCCTCGTAAAATTCAAATTTTAATGTCACTGTGATGATTCAGTGCACATGTCCGTTGACGTGCCACTTTACCTTTCTCAAGGAAGCACAATGAGCTTGTTGTGTAAATATGAATCGCAAGATTGTATCTGGAGAGGCATTTCTCATACTAACTGAAACTAACAATTTATTAATGAGTAGAAAATAGAAAATAAATTCCGGAATCGAAATATAGTTTTCGTATGAATATAATATCTCAAGCATAAATATTGTCATGAAACTCCGTAATGTTATATCCTATAGTAAAAACATCCAAAAGAGATAAAAAGTTTGCGAACCGTTAAAATAAGTGCTTACCAAAACTAAACGTAGAATCAACCTCAGCAGAGCCATGGTTGAAGTTTTTCTGGTGAATCCTCTAGCAACTAAGAAGACAAGAATTGTTAATTCGCTGAAGATGTATGAAAAAACATAAAAAGTAATGAAATACCATTTCCGCTCTTTAAACGTCCGGCACGTTGAATCGTGAATGTTCTAACATCAACAAAACTTCACCTATATGGAAGAGCAAGAAAATTATCCATAATAATATTTCAGATCATTTCATTGAAAGGCTTAAAAAAATATGCTTCAAATTTCAGAAAACTCAGGACTTTTATCCAAATGAAATTCAACCGTATGAACAAATACCTACTACAAGTCAGTGAATCTCCATGAGAAAGAGAATTGAAAGATTTAATCTCACGTATGTTCAACAGCTATGTTGAGGAAAATTCATTCACATAAATTTCATTTAAAACGATATGCAAAATTGCCGCTTCATAAATCCGACAGTTTATTCATTATATATTCAAAACACAAGATTACTTGATGAGCAATCCGTTACTCTACGCTGGTTAAGCAAAATCTTCCTTGCCAACACTGTGAGCACAAACTGACCACGGACTCTGAGGTGCACTGCGTGAGACTGTCACCTGGGCTGAAGTTCTCCTCACGAGAGTTGTGTGGCTCTAAAGACTCGCTCCAGCGGTGTTCGCTCCCTTACTAAACGCGGCCGAGGTTGCATATGTGCACCGAGTCTCTGGTCCACAGGTGTCTATTGAAGGTAAATATATCTGAGGAATTATCATTGTTAATGGTTCGAATGAATATGTTTTTTGAACGAATGCTGATAAAAATTTAAAGTTAACTGTGCCGCAGTGTAGCGACAGAACAAAGTATTAGAGCAATCGAAAAATGGAGCAGGATGAAGAATTTTATGTACAGGAAATGTGAAAGTTTTAATCGTATTTCGCTGTTCTAAACCTTAAGGATACCGTCCGGGATTTTGACCTATTTTCGTCCGATTCTCTTGAAAATTGGCCAGTTTATGTATTTTTTGAAAGTAAACCTTCTTTACTCGTGTCATTTTTTCGATTTATGCCTTATTTTTTTTAGGAAAAATTAGTTTTTTGATACGTTTTTATGTATATTTCAAGACGTATCAACTCATTGAATTTTGATGCTAGAACAAAACCAAAGACAGTTTTAGAATCCTTGAAGCATTTCTAACGAAGTTATAATATAAAATATCAACATTTCGAAACACAATTTATGTGATAAGCGATACTTTATAATAACATCACAAACAATTAATTTTGGGTTAGGAGCCGTATAACTTTTTTTTCCTAAATTTGGGAGAGTCTAATTATAACTTTGTTAAAAATGTTTCAAGGATTTCAAAACTGTCTTTTTTTTGTTCTAGCATCAAAAATCAATGAGTTGATACAGTTTGAATGTTGAAATGTATTTGTTTTGGGTATAAGCCATAACAAAATTTTTGTTGAAGTGCAATATAATGGATAATTTATGTAACTGAATGCAGTTTTGATATTTATTTCGATAATTTCCATGCATAACTTCATATTCACACTATGAATTGTGATTTCCAAAAAAAAATAAAAAAAAAATTTTATATGCATAAAAATTATGAAATTCTTCATTTTCAGTCTGATTCTTAAGAAATTTGACTTAATATGTAACTTTTGAAATGAAACACGATTTCTTCGATTCATTTTTTTTATTCAGGCCTTAGTTTTTGGAAAAATTTGACATACTGGTTTTTGAGTTCATTTCCATGGATATTTCAAAACGTATCAACTCATTGAGTTTTGCTGCTAGAACAAAACCAAACACAGTTTTAGAATTTATGAAACATTTCCAACAAAAATGTATTGGGAAACTATCCATTTCCCTTTATATTTTCTGTTTATATGGGGTCGAAATCAGGTCGATAATTCAAGATTTTTGTCCCATTACGTAAAATTTTAGGACCAAATAGTCCACCATCTAAGGGAGTAGTAAGGGGAAAGAGCTTGCCGGCACAATTTAGGATTTTTGCAGGATTTCATCTATTAAAGACCTTGCTTGAAAAGCCACAAAGCCTCATTCATGATTTTTGGAGGGTTACAGCAATTAAAGAACGATCTTGTGAAGCTTCATAATCCATGATTTTACGAATTAACTGGAAGAGTAAAAAATATTCTTATTTTGCAAAATTAATTCAATACTTAAAATGTTACGATCAAGAAAAAATGATTTGCTACTGAAATTTTTAAAGAAGTATATAATTTCAATAAAACGTTTAGGTATCCCCTCAAAATCTTCTCGTTTTCTTCACAACTATAGAAAATTTATTAGAAGAAACTAATGTATACAAATATAGGATGGGAATCTTTTGCTGAATATTTAGGTCTAAAAGATTATCAAGGGTATAATGAGTGTATGCTTTTAAGCATGTCAAATAATCTTTAAAATATAGTTATGAATTCTTATCAAGTTTCACGTTTGTGCCGTACATCATAACGCAATCTCCTTTCTGATTTTAAAACATGATGCAACCTTCTTAAATACTTTCCGGTTGTAAAACATGATGCAATCTTCTTAAATACTTTCCGGTTGTAAAACATGATGCAATCTTCTTAGATACTTTCCAGCTGTAAAACATGATGCAATCTCCTTTCTAATTGTGAAACATGATGCAATCTTCTTAAAAACTTTTCGATTGTAAAACAGGATGCAATCCCCTTTAAATACTTTCCGGTTGTACAACATGATGCAATCTTCCTAAATACTTTCCGGTTGCAAAACATGATGCAAGATTTAACACCCCCAACTGCTCGTCATGATGAAATTTTTGTGATAAGGAGCAAAAATTTCCGGGTTCACTTCAGATGCTTTCTCGCCTGAGTACTTAAAGGAGGTGCTACTACTGAACTCACGCTTTTCAAATTAGTTGAACTCATATTGTATTAAAAATGGTATATGATAAATCATCAGATGTATATAGATTATATAACAATGAAAAAACACGACAACGTAAAAACTCGAAAATACACACAAAGAAAGTATTGACTTCATCTGATCCTGAAAAAATAAAATACCCTCAGATAAGAATCTTATAAAAATGAATAAACCATTCAATGTATTCTGTAATATCTGCAATGTATCTATTAAAAACTTTAACAAACATGAGATGACACTGACACATGTGAAAAACATTAATAATATTTTAATATCTAATAAATTCTTCACTCAACATAAAAACTCGAAAATACACACAAAGAAAGTATTGACTTCATCTGATCCTGAAAAAAATAAAATACCCTCAGATAAGAACCTTATAAAAATGAATAAACCATTCAATGTATTCTGTAATATCTGCAATGTATCTATTAAAAACTTTAACAAACATGAGAAGACACTGACACATATGAAAAACACTAATAATATGTTAATATCTAATAAATTCTTCACTCAACGTAAAAATAAGGTAAATAAATATTGTGATATATGTAAAAAACACCTGACAAATATCTATAGTCATAGAAAATTATTGAAACATTTCCGGAATGTGTATGGATGTAAATTTAGAAAAGTTACTAGAGCAATAAATGGAATGAGCTCACAGTATGATTACGGAGATATTTCAATCAAGGATTATGAAGTATTTCTCAGAAACTTCACACCTGAAATTGAAAAAGTAATAAAAAATCAAGCATTTGACAATCTCAAGAGACAGCTTAATTTAAAAGTGCAATTTTATAAATTAAAATTAGAAAATGAAAAGCTAAGCTGCCAAGCTTGGTTCAACTCTGGCAAATTTGTCACAACATCAAAAGAATACATAGAAATTGCAAATTTACACAAAGAGGTTGTTAATAAAATCGATGACTTCACAAGAAATTCATCTGGTTGGATAGTTGAACAATTATTAGAGTTCAGTTTGAAAATCGTTGAATACAAACCGATTACAGGGTCAAGCTATATTGAATTACCTGAGAAGTTTCGAAATCTCAATTATAAATTAATAAACATACAAAACACCGACAACGAATGCTTTAAATGGTGTATCGCGAGATATTTCTGTCTAGATGAAAAAAACGGTCATCGAATTTCTAAAAGACTAAAAGCTGAAGCTGAAAAACTTAATTTTTCTGATATAAGGTTCCCCGTAGAACTAAAAAGTATAACCAAATTCGAAAAAAATAATAACATTTCCGTTAACGTGTATAGTTTTAATTATAATAATGAATTGTGTCCACTTAGAATATCAACATCAAAGAATAAAGATGTGGTATCATTACTATTCATTAGAGATATAAACACGACTCACTATGTTCTCATGAAATCATTGAGTCCTTTTTGTAAAACCAGTAACCATTACACAAAACATGTATGTCCGTATTGTTTATCAGTTTTTAGAAGATCAGATATTCTAGATAAACATAAAGACGATTGCTCAGTTCACACTCCAACAAAGTATGTGCTTGAAGGAGGTAAATTGAAATTTAAACATTACCAAAAAACAATCAGACATCCTTTTGCAATTTATGCTGACTTTGAATCAACATTGACAAAAATAGATACGTGTCAACCAAATCAAAACTCAAGTTACACCATGAACATTCAGAAGCACAATCCTAATTCATTCTGTTGCTATACAAAATGTGAAGCAGATGAATATTCCCGCTTAGAAATATATAATGGTGAAGATGCTTCCCAAAAGTTTGTAGAATATTTAGAAAAAGAGACCAAGAGAATTTATAGTCTGTTGAAAATGAATGAGAAAATGTATTTACCATCAGATGAATTCGAAAAATATAAAGAAGCCACAAGATGCTATGTATGTGGCGGAGAATTTACGGAAGATAACTATAAAGTTAGAGACCACAATCATTTGACAGGTCATTATAGAGGTCCAGCTCATTTAAAATGTAATTTAAAAATTAGGAATCCTAATTTTATACCTGTGTTTCTACACAATCTGTCTAATTACGATGCTCATTTGTTCGTGAAAGACTTGGGAAATATATCCGGAAAGTTGAACGTTATTCCACAAACAGATGAAGAATATATTAGATTTACACAAACCATAAAAGTAGATTATTATGTATGTAAACATACAGGAAAAAATAAAGATATCACCAGAGACTTACGGTTTTTAGACAGCTACAGGTTTTTACCTTCGTCTCCGGATAAACTATCAAAGAATTTATCTGAGCACAAAGAATTGTCGAAGTTCTTTCTCAATGAAGAACAATTAGAGTTGATCAACAAAAAAGGTATTTATCCGTATGAATATGTAAATAGTCATGAAAAAATGAACGTTAATAGTTTACCAGCTAAAAGTGAATTCTACAGTAGATTAAATAATAAAAATATTTCAGAAGATGAATATCAGCATGCAGTCAAAGTGTGGAGAGCTTTTAATTGCAGATCATTCAAAGATTACCATAATTTATATCAAAAAGTTGATACATTAATATTAGCCGAAGTATTTGAAGAATTTAGACTAACATGCATGAAAACTTATTCTCTAGATCCAGCACATTATTTTACAGCTCCCGGATTGTCTTTCGATGCTCTACTGAAACATACATAAATAGAATTGGACTTGTTTGAAGATCCTGATATGCTCCTATTCATCGAAAAAGGAATAAGAGGTGGGATTTCTACAATATCAACACGATATGCAAAAGCAAACAATCCATATATTCCAGAAACATTTGATAAAGGAAAACCAAATAGTTTTATCACATACATAGATGCAAATAATCTTTACGGATGGGCTATGTGTCGATCATTACCTACTGGAAACTTTAAATGGAAAGATCCAAAGTCGAAACTCAAAGCAGATAAAGGTTATATATTAGAAGTTGATTTAAGTTATCCGAAAGACTTACATGCTCTCCATAATGATTTACCATTAGCTCCAGAAAATATCAAAGTAAACGATGTATATAAATTAATTCAACATCTTGGAAAACGAGAAAAATATGTTGTACATCTTAAATCTCTAACACAATATCTAGATCTAGGTTTGAAGTTAGAGAAAATTCATAGAATATTAAAGTTTGATGAAAGTCCATGGATGAAATCATATATTGATATCAATACAAGATTGCGTCAGCAAGCTAAATCTGAATTTGAAAAAGACTTTTACAAGCTGATGAACAATTCAGTATTTGGTAAAACAATGGAAAATATTAGAAATAGAGTAGATGTGTGTTTGGTAAAGTCAGAGAAAGAATTAATTAAATTAGCAAATAAACCAAACTTTACCAGTTTTAAAATATTCTCAGAAAATTTGATAGCATGTCATATGCAAAAACAAAGACTGAAATTTGATAAACCAATCTACGTAGGGTTATCTGTATTGGATATAAGTAAAACATTAATGTATGATTTCCATTATAATCATATTAAAAAGAAATATGGTAATAAGGCAAAGTTGTTGTTTACAGATACAGATTCATTATGTTATGATATCGAAACAAAAGATTTGTACAAAAATATGGAAAGAAATAAAGACTTGTATGATACATCAAACTATTCTAAAGAACACTTCCTATATTCAACTGATAATATGAAAGTAATTGGGAAAATGAAAGACGAAACTTGTGGAATACCAAATGAAGAATTCGTCGGTCTCAGAGCAAAACTATATTGTTACAAGACGAAAAATTCCGTGAGTAAGAAAGCAAAAGGGGTAAGTAAGAACATAACTGAGCACAATATCACAATGGATGAATATAAAAGAGCATTGAATAATGAAACAATATACAAAACGATGTATAATATCCAAAGTGTTAACCATTAATTATATACTATAGAAATAAATAAGGTTGCATTGAATGGTAATGATGACAAGCGACATATATTACCAGATGGTATCAACACACTAGCATTACATCACTATAAAATATATTAAAAAAATGAAGTATAAAAAATGATTATCTACAACAATAATGACTTCTATAACCAAGATTTATTATCTGTTGAAAATGAACAGTATTTGAGTGATTTGAAATCAATAGTTAATGAAGAAAAAACTGGGAAGGGTATTGTAAATACATTGCTTAGAAAACTTCCATTACCTGAAATGCATTTGAAATTACCATCTAATGTTCAATCTGAACAAGTCCCGAACGGTTCATTCAAAAATAAACATACCTACTCATTTTGCGGTCCAGGAACTAAGGTGCAGAAGCGAATTCAAGAAGGTTATCGAGGAGTTAACTCACTCGATCAGGCTTGTAAGAATCATGACATATTTTATTCACAACATCCAACAACGAAAGACAGAAATTATGCTTATGATATTCTAGCAAAAAAAGCCGCTGAAATTGCAACTGATCCAAATGAATCAGAATACGTTCGACAAGGTGCTAAATTAGTTAACGCAATTATGGCAGGTAAGAGCTGGGCAGGAATGGGCCTCTCGTCGACAAAAAACTTTTAAACACGCTCACTGATGTGAGCGATAAAATCTTGAATGACTTATATTATAATCCAAAGACTGGTTATACTGGAATGAATCAACTTGTTCAAAAATCCGGCTTATCTTGAACTCTCGTACGAAATTGGTTAGAAACTCAAAAAACTCACACTCTACATAAACCAATAAAACATAATTTCAAAACGAGAAGGGTGAAGGTATCGAAAATTGATGATCAATGGCAAGCTGATTTGGTTGACATGCAAAACTATAAAGATCAAGGAAAAAACTACATTTTAACAGTAATTGACATTTTCAGTAAATATGCATGGGCGATTCCAATAAGTAAGAAGACAGGTGAAGAAATCAAAACTTCATTTCGAAAACTATTTAAAATACGAATTCCTTCTAAAGTTCAGACAGATAAAGGATTAGAGTTTACAAATAAATCCACTCAAGAACTATTCAAGAAACATAACATTCAGTGGTTTAGTTCAGAAAATGAAACCAAAGCTCAAGTTGTGGAACGCTTCAACAGGACGTTAAAAACTAAAATGTGGAAATATTTTACACACATGAAAACTAAAAAATGGGTGAATATTTTACAAGATTTAATGCAAAATTACAATAATAGCTATCATAGAACTATTAAAATGACACCTAACCAAGCATCACTGGAAAAGAACAGTAAAAAGGTTTACGATAACTTATTCCCTCCAACCGAACCAACTTTCACATCACTGAAACTCAAAATTGGAGATAGAGTAAGAATAAGCAAGAAACGGAAAGACTTTCGGAAGGGTTATTTGCCAAATTTCACTAATGAGTTATTCATTGTATCCGAAATACTGTCTACTGAACCAATTACTTATAGATTAAAAGATATGGATGGCGAAGAAATAAAAGGAAGTTTTTATGAACAAGAACTATCAAAATATACTAGTGATGTTTATGCAATTGAGAAAATTCTCAAGAAGAGTAAAGGAAAACTTCTGGTCAAGTGGAAAGGTTATGATGAACCTTCATGGATCTCAGCAACTGAACTTAATGTCAGTTCAGAGTGAACTTATATTAAGTTAAAGTCTTTTTGAATTTTTCTCTTTAAAAAATGGCGTTGATTGATATCAAAACTAAATCAGATTTACTAAACTTAGCAAAGAGTTTGAAAAAGCAATTCACAAATGATAGAATAATCGAACAAGATTTATACCATGATGTTAAAAAAGTTTACAAGCCATTGATTGAACCTTTATCTAAAATTGTTGACGAAACTAAACAAACTAGGTTGGCAATAAAAGATATACCTCATGAAAAACTTGAATCTATCCAAGGAAAACCTGTTGAGAAACTAGCTTTGCCATCTTCTGAATCCAACACTGTAGTTGGGCCTATCACATTGGATTTCTTGCGTTTTGCATGGAAACATGGAAATGAGTATGACAAAGCTTATGGCATTCGTTGGGATGGAAGTAAAGTTATGCTAGGAAATAAAAAGGTAGATATTTTGGGTAATGATTTGAAAGTTGGAGATAGAATATGCGAAGGCACAACTGGATTATGGGAATTATTAACAAAGCAAAATCCTATTGACTTTAGGGACGAAGATAAAAATAATTATTATGATATGTTGTATTCAACTGATGCTTATTTGAAGGAAGACGGTACCATAAAAGCAAATAGGGGTGAGAAATATTCTAAAATTATCAAACCCTTCTATCGAATAGTTCAACGAAAAAAAGCTCAAGATGCAGTTGAAACAATTAGATCAGCAAGTCCATCAAGTCGTGAATCAAGTCGTGAATCAAGCCCTGAACCAAGTCCTTTAAGAAACTCAAGAATAGTAGAATCCTCAATTTTTAGTCGACACAAAATTCCTTCAACAAGTCAGAGACCAATTTTCGACCCGTCACTAAGGTCTACTTTTAGACCAACTCCTACTCCTATACCTTCTCCTATATCTTCTCCTATACCTCCTCGTCATCCTCACAGAGAGGATTCAGACGTTTCAGGATCAGGTATTATTGTATTACCATCTAACATCAATGATCTTGTAAAAAGACACCAGTTATTGTTCGGTTCGTTTACCGCTGGAAATACAGGAGTTTTTAATGAACTGCAAATACTTACGCATGAACTTTTAAAGCAAGGTCTATTAAATACTGCTGAAGTAAAGGTGTTTGATGATTTATTGTTTAAAAAATGGAATCTCAAAGCATTGTAATTAGTGAAAGAAAAAGTGACATAAGTATAAACTTTAGTCCAGCAATAGAATTGAACAAAAATAAATTTCACGAAATGGCACTGGTTGGGTTAGACAGGTATCATTCTATTCCTAACATTGATGAAAATAATAATAAATTTCATTATGAATTAAATGGTGTTGAAAATGTAATTACACTTCCAACAGGATGATATGAAATAGAAAGTATAAACGAATTCATTCAAAAAACATTGGCAGGCTTTATTTAAATCAAAGCAAATACTAATACTTTGAAATGCGTCATAGTTCTCCATTCATCTACGTTAAAAGTATTTTTCAATAAAGAAAAATCTTTAAATACAATGTTAGGATTTGGAGAAATTAGCTTAGAAGGTGTTGGAGAACATGAAAGTATAAATATAGTGAACATAATGTCTGTTGACACAATACTCGTTCATTGTAGCGCAATTAACGGCTCATACATCAACGGTTCTTTGCATAATATTTTATATTCCTTTTTCCCAAACGTCCCACCAGGATATAAAATTGTAGAAAATCCAAATAAACCAATTTATCTACCGATATATCAACCTTTACTCTATGATTTGAGAATTTGGCTTACTGATCAAAATGGACATGCTCTGAATACTAGAGGTGAAGAAGTAACTGTTCGATTACACCTAAGGTCTAGAAATTAAGATAACTTGATAAAATTATCTTTAAAAAATGGATTCTTTAAGATGGAATGAAAACATTAAAGTTGATGAATCAATTGAAAAAATTGAAACGCATAACTATGAACCGCAAATAGGTACTGATCTGAATCGTGAACATAACGATATCAAGATCATTATCCAGAATCAAGATCAGTTTGTATTACCTAGTAAAAGTTTTATATATATAGAAGGAGCTTTGAATAAATAAGATGGAAGTGATTATAATTTTAAAGATGAAAAAATAACAATAATCAACAATGGATTAATGCATTTGTTTGATAGAGTTTCTTACAGAATTGGAGATGAAGAAATTGAAGGTTATAGTTACCCTGGAATTACAACAACTCTAAAAGGATTATTTAGCTATCCCCGTAATGTTAAAGAAAACATGATATTTTTCTGGAGCGTCGATACTAAGAAGAATGAAAAATCAAACGAAGGATTTAGCGATCGAAATGACTACTTAAGTTCAGCTAATGGGAAATTCAGCGCTGCTATCCCACTTGAACATGTGTTTGGATTTTGTGAAAATTATAAGAAGGTAATTTATGGAGTGAAACATGCTCTGACTTTAAGAAGAGGTGATAATTCTAATGCTATATTCAAATCAGATTAGAAAGATGCAAACCAGCAAGATAAAGTAGTTGATGGTAAAATTACTATTACAAAATTAATTTGGAAAATGCCAGCTTACAAACTGTCTGATGAGTATAAAATAAAGCTATATCGTCAAATTAAGGATAAAATAACATTACCTATTCCTTATTTGAATAGACAATATTATTGGAACAAACAATTGTAAACTCTCAACAGAAATTCTTTGATTGGACTTTAACTCCACATTCAGGAACTCAAAGACCTCGATATATAATTTTAGCGTTCCAAACTAAGAAAGCTAATTCACAAGCTGTAAACAATGCAATTTTCGATCATTGTAACTTGACGTATGCATATGTTCAGCTGAATAATGAACGATACCCTGATCACAATTTACAGATTGATTTCGATTCTAACAATTATGCTACAGCTTATAAGATGTTAATAGATTATGTACCTAATGAAAATTGTGCTATCGAATACAGACACTTCAAATATTTGTATCCCATCTATGTGTTTGATATCAGCAGACAAAATGAACGTATCGAGGAAACTACAATTGATATTAAAATTAAAGCAGAATTTAAAACCAATATTCCTGATGATACACATGCATATGCACTGATTCTATATGACAGAGTAATTCGATTGCAATCTGACGGTGATAAAATGAGTTTAAACTACTAAAAATTAAAATATATTCACATAATAATGTTTAAAAAATGTATTGTGTAAAGTGTAAGAAAAAAACTGATACTGATAATCCTCAATATTTAATTACAAAGAACAATAAGATACTGGTCAAAGGTATGTGTATTATTTGTAAAAAGACAAAGACTTCTTTTGTTTCTAAAGATACTGCGACGAAAGGGGGTTTTATATTTACAATTCCAGCTTTATTAGCTGGCCTTGGGGCTGCTGGCTCTTCGGCTGGAGGTGCTGCTGCAATAGCATCCGCAGTTAATAAGAAAAAAGCTGATGATAAACTCTTGTCAGAAACTAAAAGGCACAATGAAGCAATGGAAATTAAAAAAGGTTCAGGTATACGGATGACTCCGAGAAAAAAAAAACCTTGTGGAAAGGGTCTCTACTTGAAACCACCAAAGAAGTAATACCTAACAAACCATTATCTAAACATGATTTAGAATACTACATAAATATATTGAAAATTCCGAATTTTCGAGGTATTTACATGAGAGATACTTTACCTGAACACCCTTTAGAAACGGAATGCGGATTCCTAAACTTAGACACTGAAAAAGGATTAGGAACGCATTGGACTTGTTGGTATAAGAAAGATAACATATGTTATTACTTTGACAGTTATGGTTTGATTTATCCAATTGAATATAAAGACTACTCAACAGATTGTGTTGATATAATTTTCTCTACTTACAAAATCCAGAAAATCGGTGATGTAATTTGTGGACATTTATGTCTAGAAATGCTGAAGCGTTTAGAAAATGAAAGCTTTCATGCAATTCTTTTAGATCTGTATAAAACCCCAACTAGTTTTTAGAAAATAAACTAGAGTTAATTTTTTTTCTTTAAAAAATGTCTTGTGGAAATATTTATGCAGCAAAGTTGGTCTTTTTACCTTCCTGTAAAGAAAATCATGAACATGAAAATAGTGAAAATAATTCTGAAGGACTTTCGCAGAATGTAGAGCAAATAAAAAGTTTACTTGAAGATTCTAATATAGAATCATTGAAAGACACAATTGAAGCTCTCAAAAATGAAAGAACTGAATTGGAATCAATTAGAAACGAGTATGATGAGAAATATGTAACTCTGAAAACAGATTTACAAGTGAAATTTTCTGATGTAGACTCAATCGTTAAATTCTTAGAGACGTTAATTTATGATTTATCTGAAAAGTTCGTTGCTCTTGAACCAAAAATTGTTTCAAATGATGAACGACTATCAAGCATAGACTCAACATTGATGAAGAAAATTGATGAAATTGATGCTAAATTTGAAAACATTGATTCAAACATAACCAACCTAACAGACGTAAAAATTCTAGAGATTGGGGACAAATTGAAGAGTCTAGAGTCAGGTATTGAAACTAGAATAATTGATGAAAAGCTGTTAGTTAAAGAGTCAACATTAACCGATCAGATTAAAGGAGTTGAAGCTAAATTTGAGGTTCTGGACTCTAAGATAACCAATTTGATTGATGGTAAAATTCCTGAGATTCAAGAGAATTTTACGAATCAAGAGTCAGTTATACAAAATCAAATGGATGAAAAACTGAAGGCTTTAGAAACTAAAATTAATGATCAAATTGATTCAAAGAACTTATTTATAAGTAATAAAGTTGAAGAACAAGAAATTAGTATAATTAACGTTGTAAATGAAAGAGAAATGAGCTTACAGACATCCCTTAATGATCAAATTGAAGAAAAGCTGAATAATTTAGAATCAACACTGAACAATACTGTTGAAGAAAAAAGTAAAAGCTTAGAGGCACATCTAACTGATTTAAGTGATAGAAACCTTTTTGTTATGGAAAGAACAGTAGCCTTAGCACCCTTGTTTGTTGAAGTTGACAATAAGCTGAAAAATTTAGAGTCAACCATAACCTCATCCAGCGAAGAAAAATTCAATGATCTTAACAAAATTATAATGGAATTACGAGCAGAGTCAGTCCCATCAAGGAAAATGGAAGAACTAGCTAAGAACTTGAGTGATGTAGAAAGTCTTTTCCAGGAGTTTTCAAGAGACATTATTTCAAATCAGAATGAAATCAGTCAGTTCAAATTAATGCTTCAGAATGAAACTGATAAAAATGTAAAATTAAACCAGGAAGTGGAAAGTTTGAGTGACAGAGTAAACAATTTGATATCTATGAGAGTTAGAGAAAATTTAGAGAATTGAAAATTCTATGTATAAAAAATGATAGGCGTAAATATTTTTGGACAACAAGGAAAAAAATCATTTATATCTTCACAACCAGGACCTCCTGGAATAGGTTTTAAATATCTTGATGAAGATCAAAATTTCGATTTAAATAATAGAAGAATTGCGAATATTTCTTTTCCAATCGAAGAATTTGACGCTACGAATAAAAAATATGTTGACGAAGTTTTGGAAAATTTGAGGCTTCATCTCAGAAAATATATAGAGGTAAGAGAAAATCTTATCAATGAAAATTATCAGTTCAGAAGTGATTCCATCCAAGCATCTATAGATGAGAATACTACAAGTTTTCGAGAAAAACTCAGAGATATTATGACAAATCTCAATGAACATAGTAGAATATCTGAGGAAAAAATAGATGTGATTCGAACAGGTACTTTAGAACATACAGACTTTTTGAAAAATGAAATAAAGAGGTTGGAAGAAGAAGAAATAAAAAGTGTGACATTAGATTATGCAAATCTCGAGAGAGTATTCAACGATATGAGTTCATACATTGAAACTTTTAGAAATAATCTTCATGAACAGGATAGAGAAACTATCATAAATACAAATGAAATAGAAAAATTGAAACAGTCATCGCAGAAATTGGAGGATGACAGTGCTGATATTAAAAACAGATTAATATCGTTAGAGAATACTTTGAGACGAGAAACCGTTGAACCGTTGAACTAAAAAAACATGTTTTTTAATAGATGAACTTAATAAAAAAAATACATTGAAGAATTAAACTTAATAAAATGGAAGATATTATTACAGACATTCAAAGAGAAGTTGTTCGCAATACTGCAAACATAAATCAATTGCAATTAGATGCTAATCAAATTCAAAATGATGTCGAATTAAATAGGGAAGTTATAACTCAATTAGAGTCAAATATCATTCATCTTGAAACATTAATCAGTAACGATTCTTATGACACCAAAGGTAGCTTTTTCTCTCGTAATTGCCCAATGAGACAACCAATAAGAAAGAAAAATACATTGAAGAATTGAACTTAATGAAGTAGCGAATTTAAAAAAACAATGTTTACAGTTGCTACAAACAGAAAATAAATATTGTAAAATGAGTTGTAGTTTATTAGTTATATAAAATGGTGTATATGTGGAAAGACAGTAAAAGACAAATATAATCAAAAGAATCATTTTATTTTTCCATCACCTTCTTTACGGTGTGTAATAGTCGGTAGATCGAATTGTGGTAAAACCTGTTTATTGATCAGACTTCTTCTTGAGGAATATATCGATTTTACCAACCTGTTTCTTTATAGTAAATCGACAAAACAACCTGAATATAAACTTCTTAAAAATGCTTTTTCAAAAGGTTATAAACAGTCTGAAATAATTGAGCTTTTTAAAATCGGTAGTGGAAATATTGATACATTTCTCGAAGGCTTAGCTGTAAAACGCAGCGCAAAGGTAATCGTTAAATATTTTGAAGATATCACTTCTATTCCTGATCCTAGTGAAGTGGATGCTAAGAAAAAAAATTTATTTATATTCGATGATATCGCAACTGAAAAGAATCAGACACCAGCTGATAATTTTTACACCCGAGGGAGGCATAATAATTGCAGCTCGATTTACTTGACTCAAAATTATTATTTATTACCTCGTCAGTCGATACGGACGAATGCAAACCCATTGATTCTATTTGAATTACCAACTAACTATTTAAGAAATATTCATATGGACATTGTCTCAGGAGACATGTCCTTAGAAGAATTTATTGAATTTTGCAGTGATACTTTCAAAACTCCTTTTAGCTACATAATGATAAACAAAGACGTTCACCCATTAAAGGGAAAATACTGTAGAAATTTGAACCAAGTTTATATTCCGAAAAAGTATTTTAAAGACTTTGTACCTAGAATTTGAAACACCAGCCTATACACACACAGGGATTCAAGTATTGTAAATAGTTTATTACATATTTTAAACGTTTTATTGAAATTATATACTTCTTTAAAAATTTCAGTAGCAAATCATTTTTTCTTGATCGTAACATTTTAAGTATTGAATTAATTTTGCAAAATAAGAATATTTTTTACTCTTCCAGTTAATTCGTAAAATCATGGATTATGAAGCTTCACAAGATCGTTCTTTAATTGCTGTAACCCTCCAAAAATCATGAATGAGGCTTTGTGGCTTTTCAAGCAAGGTCTTTAATAGATGAAATCCTGCAAAAATCCTAAATTGTGCCGGCAAGCTCTTTCCCCTTACTACTTAAGGGTTCTTTTCCAACAATAACATGAAAAATGCTCTCTGGACCGACAGGGGCCTGGCAGGGGCTTCGGACGGCATCCTTAAGTGTAAAATAAACCAAAGATTGAGTCTTAAGGGAGTGACCACGTTTTATTTTGCATCGTGTACATAAGGTGGGCAAAAAATTTCAAACTCTTAACCCCCGGAAGCAGATCAATGAAATTATATAACTCTTGTTAGTCTCTACTCCCCAGAGATGTGGCTGCAGATCTGCATTTCCAATGCATCTTACTATTGCTTTAGTAAAATTTGTTTTAAGCATTAATTGAAGTGTGCTGTATTGTACCTGGAGCCCGTGCGTGGCTTTATGAACTCTCGCATGTATTTGTTTAGCGGAAAATACTTGCATATGCAACACATATGATCCATGATCTCGAACAAGTATATGCTTTCTTCGTAAACGATCGAAAACATTCTTTGTGCCAAAAATTATTCTAAAATGAAGAAGCCAGTATGTATCGACTCTAATCTCTGCAGCGTGTAATTGCTATTGGTGAGATGTAAATGTCATGTACTTGGTCTTTGTGAGCCCCGTCGTTAGCAGCAGACTTTGATTTAGAAATGTTTTCTCAACCGCTTAAATATCTGAAATCCTACGAAATAATGGACAGTGCAATTATAAGATTAGAATAGAATAGCAAAGAATATTGCACACGTGCTTTTTGCGCTGCAAACATGATAATGTTCTTTGAAATAGTAAACACATTTTTGCATGCCGCATGATCAAATATGTCTTGAAAGAAAAGACTTTGAGAATTAACTTCTCTACTGTCATGTTTCAGCTGGCCCAACACAATTACGACCGAATATAAAATATGCGTGCAAAATCTAGCCCTGAACACCAATCTCTAGAACTTCTGGTCGTTCTAGAGTCCGTGCACAACGATGCTCTCTGTATTGTCTTATCCAAGACTAGCACCAACGTATCGCAAAAGAAAAGAACTAGTAACGTGAGAGTGCCCACGGAGTTCCCCATCTGCGAAATGACTGTTTTATGATGTTAATGGGAAATAGTTATTTTTGTGCGAGAATTTTGACGACTATGAATAGGACAAATTAATACATCCCCTCTACTCTACTCTGGTGCCTCGGCGTGATTTGTCGCAGGGCATGAAATTTAGTATGCAACAAAAGAATAGGCCAAGCGACTCGTTCCTGTCACTACTGTAATCGATTTTTAATCAATTGTAGTCTATTTTCTTAAATTTAATTTCATTCGATTCTCACTGCTGTTGAATTATAACCAAAGGAAATCATAATAATTGGTGCATTTGGTCGATAGGCTGTCACAAAAATTATCTTACGAGCACATTTATATATATGGGAAATAGTACCGAGCTTTGAAAGAAAATAAACAATTTAATCACTTTCAGTCACAGTCTGAAGTCACGATTAGATGAAGCTAAACCTTAGTTATATTGTTCATTTAATTTCAGGTGCATTTTACAAGTGACTGCTGTGCGCTACATATTTCATAATTTGATGAAAAGTTGTACACTGAAGTGATGCAATAAAAAAATTCTGATAATTCTTCATATTCTTCTCCTTTTTACGGATGTTAACGATGCAATTCAGTTGATCCTCGAGGTATACATCATCACCACATGTAAAAGTCAAATATACGACCTCAAATAAGTACCAGTTCTTCTCAATTATGTAAGACAGGAGTAAAACATTGTTCTACTTAGGCAACTTGTCCTAACTTTTGTTCGTATATGTTGTTATTCGCATAGGTATAACTAGAATAACTAGAAGATTACTTGTATTCTAATCATTTTTCCCGTCGCTGGGACATAAGCATGAACCCTTTTTTCATGATGCTGTTGACCTACTTAGGTTGCCGAAAAGCCTTCATTGTGCCTGCGTCCAGCCCTCCCTTCCCTATCGAATACAACTCATGCAGAGACCAGGGCTACTCAAGACTTGATATATCAAGCTCCCAACTTGCTATTTTGCCTGAACTCACTCGTACTTGAACACACGGGCCTTTCAGTCCATATCATGCAGCTGCTTTTTTTCAGTGTTTGCCAGCGTAGGAATTACAACCGTAGTTTAAGGAAAAGGACCTCGATAACAGGAGAGGATTGCTTATAAGGACTGAAAGCGTTAGAGTGCCGTGTACCGGGAATAAATCATTATTAACTATCATTTTTGACAGTCAATGCTAAATGTCCGCTTGAGTTTATGTGCATGACGTTCATGTAGATTTGGCTTCAGCCCGTTGGATCAATGCACCGCTGTCGCACTTTCAAAAAAAATTTTTATGGGACCACTAAAATTTAATAACTCCATCGGCACCCCAAATTGATCGATTATTTTTTTTTTACTATACAATTTCTAAATCACGTTGTTAGAAATGAAATTCGATGCGGGCAAAGTGAAAGTGAATTTGATCCTTACTCAATCTGGTCAGAATGAAAATTTTTTGGTTTATGTAAAATTCAATTCGGTCAAAATGAAATTAAATTTGATATAAACAAAAATCCTTCCGTAGAGCATATGTAAATTTATTCAACGAACAAATTAACTAGGTAAATAACATTTCTCCTAAGCTCTACAATAACGTCCATCTGTTACAAGAAAATTCAGAAATGGAGTGTTTAATACAGCCAGAAACTGTCACCCTCCTGGGAATAAAACACCCTAGTAAGAATACCACCACCGCTGAGTCACTAGGGTTGAGGAGTACGAGGCACTATATCCGACTCTGGGGACAGCTATAAGAGTCCGACTCACGTTGTTTTGATTCACATTGTCCTAAGGCACTTCTAATGAGTCAACATGAATTATATTTTTATATTGTCATGATTTTTAATTCATAAGTAGTGATATTGGGAATGTTTTGAAAGAGTTGGAGCTTCTTTAAACACCGACTTCTAGAACTTGAGCGTCTATGACTTCGACTCCACCAACAGCCTCCAACTCCCTACGAGGCTGACTTCGCAGCCCTGTACAAGCCAATTACAACAGAATTACCTGCATTACCGTGGGCAGAAAGATTCATGATATGTTTGGGAAAAGTATGCTGCTGCCAAAAAACCCTACAATATATGTCAACAATCGAATAAATTTCCCTTTAGACAACTTGAGTTTGCTTTGAACATATCGATTTCCATGTTAACTAAATAAATTTCCATTTTGACTAAATCAATTATCATCAAGATTTTAATCGAATTTCACTTTGACTGTATTGAATTTCATTTTGACCGAATCAACGTGGAGAAAGTATGGACGAAACAATTCAGGAACCAAGAGCTGTAATTGCAAGATTAGTGTGGTTGTGAATTTTCCTATCATTGTTTCCTGTTGATCAGAAATGGCCATGGAAAAGGCCAAGAGCTCTGGCCAACGCCTCCTCTGATGCCGCAGCGTTGCTGGTATGCTATCACAACATCAGCGCCGCTATACCGGTTGTGGTGTCAGTCTTTGGCTTTTGCAAGATTTCCAAGTCGATCTAGAAATTACGTATTGCTTCGTGATTTCCTTTTCTTTAACTGCAAATAGTTATTTGTTTTGTTTGTTCTCGCCTTGAAAAAATGAATGCGTATTTGAGTCAAATCATCACGTATTGTTTTTTGATATTCGAGAGAACACTGTCATGATTACCTTTTGGTTGGTTAAAAATATTTCCCTTGTACACGTATAATCATCTGAAAACAGCCTATTGTCGCGGCTTGAGTTTTCATAAACAAATAACACCCACTCACTAAAAGCCACGCTTGACAAGTTTACCTACGTAGAATAAAAAACTCTCTTAAATTCACCGAAGACCCACGCTTTTCAGTATAAATGAGTGTAAGAAATTCTCCAAAAACTTGATGTAATTCCTCAACCTAGAGACGCAAAACTAAACCTGGCAATCAGACGCATTTAAGACTTCAGGGCACTGCCCACACCCTCGCAAGGAACCGCTCACGTGGCCTGGTGCACACCGGCCTCAGCGATACACAGCGCCCTGTGAGCGCAGGGACCGGCCTCCTGCGCAGCTGTTGGTGCTGGCTCCTCTCAGTGGCGCGGTGGTGCTCAGCGATAACAGGCTTGATCATCCACTAGCCAGTTCTGAACTGTAGTTTGTGTTCGACAGAAAGGGGATTAGTTTTCATCCATTGATTTTTTGTCCGTTTCTGACAATGTTTTTTGTACGATACGGAGAAATTTTACGTTAATAATCAAAATTTGCGAATGAATAACAACTCCATACAGAATGTGGCTACTAGACGTAAAAATAACCAACGCAAAGTGTATTCACTTGCAAGTGACGATGTGAACATTTTGAACGTTCTCCCTTTGTTTAGCGTCTGCGTATGCTCCAGATGCTAGCACAAATTTAGGCTTCATATCAAACGTGTCGAGGCAATCGCACTCCTTTTAATTTTTTTTTATTATTAGACCTAAAATTTGGCATACATATAGAAAACGCCAGAGAATCACTTTTGAGGCCGTGTAATAAATTCGATTTCTTCATAGAAAACGAGATACGTACAAAAAACGGAAATTTAGTTTTTTATATCTATCTTCTCCGTCAGTTTTTGAGGTAGAGAAATGACGTGGGTATCATTAATTATTGCGGAAAGACTCAGGCGATAAAGTTATGGTTTAAGATTTTCAAAGTTCTTACTTTTGAATTTTAAATATTTTTTCCATATTCTTAATTTTTCCCCGAAATTTTGTACGTGTGACGTCACAACTTTTTATCGAGGACAAAATTTAATAATCCTAAAGCTTAACTTTATTGCCCGAATTTTTTCGCATCCAATGACACCCATATCATCACTGTAATTCAAAAACTGAAGAAGTTGCAGTTTGAAATCCCAAAATTGGTTCTTCTCAAAAGAGCAAATAAGACCAAATAAAGAAAGGTAAACATCCTTATTTTTTGTTTTTAATACTTATTGGCCGAGCTAGGACCGTTACAATTATTATACAATAATAAAAAGACAAAGAAGCTCACATAGCAACTTCGCGCCGTGACGTATCAGCAAACGTGCTCTGTTGACGAGGTGAAACCTCGTCTAACCCCACCCCACCGTTTTGAAACCCCCGTAGCGGGCGAACGAGCGTACGTACGAACCTCATTTTTCCACAGGACTTATCTGATGTCTTACACTTCCTATAGCTGCTAATGTAAAAGTTTTGAAATATTTCATGATTTTTACCATTTCAAAGGGGTACGATTCCGTTTATAATAGGCCTATTTAACTTTTGTTCAGAAAAAATAAAATGCTGCATTCACGCACCAGTTTCGCTCATAACTTAACACAAGCAATAAAATTTTAATTTCTACTTCTTCAGAAATGTTCAAGTGATCAAAACTTAGCGACAGCCGTTTTCAAACCGAGGTAATATTGTTTAAAAACTCTTCCGAAGCACTCATGAGCAAAATTCGTGACTTATCAAAGCTCAAAAATAATACCGGAAGAAATTATTACTACAATAGTCATCGCTTGAATTTCGAACGCTAATTTAACACCTGCTTTTTGGCAACCCGATAAGGGAACATTAAACGTCTGTTTTCGTTCCACAGATAACGCACACTTCGCTAACGCATCGTAAGAAATTCACGCTGAGTTTGTATCAACTTTCATTAATCGACGTCCTGAATTGAAGATACGGTCTGTAGCAAATATCACCTTGACAGAGAATCTCTGCCATTTTTATTTCAGTATAATTTTGGAAAAAATGTTTATGATTAAGGGTAAAATATTCTGCTCTTGCAAATGTATGATATTCATTAATTTCTAGGAATGTTTATTTTACGGAGGAAAAAAACACAATCATAGCAGTTGTAATATAATTTAGCCAACAACTCAAACACAGAGTCCAAAACTCCCTCCATATGCATTTTCGGGTCAAAGAATGATCTTGAAATCGTGCATCTTGAATAACTTAACATAACTTCCGTCAAAATAAGATATTTCCGGCAGTGAACAGAAAAATTAATTTCTCACTTTCTCACAACTAAATCAGCGTGAAACTCGACTAGATATTTCGAAAGAAAAAAAATCTCTTTAAACTCGAACTGACAATAATCAAAGAAATGATCATTAACTTCAAACTTCACAGTTGAACTGAATCATCGAATGTTTTTGTATCAGATGGAAACAATCCTGTTGACACAACTGAAATTAACACCACTCTCTAGATTAAATACCTGTAAATCACTCACAAATTCACAAAACATTATGTATGACACACCATAGCACACACTAAATGCAAAGTAAACCTTCCTTCACAGAGAAATTAACACCAATATTATAGTTTCATAACATACTTTAAATTGGTCTCGAGGAAATGTATGAAACATGACAGCCAGGAAATTAAAACTTCACAACTGGCGCAGTACATCATTGAAATGATGCCCACATGTTTATAGAGTGAGAAAAAAATCTGTGCGTAATTGTGTCAATCGTAAATAAAGCGTAGGTTATAAGGCCTGGACGCAAAACACTATAAATAGTTCTGATCGACCCTATATAATTTTAACGATCTCTGTCATTTCTGAATACAACACAACCTAACCGACAGATCATGGCGACGTACGACAACTCCAGATGTGAACACATTTGTGATGTTGTACTTGATGATCTACGCTCTGAGACCGTGGAGACACCACATATAAGCCTGCGTTTGCCTTCAAAATTCAACAAAACTTTCACAAATCATCATCAACCAACTTCTGGCGAAAATACAACCGACGCAACTCACTCATAAATGTTTATAAACTATTTAATCTAGTGAATAATATTTTGAAGCGTAAACTAAGCAAATGCCAATTAAAAAAATCTGACATTTGCAAAACGATTCTAATCAGCGAGAATACGTCAGTGTTCTCCAAATAAAACGATTCCAAACAACAAACAATTAAAAGCAAACTACAAAAGGGACTTAAGTTTAATTCATACCAACAGCATCGCTACCATTTAGGGAAGTACCCAGGTAGCGGAATGTAACTCAGAAAAGGTTATAATAAATTACCCTGTTAGCGAAATGTAACTCAGAAAAGGTTATTATATATTACCCAGGTAGCGGAACGTAACTCAGAAATGGTTCCGATGAAGGGATTCTCATGTGAATTTGATGACTCATGAGGCCTGCACTTGTACATTTGAACAGTTTTGAGTTAGCTTTTTGCATTATCAACTGCCATTCACTTGAAATGATTTATTTTTCATTAATACTTCATCGCAGAGGTAAGGAAATCAATTCGTTTGAATGAAATGCAGACACTCAATTTCTTTTATTCTATTCAAAAACTTAATTATTCTCACGATAATAATTTGCACATGAATACAAAATACGTTTGAAAAAAAGGCTACTCAAAAATTGATCACGTTTCTGTTGAGAGCGATTGTCTGTATTGATGTGCCTCGGTCCGCGAACTTATAAAACTTTGATGATTTTGTTCAATTCTTTGTTGGTTTGGCAGACTTTTTTCCACCGCCTTCACTTCACATTTGGTAAAATCATTAGTCAAAAATCACCCCACCTCCCGCTTCCAGAAATATATATCTTAGTGTTAAATTCGGCTCCTTACAGGGCTCCAATAGTTGTCATTTGGATGAGTGCAATACAGTGAGGAACTTTCGTCATAGTGCAAGCAAACCTTCCTCCTCGGATTTCCTAGAGTTCAATTCCCAGGGCCAAGAGCATATGTAAGTGGTGCGAATTTGTTGGCCTTTTGGGAGAAACTGAAGGAGACTCTGATACGAAACTTTCAGTAGGATCACTGATGAATTCAGTTGCAGATGAACTTTCGGGTGAAGCTTCGGGCAAATCTACACCAGATCCATCTGCTGAATTTTGAACAGGGCTATCGGTAGGACTTTCAGCAGGGGCAGTTTTCGAGGCTTGAGGAAAATCATCAGTGGCACCTTGAACAGAATTTTCATATGAACATTGAGTTACAACTTTCTCTAATCTGATGATGAATCCGTACCTGCGCCAGTTCTCAGAAGCGCTGCCGGTAAGCTTGATCTGCATTTTACCCTCTGAGGAATTGAAGACCTGTACGAAAAAATAACGGTTAGAATGGAAAGATCTTTTTCCTGAAACAAATTGAAAAAAATTCATTATAATTGTCCGTTACTCACTGTGGGGGCATTTTCCATGCATACATCGACTTCCTTCGCAACTCCTTCACAAGGGAATGTGACGAATTTTAATTTATAGGGTCCGCAAGTCTGCCTCCGGAAGTTGACCAGCGTCACATTTGCAGTGATGGCGCTATTGCTGGTGATCGTCAGTTCGCAGTTTGGTGTTGTGTAGACATCAGAGAAGAGCTTGCATCCGATTCCAGCGTGAGAAATTACGTTGAGAACTGGAGTGTCGTTGAGATGTATGGTTTGGCCGCAATATTCGTCTGCAAATGGAACAAATGACGGCTAGTAATATCTGTTCATTATCGTAAAAACTCCCCACAAAATGTGACACGATAGATTGCATCGAGCGATAACAGGGGGACATGCAAGAACAACTGTGCAATGGTAAACTTCTCCAAAGTTGAGAAGCGCTAAGGGAAATATAACTTTTCTTCGAAAGCTATAACGAGATTTGTGATCAGGATGGTAAAAAAACCGAGCTCTACACTGCGTCTCAAATTATTAACGAGATAACATTTATTCAATTATTTCAGAAACCATCTGATAACATTGCGTGAAAATTTCAGAGAATGTTGACAATATCATTTCGCTATTACACTTAACTAATAAAAGGATTCAAACCAGTATTAGTGCGTAATATGATCCTAATAACTAATATCTGATGATCCAAGTGTGCCAAATTAATAACAAGGTTAAGATAAAACACAATAAACCTATAACTTTATTACTGCTAAGATTTTCCTTGGTATAAATAACTCATAAAAATCAAATTAATTTGGAAAAATAATCATAATACAATAACTACATTTCAAATTTCTACCTTTATATTATTAGTATGGGATACGCATTCCTTCCTTAGAAATGACATAAAAAGTCACTGATCCATGCATAGCATTCGTTAAAGTCGGGATTACTTCAGTGGTTATTTCCTGTGATATCACATCGAGGGCATCCCACAACTCATCCTTGTCCTTGAATTGGTATCTATTTGCTTGAATTCGTGGCTTCATGATGCTCCATAGGTTCTCTAGAGGGTTCAAATCTAGGGAATACGCGGATCACTCCATCTTTCTGAGCCCAGAGAACCCCAGTTGTTTTTAGTTTTGTTTGCTGCATGTGAGGGAGCATTATCCTGCATTGAAAAATGGTTCTTCTCAACACCAACTTTTGTTTCTTCAGCCATGGCTCAAGGTGCTCCTCCACAAAAGCTATATAAGGATCTGATGTCTTTTTCACACCTTCTAGGACTTTCCATGTACCAACCAAGGTACCTCCGATAATTCCAGCCCAAATCATGATCCACCACCACCTTGTTGGCGCCTCAAATGCTGATGGCGATATCGTCCATCTAGGACCCATCCCTTGCTCCAGCCATCCCGGCCATTAAGAGCGACGCAAACTTCCGTGAACAAACTTTGAAAAAGTCAGTCATCAAGTTGTCCTCTGCCCACTTCAATCAATTTTGTACATGATGTTGCTTCAATGGCACAGACCTAACTGATTTTGCTACTTCCTTCAAGTGGTGATATCGAGTACTTTTAGAGATATTTTTAATCCAGCTTGTTCAAAATTTGCTCTACTTGTCACTCCAGGATTCATATCAACTTCACGTTTAATTTGTTGCAGGGAACGGCGTGAAACAACTATTGATTTACTTTTATCGGCCCTCTTACTTACTTTCGCAGGGTCTCTAACAAAATTACATGCAGGAAGATTATCCTGTCATTTTCGATGTCGCGCGGTTATATTACCCATTTCTGAATTGGTTAAACCACATTTACGACCCATTATAATGTCTAAGCAGACCACCTCGTTAAGAATTTATCACACTTCAATCATCAAATATTCGTAATTAGTGCCATATTATACACTAATACTGGTGTAAATCCATTTATTTGTTAACTGTAAGAGCGAAATAGTGTGTTCAACATTCTCTGAAATTTCCATGCAATTTAGTCAAACGGTTTTTGAAATAAATGAAAGAATGTTATGTCGTTAATAATTTCACACGCAGTGTATTGTTAGATGACAATTTAAGGAGGATGTCCATTTCTTGAAAGGGGGAGGCGCATCGATAATACAAGAACACATTAATGAGATGAAAAAGACAAAATCTATTACTTAATTACTGGTATTTAATACTGAGTTCATTAGACCCACCCTGAATGTAAGATTATGAGAGGAAGCATTTTGTAATTAAATCCACCGAGATAGGATAACTTTTCCGTTTTTATCGTATCAGTTCGACACACCTTCTGAAAGTTCGGACACTTTTCAAATCCATTTAAAATGATAGATTTCACTTTTTTTAACCCTTTCACGTCCGCATTTTCGTACTCATATTACCATAAAACCGTCATTAGACTGGCGCTGCCATCAGGTTGTCTCAGATACCAAAATGAAAAAGAAACTGCCACTCGGCAGTGAACTTCAAAGAATACATTAGGGAACAAATTTAGTTATAAAAACAATATATTGAGGCTACTTTCGAAAGAGGACCGTACAGTCCACTTGGGCGTTAAAGGGATAATTATGATTCAATAAGAAATTATAAGAAAATTCAAAACCGTGGGTTTTAATTCAGGTTATTGTTCCTCCGATAACCAAATGGTAAACCCAAATCAGACACCTACATAATTTCACTGTTGGTTTACTTGTTTAAACGTCAATAATGAAGCAATGATATAATTGGCCCTTTGATTCTTGGCTTGTTGAAAGTAATTTAATTTGTTTCCTGAGGTTGTACCTATTTGATGTTTTCTTTCTGAGTAAAATGTTTGTACAGCGTTAAACATCTGAAGAATATGGTTATTTCCACTTATTTCGTTCGTTGTCATCCGCGTTCTCCTGATATTGCAGCAAAGTTTGTGGGCCAGAGCAATAACTTAGCGTCTCCAGTGCTGCACAAAATGCATTTAGTACTTCCATGGCTCGTGAGATTACCTTCACAGTTAAAATAGAAGTGTTGCGAGATAGAGTGTTCTGGAAATCATTATGCACGTACAATTTAAAACACCATTGGCACGATCACTTGCACATCACGTCACTGAGACTAGTTTACTAGGAACTTTATAAGCACGATCGATTTCAGTCATAATCTTGGATTGACCGTAATCAAATTGCAACGGGAATGGTGACAAGAAAGTGTGTGAATTACTTTCTTTCGACACATATAACTTCCTCAAAAGTCTTCTACGCAAAATTAAATCATTATTGCGTGAACACATAACCTTAATTTTACTCGGTGGTTCCAAACGTTTTTTATGATATTGATTTTTGTTTTCTTTACGATTTAATGTACATTCAAGCATGTTTTTTCAGACTTGAGTCTCTCTCTCATGAAAAAAAATTTTTCTCTTTCAATATTAGGATCAAAGTTTGCTAACTCGGAAAAGTAACAGCTAGTTTAGCTACACTTCACCATCATCTCAAAGCCAGTGTTATTTTCTGACATATTCTTCAATCGTTCACACAAAGTCTCTTAGTCAGCACTAAAATTTCTCAATTGATGAAGCATTCCATGTTAAATTTCTACATTTCCAATACATATTTATACAATTTTTTAATGGTAAATTAAGAACAAAAATTGTTTCCGGCCTTCTGAAGTTATGTTATTTTTAGTAAATGATATTTTTATTGATGCTTGACGTGAGTGACTACTCTCCGCATTAACGTCTCAGAATCGTTTCAATCACTCCAGACATCATAGCCTAAAATTTTTACTATTTTAGCTCCACCTCTACTTTGAGATCGATTTTTACCTATTATATGGGGCTGTAAGTTTGTTTTGCAATCGCTGTGTTTCATGACATGTTTGCAAAACAAATTCAAACATAATTAACTACTCTGAAAAAATACATAAAACCGACACACTTTTATGTCCTAGCTAAATTGTTACAAAACCATCGCACAAAAATGTGTCATGAGCGTTCATTTTCAGTCTATGTGCAGTGACACGCTTTGTGTGTCATTGGCTCGAAGTGTGCCCTAAACGACACACTTAGCGTAAGTCAACATCATTTCATGTAAATGATACACTTACTTATTTTTGTTATTGTCTATATTGATGCACAGACGATATCCGAGAATTTAAAGAAAAAAGTGAAAATCTTAAAATTTCGAGTGAGAATTATTTTTAATTCACGAAATTCAATCACAGCTCGGTATTCCTCCAGAAATTTTAAGCCGTGTGAAGCATGAACATGTGATTTAACTCTATTAATTGCTTGAATCTGCATTCAAAGGAAGCGCACCGTTATGTATCAGGATTTCGTTGATTAACTTGCTGACCATCTATTGTGAGCCAAAATTTCTCTCAGAGTATAGAATGGACGAAACAACAAGAAAACAAAAACTACATTCGAATTCGTAAACTTTTAAAAAAATTATTTAGCAAATTTACGGGTGCTAAGACCAAGATATTTGACATCGAAAGTTATTGTGAATATTTCGCAAGTTTCTGAAACGATGCCAAGATCACACAGATTTTTCAAATGGTTTATGAATACTATAAATTTTATCAGATATGAAATTTCAGAGGAGTTTCAGGATAGCGGTCCAGAAACTTCTAAGATAGTGAAAAAAAATCTGGTATGTTATCTTTAGAGGCATTTCATATTATAAAACATATATTAAACAAAGCACAGCCCGTGACTGACCCAGTGCAACGTGAGGCGCTGTGACGGCCTGTACGGAGGTCGTCAGGAAGGCCACCCCGCACGAGTTGTTGGTGTGGCACGACGGGTCGACCAGAATGCTGTCGTCGGTCGCCACAATCCCTCCAAGTTTTGGAAGCACAAAAATTTTTCCCGGTAACGGTAATTTGATTCTGTAATCCTTCGTTTTGGGAGGGTTAAAGGCTGAAAAATGCAGAGAATTTTCGTTAGTGTTGGCTTCAATTTTTGAAAATGGTTGTTGTTGTGGCTACAACGTGAACTGAGCGGTAGACCATATTGTTGAATATAATTTAACAACATCACATTGAAATAGTGCTGTATCCTAACGCTCTCTATGACGAACTATTGATTTGAATGAGCAAATTTGTGTAAATCCATTAATCAAAGAAAAATCCATCAGTCAAGAAAAGATTCATTAGATCATTGTATTAAGTATTAAGAGAGTATTAAGAAAAGATTAATTGATCAGTCAAGGAAAAATTCAAGAAAAAAGAAAAGAAAAACATTTTATTTCCAATAGAGATAGTACAAAATTCCTATCATTGGTTTTTAAAATATCTTAAAGTTAATACAATGAGGTGATACACACACATGAGTATTGTAATACTCATGTCACTAGTCGAAAATAAATGATTGAGGGCAATGTTCTCCTAATCTTGCTTAATCTACATTTGATGATACATGTAATGATAATTATATGAGTCAACACGATTTTATAGACGATGCATTTTCATTGTGGGTTTAGAACACTTTTTACGATTTACACTTACATGATATGAAACTTCGCAATTTTTGGCGCCAGGAAATAATATTTGAGTTGTTTGTTTCGGAAGATGTTCAAAAATGCCATTTCAAGACAGCACGAAAAAAATTATTATACACATATAAAAGCATGAGGACCACGAAAATTACAGGATTTGTATTTCTAATTAAACAATTTTAACATAACGGTCATTAATTGATCAGCATTTTATTTAAATATAAATGGATGATCACAAAACTAATGTATAATATTTTACGTGAATGCTTTACAATAATAAAGAGATGACGAGTTAGGTAATGTTACAAGTTGAGAGTGAACATAAAAAAAAACATCATCTCTAGTTAAAATGCCAGTTGTCAGTTTAGTACACACAAATGTGCATATATACATGTAAATGTATATACATATACATGAACATACATACCTACACACATATATACACCTAACACGCAAACGCACACAAATACATTTCTATGCATCGAGGCAATCACAATATATGCACGTTCTATAAAAATCCTGTGCGATATTCTGAAATGTAGGATAATGAGCAAAGGAAATTCGTGACAACTCGTTCAGTATGTGTTGCTGCTTACAACTTTTAATGAAATATTGTAACGATGCTTTATAAAATATTGTATCGAAAGGATCATTGGTTGATAAGCATCTTATTTATCATATGTGGGTGATCGCGCAACAGATATATTTGTATATATATATATATATATATATATTTTATAAATGCTGTACAATGATCAAGTGAAATGAATTATTACGTAGTGACACATTCACCTATCTACGTACGCATAGCGTGCACAAGTACACATATACAAAGGTAAGCATGTTCGCAAATATCAGCGTAAAATAATCAGTATAAACTAGCATTCCAATCGAGGGAATCGGAGAATATATCATTTACTATGGCATGAATTTTATAGAATTTCCGTACTAAAAAAATAGGCACAAAACAGTCTACCTTAGTCAGAAACATGAAAACGATTTTTCTACAACGGTTCCCAAGTACAGAATATTTCCAGAAGCACGCGAGGCTTAGATGCAGTTGTTATATTATACTGTAGAGCGTAAGCGATGATATGATAGTTTGCACTACACTAGCCTACCAAGAGCATTTTTGGACGTGACGCGAAGAAAGAAACATGAATGTCCTATAAGGTGTCATATAAGGAAAAAAATCACATTATCTTTGAAATATGGCGCAAAATGCCGCAATTGATAAATATACATAGGTACCACATTTTACATGTTAAGCTTTGGATTACCTTACAATAATCAAATGAAATGATGTGTTGGGTAGTGTTAAAATGTGGGATGCGAAAAAAAAAGTCTGGTATTTATAGTTTTTATACCAGTTGCTAGTCCAGTGCACACAGGTGTATAGTGCATACCTGCACACCCAAATACGTTCACACATATACAAGTAAGCATGCTTGCAAATCCCAGCGTAAAGGCGATCAAATCATAATACCTACGCATACTTTAAGACTGTTGTGTGATGTCCTGAGTTATAAAGAAAATGAGCAAGGGAGAGTATTAAGCAATGGAGATACCAGGTAAAGTGAGATTCGTCAAGACGTTTTTAGTATGTTCTGTATTTAAGAATTATCGTTGAGACGATAGATGACGAATTATTTTGGCTTTAAATTCTCTCGGTCTCTTCCTTTCAAGGAAGAATCAATTTATAAGGGAAAAGTAAGGTACAAGGAAGTAAGGAAAAGTAAGGCGTATCATACACGCCTTAGCGTGTGTGAAAAACAAGAAATTTTAAATTTATTTTAGACATGCATCCAAAACACTGATGCACTCGCACTGCGCTGAAGTGCTCCCCCCCGTTACCGCCAACTTTCTACAATCACTTTCATCAGAGTTGCTCCATTGCATTCATGAGAGCATAGAACGTGTCTAAAAAATTTATCACTTTGCTTGAATCGCAATGCTAATAGAAATTTAAAAGCGAAGAAAACGCTAATAAAACTAGTCATATTGACTCAAATTGAGAAGAAACAAAATCGAAAACGTTTCGGAGTCCAGCTCCATCTTCAGTTCTGTAAAATACAAAGAATTCAAAAAAGTGCAAAAAGTACAAACATTACGAAAAATACAAGCAATAAAAAAAAAACCAACACAATTGTATCAACAAAATGATAAATAAAGGTCGAACTATGCCTAAAAACTAGCAAAACAGTAACGAAAAAATACACACTATGAATTTACTATTTGAAGGGGATAGGAACTAAGCGTATTATTTAGGGAAGGTTTTTCTTTAAAAATATGAAGGGATTCTAAAATTTGTAAGTCAAACTCATTGGGAGCGCTATCAATGACTTTAAAATCTTCCTCACGAACTACTATATTGCACTGTTCGGCATGGTTGCGTACGGCTGAATGAAACCCAAGCCAGACTTTGATACAGTGTTTCATTTCCGACCCATTTTTTCAGCTGTCAATACTCCTAATTATAAACTAGCTAAATTTCTGGTGCCTGTTTTAAATCATTTGACAACTAACGAATTCACTGTTGAGAACTCATTCGAGTTTAGCAAGAAATTAAAAACTATCGAAAATGCCCAAAATTTAACAATGGTATCTTTTGACGTTGAGAACCTATTCACAAATATTCCTCTTCGTGAAACTATAGAAATATGTTTAAATTCTTCGTTTCGTACGTCTGAAAATAAAATCATAGGCCTTAATCGGAAATTTTTCGGGACGTTACTTAAGCTTTCGGTGCTGAATTCTTTTTTCTTGTTTGCAGGGAAGTTTTTCAAACAAATAGAAGGAATCGCAATGGGTAACGCATTAGGACCAACTTTTGCGAATGTATTTTTGTGTTTCCACGAGAAAAAATGGTTAGCCGATTGTCCTTCAGTTTTCAAGCCTGTTTTTTACAGCCGGTATGTCGATGATACATTTTTACTTTTTAAGAGCTCTTCACATGCCGATTCTTTCCTGAATTTTCTGAATGGGAAACACCCATCCATTAAATTTACAATGGAAATGAAAATCTGTAATAAATTATCGTTTCTTGATTGTCTGATCTCAAAGAATGGTGGAAGTTTTGTAACATCTGTTTATCGTAAGCCAATTTACTGGTTTGGGTACTAGTTTTTTTAGTTTCTGTCATAAAATTTTCAAGGTAAACGGAATAAAGACTATGTTAAATAGGGCTTATAATATATGTTCATCATTCAATGATATACATGCAGAATTTGATTTTTTACGAGATTTCTTCTATAATAATGGTTTTCCTACAGGAATCGTAAACTCCCAAATTAAAAAGTTTTTATCTGGAAAATATTCTCAGTCGACCATTGATGTTAGATCCGATAGTTTTCATTACTGCACTCTACCCTATTTTGGTTCCCCATCGGAAAAACTGGCCCGTGAATTAAAGTCTCTTTTTGACAGGTATTTTTCTACTATCAACCTGCGTGTAATTTTGATTAATAAGGCAAAAATAGGTTCTTTTTTTCGGCACAAGGAATCCATCCCTGGTCTAATGCGTTCTTGTGTCATTTATAAATATAGTTGTGTGCAGTGCACATCGGCGTACGTCGGGATGACGTCACGCAGTATTTACACAAGAATAGCAGAACATCGCGGTAGGAGCCACCGTACTGGGAACTTACTTGCACATCCTCCTCATTCAGCCGTACGCAACCATGCCGAACAGTGCAATATAGTAGTTCGTGAGGAAGATTTTAAAGTCATTGATAGCGCTCCCAATGAGTTTGACTTACGAATTTTAGAATCCCTTCATATTTTTAAAGAAAAACCTTCCCTGAATAATACGCTTAGTTCCTATCCCCTACAAATAGTAAATTCATAGTGTGTATTTTTTCGTTACTTTTTTGCTAGTTTTTAGGCATAGTTCGACATTTATTTATCATTTTGTTGATACAATTGTGTTCGTTTTACTTTTTTGTATTGCTTGTATTTTTCGTAATGTTTGTACTTTTTGCACTTGTTTGAATTCTTTTTATTTTACAGAACTGAAGATGGAGCTGGACTCCGAAACGTTTTCGATTTTGTTTTTTCTCAATTTGAGTAAATATGACTAGTTTTATTAGCGTTTTCTTCGCTTTTAAATTTCTATTAGCATAGAACGTGTTACTATGATTCGTGTGCAGCATAATATGACCAAGTTTCACTCCTCTCCTAAATTAACGCTATAACTTTTTTTCCCCTACCCAACACACTGATGAAGAGGTCTTTGGCACTTATTCTCAAATGGTTTAGTCCATTTTTGTTCGCAATCTACAGTAGAGAGAAACATATCATTCATATGTGCTCCTTGTCCAAAACGATCCTGTGCTGATCTCCACCCGATTAACATGAACCAGCAAGACCTTCTCGCTCTCTCTATAAATGGGTCTTAAGTAGCACGCAGTCCAACTTGGAAAACCTCAAATTCTGACCTATTTCTGTCGTGAATCCTGGGAGCTCAAGAATGGTTGGCGTCATCACCCTAAAGACGACGTTGGGTTTATGACTCATGAATCGTTTTCTTACGACGGGGTCCGGAAATGAATCTGAAAAGGAAGCGGAGAGCTTTAGAAATATTCTGTTTAATTTATTGTTAACGAATGAATGATTTCAATCGTAAAGATTCAACTCAGAGTACAAGAAGTTATTCAGATAAACATTCTCAGTTGAGAAACTTGGACGGTCGAAATGGGCGATAATTAGACACTCGTTTCCTAGACTTCTGATCTAGTAAGAAAATTGCATCCCCTGACTATTGTCTAGCCGGAGATGTCCTGGGACGATATCGTAAGATAATAAAAACAAAAATAGAAATTCATTCTCTCTAAAATTCGACGAAACGGAAACAAAAACTTCAGTCGAATATACCTCCACAAATTTAGTTCTAGCCTCTAAATGATCCTACGATTAGCATCAGTCTTCTTGAGAAGAGAATCAATTGCAATGATGCAACACAAAACAATTAAACTTTTACCTATGATAGGCAACGTTTTGTGAGGCTGGAACAGGTCAGACAAGATTAACCCTTTGCCCGCACGTGAGCCACCGACGCTCACGGAGGGGATATTCATGATTCTACTGACCTACTAGAACCACAAACTCTATTAAATGAACTCTCAAAACTAAATGAACGCATAATCTAGCTAATGTTCGCTATTTCCGCACTGCAATTGGAGTAGGATTTGCTTTAATATATATATATTTATCATTTCATGCGTTCGCGCAATAATATTTTTTCACGAAAACCGAAAGTTTTTAAAGAAGCAAATGTGTTGGGAATTCCATTTTACACATCAAAATGCATTTTAATTCCCCTAAATAATGTAGAAAAGCAATAAGGGACATTTGAAAAACTCTCCAAATTTTAGGGAGATAGGTCCCCTCAAAGAGCATATTTGGTTGATTTGAATTTATTGTGAAAAATTGCTTCCTAATAAATTAATCAGCAGAGAAAGCAAATCATGCAGTGATCATATGCTAGTAAGGTAACTCTGATTTGAAAAGATTTTTTATTTAGCTAAAAATGAGACGTTTCGTTCTGTCTTCTTGCTCACCATCGGGGATCCCATTGGTAAGGAAGCTCTTCATGATCATGAAGTGAGTTTCATTTGCGTTGTCAGTGCGGCACACAGGAGCATGCAACATCCACACGTAACAATGGTTGTTCCAAAACCAAAAGTTAGCGCCTGAAACACGTTAATCAATATATATGTTAAAAATTAATACATACCGTAATCTTTCATCAAATATTGTACAGTTGAAATTAATCGGAGATAAATTATAGAAGATGATTTTATAGCTGACAAATCGCCTACCTACTCAGCGCTGTTTTTTTCAGAAACGAAATCATCGACCGCCTTTTTTCAAAATCATGTTGCATTATTAATGCCGCTATTTGCTTGTACCATATGGAAATAGAAAGTACAAAGTCACAGCAAATATACAGATCAATAACCTCTCCTTCCTGCCTTTAACCACTTTCTATGTTTACCTGTGGAGCTGTACACTCAAATAAATGTTTTATTACTTTGGTGTGTTTTATCCAGCGACGTTATTTCCCAAAATGCAACACTGAGCCCAATCCGCAGCGGAAAAAGAGCTACCAAAAGAAGTTCCCTTTTCACGTGCTGACTTCAGGTACTGCTTCTGAAGGCCTGTTGACACGAGGAGTGAGCGAGCGCTCCACCGGGAAAGAGAGGCTTAAACCACGCCCATTTTCTCTCGTTTCAGACTCAATGGAGCAGTAGACAACAGTCTGTCTCAGTTTGGTCTTCGTCGAGCGAGTCAATGTTGCCAGTGCAATTTCAGACGCTGAACGGGTAGGGTGTGCGTCTCTGCTCCCTGCCTACACGTTCTCTTGGAAAAGTGGCGTTTAGCTGCCAAAAAAGGACTTTTTTAAGCCAACGCTTCGCCCACATTTTCCTCATTCGTTTTTGTTTCTTCTTTATAGCCGCGACAACTGATAGAGATTGAAAACGCCATTGCCTGTCGCAGAGCCACCTTCGTACGTTCTCTCTCTACCGCTGCTAAGAGCAGACTGAGGATTTTACTTCTAGCAGTCTGCACCTCTGCCATGGTCCGTGTGGACACCCTGACTCGAACAAGCATTTTACTGAGCTCGTGGTGAAGCGCTCCCACACTCCACGTGTCAACAGGCCTTAACAGCATGGTTCAGAGGCCTCATGGAGAGTTTGCTCTCTCTCATTATATCCACTGTAACAGGGCGCTGTCGGAACTCAAGGAATCGTTTGATATGATATTGAACGTTGTTTTTTGGTCTTTTTCCTGCAAGTTGCGTATCCTTCTAAAAATTACGATTTCGTAGAACAAATGAAGCAAAATTAGCTAATTCATGTAACAGCTCACAGAAGACATTTAGTTTACGTGAGAACTAATAGTACCTGAGAAAAAATACACAAAAAGAAGAAGGAAGTGATCTGCAGTGAAGTTCTAAAGTCAATTAGGAACTCGAAGGGATTAGAACCAGATACCTAAAGCAAACTGTGCGCAATAACGGGCTGATAAATCAGGTGGCAATGCTAGAAACTGGAACAAAGCGTGTGAGAAAGATAAGGATGTTAAATGTTCTAGGCCTAAACATCAACATGTAACATTAAGAAAATTGCCGGAGATCAATATAGTGAAGGAATATTTCAAACGTCGACCGATCATCATGTATAAGATCTTAAAAATGTTCACTGATTTAAAAGTAAATGCAAAATGGCTGTTTACCATCTTTGAGATGTGAGCTCCGTTGTGACTGCACGACGATTATCTAACGACTGAACGTGAAAATGACGCGAGAAAGAAGGGCGTTTAAAAATCGACTTTATTAAGCCTGGGCTCTGAAGCCATCTGTTAAACTTTGAACCACACAGAGACAATCCAAACACCTGGGAGTGGACATTTGAAATAGCTAACCAAGAGGTTTGACCACGATTGTTTGGCTATTTGTAGACCGAGCGAATGTTTCAAATTTTTACGCCACTGTAGCTCAGACATTTAAAATATGCGCTCGATCGTCCACTTGGCCCTTGTCTCCGGTACCATGATCTTGTAACCGTTGTGCAACATAAACACGTCGTCCAATTGTCAATATTCGTATTTCACAAAATTATTCACAGCCAGTCATTTCAAAAAATATGATCTGTTTTTTTTTCTATTTGCATCTGATTTTCCATCCGCATTTAGTTTACATTTTTATCATTTTGCCTGTACAAAATACTGAATTTTATCAGTCTGTAAATGATGCTCGCACGTCGGAACGTTTCTTTTCATATATAAACAAAACTGTGATGTAAAATTTAAAATTTTGAGTATTCTAGTAAATTTGTTAAACAATTTTAAAACCTGATAAACGGTGGAAATAACGAAAGGTTAAGAAAATATAAAAGAAATTGAGGAATTATTCTGTGAACCCGTCTACTTATGATTTAATACTTAACTACGTAAGGTCCTCAGAGTGAGAGGCCATTTTCTTACCTACTTATTTAGGGTCCTCCGGGAGAGGCTATTTATTTACCTACTTACTTAGGGTCCTTCGGAAGAGGCTATTTACTTACCTACTTTCTTAGGGTCTTCCGAGAGAGGCTATTTACTTACATACGTTCGTACTTAGGGTCTGAGAGAGGCTGTTGTTTAAATTAGGCCAATTAATTTACTTTAGTTGTAATGTTAACAATTTTCTGATTCCCCTTTTTTGTGTTCTATCTCTCCACCTCAGCCTACCTTATCTTTTGTTCCACTCAAAGAGGAAATAACTCTTAACTCAAAGAAGGTGTTTTGAGAGGAAACTCAACGAAGGTGTTCTGGTGGGTGAAAGAGAAAGACACTATCTAGTAAAAGGTAAAAGAGCAGGGAATCTATTTAAAAGACTATTCTTACGCAAGAATGCTTCAGAATTCAGCGCAGAAACAATGAGTTCTGAGGCAAGAAATTTTAATTTGAATAACATAGGAAGCTGCTACAGCTTGATGTTTACCACACTGTAGCGTGGGATTTTCCTCCAGGTGCTACTGTAGCCTGAGGTTAGGCTGCTAATGTATATTGTTCATTTCCATGCATTTAATTTAGTGATAAACACTTCATTTGTACATCTCAAACTGCATCTGGGTAGGTGATATTTGGCATTAGATCTCATGGTACAGTAGCACCAAAGGTATTAAAAAGCGTCGAAAAAGTGGGAAGCTATGAATAGAAAAAAATAATCCTGACCCCAAAACTATATGATTGAAACATTAGGCAGGCCACCCTTGCCTTACGACTTCCCCTCGGGAGCGTCAATTTACTTTTCTTCAATAGCAGTACCCTTTGAGGGGAAATAAATTCACACGCTGTAATTATGTACAATCCTCTCAGTTGGACGCTGGAGAGACAGGTACACCTTCACTATCCTTACCCTTTGAAGGTGCTGTGGTTTTACACTTTTCAAGGTCTCCCCTATAATCAGTGGAAGATTTTGCTGATAATAACAAATTCGGAATACTTCCTCGGTATGGCACGTAGTCCTGAAAGAAAAGAATAGTATATTATTTTTCACTGCCTAAGCCCCACAAAGTCCATCAGGTTTCAGGACCGACCGACCGAGTTCAGGCTAAATAACTCAGAATGAACTTTCACTGTTGCGACAACTAGATGAGCAATATTATTCAAACCTTAATGGTGGAGTATAAATTTGTTAACCACATTTAAATATTGTAGTGTCATCCTATCATCTCTCGTGCCGTAATTTTCCTTGTTTCCTACCAACACAATTCGAAGCAATGTCAAAAGCACTCAGCTAATTCATGAAAATTATAAGCATTTTATATAAATTTTTCATAAACACTTTACACTTTCTATGCTGTCTTAATATTCTCCACATCAGCTCGCATTCCTTGCAGAAAAGGGTTTTAAATTCGTTGAGAATTACTTTATGGCTTAGCCAATCATTCCAATAACAAAAGTTTGAACTTGAGAGGCCAAAAAATAAACCGATGTTCATTGATTTTCAAATTCTTTAGAAGATCAGTGCCGTCATCTACGTCGATAGGATTTTGAGGCGGCGACTTTGGTTTTTCAAGATTACGCCTTCTAAGTGTAGCATTTTTGTACTGTTTGGCACAATTTGCCTTTTTCATTCCTTCATTTGCGGTCCATTCTCATTTTTTTGACTATTCACTACAATCGTAGACAACCTTGAGTCGGCCCTCAGCCTGCCTGGCTGCTTGTATATTGCATCAAGTCCTCTTCCAGCGTGTCTGGCTGGTTTATATTGCAAAAAGTCTTCTTCCAGCGTGCCTGGCTGGTTGTATATTGCATCAAGTCTTCCTCCAGCGTGTCTGGCTGGTTGTATATTACATCAAGTCTTCCTCCAGCGTTCCTGGCTGGTTGCATATAGCCTCAAGTTTTCCTCCAGTATGCCTGGGTGTCTGTATATAGCCTCAAATCTGCCTCCAGGGGCCTTGGCTGATTGTACAAGGCGTTTTTTTAAATACCGGATCCACGATAGAGGAAACTGTTTCATCTACCGTGACGGTATACGAAAAAATCTCTAATACCTTTTTATACAATGAAAAGATTTTTGAAACAAAACAGGAGTAGATTCCTGATATTTATAGCATTTATTTAATACCTACGCATTTCCGATACAACAGTTAAAATAATAATCAGAGGACACAGTAAAATTTATCCTGCTTCGAAACTGCCGCCAGGATAATGAACTGGACTGGACAAAGGAACAATTATCTTTCATAAGCTCTGTGTTGAGTGGCCTGCAAAATCTCCCGATCTATTCCCATTGCATTTTTTCTTGTGGGGATATTTAAAGGGAAGAGTGTGTCTTGACAAATCGGCGAGTCTGACCCAACTCAAGGATGCCATCATCTCATAAATAAGATTGATCGACCTCAGCCTTATTAGTGCTGCAATATGCATGCGAACACGAGCCCAATATTGCTTGCAGGCGAGTGGATGCCATATGAATAATATTTTTAAAAGTTAGTCTAAATAAGCTATTTAAAATACAGGATTCTACTGCTGCTTTGTGTTCAAAATTCCATTCATTGTTGCAAAAGTTATTAAAGATTTTTTGGGTCCCGTATTTAAAAAAACACCCTGTATTAAGCCCTCAATGTCTGCCTCCAGCGCACCTGGTTGGTAGTATTTAACCTCAAGTCTGGCTCCAGTTCACCTGGCTAGTAGTATATAGCCTCAAGTCTGGCTCCAGCGCACCTGGCTGGTAGTATATAGCCACAAGTCTGGCTCCTGCAAGCCTGGCTGGTAGTATATATCCTCAAGTCTGGCTCCAGCGCGCCTGGCTGGTAGTATATAGCCTCAAGTCTGGCTCCAGCGCGCCTGGCTGGTAGTTTATAGCCTCAAGTCTGGCTCCAGCGCGTCTGACACGTCACAGGTCCTCACATTAATAATTTTCCTTTTTACAAAGCGTCGATGAAAGTCACCTTTACATGTTCTAGTTTTTGTGAACAGGAAATCAAGCGTTCGAACAAAAAACGGCTGACCGTTAATTACGTTCATTTTCTGAAAATATAGAATAAAGACCAATATTGATAATTTTTATTTTAATTATTTAACCACACATGCTGCCCACAAGTGTTAATGGTACCAAAAATTAGGGAACAAAATTAGGTGTCTAAATGCATTCAAACTGTATTGAGAACTTTTGAAATTTTGTGAAACTAATCGAACATTGCATTGTATTTTCTAGCTTCATTTGATCATATTAGGAACTTAGAGTTGTGATAAACGCGTCAAATTACCGGGGATACTCGTAGAGGGACAACTCATGAACTTCCTACGAGAGGCTGCTGCTAAGGAACATCATTAAAGCGTACTGAACACGGTATCAACTTTCAAAGCTGCGAAAGCGCAAGCCTTGGTTTTGCTTTACTTATAATTTACGGGACCAAATTTTACGATCTTTCCAACATATCCCTTCCATTATTAAGAGCCTCTATTTAGATAAGTATACACATATATAGGTTCTAAATCAATGGAAGCGCCATATACATTTACATATTATATGGATACACAAACGTACATGGCCCTCATCTTACATCTTGAAACGAGGTATGGTCGTTTATTTTTTCGTTTTTTTTGGTTATCAAAGTTAGGAAGGAACCCTTCTCATCATGAAGAGACAGATCATAAGATGTCCAAATTGTAGGGAGAAAGCAAATTCTGTAATGCAGAGTAGCTTCTTTTATTCTAATGCCATTTTCAGAAATACGTCAGCTTTTGAAGCTTGGAGTGTTGGGAACAGATCTCTTATTTTAACTGCGCTTCATTATTACTAGCAAACGGAATTTTTTTCTTACTATGTGATCGTTACTGAAATCTGTCCAATTGAACCCCTGCATCAATTTTTCGATTGCGACAAGTGTTGGTTTTTAAGCTACTGCTTTCTATTTCTGCCGTGCAGAGAGGAAATATTGGATACTGAACCTTCAAAGAAGCTCTTGTCATTGTTCGACCTTGCGACATGGCCCCAAGTCCATCGTGAGAGCACTCTGCAGTTCGCAGCGTTGCCAGCTGTCGAAATTTAAAGCCATGGTTATTCAATTCCATTCGAAATGGATACGCATGAGACGCAAAAACATTTTCGAAGGTATTTCCTTTTAAACTATCGTGGATGAAACTTTTCTGAAGCTAAGAATACGCCCAAACGTCTACTTACTTACATCTGAGTTAATGTTCAAGAACTAATCACCTAGACCAAAATAGAATCCTCCACTCGAAAACAGGCCGTGATGAAAGCTTCAAGAAGATCGAGTGACGAATATATTGTTCTCTAGGATTGGTTGAATGTGCAGGTGATATTGAAAGAATCTATGCGAAAATCAGATTAATCTGCACCAAGATGAAGAAACCATGCGTTTGAATTTTGTAACTACCGGTTGTTAATAACTTTCCCCAGACATTGCATACTTTATGTATTGGCAAGCTCGTGCGAATGCAAACATAGTAAATGTTCTTCTCAACTTCGAATGATATACAATAACGCTTGGAGCCAAATCATAATCAATATTAGGGATTTAATTTAGCTCATTCGTAAAACTGGAGGAAGAAAAAACGATAATTTACTTCAGAGTCAGTCAAGTGGAGTAGGGGCTTTCCTAACAATTTTTTACTTTTATTGCGACTTTATTGCCAACGGGAGCCAATGACTCAAGAAAATACACGCGTCTTTACAGATGTGTTAAGAAAAATATCTTGATCAAATATTTTCACTGTTATTGTCCCTCTTTTTTGAAGTTGTAGTCGTTGTTATTGCAACATTGCTACAGCGTTGGGGAAAGTGATGGAAGCATTAATATAAAACTGCATATTATGACGAGTTCATGGGTAAGATATTTTAGACTTAGGACAAGTAATACCAAATTAATGTGCTCAAAAATCTTCGTGAAATTAGGTGGGAAACTTCACTATGGTGATCCTATGCACATTGCCGTCAATGCAACACGTCATCTTCGCAAGGAAAGCGCAATGATCTTGTTGTTTAAATATGAGCTACAAATTGTATCATAAGTTGTATTTCTCAGCTTAACTGAAAGTAACAATTTATAAATAGATAGAAAATAGAAACAAAAATTGCCTTAATAGTGTTATATAATTAATTGGGGTGTATTCCTTAAGGAGGGCAACCCGGGCCATTTTCATGTTGATGAGTCATTTTCATTTTGTTGTCGGAAAAGGACCCTTAGGTGGTGGACTATTCGGTCCTAAAATTTGATGGCACTACAAGACCCCATTTCGACCCCATATAAAAAAAACAGGAAATTGATAATTTTCTACCGTAACTGTGTTAGTAGTGCTTCAAAGATTCTAAAACTGTCTTTGGTTTTGTTCTAGCATAAAAACTCAATGACTAGTCCTCCTTTGAAATTTCAATATAAATGAACTAAAAAACCAATATGTCAAATTTTTCAAAAAACTAAGGCCTGAACCGAAAAAAGGAAGATATGAATTTGTGTTTCTTTTCAAAAGTTACATATAATAGTCAAATTTCATAAGAATCAGACTACAAAAATAAAATTTCATAATTTTTATCTAATTTTTTTTTTAAATTACAAGTCAGTGTGAATATGAAGTTATGCATGGAGATTATCGAAATGAAAATGAAAACAGCATTCAATTGCATTAATTGTCCAATATATTACATTTCAACAGAAAATTTCGTTTGTGGCTTATACCCAAAACCTCTAACTTTCAACGTTCAAAAATGGACTAGTCATTGAGTTTTTCATTTAGAACATCAAGAACAAAATTAAAAAAAGTTTTAGAATCCTTGGAACATTTCTAACACAAGTACGGTAGCAAACTTTCCAATTGTACGAATGATTTTTTTTCCTGAAGCTCAAAATCTAAAATTTTTATATATTTGAGTTAGTGATGAAATTCGCATATAAAAAAAACAAAAGTTACAAATGTAAAAGTTTTCTAAAGTACTTTTGTTAGAAATGCTCCAAGGATTCTAAAAGTGTGTTTGGTTTTGTTCTAGCATAAAAACTCAATGACTAGTCTTTTTTTGAAATATCCATATATATGTACCAAAAAACTAATTAATCGTGTTTTTCAAAAAAATAAGGCCTAAATCGAAAAAGTTACATGAGTAAAAAAGTTTACTTTCAACATATACATATACTGACCAAATTTTAAACGAATCGGATGAAAAAATTGAAATCTATGGTTGCCCCCCCTAGAGTGTGCAGTAGATACGGTCATCAGCCCATTATTGGTAATTTGTTTTGAAAACGCACCTCAAAAATATATAAAGATTGCCTGCAGAGGAAATCTGTACTTACCACACCTAAACGAAGAATCAACCTCAGCTGAGCCATGGAGTTTTTCAGGTGAATCCACTAGCAATTGAAAAGACAAGACTTGTTATTACACTTTAGTTATGTCAAAAACATCTAATAAGGAATAAAAAAGCTCCTATGTTTATTAAATTTCCCGGGTGCTGAAAAGCGAACCATTTACCACCGAACACAATTCAGCGATATGGAACAAGAAGAAAATTATTCATAAAATTATTTCTGTTGATGTAATATAGAAGGCTTTAAAAAAAGCTTCAAATTCCGGAAAGCTCAATACTTTTGCACGAATTAAACTAAACCATTTGAACATATACCTGCTGCAACAAGTCAATGAATCTTTGTGAAAAAAAATGTAAACATTTAAATTTAATCCTGGACAATAGCTAAGTAGAGAAAAGTTAATTTTTAATGAATTTTATTTCAAGCGAAATTTCATACATCGTTGCATGGGTCCGACAGTGTGTTTACTATGTTTTCAAAATACACGACCACTTGATGGGTGATCTGGTTTAATATGCGGAGTGAGCACAATCTTCGCTGCCAACAGTGTGAGCACAAACTGACCACGGACTCTGGGTTGCACTGCGTGAGACTGTCACCTGGGCTGAAGTTCTCCTCACGAGAGTTGAGTGGCTCTAACGACTCGCTCCAGCGGTGTCCGCTCTCTTACTAAACGCAGCCTATGTTGCACATGTGCGCCGAGTCTATGGTCCACAGGTGTCTAATGAAGGTGGGTTTATCGTGTGAACAGGGAGTTAATTACCAAGGCAAACTTGCTTAACACTATGGTATATGTATGAACACTGATGTCGACCACGAAAATTACTATTGATTAATCGTGCTGCAATGTTGCGGACGAAACAACTTACTAGTGCAATCGAAAGATGAAAACGGGTAAAGAATTTACTTGTCTGAAAATGTAAGAGCTTGAATCGTATTTCACTGTCGTAATCCTTAAGTGTGGAATATACATAAAGTTGAACCTATAGAAAGTGTCCTTTTATCATCTTGCATCGTGTACACGAAATGGACAAGAAAGATTTTCATGCCTGAGCCACGGAAGCAGTTGAAAAAATTCACTGCTATGGTGAGTCTCTATTCTATAGTGTTGTTGCTAGAATTCTGTTTTTTAACGAGTCTTAGCATTTAGTTAGTCACATGTGTGATGAGTATGTTATTTAAACGAACTGTATTGCGCCAATAGTCCATGCGAGGCTATGTGAACTCTCATATCTATTTGTTTAACGAACATTATGTGTATATGCAACACATGTGAACCCTGTTCTGGGACATGTATTAACCTTTTCGGTGCATGAGTACAAAAATATTCTTTTATTGAACGCTATTCAAAATAACGAGACCGTTGAGTTACATCTCTAATCTCTGCAGAGGGTAACTGTTGTGGGTGAAACCTCAATAAATTACACTTGATTTTCGTGAGCTCCGTCGTTAGCAACAAAGAGCGTATAAGTAAGGACATTTTTTTAACTACATCACGACCTACAAGCCAACAGAGTAATGACTAGCAGGTCAACAAAATTCGAACAATGAGTTTGGCTTCTTTGGCATAGCAAAGAATATTACGTATATATTGTGTACTGCTAAAATTACAGTAATCTATAGACCTCTAAGTACCCCATCGCATTACACTGGGCCTCACATGAACAAACATATTTAATGACGTCCAGCATGAATAAAATTAGAGGATGTACGACTCTATTGCCATGTTTGAGCTGGCTCAACCCACTCTCATCCACGTAATGAGCTCTAATTTTAGTTCTCAATGCCGTCGCCAGAACTTCTCATCATTTATTTATCTTGCCCCAAAATACGAACGTATTATTAATAACCACATACTGTGGAGCACCAAAGAATTTATCCCCAATTTGTACGTGTGATCCATTCACATTGTTTTGGGTGAGATGTTTCAGAATGACAACTTCAGTTCTCGGTCGTAAAGTAATAGTAGCTTCTAATGGACGGACACAATTCTTTTAATTAATTTCACCATTGAATGAATGAGCGTAATTAGTTCCGTTTTGAGTTTTTGAATCGTTAAAACACAAAATTTGTATTGCCACTCTTTAAAAACTGCTCATGACACTCTTAAGCTAATCTCTGTGAATTAGTTAAATGAGTCGCTGACAGGGTGTATTGATAAATTTCGTGATTTCGTTTTGAAAAAATTTCTAATTTCTTTTTTCATAGATCAGCCATTAAAATGACATGATATTTTCATATAATGCATCTACGAGGTCGTTGATCTAGTTTAATCAATTGCGGAAATAGCAAGAATTTATGTTTCCTGGGTAAAATGAACATCTTTCCAGATTCACCTGAAAGGAAACGAGTCTTGAAGGCGCTACGCACTTGAAAATACTTCGCTCACCAGTGCTTATGTTAGCAGAGAAATTCAAGTCAAATGAAGTATTCTGTTAAAGTAAGTGGTCAGTGACTTTTTAGCAGATAAATGTATCACGCCTACTACTAATCTTGCTAAAGATGGGCATAGATTGGAGATGTTTCCTAGTTTGTCAATACGCTTTTCGCCCAAGGTTTTGCTACCGATTTTGATGACGTCACGTATTTGAATAAATTGTGGTAAACACTAAAATATTTTCGGGAAAAGAGTAATTAAGCATTAAAAATTTAATTTAGATTCGAAGTGTTTTTATTGAACGCCATTTTAAACAATTTAAACAATTTTAACCCTTTTTAAACAATATAGTTACCACTAGCGATGCAGAAGTAGATTGTTTTTTTTTCTATTACAATGGTCAAATTTGAGTATAGCTACCAATGGACCAGAATAATTTCAGTAACTTCTAGGGTATTCTACCCTTAATGCCCAAAAGAAGTAACTCAATGCTTCCTTATTATTCAAAAGCTCGGTCACAACATTATTCAAATTCTTAGTCCTCTTCATTGGAGCTGAGACTTGGAACTCAACCCCTACAGTAATCCATGAAAGAAATTCTTACCAAGTTTAGAAAATGAATCTTTACGCTTTTTTCCTATCGAAATATTAATCATGTAAGATAACCAAGTCAAATTTCTAATCCTAAATGACTCATTCTGATAGGGCAATTTTGCCTTTGTTAATGTCATTGATGTCTAGTCTCTTCTCAAGTCTTTTCTAGAACACACTGTTAGCATTTAACCCATATAAACTGTTTTGTTACATTAAACATACAATCTCGAGTGAATTAATTCGTTGATTAGTCAAATGCGTAACTAAGTTATTTGAATTAGGTTAAGCATAATTGAGATTGTATGTTTAATGTAACAAAACAGTTTATATGGGTTAGATGTTAACAGTGCATTCTAGAAAAGACTTGAGAACAGACTAGACATCAATGACATCAACAAAGGCAAAATTGCCCTATCAGGATGAGTCATTTAAGATTAGAAATTTGACTTGGTTATCTCACATGATTAATATTTCGATAGGAAAAAAGCGTAAAGATTCATTTTCTAAACTTTTTAGGAATTTATTTCATAGATTTCCGTAGGGGTTGAGTTCCAAGTCTTAGTTCCAATGAAGAGGACTGAAAATTAGAATAATGTTGCGACCAAGCTTTTGAATAATAAGGAAGCATTGAGTTACTTCAATTTCGGGTTAAATGGTGTGATGACCAGTTTGTGCAATTAGTATTTGTTTGAGGCTTTCGTCGTCATCATTTGTCATGGTTTTATACAAGAAATTACATATGGAAGGTTTGTAGAGATTCGGAAGTTTAAATATTTTTTATGACTGTTAAATCAATCATTTGTGTGAGCACTAAATCCGAGTTTCTTTAAAGCTCTAATTGGTTTTTTTCGTAGAGTAAAGAGTACTTTGTTTGTTTTTTTAGTTCCGTGCTATGTTTAGAGTGCCATAGCGACGCTCTGATCATAATCATTAGACATGAAACCTCCAAAAGCCAATTACCTTGAGACAACTACAGTCGTGGGAAGCGAAGCGAAAATACATAGTTTGCGAGACGAGAGCGACTGGACGCACCTGTTGCGGCGCGACCGTACAAGGTAAAGCATAAACGTTTTTATTTGGTAATTAGATGAATTTTTTATGTTACTGCTATTTGAATATAAAAGTCGTTCAACGTCACCTGAATTGTTCACATTTCAACATTTTCATTCCAGGAATTCAACGGATAGAGTTTTGGTGTCGGATCGTTGCAAGCTTCCTCCCCTTCAAAATACGAATACAATGTTATGTGTCTGTGAGAACCTTTGTTTAGATATGTAGGATATTTCCCTCATTAAATCGTAATCATCATTCAGCTTTAATTTAAGTCAAGCGGAAAAATACCCATTCATATCTACTACCACGAATTTAATTATTTTTTCCTCGCTGTATGGAAGTCTGCCAAAAGCATAACTAATGTTTTCGTTTACATGCTGTATTAGTGGAACAATTGCTTTCCTTTTAGGATTTAGTGGAAAACTTAAGCTCTGCACGCTTATGATGAGCAGCCTTCGGTCCAATGCAGGACGACGCTGCTCGCTACATCGTGAGCTCAGTGAGCAGTACCGATGTGTCCTATGTAGGAGACATGAGAGGCATGAGCAGTCCGCTCTATGTGAGAATATTCATCTCATGCTAGGTGATCCACTCATCAATTCTACAATAAATATCAAAAAGATTTGAGAGGCTAGATTTGGTGGGAGATGTCCAGGAAATATTTGAATATTCTGAAACGTTTTCACAAATATGAACCACAGCGGGACATCAAAATACTCTCTTAGCAAGCGAGATCACAGACTGTTTTCCAGAAAGAAATGACATGTAGGGAGCTAAAATAAAACTCAAATCCCTTTGATTACATTCGATCAATCGGGTTGGTTGGACTCATGGTTTTGAATTTTATTTCCATTCGTTCAATAAATGAATGTTGACCCAATACCAATTACTTTATCTTCAGCTGAACCATTTCTGGCCCAGGAACGCTGAAATTTTCAGACAATAAGTGTTCGTAATCTGAAGGCTTACTAATTGTGGAATGAAATATGCCCCTCATTATTCTAAAAAGATGTATTTCGTTATTTCAATATTCTACTACTTCCTTTGCTGTAACGTTTTCTAGAGCATGGGTGATTAATTACAAACTGAAATTAGAGCTAATTATGTGGTAGAGAGTTCTTTGTGCGCAGTACGTCCTCTAATTTTATTCATGCTAGACGCCATTAGATATATTTGTTCTTGATATCCCCAGGGACATGCGAAGAGGTGCTTAGTGTTCTATACAATACCGTTATTTTAGCAGCGATGCAGTAATGACGCGCGATGTTCTCTGCTATGCCAAAGAAGCCAAACCCTTTGTTCGAATCTTATTGACGTACAAGTCATTACTCTGTTGGCTCGAAGGTCATGATGTGGTCAAGAGAATGTCCGTACATGCAAGTTTTGTGTTTCTAACGATGGAGCTCACGAAGACGATGTAAAATTTATTATGATCTAACAAATAGTGACGGAATTGAACCTTGTGCTGGGGTGGGATGTGGACCCTACTGGCCTCTTCATTTCCGAATATTGATTGCTAAAAGAATAGTTGTTAATCATTTACGTAAAAGGTATACACATATTTCGGAACATGGTTCACATGTAATACATATATACACAATGTTCGGTAAACAAATCAGTATGGGAGTTTACGTAGCCATGCACGGACACCAAGTACAATACAGTACATTTTAATTATGAGCTCATCATAGGAGTGACTATGTAAAGACTAAGACACATTCAAGAAACAGGACTGCAGCCACAGCACTAGAGAGTAGAGACTAACCTAACATTGTTTTTTTCAACCGCTCCCGTTGCTCAGATGTTGGAACCTTTTATTGTCCACCTGGTGTACACGATGCAAGAGGAAACTAGAAAACTTCCCATAGATTCTATTTTTGTCATATTTTTACACCTAAGGCTTGGGACATTGAAATACGGTTCAAACTATCTTATTTCCAATCCAGTAAATTCTTCAACCTTCTCCATCTTTCAAATGCACAACTGCGTTGTTTTGTCAGCTTCACAGCAGCAGGATTAACCGAGAGTAAACTAGAGTTTTGCATCACTATTCGTTCAAATATAATTATTCACAGGTTTACGTTGGTAATTAACTCCCTGTTCACAAGATAAACTCACCTACATTAGACTCCTGTGGACCAGACACTCGGCTCACATATGCATCCTAGGTTGCGTTTAGTAAGGGAGCGAACACCGCTGGAGCAAGTCGTAGAAGCCACCCAACTCTCGAGAAGAGAACTTCAGCCCAGGTGACAGTCTTACGCAGTGCAACCCAGAGTCTATGGTCAGTTTGTGCTCACAGTGATGGCAGCGAAGATTTTGCATAAGTAGCATAGAGAAGCAGATTCTTCATCAAGTTATCTTGTATTTTCAAAATATAGTGAATACACAGTCGATACTTATGGAGCGGCTATTTGTCATTTCGTTTGAGGTGAAATTTTTAAAGTTGTATAAAATAACCTTTCTCTCACTATGGCAATATATCATACATATAATTAGGTGTCTAAATTTTCTTCAACATAGAGGTTCACTGACTTGTGGGAGCAGGTAATTATTCATATGGTTTAATTTAATTTTCGTCCAAGTCATGACCTTTATGAAATTCAATACATATTTTTAATACCTTCAAATTACTTGATCAGATATTAAATAACGAAAAGGGTCTTTTTTCCATATGATAAAACTTTTCCCGATGATAAAATATTCTCGGATCAACGTGCTGGAAGTTGAAAGAGCATATAATACATTATGTGTTTTATAGGTTCTTTAATGTGTTTAATTTATCTTCAGCGTAGTAACCATTCTCTTTTTTATTTACCAGAAACTTCGCCAGAAAAAATTCGACTATGGTGCAACTGCGGTTGATAATTCGCTTAGTTTTGGTAAGGACTGATTTTAATGGATTGCAAATTTTTTTGCTCCTTTAAGATTCGTTTTCATATGAACTTAGTATAACAGAAATTGATGGCAATATTATACGTAAGAAACCACGACCCCATGAAAAGTGCAACACCGTTTTAACATCAATTTTTCATTTTTTATCAATTCTTAAATATTAGTTTCCCTTAAGTTTTGAAATATAATTTCTGAATTAATCTAGCAGGACATATGTATACACTTAACTCATTCAACTTTCCTCGAGAAGATGAAGCGATGTATCGACGACGATGTGAATTAGATCGCCATAGTGCAATTTCAGTATTAATTTCACTAGATCTATTAGGCACAATAATTATGTATTCCACGTTTTAAGTTTTAAGTCGACAATATCTTCCTTAACACATTCCCCGCGTGTTGGGCCACTTGTGTACCATTCGGGAAATTACACATTCACGTACAAGTATAAATGAATGACATTTCATCTGCGTTGCGATCTTTTTTAAAAATAACTGATATCATACAAAGTGAAATGCTAGCGTTCAAATGCATTTTCATATTCATTAGGAAAGATAAAAATTTATTCGAGCAGTTGAGTCGATTTCCCAATCCTGCTAGGTGCCACCAAACCAAACGTTAACAACCGCGGAAACGCGGTGAACGTGTGAAAAGCTTTTCATAAGCTGAAGCTTAACGGTGATGCTGCTAGTATTTTCTCCGCCTCTACGTAAATGTTCTGTCAATACGTCAACACGTTCTCTTCGTATTGGGCCATATGTGTACCACTCGGTAAATTAATGACATTTTAACTGTTACGCTACCTCTTAAAGAAATAATTGTTATTTTAACAGGTGAGACGTATCGTGCAATTGTATCCCTCATATTGCATAGAAAGGATAAAAATGAATTCGAACGTTAAATTCGATTTCCTTATTATGCCACTCAAAACCTTATCAAACCAACCGTTTACAGCAATGAATACGCAGTGAACGTATTGGGTGCGGTGGTCATTGAGGGTATTGTAATAATGCTCCCGACTGACCAGCAGTCACTGACTAGATTGTTATAGATATTTATCTAAATGAAAGCATGTTCCAGTTATTGTTTGCTATTTTCTAAATTTCTTACTACAAATGACCCGAAATACGAGTTGAATATTGCACTTCAGTTTAACTCGCTGCACTTGAAGTGTTAATAAAGGCAGCAAACAATTAAAGTCAAGTACAATAACACTGAAAATATTTGTTCAAGATCCGAAATCTTAACACCCTTACAAAGATGTCGAAAATATTTTCTACAGTGATTTGCTCAGTGAGGCAAAAATATCACAGTAAAAGTAAGAATTGGTTCGAATAACGACTCACTATACCTTACAGACTCTGAAGTAAACTATCATCTTTCCTACTTAACTTATTTAAAATGAACTACAAAAATTCTTCAATATTGATTATGATTTGCTACCAAGCGTTAATGCGTAGGATTTGAACTTTAGAGGATATTTGCATTCGCACGAACTCGCCAACACGGCATTCAATGGGTGGTAAAAATGATTAACAGCCGGTAATCCTCAAAATATGTATTTACAATTTATCATCTTGTTGTAGATTAAGCTTATTTCTGTAAAGGCCCGTCAACACTCTCTAACATTTCGACATTCATAAACGCTTCGAAATGGAAATCGTGAATTTCGTTTTCTGAACCAAATCCCGACTACGTTTATGGCGGCGTGAAGTTGTCCGCGTGTGGTATGTGAACAAACAAAACTGCTCTTCGAATGCGTTTTGGGGATTTGATGTTTCTTATTGTTGAATTTATTTTGTTGGGAGTTAGTAAACATAATTTATTTGTGTGTGCATATGTGAACAGGAAATATTAAGAATCACTAATGCATTTTCAGAACATTTTGAATACTTTTAATGTAATTTACTGTATTCGCAAGAAAAACAATTAAATCTAAAAAACAGGAAGAAAGACGTACAAACAAAACAAGTCACGAGCAAAAATACCATCAACAATACATAAACAAATGGGTGTTCGGTGTTTTGACGAAAGTTTGTGTTCGGAGTCTCCTAACTGTTTCGAAAACACAAACACACCGAAATGTGGCAGTTTTTCGTCTGTGTTCGTGTTCGCAGACTGCTGAAAAACACAAGATTCGGCTGGAAGATTGATAGTATTGACGGGCTTTCAAGGCTACTTCCAAGATCACCTGCAAATTCAATTGACCCTAAAGTAAAATGAATTCGTTACGCGGCCTTTTTAGGCTTTTTCGGGGCCTTTTTCTCTTGTGGTGGAATCTGTTTGGTCTAGGTACACATTTCATGAATATTTAGTCAGATGGAACTAAATCGAAAGCATGAGCGTATTCTAACCTTCCAACCTTTATGGGATACAACTATTGTATCCATGGGAATTAGCACTCAAATGATGAAATAAGTGAGGGCCCGAGACGAGAGGTAAGTAGGACTTCTTTTCGTTGAAATAAAATGTTGTTTGCCATGTTAAAGATCACCTTTTTTCGGTTCAGAGCTGTCCTGTTTTTCAGCACCTATTTTCTTCTTTAAATTTTATCTTGTTTCACGAGTTTCTTTCTCAATTTACTGTTTCTATGCGCCTTCTGCATAGACTCCGCTTCCTCTTATCTTCATACTAAATGACGTTTTCCTCTTCCCTCACTTCGAAAAACTCATTTTTTAGCGGTTCGGGAGGCTCAAACTAACATATAATCGACATTGTTCAAACCTTCTTAAAAGTTTTGTTCGCGATAATTTCAAATAAAGTGCCTTTAATAATGTTTGTGCGGCTTATGCACTATCCATTTCGAAAGGAATTGAATTACTATTGCATTTCATTTCGACAGCTGGCGACCCTACGAACTGCAGAGTGCTCCTTCGATGGACTTGGGGCCATGTCACTGGGTCGAAAAATTTCGAAAGCCTCTGTGAGGGGAAAGTATCCAATATATCCTCCAAACACGGAGAGTACTGAACGCAGTGGCCTCAAAAATCAACACTTATCTCAATAGAAAAATTGCTGCAGGGGTTTAATAGTACAGATTCCAGTTACGATCACATTGTAACAAAATATTGTTTGCTAGTATTTATGTAGAGCAATTAAGCATTACTGTAACAGATCGGTTCCCAACACTACAAGCTTCCAAAATACCGCAGCTCTAAGGATGGCATTTAACACAGGCTGCTCTGCAGTAGAGATATCTTATGATCTGTCTCTTCGTTATGAGAATGGTTCGTTTTTAAATTTTAGTACAAGTGAAGGAAAATAATAAACAATCATTCCTTGTGTTATGTCCATAGTACGAACCGTTAAGTTCTACCACAAACAAGAGTGAGGACGGTTGAACGTGGGCCCGGCGTCTGGTCAGCTACCAAAAGAAATCCGCAAATTCAGCACAACACGGCATGGGAGAAGGCGACGCTTGCGCAGTGACAGCTTGGAGGTTGTAAAAAAGAGGGACTGCCTAACCGAGGGAGGTGACGTCTGTGCTTTCAGCTGCGGCAACTGGCAGCGTGATCTCAACGACAGCGCTGCCGCAAGCTTACAGCAAGAGCAGGGTATTAGCAACAGCGACAGCAACAGTGACCAGCAGCAGTAACCGACGACGTGGGCAGCTGCGGCAGCGGTGCCCGCACCTGCTGTAACGGACGCAGAAGCTGCAGCAGCCCCAGCAGCTCGAGGGTTATTTAAAGGGTACGACGACAGTTAGAGGGATCATACTATTCCGAGAACTCGTCACTTAAAGGTCTCCTGGTGCCACTTCATTATCTTGTTAAATTTGCATACGGCTGGACTCCGACATTGTATTAGACTCCGACATTGTGTTAATTTTCACATAATAACTTAACGTAAAATACGAGACCCTACTATCGTCCCTCGTCATCGCTACATACTCCAAGTTACGTGTGATGGTATTGTAACAATTGTTATTCCTGAATTTGCTAGTCCCATTAACCTCTTGTTATAATTATGTGTTCATCCTTCATTGAAACAAGTAAAATTCGTGGCCACACAAAAGAAATGCGTTTTCTTTCTGAAAATAACACCTTTGATTGGAAGGTCTAACTTGAAACGACTGAAAATTTGAAACAACGATAGACCTGGATTCGAAAGAAAAAGTAGTATATGACACTTGTTTCAAGTTGTGGGACGAGGGCTGTAATCCAGCTAGCAGTAAGCATTATATATACACACAATTTGTATATGTCGCTTCCATTGATGAAGAACATCTATATATATATACGTGCGTATATATATATATACATAGATATGTTTATATATATATATATATATATATATATAAATGTTCTTCATCAATGGAAGCGACATATAAAAAATGTGTGTGTATATAATGCTTACTGCTAGCTGGATTACAGCCCTCGTCCCACCACTTGCAACAAGGATGCCAAGGATCCCATTAAATGCCATCCCTAGAGCTGCGGTATTTTTGAAGCTTGTAGTGTTGGGAACCGATCTGTTACAGTAATGCTCAATTGCTCTACATAAATACTAGCAAACAATATTTTGTTACAATGTGATGGTTACTGAAATCTGAACTATTAAACCCCTGCAGAAATTTTTCTATTGAGATAAGTGTTGATTTTTGAGGCCACTGCGTTCAGTACTTGCCGTGTTTGGAGGATATATTGGATACTTTCCCCTCAGAGAGGCTTTCGAAATTTTTCGACCTAGTGACATGGCCCCAAGTCCATCGAAAGAGCACTCTGCAGTTCGTAGCGTCGCCAGCTGTCGAAATGAAATGCAATAGTTATTCAATTCCTTTCGAAATGGATAGTGCCTAAGCCGCACAAACATTATTAAAAGCAGTTCATTTGAAATTATCGAGAATAAAACTCTTAGGAAGGTTTGAACAATGTCGATTATATGTTAGTTTGAGCCTCCCGAACCGCTAAAAAATGAGTGTTTCGAAGTGAGGGAAGAGGAAAACGTCATTTAGTATGAAGATAAGAGGAAGCAGAGTCTATGCAGAAGGCGCATAGAAACAGTAAGTAGAGAAAGAAACTCAAGAAACAAGATAAAAGTTCAAGAAAATAGGTGCTGAAAAACAGCACAGCAGTGAACCAAAAAAGGCAATCTTTAACATAACAAACAACATTTTATTTCAACGAAAAGAAGTCCTACATACCTCTCATCTCGGGCCCTCACTCATTTCTCCTGGAAGTGCTAATTCCCATAGATACAATAGTTGTATCCCTTTAAGGTTGGAAGGTTAGAATACGCTCATGCTTTCTATTTAGTTACATCTGATTAAATATTCAGGAAATGTGTACCTAGACCAAATAGATTCCAGCACATGAGAAAAAGGCCACGATAAAAGCCAGAGAAGACTGCGTAACGAATACGTCTTTCTTTAGGGTCTATTGAATTTACTGGTGATCTTGGAAGTAGCCGTAAGGCCCGTCAACACTATCAATCTTTCAGCTGAATCTTGTGTTTTCCAGCAATCTGCGAACACGAACACAGACGAAAAACTGACACATTTCGGTGTGTTTGTGTTTTCGAAACAGTTAGGAAATTCCGAACACAAAGTTTCGTCAAAACAGCGAATACCCGCTTGTTTATGTATTGTTGATGGTATTTTTGCTCGTGACTTGCTTGGTTTGTAGGCCTACGTCTTTCTTCCTGTTTTATCGGTTTAATTGTGTTTTTCTTGCGAGTACAGTAAATTACATTGGTAGTATTAAAAATGCTCTGAAAATACATAAGTGATTCTTAATATTTCCTGTTAACATATGCCAACACACACATAAAAAATTATGTTTACTAACTCCCAACGAAATAAATTTAACAATAAGAAACATCAATTCCCCAAAACTCATTCGAGAAGCAGTTTTGTTTGTTTACATGCCACTCGCGGCCAACTTCACGCCGCCATAAACGTAGTCTGGATAAGATTCAGAAAACGAAATTCACGATTTCCATTTCGATGCGTTTGTGAATGACGAAAAGTTGGATAGTGTTGACGGGCCTTTACAGAAAAGAGCTTAATCTACAACAAGATGATAAAATTTTTAATACATATTTTGAAGATTAGCGGTTGTTAATCATTTTTACACCCATTGAGTGCTGTATATGCAAGCTCATGCAAATGCAAACGTGGTAAATATCCTCTAAAATTCAAATCATACGCATTAACGCTTAATAACAAATCATAATCAATATTGAAGAATTTTTGTAGTTCATTGGAAATAAGTTAAGCGAGAAAGATGATAATTTACTTCAGAGTCTCTATGGTATAGTGAGTCGTAATTCGAACCAATTTTTACTTTTTTGTGATATTTCCGACATCTTTGTAAGGGTGTTAAGATTTAGGATCTTGAACAAATATTTTCAGTTTTATTGCACTTGACTTTAATTGTTTGCTGCCTTTATTACACGTCAAGTGCTGCGAGTTAAACTGAAGTGCAATATTCAACTTCTATTTAGAGTCAATTTCAGTAAGAAATTTAGAAAATAGCAAACAATAACTGGAACATGCCTCCATTTAGCTTAATATCTATAACAATCTAGTCAGTGACTGCTGGTCGGTCGAGAGCATTATGAGAATACCCTCAATGACCACCGCACTCAATACGTTCACTGCGTATTCATTGCAGTAAACAGTTGGTTTGGTTAGGTTGTAAGTGGCATAATAAGGAAGTCGAATTTAATGCTCGAATACATTTTTTTCTTTTCTAAGAAATATGAGGGAAACAATAGCACGATCCGTTTCACCTGGTAAAATAACTATTATTTCTTCATGAGGTGGCGAAAAGTGAAATGTCCTTCAGTTATGCCGGTATGTGAATGAGCAATTTACCGAGTGGTACACAGTTGGCCCAATACGAACAGAACATGTTGAAGTATTGATAGAACATTTACATAGAGGCGGAGAAAATGCTAGCAGTGTCACCGTAAAGCCGCAGCTTATGAAAAGCTTTCAACACGTCCACCGCGTTTCCGCGGGTGTTAACGTTTGGTTTGGTTAAGTTGCACCTAGCAGAATTAGGAAATAGATTCCACTGCTCGAATACATTTTTATACTTCCTAATGAATATAAAAATGCAATTGAACGATAAAATTTCACGGTAAATCTGAAGGATATGTCAGTTATCGATTTTGTAAATTTCGATGTCTAAGCATAGTTAATTAGATCGAAATAAACAAGTTTTCTTCTATGCACTTTCCGTCTCAAATGAGTATTTTATTAGTTATAGCGGTAAATGACTTACCCCAACTTCAGTGTTTGAAGCGCCAAGTAATTCAAGGAGCACGTCGGACAGCAACACTGCAATGCGCACTCGCTTCCAGCGCGATCGTCATCAAAGACGAAACGAAACCAACAGGTATACCTCGTTAAATACTCATTTGCCGAAAAAAGTGTATCGTAGAAAAGTTGTTTATTTCGATTTTATTACCATGATTCAAGCAACAAAAATTCGAAAATCGATGAGGAGCTGTTTATTCGAGCGCATTCGTCATCAGAGACGAAACTAAACCTACCGCTATAAATCGTAAAATGCTCATTTGAGACGGAAAGTGCAAAGAAGAAAACTTGTTTTTTTTATTCAATTGATTAGGTTCAGGCACAAAAAAGTGGAAAATCGATAACTGACATATCCTTAAGATTTAACAATTTCACTTTGTATGATAACAGTTGTTTTTAAAAATGATCGCGACGCAGAGGAAATGTCATTCATTTATACGTGCACGTGAATGAGTAATTTGCCGAATGGTACACATGTGGCCCAACACGTAGAGAACGTGTTAGGTATGATATTGTCGATTTAAAACATGGAATACCTTACTTTCGTGCCTAATAGTTCTAGTGAAATTAATATTGATCTAATTGAGACCGGCAATGGCGATCTAATTCACATTGCCGTCGATACATCACTTTATCTTCTCCAGGAAATTTAAATGAGCTAAGTGTATATATACATATATCCCGCTAGATTAATTCAGGAATTATGTTTAAAAAATGAGCGGACACTAATATTTTATGAATTGATAAAAATGGAAAAATTGATCTTGAAATTGTGTTGCATTTTTCATAGGGTCTTGGTTCCTTACGTATAAATATTGCCATCAAACTCTATTATACTGAGTTCATATGAAAACGAATCTTAAGGTGCAAAAAAGTTTACCAGCCGTTAATATAGGTACTTACCAACACTAAGTGAATGATCAACCTCAGTTGCACCATAGTCGATTTTTTTCTGGCGAATTTTCTGGTAAATGAAAAAAGATGGGAATTGTTACTACGCTGAAGATAAATTAAAACATTAAAGAACCTATAAAAAATATATTCTGCTCTTTCAACTTCTAGCACGTTGATCCTTTCATTTTTTAACACCGAGAAAAGTCTTATCATATGGAAAACAAGACCCTTTTCATTATTTAATATCTGATCAACTTATTTGAAGGCATTAAAAAATGTATTGAATTTCATAAAAGTCAGGACTTACACGAAAATGAAATTAAACCATATGAATAAATGACCTGCTCCCACAAGTCGGTTAATCTTTGTATTGAAGAAAATTGCGACACCTAATTTTAGATATGTTCTATTGCCATAGTGAAAAAAGGTTATTTTGAACAACTTCAAAAATATCACCTCAAACGAAATGACAAATAGCCGCTCCATAAGTATCGACTGTGTATTCACTATATTTTGAAAATACAAGATAACTTGATGAAGAATCTGCTTCTCTACGCTGGTTAAGCAAATCTTCACTGCCAACACTGTGAGCACAAACTGACCTGGAACTCTGGGTTGCACTGCGTGAGACTGTCACCTGGGCTGAAGTTCTCCTCACGAGAGTAGGGTGGCTCTTGCGACTCGTTCCAGCGGTGTCCGCTCCCTTACTAAACGCAGCCTAGGTTGCATATGTACTCCAAGTCTCTGGTACACAGGTGTCTAATTAAGGTGGGTTCTTTAGCCGATAATTAGGATTATGAACGAATGCTGATATAGATATCTAGGGTATTTTTGATAAATCGTGCATCACAGTAGCGAGAATATTTTGCAGCAGTGCAATCAAAAGATAGAAAAGTATGAAGAATTTTTGGCACTGGAAATGTGCGAATTTTGAGTTTTGATCAGACCTCGTTTCATTTTGCATCGCACACACGAGGTGGACGAAAAATGTCTGATTCTTGAGCCATGAAAGCAGTTCAATATAAATTATATTACTCTGGTTAGGTTCTACTCTGCAGTGTTGTGGCTAGAGTTCTGTTTTTGAATGCATCTTAGCGTTTTCTTAGTCAATTTTGTCAGGTAGCAACTAATTAAAGTGTCATGTATTGCACCTGGAATCCGTGCGTGGCTATGTGAACTCTGGTGTATATTTTTTTCGCGAAAAATATGTGTACATGCAATATGCGTGATCTCTAACTCTAATCTAATCTCTAATACCTAATCTCTAACAAGTATATGCTTTAATATTAAAAAGAAATTTCTTCTTATTTATTCTTTAGGCGAAAAACTATTCTAAAATGAAGAAGTCAGTAAGCGTCGCCTCTAATCTGCAGCAGGTCATTGCTATATATGGGTCAGATGCATATGACATGTACCTGGTGTCTGTAAGCTCCGTCGTTAGCAGATAAAGACTTGGAGATAGAAATGTTTTCTCAGCCGCTTAAAATATCTGCAATCTTTTGAAGTCATGGCTAGTGCATTAACCAGATTGGATTAGCATCACAAAGTACATTGCGCACTTGTTATTTCGCTGCAAACATGATAGTGTTCTATGAAATTTTAGGCATATCTTTGCAAGCCAAATGAACAAATATACCTAATTATGTCTCGCATGAAATGATTTGTAGAATTAACAGCACTGCAGCCCTGTTTCATCTGGCCCAATCCACTCACTATCAAAAGAATGAGTGCAAATTCTAGCTTTGAATACCACCGCCAGAACTTCTGATCATTCCAGAGTCCATGCAGAGCGATACACTCAGAAGTGTTTCATCCGAGACTAACACCAACGTATTGCAAAAGAAAAGAACTATTTAGGGGACCGTCTACCCAAAAAAAATCATTTACGAAGGGATTTCTCTGAAACTTTCACAAATGCTGCAAATATAATTTCATTATTGACGTGTTTTTTTTGTATCTGCACTTTTTTTTCGGAAAAAAACGAAAAATTTTTTTTTTTTCAAAATTTATCTTCTCGTAAAATTTTGAAGTTACAGAACCGAAAATTCATTTTTATACAGTTTATATACCCATATATCCATAAGCGATGTGGAATTTCGATAAAATTATTTTTGGAATTTTAGGAATGTTTTTTTTTATATGTGACTTTTTTCTTTTTTTTTCTTTCATGTCGTGTAATTTTCAAAATAATAATTGTTTAGAAATTTTGTATATATTGCTTATGGATATAGCTTGCTAAGCCCTATCGTATGGCATATATCCCATTTATGTAACCCTTAAAGTAATTGTGGAAGAAGATAGATTTGAAGGAGCCAATTAGCAAGTTTCCAGACAATGTGTTTTTCTACAAAAAAAATTGTTTTTCTTCCTATTTTTTGAACTAGGTGTTTTCTACAATGAACTCTTGAGCTTTTGTAGTGCTTTTTAAGCACTTTCGATTCATATATTTGATATTGTTGTAGCTTTTTAGCTCTGGGAGAAACTCTACATCAAAAGACAATAAGTGTAGGTGTTAAAATTTTTTTTTAACAAAATACGTATTTTTTTAGTGATCTCTTCTGCTTTGTTGCTCCTTTCAAGTCCTTTTGATTGGTGTGCTCGTCATAGCCGTAGCTATGATACTGCGGATGTCATCGAGCTATGAATGAAAGCGTGTGTGAACAGAAGTAAACAGAACAGCTGGAATCTTAAAATTGTCAAAAACTATTAGTCAGCGTTAGTATGTTTTGTTTGAATATGAAAGGACTTTGAGTAGCCCATGAACGAACTCTACTGCCATTTCCGCAAAGAAACACGCCCAATTGACATCCAATGTGAGGGGTGGGAGGGGTCACCCTGCGTCAAGGTCATACCACCCCCTCGCTCTCCCCCCTCTGGGGGGGGGCCGTACCAATCGGATTAGACGCGATCGAGTAGTACCAATGGAAGCGAAAGAAAATCCTCTATACGATGCATTTAACAACAGAAAATCAGCCACTTATCGAATTTCCACGTAGACCGTCTCCTTAACAGTGGCAATGCGCATGGAGTAACCCATCTTTCAAGCGGCTGCTTTCTGATGTTAATGTGAAATAATTTTAAAATATAAATAGAAGTGCCATGACGTACGTTATTAATAATATCTTTATTTTATTCAAGAAAGTCAACGAATAAACTAATCGGAACGCTTCGACCTCCAGATCTATAAGCAACCTGAAAACAAGAAGGAAAAACTATTCAAATGCCAAATTTAAATCACAACATCAATAATTGCAGAATAAAAGGATAAACACATGGATGAAACATAAATAAAAATAATCAGGTTACATTAGTTGTAAAGGGACGCTGATTACATATCATTCAAAATCGTTTTTTTAAATGTAAAGAGATTTCAAATACAGAGGTTTACTTGATTTTATGTGGGAGAAATTACTTTAAAATCACCTATTCGAACAGGGAAATCGCACTTCTCTGCATGAGAGCGGACTGAAGAGTGTAAAGGTGTGGAAAGATACAGATTGGTTGTATAACTCCTGCCGACATGCTCTGCAACACGAATACTGGAGTCATCCTCAGCGGCTGGAGTAGTCGAGCCCACGTATTCAGACGCACACTGCGCGCAACTTCAGGGTGGTCGCTAAAAATGTATGCCTTGAAAAATTCCAATCAGTTTTTAAATAAATGAAATAGGAGACTATAACATACAACATCAGAAACGAAGGAATTCAATGTTTTCTTACGCATCTGGTATACCCTCCAAATAACCATAAACATCAAGGGTGCAGGAGCGAAGATTGTTGTAATCAGCAAATATGGCACAACTGACTGCAACAACTCAATTTCATCATTGAATATATAACCAAAGTTGGATACGTGGTCGAGCCCTAGAAAAAGTTCTTCTAGGAATAACCATTCAAACCTAACAAAATAACGTTTCAGAGGAACTTCCTAACGTGAAAATCCCAGTTTATTGTGAGAAACATTATTAAAGGAAGATCTGGAAGGAAAGTTCCTGAACGTACAGCGAAAAATGTTGAAAGACTCAGAATTCTAATCCAAGATGAAGGCACGAATGGGAAGAGGTCCAGCAAGGTAAAATGAAAATGAATAATTAAATCTTTCGTATTTTCAATAATATAAGTTTTATATCCCTGTCCTGTGTGCGAAAAAGGTTATAGCAATTTTAAAAGGTATCCATTTTTAGCAACCATCCTGTATATTTGAATATTACTGTTGAGAGCATACCCTAAGAAATTTCATCTTTATAATCGGAATACGATCCTATTTTATGCGTATTAACTAACACTAATTTAAATCAATCTACAGGAAGCATTTCGAAAGTAAAACAACAAGATCTTTATAAATTTTCTCTCATTGTTGGCCGAAGAATGTAAACGAGAAAAAATTCTTCTTCTAGGAGCGGTAGGTAGGGTTATATTGGTTTGGGACATTTCGGCCGTGAGGCGCGACACGTTATATACGAGGCTCACCACTGAGTTTCATATTTGTGAGCGTTTATACGAAGTTCCCTATTCGCCACGGTAGTTACGAGGTTCTTGAGTGTCGCGGATTACGAATTCAATCAGAGCGAATAGGAAACTGCGTATAAACACACACCAATATGAGCCAGAGTGGTGAGCCTCGTATACACGTGTCGCGCCTCACGGCCGAAATGTCCCCTTGTGTAAACGGCCCTTAAATTTTTGTATAGTCACTCTTATGATGAGCACATAATTAAAATGTACTGTATTGTACTTGGTGTCCGGGCGTGGCTACGTAACTCTCATACTGATTTGTATACCGAACATTATGTGTGTATGAAACGCACGTGATCCATGTGCTTGCACATGTGTATACGTTTTTGGTACATGAACAAAAACATTCTTTTAGCAAAAAATATCCGAAATGAAGAGGCCAGTAAGTTGCACATCTCACCTCTGCAGATGGTTTTAATGCCGTCGATATGTGAAATAGTAATAAATCGGATCTGGTCTTGGTGAGCTCCCTCGTTAGCAACACAAAACTTACATGTACGGACATTTTCTCAACCCCATCATGACCCTCAAGCCAGCAAAGTAATGACTAGCGAGTCAACAAGATTCGAAGGAAGATTTTAGCTTATTCGGTGTATGCAAAGAATATCGCACATATACTAATGTGCTGTTAAAATTAGGGTAATCTATACAGTGCTTCCACTCCTAGGGTAATTACCCTAGTCTAGGGTAATTAGACCCTTCCTAGGGTACAGTCTAGGGTAAAAAGAAAATATGCGAAATCTAGGGTAAATTCTGTTTTTCAAATCTGGTTTATAAAAATGATGAAAAAATTATAGGAGACTGTCAATACCTGCAGTTGAAAAACCCAAATGAGAATCAATTAGGCAGAAGCCATTAATTAAAAAGAAGAGACTTATCAACGTTTGATTCGTAGAATAGCACAATTAACGTGCTACGTACCGGTACTGAAGAAGTTGCGGTTCTTTTCGCAATGTGCGGCGTCACCGGCGCGCAGTTTCTTTACAAGCTTTGTGTACGACGATTGGTGGAGCAGTGGAACGTACTCTCTTTACTTTGAGCCGTCGTTCAGCAATCGAACTCAATTAAATTATATGATAGCCAATGTTTTAAACAACCAGCTAGCCCGCGCTTATTTGGAGTTCTTAGACCACAACTTGGGGAAATTTAACGCATTCAATACCCTTTATTAGTTTAACTCGCCGAATATCTTCAATTTAAAATGAAGGTAATAGCAAAGACAATCGATTCAAAAAACAATTTTGTTAAGAACGAACGTTCCGAGCCACAAGGTCATCATCGGCGGGTGTCTGAAAAATACACGGAAAAATATACATTCATAAATTGGAGAAAAACTACACAAAAAATAATTACGGGAAAAACTTTAAACAGAAGCTATTTTTGAGGGGAGGGACGACTGCATATCGTTTAGATCTGGTTTCAAGCGGCTAATGAAGAGGGATTCGATAATTAATTTAATACGTAAATCGGTGACTGAGTTAGCAGAACCTAAGATGGGAAAGTCTTGCTGTAGAACGGGAGATTTACACTGATCTGAATGAATTCGTATAGCTGAGTGAGGTGGCTTGCTTAGTGGATTACCGGTTCTGAAACCCCTACCAATATGCTCAAATACTCTACATCTTAGTGCGCGTGTGGTAGAACCAACATACACAGACCCACGCAGTGGGCAACAATATTAATACATGATAGAGGAGAGCATAGACATAGGTAGTTTATCCTTGAATGAAAACAGAGTACTGATTCTAAAATTGTTAACTTATATAATCTGGAGGTCAACACACGTAAAATATTTCATTGTGGGAGAACGTAATTCCTTCTGCAGCTTCTCGGACTGAAAACCAAAGAACGGCATCGACACGCACAGTTTCTTTTTCTCTACTGTCGGCGGCATCGTATCAGAAAAACATTTGGTTTCTATCAGTTGCCAAATACATCTATTGAGTAAATGAAGCGAATAGCCATTTTTAAAAAAAACTGTTTGAGAAATGCAAGCTCACTATGCAGCGATAAATAAGTGGAACTAATTTCATATGCCTGGAACAATAACGTCTTGATACTATTGATTTTAAACAACAACGGACAAAAAGTAAAGAAACTTAGACCCATGCCAGTAAACGTATCTTTTCTGTAAACAGAGAAGCAAAAGGTGTTATTTGTGCGCTGTACTGTCAGCTTCAGTTTACATGGTGAACTTAATGCTAGCATGTTTTTCAGAATTCATTCAGATCAGTGTAAATCTCCCGTTCTACAGCAAGACTTTTCCATCTTAGGTTCTCCTAACTCAGTCACTGATTTACGTATTATCGGATCCCTCTTCATTAGCCGCTTGAAACCAGATCTAAACGATATGCAGTTGTCCCACCCCTTAAAAATAGCTTCTGTTTAAAGTTTTTACCGTTATTATTTTTTGTGTTGTTTTTCCGCAATTTATGAATGTGGATTTTCCGTGTATTTTTCAGACATCCGCTGATGATGACCTTAGGGGTCGAAACGTTCGTTCATAACAAAAATGTCTTTTAAATCGATAGTCTTGGCTATTACTTTCATTTTAAAGCTATGTCGAGTCGTACACCCTAATTTGATACGTAACCTTCAATTTAAGATCAGAAATCTAAAGCCTAATTAGGAGCTTTTTTCAGATTTTATGCGTGTTGCTTTTGTGATCAATGCGACCATTTCTTCGCTGAATCCATCCCATCCAAAATTCTCTTGTGCGTAAGTGCCAGCAGGTGATATATGCATTGGGATGACAGCAACTAGAACGATCAATGTCAGAGGATTTACTGGCATTACTGCACAAGATAAAGAGATTTTTTGACTAATTGTAGATGCTTCTTGGTTGAAGCAGTTTTACTAATTCATTAAAGGTTTTGCCGTCTTAAATCCTTTACATGAGTATGTCTAAAATCGCGAAAAACTTCAATACTGACTCCAAATGCTTTGTCATATACAAGGTGTTTCAGAAAAAGCGTTTAAAAATTGCACACCTAGTAGAAAATGGCCAAATAAAAACTATTTCTTTGATGAAACATCCCGAAAAAATCAGATTTTTGAGATATTAGCTGTTTATTGTTTCAAAGGATGAAATGTATGTAATTAAACAATTACTTGCAATATTTATTTTCAAATTACGTTACAACCTCTTCTATTTTGTGGAAGCTTACAAATATAAAATCTAGTTTCACTGATATTTGGTAGAAAAAATTGCAAGAGGGCCACATGCCTTGTTAACACTACACCCATTAAATCTGAGGAAGATCTCGTGGCCAGAATTGCAGTGGCTGCTGCTGATATTTTTCAAATGCCAGACGTGTTTCCTAATATCCAGTAGTCGTCAAGGCTAGGATTTGAAAAGTGCATTGATGAAGGTGGAACATAATTTGAACAATTTTCGTTGGTATATTCAAAATAAATGCTGCGAGTAACTGTGTCATTAAATTTCATTCTTTAAAACAAAAAAGAGTTATCATCTCATAAGCTTTAAATTTTTTCGGAGAATTTCATTGAAGAAAGAGTGTTGATTTGGCCATTTTCTACTTGGTGTGCCATTTTATACCTCTTGTTCCGAAACTAACTGCATTTTAGAAGGAATAACCCAAATGAAATAGTTTGTCGATAAGAAATGTCTTGAGGAAGAGTGGCATAAACGTTGCTTGGATGAACAATTAACACCAGACATGTCAGCCGTTGATTAGTAGGAAACAGTGTTTAGCTTTAAAAATACCAGCGGGCTACCAAATTATCCAAACCTTAAAATTGTAGTTTCAGCGTTGTTCTCCCTCCTATTTTCAAATGCTTTTGTTGAACGTTTCATTAACAAATTAATTTTGACCAAAACTTGACAAAGAATCAATTTGAAGAATGAAACCATGCGTGGTTTGATGCATTCAATGTATCACCAGCAGGGTCTTCAAACTTTTCAACGTAACGGCCACATTTTATATTTCCAATATTCATGCAGGCCGAAGGAATAGAAAATGGAAAATATAAGTGCCAGTAACTTAATTCCCTCAAATATTACTTTTCGAGGCCGCTGCACAGGAATTTGTTTGGCGGGCCGGATAAAATTCTCTGGCGGGCCGGATGTGGCCTATCTATATATTAATACGCTTAAAACTAAATTCGTGGGTAACGCTCCACTTCTAATAGGCTGGATAGGATAGGTGAGTTAGGGGAGGGTTTTTATATTATTCATTTTACATTAAGTATTTATATACGTTAATTTTTATTTTATTTGGTAATTTATTTTCGATTTATTAACTTTCGTTAATTTGGTAATTATTTTAAAATTTATTTCAATTATTTTTTATTCATTCATTTTTAAATTTTCAATATTTTTAAAACTTTTCATTTTTTTGTAATTGTTATTTATTTTCTAATTTTTAATTCATTCCCAATTTTTAATTTTTTATTTACATAGTTTTAAATTTTTTTTTCTTTTTTTTTTAATTTTTTTATTTTTTCCAAATATCATTTTTTTCAATTTTTTATTTATATTTTTTTTAATTTTTTTTTTCCAAATTTTAATTTTTTTATTTTTTTTCAATTTTTTCTTTTTCTCAATATGGTATTTTCTATATTTTAAATTTGTTTGTATCTATTTTTGAATATTCATTTTCCAAATTATGTATAGGTTGTTTATTTCATTTATTTATTTTAATTTTAAAATTTTTTTAGTTTTCTAATTTTTGTGTATCATTTCTTTGAATTTTTTCAGTTATTCCAATTTTTTTTATTTCAATATTTTCTATGTATTCATTTATTTTTATTTATTTTTCATATGCTTCTATTTTTTTATTTTTCTTTTACTTTCTTTCGTTTTTTTTCAAACTTTGCATTGCATTCGAATTTGGTTTCATATTACAGTAATTATTGAGGCCGCCATGACTCGCGTTATCGTGTCTACGAAGATACTATATATACGGAAACAAGCAGAATGGATAGGATAGGTTGGTATATGTTAGGTTAGCATGCGTTAGGTCAGAATATGTTATGTTAGAATCTCATGAGTAATGTTTACCGGATTTTTTTACGGATCCATCTAGCTTAACAATGACATTGGTTAAGTTGAGTTAGTATAGGTAGAGTTAGGTTAGGTTAGTTAAGGATAGGATAGGTTAGGTTAGGATAGTTAGCATAGGTTACGGAATGTTGATGACATTCATCCACAGGTCAACGGTTCTTTATGTTTGACAAATTATCAGAAAATCTTCGGGTATCATAGGATAGGTTAGTGTATACATGTTAGGATAGGTTAGGTTAGAATTTGTTGGTAATGTTGACCGAATTATCTCACGGGTACACCTAGCCTAACGATGACATTGGTTAAAGTTATGTTAGGATAGGATGATATAGGTTAGGACATGATAGGTTAGGATCTGATCGGTTAGGATATGATAGGTTAGGATATGATAGGTTAGGATATGACAGGTTAAGATATGATAGGTTAGGATATGTCAGGTTTGGATATGACAGGTTAGGATATGACAGGTTAGGATATGACAGGTTAGGATATGACAGTTTAGGATAGGTTAAGATATGTTAGCTTAGGATAGGTTAGGTATTCTTGACAGAATTTTATCACGGGTCAACGTTTTTTATGTTTGACATATTATCATGATAGGTTTGGTTAGCTTAGGTCAGGAAGAGATAGGTTAGAATATGTTAGGTTAGGATAGCTTAGGTTAGAATGGGTTATGGTCCAATTTGTTAGATAATGTTGACGAAATTTTTTCACGGTTACACATTTTTTTATTTTTGATATATTATCAGTATCGCTATGGTTGGGGCAGGTTAGGATATCTTAGGTTAGGGTAGGTTAGGTAGGTTATGTTGACCTAACAACATTGATAATGCATTATCAATGAACCTAACATTAGTATTATTTATGTTAATTTTTTTATTTGGTAATTTATTTTTGATTTGTTAACTTTTGTTAATATGTTTATTATTCTATGATTTATTTCAATTATTTTTTTTTCATTTATTTTTCAAATCTTCAATTTTTTAAAAAATTTTCATTTTTTTGTAATTGTTATTTATTTTTTAATTTTTTATTCATTCCCAATTTCAATTGTTTTCCTTTTTTTCATTTGTTTATTTGTTTACTGCCTTTATTTTTTCCAAATTTTATTTTTTCTTATTTTTTTCATTTTTTCATTTTTTCCATTTTTTTTTTATTTTTCATTTTTTCCAAATTTTTTTTGTATTTTTTCATTTGTTTCAATTTATTTATTTTTCTCAATTTGTTTTTGTTATTAATCATTTATATATTTTTCTTTATTTTTGCTAATTCATTTTAAATTATGTATAGGTGGTTAATTGCATTTTGTTTTTTTCTTCAAATTTTTTTCTTCAAGTTTTATGTATTTTTATTTATTTATTTTTTTATTTTTTCAATTTTTATGTACCAGTTTTTAATATTTTCATTCAATTTATTTTTTCCAAATTTTCATTATTTCTTCATTTTTCACTTTTCGTTTTTATTTCATTTTTTCCTAATATTTGAAATTTCTAATTTTTTGATTTTATTTTCATTTTTTACTGTTTCTCTGTTAATTTATTTATTTTTTAATTTTTTAATATTTTCAATATTTTTGACATATATTTTTTCAATTTTTAATTTTTTTTCAATTTTCAGTTTTTTCTCAATTTGTTTTCTATTATCATTTATTCAATTTTTTTTCAAATTTTCAATTTCAATTTTTAATTTATTTTTTTATTTTCAATTTTTTTTATTTGTACATTTTTTCATTTTTTCCTGTCATTTTATTTTATTTAATTGATTTTTTGTTTATTTTTATTTTTTATTGTTTTTTGTTCATTTTTTTATTTGTTTTTGTTGTTTTTTGTTGTTTTTTATTTGTTTTTGTTTCAATTTTTACACTTCGTTCAATGATATATTTATATTGATTTATTTTTTAATAACTTCATTTTTTATTCTGAGTTTTTTTATATTTTTATTCAATCAAAAGTTTTTATTTCAATTTTCTCTATTTATTGATTCATTTTTCTTTTTTATTTTCTTCTATTTTATTTTCTTTTATTTCTTGTTTTTCTTCTATTTTTCTTACATTTTTTGAAACTTTGCATTACATAAAAATTTGATTTAAAATTACAGTAATTGTTTCAGGAATCTTTCCATATCAAAGAATTCCAATAAAATACATTTGCTTCATACTTCAACCTTATATGCTTGAAAGTGAGTTAATTATTGAAACCGTGTAATCCACACGGATTTCTACTCATTATTATGAAGGCGCCGTGACCCGCGGCATCGTGCCTACGAACATATTATGCATAAGGAAACAAGCAGAATGGATAGGATAGGATGGGTTAGGATAGTATAGGCTTTGATTTAATAGGTCAGGAAGAGATAGGTTAGAATGTTGGGTTAGGAGCTATATATAGCTTAGGTTAGAAAGGGTTATGGTTGAATTTGTTAGATGATGTTGATGAAAGTTTTGCACGGGGACACGATTTTTTATTTTTGATATATCATCAGTATAGCTTCGATTAGGGTAGGTTAGGATATGTTAGGTTAGCATAGGTTAGGTTGGTTATGTCGATGAAATTTTTTAAGGATTCACGGTTTTTTATGTTTGTCATATTATCAGGATAGGATTGGTTAAGATATGTTAGGTTAGGATAGTTTAGGTAATGTTGACAGAATTTTATCAAGGGTCCACTTTTTTTATGTTTGACATATTTTCATGATAGGTTTGGTTAGCTTAGGTCAGGAAGAGTTAGGTTAGAATATGTTAGGTCGGGATGGCTTAGGTTAGAATGGGTCATGGTCGAATTTGTTAGATAATGTTGAGGAAATTTTTTAACGGGAACACGTTTTTTATTTTTGACATATTATCAGTATAGCTTTGGTTGGGGCAGGTTAGGATATGTTAGGTTAGGGTAGGTTAGGTAGGTTATGTCGACGAAATTTTTTACGGTTGATGCTTTTTATGTTTTCCTAATCATTAGGATATCTTCACTTATGATACGATACGTTGAAATAGGATAGGTTAGTAGCAGGGTTGCGGAGTCGGAGTCGGAGTCGGGAGTCGGAGTCGCCGGAGTCGGATGTTTTAGGGTGGAGTCGGAGTCGGAGTCGCTTCTCTGAAGTGTGGTGGAGTCGGAGTCGAAGTCGCTACTCTGAAGTGTGATGGAGTCGGAGTCGGAGTCGGAGTCGTTTTTCCGAATGTGGTGGAGTCGAAGTCGGAGTCGGAGTCGGAGTCGTTCATTTGGATGTGGAAGAGTCGTGGTTGGAGTCGCTATTTTTTGGTGTCTTCGATTCTAATTTTTGCCAAAAATTATTTATAATTCTTTAAAACTAGAAGTAAACCAAAACAGAGTTAGAATGCTTTGCTGAAAAATCTAAAAAATACGCAATTTTTTCGTTGATTGTTTTGTTCTAAGTTTGAAACAGCGTATTTATTCCTATCACCTAATACCGTCATGTTATCTGGTCATTGAGGGTTTGCACAGATATATATGAGAAACCTACGAGTGCGAAATATAATTTTTGTACCCAGCATTAATGTATATTTTGTAGTTAAAAGCAGGAATTAGTAATTGAAAGCATCGCAAATTCATTCTGTATATTTCTGTTTTGTTCATTTTTCCTTCAATTAATACATAGGAACTGGAAAATAGTAGTAAATGTGTTGCAAGTTACTTGCAGAACATTTCAGCTGATGCAATACATTGTACTCACATAAAGAGTGGTAACTCGGTATGCTCAAAATGATGCATTGATTGATAATGCTCATAAACATTTCTAGTCTTTTCGTTATGATTCATTGCCAATGAGTAGTCTTTGCCGAAACCTGAAGCTATGGTCTAGTGCACAAAGACTTCTAGTTTTCAAGTCATGTTATCAAAATTGATATGGCTTCCGTGTTTTTAAGTCAAGTTAACATGTATTAATAATAAAAATTTCTTCTCATTTCTCAAGTTATTCCTTGAATGTAATTTGGTTCTTTCAGAGTTATATTGTTTTTCACTATATCATCATCATGTTTAATTTTTATCTTCGTATCACTCCCCAGTTTCTAAGCTATTATACGCTGAAATGCAGAATTTTATAATTATGTTGATACATTTTGAAAAACTGAAATAGTATTTGTTTTGTAGCATTATGTAATTAATTACTTCTTGTTAAGGAAGATTTGGAAATGTTGTAAGGTTATCTATATCGGCTTTGAGACACTTGAAAAAAAAATAAAAATACGATGTAAACGAGCTGCAATGAAAATAATTACACACACCAGCAAAAACTTCACTTACAGTCACACACACATTGTAACTGAAAACAATGCACTATCTCAGCTGCAATGGTTTTTGCATTTATGCGATAGTACAAATTCTCTTGCTGGAAACGTTTCAAATTGCTCCAAAAAACACAAAATGAGAAGAACCTGGGCGTTTATTAAAATAACAAAGTGTCCAATACAAAGTAAAAAGTTAGACGAAAATAAGAGATAGTATCATAATAAACGCAAAGAAGCTAGAAGTGACTTTTATTCGTAAAAAAAACTTTCCGAAAACGTCAGGCCCCTGCAATGAAAGCAGAACAACTTTTGCTTATTATAGCCGAAATGTAACATAGTGTTGAGCAATAATATGACACCTTTTCTGCATTGTTACCCTGCATAGTGTAGATACAAAGAAGAAAAGGCAGTGTGCAAATCTTACCTACCTTATCTACACGTATATCATAATTTTTTGGGATTTGAAGCATAGTCATTGAATTAACTACTATAATTTCACTGAATTAGTGCATACTTAGTAATAAAAAACTGTTGATGCATATCTATGCTTCTCAGTGTAGACAATGCCTACATTACCTACTCAGAAAACACTTGTCAGTAATGTACAGGGTGTTTCAGATTCAGAATAAGAGGCAAAAAGTTGCACACCAAGTAGAAGATATCCAAATAAAAACTTTTTCTTCTATAAAATTTTCCGAAGAAAGTGACATTGAGATATTAGCAGTTGATTGTTTTAAAGGGTGAAATTTAATGAATAAACTACTCGCAATATTTATTTTGAATATACGTTGATCGGGCGAAATGTGCTAGTTGCAAGACCTCCTAGATCTCCTGACATGACTCCACTCGATTTCAATTTTTGGGGACACGTGAAGAGCCTTGTTTATGCTACACCCATTGGGTCTGAGAAAGATCTTGTGGCTAGAATTGCAGTGGCTGCAGGTGAGATACCTTAATGCCAGACGTGTTTCCTAATATTCGGCAGCCGTTAAGGCTAACATTCGAAAAGTGCATAGATGTAGGTGGAACACATTTTGAACAATTTTTGTAAAGTAAATTCAGAATCAATACCGCGAGTAATTGTGCCATTAAATTTAAACCTTAAAAACAATAAACACCTAATGCCTCCCAACCCCGATTTTTTGGGTGAAAATTTCATAGGCCAAAAAGTGTTTATTTGGTTATTTTCTACTTGATGTGCAATTTTGTACCTCGTTTTCTGAAACACTCAGTATACATAATTGTGTACACGACTCGTCAAATGACGGGATTCAATATTGTCTGTATAGAAATCTTCCAGATGTGGACCATAAAGAAATATTTTCATCCTAATAGCACCCGCGATTGAAATATTCTAATACTTGTGCACTGGTGAAACTCGCATCACAGATACAGTAGTTAAGTATCTCTAAGAGCGTGAAAGGGAGACAGATCAACCAACAAAGACGAACAGCCAATTTTGTTTGTTCAATGAAATTTCCTGTTGAATATTTTCCGTATTTCTGATGGCGGCTTTGTGGAAGAAAAAGTTTTCTTCAGTTGGCCTCTCTTAGTTCACAGACAAGAATTTGAAACTGATGAAATTAGATCTTTTTGTTCGTTGTTTTTAGTTTTGCAGCTGCATATTTTTTTCCGGTTTTTGTGTTTAAATTTAACTTTCTATAAATAAGCATGTTTGCGCTTCTAGCAGACTGCATTAACCTTAAATAGCTTTAATTAACATTACTTGTGACGCTTTGGCGTTCACTCATTAAATTATCTTTGAGCTTGCTCTGCTTGGGCAGCATGTCGTCCTTTTAATAAAAGTGGGTCTGGTACCTCTAACTTATTTCTATTGCGTAAAAAGCAGTCTCTTTCTGCGACTTGAACTCCTCGACCCTGCTTTTGCAGCCTCTTGAATAGGCACTTACTATTCAAGGTAATTAATTGTCAATTAATTGTTAGCATCTTAGTGCTATATGTAATCTTACAATAAGATACGATATTCACCTAGTCGGCGACCGGACATCTTAAAACTCTGTATCTCTCTACTCAGAACGCCTCTAAAATTTCCTACCGGAGTACCGTGCTGATGACCGGCCGCGTCCATTGGGTGTCTTCTATTTTTAGCGAGTATCGTTTTAAAAACTAACCTTACGTTAAAGAAGATTTTCGGTCTTCATTTTAAAGGAATTCAATGATAAAAATTTCACAGAGGACGCTCCTGTGCGTACTGTTGGAATCCTCAAGATCCGCCTAACTTGGGTACGGTTCCTCTTTTTGAGCATCTCGGGAAACGACTTGCTGTTGTTCCCTTGAAGTTCTTCTGTATTTGAAATAAATGTTCGACCAATTGCTCTTGAGTTTTAAATCCTAAAACTTCATTGTACTAACATAGGAGAGATTACGCTCACGAAATAGCTAAACCTATTTATTAATTTGTTCAAAGGAGACACTTGACCATTTATTGTATAAGAACAATCAATACTATACTGCGTGTCCCACAAAAATGTCCCAGACTTTTTAATTGATAATATCTCCGCTTAAATTAACATATCTAAATTGTCTTTTATTAACAATTTATTCAATTTTGTTTCCTTTTGAAATAATATAAGTTTTTGAAAATCAGTTGAATAAACTTCAAGATGATCGATTTACTGAAAGGGGTAGAAAAATTGTTCAAAGGGAAAGTTTTAAAAACAACACTGGTGTTCTTCTTCATTCCTCAATACCTACTGTTGAGAATAATTTCATAACGATGTATTGTACATACAACTAAGTATTTAAACCCTCTGAGAGGTTTCAAGTTTCAAGTGTTCTCAATAATAGTGTTTCAAGGACTGATAGAAAACGGTGGAATAATGGGTAAAACTCTTCGTTCAATGGTGGCTAGAAGTAATACTTGCCTTGAGAGAAATGGAGGGTATGTCGTTGGATACTAAAATTACTTTATTTATTTAAACGTTATATAAGGTAATGATTTGTTACTCCTTAAAATTTTTGTGTGTTCAGTTTTATGGAAACTACAAAATAAGGAAGAATATCAATATTGTTTTGAAAACTTTTCATTTGAACAATTAATTTTTCTACTCCTTTTAGTAAATTGGACATTATAAAGTGGTTATTCAACCGATTTTCAATAACATAAATTATTCGAAAAGGAAACAAAATTTACTACATTGTGAACAAAGGCAATTCAAATATGTTAATTTAAAGCTGAGATATAATTAATTAAAAATCGGGGACATTTTTACAGGACACCCGATATAATAAAAAATCAGGTGTCCGTCAATGATAAGTATATGTTCTCGTGCTTAATTTTCTCTATCTCATTACAATGGGAATCTGCTTGCTTGGACAGTATCATAAATACATACATATAACGGGCTTATCCTCCCTATGGGAGGGTAGCCGACAGCAGGCCACAATCCCCACACTTAGTCACTAGGAGGCGAGAGAGGCAGCACTGGCCGCACCTGAACTGCCAGGATCAGCAGCAGCCCAGCACAACCACCTCCCACAGTCAGGCCCGACAGCCACAGCTGGTTTACCCCGACCGCTTCATTGAGTGCAGCCCCTCCCCCCGCACATGACAGGTCAACCCCATCACACGCGGGCAGCTTCCAGTAACGCGTCAAAAATAAAATTACCTCCTTATACACTGCCCCCACTCACTTCTGTCCGCAGCCATCCCTCTCGCCACGTCCACAGTCAGACCCCTCTCATACAAAGCACGTCTCACCCCATCCATCCAACTCATCCGTGGTCTACCTCGCGCTCGAAGACCACTCACTTCCGACATATATATCTTTTTCACCAGCCGCTCAACATTCATTCTTTCAACATGCCCAAACCATCCAAGCACAAACCATCCACTCGCCTGCTCAACTTTTTGATAACACCAGTCTGCCCCCTAACCAACTCATTCCTGATCCTATCTCTTCTAGTTACTCCATACGTGCTCCTCAAACACTTCATCTCAAACACATCCAACTTCCTCCTCTCAGCTGCTCTCAACCCCCAGGACTCTGCTCCATACAACAAAACTGGCACAATCAAACTTTCATACAGTCCCCTCTTAATAACATTCATACTCAAACACCTGCATACAAAAACTTTCCTCATTGCACCCAATGTCTTACAACCTTCACTCACTCGATGCTTCACTTCTACTTCCATACTATCCTTAACAGTCACATCCGACCCGAGGTACCTAAAATGCTCTACCTCCTCTAAAACTTCCCCATTCAACCTCACATCCAAAGTTCCAAACACTCCACCTCTTGAACATCTCATCACCTTACTTTTTTCACATTTACCCTCAATTTCCGCCTTTCGCACACTCTACCAAACTCTGTAACCAGTCTCCAAACATAGTATCATAAATACCATCGAAATATGAAAAACCAGGCATCTGCTCACTTATGTTTATAAGTAAAAACCATTGCGTGAAAATCGAATCTACTGTCAAGAAAATGCGGCTCATCGCATTTAAATTTCAAAGGCATTTAAATGCTTAAAAGGTATGGCAAATTTTTTAAAAACCTCTTGCGAACAATAATTTAAATTACAATTCAGATAGGTATTATGTTATACAATTTGTTTGGTTGTTGTGTGCGTTTGTGACGTTTTTCAATATGCTTAATTAATGACCGTATCTGTGATACGAGTTTTACCAGTCACAAGTATGAGAATACTGTATTTTAATCGCGGGTACTATTACAATGGATATATTTGTTTGCCATTTTTATCTTGAGATTTTTTTAAAACGATACCATTGGATCCCGTAATTTTTGACCAATCATGTACACTAGTATCTTGATTATTAACAATCTGTAGTCAATTTAAAAGTCGTTCGATAATAAAGAATATAATGAATATATGCACAGGTTTCAACACCTGCAACCGTTTACTACTAAGAATGACTGTCGTGTGTTTATTTATACGTTTTGTGTCACGCTGTTAAGAATAATTGATAGGAAAAAATTTGCACTGGCGGTCTTATTTCCAGTTCACGGTCAATTAATACACTCATTTTCGTTGTGCAATAGCTCTATAATAAGTCACTTTCATCACAATTAGAGCGATCCATAGCCTTATATACTCAAGTTTGTATCGTGAATACCGAGTTCGGCGGGATATTGCATATTAAAATATGCTGTATTGTATATTACAATATGCTGTATTGTATATTACAATATACTGTATTGCAATGTACTGTATTGCATATTAAAATATACATACACAAGTTCGCAGTTGCTTTCAGTAATGCTGAATTTCTGTATCTTGGATACGACGCGAATGGCTATAACTACTTCTCTTGCGGCTCAAAAATGCTGTGTTCTGAGTGTTTATTACTCTTATAAGAAATTTAAGTTACCTTTGGAATAAGCTGAAAGCATGGAAACTCCACTCAAACGAAAATTTATTGAAGAAAGGTATTGAATCTCGTCATTTTTGACGGTGTGTGTACACTAGTTAAGAAATAAAATATTCATCTTATAAATTATGAATAGGTGAGGTTGGAGCCACAAAATTGTGAATAGGCGGAGTCGGTATTGGAGTCGCCAAATTCTGGAGAAATGGAGTCGGAGTCTGAGTCGGAGTCGCCAAATTCTGAAAAGGTGGAGTCGGAGTCGGAGTCGGAGTCGCCAAATTCTGAGAAGGTGGAGTCGGAGTCGGAGTCGCCAAATTCTGGAAAGGTGGAGTCGGAGTCGGAGTCGGAGTCGCAAATTTATTCCACCGACTCCGCAACCCTGGTTAGTAGTATATGTTAGTTTTGGATGAGTTAGGTTAAAATATGTTATGTAAGAATTTGTTAGGTAATATTGACCAAATTTTTTACGGGTCCACCTAGCCTTAGGATGACGTTGGTTAAAAGTTAGGTTAGGATGGTATATGTTAAGTTAGGATAGATTTGGCTAGCATATGTTAGGACATGATAGGTTAGAATATGTTATGTTCAAATTTGTTAAATAATGTTGACGGAATTTTCTCACGGGTCCCCAAAGCTTATTGATGACATTGTCCGTGGAATTTCCACGGGTCCTGCTAGTTAATATTAATTTTTATTAATTTTCCAATTAATACTAATCTAATAGAGGCTATAAATATAACAAAAGTAAAGCTAGGCTTTACTTTTCGGAGTCGGTGTTGGAGTCGCCAAATTCTGGAGAAATGGAGTCGGAGTCTGAGTCGGAGTCGCCAAATTCTGAAAAGGTGGAGTCGGAGTCGGAGTCGCCAAATTCTGAAAAGGTGGAGTCGGAGTCGGAGTCGCCAAATTCTGAAAAGGTGGAGTCGGAGTCGGAGTCGCCAAATTCTGGAAAGGTGGAGTCGGAGTCAAGCTAGGCTTTACTTTTCCATGTAGTGAAAAGTAAAGCTTTACAAAAGTAAAGCTACGTAAAGCTAGCAATGCAAATACCTTAGAAGTATAAATTGCTGAAAGCTTGATCGAGTTTTTATTATGTTGCAGACTGTAGTTTTGTACTATGTATTCCCAGAACTTCACTTTTTTATGTGAGTAGCATAGGTTCCTGGAGATGAAAAATAATGTCTATTAAGTTAGGCTTCCTCTTCTTTTGCAGAGATTGATTGAACAACGTCCATAAAGTTCTCTCCTTTTCATTTATCTTGGATCGGTCAGAAGACTCACAACAACGAGCGAGTAAAAGTATTGCGTAGGTCTGCATTTTCATCCATTATTTATTGTTGGTTTCTGTTACGGTTTTTATTTATGTATTGGGAGAGCTAGTTATGAAAACCTGAACTCCATTTTTGTCAACCACAGTCCTTAGTGTGTTTGTTTGAGTTGTTTATCAATCCACATTTTGAAATAACTTTTGTGAATTTAATAGAAGGATGCCATTTTATACACATTTCCAAAATAATGGTGTTCAAATCATTCATTAGTAAACGATTCTCCAGAAACTTCAAAAAATTGTCAATGTAGCGTAATATTGGGTTAAGCCAAGAGCTAATTAAAGACTAAACGGTAATTATTATATTGCCCTCATTCAAATTTTATAGGGTAATCAAGGAGCATTCTAGGGTATAATACCTGCCAGCATAAGGTATAAAAATAGACAAGCGTGGAAGGCCTGAATCTATAGAACACTAAGCACTTCTTAGCATGCCTCTGGGCCTCTCACGAACAAATATACCCAATGAAGTATCGCATAAATAGATTTTCAGAACTAACCTCACTCCTGCCATATATGAGCGGGTCCAACACACTCCCGGCCGAAAATGAGTACATATTCTTTTTTCAATGTCGTTACCGAAATTTTTGCTCAGTTCTGTGTTACCCCAAAATACAAACCCAACATTCATAATCACATTCTGCCAAGTACAAAGTAATATTCGAAAGAATTTATCCTCAACTTGAGTGCGTGATACTTTCAGTTTGTTTTGGGTATGATATTTGGCGATGGCAACTTCAGTTCTCGGTCGTAAAGTAATGGTGGCTTTAATTTACGGGCACTTTCCTTTTAATTAATTTGACTTAGAATGCAATGAGCGTAATGAACTCTGTTTGAAGTTTTTACTTGAGAAAACATGAATTTTTTATTTGTACACTTTGAAAATAATGCTGGCTTTAAATTGTAAAGAGTCGGGTTTTTCTTCCGCTCTTTCTTATAATGAGAATTTATAACGATAGCGATGCTGCCACCACCGGGCGAGCCCGGAACTAAATTGGAGATTAATTACGTTAGTTTCCGATTGTCAATTGAGTACTTAGCTGGGTGGCGTTAGCGCGTATACGGGAGCTTTTACGACCACCCCTATTCAGATATATAAACTTTTGGTAACGTGCGTATTTCTTGGTAGCAATGGCGGCGGTTGGCGCGTGTTTCAGGCGCTAGTTTCTGAGAGAGATGAGAGGTAAGGGACGACTCCTGACGCGTTTTCTCATTTATTTGGCAAGACTGGAAGGACGGCACAAGTGCGGCGATTATGAAAGTTCCACATAAATACCCGAGGGTTAACCCCACATACTGACCTACTCAGGAGACAATATTGACATAGGCTAACAAGGAATCGACAACTCGAGCTCAGGGAATATTTTGCATATATTCACTCACGATATCACCGGGTGTTTAGCAGACACCCTACTCCAACCACTGAGCGTATACAGACACTCGACACACGAGCCAACGAAACACGAGCCCGGGGGGTGTTCTGCAATCACCGAAAGGTTGAGCCAAGGTACGCGTATAGCAAACGCTTGAAATCATGCGCCCTCACACAAGTCAATGGATTTCGTCGAACACGGTCTCGAAATTCAACTATTGAAGATATGGGCTTTTACTATCAACTCAAATTCCTAAGTATCCAAACCGGTTGTTCGTCGTACTCCCAAACTGAACTCTAGGACGTCCGTTCACGACCACGGCTCCCTACCCGCTCTCGACGACGGCTACTCGCGAAGTGTCCTCCGCTCGTCTCACACAACTCCGGCTCGGGTAGTGCTCACCCCTCCCAAAGGGAAGGGGGGTCACCGCACGAGCCGGGCAGCGACGGGGCGAGAGGGTTCTGAGCTTCGCCTCCCTCCACCCAACCGGGGTGCGGCTGGGGGAGAGGGGTCGGGTCTCATGCCCCTGCCCGCCTCCCGCTACGGCACATTAAATAAAGGTCGACCGTGACCGCACGCTAGCCGTCGTTTTATATATATTTCCAAGAACTTATAGTGCCCTTGACCAATCTACGTGGTCGCGCTCTACGAGTCCTGCGTCGTCTTTATGACGGAGTGACCGCCGCAGCCCAAGCACATCCAATTATTAAATTTACTATGGCAGTCTTTCGTAGTGAGAACGTCTCTCTTATATCTTTCCCAAGACCATAGCACGAAAGCCGGTCGTTATTTTATGACCCGTGTAATCTGAGATCCAGCCTTATGATAAAATATATTCTTTTCGCTCAGCAATGCCAGCGATAAAGATGGGATGAATCTGACTTCGTACCCTGACTTTATACACCCTTCCCCCACTACGCAAAAGAAATTATGTAATAATTTCTTTTCTATGTCTTGGCCTCAATGCATTTCTTACCCGACTGGCGAACACTGATACAACCTGACATCAAATCACAATGCAACACAATACAACATGACATCAATTACAATATCACAAAAAAAACTAGGACGGCGACCACAACTCGCTCGCCTATGCTTCGGCCATTTTCACATAATATTGGCCCCCCTTCGGGACTGGAGAGGCGTTCGTCCGGCTTCGGGACGAAGTGGACAATGAGCGCTCGACCCTCCAGGGTCGCGGCCGCCCGCCCCCAGTCCGTCTCGGCCGAGACGGTCGCCAGACTCCCGTCTGGTAGCCACGGCGACGTCTCGTAGTTGCGCGCTGCGACGTATGTCCCGAGATGGCGCATCACCTCGCTCGGCCTCCGTCTCCGCCCTCGATGCATGTACGTCGCCGTTTCCTACGGCACACGGTCGGGCATTAATTTTGTTACATGGGTTAGACATCAGTATAGAGCCTATTTTCAAAAATTTTTCCTTTCTTCGCCTCATAATGAGTGTGTATGTTACATGATGAATGATATATGATTTTGGGATTCATGAACCTAACAAGTCCTAGCAGACTTGAATGACTAAGTCCCCACACTCCTGCACACTACACAGCACATACTCCTGCACACGATACAGCACATACTCCTGCACACGACCTAGCACATACTCTGACAACACACGCACATTCTTTTATTCTTTGTGGTGCAGGTCCTTATGATTAAATGATGGATGAATTTTCCTAATTCCTATTCTTTCCGTGTCAGCTGACTGTTTTTTTTTCCGTTATTGAATGGCATTTGCTGATCTCTCGTGAAAAGCAAGCATAAATTTCGTATGGGTGCAATACGGAGGCGTCCCTCGCTTGCATATATATTCTATGTACTAGTCGCACACGACTTATCTTTTTTAATCTTCAAATCTCATGGTATCGGTACCCGCTGCGATGCCTCAAGCATTGCGCACATATCTCTGGACATGCTTAAAAAATCCCTCGGTCATGCTTCCCGTGATCTCCCTTATCCGCTCGTCAGCAGACCAGATATTCATAACACCCTCCACAGTTCACGCCCGTGTTTCCTACGCGCAGGGGTATTCCCGATCTTACCATTTCCGAATGCCTCTCCGTCTCTCTTACGCGACCGCAGTTCCGGTCCGTCTGCTACTTCCGTTCTGTTGGATGCCGCTGTGGTGCTGGGGGAGCACACGCACACGCCCGCACCTCGCTCGCTGTCGCCTTCCTGAAAATCTTCAAAATAACCTTAGTACATTTATCATTAAATATTTCAGCTCTAGCGTCGGTTCGGTGCGGTTCACGTTCCAGTTTCCCAGCACAGGAGCTATCCATCTTTTTATCTATATTCCTTTTGCTCATCTCTATTTATTTTGTTCTCCCATCTATCTTGTAATTAGCGTCGCACACGAATCGCTGTGCGCTTCTCTCTGCTCAGACTGTCTTCTCTAATCTCCGGCGTGACGCCGCTCATATTACATGAGTTCCAGCGTGGAACGCATCTCAAGTTTTATGGTCCGTCTGTGGCTGTATTGTCTCGTGGCTTACGCCTCGAGTCTCTGCCTCGCAAGTGCTCGTCCAGCCTGCCTTCCCACTAACTACGTTATTATTAAAGAGCAGTATTTGCTACTTATACTATGTCCGTAATGGGAGTTGATTAATATAGTGTATCGGTATAAGTTCTGCACAGCTCTCAGGGGTTCTGCTATTCGAGATCTTACTATCGGCTAGTATCCGCCTCCTATCAGCTCATGACAGGCTCAGGTTTCGCTCTTCGAAATGAAGCAAGACTCATCCCAAGATAACTCTAATTTGACGTCTCTCGCTGCATTGAGCCTATTTCTCTCCTTTTTTTTTCAGAAATCAATAAATTTTTCAAATTTATCTTCCCCCCGACGATACCGGAAAATTCCTTTACAAGGAATTTTCACCCTAAACAGCCAATGTACCAGACGGATATCTCTATTTCCCATCCAAGTTGCGGACTTTTCAAATCACCACCTGAAAGGCAATGGTTTATTAGTGCTTATAACTAGTTATTTCTCAGGCTACTCAAAAAATTTCCGTCCTCTCATTGGTTGTTGTAACCTACTAGTTATGAGAGGACTAACGAGCCGTACCCACTATTGGCCGTATTATGTGCCGGAACCTCTGCTGCGGCTGTGCTATACTTATATTTTAATACTGTCTAATTATATCTCTGCCTAGACGGCTAGTTTCCTTCGAAATCCCTCTTCGTTCCTTATACATCTCAAACAACTGACCAGCAATCAAATTCCTATTTCGATGTGAAGTCATTATATCTAAGTTTTAATCTCGTCATTCAAAACTGCGCAGCCAGCACGATACACTTTTCCTAGTGCGTTATCATAATTTGTATGCCGCGTCTCTACTCGTATTTCCCGGCCGGGACTGAGTTCCTTTATGCCTCTTTCGATTTTATGACTCTCATCCTGTGTCCCGCTCTCAAGCTCTGAGCACAGTCGCTCGTGCTGGCTGCTAGCATTCCTAAAGTTATTTGCCTAGCAGTCGACTACTCAGAAATTTTCCTGCCAACCTAGTTGTTTCTAAGCTATTCTGTAAAGGAATTAAATTAGTGCTTATATACTACTTATTTTGCTAGGTTTAATCTGAAAAGAAAATTAGATTAGTCCGCTTATCTACCTACTTATTTACTTGGTTAATCTGAAAAGAAAATTAGATTATTCAGCTTATCTACCTCTCTACTTGTTACATAGTAGTTTTGCTCATGTTATCTTCTCTTCTACTCTTCTACTCTTCTACCGGACCGGCGGATCTTAGAGCGTAAGGACGTCTAGCTGCCGGGGTGGGTAGGGGTGGGGGTGCTTCAGGCCTTGTTACATAGATGTCGTCATCGCTGCTGTCCGAATCGCTTTCGTCGTGACGTACTTCGGTGACGTGCTCGACGCTCCTCCCCTTGCCGCTGGGACGCTCGTCTCGTATTACGAGAGCCTCCTCTGGTTTAAATGACGCGGGCTTCAGTCGATTTCTGTGTACCGTTATCTCCTGCCGGCGGCCGTGGACTTGTCGTATTACGACGTTCATCGGTGTTGGAAGGGCCTGCACCCTGTACGGGCCTAACCAATTAGGTCGGAATTTACCCACCGCCTTGTTTCTTCCTGCTGTATTCCGTAGGAATACGCAGTCGCCGACTCTAAGTTCTCTATCTCTCACGCGCTGATATCTCACATTTTTGTCATGTGCATTTCGGCTTGCTGACATCGCGTTTTCGAACGCAATTTGCAATCTGGCAAAGGCGGCGTGAGGAAAATTCTCCTCCACAGCATAGTTTTCTTCGTCCTTAGACATTTTGCAGCTTAAACTCAGCGATGATCACTCCCTTTTTTCTTTTCAATCTATCTATTGCAGTTGCAACGCACACGCACTACACTGAACCTCTAATTTTTACGATAAATACTGGTATCCAAGCGTAGCACAAAAAAAATTTTTTTCGGGTGTATCCAAGAGAGGAAAAAGGAGGGCCCCACTGGCAAAAATTACCGAAATGCGGACTCTCGTGCGTAGGGCATCAAATCATAAGTCAGGAGGGAATCTCCTTACCAAATACCGTTAATTAAAACGAGTCCTATACCAGCACAACTTTGCGTAAATATTTACGTTAATCGTTCCCTCAATTTGCAATATTACTCGTACATATTCCTTTAACTGTCTCTAGTTCAGCCCAAGCCACACAAATTATTATATATTTTCTTTTGAACGACAGCCAAATTTTTTATTTGGAGCGTTGCTCTCTCCCCCAAACACATATAAAGAGCGACCAACGAAATGCGGAATCGGTTCGTATTATTTCTGTCCTAGGAAATACCCGAACATTTAAATGGATGTTTCTACAGACGAATCGTTGGTTTACCCCAATCACGGAGTAGAATGACCCAATAATATCTATTTGCAAACTAGATTTGCACGAACAATCCCTAAATTTGCAATCCTGCTCACAACACAATATTCACCCAATATGTACCTAATTTACCACACAAGGAGCACGAGAATCAATGTTTCTTCCGAAGAACATAAAAAAAAGTACTATTCCTAAAGAATCTTCGATGCCTCTACTTCAAATGTGCAGCGATCCCTACCAAATTGAAATTCACTTTCTTTTGGCTTTCTCACGCTCAAGGACTGGCTGTAAGGTTTTATGGCTGGGTCCCTTCTAATCTCACAGAAAATGACACTTCCTGGCTGCACCGCGATATGCGCACTATCTGTTAGGGGCTACACTCACACGACATACATCGAACAGAGAACAATAAATAAGTAAGAATTTGCAGTTGAAGACATACACAGAAATGAAATGAAATGGTGTTTACTTACAGTTTTTTGTTGATCTTGGACGCCGCTGCTTGCTTGCAGCTGTTGGACCGGTTGCTTCTTCTGTCTTGCTAACACAATATTCTCTCTCTCTTTCTCTCTCTCTCACGCTTTTAAGGCCAGCACGCTGCCACCAGTGTAAAGAGTCGGGTTTTTCTTCCGCTCTTTCTTATAATGAGAATTTATAACGATAGCGATGCTGCCACCACCGGGCGAGCCTGGAACTAAATTGGAGATTAATTACGTTAGTTTCCGATTGTCAATTGAGTACTTAGCTGGGTGGCGTTAGCGCGTATACGGGAGCTTTTACGACCACCCCTATTCAGATATATAAACTTTTGGTAACGTGCGTATTTCTTGGTAGCAATGGCGGCGGTTGGCGCGTGTTTCAGGCGCTAGTTTCTGAGAGAGATGAGAGGTAAGGGACGACTCCTGACGCGTTTTCTCATTTATTTGGCAAGACTGGAAGGACGGCACAAGTGCGGCGATTATGAAAGTTCCACATAAATACCCGAGGGTTAACCCCACATACTGACCTACTCAGGAGACAATATTGACATAGGCTAACAAGGAATCGACAACTCGAGCTCAGGGAATATTTTGCATATATTCACTCACGATATCACCGGGTGTTTAGCAGACACCCTACTCCAACCACTGAGCGTATACAGACACTCGACACACGAGCCAACGAAACACGAGCCCGGGGGGTGTTCTGCAATCACCGAAAGGTTGAGCCAAGGTACGCGTATAGCAAACGCTTGAAATCATGCGCCCTCACACAAGTCAATGGATTTCGTCGAACACGGTCTCGAAATTCAACTATTGAAGATATGGGCTTTTACTATCAACTCAAATTCCTAAGTATCCAAACCGGTTGTTCGTCGTACTCCCAAACTGAACTCTAGGACGTCCGTTCACGACCACGGCTCCCTACCCGCTCTCGACGACGGCTACTCGCGAAGTGTCCTCCGCTCGTCTCACACAACTCCGGCTCGGGTAGTGCTCACCCCTCCCAAAGGGAAGGGGGGTCACCGCACGAGCCGGGCAGCGACGGGGCGAGAGGGTTCTGAGCTTCGCCTCCCTCCACCCAACCGGGGTGCGGCTGGGGGAGAGGGGTCGGGTCTCATGCCCCTGCCCGCCTCCCGCTACGGCACATTAAATAAAGGTCGACCGTGACCGCACGCTAGCCGTCGTTTTATATATATTTCCAAGAACTTATAGTGCCCTTGACCAATCTACGTGGTCGCGCTCTACGAGTCCTGCGTCGTCTTTATGACGGAGTGACCGCCGCAGCCCAAGCACATCCAATTATTAAATTTACTATGGCAGTCTTTCGTAGTGAGAACGTCTCTCTTATATCTTTCCCAAGACCATAGCACGAAAGCCGGTCGTTATTTTATGACCCGTGTAATCTGAGATCCAGCCTTATGATAAAATATATTCTTTTCGCTCAGCAATGCCAGCGATAAAGATGGGATGAATCTGACTTCGTACCCTGACTTTATACAAAATGGACGGACACAGTTCTTTGAATTTGACTATTGAATGCAATGAAAGTAAATGATTTAGTTTGAAGTTTTTATAAAGAAAACATGAAATTTTTATTCATATTCTTTTAGAAATTCTCATAACACTGCTTAACTAAACTCATTAAGGGGATCATCCGGATTTTCAACTTTTTTCGTCCTGTCCGATTCGTTTAAAAATTGGCCAGTATATGTATTTTTTTTAAGTAAACTTTTTTTAATTACGTAAATTTTTTGATTTAGGCCTTATTTTTTCCGAAAAAATTTTTTTGATACATTTTTATGGATATTTCAAAACGTAACTAGTCATTTAGTTCTGATACCAGAGCAAAACCAAAGGCAGTTTTCGAATCCTTGAAGCATTTCTAACAAAACTACAATGTGAAATTTTAATATATGAAAATTTTTTGTGATAAATGTTATTTTATCATTACATCAGAAGTACATTATTTTTGGTTTATGAGCTATATAGTTTTTCTTAAATTTGGAAAAAATCAATGTACTTTTGTTAGAAATGTTCTAAGGATTCTAAAACTGTCTTTGGTTTTGTTCTAGCATCCAAACTTAATGACGAGTTACGTTTTGAATGTTGAAAAATAGAGGTGTTGGGTATAACCCATAAAGAAAATTTTTTGTTGAAGTGTAATATAATAGAAAATTTATGTAATTGAATGTTGTTTTCATTTTTATTTCGATAATCTCCATGCATAACTTCACATACACACCATGAATTGTAATTTCCATGAATAAAAATGTCACGAGATATGGTCCCGCCTCCTTACTAAATTGCTTTAGTAAGAAAATCAGGTTCTCGGAATTGAGGAATTGGTATACCTCCAAAAATGACACAATACACAAGGAATGCAAGGGAATATAAAAAAAACACAGCCCCTAAGAAAAACAAACAACATGTACATATACCACAATTAGGACTGTACTCACCGCTGATTAGAGACCCGACTTATATCAGCGCGTTTCTGGGCGCTATCTGGCACGGTGAAATGTGATGCTAGCGTTAACGGGGTTTTTAAACGCCAATGAAATGCTAAGGAAATTTTTATAAATAAACACCCTGCTACAAAACATTAACCGTAAATTACTGGAACTGTAAGTTACACAAATTGACAAGTACTGCTCTACCTAATTGACCGGTCAAATTCTTTAAGTTAACTACACACCGAACACAAAAAGAATAATGCCTAATTGTCGGGGCGCACTCCAACGGCACAGTTGATGGTTATTAGCCTCGGCTCATCAATTCATTCGCCCCAGAGCAGCTTCAGTTCAAATCCCTGTTTCATACACATGGCAGATAATGTCTTTCGACGTTTTTATGAAGAGATCGAACTTGCAAACAAACGAAACCGCCCTCCTGTAGGACAACAAAATTTACCGATTACTTTGATTCTACAATTTTTTATATATATATATATATATGTACATATTCCACATTTAATTCAACTGCACCAATTTTCTTTTTCATTATATGAACCTATTGTTTCCAACGGTATCTATCGTAACAAAAGAACGAGTCTCACCCTCCCAGCGAAGCTACTAAAAAATTTTTTCTTCTAAACGACCTCCACGGTACGGGACCTTCTTCCCTCTGCAAAAGTAGATGTAAAATTTTAATCTATTGATTCAAAAAAATATATCTTAACAAGTTTCACTTCTCACTTATTTTTCAGCATATGACATTTTAAGTTAACACCTAGTCACGACGCACCTTATCGAAAGGCTCGCAAAAACTTACTAACTTCTGTTCCCACGCGCTACCCACAGTGTTCTTTGAGGGCTGCCCTCTTACCCAATACATTACCAATAGTACTTCTCCCGCACTTCCAAAATACACGCCTACCCCATTCCATTGGCTGCTCTGGCGCTCACTAGCTCCTTATTCGCTGTGAAAAGAACGTGACTTATCCCGCCCTCTTTTAGGAGTCAATCTTGAAGTCAGAAATCGTTGCTTTATGGTTACTCTGTATCTTGAGTACAGCGATTTGTCACTGTCAGCCCCTCGAGTGTTCGGCGAACGAAGCTTCCCACGACTCTACACTGGACTGGGCCTATGGTTTAGCAATAAATTTTGCCCTTTCGGCTACGTTACACACACTGCCCCTCTGTTCGGGCTCTCGAGGTCTGATTACAAAGCAAAAAATTAGCCCCAGACTCGAGTGCACAACTTCGCTCACACGACACATAAACTTATGTTGAATCCAAAATTCAGGCCTACAACACACATGTTGGAGCGACCCATCTGTACCGCTGGAATGCGCCTGAACACAATTTATAAACTCACAATTTATTTCAAACAAAAAAACTGTAGTAAATATGCACACTTATCCCAAAAATCTAAAACATAAAAGTATATCCCAATAGAACATAAAAGTGTATCCCAACAAAAACAAATTTTTTTTATATAAAAATCATGAAATTTTTTATTTTCAGTCTGATTCTTATGAAATTTGAATATAATATGAACCATTTGAAACGGAACACATTTCTTCAATTCATTTCTTTGATTCGGGCCTTCGTTTTTGAAAAAATGACATATTGGTTTTTTAGTTCATTTGTATTGATATTTCAAAAGAGGACTAGTCATTGAGTTTTTATGCTAGAACAAAGCAAAAGACAGTTTTAGAATCCTTGGAAAATTTCTAACACAAGCACAGTTTCAAATTATCCATTTCCCGTTTTGTTTTCTTTTTATATGGGGTCAAAATGGGGTCGAAAATTCAAGATTTTTGTCCCCTTACCCCCCCTCCCCCTGGGCGGGGAGATCTATTGTCTGTAGTGCCATAAAATTTTAGGACCGAATTGTCCACCACCTAAGGGTCCTATTTCAACAAAAACATGAAAACTGCTTATCGGATCGACAGGGGCCTGGGAAGATCCCCTTACGCCATTCAAATGAGTTACTGATAGGGTGAGTTGATAGAGTTCATAGTTCCATGTTACAAAATAGGTGTCTAATTTTTTAACATGGATCAGCCATTAAAATAGCTTGAAATTCTCGTACAATGCTTCGGAGAGGTTCGTTGGTCTACACCTTTTTCACTTCAAATTAATCTAAGTCATGTTCAATTTAATCCAAGTCAAGTTCAATTTAATCCGAGTCAAGTTCAATTTAATCCGAGTCAAGTTCAAATTAATCCGAGTCAAGTTCAAATTAATCCAAGTCAAGTTCAAATTAATCCAACCCTTAGTTGAGTTAAAAATGACGTAATAATTTGTTAATTTGAGTTTTTTGTTATATATGTATCTATTGGATGTGATGAGCAAAACTGGATTCGAGGATTTATTTACACTCATAGTAATTCATACACGTGAAATTCCACTTCATCAAACATATCAAGTCAAATACAAGCAAGTACAAAATATTATCATTGAACGAAATGTAGATTTAATCTTTAAAAGAAATATACAAGTGCCATTCACTGAGCACTAATGTACGGTTCCGTTTGATTACAATTTATACATGTACATTACTACCCAGATACATTCCTGCATTAGCAATAAAAATGTTATCCCTTCTAATTCCGAGTTGGTCAATGTGAAGAAATGTAGGATCCACTTACAATACACAATAATAATGCAAGAAAAAATGTTTCTAACTTAATACTGCTTTTATTTGTGTGTGCTCATACTTCAATGTATAATACTTTCAAGGCTTAAATATTCATAAAATGATTATTATAAAATTTATTGAAGTATGAAAAGTATTATATATTGAATTGTAAATAAATATTAAATTGATTAAATCTACATATTGTCCAATGATAATATATTTTACTTGCATGCATTTGAATTCATATATGTGATAAAGTGGAATTTCACGCGTATAAATATCTATGAGTGTAAATAAATCCTCGAAACCAGTTTTGCTCATCACATCCAATAGATACATATTTAACAGAAAAACTCATATTGACGAATTATTACGTCATTTTTAACTCGACTAAGGGTTGGATTAATTTGAACTTGACTTGGATTAATTTGAAATTAACTCGGATTAATTTGAAATTGACTCGGATGAATTTGAACTTGACTCGGATTAATTTGAACTTGACTCGGATTAATTTGAACGTGACTTGGATTAAATTGAACTTGACTCGGATTAAATTGAACTTGAATCGGATTAAATTGAACTTGACTTAGATTAATTTGAAGTGAAAAAGGTGTAGTTTAATGAATTGTGGAAATAACCAAGTATTGCGTTTCCTGGATACAATGATTATCTCTTCAGATTCACCTGAAAGGAAACGAGCCTTGTTTTAAGTGTCCCTACCAACTCACAAATTTCTATGCCTCCTTTTAAAACTACTAGTGTATTAGTAGATGTGAAGCTCCTAATCCAGCCATGGAAGACTATAGACTGACACTCATGTTACAATATCGAAAATTGTGGAATAGAACAAGACCCTCATTATTCATAAGAAATGTATTTCAAACATAATATGAATACTTCCTTTGTTACAACGTTTTCTGTAACATTTTTTGAGCACAAACGCTGGTTTAACAACCCTACCCGACAAGTCGACGGCGGTCATGTAAGTATATTGATCAACTCCTGATATAGGAAGCTGTGCGGGGTGATTGTCTAGGGTGACTGTTCTTGTACACATCTGGGAGCCTGTTTTCAGAGAGTATTCTTGAAGACTATTCTTCGAGACTGTTTTTGTAAATTGATCTGAAAGGCTGTTCTGTGAGACTGTTCTGCAGCCATACCAAGATACTGGAGTGGAAGATTATTCAGTTACACTATTTGTGAGAGTGTTATGATGACTATTCTGCAAACCTGTTGTGGTTTGCTCTATTTGGAGATTGTAGTGGGAGACTGTTAAGGGAATCTCTTGTGAAAGACTGCTTTAAAATAATTTTCTTGGAACCTATTCCCGTACACTCGTTTGGTAAATAGTTCTTGCAGACTGTTTTGAGAGACTGTTCTGAAAGACTTTTCTCAGAAACTGTTCTGGTAACTGGTTTCTCAAACTTTAATGAAACGAAAATAAAATAAAAACAGTTTGTTTCCAGAGATGGTATAGGACATCATTTGTTTTAAACTATCTTAGAGGAAGGAAAATACACTTATGTGATGCACGCACACGGGTATTGTAATACCCATGTCAATCAATTTAGATTAGATGATATGTGTAACCACAATTATTAAAGAAAACACGATTCCCGTAACAATGTATAGTTGAGAAAATGCTTGAACATCCTTAGAGATTTTGATGTTGAAGCCCTCATTATTTAAAAAGAAAACGTTGCTGAGAAATGCATGAGCGTATCTACTACCCAAGAGCAGTCGTGTTTCCTAACAACTACGTCCCTGATGGCCATTAATGGGATATTTCAGAGAAGTTCAAGAAACTCGTTGTGTGAATGATTTAGGAATATTCAAACAAATAACATTGGCTTCGGATGATGGGAATGAGTAGCCACACTACCAGATAGCTTTCCTTTGCCAGTCAGAAAGCATTGATCTGATTCAAGAAAGATTTTAGTGAGGCTAAACTCAAGAACGAACTTTGCCTGAATTTAGATCAAATGCCAGTCAAATTATAAATTTAAACTTATAAAATGCCTATTGATACGCGGTGCAATAAGTGACTCCAGTCACACAATTTGGATCATTGTTAAGTTTTGTTGTCTGATTCGATTTTGTGCAAAAAAATTCATCAAAGGACAGTAAGTTATTCAAACGCTTTCATATCAGTAGTAACGACGCCTCGGAAAAATGCCCTCAAAATTCGTAAACCCAAACCAAAGGTTGGGAGATGTAGCGATTTCGAATGTTATCGAAAGTTAATTTAATAATGTTGAAAGAAGAGATTTGAAAAATTTTAGTAAGCAATAAATGGATATTAGTTTCAAAAAGTTCCAAAAAAAACATTCCTAGCTACGACTGCCAACAACGAAGCTGCTCGGACGTCTCTTTTAGAAGCTCGCAATTGTCATCTGAATCAAGTCCAGTGGAACTTTGATTTCATGAGTTATTGGTACTTCAAGATCTTCGACTCTTGGCCTGGAATCGTGTCGCGCAGGTTAGCGAAAGAACATTGAGAGGTATGGATAGTTGCCCCAGGTAACGGAACAATTAATGGAAATTCCGTGTAAAATTTATGCCTCTTTCATAATATATTCCAATCAATTCTTAACGTTAAATTCACCACAAAATCAGTTGCAATCTTCAAAAGTTAGATTATTTTCATTCAATGCTGTTTTCAGTTACGCTCAACGTGAATAAGTACTCTCCGGATAAACATTTCAGAATCGTTTCAATCACTCAAGACATCAAATTTAAAATTTAAGTATTTCGACACGAGTTTGGATCCTCATGGTTTAGGTTGTAATTTAATGCACCTATTGAAAAATCCACTAGTTTTCACAAATTTAACTGCTCATTGTCTATCTACGCGCTAGGCTTTGTTTATGACGGAGCGATTCTAAATAATTTTTTCGACACTTCTAAGTGCGGTTCACTTTCATCTTGATATTGTATGGAAAATTGATGATATTATAGAAATTATTATCCTAGTTTTAACACATTGATGGGACGCATGTGAGCTGATGGAGTGCATAGGGCTGGGGAAGTGCATAGAGCTGGGGAGCGGATGTGAGCTGATGGAGTGCATAGGGCTGGGGGAGTGCATAGAGCTGGGGGAGTGCATAGAGCTGGGGAAGTGCATAGAGCTGGGGAGCGGATGTGAGCTGATGGAGTGCATAGGGCTGGGGGAGTGCATAGAGCTGGGGGAGTGCATAGAGCTGGGGGAGCGCATAGAGCTGGGGGAGTGCATAGGGCTGGGGGAGCGCATAGGGCTGGGGGAGTGCATAGGGCTGGGGGAGTGCATAGGAATGGGGGAATGCATAGGGCTTGGGGGGGGCGCATGTGAGCTGATGGAGTGCATAGGGCTGGGGAAGTGCATAGAGCTGGGGAGCGGATGTGAGCTGATGGAGTGCATAGAGCTGGGGGAGTGCATAGAGCTGGGGGAGCGCATAGAGCTGGGGGAGTGCATAGGGCTGGGGGAGTGCATAGGAATGGGGGAATGCATAGGGCTTGGGGGGGGCGCATGTGAGCTGATGGAGTGCATAGGGCTGGGGAAGTGCATAGAGCTGGGGAGCGCATGTGAGCTGATGGAGTGCATAGGGCTGGGGGAGTGCATAGAGCTGGGGTAGTGCATAGAGCTGGGGGAGTGCATAGGGCTGGGGGAGTGCATAGAGCTGTTGGAGTGCATAGAGCTGGGGGAGCGCATGAGAGCTGGGGGAGTGCATAGGGCTGGGGAGTGCATAGAGCTGGGGGAGTGCATAGAGCTGGAGGAGTGCATAGGGCTGGAGAGTGCATAGAGCTGGGGGAGTGCATAGAGTTGGGGGAGTGCAAAGAGCTGGGAAAGTGCATGGAGCTGGGGGAGTGTTAGAGCTAGGGAAGTGCATAGAGTTGGGGGAGTGCAAAGAGCTGGGAAAATGCATAGAGCGAGGGAGTGTTGGAGCTGGGGAAGTGCATAGAATTGGGGGAGTGCAAAGAGCTGGGAAAGTGCATAGAGCTGGGGGAGTACATAGAGCTGGGGGAGTCCATAGAGCTGGAAGAGTGCATAGAGCTGGGGGAGTGCATAGAGGTGGGGAGTGCAAAGAGCTGGGAAAGTGCATAGAGCTTGGGGAGTACATAGAGTTGGGGGAGTGCATAGAGCTGGGAAAGTGCATAGAGCTGGGAGAGTGCATAGAGTTGGGGGAGTGCATAGAGTTTGGGGAGTGCATAGTGGTGGGAAAGTGCATAGAGCTGGGGGAGCGCATAGAGCTGGGGGAGTGCATAGAGCTGGGGGAGCGCATAGAGCTGGGGGAATGCATAGAGCTAGGGAGTGCATAGAGTTTGGGGAGTGCATAGTGGTGGGAAAGTGCATAGAGCTGGGGGAGTGCATAGAGTTGGGGGAGTGCATAGAATTGGGGGAGTGCATAGAGCTGGGGGAGTCCATAGAGCTGGGGGAGTGCATAGAGTTGGGGGAGTGCATAGAGATGGGGAGTGCAAAAAGCTGGGAAAGTGCATAGAGCTTGGGGAGTACATAGAGTTGGGGGAGTGCACAGAGCTGGGAAAGTGCATAGAGCTGGGGAAGTACATAGAGTTGGGGGTATGCATAGAGCTTGGAAAGTGCATAGAGCTGTGGGAGTGCATAGATTTGGGGGAGTGCATAGAGTTGGGGGAGTGCATAGAGCTGGGGGAGTAGATAGAGCTGGGGGAGTGCATAGAGCTGGGGGAGTGCATAGAGGTGGGGAGTGCAAAGAGCTGGGAAAGTGCTTAGAGCTTGGGGAGTACATAGAGTTGGGGGAGTGCATAGAGCTGGGAAAGTGCATAGAGCTGGGGGAGTGCATAGAGTTGGGGGAGTTCATAGAGTTTGGGGAGTGCATAGTGGTGGGAAAGTGCATAGAGCTGGGGGAGCGCATAGAGCTGGGGGAGTGCATAGAGCTGGGGGAGCGCATAGAGCTGGGGGAATGCATAGAGCTGGGGAGTGCATAGAGTTTGGGGAGTGCATAGTGGTGGGAAAGTGCATAGAACTGGGGGAGTGCATAGAGTTGGGGAAGTGCATAGAGTTGGGGGAGTGCATAGAGCTGGGGGAGTCCATAGAGCTGGGGGAGTGCATAGAGTTGGGGGAGTGCATAGAGATGGGGAGTGCAAAAAGCTGGGAAAGTGCATAGAGCTTGGGGAGTACATGGAGTTGGGGGGAGTGCATAGAGCTGGGAAAGTGCATAGAGCTGGGGGAGTGCATAGAGTTGGGGGATGCATAGAGTTGGGGGAGTGCATAGAGTTTGGGGAGTGCATAGAGGTGGGAAAGTGCATAGAGCTGGGGGAGCGCGCTGGGGGAGTGCATAGAGCTGGGGGAGTGCATCAAGTTGGGGGAGCGCATAGAGCTGGGGGAGTGCATAGAGCTGGGGGAGCGCATGAGAGCTGAGGGAGTGCAAGGAGTTGGGGGAGTGCATGAAGCTGGGGGAGGGCATAGAGCTGAGGGAGCGTATAGAGCTGGGGGAGTGTATAGAGCTGGGGGAGCGCATGAGAGCTGGGGGAGTGCAAGGAGTCGGGGGAGTGCAAGGAGTTGCATTACTCTGTTGGCTCGAAGACCTTGATGGGGTTAAGAGAATGTGCGTACTTGTAAGTTTTGTGTTGCTAACGATGGAGCTCACGAAAACCAGGTAAAATTTATTAGCATCTCACAAATAGCAATTAATTTCTGCAGATATGAGAGGTGTACCTTACTGGCCTCCTCATTTTAAAATATTCTTCGCCGACCGATTAATTCTTAACCATGTACGAAAAGGGTATATACATGTTCCAGAACAAGTATCAAATGTGTTACTTATACGTATGATGTTCGTTAAATAAATAAATAAATATGAGAGTTCACATAGCCATGCACTGAGCTGAGCTGGGGACTGCAGGCCAGAATCGGATGCAAGTTCTTCCCTGATGTCTACACAACACCAAACTGCGAACTGACGATCACCAGCCCTAGCGCCATCACTGCAAATGTGACGCCGGTCAACTTCCGGAAGACGACTTGTGATGGATATGAAATAAAATTCGTCGCATTGTCGTGTGGAGTTTCGGAGGAAGTTGATGTATGCCAGGAAAATGCCCCAACAGTGAGTAACGGATAATTTGAATGAAATATTTGCAATTTGTTTCAGAAACACGAATCCCTTCATTCTGACCGGTATTCTTTCGTACATGTCTTCCATTCCTCAAAGGGTAAAATGAAGATCAAGCTTAACGGCAGCGCTCCTGCAAACAGGCGTAAGTTCGGATTCATCATCAGATTAGAGAAAGTTACCACGAGTGATAGCCCTTCTCAATGTCCGTGTGGCAATTCTGTTGAAGGAGTCACAGGTGATTTTCCTCAAGTTTCGAGAACTGCTCCTGCTGGAAGTCTCCCCAACAGCCCTGTTCTAAATATAACAGATAGATCTGATGTAGACTTGTCTGAAGCTTCACTCAACAAGTTCAGCTGCAAATGATCAGTGATCCTCCTGAAAATTTCGAATCCGAGTCTCCTTCAGTTTCTCTCAGATGCCCAACAAATTTGCACCAATTACACTTGCTGGTGGGAATTGAACTCTGTGAAATCCGAGTAGAAATGTATGCTTGCATTCTGACAAAAGTTCCTTACTATATTGCACTCATCCAAATGGGAACTGTTGGAGCCCTGACGCTAGTACTCTGCTCTAAAATGATACACAACCGCTTATTCTTAGACTCGCAGAGAAAATGGTTTGACTTGCTTCCACATTATACGTATGACGTGGTTTCAGTTCATGGGTATTTTTTTAAAAAGATGAAGAGAAAATTCATTAAGGTCGCTATTAGAAATCACAGGCTGATTTTGATAAGAAGCTTTTCTTATGAATTCACGTTTGATTAATGATGAGCTTTTTCATGTATCGGTGTTGAGAAAATTGGCAGTTGTCGTGTTCAAAAAGAGTTTGAGACTCCCTGCATATCGTTTGGGTGATTTTTTTAATACCACTTTCCGATTGCCCGTCAACGCAGACTGTAAAAAATAAATTGAAGCTCCCATTGCAACAGAGGGGAAGTTTTTCGTGATTGTTAACACCTCTTCCAAACCATCACACACAAACATACACACACACACACACGAACACACCCTGATTCGTTAAGGATACTTCTTATTAGGGCACCCAAAATATACAATTTAACGGCTCGCACACCATATTGAAAAATGTTAATATCGTTACTACTCTTCAATTAAATGATATAATTTAACGACTAGATTGTAATTTAAGAACCGGATGTGAGGTTAATATTTCTTTTCTTCTAAAAGAAGTGTGCAAATTACCCTTCTTGAATTCAATGGAATTAGCAGCTTTTAGACTTACCTTTCACACATGAATTAACATTTTAAGACTTTCTCAGTGCTTTCTCAGTGCTTTCTCAGTGCTTTCTCAGGGTTCTCAGTCAAATATCTCTTGTGAGCTGTTGCTAAATTAGCTAAAAATATTATCAAAGTTTTATAAACTTGCGGACTTTGTCAGATCAATGTTCTCAACGCCCGATGCAACAGAAACGCACGAAGTTTGTAGAGGAATTTTTATTTTTATTCCTAATCTTTATTTATGCACATGTTATTCTCTTTTAAACAAATAAATTGCTCATAACCAAAAACCTCGATCGAGTATTTGCATTTCATTTGAATAAATAGATTTCATTATTATTTTTATAATTTGGTTGATTACGTTTTCAGGAAAAATGACGCATCTTAAGCGAGAGGAAGTTTATAATACAGAAGGCTTACTGAAAACTATTCAAAATGTACGAGCACATGACCTTAGAGCCAAGAAATTCACATAAATGTCCCTTCATCACAACCTTTTCCGAGTTACATTCTGCTACCTGGGTAAATCCTAAGTGGTGCCGGTGCAAATGTTCTGTTACACTTGAGTAATTTGTTTTTTGATTTTCAATTTGTTTGTTATTTAAAATCCTTTTATTTGAAAGACACTACTGTAACCTCGCTGATTGGAACCAATTCGCAAATGTCAGCTTGGCGTTCAACTTGTATTTTCATAGTTCAAGCTTCAGGATAATATTCACTAGATTTAATAGTTTATATATATTCACGAGTGAGTTGTTGCGGGAGTTTTTTGGTAAGAAGTTTGTTGATGTTGGTTTGTGAAAGTTCTTCTAAATTGTGATGGCAAACGCAGGCTTATATGGGGGTCTCCACGGCCTCAGAGCGCAGATCATCACGTATATAACATCACAAATGTGTTCACATCTGGAGTTGACATACGTCGCCATGATCTGTCGGTTTAGTTGTGATATCAGGTCGATTTCAATAGCTTTTATTGCGATGTGCCCAGATATTATAACCCATGCTTTTTTACGATTGATGTAATTACGCACTGAATTTTTCTCTCTCCATAATTATACGGGGATCAATTCAAAAATGTAAAACACCAGTTACGAAATTAAAATTTTCTGATTAATAATTTTCATTTGTTTCCTTGACTCTAACATAAAGAGTGTTTGAAACTATTATATTCGTGTAGATTGCTGCGTGAGGGAAAGTTTATTTTTGAATTTAGTGAGCGCTTTGGTGTGTCATACATAATGTTTTTGGGCATTTTTGTGTTGTTTACAGGTATTTAATCAAGAAAGTGCGATGATTTAGTTCAACTGTGAAGTTTAGAAATAATGATCATTACAGTAATTATTATCAGTTCGAGTTAAAAAAAGATTTCTTCGTCCGAAATCAATAGTCGAATTTCATGATGATACAATAGCGGGAAAATGAGAAATTCATTTTCTGTTTAATGTCAGAGGTATTTGATTATGTTGAAAATTATGTCGAGTTATTTAAGATTTACGATTTCAAGCCCATTTATGTGACCCGAAAATGTAATAGGATGGAATTTCGGACTTCGTATAGGACATGTCGCTAAAATATATTCCCACTCCAGAGACTGTGTTTTTTTTCACTCCAGAGAATAAACATTCATTGACCTTCTGCGGTGGATGTGGATGTGAGTTGAACCACCAGCAAAATGTTAAGTTGTTTATATACCTTCATTCTTAACTTAACACTTGATTGAATATTATGCATTTGCGTAGTCAGGATAATTCATTTATAAAAATGAATTAACCGAAAATCGCACTGAAATGATAATGACAGATATTCATTTAGCTGATGTCAGAAACAGACAGTATCCCAAATACTGGAAGCGGGTTAACGTAAGTTGGCACAAGAGAAACGTGAATTTCTTACTATTGGTGAAGTGCGGGTTATCTCATGAGTGTTTTTTGTGCTTGTGGTTAGCGTAAGGGGAGTGTTGAATTAACCCGCACAATTTTTCTCGCAGCTTGGAGTTGAATTTTGACTTATGTAGATCGCTAATCGAGACAATCGACCTAATCAACCAAAACAAGATAGTTTAAGTTTTACTAGCATGCTAGACCTCTCGTGACCCACGTCGTACCTGGGGTTGAATCAGGTTGTAGCTGTGAGGCATCCAAAAATGTAGATCTTCTTAATTGGCTTAGTTTATAGAATATTAACTCTCAAAAGTCAACACTTATGTACTCATATTACCGTCATCTCAACCACCGTCTATCGCCTGGCACTGGCATCAGGCTGCCGCCGACATCTGAGTGAGGAAGGAACTGCCTTATATATATACTGCCTATATAGATATACTGCCTTTGAAGGAACCTTATAGGCCTACATAATAAAAAGTCGGGGACATTTTTGTGGAAAACCCGGTATGTAGGCAATTTTGAAAGAGGTTCGTGTGGTCTTATGGGGCTTTGAAGGGTTGAAGTCAGTAGCTTTAGTATACTTTTTTGGAAAATTGATTGTTTATTAATGTTTAACTTTAAAACTGATTATCAATCTCCAATCAAAAGACAAAATGTCTTAATAAATATGACAATGATAGATGAAATATTTTAAGAACCTAATATTTCATGACAAGAAAATAAACTGAATAGTTAGATAGCATATGTTTGTATTTTAGTCGAATATTGCTTTGAAATCTTGTTCGTTTCAAAAACATTTATTTCTGGCCTGACCACCATTATAGGTAATTAATAACAGCATTTTAAAAATGGCAACATTTTTGCACGTCCTCGTTAAACCACCTAACTTTTTAACTTAAAAATTAACTGATACCCTTGCTGCTACCGAAAATAAAAACCGTAACTATGAAACCGTAAAACCGGAACATAAAGAACTACGAGAATTTGTTGAATTGTTTAACTTGCACAAGAATTTGTAAAAAGACCAATGGTGAATATTTACATATATATATTTGTAAAACTGTAGTTAGTAAGTTGCAGATACTTTTTCTGCGGGGAATACAAGTGGTAACTTTTTTCATCCCAAAAGGAATGGAATTATAAAAACGAAACTACAGCTAGTAGGTTTCCACTGGAAGCTCATGACTTTTTACGTAGCCTCAATCAGCATTTTTTTAGGACTCTACGTTTTACTGACTATCCTCCAAACCGAACTGTGTGCTATGTATTTGGTTGAACGTGTGTTTGAATAGTTTTCTTCTTGTATGCTCGCATGTGACAGTGCAAGCACCACTTTCAATAATAATATTAATCAAAGTCAAGCATCCTTCTTTCAGGTGATAAAATAGAGCAAAATTCGCTACTCGGATTAATAGCATTTATTAAAGATTAAATTTAGCCATCCCTCAAGCTGTATAATAGATACGGTCTGTTTCAAATATCGATGCCCCCAGAAAACTTGCCCAAAATTCGCAAACCGAAACCAAAGGACGAGCGAAACCAAGCGCACACAAATTTAGAATGTTGTCGAAAGTTAATTTAATAATGAGATTTGAAATAACTTAATAAGCAATAATTGGATATAAATTTCTGAAACTCTAAATATAACACTGGCTACGAGCTGCCCACAACGAAGCTCCTCTGATGTCTCTTTGGGAATTGCAATTGTCATCTGAATTAAGTCCTAAGGGACATTGATTTCAGGAGTACTTGGTACTTCAAGATCTTCGACTCTTGGCCTGGAATTGTGTCGCGCAGAATGAACATCGAGAGGTATGGAATGTTGCCCCAGGTAACGGAACTTTTGACAGTCATCAGGGACGGAGTTCTTATAAAATACGACTGCTCTAGGGTAGTAGACATACTGATACAGTTCTCAGCAACGTTTTCTTTTTTTTAACAATGAGGGCCTCAACATCAAAATCTTTGAGCGCGTTCAAGCATTCATCCTTCAAGGTTTGAGAAACCAGTTACCAGAACAGTTTCTGAGAAAAGTCTCTCAAAACAGTTTCCAAGAACTATCTCCCAAACCAGTCTACGAGAACAGCTTCCAAGAATAGAATTTCATAGCAGTCTTTCAAGAGAGTTTCCCTGAGCAGTCTCCCACTACAGTCTCCCACAACAATCTCCAAATAGTTTCCCAAAACGGGTTCCCAGAATAGTCTTCATTCTGCCGGAGCAGCGTGGGTATCAATTAATTTCTATGTTAAATAATTATGTAGTTGATGAGGGCGTCCAAAACATGTTGCTATTTTGAAAATCCTGGTATTTGTTAATGAATAAATGTTTTCGAAACAAACAAGATTTCAAAGGGATTTTCGACTGTAAATACAACCATGAAATATTAGGTTCTTAAAATATTTCATCTGGCATTGTCATATATTTGTTAAGATATTTTTTCTACAGATCTGTGACTGATAATCAGTTTTAAAGCTAAACATTAATAAATAATCAATTTTCCAAATAAGTGTACTAAAGCCGCTGACTTCAACCCTTTAGCGCCTCAGAAGACCACACGATATTCTTTCGAAAAAGCCTATAGATAATGAAATTTGCAAAATATACCTTCCCCAATATCTCCTTTGAAGTTCATTACCGAGGGAAAGTTCCTTCCTTACTCTGATATCGGTAGCAGCCTGATGCTAGTGCCAGTCGATGGACGGTGGTTGAGATAACGGTAATACGAGTACATAAGTGCTTACGTTTGATAGTTAATATTCTACAAACTGAACCAAATAGAAAGGTCTACATTTTTGGATGCCTCAGAGGTGCAACCTAATTCAAATCCAGGTACAACATGGGTCACGAGAGCCCTAGTATGCTTGAAATTTTTTTTACGTTAAGTAGATCTATTGCCTCTATTAGCGATCTGCACAAGTCAAAATTCAACTCCAAGCTTTGGGGAAAAAATTGCGGGATAATTCAACACTCACCTTTCGGTAACCAAGCCCACAAAAAACATTCATGAAATAACCCGCACTTCACCAATACATCACGTTTCGATTGTGCCAACTTACATTAACCCGCGTTCTGGATTGGGGATACTGTCTATTTCAGATATCAGCTAAATGAATCTCTGCCATTATCATTTCAGTGCGTTTTTTGGTTAATTGTCTTTTATTAATGAATTATTCTGACTGCACAAAAAGCATAATACTCAATTCTTAAGCTAAGAATCAAGGTATACAAACAACTTAACATTCTACTGGTGGTCCAACACACTTCCACAACTTCCGCAGTAGGTCAATGACTGGTCATTTTCCGGAGTAAAAAAAACAACAATCACAGCAGTGGGAATATATTGTGGCCGACATGTCATACACGGAATCCAAAATTTCCACCGAATACATTTTCGAGTCGCATAAATGGACTTGAAATCGTAAATTTTAAATAACTCGTCATAATTTAAACATATTAAAATACCTCCAAAATAAACAGAAATTGAATTTCTCATTTTCCCCTTATCGTATCACCATGAAATTCGACAATTGATTTCGAAGAAGAAAATCTTTCTTTAACTCGAACTGATAATAATTATTGAAATGATCCTTATTTCTAAACTCCACAGTTGAACTAAATCATCGCACTCTCTTGATTAAATACCTGTAAACAACACACAAATGCACAAACACATTATATATGACACACCATAGAACACACTAAATGCAAAATATACTTTCCCTCACTCAACAATTAACACAAATATAACAGTTTCAAAACACTCTTTATGCGAGTATTAGACTCAAGGAAACAAATGAAAATGATTTAATAATCAGAAAATTCAAATTTCCCAACTGGTGCTGAAAATAATTGAAATAATGCAAACATAATACATAATAGAGCGAGAAAAACTCAGCACGTAATTATATCAATCGTAAAAAAAGCATATGTTATATCTGGGCATATAAAAATGAAAACATTATTGAGGAAAGTCATTTTTCTTCAATCGAATTATCTGTAGAAACTTGTAAACGAAGAACACTGTTAACATTGAAATCATATTTATTAGAACTTTACAAGGTCTTAGAATAAAATATCTGCAAAGAATCTATTCACTCTGTAAAACGTTTCGGAAACCAGCTGCATCCTCAGTAGGTCAATTTGTAAAAAATAATACAACTAAAATAAATGAACGTTCAGTTAAATCTACAGAACACAAGTTTGCATTGAAAGTTTACATATAAATTTGCAGTGGAAATAAACCAATGTGCAATTAAACGACAGGCTTTTCCTCAGCTTTGTATACGAATGCGGGCATTCGATGTACACCGAAACGAATGCAGGCATCCGATGTCTATAAGTTCATTTGTGTACAGTGTACGTCTGGCTATGTCGGCATGACGACTTGGCCACTTTACATAGGAATTACCCAGCACCGTGGAATCAGTTACCGTAGAGGAAAAATTTTAACCCAACCGCCTCATTCGTCTAATCGCCTTCACAGCGAACAATGCTGCGACCGCATAGCAGAAGATGATTTTAAAATGTTACGTACTTCCCCAAATGAATTAGACTTGCGCATTTTAGAGCCCCTATACATGGCAAAAGGAAAGCCGGTCCTTAACGAAACGAATAGTTAATTTCCACTGCAAGTTTATGTGTAGATTTTTAATGCAAACTTGTATTCTGTCGATTCAACCGAATCGACTGAATCGACAACTGAATCGATTGAATCGATTGAATTCAACTGAATCGATTTAGCGCAAACTTGTATTCTGTCGATTCAACTGAATCGACTGAATCGACAACTGAATCGATTGAATCGATTGAATTCAACTGAATCGATTTAATGCAAACTTGTATTCTGTCGGTTCAACTGGATCGACAACTGAATCGGTTGAATCGATTGAATTCAACTGAATCGCCTTAGTGCAAACTTGTATTCTGTCGATTTGCAGATATTTTATTCTGAGACCTTTTTTTCAATTTTATTATTTTTTACAGATTGACTGACTGAAAATGAAGGTGGTCTCCGAAACGTTTTACAGAGTGAATAGAGTCTTTGTAGATATTTTATTTTAAGACCTTGTAAAGTTCTAATACATATGATTTCAACACTAACAGTGTTCTTGGCTAACAAGTTTCTAAAAACAATTATTAAAATCCACCTGATATCAGAACGTAACCGACAGATCATGGCGACGTATAACAACTCCAGATGTGAACACATTTGTGATGTTACACTTGATGATCTACGCTCTGCGGCCGTGGAGACACCACATATAAGCCTGAGTTTGCCTTCACAATTCAGCAAAACTTGCACGAACCATCATCAACAAACTTCTTGCTAAAAAACTACCACAACAACACACTCATGAATATATATAAACTATTGAATCAAGTGAATATTATTTTGAAGCGGAAAAAAAACAAATAAAACGCCTAGCTGACATTTGCGAAACGGTTCCGATCAGCGAGGTTATTATATCAGTGTATTTAAAATAAAAGGATTTCAAACAACAAACAAGTTGAAAATCAACAATCAAAATGATTTGAGTTTTACAAAACATCTGCACCGGCATCATTTACGAAATTACCCAGGTAGCAGAATGTAACTCAGAAATAATTATGATGGGATTTTTTATGCAAATTTCCTGACTTCATGTCACGTATTCGTCCATTTTGAATAGTTTTGAGTAAGAATTTTGCATTTTCAACTCCCACTCGCTCAAGATTTCATTTTTCACGAATACGTAATCATTGTAATTATCGCGGTAAGGAAATCCAATCATTCAAATGGAATGCTAATACTTGATTAATATTTTTACTTATAAACAATTATGATGAAAACGAGACAACATGCGCAGAAACAAAAAATATGTATCAAAAATAAATTCCTCAAAAAAATATTCGTGTTTCTGCTCTATCACGCGTTGAGATTACTGATCTGACATAGTCCACAAGTTCATATTTGATGATTTTGTTAGCTAACTAACTTCTTACCTTCGTCTTCCCTCCACATTCAGATACATCATATGCTATAGATTATTTCTCGGAGTCCAGAAATACATTCCTTAGTGTAAAACTTTGCTCATTTGATTAGATTGCAACATTAGTTGGAGTAACAAATAGCCACAATTAGATTATTGAAATTAGGGAAACAAGCAAGATGCTCATCGATCAGCTGACAGGTGGTCTATGACTCACAGGAAAGAGACAGCAGAGTAAAAGTCTTATAATGTTGATTCGAGTGTGAAAGGTAAGTCTATAAGCTGTAAATTCCACTGTATCAAAGAAGGGTTATACCTGTTTCCTAATAATAATAAACATAAGTAAAGATTCGTGTTCGTGTTTAAATCATACTCCTCTAATAGTTAAAAATGAAACTCACAAACAAGTAAACGCAAAACACAAAGGCTATAGGCTCCCATTCCTATTGCTAAAAACATTACAAATCAATTGCAAAACCAAATCGATAACTCAATTCAAAATTTTCACCACAGAGTAATTATCAGGAATTCATAATATGCCCAGCAACAGATAGAGAATACAGATTTTGTAGTGTGCTTTGACACAGCCAATAACCGATTGCTTTCAAAGGACAAACTGATTAGTATTGAATGCAAGGAAGCGAAAAATTTCTTTTAAGGTCATACTCGTACTTCTATGAACGATAAAAAAGTTTTAATGTGACGACCAGCCGTAGTTCCAAAACGGAAGTTTGGTTCTGTTTCCTACCTCCACTGCCTTCATTTATGAGAATAAATACTAACCTCACTTTTCCTTCTTAAATTGAAATCAAGTCGTTGAAATGTATGATTGGAGCAAAAATAGAAGCAATAATAACATTCCCCTACATTGCTCCTTAGCCGTTTAATTGTATAATTTGGGCACCAAAATAGTAGCAACATTAACGAATGAGAGCGAGTGTGATGGTTTTGAAGCGGTGTTAATTATTATTAACAATCACGAAAAATCTATCCTTCGTTGCAATGGGAGCTTCATTTTATTTTTCAGTCTATCTCACCGGGCAACCGGTGGGTGGTATTTAAAATGAAAACATCCAAAAGAAATGCAGGGATTCTCAAACTTTCTTTGATCACGCGCACTGTCAATTTACGCAAGACCGAATTGTGAAAAAGAACTTCAATAATCAAAAGTAAATTTCGAAGCAATGCTTCTGATCACAATCAGCCTGTGATGCCTAATACAGTAAGATTATTTCTACCAGCGATCTTAATGACCTTTCTCTTCATAATCATAAAAAAGGTCGAATAAGGTAACAGCCTTACGTATAATTTATAAGCATGTCAAATCACTTTCTCTGCATGTCTCAAAATAAACTGTCATGTATTGTTTTAGAGCAGAGTGCTAGCGTTAGAAATCCAACAGTTGTCATTTGGATGAGTGCAATATAGTAAGGAACTTTCAGCAGAATCCAAGCAAACATTTCTTCTCGAATTTCCTAGAGTTCAATTCCCAGCGCCAACAGCAAATGCAAGTGGTGCGGATATGTTGGGCTTTTTGGAGAAACTGAAGGAGACTCTGATTCGAAACTTTCAGCAGGATTACTGATGAACTCAGTTGCAGATGAAATTTCGGGTGAAGCTCCGGGCAAATCTATATTAGCTCCATCTACTAGATTTTGAACAGGGCTGTCGGTAGGACTTCCAGCAGGCGCCGCTATCGAAACTTGAGAAAAATCATCAGTGGCACATTGAACAGGGCTGCTTGTAGGACTTACAGCAGGTGCAGTTGTCGAAACTTGAGGAAAACCATCGGTGACACCTTGAACAGAGTTGTCACTTGAACATTGAGTTGCAACTTTCTCTAATCTGATGATGAATCCGTACCTATGCCAGTTTTCAAGAGCACTGCCGGTAAGCTTGATCTGCATTTTACCCTCTGAGGTGTCGAAAACCTGTACGAAAAGATACCGTTTAGAATGGAAGGAATCGTGCTTGTAAAATAAATTCCAAATATTTCATTCCAATTACTAGTTTACTCACTGTCGGACTATTTTCCTGGCATACATCGACTTCCTTCGCAACTCCTTCACAAGGGAATGTGACGAATTTTAATTCATAGCCTTCGCAAGTCGTCTTCCGGAAGTTGACAAGCGTCACATTTGCAGTGATGGCGCTAGGGCTGGTGATCGTCAGTTCGCAGTTTGGTGTTGTGTAGACCTCAGGCAAGAGCTTGCAGCCGATTCCAGCGTGAGAAAATACGTTGAGAACTGGATTATCATCGAGATCTATGGTTTGGCCGCAATATTGGTCTGCAAGTGGAAAAAATGACGGCTAGTAATTCCTGTGCATTATACTAAAAACTTCCCACAAAATGTGGCACGATAGATTCCATCTAGCGATAACAGGTGGACAACAAGCCTCCCTCAACTACACGACAAAGATGTTCTAAGAGGGGAAGGAGGAAGGCACCATTTAGTATGGCGTTGAGGGAACGCGGAATCTATGCACAAGGTGCACAGAAACAGGAAGCTAAGAAAGAAGTTCATGAAACAAGAAATAGTTGAAGAAGAAAGTAGTAGGTTCTGAAAAACAGGACAGCAGTGAACCGAAAAAAGATGGTTCATAACAAAACAAAAATCTACTCTATTTCAACAAAAAGTAAGCCTACCTAACCTTTAGCTCAGGCCCTCACATAGTCCCCCTGGGAGCGCTAATTCCCATAGATAAAATACTTGTATCCCCCTGAGGGGACAAGCAAGCACTATTGTGCAATGATAAGCTTCTCCAAAGTTGATAAGCGCTCAGTGAAATATAATTATTCTTCGAAAGTTACAACAAGATTTGTAATCAGGGTGGTCAAAAAAGTCGAGCTCTATAGTTAGATGGCAATTTAAGATTGGTGTCCATACTTGATAAAGGAGAGGTGTATCGATGATACAATAATGCATGAATGGGACGAAGACAACCTTATCAATTACCTAATTACTGCTCTTTAACACCGAGTTCATATGAACCAACCTGAATGTAAGATTATGAATGTGAGGATTATTTAATTAAATCCGCACAGAAACGAAAAATTCTCCGTTTTTGGCGTATCAGTTCGACACACTTTGTGGAAGGTCCGGTACGTTTTAATTCCGGTGGAAAGGTTAGCATTCAGTTTATATAGGTATGATTTAATGAGAAATTATGGCAATGTTCGTAATCGTTGGTTTTATTTCAACTGATTGCTCAGACGATAACCAAATGATAAAAACAAATCATACATCTACATCATTGTAAGGATTTGTTACTTATTTATATGTCAATAATGAAGCAATGTTATTATAGACCCTTTTTTTCTTTGCATATATATATATATATGTTTACTTTGGAAACAGTCTTTCTTTCAAGCATATTTCATTAAAAAGTACGCCGTTTTTATTATTGATTAGTTTTTTATTAAAGATTTTTTATTTTCCTGAATATATTCCTAGTATCATTGCTAAGGAGGGTTAAAAAGGTTGCTAATAGTCGACGCGTTTCGGCGCTCTTGCGCCATTCTCAAGCTATGCGAACAAAATGCAGCTATGATTTCTGAGGTGCTTCTGTAGTGGCTGCTCGGGATCAGCTACTACAGAAGCACCTCAGAAATCATAGCTGCATTTTGTTCGCATAGCTTGAGAATGGCGCAAGAGCGCCGAAACGCGTCGACTATTAGCAACCTTTTTAACCTCCTTAGCAATGATGCTAGAAATATATCCAGGAAAATAGAAATCTTAATAAAAAACTAATCAATAATAAAAACGGCGTACTTTTTAATGATATATATATATATACAATTAAATTTTTTTTCCGAGGTTGTACCTATTCCATATTTTCTTACTGAGTAAAATGGTTTTTCTGCGTTCAAACACCTGAAGAATATTGTTATTTCAACTTATTTCGTTCATTGTCATCCGAATTCATCTAATATTGCAGCCAAGTTTGTGGTCACAACAATTATCGTTGCAGAATGTGCCTGCAGCACTTCCATGGCTCGTGAACTTAGCTTCACAATTAAAATAACATTGTTATAAGACAGAGTGTTCGGAAAATCAATATGCACGTTCAATATGAAATACCATTAGCACGATCAACTTCCACTGTCATAGAGACTAGCCTGAATAAAATACACAAAATCGACCCATTTTGGGTCCTGGCCAAATTGCTTCAAAACCATCACACAAAAATGTGTCATTATCATTCATTTGCAGTATATGTGCTCTGACACACTTTAGTGTGTCATTGGCTTCTATGACGCTCGTAAGAGCGCCAACAACGGCACACTTAGCGTAAGTCAACAGTATGTCCCATTAATGATTCACGTTCTAATACTGGCTATTGATTATACTAATGTACAGACAATATCTGAGAATTTGAAGAAAAATGTGATAATTTTTAGATTTCGAGTGAGAATTATATTTAAATCACAAAATCCAATCACAGTTAGGTAGTTTTCTAGATATTTTGGGCCGTGAGAAACATGAATATGTGATTTAACACTCCTAATTGCTTGAACTTGCGTGTTAAATGAAGTACGCAATTATGCATCAGGATTACTTTGATTAACCGTTTGACATTCTAAGGTGTGCCAAATTTCTCTCAGAGCACAGTATGGGTTAACCAACGTGAAACAAAAACAAGCTACAAGTTCATAAACATCTTTAAAATAATATTTTTTCAAGATTCCATATGTGCTAAGAATTAGATATTTGGTGTCGAAATTTATTGTGAATATTTCACAAGTTTCTGAAGCTGTACCAAGATCACACAGATTTTTAAAACGAAAACTATGAATGTCATAAATTTATTCATAAATGAAATCTCAGAAGTGTCTCAGAGTAAGTCCAGAAACTTCTTTGATAATAAAAAAATCAGGTATGTTACCTAATGAGCCTTTGAATATTATATAGCTTATATTAAACAAAGCAAAGCACAGCCCATGCATGACTGACCCAGTGCAACGTGAGGCGCTGTGACGGCCTCTACGGAGGTCGTCAGGAAGGGCACCCCGCACGAGTTGTTGGTGTGGCACGACGGGTCGACCAGAATGCTGTCGTCGGTCGCCACAATCCCTCCAAGTTTTGGAAACACAAAAATATTCCCCGGTAACGGTAAGAAAATATCTCCATACGCATTTTGTGGTGGTAGAAAGGCTGAAAAAATTCAGAGAATTTTTCTTAGTGTTGGCTTCAATTTTTGAAAAAGGTTGGTTCTACGGCTATGACGTAAACTGAGCGCTAGAAAATATTATTAAATTTAATTATATATTACCTCATTGAAACAGTGCTGTATGATGACGCTCTCTAATGGTTTTGTATGAGCAAATATGTGAAGATCGATTAGTCATATTACACGAAAAAAGTGAGGTGTGCTATAGCTTGTACCCAAAAACATGATATTTAGAATCTAGTTTGAACATACTCTGAAACATTAATGGACTCACAATGTTATCCACCGTTACTGTAAAATTACTTTATTCACTTTGATCATAGTTACCCCTTTGCATTTCTATGAACATTATACGTGCTACAATGATTCGTGAGCAATAAGATATGGACAAGTTTTACTCCTCTCCGAAATTAACGCTATAACTTTTTTCCCTATAGTCAAAAACGGTCCTGTGCTGATTTTCACTCGATCTAACATGTACCAGAAAGATCTCCCTGCTCTCCACTATAAATGGCTCCTAATTTGCACGCAGCCCAACTCGGAAAACCACAAATTCTGACCTATTTCTGTCGTGAATTCTGGGAACTCAAGAATGCTTGGCGTCATCACCCTGAAGGCGACGTTGGGCTCCGAATGCATGAACCGTTTTAATGCGCCTGAGCTCGGAAATGGATCTGAAATGAAAGCGGAAACCTTCAGAAATATTTCTTGCTAACGAATGAACGACTGCAATCGAAAAGGTATAACTAAAAGTTTGGGCAGTAACTCAGATAAACACAAAGTTCATAAACTTAGATGCTGGAAGTGAGCGATAAAAAGAAAAGCGCTCTTTAGTAGACTTCAGCCCTTGTATGAAAATTGTATCCCCTGACAATTGTCATGAGAAGTCTAGAGACAATGTCCTTAAAATAATGTAAACAAACAGATCGAAAATTTATGCTTTCTAAAATCGGATAAAACGTAAACGAAGTCTTCACTAACAAATGCCTCCATAAATTTAGTTCTAAACTTTAAGTGTTCCAAGGATTGGTTTAAGTCTTCCTTGAAATGAAAATCAATAGCATTGATACAACACATAAAAAAATTGAATTATTAGGCTAGGTTAGGTAACGTTAAGTGAGGTGGGGACAGGTCAGACAAGATTAAAACTTCGACCGCACGTGAGCCTTCGGTTGTCACGGAGAGGCTTTTCATCATGTTTCTGACCGACCAGAAGCCACGAACTCAATTTTCATGAACACTCAAAATTAAATGAAGGTATGATTCAGCTAATGTTTGCTATTTTCACAATTAAGTACTACAACTGATTTTATATACAGAGGGGAGCAAAATTATAAAACACTTTGATTAAATCGCCAGATTCCACATTTCTAAACTGCACGCAATTACGAAATTGAACTATATATATAAACATTGGTATAAAAAGGTTAATAAAAAACACAAACAAAATTTCCGTTGCCAAATGGTAGAATTTATGAGATCGTTCTGGAATAAGCCTACAATGATTTTAATCCTACAATGATTTATTATACGAACGTGTATAATCAATACGTGAACAAAAGTTTACAACATATTTCAAGATATTAATACTTCGTTGCATGGCCGTTATTATTAACTATGGCTTCGAGACGTTAAGAGTACTCCACTGTCAACTTTATACAAGTTTCAGGTGTAATCTTATTCCATTCTTCAATGCAAATTTTTTTGAGTTCAGTGATATTATTAAGTCCTATTTTCTGGATCTTCAATTTCAATTCCCTCCACAAGTTTTTGATCGGATTCATGTCCGGAGATTTACATGGCCATTTTGAAATATTTATCTTCTTCATCCTCAGCCATTCCTTGGTTTCGTTTGCAGTATGCTTGAATCGTTGTCTTGTTTGAATTCGTGTTTCAAATTTAACAAACGAGCTGAAGAAGGAGTTGCTCGTCCAATATTTTATTATATTTCCCTCCATTCATGGGTCTTTCAATGATGAAGTTTACCTACCCTTGATGAACCGAAACATCCCCACACCATGATTGAACCCCCTCCAAACTTCACAATGGGTACGGCGCACTCTAATTTATACTGTTTGTTTCGTCGCTTCCACACAGGGTTTGTGCTGTTTTTTCCAAATCGTTCGATTTTGGTTTCACCTCACCACAGTACTTAGTTCCAAAACGGTGTTGGGATGTTCAAATTGTCGTTGGCACACTTCAACTTGGCCTTGAAGTAACGTTCCCGAAGAAGATGTATCCTACTAGGGGTGCGAGAGCGAAGACCTTCACGACGTAGGTACCTACTTATCGTGTGTTGGCTGGTTTTGATCCCAGATCCTTTGAAATAATCTTTAAATTCTTCACGAGTAGTTTGAGGCCTTTGCATCACTGTTCGGATCAATTTTCGAACAGCACGGTCTTCTGTGGACGGCCAGTTCGAGGCTTGCTGAGAGTCGTATTCCGGCATTTCCACTCATGTATTATGGTTCAATCCGAGGCTATAAAAACAAACAGTTGTGAACATATCTTTCGATATCCCAAACCTTCATTATGAAGCTCCACAATACTTCCGCGGAAGTCTTGGCTGATGTCCTTATTCTTACCCAAGCTTACGAATTTCAGAACGAGAGTTGCTGTATCAATGACACGTTATCGGAATTGGAGATGAATGCTTACAAAAATTCGGTTGCCAAATAGTAGAATTTATGAGAACTTTCTGGAATAATCCTACAATGATTTTAATGTTTACTATCGAGGAAAAAGTCCGGCATCGTACTCATTTGTTCATGTATTTTTTATGTATGTTCGTATATATATTTATTAAATATTTGTGGTTTTTATATATATTAACCTTTAGGTTTCATTGTTTAAATATAGTACAATTTTCGTAATTCCATGTGGTTTAGAAATGGGGCATCTCGCGATTTAATCAACGTGTTGTATTATTTTGCCTCTTACCCCCACTATCAACATGTTGAGAAATTCAAACCCGTAAAGTCTTTCGTAGCCCAGTTTAGGTCAAGTTAATTAAGGATAGCCAATTAGATTGGGTAACCTATGTTAGGATAGGTTTGTTCACATTAGGTGAGGTTAGGCAAAATTAGTTTAGGTAAGTTTAGACTAGGTTAGGTTAATTTAGATTACTCTAGTTTAAATTTGTTAAGGTTAGGTTATCACAGAAACTAAAAATAAAATTTCCTTGTCTTGGACACAATGTTACGCTGAAGTGTTGAGCGACAGGGATGAGTATGTGTTTTAACATCAATGGTACATGGCTACTTGGTAGAGGTGAATGGTGCAAGGAGCCACTGTTATAAAACCATTACAAGCATTCGAAAGACACAAATTCAACATTCTCGCAATTTCAAAGGGTTGTAAAGAGTGAGTACACTTCCATGAGCATGAATGAATAATAGACAAAAGTTTTCGCTTTACGCCAGTACTTGTAGCTTGCTGGTATTTACTTGTTTGTATTTAAGGCTGTGTTAATGGAAATGGAAATCGATTTCCTCAGAATTAAGTTGAAAAACTTTAAGCACATCTAAATTCTTTAGTATTCCGACGAGAAGTGCAAAGGAACTTTTCGCCTGATTTCAGATCACTGACTTTTTTTAAGCTGTATTCCAACATGAAACTAATATTCTTTGCATAGCTGGGGGAGCGTTTGTGACACATGAGAGCTTGCATCACATACTCAACTCAAAATTTGAATCGCGGTGGAAAGGTATTTGCCATCTTGTATCAGGTAACGTAGCGCAGAAAAGTTACGTATTTTCAAGAGTGGCAAGTAGAGATGATGTAATTTACTCTTTTACTTAAGTGACTCTTCACCATAAACCAGTAAGTACCATTGACTTCGAGCCAATATTCTATTTTTTCTTACCATAACGAATCTGTATTAATTTAAAATTAAAACTTTCAAGTTTGTAATCCAAGATTTTATGTTTTAAAGCCAATTTCTAGAATTCTCTGTTAAAAATCATGAAAAGTGTTTTTTGATAGGCAATTTCCAACTTTCTCGATCTTGAATTTTGAAAAAATAGTTCTCAGGTGCAATTTCCGTCCATAGTTTCCTATATAAATTAAAAATAGTACTCATAACCATTTCGGTGTGAATTTGTTGATAAAAATCTCGCAGCATTTAAATTTTATATGTACTACTTAAGCTGGGTTTATACGGAGGGTGACTTCCCCAGGGTGACGCCCCCACCCTACCCCTCTCACCCGCTCAAGCTTCCCCAATTGCGTTTAGACGGAGGGTGAGATGCCCAGGGCTGCCGAAATTAGTGCGTTCAGCAAATATACGAGTTTCCCTTAGAAAAATGTATTTTAATTTTTCTGGAGTGAGAATTTTACTATGGGCAACTTCATAAAAAAGGGATCTATTGATTTCGAATGACAATAATTGCAAAATAAATGTAGGCAACCCCTCAAACTATGTCAATATAAATGAGATTCATTTTGGTGCAGCTGCAGAAAGCATTCTCCTGAGAAATGTCAACAAAATATGTGCCAAAAAACTAGAAGAGTTTGGATTGAAAGATCTTAATAAATGTAATTCAATAATACCATATTCAATGCATTTCTCCAATTTTGCGTAAAAGGAGCAGCATGAAAATATCAATATGAAGTGGCGAGAACTGTTTGGTCAAGATGCTCCTTTCAAGACAAAACTTGTGTCTGATAAATTCTGGTACGCAGCTTTGTTACTCGCTGCTTCCTGAGTTCATGATGCAGCTTATGTCAATACCGCAATATTTTGCAGCAGCTAGAAAAATTTTTCGACCCTAACTACATTATAGCAAAAAAACAGGATTTCGTTGAAAAGAGCGAGACTAAATGCTTGAATGAGATCAAAATCTACGTTAGAGAACACAGACTGCAAAAATTGGAACCACCACGGTAGCTTAGTCAACAAATTAAATAAAAAACATTGGCAGAAGAAGGAAGAAGAGGAGGAAAAAAGTTCATTCCAGCAGGAAAAGTAGGTAAAATCTTAAAATTTTCGTTTTATTGCTAGTTAAATAGATTTGGTGCGCTCTAACAATTTTTGGTACGTTTTCATGAAGGTTTTGTACGATCATCAGAAAAAAAAAATCGGCAACCCTGGAGATAACAGTGACTGAGTGAGGATGTCGAAATGTAATTCAAGGTACGTGCAGAAAAGAAGATACTATTTTTAACCTGTAAACTATTTCACAGAGGCCGGCATAAGATCAACGTATTCGTGAAGAATTCAAGAATTACTTCTTAAACGAAGGCCAAGTGCCTTGGCAGAAACGAATGTGTCAATTAGATTAATATGGGATGTAGGCGAATCAATAAAACTTAGCGCGTATATAGCTTCTTATATGAATTTTATGCCCTAACTAAGGAATAACGAAATATAACTTGCCCAGCAAATGTATATAGATATAAAAATGAATGAAATATGCGCGATAAAGTCTGATTACAGGATATAGAAATAAATAACAAAAATTATATCAGTATAAGTCCTATAACGAGCCATCTTGTGTTAATAATAGCATGATAGCGAACAATTTATGTTACTATTGTTAGAGGTAATTACTTTTGAATTGATCGAAAATCATTTCAGTGATAGTACATGATAAAAAAATATATTTACAGCCGCAATAAATACAATCAGACTGACGCTATGCTCTCAATAAATCTATCAATGTGAAAACTTTAGCCTTCAGCCACTTTTCCAGACCAGGAGAGACTTTTTGCATTAAGAATACGCATGAGAACATGACGACAGAGCAGCAAAGACATACATCCTACCTTCAAGACTGTCTAGATCGCACTGTCCATGGAGCTAGGATATATGGAGGGAGCATAGCGCACTCCGATCGGGCTCAATTTGGCTGCAAAAGTTGAAACACTCGGGCAGTGTGAATGCCCGATTCTGAGCCAACCACAGACGCTTGGCTTAAGTTGCTCCACCCACCTTCCCTACAACCCTTCCTCTCAATGGCTCTCATTTTCCAAAGCAAGATTAGTACCTCACCACAAGTCAAAGGGTGAGGTGCGCGTGCAAGTCGCTCTAATTTGTTATAATCAAGGGCCTGTAATCTTTATAGTTTTCAACTCTTAATGTATCTTTGCTAGTAATTTTGATATTATTAAGTGTCTTCAAGGGAGGAAACACAATTTATTATCTTTCGGAGTCGTAGAATCCCAAATTAATCATTACCGACTGAATGATTAACTAAACAGCTGGAAGAGCATTCAGCGAGCGCGTGCACACTCTAGCGTAGTTGGTAGGTTACTGGCTTCCGTGCTGACGTCACACTCGCGAGACGGCTATTGGTTACCACAGACACAGGAGAAATCTCAAAAACTGGTTCGCTTCACAGACGGCTATGCTCCCTCCATATATACTCCCTCCACGGCACTGTCCATGGAGCTAGGAATCAGCAGGATATATGGAGGGAGCATAGCGCACTCCGATCGGGCTCAATTTGGCTGCAAAAGTTGAAACACTCGGGCACAGTCCATGCCCAATTCTGAACCAACCACAGACGCTTGGCTGAAGTTGCTCCACCCACCTTCCCTACAACCCTTCCTCTCAATGGCTCTCATTTTCCAAAGCAAGATTAGTACCTCACCACAAGTCAAAGGGTGAGGTGCGCGTGCAAGTCGCTCTAATTTGTTATAATCAAGGGCCTGTAATCTTTATAGTTTTCAACTCTTAATGTATATTTGCTAGTAATTTTGATATTATTAAGTGTCCTCAAGTGAGGAAACACAATTTATTATCTTTCGGAGTCTCAGAATCCCAAATTAATCATTAACGACTGAATGATTAACTTAACAGCTGGAAGAGCATTCAGCAAGCGCGTGCGCACTCTAACGTAGTTGGTAGGTAAATGGCTTCCGTGCTGACGTCACACTCGCGAGACGGCTATTGGTTACCACAGACACAGGAGAAATATCAAAAACTGGTTCTCTTCACAGACGGCTATGCTCCCTCCATATATACTCCCTCCACGGCACTGTCGCTCTGAGGCAGTCCCAGCATGTGGGGCAGCAGCGTCGACACGCATGGGGTAGTAGTGGGAGGCGCTAGACCGGGGGATTGGGGGTTTTTTGAAGAGGCGGGGAGGGAGAGAGGGCGTTGCCCCGGGGAAGTCACCCTCCGTGTAAACCCAGCTTTAATAGGCATAGGTACACAATTACTTGTATTAGGTGAACGTAAACGTATCTTTATTCAGTATACCTTGATCATTTATATATATATAGAATTGTTCCAAGACTAATTGTATGTTCTTACATTAAGAAATGAAAAATTAACAAGTCTCCTATGCTCTTTATTTTGAACAATAGTGCTCTAATCCAGAGGCCAAACTGGATTAAGTAACTAGTTCTTGTTATGAGCGGAGGTCAAATTATATGAGCGTGTGTGTCTAAAATTTCAGTCGTCGTATTCGTCCAATTCTTTAGTTTCAAAAAACAGATTGAGTTTGTTATAAATAATTGTGAAAAAATTGCTTCTTAAGGGGAGAATACTCCCATTTTTAAAAGTCCTATACTATTCGACTGATCTTCGTGAAACTTTGCGTAGGTATGTAAAATTGAACAAGGATTAAGATTGGACTCATGTGTTTTTCCCATTTTCCCCATAAAAAACGAGTTATTCAAAGAAAACGAAAAAATGGGGGGTCTGGAGAAAATCCATGGACTCAATCATATTTTGAGATTCAGAAATAATATGGGTATCAAAAGAAGCAGAATTGCATTCTCTAAAACAAATGGAGAGTTCTTTGAGAATTTTCGGAGAACTTTTTGAAAAAAATGAAAAATACTAAAATTGAACCCATTTTCACACTTTTCACAAAAAATGTAGCTAATTTTCTATTTCGAAAATGAATGAAAGTCTACATAGTCGTGTAGAGGATTAAATTCCAGTTCTTTTAATACCAAAATGATTACTGTAGCTCAAAAACTAAAACTACCTTAGGTGTAGAAATCGTAAATTGCAATTGTTCAGGTGCACGTGCTGAAGAGCGCTCAAGTGCTGAACGGGGCGCGCTCTTCGGCATGGTTAACCTACCCCCAGCAATTCAGGCAGGCGACTGACCCATGGAGCTAGGATATATGGAGGGAGCATAGCGCACTCCGATCGGGCTCAATTTGGCTGCAAAAGTTGAAAGACTCGGGCACTCTCAATGCCCGACACGACACAATTCCGAGCCAACCACAGACGCTTGGCTGAAGTTGGCTCCTCTACCTCCTCTACAACCCCACCTCATTTTCCAAAGCAAGATTAGTACCTCACCCCAAGTCAGAAGGTGAGGTGTGCGTGCAAGTCGCTGTAATATGTTATAATCAAGGGCCTGTAATCTTTATAGTTTCAAACTCTTAATGTATCTTTGCTAGTAATATTGATAATATTAAGTGTCCTCAAGTGAGGAAACACAATTTATTATCTTTCGGAGTCTTAGAATCCCAAATTAATGATTGACGATTAACTCAACAGCTGGAAGAGCATTCAGCGAGCGTGTGCGCACTCTAGCGTAGCCAGTAGGTAACTGACGTCCTAGCTGACGTCACACTTGCGAGACGGCTATTGGTTACCACAAACATAGGAAAAATCTCAAAAACTGGTTCTCTTCACAGACTGCTATGCTCCCTCCATATATACTCCCTCCAAGGACTGACCATATTCCCCAACTATAAACTCAAGCACATACTCATTGACAGATTGACAATCATCTCCGGATAAAAAGATTTCATAGAGAAAAAAGCTTAAATGGTGCATGGCAACCACCGTACCTTGCACCCCACCGCTCTCGCCCCTCCCCCCTTTTGACCCACTTCCCGCCCCTCTCTGAGTGTAAAACTTCACCAATGTGTCCGCTAAATATATAAGTACATATTAATGAATTAAAACAAATTCCGAACAGTTTCAATTTTTGGGGGAGTATTCTCCCTTTAATAAATCAGCAGCTGGAGTCAATCCTGCAGTGAACATAAGTTAGAAAGATAACTCTAGCTAAAAAAAGATGAGATTACATTAAACCAAAAACAAGACTAATATCTTACTGTCATCATGCTCACCATCATCGGGGTTCCCATCAGTAAGGAAGCTATCCATAACCCAGTATTCAGTTTCATTTTCGTTTTCAACGCGGCACACAGGAGCATCTAAATTCTTCAAGAAACACGTCTCGTTGCTCCAATACCAACAGTTATATCCTGAAACACGTTAAACAGAAGCGATGTTGAAAATTATATTTACTGTAACCTTTTATCAAATATTTCAGAGGAGATGAGCGATTCGTATCAATCCTCAATCTAATCAGAGCTGTTTTTATTGTCACGAGAAATGGTCCCGCCTCCTTTTAATTTATATTAAAAGGAAGATCAGGTTCTCGGAATAGAGGGATTGGCATACCTCCACAAAATGACACAATATACAAGAAATGCAAGGGAATATAAAAGAACACAGTCACTAAGGAAAAACAAACAACATGTACATATACTAAAATTAGGGCTGTACTCACCGATGAATAGAGACACGACTTACGTCAGTGCGTTTCTGTGCGCACCTGTATTGATGAGCTGCCTTTGCGTTGACGGGTATTTATATATTCCATATGAATTTAGCATGAATTTATAATTACGGCAGAGATAATACAATACGAGAACGGAGACTTACACTCAATGAACATGTTATTAGGAAACAGTGCAATTTACTACCTGCCTCAAAGCCCTAACCTAATAACTTTCACAAATAATTCATATCCCGGTAAATCTGGCTGGCTAGCCCTTTCCCTCACTTTTCCCACACATAAAACATGACAGAATACCCCTCAATTATTGTGGCGTTCAGCAGTACAAGATGTGGTCATAACGTGCGTTCACAAGCTCCTTCTCACGAGCACAGCTTCTGTTCAGTTTCATGAGCTATTCACAGTTCAAAAGTTATAAGGACCGCCTCCCAAATCTCCACTTCTGACTTCTAGAACGTAACCTTCCCTTCACATCAGACATCTGCGACGACCACCCTGCCTGCAAATGATTTATCACCTCGTTACTTCTTTTAATTGCCAAAAAATTGTGCTCAAAATATTTTAAACTTTACGTTAATGTGACATTATATTTCCATGACATTTATTTCAAAAACATATTTTTCAAAAGAGAACTGCATATCTTACGATCCAAAAACAATCCGTACCCTCCCAACTGACGTCGAAACTTAGTACTTCATTTACTGAAAAGTTTGGTTACGATGTTTTTCATTTCTGGAAAAATAGACGTGACATTTTTTCTCTCATTTTTAATTTACGGGCTCAAAAAAACTTATCCAACTTCCTCTATACTCACAATATATTTAATATTTTCCCCTATATTTTTCAGAAAGTGATTTTCAGTATGACACTTGGTTCCACGTACTTCTTTGCCCGTTGAAATACCGCGTTAGACTGCCCTCGGTTTGTTAGCCTTGCGTACTTGTTATAGTAGGTCCTCCTTTCTTTTCACCCATAACCAATCAGGGATCTTCAGAAATTTCGTAAGCGCTCTTTCGAGGCCTCCCTCTTAGTTGAGATCGCTGTTCATTTGTTAGTTCTGTGGTAGTTCTGATGCCGCGGGGTCGCGGAATTTATATACACTGGGCTGCGCGACCACCACTTCACCAGCCTAACCAACGTAAAACACGGGTCGTGGCGCTGCTACCTTATTTTCAATGCACCCCAGGATCCGTCTCAATCTATCAACCTATCTCCAGAGCATCCAAGGCTCGACTCAGCCGACAAACTCCAGAGTCGTCCCAGGCTTCGGTACAGTCGCCAACAAAAGGGTTTACCAAAACACACCCGAACGCAAATTACGACCGAACTTCTCTTGACCACTTCGCACCAGCTTCCTGTTAGTTTCTAGACCCAAACTTATGGCGCTATTCTAAAATCCGGCCTTCATGGAAAACAACAACAGGCAAAACTTACGTTTATTGGTATCCACGTTCAGGATATTACACTTTAAAACAGACCACTTACGATAAAACCGGTCGGCCTGACTGTGCTACATGAAACTATACAATCCTGCTTCATACATTTGGCGACTATCTTATGGCGGAGTCTTCTAGCACCGGACTTTAGCCTTTATTAACTTGTCCTTGCTCAGACCCACCATATCACGCACAACGTAGTCACCGATGAAAGTATACACGGAGGAGTACAAAGATAGCCAATCCGACCTCTACAGCTTCAAAACTAACTCTCCTAACCTATCCTCGGCAACCCTCCACATGCTCTCGCTATTACGCGTAACAGGTCGCACGTGGATGTCACTTTCCAGAGCATACAAAACGCAACTACTGACAAACAAGACGCAACTAACAATAATAAGGATTCAAAATAGTAGCACACTACTATATTTCTACCATTCGACTTTCCCTCCTGTGATCTTCCTGTCTACCAGTGGCAGTGCGCTTGAATAACCCCGCCCTCTCTCAAAACCTGTCGCTACCCCTTCGAGCACCAAGAATTGGTTGTCCGCTTGTCCTCATGGTTCCCAAGCTCACACATCGCAGCCCATAAAATCTGTCAAACATTTGTGCCTGCGGTCCTCGACCGTTGTGACCAACGCTCACAAGGGTTTGTTATTAAATTTCACCCTATGTCGTCCGGCCGAAGCCTCTCAAGTTTCTTAACCCTTTTCTCCCCCTTGTTATTTTAAAAGCACCCTATCTACAAACACTTTTGTGGAAAGATTTTTCTGCCTATGTAAGAGATCTTTGTAGTCCAGGCAGTACGCTGCCCAGTTTTCCTTAAATTGCGGTGCGCTTGACATCTCCCCAACACACTGTCCATGGCTCTCTAGAATGGCCTTACCGCAAAATTCTTCTGACCAATCTTTGTACTGCTGAAAGCGAATCTTACAATGTTTTACAAAACAACAATGTTTCACAAAACACGAAGCAAAACCCAATGAGTACACAATCAAAATCATGTAGCGAAAAATTGCGTCGAATTCTCCGAAATACACAATTAAATTTTTTCCTAATCTTTTCAGAAAAAAATTTACACAATCAAAATTTCCTTAACATTATCATAAACATGAAATCGATCGGTCTGTTTAAAATCATTTTGCAATCAGAGACACTATTTAGCTGTTAACGTGTGGAAAATGAAAGTACAAGCTCATTTAAAAAATTCCTACACATAAATTCTCCTTCCCGCGTTGACCGTTTCCTATGTTCACCAGAGGAGGTGCCAACTCAAATGTTTTTTGCTTAGGTGGGGTTTCGTTTCAGGGCAACACTGATCACAAGCCGCCGCGTATGAAGAGTCATCAGAAGAAGTTCCCTTTTCCCACTGTAGACCTCAGGTACTACTTCTTACAGCATGGTTCAGAATCTCATGGAGAGTCGTCTCTCTCTCTGATTGTATCCGCCATAGCAAGAATGCTGTCAAAACTCAAGGGATCGTTTAAAATGTCATCGAGTGTGTTTTTTATGTCTTTTTCTTGAAAGTTGCACATCGTTTTAGAAATGATGATTCTGTAGAACACTTAAAGCAAAATTACCTCACACAAGTAACAGCTCACACAGGACATCTTAAGTAAGTGGAAACTAATATTACCTGAAACAAAACAAATTGAGAGAAAATAGAAGAGATCTGAAGAGAAGTTCTACAAGCAATAAGGGACGCGAAGTAAGAACAAGAACTAGATGCCTGACGCAAACAGTGCGTGATAGCGGGCAGTGAAATTATGTAGTTATACTAAAAGTTGAAGCAAAGCGCGTGAGAATGACATGCGCGGTAAAAGTTCAAGGCCGATACAACAACATATAACATACAGAAAATTACACGTGTTCAATTCTTAAGGAGCGTTTAAGCCCTCGATCGATCATCAGTTATAATATCTCAAAACATACGCTGATTTAAAAGTAAATGCAAAATAGTTATTTACCATTTTTGGGACGTGCCCTCCGTTGTCACAGCAAGACAACTACCTAACCACTGACAGCTAAATAGAGGTGAAAATAACACAGGAAAGCAAAGTGGCAAAAATTGGGCTCTACCAAGCCTGAGGCTCTGAACCTACTGTGTTAATTAAGCGTTAAACCACACAAAGACAATTCGAACACCTGGGAGCAGACATTTGAAATGGCTAACCATGAGGTTTGACCACGATTGTTTGGCTATTTCTAGATGGACGATCGAGCGGATGTTTCAAACGTCTAAGCAACTTTAGAGGTTTGAAACATCCACTCGATCATCCGTTTCGCACTTGTCTCTGGTGACATGAATATGTAATCCTTATGCAAACATAAATTAGTCGTCTAGCGACCAATATTTCTATTATACAAAATCATTCACCTCTAGTTTTTCTACAATGTAATCTGCGATTTTTTAATTGCATCTGATGTTTTTCTTGCAAATGATTTACATTTTTATCAGTGTGAGTGTAAAATTTATTCTGCATTGATTCAGTCTGAAGATGATGTTCGCACATCGGTTCATTCCTTTTTATAAATAGACGGTGGTTAAGAATTTCATCGATCGCGTATTTTGGAGAACTTTATAAGCATTGAAATAAATAAATGACCGTTAGCCTTACTACTTGGGATTTAATAATTACTTGGGGACTTCAGAGAGAGAGAGAGAGAGAGAGAGAGAGGTTATTTACTTACTCACCTTATTATTTAGGGTCCTCCGGGAGAGTTCGTTGCATAAATTAAGCAGAATTCATTACTCTAAGTGTAATTTTAAGAGTTTCGTAATTCTCCTTTTTTGTGCTCTATCACTCCACCTCAGCCTTCCCTATCTTTTGCACCATTAAAAGAGAAGATTACTCACCGAGAAAAAATTCCTTAGGTGAGCCTCGTGAAGTCAATGAATATATCTGATATATTGACTCGTATAACTACTATACGTTCTACCGACGGGCCCCGAATTCGACGCTCATTTCCTTTCACAGTATAACTCTATCGCAGTGGCCACTTCCTTTTTAACTCGGCAACCTCTTCATTATGTCTTGTTCGAAATGCATTTTCGCCCCGAATAAGGGTGCGCTTTCACAGAATAAGCGTGCGAAATACTTGAATTATTTGTTTACTCAATTTCAAAAACTTTGAGACCATTTTTCTTCTCTTTGCAAACTAATTATCATAATTTCCTTTCTTCTTTCGAAGTATCCCCACAGATCGACTCTCCTAAACCAAAGTCTAAGGACCCTACCCCTTTCTCCGAGACTAAGTTAGGTCGCCTATAAAGACCTTCTCGCTATGGACCGACCGGGGCCCCGGCCCCGGCCCCGGCCAACCCCGGCCATTTTTGCTGACCCCGGCCCCGGCCCCGGCAAGCCCCGAAAATTTGTGCACACCCCGGCCCCGGCCCCGGCCCCGGCAGAATAGTGCCCTAAACCGGGTTTTGGCCGGGGTTTTTAGTATTGTACTACACCTTTTTTACATCAAATTAATCCAAGTCAAGTTCAAATTAATCCAAGTCAAGTTCAAATAAATCCAAGTCAAGTTCAAATTAATCCAAGTCAAGTTCAAATTAATCCAAGTCAAGTTCAAATAAATCCAAGTCAAATTCAAATTAATCCAAGTCAAATTCAAATTAATTCAAGTCAAATTCATATAAATCCAAGTCAAATTCAAATTAATCCAAGTCAAATTCAAATTAATCCAAGTCAAATTCAAATTAATCCAAGTCAAATTCAAATTGATCTAGCCCTAAATTGAGTTGAAAATTGACATAATCACACGTTAATTTGAGCGGTTTTGTGTTAAATATGTATCAATTGGATGTGGTGAGCGAGAAAATCGTTTTTCCTTTAAGCAAGGAATACACAAAATTTCCGCCTGTGTTGCAATCTCTATAAAAACAAGCTGTCGTAAAATGTGCTAAATCTGCCAAGTGTCCAGCATCAGGAGGCTGAGTGTGATTCAAATCTTTGACCGGCGTAAGAGAAACGAGTCAATTATAAAAACTTAGCATTATACTACTCATTAATGTTGCTTTAAAATTCGACATTGATGGCAGTGTTCAAACATTCAAATATTTATGTTCAAAAGGTAATTTTATGTTAAACATACACGTAGTAGTTTCGAGGATTTATTTACACTCATAAATATTTATATTCGTGGAATTTCACTTGATCACATATATATATATATATATATATATGAAATCATATACATGCAAATACAAAAGATTACCACCGGACGATACGTAGATTTAATCTTTAAAAGTAATATACAAATGAGATTCACAGAGTACTAAAGTACGATTCCGTTTGATTACAGTTTATATGAGTATTACACAAATGTGAAGAAATGTAGGATCCTCTGACAATACACTATAATAATACAAGTTACAATGTTTCTGACTCAATGCGTATTTTATATGTATGTGTATACAATTCAATATATGTTCGTGTATACATTCAATATATCTTGATATGGGTGACAATATTCATTAAATGACTATCATCAAAGTTGTTTGAGTCTTGAAATTATAATATATATTGAATTGTATACACATATAAAATACGCATTGAGTTAGAATCATTGTTACTTGTATTATTATTGTGTATTGTAAGATGATTCTATGTACATTTCGTTACATCGACTAACACGGATTACGGAATAGTACATTAGTGCGCAGTGAATCCCATTTGTATATTTCTTTTAAAGATTAATTCTGCATATCGTCCGGTAGTAATCTTTTGTATTTGTATGTATATGATTTCATGTATGTATGATGTAGTGAAATTTCAGGATCGATGTAAGATCTATGAGTAAATAAATCCTCGAAACTACTATATGTATGTGTAACATAAAATTACCTTTTGAACATAAATATTTGAATGTTTGAACACTGCCATCAATGTATAATTTTAAAGCAACATTAATGAGTAGTATAATGCTAAGTTTTTATAATTGACTCGCTTCTTTTACGCCGGTCAAAGATTTGAATCACACTCAGCCTCCTGATGACAGATACCTAGCACATTTTACGACAGCTTGTCTTTTCATAGATTGCAACACTGACGGAAATTTTATGTATTCCTTGCTTAAAGAATAAACGATTGTCTCGCTCATCGAATCCATTAGATACATATTTACCTCCAATAGATACATGTTCACAAAAACCGCTCAAATTAACGTGTTAGTACGTCAATTTTTAACTCAACTTAGGGTTGGATTAATTTGAACTTGACTTGGATTAATTTGAACTTGACTTGAATTAAATTGAACTTGACTTGGATTAAGTTTAACTTGACTTGGATTTATTTGGAGTGAAAAAGGTGTTGTGTGCTCGGCAAACCGCACGTGAAAAATTCACGTGTTTTTTAATAAAATTTAAAATTATTTTTCGAGAGATTTGCGACTTCATCGCAATCCTGAAGAACAAGTAGTCACTAAGTAGAAAAAGCAGTGTGTATACTACCACCCAGTGTAATTATAATCCAGTGTGCAGTTATTGACATGAAAGAGTCTCTACTTGAAAGATCGAAACATCAGTAGCTCATGAGAAGACGCTATTTTCGTTTACTTGCTTTTGTATTTTCTCTGAAATGGCACACTGAATTTGGATACTGAGGTTCAGAATTAGTCTTGTCCTAATTACCTTCTCTGATGAAATTATTCAAAACTCTATAAAGTTCGAAAAGTTTCCTTTTCCCCAGGGTGGTAAGGATTGAGCGCGTTACAAATCCAGTAAATTAAAAATTTCTCTCCATGTATTTGGTCAGTATTATTAGGCACCCAGTTTTTGGATTCAGCAAATGTTTTTTTTGAAGTCAGCTGTTTTTCAGCAGACGAAGACAGCGTGCTACTATCGGCTGTTTTGCCACTGCTGCAACCTAAACTGGCTTTGCTTTCAATACTTAGACATTTAGTTTTTCTTCTTGTTCATTTTGTTTTTATTTTTCAATTCTCTTTCTCTGTTTGGTTTTTCTTTAGCTTCCAGGAATTGATCATTTTGTGTTGATTTTAGATTTTTAGATGGCCAAATGAAGATTTAGTTGAGAAAGATTTCTGAGATGCAACAGCCGTTCCTTGTCGTATATTTGCTTCACAAATGGTGCACACTGCAATTCCTACACTCTTCACCGACATATGAAAGCAATCCCATACTGCTGATGCACTGCTTTTAGTCATTATGCCTGGTGTCCCACAAAAATGTCCCCGACTTTTTAATTGATTATATTTCCGTGTTAAATTAACATTTTTTAGTTGTCTTTTTTAACAATGTAGTACATTTTGTTTTCTTTTAGAATAATCTGTTTTTGAAAATCGTTTAATAACCACTTTACATTGATAGATTTACTGAAAGGGATAGAAAAATTAATTGTTCAAAGGAAAAGCGTTTAAAATAATGTTGATATTCTTCCTTATTTTGTACTTTCCAAAACAACGAACAAACAAAAATTTAAAAGTGCAACAAAACATTACCTTAAATATTGTTTAAATAACTAAAGCAATTGAGTTTTCTTCGACATACCCTCCATTTCTCTCAAGGCAAGTATTACTTCTAGCCATTATTGGACGAAGAGTTTTGCGGATTATTTCACTGTTTTCCTTTGGTTCTTGAAACACTTCTTCAATTCGTTGTCGAAGAACTATTAATGATGGAAGTGATGTTATGAAATTGCGTTCTTTTACAGTAGTTATTGAGAAATGAAGAAGAATACCACCAGTTTTTTTAAAACTTTTCCTTTGAACAATTAGTTTTTCTGCCTTTTCAGTAAATCGATCGATGGAAAATGCTTATTAAACGATTTTTAAAAACTTAAATTTTTCGAAAAGGAAATAAAATTTACCACATTGTGAAAAAAGACAATTAAAATATAATAATCTGAAGCGGAGATAGAATCAATTAAAAAGTCGTGGACATTTTTGTGGAACACCAGGTATATTTAATTACTATAATTTCCTCTATATTAATTAATTCAACCAACACAGCAACTGCAAGTCTACAAAACTTTAGTGACTTGACAACATTACGCACCCAACCGCAACATGCATTGAGCCAATAACCGGCGTTTTGCATTACGTCGTCCTGACACGTCCTGACACGGTCTGAACCCCAGCCCCGGCCCCGGCCCCGGCCATGGTTAATTTAATAACCCCGGCCCCGGCCCGGCCCCGGCCATGACAAATTTGTTGACCCCGGCCCCGGCCCCGGCCCCGGCCAAATTTTCAACCCCGGTCGGTCTATACTTCTCGCTCTGTCGCTGGCTACCGCAGAGACGTGGGCACGAAAGTGCGTGTCAGTTTCGGCTTGTTCTCTGCTTTTGAACTACAAGAGCCTGGAACGAGCAGTCAGGACTTGGAAGAACTGTTGGCGAGCAAGATTACGATCGACAATGCGCTTCAACTTCAATTGTACGCCGGCTTACGGTGTTCGAATGGGCTTAGTTCAATTTTAAGCTAAATAAAATTAATGTAAGCCGGCCGTGTTCTATTTACACCCTCAGTGTTCAAATTTCCGAAGAAGCAAAAAATAAATAGCCACATAACTCGAAAACTCAACGATAAATTCAAGATTACAGTTCATGATTTTGAAGTTTATGCCACCTTCAACTCAACGAAAATGCTCTCATGCATTGAAAAAAATACACCTTTTAGTAGATGCCCAAAGAAAAGGGAACTATGCAAGAGGCGATTCTTAAGCAAGATTGTTTCACAGAGTGCAGAAACACCAAGTTATAGAAGAAAATCGTTGAAGAAAATTAAATTCGAAGAAGATTGTAAAAAGCGATAAAAAACTGGGAAGCTATGAATAACAAGACAATATGGTCTGAATAAAAATATTAATTATGTCAGCATCAGAAAGAACTACAGTTCCTTCAGCCCAATACCTTATGTCTTCCCCTTGAAGCGCCTATTGCCTTTTATACATTATCAGAATTCAGCGAAGGAAAAAACACACTCACACGTAGTTACAATATTCAATCCTTTTAATATGACGCACGAAAGACAGGTGCACCATCACTATCCTTACCATAGTAAGATGCCATGCTGTTACACCCGTAAAATTTTTTACTATATCTGCGCTCGGATTCCGTTGATAGTAACAAATTCTGAATGCTTCCACGGTATGGCACGTAGACCTGCAAGAAAAAAATAGTACATTATTTTTTGACGCATGAGCCCTACAATTTCCATCGAGCTTCAGAACCGACCGAGCTCAGGTTAAATAACCAAGTATGCACCTCCGATGTTGGGACAACGAGAAGGTTAGGTTGACATCGGCATCTTTGGGATGCTTTATTTCCAATCAAGCCTGATACATTTGATCTTAGCATTGGTTTTTCAAATGTCTTATAACTAACCCTATATATAGGACACCATGACGGTTCCCCCGTAAAGCCGGTACCCATTTCCGACACCTGGGTTGAGTGGGGTATTGTGCTTGAGCTTTCCCTTATACCCAACGGGGAAAATCGCCGCGCCAGCGCCGGGATACGAACCCGCGACTCCAACATACGAGCCCGATCCCTTAACCACTGTACCATGAAGAGCACTTCAATCCTTCAATCCTTTTAATATGACGAACAATACTCGTATAAAATACTCGTATAACAATACTCGAAGAACAATACTCGTATTATTCAAACCGTTGTGGCGTGGTGTAAGTTTCTTGAACACTTTTGAATTTGCTGTCACTCTATGATCTGTTGAATCCAAATGTTCTTTATTTCCTACCAACAACACTGAAAGCAAAGTCAAAAAACTCAGCTAATGTCCGATGTTCAAATAAATTTCTAAAAATCAATGAACTTTTTTTATTTCTAAAAATCAATGAACTTTTAAAATCAATCTATGCTGTCGCAATATCCTCCTAATCTGCTTGCGTACCTTGCAATGAAAAATTTTAAACTCGTTGATGATTATTTCATGGTTTGGTAATTTGTTCAAATAATAAGTTTGAATTTGAGGAGCCAAAAAATAAACCGCTATTCATCAGTTTACAAGCGTCTTGGAGATTGTTATGTTAAATAGTAGACCAGTACCGTCGTATGTGTAGGTAAAATTTGAGGGCACCTGCTTTTTTTCTTCAAAATCATGCTTCCATTTAGCAGCATTTGTGTACCACTTGGCACCATCTGCTTTGTTCGTCCCTACTTTTGGGGTCCATCCTATTTTTGGTTTACCATTTGCTACTATCGCAAACAGCCTCAAGTCTGCCCTTGGCATGCCTGACGGGTTATACATATATAGCCTCAAGTCTGCCTCCAGCATGCCTGGATGATTGTGTATAGCCTAAGTCTGCCTCCAGCGTGCCTGGCTGGTTGTGTATAGCTTCAAGTCTGCCTAAAGCGTGCCTGGCTGGTTGTGTATAGCTTCAAGTCTGCCTCAAGCGTGCCTGGCTGGTTGTGTATAGCTTCAAGTCTGCCTCAAGCGTGCCTGGCTGGTTATGAATAGCTTCAAGTCTGCCTCTAGCGTGCCTGGCTGGTTGTGTATAGCTTCATTCAAGTCTGCCTCTAGCGTGCCTGGCTGGTTGTGTATAGCTTCAAATCTGCCTCAAGCATGTCTGGCTGGTTGTGTATAGCCTCAAATCTGCCTCCAGCGTGCCTGGCTGGTTGTGTATAGCTTCAAGTCTGCCTCCAGCTTGACTGGCTGGTTGTGTATAGCCTCAAGCCTGTCTCCAGCTTGACTGGCTGGCTGTGTATAGCCTCTAGTCTGCTCCACCTTGACTGGCTGGTTGTTTATGGCCTCAAGTCTGCTTCCAGCTTGACTGGCTGGGTGTGTATAGCCTCAAGCCTGTCTCCAGCTTGACTGGCTGGCTGTGTATAGCCACTAGTCTGCTTCCACTTTGACTGGCTGGTTGTGTATAGCCTCAAGTCTGCTTCCAGCTTGACTGGCTGGGTGTGTATAGCCTCAACTCTGCTTCCAGCTTGACTGGCTGGTTGTGTATAGCCATGAGCCTGTCTCCAGTGAGCCTGACACGTCACAGCTCTTGCTCACAACATCCCCTTCAACACAGCGTCCATCAGCGTCTCTCTTCCATACTCTAGATTCTGTACAGTAAATCTTGTGTTTTAGCAATGAAATGTACAAATGTACATCCATGTGAGTTTATTTTTTCTCAAAATAGTGAACCACAACTAGTAGTTTTCATTTACTTGTTTATGCTCCTATCATATCTACTGTAGTCAACCGTCTACGATATCAAAAATTAGGGTACAAAATTTCAACATTTTCTGTGAACATAACCGAAGATCGGGTTGCATTTCCTAACGTTATTTGATTACCTTTGGCATCTTCAAGCATGATAAACACGTCAAATTACCGGGAATACTCGTAGAGCGGGAACTTATGCACATCCTAACCGAAGTTGTTTCAAAAAATATTTCAAAATGTCAATCACACAAACTCTTCTTCATGAGAGGATGTACATACATATATATATATATATATATATATATATATATATATATATATATATATATAGTGCGTATATATATATATATATATATATATATATATACGCACGTATATATATAGATGTTCTTCATCAATGGAAGCGACATATACAAAATGTGTGTATGTATAATACTTACTGCTAGCTGAATTACAGCCCTCGTCCCACCACTTGAAACAAGGAATGATTGTTAATTATTTTCCTTCACTTGTATTAAAATTTAAAAACGAACCATTCTCATAACGAAGAGACAGATCATAAGATATCTCTACTGCAGAGCAACCTGTGTTATATGCCATCCCTAGAGCTGCGGTATTTTGGAAGCTTGTAGTGTTGGGAACCGACCTGTTACAGTAATGCTTAATTGCTCTACATAAATACTAGCAAACAATATTTTGTTACAATGTGATCGTTACTGAAATCTGTACTATTAAGCCCCTGCAGCAATTTTCTATTGAGATAAGTGTTGATTTTTGAGGCCACTGCGTTCAGTACTTGCCGTGTTGGGAGGATATATTGGATACTTTCCCCTCACAGAGGCTTTCGAAATTTTTCGACCAAGTGACATGGCCCCAAGTCCATCGAAAGAGCACTCTGCAGTTCGCAGCGTCGCCAGCTGTCAAAATGAAAAGCAATAGTTATTACACTTCTTTCGAAATGGATAGTGCATAAGCCGCACAAACATTATTAAAGGCAGTTCATTTGAAATTATCGGGAATGAAACTTTTAGGAAGGTTTGAACAATGTCGATTATTTGTTAGTTTGAGCCTCCCGAACCGCTAAAAAATGAGTGTTTCGAAGTGAGGAAAGAGGAAGACGTCATTTAGTATGAAAATAAGAGGAAGCGGAGTCTATGCAGAAGGCGCATAGAAACAGTAAGTTGAGAAAGAAACTCATGAAACAAGATAAAAGTTCAAAAAGAAAATAGGTGCTGAAAAACAGGACAGCACTGAATCGAAAAAAGGTGATCTTTAACATGACAAACAACATTTTATTTCATCGAAAAGAAGTCCTACCTACCTCTCATCTCGAGCCCTCACCCATTTCACCCTGGGAGTGCTAATTCCCATGGATACAATAGTTGTATCCCATAAAAGGTTGGAAGGTTAGAATAAGCTCATGCTTTCTATTTTGTTACATCTGACTAAATATTCAGGAAATGTGTACCTAGACCAAACAGATTCCACGACAAGAGAAAAAGGCCTCGAAAAAAGCCTAAAAAGGCCGCGTAACGAATACGTTTTACTTTAGGGTCAATGGAATTTACAGGTGATCTTGGAAGTAGCCTTAAAAGCCCGTCAATACTATCAATCTTCCAGACGAATCTTGTGTTTTTCAGCAATCTGCGAACACGAACACAGACGAAAAACTGCCACATTTCGGTGTGTTTGTGTTTTCGAAACAGGAGACTCCGAACACAAACTTTCGTCAAAACACCAAACACCTAATTGTTTATGGATTGTTGATGGTATTTTTGCTCGTGACTTGTTTTGTTTGTACGTCTTTCTTCCTGTTTTTTTAGATTTAATTGTTTTTCTTGCGAATACAGTAAATTACATTAAAAGTATTCAAAATGTTTTGAAAATGCATTAGTGATTCTTAATATTTCTCCTTTACATATGCACACACAAATAAATTATGTTTACTAACTCCCAACAAAATAAATTTAACAATAAGAAACATCAAATCCCCAAAACGCATTCGAGGAGCAGTTTTGTTTGTTCACATACCACTCGCGGACAACTTCACGCCGCCATAAACGTAGTCGGGATTAGGTTCAGAAAACGAAATTCACGATTTCCATTTCGAAGCGTTTATAAATGACGAAATTTTCGAGAGTTTTGACGGGCCTTTACAGAAATAAGCTTAATCTACAACAAGATGATAAATTGTAAATACATATTTTGAGGATTACCGGTTGTTAATCATTTTTACCACCCATTGAATGCCGTGTTGGCGAGTTCGTGCGAATGCAAATATCCTCTAAAGTTCAAATCATACGCATTAACGCTTGGTAGCAAATCATAATCAATATTGAAGAATTTTTGTAGTTCAATTTAAATAAGTTAAGTAAGAAAGATGATAGTTTACTTCAGAGTCTGTCAGGTATAGTGAGTCGTTATTCGAACCAATTCTTACTTTTACCGTGATATTTTTGCCTCACTGAGCAAATCACCGTAGAAAATATTTTCGACATCTTTGTAAGGGTGTTAAGATTTAGGATCTTGAACAAATATTTTCAGTGTTATTGCACTTGACTTTAATTGTTTGCTGCCTTTATTAACACTTCAAGTGCAGCGAGTTAAACTGAAGTGCAATATTCAACTCGTATTTCGAGTCATTTGTAGTAAGAAGTTTAGAAAATAGCAAACAATAACTGGTACATGCTTTCATTTAGCTTAATTTCTACAACAATCTAGTCAGTGACTGCTGGTCGGTCGGGAGCATTACGAAAATACCCTCAATGACCACCGCACCCATTACGTTCACTGCGTATTCATTGCTGTAAACGGTTGGTTTGATAAGGTTTTGAGTGGCATAATAAGGAAAGCGAATTTAATGTTCGAATTCATTTTTTTTTCTTTCTATGAAATATGAGGGATACAATTGCACGATACGTCTCACCTGTTAAAATAAAAATTATTTCTTTAAGAGGTAGCGTAACAGTTAAAATGTCATTAATTTACCGAGTGGTGCACATATGGCCCAATACGAAGAGAACGTGTTGACGTATTGACAGAACATTTACATAGAGGCGGAAAAAATGCTAGCAGCATCACCGTTAAGCTTCAGCTTATGAAAAGCTTTTCACACGTTCACCGCGTTTCCGCGGTTGTTAACGGTTGGTTTGGTTAGGTGGCACCTAGCAGGATTGGGAAATCGACTCAACTGCTCGAATACATTTTTATCTTTCCTAATGAATATGAAAATGCATTTGAACGATAGCATTTCACTTTGTATGGTAACAGTTATTTTTACAAAAGATCGCGACGCAGATGAAATGTCATTCATTTATACTTGTACGTGAATGTGTAATTTCCCGAATGGTACACAAGTGGCCCAACAGGCGGGGAATGTGTTAAGGAAGATATTGTCGACTTGGAACTTAAAACGTGGAATACATAATTATTGTGCCTAATTGATCTAGTGAAATTAATACTGAAATTGCACTATGGCGATCTAATTCACATCGTCGTCGATGCATCGCTTCATCTTCTCGAGAAAAGTTGAATGAGTTAAGTGTATACATATGTCCTGCTAGATTAATTCAGAAATTATATTTCAAAACTTAACGGAAACTAATATTTAAGAATTAATAAAAAATGAAAAATTGATGTTAAAATGGTGTTGCATTTTTCATGGGGTCGTGGTTCCTTACTTATAAATATTGCCATCAATTTCTGTTATACTAAGTTCATATGAAAACGAACCTTAAAGGAGCAAGAAAATTTGCAAGCCGTTAAAATCAGTACTTACCAAAACTAAGCGAATTATCAACCGCAGTTGCACCATAGTCGAATTATTTCTGGCGAAGTTTCTAGTAAATAAAAAAAGAGAATTGTTACTACGCTGAAGATAAATTAAACACATTAAAGAACCTATAAAACACATAATGTATTATATCCTCTTTCAACTTCCAGCACGTTGATCCGAGAATATTTGATCATCGGGAAAAGTTTTATCATATGGAAAACAAGACCCTTTTCGTTATTTAATATCTGATCAAGTAATTTGAAGGTATTAAAAATATGTATTGAATTTCATATAGGTCATGACTTTAACGAAAATGAAATCAAACCATATGAATAATTACCTGCTCCCACAAGTCAGTGAATCTCTATGGTGAAGAAAATTTAGACACCTAATTTGATGTATGATATACTGCCATAGTGAGAGAAAGGTTATTTTATACAACTTTAAAAATTTCACCTCAAACGAAATGACAAATAGCCGCTCCATAAGTATCGACTGTGTATTCACTATATTTTAAAAATACAAGATAACTTGATGAAGAATCTGCTTCTCTATGCTGCTTATGCAAAATCTTCGCTGCCAACACTGTGAGCACAAACTGACCATGGACTCTGGGTTGCACTGCGGGAGACTGTCACCTGGGCTGAAGTTCTCTTCTCGAGAGGTGGGTGGCTCTAACGACTCGCTCCAGCGGTGTTCGCTCCCTTACTAAACGCAACCTAGGTTGCATTTGTGAGCCGAATGTCTGGTCCACAGGAGTCTAATGTAGGTGAGTTCATCTTGTCAACAGGGAGTTAATTACCAACGTAAACCTGTGAATAATTATATTTGAACGAATAGTGATGCAGAACTCTAGTTTACTCTTGGTTAATCCTGCTGCTGTATAGCTGACAAAACAACGCAGTTGTGCATTCGAAAGATGGAGAAGGTTGAAGAATTTACTGGATTGGAAATAAGATGGTTTGAACCGTATTTCAATGTCCCAAGCCTTAGGTGTAAAAATATGACAAAAATAGAATCTATGGGAAGTTTTCTAGTTTCCTCTTGCATCCTGCACACAAGGTGGACAAAAAAAGGTTCCAACATCTGAGCAACGGGAGCGGTCGAAAAAAACAATGTTAGGTTAGTCTCTACTCTCTAGTGCTGTGGCTGCAGTCCTGTTTCTTGAATGTGTCTTAGTCTTTACATAGTCACTTCTTTGATGAGCTGATAATTAAAATGTACTGTATTGTACTTGGTGTCCGTGCATGGCTACGTAAACTCCCGTGCTGATTTGTTTACCGAACATTGTGTATATATGTATTACATGTGAACCATGTTCCAAAATATGTGTATACCTTTTACGTAAATGTTTAAAAACTATTTTTTTAGCAATAAATATTCGAAAATGAAGAGACCAGTAGGGTCCACATCCCATCCCAGCACAAGGTTCAATTCCGTCACTATTTTCTAGATGATAATAAATTTTACATCGTCTTCGTGAGCTCCATCGTTAGCAACACAAAACTTGCATGTACGGGCATTCTCTTGACCACATCATGAACTTCGAGCCAACAGAGTAATGACTTGTGCGTCAATAAGATTCGAACAAAGGGTTTGGCTTCTTTGGCATTGCAGAGAACATCGCGCGTCATTACTGCATCGCTGCTAAAATTACGGTAATGTATAGAACACTAAGCACCTCTTCGCATGTCCTTGGGGATATCAAGAACAAATATATCTAATGGCGTCTAGCATGAATAAAATTAGAGGACGTACTGCGCACAGGGAACTCTCTACCACAAAATGAGCTCTAATTTCAGTTTGTAATTAATCACCCTTGCTTTAGAAAACGTTGCAGCAAAGGAAGTAGTAGAATATTGAAATAACGAAATACATCTTTTTAGATTAATGAGGGGCATATTTTATTTCACAATTAGTAAGCCTTCAGATTACGAACACTTATTGTCTCAAAATTTCAACGTTCCTGGGCCAGAAATGGTTCAGTTGAAGATAAAGTAATTGGTATTGGGTCAACATTAATTTATTGAACGAATGGAAATAAAATTCAAAACCATGAGTCCAACCAACCCGATTGAATGTAATCAAAGGGATTTAAATTTTATTTTAGCTCCCTACCTGTCATTTCTTTCTGGAAAACAGTCTGTGATTTCGCTTGCTAAGAGAGAATTTTGATGTCCCGCTGTGGTTCATATTTTTGAAAACGTTTCAGAATATTCAAATATTTCCTGGATATCTCGCATCAAATCTAGCCTCTCAAATCTTTTTGATATTTATTGTAGAATTGATGAGTTGATCACCTAGTATGAGATGAATATTCTCACATAGAGCGGACTGCCCATGCCTCTCATGTCTCCTACATAGGACACATCGGTACTGCTCACCGAGCTCACGATGTAGCGAGCAGGGTCGTCCTGCATTGGACCGAAGGCTGCTCATCATAAGCGTGCAGAACTTAAGTTTTCCACTAAACCCTAAAAGGAAAGCAATTGTTTCACTAATTCAGCATGTAAACGAAAACATTAGTTATGCTTTTGGCAGACTTCCATACAGCGAGGAAAAAATAATTAAATTCGTGGTAGTAGATATGAATGGGGATTTTACCGCTTGACTTAAATTAAAGCTGAATGATGATTACAATTTAATGAGGGGAATACCCTACATATCTAAACAAGGGTTCTCACAGACACATAACATTGTATTCGTATTTTGAAGGGGAGGAAGCTTGCAACGATCCGACACAAAAACTCTATCCGTTGAATTCCTGGAATGAAAATGTTGAAATGTGAACAATTCAGATGACGTTGAACGACTTTTATATTCAAATGGCAGTAACATAAGAAATTCATCTAATTACCAAATAAAAACGTTTATGTTTTACCTTGTACGGTCGTGCCGCAACAGGTGCGTCAGTCGCTCTCGTCTCGCAAACTATGTATTTTCGCTTCGCTTACCACGACTGTAGTTGTTTCAAGGTAATTGGCTTTTGGAAGTTTCATGTCTAATGATTATGATCAGAACGTTGCTATGGCACTCTAAACATAGCACGGAACTAAAAAAAACAAACAAAGTACTCTTCACTCTACGAAAAAAAACAATTAGAGCTTTAAAGAAACTCGGATTTAGTGCTCACACAAATGATTGACTTAAAAGTTATAAAAAATACTTAAACTTCCGGATCTCTACAAACTCTCCATATGTAATTTCTTGTATAAAACAATGACAAATGATGACGACGAAAGGCTCGAACAATTACTAATTGCACAAACTGGTCATCACACCATTTAACCCGAAATAGAACTCAATGCTTCCTTATTATTCAAAAGCTCGGTCACAACATTATTCTAATTCTCAGTCCTCTTCATTGGAGCTGAGACTTGGAACTCAACCCCTACGGAAATCCATGAAAGAAATTCTTACAAAGTTTAGAAAATGAATCTTTACGCTTTTTTCCTACCGAAATATTAATCATGTGAGATAACCAAGTCAAATTTCTAAACCTAAATGACTCATCCTGATAAGGCAATTTTGCCTTTATTAATGTCATTGATGTCCAGTCTGTTCTTAAGTCTTTTCTAGAATGCACTGTTAACATCTAACCCATATAAACTGTTTTGTTACTTTAAACATACAATCTCGAGTGAATTAATTCGTTGATTAGTTAAATGCGTAACTAGGTTAATTGAATTAAGTTAAGCATAATTCAATTAACCTAGTTTTATCAGCTACTTATTTAACTGATTCACAGAGATTAGTTTCAGAGTGTCATGAGCAGTTTTTAAAAAGTGGCAATACAAATTTTTTGTTTTAACGATTAACAAATTCCAAACGGAACTAATTACGCTCATTGCATTCAATGGTGAAATTAATTTAAAGAATTGTGTCCGTCCGTTAGAAGCTACTATTACTTTACGACCGAGAACTTCATTTTCTTCTTCATTTTCATTGAAATTTCTTCATTACTGAGTTGAAGTCAGCATTTATGATAGAGACCCTTTGCTTACTTTGTTTTGACAGGTTTTATACGTCTGGATAGTCAAGCTTCAGCGTATCCTCACTGTTGTTCTTGCTTTGGCTTCTTGCCGCCATCTCGTGAGAAAGGAGACTCGCAAAAAAAGAAGCAAGGGTTGAGTACTTTTTTAAGGGAAAATCACACTTTTTATTTGATTTTTTGGATTTTGGTTAGATGAAAAATTTACTCATGGATCCTCATGGTCTGAGTGGACGCTCTTTTTGGTTAGAAATGCATGTTCATTAACCAATTGGACACTTTGTTTCCGAGCAAAGACAAAGTACGTCCTCACTTTACGGAGACACTGTTGACACTGAGAGCTTAGGTCGTAGTTCACTTTATCAAGCATTAAGTGTAAAAATATATAAAAAAATCGAGTCTTTAGGGAACGTCTTCGTTTCAAGTTTGCATCGTATACACGAGGTGAGCGAAAAATGCCCTACTCTTGAGCCATGAAAGGAGTTCAGTAAAAATTGTGAAGCTCTGGTTAGTTTCTACTCTCTAGTTTTGTGGATACCGATCTACATTTCAAATTCGTCTTAGTGTTTTCTTAGTCAATTTTGTCATGAGCATATAAAATTGTCCTGTATTGCATCTGGACTCCTTGCAGGGCTATGTGAACTCTGATGTGTATTTTTCACAAAGAAATATATGTGTATGCAACACATGTGATCCATGATCTCGAACATGTATATTCTTTCTTCGTATATGTAAAAAAACATTCTTTAGGCGAAAAACTATTCCAAAAAGAAGAAGCCAGTAAGCGTCGCCTCTAATCTCTACAGCAGGTAATCCCTATTGGTGAGATGCAAATGATATGTAGCTGGTGTCCGTGAGCTCCGTCATTAGCAACTAGACTTGGAGATAGAAATGTTCTCTCAGCCGCTTAAAATGTCTGTTATCTTTTGAAGTAATGGCCAGTGCATAGACAAGATTGGAATAGCATCGCAAAGAATATTCCACACGTGCTTTTACGCTGCTAACATGACAGTGTTCTGTAAAATATTAAGCACATCTTTGCATGCCGCATGAACAAATATATCTAATTACGTCTCGCATGAAAAGATCTTGAGAATTAACTGCACTACTATCATGTTTCAGCTGGCCCAACACAATCACGACCAAAAAATGATAATGAGTGCAAATTCTAGCCTTGAAAGCCATCGCCAGAAGTTCTGATCATTCCAGAGTTCATGTAAAGCGATACACACACTAGAGTCTCATGCGAGACTAATACCGACGTATCGCAAAAGAAAAGAACTAGTATAGGTGACAATATGCGCACGGGTCCCCATCTGCGAATGGGCTATTTTTAGATGTTAATGTGAAATAGTTTTTCTCGTGCGAGAATTTCGATGACTAGCTCTCCCATCCCTATCGAATACACCCATGCAGCGACCAGGGCTACCAAAGACATGACAAGTCGAACTCCTCACTTAGTTTTTGGCTGGACTCACTCGTACTTCAACATATGCGGTTTTTAGTTCATTACATGCGGCTGCTTTTTTATTGACTGTTTGCCAGCGTTGGAATTACAACCGTAGTCTAAGAAAAAGGGCTTCAATAACAGGATAGGATTGCAAAGAGACATTGAGGGTGTTATTTTGTCGTAGACCCAGAATCAATCATTGTTAGTAATGATTTTTGACACTCAAAGCTTGATGTTTTCTTGGGCTTATGCGAATGACGCTCATTGAGTTTTGGCTTCAGATACAAGTTTAGGTACAATTTAATAACTCCATCGGCGCACATAAATAATTGATCGATAGATTTTCTGTCAAGACCATTTTTAAGCCTATTTAGTCAAAATGAAATGCAGTGTGGCCGAAGTGAAATTAAATGTTGTCGAAGTGAAATTCAGTGTGGTCAAGATAAAATTAAATTTGGTATAAATGAAAATCCTTGCGAAGGCTATAAGCAAATTTTTTCAAAGAACAAATTAACCCGGTAAAGAACTTTTTCTCGGCAGAATTTACATAGTGCCTTTACTCTACAATAAGGCCCACCTGTTACAAGAATATTCAGATATGGAATGATAAATAGAGCCAGAAACTCCAACCTTCTGGGCATTGATGTTGGGAATGTTTTGAAGGAGTGGTAACAAATTTTTTCGACTCCGACTTTTAGGAATCGAGCGTCTAGGACTCCGACTTCATCAACAGCCTTCGACTCCCCACGACGTAGACTTAAAAGCCCTGTATAAGCCACCTACACTAGCATTTGTTGCATTTTGTAGGAAAGAACCATGACATGTTTGGGGAAAAATATGTTCCTGCCGAGAAACCTTACAATATATGTTGAATATAAGTTTCAATGCATGTAGACAAAGTGAGAGTTTCGTTTTGATCAAAACAATTTCCATTGTAACCAAATCAAGCATCACTCTGACTATATTGAATTTCACTTTGACTTTATAGAATTTCGTTTTGACCGAATCAACTTAGGAATGGTTTAGACGTAACGAATCTAGTTGTGTGGTTGCTAATTTTCCTATAATCGATTCCTTTCAATTTAAAATGGCCATAGAAAAGGTCAAGAGCTCTTGTCATTGCCTCTTTTGGTGCCGCAGCGTCGTTGGTTTGCTATCACTGCATCAGCGGCCGCTAAATCGGTTGTGGTGTAGGTCTTTGGCTTTGCAAGACTTGTTTCAAGTCGATCTAGAAATTACGTATTGCTTTGTGAGCTCTTTTTCTGAAAATGTGAAATTATATTTTATTCGTTTGTTGATTCATTGAAAAAATGAATGTGTATTTAAGTAAAATGATTTCGTATTGCTTATGATATTCGCAAGGACACTGTCATAGTTTTCTTTTGGTAGGAGAATATTTTTCCCTGATACACGTATAATCACTAAAACACTGGAGCACTTACTCGCACTCGTTTACTTACTTTCACGCACTCGATCAAGGCGCAAAATTAAACAACTGAAAATTCTACGCATTTCAAGTTGTAAATCAAATGTTGCGCATAAATGACAACTGAACACAGATTGTGGAAGGTCCTAAACGTAAAATTAACGAACCCATGAGGGTGACGATGTGAAAATCCTTAATTTTCTTCCATTTTTTAGCGTCTGCGTACACACTAGCTGCGCACACAAGTTTAGGCTTCATATGAAACCACATTAGTAATGGTGTTTAATGAAGGTGAATTCTTATGCTAATAATTATGATTTTGAACGAATAGCGGTATAGATATCTAAGTTATTTGTCATTTATCGTGCATCATTTTGGCGAGAGAATTTTGTCGCAGTGCCATGGAAAGATGGAGAAGGATAAAAATTTCATTGACTGGAAATATGAGTTTGGATCGTTGTTCACTCTACCAAACTTTAAGTGTAAAACATGTCAAAAATTGAAACTTTAGGGAGCGTCCTCGTTTCATTTTGCATCGTATACACTGGACGAAAAATTTTCCACTCGTGAGCCATGAAAGCAGTTCAATAAAAATTATAAATTTATGCGCTCGTTGGTTTTTACATGCGTGTGTTTTGGCTACAGTTCTGCATTTTGTATATGTCATAGTGTTTTTTAGTCGATTTTGCCCTGAGCATACAATGAAAGTGACATGTATTGTTCTAGAAATCCGCGCGTGGCTATGTGAACTCTGGCGTGTATTTTTTTCAAAAAAATATGTGTATATGCAATATGAGTGATCTATGGTCTCGAACATGTATATGCTTCCCTATTGAAAAGAAATTTATTATCCTGGTGAAAAACTATTGTAAGCGTCGCCTATAATCTCTGCAGCAGGTCATTGCTATGCGTCAGATGCATATGACATGTACCTGGTATCTGTGAGCTCCGTCGTTAGCAGCTAAAGACTTGGAGATAGAAATGTTTTCTCAGCCGCTTAAAATATCTGCAATCCTTTGAAGTAATGGCCAGTGCATTAACAAGATTGGATTAGCATCACAAAGAACATTGCGAACTTGTTTTCGCGCTGCAAACATGACAGTGTTCTGTGAAATATTAAGCATATCTTTGCATGCCAAATGAACAAATATACCTAATTATGTCTCGCATGAAAAGATTTGTAGAATTAACAGCACTACAGCCATGTTTCAGCTGGCCCAATCCACTCACCATCAAAAGAGTGAGTGCAAATTCTAGCTTTGAAAAGCACCGCCAGAACTTCTGCTCATTCCAGAGTCCATGCAGAGCGATACACTCAGCAGTGTCTCATCCGATACTAGCACCAACGCATTGCAAAATAAAGAACTATTAACAGTGGCAATGCGCATGGAGTAACCCATCTTTCAAGAGGCTGCTGCCTGATTTTAATGTGAAATAATTTTAAAACATAAATAAAAGTGCCATGACGCACTTTCCAAATAATATCTTTATTTTATTCAAGAAAGTCAATGAATAAACTAAACGGAACGTTTCGACCTCCAGAGCCATAAGCAACATGAAACCGAGTAGGAAAAACTGTTCAAATACCAAATTTAAATCAAAATATCAGTAATTGCAGAATAAAAGTAAAAACACATGGATAGAACATAAATAAAAATATTCAGGATTATTATATTACATCTAAAGGGACGCTGATTACATATCATTCAAAACCTTTTTTTTAATGTGAAGAGATTTTAAATACAGAGGTTTACTTGATTTTCTGTGGAAGAAATTACTTTAAAATCGCCTATTCAATCAGGGATATCGCACTTTGCATGAGATTGAGCTGAAGAGTGGGAAGGTGTGGAAAGTTACTGATTGGTTCTAAAACTCCTGCCGGCATGCTCTGCAACTCGAATACTGAGGGCTGGAGTAGTCGAGCCCACGTATTCAGATGCACGCTGTGCGCAACTTCAGGGTGGTCGCTAAAAAAGTATGCCTTGAAAAATTCCAATAAGTTTTTAAACATATGAAATAGGAGACTATAACATACAACATCAGAAACGAAGGAATTAAATGTTTTCTTACGTATCTGGTATACCCTTCAAATAACCATAAACATCAAGGGTGCAGGAGTGAAGATTGTTGTAATCGGCAAATATGGCACAACTGACTGCAACAACTCAATTTCATCATTGAATAAATAACGAAAGTTGGATACGTCGTCGAGCCCTAGAGAAATTTCCTCTAGGAATAACCATTCAAACCTAACAAAATAACGATTCAGAGGAATTTCCTAACGTGAAAATCCCAGTTTATTGTGAGAAACACTAATAAAGGAAGATCTGGAAGAAAAGTTCCTGAACGTACAGCGAAAAATGATGAAAGACTGAGAATTATTCTAATCCAAGATGAAGGCACGAATGGGAATGGGCCCAGCAAGGTAAAATGAAAATGAATAGTTAAATCTTTCGTATTTTCAATAATATAAGTTTTATTTTCCTGTCCTGTGTGTGAAAAAGGTTATAGCAATTGTAAAAGGTATCCATTTTTAGCAACCATCCTCTATATTTGTATATTACGGATGAGAGCATACCCTTAGAAATTTCATCTTTATAATAGAATACGATTCTATTTTATGCGTATTAACTAACACTAATTTAAATCAATCTACAGGAAGCGTTTCGAAAGTAAAACAACAAGATCTTTTTAAATTTTCTCTCATTGTTGACCGAAGAATGTAAACGAGAAAAAAATCTTCTTCTAGGAGCGGTAGGTAGGGTAATATTGGTTTGGGGACATTTCGGCCGTGAGGCGCGACACGTGTATACGAGACTCACCACTGAGTTTCATATTTGTGTGCGTTTATACGAAGTTCCCTATTCGCCACGGTAGTTACGAGGTTCTTGAGTGTCGCGGATTACGAATTCGGTCAGAGCGAATAGAAAACTGAGGGTAAACATACACCAATAAGAGCCAGAGTGGTGAGCCTCGTATACACGTGTCGCGCCTCACGGCCGAAATGTCCCCTTGTGTAAACGGCCCTTTAGTCTTTGCATAGTCACTCCTATGATGAGCACACAATTAAAATGTACTGTATTGTACTTGGTGTCCGTGCGTGGCTACGTAACTCTCATACTGATTTGTATACCGAACATTATGTGTGTATGAAACGCACGTGATCCATGTTCTTGCACATGTGTATACCTTTTTCGTACATGAACGAAAACATTCTTTGAGCAAAAAATATTTGAAATGAAGAGGCCAGTAAGTTGCACATCTCACTTCTGCAGATGGTTTTAATGCCGTCGCTATTCGTGAGATAGTAATAAATCGTCTCTGGTCATAGTGAGCTCCCTCGTTAGCAACACAAAACGTACATGTACGGACATTTTCTCAACCCCATCATGACCCTCAAGCCAGCAAAGTAATGACTAGCGAGTCAACAAGATTCGAACGAAGATTTTAGCTTATTCGGTGTAGGCAAAGAATATCGCACATATACTTATGTGCAGCTAAAATTAAGGTAATCTATACAGTGCTTCCACTCCTAGGGTAATCAGACCCTTCCTAGGGTACAGTCTAGGGCAAAAAGAAAATATGCGAAATCTAGGGTAAAATCTGTTTTTCAAATCTGGTTTATAAAAATTATGAAAAAATTATAGGAGACTGTCAATACCTGCAGTTGAAAAACCCAAATGAGAATCAATTAGGCAGAAGCCATTAATTAAAAAGAAGAGACTTATCAACGTTTGATTCGTAAAATAGCACAAGTTAACGTGCTACGTACCGGTACTGAGGAAGTTGCGGTTCTTTTCGCAATGTGCGGCGTCACCTGCGCGCAGTTTCTTTACAAGCTTTGTGTATGACGATTGGTGGAATAGTGGAACGCACTCTCTTTACTCTGAGTCATCGTTCAGCAATCCAACTCAATTAAATTACGTGATAGGCAATGTTTAAAACAACCAGCTCGCCCGCGCTTATTTGGAGTTCTTAGACCACAACTTGGGGAAATTTAACGCATTCAATAACCTTTTTCAGTTTAACTCGCCGAATATCTTCAATTTGAAATGAAGGTAATAGCAAAGACTATCGATTTAGAAGACAATTTTGTTAAGAACGAACGTTTCGACCCACAAAGTCATCATCGGCGGATGTCTGAAAAATACACGGAAAAATATACATTCATAAATTAAAGAAAAACTACACAAAAAATAATAACGGTATAAACTTCAAACAGAAGCTATTTTTAAGGGGTGGGACGACTGCATATCGTTTAGATCTGTTATCAAGCGGCTAATGAAGAGGGATTCGATAATACGTAAATCAGTGACTGAGTTCGCAGAACCTAAGATGGGAAAGTCTTGCTGTAGAACGGGAGACTTACACTGATATGAATGAATTCGTATAGCAGAGTGAGGTGGCTTGCTTAGGGGATTACCGGTTCTGAAGCCCCTACCAATATGCTCAAATACTCTACATCTTAGTGCGCGTGTGGTAGAACCAACATACACTGACCCACGCAGTGGGCAACAATATTTATACATGATAGAGAAGAGCATAGACATAGGTAGTTTATCCTTGAATGAAAACAGAGTACTGATTCTAAAATTGTTAACTAATATAATCTAGATGTCAACATACGTAAAATATTTCATTGTGGGAGAGCGTAATTCCTTTTGCAGCTTCTCGATCTGAAAACCAAAGAACGGCATCGACACGTACAGTTTCTTTTTCTCTACTGTCGGCGGCATCGTAGCAGAATTACATTTGGTTTCTATCAGTTGCCAAATACATCTATTGAGTAAATGAAGCGAATAGCCATTGTTAAAAAAAATTGTTTGAGTGATGCAAGCTCAACATCCAGCGATATATAAGTGGAACTAATTTCATATGCTCGGAACAATAACGTCTTGATACTATTAATTTTAAGCCGCAACGGACAAAAAGTAAAGAAACTTACACCCATGCCAGTAAACGTATCTTTTCTATGAACAGAAGAGCAAAAGGTGTTATTTGTGCGCTGTACCAAACAATCTAGAAAAGGTAATTTACTGTTAGCTTCAGTTTCCAAGGTGAACTTGATGCTAGCATGTTTTTCTCCCGTTCTACAACAAGACCTTTCCATCTCAGGTTCTCCTAACTCAGTCACTGATTTACGTATTATCGAACCCCTCTCCATTAGCCGCTTAAAACCAGATTTAAACGATATGCAGTCGTCACATCCTTTAAAAACAGCTTCTGCGTAAAGTTTTTACCGTTATTATTTTTTGTGTGGTTTTTCCTCAATTTATGAATGCGTATTTTCCGTGTATTTTTCATACATCCACTGGTAATGACATTAGGGGTCGAAACGTTCGTTCTTAACAAAAATGTCTTTTAAATCGATAGTCTTGGCTGTTACCTTCTGTCACGAGAACACGTCCCGCCTCCTTGTTAACATTTCATTAACAAGAAGATCAGGTTCTCGGAATTGAGGGAATGGCAAACCTCCATGACATTGCACAAAACACAAAAATGTGAGGATGTATCAAGAACACAAGCACTAAGAACAGAAAAAACAATGATTGTATACTAAAATTAGAGCTGTACCCACCGATCAGCTGAGACACGACTTACACAGCGCATTTTCTGAGCGCCCTCCGGCCGTGGTGTTACGACCGATCGCTTCTAATATTGTGGGGCATGATACACAGGGTAAAATATGCTAACATTTATGATTTCCAGCTACACGTCATACAAACATCAATGAGCGTACACACAATGAATGGTATTAGGAATGATGCAAATTAAGTAATGGAATCAAAACAGCATACGCCAAATGACTTACATCACATAACTATACTGTATGTTTCGGCTGGCCAGCCTTTCCCCGCATGCTGCTTACACACCCAAACATAACACAAATAAGGCCTACAATATCTTAGCGCTTCCAGCAGCACACTGGGCAATGGTCACTTCAACCACAAACATTCGTCCGCGACTCGCTTCAGTTCAAAGGCCTGTCTTATTCACTGTTCAGAAAATGTCTAGTGATGACGTTATTTTGCTCATTCCGCTTCAGTATATTCACACGTCGATTTCCTTTCATTCGGGCTGATCAATCCTCAGATATATGACTCCGTCCCGCCTGTTAAAGACAAAAATTTAACTTGTTACTTTTAATCGCGCCACAAACGTCCCCTCAAATATCTCAATTTTTTACTTCACTGAATGACATTGAAATTTCACAATATTTATCTTAAAACATCTTTTCCAAAGGAAACTATATTTCTCTTACCCTCCCCTCTAGTGTGGCATCTCCGTTCCATCAAATGATTCATACAATTTGGTCGATTTGGTCATCTCCCTTTAGTGAACGTGGTAAAGGGAACACGTAAATTTTTCTCTCTGCACAAAAAAAACGTAGAGTATTTTTACTCTATTGCAACAGAAGAGAAATTTTGATTATTTTTACTTCCTTTATTTGAAAGGCACTGTAACATTATGTTAGATTGGTATTTTCTTTATTTTCACCACTTCTTATTTATAGCACGTACTTTCTCCTACGAGGCCCGTCGCTAGACTGAAATTATTTCATCAGCTTCTACCAAAATGTCTGGCGAGAGTGATTTTCTACTTTTTGTACCGCCAATCAACAGTTTCTAAGTTCACACGTAGTGCTCGAAGCTCCCCCTGTGCGTCGCTTTTGCTGTCTTATACGTGGCTTCAGCCCTTCTAAATTTCCTTTCTTGGTATAATCGTTCCTTATTGGCTCAAAGCTCTTATGCCGAGGACGTATTAAGTCCCGCCCTACACAAGTCTTGAAGTATCCAAAACCGTTGCTATATTCACCCTCGCAGCTTAAGTGCAGCGATTTGTCACTGTCAAACCCTGTGGTGTTGTTTCTCAAGGCATCGGCACTTTTGGAACTTCTCAAGTGGAGGGAGTGATTAAATTTTTAGGCCCAAGGGTTCGCCCAAGCCCTCTTGAAGCGATTGCTTACACACCACAAAAATTCCTTGCTAATATACACAGACCTCGTTCGAGCCATTACAGCTTTGTGGTCCAAATGTACACAAATGTTGAAGCGACCCAACCGCGCTGCGGGAATTTACTGAGATATTTCAACGGTATTTCAACGGACAAATTTTTTTTTAGTGAGCACAACATTTATTACACACATTTAAAAGATTTATTACACATGATTAAAATTTTCCCCTAAATCCTCATTTTTTATTCGCAAAATTGATTATTCTTAACAAGTTCTTGACATTCATTTTAAAGCTATGTCGAGTCGTACAACCTAATTTGATACGTAATCTTTAATTTAAGATCAGAAATCTATAGCCTAATTAGGAGCTTTTTACAGATTTTATGCGTGTTGCTTTTGCGATCAATGCGAACATTTCTTCGCTGAATCCATCCCATCCAAAATTTTCTCGTGCTTATGTGCCAGCAGGTGATATATGTATTGGGATGACAGCAACTAGAACGATCTTTTTCAGATGTTTACCAGGCATTACTGCACAAGAAAAAGAGATTTTTTACTTATTGTAGATGCTTCTTGGTTGAAGCAGTTTTACTAATTCATTAAAGGTTTTGCCGTCTAAAATCCTTTACATGACCATGTCTAAAATCGAGAAAAACTTCAATACTGACTCCAAATTCTTTGTCATATACAAGGTGTTTCAGAAAAAGCGTTAAAAAATTGCACACCTAGTAGAAAATTGCCAAATAAAAACTATTTCTTCTATGAAACATTCCGAAAAAATCAGATTTTTGAGATATTAGCTATTTATTGTTTCAAAGGATGAAATATGTAATGTATGTAATAAAACTATATATGTATGTAATAAAACTAATATGTATGTAATAAAACTATTACTTGCAATATTTACTTTCAAATTACGTTACAATCTCTTCTATTCTGTGAAAGCTTACAATTATAAAATCTAGTTTTAGTGATATTTTGTAAAAAAAATTGCTAGAGGGCCACATGCCTTGTTAACACTACACCCATTAAATCTGAGGAAGATCTCGTGGCCAGAATTGCAGTGGCTGCTGCTGATATTTTTGAAATGCCAGACGTGTTTCCTAATATCCAGTAGCCGTCAAGGCTGGGATTTGAAAAGTGCATTGATGTAGGTGATACATAATTTGAACAATTTTTGTTGGTATATTCAAAATATATGCTGCGAGTTACTGTGTCATTAAATTTCATTCTTTAAGACAAAAAACAGTTATTATCTCATAAGCTTTAATTTTTTTCGGAGAATTTCATGGAAGAAAGAGTGCTGATTTGGCCATTTTCTACTTGGTGTGCAATTTTGTACCTCTTGTTCCGAAACACCCTGCATATTAGAAGGAATTCCTCAAATGAAATTGTTTGTCGAAAAGAACTGTCTTGAGGAAGAGTGGCATAAACGTTACTTGGATGAACAATTAACACCAGACATGCCAGCCGTTGATTAGTAGGAAACAGTGTTTAGCTTTAATAATACCAGTGGGCTACCAAATTATCCAAACCTTTAAATTGTAGTTTCAGCTTTGTTCTCCCTACTCTATTTTCAAATGCTTTTGTTGAACGTTTCTTTAAAAAATTAGGTTTGACCAACACTTGACAAAGAATCAATTTGAAAAATGAAACCATGTGTGGTTTGATGCATGCAATGTATCACCTTAAAGCAGGGGTCTTCAAACTTTTCAATGTAACGGCCACATTTTATATTTCCAATATTCATGCAGGCCGAAGGAATAGAAAATGGAAAATATAAGTGCCAGTTACTTAATTCCCTCAAATATTATTTTTCAAGGCCGCTTCACAGGAATTTGTTTAGCGGGCCTGAGAAAATTCTCTGGCGGGCCGGATGTGGCCCGCGGGCCATAGTTCGGAGATTCCTGCCTTAAAGAATCTGGCTTCACTGCATTTAATTTTCCAATTAAAACTAATCTTATAGAGACTATTAATGTAACAAAAGTAAAGCTACGCTTTACTTTTGCATGACGTGAAAAGTAAAGCTTTACAAAAGTAAAGCTACGTAAAGCTAGCAATGCAAATACCTTAGAAATATAAAATGCTGAAAGCTTGATAGCGTTTTTATTATGTTGCAGACTGTAGTTTTATACTATGTATTCCCAGAACTTCATTTTTTATGTGAATAGCATAGGTTCCTGGAGATGAATAATAATGTTTTTTTAAGGAGGCCGTCTGGGTAAAAAAAAAGTCCGTTATTTATGAATGGATTTCTCTGAAATTTTCACAGTAGGTGTGAAATGATGCATAGATCATTTGTTATTTCGACGAAATTTTGTAGCTGCACCTTTTTTTCGAAAAATATGATAAAATAGGGGGCTTTGTGAAATCTATCTCCTTCTACAATTTTGAAGTTACAGAATCAGTACTTCGTTTTTAGATTGCTTATATGTCTATATAACCATAAGCAATAGGGAATTTCGATAACTTCTTTTTTTGGATTTTGGGAATTAAAAAAAATGACTTTTTTTTCATGTGGTGTAATTTTCAAAATAATAAAGGTATTAAAAAATTCTATTGCTTATGGATACACCTTTCTAAGCCCTAGCGAATGGTATATAAACCATTCTCGTAGCTCTAAAATTGTGGAAGGATATACATTTGTGAAACCAATTATCAAGTTTCCAGAAAACGGGTTTTTCACAAAAAAGAATTGTTTTTTTTTATCTTTTGAACTACAAGGTTTTCTATAATGAACTCATGAGAGTTTGTAGCTCTTTTCAAGCCCTTTCGATTGATATAATTTGCACTGCTGTAGCTCTGTAACTGGGAAAAAATATACAACAAAAGAGAATAGGTGTAATTTTTGAAAACAACAAATTTTTTTAATTTTTCATTTTTTTCGACCAAAATACGTTTTTTTGTCAATTCAACTCCTATGTTTTATAGCTCTTTTCAAGCCCTTTGGATTGGTGTGCTCGCCATTGCTGTAGCTATGATACTGCAGCTGTCATCGAGCTATGAATGAAAGCTGCGGTATCATAGATACGGCAGAACAGCTAAATTCTGAAATTGTCAAAAATTATAAAAAAATATTTACTCAGCTTTAGAAAGTTTAGTTTGAATAATGGAAGCACTTTGAGTAGCCCATTAACGAACTATAATGCCATTCCCGCAGAGAAACACGCTCAATTGACCCCAATAATGAGGGGGGGAGGGTTCAAGGTCACTCCACCCCCATCGCTTTCCCCCCTCTGGTGGGCGCACTATTCGGAGTAGACGTAAACGAAAAGTACCAATGGAAGCGCAAGAAAATCCTCTATAAGATGCATATAAAACAGAAAATCAACACATAACCTGATTTCTACCCAGACGGCTTCCTTAAGTTAGGCTTCCTCTTCTTTTGCAGAGATTGAACAACATCCATAAAGTTCTCTCCTTTTTTATTTATCTTGGATCGGTCAGAAGACTCACAACAACGAGCGAGTAAAAGTATTGCGTAGGTCTGTATTATGAAATCCTGAACTCCATTTTTGTCGACCACAGTCCTTAGTGTGTTTGTTTGAGTTGTTTATCAATCCACATTTTGATATAACTTTTGTGAATTCAATAGAAGGATGCCATTTCATGCACATTTCCATAATAATGGTGTTCAAATCATTCATTAGTTAACGAATCTCCAGAAACTTCAACAAAATTGTCAATGTAACGTAATATTGGGTTAAGCCAGCAGCTAATTAAAAACTAAACGGTAATTATTATATTGCCCTCATTCAAATTTTATAGGGTAATCAATGAGCATTCTAGGGTATATACCTGTCAGTCTGAGGTATAAAAATAGACGGGCGTGGAAGGCCTGAATCTATAGTACACTAAGCACTTCTTAGCATGCTTCTGGGCCTCTCACGAACAAATGAACCCAATAAAGACTTGCATAAATAGATTTTCAGAACTAACAGCACTACTGCCATATATGAGCTGGCCCAACACATTCCCGGCCGAATAATGAGTACAAATTATTTTTTTCAATGTTGCCACCGAAATATTTGATCATTTTGTGTTGCCCCAAAATACAAACCCAACATTCTTAACCACATTCTGCCACGTACAAAGTAACATTCAAAAGAATTTATTCTCAACTTGTGTGCGTGATACTTTCAGTTTGTTTTGGGTGTGATATTTGGGGATGGCAACTTCAGTTCTCGGTCGTAAAGTAATGGTAGCTTTTAATGGACGGGCACTTTCCTTTAAATTAATTTGACTATAGAATGCAATGAGCGTAATGAACTCCGTTTGAAGTTTTTACTTTAGAAAACATAAAATTTTTATTTGTACACTTTGAAAATAATGCTGGCTTTAAATGGAAGGACACAGTTCTTTAAATTTGACCATTGAATGCAATGAACGTAAAATATTTAGTTTGAAGTTTTTCTAAAGAAAACATGGCATTTTCATTTCTACTCTTTTAGAAATTCTCAAAACATCGTTAAACTAAACTCCTTAAGGGGATCATCCGGATTTTCAAATATTTTCGTCACGTCCGATTCGTTTGAAAATTGGCCAGTATATGTATTTTTTCAGAGTAAATTTTTTTACATATGTAACTTTTTCGGTTAAGGCCTTATTTTTCCACCAAAAATTGTTTTTTTGATACATTTATATGGATATTTCAAAACTCAACTAGTCATTGAGTTTTGATACTAGAACAAAACCATAGACAGTTATAGAATCCTTGAAGCATTTTTAACAAAATAACAATGTGAAATTTTAATATTTGAATTTTTTTGCGATAAGCGATATTTTATCATTACATCAGAAATACATTATTTTGGGGTTTTGAGCTATATAGTTTTTTCTCAAATTTGGAAAAAAGTCAATGTACTTTTGTTAGAAATGTTCTAAGGATTCTAAAACTGTCGTTGGTTTTGTTCTAGCATCCAAACTCAATGACGAGTTACGTTTTGAATGTTGAAAAATAGAGGTGTTGGGTATAACCCTTAAACTCAATTTTTTGTTGAAGTGTAATATAATGGAAAATGGAAAATTTATGTAATTGAATGCTGTTTTCATTTTTACTTCGATAATCTCCATGCATAACTTCATATTCACACCATGAATTGAAATTTCCATGAATAAAAATTTTTTTTTTCATAAAAATAATGAAATTTTTTATTTTCAGTCTGATTCTTATGAAATTTGAATATAATATGTAACATTTGATATGAAACACATTTCTTCAATTCATTTTTTTGATTCGGGCCTTCGTTTTTGAAAAATGGCGTATTGGTTTTTTAATTCATTTGTATTGATATTTCAAAAGAGGACTAGTCATTGAGTTTTTATGCTAGAACAAAACACAAGACAGTTTTAGAATCCTTCAAAAATTTCTAACAAAAGCACAGTTTCAAATTATCTATTTCCCGTTTTGTTTACTTTTTATATGGGGTCAAAATGGGGTCGAAAATTCAAGATTTTTGTCCCCTTACCCCCCCCCCCCCCCCCTCTTGGAGGGAGATCTATTGTCTGTAGCGCCATAAAATTTTAGGACCGAATAGTCCACCACCTAAGGGTCCTTTTTCAAAAAAACATGAAAAATGCTCATCGGATAGACGGGGTCTGGGAAGATCCCCTCACGCCATTCAAATGAGTTACTGATAGGGTGAGTTGATAGAGTTCATAGTTCCATGTTACAAAATAGGTGTCGAATTTTTTAACATAGATCAGCCATAAAAATAGCTTGAAATTGTCGTACAATGCTTCGCAGAGGTTCGTTTGTCTAGTTTAATGAATTGTGGAAATAACCAAATATTGCGTTTCCTGGGTACAATGATTATCTCTTCAGATTCACCTGAAAGGAAACGAGCCTTGTTTTAAGTGGCCCTACCAACTCACAAATTTGTATGCCTCCTTTTGAAACTACTTGTGTATTAGCAGATATACAGCTCCTAATCCAGCTATGGAAGACTATAGACTGACACTTATGTTGCAATATCGAAAATTGTGGAATAGAACAAGACCCTCATTATTCCAAAGAAATGTATTTCAAACATAATATGAATACTTCCTTTGTTACAACGTTTTCTGTAACATTTTTGAGCAAAAACGCTGGTTTAACAACCCTACCCGACAAGTCGACGGCGGTCATGTAAGTATATTGATCAACTCCTGATATAGGAAGCTGTGCTGGGTGATTGTCTAGGGTGACTGTTCTTGTACACATCTGGGAGCCTGTTTTCAGAGAGTATTTTTGAAGACTATTCTTCGAGACTGTTTTTGTAAATTGATCTGAAAGGCTGTTCTGTGAGACTGTTCTGCAGCCTATACCAAGATACTGGAGTGGAAGATTATTCAGTTACACTATTTGTGAGGGTGTTATGATGACTATTCTGCAAACCTGTTATGGGAAACTATTTGGAGATTGTAGTGGGAGACTGTTAAGGGAATCTCTTGTGAAAGACTGCTTTGAAATAATTTTCTTGGAACCTATTCCCGTACACACGTTTGGTAAATAGTTCTTGCAGACTGTTTTGAGAGACTGTTCTGAATGACTTTTCTCATAAACTGTTCTGGTAACTGGTTTCTCAAACTTTAACGAAAAGAAAATAAAAGAAAAACAGTTTGTTTTCAGAGATGGTACAAGACATCATTGGTTTTTAAAATATCTTAAAGTAAGGAAAATACACTTATGTGATGCACACACTAGGGTACTGTAATACCCATGTCACTATTCGAATAAATTGGTTGAGAGCAACGTATCCCTAGTGTTGCTCAATCTAGATTTGATGGTATATGTAACCACAATTATTAAAGAAAACACGATTCCCGTAACAATATATAGTTGAGAATGAATGCTTGAACATCCTTAGAGATTTTGATGTTGAAGCCCTCATTATTAAAAAAGAAAACGTTGCTGAGAAATGCATGAGCGTGTCTACTACACAAGAGCAGTCGTGTTTCCTAACAACTACATCCCTGGTGGCCATTAATGGGATATTTCAGAGAAGTTAAAGAAACTCGTTGTGTGAATGATTTAGGAATATTCAAACAAATAACATTGGCTTCGGATGATTGGAATGAGTAGCCACACTACCAGATAGCTTTCCTTTGCCAGTCAGAAAGCATTGATCTGATTCAAGAAAGATTTTAGTGAGGCTAAACTCTAGAACGAACTTTGTCTGAATTTAGATCAAACGCCAGTCAAATTATAAATTTAAACTTATAAAATGCCTTTTGAAACGCGATGCAATAAGTGACTCCAGTCACACAATTTAGATCATTGTTGAGTTTCGCTGTCTGATTCGATTTTGTGCAAAAAAATTCGTCAAAAGACAGTAAGTAATTCAGACACTTTCGTATCAGTAGTAACGACGCCTCGGAAAAATGCCCTCGAAATTCGTAAACCCAAACCAAAGGTTGGGAGATGTAGCGATTTCGAATATTATCGAAAGTTAATTTAATAATGATTAAAGAAGATATTTGAAATATTTTAGTAAGCAATAAATGGATATTAGTTTCAAAAAGTTCTAAAAATAACATTCCTATCTACGACTGCCAACAACGAAGCTGCTCGGACGTCTCTTTTAGAAGCTCGCAATTGTCATCTGAATCAAGTCCAGTGGAACTTTGTTTTCATGAGTTATTGGTACCTCAAGATCTTCGACTCTTGGCCTGGAATCGTGTCGCACAGGTTACCGAATGAACATCGAGAAGCATGGAATGTTGCCCCAGGTAACGGAACAATTAATGGAAATTCCGTATAAAATGTATGCCTCTTCCATGTTATATTCCAATTAATTCTTAACGTTAAATTCACAACAATAATCAGTTGCAACCTTCAGAGAGTATATTATTTTCAGTCAATGCTGTTTTCAGTTACGCTCAACGTGAATAAGTACGTACTCTCCGGATAAACATGTCAGAATCGTTTCAATCACTCAAGACATCATATTAAAATTTAAAGTCTCGACACAAGTTTGCATCCTCATCGTTTGGGTTGTAATATAATGCACGTAATTAGAAGTCCACAAGTTTTCACAAATCTAATTGCTCATTGTCTATCTACGCGTTTTCGACGGAGCAATTTTGAAGAATTTTTTTCGACACTCCTGAGCCCAGTACACTTTCATCTTGATGTTGTATAGAAAAGTGATGATGTTATGGAAATTATTCTTCTAGTTTTAACACATTGATATTATTTTGATGCAGTAATCAAGTATGGACCTCGTCTTCATTGGACATCTGGGGGAGGGCATAGAGCTGGGGAGTGCATGGAGCTGGGGGAGTGCATAGAGCTGGGGGAGTGCATAGAGCTGGGGGAGTGCATGGAGCTGGGGGAGTGCATGGAGCTGGGGGAGTGCATGGAGCTGGGGGAGTGCATGAGAGCTGGGGGAGTGCATAGAATTGGGGGAGTCCATAGAACTGGGGGAGCCCTTCTAAACGCAGCCTAGGTTGCCTATGTGCGCCGAGTCTCTGGTCCACAGGTGTCTAATCTTACGAACGGGGAGTTAATTACCAGGGTAACGTGCGAACAATTATGATATTTCTACGGATGGTGATATAGACCTCCAGTTTGTTTTTGGTTAATTGGGTTGCTATGTTGGGCCACTATGTAGCTGACGAAAAACGCAGAAGAGTAATCGAAAGATGAAGAAGAATGAAGAATTTACTGGACTGAAAATGTGAAAATTTGAATCGCGTTTCACTGTCTCTAGCTTGAAGTGTGAAAATATAAAAAAATATGTCTATGAGAATTATCCTCATTTTACCTTGCGTCGTGTACACGAAATGGACAAGAAAGATTCCAATACCTGAGCCAATGGAGCAGTTCAAGGAAATCAGTGTTAGGATTAGTCTCTACTCTCTTGTGTTTTGGCGACAGTTCTGTTTAAGCTTTGCTTAATCACTCTTGCGATGAGCATATAATAAGAATCTGCTATATTGTACCTGCAGTCAGTGCATGGCCAAGTGAACTCTAATATTTATTTTTTTAACGAACATTATATGTATATGTAGCTCGTTTGATGCGTGTTCTCGGACATGTACATTTATTTTCCGTACTTGTTTAAAAATTATTCTGTCGACAGAGAATATTCAAAAATAAAAAGGCCAGTGAGGTACACCTCTCATCTCTGCAGGAATTAAGTCAGAGAAGTTGCTTTCCTTCAGGCGAATGATCATTAGGAATTTAAAAACGAAGAATGCACTACATATTGAAATCAAATTCATATTCAATTAAGATTCTACACCAACTATATATTCAAAACTAAGTCAATTCTATAAAACGTTTGGGAGACCAGCTCCATCTTCAGTTAACCGTCTGCAAGTAAAAAGTAAAGAAAATCAGTCTTCTATACAAAACACAAGGGTACAATAAAATTTACAAGTGAATTTGTAATGGGTATGAACTATTCGCGCTATTAAGATATGGTTTTTCTTTTGAAATAAAAAGAGATTCTAAAATACGTAGATATAAGTCATTGGATGCTGTGCGTAAGATTGAAAAATTTTCCTCTGCTATTCGGTCACAACACTGCTCGCTGTGAAGGCGGATAGATGAATGAGGCGGTTGGGTCAAAGGTCTTCCGCTACGGTAGCTGACTCCACGGTGTTGGGCAATCCTAATATAGAATGGCAAAGTCGTCATGCCGACATAGCCAGATGTACACTGTACACAACTAAACTTATACACAATGGATGCCCGCATCCGTTTAGGAATCACGTCCTTGTAGCGAAAGAACGACCCAACTTTAAGTGAATTAACCGACACAATACACAGTTTTACAGCAGGAAAATGACGTTTAAAAAGAATTTCCAAATCTCGCGACATTTTATCAGTATAGTCTCCAAAATACGGGAAAACGCAATAAAGACGTTGCAATGGTTCTATCACGACATTTGTGACGGAGTATTTTTTAGCCAAAAATTTTTTAATATGAACATTGACAATAGACGTAGGGTACCCATTTTTTTGTAAAAATTTTTGTAAAAAAGAAAACTCCATATGAAGATCAACGTAATTAGAACAAATATTGAAGGCACGATTTAACAAGGTTTTTATAGTATTGATTTTAAATCTATAGTTACAGAAGTTAAAAAAGCTTAAGCCCAAACCCGTGAATGTAGGTTTGCGATAGACAGATGAACTGAACGTATGGCCGCTTCTAGTAATTTTAGAATCCAAAATAGATAAACAATTATTTGACTCCATTTAAATTGTGAATTTTATTGACGGGTGTTTAGAGTTTAAGTATTCTCTGAACAAAGGTGCATGACTAGGATCTCTAAACAGTAAAAACGTATAGTCAATATATCTGCGGTAGAATTCAGGCTTAAACTCTGTGGGACAATCAGCCAACCATTTTTCTTCCCAATGGCACATGAAAATATTGGCAAGCGTAAGCCCCAGGGGAAGACCCATACCGAGACCCTCAACTTGCTTATACATCTTTCCTGCAAAAATAAACACAGAATTCAACACGGAAAGTTCAAGGAGGGTTTTAAAATGAGTTTTTCCTAGACCTAAAATCGTGTTTGTTGATGTAACAAAAAGGGTATTTATAATTATATTTCTTCTCCCTTCTTCTTCTCCCTTTGATAGGATTTTATTTTAGGTAGTTAATTTTCCTTACGACCGTTCCGCATTTTAGTTGTACTCCTATGAACTTTTTCTTCGTTTTAACTCGCGTTTACGTTGCTGGATAGTGAAATTCTTTTATTTAGTTTCATCCGTTTTTTACATTGTTTTATTTAGGCAACCAATTTCGAATTCTTGAAGAACAATTTTTGCCAATTTTTAGTATTTTATTCAATGCGTGTATTTTTCGTTTATACAAAGTATGACTGATTCCAAGCTGAGGCTTGGAACGTTTCATAAAAATGATTTTAAAGTTTTTTTTTGCTATTACCTTCATGATTAAACTGCTAAGCAGAAAAGATATTCCTGAAAACGTTTATGCTTTATCTTGTACGGTCGCGCCGCAACAGGTGAGTCCAGTCACTCTCGTCTCGTAAACTATGTATTTTCGCTTCGCTTACCACGACTGTAGTTGTTTCAAGGTAATTGGCTTTTGGAGGTTTCATGTCTAATGATTCTGATCAGAACGTCGCTATGGCACTCTAAACATAGCACGGAACTAAAAAAACAAACAAAGTACTCTTCACTCTACGAAAAAGACCAATTAGAGCTTTAAAGAAACTCGGATTTAGTGCTCACACAAATGATTAATTTAAAAGTTATAAAAAATACTTAAGCTTCCGGATCTCTACAAACTCTCCATATGTGATTTCTTGTATAAACCAATGACTAATGATGACGACAAAAGCCTCAAACAATTACTAACTGCACAAACTGGTCATCACACCATTTAACCCGAAATAGAAGTAACTTAATGCTTCATTATTATTGAAAAGCTCGGTCATTACATTATTTAAATTCTCAGTCCTCTTCATTGGAACTAAGACTTGGAACTCAACCCCTACGGAAATCCATGAAAGAAATTCTTACAAAGTATAGAAAATGAATATTTACGTTTTTTCCTATCGAAATATTAATCATGTGTGATAACCAAGTCAAATTTCTAATCCTAAATGACTCATCATGATAGGACAATTTTGCCTTTGTTAATGTCATTGATGTCTAGTCTGTTCTCAAGTCTTTTCTAGAATACACTGTTAACATCTAACTCATATAAACTGTTTTGTTACATTAAACATACAATCTCGAGTGAATTAATTCGTTGATTAGTCATATGCGTAACTAGGTTAATTGAATTAGGTTGAAGCATAATTGCACGGCTTAGAATAGCAATAGGGGTAGAATACCCTAGAAGTCACTGAAATTTTTCTGGCACACAGGTAGCTATACTCAAATTTGACCTTTGTAATAGATAAAAACAATCTACTTCTGCATCGCTAGTAGTAACTATATTGGTTAAAAAGGGTTAAAATTGTTTAAATTGTTTAAAATGGCGTTCAATCAAAACACTTAGAATCTAAATGGAATTTTTAATGCTTAAATACTCTTTTCCCGAAAATGTTTTAATTTTTACCATAATTTATTCAAAACACGTGACGTCATCAAAATCTGCGGCAAAACCTTGGGCGAAATGCGCATTAACAAACTAGGAAAAGTCGTCAATCTATGCCCATCTTTAGCGAGGTAAGTAGTAGGCGTGATACATTCATCTGCTAAAAAGTCACTGACCACTTACTTTAACAGAATACTTCATTTGACTTGGATTTCTCTGCTAACATAATATGTGCTCTCCGTGGTACAGTGGTTAAGGGATCGGGCTCGTATGTTGAAGTCGCGGGTTCGTATCCCGGCGCTGGCGCAGAGATTTTCCCCGTTGGGTATAAGGGAAAGCTCAAGCACAATACCCCACTCAACCCAGGTGTCGGAAATGGGTACCGGCTTTACGGGGGAACCGCCATGGTGTCCTAAATATAGGGTTAGTTATAAGACATTTGAAAAACCAATGCTAAGATCATATGTATCAGCCTTGATTGAAAATAAAGCATCCCAAAGATGCCGATGTTAACCTAACTTTTAACCTAACATAAGCACTGGTGAGCGAAGTATTTTCAAGTGCGTAGCAGCTTCAAGACTCGTTTCCTTTCAGGTGAATCTGGAAAGATGTTCATTTTACCCTGGAAACATAAATTCTTGCTATTTCCGCAATTGATTAAACTAGATCAACGACCTCGTAGATGCATTATATGAAAATATCATGTCATTTTAATGGCTGATCTATGAAAAAAGAAATTAGAAATTTTTTTAAAACGAAATCACGAACTTTATCGATACACCCTGTCAGCTACTCATTTAACTAATTCACAGAGATTAGCTTAGGAGTGGCATGAGTAGTTTTTAAAGAGTGGCAATACAAATTTTGTGTTTTAACGATTAAAAACTTTAAACAGAACTAATTACGCTCTTTGCGTTCAATGATGAAATTAATTAAAAGAATTGTGTCCGTCCATTAGAAGCTACTATTACTTTACGACCGAGAACTGAAGTTGCCATTCTCAAACATCTCACCCAAAACAATCTGAATGGATCACACGTACAAGTTGGGGATAAATTCTTTAGTGTTCCACAGTATGTGGTGATGAATAATACGTTCGTATTTTTAGGCAAGATAAATAAATGATGAAAAATTCTGGCGACGGCATTGAGAAGTAAAATTAGAGCTCATCACGTGAATGAGAGTATGTAGCGCTAGCTCAAACATGACAATAGAGTCGTATATCCCTTAATTTTATTCATGCTAGACGTCATTAAATATGTTTGTTCATGTGAGGCCAAGCGTTATGCGAAGATGTGCTTAGTGTTCTATAGATCACCGTTATTTTAGCAGCACACAAGTATATGCACAATGTTCTTTGTTATGCCAAAGAAGCCAAACTCGTTGTTCGAATTTTGTTTACCTGCTAGTCATTACTCTGTTGGCTTTTAGGTCGTGATGTAGTTAAAAAAATGTCCGTACTTAAAAGCTCTTCGTTGCTAACGACGGAACTCACGAACACCAGGTATAATTTATTAGGATCTCACCAACAGCAATTACCCCCTGCAGAGATTAGAGATGTAACTTAACGGTCTCATTATTTTGAATAGCGTTTAATAAGAGAAAATTTTTGTACTCATGTACCGTAAAGGTTAATACACGTCCGAGAACAAGGTTTACATGTGTTGCATATACACACAATGTGTTAAACAAATAAATATGGGAGTTCACATAGCCTCGCATGGACTAATGGCGCAATACGGTTCGTTTTAACAACATACTCATCACACAAGTGACTAACTAAATGCTAAGACACATTAAAAAACAGAATTCATGCAACAATACTATAGATTAGAGACTCACCATAGCAGTGACTTTTTCAACTGCTTCCGTGGCTCAGGCATGAAAATCTTTCTTGTCCATTTCATGTACACGATGCAAGATGAAAAAAGGACACTTTGGTTCAACTTTATGTATATTCCACACTTAAAGATTACGACAGTGAAATACGATTCAAGCTCTTACATTTTCAGAAAAGTAACTTCTTTACCCGTTTTCATCTTTCGATTGCACTAATATGTTGTTTCGTCAGCAACATAGCAGCACGATTGATCAATAGTAATTTTCGTAGTCTATATCAGTGTTCGTACATATACCATGGTGTTAAGCACGTTTGCCCTGGTATTTAACTCCCTGTTCACACGATAAGCCCACCTTCATTAGACACCTGTGGACCATAGACTCGGCGCACATACGAGTATGCAACCTAGGCTGCGTTTAGTAAGGGAGCGGACACCGCTGGAGCGAGTTTTTAGAGCCACCCAACTCTCGTGAGGAGAACTTCAACCCAGGTGACAGTCTCACGCTGTGCAACCCAGAGTCCGTGGTCAGTTTGTGCTCGCAGTGTTGGCAGTGAAGATTGTGCTTAACCCGTATATTAAACCAGATCACTCATCAAGTAGTCGTGTATTTTGAAAAAACATAGTGAATACCCTGTGAAATAAAATTCATTAAAAATTAGCTTTTCTCAACTAACTTTTCTCTACTTAGCTATTGTCCAGGATTAAATGTTTAACTTTTCTTTTTCACATAGATTCACTGACTTGTTGCAGTAGGTATTTGTCCAAATGGATTAATTTCATTGGTGCAAAAGTATTGAGCTTTCTGGAATTTGAAGCTTTTATTAAAGCCTTCTAATTACATGATCAGAAATAATTTTATGCATAATTTTCTTCTTCTCCCATATCGCTGAATTGTGTTCGGTGGTAAATGGTTCGCTTCTCAGCGTCCTGGAAATCAAATAAGCATAGGAGCTTTTTTATTCTTTATTCGATGTTTTTGACATAACTAAAGTTTAATAACAAGTCTTGTCTTTTCAATTGCTAGGGGATTCATCAGAAAAACGCTATGGCTCAGCTGAGGTTGATTCTTCGATTAGTTATGGTAAGCACAGATTTCCGATGCAGGCAATCTTTATATATTTTTGAGATGCGTTTTCATAACAAATTAACATTAATGGGCTGATGACCGTATCTACTGCACACAAGAGGGCAACCAAAGATTTCAATTTTTTCATCCGATTCGTTTGAAATTTGGTCAATATATGTATTTGTTGCAATTAAACTTTTTTACTCATGTGAATTTTTCGATTTAGGCCTTATTTCTTGAAAAAACGATAAATTAGTTTTTTGTACATATTATGAATATTTCAAAAAAGGACTAGTCATTGAGTTTTTATGCTATAACAAAGCCAAACACAGTTTTAGAATCCTTGGAGCATTTCTAACAAAAGTCTGTTAGAAAATTTTTACATATGTAACTTTTCGTTTTTTTAAATGCGATATTTTATCACTAACTCATATGTACAAAATTTTTGGATTTTGAGCTTCATAAAAAAAATAATGTGTACAATTTGAAAGTTTTCTACCGCACTTTTGTTAGAAATGGTCCAAGGATTCTAAAACTGTCTTCAATTTTTTTTAGCATAAAAACTCAGTGACTAGTCCTTTTTTGAATGTTGAAAGTTAGAAGTTTTGGGTATAAGCCACAAACAAAATTTTTTGTTGAAGTGTAATATAATGGACAATTATTTATGTAATTGATTGCTGTTTTGATTTTTATTTCGATAATCTCCATGCATAACTTCATATTCACACTGTGAACTGTAATTTCCAAATAAAAAATTTTTGGACAAAAATTATGAAATTTCATTTTTGTAGTCTGATTCTTATAAAATTTGACTAGTATATGTAACTATTGAAAAGAAACACAAATTCATCTGTTCCTTTTTTCGATTCAGACCTTAGTTTTCCTAAAAATTTGACATATTGGTTTTTTAGTTCATTTATATTGCATGATATTTCAAAGGAGGACTAGTCATTGAGTTATTATTCTAGAATAAAACCAAAGATAGTTTTAGAATCTTTGAAGCACTGCTAACAAAGTTACGGTAGAAATTTATCCATTTCCTGTTTTGTTTTGTTTCTATATGGGGTCGAAATGGGGTCGAAAATTCAGGATTTTTTGTCCTCTCACCCCTCCCCCCCCTCCTGGGGGGGATCTAGTGTCCGTAGCGCCATCAAATTTTAGGACCGAATAGTCCACCACCTAAGGGTCCTTTTCCGACGACAACATGAAAATGGCTCATCAACGTGAAAATGGCCTGGGTTGTCCGTAAGGAATACACCCCAATTAATAATATAACACTATTAAGACAATTTTTGTTTCTATTTTTTATCTATTTATAAACTGTTACTTTCAGTTAGGCTGAGAAATACAACTCATGATACAATTTGTAGCTCATATGTATACAACAAGATCATTGTGATTTCCTTGAGAAGATGACGCGTTGCATTGACGGCAATGTGCATGGAATCACCATAGTGAAGTTTCCCAATTAATTTCACGAAGATTTTTGAGCACATTAATTAGGTATTACTTGTCCTAAGTCTAAAATATCTTACCCATGAACTCGTCATAATATGGAGTTATATATTAATGCTTCCAGCACTTTTCCCAACGCTCTAGTAATGTTGCAATAATGACTACAACTTCAAAAAAGAGGGACAATAACAGTGAAAATATATGATCAAGATATTTTTCTTAACACATTTGTAAAGACGCGTGTATTTTCCTGAGTCATTGACTCCCGTTGGCAATAAAGTCGCAATAAAAGTAAAAAATTGTTAGGAAAGCCCCACTCCACTTGACTGACTCTGAAGTAAATTATCGTTTTTCTTCCTCCAGTTTTACGAATGAGCTAAATTAAATCCATAATATTGATTGTAATTTGGCTCCAAGCGTTATTGTATATCATTCGAAGTTGAGAGGAACATTTACTATGTTTGCATTCGCACGAGCTTGCCCATACATAAAGTATGTAATGTCCGGGAAAAGTAATTAACAACCGTTATTTACAAAATTCAAACGCATGAATTCTTCATCTTGGTGCGAAAATCATTAATCTGATTTTCGCATGGATTCTTTCAATATCACCTGCACATTCAACCGATCCTAGAGAACAATATATTCGTCACTCGGTCTTCTTGAAGCTTTCATCACGGCCTGTTTTCGAGTGGAGGATTCTATTTTGGTCTAGGTGATTAGTTCTTGAATATTAACTCAGTTGTAAGTAAGTATATGTTTGGGCGTATTCTTAGCTTCAGAAATGTTTCATCCACGATAGTTTAAAAGGAAATACCTTTGAAAATGTTTGTGCGTCTCGTGCTTATCCATTTCGAATGGAATTGAATAACCATGGCTTTAAATTTCGACAGCTGGCAACGCTGCGAACTGCAGAGTGCTCTTACGATGGACTTGGGGCCATGTCGAAAGGTCGAACAATGACACGAGCTTCTTTGAAGGTTCAGTATCCAATATTTCCTCTTTGCACGGCAGAAATAGAAAGCAGTAGCTTAAAAACCAACACTTGTCGCAATGGAAAAATTGATGCAGGGGTTCAATTCGACAGATTTCAGTAACGATCATATAGTAAGAAGAAAATTCCGTTTGCTAGTAATAATGAAGCGCAATTAAAATAAGAGATCTGTTCCCAACACTCCAAGCTTCAAAAGCTGACGTATTTCTGAAGATGGCATTAGATAAAAAGAAGCTACTCTGCATTACAGAATTTGCTTTCTCCCTTCAATTTGGACACCTTATGATCTGTCTCTTCATGATGAGAAGGGTTCCTTCCTAACTTTGATTACCAAAAAAAACGAAAAAGTAAACGACCATACCTCGTTTCAAGATGTAAGATGAGGGCCATGTACGTTTGTGTATCCATATAATATGTAATGTAAATGTATATGGCGCTTCCATTGATTTAGAACCGATATATGTGTATACTTATCTATATAGAGGCTCTTAATAATGGAAGGGATATGTTGGCAAGATCGTCAAATTTTGTCCCGTAAATTATAAGTAAAACTAAAACCAAGGCTTGCGCTTTCGCAGCTTTGAAAGTTGATACCGTGTTCAGTACGCTTTAATGATGTTCCTTAGCAGCAGCCTCGCGTAGGAAGTTCATGAGTTGTCCCTCTACGAGTATCCCCGGTAATTTGACGCGTTTATCACACCTCAAGGTTCCTAATATGATCAAATGAAGCTAGAAAATACAATGCAATGTTCGATTAGGTTCACAAAATTTCAAAAGTTCTCAATACAGTTTGAATGCATTTTGACATCTAATTTTGTTCCCCAATTTTTGGTACCATTAACACTTGTGGGCAGCATGTGTGGTTAAAGAATTAAAATAAAAATTATCAATATTTGTCTTGATTCCATATTTTCAGAAAATGAACGTAATTAACGGTCAGCCGTTTTTCGTTCGAACGCTTGATTTCCTGTTCACGAAAACTAGAACATGTAAAGGTGACTTTCATCGACGCTTTGAAAAAAGGAAATAATGTGAGGACCTGTGACGTGTCAGGTGCGCTGGAGCCAGACTTGAGGCTATAAACTACCAGCCAGGCGCGCTGGAGCCAGACTTGAGGCTATAAACTACCAGCCAGGCGCGCTGGAGCCAGACTTGAGGATATATACTACCAGCCAGGCGTATTGGAGAAAGACTTGAGGCTATAAACTACAAGCCAGGTGCGCTGGAGCCAGACTTGAGAATATATACTTCCATCCAGGTGCGCTGGAGGAAGACTTGATGTAATATACAACCAGCCAGACACGCTGAAGGAAGACTTGATGCAATATACAACCAGCCAGGCACGCTGGAGGAAGACTTGATGCAATATACAACCAGCCAGGCACGCTGGAGGAAGACTTGATGCAATATACAACCAGCCAGGCACGCTGGAAGAAGACTTTTTGCAATATACAACCAGCCAGACACGCTGGAAGAAGACTTGATGCAATATACAACCAGCCAGGCAGGCTGAGGGCCGACTCAAGGTTGTCTACGATTGCAGTGAATCGTCAAAAAATGAGAATGAACCGCAAATGAAGGAATGAAAAAGGCAAATTGTGCCAAACAGTACAAAAATGCTACAATTAGAAGGCGTAATCTTGAAAAACCAAAGTCGCCGCCTCAAAATCCTACCGACGTAGATGACGGCACTGATCTTCTAAAGAATTTGAAAATCAATGAACATCGGTTCATTTTTTGGCCTCTCAAGTTCAAACTTTTATTAGTGGAATGATTGGCTAAGCTATAAAATAACTCTCAACGAATTTAAAACCCTTTTCTGCAAGGAATACGAGCTGATGGGGAGAATATTAAGGCAACATAGAAAGTGTAGATTGTTTATGAGAAATTTATAAAAAATGCTTATAATTTTCATGAACTAGCTGAGTGCTTTTGACATTGCTTCCAATTGTGTTGGCAGGAAACAAGGAACATTACGGCACGAGAGATGAAAGAATGACACTACAATATTTAAATGTGGTTAAGAAATTTACACTTCACCATTAAGGTTTGAATAATATTGCTCATCTAGTTGTCCCAACAGTGAAAGTTCATTCTGAGTTATTTAGCCTAAACTCGGTCGGTCGGTCCTGAAACCTGATGGACATTGTGGGGCTCAGGCTGTGAAAAATAATATACTATTCTTTTCTTTCAGGACTACGTGCCATACCGAGGAAGTATTCCGAATTTGTTATTATCAGCAAAATCTTCCAATGATTATAGAGGAGACCTTGAAAAGTGTAAAAACATAGCACCTTCAAAGGGTAAGGATAGTGAAGGTGTACCTGTCTCTCCAGCGTCCAACTGAGAGGATTGTACATAATTACAGCGTGTGAAATTATTTCCCTCAAAAGGTACTGCTATTGTAGAAAAGGAAATTGACGCTCCCGAGGGGAAGACGTAAGACAAGGGTGGCCTGCCTAATGTTTCAATCATATAATTTTGGGGTCAGGATCATTTTTTCTATTCATAGCTTCCCAGTTTTTCGGCGCCTTTTAATACCTTTGGTGCTACTGTACCATGAGATCTATCGCCAAATATCACCTACTCAGATGCAGTTTGAGATGTACAAATGAAGTGTTTATCACTAAATTAAATGCATGGAAATGAACAATATACATTAGCAGACTAACCTCAGGCTACAGTAGCACCTGGAGGAAAATCCCACGCTACAGTGTGGTAAACATCAAGCTGTAGCAGCTTCCTATGTTCTTCAAATTAAAATTTCTTGCCTCAGAACTCGTTGTTTCTGCGCTGAAACATTCTGAAGCATTCTTGCGTAAGAATTGTCTTTTGAATAGATTCCCTTCTCTTTTACCTTTTACTAGATAGTGTCTTTCTCTTTCACCCACCAGAACACCTTCGTTGAGTTTCCTCTCAAAACACCTTCTTTGAGTTAAGAGTTATTTCCTCTAAATTTGAGTGAAACAAAAGGTAAGGTAGGCTGAGGTGGAGAGATAGAGCACAAAAAAGGGGAAGCAGAAAATTGTTAACATTACACTAAAGTAAATAAATTGGCCTAATTTAAACAACAGCCTCTCTCAGACCCTAAGTACGAATGTATGTAAGTAAATAGCCTCTCTCGGAAGACCCTAAGAAAGTGGGTAAGTGAATAGCCTCTCCCGGAGGACCCTAAGTAAGTAGGTAAGTAAATAGCCTCTCCGGAGGACCCTAAATAAGTAGGTAAGAAAATGGCCTCACACTCTGAAGACCTTACGTAGTCAAGTATTAAATCATAAGTAGACGGGTTCACAGAATAGTTCCTCAATTTCTTTTCTATTTTCTTAACCTTTTCGTTATTTCCACCGTTTATCAGGTATTAAAATTGCTTAACAAATTCACTAGAATACTCAAAATTTTAAATTTTACGCCACAGTTTTGTTTATTTGTGAAAAGAAACGTTCCGACGTGCGAGCATCATTTTCAGAATGATAAAATTCAGTATTTTGTACAGGCAAAATGATAAAAATGTAAACCAAATGCTGCTGCAAAATCAGATACAATTAGAAAAAATACAGATCATATTTTTTTAAATGACTGGCTGTGAATAATTTTGTGATATACGAATATTGACAATTGGACGACTTGTTTATGTTAGACAACGGTTACAAGATCATGGCACCGGAGACAAGGGCGAAGTGGACGATAGAGCGGATATTTTAAATGTCTGAGCTACAGTGGCGTAAAAATTTGAAACATTCGCTCGGTCTACAAATAGCCAAACAATCATGGTCAAACCTCTTGGTTAGCCATTTAAAATGTCTACTCCCAGGTGTTTGAATTGTCTCTATGGGGTTCAAAGTTTAACAGATGGCTTCAGAGCTCAGGCTTAGTGAAGTCGATTTTTAAACGCCCTTCTTTCCTGCGTTATTTTCACGTTCAGTCGTTAGATAACCGTCGTGCAATCACAACGGAGCTCACATCTCAAAGATGGTAAACAGCCATTTTGCATTTACTTTTAAATCAGTGAACATTTTTGAGATCTTATACCTGATGATCGGTCGACGTTTGAAACATTCCTTCACTATATTGATCTCCGGCAATTTTTTTAATGTTATATGTTGATGTTTAGGCCTAGAACATTTAACATCCTTATCTTTCTCACACGCTCTGTTCCAGTTTCTAGCATTGCCACCTGATTTATCTGCCCGTTATTGCGCACAGTTTGCTTTAGGTATCTGGTTCTAATCCCTTCGCGTTCCTTATTGATTCTAGAACTTCACTGCAGATCACTTCCTTCTTCTTTTTGAGTATTTTTTCTCAGGTACTATCAGTTCTCACGTAAACTAAATGTCTTCTGTGAGCTGTTACCTGAATTAGCTAATTTTGCATCATTTGTTCTACGAAATCGTAATTTTTAGAAGGATACGCAACTTTCAGGAAAAAGACCAAAAAACAACGTTCAATATCATTTCAAACGATTCCTTGAGTTCCGACAGCGCCCTGTTGCAGTGGATATAATGAGAGAGAGCAAACTCTCCATGAGACCTCTGAACCATGCTGTCAGAAGCAGTACCTGAAGTCAGCACGGTGAAAAGGGAACTTCTTTTGGTAGCTCTTTTTCCGCTGCGGATTGGGCTCAGTGTTGCATTTTGGGAAATAACGTCGCTGGATAAAACACACCAAAGTAATAAAACATTTGAGTGTGCAGCTCCACAGGTAAACATAGAAAGTGGTTAAAGGCAGGAAGGAGAGGTTATTGATCTGTATATTTGCTGTGACTTTTTACTTTCTATTTCCATATGGTACAAGCAAATAGCGGCATTAATAATTATTGCAACATGATTTTGAAAAAAGGCGGTCGATGATTTCGTTTCTGAAAAAAACAGCGCTGAGTAGGTAGGCGATTTGTCAGCTATAAAATCATTCTCTATAATTTATCTCCGATTAATTTCATCTATACAATATTTGATGAAAGATTACGGTATGTATTAATTTTTAACATTGTTTTTGATTAACGTGTTTCAGGCGCTAACTTTTGGTTTTGGAACAACCATTGTTACGTGTGGATGTTGCATGCTCCTGTGTGCCGCGTTGACAACGCAAATGAAACTAACTTCATGATCATGAAGAGCTTCCTTACCGATGGGATCCCCGATGGTGAGCAAGGAGACAGAACGGAACGTCTCATTTTTAGCCAAATATCATATCTTTTCAAACCAGAGTTACCTTACTAGCATATGATCACTGCATGATTTGCTTTCTCTGCTGATTAATTTATTAGGAAGCAATTTTTCACAATGAATTCAAATCAACCAAATCTGTTCTTTGAGGGGACCTATCTCCCTAAAATTTGGAGAGTTTTTCAAATGTCCCTTATTGCTTTTCTACATTATTTAGGGGAAGTAAAATGCATTTTGATGTGTAAAATGGAATTCCCAACACATTTGCTTCTCTAAAAACTTTCGATTTTCGTGAAAAAATATTATTGCGCGAACGCATGAAATGATATATATATAATAGCGCAAATCCTACTCCAATTGCAGTGCGGAAATAGCGAACATTAGCTAGATTATGCGTTCAATTAGTTTTGAGAGTTCATTTAATAGAGTTTGTGGTTCTAGTCGGTCAGTAGCATCATGAATATCCCCTCCGTGAGCGTCGGTGGCTCACGTGCGGGCAAAGTGTTAATCTTGTCTGACCTGTTCCAGCCTCACAAAACGTTGCCTATCATAGGTAAAAAGTTTATTTTTTTGTGTTGCATCATTGCAATTGATTCTCTTCTCAAGGAGACTGATGCTAATCGTAGGATCATTTAGAGGCTAGAACTAAATTTGTATAGGTATGTTCGACTGAAGTTTTTGTTTCCGTTTCGTCGAATTTTGGAGTGAATGAATTTCTATTTTTGTTTTTATTTTCTTACGATATTGTCTCAGGACATCCCCAGCTAGACAATAGTCAGGGGATGCAATTTTCCTACTAAATCAGAAGTCTAGGAAACGAGTGTCTAATTATCGCCCATTTCGACCGTCCAAGTTTTTCAACTGAGAATGTTTATCTGAATAACTTCTCGTACTCTGAGTTAAACCTTTATGATTGAAATCATTCATTCGTTAACAATAAATTAAACAGAATGTTTCTAAAGGTCTCCGCTTCCTTTTCAGATTCATTTCCGGACCCCGTCGCAAGAAAACGATTCATGGGTCATAACCCCAACGTCGTCTTCAGGGTGATGACGCCAACCATTCTTGAGCTCCCAGGATTCACGACAGAAATAGGTCAGAATTTTAGGTTTTCCAAGTTGGACTGCGTGCAACTTAAGACCCATTTATAGAAAGAGCGAGAAGGTCTTGCTGGTTCATGTTAATCGGGTGGAGATCAGCACAGGATCGTTTTGGACAAGGAGCACATATGAATGATATGTTTCTCTCTACTGTAGATTGCGAACATAAATGGACTAAACCATTTGAGAATAAGTGCCAAAGACCTCTTCATCAGTGTGTTGGGTAGGGGATAAAAAGTTATAGCGTTAATTTAGGAGAGGAGTGAAACTTGGTCATATTATGCTGCACACGAATTATAGTAACACGTTCTATGCTCATATGAATGCAATGGAGCAACTCTGATGAAAGTGATTGTAGAAAGTTGGCGGTAACAGGGGGTAGCACTTCAGTGCAGTGCGAGTGCCTCAGTGTTTTGGATGCATGTCTAAAATAAATTTAAAATTTCTTGTTTTTGACACACGCTAAGGCGTGTATGATACGCCTTACTTTTCCTTACTTCCTTGTACCTTACTTTTCCATTATAAATTGATTCTTCCTTGAAAGGAAGAGACCGAGAGAATTTAAAGCCAAAATAATTCGTCATCTATCGTCTCAACGATAATTCTTAGTTACAGAACATACTAAAAACGTATTGACGAATCTCACTTTGCCTGGTATCTCCATTGCTTAATACTCTCCCTTGCTCATTTTCTTTATAATTCAAGACATCACACAACAGTCTTGAAGTATGCGTAGGTATTATGATTTGATCGCCTATACGCTGGGATTTGCAAGCATGCTTACTTGTATATGTGTGTGCGTATTTGGGTGTGCATGTATGCACAATACACCTGTGTGCACTGGACTAGCAACTGGTATATAAACTATAATTACCAGACTTTTTTTTCGCATCCCACATTCTAACACTACCCAACACATCATTTCATTTGATTATTGTAAGGCAATCCAAAGCTTAAATGTTTTGTACATGTAAAATGTGGTACCAATGTATATTTATCAATTGCAGGCATTTTGCGCCATATTTCAAAGATAATGTGATTTTTTTCCTAATATGACACCCTTATAGGACATTCATGTTTCTTTCTTCGTCACGTCCAAAAATGCTCTCGGTAAGCTAGTGTAGTGCAAATTATCATATCATCGCTTACGCTCTAGAGTATAATATAACAACTGCGCCTAAGCCTCGCGTGCTACTGGAAATATTCTGTACTTGGGAACCGTAGTAGAAAAATCGTTTTCATGTTTCTGACTAAGGTAGACTGTTTTGTGCCTATTTTTTTAGTACGGAAATTCTATAAAATTCATGCCATAGTAAATGATATATTCTCCGATTCCCTCGATTGGAATGCTAGTTTATAATGATTATTTTGCGCTGATATTTGCGAACATGCTTACTTTTGTATATGTGTACTTGTGCACGCTATGCGTACGTAGATAGGTGAATGTGTCACTACGTAATAATTTATTTCACTTGATTATTGTACAGCATTTATAAAATATATATATATATATACAAATATATCTGTTGCGCGATCACCCACATATGGTAAATAAGATGCTTATCAACCAATGATCCTTTCGATACAATGTTTAATAAAGCATCGTTACAATATACCATTAAAAATTGTAAGCAGCAACACATACTGAAAGAGTTGTCACGAATTTCCTTTGCTCATTATCCTATATTTCAGAATATGGCACAGGATTTTTATAGAACGTGCATATATTGTGATTGCCTCGATGCATAGAAATGTATTTGTGTACGTTTGCGTGTTAGGTGTATATATGTGCGTAGGTATGTATGTGCATGTATACGTGTATACATTTACATGTATATATGCACATATGTGTGTACTAAACTGACAACTGGCATTTTAACTAGAGATGATGTTTTTTTTTGTTCACTCTCAACTTGTAACATTACCTAACACGTCATCTCTTTATAATTGTAAAGCATTCCCGTAAAAAATTATACATTAGTTTTGTGATCATCCATTTATATTTAAATAAAATGCTGATCAGTTAATGACCGTTATGTAAAAATTATTTAATTAGAAATACAAATCCTGTAATTTTCGTAGTCCTTTTGCTTTTATATATGTATATTAATTTTTTTCGTGCTTTCTTAAAATGACATTTTTGAACATCTTCCGAAACAAACAACTCTAATATTATTTCCTGGCGCCAAAAATTGCCAAGTTTCATATCATGTATGTGTAAATTGTAGAAAGTGTTTTAAACCCACAATGAAAATGCATCGTCTATAAAATTGTGTTGTCTCTTATAATTATCATTACATGCATCATCAAATGTAGAATAAGCAAGATTAGGAGAACATTGCCCTCAATCATTTATTTTCAACTAGTGACATGAGTGTTACAATACTCATGTGTGTGTATCACCTCAGTGTATTAACTTTAAGATATTTTAAAAACCAATGATAGGAATTTTGTACTATCTCTATTGGAAATAAAATGTTTTCTTTTCTTTTTTCTTGAATATTTTCCTGACTGATCAATGAATCTTTTCTTAATACTCTCTTAATACTTAATACAATGATCTAATGAATCTTTTCTTGACTGATGGATTTTTCTTTGATTAATGGATTTACACAAATTTGCTCATTCAAATCAATAGTTCGTCATAGAGAGCGTTAGGATACAGCACTATTGCAATGTGATGTTGTTAAATTATATTCAACAATATGGTCTACCACTCAGTTCACGTCGTAGCCACAACAACAACCATTTTCAAAAATTGAAGCCAACACTAAGGAAAATTCTCTGCATTTTTCAGCCTTTGACCCTCCCAAAACGAAGGATTACAGAATCAAATTACCGTTACCGGGAAAAATTTTTGTGCTTCCAAAACTTGGAGGGATTGTGGCGACCGACGACAGCATTCTGGTCGACCCGTCGTGCCACACCAACAACTCGTGCGGGGTGGCCTTCCTGACGACCTCCGTAGAGGCCGTCACAGCGCCTCACATTGCACTGGGTCAGTCACGGGCTGTGCTTTGTTTAATATATGTTTTATAATATGAAAGGACTCTTAAGATAACATACCAGATTTTTTTTCTCTATCTTGGAAGTTTCTGGACCGCTATCCTGAAACTCCTCTGAAATTTCATATCTGATAAAATTTATAGTATTCATAAACCATTTGAAAAATCTGTGTGATCTTGGCATCGTTTCAGAAACTTGCGAAATATTCACAATAACTTTCGATGTCAAATATCTTGGTCTTAGCACCCGTAAATTTGCTAAATAATTTTTTTAAAAGTTTACGAATTCGAATGTAGTTTTTGTTTTCTTGTTGTTTCGTCCATTCTATACTCTGAGAGAAATTTTGGCTCACAATAGATGGTCAGCAAGTTAATCAACGAAATCCTGATACATAACGGTGCGCTTCCTTTGAATGCAGATTCAAGCAATTAATAGAGTTAAATCATATGTTCATGCTTCACACGGCTTAAAATTTCTGGAGGAATTCCGAGCTGTGATTGAATTTCGTGAATTAAAAATAATTCTCACTCGAAATTTTAAGATTTTCACTTTTTTCTTTAAATTCTCGGATATCGTCTGTGCATCAATATAGACAATAACAAATATAAGTAAGTGTATCATTTACATGAAATGATGTTGACTTACGCCAAGTGTGTCGCTTAGGGCACACTTCGAGGCAATGACACACAAAGCGTGTCACTGCACATAGACTGAAAATGAACGCTCATGACACATTTTTGTGCGATGGTTTTGTAGCAATTTAGCTAAGACGTAAAAGTGCGTCGTTTTTATGCATTTTTTCAAGAGTAGTTAATTATATTTGAATTTGTTTTGCAAACATGTCATGAAACACAGCGATTGCAAAACAAACTTGCAGCCACATATAATAGGTAAAAATCGATCTCAAAGTAGATAGTAAAAATTTTAGGCTATGATGTCTGGAGTGATTGAAACGATTCTGAGACGTTAATGCGGAGAGTAGTCACTCACGTCAAGCATCAATAAAAATATCATTTACTAAAAATAACATAACTTCAGAAGGCCGGAAACAATTTTTGCTCTAAATTTACCATTAAAAAATTGTATAAATATGTATTGGAAATGTAGAAATTTAACATGGAATGCTTTATCGATCAATTAAGAAATTTTAGTGCTGACAAAGAGACTTAGTGTGAACGATTAAAGAATACGTGAGAAAATAACACTGGCTTTGAGATGATGGTAAAGTGCAGCTAATCTAGCTGTTATTTTTCCGAGTCAGCAAACTTTGATCCTTATATTGAAAGAGAAAAATATTTTTTATGAGAGAGAGACTAAAGTCTGAAAGAACATACTTGAATATACATTAAATCGTAAAGAAACCAAAAATCAATATCATCAAAAACGTTTGGAACCACCGAGTAAAATTAAGGTTATGTAGTCACGCAATAATGATTTAATTGTGCGTAGAAAACTTTTGAGGAAGTTATATGTGTCGAAAGAAAGTAATTCACACACTTCCTTGTCACCACTCCCGTTGCAATTTAAATACGGCCAATCCAAGGTTATGACTGAAATCACGAGCAATGGAAATGCTCCATGCACATTGTGCAGCACCATGGAGACGGTAAGTAATTGTTGTGGCCCACAAACTTTGCTGCAATATCAGGAGAACGCGGATGACAACGAACGAAATAAGTGGAAATAACCATATTCTTCAGGTGTTTAACGCTGTACACACATTTTACTCATAAAGAAAATATCAAATAAGTACAACCTCAGGAAACAAATTAAATTACTTTCAACAAGCTAAGAATCAAAGGGCCTATTAAGTCATTGCTTCATTATTGACGTATAAACAAGTAAACCAGCAGTCAAATTATGTCGGTGTCTGATTTGGGTTTACCATTTGGTAATCGGCGAAACAATAACCTGGATTAAAATCGCACGGTTTTGAATTTTCTTATAATTTCTTATTGAATCATAACTATCCTTTAACGCCCAAGTGGACTGTACGGTCCTCTTTCGGAAGTAGCCTTAATATATTGTTTTTATAACTAAATTTGTTCCCTAATGTTTTCTTTGAAGTTCACTGCCGAGTGGCAGTTTCTTTCTCATTTTGGTACCTGAGACAACCTGATGGCAGCGCCAGTCTAATGACGGTTTTACGGTAATATGAGTACGAAAATGCGGACGTGAAAGGGTTAAAAAAAGTGAAATCTATCATTTTAAATGGATTTAATAAGTGTCCGAACTTTCAGAAGGTGTGTCGAACTGATACGATAAAAACTGAAAAGTTTTTGTTTCTCGGTGGATTGAATTACAAAATGCTTCCTCTCATAATCTTACATTCAGGGTGGGTCTAATGAACTCAGTATTAAATACCAGTAATTAAGTAATAGATTTTGTCATTTTCTTCTCATTAATGTGTTCTTGTATTATTGATACGCCTCCCCCTTTCAAGAAATGGACACCCTCCTTAAATTGTCATCTAACAATACACTGCGTGTGAAATTATTAACGACACAACATTCTTTCAGTTATTTCAGAAACCGTTTGACTAAATTGCATGGAAATTTCAGAGAATGTTGAACACACTATTTCGATATTACTGTTGACAAATAAATAGATTCACACCAGTATTAGTGTATAATATAGCACTAATTACGAATCTCTGATGATTGATGTGTGCCAAACTATTAAAGAGATGGTCTGTTTCGACATTATAATGGGTCGTGAATATGTGGTTTAACCAATTCCGAAAAGGGTTCTATAACCGCGCGACATCAAAAATGATAGGATAATCTTCCTGTCATTTTGTTAGAGACCCTGCGAAAGTAGGTAAGAGGGCTGATAAAAGTAAATCAAGAGTTGTTTCACGCCGTTCTCTGCTGCAAATTAAACGTGAGGTTGATATGAATCCTGGAGTGACAAGTAGAGAAATTTTTGAACAAGCTGGATTAAAAATGTTTCTAAAAGTACTCGATATCACCACCTGAAGGAAGTAGCAAAATCAGTTAAGTCTGTCCCATTGAAGCAACATCATAATGTTCAAAATTGATTGAAGTGGGCAGAGGACAACTTGATGACTGACTTTTTCAAAGTTTGTTCACGGATGAAGTTTGCGTCGCTCTTAATGGCCCGGATGGCTGGAGCAAGGGATGGGTCCTAGATGGACGAGATCGCCATCAGCGTTTGAGGCGCCAACAAGGTGGTGGTGGGATCATGATTTGGGGTGGAATTATTGGAGGTACCTTGATTGGTCCACGGAAAGTCCTAGCAGGTGTGAAAAAGACATCAGATCCTTAAATAGCTTTTCTGGAGGAGCACCTTGAGCCATGGCTGAAGAAACAAATGTTGGTGTTGAGAAGAACCATTTTATAATGCAGGATAATGCTCCCTCTCATGCAGCAAACAAAACTAAAAACAACTGGGGTTCTCTGGGCTCAGAAAGATGGAGTGATCCGCGTATTCCCCAGGTTTGAACCCTCTAGAGAACCTATGGAGCATCATGAAGCCACGAATTCAAGCAAATAGATACCAATTCAAGGACAAGGATGAGTTGTGGGATGCCTTCGATGTGATATCACAGGAAATAACCACTGAAGTAATCCCAACTTTAACGAATGCTATGGATGAGTGACTTTTTTATGTCATTTCTAAAGAAGGAATGCGTATCCCATACTAATAATATAAAGGTAGAAATTTAAAATGTAGTTATTGTATTATGAGTACTTTTCCAAATTAATTTGATTTTTATGAGTTATTTATACCCAGGAAAATCGTAGCAGTAATAAAGTTGTAGGTTTATTGTGTTTTTTCTTAATCTTGTTATTAATTTGGCACACTTAGATCATCAGATATTAGTAATTATTATCATATTACGCACTAATACTGGTTTGAATCCCTTTATTAGTTAAGTGTAATAGCGAAGTGATATCGTCAACATTCCCTGAAATTTTCACGCAATGTTATCAGATGGTTTCTGAAATAATTGAATAAATATTATCCCGTTAATAATTTGAGAAGCAGTGTAGAGCTCGGATTTTTTACCATCCTGAACACAAATCTCGTTATAGCTTTCGAAGGAAATTAAATTTCCCTGAACGCATCTCAACTTTGGAGAAGTTTATCATTGCACAGTCGTGCTTGCATGTCCTCCTGTCATCGCTCGATGCAATCTATCGTGTCACATTTTGTGGGAAGTTTTAACGATAATAAACAGAAATTACTAGCCGTCATTTGTTCCATTTGCAGATGAATATTGCGGCCAAACTATACATCTCAACGACACTCCAGTTCTCAACGTATTTTCTCACGCTGGAATCGGATGCAAGCTCTTCTCTGATGTCTACACAACACCAAACTGCGAACTGACGATCACCAGCAATAGCGCAATCTCTGCAAATGTGACGCTGGTCAACTTCCGGAGGCAGACTTGCGGACCCTATAAATTAAAATTTGTCACATTCCCTTGTGAAGGAGTATCGAAGGAAGTCGATGTATGCATGGAAAATGCCCCCACAGTGAGTAACAGACAATTAGAATGAAATTATTTCAATTTGTTTCAGAAAAAAAGATCCTTCCATTCTAACCGTTATTTTTTTGTACAGGTCATCAATTCCTCAGAGGGTAAAATGCAGATCAAGCTTACCGGCAGCGCTTCTGAGAACTGGCGCAGGTACGGATTCATCATCAGATTAGAGAAAGTTGTAACTCAATGTTCAAATGAAAATTCTGTTCAAGGTGCCACTGATGATTTTCCTCAAGCTTCGACAACTGCCCCTGCTGAAAGTCCTACCGACAGCCCTGTTCAAAATCCAACAGATATATCTGATGTAGATTTGCCCGAAGCTTCACTCGAAAGTTCATCTGCAACTGAATTCATCAGGGATCCTACTGAAAGTTTCGTATCAGAGTCTCCTTCAGTTCCTCCCAAAAGTCCAACAAATTCGCACCACTTACATTTGCTGTTGGCGCTGGGAATTAAACTCTAGGAAATCCGGGGAGAAATGTTTGCTTGCACTCTGACGAAAGCTTCTCACTATATTGCACTCATCCAAATGACACCTGTTGGAGCCCTGTAAAGAGCCGACCGAATTTAACACTAAGATATGTATTTCTGGAAGCGGGGGGGTGGGGTGATTTTTGAATAATGATTTTATCAAATGTGAAGTGAAGGCGGTGGCAAATAGTCAGCCAAAACAACAAAGAATTGAACAAAATCATCAAAGTTTTATAAGTTCGCGGACTGAGGCACATCAATACCGACAATCGCTCTCAACAGAAACCTGATCAATTTTTGAGTAGCCTTTTTTCAAACGTATTTTGCATTCATGTGCAAGTTATTCTCGTGAGAATAATTAAGTTTTTGAATTTAATAAAAGAGATCGAGTGTCTGCATTCTATTCAAACGAATTGATTTCCTTACCTCTTCGATGAAGTATTAATGAAAAATAAATCATTTCAAGTGAATGGCAATTGATAATGCAAAAAGCTAACTCAAAACTTCAAATGTACAAGTGCAGGACTCATGAGTCATCAAATTCACATGAGAATCCCTTCATCGGAACCATTTCTGAGTTACGTTCCGCTACCTGGGTAATATATAGTAACCTTTTCTGAGTTACATTCCGCTACCTGGGTACTTCCCTAAATGGTAGCGATGCTGTTGGTATGAATTAAACTTAAGTTACTTTTGTAGTTTACTTTTAATTGTTTGTTGTTTGGAATCGTTGTATTTAGAGAACACTGACGTTATCTCGTAGATTAGAATCGTTTTGCAAATGTCAGATTTTCTTTTTATTTGCATTTGCCTAGTTTACGCTTCAAAATATTATTCACTAGATTAAATAGTTTATAAACATTTATGAGTGAGTTGTGTCAGTTGTATTTTCGCCAGAAGTTGGTTGATGATGATTTGTGAAAGTTTTGTTAAATTTTGAAGGCAAACGCAGGCTTATATGTGGTGTCTCCACGGCCTCAGAGCGTAGATCATCAAGTACAACATCACAAATGTGTTCCCATCTGGAGTTGACGTACGTCGCCATGATCTGTCTGTTAGGTTGTCATGTATTCAGAAATGACGGAGATCGTTAAAATTATATAGGGTGGAGCAGAACTATTTATAGTGTTTTGTGTCCAGATTTTATAACCTATGCTTTATTTACGATTCACACAATTACGTACAGAATTTTTCTCGCTCTATAAACATGTGAACATCATTTCAATGATGTACAGCACCAGTTGTGAAGTTTTAATTTTCTGGCTATCAAGTTTCACACATTTCCTCGAGACCAATGTAAAGCATGTTATGAAACTATTATACTCGAGTCAATTTCTCTGTGAGGGAAGGTTTACTTTGAATTTAATGTGCGCTATGATGTGTCATATATAATGTTTTGTGATTTGTGTGTGATTTATAGGTATTTAGTCTAGAGAGTGCGGTTAATTTCAGTTCTATCAACAGGATTATTTCCAAAGGCAACAAAAACATGCGATGATTTAGTTCAACTGTGTAGTCTGGAATTAATGATTATATCAAGGATTATTATCACTTCAAGTTTAAAGAGATTTGTTTCTTCCAAAATCTCTAGTCGAGTTTCATGCTGATTCAGTTGCGGGAAATGAGAAATTTATTTCTTTGTTCACTGTCGTAAGTATCGTATTTTGATGAAAATTATGTTTAGTTATTTAAGACGCACGATTTCAAGATCATAGTTTAACCCGAAAATGTATTTGGAGGGAGTTTTGAACTCTGTGTTTGACTCGTTGGCAAAATTATATTTCAACTGCTATGATTGTGTTTTTTTTTTTATTCTGGAAAATAAACATTCATTGACTTACTGCGGAGTTTGAAGAAGTATACTGGACCACACGTGACATGTTTGGTCAAGTTGTTCGTACAAAATAGTCCTTAACCTAGAAATTAATCATACTTTCACGGCGGCAAAAATACTTCACCCTCAATCGTAAAAAAAATTTCCTAAAAATCCACTGAAATGAAAATGGCAGAGATTCTCCGTCAAGCTGGTATTGATGCAAATCAATATACCCACTCATTTCCTGCAACGCAATTTTCCCGCAACTTACGCGAAATCATTTTCCTCAACACCCATTTTTCAAGCTTTTAAATGAAATCATATATCTTATAAATTTATGAAAAAACACACGAGTAAAAAACAATAGTCCTGTCATTTTACACTTATGGTGAAAATCTCAGAAAAACTCTTCGAGAACTTACAAACTTTTTTTGAACCCGAACCGTTCCCTTAATCTGTTCAACACCGAAATTCCTAGTTTTGCGCGAAATCCCACATGTGAAACTCAATCTCTCTATTGAACGTCAGACCACAACTCAACAGGCGAACGAATATTTTCTGACACGAAATTTAATGGAGTCTTTCTTTTTTTAAGAAAATCAGAGGTTTAGTTGAGAGAAAACAAGCTTTCAATTTTTCTTACTATGATGATTGGAAAATAAGTCCTATGAAGGTACTTACTTTCAAATTTATGTCGTATATAAAGCGCAAAATATATGCAGAAGCCTCAGAATAGTTTTCTATGAATATTTGGAAAAATTGCCATTGGGACTGCCATTGTATAAGAATTTTCATAGAATTTTGCTTCTTAAGACATCTAAATTATTTCTTTTGGTTTGATTCGGTTTTAGTTGACTTTGTCATACTCGGTTAGGCTTGCTTATGGTTGATAGGCTTGGCTTCGGTATATTAAGTTTATTTTGATTGAGCTTGAGTAATTTTATGAAATTAGGTGTATTAAAGTTTTGTTAAGTTTGATTACGGCGAATGACATTCGTTAAAGTTGGGAATAACGCCATTAACTCTCGAATAAGAAGCCTGAGGTGTTAAGCCTGGTATATTTTTAACGTACAATGATATTGATAAGGCGTTGTTGAGATAGGAATTAATGCTACTAATCAGTGGCCAACATATTTTCTTGGAATCTCAAAGAGTTCTTTATATTTTCAGTTTGAATTTACCTGAATGAATTTTTTTACTATTGGTGATTCTCTAATTCGGGCTATATTTTGTTAGTAGTATCTTAACATTTCCCACACGGGCAGGTAGTTCAGTGTCAAGTCTCTTTCAAGGACAGTTCCCTCAGTGTCAAGTCTCTTACAAAGACAGTTCCCTCAGTGTCAAGTCTCTTACAAAGACAGTGGCATTTTACTCAGTGACGGTTCATCTAGCAAGGGTGTAAAAAAACAGTAGGACAAGCACAAAAATTCTGGATTTTCGAAAAAGAGCTAACGTCTAAGTTACTAAGCCAAAAATCGCTGTGTATTTGACATAACTGCTCTGCGTACGACGTGCAGATCGATATCAAATAGGACCAGCCCTCAGCTGTTGTATTCTCTGGTCGAGAAGGACCTTATAAGAAATGAGTTGTCAATTACCGTCTGTTTGATCTACATAAAACTGCTCCGTCCCTTTATTGAGGGAGTGTGAGCACGAAGGCGAGCAAACAGAGAATTGACCTCACACTATCAAACAACTTCATTCTCATAGCATTTCTTTTCTCTCAAGGTAACATAAAAATTTGTGAAAAATTTGTATGAAAAATTGAAAAATAGAAAAATTGTCATGTATTAAAAATTGGATTTTTGCAATAAGTGCTTCGGTTCTACTTACCTGAGCGAGTGGAGCAAATTTTTCCAACGTTGTCAAGTATTATGTAGCGTCACTGAGCCGACTCGAACCTTTAGAGTTGAACACGCACGATTTCATTTTAGTATGCACAGACGCAGGACACATTAAACCGCAAAATGCCTTAGTCGAAGTGGGCTTTTCACCCTTGATTGATCAGCCCATTCTGTTGCTTTGAGCTGAAGCCGGTTTTAGGTGTTCTATCAAATGATCCATACTCCTCGCGTAGGCTTAATAAGTGAACAATGTTGGAATTTCTTCGTCGACGAACGATAGGTATAGTTTCAGAAATTTAATTTTCTTTTCATGGTGAAATAAACTGAACATTCTCATGGATAGAAAGCTGTTTATTAGTTGATGCAGCAATTTTCGTTACTGTCCAGTATTAATAATGATTTTACCTTTTTCCTATTACCTCACGCTTTTACGAGGCAAATCTTTAGGAAGGCTTGAACTTTGTGCTAAATTGAAGCATTTGAAAGCATTTCCCTCTAGCTTCAACGATTAACAGAAATAAAGTCTTTTTCACGTTGACGATAGTTCAACAGCCTTCCATAAAATGTTTCAAAACCTTTACATGTCAAATTTAAATAAATTCAACGGGTAAGCACACTTCAAGGTATTGCATTTCTTTATGGTTTTAATTTTAAAGGAGCATACGAATTAATTTTCGAAAGTTTTGTAGTCAAAATTTCCTAAATAAACTGCTTGTACAAGACTCGTCGACGGTTGTGCACTATCTTCACCGCAGCGGTTTCGATGAGATGACATTTTTGAGCTCTTTTTTCATCTTTCCGATCTCGTTGCCCTCCCAGTGTGTTTGGTTCAGGCCGCTGAAGATGGTCCTGAAATAAAATGACTTCGAAAAAAGAACATTTCTAAATCACTTAAGACTAGTTATGAAACTCCTTCATAGGGGAAAGTACTCATCAAACATTTTTATAAGATTGACATATAGTCAGTTTTGTTTGTTTTAAAAGTCCCAAGAAAAACTTCATTCATACGACATTGAATCTCTTGCTCCTGCAACGTTGTCTTTCCAATTATTTGCGAGTGATATCTTCTTACCTAAATTAATTAATGAGCTTATATTTGAACCATGATTGTACTCTACTTGCGAGTTAAACTTGGTGACAATCATAGGTTTTACATGTTAAATTCGTTCTAAGTAGCAAAATTTTACTCCCCATGTAGAATCTTCTGTAAATCATGGTTTTTCCCACTTATTTGGCTACACCACTAAACGCTGTGAAATCCTAAATAATCCCGTCGCGTTTGAGATTTGTGATTAAAATTCGCATTTTGTTGCAGTTTTTCTTACTATCTATCTACTTGGTTTTTCTTCTTTATTTCATCGCAAACGAACACTTTCATTGGATATTTTTGTTTGCATTCACAGGATATCAGTTTCATTTTTTGCACATCATTTAAATTTATCTGGCAACACTATCATTTAAATTTTTTGTGTTTTTATGTGTAATTAATTTTCTGATATTATATAAATGAGTTTAGACGCTTTTCAGATTGTTTCTCCACCATGGTGAGAGAACCCAATTCCCGCTTCCAACTTTTCCTGGTCTCAGAAAACACACAACGTCACAAAACGCGTCAATTATTCAATTTTTTAAAGATTATAGAACCCCGCCTCGATTCTCATACAATTTTTATTTTACGTGAGTTAAACATCATACAATGCTTACATATTTTTTAGGATACTATTATAATGTAAGTAAACTACATCAACTCTAAATTTGGAGCTAAGTGTAAAGCGCTTAACTTTCACCTCTGAATTTCCACCGCAATTTCCATTTCTGCCGATGAGTCTGAAGAGGTTGCGGTATCCAGTTTGCGTCGAAGCACCTCTCTGTCGTTGCACACGAGAATGTTGACGTGAGCAGGTGACGTATGGAGGGCGTAGCGCGTGGCCACGTTGCCGAGATCTAAACCACGTTTCTGAGTTGGAGAAGTAATGAAGTAGACAAAGATGCTAAATTGACATTAGAGATGCTAAAAAGTAAACTTTGCTGGCCATAGAAACCTGTAGCTTGGACGACGCTGATGTATGTTAATGGACGTCTATAACGTAACATTTGTTGTCTAAGCAAAGTGCCTTGAATGTTCAAGTTTGCAAGCCGTCAATCAATTCAGTAAGTCTAACTAAATCACTGTTATTCTTTTCTCAATTTATGATTCAAACTAGTATTTGGTCTCAGAGATCTTAATAATCAATCATATTGAAGGAATAACTGGCTAAATAATTAAAAGAAAATACAAATGTGCGAATCCTTCTTAATGATAACCGGTATGAATTTAGGCTAATAAATGTTTTTCACTCTAACGATTGAAACTTTTGAATTTGCATAGACTTAACTATCTTGATGAGGGCCTCTACGATACTGGTTTCATTTCGTCGCGGTTTTAAAAAGGTATAAATCTAAGGTATTGTTCAGAATAAACATATTTCTGTGATGCGCTTAGGGGAAAGATTAATATAAGAAAAGCTCAAAAAGAAGAATTGTCTATGTCATTAATCCGTTCATCGCACAACCTTCCTAATTTAAGAGATCTGAGAAATATGTGGTTGGATGTTATTACCAATTTAATCAGATGTTTCCATCTTGGTGAGAGAACCCAATTTTGTTTCACATGCTTCACTGAACCCAATTTTATTTTACGTGCTTTACATGCTTCACTGAATGCTTCCTAATTTTGCCTTCAAGATCTGTACGCTGGAAAGCTGATACACTACCAAAATGAACTGTACATTGGTCCGCAGGTGGGAAGGTGCTGCCAGAAGCTATATCACCTCACACAGCTCGGCGGCCGCTTTCGCCGCCTCCTTGATGGGATTCCCTGCAGGATGCCAGTCAAAGTGGCCTTGTCCCGTCAGGAGGCTCAAGCCCGTGATGGACGCATTCAGGATGCCTATACCCTTTGTCTACAAGAGGTGATGAGCAACTTGATCAGAAAAGGCTCGAGTCAATAGTCTTGATGCTATTAATACAGTGTTCTAAGCCAAAAGAAATTACTTCCCTATCCTCATGCAGAGTTCATTCTTACTTATTCTAAGTGCTTCCCTTCAATATTCTTTCAGTTTTTATAGATTTTAATCAACCTGAGCAACATGCAAAAGGAAAATGAATAATAGTAACGTGAAGATACAGCTAACCATAGTGCGTAATTTGTTTTTTGGAACGTGACCTTCCTATGTCGTGCAGGGGCAACCATGCTAGTATGTCTTTCTGCTAGGTGATGTCAATCCAGTGTTTTGCTTAACTCCAATCCCATCAGGAGACGTTAAAAGAAAGATGAGTTACAGTATCATGCCCTAGTGCGTGCAACGAACGCCTTGTTAGGCAACATGACTGGGCTTCAAAAACTACCGCTTCTTTTGTGGCAGCAACACGATGTAAACTGAAGCACCGTGAGTCCGAATACCTGATCGAACAAATGATGATCGCTTTTTAGTCCCCAAATTATTTTCCTCGACAATCATACGCTCAAGGAGAGTCTTGGTTTAAATATTGAGTTAAACTCTGATTACGGATAAAATCTTTGGAACTTCTATGTTTTAGGTGAAGAAACCACATAGTACCATGTCATGGGTACCATTAAGGTACATGTTAATAAAGATCTCAGATCCTACGCACCTGGAAGAATGAAGCGTAATTGAGTAGCTCCTGGTCTAATAGGGTGCACCGGCCGTACGACAACACGGTGTCCACTCTTACTGTCGACTGCTCCACGACCTTCTTGAGCTCTGACAGGGGATACCCCGTGATTCCAATGTACCTGAAAAGAGAAAATCTGGATATTTTATTTCGTATGCAGACGCGCCTTCACTATGGCCGAGTGTTTTAAGCTTAGATTTCGTATACTATATGGGTCGCATTCCACAGCAACTAGGTCTTTTTCCACAGATACCATATCAAAAGTTTTTTTACAAACTGTAGCATGGAACATAACTGAGGGCCAAAGAGCTACCTTTGCTATTCCTCTAATCTTAAAAAAATGCTAATACGCGATCCAAAATAACTAAAAATTAGTTGGTTCCAATTAATTTTCTTGGACATTTTTCATAAGATGCAGAACCTGGCTTTCCCTTGTTGAACGATTTCATGGAGAGCAGGCAAAGTCTCGTTGATGATTTGATTGATGTCGCTGGCGAACTCCAAGTCATGAACTTGGATGACATCAACATAGTCAACACCAAGTCGCTGGAGACTCTCATCAACGCTTCTCAGGGTGCGTTCTCTGGAGAAGTCGAACATGGAGTCCCACGCGCCGCTAGTTGAGTAGCGGCAGACTTTGGTGGCCAAGTAAAATGAGCGGCGGGGCAACTGCCGCAGGGCCTGTGGGCGTGAACATTTGTGAGATACGTGCATACTTCAGGAGTTCTTTTGGAATGGCGAATATCTTTGTGGTCATGGCGAACTTACCTATCGAGGTTGTTATGTTGAATGCACGCACCCTCCCACAATGTGAAGTGCAAACAAATCTTGGCGGTCAATGTCTACACAACAGATCTAAATCTTGAGGCCTTAGAGATATAAATGGAAATAAAAGTAAATATAAATAAAAGGACAAAAAAATTTATACAATCAAAATTACAAAGTACTCGAAAAAAAAAAACTTGTAACACTTCATAGGAAATTTAGATGGGTCCTTGATAAAAACATATATATATATATATATATATATATATAAAAACGGAAACTCAACTAAATCATTGGGTATACAGAGGCACGGCGATTTGATCGGTGTTGAGCTGCGGTCTATGTTTGGTTGTATAAAGGGATTCTAAAATTCAAATATCTGACTCCTGAGCTGATCCTATGATTTCAAAATTATCTATTGAGAACGAATGATTGGTTTGTTCACAATGATGTCTGGGAGGAGAATGCGTCAAGGATGCTAGAGGTCGGTTTGTTCTGAAGGAACGGCCTAGGTGTTGAAAAAATCTGATCTTCGACTGTTTCTGAGTGCTTCCGATATAAGAACTCTGGCAAGTTCCGCACGCAAATTTATAGACAATATTCGAAAGCAACTCAGAGGGCAGCCTAATTTCCTGAAATACCTAATCATTTCTTCAGATGAGGGGCCTATGTAAGGAAGAGATACGTACACCTTACATTTACTTTACACCTTACATTCTGTACGGTCTGGCCAAAGTTCATAAAAATAATGTTCCTTTACGTCCAAATCTTGCAGCTTTTAATACCTCTATGTTCAAATTAGCAAAATATCTCATTCCTTTCATTGACTCGTATTCTACCAATCAACATACAGTAAAGAATTGATATACGTTCTTCAATGATATTGTGAAGTTTTCTTGCAAATCTAACCATTTCATGGCGAGCTTTGAGGTTGAATCTTTGTATACAAACATCCCAGTCGTAGAAACTCTGCAATTGTTGTGCAACAAGTGTTTTTCATCTAATCAATTATTTTACGGGTTTGACAATGTGAATTTTATGCATTTTTTGAAACTTGCAGTTACTGAAACGTATTTCTTTTTTAATCAAAAGCTGTATAAACAAATAGATGGCTTATCGATGGGCAACCCAATCGCGCCTACTCTTGCTAACATTTTTTTATGCAATATGGAACAAAAGTACCTTGAGGAATGCCCTGATTTTTTTTAAACCTGTGTTTTACAAAAGATACTTGGATGATACATTTGTAATTTTTGAAGATAAATCCCATGCTCCGTTATTTCTAAATCATATCAATAAGTATCATTCGAATATCAATTTTACTATGGAACCTGACCAAAACAATAGATTACCTTTTTTAGATCTCAATATCAGTAGAACAGAGCAGGGTTTCGTTTCCAGTGTATACCGCAAACCAACTTTTACTGGGTTAGGCTGCAGTTTCTTCAGTTTCTGTCACTTCTGCTATAAACTTAATTCAATACGGGCCCTTCTCCATCGTGCATATCACCTATCCTCCTCATACTCCAACATTTCTTCCGAATAAGATTTTTTTTTTATTTTTTCTGCCAACGGCTATCCATACGGTTTGACAGGCTTGTCCGTGATTTTTTATGCAATATATTTTCTCGTCAGAAACAAACCTTGTGCACAGTAAGTAAATGTAAGGTGTACGTATCTCTTCCTTACATAGGCCCCTCATCTGAAGAAATGATTAGGTATTTCAGGAAATTACTTTCTAAATTTTACCCCCAGATTGACTTTATTTTTGCTTTAAAGAATGACTTCCAAATTAAAAAATTCTTTAGGTATAAAGACAGGCTGCCCTCTGAGTTGCTTTCGAATATTGTCTATGAATTTGCGTGCGGAACTTGCCAGAGTTCTCATATCGGAAGCACTCAGAAACAGTCGAAGATCAGATTTTTTCAACACCTAAGCCGTTCCTTCAGAACAAACCGACCTCTAGCATCCTTGACGCATTCTCCTCCCAGACATCATTGTGAACAAACCAATCATTCGTTCTCAATAGATAATTTTGAAATCATAGGATCAGCTCAGGAGTCAGATATTAGAATTTTAGAATCCCTTTATATAACCAAACATAGACCGCAGCTCAACACCGATCAAATTGCCGTGCCTCTGTATACCCAATGATTTAGTTAAGTTTCCGGTTTTTTATATATATATATATATTTTTATCAAGGACCCATCTAAATTTCCTATGAAGTGTTACAAGTTTTTTTTAAATATAAATAGACCTACTCATCACCTCAAAGACTCTCGTAAGAAATCGAGAAACTCGAAACATTATTTTACGCGGGAAAGACTCGTATTTTACGTAAACTTGTTAAAGTACTCGTTTGCATAAATTCATGTGTTAATTTTTTTACAATTTAACACTCAGTCTAGATGGCATAATATGCAAAATTGAGTAGTGTGAGTCGTAAATTCTTCTGATCAAATTCGATTTTTTCCTATTGTTAACCATTTCATGAATTGTACCTCACAACGTTATATAAAGTAGGTGTAAACGCCAAACGTTCATTTGAAGATTCGTACGTGTCCCGCGGGTTTAATAAATACAAAGGAACTCGCGGCTCCCCATAGTTTAGGGATATCGAGCTCTGTAGGGAGGTGTGTAGTCCTAACGCATTACTGTTGGGGCTCGCGTGGGGACGGGCGCCTCGTGTAACCGCCTCCGCTCGAGCCCTTAAGTTTAGTGTCAGTTAGCGATATAATTACGCTAGTAATTTCAGTGCTTGTATTTCTTTTTTCAGACAATTTCCATCAATATTTGTGACTATTTTCTGTTCACTCCATAATTTCTTCATTTCTATCCGTTATTGGTAACGGTATTTCCTGCATGTGCCTGTATGTATGGCAACGAGCAGATAAATGAGGAAGTGAACTTGTACGCATTTATTGAACCAAACCAATGTTGCATAAGGCGGCTCAGAGAGAACGATCGTGGTAAAGTAAAAATGAAAACTATTGAGAGGATGAAAATTCTGCCTCTTTAGTAGGTACATAAGTACTTAAAAACAAAGTATACACAAAGACAAAAAGAAATCAAGTATACATTTCATAGTGTAGAAACAAAGTTATTTTAGTAGGGTGTACATAAAGTGAAGACTGAATCGCTGTTTAGCATTCGAAAAGGATAGAATTGTTTCTACGTGCTCTAATTTTACACTTATATTGGCTAAAATTAAGGAACAGTAAATGTAAATATTTCCCTGCAAATCAATTCAACCCTTTCATGCCCGTATAGTGTTTGTAAGTTCGTTTGTCCAAGGTTTTGCTTATCGCTATTCGCAAAATGTATTCATCCTAATTAATTTAAAATTGATTCCCTCTTGTGCTTCCCTCGTCTAAAAAAATACATCATTCAAAAAGTGCGAGTAAGTTTCTACCTGGCAAATGGTTTATTTTGGGAAATGAGTAAACATTTGATGGGACCAGGCACATAAAGAAGTGTTTTGCGTAAGTTATTTGAACAAATAAATGTGGGGATGGCATTTAAAACTAATGTAAAGGATGTTTGATCACTCACGAACCTTATTCTTTAAAATGATGGAAGGGAATAGGCGAAAATGAAACATGTTGACAGGTTTCATAAATTTGCATACTTGAAATTATTTGTTCAGATATAGAGTTTGATTGAAGCCAATACTTTAACCCCTACCTGAACCTTTTGAAATAAGAAATTAATAAATTTGCCACAGAAAATAGCGCTAAAACGAAGCATTCAATAATAAAATGCCCTCAATTTGTAATTGAACATAACATGAGAATACATATGGTAAATGGTTGGTGCACAAGCGTGGTAATTTTTTGTAATAAAACATAATGAAAGAACACATATGGTAAATTGTTAACGTTTGGTGCACTGGCGTATTTATTCAGTTTTTGCTGAGGTCTGTGGAATTTAGTATGTGTCATTTTACCGGCAAGCAATGGAGGAAAATGCTGAACATGGAGAGACAATACCACTCCACGGTAGAGGAAATAAGGCAGGTTCAAACTAGTCTTTTTTTGTTGACGGTGTGGTTTTGCTGACGTCACGGCAACGAACCAATAGCAGCGCTCATATTGCATCTGGTTACGCTGCTATCCCTAAATCTGGCTCCACTATTGGCCTAACGACAAGGCGTTTCTGTGACGTCGTAAAGTTAACTTGAAATAAAGCCTTCCTAATGGCTAGCCGAGTAGTGGTTGTAGTAGTACCATGAATTTGCTAGCGCTTCAGTAGGTCCTACTATATCGCGCCGAAGGTATAATGGCTAGCCGAACAAGAGGTGTATTTTATCCCATAGAAATGACACTACTTTGTTTCCTCTACCGTGTACCACACTCAGTCGTCATGCGACCAAACGCTTCACCTTGCCAAAAACTTCTTCACTCCTGCCTGCCCCGTAGGCAGGGGACGTGTCGATGTAGTTCACGCCTTTTTTGACGGCTTCTTGTAAGGTCAGAATGCTTTCCTCCTCCTCCACAGATCCGTAACACCCTCCTGCCGAGGAGCCTCCAATTCCAATCTTACAGGCGATCATGTCTGCAAAAATTATTCGTAAATACAGGGTGATCGAACAGGAGTGATAATTTTGAACAGTACAAAATCAGTACGAGGATTATTCAGGTAGAACTTGGTTCCAAAAACCCTCTTTTCCACACTTCAGAATGATGAACTTGTACTCTTCGGCAGAGAAGGGAAAATTTTTCCTGAAGCTAAACTTCTGGTGTGCATTTGCAGCCATTTTCAAAGTCGAGTTGTATTGAGCGAAACAAAGACAGTAACATAATTCATGAATCAGGTATCATATCTACGGAATAATGAAACCTTCCTTTGTGGGGAGCTGGAAAAACGTTGACGATGTTAGTTTTTTGTTTAGTTCACCAGATTTTGAACTTTTCAAAATTGTTACTCATGTTTGATCACCCTGCAGCAAGAAATTCGAGGTGCGTTACGCTCATGATTCAGTTGAACTTCGACGTTGTTTGTTAGCATTGCAGAATGAGCCATGTTTACTTAGACTTAGAGCAACGGTTTGGGTGATGGTCGCATTTTAACACACTTCTCAGTCATAAATGATTTGTTGTTGTTGACAAAATATTTTAGTATTAAATTAGCATTAATCGTTTACTTTTAAATTGCATGTTGAAACTATGGTGCGGTACATCGTCACTTTTTGACTTACCAAAAGGTCTAGATTAAAAACTACTTAGGTCAGAACTCACCGTAAATTCCCAGACCGCATACTCAGCGTACAAAGAAATGTATTCACTAATGTAGCACTTTCAACAAACTATTGAGTTTACATGGGATTGTAATAACCAAATGCACAAACAATTTGCATGTGCAGCAAACACTTGCCTGTATTGCCCAGTTTTCCATATTTGAGTTTTTTTACATCATTCAGTGAGTGGAACCCTTCAACGTACGTGGGAGGCAACGACATCGTAGTTCTTCCAAACGACCTGAAATATCCAACAAACAAATGAACGAATTAAACAATTTTTAAAAATAAATTATTACCTATTTATTAGTAATGCAATTTGTCGGGAAAATATTTGAAAATCAAAGGATGGTTCTTGATACAGCAAAAAAAAACACAAGCTGGGGCGTAGATGTACGAGTATTTCGGTAATTTTTGCATCTGCTGCATGAAATGAAAGAATTAAGTTATACTCGTATACGATGCACAGGTGACTCGATAATTCAATCGTGTAAGATACTTTGAACAAACTCACAAAACGCCACAGACCAAAACTTCATTTGTATTACAAAAATTTAATACAAATGCACCATAAGTCGATATGTATCGTGAATACAAACCTTTTCATTTGAACTAAATACCAAAATCACAATCATTTTTTATTCGTCATGGATAAATTTTATCCATGAATACTTTTTTTTCAAATTTTTCTAATTACATGACAAATTATTTTACCGCATTAAACTTTTCCATTGAGACATACAGAAAAAAAAAAACTTGATTGATCTTCCCTTATTACAAATAAACGTATGTTTGTAAAAACGTTGGTTCGCAGGACTTTTCTTTAACCTAAATAAATAAAAAGAGCGATTTTTTCACTGTTCCTTATACTGGTCATTTTTCATTACTATATGATCAGAGGAGCCGGTAATTCACGCAAATTTTAGTTTCAAAATCAGAATTAGGAATCGAATCCAGATCAAGTATGTATGTTTGTGTGTGTGTGCATGTGTGTGCGTGTGCGGGTGTGAGTGTGCGTGTGCCTGTGTGTGTACCAGAGCGTCCAACTCTCCCTGAGGATGGTTGTGAGTATATGTATTTGTATGGTTGTGAGTATATGTATTTGTATGGTTGTGAGTAATATGTATGTGTATTTGTATGGTTGTGAGTATATGTATTTGTATGGTTGTGAGTATATGTATTTGTATGGTTGTGAGTATATGTATTTGTATGGTTGTGAGTAATATGTATGTGTATTTGTATGGTTGTGAGTATATGTATGAGTATTTACGTATTATAAGTATGGATGTAGATGTGTGAATACTCCACACCTTTCCAACTCTTGCAGCTTCTCGTATCTCAAGCAGCTTCTTCCCTTGAAATCGTTAACATGTTTGAATAGTCTGCTCACCACCGCAAATCCATTGGTTTTGAGACATCATCTGAAGTTGTTCAGAAACCTCTGAGAATTTTCCGTTTTAGTTTCCCATTTTTGCGTCCGGTGGCTTGTTGCATAAACAGACTGATGATCTTGGTAAGGATGCGTCTTTCGGAAAAACATTCGCCCATTTGTTTATGTACTTCCATGATCAGAGCTGGATAAGTACTTTGATACTGAGTTCGCACTTATTTTACATATTTCAACGGTACATTGAGGACTTTTTTCAACTCCTCACTAATAAATGTAATGCTCTACTTTTTTTATTAACTGAATGAAAACACACTGATAGAAATTTACTACGGCGTTCGAACTACTCAACAAGCAGTCTTTTTTGAACATCAATGTATGTTGAGAAAATTGTTAATTTGTTAACTCGATTTATTGGACGAACACATTTTCCGAACACATTTTCAGGACTGGGCAGTAGCTGTCTAAGGTTTTATTCATATAATTTTAATTCAAATGCCTTATTCAGACTTTCGTCAAGAGCTAATCAGATTCATTTAAATTTTGATTTTCTGCTAATACAAATGGAATTTTTGATAAAATTCTTCAGAAGTAACGGTTTTCTAGCGTCCTGTGTTGACGTAAAATTAAAAAAATCATCTCGCAACGATGAATCTGTCTTGGCACGCACTGTTATCAACGTATTTTAATTTTCCTTGCTGTGAGCGCAGTACTAGAAATTAAAAACTTAGATCTCATTGCTACTGCTATTGTCCCCATATATTATAATCATTCTCAATTCTGTTTACTTTGGCTTGTAATAGCCTTAGTTAACAAATTTTTTATTAGATGAATGTATATGTCAAAAGTACTCGGCAAAACCTCAAACTACTAATCAGCCCTCCGGTCGTCTCTGGTTCACGAATATAATTTTTCACATTGTGAGTTTCTATAAATTGGTTCACATATTCGTACCTTATATTTATACCTCAAATCTGCAATAATACGACACTGAATTTTAGATTTTCGTGTGTGTTTTTTTTTTTAATTAAAACTCTCAATGATACATGAAGCTATTTCTCCTATGATGATTGTTGTGATTCGTTATTCTCCTTCATAATCATATTTCGAGCATAACTTGAATTTCAGTACTTTTTTTCCCATTTCAGATATCTAGCTGATGAAGAACTAATGTCTGGAGAATTCTGTTTTAGGTGCAAAATGTTTTCAAGATCTATTGTTATTCTTGTCCTTTCCTTAATTAGATTGTTTCGCTGCGAAGATGATACTAAGAATATTGAATTTGTGGACATATATACATTTATATATATTCATATACGCCATATCGCGCATGTATAACCATGCAGAAACAATGCAGAAGAAATAGAAAGATCCTTAGGGCGTTTTCAAGCCTACTTCATTCAAATAAAACCTGTATATAAATGATGAATCTATAGAAAATAAATTTTTTGCAGTTGTATTCACATCAAGACGAAAAAGGTCTCGCCTGTACGTCCTGGAAAAACTCTCCCTGGGTTACAGAGATATAGCTCCACTTCACTACAACTACAAATCTGAATTTAGTGAATATTTAGCATTGTTGTAGGGAAAAAGGAATTCATTTGATCTATGTTATGATACATATTATAAAAACAGATCCTTTAGTCCGAAGTTAGATAAGTGGGCCCGAGAATGATAGGAAGTTACACTACCGCCCGTCACAAAACATTGCTGCTACTAAGAGGTTATGAGTTGAAAATCGGAACATTCAGCTCAGTTCTTGATGCTGCACTCTATTTTTCTACTCGAGTGAGTTAATTTACAATTTTCCACGTTATTATTTGAACATTCACGGGTACTTCATTTTTGTGGCCATTTTCATGTGAATAATAGCTAAATTTTCAAAACTATCAGCAAAATTAGAAAGCCTCACTGTATTTTGCAGAATAGTTGCAACTGAAGACACTGCGGGTGGTGCTGAGCAACTGCTTGCTAAACGCGCTTCGCTGTCCTGAATATCAGGAGAGATAGCACCATGCAAGAGATACAGTAGAGATAGCACGACTTGTTGCGCTGTACCCCTCGTAAAATGTACTCTACATGATAATAATGAGAAAGTAATCATAGGTGCGCACTGATTTTCAAGGTAAAGAATTATAAGTGTAATGTTATAAAATTTTACTGTTCGTATTAGCTGTCATATTGTTACAGAGCGTCGAACTGGGATGAAAAATACTGGCTCTCTCGTTTACAAGAGGATGTAAGAAAAATAAGGGAAATAATTAGATTGCAACCGCTATACTTTTTTGAGGAAAAACTTACAAGTCGAGGAAGCAAAGCAATAAAAGAAAAAAAAAAACATTAATTTCCAAAAAGAGTTGATACATGAGATGCCTAACAACAAATTGGATTTTAAAAATGAGGGAGATAGTAAGAAAATATAATGAATATATATAGAGAAATAGGAAGGAACATCAATATTTACTGAAAATAAGAGAGCTCCAGATATGGAGCACGGACGGGACTCAGGGTCTTGACGCGTCAGATGGTACAACTTACAAAACAAGCAAAAATAAAAACAAAGAAAAACAATCTAGAAACAGTGTGTTCCAAAGTGTCAAAATAACTAAACTCAAAAAATACCATGAAGTGCTGGAATGTGACGCATAAATCAAAAAATATTTAGGTTATATAAATGCATATTTCAACCACAACACACAAATTAGGATGAACAATTAACTGTAAATTCACTAAATGGTATTCTCTTCAGATAGTGTGTACGACAAATCAAGCGAGTGAAGCGAGAAAAATGAACTTTGAAAACTGAACAAACATATATCAAAAGTAATAGAAGCCCCTTTTCTCGTAACTAATCGGCCCATTTACCCAGCCCATGAGGTCATGGTAGCTCAATACTGACTCATCCTTTTATGGTATAGACCGGCAGGAAAGTGGCGCCGGAGATCGCCACTGGAACTGGGCTAGAGAGTGCGGAAGGAAAGGAAAAACAATTTATTTCCAATAGAGTACAAACATGAAGTATTGATACATTGGTTTTTAAAATACATTAACATTAATATCCTTAGCTGATAATAACCCATTAATAGCGTAATACCCGTGTAAAATGAACATGTGAAATTCGGAAGAAGTGAGATTCAGTGATCCTCGAAGTTTCGCATGCAGGAGCCATGATGCGTATCTTGATTTTCTGCGAGACAATTCGCATCCGTTGGCAGATTGTTTAATAGCCTCTGGATTTGCACTGAAAAGTTTAGGGTTCGCAACCACTGACGCTGAGCAGCTCTTCGAACCAGCTTTCGAAAAAAAAGGAAAAACAGTTTATTGCCAATAAAGATGGTACAAAAAAGATCGAGGCGTGTAGGCGGACAGTAGTTGTTAACAGGATGTGCGAGGAGCGGCTGCCAAAGGGGATGTTCTTTGCCTAGATACTGGAGTTTCTACTGTTTATAAAACCAGATTCTTATTAACACGTTGACTCCGATTGTGCGATTGCTACACTCAATTTGGTTAGATTAGAAGAAATCGTCTTGGAAATCCGGCTTTTCTGCTCTAATACATTTTTAACCTTTTTAAAAAGTGTAACGAATACAATTATTGAATCATACTAAGTTACCTTATACTCTAAAATTTATTTCGTAAAAGGTAGCAAAATAGTTGAAATATTATTTGTATATTCTGGCATGTAAATTAGCAATTTACTTGGTGGTACACATATGTACCACTTCGGAGTAAACGTGTTAAGGTTTTTCAGTGTGTTACTCTTTCAGACAGTATTTTATGAACTTCTTGTGAACATCATCGGGATGAAAATTCTTCTGAACACTTTTCGTGCTGAAATATAAAGAATATACAGTATGCTTCATTTACTTTGAACCTTAGTTTTTTCTGAAATACAAAGAATATACAGTATACTTCACTTTCGATGAACCTTACTTATATACATGTAACCTAATTAAAATGGACTAAATTCCTGACAAATGGAAACCAAAATAATAAATTTTAGCGGTGCAGATGCTAATAGTTTAATCACCTCTATCAAAATTCTTCCATTCCCCATAACGCAATTTTTTGTCTTGTATTTATTATAATTTTGAAGCACAAACCAAAAAAGAAATAGAAACATAGAGAGAAGCTGCTTAAATTGTTCACCATGAAGGATGACCCATGTTTTTTTCAGTGACATCACTGAACTTTTTGAGCCACAGGAAATTATGAAAAATGCGTGAAGCTGAGCAGGCACGAAATACAGAATTCCCGAAGGGCTATCTACAGCTGAGGGGACCTAACAGTATCCCCCTGGGGGCGCCAGTCCTCGTAGCGTAGAACAGACAAACCTAACTTACCTGTTATCTGCCCTATGATTCCTGATGGGCTGAAGATAATATCTACTACGTTGCTGTTGCTAAAGGGGAAATAATTAGAAAAATACTTCAGGGATTTCAAAGACAGTTGTACACGGTCGAGCTCGTACCTTTTTCACTCCCTTGCGTGGAGAGGAGAATTGCAGATTTCTTTTTTTTCCCGACGAGAAGAAACACCGGGCCTCCACACAACCAATACAGTCCTTGAACCTACGACTTTCCACACGCCAAGTGAATGTAAGGAAGAAAGGGTTGCGCCACAGGCTTTATTTTCATTTTTACTAGCATTTATCCATGAAACCATCATTACTGCAGATTGACTTTCACCGCTTAGTAACTCGGTGAAACTTAATGTGCGGATGATGTTAGAAACATATTGGTGAACATAAGCAACTCGGTACAACGTTAAGCACGCCGGTTGTTATTACCATATTGGTGAACATAATTTGTGTCGTGTAGTTTTCTCTTGGCATAATGAACATGGGCCAACGAACATTTTTGATTGCATTCCTGTACTGAGTTCGGTTATAAACTCTCGACAAGTTCAATTTATTTGTATGTCGGTAAGTATCTATGATTGTATTCCTGTACTAGGTTCCGCTGGAAACTCTCGACAAGTTCAACATATATGAATGTCGGAGCGTAATTCGAAGTGTACCATTTACCCCATTACATGACGCATTATATTATATGATGCAATACGTCATATGAATATGACTATGGGGCAATATGAATCATTGTGTATGACTTAAATGTAGTGAGACCTTTATGCCTTAAGGGTTATGTGGCCAATTAATATGGTTTTAGATTTTTTCAAGTTAACAAATATGCTACGTTGAATTACCAAACAGATCTAATCGGAAAACAAAATAACGCAGACAAAGGGAAAATAAACAACAGGTAAAAATGAAATTTAATTAAAAAATCCGTCTCTAGCACGGCGCTGATTAACTCGCTCAATCCAACCACAACAAAATGGAACATTTACCACTGAAAATAAATAAACCAAATTGTGATCCATATTATCCTAAAGACTACTCGCGACCAATGAATTTTATCAATCACTGAGCTAAGTTTAATTGAGGTTGCTGCAAGTATTTTGAAGCAGGCACATTTGTTTAACTTTCAATGTTTCTTGAGTGCGTCCTTGCCTTGTTTTCAGAAATGGTCGTTTAGCGTAGCTCTCACTATCGCCATTCTTTTCTCTTCCAGTCTATTTCCATCAAAAATTCATCTCACTCTTGACTCTCACTCTGATGTTTAATGATGCTCTTGCTTACTCGACACAATTCAAATAGCTATTTTTGAAGCAACAATGCCACGTATTTTATCCAACCGCTTCTGAGATCCATCTGCACTGAAACAACTCGCTTATTTACATCTTGATTTTTTCGTTCTATCCGACTCACAATTCTTCATTAAATATCTTCTTCTCATTCAACGCAAATAAGAGGAAGACTGCCACAAAATCTACGGTGGTCCAAAACGAACTTTTTCTGCTTATTATTTCACATTTTTTCTAACTTTGCCTCATCGTACGCTCCTCGCACTTCCGAAAGTTCACAGACGAAGACCTCTCAGCTCTTTTATCACTGAATGTATATTACCATAATAAGCAGCCCCATGTGGTCAAGTGGTTAGGACACTAGGACACTTGACTCGCAAACCCGGAGGCGCAAGTTTGAATCAAGGCACGGCCAAGATGATTATTTATGAGGTACTTGTATTCTTAGAGAATAGGATTCAAACTATGACATTGTGGAGATTATCAAAGAGGTATGGAGAATGTGTGTACAGTGTTGAAAAAAAGACGCGTGAAGTACAGGAATAGAACTGTCTATGTCAGCTAAAGGGCAGTTAAGACCGTAGAAAACCTTCGGCTAGCATTTTCGGTCTCGTCTCAAGGACAGCCGTAAAAGCTGCCCATGATGGAAAAAAATTGCTCTCACTGCATACAGTAAACTACCGCCTCGTGAATCATTATATTGAAGCTAAACATCATCGCCTTTAGGCAGGAGAAAACGATCACCAATGGACAAACCAACAATATACGAAACTCAAACCAAACAATTGCATCAACAACCACATCAAAGTCGCATTACAAACTGTCTGTACTGTGGAACGCTTTCATTTCGTTCGCTACGACCGTTACGTCAACTCGTATAAAAATACAATAAGCAATTAAACCAAAGCTTAGAAAACACGGAAAGAAAATAATTCCACACACGACAACAAATGGCTTAATATCGAATTACACTGGAGAAGTTGAAGCACAGACTACCTTAAACTACACAGTCACTAGCAGAAGACTTAAATTTAATGAGACTCTACGAGGAATGATTTTTTTCGGCACGAGAAAGATAACCCTGACGTTTAACAGAAACTATTTCAGGTTGGAAAATCAGCTGTAAGACGCACCAAATGAAAGATCATCAATCGTTCAATTATTACATTTTCAATTGAATTTTTTCATAAGAGGTAAAAACAATTCGAATACGTTAAAAAGATATTTTTCAAGAGAAAGACGTAAAGGAAGGTCGGGTGCCAGCAAAGAAATGCTCTGGAAATGAGCATTTTGAGATTCATGAGATTCTATCTATATAGCCTACATGAGATTCTATTAAGTATTACAGATGAGTATGGTACAGGGACGCTCAAGATAAGTTTAGGTGCCCAGAAACCGTCTTAAAACGCTAGTCAACTCAGAAGCACCAATAACAAATGACACAAGAAAATGAAGAGAGACGGTCTAGGACAGGAAACCTTAAGGTAACTTAGTGTAGAACAAAAACCCTAATTTGACACATAGTGAACTTGAGGAATCATGAGAGGCAGGAGTCGAAACATAAAAGTCGCTTTAGTCCCTTGAAAGAAAAAGCATCACGCACTTCCCTGCAAATGGGCGTAAAAAATAAGAATGGGAGCTGGATGAATCACACTAACCACTTAAACACCATCCTGGTGTTGGAAACGGCAAAGCCTTACGCTCACAGTAACATGAAATAGTTCTGTTACCTCTTTTCTTCACTTAGATTTGACGGCGAAGCATGGCGCGTCGGTGTGCCCTAGATGAGACATAGTAGCGGCTCTTCTGTTACCCTCAGATTCATTGGCGTATTTCTCTCAAGTAATTAGAACAAAAATCACTGTATTACATGAATAAAACGTATAGCTGAGGTTTGTGTTGAACTACAAATGATGTGTTTGTGACATTAGATTAGTTCAACCCTCTCTAACCACGAGATGATCCAAAAAGAGGAAGGAGACAATATTTAGTTATGGAGTTAAAGGGAACGCAGAATCTATGCCCAACAAAGTGAACACCCCACACAAGATCCCCAGCACACAGGAACAGCAAGTGAGATAAGGAAGTTTATGAAACAATACATGAGTTGAAAAATAGAGTAGAAAGTGCAAGGAAACTGGACAGCAGAGAACCGAAAAAATGGCCTAAAACAAAACACTTATTCTATTTCAACAAAAGGAAGGCTGCCTTTCAGCTCGAGATCTCATTTTTTCCCCCTAGGAAGTTTTTTAGAACCACGATAAACACTCAGATTAAGATTGAAATTATAAGTTAGTTTAAGCCTCCCTAACCGCTACAAAAAAGAGCGTATGTAAGAGAGGAAGGAACCATTTAGTATGAAGATAAGAGAATGGAGAATCCATGAAGAAACGGCATACAAACAGTAAGTTGAGGAAGTTCATAAAACAAGATAAAAGTTGAATAAGAAAGTAGTAGGTGCGGAAAAACAGTACAGTAGTGAACCGAAAAAAGGTGGTCCTTAACCTAATAAAAAAAATATTTCAACTAAAGAAGGCTTACCTAACTCTCAGCTCAGGCCCTTATACATTTTCTCCTGGGAGCGCGAATTCTCATAGATACAATAGTTGTATTCCCCTGAGGGGATGAAAAACACTCAAGACACCTTAGAAAAGTACATCACGACAACTCAAGAAGCGAATCAATAAAACAAAAGGATCAGGAATATTTTCATGGTTGGTTTTAAATTGTGTTGGCAAGGTACACCATTGTTCATGCAAAAACATACAGATTGAAAACACACAAAAATTCATCTCAAAATATATAAATAGCAAAAAGAACATAAAAGGTAGTTGTACATGGACACAAGTAAAAACCAAGTAGTTTCAGACACTTGCACGCAAATTGCAAGCAGTTCCATGACGACATCAATTTTATGTTTAAACGATGGTCGATACTATAATTACAGAACATACGCTTTTTTACATTACCACTTGGCTGCAAAAGACATTTTCAAAACGAAATTAGTTCCAAGTCAATTATACTACACGTAACTGAACTTCTTAGGAAACTATAATACTTGTACATGAACGGCAAGGCAAATTAATCTAATACTGGCAGAGGGCATCTGAACGATACAAAAAGTTGGAGGATGAAGTGGCCGACATGAAAAATCCATAACACGTAGATGTTGAGCGCATTGAATGCCAGTTTTCCATCACAAGAAAACGTCCACCTAATGACAAAACTAAACTCACAACAGACTTTTACAACATGCATCATAGACTCCTACAACATGCGTCACACACCTACGACATGCGTCCCACACACCCACAACATGCGTCCCACACACCCACAACATGCGTCACACACACCTACGACATGCGCCACACACACCTACGACACGCATCACATACACCTACAACATGCGTCACACACACCTACGACATACGTCACAGACTCCTCATGAGTCGCTGATTCGACTGCAGGTAGTTAGGGTCACCCTCATGAGGTACCAAATTCCAAGGTGCATTGACAGATACAAGCACTGCCAATATCCTGTACGATTTCCCCTCCGAAAATCTTCAAGTGATGGCAATTAAATTTATAATTTGGCAATGCGAATCAGGAAAATACACTTATCGCTCACTTAATTAGAAGTTACCAATCTAAAGAGCACCAACGTCTCAACAATAAAAAACAGAACAATATCCTTGTAAAAGCGTCTGGTAGGGTAAAATTTTCTTTGCAATTAGCGAGTCAGTCAAACATAAAACCTTCATACTATTACAGCCTGAAATAATTTTTTGGACTCACCATGGGAATTTTTGAACTTTAGATCAACTAAAACGACAGTGATGTGGATTACTCAGTGGAGTAAATTTATTCATACTTAAATCTTTACGCATTGTAGTTCTTTTAAATTTTTTCAGTGGCAGATTCCAGTATTGCATTATATTAAACTTCTTCACCCAACACACCTTGTAGCTCTTAGCATGGAGTCTTGCTTGATAATTACGAGCAATACTGCGTCCCATACTCGGAAGTTCTGTAGCTAAACCCAACCAAAACAGCGTACTCTGATTTCTCACCCCACCATTACTTTCACCCAACCGTCACTACCCATGCAGCGTCCCACAATTCAAAGTTCTGATATTGATCAATGACAATCAAGACAGTGCTCAGTGTTTTCTATATTCCCCACCTCACTCACACTATACCTTGACCACCTAAAGAAATTTCAAGCTCGTCTTACCCAATAGCTACCTTCCAACACACCGTCTCACCAAATGGCTACCAACCAACACACCATCTCACCAAATGGCTACCAACCAACACACCATCTCACCAAATGGCTACCAACCAACACACCATCTCACCAAATGGCTACCAACCAACACACCGTCTCACCAAATGGCTACCAACCAACACACCATCTCACCAAATGGCTACCAACCAACACAACGCCTCGCAAAATGATCTACCAACACACTACATTGCACTGATCATCGCAACCAAGGCCTGTGCAAGGAGCCTGAAGTGAGGGCGTTTTAGTCTTTTTTCTTGGGCTTCTTGGGGTTGCGCGAGCGGCTCTTGGCCTTGCAGAGCGGGCAGATGGGAGCGTTGCGGTGGATTTGCTGATGGCAGCTCAGACACGACTTCATTGGAGGAGGTTGTTGCCTGTGGACGACATCATGCGTTAATTTAGCGTCTGACTGACAGTATTGAGTGAGGTAAAATTGTTTAAAATTAGGGGAGAGTTGATTTAGAGTCTGAAGGACTGTACTGAGTGAGATAAATTGTTTAAATTGCCTAAAGGTATTGGAGTGTTGGTTTGGGGTCTGCAAGAATGTATTGAATGAGGTAAGGGAGTGTCGGTTTGGTCCCTGCAGGACTGTATTGAGTGAGGGAGGGGAATGTTAGTTTGGTGCAAGAAAATATATAGCAAAAGAAGTAATGGAAGTATACAATGTTTCGAAAAATTTTCTTAAAAGATTAAATAGTGTTACCAACAAGTTTGGTACACATTAATTTATATCTAAATGAAAAAAGCAGTAGCTGTAAGAATTCTTTGTAATGATTTTATAATGCGAAAGTAGTAAAACAAAATTCCTCAGAATGCAAAATTTACACAGCATAGAAATCACATCACAATACAAAATTCACGCCACATAGAAATTCCATTTCACAATTTTAAATTTGCACAATAAAATCAATACTATAATATATAATTCAAACCATAACATAAAATTCGCACCATAACATAAAATTCACATCACAATAAAAAATTCTCTCTGTAATATAAAAGTCACACCACAATATCAAAATCACACCATGATATAGAATTAGCACCATAACACAACACAAAATTCGCACCACAACACAGAATTCACACCACAACACCAAACTCGCACCCTAAAATAAGACATTTACAAGTGCGCAAAATTCAAATCACAACACATATAAAATTCCTACCACGCAGCACAAAATAAGCAACCAAGACTGGGCAGGCGAGCCAGCGCCCCATCACCTGAAAGAGGGCGCAGGCGGGCCGGGTGGAGGCGGCAGAGGGCGCTGCTCCACTTTCTGAGGGCCCCTCATGGGCGCCAGCCCCCCGCCCTGGTGGTGGGTAAGGAATGGGCTCGAGCCGCCCAGCCCGCCGAGGGTGGGCAGGCCCGCCAGCGATGAGGACAGCCCACTGAGAGCGCTCGAGTGGCCCACTACCGACAGGCCAGGCCCCGGCACGTCGTCCGAGTCATGGCCCCACTCCATGCCTGCCTTTTCGAAGAAGCTGCGCGGCGGGGTGGTGTGTTAGTGCGGCGGCGTGAGATGTTGGTCCAGGGGTGTTTTGATATGGGAGGGGGGTGTTAGTGTGGGGGGAGGGGTGTGTTCATATGAGAGTATGAGTGTGTTGATATGGAAGTGGGGGTATGTTAAAATGAGGGTGGGGGTCTGTTAGAACGATAGGAGTGTGTTCTAACGGGAGTGAGGAATATATTGAAATAGGAGCATATGTTGATATGGCAGTGTGTTCTAATAGGAGTGTGGGGTGTGTTAGTGTGTTAGTGCAGAGGTGTGGAGTATGTTAGTGCAGCGGTGTGGAGTGTGTTAGTGCAGGGATGTGTGGTGTGTTAGTACTGGGGTGTGGAGTGTGTTACTGCAGGGGTGTGGAGTGTGTTAGTGAAGGGGTGTGGAGTGTGTTGGTGTGGGGTGTGTTGATATGAGGGTGGAAGTGTGTAATGTGGGATTAGAGGTGCGTTTGAATGGAGAGAGAAGTGTTTAAATGGGAGAGAGGGGTGCGTTCAAATGGGAGTGAGAGGTGTGTTAATACAAGAGTGAGAAATCTTGGCATGCTAGGAGGTATGTTAATGAAGTAGTGGGGTGTGTTAACAAGGGGTTTTGCGGGGTGAAGATTTGACATGTTTTCACAATGTAGACATAAGCAAAGGTAGATAAGAGATAAGTGAGGGTAGACTAAAGTAAAGTGTGGAAAGAGAAAATGGAAGTAAGGAAAATGAGGAAAGGCTAAAATGAAAAGAGGGATATGAGGAAATAGGGCTTGGATATGAGGAAAATGAGGGAAGAAGTAGAAAACCAAAAGAAAGAGGCACAAGTAATGTAGGAGAATAAGAAGAATGAAAATGAAGGCAGAATTAAGAGAGGCTTGAGAGGGAAGAGGAGAGGGAATTGAAGAAATAGAAAATATAAGTGAGGAAAAAGGAAGTGAGACAAGTAAATTAAGAACATAAAATTAATAGAACATAAAAATGAAGTTAAGGAAATTAAGAATACAAATGGGCAAACAGAAGAGGGAAATGCAGAAATAGGTGAGGGAAATGAGTGCAGAGTTAAGGGAAATATAGGCCTTCTCACTACACATGAAGCATTATGATACAAGACTAACTTGGGGTTTTCCATAATGTTCAAATTGATCATTATTAATTCAAGAAAAAGAAAATCCCATGAGTGACTTCACAATGGCACTGACTTTAAACAACAAATAAAAAGAGACTCACTTGGAAAGTTTAAATACAAAAAGACTCACTTGGGCAGCCTAAACATAAAGACTCCCTTGGGCAGCCTAAATAGAGACTCCCTTGGACAGCCTAAATAAAGACTCACTTGGGTGGCACAGGGTCATCATCGACAGACAGAGCCGGAGGCTGAACTGCACGGGGCAAGTGCATGGCCACCAGCCGAGATGCCTCGTTTTTCATGGGCTGTTAAATATTAGAGAAATGAGGGAAAATCCAAAATCCATAGAAATATAAATGTATTCTACAAACACAAGACCTCAAATTAAAGCAACAAGCCTTTCAAACACAGCAGGTCCTACAAAAATAACAGGCGCAAAGGAAATTATGAAATTAACAGGTCCTATTGTAACAACCCAAAAATTAGGCACTAAATTGTATGCTGTAACACACCAAAATAAATTTACTTTTTGCTCATTCAAGGCAAAGCCACAATGAAATTTCATGATGGACAATTTTTCCTCAAGGTAATTAGGTAATTATAAAAAATATTCATGTACTTTAAACCATGACAGCAATTGTTCAACACTGGTGTTTTCTGACTTATTCCATTTTTTTTACAATTAAATAGAAAATTGCAAAGACTATGACTAAAAAATTAAACCTAATGCTAAATTTATACTTTAGGTACTGTACACAACAACAGAATCCCTTCCAGTGTTCAAGGTTACAATGAAGGCCTAAGAACCAATTCCCTAAACAGGACTCAAAAAAATCTGCAATGCACTGTCTAATTCTAACTCACTAGAAATAAAAACACAATAAAATATTTGCAGAACAACTTTGAGTTGCATAAACAAGATTCACTGTAGCTTAAGCTAAATCTCATTCTCACATCTTTAGCTTTATCAACAGAAGCATAACTTGATACATTCCAAATTCTTCTCCTACACCCATAACCGAGTAAATTTTTAGTCATCTATATAAATATTAGACTACTATTATACAACAAATACACAATGAAATATTCTATCTTGATGCTGAAATAAATAATTATGCATACTCTAAGTCAGAAGCTATCATATGTACGGTGAAAACATGAGAAAATGAATCAACAATAATAGTATTTCAAAGCAGATTTGGTCAATGTGAAGCGTGATGTGATCAAAGGAAATGGGAATTGTATTCCCAAGAATCACTAAAGGAACCCATTTAAGAACGTTTTACACTAATGACATTCTGCTCGCTGATGCGTTATTTTAGAATTATTCAGCTTTAAAGTTATAGGTGAAATCGCTTTCCCGGGCAAAATGTGTAACACAGAGTACGACCAGGTTGGGTCGGGAAAGGCAAAGTTCGGATCATGAGGTAGTAAAGTTTTCGCCAGAACTTGGTAGAAATGAAAGAATGATAGAAATTGTTAATAAAACAATGAGAAATATTGATATCAGTCAATTACACAAAAAAGTTAACGTACTATTTCTCGTACTTGGTGCTTTTGACGTTTTTTTAGTCATTATTACGTCGTCACCTTTACAGTCAGCTCATAGAAGGCGCCACTCAGTACGGCCGCCATCATGGAGTAGATGTAAACATGATTGTTGATGTGACCGTAATGGGTTGCTTTCAACCTTTGTTTATAATTTTCACTAAAAGAACTGTGGCTTCCCCTCATGACCCAACCTCTTTACGTTTGTAATAGGGGGTTAGCTTCCATTATTAATTTAATTAGCTTCCATTATTAATTAAATTCCGCTTGGCACGCCCGCTTCCTTGGCACACGAAAGCCAAGTTCAAAGTTGAATAATTCTAAAATAACGCATCAGCGAGCAGAATGTTATTCTTGTGAAACGTTATTAAATGGGTTCCTTTAGTGATTCTTGGGAATAAAATTCCCATTTCCTTTGATCACATCACGCTTCACATTGACCACAGATTTTTTTTCTACAGTCATGGACGTATTTTCCCCTATTTTATATCACCATGAGAAGAACATACAACTCAATAATTCAAGGAAAAATCTTAAATAGCAAGTTGACACCAGGATGAAAAAAATGGAATGCCTTCTGTTACTGCCCACCTGATACTCTTCATACAAGCGCCGAGCATTGTCCAAGGCCTTGCTGCGGATTTCTTCTCCACTTTTGATGATGTTTTCCATCTGAAAAAATTGAATATTTGACTTTGCAGATGTAGCAATTTTGACAATATTACAGTGAGTTGTGTTTGAATCTTATAAGGCAAAATTGGCCCCTCTAAATCATTTTTCAGTTTTTGCTGAAAAAACTGCATGTTAAGTAGATTAGAGATTAGTTTAAACCTCCCTAACTGCAACAATAACATTCCAAAAAGAGGAAGTTCCCATTCAGTAAGCAGTTAAGGAAATGTAGAATCTAATCTATGCACAAGATGCTTAGAAACGGTAAGTTGATAAAGAACTTTAAGAAATAAGATTAAAGTTGAAAAAGAAAGTAGTAGGTGTTGAAAAACAGAATAGCAGTCAACCAAAACAAGATGGTCTGTAACAAAAGAAAATCTGGTTTATTTCAATGGTTTTTAGCATAAAAAATATTTCATTTAAACAAAAAGAGAAACTACCTAACTAAAGGCTTACACCTCAGGACCTCACATTTTTCCCTCTGAGAGTGCTAATTCACAAAGATCCAATAGTTGTTTTGCATTTACAAGAAAGCTTACTGAAATTGAAATTAGACATTTCTACTCAATTTTATATTGCTTTCTTCCTCAATAGAGAAACAGCAGCTATGCAGTGGCAAAAAGAAAACATAAAGGAAGGAATACAAACAGGGTTCATCTCTTATGTCTTCCAGAAGACAACCAAACGTAATGAAAAGAAAATAGATAAGAGCAAACTAACAATTATATGGTAGAAACTGAATTCAAACATAGAATATCCACTAATTGGAATTGAAAAAAACAAATTTAATATAAGATACAATATCACTGCAGAGAATGCTTCCCTGTCACTTACTGCATTGATATCAGCATGTATCTGACGTAGCTCTTCAACGTGTGCCATTTTTTCTTGCAAAAGTTGATCCATCTCTGCTTTGTAGTCTGCAAGACTAGCTTCTTCCACCTGCACAGCCTCAACCTCAGCGGCCAGTCGTTGTCGCAGACGTTCAACTCCCAGCATTTTGTGCCTGGTTGTAAAGGGCAAAAGTGGGTCAATATTTACTTTAATGTTGTCAACGATTTTCTTAATTTTGTTGCAAAGAATCAACAAAGGAACACATTTAAGAATGTTTTACACGAATGACATTCTGCTCGCTGATGCGTTTTTTTCGAATTACTCAACTTTGAAGTTAACTTGTGCGCGCCAGGGAAGCACGCGGGCCTAGCGTAATTTAATTAATAACGGAAGCTAACCCCCTATTACAAACACAAAGAGGATGGGCCGTGAGGGGTAGCCACAGTTCTCCTAGTGAAAATTATAAAGGTTTCTAGTGACGTCCGTTTATATCGACCCCAAGGTGGCTGCCGCCATGGCGCCACCCGGCACCCAAGATGGTGGCAGCCATCTTGGAGTCGATGTAAACGGACCTCACTAGAAGAAACCTTAATTTATAATTTTCACTAGAAGAACTGTGGCTACCCCTCACGACCCAATCTCTTTATGTTTGTAATAGGGGGTTAGCTTTTGTTTCTATTGCAAAAACAATGCCTGCTTTTGCGCAAAAAAGGCCATTGAGCAACGCCGTTTGTATACCTTCAAACTTAAATAACTGAAAAACTAAGCATTTGCGAGCACATTTTCATTCATGTAAAACGTCTCAAAATTGACTATGTTACCTATCTATAGCAACGAAATTATGAAAATCGATGACAACATTAAAGTAAATATTGACCTAGAAGTGAAACATTTTTCAAAATATACCATTAGCACAATCAAGTATTGGAACCATCAACACGAGTTGTAGCACTGATTTAAATTGACAAGATAGAATACAAATACTGAGTAAGAGAGAAGTTTGAACAACATAAGATGAGATTTCATAAACCTTTTTGCAGTAGAGGCTGTTTGTTACAACAATTTATTATTTGTATAAACTTAACTGCAGTAGGACCTTTTAGTTAATGGTACTGGCATGAGCGAAATCTTGATCAAAAAATGTGATAATATTGTTAAAATAATATAAATACTTATAATGCTCTATCAAAGAGTAAGTGCTTAGCAATTGTTAATAGTTGCTTGCAGATCTTATGAAATAAAAGGCCTTTTTCATATTATTCAAGCTGGTGTAAGAAAGTTTTAAAGTTTACTTGACGCAGAGCTCACTAATATCTAATACTCATAGTAAAATAATGCAAAGACATGGACACACATATTAAAAAAAATTTTCCACAAAGAAAGAAACAGTACAAGATATATAATCCATTGTTGTCTTCACAAAATAAATTAATAAGATGCCATATAGAAAAACTCAAAATTTTGCACTATATGTTTTCTTGTTTAAAACGTTCTTCAAATATTTTTTATACACAATCTAGGCAGAAGAAATTGCTGCCATGAATTTCATTAAAAATTTTGGTAGGCAGGGTAATGTTCGAATGGCTGGTCGGTTTGAATTGTCGATCATTTTAAGTTAATTTTGAATTTTCGCGCTTGGTAGCTATCTAAAAACTCAACCCGCAAGGCCTGTGGTGGTGTGATCTGCTACGCGTCTAACGGGTTGGCTTTTGGATTGCTACCGATCGTCAAAATTGAAAATTAACTAAGAATGACCGACGATTCAAACCAACCGGCCATTCAAACATTACCCTATAGTTCCAGATAGATGGAAGAATTGACAACAGTTGTTATAGAAACACAATGCTCTTGTAACTGATCTGAAAACAAGTTGCATCTGATTCACACCCCAAAAAAGCTTAATTTATCTTACTCCCTAATAGAATCAGTTTCAGCAGTGTTACCTATCTGTATATTAAAAATTACTTGGTTCCATAAGCTCTTTGAATAAATTACAGTTAAATACATGCACATAATAAAAACACAGAATTTAGTTAAAAATCATGAACGAACTAGAAACTAAATCAAATTTAGTGCTTTTTTGGTTAAAACCAGAGAAATAACGAAAGCAGAAAAGCTTTGCGTTTGGTAAAAGATAACTCTTCTTAGCCGGTAATGAAAACTGCCACTCAACCACAGAAAACCTAGCCCAGTAGCAAATAGCATAAACTTAATATTAAATACTCATTGAAAAAAACCCTCACCTTATTTCCTTGATATATTCTAGCTTGACCAAGGCAGTTCGATTTTCGTCATCAAGGGTAGTAGCCATTTTCAAGATCCAACTTTGCTGTGACAGCCACAACCTTTTCACCAGCTTTGTTTGTAAACATTAGACTTTGAGGTTCAGCAAAAGAAAGTTACTCCCATGAGAATACCTAGCCTACGCCCAAGTTTCCAAATTTGAAGCAAATATAATTAGTTCGTTTCATCAAACAAAACAAACAAACAAACAAACAAACATTGGCATCTTTGGGATGCTTGATTTCCAATCAAGCCTTATACATATGATCTTGAGCATTGGTTTTTCAAATGTCTTATAACTAACCCTATATATAGGACACCATGACGGTTCCCACGTAAAGCCGGTACCCATTTCCGACACCTGGGTTGAGTGGGGGTATTGTACTTTAGCTGTCCCTTATACCCAACGGGGAAAATCTCCGCGCCAGCCCCGGGATACGAACCCTCGTCTCCAACATACAAGGCTGATCCCTTAACCACTCTTCCACGAAGAGAAACTATTATTATACTCAGATGCACTGAAAAAAAAGTCAGTAAAATGGTAGTTCCATATTATACTAACATTATTAGCTAATTTTTCCTCGTGCTTATTACTTCTTATAACAAATTTAGCGCAATTCACACGTTTTCAACCCTTGTTCCGCCATAGCCATGTGGTTTAGGTATAGGTATAGGTTCTGCCACCGTGCGGCAAGAACCCGGGATCGAATCTCGGCGCAGGCAGTGGCGATTTTCTCTGTTGGGTATAGGAGAAAAATTCCAAGCACAATACCCCACTCCACCCAGGTGTCTGAAATGGGTACCGGTCTCGACCGGAGGAAAGCGTCATGGCGTCCTGGCGTTAGTTATAAGACATTTGAAAATCCAATGTAAAAGATGATATGTATCAGGCTTGATTGGAAATAAAGCATCCGTAGATGCCTTCAATATTATTATTATTGTCGAATGCTCCCGGCCCTTCATTGATAGTCCAGTGTTTCTTCTCGTTGAAAAAAGGGACAACTTTCCATTCATTCCATAATACCTCAAAATTCAGAACTCAGTACCCGCTAAGCCGCAGATAACCGTCATAGCATTTACACAATAAGGACAATGAATTTGGAAATCTAGCGTTAATTATTATAAGTTTTTCATTACCAATTTAAGTTTTTAATTTAAATTTTTCCTAAACACGAATAAGAGGAGAATTTCAAATTATATTCTCATATTGGTTTAATTTTACTAGTTGTCATTTTCATTTTAATTACAACTTAACCAGAAGAAGTTTACCAAATTTTGGTTGATAAGAAACGCTCGACCGATGTAGATGTGCCGTGATTTCGTTATCAATAATCAAAATCCCTTGATGGTAGCGTGACCAAGGCTTAACTATCAGAGAGTCAAAATGATTCAGTGATAGTGGGACAGAGGCTCTTCCATCACAGAATCTATATCATTTTATGATCCCTTGACAAAGACATAACGATCATACAATCGTTATCATTTTGTGATCGCGTGACTTTGACTTAATAATGTCAATAATAATAATGACTCGCGTGACGTGACTTAAGTGCCGCCATAGCCATGTAGCTAGAGGGTTCTACCGCCGTTCGGGAGACCCGGGATCGAATCTCGGCGCTGGCAGTGGCGATTTTCTCTGTTGGGTATAGGAGAAAAATTCCAAGCACAATACCCCACTCTACCCAGGTGTCTGAAATGGGTACTGGTCTTGACCGGGGGAAAGTGTCATGGCGTCCTGGTGTTAGTTATGAGGCATTTGAAAATCCAGTGTACAAGGTGATCTGTATCAGGCTTGATTGGATATAAAGCATCCGTAGATGCCTTCATTCATTATTATTAATCTGAGAATCAAACTTGCTGTGTGATCGCGAGACGTGATCATTTAGGGAACAAGATCAGAGAGACGCACATTAATTTTCCTCGCGTAAAATCGAGATTGTCTGGTCAAATTATCAAGTATAATTGTCTGGTACAATTGACTCATAAAATTTTACAGAAAAATTTTCTAGTAAAAATTATTCTATATATTTCTTTGGTTTCCTTACTCTCGATTAACTCAGTATAAAGCTCTATGTAGGATGGCGTGTGCCTATTTCTGGTCGCAACCTGAATTTGCGATATGTATAGGAGTTTAAATTTTTCAAATTAGATAAAATGTATTCCTCAAAACTGTTAACATAGAGTAAGAAAAATTATCTTAGCAGTTTCATGTCTGAATAAATTGATTCGATGAATTCATGATGTAAAATATTGCTTCTGAGTTTTCAAATCTCTGTCCAAAGAAGCTCTTTTTAGTACATATGTAGACACATAAATAAACATTTCGTTTTATATCCACTCATAAGAATACTTGACAAATGCTTCTGAGAATTTCCATATAGGAACAAGGATAAAAAACTTATTGAAAATTACGCTAAAAGCATTTTCTGCTTTTGTTCATAACGAACTTTGATTAGCACATCTTCGGTTCAGCATTTTGTCAATATTTTGAATATTCATTAATTTTGTTCCTAATCAGAAAAATAATTTTGTGCAGACCTTAGAACGTGTAAATCTACAAACAGGATGCGTCTCATTGAGTTTTGTTTACAAAAAATCCAAGAATTTTGTGCCTGTAGTTTAAAAATTTTTCCCTGGAAGTTCAAGAATTTTTCCCCGGAAGTTCAAGAAGTTTTAGCCAGAAGCCTATAGCGTTTTTCCCCAATAACCGTGGTTGATCATCTAATGTTGATAAATCAAAGCTCCAAGCCTAAGTAAGAATAGTTTTGCTTCCAAGTTAGCGAGAACGGAGTAAGAGATTCAGAACATTACGACAAATGAAATATTACACACCAATGAAATATTACACACCGGTGAAATATTAAACACCAATAAAACATTACACATCAATGAAATATTACACACCAATGAAATATTACACACCAATGAAATATTACACACCGGTAAAATATTAAACACCAATAAAATATTACACACCAATGAAATATTACACACCAATGAAATATTACACACCAATGAAATATTAAACACCGATAAAACATTACACATCAATGAAATATTACACACCAATGAAATATTACACACCAATGAAATATTACACACCAATGAAATATTACACACCGGTGAAATATTAAACACCAATAAAATATTACACACTAATGAAATATTACACACAAATGAAATATTACACACCAATGAAATATTACACACCAATAAAATATTACACACTAATGAAATATTACACACCAATGAAATATTACACATCAATGAAATATTACACTCCAATGAAATATTACACACCAACGAAATATTACACACCAATGAAATATTACACATCAATGAAATATTACACTCCAATGAAATATTACACACCAATGAAATATTACACATCAATGAAATATTACACTCCAGTGAAATATTACACACCAATGAAATATTACACATCAATGAAATATTACACACCAACGAAATATTACGCAAAAATGAAATATTTTACACCAATCATATATTACATACAAAAAATATTACCCACAAATGGTAAGACGCAAGCCCAAAATTCACGAGAGATGATTGTAATTTTATTTTTGCGCACCATAGTCCTGAATAGCAATGTTGTCTCACCATGGAGAAAAGCTTGAACATGCGCTAAATGTCTAGTTGTAAAGTAAAGTATCTCTCGTCAATAATTGTAGAGCTGATGTGTGAAGAATGATATGGGTGTGATTAATGCTGTAAAATAGTTTTCTGAAATTTTCTCCGATACATCTTTTCATCGAAAATAAAATTTATTTGATATTGTTGAAGTGGTCAGACTTTGATGAAAAATAAAAATGAACCAACATGGATGTAAATTCCGCTTAGGTCAGAACATCCAACAGTATTGATAGGTATACATTATAAGGCAGTAGTAGTTAAAATAGGGTAGAAATATCCGTAGACTTTTATATGGTTTAGAATTTTTGCATCAAGGCTTTTCGCCTGTTAACCGTGCTGTAGTGGCATTAAGTGTCAAAGTATTGGTGCTGTGTTTTCCCTAATCTAGCTGATCGGTTTATAATTTATTAATTGATACAATAAGTCTCTATCGTACCTATATTGACAATGAATACTTTCCAATGCTTTTTGTATCGACATTGATTGACGACACAGCTACGAAAATCACCTACGATATAGGTAGACACATCTGTATGGTATCAGAAAATACATGACGTATAGAATTCGCAAATACTATTCTGCTGATACTATTCTGCTAATACTACTATGACCATCCTCCAAAGGATCATTTCTATAGTATGTTGTCATTATCCTAGAGCTACTCATGATCTAATACTAATCTACCGATGCCACAATGTGTTGTGGCATCGGTAGATTAAAATGATGTAAGAACAAATATCGGAATAAACAAAATGCTTCGAAAAGCGTACTGCGGTATGAGGACATGCAAATGATATCGGATCATTTATGTGTAATCTGAACATGCCAAAAAACGACGTGTCGTGGTAAAGAAAAACGGAATGCAAGGAAAATTAAAGCTCCCAATAGAAAATTACTGTGGGATTAACATAAACTCTTTCCAAGAACGCCATCCCATTTCTTGTAATTGCCTCCAGATATCAAGGAATCTATACTGCAGTATAGGGAAGAAGTGGCACCAAATCCTTTGAATGGTACAAAAAGATTTATGAGACTGACACCAGTTTACTAATGAAGCGTACTGATACCAAAGTATAAAAGTCATCCATTCTTCATTGTGTTTTAATCTCAGCACTAGGAAGTTTATCATAACTATTACATGAAAATTTTTTAGAGCTGGGGGGAAAGTATTATTTTTAATCATAAGTTTTCCCTTTGTTTGAATTTAAACTAATAAGTTTAATGCGTCCATAGTATTAGCAAAAATGACTTTCAAATCTGCATTCAGTATATATGTGTATTTATATACATACGCTTATGTATATGTATAGTGAATATAAATATATTTATAAAACATTAATATGTAAATAGAATATTAATATATAAATTAAATATTATATGTAGATAAAATATTAATATGTAAATTATTTATTGATATATACATTGGTATAAAACAACTGCGAGGAAATATTTTCCTTGCAAAAATGATTGTGCATTAATACAGTTTATAATTAGCAGCTAAAAACGTAGGTTCATGCGGGTGTACTTTTTTCTAGGTCATCAACAAATTCATGATACCTGAAGGTTCATTCAAACCGAAACTCACAACCAAAATATCGTTTCCGCAACAAAAAAACACAACTCGTTCACTCGTAAAGAATATCACGCAGGCGTCTATTACGCAAACATTTCTCATTATTCGCACACCTCGGGGGGAGTTCAAAGTGTTTGCTTAAGGTCGTTATAACACTAACTCATGTGAAATGGCCAGATAATTAGTTAATGGCCGACAGATCGGTGTGAGTTAAGAGTCCTTACTAAGGTAGCACGCAGATATCGGACGGTCGCGCCGGGGCTGGTGTGAGGCGCTGGTGGTCGATTAGGGCAGAGCTGTCACCACCTCTCTCGTGACCCATCCGTTACAAAGCCGGCAAGATGAACACCGTTTTACGACCCTTTTTTGTTCCCTAAGCAGCTGGCCCAAGTTGACTCAAGCGTGGAGAAAAAACGAAAATTCTCAGCAGAGAAGTGGCTTCGCCGCAAGCGTTGTCATTTGGCGCTATAGACGATGATGGTGGAACGTTCGTGAGCCCATCACTGAATGCCTCGAGAAGTTCCAAGCTTTCGCAGCTTTCTTTGACTTGCTCGGCGGACTGTTGCTGTTTCCGAGACTGCCGGAATTTTGCAGAGCTCGTGAGGAAGTCGGAAGTTTCAACACGAACACTCGTCGCTGAAGTTGAAAAACTCTAGGTCAATTTATAAACAAGATTCTGTAGCTCCACGTAATTATTAAGTATGATTAATTTATGTGTATTTTCAGTATATTTAAGTCGTGTTTAATCTGGCATTTGACTAAATCGCACAATTAATGGGGAATGCCTTCATAGTCAAGTCCGGAACAAATTTAAAAAAATCTTTTGTAGAACATCTGAGCATTTGTAAAATATTTATAAACTTGATATGTTATATTCTCACAAGATCGTGGTTGCTTTTTATGCGTTCTCTTATTACATCTCCATTTCTTATCCATGTATTCTGCTAATTGTTGACACTGCCTGTTGCGCCAACTATCCTTGAAACGACGACAACGACAGAAGCCTCTTCTTTAGCGTCAGCTGCCACGTTTAGTTTCTTGACGCACAAATTATTTCAACAGTTGCTGCAACTGACTTGATGTTTGGATAATGGTTTGGTCATGTTCTCTCGAGCGCTGCAATTCATTTTCCTATCGACTTGAATGTTTGTTCTTTCTGTGGCGTTTATAGAAAGTGAAAAACAACACCGATTAATTTTTGAATGCGACAGCCTATGGATTTTTCGTGGACACAAAAATTAGAAGTAGTTAATTTTCAGAGCTCTAAACGTATTTTTCTATTACAATCTCATGTTGAAAAATTATATAAATTTGAGTTAGAATGAGTGGATTGTTCAACTACTAATCACGCACTCAAATACAAATGAGATTTCTGTGAGGAAAAGTTATTTTTGAAAATATGCAATCACTTCAATGAAAAACTAATCTTTCGTAGAAATCAATTTGTTTCTTAATACAATCTTATCATAGCAGCGAATATTAATTAGCTAAGAAATGTTAAAAATAAAGCTGTCAAAATGAACGTGATATTTAACTTGCGCTCGTTTTTGTTGCATATTTTAATTTATTTATATCCAAAAAAAGAAAGGGGATAATTTTTTTAGTCATTTTTAATTTTTTTAAGTTCTATTAGAACGAGTTCGACGATTCAACGCTTAATATTATGTCCGTAACATTCTGAATGAATTCGGAGAGCTTTCCAGCAATAACATTACATTTATTATTACTCGATAAATTAACGATTGAGATTACATAATACCTCATATAGCTCACGGAAAGCCGGTTCCACTTATTTAAACTTTCTTAAATTAAAATTGGAATTGGTACACGAACAACCTGTTCCACGTACTTAAACTTAGTTAAATTAGAATTAGACATAGCACACGGACAGCCGGTTTCTCACATTTTAAATAAATTAGAATTGAAATTTAAACTAAAAAATTAAGATTAGAATTGACATCAGTTGCACCCGAAGGACGTTGAAAGTATAAACAAACAAAAACAAACATCGGCATCTTTGGGATGCTTTATTTCCAATCAAGCCTGATACAAATGATCTTAAGCATTGGTTTTTCAAATGTCTTATAACTAACACTGTATATAGGACACCATGACGGTTCCCCCGTAAAGCCGGTACCCATTTCCGACACCTGGGTTGAGTGGGGTATTGTGCTTGAGCTTTCCCTTATATCCAACGGGGAAAATCGCAGCGCCAGAGCCGGGATAAGAACCCGCGACTCCAACATACAAGTCCAATCCCTTAACCGCTGTGCCACCGCGAGCAAGACTAAAGGTAGGATCGTTGAAGTGCTGGGCTCAAGAATGGCGGAATATGAGCAACAACCTCAGATCCCTTCTGCACGGGGTGAGTTATATAGTGAATAATTTTTAGTTTTAAGGTAGAGTTTAATATATATGAAAATAATTACGCTACCCATGAAGCAGTGTCGAATGTTTTTCAAACGATGTTTGGTTTATATTTATTGACAGAGTCAGCGATAACTTAATTCTAGAATTAATTTTTCAGAGTCAGAGGAGAAACAATTGTCGAGTTCCAGTAAGTAAAAATAAATTAACTTGCGAGTGTGGCAGTTTTGAGTCAACGAACGGGAGTATCCTCGTTCTAATCAGCAGAGTGTATTTTTTGCTTCAGACGAGAAATTTTCGTCAATGCGACGCCATCAATAGATGCAATGGTCTCTTTTATACCATGGCTGTACGTTCAGCTATTATGTGAGGTATATACATATCTCATTTTATAGCTTCACTACAGTAATAAGTTCATTCTCACATCAGGACTCACGAAGATCAGTTGAGGACGAAGTAAAAACACTCATGCAAGGGATCGAACACTACAAATGAGGATTCGAATATACATATAGATATAGAAAGAGAAGCCGGTAAGGATAGACCTATACTATGCAGCATGCTGTAAGTACAGCGCAACATTGTGCGTAATGCCACCTCAAATGAACGTATAGGGAATCCTCTCCCTCCCAGGAGCGTTGTAGTGTTGCTGTAAGTGAGAGGGAAAATTAAGGTTTAAACACGACATGAAATTTCGTTTCATATTTGACACACATTGTCGAATGATCTGTTATTATAAATATTATCAAGCCACCGGAATGGTATAGTTGAGAACTAGAACAGTCACTGTAAAAGTGAAGGCGATTTCCGAGCGTATTCTTGAGTGATGTTCTCACAACCTGAAGAATTTTATTTTAAAATTGAAAGAAGTCAAGAGAATCTCACAGTTTTTGGCTCTGGCGAAAATTAATTTCAAAGCCGATCTTTCGGTCTCCATTTGGGGAACTTGAGGACTAAATGATGGTTAACATTCACATGAAATAAAAACTAAATAATACTACTCTATAGCAGGAAAGGAAAGCAATAAAATCAAAAGAAATCTTCACTTACAAGTGATATGCACAGATGTTGATCAAAAACGTTTATGCGTTCAGTCTGAAGAAGCTAGTACCGCTTGCTGTTTTGAGTGCGATGCAACGGTGCTTTCAATGATCGAGTGCCGATCAACTAAGTCGTTTACGTAAATTCACAGAGGGAAGTTTCCTGTAGTAATGGGTTAAAATAGAACTATTGAACGCTTCATTCTTAAGCTTACATTGGGGGGGGGGGGGGGGTAAAAAAATAACTAATAAACACGGACACATGGTAGAATTAGTCCAGATTTAAGGTGTTTCATCAATGTTTCACTCTTAAGCCTACATTGGGTGATAAAAAAGTAACGGATGAACATGGACGCAGAGTAGAATTAACGCAAACGGTATTTTAGCTATGCTTCGCTCTCAAGTCTACATTGGAAAATGAGAAAAGTATATTACGAATAACCACCGACACAAGATAGAATTTGCACAGACTTACGGGATTTCAATTGCTCCCGTCAGATCGCTATAGCGATGCTGTAATTTTAAACGCGGGACTGTGACTTGAAATGAATTCTCTGCAGGATGGTAATTTTAGACTGTGAATGTGTTCACTGTAATTCAAACCTAGAAAAATTATCAAAATTTTATACAACTTTTCACTCTTGAATTGTTTGTAAAAGTGTTTATAATATTAATCTTATGACTGCTGAGAAGTTGCTAGAAAGGATAGTGTAAAATTCATATGAAAGACTAGTCACACTTCACACCTATACAAGTCAATGAAGGAAATGTGGTAATTTATTCGTAACCGTGAAGTTCGAACAAATGGAACTGCGAATACAACAAAAATACTACAAAGATACGATTTCACTCAATGGAGATGAAAATAAAACAAAGATACCACAAAGATATGACTCTACTGAATGAAGATGCGAATTTATCAAAGATATTACAAAGATATAACTGCACAGGACGGAGATACTAATATATTTTAATAAAGATACCACTAAGATGCAACTCCACCGAAAACGCTCGGTTTTGAAGTTTCCTTATTTGAAAGTTCTAAGTTATCTTTCGGATGATGATTAATCAAGCGTTTTCGCTTCTTCATTATGTATTTCAAGCACTTTCCATAACCATTTGTGAATTATTACTCTAGGCTTTTGGAAAATAAAACTCTTAGTTATATGAACGCAAGTTTGGCGTCATTTTCTATCTCTCTGGAAAAACTCACGCTACTTTATGAGACGGAAAATGTTTATAACTGATTAATAGGAACATTTGTCTTATTCTATTGACATTAAAACAAAGAATGGTTGATTGTTCTACAGCAAAATGGGGGGATTGATGAATAATTTTTTCTGTTCTGAATTGCATCTTTGATTTTTCTGAGGGAAAAGTTGTTTCGAAAAAGATCGGAATTGCTTCCATGGAAATTTGCTACCTGCTGACATCAATTAATGGTATTATATACCATACGGTTTTGTGAGGCTATAACTAAAGTTTCAAATTGCACGGAAAGCGAAAACGTGAAGCGAATCAAGCTGGGGATCTAATGAAATTTCTTGGGTAATAATTTCAATGCAATTTCACTAGAAAAACTTTATTGCAATTCGTTAAAACAAATTCTTTGTTTTTCTTTAGAAAAATTCCATTAAAATTTCAATGTTATAATTTCATTTAAATTCATTAGATTAATTTGGTTAAAATATTATTGCAATAATTCCATATAAATTTCTTCCGAATAATTCCATTAAAATCGCATTAGATTAATTTCTTTAAAATTTCATTTAAATAATTGCATTAAAATTTCATCAGAATGTTGTTAGAATTTTATTAGAATAATTTTCCATGAAGTTCACAAGAATAATTTCATCCAAATTTCATCAGCATAAGTCCGCACTAATTTCACGAGAACAATTTCATTAAACTCTCATTATAGCAATACCATTAGGTTTTCTCCAGAAAAAAATCCATAAACTTTTCGTTGTAACAGTTTCCTTCTGAGTTGAACTCGGAGGTCGTAGGAATAAGCAAGTAGGGCAAATTGAGAAGGGGTTTAGTTATACGAGTTCAATACTAGTAAACGAGGCTATTTTTTGGAAAGAGAACTTTATCAGACAAAAGTAACATTTAAATCAAACCGAAAGGGCGTCATTGTATATAATGCATTTCTAAATACTAGTATTGTACAGTGAAAACATTTTCTCAATCTTTTTATTTTCAATTTGAGAAAGTACATCATTCGAAAGAACCATGTATGTGTTTTACACTGGCATGTTTCTTGTACTTGTGTTTTTTCTAAAAAAATATTGTTTACAATGTGTTTGCACTAAAATGTATTATGAACAGCGTGTTTTCAATTCCTATGTTCAGTGTTCAAGGCGTTTTCAACACAAATATTCAGTGTTCAACGTGTTTTCAACACAAATATCCAGTGTTCAAGGTGTTTTCAACACAAATATCCAGTGTTCAAGGTGTTTTCAACACAAATATCCAGTGTTCAAGGTGTTTCCACTTCAAATGTATTGCGATCATCGTGCATTTAGTTCAATCGTGTTGTGTGCCTCATCTTTTTTGTTCGAATCTTCGCTCTCTTCTTAAAAGTGCCTCCCTATGATCGGGCCCGCGGTCGCCTGCATGCAGCAATCACCAGGTCGAGGCCCGGCAAATTTACGAGCCATGACGAGCAAGTTTATCGCGTAGGGTAACTCGGAGAGACAGCGGCGGCGGCGCCGCGCCGAGGGAGAAACCGCGCTGAGCAGAGGGAAAGATTCTCGTGACGGACGAAGACGTGGGAAACGCGTTTGTCCCGCGCAAAAAAGAGGAGTGTATTTGTCTTGGACATGAAACTACTACGAGGGAACATGCACTGATGTTTTTTTTTGTAAGTTTCAGTTTATGAGTGCTATTCCCGACGCACGTTTATTGATTGTGTGCCTGATTTTGTAGCCTGCTTGCGGTTTGGTTATCGAACCGTTGACTTCATCCTTGGTTTCTTAATTTTGGTCGTTTTATATTATCTTTAACGATGATTGACGAAAAATGTAGTCGTGCATCATACAGTATCACGGAGTGGAAAAAATGTTGGATACGTAGTGGAAGTTACCTCCGTTTTAAATCACAACCAAATAAGTAGTTATGAGTTATTCATTTAAAAAAATCCTTTTCACTAGTCATGAGGCTGAGTTGGATTCTAAAATCACACTATAGGAATAACCAACAAAATTTTATTCGTCCAGACGATGATCGGAGTCTTAAACTCCAGGAAATATAAGCGATCATAAAAATAAAGTTTGCGTCCGCGAGTTTAAAAGTTTTTCTAAAGTCAGCAGTGGATACAAAAGCAACCAAGTTCTTGGAAATGAATTTCTTTGGTCACTTCATTTTTTCTTTGTTGTTCAAAATTTTAATATTCGATGTGAAACCAATCTCTGAAGAAAGTGTTATTCTACTTCTAACTAAATGGCAGGTTTTGCAATATTGTTCAGTAAAACAGACTATTAGAGCTTTTCATTTATATAATTCCCAGTCTTACTTTTTTATTGAAACATGTTTGACTCTATTTTCTCAGTGGAGAGGCTATGCCTGGGCGGTTATGCTTATAGATGCTCCAGCGATGAAGGTAAATGGCTTTACAATAATAATTGCCACCTGTCGTTACCAAATATTTATTCGTTGTTCATTTAGAAACAAGCCAGGTAAATAGAGCAAGCATCTATTATATTACACGTCGTGGTCCACCCAAAGACAGAAGTTTTAATTCAGAAAAGGTGGTTCAGTGAGCATTTTGAATTTAAATTTTCCTGTTTCACTAATACCACGATAAAAATACAATAGTTATTTATTTAAAAATTTTAAATTTTCAACAAAGAAAGAGAGACATTAATGTATTAGTAAAATAGGTTCCACTTTAGCGTAAGCTCCCGTCGAAAAGTTGCGTGAGGGGCAAAGCGAATGACGCGATTCTGAAATTTAACACTTGAATCGGAGTTTTAATTTCATTTGAGTTTTATTGCTTGAAATATCCATTATAATAAAAACCTTCGTGTATTTTAAACTTATGTTTGTTAATATCTTTTTTTTCTGGTAGAAAAGAATGGAGGTAAATTTCTTCAGTTTACGGCTTTAGCGAACTAAAACTATTACCCGGCTTTTTGGAAACTCTAATCTGTTTCGACCAATTATTGAAAGATCAGCGTTTGGCGGATTTACCTCAATTATCAGCATAATTTTTAAAGGAGGGATTTTAACACTGAATTTCGAAAAAATCCCTAGACTGAAAAAATAAAACGTAAAGGAACATTTCTTCAGTGTTTTCGACGTGACGTGACGTTACTTCAGAAAACGGACAGACATGCGAGCAAGCAAGCAAGGAAGCAAATAAGCAAGCAAGGAAGCAAATGATCAAAGAAGCAAGCAAACAAATAAGCTAACAAGTAAATGAGGAACTGCACACCATTCGATAAAGAAATTCTCAGAAGTTTTGCGAGGTTCGAGCAAATTTCGATGTTTACACCGACGTGAAATGAGATGGGCCATCCACTAACATTTCTGCTGGCTGGAGAAACACGGCAGGAGTGTTATGTAGCGTCTTGAATGGATAGTTTATCGTACAGTAAGAGAGCTTTATCTCTACCAGAACTGCCCGGCACAAGAGACGATCTGTGTGTGAGGGCATTGCAACATTCTTCCTTAGGACCGCAGCCTGCCGGTCCTATCTGGACGAGCTGGGCCATCACTGCGTGCTTCGAATATCCAAATTGTTTGATGTAACCAAATTGTACGGTTTTAGAATCCTTGCTACCCTTACATGTATATCTTATTTTAACGGTGTCAGGTTTAGGAATCTTTGTTACAAGTACAAGTTTATCTTATTTCAACGGTGTCAGGTTTAGGAATCTTTGTTACAAGTACATGTATATCTTATTTTAACGGTGTCAGGTTTAAGAATCGTTGTTCCAATACAAATACATCTTATTTAAACGATGTCATGTTTAGGAACCCTTGTAACCAGTACAAGTATATCTTTTTTTAACGGTGCGTCAAGCTTATGAATCCTTGTTACCAGTTCAAGTATTTCTATTTTAACGGTGCATAATTTTTTCTTCGAACGTTATATCTTACATATATTAGTAATCTATTTAACATATCGTAGAAATGTCTAGTTTAATTCAAGTGTAATGTGTTCTAACCTACATGAGTGAGGAAGCAAAATATTGACAAGTTTTACCATAGCTTTCTTTTTTCACGATTACTATTTCTGCACACAAATAAAAAATAATACATTATGTCTTATTCAATCCACATAAGAATCTACATGAAACATAGCATCAATATTGTACAACTCACAATTGGACAAATTGATAGTGGTTCTTACGAACATACCCAGGAAAATCATGATACATACACAGTGGGTTAGAGAAGATTTTTTAAACAATTAATTTATACCTCTCTAACTGCAACTAAGGTGTTCCAAAGAAAGGAAGGGAAAGACACCAATAAATATGGAGTTGAGGAAACGGGAACCCCATGCACAAGGTGTCTTCCCACACATGATCTCCTGTCCACAGAAGCAGCGAATCAGGAAGAAAGGTCATGAAGTAAGATTCAAGACGAATGAGAAAGTAGTAAGTAAATACTGAAAATAAGACTGCGGTGAACCGAGAAAAGGTGGCTTGTAACGAAACGAAAACTTATTTCATTTTAAGAAAACATATTATTAGCGAATTTCACAAGAATTATTTGCAGTTTCCAGAGGAAGGAGCACCAGTTGATGTATCATTTTCGATCAAAACGGTGCCCGACCGCAAGAGAATTTTAGCTCGTATACCAGTTTCCTAACGAAAGCCAAAATGAAAAATACCTGGCAACTCAAACTTGACTATTTTTCTGGAAATACTTGCATCCTGAGAAAAATTGGGAACTATTTAGTGATTCAGGGGTATTACAATTATTTTTCTTTTTATAATTGTTACTTTATTTCCAATTTAATCACCGCAGTGAATCACAGTTGATGCGTGAGGTTTTGAACACAAAACAGAACAAAAAATTGTTGTCGCATGATATGGATCTGGCTTGCAATGGAGCTAATGATGGGTAAATAACCAATGCATGTAATAACAGGAGCATATAATAATCAAAATTATTATCGAAAACCTCGACTCATAAATAAAAGAACATTAAGATACGTTGGTCTCGAGACGATAAAAAAATCACTGCTGCGAGACACAAAATTCGAAACTGGCAAATGATTAGACAATCGTGGCCACTTTACTCGATCGTTCCTGCTCCTATGAGCTCACATCTCAACTAGTACGAGCACACACCTTTACTTCTACCCTCACACATCTCCACTTTTACGCTCATACACCTCCCTTTCTGCACACACACACCTCTACTTCTACGCTCACACATCCCCGCGTCTACGCTCACACACCTCCACATCCACGCTCACACGCCTCCACATCCACGCTCACACACCTCCACGTCTACGCTCTCACACCTCCACGTCTACGCTCCCACATCGCGTGTACGAGCGCGAGTGCCCCAGCTATGCCCAGGGGCATGCTCAGCGCCGCCACTGCAAGTTTGTACCCATTACTCGAGGCACGGCTGGCATGTCACCCGAATGTTCCCGCTGCTCTGTTTGCTTTGGAGACGCACTTCGAGGGACCGCACCCAATCATCGTTACGGCTCCTCTAAAGCGACCGCAATGCGTCGCTCAACTCTCGCACTTTTTACCGTAATGTGGAGACGCGAGCGCGCCTGCTACGATATCCATGAAATATATGTAAGTTTCAGTAGCGTACCTGCAAGTTGCAGTGGCGCATACCCGCAAGTTGCAGTGGCGCACCCGCGAGTTGCAGTGTCGTACCCGCAAGTTGCAGTGGCGTACCCGCGAGTTGCAGTGGCGTTCCCGCACGTGGCAGTGGCGTACCCGCAAGTTGCAGTGTCGTACCCGCAAGTTGCAGTGGCGCATACACGCAAGTTGCAGTGGCGTACCCGCGAGTTGCAGTGGCGTACCCGCAAGTTGCAGTGTCGTACCCGCAAGTTGCAGTGGCGTACCCGCGAGTTGCAGTAACGCACCCGCAAGTTACGGTAGCGTACCGCGTTGTCGTCAGAATAACGTTGTCGAGTTAGAGCCACGACTCATTTTTTAAATCTGTTGATGAATGAAATGATTTCAAAGCTTGTCTTGTTTTCCCTCGATTCACACATTTTTCGTTAGATGTGGGTCGAGTGATTTTTGGTCAATGTGTAAAAGAATTACAGTTCAAAATAGAAATTTCTCATCATTTTAATTAAAGTTTTTATGTATCCACTCTACAGGCTGCGACTTACCGCAATCGAGCTTGAAGTGTTCGCGCTAGGTGGACTTCAAGGAATAACGATGAATCTTCGCAAACTATCGTATTCTAACCTAAGTTGATTGAGTAACACACAATTGACTCGTGAAGAAGAAAATCACCTAGCCTAACCATAAAAATTTATTTATGCAAAATGTTTGCAGTAAGTCAGATTTTTTTGCTTCATAATGCTCAATTAAAGTTTATGAGCAATATTGACATCTTTTATGAGATTGCCATTCCTGCCATCGAAGTAAACGAGACAAATGTTCTGTTTGAAATCATAAGTCAAGAGCCACAAGTGATCCGCAAAAAATTTACTCAAATCCAATGCATGAAATGTTTCCTCGAGGTCAATTTTGATACATTATTCATATGTTGTATGATTCACATATTTCCAATTGGTCTATTGCAAGGAAAACTCACGTGTATGATAAAAAGGAGAACCAACGTATAAATCAACATTTTTTTTAATTTTTTTCGCAAACGTTTCGGAGTATTACAATTCCATCATCAGTGCTAAAATATAAAAGAAAGTTAAACACAAAAAATATACAAGAAAAGTCAATTCAATAATGAAACAAAAATCTATAAAAATTTAGATCCCAATCCTCATTCGAAAGCAATAGAACTGAGACAAACCCTCATTGGCTAACACATCGATGCTCAAACACATACAATCATACATTTACACAGGGGAACCTCATATACACAAACGCGCGCAAACACAAACACACAATGTTTATTTTTACGTTGATTCTCCTTTTTACTATACGCGCATGAGTTTCATAATATTTAACGTCATCTAATGCACTTCAGCATCTGGAGTGCCTTCCGTTTGGAGACCAAATACAAAAGCCGGCAGCTTACAACGGTCAAGTGACATGTCGGCGAGTGACTTGAAGTTCCCTTTAAACTCAGTGACCTGCGATCACAGGTCACCTGTGCAGGTCTTCCAACGCATGAGACAACCGCCGGACTTGTTCTTGAAGACCTGTAATTACGTAAAGCCTGTTAGCAATTTAGAGAGAGTTACAGAGGTCGCAGCCCTTCTTCCGGCGTCTCTCTTATGAAGGATTTGTTGAACGCCGAAAATTTGAATTACTCACTGCTTTCAGCACTTTTAGAGCGTTCACATTTAAATTCTTTGTGCGTAAATATTTGATGTTTATTTAGGTTAAAATTGCTTTAAAGCATATTTTAGTATATAAATTCTGTAAGGAATGCGTAGAATTCATTGTGATACTAACACTTCTTGTTGCAACTAATAGAAATTTTGAAATTCGTACAAACCCGCTGATTTTATCAATTGCAGTGTGCCGGTGAAGTGTGTGAATTTTAGAAAATTATACCAGAGAGGTAAAAGAAAAGGTTTATGTCATTAATTCAAAAAAATATATAAATTGCCAACCTAATATTTGACAATTCCAACGTATCAAACCGTGGAGTCACCTGGTCGTGATCACAGTTTTCACCGGGGATGACCACTACCAGATTTTCATAATTTTATGTTACTACATGAAACTGTGCAGCCGGTAGCAATAGTTCATCAATAGTTCAGCAATAGTTCATCTGTTCACTTGGCTTCAGCACGTGATAATTTATTTGCCAAAAATTTTGAAGATTGAATCTTTTTGAAATAAAGTTTGAGCTCACAGCATCTGACATCTCTGCATGGTTCTCTGATACTGTGCGCTCGAACTTTATAAGGCTCACACTTCAATATTCTAGTTGGACGAAACAGCACGTATAGTAGCCAAGTCAACAGATGAATTTCAACAGCCGATAGTACCACAACCATTACGTAAAATGGTTGAATATGCGGCAACTGAACATGAGAGGCTGTCCGCTGCAGTCTCTCCTAAATTCCGGAAGTCGTAAGCCCTGCGGACGCACAACACTCGACGCCCCTCTGGCTAATGACAGTAAAAGTCTTCGTGGCGCACGTGGTGACTTCCCTGTGACGTGCCGACATTTTGCGTTGATGGTGATGTAGTTTTGACGTCGGGGATGATGTTACCTCAAAACTGCATTATTTTCCATCGGTAGTAACGTAGTTCCAATGACTTCAGTGAACTGAGTCCATGCTCCTATGTTGTAAATGTTTCGATATTCGATGGTTGCGTAGCCTACGACGTTTGTGAAAATGTTACATCGATGTTCCGATGTTTAACTTTGATATTGATGTAGCGGCAACGTTGCTGGTGACGTTGTGCTGATGTTACAATGTTTTTCATTGACACTGAGTTCAAATGAGGGTAGTTTGGGATCGCTTAAGATAGGTTAGTATGCATGTGCTAGGTCAGGTTAGGATATTTCAGCTTAGATTGGAATAGGTCCGATTGGTTAGAATAAGTAAGTAAAGGTAAGTATAGGTTAGGCTAGATTAGGTTAGATTAGGTTACGGTCGCTTGGGGTAGGTTAGAATAGGTTTGGGTAGGTTAGATCAGGTTGCATTAACACTTTGACTGCGACGTGCGCCACCGGTGGTACACGGAGATAATTTTCATAATGCTGCTGACCGGCCAATAGTCGCAAACTCAATTTCCATAAATATTTAATCAAAGCTAAATGAAGGCATAATTCAGTTCATGTTTGGTATTTTCCAAATACATAGCTTACTACAATTGACATTAAATTTGAGTTTGGTGTTGAACTTAATATTTAGTAGTCGCAGTCAAAGTGTTAATTCATGATAGTTTGGAATAAGTTAGGTTAAGTTGGTATGAGTTAAGTTTGGTCGAGTAAGGCTAGTATAGGCTAGGTTATTACAGGCTAGGCTGAAATGAAATTTTTTAGGCAATGAAAGGTCAGGTTAAAGTGACGTGCAATTCATCCAATAGAATTCAACGAATGAAGCAACTGAGATTCGATGTTTGATGTTATCTAATTACTTTCCATCTGAATTGGAGAGAGATTTAGTTGACTATGTGAATCAGACATTGAATCAGTGACGTTGTGTCGACGGTTCGATATTTTACGTTGGAGCCTGTGGTGTGAAAACAATGATGTAGATGTCGAACATCGTTTGTGATGCAACATCATTGAACATTATTGAACATCATTGAACATCGTTGGTGATGTTGCTTCAACACCGTTGGTGATGTTGCTTCAACATCGCTGGCGATGTGGCGTCAAATTATGGTGCTCTACATACATCGGTGATAACAGTGATGACACGTCATTACAAACAGAAATCATGCCAAAATTTCAATTATAGAACAGTCTTTAAGTCTTGCGTTCTAACTCGAAACATATTTCCTTCGTTCCTTTCAACCGGCGGCAGCCGTGAGCAAGTGTGGACACCTTGGTGAGCAAATGTGTGTACCTTGGTAGGCAAATGTGGGCACCTTGGTGGGCAAATGTGGGCATCTTGGTGGGCAAATGTGGGCACCTTGGTGGGCAAATGTGGGCATCTTGGTGAGCAAATGTGGGCATCTTGGTGGCCGAACGTGGGCACCCTGGTGAGCAAACGTGGACATCTTGGTGGGCAAATGTGGGCACCTTGGTGGCCGAACGTGGGCACCTTGATGAACAGATGTAAGTACTCGGCAGGAGGACAATTAGGTAAGCGGCACGAGCCCTGTGGCCGCCTGCATCGTAACCTGACCTCGCAAACGAGACCAGGAAGCGGTCTGATGACCGGAGAGCTTTACTCTCGCAACGAAATGCTAATTTTTTTCTGCTGGAAAGCTGGTTTCCTGAACTGAATGGACTTTTTTCTTATTTGAAAAGCTGACTTTCCGAACATAATTGACTTTTTCCCAATTTGAAAAGCCGGTTTTCTGAAAAACATGATTTTTTTTTCTGCTGGACCTGGTTTTCTGAACTACGTTTTTCTCGTAAAAAATTGGTTTTCTGAACGAAAAACCGATTTTTTCTGGTAGCATTACACTCTCTAATCAAAAAATGATTTTATTTGTACCTAATGAAAAAAGTGTTTCGAAACAATATCTGTCTAATTCTAGCAGTAAAATATTTTTTTTTTCAGGCCTTATTTTTCCTACTGTAGAGCTAGTATTTTTATCATCATTTTTTTTATTTATGGCTGAATATTTTGTTTTCTGACCGAAAACCCATAGTTAAATCCGAGAAAATTATATTTGTGACCTATAATGCATTTGTTTATGGTATAAAGCTCAATTATACTTTAAATCGAAATGTGGCTTGAAGGTTACAAAAGAAAACTTTTGAACAATTTTTTTTAGCCAAAACAGATATTTGTGGCAAGAAATAACGTCGAAGTTTTTAAAATAGCATATTCGTTATTATGAACACATTTATTGAATTTACTAGATTTAAAAATGTTGACACCGAAACCCGAAAGCAATCGACTTAAGCTTTATTAAATGATTGAATTGTAATATTGCAAGAACAAGATTAGATGTATTTGTTAAAGAAACATTACTTCTAGGGTATTCAGAATTGTCTTCATATCATTTTGTTAATTGATTACTCTGTTGATTTATAACGCTGTTGATTTTAAATAATGGGGAGTCTCAGAGTTTCTTCTAAGCATAAAAGTAGAAGTGAAGATTCTCGGAGTCTGATTCGAAACGTTAACATATCGGGACGTCACTTATGAGCAGGACATGAAAATATAATACCCACATTTAAAGCTGACAGAAGATATTCGAGTGGCAACTATCTGTTCCGATACAAAAATCTAAAATAACACTATATCTCCAGAATATACAAAAAGTATCTAAATTTACCACATAAACGCCCATCGTTAAACCATACATTTCAACCACCTTAAACGAAAATCAGAAAACAATTCATTTCCGGATGTCTTAAGCGGGGCGTTGTTTACTGTAAATTTTAACCACCGAAACAAATTCATCAAGCGCGAACGCTGAAGAAGAGCGGTATGTCCTTAGCGAAGAGTCTCGAGGTAGTCCAAGCTAGGTCTCTCTCCCCTCAGTGTTTGTGGTGCAATTATTAGAATGGTTGTGTACGGTGCTTACGCAGGCGACAACTTTAGGGCTGCTGCAGCAGCTGCGGCTGTAAATGCTTTTGTTTTAGTGTTACTGCTGGGAAACTTTCAGTGGAGTCGTCCGTGGAAGCTGAAGAAGAGAATTTCTTCTGTCTCTGATACGTAAGTTGGTTGTTGGTCAACTCGGAGAACACTCTTCAGCAAGTACCGTAGTTCTCATGTGCTTGTGTGAGTTAATGAAAAAGGGTATTATCTTACATGCGAGAGAACTATAGTTCGGCTTTTTCAAGGAATTAGGAAAGCCAATGTATTTGATACAATTTGCATCATTGGCACACTTATCAGGGAAATCTCATGTATCAGCTAACAGTAAGATCTTCCATTTGGTCATGGAACAGTTATTATTTCTCTACAGTAACCCCGATGCTTGTGTTACTATTATACAGACATTGAAAAAAAGGAACCTCAATTTTAGATCTCCTTAAATACTCCTTGCGTATCACTGCCGATAATACGAATAAAATAACTCGTGCTATTGCCATAAAAGATATTACCACTGATGGCCCCATACTATTTACTATCACTGATGTGGCCAGTTTGATACATGCCACCCTTAGCAAAATCAGAGGCATAACCACTAATATGACTGGTGGTATTTAGCAAAGGTATAACCATTAATATGAATGTTAGCATTACAAGAGGCATAACCACTAATATGACAGTTAGCATTACCAGAGCCAAAACCACTAATATAATTATGTAACCTCTCACGTCTCTATTTTGAAGTTCAGTGTGTACATAGTCCATTATATCACGGTAATTACAGGGCTTGAGACCTGGTGACGGTCTCAATATGGCCGGGCTGTTCAGTGTAGGTGTCCGGTAACTGAAGTCTGCTCTATTCGAAGCACATATGTTAAACCTTGACAGATGTCATCCCCACTATAGTGAGTGTTTAGAGGTTAGGCCGCTGTTCTGGTTGAAGGCCTTTTTGATCGTCTCTCATCATCGTATCAAACAATTGAGTAGTAATTTTCCATCGCTCTGTAATGTTTGCAGTGGCATACTCGCGATTATACTCCTGCAAGTCGCATGCGAGGTATTTTTTTCCAAGTTAGGTTGATATGCGTTACGATGTTCAATTGGAACTAGTTCTATATTTCCAATAATTACAAACTTGACGTACTCACCTCCGTATTTTTTTTAATCCCTTGATTATCCCCCGTTGCTTGCATAAGCTTAATACGTTTCGTGCGATAGGTTAAACTGAAGTTCAATTTTCAACTCAAATTTAAAGTAAGTTGTAGCGAGCAATTTGAAAAATGACAAACATTAACGGGGCCGTGCCTTAATTTACCTTTAATCCAATATTTATAAAAATCGGGTTAGTAACTGCAGGTCAGTCAGCAGCTTTATGAAAATTCCCTCAGTGACCATTCTTTCTTATCGCAGGAAACGTGTTTATAGCATCACGAGAAAGTTCCTCACTAACTCAAAGTACTTGAAACGATATTTTTTTCAAAAATACGGGCACAAGACGCGCGTTCTCAAAACATGCGCTCTTTTAGCAATTTCTTGACTGTTTTGTGGCACTCGGAAGCTCCGGAAGGAGACTGATCGGTCCAGAGTCTCGCGAAAATGCGACAAATCCTGCCGTAATGATCACAAAAGTATTCGGAGGGAAATCATTGTGTATACTTTGTTTAGCTAAGGCTGGCGAGCGCGCTGGCTGAAATAAGATTTCTCCTTTGTAACATGAGGCGGAACTCAAATTTATCGATGTGGATGGAAAAAATTCATGGCAGTGTAAGACTAGGAAAGTAAAAAGTGCGCATTCGGACTTTTCAGAAATTTTATAATCTAGCGTAAAGTTAGAGCAAATCAAATTAAATGGAATGTTGTTAGAGATGTATGATGAACCTAATATGAGTCGGTTATCTTTCTATATATCAATCTATGCTACGTTAAAACGGCGTTAGATATTTTTTCTGTAATATTTTGTTCTATTTTATTTCACTTTTTGGTGTGTATTTCCTGCCCCTTCTGAGGGCTAATGCATACAAAGATAAGTCTTGATGTCAGAGACGTGTATGTGGATACGAGAGCACTACATAATGACTGCAATTTTTTTTATTTACAATTTATTCATTTTGAAAGTCAGCCGTTATTTTCAAGAAAATAATGAAAAGAAAAATTAATGAATTTGCTGATGATCAAATTGTACTCTAACGAAGATTAGTTAATGTCATCAAAATTAACAAGCCACTAGCACTTTGAAATTTGAGATCAGTTATATATAGAAATGATCAATAACTAACGAGACCGGCATTAATTACGCAGTCAAATGATTTAATTACCTTTCATCAGTGGGCAGATTCGTATATTCGTATTAACCAGTTTTACCAGTGTTAAAATTCACTGGGATTTTTAACCTATTCCAACGAAAAATATTCTTACGTGATATTGTATATGTTAATTTAACATATGTAACCTAATTTAACCTACAATAACAAATATAAACGTTTCTAACCTACATAAACTCTTCGTGAACCTTATGTCATTTTTTAAAACTTTTTTTGTTTAACTAATATACGCTATCGACGAACTAATTTAAGTTATCTCTGACGATTGCTTCATTGAAAGTTAAAATTCATTCTGCAATTGTTATTTTCATTTTTTCTATATAGGTAAATGGACGACTATTTGAAAGACTGTTGACATTTTGTTCGCCAACCATGTATAAAAAATAATCCGTTTCACAACAAAAAACGGAAAATCTAAGCAGCGGACAAGATTTAAACAAGTATTACACCAAATAATTCACTCTACGAGGTTTTGTTTTGTGTTAAACATTCCCGCACAATATTTACCTAGTTTGGTGTATCATATGCATTATGCCCATGCTATTGTCATCAACATACAGGGTATGCGGACCAGCGGATGAAGCAAGAGAAATTTAGCATCTTGACTGTGACGTGAGCCACTGGTGTAAACGGAGGGGATTTTCATAATGCTTCTGACCGACCTGTAGTCACAAACTCAATTTCCATAAATACTCAGTCAAAACTAAATGAATGCACGATTCAGTTAATGTTTGCTATTTTCAACATTACTTACTAAAATTGACTTAAAATTTGATTGCTGAACTTCAGTTTTACCAGCCGCACTCAAAGTGTTAGCTGCAGACATAAACGCGACGTCGAATACCGAGGTACAGAGGCGTCTCACGGCGGCCTGTGAGTGGAAGTGACGTAGGGGAGGAGCGAAGGCGACTGCGGAAGACGTAAGACGTTGGGGAAGAGGTCGTGGGGAGGAGGAATGGGGAATCACAGAGGGGAAGTATTGCAAAAGCAACCAACGCTCTGGGAGACTCTACACATATTAATTACAAAGATATCAAAATAATTTGATAATATTAGAGTGCGAAAAAAATTAGAATGGAATTAGAATTAGAAAAAATGTTGAATGACGTTCTATTGATATTTTTACTGTTTTGTACAATTGTGCATCTGTTGAGGATGGAGTTTAAAGTTGGTGTCTTTCAAATCACGTTCGCTCTTATATAGACTTGAAATCGATTTATGTGAAAAAAGTCTTTTCAATTCAAGTTTAAAGTTTACATACTACAGTTGCGTTATTTCCGCGTATTTATTAATTATGTATTTAAAGAATATCTTAAGTTGGTAAATAGAAAAAAGCTGAAAGACTATTTTCGAAAATTTGATCATTATGAAAATGATTGAACACAACTACAACAACTTGACTTTTCGAATATGTCATCGAAATACCCCAAATTGAACATCGCTCATAGCTTAGGAGTCAAATTTCGGAGTACATAGTTATGAACCGTAAATTTGATGGACGATTAAAGCTTTTTTTTTCCTAGCGCACAGCATGTTTTCAACCCCCTAGCCTGGCACGGACAAATTAATTCGTTTGCTCCAAATTTGTATTTTTCAGAGTGCGACAAATAAGCTCGTCCAGAGTATAATGCGTCAGAAACAGACGCCGGAAAGTTTCTGCGTCGACTTAGAACCCTTTTCACCAGTCAACAAGTCAACAAGTTCAGCATTAAAAATACTGTGGTAAAATCGAAAAATTTCGTCTGAAAGTGAAACTTTTCTTCTAAAAAAGCAGTCGCGATAGGGATAAATTTTATCAACGTAAAGCTATGAACACACTAAATTAAAAGATTCCTTTGGCTTTATTTTTCTAAAGTATTCAAATATACATTCATGCAGCGTATCCAGTATATACGATCGAATGGATAGAAAATTTACTACATCAGGATGATGGACGAATATTTGAAAAGATTTTAACTTTGCTCTACCAACTACCAAAATATTGTTTAAACAAACAATATTGTTTTCCACTTGTGCTTTTAATTTCATGTGTTGTTTTTTACATCATTAAATGCAAATGACCATACATTATCTCATAGAAATCGTCCGATTAACGTTGGGTTTGGTTCTAAAATTTCAAGAAATTTGATATGATGAAAACTCAAAATTAATATAAATGAAAGATTTTTGATTCGACTCTTAATGTTACATTAACTTCTTAGAAGCCCGTCTGGAAACTTATACCTTTCATGGTGTATATACCATGTTAGGGCAATTGAACCTTTCGAAGTTCAACCTTTTCTAATGCATTTCATGTATACACTTTACAGAAAACAATTTATTCTTCGTATGCGTTTTTATATTTTTCCGCCAGTTATGGGAAAAAATTAGTGAGCTGGGCGGAGACGCTCGATCAGAGGGCGGGGACAGAACGCCGACATGCAGTGTATATATAGCGCTGTGATCAGGAATTTTTGTAGTACATCTACCTGGCTGTGTTTTGTGATGTATGTGAAGTCGACGCTTGCGACTTGAATGGCAGTGAACTGGAGCCAACGATGTGTTTGAGTATTCATTGTGCTAAGATGCTCTTACTGCAATCTTTAAGTTCAGGAAATAGAAAAATAAGTCGTGAAACGCATTTTTTTGGTTGAGAGTTTGGTTTGAGTTTAAAATGTAACTAGGCTTTGGATGGTGTTTTTTAGCGACAAGTTTCTAATTAATGCCGGGCGTTAGTGATGATCATTCGAATTTAAGCGAAAAAGTTGACAAAACTTTATAAATACACGCATACACGTAACGGAACATTTGTGTTGGATCTACTAGAAACAGAAAATCACTACTTTTTATAGCCAGTTTTAATTCACCTGGCGGTTGTGGCAATTCTCCCTCTGAGATTTCCCTAAAAAAAACATTCACATGCATCAATAGCATGAGAAGCATCCTATAATAAAAAAAAAGTTGATTGAGACGAGATAAACTGAAATGCGATCCAATTTTTGGGAACAAGTTCAAAGTTGACAAATAATAAACGTGCATAAAAGTCAGGAGCAGTGAGACGAACATGTCAGTTTTGAAAACGGAGTACACGTAACCCATTATTATTATTTATATAATATAGTATATATAATAATATAATGTAATATGTTTCTCCACGTACACGTGGTGAATTATTATTCACAACATTATTATTATATGGGGCATTTCACCACCTACACGTTAACCATTGGTGCGGAACACTGGAAAGCTGAAAGTATTAAACCTATCCTTCTTACAAAAATGTAAACCATCTCAGAGTAAGTGCTTAATGATCACAATGGTTTAACTATTAATACGTTTCATGCTAGGGGATTGACCGGTGTTCTCTGAGGGGATTTTCATAATGCTGCTGACCGACCTGCAGTCACTAACTCATTTTTATTAATACTTAATAAAAACTTAATGGAGGTATGATCCAATTAATCTTTGCTGCTTTCAAAATTGTTTACTGCAATTGGTTTTAAATTTGAATTCTGTTTTGAACTTCAATTTAGCCCATCGCAGGAAACGTACGCGTTAAACTGAACATGTTAGAATGGATATGTGTACAGTAAGGTTGGGTTCGATAAAGGAAAATGGTTGAGAAGCAGCACAAATTTGTTCCTGGTTGGAATATTTCACTTACAAACCAATTTCATTGAAAGAGGGCGGTCAGTTATACTAATACAGATAGTATTTTGTTTACTTTTATGTATGAAATTATGTATCGTAGACAAAATACTGCGAAGATTTGAAGTGAAGGAAATAGTTTGCAAATTACTACAATACAATACAATACATATCAACTAAATGATAGAAAACAGATCTATAAACAAGAAAAAATATTATTTGTCGTCCATATGCCCTACCTTTTTTATTGAAACTTTATTAGTATTTTGTATTGTACTCCATTCAGCTGTGCGATTGTTCAACATTGGAAGTCATTTGAAAAAGGAGTTTAATTTCAACTACGTGTTTGATGTTATTGTTGGGAAATTTTATTTATTGAGTTTTTTTTCTTTGAATGAGCTATATTTATGCCGTACAATTGAGAGTGAATCCCCAAAAATGCAATGTAAAAATTGCGATGGGTGCTATCTAAAATTCGTTCGAGTTTCTTCGCGAGAACTTGCCTTCATCGAAAGAACCTTGTCATGCTTGTAGATCGAACTATCAGTGTTACTCATTGACTCATTTATTCATGACTCAAAAGTCTCCTGGTAATTTCTATGATCGATTGGAGTGAATATAATGAGGATCCCCTCACAAAGTAAACATTACGCTCTAATATTTTCTATCGTGCTGTTCAGAAAAAAAGAGATCGCTCTTGGCTTCTTCTTATGTGAAACGTAGATACGTACGGAATAGTTGAACTTGATCAACAAACATCTTCAAGGATATTATCACTAGTGAGAAATAGCTTATCCGGTCAATGTGTTCGTGTAAACAACGACTTACTCATAACCAAAATCATTCGATAAAAGTTTGTTTCCATTCTATGAAGAACATAAAAAAACTGTTTGCGTTTTTTTCGGGAACTATATTTGTTTTGTATTGTGTCTAGTGATTTCCTTACCATGCAGTAGGCGGGACTTGTGAAAAATGGGAGGAGCAGAGCGACTTGAGCCCGTCTGTACGATGAGGGTAGCCCTCTTCAGTGCCCTTCCGTCTGTCGTCGAGGGAGATAATGAGTGTCTGAGATCCGCTTCAGAGACTCATGTGGAACTCGATGCAAAATTGTTCATCGAAGTTCGAATTAATGGTGTATTCTTAAATCCTCAGCTATGAAGTGATGAATGTTTATCAATTTGTATGTACATATGTCTTAGTTGATTTATTTTTTGAAAATATGCTAAGTTTTCAACACGAGAATCTTTTTTAGTGGCCACAATAATATAATACGAGATTCAATTTTACTTTCAGCGTTGGAATTCATGTAAAAAAAAGGCCGTGCTTGAATATTTTTGTTCTTTTCAGGGCGAGGAAAATAATAGAAAATGATTTCTGTAAGCACTGTTGCAGGTTCATACAGTAAGAGTATTAGAAATTAGTGATTTGTTTTGAAATTGAAACTGTGATGAATGATGCCTCATTACGTGAATAACAACTAACTGAAAACTCTGAATAAATTATAACATAATTTCCGATTTTTAGACCTAGAAATTTTAACTTAAAAGCTGGGATGCACGGTGAAAATTGTACAGTCTTTAACTATTAATGATTTATTGTAACTAATGAATGTTTAGCTTCCGTTTAAAAATCGTTATACGAGTGACGCGCAGTTTGTCTTTTGTTCTCATTGTGAAAAAAGCAATGACTTTTATTTTTGTGTATTAGTATTTTCAAAGTTTTGAAGTTTCTCGCCTGTTTTACGATTGGTTTAGATTATGAGTGATATGCAAAAATTCCCGCTACTTAAGAAAACCAAGTTTCCACATGTGTGTAAATGCTTGTTTTTTACCTGCTGTGAAAAATGAAAAGTGCTCAAACGCAAAACAAAACTCACCCAAGTGCTGATACAAGACAGTTGAAAGTGCAAGACTGTTGAAAGTGCAAGACTGTTGAAAGTGCAAGACTGTTGAAAGTGCAAGACAGTTGAAAGTGCAAGGCTGTTGAAAGTGCAAGACTGCTGAAAGTACAAGACAGTTGAAAGTGCAAGACTGCTGAAAGTACAAGACAGTTGAAAGTGCAAGACAGTTGAAAGTGCAAGACAGTTGAAAGTGCAAGACTGTTGAAAGTGCAAGACTGTTGAAAGTACAAGACTGCTGAAAGTGCAAGGCTGTTGAAAGTGCAAGACTGTTGAAAGTGCAAGACTGTTGAAAGTACAAGACTGCTGAAAGTACAAGACAGTTGAAAGTGCAAGACTGTTGAAAGTGCAAGACAGTTGAAAGTGCAAGACAGTTGAAAGTGCAAGACAGTTGAAAGTGCAAGACTGTTGAAAGTGAAGGACTGTTGAAAAAAGACGCGAATGACAAATTCTACAACATTGTAGGTCGTAACTCAAAACATGGATGACGCTAGTGACGATCACAGCCAGAACCTCCACCCTCACGACCAGCATCTCCTCCCAGTGTACGATACCCACGCCAGTTCTGCATTCCCATTCGAAAATAGTTTTCAGCAAGAATCCAACACTGATTTGCAAAACCCGTCCGCACTCTTTAATTTTAACAACTCGCTGGGGAGAAACTTTGATCCCAGTGCGTCTCATTATTTTAACTTGGAACACCTTCACCATCAACGTAATTTGAACGTGAACTCTCACAGTGCTCTGCTGTACCCGCAGTACAACAGTTCGAGGACGTTTCCTGGTCATGCAGCTCACAATTATACATCGAATTATAGCAGTAATCCAATGCCTGACAATGGTAGTCTTCAAACTCATGTTGTGGCTAATCCGTTCAATCGATTCCGTCATTTTAATCGGGATGAGACTTTCCCAGAAGAAGATATTTTCCCACATGGTAAAGCGTTCCAGTTTGTGGATCAAAATCCCTTAAACGTACAACAACAACAGCTTCAAAATCAACAGCACCCTCAGCAGCATTCATTAACTTTTCCCCAGCAAATAGGGCAAAATGACCAACAAATTAGTAACATCCAGGCTCATCAAGACGCTTCTATTTCAACAACTTTAATGTCTGAGGACTCGGCGCCAAATTCCCCGAGTACCTCCAACAAATCTCCATCGGCTTCTCCAGCTTTGATCAAAGCAAACAAGCGAAATTCAAGGCCAGATGAAGAGGTAAAATCTGATAAAGTTCAGCCGCCTCCAGAACAACCAAAAGCCTCGAATTCCAACAAAAGAAGTTTATCCCCTTCTTCGACTTCCCCTGTATCCAAAAACACGGAACGCGTCTCTCTGCAGCTATCAGAAGAAATAACTTCGAGCAAAACTGCACGAAGTGATGCTGTAATAGAACGGACAAAAACCGAAGAGCCTGGTTCTGCAGGTGTCCAGTACACAGATCTTGATGACACCAAGCAACCAGAAAACCTCATCACGCTCTCCACATCGGGACGATCAGCCGAAATTACTCCTCCTGAAGTCAAGAGCGCTGTCAGAAGTCGGCTTGTGTCAATCGTCCCTCGAAGACCTGGATATTTTCGGCCCGGTGATAGTTTGTGTAGCGAAGGTGAGTGCTGGGCTTGGTGTGGCATAGTATTTTGCAACAAAAAAGAGGTCGTGGCCTGTTGGTCATAATACTAATACAACCTATAAGTTGACCAGCACGTTTGAGCTATGCATACGAATTTGCATGCTTGAAAAAATAAACGAACATCTTTTATTGTTAGATGTGTCAAAAGTTCCTGAGGGCAGGGTTTATCATTAACACAACTTGAGTCAAACATTCGACTCGAATTAATAATAACACTCAATTCATGGATATAATTATTATTATTATATGTACATAAATACTACTGAAATGCCAAATGTGACTCGAATTATGTTTATGACAAATTTATGAATAAAATTCGAATTATAAATTTGAGTCGAATAAAGTAAATAACCCGAATCACGTATATATATATCCAAAATTGCGGCGATGATTTCAGTTATTGATATGAATCACTGAAATATATGACTCGGGTCATAAGTTTGACTCGAATCTTAAAGATGAGACGAATTTTTAAAAAATCTAGAATCATGAATATGACTCAATAATTTCAAGGGACACAAATGTTAATCAGTACTACACTGCGAAGGCTATTGCTTCACAAGCCAATCATGAATAGAAATTTTGTTTTGCCAGTACTGGGAAGAAATTTATTCACGTGAAATGTTCCTGATTTCTGGGAGGATTCCACATTTTATTGATTTCTCTTATTGTATAGAAAAAAACAAATTTTTCTTTCGCAATATGGATTGTTGTGTAATAAGAATCATTGAAAATTGAGATTGCTAAAAAAAAGAGTCGACTTATCCAAGTTTTAAACATATAATTGAAAATAGGATGTCAGACTCAGTTGACTACTAGTCCACAGCGAACAACTTGCTGGGAACACGCAATTCTACGGCTGCAATGTAGAAATAATGCACACGTCATTTTGTAGCCGCTTCGTTTCGAATCATAAAAAATTCACCTTCAATGCTCTAAAAAACAATAAATTATGGAGCTAAGAAATTAAAAACTTGCTACTTTTCTGAATATACTGAAAATAAAACATTGACAGTAAAATTTTAATACCAACAACAAACACTGAAAATGTTATCAATTATGGAAAGTTTCACCGCCGAATCGCATTCATTTATTGATAGACGTATCTTCGGAAAGTGCTTAGAATCTAAAATGCGTAAGCTAAATAGAATTTGAGATTTGTTTTTTTAAACACTGTCTTTTTTAAACAATGATTGCTAATTAACGAGTAGGATGGCTGTGTAAGGTTATCGCCAATGCGAAAAGGGTTCCCCTGTGTTGCGCACACCTCACAAACAATTGAAGCCCAGTGCTACCAATGTAAGACCGCTCCCAGCGGTCACATGTATGTTGATATACCACTGAGATGCGCAACATCACATTCGGAGTCCCCCTTCATTTGCAGTAATAACCGATTTTCCAAGCTTTTTTGAAGCACCCATAACGCTCAATTTATGGAAAAAACTTAATAACTACCAATAACAGAATGGTTTCCATTTTATCGGTAAGGTTGGTGCAAAAGGTAGCTGAAAATGCAAGCTTAACCTGGGGACAGGAAGCACTGGGCACTTATTTGTGAGGTGTGCACAATACGGGGGAGTCTCCTTTTGCACTGGCAATAACCTGACCAAGCCATCTAACTTGTCAATTTGAAGTCAAAGTTTTAAAGACCACGTTTTTAAAGGCTCTGATTTAAAATTCTAAATTCAACCCGAAACTGGTCTGATCTCCGCATTTTAGAGTCTTGCACATTTTAAAAACCTTTAGTCAAAAAGTGAATGTAACTTGGCGTTGAAACTCTTCATTTTTTGCTCACATTCGCAAGTTTTTTGTTTTGTTGACGTATTTTTGTATTCAATGCTGCGCTTTCGGTTCATATAAAAATAGTTGTTGATCTTTAAATTCTTAACACCCAAATTTATTACGTATTTCTCCAGAGCACTGAAGAAGGATTTTTTATCACAATAATTTCCCCTACTTTGGTTATCCTTTTTATTCTAAAAGTGAGATTTAACTGAAATCGACCTATTTCATATACACATTTACATAACCAGTCATTTGAATCCAATAATAACAACGATTCCCTTCATCATTCTATATCATGTCCATAGCTCTGGTGGCATAATCTAAAGATGCACACTTGTATATGATCTAGTTTTTTTAATTATAAGTCACACAATCAAATGACCTTTGCGCTGCTCTTGGTTTTAACAAAACAATTACTACAATATGTTTTGAAAAATTTCATAACCACAAGCATTCAAATTATTACTGGTTATATATAAAATTATTTTCAGTACCAAACGGACAACAATATCAGCAATGAGGGCTGAGTACGGAACGAGGCTAACTTAATAGCAACCTGAACAACAGTACATGAAACAAACCTGAACATAACTTAATAGCAACCATGAACAACAGTACATGAAACAAATAGACTGCAGAGCCCCACCTCCCCAAACACAGGCTTCACTGTCGCCTGCTGTTGAAGAGTCATCATCTCTTTATAAACAGAAGCTCGAACTTGTCATGTGGCATCAGTGCATATCGCGTCTACTGGACACTTGAGTTACCAAACAATTATGGGACTAGAGTATATATCAGTGGGCCCAGGTTGTGTCTTTGGTTTTATGGGCGCTGAAGAGTCATTTCTGTTGTTGTTTGTGTGCTTAGTTAGAAAGAAAGGATAGGATAGGAATGAAATTATGCTTTTGAAGATAAAGAGAAATTTTCGTTTAAAAGCACTGTAAAGGATCAAATTTAGATTGAATTAAAGTTCATAGTGGCGAAAATGACTCACATGTAATAATTTTTTCGTCGAACTTGCTTTGAAAACCTATTAAACATTTTATTCAAGTTTTGTCTCTTCGCTCAACACAAATCCGTGACACTACTCTTAAATTCACACGCCACGGATTGCACTATTTGCAAATTTTGACTTATGGAATAATTTGAAAGATTTCATTGGAATTCATTGTTTGACTGGCGAGTGCATGCTTGTAGTACATTAGTACATGAAAAGCTGCGTGGCATAATTTTATCTAACACCATTTCACAGTTTTAGTTAGTAAGTGAAGGTATTTCAGAATTTTTTTTTCGCAAGGGATCTTACAGAACGCTTTTGAGAAGTACGACAGAGGTAGAAAAAATTACTCGCCTTTAAATATTCGTCTTCTCAGAAGAGTAAAAATTCAAACACTCGCCTCGTCTTCTCCAATAAACTACAAATTGAGGCAAATAATATTTTTTTAAATATTCCGTCTCTAACGTTTAATTCAGTTTTTCATTTCGACATTATCGTGTTGTAGAGTCAGCTCCGTTTACCTGAAACAAAGGTTTCGTGTCCATTATAGTGATGCTCTATTTCACAAAAATTCAAAATTTTATAGCTCACATTCGAATTTTCCCCATAGTATAAAGGAACCTGTTCAAAAAAATCTTTGGGTTTTCAAGTCCTGGAGAAAATTATTTTGTAAATGTTTAAATGTTTTGTGTGTAACCTGTTTCTGGTAGACATCTGCAACTTGTTTGTGGTAGACGATTAAGTATACAACCAGTTTTTAGCGGAAATTTAATTATGCAACCTAGTTCCTGGTAGATGTATACTTTGATCCAGTCTAACGTTTTTGACAGTGCATGCATGTGTTTCGCCACCTAAGCGATTCAATTACTTGGGCAGTGAAAAAAACATGCATGCAAGCGACGAAAAAGTTTGATTGGGTAGTAAGCAACCTATTTCTGGTAGACGTTTGGGTGTACTACCTGTTTCTGGTAGACGGACGTAAATGACCTACATTTTTGGTAGAAGTTTAAGCGTACTACCTGTTTTTGGTAGATTGACGAACAGGCGTCAGCATACAGGTTTGAGGTAGACGTTCAAGTATACAACCTGTTTCTAGCAATCTTTTCAACAAATATTTTGTCGATTTTTATTACTTTGGCCTCGTGACGTTAGTAGCGTAACTCCAGTTTACTTTTCAACATTTTTTTCTCCGTGTAGACGAAGAACTTGAGGGTGACGTTCAGCAGCACCAGCAGACGGCGCCTCGTCACAAGAAACCTCGTCGTAATCGCACGACGTTTTCCTCGTCACAACTCAAGTCCCTGGAGACGATATTCGAGAAGACGCACTACCCGGACGCCTTCGTCAGGGAGGAGCTCGCCAAGCGAACGGCGCTCAGCGAAGCCAGGGTCCAGGTGGGTGCAAAAAGCCAGGGTCCAGGTGGGTGCAAAAAGCCAGGGTCCACGTGGGTGCAAAAATCCAGGGTCCAGGTGGGTGCAAAAAGCCAGGGTCCAGGTGGGTGCAAAAAGCCAGGGTCCAGGTGGGTGCAAAAAGCCAGGGTCCACGTGGGTGCAAAAAGCCAGGGTCCAGGGGGGTGCAAAAAGCCAGGGTCCAGGTGGGTGCAAAAAGCCAGGGTCCAGGTGAGTGCAAAAAGCCAGGGTCCAGGTGGGTGCCAAAACAAGTAAGTAGTTGCGAATGGTATTTTATTTAAATTGAGAAAACCACAAATCACATAATGAATTGAGACATCAAATGCAAAATAAGGGAATAGTATTAAATGAATAGTTGCGAATGGTACTTTATTCCAATCGAGTAACCACAAGTCAGGTAATCAAGTTGGACACCAAGTGTAAAATAAAGGAATAGTTGCAGATGTTATTTTATTTAAATCGAGTTACAAAAAATCACATCATAGAGATATATGTAAAATAATTGAGCCGTTGCGAGGTCATATAAAACAAAATTCATATAATAAATTATAATGCGAGATGCAAAATAACGGAATCGTTGCGAAAGGTATTTTACTGCAATCGAGTTACCATAAGTCAGGTAATAAAGTAGGATATCAAATTCAAAATAAGTGAATAGTTACAAATGGTATTTTATTTATATCGAGTTACAAAAAGTCACAGAATAAAGTAAAATCCAAAATAAGTGGATAGTTGTGAATGGTATTTTATTCTAATCGAGTTATTACAAGTCAAATCAAGTAGGATATCAAATGCAAAATAAGTGAACAGTTGCGAATGGTATTTTATTCGAATCAAGTTATCACAAGTCAAGTAACACAGAGGGTTTTCAAATGCGTCATAAGTAAAGCCAGGATGCAATGCCAGTTACTTTCAATAGAACCGGGATCCATCTCACACATCTGCGTTGAGAGCAGATATACTCCTAACTTTTTCTTTTCCAACGAGAAGAAGAACAGCGCTCGCTATGCTGGGCCTCAAGCACTTGACTTCCTCCACAAAAGGCACGAGCTCTTGTGAACACTATACGATCCGCCACCCCATGACGCATGAACTTACCAGGTGTTTGAACAGTCATTGTGCTTTTTGCTTATCAGTATTGGTTCATTTTAAATAGAGTAATCAACCACCTTCGTTTTTCAACAAGTTTTCATTTATGTTGAAGCAATAAATACCTTCAATGTGAAAACGTATAAAATAAAACATAGGTGAATAGAATAGCTCCAATGTGAAAATTTTTTAACGAATGATCACTGCTAACTGGGAATGAAAACGTCACTATTCAGTGAGAGTGAAAGTGAAATGAAAGAAAAAAGGATAATACCTTCTCTACAAGTATGACGAGAATTAGTTAACTTAATTTCTGAAACAATTGAATCTCAACAATTGAAAAACACGAAGAAACTTCTCATCTATTCTACACCTTTCGACGTATAAAATTTACTCAATATTTTGAAGAGATTGACCATAATCACTAAGATTACTTAATTATGAATGATAAGAAATATTGAATCGCCTTCAACAATTCGATGCATTGTAATATGAGCACACGGACCTAAGCAACAAGAAATGCAAAGATAGAATGATTAGATGGTTACTATGGAAACTTCGTGATTTTATAGATTGAAAGATAAATAACTCACTCATAAAAGAAGAGATTCTACAAACATACAAGTGTCCATTAGTGATTGTTACTATAAGGGCAGGAATCCATCAACAAATATTACTGGAAGGAAGAAACGACGCAGTTCAAAAACCCATGTCTCTTCTGTATGCTACATGTGCACCAGCATTAATTCAAACGCAAACCTGAAGAAGAGGAAACTCGCACGGGCTGAAAAAGTGCAGCCCAGATTTCTCGCGTTATTAAAGCATGCGATCCTTCTCGATAGCTGAGAATGATCCGTCTACATCGCTGATCAATTTCACAAAGTGACACTCAACTAAACTGCAGCTTTGCGTGCTTGCCAGGCTTTTTGCTGCCTCGTGATCTGTTTCTCGCACCCCGGCGGTACATCGGTGTTGCGAGATGGGCTCAGTCGGCGTTCAGAGCTATTTCTTGCCGACCATTTCACTGTTTTTTTTGTTAAAAGGTTGGTGCTGTGTAAAGTTTCTTGGTGGAAGGTTGGTGCTGTGTAAAGTTTCTTGGTTGAAGGTTGGTGCTGTGTAAAGTTTCTTGGTGGAAGGTTGGTGCTGTGTAAAGTTTCTTGGTGGAAGGTTGGTGCTGTGTAAAGTTTCTTGGTGGAAGGTTGGTGCTGTGTAAAGTTTCTTGGTGGAAGGTTGGTGCTGTGTAAAGTTTCTTGGTTGAAGGTTGGTGCTGTGTAAAGTTTCTTGGTGGAAGGTTGGTGCTGTGTAAAGTTTCTTGGTTGAAGGTTGGTGCTGTGTAAAGTTTCTTGGTTGAAGGTTGGTGCTGTGTAAAGTTTCTTGGTGGAAGGTTGGTGCTGTGTAAAGTTTCTTGGTGGAATATTGGTGCTGTGAAAAGTTTCTAGAGGTTTTCGGTAGAAGGTTGGCTTTGTGTTAAGTTTGCTGAGATTTTTGGTGGAAGATTGGGGCTGAGTAAAGTTTGTTGAGCTTTAAAGTGAAAGGATGATTCTGTTATAGTTTTTCGAGCGCTTTAGTAAAAGACTGGTACTATGTAAAGTTTGTTGTGCTTGTTGGAACGAAGTTGGCTCCCTGTAAAGGTTACCGATGGTTTTTGTCATAAGTTGGGTTCTGATGAAAATTGGTTGATAATTTTTTGTTAAATCTTTGTGCATAATGGAAATAAATTTAAACCATTATATTTACGGTGAGTCATATTTCTTTCCATTTCTCCCAAACATACGGTTACAGTTCCGGGTTTCATTTGAATGTTATCATGGAGGGCTCTCGAAAGTAAAATACTTCAGTTTGAGATGCTGCTTACTGATAATGCAGATCATGTTAGTTAAAGTTATGGAGAGCCATTTGACGAGCGGAGATGGATAGGTAGCAATAATAGCGTCCCCATACGATTACTGTCAGGTTTAATGAACTGCACGATAACTGCTGCGGCTGATTATGACGTCAGAGAAATGAACAGCATGATTAGTGGTTCAACTGATTATAATATCAGGTTAATGAACTCCATGATTAGTGGTTCAACTGATTACAATAACAGGTTAATGAACTCCATGATTTAGTGGTTCAACTGATTACAATAACAGGTTAATGAACTCCATGATTAGTGGTTCAACTGATTATAATATCAGGTTATTGAAACAATTATAATACCAGGTTATTGAACTCCATATCAGGTTATTGAACTGATTATAATATCAGGTTAATGAACTCCATGATTAGTGGTTCAACTGATTATAATATCAGGTTAATGAACTCCATGATTAGTGGTTCAACTGATTATAATATCAGGTTAATGAACTCCATGATTAGTGGTTCAGCTGATTATAATATCAGGTTAATGAACTCCATGATTAGTGGTTCAAATGATTACAATAACAGGTTAATGAACTCCATGATTTAGTGGTTCAACTGATTATAATAACAGGCTAATGAGCTGTAGGATTAGGGTTTCAACTGATTAGAATGTCAGGTTAATTAACTGAACCATTTAAGGTACAATTAATTATTACATCAGGTTAATGAACTGGACGATTAGTCGTTCAGCATTGAGTCTGGAACGTATTCATTAAATGAAATACCCTGAAATGACTTCTTTTCTGTGAGCACAGTCTCTTCTAGAGTTTCTCGCATATGTGCACCGAGAGCGAAAAATTGCCAGCCGTTTTAACACGAAACTCGCAATTCTGAAGCGAGGAATGATTATTCGACCGACATTACGGTGACTTTCATTAGTTTCGTGGGATGCGGGTACAATTCTCCAAAGTGATAACTTTGCAATAGAATATAAACTTCAGGAGCGAAAATTAACTAGTTTGCGTAACTGGCGGCCGTCGATTCTAAACTGCCTTTGCTGTTACATATTTTGAGCGCGTAGTGGAAGTAATTTTTTTGTGAAAAAGTACACTGGAAAAGTTGATGACTATATATGTACGTATTGGTATTTTCATTTACCCTTTGAATTAGAGAACTGATGCCAAAATTCGCTGACACTTTTCTCTTGTACGCTTCTCTCTTTTTAGAGAGATGTGCGTTCATTGTTCTTCATGAATAATATTTTTTTGATGGCAAGCAAAGAATTTTTTTGGCGACGCTGGAGGGGATCTTTTAATGGCTCCCTTGATCTTCGTTGAAAAATATTCAGAATTTTGAGAGTCAAACCATATCAAATTTTCGACAGTATGAGTCTGCCTTGATATACTAGTCTGATATTGAAAAATACCATACTTGTACACAAGTACAGTATTGTATAATATTGTAGTAGAAACAGAGGCCATAGTCTGTAGTAGGAGATAAAGTGTAAAATATAGTCTTGAGTCTATAGATAAAATCATGATAATGAGTTAGTGATTTGAATTATAGTTCTTGAATTACTTTAGGCTTTATTCTTATCTGCTTGTCTAGTCTAGTCTTAGATCAGTTTTTCTTGTCATATTTTTGAATTTTTCATCCGAATCAATAAGTCGAAAGAGATGTGGTTTGTTTCAAAATTAGGAGATTTCTAGTCAGTGATAGAAGTTGGCTTATCACAGAAGAGATAAAGTGTTAATCATTCTAACCGAAAGTGAAATGTCCATTCTATTGAAATATAAGAAACCAATATCTCTCCTGTCGGTGATAAGAAGTTGATCTTTAATCAGAGATAAGAAACTAATCACTCTAGTCTGAGATAAGAAACCAATCTCTCTAGTCAGAGATAAAAAATCAGTCTTCCTACTAAGTTCCTAGTCAGAGATAAAAAATCTGTCGTGCTAGTCAGAGATAAGACGCAAGAGAAGACCGTCTCGGGCTCTCCGTAGAGATGTCATTTTTTATTCTGGCTACACTATCACTTTTTCATGACTGCTGAGCAAACTGAAGCACCCCAATCTACTTCATGAATTCTTTTGTATTTATATCGTACAATGTTGTGAAGAAATTTCTAACCTATGCACCATGCAATCAGAAGAAATTATTTTGTTGCTTTCTCATCTTGTTCAGCAGATGAGCGATAGCTTTGTGTAGCGTGTTTGAGAATGAAATGCTCGTTGCAATTCCTGAAAGTGTGACAATTGAATTCTTTTCCTTGGTTTTATACGCGTTATGAGATATTTTTGTCATGTTTCTGATCAACTTAACCTTTTGTTCGGAGGCATTTGAGTGAGACGTGATGAAAAATTAAATGTTTTCAAAAACAGTCGAGCAAAATGTTTCGGGTTAGCACTTTTGATTTAATTTGACCGTTAATTTTTAATCTGACTCGAGTAAAATAAAAACCCCTAAAAAAATTAGCTAGAGAATCAGGAAAAAATAGTTTTTAATTCTTATGGAGCAAATTTACTTCAACTTAATTTAGACTTATTGCTCTAAGGTGAACAAGATACAATAATTCTACGAACAAAACAGAAAGGCTTAGATATTTTTATTGCTAGTTTCTAATTTCTGTCAATTTATTCTCCCATTCACTTCATTCGTTCAAGCCTTTATGAAGATCTCGCAAAATTGCTATTTCTGCACAGTCACTTTCTTCATTTCAACCAACAAATTAGAAAAGCTTCACTATGGTTCTATTTTATTGTTTTCATGCAAATTCAGCCAAATTATTTTTCATGTCATTGTATTTGAGCAAATGTGCAGCAAATCATATTGTATTGCGCTTCGATATGTTTCATGTTTTTTTTACCATAGAAATTGGGTTATGGTCTTTAGTACTGTACTTTGTTTTAACCTACGGGTCTAACCCTCAATACAACAATAAACACTAATGATCATGTGATGATAGAACTTTCTTCGTCTGTCCTACACATTTACGTGTTTTTCCTACACATTTTTCAACTCGTTTTAGTGTTCACATTAAAGCCGTTCTTACATAAATTGAACGTACGGTTTTTACGATGGCATTTCTCCCCTGCAACAGCACTGAATTCGTCTGGAGTTCCAAAAAAAATTTGTAGGATATTCACTACACTCTTATTTGTTTTTTTTTCTGTTTGAAACTTTGAGCTTTTTTGTAATTAGGCCGAAGTCACGTATGTCTATTACTGACGAACTTCATTTGCAATAATTCATATTTTCTTGCTTTATCTTAAATTCTTGTCATTTTAAGCGATGCCATTTTAGTAGTATTGCTGTAATTAAAAATGAATGTTGTTCCTATAAAGTTTAAAACAACTAATTCAGTCAGAATAACAGCATCGCTCTCACCTGTAAATTTCTATAAAGTTTAAAACAGCTGCCACAGGCGGAATAACAGCATCGCTCTCGCATGCAATTTTTACACAACTCTGCAGGCAAGCGGTAAAAATAAACTGCGTTCACTATCAAATTTAAAATATAGAAGCGAAAATAATATTTTGACAGTGAATTCGTAATTTTTGTGCGGAATTAAATATTCTTTTGTCGTCACTACACGTTCTATATGAAATAAAATATTTTGCAAGTGATTAGAAAAAAAAATTATGAATTACATCCTGACGTTTTGCTACAATCCCAAAGCTATTTCATCTCATGCAGATTTTATCAGTGAGAACAATACATACATGATGAATACCAGAGCATACATAACGAATACAATATATAAATTATGAATTCCATAAGTAAAACCATGGATACAATACATTATTTATGAATAACAAAAGCTATACCCTCAGCACAATATTTCAATAATGAATACCAAAGGATACACCGCAAATACAATCATTAAATAATGACTACCAAAGAACATACCATGCGTACAACACTTTAATAATGAATGCCAAAAGTTATTCTGCATACCACGCTTATTTAATTATTTATAGGTCTAAGCTCCTACACTCCTTTCCCTAAGTACGAGAAACGTTGAGTTCCGCTCAGCCCGCAGCGCGTGTCGTGTTTTTGGCGCGTCTGAGACGCGTCGGTCACGCCGCTGTCGCGCGTCGCGCTCGAGCGACCTGCAGATGAGAAGGAACACGCGCAGAACGTGCGCTTGTTTACGCACACGCGCAGAACGTGCACGTGTGTACGCACACGCGCAGAACGTGCACGTGAGTACGCACACGCGCAGTTCGTACGCGTGAGTACGCACACGCGCAGAACGTACGCGTGGGTACGCACACGCGTAGAACGTTCGCGTGAGTACGCACTCGCGCAGATCGTACGCGTGAGTACGCACACGCGCAGAACGTACGTGTGTGTACGCACGCGCGTAGAACGTTCGCGTAAGTACGCACACGCGCAGATCGTACGCGTGAGTACGCACACGTGTAGAACGTACGCGTGAGTACGCACAAGCGCAGAACATGCTCGTTTGCACTCACGTGTGCTATGTTGTTCAAATTTTGCAAAGTTTGTTTCAATTTCACGCAAATCTCATTGTTTCTTTTTGCGTTCCAAAATGACCCAATTTTGATCTGCTACTGTTGTTTGTTTTAGTGATACGAGCGATGCTTTTGTATCGCCAATCGAATCTGTTTTTTTCCTTTTAAGTACTAATGTCAGTTAATCTTATCTTCTAATGTTTTTATCGCAGTGATGTGATTACCTCGCATTTTCATGGCTTCATGCTGTTTCGTTTTCGCTTGCTGAGGAATGATAATGTTGATGTACCGTTAATTTGTCTCAGTGGTACGATTTTCTTTTCATCTCAGAAAATCACAAAACTTATTTGGTGATCGTTTCATGCGCCAAAAAAGATGACATTGATACATTTCTATTTTGTCACCGGAAAAATTTCGTCTTCTGTCAATAATAAATGGCGTTGCGGAGGGTAACTTTGCCTTTTCATGTATGCTGACATTCCATACGTAGGTTTGCAGTTTTGACTGCTTCCTTCTGAGAACTTTTCCTTGTAATTAATGAAAAGAAATGCGTTATCTAGGATACATTGTGGAAAGTAGCTCTCTAATTTATTTATTCACACGTGCCACACCACAATGCTGGCTGCCAAACAAATAATGATAGATTTTTTTGCCAAATATTTTTGGAGAACTTGGCCAAAGGATTCAGGAATAATCAGTTTGTTTACTCAAGTTCAGCCGAACGAGAGTCTCTGTGGCCATCAGGTGAGCGACTCAAGTAGTATCAGTCAAACGCTGAAGAATAAATCAGTCAATTGACTCAACGTAAAAAACGTAAGCTCAGCGATGCAACTAAAAGAAAATAGGCAAAATGAACGACAAAAGTAGCCCAGGGACTCAGATAAAACAAAATAATGGACTCGGATAAAATTAGCCAATTGACGCAGATAAAACAAGCCAACGGACTCATATAAAGATAAAGTTGGGCGAGTGACTGAGGTAAAATCAGTCAATCCACTAATAGAAACTAGCCAGGAAACTCCTGATCTTGCCACATCACATCTGCGAGATACTGAAAGCATTCGCTGTTCTACGACTCTAAACTACACAATATTTATTGTTGAATCATTGCTGAATAAATAGCTGATAACTATGTTCAGTCATCGGCTAGGTTTGAATGCCCCACTGATTTCAAATATGAATGATTTTATGTCTCTCTACGATCCAAGAAAACATCTGATTCTTGTGCAGGGTGTCTGCGTGTGATGAATATATCCACTGATTTTAGGTCTGGAGGATAGTATGTATCTATGATTCAGATGATACAGTATAACATACTATCGTTTGCACAGGATATCTTCGAATAATGTATTCACTGATTTTTTAATATCAGTGATATTATGTTTCCGTGGTTATAGTAAGTCATCCGATCGCTTACACAAAGTGTCCTGGAATAATGTATCCCCTGATCTTGAATGTTAATGATTTTGTGTGTATTGAACACCTAAAAATATCTGTTTTCTAGAACAGGATATCGACGAATAATGCGTCCGTTGATTTTAAACGTTACTTATAGCGTGTATGTATTACACCGAATGACAGTCTAATTCCAATGTGCTTTCATCAGTTTTCACCTCTTCAAAATGCAGCTCAGCAATATAGTAGAATAACATGGTATCATGGATACTTAAAAGCAGTGGGTATATTTTTGTGGATACCCTGTGGAATTATTTTTTATGAAATGTTTTTCGTTGTATGAATTTTCTTTAATCGTATCCACAACGTAGTGCGTGGAGTTTTTAAATTTTGTACCAGAAGTTCTTACTAGAATCAAAGTGAGTTTTCCCCACTCATGTCGCTGGATGCAGAGTGTGGGCATGGCGAGCAAGTTAGCAAGACAGCAAGTAACCAGCAGTGTTTAATTAGTATGAAGGTTCAGGGGTGAACCAATTGCTATCACTAATACTCATGGTATTATCTACCGAAATATTAACTGATAGATACTAAAAAAAATGGTCTACTGATATTAAGCAGGATTTAACAAACGTTGGTAGCTTTGAAAAGCGATTCTCTTCGCCCATGAATGGTGCTGCTCAACCCATTATCGTCTGAATTTTGGCTTCATTACACTGTCATGAGACTTGCACTCGCATCAGGTTGTCACCGATGTAAGGTGAGAGAGAAGCTCCTACTCTCAAATAGACTTCAACGAGCACATTTGGATACAGTTTGACTGAGATAAATCCACAAGAGATGAATACTATATGGAGATTCGTTATTTATCTGTCCTATTTAATTCACTTGGAATTTTCTTGATAATACGTTAAGCAGCGCTCCCTTACATAATTATGAAGGGCTGATGAACGAAGTCTGGAAACTGTGAATGCAGCTTGAATTTCATCAAGCATCGATTCGATAGTGAAACGTATTCCTGCAAAAATCTACATCAATGTATTCTCTGGTAACTTGAATTAGTGTTGATTGAAATGTAACTTTCTTTGTTAAATCATGAATTACTTTTTTTGTAGGTAGGAGAGAACGAACGTAAAACAGTGTTCCAACATTTTCTTTTAATGACTTATTTTAAAACGACTTCGATACTTCCGTACTCAACATCATTTTTCAATATTCAGTACTTCCAAATACCGGACATCATTTTACAGCAATGTTTGACTTTGATATTATTTTCAACTTTCAATTGTAAGTTTCACAATATCGTCTGGTAATTCATTCCCCCAGTGAATTAAGGACGCAAAAGTCGTCAGGTAGCCGCAATGAGATAAACAAGCCCGGTTTTGTTTCGACGTCGACAGGCAGGTTAGCAAGAAAATTTGTGCGAGGAGCGAACACAGCGCCGTCTGTGGTGGCAATTACACGGTGGATGCGCGTGCGCTATGAGACCACTTCAAACGGCCAAACAGAGAGGAAATTTAGGCTACAAAAACGGGGTTCAAAGGTAAAAAGAGTGACAAGAAATCGGGAAACTGACTGTGAGGGATGAAGAGATGACTTTAAAACGTCGACTTGCAGGCCTGAGGACGTCTCACAAACTTCGAATGAGCGAGAATGTGTCAGACAATGCCACAAGTCCCACAAAAACCTGAACCGAGTATTTATACCCGTATCAGTAATACCATCATAATTTTGCTTGACAAGAAATGCTCATGGTAATCGTATGATGGTATTACTGATACGGGAAAATAAATACTCGGTCTGGGTTTTTGTGGGACGTACTGTATAAAGTTATATAAGTTATATGGCATTTCATGAGCTGAATACATATGCTCGGCTTTGGACGCTGAATTGTTGTTACTTATGAACTTTATATTGTTTGGATAAGAACTACTCAGGTAATATTTATTAATAAGTGCCAAATTATTGTTATTGTTATTCATTAACGAATATTTTTATTAAATATTTTCAAGAATTACTGATATCAAAGTTGTTTTGACTCCCAAATTACTGTTATTGTTATTGATTGCCAAATATTGTAATTGAAAATTATTATGAATTACACAGGTAAAATGTGGTTTTTGACTGCCAAATACAGGTCAGCCCGTGCTTGTTTTTGTCTATAATTCCAGGGTCACGATCTAATGGTAATAAAACTAGCTCTTCCGTCGACATTAATTACTTTCATGTTGTGAAATAAAATAATAGCGTTAACAAGCTGTTATTGGAAAATTCTTTAATGTTACTCAGTTTTCAAAAACTTATGAATGTTCGACAATTGTTTTCATCCAGTTTTTAATTGCTGATGAAATTGGTCTCCTCAATGAGCTTGTATACTTTAAGTTTACGCATGAAATTTGCTTGTAAAAAAACCATAAATTCATATTTTTCCGTGAGCTCTGTAAAATGATAACGAATTTGATATAGTAGTAATCATTCGGCAATTTACTCTGTATTGTTACTTACTGAAGCCTAAAGGAACAGTCGTCTGATTTTCTCTCGCTGGCCACAACTTTGGTTAGCTTTAAGTTACGCGAAATCAACATCGTTTGCTATTATTATCCTTCAAAACGGGCAACAAAATAGCTGACTCGTATACTGATAAAATAGATTAAAAACCTGCTCCAAGCGTAACTACTAACATTGTCACATGCACATTACAAGCTTCAATTCCAATTAATCGCACTATATCACGTCAAAAATAGTGAAATGCATAGAAATAAACGGTGTTTTCAATTTTTACGAAAGATTCAGATAAACGCGAGATAATCGTACATCAGACAATAGTCCACGTTTTCTTTGGATGACACGAAAGTGCTGCTGCATATAGACCCTCTGCGTTGAACGAAAAGAGCCACTGTGCTCAACACATCACCTGAAATTGGAGGGCTGATATGCAGTGTCCTTATCCACAAAACACAGCATTTTAGGACACTCAAGTTAGAGGGTTGCCAAACTGGCTTTTCCTAGCCAAGTTACTAACTAGGAACTGAACTAGGAACTAGGCCACTCTGCCTGAAAGACATCTACGTCGCTATAAGGTGAAATCATCACTTAATCCATACTCCAGTTATGACCTCTGATTTGTGGGTTAGGACACTCTGCATATTTGCCCTCCCATTGTCGTCATGCTCGTAACGGAGACTAAAATCACAAAAATCAATTACCCAAAGATTACTTGATAATGAATTGATGTCTACAGCCAGAAATCATTCAAAATGCCCAGTCTGTGTTGTTGTGTCTGTGTTGTGACTGTGTTGTTGTGTCTGTGTTGTTGTGTCTGTTTGTGTCTATGTTGTTGTGTCTGTATTCTTGTGTCTGTGTTATGTCTATTTTCTTATGTCTGAGTTACGCCTGTGTAGTTCAACAAACTTCCTTCGTGTACACCTTGAAATAAGCCCGCCATATCTCAAACCTTCAGTTCGTCCAACCTATATGCCCGTCAGCCGTACGTCAGCAATACGTCAGCCGTATGGCGCATGTGTCAGCGGTGATGACAGCTCATGATGTATGCGAAGTGTCAGCTATTCCCTCTTCTTCTGCCATGGTATTGCTGATGACGCTGATTTTGTAACAGCGTCCTGCATGCAACAGCGTTTGATCGATTAGTAAAGCGAGAGAAACGAACGCAGAGAGCGGGAGTTTTTCTACGATGTTGAAGCGTTGCGTCTTGGGTGGATGTTGCGGTGGGGTTACTTATTTTGCTTGTGCCTGGGATTTGTATGTATTTTTTATTCATGTCGTGACAGTGTAAGTTGCTGTGTTATTCATCTATGGAATCAGTGGAGGAAATTTTTTGACTAAGATGGAGATTTACTAGTGAAAAATTTTGTTCATGTCGTACCGTTTTAACTTCCTTATTTTAGAGTCAATAAAGGAAAAATTTGGAAGGTTATGAAAGCTCATAGGTACTGTGAATCGTAAAGCCTAATAAACAACTTTATTTTCACGCACGTCATTTGTGAAAGAATTTCGCAGTATTAGCAATCACTGTAATATGATAATATGAGGAATTAAGACAGAAAAATGTTACTGACAAGAGGATTTTACTTCTGTTTTGCTTCAGTCTTCTTGTGATGTTAACAAGAACTGTTAACATCTGTTAACAAGATGTTAACAAGAACTGTTAACATCTCATCGCTGTTTGTAAAGGAATTTAAATTTATTCCCAAATTTGCTTGAACAAGTGATGAAATAAAGTACGCATGCGGAAATATACTACCATAATTAGAAGTTCATTTCAATATTTTGAAGAAAAGCAAATGGCGGCTCTGAAGTCTACGGTAAATAAACATATTTTTTCGATTTGACGAATTGGAATATCAAAGCCTTTGTAAATTCAAGTTAATTAAAGCTTTTTAAAGAGTTGGTTTGTACATTTGCAAACTCCAAAAAAGTAATTTATTCCTAAATTAGAAAAAACGGCTGTAAATCGATATCGATACGTCCAGTTGGTATTACCGTATATCGAAGCACATTTTCCAGATCGCAATTTGGTATTTAATTTAAAATATAGTGTGCCGTTAAGGTTATTTCATCAAATGGAAGACTTTTCCCTTATAGTGAGCTTACGCATGTTATTGGGAAACACTTGAACTACGCTGAAACTTAATACAATGATTAGAAACAACATCGTACGCTAAAACTAATTCAACACTCTAATGTACTTTCATACTATATATTAAAAGTATTTTGTTCAAAATTAATCAAGTTATCTCAACAAAAGTATTTGGTTTGAAGTTACTCGAGCTATCAACCGTTGTGAGCGACAAATGTCTTATAAAACAAGCAGCATGTGGCAAATAAGTATTTTATAAAGTCCTCCGACCACCCCAAACACCTAAGTATTTTATAAAGTCCTCCGACCACCCCAAACACCTAAGTATTTTATAAACTCCTCCGACCACCCCAAACACCTAAGTATTTTATAAAGTCCTCCGACCACCCCAAACACCTAAGTATTTTATAAAGTCCTCCGACCACCCCAAACACCTAAGTATTTTATAAAGTCCTCCGACCACCCCAAACACCTAAGTATTTTATAAACTCCTCCGACCACCCCAAACACCTAAGTATTTTATAAAGTCCTCCGACCACCCCAAACACCTAAGTATTTTATAAAGTCCTCCGACCACCCCAAACACCTAAGTATTTTATAAAGTCCTCCGACCACCCCAAACACCTAAGTATTTTATAAAGTCCTCCGACCACCCCAAACACCTAAGTATTTTATAAAGTCCTCCGACCACCCCAAACACCTAAGTATTTTATAAACTCCTCCGACCACCCCAAACACCTAAGTATTTTATAAAGTCCTCCGACCACCCCAAACACCTAAGTATTTTATAAAGTCCTCCGACCACCCCAAACACCTAAGTATTTTATAAAGTCCTCCGACCACCCCAAACACCTAAGTATTTTATAAACTCCTCCGACCACCCCAAACACCTAAGTATTTTATAAAGTCCTCCGACCACCCCAAACACCTAAGTATTTTATAAAGGCCTCCGACCACCCCAAACACCTAAGTTACGAGACAGCGAAAATCCCGTGATCGGTTGACGCTTTTTCCAAATAACTTTTATATTAATTTTCAAAAATATTTAGAAAACATGTAAGTGTTCAGTTAAAAGCGCATGATGTCATAAAGAGAATCTCATTTTCGAGCATCAGAATGATTTTCAAAAGGCTTTTGGTCGATTTTAGCAGTTTGTTCCATTATCGTCAGAAAGTTTGAATTTTGCAGGTTTTGCCATCAGCGAAAGGGTGCCTGACGTATGCACCTCTTAAAGGACTTTCAGGTTCACAAAAAGGTTCACAAATTGCCTCCTTTTTCGGCAAAATATTCAAGCTTTTGTTGCTTAAAACATTTTAAAAAAATAAACACGTGCACGATCTGGTAATTATTCACTTGTATGGGAGACTGAGAGGTTTTCATGGGCAAACTTCATTTTAATCAATTGGTGTTTTGACTGAAAAGATTTTTTGATTAGCTATCGTTCACGCGAAAAAAAGTGCTTGTACGAGACCCTCTAGATAAGATTCCTTGCAATATTTGGAGCTGACTTTCGGGGTTGATTTCTTGAAACTAATTTCGTTCTATATCCGTGGAGAAATAATAAAAATCAATAAAAAAGAATAAATGAAATTAAGGCTATTGAGATGTTCGTATATTTCTCAAATTTTGAAAAGGTAAGTGTGGGAAACTCTTGTCGGTTTTTCGTAATAATTATAACCAGTTATATTTCCCTCGCAAGTACAAAGCGCTTCACGAAACGCTGGCCATAACTCCTTTATCTTACATTTTATTTCAACGTAAACCCAAGAAGGAACTGAGATTATATTTGTTTATTATTTCTCGTCTGAGGTGATGGATTCTTTTGAATGCCTGTAGCTAAAATAAGAATAAAACCTCATGATCACGCATGATCGTTTAAGTAGCAGTTCCTCACAACACGCATTTCCATTTTACTTGGTCGAGGACCATCAAAATTCGGTTAGCGAATACTTCACAAAACTTTTTGGCCACGCGTATTTGTTTGAACAGCAATTTCTCCCGTTCTCCTACAACTTACATTCCCATTTTGCCTGGTCCATCAAAATTCCACAAGGAAGGTAATACTTCAAAAATCACACTGGATGATCGTATTTTCAGGTTTGGTTTCAAAACCGGCGTGCCAAGTTTCGCCGGAACGAGAGAACGGGTTTCCACGGCCGTGTCAACCAGAGTCAAGTGGCCGGCGTGACGTTCCGGCAGCCCGAACTCCTGTCCAGCAGCCCGCCACCAGCACTGGTAGAGCAGCCTCTTGCGCCCCGGCATTCAGGTACGGAAACTGACTTGCTTAGAAATTGAGGGATAGCCTCAAAATTTGCCAGCCAGCACTGGTAGAACAGCCGCTCGCACATCGGCATTCAGGTACTGAAACTGACTCGTTCAAAAAATTAAGGGATAATCCTAGAAATTTGCCATCCAGCACTGGTAGAACAGCTGCTCGCGCCCAACATTCAGGTACGGAAACTGATTCGTCCAGAAATTGAGGGGTAGCCCCAAAATTTGACAGTCAGCACTGGTAGAACAGCCGCTCGCACATCGGCATTCAGGTGCGGACACTGGCTCGCCCATGAATTGAAGGGTAGTCCCAAAAATCGCAAGCCAGTATTGGTAGAGCAGCCCCTCGCGTTCCGGCATTCAAGAACTGAAGGGTAGCCCTAGAATTCTAAGTCAACTCATTTACTTTGATTGTATGCTCTTGAGAAGGTCCACGACGTTTTCATTGATTCCCGAATAATATTTACAAATAAGTTCGCCAATGACTTTCAATCCGTATTGAAGCACGTAGAATTACACTAAGCAATACAACTAAAAATAACAATTTCATCCAAGGAATTCAAGGTGCGGTAAGTAATTAGTCATTTTGATAAATTCAAATTTTTAGTTTCGATGGACTGTAAAAATTAATTATCAATATTAATTGTTATTGCAAAATTACACGATGGGAGCTTAGCTGTTATCTGAGAATAACAAAAATTTAATTCAAGGAATTCAGTTTGAGTTGGATCACATAGATCCACATTCAAGAATTAGAAGGAAAGCAATCACATTCAAGAATGACAGGGTAACCCTTAAATGTTTTAATATAAAATCACATCCATTACTTTAATAGTAAGAAACACAATTACAGTCAAGAATTACAGAGTAAACATGGCAACATTTAAATAACATCAATCATTCAAACTTGCTTAAATATTTATAGAATAAAATAATTAAATTATTATTAAATTATTTCTTCAATTTAAACTATTTAAATAGTAATAATTACCTAAATATTTTTGAATATTTTAATAAATAAATATTTTACAGGATCTGTTACAAACATTAATGGAAAACGAAGCGTAAACGCTTGAAGTTTTTCACATCTTCTTAAAACGAGATCAGGCATTCTACATTTACCTGTTTCTAGTCATTTTATTGTCTATCTCACCATATATGTGATGGAAACTAGGCAATGAAGCAGTTAATTTCACAGCATTGAAAAACGCCTATATGAATAGCAGAAGAGTATACGGGATTACAACATCACGTTTCAGTTCAAGCTACTAACTTTCGCGTGCCCTTTCCCTCTAGACCGCATAGAGTATGTGTGTGTGTGTGTGTGTGTGTGTGTGTGTGTGAGAGTGTCCTAGTGTGCGTATATGTGTGTGTGAGTGTGTGTGTTAGTTTGTGTGTGTGTGTGCGTGTTTTTGGTTAGTTCGTGTGCAAAATTCCATCTCAATGAAAAAAAAAACATTCGAAAAATGTCTCCATAAACTATTTTTGACATTTTTTGTGGGAATTGAATGAATTTTGATTTTTTCTGAATGGGAATAGTCAATTTGGGTGGGAAATTTTACTTGCAATTTTTCGTTTACTTCCATATATGGGAAACTAGTTACCTTATTATGTTGGTCCGCATTTTAAATCAATTCAGCCAGCGGAACAAGTTCCGAACGAACAAAAAATTACGTCACACATGCCTGTTTAGAGTTCTGATAAAAATTAGCAAAAAATAAAATAAGAAATATAAAAGCTAAATACACACGGAACATGTCATCACTAGAGGTGAAAATTTGTTTTTACACGTAAGTTAAGTTCTTTAAGTTTGTTATTTTAAGTTAAGTTATTTACGCAGTTTGTGTTTATTCAAGTTTGTTATTTTAAGTTAAATTATTTACGTCGTTTGGGTTTACTTATCTTTATTATTTTAAGTTAAGTTATTTTCGCAGCTTGTGTATATATAAGTTTGTTATTTTAAGTTAAGTTATTTTCGCAGCTTGTGTATATATAAGTTTGTTATTTTAAGTTAACTTATTTTCGCAGCTTGTGTTTATTCAAGTTTATTATTAAGTAAAGTTATTCACCCAGTATGTGTATTCACACGTAATTATAATTTCAGGTCCGAGTCCTGGTGTGAGCACCAACAACACCATGAGCGAGTACCCAGCGTACCAGCACGGAGGCAGCACCATGACGGCATGGAAGAATGCAGTGATGGGGTCACCCATGATGGTGGCCACGCCTCCGTACCCTCCTGCCTTTACGTCATCATCGTCCTCGATGTGTGGTCCCTTTTCTGCCGGTAAGCTTCTATTTTGTTAGTATATGTATTTTTCTTCATTGATTTTTTCTCGATTGATGTATTCTTCTTTGATGGGAAATTCTTCATTTATTTTATATATCTATTGTTCTCTAGTACTTATTTTCTTGATATTTTTCAACACTAACTCCTCTAGTGAGAATGAATTCCCATTTATGTGAGCTTCATTCTAATTATAGTTTCTTCCGCGTCAGGATGTGTGTAGATGCTCGACAAGCTCTTTATTGAATTTTATCTCGATTGTTTTCCAGTACGTATTTTCTTGGTATTTTTTTAACTCTAACTCTTCTTGTGAGGATCAATTCCTCACTTATGTGAGACTTCATTCTAATTGTTTCTTCGCATCAGTATGTATGTAGATAGGCGAGAAATTTGTAATTAATTTTTTTCTCGATGCTTTCGCAGTGCGTGTTTTCTTGATGCTTTTTTGAACGCCAACTCTTCTTGTAGTGATCAGTTCTCCATTTGTGCGAGACTTTATTTTAATTTTTTTTTCTGCGTCAGTATGTAGAAAAAGAACTTCTCTGCTTCTTAACTCATATAGGGTGTAAAAATAAAAAAAAAAATAATTTTTTCCCATCACTGAAGCATGTTCTATATATATTTTGAATGTCCCTGATAATAATATTACCATGCACAGTGAGCTTGCTCTATTTTTTCTTACCTAAATGAAATCAGCTCCGGTATTAAAGATGATTCTTATATTTTCAAATTCACTCATGTTTGAGTGATGTGTGTTCCGTCTAACCAAAATGTTCCAACAGGATTAGCGTCTTCGTACGGCGGGCTGGTGAACAGCGGTGGCAGCAGCGGAGCTCCGTCTCCTGGAGGCGTGTATCCATCATCATTGATGAATTTCAGAATACCGGATTACCACACCCTCAACCAGGGGACGTAGAATACTGGATTATCAAGGAACGCAGAATACCAGACTACCGAGGAACGCAGAATACCGGATTACCAAGGAACGCAGAATACCGGATTACTAAGGAACGCAGAATATCGGATTACCAAGGAACGCAGAATACCGGATTACTAAGGAACGCAGAATACCGGATTACCAAGGAACTCAGAATACCGGATTACTAAGGAACGCAGAATACCGGATTACCAAGGAACGCAGAATACCGGATTACCAAGGAACGCAGAATACCGGATTACTAAGGAACGCAGAATACCGGATTACCGAGGAACGCAGAATACCGGATTACCAAGGAACGCAGAATACTGGATTACTAAGGAACGCAGAATACCGGATTACCAAGGAACGCAGGATACCGGATTACCTAGGAACGCAGAATAGCAGACTACCGTAGTGCGTAGACGTCTGGTTATCACATCCTCAACCAAAATATTCAGAATACCTGGCCAATGGTTTCAACCAAGTTATCATACTAAGAATATCGATGCACCACACGTACAACCAAGATGGTTAGAATACCTGATAATTACCACTCATACAACCAGGATACATATAACACCAGAAAATTACCATTCATTCAAACAGGGCATATAAACTGTTATCAAAAGGCTAACAAACATGATCATTCATCACACTTTTCAACTATGAATAACTTTTAGAAATATACCATTTCATTCATTAACTTTAGAAACTTCTTTTTCTTATATATAACGGGAAAGCTATAACGGAAGGCCTTCTTTATATGCAGAACATAATAATTTTCAAATAATATGCAGACTTCTACATGAAAGTTTCCTGCCATTTAATCAGCACAAGTTTAAACATATCAGTGTAAAACATACCCTAAGGTCAACGAATACAGTGTTCGATATGACCAATCTTGACATGTTCGATTGAAAAATACAAGTTCTGAGTGTCACATTGGGCGCCTTTTGGTAAAATGTACGATTTAAAATCGATCCAAAGATACACTAATCGGACAACTCCCCAGTCTAACTTTTTCACCGCCTGCATGCATGTTTTTCGCCGCCCAAGTAATTAAATCTCTAAGGCGGCGAAAAACATGCATGCTAAGGCGAAAAAGTTTGACTGGGTCTTCCTTCAAGTCAGGGGAGTTGACTCACAACCGCAGTTTGTTTTACTCATTACAAGTCTCATAAAAAATTTTAAAAACATCTTCATTTGAGAACAAAATTAAATCGTTCACAACCATTTAGTCTTTCAAATCAACGACATTTTAGAAAAAACATTTGTATACTTATTTCAAACTAATGAAAAAATCACGAAACCGTGAAAAATAATTAGGCGTGAGGGCAGAATTTCCTCGAATTTTCGTCTTATGATTTCAACGAAATTTCAAATTATACAACCGAGTCCTGTAATTAATATAGCACCAGTACTACTAGGCATCTTTCTACAAAAATGAGCCTGCTTTTGCTGAATTATTGTCGCGTTTTGTTGAGTTTAAATGATGACTCGTTTTGACCCCGTTTACTTCAAAAAGAGCTATTGAGTCGAGACAAGATGTAGGCTTTCAGTTTCAAACGTGCAATAGCACGTTTGAAATACAGAACAACAAACAATACAGAGCTGTTAGATATGTATCAAGTCGACAAAGTTTAGAAAAAAGATGATAGTGATTGACGAATTCTTCTCCTTCCCAGAAAATAAACGGAATATTTTACTCTGAAATGACTTGTAATTTTACTTGTAATTTTTATATCCGGTATCCTACGGAAATGACTGCCCCAGTGCATAGAGATACCATTATTGTTGTCATTAGTCACCATTAGGAAGCCAAAATGCAGCATTTTCTTGTAAATTACAAGCATAGTCTGATAAATTGGAGAATGAGTATTATTTGATTGGAAGCGTTTGCTCTTCGTTAAAATTTCAGCTAGCATGAACCGGAGATTTTTGGGTTCGTGAAATTTTTGAATATCATAATTTTCTCTGACGGGGAAAACACCACGAAATCTAATTAGAGTTTTAACACTACGAGGTAGCCAGTTTGTACTCCGTATTAAGTATGATAGGACATTATTTCAAAATGGATGGTTACGTTTACGGTAAAAATGGTTTTAAAACGTTTGTAAAAGACCTTGTACATATTGCGTTGTGCTCTCTCATGTTAACCGAATTTATAAGAACAATAATAAAAATAAAATAATTTCTAGCGGTTGATTCATTTCACCACGGCGTCCAACATAATCACGAATTATGATTTTCCAAATATTCAAGATTTGCTTCATCTAAGTTGGGTGAAATGGAAAGTTTACTTATACATCAGTGAGGCCTCTCAAAAGTCTTAATGAGAGGAATAAGGGAGCAACATATCACATATATTATAGACATGCTTTGCATTTTTTCGATTCGTCGTTCAACATTATTTCCGTTCATCATTCACAATATGAATTAGAAACTCTGCCAAAAGTTTAGCAAATTGAGTACAAGTTTATTTCTGGCAGCAGAACGAACAAAGCAAAAAAAAAAAACGGCAAAAATATATTTTTGTTCATTAACGTTTAACAATACGGGTACTTCATACAAGTATACAATATGGGTACTTAATACGAGAACTCAATATAGGTTCACAATACGGGTAGCCCTCAAGTCGGGCCGTTTATTTTAGGTTTATGGTGTGCTTTTTCTTTGAAATTTTTCTGTTTATATCAAACCAACATGTGCACCAGAAGACAATTCGGTTATCCTAAGTATCCATCATGTCATTATAGCTGTGAAAGTCCTTAGCCTAAAATACGAGAGATTAATATATTATTTCAAAATACACTTGAGAATACAAATTTTCTCCAATTTGTTATATTTTTTAATCTTTATGGTGTTATATTAGAGCTTTTTTTCAAGTTATTTGGCTTCTCATTTTTGACACTGCACAATAAATGATACGTTGAACCATGACATAGGACAGGCTGCTCTTCAGCCTTTAAGAAAATTGAGTGAAGGGACCTCAAACTTTCCCCCCTAATATAGAGTGGTGTCGTTTCAAGCTTAGTGTACTAAAATAAACATTCACTGCCGAACATCTTTTCCGACAATCTACGAACCACTTAGCGATTCAATGTCTAGATTTAATGCATAATTTGGAACGCTATATGTCATAAGGATACTGTAAACTGAAAGAACGCCAAAATCAGGGGTCTGAGAGTAACTATGTATGCTCCTGTCATTCATGGTCAACGTGTTAGGAAATCTCTTAGCATCTAACGTGTGAGAGTTAAGGGCCGTTTACACTAGGGAACATTTCGGCCGTGAGGCGCGACACGTGTATACGAGGCTCCCCACTGAGTTTCATATTTGTGTGTGTTTATACGAAGTTCCCTATTCGCCACGGTAGTTACGAGGCTCTTAAGTGTCAAGGGTTACGAACTCGATGAGATCGAATAGGAAGCTTCGTATAAACACACACAAATATGAGCCTGAGTGGTGAGCCTCGTATACACGTGTCGCGCCTCACGGCTGAATTGTCCGCTAGTGTAAACGGCCTTTTAGGCCTAGAGGTAAAATTTGGCCTTTGATTTGTGGGAAAAAAGCGAGGCTCAAGAGTTGGCTGCTATATTTGGTGAGTTGCGGTCACCCATTGAAGAGAAAATAGGACTGCTGTGCAATACACCTCCCACGGTAGAAAACTTTTTCGCCGAATACGGTGGTAAAATAAAGCAAGGAATTCAGATTATTGTAAATGACGGTATTAATTCGCAAAGGCCTTAACTGCCGAGATTTGAGGTGAAGTATTAATTCATGAGGAAAAAGAACTCAGCTTCTGAAGGTATATGAGGTCAATATATCCCGGGTCCCCTCATATATATATATGATATATGTGGTCAATATGTAGTTTAATGAGTCGTCTTAATGATTTACGCGATCATCTTTGAATTCATGGACATTATATGATTTTCTAAAAAATTATACTTTTCTCGATTTAGTGACTCAGAACTTTTGAATAGTAGCCTAGGTGTACTGCATTAACAGTTAATGGTGAAACATTCGGGTTTCGGAACTTTTGAATAGTAGCCTAGGTGTACTACATTATCAGTTGATGGTGAAACATTCGGGCTTCGGAACTTTTGAATAGTAGCCTAGGTGTACTACATTATCAGTTGATGGTGAAACATTCGGGTTTCGGAACTTTTGAATAGTAGCCTAGGTGTACTACATTATCAGTTGATGGTGAAACATTCGGGCTTCGGAACTTTTGAATAGTAGCCTAGGTGTACTACATTAACAGTTGATGGTGAAACATTCGGGTTTCGGAACTTTTGAATAGTAGCCTAGGTGTACTACATTATCAGTTGATGGTGAAACATTCAGGTTTCGGAACTTTTGAATAGTAGCCTAGGTGTACTACATTATCAGTTGATGGTGAAACATTCGGGCTTCGGAACTTTTGAATAGTAGCCTATAGGTGTACTACATTAACAGTTGATGGTGAAACATTCGGGTTTCGGAACTTTTGAATAGTAGCCTAGGTGTACTACATTATCAGTTGATGGTGAAACATTCGGGCTTCGGAACTTTTGAATAGTAGCCTAGGTGTACTACATTAACAATTGATGGTGAAACATTCGGGTTTCGGAACTTTTGAATAGTAGCCTAGGTGTACTACATTATCAGTTGATGGTGAAACATTCGGGTTTCGGAACTTTTGAATAGTAGCCTAGGTGTACTACATTATCAGTTGATGGTGAAACATTCGGGTTTCGGAACTTTTGAATAGTAGCCTAGGTGTACTACGTTATCAGTTGATGGTGAAACATTCGGGTTTCGGAACTTTTGAATAGTAGCCTAGGTGTACTACATTAACAGTTGATGGTGAAACATTCGGGTTTCGGAACTTTTGAATAGTAGCCTAGGTGTACTACGTTATCAGTTGATGGTGAAACATTCGGGTTTCGGAACTTTTGAATAGTAGCCTAGGTGTACTACATTAACAGTTGATGGTGAAACATTCGGGTTTCGGAACTTTTGAATAGTAGCCTAGGTGTACTACATTATCAGTTGATGGTGAAACATTCGGGTTTCGGAACTTTTGAATAGTAGCCTAGGTGTACTACATTATCAGTTGATGGTGAAACATTCGGGTTTCGGAACTTTTGAATAGTAGCCTAGGTGTACTACATTAACAGTTGATGGTGAAACATTCGGGTTTCGGAACTTTGGAATAGTAGCCTAGGTGTACTACATTATCAGTTGATGGTGAAACATTCGGGTTTCGGAACTTTTGAATAGTAGCCTAGGTGTACTACATTAACAGTTGATGGTGAAACATTCGGGTTTCGGAACTTTGGAATAGTAGCCTAGGTGTACTACATTATCAGTTGATGGTGAAACATTCGGGTTTCGGAACTTTTGAATAGTAGCCTAGGTGTACTACATTATCAGTTGATGGTGAAACATTCGGGTTTCGGAACTTTTGAATAGTAGCCTAGGTGTACTACATTATCAGTTGATGGTGAAACATTCGGGTTTCGGAACTTTTGAATAGTAGCCTAGGTGTACTACATTAACAGTTGATGGTGAAACATTCGGGTTTCGGAACTTTGGAATAGTAGCCTAGGTGTACTACATTATCAGTTGATGGTGAAACATTCGGGTTTCGGAACTTTTGAATAGTAGCCTAGGTGTACTACATTAACAGTTGATGGTGAAACATTCGGGTTTCGGAACTTTGGAATAGTAGCCTAGGTGTACTACATTAACAGTTGATGGTGAAACATTCGGGTTTCGGAACTTTGGAATAGTAGCCTAGGTTTACTACATTATCAGTTGATGGTGAAACATTCGGGTTTCGGAACTTTTGAATAGTAGCCTAGGTGTACTACATTATCAGTTGATGGTGAAACATTCGGGTTTCGGAACTTTTGAATAGTATCCTAGGTGTACTACATTATCAGTTGATGGTGAAACATTCGGGTTTCGGAACTTTTGAATAGTAGCCTAGGTGTACTACATTATCAGTTGATGGTGAAACATTCGGGTTTCGGAACTTTTGAATAGTAGCCTAGGTGTACTACATTATCAGTTGATGGTGAAACATTCGGGTTTCGGAACTTTTGAATAGTAGCCTAGGTGTACTACATTATCAGTTGATGGTGAAACATTCGGGTTTCGGAACTTTTGAATAGTAGCCTAGGTGTACTACATTATCAGTTGATGGTGAAACATTCGGGTTTTGGAACTTTTGAATAGTAGCCTAGGTGTACTACATTATCAGTTGATGGTGAAACATTCGGGTTTCGGAACTTTTGAATAGGAGCCTAGGTGTACTACATTAACAGTTGATGGTGAAACATTCGGGTTTCGGAACTTTTGAATAGTAGCCCAGGTGTACTACATTATCAGTTGATGGTGAAACATTCGGGTTTCGGAACTTTTGAATAGTAGCCTAGGTGTACTACATTATCAGTTGATGGTGAAACATTCGGGTTTCGGAACTTTTGAATAGTAGCCTAGGTGTACTACATCATCAGTTGATGGTGAAACATTAGGGTTTCGGAACTTTTGAATAGTAGCCTAGGTGTACTACATTATCAGTTGATGGTGAAACATTCGGGTTTCGGAACTTTTGAATAGTAGCCTAGGTGTACTACATTATCAGTTGATGGTGAAACATTCGGGTTTCGGAACTTTTGAATAGTAGCCTAGGTGTACTACATTAACAGTTGATGGTGAAACATTCGGGCTTCAGTGAGAGAGACTCTTGAGAAATTCATTACAACTGATCTGCGAGTTAATTAAAACTAAAATTAAATATTGCTGATTATCAAATCTTTAAAATTAAAAGTTTAGTACAGCTGGTCATTGAGATAATTCAATAAAAAATAGGCCTCGCTGATATGTGAGTTGATTAAATTAAAAATTTAGTGAACCTGGTCTTCAAGTTATTTGTATTAGAAATTTTGTAGATCTAATCTTCGAGTTAATAACATCATCTCACGACCACAACTTATGAGGATAAAATTAGTCATAGTTACTTAAATAATTAGATGATCAAATCAAGTAATGAATGCGTAGGACTAATTTTTTCCACATAATTTGAGGTCCTCAAACGACCATGTCAGATAATTCGACAACCGATGTTTCTGTTTCGATGTTAAATTTATACGGTCGACTGATGTATTAAATGGTGCAATCAACTCACCATCTTGAACACAGAGAAGTCTTACTTTAATCACCTGCTTGACATGCATGGCAGTTTATAACAGATGTTTACTCTTATAACGTTGTTTTAAGCATCCCAGATATGGACTTATGGGGGAGAAATGGAAATGAAACTTATTCTCAGTCTTTTTTTGAATTTTCAGTTTCCCTCATCTCATCATCTATGTGTTTTGTTGAGTTAAAGCCATCGTCTCACACATAATAACTGTTCGATCGGTATAGAGTACGTTTAATTTACGTTTTCTGGAATAAATGACATTGTGCGCTTAGAATAAGTTTTTCAATGGATGCCTCACTGAACTTAGTTGGGCTCTCAAGTATTCATAGCTCATATAGAGTTTTTCATAGTTGGAAATATAGAGTTTTTCATAGTTGGAAATATAGAGTTTTTCATAGTTGGAAATATAGAGTTTTTCATAGTTGGAAACATAGAGTTTTTCCTAGTTGGAAATATAGAGTTTTTCATTGTTGGAAATGTGGAGTTTTCATAGTTGGAAATATAGCGTTTTCCATAGTAGGAAATGTAGAGTTTTCATAGTTGGGAATGTAGAGTTTTTCATAGTTGGAAATGTAGAGTTTTTCATAGTTGGAAATATAGCGTTTTTCATAGTTGGAAATGTGGAGTTTTCATAGTTGTAAATACAGAGTTTTTCATAGGTGGAAATGTAGAGTTTTCATAGTTGGAAATATAGCGTTTTTCATAGTTGGAAATGTAGAGTTTTCATAGTTGGAAATATAGCGTTTTTCATAGTTGGAAATGTAGAGTTTTTCATAGTTGGAAATTTAGAGTTTTTCATAGTTGGAAATGTAGAGTTTTCATAGTTGGAAATGTAGAGTTTTTCATAGTTGGAAGTATAGCGTTTTTCATAGTTGGAAATTTAGAGTTTTCATAGTTGGAAATATAGCGTTTTTCATAGTTGGAAATGTAGAGTTTTTCATAGTTGGAAATTTAGAGTTTTTCATAGTTGGAAATGTAGAGTTTTCATAGTTGGAAATATAGCGTTTTTCATAGTTGGAAATGTAGAGTTTTTCATAGTTGGAAATTTAGAGTTTTTCATAGTTGGAAATGTAGAGTTTTCATAGTTGGAAATGTAGAGTTTTTCGTAGTTGGAAATATAGCGTTTTTCATAGTTGGAAATTTAGAGTTTTCATAGTTGGAAATATAGCGTTTTTCATAGTTGGAAATGTAGAGTTTTTCATAGTTGGAAATTTAGAGTTTTTCATAGTTGGAAATGTAGAGTTTTCATAGTTGGAAATGTAGAGTTTTTCATAGTTGGAAATATAGCGTTTTTGATAGTTTGAAATGTGGAGTTTTCATAGTTGGAAATGTAGAGTTTTCATAGTTGGAAATATAGAGTTTTCATAGTTGGAAATATAAAGTTTTTCATAGTTGGAAATATAGAGTTTTTCATGATTGGGCTCTCCAAGAAAATAGAAAAGAAAACACTTTATTTACAATTGTAGTAGATCTAAGTAAACAATCTGCTAATTAATTGATTCTAAATATAAACTGTCTAAATTGGTAAGCTTTTGAAATAGAAAATATACGACTTGCACTAAAAAACAACCGTTTGCTATATATTTGAATATACTGTATTTCTGTTTAATTTTTCCCTCTCATACTAAAACCTGAGTTATTTAGATCGCCTCAATAAGAGGGCTAAAAAAGATATTGCCTCAGTAGCTCTCAAATTTTATTCATTTAAATTCACGATCAGTGAGTGACCGAACATTTTATCTACACGAATAAACTACATTTTTGACAATAGAGAAATTCATATTTTGACTCGCGCCTAAAGATTTTTTCCATTCAATATTTCCATTAAATTCAAAACGTACCTGCATATTAGTTTCTGTATTGGCATTTTCACGATTTGGTATTAGCGGTATTTATCTACCACTATATGATTTTTTGATAGGTGCAATTCCAGAGTTCGATAATTAAATAATAGATACATTTGTACTCTCCGTCATTTGATAATAAATGTTTTTCTGTCGATTCTTTCGTTCAGTAATAGGTGCATTGTCCACTGCATCGTTTGATATATACATATATTAGGTATAGTTATCCTCTCCATCGTTCAATATATATGTATTTGGTACAGTTATCCTCTCCTTCGTTCATTATATATGTATTAGGTACAGTTATCTTCCCGTCGTTCAATATATATGTATTAGGTACAGTAATCCTCTCCATCGTTCAATAATAGATGCATTTAACCTTTTCATCGTTCAGTAATAGGTGTATATACCCTGTTTTTCGTTTGATAATAGATGCATTTATCATTTTCATCGTTCAGTAATAGGTGTATATACCCAGTTTATCGTTCAATAATAGATGCATTTATCCTTTTCATCGTTCAGTAATAGGTGTATATACCCAGTTTTTCGTTTGATAATAGATGCATTTATCATTTTCATCGTTCAGTAATAGGTGTATATACCCAGTTTTTCGTTTGATAATAGATGCATTTATTCTTTTCATCGTTAAGTAATAGGCGTATATACCCAGTTTATCGTTCGATAATAGATGCATTTATCCTTTTCATCGTTCAGTAATAGGTGTATATACCCAGTTTATCGTTCGATAATAGATGCATTTATCCTTTTCATCGTTAAGTAATAGGCGTATATACCCAGTTTATCGTTCAATAATAGATTCATTTGTCCACTAGGACCACCAACTACGCTAGCTGATTGGACTTCTTCATAAACAAAAGGACAATGAAACTAATCTTGATGAGAAGATCATGATTGTTTTCTAATGAACAATAGTATTTACAATGACGTAGTGAGTGAATGCAACACAAGGTTTGTTCGTATAGATCGATGTCTTAAAAAATTACATACACTCGTAACAGACGACGATAATAACGACAAAATAAGACAAATTTTAGATTGCGTAAAAGGCGAACCTAACGTAGAAACTGGATGAGTGTAATTTCTACATTTATCAAACAAAAACCCCATTTCTGAATTAAAAAAAAATTTTTGAGTGGCATATCTCAAAATTTTCAATTCATAAAATGTTATGGAAAAATAGAAATTTACTGCTTTTCCCAAACTCTACAACAAATCTCAGATTTTATAAAGTTATTCACAAATGAGAAAAATACCGGCCCCGAAAGCCATTGAATAGTGTCTTAAAATTTCATATTTTCTTTTTCAAGGACGTAAATTGGCTGATAGAGCTTTCAGACAGCTGGTAATGTCACACAGTCACAGCTGGTAATGTCACACAGCCACAGCTGGTAATGTCACACAGCCACAGCTGGTAATGTCACACAGTCACAGCTGGTAATGCCACACAGCCACAGCAGGTAATGTCACACAGCCACAGCTGGTAATGTCACACAGCCACAGCTGGTAATGTCACACAGTCACAGCTGGTAATGTCACACAGCCACAGCAGGTAATGTCACACAGCCACAGCTGGTGATGTCACACAGCCACAGCTGGTAGTGTCACACAGCCACAGCAGGTAATGTCACACAGCCACAGCTGGTGATGTCACACAGCCACAGCTGGTAATGTCACACAGCCACAGCTGGTAATGTCACACAGCCACAGCTGGTAATGTCACACAGTCACAGCTGGTAATGTCACACAGCCACAGCAGGTAATGTCACACAGCCACAGCAGGTGATGTCACACAGCAACAGCAGGTAATGTCACACAGCCACAACAGGTAATGTCACACAGCCACAGCTGGTGATGTCACACAGCCACAGCAGGTAATGTCACACAGCCACAGCTGGTGATGTCACACAGCCACAGCAGGTAAGGTCACACAGCCACAGCTGGTAATGTCACACAGCCACAGCAGGTAATGTCACACAGTCACAGCAGGTAATGTCACACAGCCACAGCTGGTGATGTCACACAGCCACAGCAGGTGATGTCACACAGCCACAGCAGGTAATGTCACACAGTCACAGCTGGTAATGTCACACAGCCACAGCTGGTAATGTCACACAGCCACAGGTGGTAATGTCACACAGCCACAGCAGGTAATGTCGCACAGCCACAGCTGGTGATGTCACACAGCCACAGCAGGTAATGCCACACAGCCACAGCTGGTAATGTCACACAGCCACAGCAGGTAATGTCACACAGCCACAGCTGGTAATGTCACACAGCCACAGCTGGTAATGTCACACAGCCTCAGCTGGTGATGTCACACAGCCACAGCAGTTAATGACACACTGCCACAGCTGGTAATGTCACACAGCCACAGCAGGTATTGTCACACAGCCACAGCTGGTGATGTCACACAGCCACAGCAGGTAATGTCACACAGCCACAGCTGGTGATGTCACACAGTCACAGCAGGTAATGTCACACAGCCACAGCTGGTAATGTCACACAGCCACAGCAGGTAATGTCACACAGCCACAGCAGGTAATGTCACACAGCCACAGCTGGTAATGTCACACAGCCACAGGTGGTAATGTCACACAGCCACAGCCGGTAATGTCACACAGCCACAGCTGGTAATGTCACACAGCCACAGCTGGTAATGTCACACAGCCACAGCTGGTAATGTCACACAGCCACAGCTGGTGATGTCACACAGCCACAGCTGGTAATGTCACACAGCCACAGCTGGTAATGTCACACAGCCCCAGCTGGTAATGTGAAACACTCGCAGCTGGTGATACGGCATAACTCAGATGACTATATTTAGAAAAAAGGTATGTAAAAAATTTCCATGTTTTGGAAAGGCTACATCGGACGAAAATGATACCGTGAATTATTGAACACGAAATTCACTTTTTCGTGCCAGTTTAGAATAAAATGAGCGCAAACTTAATTAATTTCAAAAGATTAAAAACTTCGGCGTTTAATGTAGTAACTATATTGGTGTAAGTTAATTTTCATAGCATTGACTAGAGTCAAAAATTCAGAACTCACTCTGCTGGTCAACGCTATGTGGGCTTGCTGAGTCATTGCAAGCTTCACAAGAGTGCCCCAAAGTTTCTTTTTGGCTCAGGGAATAGGATATCTGTACTGACACTTAACGTACTGCTTGTTTATTATCACTGATTATACATAACAAAAATGACGATTATCTTATTATGATCATGAAAATATACTATAATCGTCATGACATACAGAAAGAAAACAGATTATTCTCGTATGATAGATCAAAAAACGAAGACTGTTACCAGCACCGTTTAAAACACAGGTAACCAAAATGCTACGAATCTACGGAAATTTTGGTGAACATTTCACTCTCTCTGGAGGTTTTTCGAGCACTTGTGATGAGAAAAACATATGAGGTTGAAATAAATTTAAATATCATGAGCAATATCACTTACAAAATCCTCGTAAGTATTCATTTGGACAGAACTTTTTTTCTCACCGTTTAGTCGAAAAAAAAGTTTCAATAACTGATATACATATGAGGTTGAAGGGCGTCTAATATCACTTATAAAACTTTTTTTTGACGAAACGGTGGAAGAAAAGTGCTGTGCAAATAAATACTGATGAAGATTTTGTACGCAGTGTTGATCATAATATTTCAATTCACTTCAACCTCAAATGTTTTTCTCATCACAAATGCTCGAAAAACCTCCAGAGATAACGAAATATTCGATAAAATGTCCGTAGATTTGTAGAATTTTGGTTACCGCTGAACGATGTTGGTAGCAGTTGAATATCCATACCATGGTCGATAAAACCAGCAATACTTTAATGACATTGAGTCTGCACCAGAAACTTGAAAGGAAAATTACCGGCTGAGCGTGCGTACGGAACACAGCAGCGAGGGAAAGAAGATTCACACCTATCAATGAGTGATGGCCCCTCAGTTACCGGCACATGAGTTAAGCTGTACTGGAGAACATTACCTAGCTGTCACTCTGTGATATTGTCACCTACACGTCACAGTACAACGATGATAGTCACAGTACACTGTCATTTGGAAACCACAAATCGGCATCAAAAATTTTTTTTACAGCACAGAGATCCAATGCTAGTGAGGCAGTACTAATCAAAATATTTCATCATTTCACAATGTTCACAATATCAGTGTGTCACTATCAGTCATTATAATTTTTCGTCACTGCACAATATTCACAATACCAGTGTGTCACTATCAATCATTATACTCTGTACTCATTGCTCAATGTTCACAATACCAGTGTGCCACTGTCAATCACGTTACTCTGTGTGCGCGAGTGATGTGATGCCTTCTCTGTCTGTTTATCTTGATATCTTGAGGTCTCGCAACCTTTATAAGGCGAGCTTGGCTAGCCTGGGGCGCTCAATCTGTAACCGTTCTCACCTGTTGCCAATGACACCTGGCTCTCACCAATAAACACTACCGTCAAGATACTACCGTGTTTTACTCGCCCCGTACATCTGTACTCATTGCACAATGTTCACAATAGCAATACATCTGTACAATTATACATTCCCACATTGTAAAAGTTCATTGATGACCTTATTGTGTTACAATAAACCATTGTAACAATACCAGATCATCTCTGCAATAAAACGTAATTATCACAACACAAAATGGTGACAATGAGTTCGCAAAAAAATTGTTATGATAATGAGTGTCTTATCTTATGTTGATGAGGTATGCCAGTTTTTATCATTAAATATTTAGCTAAGATTATAATACTTGAGAGATAGCTTAAGAATATTAGAAGATGACGCCGGGAAATGTATAATCCCCTTTCGAAATCTCAATTTATATACAACTGCTCACAAACCCACAAGCTTTAAGTCATTCATGAAGTTCACGCTTATAAACGTTCCCTAAATTACATATGAGCTTTAGTGGTCAATGACGACGAATGTAGTTTAATGGAATATCCAACTCTGATCGTATTGAATAAACAACTCATAACATATTCGGGATGTTTTGTTTGTCTACAAATACATTCATAGATCATAGACTATGGCGATGAATATTCATGAATAATTGACTGTGAAGATGAATATTCGGGAATAGCAGACTAGGATAATGAATATTTATACATCATTATGATGAATATTCATGAATAATAGACTACGAAGAATATTAATGAATAATAGAATGTGATGATGCATATTCATGGACTGTAGACTGTGATGATGAATATTCATGAATTTTCGACTGTGGTGATGCATATTCATGGACTGTAGACTGTGATGATGAATATTTTTATATATCATAGACTACTAATAAATAACTGTGATAATCAAAAGTATCCCGAGGAAAATTACCCAAAAGGAACTAGGATGTTATTGTTTACATTTACACTATTTTTCGTAGCCTCCGGTTAAAAGTCATTTCTCTTATTCAAAACGAAGAAAGTAATGTTTTTGAGCAGAACGCATGATCAAGAGACTCGTTAGAAACTAACACAGCAAGTATAAACTCCCACCCAATGAAAACAGAGGGTAGAGACTACCACAATAATATAGACAGTACTTAGGACGATAGTTTCAATAATAGGTTTAATGCTATCATAAATTCTAACACAACAAGCAATCATCTTATTTGAAAGCCTGGGATAATATTCATGTTCAATAAAGAATTATTGAACACAAATTTGTTAGCAATTGGCGTGAACAGATTTACGGCAAATGAAATTTAATTAATCTTTACAGCAGCCGTCAATTCATTTTGTGATGAGTTCGTTACCGAAAAGATATTTCAAGGTTAAGTGAGTTCAATTTGAAGTTTTTCGCTCATCTACAGATGAGCATTTTGAATCATTTCAGGGCATTGCACTCCTTCAGAATTTGACTTTGAAGTCACCGCTGATACCGTAAACTCAACTCTTGACCTCAACAGAATTGAGTGACCGAGAGTACTTCTGATTATATCTGGAGATTACCTTAATCTTGACTGTTATTATTATTATTATATAGAGCGTTTCACCACCGAAGACGCAACGAAGACGTTTCATCGGTGAATTCGATATTCCCTAGTTCTTGACAGCTAGTTATACCAGACTGCCGGAAAACACCTAAATATTAGCTGTGATCACCAATTTTCAAAAGCTTTGAATCATGAGGAAGATAATAAATATCCGTAGAATTCATATGGACAGAATCATTTTCTAAAGAAAAATTAAATCATTGATTGATTTTACGCGCTATTAATATGCGCATTTCTATCGGCGAAATAATTTTTCACTCATTAGTTTCGAACAGATTGTTATTGATATCATGGGGTGCCTGCTCACATGCGATTGAAAAGATTATTTACAGATCTCAAATATTCATTTACAGAAATAATCATAAATTTACATAAATAAGAATCATTTATAATAAATAATCATTTATAGTCATTTATAGTAATCATTTATATAATAAATAATCATTTACAAATGCAAATGATTATTTACGGATTTAAAGATGAAGTTTACTCATTTCGAAAATTCAAATTCAATCAAAAAAGTTCAGAAGAGTAAGACAGGTCATGAGCATGTGAAACAAATGCTTCCGTATTTTTCGGCCTCCGAGAATAGACACCGTGTGTGAGGCAGGTAAGTGACAACAAATGAGCTACCTCATTGAACCTCAATGACTTGCTTCACGAAACCTAAAAGTTATCACCGACACAAAGAAACAAGCACCATTCATTTTTTGCCCACAATCTTAATGAGTTTGTGCGTCTTGTATTATGACTTATTACAAATGATGTGTGAGATTCGAAAGAATTAGGACATTGAGGAAGCAACATGAATGCATTTCATTAGTTTAATGTAAGTGATTCCTTTTTGATCGTCATTTTATGAGTGGGACCAATGCCACCATGTATACTGATAGTGCTAATTTAGGCCTAATCATGACCTTTTTCCTGAATTAGATTAGATTCATCTGGAGACAAGGTATCCGTTATTGGTGAAATAAGCAAATAAAAGTTTAAGAACGTTTAAAAATTCGTCTGTCCTGGTGGTGCCCCAGTACGCGTTCCCTACAATTAGACTGTTTTTAATGTAAGAAAAGTTTCGTCATAGTGTATTAACAACTTAAAACATATTATGCAGCCGTACAGTTTAATTTAATCGTGTAGCTCTGATGGTGATAAAAAACATCCATGTTTTCCATGAGTTGATAACACTTGACCATACCTCTTTAAGCATTTTAAATGAATTACTCCCACTTTGAATGATAAGAGCTAAATGTTATCTTAATAATTTATAACAGAGTTTATTTAACATCTTATTTAACTCTGTTTACATCAACCAACTAATTACATAATGTTTACTATCTGCGTAATAACTTGTTAATTATCAAATGTATTGATTAATAAAATCTGCGTCAATGTTGAGTGATATATTCCTAATAAAATGTGAAGTTATTCGTTCACATGAAGTTTTGCCAAAGGATTTAAAATAAATTTGCAACCTTTAGAAATTATTGTTTGATAAACTATCAATTTACTAAATTCAATTAATAAATTGATATTAAATAAACAAAGTTTAATTATTAGTATTATATTAATCAATAAATAAATAAATGTAATTGTGATTTATAATTTTAAAAATACATAATTTTGAGTGAAATAATTTAATTCAGATTTTAAGAACTTTCCGATGCCAATTACCAATCAGTTGGACACTTTTTATTTTTGCGTCATTCGTTACTTCGGTTAAAGTTTTTTTTTTGACGTTTTGATGATGTGGGGCTGGTGGGTTACCGTTCAATTAAACGCATTATGCTCATGTGCGATACATTTCAAAATAATCCAATGAAGTTCCATAACAAAAATAAACGATCTCTTAAAGTTCACATATTTTTGAATATGTCAGTTTGGATTTTTTAGATATTTTTATGGCTTTGTTCTGGTCAGTTTAGGTTTTTGAGTTATTTTATGGCATTCACTTTGTCTTTTCTTAGTTTTTCTCGGTAGTTTACATTGAAGGTTCAATTGATTAATTTTTTCAGTCAAATTACGAGTTTCTTTATTTTTAATTTTTCCCGGAAACCTATAGTTCCTTCTATTTGTCTATTTATTCATTTTCCCAACGATTTCATGCTTTTTTATTTGTTTGTTCATGGTTCCCTAACAAATATTCCTAGTTGTTTTATGGTTCCCTGAAAAATATCGAAGATGCAATAAAAATTGTGAATTTACGATTGCAATTTCTTTTCGAGAATCCTTAAAAAATCAGCGTTGCTCTGACGACAAAAATACGACAAAGTACTACCAAGTTAACAAAGGACAATTGTGCAACCTAGATTTGTAGAAAACTATTATATTAAACTAGTATGGGAACATTATTTCTCAATTGAAAAACATTGAAGCAGCAAAATGTTTAAAATTGAAACATTTTACTGAACGCAAACATTTTTTGTTCAGAAGATTTTTTTTCGCCAAGGAATAATTTTCGTATGAATTTTTTTTGCTTGATGATCCGATGAACTGAAATGTAGACAAACATGATAAGACCTAACTATGTATCTGCTGTTAATTCATGGTGATAAAGATTCATATGACTTTCATAGTTAATTTGTCCTTTAAAAAAAAACTGTTCTTGTTAAACCTTATGCGAGTTGTCTTAATATTAGAGCAACGCCAGCATTAACTCATGCTCCTATGGATGACTTAGTTCTTAATAATAACGATCGAGACATATATTGAAGCGGCGGCCGAGTACTTGGCTACTTCTGCTGAACAAAAATTATATTTGGGAAAGATTGTACATGGAGTTGATTTGCTTGAAATGAAAAAATCACCAATAGTTTCAATTACTATTAATAAATGACCATTGAACTCTAATCACTGCACTAAATTTATCAAAGACGTTTCAGTTTTTACAATTGTTGTAAAACCCTTAACAAAACTTGAGATAGGGGCTGGAATGCAACAAATTTTTACTAGAACACAGTGAAATTTAAAAATCACTTCGTTCGGCTAAAAAAGTTTCATTACAATAATCATGATGAATTGCTAAGCATTACTGAAAATTTAGACGATTAGATCGCCAGTAGATAACACTGCAGCGGTCGACGCTATTGGATATTTCAATTTACACCCACAACTTCCTATTCTCACCAATCCTTCCTAAACGTTTTTTAATTCACAACACGTTTACACATATCCCTATTTTGATTGGGCCACCCATGCAGCAACGAGCTGCTTCCTAGACACAACACACACATAACCTCAGCACACAATTACCCTCTTACGTACAGAAAACGTCAGTGCTAGCGTCACGAGATAAGCCTTCTTACCCACTCCAACTTTTTCGCCCCCTGCAAGCGTGTTTTTGCCGCCTAAGCGATTTAAGCGATTTAAAAACAAACGCCGCCTAAACGATTTAAGCGACTAAATGGCTTAGGCGGCGAAAAACATGCATGCAGGCGGCAAAAAAGTTATACCGGGTAGGAGGTCAGTTAATAATACTAGGCAAAATCCGGACTCCTAGACAGAAGAGGGTCGGTGTGAGCTGAGACAGGCGACGCAGAGGGAACTCAACAGCAGACAGAAGAGAAGGACCTCGAAGCATGGAGATACACGGCCTCTCTCTGCACCTGCAAAATGAACGTCTATTAGAAACTTTGAATATGAACGACACTAAGGAAAAAAATTAGTTATTGTACTCAGAAATTTTTCGAACTCAATTGCAATAAAAAATGAGGTCATCGTGGTATATATTGTAATCAACAAATAGCTCAATATTGATTCTTATACTATATAAGTCATATGTTGAAATCAAAAATAGAGCTACGGAATTCAACTGACGCGCGCAAACCATGTGAACGTGGCCATTAATTCCGGTTCAAAGCTGGAGCCGTTCAGAAATAAAGAGTTTACGCCCACGCGTGGAAAAACTTGGAATAACACACTATGAGTTCAAAAATGCGGTCAGTTTCGAGCACGGAAAGTGTAAGATGCTCGTCGAAAAATCAACAGCAGCAAGCGATAAAGCTAAAAAAACGTCACCCATGTGGACCCGTAACATGGATGAAACACGAGGCAAAATGTATATTAACAAATGTCTACCAAAATGTGCTTGAATTGACTTCGCATGAATTTACGTTAAACATTTAGGTTTACAATCTCAGGTCTGCTAGGGTTAAATGACGAGGGTACTCATCCTATGTTGCACGCATCGAGAACATTATTTGCTCGGAAACATCAATTCCCAGAGCTTTTGAATTTTGCTATCAAGAATCAAGGCTGTACTATTTCTCTCCGCATGTTTTATTGACGCCGTAGAGCGCTTGATCTGTCGATGGTTGCGCGATACCTCCGAGTTCTCATGTCAAGCCTCCGTTAAGCCGTGCTTCGCAGTATTTAATTCTTTCCGAAAATTAATTCACCATAAATCAATTTAACAAGCAAAATTAATATCATGCAACTCTCGTTGCGTAAGGTTAATTTAAATTCAACTCTTGTTACGCAAAGTTGAGCTAAATTAAACTCGCGTCACGAAAAATCAGCGCACGAGCTATTTTTGTCGTGGAAAATAAATTCATGTGCATAATTGGTAGGGATAAATAAACCCTCGTCAGTTTTATCAAAGCAACATCAATCGGCGATAATTTTTTTGGCGTGCAATAACTACCAATCCTTGGGGAATATTTGCAGAGTAAAATTTATCTAGCAGCAATCTTGACTGTGTAAAAAATATGAGTCAACTTGTCCCGACCAACTGTAATTCCTGAGCAAAATTAGTTATAAATATCCAGGTTATTTAAGTTAAGTGAATTTAATTTCCGAGTTATTTTGGTTCAGAAAAATATAAATTGACAGTAATTTTGCTAGCGCAAAAAGTAATTTACAAGTACTTTTGGGCGTTTTCTGACTAAATTAGCTGCTAATGTTGGATGCTAAAAATACCTGCAAGTAATCTTGATGGCACAATAACAACACGCGAGCAATTTTGGCTGTGGAACACTAATCCACGGTCAGTTTTGGCATTTTATATTCTAATATATTCGCGATCCTGACCAAAGTGTACACAAAATATGACTTGAGCTCGATAGACTTCTGATCCATAAAAAAATCAGCACGTCAATCGGGTCTTTACCAATTATGACTATAGCAAAATATTACTAACACTTTCAAAGTCCCTTTTGGTTTTGTCGATTAAGGTGTACAGCTCTTCTTAAAAATACACTTTAATTCTTCTTTTAAAACAAGAATGTAAGAACAGATATAACAAAAGCAAAATAAAACTAATTGGCCTTATGGACTGTTAGCATAAATGTTACTTCTGCAGCAAAGCAAATGGCGATATCTTTTGATCCATTCTATTATTTTAATTTTATGTTACCAAACAACATTTTCACACAGTTTACGTCAAACTTTTTGTACAGCGTAAATGGAATCTTTCTCGTCGAAAAAGTAAAACGAAATCCATAACTTCTAAAATTGGAAAAACTTTTAGACTATTCAAAAACTGTTTCGCCGTATTCCTGGAACTGTTCCCAAAAATTCAACTGTACGTTTTTTCATTTGCAGCTACATTTTGTATGTGTCTTCTTAGAATAGAGACCTCATGTGATTATGGATCTTTTCATTCACTCGGGTATGTGTTGAGAATGTTGGCTGAATTATGACCTTAAAATATTGAGTAGCATATGACCTTTGGATTTTGAGTTGCCTGTGACCTTAGGGTATTGAGTTTCATATTACCTTAGAACATAACGTAGTTTATTACCTTAGAATATAAAGTAGCTCATTAACTTAGACTATTGAGCAGTTTATGACCTTGGAATATTGAGCAGCTTATTACTTTAGAATATTGAGTAGTATATGACCTTAAAATATTGTACAGCTTTTGACCTTAGGATATCAGTAGCTTGTGACCTATAATTTACGTTTGAACAGATGTTTAACTTAATACTTGAACGAGCCTTTTTGAGCATTTTTTACGTTGAACCTTAAATTTCAGAATCGCTTGATTAACAGCATTAATGGAACTCATAGCATACTTTTCGAAATTGTGCTCATGGCAGGTATTTTTTTTGCACTCAGCCATTTGCTCAACTCGCTGCACAATATACATTGAAAAATGAAACTTTCATTATTTCAATGACAGTCTTAAATCAAATCAAAGGTTTTGAGGAGATAGTGAGTTTTCAGCAAGCGTTTGAAGAGTAGAATTTTTAATTTAAAAACTCCTGAAAGAGCTACAGCTATTGATCAAATTTTAGTCGTAACCGGTTTACTGATGAGCCAATAGTACGCTAGGAACATACTGAAGGACAGAACTTGGATATTCTAATTTTCCAGCACCAGAAGCACGTCTATTTTTTGAAACTTGATGTACTTTATGATGTATTTGGGAAATGATCGTGTCTTTTTGAAATTGTGCGTTTGATTGACGCTCCACACGAAAACGATTTTTTCAACTCATGTCTTTCAAAAAGAACCATTTCAAATCCTATAGTTAGAACAAAATCATACTCTTATGATCTAGAATCTAAATACCGCACCTAAACTTAAATTAAATAGTAGTATTCAACATCATTATTCTAACGTGGTTACACTGTGAGACATCAATATGTGACGGGCATTGTTTTAAGGCGTGGCTTATAACTTCTAACGTTCCTAAATTTAGCCCCAGCAGGAACAAAAATTCATAAGTAAAGCCTCAGTGCGCGTAAAAATAAATAGCAGTTCATAACTTAGATACTAATCCGTGCTATTGATATTCAGTGTGAAGCTTGAAACGAACAATGAGAAATCATGACCGCGACCGTGTTCTTCGTCATTGAAATTGAGGCTCATAGCTACTCAACTTTGGAAAGGAATACAAGCTAAGCAAAAACGTCTCGTAGATCTTTAAAAATATTTTTGTACTGTTGCCTGAAATGGACTTGAACAAACATCACTTAGAAAGCTTTAGACGTTGCCAACAAGTTTGGGTCCAAGCTTCACTCTAAACTTCCGAACATTGATCGTGATGTAGACACTTAATACAGGAAGTAACTTTTGGTTCAAAGCTCACTGTAAATTTCCGAACATAGCACGTGATGTAGGAAGCAAACACACCGGGCAACTTTAGCTCACCGTAAGCTTCTAAGCGCATATTCTTAAGCAGACAGTTAGCACACGAGAGAAATTTTGTTTCAAAGCATACATTTTCCGAGCATGGGTCGAGATGTAGGAAGCAAACACACTGGGCAACCTTAGCTCACTGTAAATTTTCGAACATAGATCGTGATGTAGACGGTAAGCATTCTTGGCAACTTTAGCTCACCGTAAGTTCTTCAGCGCATATCCGTAAGCAGACAGTTAGCTCACGGAGCAGAACACGAGGACGTGTTGCGATACGAGCATGTCTGAAGGATCGCGTGAGGCAAACGACCTCTCCCTGTGCGATGCGTCCGACAATTTATAAGGTATGAAACTGGCCAAAATGAGGGTCAATTACCTCACAATCAGGCCGCAGGAGCTGGACATTAGCCAGGGGTCAAGCCGTATACCGAGTACTGGTGTAGGAGCACCCAGTGATGGATTAGTTCTGGGCGTCCTGGGCTGGGCGAAAGCCCAGCCCACGGTACTGGCCGGCTTCTAGTGATGGATTATGTTCGTTGTCAAGTACTACTTTGCCACGCCGATGGTGTGCCAGACGCAGAAGAGTGTCGGTACTGCAGAGTAAAAAATGTCTTGAAAAGACGGCATAGGACCCGTGTTGGTGAGATCGATGATATTGATCAGGGCGTTGGAACAGAAAGATTATTTTGTAAGACACGATTCTAACATGCCGAGCGCTGCTGCTGCGCAAACGTGCGTGACATTCTAATTACACGCAATACATCCAAAGGTTTCATTTTAAAGTTACTGATAGCGCTGCTCTAATGAGAGCTGGAAAATTTGGGACTCTGACAAAGTTGCACCGCGAATATGGCTTGTCCTTTTGCTTTGCGTCTTGACTGACATTTTTGTAATCAAGCACTTAATCAGTCATCGCTGATTCACCAAACAGCTATTTCGGATAGAATTAATATTTAAATATAAATTTTCTACATAAATGGATAAAATATTTTTCCTATAATTGCAACATCAGAAATGAAAGAAGATTATGATTTTAGTTACAGCCTTCCGAAAAAAACATTACTCAAATCCTATTTTGCTGGTATGAAATCGCAAAATTTTTCAGTGTTCATGTTTTCAAACGTGCCAAATATTGTATATACCGAAAATTCGCATGAGCTATAGGGCGCGATAAATAAATCCATGATTATATAAAAAAAGACGCATGGTGTAAGAACCTCGTTGCTTGATGCCACTTCTTTACGGTAAGCCCAAGGTAGATAACATGCATACCGAATGCTTGTATTTTATTATTCATTTCAGCAGTCATTTGATGCTGTGTTGCTCCATCGTGCACGCCCAAAACAAATCATTTTTATTCGTTGCGTACGATTTCCCGATGAACTACAGGGATTGTTGGATCAACTCATTTTCATGAAGAGATTTCCTTTGTTAAATTTACAAATGAAAAATAGGGCTTCTCACACCGCCCTTACTATTCTTTTACAGAACCCAGTCTAACTTTTTCGTAGCCTGCATGCATGTTTTTCGCCGCCTAAGCGATTTAAGTGATTAAATCGCTTAAGCGGCGAAAAAGACGCATGCAGACGGCGAAAAAGTTAAACTGGGAAGTAGAGAAGCGCAACACGAATGTATTTCGTGTCCTAAACTCGACCCTCGTTGCTTGCACCACTTCATTATGATCGAGAAATCGATGAGGCTCATTTATGACCACGCTATTGATCTTCACTGGTATTCCAGACACTATAGCCACCGTAATTTCCCAGTCAAAACAACGTCGTGGAGTTACTATCAAAGTATCTGAGTCACTACAACGTATTAAAATATCTTTTACAACATCCAATTCACTACAACGAATTCAAATACCTTCAACAACATCCAAGTTACTTCATCGTCATCCTTCTCCAACATCCAAGTTACTTCACCGCCTTAGAGTACCTCCCGCAACAACCAAGTTACTTCATCGCCTTAGAGTACCTCCCGCAACAACCAAGTTACTTCATCGCCTTAGAGTACCTCCCACAACAACCAAGTTACTTCATCGCCTTCGAGTACCTCCCACAACAACCAAGTTACTTCATCGCCTTAGAGTACCTCCCGCAACATCCAAGTTACTTCATCGCCTTAGAGTACCTCCCGCAACAACCAAGTTACTTCATCGCCTTAGAGTACCTCCCGCAACAACCAAGTTACTTCATCGCCTTAGAGTACCTCCCGCAACAACCAAGTTACTTCATCGCCTTAGAGTACCTCCCGCAACAACCAAGTTACTTCATCGCCTTAGAGTACCTCCCACAACAACCAAGTTACTTCATCGCCTTAGAGTACCTCCCACAACAACCAAGTTACTTCATCGCCTTAGAGTACCTCCCGCAACATCCAAGTTACTTCATCGCCTTAGAGTACCTCCCGCAACAACCAAGTTACTTCATCGCCTTAGAGTACCTCCCGCATCAACCAAGTTACTTCATCGCCTTAGAGTACCTCCCGCAACAACCAAGTTACTTCATCGCCTTAGAGTACCTCCCGCAACATCCAAGTTACTTCATCGCCTTAGAGTACCTCCCGCAACATTCAAGTTACTTCATCGCCTTAGAGTACCTCCCACAATATCTAAGTTACTTCATCGTCTTAGAGTACTTCCCGCAACAACCAAGTTACTTCATCGCCTTAGAGTACCTCCCGCAACAACCAAGTTACTTCATCGCCTTAGAGTACCTCCCACAACAACCAAGTTACTTCATCGCCTTAGAGTACCTCCCGCAACATTCAAGTTACTTCATCGCCTTAGAGTACCTCCCACAATATCTAAGTTACTTCATCGTCTTTGAGTACCTCCCACAATATCTAAGTTACTTCATCGTCTTAGAGTACCTCCCGCAACATTCAAGTTACTTCATCGCCTTAGAGTACCTCCCACAATATCTAAGTTACTTCATCGTCTTAGAGTACCTCCCGCAACATTCAAGTTACTTCATCGCCTTAGAGTACCTCCCACAATATCTAAGTTACTTCATCGCCTTAGAGTACCTCCCGCAACATTCAAGTTACTTCATCGCCTTAGAGTACCTCCCACAATATCTAAGTTACTTCATCGTCTTAGAGTACCTCCCACAATATCTAAGTTACTTCATCGTCTTAGAGTACCTCCCGCAACATTCAAGTTACTTCATCGCCTTAGAGTACCTCCCACAATATCTAAGTTACTTCATCGTCTTAGAGTACCTCCCGCAACATTCAAGTTACTTCATCGCCTTAGAGTACCTCCCACAATATCTAAGTTACTTCATCGCCTTAGAGTACCTCCCGCAACATTCAAGTTACTTCATCGCCTTAGAGTACCTCCCACAATATCTAAGTTACTTCATCGTCATAGAGTACCTCCCGCAACATCCAAGTTACTTCATCGCCTTAGAGTACCTCCCGCAACATTCAAGTTACTTCATCGCCTTAGAGTACCTCCCACAATATCTAAGTTACTTCATCGTCTTAGAGTACCTCCCGCAACAACCAAGTTACTTCATCGCCTTAGAGTACCTCCCGCAACAACCAAGTTACTTCATCGCCTTAGAGTACCTCCCACAACAACCAAGTTACTTCATCGCCTTAGAGTACCTCCCGCAACATTCAAGTTACTTCATCGCCTTAGAGTACCTCCCACAATATCTAAGTTACTTCATCGTCTTAGAGTACCTCCCACAATGTCTAAGTTACTTCATCGTCTTAGAGTACCTCCCGCAACATTCAAGTTACTTCATCGCCTTAGAGTACCTCCCACAATATCTAAGTTACTTCATCGTCTTAGAGTACCTCCCGCAACATTCAAGTTACTTCATCGCCTTAGAGTACCTCCCACAATATCTAAGTTACTTCATCGCCTTAGAGTACCTTCCGCAACATTCAAGTTACTTCATCGCCTTAGAGTACCTCCCACAATATCTAAGTTACTTCATCGTCTTAGAGTACCTCCCACAATATCTAAGTTACTTCATCGTCTTAGAGTACCTCCCGCAACATTCAAGTTACTTCATCGCCTTAGAGTACCTCCCACAATATCTAAGTTACTTCATCGTCTTAGAGTACCTCCCGCAACATTCAAGTTACTTCATCGCCTTAGAGTACCTCCCACAATATCTAAGTTACTTCATCGCCTTAGAGTACCTCCCGCAACATTCAAGTTACTTCATCGCCTTAGAGTACCTCCCACAATATCTAAGTTACTTCATCGTCTTAGAGTACCTCCCGCAACAACCAAGTTACTTCATCGCCTTAGAGTACCTCCCACAACAACCAAGTTACTTCATCGCCTTAGAGTACCTCCCGCAATATCTAAGTTACTTCATCGCCTTAGAGTACCTCCCACAATATCTAAGTTACTTCATCGTCTTAGAGTACCTCCCGCAACAACCAAGCTACTTCATCGCCTTAGAGTACCTCCCGCAACATCCAAGTTACTTCATCGCCTTAGAGTATCTCCCGCAACATTCAAGTTACTTCATCGCCTTAGAGTACCTCCCACAATATCTAAGTTACTTCATCGTCTTAGAGTACCTCCCGCAACAACCAAGTTACTTCATCGCCTTAGAGTACCTCCCGCAACAACCAAGTTACTTCATCGCCTTAGAGTACCTCCCGCAACAACCAAGTTACTTCATCGCCTCAGAGTACCTCCCACAACAACCAAGTTACTTCACCGCCTTAGAGTACCTCCCGCAACAACCAAGTTACTTCACCGCCTTAGAGTACCTCCCGCAACAACCAAGTTACTTCACCGCCTTAGAGTACCTCCCGCAACAACCAAGTTACTTCACCGCCTTAGAGTACCTCCCGCAACAACCAAGTTACTTCACCGCCTTAGAGTACCTCCCGCAACAACCAAGTTACTTCACCGCCTTAGAGTACCTCCCGCAACAACCAAGTTACTTCATCGCCTTAGAGTACCTCCCGCAACATTCAAGTTACTTCATCGCCTTAGAGTACCTCCCACAATATCTAAGTTACTTCATTGTCTTAGAGTACCTCCCGCAACAACCAAGTTACTTCATCGCCTTAGAGTACCTCCCGCAACAACCAAGTTACTTCATCGCCTTAGAGTACCTCCCACAATATCTAAGTTACTTCATCGTCTTAGAGTACCTCCCACAATATCTAAGTTACTTCATTGTCTTAGAGTACCTCCCGCAACATCCAAGTTACTTCATCGCCTTAGAGTACCTCCCACAACATCCAAGTTACTTCATTGTCTTAGAGTACCTCCCGCAACATCCAAGTTACTTCATCGCCTTAGAGTATATTGCTGATGTTGAATAATTTAAAGTGCTGGTGCTTGTTGATGTTGAAAATTTCAAGTGCAGGTGCTTATAAGTGTTGAACAATCTTACAAAGTGGTGTTTGTTGATGTTGAACAAACCTCAGTGCATGAAGAAAATCTGAAGCTTTTCTTCGGATTCCTTTTGGGCAAACATCTTTAACGTAAATAACTCTCATAAAAATTAAATTCCAATTAAACTAAAACGTCACTAGAAATTAATTTAAATGAAAGTCGCAACCATTCGGTGTACTGTACAATAAAGTTTTCTTCTTCTCGAATACACCGAAGAATAAGCAACCGCTGCAGTCTTTGCCATAGCTCGAGCGTCGTTGCCTACCAGCCTTCCACCGCGCTAGACCACCTGCACTCCTCTTCAATCTTGATAAGCATACGTAAGACCTACATCTCCTGAGTGTGGCCGGTGTCGCGGCCACAACCTTCAGCTCGTCATCTCTCCTACATCGAGAGGGCCCTGACGGTGCCATGATCGGCTAGTCAACTCTGCCGACCTTCTGCCTCCCTGCGCTTCGCTTCTGCTTTGCCACTCGAGTTCGGCTGCTTAACTGATGTAAGTCACCGTAATGGTTAGCGCCACATTTTCACGTTAGTGACGTCAGTTACAGTTCCAAAGAACCTGCCTTACTTGCCTTTAATAAAATGGGAGATATGATTCTTGAATATTGTTGTCATTAATTAATTTAATTCTTATTAAACACTAATACGGCAATTGTTACCGCAGTTTACTAATTATCAAATTTCGTGTTCTAGATTGAGAGAAATGAAATTAACGTCTATAAATTTGATTACTATACTTAAATTAGGATTTAGCATATTTACCGAGACTTGACTTAGTCTCAAAAGAGCTAATCCTAGAAATTCCTTAATAATAATTACTAAAGCTGAACGCAGTAGCCCTGCATTATTTTCTGTAGGACTCTCGCTCACTCAATACCTAATTCTCACGTCGCTATTCTTAAATTTTACTTACGCGGTCTTTCTGACCCGTTAAATTTTGCGGCGTGACCTAACTTAATATTGAATCAACATTTTAATTACCAAATTTTTGAGCAGCCGTTATCGACTCGATTTTCTTGTAACTAAATGTTTGTTCTCCCGTGACAGTGATCGTGGCACGGTGCTGGAGGGGCGCTACGGGCGTGCTGGTGTCCCAGCTCTCCCGTCTTCCAGCCCATTCGCGGAAGGAAAATCGGTCATTTATTTACTAAATGAAATAAATTAACCTAAACTTTTGACTGTTTCCTATCCCTGCGTCAGTGCCATGTTTCGTTTTTGTCAGTGCACATGATAGATACAAAATTGTCATAATGGCAGATGCTTGCTGATGCATGTAGAAGATATACGATGTTCATATATGCCTGCATCCGTTGGGAATCCTCAATGCAGGTGTGTGCAGCAGCCGTGCGTGCAGCAGCCGTGCTTGCAGCAGCCGTGCGTGCAGCAGCCGTGCGTGCAGCAGACGTGCGTGCAGCAGCCGTGCGTGCAGCAGACGTGCGTGCAGCAGCCGTGCGTGCAGCAGCCGTGCGTGCAGCAGCCATGCGTGCAGCAGCCGTGCGTGCAGCAGCCGTGCGTGCAGCAGCCGTGCGTGCAGCAGCCGTGCGTGCAGCAGCCGTGCGTGCAGCAGCCGTGCGTGCAGCAGCCGTGCGTGCAGCAGCCGTGCGTGCAGCAGCCGTGAGTGCAGCAGCCGTGCGTGCCGCTGTGTGTGCCAGAACAGTACGATAGATGGCCTACAACGCTCCGCATGCACCCGGCACACCACAACACTTCACCGAATTTCACTCAATTCTTCACTCCTGCCCGCCACGTTACTCCGCCCTGAGTCACAACGCGTCAGAGATCCGTCATAATTAGCGCTGATCCTACGGCATTTTGAGATTATCGCCGGGCGTACGGGATTTTGGAGTTGAAAGAACTGAGCTTGCGTGTTTTTCACATTCCTGCGGCATTCCAAAAGGACGCAGTACCTAGCTGTTCGAATAGAGTCTCTCCGCTGCCAGTGTTTAGCTGTGTCATGTCCTTGTGTTTCTGCATAATTTTCTTTCACTTGTCATTTGACCGCCTATGTGTTTTCTTCTGAAGAAACTTCAATCCAGTTTAATTCATTCGGCTTTTAACTATTCGGGATACAGATTTTATTTCATTTTGGATGGTTTTGTTCGTTTCTTTGCATTTATTATGGCATAAAATGTAATACAAGGACTTGACCATTATTACCATTGCCGCACTTTCCACTTGCCCTCATCACTTTGCGTGACGAACTAAGCCTATGGTACTAAAATCAACCCAGTTTGAGGTATTTTTGGATTTATTATTTATTAGTTGAATTCGCATATTCGCCTTCATGATAATTCTACATTTCACCCGAAAAACTATATCACAAGCATTGAAATACGTAAAATGATGCCAAATTTAAAATAATCCCATTGTGAGACCAAAAACAACTTAGTATCTCTTTTACAACTATAACGCCCTACAGTAAAGGGTTGTGATATTTTTCTGTATGAAATACGTATTTCCTACAGTGATACCTAACGTACACGAACCCTGAGTGTCAAGGAATAATAAATAGTAGACGAATTTTAATTTGCATTAGGTATTTGTACAATTATTTACAGCGCAACGCGTGGCAATGTCAACAATCTGAGACATTTCAAAGTTCTTAGTCATTTTTGACGTTAAACAAAGATAGTGTGATATTTGCTTCATGCTTCTAGCCAACTACGTTCGGAGTCATTCTATGATAGTGACTGCTGAAATCGAAGGATTGTGGCCACAAGAATTGCTAGATAATTGCCACTGAAATCGCAAGGTAGTGGCCTCTGAAATTGCTAGAGTTTAGCCACTGAAATGGCAGGATAGTGACTACTGAAATTGCTGGATAATTGACACTGAAACCACAAGAGCCTCTGAAATTGCTAGATAATAGCCGCTGAAATTGCAGGATAGTGGTTACTGAATTACTGGATAATTGCCACTGAAATCGAAGGATTGTGGCCTCTGAAATTACTTGGTAATAGCCGCTGAAATCGCAGGATAGTGGTTAATGAAATTGCTGGATAATTGCCACTGAAATCGAAGGATAGTGGTTACTGAAATTGCTAGATAATTGCCACTGAAATCTCACAATAGTGGTTACTGAAATTGCTAGATAATAGCCGCTGAAATCGCAGGATAGTGGCCACTGAAATTAATAGGGAATGTCCTCTAAAATTGAATAATATTGGCGTCTCGAATTCCTAGATAATATCCGCTAAAATTTCATAAAATTGACATCTGATATTGGTGGGTAGAAGCCAATGGAGTTGAAAAGTAATTGTCACAAGAAGCCTTGAATATATGATGGACTACCAATCCTCTTTGGGTGGACTTTTATTACATAAAGTAAAAGTAACGTGAACTTTTATTCGTTGCATTTCCATACAACTGATAAAAGTCAGGCGAACATAGGAAAAAACACAACGAAGTAGAAAACATAGGTCTAAATCCACCATCCCTTAAATATTGCCGATAATATTAAATCCAGTTCTTTTTTTAGCGCAGGCTTTAGAACGCTATGACAATCTAACCTTGAAACTGATTTTCTTTATTTTCGGGTGTGAGCCAAAACGTTAAGGGGTTCAATTTGTTCTCGTATGAAACTTTCAATCTTACTTTGCACATGTACAAAGACAATAAGCAGTTGACCAGTTTGAGGCCCATCTAATTATTCCAGCACACACTATTTCATTTGGTAACCAATGATAAAAATAATTACTAGTGAATGATAAGCTGAAAGAAAAATAAGTGAATTTCACATTTCCTATTCCATGCCACGCAATCATTTTTTCTTCAATCCAGAAAATCATTTTGTAACAGAAAATAGGTATTTGTTTTAGTATTTGTTTTTCTAGACGTGACAAGCATTTTAAGGTAAAAACATGATACAGTTCTTTTATGTCAAGGATGGTTAAAGCTGAACTGTCACGGAAATATTTGAACATTTTTATTGCCGATACATAGGAAATTATCCTTGGAAAAGGAATCTGCGCAGTCGGAGAACTAAGAACTTAAAATATCCCTTTTTCAAGCCCGGGAAACCAAATTGATTTCAGCAGAAATAGTATCCTCACATATGATAAATATTAATTTTAAAACTCTCGTCAGTTGAACCGTAAATTTCCTGCTGTATCAGTTCCTAGTTTAGATTCCCCAAAAAATAAAATTGTCAGAGTATTTCTAATCAAAACAATTGCGATTCATTTTTTAGGAGATATGTGGAGTGACTTGTAGATTTCAAAAACCTTCTTTAGCCCCACCGATGTGATCTCCCAGAACGACCAGAAACTTGACTAAGGGCGTGTGTGAAGCTTCGCTGTGACCAAAGTGTGAAAGAATCGTGTCTACTAGTTTTTAACTAGTCAATTTTACTGTTGTGCTGTTTATATGATTCTAAGCGGTTTCGTATGTGGAAGGAACATTGGTAAATCTGAAGGATATGTCAGTTAAGGATTTTCCACTTTTTGGTGCCTGAACCTGATTAGGTAATTGAATCAAAATAAACAAGTTTTCTTCTATGCACTTTCCGTCTCAAATGAGTATTTTACGATTTAAATCGAAATTTACAAAATCGATAACTGACATATCCTTCAGATTTACCGGAACATTTAATAATGTAAAGACGTGCTGAAAATAGAGTATCGTCTTTTAACTCAAATCAATAGAAAAATAGCAGGTGTCGAATATTCTTCACTTTAAACAAGTTGTAGAAAAGTATCAGCTGTCATTGGTTTGTGAGGCTTTGTAGGCGATTTACTTTCACCAATTCAACTTAGAGACGTAGGCCAATTTGCTTCTTTGCAGTTCTATTTCATTAAATTGCAAGAGTAGTACCTTTACGTTTTATTTATTGTAGGAGTTCGAAAATTATTCCAGTTTAAAAATTAAAATGGATTCTACTACGAAGACCATTAGATGCTGCTTTTTCGCATGACTGATGACATTATAGCCTTTATCAAAGTAAATCTTTAGGTACTGGAACAGTACCATGAAGGAACCTTTAAAATTTTTCCGGTAGAGTTGCGAATTCAATGCTGTAATTGGTTGAATGTGTTCGTGAATTATTCAGTCATTCGAGGCATAACTTAGAGGAATTTTTGAAGTACTGTACTGCGGCGCCCATGGTGGTCGCCATCTTGGAGCTGATATAAACAAGATTGCGGTCGTCACCCTAATGGGTGGGTTAGAAGCTTTATTTATAATTTTCACTAGAAGAACTGTGGCTCCCCCTCACGACCCAACCTCTTTACGTTTGTTATTGGGGGGCTAACTTCCGTTATTAATTAAATTCCGTTTCGCGCGCTCGCTTCCTTTGGCGCGCGAAGGCCAACTTCAAAGTTTAATAATTCGAAAATAACGCATCAGCGAGCAGAATGCCATTCGTGTAAAACGTTCTTAAATGGGTTGCTTTAGTGTTGTTTGGAATGAAATTAGGTCAATGTGAAGTTTCATGCAATCACGGAAATTGATAATTATATTCCAAACAATCACTAAAGGAACCCATTTAAGAACGTTTTTCAGGAACGACATTCTGCTCGCTGATGCGTTATTTTCGAATTATTGAACTTTGAAGTTGGCCGTCGCGCGCCCAAGGAAGCGAGCGTAATTTAATTAAAAACGGAAGCTAACCCCCTATTACAAACGTAAAGAGGTTGGGTCGTGAGGGGTAGCCACAGTTCTTTTAGTGAAAAATAGAAATAAAGCTTCTAAACCACCCATTAGGGTGACGACCGCAATCTTGTTTACATCGGGTCTAACATGGCGACCACCATGGGCGCCGCCATTTTGGACCCGATGTCAACAAGATTGCGGTCGTCACCCTAATGGGGGGGTTAGAAGCTTTATTTATAATTTTCACTAGAAGAACTGTGCCTCCCCCTCACGACCCAACCTCTTTACGTTTGTAATAGCTTCCGTTATTAATTAAATTCCGTTTCACGCGCTCGCTTCCTTTGGCGCCAAGGCCAACTTCAAAGTTAAATTATTCGAAAATAACGCATCAGCGAGCAGAATGTCATTCATGTAAAACGTTCTGAAATGTGTTCCTTTAGTGATTCCTGGGATCGGCATTATTATTTTCCGTGATTGCATGAAACTTCACATTGACCTGAAATTATTAATTTCTGTGATTGCATTAAGCCCGACATTGACCCAATGCATTTATACCTAGTCTCTTTTTGCTTCTCGTTTTGTTGAGGGAAACATTCAAGTTTGACATTGTATTAATATCTTTTTAATTCTCCAGCGTTTCGTTGAACGTAACTTCGGTAGTAATTTACAGTTATTTTAACTAATTCCTAATATTCAGTGTGCATAGGATAGGCAGTTTGTTTAGGTTAGTAAGGTTTGTCTCCTATGCTGTGGAGACCGCGCCTCCTGAGAGGAGACTTTTAGGTTACCTAAGCTAAACATAGGCTTACGAGACATTTGTCTTCCTTTTGTGCCTTCACTGCTACTTTATTTTCTATCTTTCTTTACTATCATTTATTTATGGTATTTTATGAGCGGTTTGATCGTGCATTTGAATTCTGGGATACTGTTTGGTTACCTCAGCTAAAGATGGGCGTACGGGACATTTGCCTTTTGTGCTCACCCTGCAACTTGGTTTTCTAACTTTCTTTTCTGTCATTAATATTTCTTAGTTTCTTTGCGATTGGATCTAGCATTTGAATTCTGACATTTTATTTTGCCTTTGCCTTTCGTATTAAATTTATATCACTTTTTGGTGTCGGTAGAACGTTAAGCCTATTATCATCCCAATGTTTAGCCTCAACCTTCTATGGCCTATAGCTGTAGGGATCGTAAGGTTAGGCAAGATGTTTTGTTGTAGTTCGGTGCTTCACTTATCAGAATACGAGTTAGTGTTTTTATGAAGAATGAAATATTTCCGTCATTGTCTTGTAGGTGAGAATGTTGATTGTCAGGATTATTACCTAATAGTCTTTGAAGAGTTACGTTAATAAGTTATCAAGTAAGGAGTCTGCAAAGTTTAAAATAAAAAATCGGTCTTTTCTATACAAAATACATAGGCACAATAAAATCTACAAGTAAATTTGCGATGAATGAAAACTACTGGTGCTATTTAGTTCTGGTTTTTCTTTTGAGAAAAAAGAAGTAAATCTAAGGAAAGGATAATAATCGATTTCCGACTTTTCGGTGCCGAAACATAATTAATTCAATCAAAATAAACAAGTTTTCTTCTATGCACTTTCCGTCTGAAATGATTATATTACGAGTTATAGCGGTAGGTTTAGTTTCGTCTATGATGACAAATGCGCTGGAAGCGAGACTCCATTGCAGTGTTGCCATACCACGGGATCGATGAATTTCTTTCCGCTTCAAACACTGGAGTTGCGGTAAGTCATTTACCGCTATAACTAATAAAATACTCATTTCAGACGGAAAGTGCATAGAAAAAAACTTGTTTATTTCGATCTAATAAACTATGCTTAGGCATCGAAATTTACAAAATCGATTATTGTTCTTTCCTGCAGATTTACCAAAAGAGATTCCAAAATATCTAGATCTAAATCATTAGATGATAGAGGAAAGTAAGGAGGAATTGTAGCCTTCAATAGGTATTAAAATTTGGTGGGCACAATACAGATGCGCTTGCTAAAATATATTCAACAATTCATCTATCCGTACTTAATATCATTTTGAAAATAGTCATTGAGTGTATGGGAAAAAGTTCTGACACAAATTTTACAGTGGATATATTATGTGAATAGTGATTTTTTAGGCGCTCTGAAGCCACTTGAGATAATTTTGTACTTCAGAACCAGCAAGGGTTGTCGGGAATAACGTAGAGCGATAACATTAGTAAGTATTAAAGATTTTTGCAGCTTACTCAAAAATTGCTCGTAATTTCAGAATTTATTTTAAAAATAACCTAATTTTAACCTGCTGTGAAATCCTAAGTTTTTATCACGCATAAAAATCGCGTGTAAACCGTACAAGTCATCAATTTTCTCGCCATGCCACCGCCGGAACAATTTGAAGTTGAAAGCGCAGAAATCGCGTCACCGTCAAGAGAAAACTCCGCAGCTCGTTCTGCGTCAAGAATTATCTCTTCGATTAGAAGAATCAGGGATAATTTTAATACACCAAAGAGAACGTACTCGCTTGAAGATGGAACGGCACCAAATCCAAAGCTTCCATCTCAAAAATCTAGATGCCAAAAACTCAAATGGACCCTTTTGTTTGTATTACTCTCGTGCATCATACTCCTTCTCATATTTACTATTGCTTTTAGTAAAGACGCCAGCCAGGAAGAAAAGAGCACTCGTAACCCATTTTTCGGGAACTCGACATTAACGCGCTTACAAAACACGAGAACACGATCTCGACGGCCGGGCAACTCCCTAAAAGAACTCGAAGATCGAGCCTTCGCGGCGCAGATGAAAGAATACGTCACTCTACGAGGGTACGGGTTGGACTGCGCCTACCCTCGCTATCATTGCTACCAGCCGAGGGTCTTCTCGAGAGGCAAGTAGTGTGGCGAACTATCTTTTTGGGATGGACGACGCATGTTGTAAAGTGCGATGTATGTTTTTGAGGTAATCCATAGGAAGAGGAAGGTGTAGGGGTTGAGGTTGGGGGGAGGGGAGTGTCGGTGGGTGTCGGTGGGTGTCGGTGGGTGTCGGTGGGTGTCGGTGGGTGTCGGTGGGTGTCGGTGGGTGTCGGTGGGTGTCGGTGGGTGTCGGTGGGTGTCGGTGGGTGTCGGTGGGTGTCGGTGGGTGTCGGTGGGTGTCGGTGGGTGTCGGTGGGTGTCGGTGGGTGTCGGTGGGTGTCGGTGGGTGTCGGTGGGTGTCGGTGGGTGTCGGTGGGTGTCGGTGGGTGTCGGTGGGTGTCGGTGGGTGTCGGTGGGTGTCGGTGGGTGTCGGTGGGTGTCGGTGGGTGTCGGTGGGTGTCGGTGGGTGTCGGTGGGTGTCGGTGGGTGTCGGTGGGTGTCGGTGGGGGCCGAACTAGGAAGCGGCATCCACCAGTCAAACGGAACACTAATACAGAAGTAATGTGCGCTGCTTCATCTGAAATGTGAACAGCAGAAAAATATTTTGTTTCAGAGCTTATGTCGTGTTGCGATTGACTTGATTTGGTAATTGCAAGCGTTCCGAGAATTAGAAAATTAGGATGCGTTTTCGAAAAAGCTGTCATTTTTGAGCTTATCTAGAAACTCGCTCGAAATGAAATGTGGCAGGTCCAGCTACAAGGTTGCGTTTGTTTTCTTATGTTGAAACATTTAATTCGCCACGGAATATCTATTTTATCCAAATAGGTCCTTCTTTCCAGCTCCTAACATTTTCTCTTTCAATTTCTATCTTGTTTCACGAACTTCACTCAATTTGCTGCGTCTTTGCGCAGGGTGTAGAAACGCGTCTTGTAATAGGCCCAGTTGCCTTAATTCCATACTAAATGGTGCCTACTGCCTCCCTCTCTTTGGAACACCTTTGTCGTTCTTACTCAGGTTTAAACTGCATAACTTCTAATCTACAGAAGCTCCCCTCAGTGGGATGCAACTATTGTATCTGTTGGAATTGACACTTACAGGGGGTATATGTCAGGTCGCGGGCTTCAGGTTAGGTATGCCATCCTTAAGTTGAAATAGAATAGTTTTTCGTTGTTACTGATCATTTTTTTCAGTCTTGTCTTTCAGCACGTACTACTTTCTTCTTAACTTTTATCTTGTTCCATGTATTTCTTTCTCAACTTGCTGTTTCTATGCACCTAGTACATAGATTCCGCATTCCCTCTACTCCGTACTAAATGGTGCCTTCCTCTTTCCTCTTTGGAACGTATTTTTGCGGTATTGTATGTTAAAACTCACATCTACTCTAATCTACAGAGACTTGTGGTGCAGTCTGCAGAACTCTTCCATCTTGTCTACTTATGGTGTACGTGTCCAACGCACGGCGACAAGAAAGATGTCGGTTGTACGACCGTACACCTTTCGAGATGATGGTGGTCCCTTTCGCCAATAATGACTCGGCAATGTACCTTCGCCGATCTGCAAGTACGATTTAATACCTTGACTACGATGGGTTAAACTGAAGTTCAATATTCAATTCTGTTAGTCTCTTGTTGTAGCAATTTTGACAATGACAAACATCAACTGGACCGTGCCTTCATTTAGCTTTGATTTAAGTGTTCATAAAAACAGAGTTTGTGACTACTGTACGGTCCGCAACATTGGAAAAATTAAAAAAAAGTGTAAAAAATTTTTCCCCGGTAAGCTTTTTTAGGCGAAGTACGGGTCCTAAAAATAAGCATCATGCAATCAAATTTTTGTGACTTTGAAACTTTTTTCCGCGTTGTAATTTGGTTAATACGTATCTCTCATAAAACATACAACACACTTTCAAATTTTCAGGCTTTGAAACGTCTCTTCTTTTGCAATTTCTCACCTTCAAATTTTCTTTACATTTTCATAATTGTTCAAATAATTATTCTGACTGCTCAAAAATTTGAATTTTTTCAACTCTGCTTTCCAACAATGTAGTATATCATATTTCTTACTGAACTTCATATCGTTTCCACTTTATTTATTCGATGTATTTTAAAATTGAGCATAATTACAAGGTTACACTTTTTATACATCAATCTTCCCCCTTCATTCCAGTTAAGATAATAATATTTTACAGGTATCTTTTTTATATTCATTTAAAAAAGAATGAGCTGAAAATTCGGTGTGCCTTCTTTGTTTTGTTACGGGACACATTTTTCGGCTCATTGTTATACTGTATTCTAACACCCACTACTTGTATGCTTCAAAAAATTTCCCTAACTGTGGCCCCTCAGGGGGATACAACTATTGTATCTATGCGAATTAGCGCTCCCAGGGAAAAATGTGAGGGCTCGAGCTGAGAGTTAGGTAGGCGTTTTTTTTGTTGAAATAAAATGTTGTTGTGTTAAGGACCATCTTTTTTTCGGTTCACAGCTGTGCTGTTTTCAGTACCTACTACTTCCTTCTTCGAATTTGATTTTGCTTCGCAATCTTCTTCTTCAACTTACTGTTTTTACGACCTCTCTGCATAGGTTTTGCGTTACCTCAACTCCAGACTAAATGGAGCCTTCCTCTTTCCTCCCTATGGATCGCCTTCGTGGCGGATAGGGAGGCTTAAACTATTAATCAAATCTAATCTTCCCTAACTGTGGGAACACTCCTTGTGCGTATGTTCCGCGTTCCCTAACTATGTTATTTTATACCTTCATCGTTACCTTTATAACGGTAAGGGAAGCTTGACACGTTCCCCGCGTCTTGGTCTATCTGAGTACCAGTCGGGATATTGCTCATTCACGTACCAATTTAAAGAATGACGTATTTCCTGTTTTGTGACTTCTTTATGAAATACCTGTGATCATATCAGACGAAATGTATCGTGGACTTGTATTTTTCATATTTCTTAAGAAGGACAAAAATTTATTCCAGCGGTAAGGTCGATTTCCCGACTCTGCTACTTACAACCTTACCAAACCAACCGTTAACAACCGCGTACACGGGGGAGCGTATCAAGTTGACATTGTTGTGGTTAAACTAACTTGAAATCTAATCTAAGAAAACCATTCCCATCAGTCGGGCCAGGAGTACAGAAAGAAGACGGTCGCTTTTACTTCGTGCCTTCGAAGGAGGTCGCCTCAGCACAAGCTGAGTCTGTGTGTCGACGTGGCTCTCATTTTTACCACGCGGCGCTCCTGGCATTCGACGAAAGACAAGCTGTTACCCAGAGAGCTGAGGAGATGGAACGGAGTTCTGCCACGAACACGTCCAGTGAGTTAGAACCCGTACGGTATGTTGAACTCTTTGTTGATAACGAAAGTTCCCATGTCAACAGTGATGCATGTAGCGATGTTGTTTTGCTTCCCAAGTGACGATTTTTTATTTACCATGAAATCTCAATGTAATTTGTGGGGTAAGGAAAACTTTTACCAAATTTTAACCTTATTTAATTTGAGTTAATTTCTATTAATTAATTTCTGTGCTATATTTTGATTACTTCATGGTTTGAGCAGTTTTGTTGGAAATGGAGGATTGGTGCTCAAAATTACACGTATGATTACAAAAAAATTAACTCGTGGGATGAAATGAATTAGGGTTGTTACGGAGTTCATGATATATGGATGAATGGCTACCATTTCATGTTGAAATTTTATCGCTTATTGAAAAACAAGCACCAAAGCAATGCCAATGAAGACAAGATTTAGGGGGGAGGTGCGACCCTGCGCAGTAAAGCCTAAATTTTTCCCAGAAATGTTTTCAGCGAAAGAATAAACTTTCACTGTTGAATATGTTTGAGGACCTATTTATAGTATTCTTTGTGAGCTCTTATTTACCAGTCCACCTGCACACAATTTCACCTGACGACTCTTAAGAGGGTGTGGGAGTAAAAAGGTTAAGAACCACTGCTCTAACCTGTTCAAATTGTATCGCAGGTGAAGGATTGCTTCTGAGGATCCTCGCAGGACGTGAGTCTGCACTCAGCGACACCTACGCTGACGTTGCCCGCAGAGTTTCACCTAAACTGAAATTCGATCATTTTGGACGAGTCTTGAACAACAAATTTTTGGATGTCGTGTACGCAAAGTCTTCTTTCAGCAATCCCGAGTATGGGCAACCTTACAGAGTTCTCTGTCAAGGTGATCCTTTTAATCTGAAAGGGCAAGCATCGTTTTTCTTGAATTTGAGAAAGTGGGCCGTCTCACAGAACCCTCCCACCGAGGCAAAGCTCTTGACTAAACAGTTGTTAGGTTCTGGTGAGAAATTCTTTTGACAACTGAACCAATCCTGGTTGCTTGTCCGCCATTGCTGAAATAGAAGAGCCTGTGGCGAGTTTTGCAATGATTCCTTTTGGTAGAGGCCATAGAAAATGACAAAGAATCCTAACGTAACCTTGCTTATTCGTGAAAAGCTGTTTTTGAAAAGAAAAATTGGTGACTTGAAATAAGATATGCAAATAATTGAGTTAGTAGCTTAACCTATCCAATCTTTAAGATATTCTGGAGTCTGGATACTTGTATTAAGATTTGAATCGCTTTATAATTTTTCCTTCCTGTGGTCCAGGTAACCACAGCCAGAATTGAAGTTGGCTTCGTTTGAATATGGGTGGTTATAAGCCGGTGCTTTATTGAGAAATTGATTAATGAGCTCTCAATTCTATATATTTCATGAGTGTCAAAAAGAATTTTTCAAATCACTAAAGTTGTTTTGCTTCAGATAAAATTTTAGAATTAATTTGAACTATCTTGTTATAGAGCGTTTTTTAACTTTTCTGATGGCTTTACGTGAATAAGTTCTACTTATTTCTAAATGACGACATTTATTTCAAGAAAATTAACGTGTATTTACAGATATATTGTCCAAATTTCCCTAAAACTGTTATCAATTCTTTTGCTATTTTTTACCTTTAATTTTTGGGTGGATGCACAGGTGAACGTCCTTACGTAAATATAACATGTAAGTTAGCGAAATGAATTTCGTTACCAAATCAAGTTCAAAAACTGTCCATGGTATAGGGACTTTTTTCTAACTTGGGATTTCCCTAATATTATTTTCCCACCATGGCTTTGTAAACAATTTATTTCCAGTCTTCAGTAATAAATATTTTTCAGTGAAGAGTAGCCTCTAATAAAAAAAATCCGGTAACTGAATATTTTTGGAACTCAATTGCTGTTCATCTTACCTATTTCGCCCCTCTTCGTTTGCCGAAATGTGTAGCCCATTTCTTCATTTGTTAGCTGTCAATTTGAAACTTTCCTACCCGTTTTTCTGAAGCACATTTTTTTAAATGAAAAAAATGCCCCACTTACTGAAGTTTTGTTTAACAGAATGAAAATCATTTAGTGAGTGCATTAAATTTTCTAAATTGTCTATCCTGAAGTTGCACCATAACTTTCTACTCAAAAATTGTATAGCCTCAAATCCATCTATTTTGAATAGTGTCTCCAGCGAGAATAACTAATAGAATCCATAGATGTTCGGATTAAGATCAGGTCGCTTCTAATTAATTTTGCAGTTTTTGAACTGTTGCTTTTTTGTAAACTGTCGGTAATGGAGGTATTTGGTTTCAGCTTTAGTTGCACTACAACTCTGAAAATGCATATGCGACGATTTAAAAATGATTGTACATGATATTTTTTTGTATAACATCAAAAATTCAGTTCCAGCTTTCTTTTCACGGTTATCTCCGTCACCCATTTTTTTAAGTTATGTGCGTTCAGTAAAAAAGTTTGAGTAAACTTTTAATTTTGTTAATACGAACCGTCAAGATTTTCAATCTTTTAGACCGGCGGTAGATGTTGATTTTTAAGAAATCGTAATTTTTTCCACTATTATTTTGATGAAATTAGAACTTTTAATGTAGGTGAATTTTACTTTCAACTTGATTAAAACTAAAATCAAATTTGAAATGATTGTTTGTTATAGTCGTGTGTATATCATAGAACTCCCTGAGAGATTCTATCCTATGTGACCATATAATTCTTTCAAAGTCCGTGTTTTCGAACACGTATATCTCTTTAAGATCTAAGGTCAATTATGTCACTCGCACGATGTTCATAACAAATCAATATAATCTATGTATTTTATTCCACCCCTTGATTTCTGCGGTTTTGAAGTTATCCTCTTTTCACTACTTGATCAGTAAAGTATTAACTCTAATTTATTCAAGAAAAGCTCAAACTTAAATCTTCAAATACCGGACCTCAGTTAAGACGTAGGCAGTGTGTTGACTGCTTTGTTGAACTACTAACGAAGAAATTGTTAGAAGAATAAGGAACTGGTGTCCTGAAATTGATGCTTGGATTGATGCTTGGATTGATGCGTGGATTGATGCGTGGATTGATGCGTGGATTGATGCGTGGATTGATGCGTGGATTGATGCGTGGATTGATGCGTGGATTGATGCGTGGATTGATGCGTGGATTGATGCGTGGATTGATGCGTTGATTGATGCGTGGATTGATGCGTGGATTGATGCGTGGATTGATGCGTGGATTGATGCGTGGATTGATGCGTGGATTGATGCGTGGATTGATGCGTGGATTGATGCGTGGATTGATGCGTGGATTGATGCGTGGATTGATGCGTGGATTGATGCGTGGATTGATGCGTGGATTGATGCGTGGATTGATGCTCGAGATGAGGCCTACGTTAATGTCCTTTAAAGAACTATTCGCTAAGCAGGAAAGCGTTTCGTAATTCATTCTTCTCAGACGTGCCATCGCGTGCCATCGTTGGCACATTCTTCTCAGACGTGCCATCGCGTGCCATCGTTGGCACATTCTTCTCAGACGTGCCATCGTTGGTCAAATATCAAAGCACAAAAGTAGCGTCCAAAGTTAGCAAATGACTGAACAGTGAATTGAGCTGTCAGCTGTTTTGTCAGCGAGGAATATAAAAAAATTCCATTCCTGATAGCTTTCGGTTGAAAAGATTGCCGCCTAGTCTCCTTATGCGCTACAGAGATATAGTAATTTTCTAACACAAATTGTACTTCTTGCCTCGAATCGACTTAAACGCGTAAGATCTTAACGCGTTAAGTGCCTCGGTTTACTCTTTTTCGCGTAAGATCTTAACGCGTTTACTGAAGTTCTATATGCCAGCAAAATTAAAGTTATATTTAGAACCCAATAGGGAAAATGAGGCATTAATCAGATCGAATATTCTTATTAAGACTTATTGAAAGCTGAATTTGCGACAACCAGTAAGTCTGTCGCATTGTAAAAATCAACTCAGTGATAATGAGCTCGTCACGCGGCAGTTGAGGTGTTAATTCAGTCACTTCTCTTCACAACACCTCAACAACGTAGCAACAACGCTTAATGCATGTTTGATGAGCGCTGTGATTTTCATCCGTGTTCTACGTGATCAGTTTTCGAAGCAAGTGCCGTACTTTTTGTTTCTCCGACTTCCAGTCACTCGTTAAATGCCACCCGTTACATATATGTATCTGTTGTCAGTTTGTCCCTTTTTAAGACTTGTTGTAAGATTGTGTTCCTGTAAGATTGAAATTACGAATTGTGTAAGATTGAAAGTTCCTGCTATTCTCGTCTCGTGTGCTGTTCGCAACTTGAATTCGACAAATTACCGTTCCTGTAGATATAAGGAGACTTCAACGCCGCGTGGATCTTGTTATGCACTGTTTTAATTTACATAAGTTGGAGTTGTGTTCCAAAGAAGATCTTGACTACTGCTGTTTAATGAGCAAGTTTAGATCGTTCACTAATATTTACCGATCAATATGACCTGAAGGTTAAAACGGCTTGTCTTTCACTTGGAGGGTTGTTGGTTTGACACCCTGGAATTTCAGCCTCATGTTTTACTCCTGCAATCTGATTAGTTCTTTATGCAGATTGCTCACTGATGTATGGTGATATGAACTATACTCGTATGGTCTTTGATGTCACACCCGCCATGCTACCCAGAAGCTTCAATTACAGAAAATCAATTACCACATGGTAATTTTTTACCCACTAGTGCTGAAGGAATAGTACGATGAACTTGAGCAAGGATTGATTTCTCATCGGATTCGTTGCTCTGGAACTCCTTAAAACTTAGTGGAATTTATATTTTATTTAGGTTTACGAGTTTTCGATCATTTACATGACCTTTGCCTTTGTATAGGACTGTACGACAGTCGGTCTTTGAACTGTTAAACTTCTGTTAGGGTAATTCATCAAATATCGAACTGAACTGATTATCGAACAACTTTGGAAATATGCGCGTAATAAATTTAGTAAGCATCCAAACTTGCTCAGTGCCAGTGATCTTACATCTAAAACTCCTATTTTAGTGATGAAAACTCATTTCTGTGAGCTGCAAACTGCTACCAGCGGTTGCGAACGCATTTTCTGTACGACCCTTACAAATTGGTCGAATTTTTTCACTCGAAAAATCTTACGCACCTCGGGAAAATTGCGACGGTTTAATTGTTGTTGGGTCACCGTCAATCTCCCGTCATAACTAGAGAGTAGTGTTGTCATATGATGTTCTGTTACTGTATTTTTTTCTTTTCCGCCAAAAACTTGATAATTATTCCATGTTCGACATTCAGTTCCTTTTTCATGTCAGTATTAAATACTGAACAAAGGTGTTCGAATCAAAATTCCTTAAAAATCATGAATTTATGCCTCGAACAAGGCTCTTCGATTCTTAATTCTTTTAAATAACTGAATCGATCTATTGAACGCCTGTTTCATTTCCTTAAAATATTGTATTAACGCTTGATAATAACATTGAATAGTTGAAGATGGCGACCAATCAGCTGCTGGTGTTCCAAGGCCCTCAAGATCATCAATGATTCGTCTAGCTACATTTACTGATGATCAATCCCTTGCCAAGAAAATTGATGCAAGCATCAATAATAATTCATTGACGAGTGCTTTACACTCTACTCCAAAAAAGGTCACACAGGTTGATGATCACAATGATGGTTCAACAAACACTGCAAATGAAACATCGACATCATATTCAAATTTTGATAACTCTCCATTCAAATGCATTGAAAATAAGTAATGAGACAGTTATTTCAAACAAAGAAACAAACAAAACAAACATCGGCATCTTTGGGATGCTTTATTTCCAATCAAGCCTGATACAAATGATCTTAAGCATTGGTTTTTCAAATGTCTTATAACTAACACTATATATAGGACACCATGACGGTTCCCCCGTAAAGCCGGTACCCATTTCCGACACCTGGGTCGAGTGGGGTATTGTGCTTGAGCTTTCCCTTATACCCAACGGGGAAAATCGCAGCGCCAGCGCCGGGATACGAACCCGCGACTCCAGCATACAAGTCCGATCCCTTAACCGCTGTGCCACCGCGAGCATTTCCAAGAAAATCCAGTGCACCAAAGAAAAAAAAGAATGAAAGAAAAACGATTATTTTCCAAGTGGCCACATGAGATACATGTCAACATATTGGGTTTTAAAAACTTTCTTAATATAGGACGTCCTAAAACAAAAGTTCCATACGAGGAATACTAATTGACAAACCATCAGAGGTGTACAAATAGAAAAGCCAAATGAGGCATAATAATTGATAAACTATACGAGGTGTACTAATAGACACACTATCAGAGGTGTACAAATAGATAGACCATACGAGGCATATTAATGGACAAAATATACGAGGCGTAATAATAGACAAACCATACGTGGCGTGCCAATAGTCTAACAAATGTTCCATACGAGGAGAACTAATTGACAAACCATCCTGTTCGAATCAAAATTCTTGTTCGATTCATGTTCGATATTGATGAAATTATGTTAATAAAGAATTCGATTTTTAGAACAATAAATAAATTCCAACAATCTACGTTGTCTTTAAAGCGACATCACAGAACAAGAAAGCAACTGTTCAAGAATAATATTGAGGCCCGCAACAGTTATTCAGAGCAAAAGTTACCGATTTATGAAGGTTGTTTCTAGACACACGTGGTTTCTGTTCGATATTTGATGAATAAACCTACGAACCTCAAATTATAAAGTTATTTTCTCAAGTTAATTCCTCAAGCTTTATTCCTCAAGCTTTATTCCTCAAGTTTTATTCCTCAAGTTATGTTCATCACGTTTTCCAACCTACATAGGGGATCATATAATGAAGGATAAACCTTGGTTTCGGTCGACATTGGGTCTGATTCGCGTAAGATGTCTTAACTGGAGGATAGACTATTCCTCCAATACCGAACTAGCGTTAATGAAGTAATAAAATTTTCCTTCTCGGTTGAACAAACTTATCCATAAAAACGTGTAGTAAAATTAAGAATAGCTTAAACTTTAAAAAAAAATTTTGTGCATTAAATTCAAACTATTTCAAATCAAATTTTTAGACAATGCGAACCGTACGAAATAAAATCTGGTCTATCGCACAAAAGAACACGTTTCGCTTGAAAGAATTCCAAATAGTTCCCTTACAGTGCAGACTGGAAGTTCCAAGATGTAGAATGAGAACAGTGAATTTCATCGTACATCTTCTTATTTATTTTTGGACTGTTGATAGCACCAATTACTAATAAACATAAAAGTGATATTGTTTACTAGGTGTAACCAAACGACTCTAGTTGAAAGCTACCAACGCAACGGAGATAAGAAAAGGTGCACGCACGTGAGGAATCCTTCACCCAAACTAAAAATGAAATAAGTTTATGTGAAGTTTCAGTTAGTAATTTTTCATCTAAGTAAGACAATAGAAAAAGGTAATACATGTCAATAGTTGGTAACAATTTTTGATCTAAACTAAAAAAAAGGAAGACAATAAATCTAGACAAGTAATAGGTCTTTGGTTGTGCATGTTTTCTCGCCCTGTATCAAGAAGGTTTGGTTAACATTACTTATTTTTAACTCTATCTTCTCTGAGGGCAATTTTATGTACATTCTTTTCATTGCGTGGGCTTTCTCACATAATTTAAAAGAGTTTGTGTGGTATGTTTGAGCCAGGTACCATAAGCGTGCAGTGGTTTAAGCCTGCAGTAAAAGACGCTCTAACATCTGGATCATCAAAACGGTGAACGGTCAAAATATAAAAATTATACGCAAAATTTTTCAAAAATACAACTCCAGAAATATTAGCCTAATCCAGCCGATGCTAGACTCTTACATCTCATGAAAACCTCAATTTACACGGGTAAAAATAAGTCACAATTATTCAGATAATTCGATGTAAGATTTACCTTATCCATCGTGTAGCTCGAGGAAATGCTTAACTATTGTAGTTTAATATAAAAACATCTAAGCCACTCATACAGAACTTATAATCTTGACATCTCTTTAGAATGGGTTACTCATGCAAATGTTAACATAAGTTTCAAACAAATCAGATAATCAAACTACCCTCTCTGAATTTTTCCAGAGGTCAGAGATATACACTTGCATTTCGAATTCGGCAGTTTTCTAAATAAAAATAGTTATACTGATGTTGATGTTTGTCAGCCACTTTTTTCGTTTTAAGTTTCCACTTTTAGCGTAAACAGAAATATTCGCTTCCATGGGTTGATGTGAGGTCCCACGGTGGAGGTGCCTTCATTTCGATCCAATACGAATTGGTAATTTTTTAGGGGGTTCTTTACGCGCAATCGTTTTTGACATCAAGCTGTTCTGTTTTTCAGCACCTGCAACTACCTCAACTCTTATCTTGTTTGATAAACTTCCTTTTTGACTCGATGTTTCTATACACAGGGTGAAAGAACATACCTTGTGCACAGATTACCAGTTCATTTTAGTCCATACTAAATGGTTCCCACCTCTCTCCTCTTTTTGGTAGTCTTTTGTTGCTATTAGGGAGGCTTTAAACTAACTTATTTAATCTACTAGAAATATCAACAAAACAAATACCATTTCAAATGCGAAAAGAAATTCAATGAAGATGTGTCGGTGCATCAGAAGGAATTCAGTTGATTTTACAATAACTTAAAGTGAAGTTTTGTTTATTACAGAATTTACAAGATAATTTTTAAAGGTTTATGCCAATACGATAATTTTGGCATTGATTTCCTCAGCTGCCTTCATCGTTCACATTTGGGTAAGTGCGGGAAAATGACGTATGACAAACACGCTACTGAAACTATAAGAAAGGTTATATAAGTGTGTTTATATCCGGCTTGTTAGCTATGAGTATAAATAATCAAAAAAGTGATAAAATTAATAGCTGAATGAGCTACGTGCATTCTCCGAACAAGACAATTAGTTTAGTTGCGGTCCCCATTATTTTCATTAATTCAATTGGTAATTTATTCGATGATGTGCGTAGCACCGGATTACGAAAAATATATCTCCCATTGTTGTAAAATATGTAAAGAGTAGTTAAAGGTTAAAATCTCCTTTATTCGTATTGTAATCATTGAATTTTGAAGAGGAGGAGAACAATTGAAAATCCTCCAAATTTACAGTAAATCTTCCGTTACATTTACCCACACGTAAATGAAGAGCTGAAAAGGTGTGGTGACAACTGGTATTTACTCACCAGTGATTGAAACATTAAATTTTCGTATTCATTTAATTAAACTCAAATCCAGACGGATCTCAAACGATCTGTGGTGCGTACGTGTGATGAACAAATCCCTCTCTCGTTTGTCTGCTATTCCTCAGCCTCAGGTAGCGCGCCATGTGAATTGAAAACATTACGTTGCAGTTCTTGACCAGATGTATACGGGCTCTTATTCTGAACAGAATCGTATAGTTGTGTAAATATACTGAAATGAATGTTATTTGCGGAGTGTAGGTCTTGTGATTCTAATATTTCCCGAAATAATACACGTTGTCGCGGATGGTGGTGAGGTGGACAAGCGTTAATCTAACGAAGGAAGATTTAGTGCACCAACATTTCCACTGCCTCGCTGATCGGGGAAATTGTTTGTTATCCGTTCAGTATACGTAATAAGAGAAATATTTAATATATAATCCCGTGATAATAACGTAGATCCCTTTCATCTATGCGCCCTTTCCCGGTGCGAAGGTTGAAAGGCTAACACCTAGTTATGCATATACTTGGCATAGTGAACGGTCATTGATTAGCATATTAGCCGGCCACGTGTATCCGGGATCAAGTCGGTAATTGATAATCAGTACGCGTATAGTATTGATTTCCTGCAAGGGAATGCGACTGTAATTTTATATCTTGCTACCATAATAATCTTATTTTTCTGCTCCCTATATATCTACGAACGCGAGTTTAGGGCGATGGATGATTAAGCGTTCTGCCTTGGTCACTCTAATGTAGGATTAGACCATGCTCTCGTATATCTTTAGCCAGCTGCACTACGACAGCACTGTAATGTTCTGTTGAAACCAGATATCTCTCCAACATAAACGCATTGGCTCTATAATATTAGTGCATCTGGAAGCTCCGGGTACAGCACGTGAATCTCAACTTGCCGCTAGGTTGTCAAGACTAGGCTAATCCTTTCAAACAGAACTGTCATAAATAGTTAGTCCATATCTTTAAGGAGTCCAGTGTCCTGAATTTATCTTGAAAAAATTTATAGTTTCTATACTGTAAGTTCCTTCATGGCTTTGAATATCGATCATTTAAATTTTGAAATATGCAGCGAAGTTTAGCTAAGGTTTCTATTGAAATGCCATTAATTTAACGAAAAGATTGATTGAATATGCTGCTTCGATTTCTGTGAATTCCAGCCTACCTGAACAGAGTAGCAGGCGTGAGAACGCAGTTACCGTGTTCACATTTTCTTTTTCAGAGACATTTTACTATTGACCAGTCTGTCGAAAAAGTTTTCGCCGTCAACTCCGGCCATGGCGTCTGAAAACCATAACTTCCTTAATAGAGATTTCAACGAGCCACGGAATAATGCAAATAGAACCAATAACGGAGCCGATGGTGATCATGCCGCTCTCAGAAATGAGGATGTTCGGTTCCCTTGGGTGTGGAATTCGCGACCATGCATATTCGCCCGGATATGTTTTTCTATAATAGCAGCATTTTATGGACGTCTCATGAATGGTAGATCACAAAGGTTCTACTGTGTTTGTTCAGTCGTCGGAGGAATTGTAGTCTTTCTTGGCCTTCTGTCAATAATTGGCCTCCTGGTGGGGTACTTCAAAGCTTATTCGCATTCAAAGTCGTTCGTCTCTCTGGAAAACCATTCCTTTAGTTTGACCGATGACGCTTTCTCGAGCAATAGCAACCTAGGTGAGTCTGAACTTGTTTATATACCTGTTTTCTAATTCGGAAATTACGATGTTTCTAATGTCAGCCGTCCCATTCTGAAACGAACTAAGACTTATATTGATGACTTGTGTTTGTCACTTTAAAAACGGTTACCGAAATGAACTGAAGTTAAAGTTCAGTAAACTTCAGCTCAAACCACCGCAGTTCGTGATCAAAATATATGCATTTTACAGTAATTGGAGGTTTTTCCCGCACCCAAATTCTAAAGCCTAGTCCTTCACAATATTTTGGTAAAACTCTTGAAAGATTTTTTTGAGCAACAATGAGCCTTTCGAGGCGGAAATCGAAGAGACAATTTTTTAGCGGAATGTGATGGTTAACCAACGTCCTGCATGATAAGCAAATTTATGACGATTATTTCTATGCAATCTGAATCTAAAGGGCGATTTCACTTCTGCAGAAGCGTGTCTTCATAAATGTAGGAAAAGGCAAAGTTGCGTGACGGTTCTATTCGACCCTGCTTATGGGAAAAAGAGGTGTTCGTGGTACGTCTACTCTCCGTTCTACCTCGACCTGCAACCCGCCAGCAAGCAAGGAGCCCAAATCTTCATAACACGCCGTTCTCGTAAGTAGCAAATTCCATTTCTGCCAGAATTGGAATCAATCTAATGCTTCAGACTCTTACTTCTTAATAAGAGACTATGCATCTTTTTTTTTTTTCGCTGTTAAGACCATCGCGTCGCATCCGTAGAATATAAAGTGTTGCAATGGTCTGCATGACTGAGGATGTCTTCAGTGCACGTGTTGAACGTTCCATAACACGTGGAATACGTATAGATAAATGCGTATCCCCCATGTATAGAGATCATACGTATCTCTATAGATTGAAATAATTCAGATTTCATTTACAAATTTTAAAGTAAGAGGTTAAACTTAAAAGTGCCCATTGCGTTCATCTCTCCTAATATTCCTACCGTTGTTCCCTGATATCGTTCTTTTTGGAACGGAAGAATTTGTGCATAATCTTGATGAATTGCAAAAATTATGTAGTCGCCAGATTTTTTTTGAACATGCGGCACAGAAAGGGGAAGGTTTCTCTCGAACGCGCATTCATTTTTCATTTTTTGTCAGCACTTGTCGCTTGCCATAAAATTCTCGTAATTTCTTCTGAAAACGGAAAACCTTCTTGGGCGGCTTTACAACTCCAGTCTTGTCGTAGATTTGACTAGACTTGTGATTTCGGTGAAGGGGTTAATAAAGTCGAAAGATCTTGGGAAAAAAATCAGAAAATGACCAGAAAGTTCCCCTACTTCGAAGAACACTTCGTGGCCAAATATAGGGTTCCTGGTCTTTCGCCGATAATCGTAGCCTAATTTTACCGCCGTGCGCTTCAGCCATGATCCCGAGCACGTCGATGTCTGGGAAATGTTGAATTTAGCTTGTATCTTGCGCATCTTGAGATCCAAAGACAAATCTTTCTTGTGTACTCTGAAGAAAAAAAGAATTTCTAACATTTATTGTATCGTTCAGCACGATTTGGTGCAAATTTCCCCATAAATAGGATAGTCACACTCGTGATTATTTTAATTTAGTGATGTTCACGTTCTTCAGCCTCCAGTAATCTTGACTTCTGCAGCTTTAGAGCTGAGCTCGGTACACTCATTTGAACACTTCATTACATTTCATCTCCGTCACAGCTTTAGAAGTTTCAATTTTTTAAAAACTGCTTTCCTTGTTGTCTAAACTCGCTCGAAGGGAAAGCTAGTTGAGGCGCGAGCTGAACGGATTTATAAACCAAAGTTACTTGGGGCTGTAGAGATCAGCAATCAAAGTTTAATAACGTAGTTTTGATTTTAAATGATAAATTTAGACGCCGCGTCTTGAACCGTAAAATGAAAACCACCTCTTTTCTTTTGAAGAACACCTTCGTAAATGGGAGAACGTTTCCGTAGTAAGTAAAGAAGAGAACTTTTCTCTTAAAGTTTCCTCGTTCTCCCCAGTTCTCTCGGGCGTGCACATGGATGACGGCTACTACTATTGGCTCACACCTACTGTCGTCACAGCATCTGTAGCGGAGGAGCACTGTGAATTGCACTCAGATTTCTACTCTCTGGCCATGGAGAACACTGCCACTAAGAAAATTTTGGATGAGCGCATGCTACCCATACTCAGAGTATACGCAGGCAAGTAGAGTTGTTGAAATTCTAAATTTAAATTTATTTAAATTTTAGAGTTCTGAGCTATTTCTTCAGTTTTCGATGCGGAAATTTTTTGACAAATTAAGCAGAATAGCATGGAAGCTTCGTGTTCATCTGTAGATGTACTGATTATTTCTCGATCAGAGAAAGGGTGCAGCGTTTCAACGTTCTCGAAAACGCACGTTTTCTATTCGGCCTGCAGCTTTGCTTAACTGTGAATTGCGTGAGGCTAGTTATAGAAATTGTTTACTGAACTTCAGTTCACTTCCAGGCCCTGACGCTAAAGTGATCATGTGGAGAGTGCACGAAATCGGCAAGAACACTTCATCCTTCGTGAAGTCGCTCATCAGAGTGGGAGATTCGGTGGAGTACATCGGAGCAAGCGAAGAAGGCTTTGGTTTGTGCCAAGGGGACCCCTTCAATAGAGAAGGGCATGCTCCTCTGAAAAGACATTCGATGTACTACTGGCCAGGCACACTCTTCAGAGAACAGCTACAGTTTTTAAACGATCTTGATTAATTTCAATTGTATAGAATGGGAGTAATTTTTATTAGACTTCATGAAGCTTCGGGTTCTATAAAAGGACGAAGAATTTGAAGGTTTTAAAAATTCTAGGTTCGTAGAAAAGCATCATGAAAATGCAAGTTTTTGAGTTAGAGGTAACGGTGTTGAAAACTCCTAACACTTGACGATGACCTTGCTAGGGTAAAAGAAAGGAACCGAAATAAATAGGATTTGCCTTCCTACATTGTACTAGTCACTATACGATATCCGATATAGTCCAGGCACCGACCGTAGGTTCCTACCGTGAACGCAACATAATGCTGAAGTTGCCTTTATTAAAAGTCGACTTAGTCGGCGTCACATTTTTATGGTAAAGCGTAATAGATTGTCCCGTAATAACATTAGACATGATAAACGCTTAGGTAGAATGAGTTTCTTTTCCACGCTCGGTAATTTTACAAATTTTAATGTGCTTCTGTAACGACGAGCATGTAAAACTGCGCGTTATTCTCGGTGAATGTTGACGATATAGCAAAAATATTTCATTTTTACACATACGAAATCTGCAATTTTTATCCTTGTTTATACATAACTGAATCAGACTAATTTAGGAGAGAAAATGTTATACCGACTTGCCAAGCAAGTCGACAAGAACCTTGACATTTTTGTTCAACGATCGAAAGAACATGGACAAGTTTTCAGCATTCCACCAGCTTTGGAGATGCACCAATAAATAATACTTCGATGAAGGGAACCTTCCAAAGAAAAATTTACTTGATTTTTGTAACTTGATTACAGTGGTAACTGGGGAAAATGGGTGATGGAAGTAAAGCATTTTCAAATGCAATAATTTATGAAAATTATTATCAAGAACACTTGGATCTCGCTGAATGCGCAAGAAGTTGCTGCATGGCTGGACGGAAACAAATTTGAAATACGTGATAGTTCGTGCAGTCGCAAGACGAGGCGAGATTAGCAGTTCCTCTTGCTAACAAAATGACGAAATGTATTGTAGATACCGCTGCGAGGGGAAACCACCGGAACAATAAGATGTCCTTGAATTGTGTGCAGTTCACGTCAGTGTCGCGTGATCGTAACCATATCGAATTTGAAGCCGCTGCATTTGAAGTTTCGTTTACATACCGTAAATGAATGGAATTTCATTCAAAGAAGGCTTCTACGTTCTACAAAATCCAGAGGGAAAAGTCGCCCATGGCAAAGCGCTCAAATCGGGGAAAAAGTTGCTTCGGCAGGCTTTGGATTTCTCTCTGAGCAGGAAAAGCCTCTCGGAATGGGAAGGGTACTTTAGTATAATCGAAATTGTGGTTCTTCCATTAATCGGGAACGACTGTATCTTGACCTTCCCGTTACGCATATTTCAAGTCGAACGTGAACTATGTTACTCAAAGTCCTGACGTGACATGTTACTAAATCTTTCCGGTTGAGACGGAATAGTAGTAAAGGATTGGAGACAGCGTTCATTTGTGCGTTGGAAGTAAGAAGTGGTGTCTGCTGCAGTGGAGAAATTGACGAGCGCGGTCAAGTTTGGATAGAGGATGAATAACTTGCTAATACTCGCTTACGTTCCGCTTTCGTTCAAGTAAATTTGTGCTGAAAGTCGTACAGGCATTAGTTTTATTTCAGTTCCAAAGACTTCCAGGTTGAGAAGACGGTGTTTTTACATTGAAACTGAATTCTTATTTACAAACGGTGAGCATGCCACATGACTTGGAAGCTCGGGGATAAAACGGAATAGAGCTTCGTAGGAGCGAGCTAAGCGGCCTATTCTCGAGTGCAACCACGCAGAAACACCAGTCACGCACAGGCACCGAAGTAGGGAAAGGCTCCAAACTCGAAGCTCAAGTTTATAAGTACGTTATATCCCACTTGTTGGTACTGTATTAAAAAGAACAGGTACCCGCGATGGATATTTTTGTGAAGCTTGACATAAAAAATTAGCAATACAGGTAGAAACGTGTTATTCAGACTTTGAGAACATGTTTTCTTTGTTCAGAGATTTTTTGATTTTTGGTTGTGATTTCGCTCGCATATTTCACGGTGCAGTAACGACTCAATGCTTCCGATAGCAATTTATAGTTAGAATGGTTCATCACAACCTATCACAGAGACTTTCGAATCGGTACTTGACCCTTCACAGCTCAACTTGCGATAAATTTTGAGTCAGAATTACCCTTAATGAATTAAGTCAGAACAGCATTCCCATCTTTAGATTTTGTGCAGTGCATGTCGTGCTGAGGCTTTAAAGGAAAAAAAACGGCAGCCGCATAGATTTTCGAGAATAAAACATCTTCTACAAAATATGTGTATTTGGGTTCAGAGGTATTTAAAAAAAAGGAAAGAAAGAAAAGAAGAAAGAAAAAACGTTTTTTTTCCAAGTTTCCCCATGAGATACATGCCAACATATTGGCTTCTAAAAATTTCTTAATATCAGACGTCCTAAAACAAAAAATCCGTACGAGGAGTACTAATTGACAAACCATCCGAGGTGTACAAATAGATAAGCCATACGAGGCATAATAGACAAACTACACGAGGTGTACTAATAGACAAACTATCAGAGGTGTACAAATAGATAGACCATACGTGGCGAGCTGATAGTCTAACTCTGTCAAGGGGTAGTTGAATAAGAAATGTAAAATATCAACATACCTAGTAAACACGATAACGCAAGTCTGATTCTGTAGAAACCCCTTAGATTTTGGGACCAAACATGTAGAAAAGATTGGAGGTATGAAAATCGCCCATTTATAGTTGTATGGAAAAGCAATTGGAAGTATTTGAATCTCAAGATATTAGTTCTAAAGATTATTTTGAAAAATTCTATTTCATTTTATTCGGTACCGTAGTTTGTTTTAACTTTCCAGCAACAGTATTTATTCGTCACTGCGTCTTATCTTGCTTCATTCAAGCATAAACCGTTTCTATTGCATTTTCAAGCAATTTTTAGCATTTTAAAAGCAGATGACCCATTACCTGTAAACGAACGTAATCACCAATTGAGTATCTTACTGTTTCTGGTCTTTTTTTTAACAACACTGGCTCTGTAGCGAGTCCTGATGACTCTGAAATCTGAAACAGGGTCCTTCCACTGTTGTAATTTCCAACGGTAGTTTGAGTGATTAATCGTTTGTTGCGACGACGCAATTTGTTGAGGCTGGAAGAAGCAAATTTCTGTTTTTTTTTAAATAACTCGTTTTGGTGGGCTGTGTGGGCTGATTTTAGAATCCCTCACGAAGGCATACGATAGGCAAAGGGCTAAACGTTGTTAGGCTTGGCAAAATCAACTCTAGTTAACTCTCCGGGACTTCTATCTTTCTTGCCCGCCTTGCATTTTTTAGTTGCTATGTCTTCTTTGCTATCTCATTTTTATTTTTTCGTCATATTCTTTCCAAACCCTCTGTTCTTCTTATACGCAAGTCATCCCACGTTCGAGCACCACATTATGCATAGATTCCCAATTTTATACTGTTTACAAAATTGATAGAAGTTTCCTCTTTGACAGAAAAACTTTTTAAATTAATTTCTCTATTTAGGTAGGATATGGGAAAATTAGGGAAACTTTGGGTAGTCAGTAGCAATAAAGAAATATTATTTTATTCAACGAAAATGATTTAACTGGAATACAATTTAAATATTTAATAACTGCGCGCCGGAAAATTAGTGACCCGTAATTTTAATTTCATTTTCACCAATGTTAGCTCTGAAATTCATATTTTTATAACATTTATTTTTCAAGAAATCATAGTCTAAAATCAAACTCATGAAAAAAATAATGTGAAAACAAATTTACTTTCTATCGAAAGATACTGTCACGCTCACCAAGTCCCTCTTGATGCGTTTAGGTTCATAATTGAAGTTAAAAAAGCACCTGCATTAGCAGAAAGTGACCCGTCTTAGGGCAATTTCAAATTTAATTCAGGGTAATTATGAATCCATGCCTTGAATTTTGCCCCAACAGTGACACGTGACAAGAGGGTTAGACTTAGTTGCTTTTCGTTATTTCATCATTGGTGTTGCGTGGGAGCCTAGTGCTTAGGATCAGACAAATAAAACATGATTTGCATGTTTCGTGCTTTGAAACTATATTTTCTGAAGCATTAGTTGGTTACTTTTCTGGGGTTCTTTACATTACATGAATAACATACTTACGTCTGTACATTATTTATTCTGATAATCTAAGTGATTGCAGTGACGATGCATTGCTCTGCATTTTTAAGAGGTTTTTTATTTTATCTTTATTTAAAAACAACTTAACGCGTTAACTGCCGCAGGTGTTACTGGAGTTCAATTTTCAACTAAAATTAGAGTTAATTTTAGAGATCAACATTTAAAATGACGAGGGTTGAATAGATAGTGACTTCATCTAGTTTGCACTAAGTATGTTAATGACTGCAGGCCGGTCAGCCGAATTATGCAAATCCCCCCTCTGTGACCATCGGTGTGTCCCTACGCAGGAAACGTATTCAGGATGAAAAAATTGGATTCCCGCAAACTATAATGTAATTATCTAAGTCTTGTTCAGTTTGTGTGTAATTTTATTTCTATACCAGTAATTAGTGCATCTGCATGCCCAGAACCAGGTAACTTGCTTAAAGGTAAATGTGTAGCGTTTGGTAATAAGCGATTTTCTAGTTTTCGAGGCATTAACATAGTTAATTAGGTCAAAATAAACAAGTTTTCTTGGTAAATCTGAAGGAGATGACAGTTGTCGATTTTGTAAATTTCGATGCCTTAGCATAGTTAATTAGATCGAAATAAACAAGTTTTCTTCTATGCACTTGTTGTCTCAAATGAGTATTTTATTAGTTATAGCGGTAAATGACTTACCGCAACTCCAGTCTTTGAAGCGGAAAGAAATTCTTTGATCGAGTTGTATGGCAATACCGCAATGGCGTCTCACTTCCAGCGCTCTGTCTTGAAAGACGAAACCAAACCTACCGCTATACCTCGTTAAATACTCATTTGACGAAAAAAGTGTATGGAATAAAAGTTGTTTATTTCGATGTTATGACCATGTTTCAAGCAACAAAAATTCGAAAATCGATGAGTAGCTGTTTATTCGAGCGCATTCGTCATCAATGACGAAACTAAACTTACCGCTATAAATCGTAAAATACTCATTTGAGACGAAAAAAGAATGGAAGAAAACTTGGGTCAATGTGAAGTTTCATGCAATCACGGAAATTGATAATGCCGATCCCAGGAATCACTAAAGGAACACATTTCAGAACGTTTTACAAGAATGACATTCTGCTCGCTGATGCGTTATTTTCGAATAATTGAACTTTAAAGTTGGCCTTGGCGCCAAAGGAAGCGAGCGCGTGAAACGTAATTTAATTAATAACGGAAGCTATTACAAACGTAAAGAGGTTGGGTCGTGAGGGGGAGGCACAGTTCTTCTAGTGAAAATTATAAATAAAGCTTCTAACCCACCCATTAGGGTGACGACCGCAATCTTGTTGACATCGGGTCCAAAATGGCGGCGCCCATGGTGGTCGCCATGTTAGACCCGATGTAAACAAGATTGCGGTCGTCACCCTAATGGGTGGTTTAGAAGCTTTATTTATACTTTTCACTAAAAGAACTGTGGCTACCCCTCACGACCCAACCTCTTTACGTTTGTAATAGGGGGTTAGCTTCCGTTTTTAATTAAATTACGCTCGCTTCCTTGGGCGCGCGACGGCCAACTTCAAAGTTCAATAATTCGAAAATAACGCATCAGCGAGCAGAATGTCGTTCATGAAAAACGTTCTTAAATGGGTTCCTTTAGTGATTGTTTGGAATATCATTATCAATTTCCGTGATTGCATGAAACTTCACATTGACCAAAACTTGTTTATTTTGATTCAATTAATTCGGTTCAGGCACCAAAAAGTGGAAAATCGACAACTGTCATCTCCTTCAGATTTACCGTTTGAAGCGGCAAGTAATTCAAACAGCACGTCGGACGGCATCACTGCAATGCCGTCTCGCTTCCAGCCCGATCTTCATCAAAGACGAAACCAAACCTACCGCTATGCCTCGTTAAATACTCATTTGACGAAAAAAGTGTATAGAATAAAAGTTGTTTATTTCGATGTCTTTACTACGGTTCAACGAAAATTCAAAAATCTGAGTAGCTGTTCATTCGATCGCATTCGTCATCAAAGACGAAACTAAACCTACCGCTATAACTGGTAAAATACTCATTTGCGACGGAAAGTGCATCGAAGAAAACTTGTTTATTTTAACCTAATTAACTATGTTCATGCCTCGAAAATTCAAAAATCGATTATTACCAAACGCTACACATTTACCTGCTTTAATTTCACCGTACTTACTCGTTTCTTATGTAAGCACTGGGTTTATTAGATTGCTTAGTTCGTATAAGTAGCTAACGACCTAAATTAAAGTTAAAGTAAAGTATTTAAATGTCTCAACCTCTCCCAACCTTTACTTGGGCAATGAGCTACACTTAAAAACATAGGAAGTTAAATTAGTAATTGCTGAAGGAAAATGCACAAGTACCGAAAACTTTCACTTGTCAAGTATAAATTTCTTTCATGCTGCAGCTACTGCTACTACTACTTTGGGTCAATATTGAATTTAATGTTGTCAACGAATTTTATAATTTCATTACAGAATTTAGGTAATTGGAGACATTTTAAAACGTTTTATATGAATGAAATTGTGCTTGCAAACGCTTTGCTTTCGAGGTATTGAACTTTGAAGTTACAGGAACGTCATATATAAAATTCAACAAACGAACACGTAAATAAGCCGAAATACGGTATTGACTCAACGATAGCTGAGGTTAGATTATTAGTTAAATAAACTAACCTAATTAGATCAAACAAATAAGTTCATTTAGCCATACCAACACTGATGTTTTTTCCCTCCAAAGTGACTGCGCATTCTCCGTATCCGCCATACAACTGTAGAGCCATTTGAAAACTGCTGTTAATGCTATTCTTACCTGAACTTTATATGTGCTATATCTCGAAAACTCAGCATTTGCAAGCACAATGTCCTTCATGTAAAACTTCTTCAAATCTACCATATTACCTATCGGTGGCAACGAAATTTTGGAAATCGTTGACAACATTAAATTCAATATTGACCCTACTTTGCTTAATATATTGAAAAGTTCTAATACGAAATAATTTCTATGAGAATTTTAGACAGTCTATTCTAAAGTAAATTTGTAAAGGCTCATGAAACATAACAAAATGGAAAGAAGGCTTTGTTTTTTTTTTAGAAAATATGTTAACATGATTGAGAAATAGTCAACGTAAGCTTCCATGTGCTGCCATATTCGGTACCTTGTATATGATGAGCCTGTTCTCGTTGCCAGTAGAATTTAGTTGGAGAGTTTTCCTAAAAGTATTCAAAACTTTAAACCTCGGTGAGAACTGTGTCCAACTCAATCTTAGTACCTACAAGACTGTTAAGGAAGTGACTCATTACTGAAGGGTGAACTTTTCGACTGTTACGTGGCCCTCAGGTTGTCAGTAGAGGAATTTTCATAATGCTGCTCGCCTATCATCGGTCACAAATTAAATTTGGTAAATCTGAAGGATATGTCAGTTATCAATTTTCCACTTTTTGGTGCCTGAACCTAATTAATTGAATCAAAATAACAAGTTTTCTTCTATGCACTTTCCATCTCAAATGAGTATTTTACGATTTATAGCGGTAAGTTTAGTTTCGTCTTTGATGACAAATGCTCTCGAATAAACAGCTACTCATCGATTTTCGAATTTTGGTTGCTTGAATCATGGTAATAACATCGAAACAAACAACTTTTCTTCTATACACTTTTTTCGTCACATGAGTATTTAACGAGGTATATCGGTAGGTTTGGTTTCGTTTTTGATGACGATCGGGCTGGAAGCGAGTGCGCATTGCAGTGTTGCTGTCCGACGTGCTCCTTGATTACTTGCCGCTGCAAACACTAGAGTTGCGGTAAGTCATTTACCGCTATAAGTTTATAACTAATAAAATACTCACTTGAGACGGAAAGTGCATAGAAGAAAACTTGTTTATTTCGATCTAATTAACTATGTTGAGGCATCGAAATTTACAAAATCGATAACTGACATATCCTTCAGATTTACCTTAAATTTTCATAAATACTTAATGCAAACTAAATAAAATCACGCTATATTTAATGTTAGTTATTTTCAAAATAAAGCTCTATATTTATCTCAAAATGAGCTGAAAATTAAACTCCAGTTTGACCAGCCGCAGTTAACGCGTTAACTTTTATCTCATCTCATCAGGGCTGGATTTGGAAATTGTTAACGACGCTGAAGAGGTTTGGTCATAAACAAAAAGTCTTTGGATGCCGTCCGTACCGCTATACAATGGCGTAAACAGTTTGGTGTCGATGCTCAATGAGTCGAACTTTAGATATTTTCAGTTTATGAAAAAGCTATGGCGCGAACATTCGTTCACTGTATGCTCTAAATGGAGAGGCGGAATTTTGCCGTTCATCGAATTTTCGTATGAAATTCTAACAGCAAAGTAAACATATGCATTTTTTTCAGATCAACGTTTGCTGAAATTCTTGTCTCAAATGGAGTTACTTAATAATGGACAGCCTAACGTGGAGTACAACCGTCGGTATCATCCGGTTTTTAATTCTCAAATATGTCGAGCAATATCCAGATATTTCAGAAGAACGACAGAATCTTTTAGATTCTATTGTGGACGCTTCCGGGCAAGATTTTTGCTCGTTCCGTTAGTTGTCATCCTCATCGTGACCGCTTTGTGCATGTTTATTGTTCTATTGCTGACCCGATCAAGAGCTTCTAGAGTCGAAAAATCTTTCGTTTCATTGGAGGACTACAGCCTTACTCTGAACTCCTTTGCGACCACCAGCGACGGTTCTAGAGGCAAGTATAGTATTCAACTCTTTGACCGCAACGTGAGGCACCGGTGGCCACGGAGCACAATGCTGCTGACCAGTAGTCACAAACTCGATATTCAATACTTGAAGCTGAATGAAGGTGCGATCCAGATCATGTTTGCTAATTTCAAAATTTCCAGCTAAAATTTCTACATCTGAGATAAATTTTGAACTTCAGTTTAACCATTTGCGGTGAAAGTATTTAACTTTAAGTATTTAACAAAGTATTTATCATGAACTTTGATATCATGTCTTGCTCCTTTCACTTTCTGAAGATGCAGTTACTTTCAAATATCGTGACTTATTTCTTTCTTGCTCCTCTGGTGCCTGAGCTTGATTGATGCCCCGAGGACCCCTCAGGGGGATACAACTATTGTATCTATGGGAATTGGCGCTCCCAGGGGGACAATGTGAGGGCCTGAGCTAAAGGTTAGGTAGGCTTCCTTTTTGTTGTAATAAAATAGGTTTTTGTTTTGTTACGGACCATCTATTTTCGGTTCACTGCTGTCCTGTTTTTCAGCACCTACTACTTTCTTCTTCAACTTCTTTCTTGTTTCATGAACTTCTTTCCTAGCTTACTGTTTCTGTGCACCTCGTGCATAGATTCCGCGTTCCCTCAACTCCATACTAAATGGTGCCTTCCTCTTTTCTCTCTTGGAACATCTTTGTCGTGGTTAAGGGAGGCTAAAACTTTCTTATATAATAATAATGATGCCCCGAGGATTACGGTTTCAGCAGCTGTCGGGATCAATCCTCTCAAAGGATCATTCATGCAATCAATTTCATTTTGTTTGATTCAATTTTATGCAACATATTTGCGGTACTTCAGTTGATTGCTCTATACATTTATTATCCTGTTAAACAAAATAAATGACTTAATCTTTTTTCAATCTTGATATATTTCGGCGAGGAGAAATGGTAATTATGTAGCACGGGTCTTGTCCTACCAACACTCCGATAAGGCATTGAGTGTGACCACCCGTAGGTGAGCCGCTCGTTTCGGTTTTGAAATCACATTTGCTGTTTTATTCTCGTTTCGGTTTTGAAATCACATTAGCTGTTCTATTCTCGTGTACGGAAACGCAATTTGCCTGCTCTTCCACTGAGTAATATTTTTTCATAGATATTTAAGAACTATTTCCGTTTAATCGATGCCTTATGTTTACTCCTCTTCCTCTCTCCTCAGGACCCCTCAGGGGGATACAACTATTGTATCTATGGGAATTAGCGCTCCCAGGGGAACCATGTGAGGGCCCGAGCTGAGAGTTAGGTAGGCCTTCTTTTTGTTGAAATATAATGTTTTTTGTTATGTTAAGGACCACCTTTTTTCGGTTCACTGCTGTCCTGTTTTTTCAGCACCTCTGACTTTCTTCTTCCACTTTTATCTTATTTCATGAACTTCTTTCCCATCTTACTGTTTCTATGCCCTTTCTGCATAGATTCCTCATTTTCTTATCTCCATACTAAATGGTGCCTTCCTCCTTCCTCTCTTCGATACGCTCTATTTTTGCAGCGGTTAGGGAGGCTTAAACTAACTTATAATCTAATCTAATCTCTCCTCAGGAGGATACAACTATGGTATCCATGGGAACTAGCGCTTCCAAGGGAAAAAATGTGAGGGCCCGAGCTGAGTGTTAGGTAGGCCTTCTTTTTGGTGAAATGAAATGTTTTTTGTTGTGTTAAGGACCATCCTTTTTCGGTTCACTGCTGTCCTGTTCTTCAGCACCTACTACTTTCTTCTTCGAATTTGATCTTATTTCATAATCTTCTTTCTCAACTTGCTGTTTTCATGCCCTTTCTGCAAAGATTCCGCATTCCCTGAACTCCATACTAAATGGTGCCTTCCTTCTTCCTCTCTTTGGATTGCCTGTGTGGCGGATAGGCTGGTTTAAGCTAACTAAAAATCTAATCTGTTTACTCTTTCATACTCGCGTAAGACAAAGCTAAAAAATACCCTTCTGCTTTGAACGCTTTTGCTCTCCAGAAAAATAAAACGGAAAATTTCAGTCTAACCTAACCAAAGCGCGTAAGAATCATCACAACACGCTCACCAAAGCGCGTAAGAATCATCAAAACACGCTCACCAAAGCACGCAAGCAGCATCAAAACACACTAACCAAAGCACGCAAGCAGCATCAAAACACGCTCACCAAAGCGCGTAAGCAGCATCAAAACACGCTCACCAAAGCGCGTAAGCAGCATCAAAACACGCTCACCAAAGCACGTAAGCAGCATCAAAACACGCTCACCAAAGCACGTAAGCAGCATCAAAACACGCTCACCAAAGCACGCAAGCAGCATCAAAACACACTAACCAAAGCGCGTAAGCAGCATCAAAACACGCTCACCAAAGCGCGTAAGCAGCATCAAAACACGCTCACCAAAGCACGTAAGCAGCATCAAAACACACTAACCAAAGCACGCAAGCAGCATCAAAACACACTAACCAAATCACGCAAGCAGCATCAAAACACGCTAACCAAAGCGCGTAAGAATCATCAAAACACGCTAACCAAAGCGCGTAAGAATCATCAAAACACGCTAACCAAAGCGCGTAAGAATCATCAAAACACGCTCACCAAAGCACGCAAGCAGCATCAAAACACACTAACCAAAGCACGCAAGCAGCATCAAAACACGCTCACCAAAGCACGCAAGCAGCATCAAAACACACTAACCAAAGCGCGTAAGCAGCATCAAAACACGCTCACCAAAGCACGTAAGCAGCATCAAAACACACTAACCAAAGCACGCAAGCAGCATCAAAACACACTAACCAAAGCGCGTAAGCAGCATCAAAACACGCTCACCAAAGCGCGTAAGCAGCATCAAAACACGCTCACCAAAGCGCGTAAGCAGCATCAAAACACGCTCACCAAAGCACGTAAGCAGCATCAAAACACACTAACCAAAGCACGCAAGCAGCATCAAAACACACTAACCAAAGCGCGTAAGCAGCATCAAAACACGCTAACCAAAGCGCGTAAGCAGCATCAAAACATGCTCACCAAAGCACGCAAGCAAGCAGCATCAAAACACACTAACCAAAGCGCGTAAGCAGCATCAAAACACGCTCACCAAAGCACGCAAGCAGCATCAAAACACACTAACCAAAGCGCGTAAGCAGCATGAAAACACGCTCACCAAAGCACGCAAGCAGCATCAAAACACACTAACCAAAGCGCGTAAGCAGCATCAAAACACGCTCACTAAAGCACGCAAGCAGCATCAAAACACACTAACCAAAGCGCGAAAGCAGCATCAAAACACGCTTACCAAAGCACGCAAGCAGCATCAAAACACACTTACCAAAGCACGCAAGCAGCATCAAAACACGCTCACCAAAGCACGCAAGCAGCATCAAAACACACTAACCAAAGCACGTAAGCAGCATCAAAACACGCTAACAAAAGCGCGTAAGATGCATCAAAACACGCTAACTAAAGCGCGTAAGCAGCATCAAAACACACTAAAGCGCGTAAGCAGCATCAAAACACACTAAAGCGCGTAAGCAGCATCAAAACACACTGACTAATGCGCGTAAGCAGCATCGAAACACACTAACTAAAGCGCGTAAGAAGCATCAAAACACACTAACTAAAGCGCATAAGCAGCATCAAAACACACTAACTAAAGCGCATAAGCAGCATCAAAACACACTAACTAAAGCGCATAAGCAGCATCAAAACACACTAACTAAAGCGCGTAAGCAGCATCAAAACACACTAACAAAAGCGCGTAAGATCCATCAAAACACGCTAACTAAAGCTCGTAAGCAGCATCAAAACACGCTAACCAAAACTCCCCGACACAGAAAAATGCATTTTGAACTGCAAGAGGAACGCGGACTGCATATCCGTGGTGCACGACCCGACGCAAGGCCCCACGCAGTGCGCGTGGTTCACCCACACGCCCTTCTACTACGACCTCACGCCCTTCAAGCGAGCGGGGGCGGCCATCTTCGTGAGGCGTAAAGCGCGTGAGTTGAGTGGTGACAGAAAGGGGAAACGTTGGGTTTCGTTTTATACGAGAGAAATGTTCGGTTGCGTTTTTAACAACAGTAATGTTAGGTTTCGTTTTTCGCAAGGGATATGTTAGGTTTCGTTTTTCGCAAGGGAAATGTTAGGTTTCGTTTTTCGCAAGGGAAATGTTCGGTTTCGTTTTTCGCGAGGGCAATGTTCGGTTTCGTTTTTCGCGAGGGCAATGTTCGGTTTCGTTTTTCGCGAGGGCAATGTACGGTTTCGTTTTTCGCGAGGGCAATGTACGGTTTCGTTTTTCGCGAGGGCAATGTACGATTTCGTTTTTCGCGAGGGTAATGTACGGTTTCGTTTTTCGCGAGGGCAATGTACGGTTTCGTTTTTCGCGAGGGCAATGTACGGTTTCGTTTTTCGCGAGGGCAATGTACGGTTTCGTTTTTCGCAAGGGCAATGTACGGTTTCGTTTTTCGCAAGGGCAATGTTCGGTTTCGTTTTTCGCGAGGGCAATGTTCGGTTTCGTTTTTCGCGAGGGCAATGTTCGGTTTCGTTTTTCGCGAGGGCAATGTTCGGTTTCGTTTTTCGCGAGGGCAATATTCGGTTTCGTTTTTCGCGAGGGCAATGTTCGGTTTCGTTTTTCGCGAGGGCAATGTTCGGTTTCGTTTTTCGCGAGGGCAATGTTCGGTTTCGTTTTTCGCGAGGGCAATGTTCGGTTTCGTTTTTCGCGAGGGCAATGTTCGGTTTCGTTTTTCGCGAGGGCAATGTTCGGTTTCGTTTTTCGCGAGGGCAATGTTCGGTTTCGTTTTTCGCGAGGGCAATGTTCGGTTTCGTTTTTCGCGAGGGCAATGTTCGGTTTCGTTTTTCGCGAGGGCAATGTTCGGTTTCGTTTTTCGCGAGGGCAATGTTCGGTTTCGTTTTTCGCGAGGGCAATGTTCGGTTTCGTTTTTCGCGAGGGCAATGTTCGGTTTCGTTTTTCGCGAGGGCAATGTTCGGTTTCGTTTTTCGCGAGGGCAATGTTCGGTTTCGTTTTTCGCGAGGGCAATGTTCGGTTTCGTTTTTCGCGAGGGCAATGTTCGGTTTCGTTTTTCGCGAGGGCAATGTTCGGTTTCGTTTTTCGCGAGGGCAATGTTCGGTTTCGTTTTTCGCGAGGGCAATGTTCGGTTTCGTTTTTCGCGAGGGCAATGTTCGGTTTCGTTTTTCGCGAGGGCAATGTTCGGTTTCGTTTTTCGCGAGGGCAATGTTCGGTTTCGTTTTTCGCGAGGGCAATGTTCGGTTTCGTTTTTCGCGAGGGCAATGTTCGGTTTCGTTTTTCGCGAGGGCAATGTTCGGTTTCGTTTTTCGCGAGGGCAATGTTCGGTTTCGTTTTTCGCGAGGGCAATGTTCGGTTTCGTTTTTCGCGAGGGCAATGTTCGGTTTCGTTTTTCGCGAAAGCAATGTTCGGTTTCGTTTTTCGCGAGGGCAATGTTCGGTTTCTTTTTTCGCGAGGGCAATGTTCGGTTTCTTTTTTCGCGAGGGCAATGTTCGGTTTCTTTTTTCGCGAGGGCAATGTTCGGTTTCGTTCCCCTCAGGGGGATACAGATATTGTATCTATGGGAATTAGCGCTCCCAGGGGAAAAATGTGAGGGCCCGAGCTGAGAGTTAGGTAAGCCTTCTTTTTGTTGAAATAAAATGTTTTTTGTTATGTTAAGGACCACCTTTTTTCGGTTCACTACTGTCCTGTTTTTCAGCACCTCTGACTTTCTTCTTCAAATTTTATCTTGTTTCGTGAACTTCTTTCTCAACTTTACTGTTTCTATGCCCCTTCTGCATAGATTCCTCATTCTCTCATCTCCATACTAAATGGTGCCTTCCTCCTTCCTCTCTTCGATACGCTCTTTTTTGTAGCGGTTAGGGAGGCTTAAACTAACTTATAATCTAATCTGTTCGGTTTCGTTTCTCGCGAGGGCAATGTTCGGTTTCGTTTTTCGCGAGGGCAATGTTCGGTTTCGTTTTTCGCGAGGGCAATGTTCGGTTTCGTTTTTCGCGAGGGCAATGTTCGGTTTCGTTTTTCGCGAGGGAAATGTTCGGTTTCGTTTTTCGCGAGGGCAATGTTCGGTTTCGTTTTTCGCGAGGGCAATGTTCGGTTTCGTTTTTCGCGAGGGCAATGTTCGGTTTCGTTTTTCGCGAGGGCAATGTTCGGTTTCGTTTTTCGCGAGGGCAATGTTCGGTTTCGTTTTTCGCGAGGGCAATGTTCGGTTTCGTTTTTCGCGAGGGCAATGTTCGGTTTCGTTTTTCGCGAAAGCAATGTTCGGTTTCGTTTTTCGCGAGGGCAATGTTCGGTTTCTTTTTTCGCGAGGGCAATGTTCGGTTTCTTTTTTCGCGAGCGCAATGTTCGGTTTCTTTTTTCGCGAGGGCAATGTTCGGTTTCGTTCCCCTCAGGGGGATACAGATATTGTATCTATGGGAATTAGCGCTCCCAGGGGAAAAATGTGAGGGCCCGAGCTGAGAGTTAGGTAAGCCTTCTTTTTGTTGAAATAAAATGTTTTTTGGTATGTTAATCCGCGCACGGTCGCGCATCCCTCAGAGAAGTAGTCAATTTACCCGCGTTACTCTGCCGTTCCCTGTTCACTTACCGTAATAGGCAGAGATGTAAAAATATGAAGTAATGAGTAAAAAATGTTGCTTTACACTTTGATGTTGTCAGATTTTTGATAACTTGAACCGTTTCTTTGTAATATGGAGTCAAACTCCGTAGATTTTTGCACAACATTGCTTCAAAGAGATCAATGGCCATTTTTTTGTTTTGGGAACAATGTAATGTTTTTTACTCCTATTTTATGCAGAAAATCCTTCCAAACCTGCTGATGTTTTTATTTTTCCTCTACAATAATTAGAAAAAAAGTTATGACCATTTATGTCTACTAAGTGTTATCCATTCTTCGTTTTAGTTCCTACATAAATGCATGTTTGCATGTCTGGTTATATTACTGTAAGTATAGTGTTTCGAAACTTGTAATTTTCACACAATATGAATAAAATACTGCTCTACACGCTACTGACTTCAGATTTGTCTTATTTGCCATTTTTGCGAAATAAGGCGAAATAAGGCCCTGAGTAGTTTCGCTGGTAACTGAGGCTGCCACTGACTGTTCGCACGCACATCCTCTCACGGTCGCCTCATTTACCACACTGACTGTGCTTACCCCTCCCAACGTCCAAGTGGTTGGATCTCTGCCTTAACCCCCACAATGTGGGGGTTTCTGGCTCCAGCTGTGTAGCACTCGCTGAGACGATCATTTTGGTGTATAACAACTTGGGGTTATGCCTTACGTCTGGCAACCAGTGAGCCTGGTAAATGAGGCGACCAGTTATAGTTCGCGGGTTAAGGACCACCTTTTTTCGGTTCACTACTGTCCTGTTTTTCAGCACCTCTGACTTTCTTCTTCAAATTTTATCTTGTTTCGTGAACTTCTTTCTCAACTTTACTGTTTCTATGCCCCTTCTGCATAGATTCCTCATTCTCTCATCTCCATACTAAATGGTGCCTTCCTCCTTCCTCTCTTCGATACGCTCTTTTTTGTAGCGGTTAGGGAGGCTTAAACTAACTTATAATCTAATCTGTTCGGTTTCGTTTCTCGCGAGGGCGATGTTCGGTTTCGTTTCTCGCGAGGGCAATGTTCGATTTCGTTTTTCGCGAGGGCAATGTTCGGTTTCGTTTTTCGCGAGGGCAATGTTCGGTTTCGTTTTTCGCGAGGGCAATGTTCGGTTTCGTTTTTCGCGAGGGCAATGTTCGGTTTCGTTTTTCGCGAGGGCAATGTTCGGTTTCGTTTTTCGCGAGGGCAATGTTCGGTTTCGTTTTTCGCGAGGGCAATGTTCGGTTTCGTTTTTCGCGAGGGCAATGTTCGGTTTCGTTTTTCGCGAGGGCAATGTTCGGTTTCGTTTTTCGCGAGGGCAATGTTCGGTTTCGTTTTTCGCGAGGGCAATGTTCGGTTTCGTTTTTCGCGAGGGCAATGTTCGGTTTCGTTTTTCGCGAGGGCAATGTTCGGTTTCGTTTTTCGCGAGGGCAATGTTCGGTTTCGTTTTTCGCGAGGGCAATGTTCGGTTTCGTTTTTCGCGAGGGCAATGTTCGGTTTCGTTTTTCGCGAGGGCAATGTTCGGTTTCGTTTTTCGCGAGGGCAATGTTCGGTTTCGTTTTTCGCGAGGGCAATGTTCGGTTTCGTTTTTCGCGAGGGCAATGTTCGGTTTCGTTTTTCGCGAGGGCAATGTTCGGTTTCGTTTTTCGCGAGGGCAATGTTCGGTTTCGTTTTTCGCGAGGGCAATGTTCGGTTTCGTTTTTCGCGAGGGCAATGTTCGGTTTCGTTTTTCGCGAGGGCAATGTTCGGTTTCGTTTTTCGCGAGGGCAATGTTCGGTTTCGTTTTTCGCGAGGGCAATGTTCGGTTTCGTTTTTCGCGAGGGCAATGTTCGGTTTCGTTTTTCGCGAAAGCAATGTTCGGTTTCGTTTTTCGCGAGGGCAATGTTCGGTTTCTTTTTTCGCGAGGGCAATGTTCGGTTTCTTTTTTCGCGAGGGCAATGTTCGGTTTCTTTTTTCGCGAGGGCAATGTTCGGTTTCGTTCCCCTCAGGGGGATACAGATATTGTATCTATGGGAATTAGCGCTCCCAGGGGAAAAATGTGAGGGCCCGAGCTGAGAGTTAGGTAAGCCTTCTTTTTGTTGAAATAAAATGTTTTTTGTTATGTTAAGGACCACCTTTTTTCGGTTCACTACTGTCCTGTTTTTCAGCACCTCTGACTTTCTTCTTCAAATTTTATCTTGTTTCGTGAACTTCTTTCTCAACTTTACTGTTTCTATGCCCCTTCTGCATAGATTCCTCATTCTCTCATCTCCATACTAAATGGTGCCTTCCTCCTTCCTCTCTTCGATACGCTCTTTTTTGTAGCGGTTAGGGAGGCTTAAACTAACTTATAATCTAATCTGTTCGGTTTCGTTTCTCGCGAGGGCAATGTTCGGTTTCGTTTTTCGCGAGGGCAATGTTCGGTTTCGTTTTTCGCGAGGGCAATGTTCGGTTTCGTTTTTCGCGAGGGCAATGTTCGGTTTCGTTTTTCGCGAGGGAAATGTTCGGTTTCGTTTTTCGCGAGGGCAATGTTCGGTTTCGTTTTTCGCGAGGGCAATGTTCGGTTTCGTTTTTCGCGAGGGCAATGTTCGGTTTCGTTTTTCGCGAGGGCAATGTTCGGTTTCGTTTTTCGCGAGGGCAATGTTCGGTTTCGTTTTTCGCGAGGGCAATGTTCGGTTTCGTTTTTCGCGAGGGCAATGTTCGGTTTCGTTTTTCGCGAAAGCAATGTTCGGTTTCGTTTTTCGCGAGGGCAATGTTCGGTTTCTTTTTTCGCGAGGGCAATGTTCGGTTTCTTTTTTCGCGAGCGCAATGTTCGGTTTCTTTTTTCGCGAGGGCAATGTTCGGTTTCGTTCCCCTCAGGGGGATACAGATATTGTATCTATGGGAATTAGCGCTCCCAGGGGAAAAATGTGAGGGCCCGAGCTGAGAGTTAGGTAAGCCTTCTTTTTGTTGAAATAAAATGTTTTTTGGTATGTTAATCCGCGCACGGTCGCGCATCCCTCAGAGAAGTAGTCAATTTACCCGCGTTACTCTGCCGTTCCCTGTTCACTTACCGTAATAGGCAGAGATGTAAAAATATGAAGTAATGAGTAAAAAATGTTGCTTTACACTTTGATGTTGTCAGATTTTTGATAACTTGAACCGTTTCTTTGTAATATGGAGTCAAACTCCGTAGATTTTTGCACAACATTGCTTCAAAGAGATCAATGGCCATTTTTTTGTTTTGGGAACAATGTAATGTTTTTTACTCCTATTTTATGCAGAAAATCCTTCCAAACCTGCTGATGTTTTTATTTTTCCTCTACAATAATTAGAAAAAAAGTTATGACCATTTATGTCTACTAAGTGTTATCCATTCTTCGTTTTAGTTCCTACATAAATGCATGTTTGCATGTCTGGTTATATTACTGTAAGTATAGTGTTTCGAAACTTGTAATTTTCACACAATATGAATAAAATACTGCTCTACACGCTACTGACTTCAGATTTGTCTTATTTGCCATTTTTGCGAAATAAGGCGAAATAAGGCCCTGAGTAGTTTCGCTGGTAACTGAGGCTGCCACTGACTGTTCGCACGCACATCCTCTCACGGTCGCCTCATTTACCACACTGACTGTGCTTACCCCTCCCAACGTCCAAGTGGTTGGATCTCTGCCTTAACCCCCACAATGTGGGGGTTTCTGGCTCCAGCTGTGTAGCACTCGCTGAGACGATCATTTTGGTGTATAACAACTTGGGGTTATGCCTTACGTCTGGCAACCAGTGAGCCTGGTAAATGAGGCGACCAGTTATAGTTCGCGGGTTAAGGACCACCTTTTTTCGGTTCACTACTGTCCTGTTTTTCAGCACCTCTGACTTTCTTCTTCAAATTTTATCTTGTTTCGTGAACTTCTTTCTCAACTTTACTGTTTCTATGCCCCTTCTGCATAGATTCCTCATTCTCTCATCTCCATACTAAATGGTGCCTTCCTCCTTCCTCTCTTCGATACGCTCTTTTTTGTAGCGGTTAGGGAGGCTTAAACTAACTTATAATCTAATCTGTTCGGTTTCGTTTCTCGCGAGGGCGATGTTCGGTTTCGTTTCTCGCGAGGGCAATGTTCGATTTCGTTTTTCGCGAGGGCAATGTTCGGTTTCGTTTTTCGCGAGGGCAATGTTCGGTTTCGTTTTTCGCGAGGGCAATGTTCGGTTTCGTTTTTCACGAGGGCAATGTTCGGTTTCGTTTTTCACGAGGGCAATGTTCGGTTTCGTTTTTCGCGAGGGCAATGTTCGGTTTCGTTTTTCGCGAGGGCAATGTTTGGTTTCGTTTTTCGCGAGGGCAATGTTTGGTTTCGTTTTTCGCGAGGGCAATGTTCGGTTTCGTTTTTCGCGAGGGCAATGTTCGGTTTCGTTTTTCGCGAGGGCAATGTTCGGTTTCGTTTTTCACGAGGGCAATGTTCGGTTTCGTTTTTCACGAGGGCAATGTTCGGTTTCGTTTTTCACGAGGGCAATGTTCGGTTTCGTTTTTCACGAGGGCAATGTTCGGTTTCGTTTTTCACGAGGGCAATGTTCGGTTTCGTTTTTCACGAGGGCAATGTTCGGTTTAGTTTTTCACGAGGGCAATGTTCGGTTTCGTTTTTCACGAGGGCAATGTTCGGTTTCGTTTTTCACGAGGGCAATGTTCGGTTTCGTTTTTCACGAGGGCAATGTTCGGTTTCTTTTTTCACGAGGGCAATGTTCGGTTTCGTTTTTCACGAGGGCAATGTTCGGTTTCGTTTTTCACGAGGGCAATGTTCGGTTTCGTTTTTCACGAGGGCAATGTTCGGTTTCGTTTTTCGCGAGGGCAATGCTCGGTTTCGTTTTTCGCGAGGGCAATGTTCGGTTTCGTTTTTCGCGAGGGCAATGTTCGGTTTCGTTTTTCACGAGGGCAATGTTCGGTTTTGTTTAATACTAAATTAGCTAAATCAGAAATTTCAATCTTGAATGCCTTGCTAATTTGCCCCCAGGTACTGATGGGCGAAGATCTGACTTGTGGGCGAGCGAGGGTGTGGTTATGAATCACTTTTGAGTGTACTTTATATGATATTTTGTATAAATCGTAGCCAAACCGCATACGTCTGGGAACGTTCTGTTGAAAATCCCATCACAGATAAAGTTATTTAGTGTGATGGAGATATAGGAAGTTACTGTTGAGCCACGTGCTAATGTGCAAACTTTGGAGATATTCATTCTTCATTCAGACTTTGTTTAAACAGGTATTGTTATCGAGCCATGACTTATTGAAGACATTAAAGTTCGATACTTCTTGAGTTCTGGTCAATGGTCTTGAGAGAAAATTTCAGACTTGTAACTTCAGACTTCGAACGGAAAGTATTCAAAAACGATTGCCCATTTCAGTTTAGTAGTCTTAGACAAGCTAGTTCACTAATTTAATCAGTTTATTTTTTGAGTTGTAAAACTGGTTGCGAGGGCAATGTTCGGTTTCGTTTTTCGCGAGGGCAATGTTACAAATACAAACAAATACAGGGTGGCAAAAAAATGTACTCAATTTTGGACTGATAATAACTTGCGCACTTTTTGTTCTTGTCGGTGGTGGAACTTTGTTTTTCATGACATCTAAATTTCTTAAATTTTATGTTTTTTTTCTTCGATATAACTAAATTTATACGTGTTAACATTTACATCAAAACAAAATATACGAGTACTGGACAATAAAAGAGTACATTTTTGGGGACACTCTGGACAGTCAAGTTTTGATTTTACTTTTCAGTTTTGTTTGGAAAGCTGATGAAAGACGGCTACTACTATTGGGCAACACACATATCCTTGCCGGCACACGTAGCTGCGACGGAGTGCGAGCTGTACTCCGACTTCTACCATCTGGCCATCCAGAACTCGAACACCCTCTCCATTTTGTCTCAGCTTGTGCCTCAGTTAGGCAAGACTGCAGGTTAGTGCTTTAACTCGTTGACTGTGGTGAGTTAAATAGAAGTTTAGTTTTCAACTCAAAATAAAATTCAATATTTGTTAGAAATTTTATAAACACCAAACATTAACTGAGTCCTTTGAATACCGTTGATTTTAAATGATTGTTAAACTTTTTTCAAACGACCCATCGATGTGGCGTTTCGCAGCAGGAAAACTTACGGATGACCCACCGATGATTCGTATTGAGGTCAATGTGTTGAATACCGGGTGGTCTTCGTGAAAAAATTTCACATAAATTTAATTGATAGCTCTATTCTACTATTACCATTTTTTACTCGGTAAATAATAATCGGTTGTGATATAGTTCGTGAAAAAGTACTGAAAAACATTAAATTAGTTGGTTTATTTATTGAAATGCAGAATTTTGGAGGGGCTTCCGTTCAAAAATAATGCAAGATGCTCTTTCAGACTCGGCATTTTTTGTGAGAATCTAAAGAAAAAACTACTTAATTTTATTAACAAATGTTAGTAAATATGCATTTTGACACAGATATAAGGTGTAACATAGAACGATGCGAGTGTTTTGAAATGAACGACGTGCACTCGTCCACTGCGGAATTAGCTTCGTTTTTTTTATCAATTTCGTATCCATTTTGACTGCAACGTTAGCCGTCAGTGTACACGGAGTGGATTTTCACAATGCTGGTGACCGATCATTGGTTACGTTCTATTTTTATAAGTACTTTGTCGAAGCTAAATGAATGCGCAATCTTATAATCGTTTATTTTCAAAATTACTACAACAATTGAGTTTGAGTTTGAGCTGAATACTGAACATCAGTTTAACCCATCGCTGTTAACGTTTTAAATTAAGTTTAGAATTTTTGAAATAGACAGAATCATACATAACGTGGACATGCGCAGGTGCGTTAGTCCTGAAAGCGATTAAAAAAGATAAATACACTTCACGCATATATACACGCATGCATTTTAGTGTTGTTTGTGGTATGAATTGTTTATTTCCTTCTGCCGTTTTCATTTTCAGAACCCGAATCGCAAGTAATTATGTGGCGAGTGTACGAGGCCGGCCAAAACATGTCTTCCCTCAAGAAGATATACATCAGAGTTGGGGACTCCGTAGAGTACGTCGGCCCCAAGGCAAGGGGCCTCGGGCTGTGCCAGGGCGACCCTTTCAACAGGGCGGGCTACGCTTCTCTCATGAGATTCAGGATCTTTGAACCAGAATTTGAGTCATAAACAATCAATAAGCCATATAGGCAATCTATGGGACACGAGCAATCTATGGGACACGAGCAATCTATGAGCCACGAGCAATCTATGAGCCACGAGCAATCTATGGGCCACGAGCAATCTATGGGCCACGAGCAATCTATGGGCCACGAACAATCTATGGGCCACGAGCAATCTATGGGCCACGAGCAATCTATGGGCCACGAGCAATCTATGGGCCACGAGCAATCTATGGGCCACGAGCAATCTATGGGCCACGAGCAATCTATGGGCCACGAGCAATCTATGGGCCACGAGCAATCTATGGGCCACGAGCAATCTATGGGCCACGAGCAATCTATGGGCCACGAGCAATCTATGGGCCACGAGCAATCTATGGGCCACGAGCAATCTATGGGCCACGAGCAATCTATGGGCCACGAGCAATCTATGGGCCACAAGCAATCTATGGGCCACAAGCAATCTATGGGCCACGAGCAATCTATGGGCCACGAGCAATCTATGGGCCACGAGCAATCTATGGGCCACGAGCAATCTATGGGCCACGAGCAATCTATGGGCCACGAGCAATCTATGGGCCACAAGCAATTTATGGGCCACGAGCAATCGTATATAATTATCGGCAGAGATCCACAAGTGTCCGACAACAGCTCACGCACGTTTATCAGAAACGTCGTTTTATTTTAAAGAACTAGTTTTCCCGGTTAAGAAAGCTGCTTAGTTGTGTATGGAACTAGTGACAAATAAAGTTAATTTTAGCGTTCTCAGTTGGTATGAGAAGAAATAAAATGAAAAAGTATTTAGAAATTATTCGCATCATAAATAAAGTAACTCGTGCCCTAACACTCAGACCACAGTGATTTCTCAAGTATTTGGTATTTTTCAAGATTTGTATTATTAGAAGTTCATATTAAAGGAGCTAGCCTCGCTCACGTTCTACACTGTTATTTTGAACGTCTGTCATATAATGGATCCAAGTTCCATGCATGGGAGCCCTATCGTCTTGGATTTGTTTTAATTAACCTCACATTTGAGGATAATTGAAAAAATTAATGAAAAAATTCGCATATGAAAATTTTTTCGTCAAAGCAGTGAAGTGATGAAAAACGCTCGTTACGGAATATCTAAGAAACCCTTATAAAAATACGAGTGTAACGTGGTGAAAGAAACGTGAATTCGTTATTGCTTGACAAGAAAATTAAGCTTAAAACATACTCGTTCAACTCAATGTTCGGTGATGTTTTATTCTCCTATAACAGTCTAAATATTTTTAGCGGTGGCCTGAAACGTTTTATTTGGTTCCTTCATTTTCATACATCAACGATTTATTCTGCAGGGCGTGAACAAGGATTCATAGATATTTAGAATTCATTAAAGAGTTGATCGAAGAACCAAATTATGAAGATGTAATTTCAATTTTGAAATGAGATTTTCCTCAATTCTTACGATCTGTATATTTCTGTGATTTTCTTTGAATTATGATCCAATTCTTGCATAGCATCCCAGAATTTCAGGCAACCTAGCTTCATGGAGTAAAAAAATCAAGTTCGAGCTGTACCTCGATGTAGAATCGCTCAAAACTTATATCTATGATTATATGCTTGTTTGAGTTATCCAATGCTTAAAAGAAGTCGATGGAGGTCTTTGACGTTAATTTCAAGCGCCTAAAAGTAAGTTAATAAATTGAAAATTTCCGTCGGTGTCCAAATAAATTTCTACGAAAACTTATTTCTGTCTTTAAAAATCAGCCAAGAGCCATTCCTGAAGCAATCGACAGAAGTTTCAATTCATCTTCTGAGCTTTGAGAATTGATTGATCGATAATGAGTTTTCTTCCATAGTTACCATAAGTATTTGATTAAAAATAAGTCATTGGAGCGGAGAAATTAACTTGTTCGCTGCATTTCTGCTGATGTTACCGGTTGGCTTGGATAGGTTGCAAGCTTACAGTAGGGAAATCGACTTAAATGCTCAGGTACATTCTTATCCTTCCTAATAAATATGAAAAATACAATTTCACGATGCACTCTTGCCTGGTATGATAAAATATTTCTTAACAAGGTCCACAAACGGTAGAAATGTTCTTCACACTTTGACTGCGACGTGCGCCACCGGTGCAACACAGAGGTAATTTTCATAATTTTGCTGACCGACCAATAGTCGCGAACTCAATTTTCATTATTACTTAATCAAACCTAAAAGATGGCATGATCCAGTTCATGTTTGGTATTTTCATAATAGTTTACTACAATTGACTTTAAATTTGAGTTTGGTGTTGAACTTAATATTTAGTTGCCGCAGTCAAAGTGTTAATACAAGTACGTGGAAAAACAATTTACAGACTGGTGCGCATGTGGCCCTTCAAACATTGCTTGCGATGCGACGCACCGGTGACGTGCTCGAGTTTTTCCAGCTGAGAAACGACACAATGATTGCCGCTTGAAAATTTTTTTCAAAACTTTTTAAACCCCTCAGGGGGATACAACTATTGTATCTATGGGAATGAGCGCTCCCAAGGGAAAAATGTGAGGGCCTGAGCTGAGAGTTAGGTAGGCCTTCCTTTTTGTTGAAATAAAAGTTTTTTTTGTGATGTTAAGGACCACCTTTTTTCGGTTCACTGCTGTCCTGTTTTTCAGCACTTCTGACTTTCTTCTTCAACTTTTATCTTATTTCATGAACTTCTTTCCCATCATACGGTTTCTATGCCCCTTCATCATAGATTCCTCATTTTCTTATCTCCATACTAAATGGTGCCTTCCTCCTTCCTCTCTTCGATAAGCTCTATTTTTTGAAGCGGTTAGGGAGGGTTAAACTAACTTATAATCTAATCTAAAACTTTTTTAAATAATTTTATTCACTATACCTAGTTAATGTTTGCTAATTATACAATTTCTAACAAAATGTGGCTTTAAATTTGACTTGGACATTAATCTCTAGTACAACCGATCGCTGTTAATGCGCTAACGCGTTCACCTTGTTTCCGGGGTTGTAAACGATTGGATTGGTTAGGTTGTATGTAGCAGGATTGGCAAATCGATTTGAATGCTTAAATACATTTTTATCCTTCCTTAGAAATATTAAAATGCAATTGCAAGAGAAATTTCACTTCGTATGATAACTTATTTTTTGAAGAGGTCGCAAAAAAGATGAGATGCCTTTCATTTGTACCGGTACAAGAACGAGCAATTCACCTGTTGATACACATATAGCCCAATACGCGAACAGGAGGTGCAATAGAGGTGCAGATTTCAATGTAATTGACGAGAGATGTGAGCGCTGCTGAGTATGCGGCAGAGAATGCTGCCGAGGGAATTCTGTACTTTTGGAAGTGCTTTAATTATTTGGACATCTAGTTAGCTGAGTCGTACGTCAACCCTAGTCGTTTGGATTGAGTGGAGAAGCAAAGTGAAAGTATTGGGAGTATTATGCATAAATGAGCCAAATTTTGTTATAGGGGAAACTTAGAAATTTGAACTTTGATAGATCAAGTCGTGGTAGTGAGGGAATACTTGTGCAGTTTACCAAAGCGACAACTAATTAGTCACACCAAACCCTGGTGGAAACGTAACCCTAAACTTATTATTATAGTCACACCAAAGTTGTCCTTAATTGAGTTAATAATTATTATTATTGTTCTCGTTCAAGCTGTTGAATGAGGGGCTTATAGAGGTCAGTTAGGAAGACTTGGAAACTTGAATAAAACGTTCCTTTCCATACGGGAGAGAACAATCGCATGACGAGAACTAGAGTGAAGCGATCGTCCACTACTCACGGTTGAAGTTGAACCTTGTCTTCTAAAAAGCATCTGAGCTCAAATTTTGAAACACGTGTTCAGTTCGACCGAAGCTCTTTTCTTACGCGAATGTGATAATCTGTAGCTCAAATTTTGAATTTCAGAGTACCATCATCCCACAAAATATTCAAATTTTCTATCAGTTTAGTACAAAGATGACGTCAAACCCAAGCAAAGACGATACTGAAGCTATGCAGAGATGATAGCGAAACGATGCGGATATGATACTGAAACGATGCGGGTATGATACTGAAACGATGCGGAGATGATACTGAAACGATGCGGAGATGATACTGAAACGATGCGGAGATGATACTGAAACGATGCACAAACGATACCGAAACGATGCGCAGATGATACCACAACTTGAACACAAATAGATAGACCTCTACACTTAACCTTTCGGAATAGAGGGACCGGCGATTAGAAAAGGCATGCTAAACGCTGCCAGGCTGCAGATTGTGCGCAGAATACACTAAAATTATGCTTTCCCGGAGATGTTTACGGTCACATGAACACTGGTGGCTTGTTTGCAGATGTGATTTGGTGCATTTGAAAAGAAATAAATTGCACCCGAAGTTTTGATCCTTCATCTCGCTCTTGCGTAAATCTTACTAGAACTGCCTAATGTTGAAGGAAGACCGACCATGTAGCAATGGTTGGACTCTGGATAAAGTTCTCTTTCAGAATATAGCGTTTGTTTTTTCTATTCAATATTATTTTCCTATTTACGAGGTGAAAAAATTTCCGTTCGAGATAAAAATTGTTCAAACACAGAATAAAATTTGTGCGTTTTTTCTAACTCAACTTTTGAACTATATTAGGAATATCTTTTCTGCTAAGCAGTTTAATTATGAAGGTAATAGCAGAGAAAAATTTTAAAATCATATTTATGAAACGTTTCAAGCCTCAGCTCATCATCAGTCATACTCTGTAAAAACAAAATACACGCATTGAATAAAATACGAAAAATTGACAAAAAATTGTTCGTCAAGAATTAAAAAATGGTGCCTAAATAAAACAATGACATTACCTAAAAAAGCAGATGAAACTAAATAGCAGAATTTTACTTTCGAGTATCGTACACACGAGTTAAAACGGAGAAAATTTTCATAGGAGTACAACATAAAAGCCGGAACGGTCGTAAGGAAAATTAACTAGCTAAAATAAAATTCTATCAAAGGGAGAAGAAGAGGGGAATAAGGGAGTGAGAAAGAAAGAGAGGAAAAATGAAAACAAGGAAACAGAGAAGAGGAGGTAAGAAGAGAAAAATAAATAAATGTATTTCTTCCAAAGACTAATAAAAATTGAATCGAATGTGAGTATTGCTGCACTACTAGCTTCCTATAATTTTTAAGGGGTAAGCACTTTGCATATCATTCAGGGCCGGCTTCAATTTGTGAATATACAGAGACTCCAACATGCGCAGCTCACCAGGATTTGATGCATAGTCCACAATTTTAAACTGGTCGTTACTGATAATTTGTTCACAGGGACCTGTACAATGCTGCCTTATGTTAGAATGGGAAGGTGTTCCTAGTGGGCGTCCCGTACGATGACTTCTTCCGGCATGCTCTGCGACTCTCATAAATAATGCTCGGTAGGTTGATCCTACATACTGCGATGCGCAATGCGCACAACTAAATTCATAAATGAGAGAAGAACGCAAGCCCTTGGGTAGGTCATCTTTAAAACGAAAGAGAGAAGCAATGGTGAATTTTTTCAATAAAATTATGCGGAAACGAGTCGTAGGAAATAATTTACCAAGAATATTCGACAGTTCAGTTTTTAATTTTTCGGACTGGTAGCCAAAATATGGTAGTACGCAATACATAATAGAGGAAACCTGTTCAGGCTCTCTAGGGCTATAGACATTAGAGAGAAAAGTATTAATCGATTTATAAAAGGCCACAACAGGATAACCGTTAGAACAGAAGTAAGACTTAAGGAACTCGAATTCATGGTGAAGGTTGCCATAGGTGGAACAAATCCTATAGGCTCTATTGATCAAAGTGAATAGACTGTTTGTTTTAAAAGATCTGCAACAGAAACTAAAAAAGCTGAGGCCTAAACCGGTAAAACTTTGTTTCCTAAAAACAGAGGTAAAAAATCTATTGCCCGCCCTGTAAACTTTACCGTCAAGAAAATTAAGAGAATTTCCATGCTCAAAATCTACTGTAAACTTAATACTAGGATGCTGAACATTCAAATATTGCAGAAATAATTGCACATCAGTTTCACGTTTGAACAGAACAAGGGTGTCGTCAACATAACGCTTGTACAGGATAGGTTTAAAAGAGGAAGGACAGTTTTGGAGCCACAATTTTTCATGGAAACACATAAAAATGTTTGCAAAAGTTGGACCGAGTGGAAGGCCCATACCCAAACCCTCAAACCCTCAATTTAAACCTATCCTGTACAAGCGTTATGTTGACGACACCTTTGTTCTGTTCAAACGTGAAACTGATGTGCAATTATTTCTGCAATATTTGAATGTTCAGCATCCTAGTATTAAGTTTACAGTAGATTTTGAGCATGGAAATTCTCTTAATTTTCTTGACGTTAAAGTTTACAGGGCGGACAATAGATTTTTTACCTCTGTTTTTAGGAAACAAAGTTTTACCGGTTTAGGCCTCAGCTTTTTTAGTTTCTGTTGCAGATCTTTTAAAACAAACAGTCTATTCACTTTGATCAATAGAGCCTATAGGATTTGTTCCACCTATGGCAACCTTCACCATGAATTCGAGTTCCTTAAGTCTTACTTCTGTTCTAACGGTTTTCCTGTCGTGGCCTTTTATAAATCGATTAATACTTTTCTCTCTAATGTCTATAGCCCTAGGGAGCCTGAACAGGTTTCCTTTATTATGTATTGCGTACTACCATATTTTGGCTACCTGTCCGAAAAATTAAAAACTGAACTGTCGAATATTCTTGGCAAATTATTTCCTACGACTCGTTTCCGCATAATTTTATTGAACAAATTCACCATTGGTTCTCTCTTTCGTTTTAAAGATGACCTACCCAAGGGCTTGCGTTCTTCTCTCATTTATGAATTTAGTTGTGCGCATTGCGCATCGCAGTATGTAGGATCAACCTACCGAGCATTATTTATGAGAGTCGCAGAGCATGCCGGAAGAAGTCATCGTACGGGACGCCCACTAGGAACACCTTCCCATTCTAACATAAGGCAGCATTGTACAGGTCCCTGTGAACAAATTATCAGTAACGACCAGTTTAAAATTGTGGACTATGCATCAAATCCTGGTGAGCTGCGCATGTTGGAGTCTCTGTATATTCACAAATTGAAGCCGGCCCTGAATGATATGCAAAGTGCTTACCCCTTAAAAATTATAGGAAGCTAATAGTGCAGCAATACTCACATTCGATTCAATTTTTATTAGTCTTTGGAAGAAATGTATTTATTTATTTTTCTCTTCTTACCTCCTCTTCTCTGTTTCCTTGTTTTCCTTTTTCCTCTCTTTCTTTCTCTCTCCCTTATTCCCCTCTTCTTCTCCCTTTGATAGAATTTTATTTTAGCTAGTTAATTTTCCTTACGACCGTTCCGGCTTTTATGTTGTACTCCTATGAAAATTTTCTCCGTTTTAACTCGTGTGTACGATACTCGAAAGTAAAATTCTGCTATTTAGTTTCATCTGCTTTTTTAGGTAATGTCATTGTTTTATTTAGGCACCATTTTTGAATTCTTGAAGAACAATTTTTTGTCAACTTTTCGTATTTTATTCAATGCGTGTATTTTGTTTTTACAGAGTATGACTGATGATGAGCTGAGGCTTGAAACGTTTCATAAATATGATTTTAAAATTTTTCTTTGCTATTACTTTTGAACTAGTTTAACGTGGTATTATAGGATTATATTTTCATTACTTTTGAAATAAAATCAAATACATTATTGTGTTTCAGGAACTGATTCGGATACCAGCGTAGAAAAGTATTTTTTCATTTTTTCACAATTTACTTCCTTTGCCACTATAGAGCTGCTTATTGTCACAAAGATTTTTTTGTGAGAGTAGAATTATTTTAATCTTTATTGCGTCAATTAATTTATTCATTTATTGTGATATGGCGTTCTATTTATACTAAGGGAAAACATTTAAGGAGCGGACTGCGGTGATACCGTAATTGATCGTTCTGTGACTCCTCTTATTATCGCACTGTGTGTGCGTGGGTGTGTGTGTAGGGTATTTATAAAAAATTCAGGGTAACTTTTTCTACATGCAGATAATTCTATAAATTGCTTAAAAGGTAGCAGTGGACGTAGCGTTCCCCACAGAAGGAGATGCGCCGCATCGTTAACAAGTAACAAGTAACGTAGCGTAGATAGTATGTGTAGCAAGAGTGTACCGTGTACTTCTGTCAAGTAGTGTGTACGGTTTATGTGCACGCACTATCAGTAGTGTGTACGGATTATGTGCACTATTAGTAGTGTGTGCGGATTATGTGCACTATTAGTAGCGTGTGCGGATTATGTGCACTATTAGTAGTGTGTACGAATTATGTGCACTATAAGTATTGTGTACGAATTATGTGCACTATAAGTAGTGTGTACAGATTATGTGCACTATTAGTAGTGTGTACAGATTATGTGCACTATTAGTAGTGTGTACAGATTATGTGCACTATTAGTAGTGTGTACAGATTATGTGCACTGTTAGTAGTGTGTACGGATTATGTGCACATTATGTGCACAACCTAGGCATAGCGGGCACTGCTGTATGGTTTTAAAACGTTAACCGTCATTGGTCAAACTAAAGTTCAATATTCAACTGAAATTTAAAGTCAATTGCCTTAAGCAATTTTGAACTTAGCAAATATAGAATGGGTAAATGTTGAGGACTTGACCATAATCGATTTTCCACTCTTTGATCAATAAAGATTGTTGATGAGACCAAAATAAACAAGTTTTCTTCAATGCGTTTTCCGGCGGAAATGAGTATTTTAAAAGTTATGGCATTAAATGAGTTATCGTAACTCCAGTGTTTGAGGCGGGGAAAAATATACCGCGCGGTCCGACGTGAAAGTAAACATGCGTTCCCGCGCGCCAACCAAGCCGACGAAGAGCAAACCCCCTATTACAAACGTAAAGAGGTTGGGTCGTGAGGGGTAGCAACAGTTCTTTTAGTGAAAATTATAAAACTAAAAGAACTGTGGCTACCCCTCACGACCCAACCTCTTTACGTTTGTAATAGGGTGATGCACACTGGAGTTCCGGTAACTCATTTAACGCCATAACTTTTAAAATACTCATTTCCGCCGGAAAGTGCATTGAAGAAAACTTGTTTATTTTGGTCTCATCAACAATCTTTGTTGATCAAAAAGTGGAAAATCGATTATGGTCAAGTCCTCAACATTTACCATAGAATGAATCGAGCCTTCATTTGGTTTTGATTAGGTATTTCAATAAAATTGAGGGCTTAAGTCTCGCTGAGCGGCCAAGCCGCTCAGCGAGAATGAAAATATCGATTATAGCTGGAATTTGATGCTGATTCCGATTATGCAATTTGTTTTGACCGCTCTCGATTTTATCGATTTTTTTTATTTTTTTTTTTTGGAAAGGCGGCTAGCAACAACTGAGGTGGTGCCCAAAGAATGCCATGTCCGTACAGGTTGGGTGGAACCCGGCCCTATCCGGTACTCAGGTCTTCAAGGCACGGTCTGACCATGTTGGGTCGAGAATGGCAGAGTTCGGATCATGAGGTGGTGCAAGCCAAAGTATGCCAAGTCCGACCAGGTTGGGTCGAGAGTGGCAGAGTTCGGATCATGAGGTGGTGCAGGCCAAAAAAAACATTAAAAATGTATAAAAATTTAAAATTAAAAAAAATCACAAAAAATCGAAAAAATCGAGAGCGGTCAAAACAAATGGTCAATGTGAAGTTTCATGCAATCACGGAAAATAAAAATTCCGATTTAAAGAATCACTGTAGGAGCACATTTAATAATGTTTCCCAAAAAAGACCTCGTCGCTGAAGCGTGTTTTTTGAGTTATTAAACTTCAAAAAGTGCGACCGCGCCGAAAGAAGCGACCGCGCCGAGCAGAATTTGTCCCGCGCGCAAGGCAGTTGACCACAATGTAATGAATAACGGAAGGTAACACCCTATTACAAACGTAAAGAGGTTGGGTCCGTGAGGGTAGGCACAGTTCTTCTAATGACACTATGACAGTAGCGTGAGCAATTGTTTTACATAAGCACGAAAATGGCGGGGCCCGTACCGGGTGTTGCCATTAACGAACAGATTCTACGAATGACGACGTAATAATAACGACTAAGAAAATGAAACGTCAAATGCTACAATCCATTAAATCATTTTTTTCAATTCCATACATAACACCGTGCGCAACGAACGTTTTCTGACTAGCACAATCGTCACCATAATAACGCTTGATGCATTCGAAAAGCTTCGGAGAGCAACCGCCACACACACCTTCCGCAACTGCCGCCATATTCAAACTGATGAGAAGTCCGTGTCAATTTAAGTCTTGACTATTTCAATATTGGTGATATTATGATCTATTTTGAATTACTAACTAATGAGAATATCTCAGAGAATATCTCATTTTCTTATTTATTTCATCATATTCATAAGTATTCTAATTGCACGCACTAAGTTTTGCCGAAAACAATACCTTAAAATCAATAACTTTGGCAACCTTGCGTATTGTTGGAACACATACTTGAATCTCTCGTTTGGCGCGGGAAAGCCTGTTATGTTCGACGCTCTTATACCTTCTCAATTAAATAACTGTACAATAACGCATATGCGAGTAGAATGTCATTTTTGCGAAACGTTCTTAAATGTCTTCCTTTAGTGATTTCTCGTGTTTTGTAAAAGAACTGTGGCTTTCGCTCACGACCCAACCTCATACGTTTTTAATATGGGGTTGAAATGTGTTGGCGCGGTTGCCAACTTTGAAGTTTAATAACTCGAAAATAACGCTTCAGCGACAAGGTATTTTTTGGGAAACATTAATAAATCTGCTCCTATAGGGATTCTTGCAATCGGAATTAACATTTTCCGTGATTGCATGAAACTTCACATTGACCAAACAAATTGCAGATTCGGAATCGGCATCAAATTCCAGTTATAATCGATAATTTCATTCTCGCTGAGCGGCTTCGCCGCTCAGCGAGACTTGTTTCAAGTTTTGTTTCTACCGATTGGTTAGCAGCATTATGGAAATTCCCTCGGTCTACCACCGGTGACTTACATGGCGGTTAATGCAAAACCCTTGAGTAAAGCGTGTGCAGGTAATTTAGGTCACTGTGAAGTTTAATGCAATCACGGAAAATAATGATGCCGATCCCAGGAATCACTGAAGGAACACATTTCAGAACGTTTTACATGAATGACATTCTGCTCGCTGATGCGTTATTTTCGAATAATTGAATTTTGAAGTTGGCCTTGGCGCCAAAGGAAGCGAGCGCGTGAAACGGAATTTAATTAATAACGGAAGCTATTACAAACGTAAAGAGGTTGGGTCGTGAGGGGGAGGCACAGTTCTTCTAGTGAAAATTATAAATAAAGCTTCTAACCCACCCATTAGGGTGACGACCGCAATCTTGTTGACATCGGGTCCAAAATGGCGGCGCCCATGGTGGTCGCCATGTTAGACCCGATGTAAACAAGATTGCGGTCGTCACCCTAATGGGTGCGTTAGAAGCTTTATTTATAATTTTCACTAGAAGAACTGTGCCTCCCCCTCACAACCTCTTTACCTTTGTAAAAGGGGGTTAGCTTCCGTTTTTAATTAAATTACGCTCGCTTCCTTTGGCGCGGGAAGGCCAACTTCAAAGTTCAATAATTCGAAAATATAGCATCAGCGAGCAGAATGTCGTTCTTGTAAAACGTTCTTAAATACGTTCCTTTAGTGATTGTTTGGAATAAAATTATTAATTTCTCTGATTGAATTAAACTTCACATTGACCGTAATTTACTGTATAATCAGGCGTGTTAGTACTTGTACACCCCCTCACGGGGATACAATTATTGTATCTATGGGAATTAGCGCTCCCAGGGGGACAATGTGAGGGCCCGAGCTGAAGGTTAGGTAGGCTTTCTTTTTTGTTAAAATAGAATAGGTTTTTGTTTTGTTACGGACTGTCTTTTTTTGGTTCACTGCTGTCCTGTTTTTTTCATCACCTTCTACTTTATTCTTCAACTTTGATTTTGTTTCATGAACTTCTTTCTCATCTTACTGTTTCTATGACCTTTCTGCATAGATTCCCCATTCTCTCATCTCCATACTAAATGGTGCCTTCCACCTTCTTCTCTACGATACGCTCTTTTTTTTTGTAGCGGTTAAAGAGGCTTAAACTAACTTATAATCTAATCTAATCTAGTACTTGTACAGTCTAAAAGCACTTACGGTAAATCTGAAGGATATGTCAGTTATCGATTTTCCATTTTTTGGTGCCTGAACGTAATTAATTAAATCAATATAAACAAGTTTTCTTCTATGCACTTCCCGTCTCAAATGAGTATTTTACGATTTATAGCGGTAGGTTTAGTTTCGTCTCTGATGACGAATGCGCTGAAAGAAACAGCTACTCATCGATTTTCGAACTTTTGTTCTTGAATTCTGGTAATAACATCGAAATAAACAACTTTTCTTCTATACACTTTTTTCTTCAAATGAGTATTTAACGAGGTATAGCGGTAGGTTTGGTTTCGTCTTTGATGACGATTGCGCTGGAAGCGAGTGCGCATTGCAGTGTTGCTGTCCGACGTGCTCCTTGAATTACTTGCCGCTTCAAACACTGGAGTTGCGGTGAGTCATTTACCGCTATAACTAATAAAACTACTCATTTGAGACGGAAAGTGCATAGAAGAAAACTTGTTTATATCGATCTAATTAACTATGCTTAGGCATCGAAATTTACAAAATTGATAACTGACATATCCTTCATATTTACCGCACTTACTACCACCCACGGTAAAGGAAACAAGGTTGGTTCAAACCAGTTTTTTCTTCGTTGACGGTGTGGTTTTGCTGACGTCACGGCAACGACCCAATAGCAGCGCTCATAGTGCATCTGGTAGCATTGCAACCTCTAAATCTGGCTCCACAATTGGCCAAACGACTCTGCGTTCGTTTTGGTGACGTCATGAAGTTTGGGTCAATATTTATTTCAGGTGCGGCACGAAAATTAATTATTTGGGGGCAAATAATCAATAAAAGAACACATTTTAAGACGTTTTACATGAATGACATTGTGCTCGCTGATGTGTTATTTTTTAATAATTGTACTTTGAAGTTGGCGCCGGCGCCGTAATTTAGTTAATAAGGGTAGTTAACCCGCCTATTACAAACGTTAGAGGTTGAGTCGTGAGGGTTAGCAACAGTTCTTTTAGTGAAAATTATAAATAAAGCTTCTAACCCACCCATTGGGGTTACGACCGCAATCTTGTTTACATCGGCTGAGCCGGCTCCAAGATGGCGGCGCCCATGGTGGTTGCCATCTTTGAGCTGATATAAACAAGATTGCGGTCGTCACCCTAATAGGTGGGCTAGAAGCTTTATTTATAACTTTCACTAAAAGAATTGTGGCTAACCCTCACGACCCAACCTCTTTACGTTTTTAATGGGATGTTAGCTTCCGTTATTAATTAAATTACGCTTGGCGCGGTCACTTCCTGTGGCGCGCGACAGCCAACTTAAAAGTTAAATAATTCGAAAATAACGCATCAGCGAGCACAATGTCATTCATGTAAAACGTCTTAAAATGTGTTCTTTAATTGATTATTTGCCCCCAAATTATGAATTTCCGTGCCGCACCTAAAATAAATATTGACCAAAGTTTGTTTGAAATAAAGCCTTTCTATTGGCTAGTCGAACAAAAGGTGTATTTTCGGTTAAGGTTGAGGATTAACCAGTGAACGATTTTCCATTTTTCGGTGAATAAACATAGTTAATTGGATCGAAGTAAACAAGTTTTCTTCTATGGTTTTTTCCGTCGTAGATAAGTATTTTACGAGTTATAGCGGTAAATTAGTTACCGCAATTCAAGTGTTTGAAGCGGGAAGTAATTCATCGAGCGCGTCATAAGGCAACACTGCAATGGACGCTCGCTTCCGACGTGCTCAAATGATCGAGCCCGTTCCCGCCATCTAAGACGAAAGTTAACTTACCGCTATAATTTGTTACTTTTGGGTGATAATTTCTGTTGTGTTATTAACTGAAAGATCCTAGAAGTGGGTCCAGGCTCCGCAAGCTCCGCGGGGTGAGCTAATAATAAATTACAAAGTATTCAAACGTACTCCAACAGCTCAATCACGCAAAAAATAAAACCTACCGCGTTAACTCGTAAAATATTCATTTGAAGAAAAAAAGTATGGAATTAAATTAGTTTATTTCGATGTTATTACCATGATTCAAGCAACAAAAATTCGGGTAAATCTGAAGGATAGGACGGTTATGGATTTTGTAAATTTCGATGCCTAAGCATAGTTAATTAGATCGAAATAAACAAGTTTTCTTCCATGCACTTTCCGTCTCAAATAAGTATTTTATAAGTTATAGCGGTGAATGACTTACCGCAACTCCAGTGTTTGAAGCGGCAAGTAATTCAAGGAGCACGTCAGACAGCAACACTGCAATGGGCACTCGCTTCCAGCGCGATCGTCATCAAAGACGAAACCAAACCTACCGCTATACCTCGTTATATACTCATTCGACAAAAGAAGTTTAGGTCAATGTGAAGCGTGATGTGATCAAAGGAAACGGGAATTGTATTCCCAAGAATCACTAAAGGAACCCATTTAGGAACGTTTTACATGAATGACATTCTGCTCGCTGATGCGTTATTTTAGAATTATTCAGGGTCAAATTTTACTTTAATGTTGTCAACGCTTTTCATAACTTCGTTGCGAAGAATCAATAATAGAACACATTTAAGAATGTTTTGCATGAATGACATTCTGATCGCTGATGCGTTATTTTCGAATTATTCAACTTTGAAGTTGGCTTGTGCGCGCCAGGGAAGCGCGCGCGCCTAGCGTAATTTAATTAATAACGGAAGGTAACCCCCTATTACAAATGTAAAAAGGTTGGGTCGTGAGGGGTAGCTACAGTTCTTCTAGTGAAAATTATAAATAAAGGTTTCTAGTGACGTTCGTTTACATCGACTCCAAGGGGGCTGCCGCCATGGCGCCACCCGGTCCCTAAGATGGCGGCAGCCATCTTGGAGTCGATGTAAACGGACGTCACTAGAAACCTTAATTTATAATTTTCACTAGAAGAACTGTGGCTACCCCACACGACCCAATCTCTTCACGTTTGTAATAGGGGGTTACCTTCCGTTTCTATTGCAAAAACAATGACTGCTTTTGCGCAAAAAAGACCATTTAGGAGCGCCGTTCGTATAACTTCAAACTTAAATAACTCGAAAACTAAGCTTTTGCGAGCACATTGTCATTCGTGTAAAACGTATTAAAATCGACTATATTACCTATCTATAGCAACGAAATTATGAAAATTGTTGACAACATTAAAGTAAAATTTGACCTTATTCAGCTTTAAAGTTATAGGTGAAATCGCTTTCCCGCGCAAAATGTGCAACACAGAGTACGACCAGGTTGGGTCGAGAAAGGCAAAGTTCGGATCTTGAGGTGTTAAAGTTTCTGCCAGAACTTCGTAGAAATGAAAAAATAATGGAAATTGTTACTAAAATAATATGAAATATTGTAATCAGTCATTAACACAAAAAACTTAACGTACTATTTCTTGTACTTGGTGCTTGTGACGTTATTTTTGTCGTCATTATTACGTCGTCACCTCTCCAGTCAGCTCATAGATGGCGCCACCCGGTACGGCCGCCGCCATCATGGAGTAGATGTGAACACGATTGTTGACGTGACCTTAATGGGTTGCTTTCAACCTTTATTTATAATTTTCACTAGAAGAACTGTGGCTTCCCCTCACGACCCAACCTCTTTACGTTTGTAATAGGGGGTTAGCTTCCGTTATTAATTTAATTAGCTTCCGTTATTAATTAAATTCCGCTTGGCGCACCCGCTTCCTTGGCACGCGAAAGCCAAGTTCAAAATTGAATAATTCTAAAATAACGCATCAGCGAGCAGAATGTCATTCATGTAAAACGTTCTTAAATGTTTTTTTTAGTGATTCTTGGGAATAAAATTCCCATTTCCTTTGATCACATCACGCCTCAGATTGACCAAAGTGTATAGAAGAAAAGTTGTTTATTTCGATGTTATTACTATGGTTCAAGCAACAAAAATTCGAAAATCGATGAGTAGCTGTTTATTCGAGCGCATTCGTCATCATAGACGAAACTAAACCTACCGCTATAAATCGTAAACTACTCATTTGAGAAGGTAAATGCATAGATGAAAACTTGTTTATTTTGATTCAATTAATTTGGTTCAGGCACCAAAAAGTCGAAAATCGATAACTGTCATATCCTTCAGATTTACCAAAATTCGAAAATCGATGAGTAGCTGTCTATTCGAGCGCATTCGTCATCAAAAGCGGAACTAAACCTACCGATATAACTCGTAAAGTACTCATTTATGACGGAAAGTGCATATAATAAAACTTGTTTATTTCGACCCAATTAATTATTTGTGGTAAATCTGAAGGATATGACAGTTTTCGATTTTGTAAATTTCGATGCCTAAGCATAGTTGATTAGATCGAAATAAACACGTTTTCTTTTATGCACTTTCCGTCTAAATGAGTATTTTATTAGTTATAGCGGTAAATGACTTACCCCAACTCCAGTGTTTGAAGCGGCAAGTAATTCAAGGTGCACGTCGGACAGCAACACTGCAATGCGCACTCGCATCCAGCGCGATCGTCATCAAAGACGAAATCAAACCTACCGCTATACCTCGTTAAATACTCATTTGACGAAAAAAGTGTATAGAAGAAAAGTTGTTTATTTCGATGTTATTACCAGGATTCAAGCAACAAAAATTCAAAAATCGATGATTTGCTGTTTATTCGAGCGCATTCGTCATCAAAGACGAAACTAAACCTACCGCTATAATTCGTTAAATACTCATTTGCGACGGAAAGTGCAAAGAAGAAAACTCGTTTATTTCGAACTCATTAACTGTGATTAGGCACCGAAAACCTAAAAATCGATTACTAGCAAACACTTTACATTTACCATGCTTTCTTCTACATAAATTCTTATATATTTGCTTTTTTCTCACGTAGATTTTTCATACTTATTTACAGTTGGCGTCTTGTTGCCAGTGTTGCGAAGCAAAAGCAAATCATTAACTTTAGATGAGTCTTCAATAGTTCTATCTTTCGTACCAGCTTTGCCTTAGTCCTGTCAGTTTTCAATTTTTCGCTATCTCTTTGTCTTTTCTTCTCCTTCCTATTGTTTTTATGTTCAGAGTATCCGGTGTGGGTACACACCTTGTGCATAGATTCCCCGTTTTCTACAAACCATACTAAACGGTCCCTTCTCTTCACTCTGAGATCGGCTTTCTTGCAGCTGGAGTGTTTTTAACGTAACAGTAACAATCATCTAAACTCATTTTGTTCCATCTTATTCACACCCTAATATTGCCCCTGTTTTTTCCCAAGTTCTCATTTATCGGATTGCGCAAGAAATTTCTCCGAGTTTTTTTTTATTTGGCTCCAGGTCAGAATTGGTTTTGAAGATTGCAACTAATCAGTGCACCGAAGATGGAGGTTTTTTCTATGGACGAGAGAGAGGTGGAACCTCCGACACAAATGCACAATTGGATAGCAAGCTACAGCATCACGCGACGCCTGTACTACGCATGGCAAAGGTTCAGGTCTTTCTTTCTTGCTCTTCCAAGTTCCATTGCAAATAATCAGAAGTTACGCATTTTTCTGTACGCGGTAATAACAGCCATTGCGGGCGTGGCAATTTATTCGATCGTGCACATGCTGTACACAATCGTAAAGAACAGCAAAACTGAACCCGCGTTCGTGATGATGCAAGGGTTTGGTCTGCATGAGAACCCGTACGACACCACAACGGGAGACAACAGAGGTTAGTGAGAGGGCGAACGGGTGCCACGTAGCGAGTCATTTTATTAGAATTTGAGGAGCTACCAAAGCGCGAGGTCTACCCCCATATATCGCTTGCTCAGGTGCGGTTTGTGATGTACAAATTGATTATCGCTGAATTAAATGGATGGAAATGAGTAATTTCCATTAGTAACCTAACCAGGTGCTACTTTAGCGTGAGGTCTACCGTATCGCCTGCCCATAGTGAATTTTGTGATGCACAAATTGTTTATTTTTAAATTAAATGTAAGGGAACAAGTGATATACATTAGTAACCTAACCTAACCTCGCGCCATAGTACTAGCTAGACGTAAATTTTATGTTATTGTGTGATAGACCTCACGCTATAACAGGACCGAATTTAACATATTTCAACTGCTCAAACTATTGATATCTTCGATTTTTTTTGGACTCTTGGGTTTGTGAATCAGAAAGGCTTAAAAATGCTCTAAATTTGCACAATTTACTTGGTATATATGTGTGCATGGTTAACATGTACTTTCATTACGTTTTTTGCAACTGAAATGTGTTAGATGCTTGTAAATGAACGTGCAAAGCTAGCCAATAGCCCAAAAAATAGTTGAAAATGAGGCTGAACTGAATTTCCAGGACTTACTTGCGCTTGCTCATCAGATGAAAATGAGTGCTTGTATTCATTTCAGAGTAACTGTCTACTATGTCGAAAAGTCAGAAAAAAGAGTTCCCCAAATTCTTACATTGCATGGATTAAATTATACTTGGTATGCAATAGGAATAACAAAATGATTCAGTTTATACTACAAACGAATGGGATTTAATTTGTTTTTCATTAATGCATAAAATTATGTTACAAATAATTACCACACTGTACAAATTTTTTTCAATTGTCGTGTAATTGAAAATACAATATTTTATATTTTCCGTACAAAACACTTCAATTTAATTTATTATTTAACTGAAATCAAAATAAATCATATTATTTTAACCACTCCAACTGCCGCATGCTTTTATGGTGCGGTTGACAGCTTTGTGGTGCGGTTGACAGCTTTGTGGTGCGGTTGACAGCTTTGTGGTGCGGTTGACAGCTTTGTGGTGCGGTTGACAGCTTTGTGGTGCGGTTGACAGCTTTGTGGTGCGGTTGACAGCTTTGTGGTGCGGTTGACAGCTTTGTGATGCGGTTGACAGCTTTGTGATGCGGTTGACAGCTTTGTGCTGCGGTTGACAGCTTTGTGCTGCGGTTGACAGCTTTGTTCTGCGGTTGACAGCTTTGTGCTGCGGTTGACAGCTTTGTGCTGCGGTTGACAGCTTTGTGCTGCGGTTGACAGCTTTGTGCTGCGGTTGACAGCTTTGTGCTGCGGTTGACAGCTTTGTGCTGCGGTTGACAGCTTTGTGCTGCGGTTGACAGCTTTGTGCTGCGGTTGACAGCTTTGTGCTGCGGTTGACAGCTTTGTGCTGCGGTTGACAGCTTTGTGCTGCGGTTGACAGCTTTGTGCTGCGGTTGACAGCTTTGTGCTGCGGTTGACAGCTTTGTGCTGCGGTTGACAGCTCTGTGCTGCGGTTGACAGCTTTGTGCTGCGGTTGACAGCTCTGTGCTGCGGTTGACAGCTCTGTGCTGCGGTTGACAGCTTTGTGCTGCGGTTGACAGCTTTGTGCTGCGGTTGACAGCTTTGTGCTGCGGTTGACAGCTTTGTGCTGCGGTTGACAGCTTTGTGCTGCGGTTGACAGCTTTGTGCTGCGGTTGACAGCTTTGTGCTGCGGTTGACAGCTTCGTGCTGCGGTTGACAGCTTCGTGCTGCGGTTGACAGCTTTGTGCTGCGGTTGACAGCTTTGTGCTGCGGTTGACAGCTTTGTGATGCGGTTGACAGCTTTGTGATGCGGTTGACAGCTTTGTGATGCGGTTGACAGCTTTGTGATGCGGTTGACAGCTTTGCGATGCGGTTGACAGCTTTGCGATGCGGTTGACAGCTTTGTGCTGCGGTTGACAGCTTTGTGCTGCGGTTGACAGCTTTGTGCTGCGGTTGACAGCTTTGTGCTGCGGTTGACAGCTTTGTGCTGCGGTTGACAGCTTTGTGCTGCGGTTGACAGCTTTGTGCTGCGGTTGACAGCTTTGTGCTGCGGTTGACAGCTTTGTGCTGCGGTTGACAGCTTTGTGCTGCGGTTGACAGCTTTGTGCTGCGGTTGACAGCTTTGTGCTGCGGTTGACAGCTTTGTGCTGCGGTTGACAGCTCTGTGCTGCGGTTGACAGCTCTGTGCTGCGGTTGACAGCTCTGTGCTGCGGTTGACAGCTCTGTGCTGCGGTTGACAGCTCTGTGCTGCGGTTGACAGCTCTGTGCTGCGGTTGACAGCTCTGTGCTGCGGTTGACAGCTCTGTGCTGCGGTTGACAGCTTTGTGCTGCGGTTGACAGCTCTGTGCTGCGGTTGACAGCTTTGTGCTGCGGTTGACAGCTTTGTGCTGCGGTTGACAGCTTTGTGCTGCGGTTGACAGCTTTGTGCTGCGGTTGACAGCTTTGTGCTGCGGTTGACAGCTTTGTGCTGCGGTTGACAGCTTTGTGCTGCGGTTGACAGCTTTGTGCTGCGGTTGACAGCTTTGTGCTGCGGTTGACAGCTTTGTGCTGCGGTTGACAGCTTTGTGATGCGGTTGACAGCTTTGTGATGCGGTTGACAGCTTTGTGATGCGGTTGACAGCTTTGTGATGCGGTTGACAGCTTTGTGATGCGGTTGACAGCTTTGTGATGCGGTTGACAGCTTTGTGATGCGGTTGACAGCTTTGTGATGCGGTTGACAGCTTTGTGATGCGGTTGACAGCTTTGTGATGCGGTTGACAGCTTTGTGATGCGGTTGACAGCTTTGTGATGCGGTTGACAGCTTTGTGATGCGGTTGACAGCTTTGTGATGCGGTTGACAGCTTTGTGATGCGGTTGACAGCTTTGTGATGCGGTTGACAGCTTTGTGATGCGGTTGACAGCTTTGTGATGCGGTTGACAGCTTTGTGATGCGGTTGACAGCTTTGTGATGCGGTTCACAGCTTTGTGATGCGGTTCACAGCTTTGTGATGCGGTTGACAGCTTTGTGATGCGGTTGACAGCTTTGTGATGCGGTTGACAGCTTTGTGATGCGGTTGACAGCTTTGTGATGCGGTTGACAGCTTTGTGATGCGGTTGACAGCTTTGTGATGCGGTTGACAGCTTTGTGGTGCGGTTGACAGCTTTGTGGTGCGGTTGACAGCTTTGTGGTGCGGTTGACAGCTTTGTGGTGCGGTTGACAGCTTTGTGGTGCGGTTGACAGCTTTGTGGTGCGGTTGACTGCTCTGTGGTGCGGTTGACAGCTTTGTGGTGCGGTTGACTGCTCTGTGGTGCGGTTGACTGCTCTGTGGTGCGGTTGACTGCTCTGTGGTGCGGTTGACTGCTCTGTGGTGCGGTTGACTGCTCTGTGGTGCGGTTGACTGCTCTGTGGTGCGGTTGACTGCTCTGTGGTGCGGTTGACTGCTCTGTGGTGCGGTTGACTGCTCTGTGGTGCGGTTGACTGCTCTGTGGTGCGGTTGACTGCTCTGTGGTGCGGTTGACTGCTCTGTGGTGCGGTTGACTGCTCTGTGGTGCGGTTGACTGCTCTGTGGTGCGGTTGACTGCTCTGTGGTGCGGTTGACTGCTCTGTGGTGCGGTTGACTGCTCTGTGGTGCGGTTGACTGCTCTGTGGTGCGGTTGACTGCTCTGTGGTGCGGTTGACTGCTCTGTGGTGCGGTTGACTGCTCTGTGGTGCGGTTGACTGCTCTGTGGTGCGGTTGACTGCTCTGTGGTGCGGTTGACTGCTCTGTGGTGCGGTTGACTGCTCTGTGGTGCGGTTGACTGCTCTGTGGTGCGGTTGACTGCTCTGTGGTGCGGTTGACTGCTCTGTGGTGCGGTTGACTGCTCTGTGGTGCGGTTGACTGCTCTGTGGTGCGGTTGACTGCTCTGTGGTGCGGTTGACTGCTCTGTGGTGCGGTTGACTGCTCTGTGGTGCGGTTGACTGCTCTGTGGTGCGGTTGACTGCTCTGTGGTGCGGTTGACTGCTCTGTGGTGCGGTTGACTGCTCTGTGGTGCGGTTGACTGCTCTGTGGTGCGGTTGACTGCTCTGTGGTGCGGTTGACTGCTCTGTGGTGCGGTTGACTGCTCTGTGGTGCGGTTGACTGCTCTGTGGTGCGGTTGACTGCTCTGTGGTGCGGTTGACTGCTCTGTGGTGCGGTTGACTGCTCTGTGGTGCGGTTGACTGCTCTGTGGTGCGGTTGACTGCTCTGTGGTGCGGTTGACTGCTCTGTGGTGCGGTTGACTGCTCTGTGGTGCGGTTGACTGCTCTGTGGTGCGGTTGACTGCTCTGTGGTGCGGTTGACTGCTCTGTGGTGCGGTTGACTGCTCTGTGGTGCGGTTGACTGCTCTGTGGTGCGGTTGACTGCTCTGTGGTGCGGTTGACTGCTCTGTGGTGCGGTTGACTGCTCTGTGGTGCGGTTGACTGCTCTGTGGTGCGGTTGACTGCTCTGTGGTGCGGTTGACTGCTCTGTGGTGCGGTTGACTGCTCTGTGGTGCGGTTGACTGCTCTGTGGTGCGGTTGACTGCTCTGTGGTGCGGTTGACTGCTCTGTGGTGCGGTTGACTGCTCTGTGGTGCGGTTGACTGCTCTGTGGTGCGGTTGACTGCTCTGTGGTGCGGTTGACTGCTCTGTGGTGCGGTTGACTGCTCTGTGGTGCGGTTGACTGCTCTGTGGTGCGGTTGACTGCTCTGTGGTGCGGTTGGCTGCTCTGTGGTGCGGTTGGCTGCTCTGTGGTGCGGTTGGCTGCTCTGTGGTGCGGTTGGCTGCTCTGTGGTGCGGTTGGCTGCTCTGTGGTGCGGTTGGCTGCCCTGTGGTGCGGTTGGCTGCCCTGTGGTGCGGTTGGCTGCCCTGTGGTGCGGTTGGCTGCCCTGTGGTGCGGTTGGCTGCCCTGTGGTGCGGTTGGCTGCCCTGTGGTGCGGTTGGCTGCCCTGTGGTGCGGTTGGCTGCCCTGTGGTGCGGTTGGCTGCCCTGTGGTGCGGTTGGCTGCCCTGTGGTGCGGTTGGCTGCCCTGTGGTGCGGTTGGCTGCCCTGTGGTGCGGTTGGCTGCCCTGTGGTGCGGTTGGCTGCCCTGTGGTGCGGTTGGCTGCCCTGTGGTGCGGTTGGCTGCCCTGTGGTGCGGTTGGCTGCCCTGTGGTGCGGTTGGCTGCCCTGTGGTGCGGTTGGCTGCCCTGTGGTGCGGTTGGCTGCCCTGTGGTGCGGTTGGCTGCCCTGTGGTGCGGTTGGCTGCCCTGTGGTGCGGTTGGCTGCCCTGTGGTGCGGTTGGCTGCCCTGTGGTGCGGTTGGCTGCCCTGTGGTGCGGTTGGCTGCCCTGTGGTGCGGTTGGCTGCCCTGTGGTGCGGTTGGCTGCTCTGTGGTGCGGTTGGCTGCTCTGTGGTGCGGTTGGCTGCTCTGTGGTGCGGTTGGCTGCTCTGTGGTGCGGTTGACTGCTCTGTGGTGCGGTTGACTGCTCTGTGGTGCGGTTGACTGCTCTGTGGTGCGGTTGACTGCTCTGTGGTGCGGTTGACTGCTCTGTGGTGCGGTTGACTGCTCTGTGGTGCGGTTGACTGCTCTGTGGTGCGGTTGACTGCTCTGTGGTGCGGTTGACTGCTCTGTGGTGCGGTTGACTGCTCTGTGGTGCGGTTGACTGCTCTGTGGTGCGGTTGACTGCTCTGTGGTGCGGTTGACTGCTCTGTGGTGCGGTTGACTGCTCTGTGGTGCGGTTGACTGCTCTGTGGTGCGGTTGACTGCTCTGTGGTGCGGTTGACTGCTCTGTGGTGCGGTTGACTGCTCTGTGGTGCGGTTGACTGCTCTGTGGTGCGGTTGACTGCTCTGTGGTGCGGTTGACTGCTCTGTGGTGCGGTTGACTGCTCTGTGGTGCGGTTGACTGCTCTGTGGTGCGGTTGACTGCTCTGTGGTGCGGTTGACTGCTCTGTGGTGCGGTTGACTGCTCTGTGGTGCGGTTGACTGCTCTGTGGTGCGGTTGACTGCTCTGTGGTGCGGTTGACTGCTCTGTGGTGCGGTTGACTGCTCTGTGGTGCGGTTGACTGCTCTGTGGTGCGGTTGACTGCTCTGTGGTGCGGTTGACTGCTCTGTGGTGCGGTTGACTGCTCTGTGGTGCGGTTGACTGCTCTGTGGTGCGGTTGACTGCTCTGTGGTGCGGTTGACTGCTCTGTGGTGCGGTTGACTGCTCTGTGGTGCGGTTGACTGCTCTGTGGTGCGGTTGACTGCTCTGTGGTGCGGTTGACTGCTCTGTGGTGCGGTTGACTGCTCTGTGGTGCGGTTGACTGCTCTGTGGTGCGGTTGACTGCTCTGTGGTGCGGTTGACTGCTCTGTGGTGCGGTTGACTGCTCTGTGGTGCGGTTGACTGCTCTGTGGTGCGGTTGACTGCTCTGTGGTGCGGTTGACTGCTCTGTGGTGCGGTTGACTGCTCTGTGGTGCGGTTGACTGCTCTGTGGTGCGGTTGACTGCTCTGTGGTGCGGTTGACTGCTCTGTGGTGCGGTTGACTGCTCTGTGGTGCGGTTGACTGCTCTGTGGTGCGGTTGACTGCTCTGTGGTGCGGTTGACTGCTCTGTGGTGCGGTTGACTGCTCTGTGGTGCGGTTGACTGCTCTGTGGTGCGGTTGACTGCTCTGTGGTGCGGTTGACTGCTCTGTGGTGCGGTTGACTGCTCTGTGGTGCGGTTGACTGCTCTGTGGTGCGGTTGACTGCTCTGTGGTGCGGTTGACTGCTCTGTGGTGCGGTTGACTGCTCTGTGGTGCGGTTGGCTGCTCTGTGGTGCGGTTGGCTGCTCTGTGGTGCGGTTGGCTGCTCTGTGGTGCGGTTGGCTGCTCTGTGGTGCGGTTGGCTGCTCTGTGGTGCGGTTGGCTGCTCTGTGGTGCGGTTGGCTGCTCTGTGGTGCGGTTGGCTGCTCTGTGGTGCGGTTGGCTGCTCTGTGGTGCGGTTGGCTGCTCTGTGGTGCGGTTGGCTGCTCTGTGGTGCGGTTGGCTGCTCTGTGGTGCGGTTGGCTGCTCTGTGGTGCGGTTGGCTGCCCTGTGGTGCGGTTGGCTGCCCTGTGGTGCGGTTGGCTGCCCTGTGGTGCGGTTGGCTGCCCTGTGGTGCGGTTGGCTGCCCTGTGGTGCGGTTGGCTGCCCTGTGGTGCGGTTGGCTGCTCTGTGGTGCGGTTGGCTGCTCTGTGGTGCGGTTGGCTGCTCTGTGGTGCGGTTGACTGCTCTGTGGTGCGGTTGACTGCTCTGTGGTGCGGTTGACTGCTCTGTGGTGCGGTTGACTGCTCTGTGGTGCGGTTGACTGCTCTGTGGTGCGGTTGACTGCTCTGTGGTGCGGTTGACTGCTCTGTGGTGCGGTTGACTGCTCTGTGGTGCGGTTGACTGCTCTGTGGTGCGGTTGACTGCTCTGTGGTGCGGTTGACTGCTCTGTGGTGCGGTTGACTGCTCTGTGGTGCGGTTGACTGCTCTGTGGTGCGGTTGACTGCTCTGTGGTGCGGTTGACTGCTCTGTGGTGCGGTTGACTGCTCTGTGGTGCGGTTGACTGCTCTGTGGTGCGGTTGACTGCTCTGTGGTGCGGTTGACTGCTCTGTGGTGCGGTTGACTGCTCTGTGGTGCGGTTGACTGCTCTGTGGTGCGGTTGACTGCTCTGTGGTGCGGTTGACTGCTCTGTGGTGCGGTTGACTGCTCTGTGGTGCGGTTGACTGCTCTGTGGTGCGGTTGACTGCTCTGTGGTGCGGTTGACTGCTCTGTGGTGCGGTTGACTGCTCTGTGGTGCGGTTGACTGCTCTGTGGTGCGGTTGACTGCTCTGTGGTGCGGTTGACTGCTCTGTGGTGCGGTTGACTGCTCTGTGGTGCGGTTGACTGCTCTGTGGTGCGGTTGACTGCTCTGTGGTGCGGTTGACTGCTCTGTGGTGCGGTTGACTGCTCTGTGGTGCGGTTGACTGCTCTGTGGTGCGGTTGACTGCTCTGTGGTGCGGTTGACTGCTCTGTGGTGCGGTTGACTGCTCTGTGGTGCGGTTGACTGCTCTGTGGTGCGGTTGACTGCTCTGTGGTGCGGTTGACTGCTCTGTGGTGCGGTTGACTGCTCTGTGGTGCGGTTGGCAGCTTTGTGGTGCGGTTGGCAGCTTTGTGGTGCGGTTGGCAGCTTTGTGGTGCGGTTGGCAGCTTTGTGGTGCGGTTGGCAGCTTTGTGGTGCGGTTGGCAGCTTTGTGGTGCGGTTGGCAGCTTTGTGAAGCGGTTGGCAGCTTTGTGAAGCGGTTGGCAGCTTTGTGATGCGGTTGGCAGCTTTGTGATGCGGTTGGCAGCTTTGTGATGCGGTTGGCAGCTTTGTGATGCGGTTGGCTGCTTTGTGATGCGGTTGGCTGCTTTGTGATGCGGTTGGCTGCTTTGTGATGCGGTTGGCAGCTTTGTGATGCGGTTGACACAGAATGATGTAGTTGACAGTTTGCTTCAAATTTTCAACATCCTGCAGATTTTTTCCAATTGACTTTTCAATTCAAGCATGAACGAATCCACTGATTATTATTACTTTTACAGCTGCATGCTTGCGGAACTGCAAAGACGCGATAGACTGCATCTCCGTCATGTACGACAAGACCAGCAAGTCGGCCAGGTGTCACCTCTACCAGCACACTCCGTTCTACTACGACCTCAAGCCGGTCCCCAACGCCAATTCTACCCTTTATGTTAAGCGTCGGGAATGTGAGTCGTTGATTTCTATGCATTTTGTGGTTCTAATATTCAGATCAGCCAAAGCCGTTCAATCTTGTTTCTTTTACGAGATTTGCAGCATGAAATCAAAGGGTTGATAATGGAAGTGTTTCACTCATACGTGCGTCTGATCGCTTCCAGGATTTATGTTTGCTGCAATTCAAGAAAATAAATTAACACTTATACCAATGTCCCTAGCTATCTAAGTATGAAGTCCTACAAGATGACTCTGAGATCAAAGCATGATGTCTTAATTACCGGTTCAACGGCTTAAAAGCTTTTTTTTAGAAAAGAATTACTACGCCCAGATACTTTAGAAATAAGCGAAAATTGTATTTAGGTGATATCGTGAAGATCTTTTAGCCACTTCCGTAGCTTATTTACAAGCTTTAATTATTTCATGAATTTTTGTCTATTTATCACAGCAGCAAGATCTACAGAAGGCTTATTCCCACCGGAAAAACATCCTGTTGTTCGCACGCATTGTTCTCGCCTATAATCTGACTCTGCAACAGCAATTGAAGTACGCTTGAGATTTTGCAGTACTGCAAGAGGAGATGGATTTTTTCAGCATACCTTAGCACGTTTCCTGCAAAGTGACCCACCGGTGGTCACTTGGGGGATTTTCATAGTGCTGCTGACCCCACCTGCAGTCAATAACTCCTTTTTTTTAATACTTAATGAAAGCTAAATGAAGGCCCGATCCAGTTTTTCTTTGCTGTTTTTAAAATTGATTACCACAATTTATTTCAAATTTGAATTGAATACTGAACTTCCGTTTAACCAATCGCAGTTAACGGATTAATGGCTTAATATCTTTGCAGCGCGAGAGGAATATGCGTGATACGAATTCTGATATCCTCTCTACAAGAAAATGATGCTGGGGTCGATGGGTTGTGTCAATGTTCGTCAGAATACCACGTGACAATATCGCACGTCGGCAAAATTCTTGACCACTTTTTGTAGAATCACATGTTTCCAAAACTAGGAGGCTCTGGTGTGTTTATTTTTATTGTAGAATAGGTTGTCCTGTTTTTTTTACTACTTGTTCAGGAGACCGGAATTTGAAGCAACTAACCCAATTCAAGTTTACTTTTTTTTCTCGATCTCTTTCGATGTTTTCTATATTTTGATTGTTTCAGAATATTGTTTAAAACGAATAACGAAATACGTTGATGAAATCACCTCATATCCCCGAGACTCGAGAACCCTTATGAAATACTTAAAAAATATTGCAATACGTAATTATTTAGCGTATTACCGAAATAATCTACGTTCCAGTGACCAACTCTCGCCTCTTCAAAGATGGCTATTACTACTATCTCACTGCTCTAGCTCATCCAATTACTCAAGTTGATTTGGAATGCCAAATTTTCTCGGACTTCTTCCACCTCGCCGTAGACACAGACAACACCCAAGCCTTCCAAGTTGCACAAACTTTCTACTCGGAATTGGCTGCAAAGAATGGTGAGTTGTAGGTTAGGGTAGGTTAGGTGAGTTGTAGGTTAGGGTAGATTAGGTGAGTTGTAGGTTAGGGTAGGTTAGGTGAGTTGTAGGTTAGGGTAGGGTAGGTTAGGCTAGTTTAGGGTAAGAGGGTAGGAGTTCCTCGACTTGCGACTACTGGCCTCACTTTCCAGCTGCTGCTGCTGCTGCTGCTTTCCTCGAACGAGTGTGTGTATAACCGAATATAACTAGTGCTGTATCGCAATTATGGTAAGAAATGGAATCAAGCTATAAAAATTTTACTGATGAATACATTGTCGCTTAATCGTTTGTTATTCATCGAATAATTTTGTGAAATTACGTGTAGATGGGGTCAAGAGATGAAGTTAATGTTAGTCCTTGTAAACTCGTTTTTAAAGGGTTTTGTAAACGCTCGTGAAGTCACGAGTTAAGGGTTATGATGCACTTCTTCTTGATGAAATTAAACCAGTTTTTCTGGTTTTATAGCGGATTCACTTTTCTTCTTTTGTTCTTCTTCGTCCTGTTTTTAGCACCTCTTCCTTTTTCTATTTATATCTCGTTTCGTAATTTTCTTCCCTAGCGTAATGTTTCTATGCACGGTTGATCGTGTGAGAGAACATAGCTTTTCGTAAATTTACTGATCCCATAATTACCTACATGCTAAATGGTACCTTCCTCTCTTTGAAACACCTTTGTTGGGATTAGTTAGGCTTAAACTAACTTATATGATCTAATTTTTCATGAATACAGATTCCCGTTAAGCTTACTGACACGAAACAATAAGAATTCTCGTCAGTAGTAATTTTAACGCGTTTTTAACACAAAATTTTACCCTTTAAAATGAATTTCTGCTACTCAAGGAATAGATTGAATTATAGAAAGTCTTTGGTGCAATTGGTTTCAATAATTTTCTGTGCTCCGTTAAGATGCGATTTGCTTTAAAAAAAGTTGACGCCCGATGTCAGGACGTTGTTTCTCGTAAAATCAATCACAATACAAATATATTTCTAATTGATTTGTTCGGTGTTTTTCACTCTTTCGAAAGCTCGTCAATTTCCGGAATCGGCGTTTGTCACTTTTTCAGAAGCCCGTCAATTTACGGTATTTATTAAGGATTTTTCGAATTTATCGTAGCTGAATTATCATCAGACAGTCGATTACACTCACCAATGAATAACACGATACCACATTTTCACTTTTATTTACCCAGGTCCTGACATGAAGATAGTCCTAAAACAAACAGTAATCCTGCCTCCGATGTCTTCCGTGACGAACATATCCGACAACGTAGTTCTGAAACACTACCTCAGCGTGGACAAAACTGTTACGTTCGACGTGAGCCCCGCCACTGTGGGGTACGGGCTGTGCCAAGGTGACCCTTTCAATAGAGCCGGCAACGCGTCTTTCTTCAGGGAGCTCATCTACAACCGGGATATCGTCTTCCAGCCTCCGAAGAAAGTGAAGTTGGTCGAGCGAATCGAAAATGAAACACAACGAACTTCGGAAATACATCTCCCTGACCACTGAAGATCTCGTTCTAAAATTGTTTTAAATATTGTTCATTGAATGAATGTTACTCATTGAATGAATATTGTTTATTAAACGAATACTGTTTATTAAACGAATACTGTTTATTAAGCGAATACTGTTTATTAAACGAATACTGTTTATTAAACGAATATTGTTTATTAAACGAATATTGTTATATTCCTCGTTGAATAAATATTGCTAGGTAAATATATACTAGTGGGTTATTCTGTCCCAAGTGACTGTGCTCATCAACTGCCTATTTTTGTACTATCAACTTCAGAAATTATTTGTAAATAAAAATTTTTGAATTGTTTAGACCCATATAAATTTGTCTGCTGAATAAACATTTCTAAGCACTAAAAGACAAACCCATAATGCGTATGCTGTGATTAATTTTGGATTCACGAGAGAACACTCAATTTTGTTGATCACAATAGGTTAAAGCTTATTTACTTCCATATAGTCAGGTTTGTAGTCAGGAAGAAAATGAATTTTATTCCGAAAATTTTATTAAATTGGTCTTCAAATGCATAACAAAGAAGAACGTAGTTTGTTGATTCTGAATGCAAGCTGAGTGAGAGGTCTCAGGTAATGCATTTCCTTCATTTCTATCTAAGAAGTTTTTGATATGTTATTTTTTTGCGTTGAAACAGCGTCAGTCCATTAAAATACGATAATAAGCACTAAAAACGCATCAAGATAAAATTTTCGGTCGGCTCACACTACTTTGAAAGTGACGATGAGACGGGAGATAACGGATCTTTCTTCGTACATTTTTGACTCAGAATTGTCCCAGTAAACTGTCGTGCAGTTGTTATCTTGTCACAGTAAATTTCTTCGTGTATTCACAACACAATCGTTTTAGGTAGATTAAAATTTACCAATTACGTATTTACTTATGCAAAATAGTTTGAACGTCGAGTACAGGGTAGTCTAGATTAGCTTTATTTACGGCGAAATCGGTTTCGTTTGAATTTTCCCTTTTCTATTTTTAGTTCGTTGCTCGCACAAAGCTAAAACCAAATATTAAGGTTGGAGAAAATGAGCTGTGAGCTTGATCGTCGCATAACTTGAAACATACACACCATTTTTGTTGAAGATTTAAACCCTTGGTGTCACGGACATATGGCATTAGCGTCAGTCGCATTCACAGCGTTAGATGTAACAACGGCTTGCCGTGGATTACTTCGACCAGTTGAAATCACCTAGGTAGGCGATAGAGCATCAGATGTTCAATGTTGGCGTTGGAACATATGTCCAACGTTGGCGATGAAACATCGGATGTCCAACGTTGGCAACGGAACATCAGATGACCAACGTTGGCAATGTAACATCAGATGTCCAATGTTGGCAATGTAACATCAGATGTTCAACGTTGGCGATGGAACATCAGATGTCCAACGTTGGCGATGGAACATCAGATGTCCAATGTTGGAAATTAAAAATACATCAGAAGACCGAGTGTTCAGGGTCAAGCCCCTTTTGTAGAAATTTTCAAGATGCAATTTCGCTGAGCTGTGGAAGTGCAGAGTTTCGCGGTTATGTTGGAACAGGGCATTAATATTTGGAGCTTCACGTAATTAAGAACATGAAATAGAGCATTGTAACGAAAACGAGCCGAGTGGTACCTTTATGGTGGTCGCCAAAGGCCTGCGCGAGAGCCTAATCAAAGAAAAGTTGTCATATTCATTGAACTATTTATCAAGAAGAACTATTATTCATATTGTATTTACTGAACTATTTATTAGAAAGAGCTATTATATCATTGTATTAACTGAACTGCACTTATTAAAGAAACCAATTAACCTAATAGGCGCTTTTGCAGTAAAGAAGGAACCCAGAGGCTGAGTAATTTAGTAGCTTCGCTCATAATAAAGTTGTGACAGTAAAGTGTTTTTGATGAAATTCCACGGTAGCCTCTTCGGGGTTGAAAATACGCTTATGATGATGATGAAAGGATATTCTTCAATATTATTTTAATAGAGAACCTAATATCGCGGTAAATTGAACTCTTTACGATGTATCTTTATCGGTATTGAAAATTCGTTTTCTTTCAATAGCCTTATAATATAAAAGAACCTGGCATAGAGTAAGCGGAGACACTATTTTATTACGTAACTTACACATCTTAGAAATGTTTTTTTTTTCTGAAATGTTCAATAAATTCTTGTAACGTAGTGATAAAAACTTTGCTATTTATCGAGCTTTAATTCAACAAATGAAGCTAGCTCGCATCCACTCATAAAAATGATGGTGATCTTAAGTTTGTGTTAAAACTCATTCGAATAGTTTTCATTTAGACGATTTAACTTCTCGTTCCTACTTTAATAAATAACTCTATTTTGTTTGCGAGGACAATGAGAATGGTTTCACAGCAGTGTTAATATGTAAATAATTCAATTAAACCATTAATTAATTTTATCTATTTAGGCGTCCAGCTCGCCATTTATTATTAGAAAAGGATAGTACAAGCAAACAAACTAACAAGCAACATAAATGAATCATTGTGTCAGAAAATGTTGTAGTCGAAAAAACTCCCAATTAATTCGTTTTTCAACTAAATAAAAAACTGCGAACAAAATTTTGCATGAAATGTAAAATTACAGCATCAAAAATAACGTTGGAGCACTTGGCCTACTGTGTTTACTAGAGGAGTAGATATATTTTTTGAAACTGGGAGATATTTCAGAATGTGAAGTATTAAGTGTGCTTTTGCTCAATAACAATACAATATTAATGGATTATGCATGGAAGTTTTTCGTGAAAAAAACTGAGGCAACTCAATGAAAATAGCTCGAAATAGATTTAAATAGATTAAATAAATGAACTTGCTATACAGTATTATGCACCTCCTTTGTAGTAGTTCGTGAACTACTATTCAATAATAAATACCGAACCTTGAAATGTCACTGAAGGCCGTAGTTTCAGCTGAAAATAATTCCCACATAAATTAAAAACGTCACCGAGAGAGAAACAATTTGTCACAAAAATGCAGTAATCATTCAACGAACTGAAGATTTATATTCATTTTAAGGCATTTTTGAAGAATTTTTCAGTTTAGAAAAGAATGTTTTCTTTAGTTTGAGATTCCAAATTTTCCTTTAAATTTGTGAATTCAATTTACATATCAAATTTGAAAATCAAATTTTTCATCTAGTTTTGGAATTGGAAAACTTTTCGTCCTTTTGAGAACCGAATATTTAATACGACCGCCAGAGGGTGCTGCTGAATCGTTGATTTAAGAGTTTACTTCGTTTGAAAATGGACAAGAGCCTTGCTTTCACTGACTGTTGTCCGAGGTGTACGCATCGAGCGGTGGAGAAAAAAATGTCCAACATGTCTGAGGGATTCCGAGAAAGGTTAAGGGTGGGTATAATAAGACGGTTCCATTTAAAATGCTATGTTTAAACGAAGGTAGTGAAGTTCCTCGATTACAAAGAATCCTCCTGTGATAACTTAAATAGTGGAAGACGTCTGGTTTGTGGTAATTGTTTGATCCGCTTAATCAAAATACATTTATTTCTGGTCAATGGATAAGATTTTTCTCGCCAACTAAGCATCGTTGGTGCTCGTATACTCTATTTTTACAGCAAGTAGAACAATTTAAATTTGTTTGATTCACGCTTTGATAATTCTGAATAGTGTTCTAATTGAGTTTCTTAATGTATTACTCAGGTGTGTTTGCAGTATAATTCAGGCACTTGCGCCCATTTTCTGTATTCTCAATAACGCATCATAGAAGTTATGGTAAATGTGAAGCGTTTGCCAGTAATCGATTTTCAAGTTTTCGGTGCCTAAACATAGTTAATTAAATGGAAATAAACAATTTTTTTCCATGCACTTTTTGTGGGAAATAACTATTTTAAAAGTTATAGCAGTATGTTAATTTTCGTCTTTGATTAAGAATGCGATCGAATAAACGGCTACTAATCGATTTTCGAATTTTTGTTGCTTGAGTTACGGTAATATCGAAATAAACTACTTCTCTTCTATACACTTTTTGCGGCAAATGAGCATTTTACGAGTTAGAGCTGTAGGTTTAGTTTCGTCTTTGATGACTAGAGCGTCGCATGCGAGATTTCATTACATTGTTGCCATCCGCCGCGCTCGATGAATTACTTCCCGCTTCGAACACTGGAGTTGCGGTAACTAATTTGCCGCTATAACTTTTAAAATACGCATTTCCGACTGTAAATGCATTGAAGACATATTGTTTTTTTCGATCTAATTAACTATATTCAAGCACCGAAAACTGAAAAATCGATTACTGGCAAACTCTTCACATTTACCGAAGTTATAAGCCTCCCAAAGTCTGTTGCAGGTATGGACAGTAATTGATGCCATGTTTGACCCAATACTGTCCATTTAGAATAAATAAGGGGGTAAATGTTGAGGACTTGACCATAACCGATTTTCCACTCTTTGATCAATAAAGATTGTTGATGAGACCAAAATAAACAAGTTTTCTTCAATGCACTTTCCGGCGGAAATAAGTATTTTAAAAGTTATGGCATTAAATGAGTTACCGTAACTCCAGTGTTTGAGGCGGGGAAAAATATACCGCGCGGTCCGACGTGAAAGTAAACAGGCGTTCCCGCGCGCCAACCAAGCCGACGAAGAGCAAACCCCCTATTACAAACGTAAAGAGGTTGGGTCGTGAGGGGTAGCAACAGTTCTTTTAGTGAAAATTATAAAACTAAAAGAACTGTGGCTACCCCTCACGACCCAACCTCTTTACGTTTGTAATAGGGGGATGCACAATGGAGTTCCGGTAACTCATTTAGGTCAATGTGAAGTTTCATGCAATCACGGAAATTGATAATGATATTCCAAACAATCACTAAAGGAACCCATTTAAGAACGTTTTTCATGAACGACATTCTGCTCGCTGATGCGTTATTTTCGAATTATTGAACTTTGAAGTTGGCCGTCACGCGCCCAAGGAAGCGAGCGTAATTTAATTAAAAACGGAAGCTAACCCCCTATTACAAACGTAAAGAGGTTGGGTCGTGAGGGGTAGCCACAGTTCTTTTAGTGAAAAGTATAAATAAAGCTTCTAAACCACCCATTAGGGTGACGACCGCAATCTTGTTTACATCGGGTCTAACATGGCGACCACCATGGGCGCCGCCATTTTGGACCCGATGTCAACAAGATTGCGGTCGTCACCCTAATGGGTGGGTTAGAAGCTTTATTTATAATTTTCACTATAAGAACTGTGCCTCCCCCTCACGACCCAACCTCTTTACGTTTGTAATAGCTTCCGTTATTAATTAAATTACGTTTCACGCGCTCGCTTCCTTTGGCGCCAAGGCCAACTTCAAAGTTCAATTATTCGAAAATAACGCATCAGCGAGCAGAATGTCATTCATGTAAAACTTCCTGAAATGTGTTCCTTTAGTGATTCCTGGGATCGGCATTATTATTTTCCGTGATTGCATGAAACTTCACATTGACCCTCATTTAACGCCATAACTTTTAAAATACTCATTTCCGCCGGAAAGTGCATTGAAGAAAACTTGTTTATTTTGGTCTCATCAACAATCTTTGTTGATCAAAAAGTGGAAAATCGATTATGGTCAAGTCCTCAACATTTACCAATAAGGGTCAATGTACGTTAGTGCGTTCAACGGTTTTCACAAAAATTTTACAATTTGGTAATAAGACACATTTTAAGAGATTTTACACGAATGACACTTTGCTCGAAAATATTCAACTTTGAAGTTATGGGAACGTCGTATACAAAAGTGAAGAACGGACACGTCAATATGCTGTAATACGGTATTGAGGTAACCATGGGTGAAGTTAGGTAAGGTAACGTTAGATTAGTTGAATAAACTAACTTAAACTAACCTAAGTGAACCGAAAATACATTTACTGAATTTAGCCATACCGAGACTGATTTTTTCTCCCAAAAAACTACGCGTATTCCAACTAGGCAGCAACGACACGGCTAACAAACTGTTATTCTTACCTGAACATTATTAGTGTTATATCTCGAAAAGCAAGCATTTCCGGGCAAAATGTCATTCGTGTAAAACGTCTTCAAATGTATCCTATTACCGATTTTTGAGAACAAAGTTGAAAAATCGTTGATCGTACTAATGTAAATATTGAACAAAATAAGGTTCTGTTTACATAGCCGTACCGTAGAAGCAAAGCTTATGAATCTTATTTTTTAGAGGCTTCCCATTTTTTCTCTCCAGAATGTACTAACATTTTTATTTAATTGTAGTTTTGCAATCTACGCTCTATTGTGAAATGATGTAAATTCATTTGGAGTAATATTTTACTGTCAACAAGATTCGAAAGCTTCACAAGAGGTTTGAACTTGACTGTAATGTTCGGTAGTGAATTCCTAATCAGATCGTGTTTATACATTACTGAGTAGGGTCTATTTAAATCATTGATTTACATTGAGCGAAATGTGAAGGTTATTTTATGCCTTCTGTAAACAGAATGCATTTGATGTACAGTTGTTTCAATGACCCCTAAATAACAGGGAATCAGATCTTTCTATAGGGGAGTTAGTAGAGAACTATCCAGGACATTAAATCCAACTTGCATGAAGTTTTCCGCGATGTGGTAGACTGAAGTTCATTATTCAGTTTAAATGTAAAGTAATTTTGAAAATAATTACCATTAGCTCGGTTGTGCCTTCATTAAGCTTTCATCAAGTGTTTATATAAACTGAGTTACTGACTACAGGTCGGTCTGGCCCATAATAAAAATCCCTTCAGTGACCAGCGGTGGGTCCCTTCACAGGAAACTTGCCAATTTATATTTCTATTGGCAGGTGAATTCAAGAATGATGGAGCTGCCGACCACCAGAAGCGACATGCAGCAACTCAATTTATCTTACGAATTATCAACAAGCTCTCGAGCTCGTGTCCGAGCTTGGTTTCGATCCATCAGGGCACCTCGTCTCATATGCGAGCTACTTCGCACCTATTGGGCAAAGCTCGTGTACGGACTGGTGACGGGCACTAGATTCCTTCGAAGAAAAATCAGAAGCGTCTGCGTCAGAGAGAAACTGGCCCAACTTATAATATGGAGTGTGGGAGTGTGTGTAATGTCGGGTGTCATTTCCGTCGTATTCTCTGACTACCTACAAGGCCCTGGACACCATGTCACCTACACAAACCAGTTCGAAGTTCTGCAAGGGTACACGCTTCCCGCTAACAACGTGTCCATCGTTAGCTCAGACCCTTTAGGTACGTTAGAACAATTTTAACGTTCCAATTGTGCGTTCGTTAACGATTGGTTTGGTTGAATTATAAGTAGCAGAATTGGAAATCAACTTGAACGTTTATGGAGGTCGTATTGGTAAAATAACTAGAATACATGGTTATCAGAGCGAGACTGCTGAGAGGAGAGTACAAAAGAGAATTCTAGGGTTCAATCGCTTCAAGGTTGATATAAAGCGGTTATACTACCTTGCTTTGTGCTAAGAAGATGAAAGCTAAGGAGCTTGTTGAAATATTTCGGAGTTGATGACGGAAGTAGAATTCTGGGATCCCCTTAGTTGATATGACATAGATGCTGTTTGACATTTATTTGTTTATTGCTAATGTACGAGAGAACTCTGCGTAGGGCACGAAAGTAAAAAAAATTCGACTCGAGAATGTAGTTACGGAGCGGTAAACGAATCGAATATCAGCCAATATTTTTTAACCCGAATGTAAAATCCGGCTGTCTCGTAGCTCTAAAAGTACATGAAACTTTTGCAACCGTCTTAAATTCAAATTTTATAATGATTACGCTCAACTCAGCAAATTGAGTTTTATACTGTCATCTTTTTTTCAAAATCGTTTCGTTGCAGGCATCTGTTTGAAGGACAGCGGCGAAAATCGCACGATCGTCTACGACTCTGCTCCATTCACATCAAATCGCTGCCACCGACTGGAGCACACACTCTTTTATTACGACATCACGCCTGAGCTCAAGAAAAGCTCAACTATTTATATCCGCCGCAGTGCTCGTAAGAACATATGTCTCTATATTGGAGTCGTTTCTTGATATCAACGCTGCAATTTTTATTTTTAGCTTCTCATTTTGATAAAGAGTTTTCTCTTAGCAGCGATTGAAATATCCAACTACCAGCCACTGAAACCTTGTTTGAAATATATTTACCATTTTACTAATATTTTCTAACCAGAGAATCATCATAACCCCTTGTAGCATGAGTTCATGGGTGTCAATTTTCAGATTTGTAGGCCTCATTGTAAACCTAATATTATTGTGCTATCCGTGGCACAATGGTTAAGGGATCAGCCTTGTATGTTGGAGACGAGGGTTCGTATCCCGGCGCTGGCGCGGAGATTTTCCCCGTTGGGTAAAAGGGAAAGCTCAAGCACAATACCCCACTCAACCCAGGTGTCGGAAATGAGTATCGGATTTACGGAGGAACCGTCATGGTGTCCTATATAAAGTGTTAGTTATGAGACATTTGAAAAACCAATGCTTAAGATCATATGTATCAGGCTTGATTGGAAATAAAGCATCCCAAAGATGCCGATGTTTGTTTGTTTTTTTTTTTTAGTTTGTTTTATCTTTCATGCGTCCTACTTGCTCCATAGAAGGTAGGCCGACGTACCATGCAACTGACCTCATACCGGAGTGCCTCCGTAATTTCATCCTTATTCTCAATTCATTTATTTTATACATACCTTTAGCTAGCGTAGAAAGTTGTGACAAATGACTCCCGGAAATTTTGCGCTAAAACGGCACCACTTGGAACTCGAAGCTTCTCATTAACAACCCTTTATTGCAAAATCGTAGCAAAACATCTCAATAATTTCATATAAATCCCCAGTGAACGCTGGAAAGAAGCACGACGACGGGTTCTTCTACTACATCGCAAGTTTCCCTAACCCTGCGCGGCTCTGCGATGCGATCTGCCAGCGCTACTCGGACTTCTACCGCCTCGCGTTGTATGAGAACAGGACGGATACCGTGCGGCTGGCTCGCCGGCACATGGATCCGTACGGTGGGTGTTAGGCTCTCGGTGGGTGGATGGGTTATTATTGTTGGGTAATTGTTCGGGATGCATGTAGGAATGGGAGGGAAATGGATGGGAGGGAAATGGATGGGAGGGAAATGGATGGGAGGGAAATGGATGGGAGGGAAATGGATGGGAGGGAAATGGATGGGAGGGAAATGGATGGGAGGGAAATGGATGGGAGGGAAATGGATGGGGGGAGGGAAATGGATGGGAGGGAAATGGATGGGGGGAGGGAAATGGATGGGGGGAGGGAAATGGATGGGGGGAGGGAAATGGATGGGGGGAGGGAAATGGATGGGGGGAGGGAAATGGATGGGGGGAGGGAAATGGATGGGGGGAGGGAAATGGATGGGGGGAGGGAAATGGATGGGGGGAGGGAAATGGATGGGGGGAGGGAAATGGATGGGGGGAGGGAAATGGATGGGGGGAGGGAAATGGATGGGGGGAGGGAAATGGATGGGGGGAGGGAAATGGATGGGGGGGAGGGAAATGGATGGGGGGAGGGAAATGGATGGGGGGAGGGAAATGGATGGGGGGAGGGAAATGGATGGGGGGAGGGAAATGGATGGGGGGAGGGAAATGGATGGGGGGAGGGAAATGGATGGGGGGAGGGAAATGGATGGGGGGAGGGAAATGGATGGGGGGAGGGAAATGGATGGGGGGAGGGAAATGGATGGGGGGAGGGAAATGGATGGGGGGAGGGAAATGGATGGGGGGAGGGAAATGGATGGGGGGAGGGAAATGGATGGGGGGAGGGAAATGGATGGGGGGAGGGAAATGGATGGGTGTGGGGGGGGGGTGAAAGTGAATGGGAAGAATTTGGCGATGAACATTCAATTAGTACATCTCAAATTGAACCTAAGTAGGCGATATATAGCGGTGAGCCTCATGTTTTGAATAGCTTATCTTTGAAATAGCACATCTTTGAATAGCTGCGCCCCTCTAACTAAACAGCGGCACCTCTTCAATGAAATCCAACTTTACAGGCAGTCACTACCTAGGCGTGCTCATTCAAGCCCTGGCTCCTGCATGTGCGTCAGAGGACGCATGCCTGGCCGGCTCCTACGACGGGTACGTGAAGCAGTACGTACGCGTGCACGAGACCTCCGTGCAGTACAACGTGGGCCCCAACACCCTGGGTTACGTGCTCTGCCAGGGCGATCCCTTCAATTTGGTCAACGATTCGGTGTCTCTCTTCAGGAAGAGCCTTCATTGGGAATTCCCTCCTCGGTCGGTCATCGACCAAACGAACGACTTGCGCATCCAACAACACGATGAGATACTCTACAATTGAAATGATTGGACATAGAAATAAGCTCGTGTGCAGAATGGCGTTCGAGTGGTCTGTGATTTTAATTTTTTAAAGGTTTTAAATTTTATTTTAAATTTGACGCTTTGGTTTCTTAGTTATTATTTAATAGTTGTTGAAGTTAAGTTTATAAGTATGCTTTGATTTACGTACTGCTAGACCATCTGATTTTAGCGTAGTTCTTACAATAGTTCCATTTAAATACGAGATAGATTGAAGTGTTTACAAAACATTTATCATCAAATTGTCCCCCTTTTTCATTGAAACATGAGATTTCAGAGCACAACTGACTCGAATCCATTCCATTCTATTTCAGATCAACAACGAACCAATTTACTCATTACTCATTGGCAGAGAGTTTAGATGCTTGTATCGTCTCAAACTTTCATTATTTGAATGACTAATTTAATCCTACTTAGGGAGTTATTTTAAACGACTATTGTTGAGCTAGGAATATCATCAGTGATAATCCAGTTAATGTTGTAGATTTTTTCGCTTGTGTCCATGAGAATTTCTTGACCGAGAGAGCGTTCCAAGCAGTTCGTGGCTCACTTTTATTTTCAAATAAATACATTGTATCAGTCACTGAAAAATTTTGAACCAATGGAACAGTCTGAAATTTTTGCTTTGTCTGTTCGAACACGTAGAATTGTTACGTTGGGAGCTTACAAAATTCAATAAACGAAGCTGTCGAAACTACAATCACTCCTACCCCGGGAAGAGGGGTTAATTGTTTCATTTTTCTGGGGTTTTGCGAGTGTATGACTTGAGCTACAGGTACATCACTGAAGCTTTATTTCATCTTGCATTTGAAGGGAAGTCTGATAAAACATCTTTCATCAAATTCGTGAGTTATAAGTAATCATTTTACGTCGTCTTTCATTAAGTTCAATTGATATAATAAAGGATTTTCTTTGAATACATTTGAAAATTGAATTGAGGTGGAAGGTTCAGGTGCACCAGTGTAACAGAAAAAAAACTCATCTTATGGGCAAGGGTTGGGACTGAAAGGGCTCAAAAATAGGGTATTTGAGGGCTCGAGGGTATTATCGCATACCCTAGGGTATTATCGCATACCCTAGGGTATTATCGCATACCCTAGGGTATTATCGCACACCCTAGGGTATTATCGCATACCCTGAGGTATTGTCGCATACCCTGAGGTATTATCGCATACCCTGAGGTATTATCGCATACCCTGGGGTATTATCGCATACCCTGGGGTATTATCGCATACCCTGGGGTATTATCGCATACCCTGGGGTATTATCGCATACCCTGGGGTATTATCGCATACCCTGGGGTATTACCGCATACCCTGGGGTATTATCGCATACCCTGGGGTACTATCGCATACCCTGGGGTATTATCGCATACCCTGGGGTATTATCGCATTCCCTGAGGTATTATCGCATTCCCTGGGGTATTATCGCATACCCTGGGGTATTATCGCATACCCTGGGGTATTATCACATTCCCTGAGGTATTATCGCATTCCCTGGGGTATTATCGCATACCCTGGGGTATTATCGCATACCCTGGGGTATTATCGCATACCCTGGGGTATTATCGCATACCCTGGGGTATTATCGCATACCCTGGGGTATTATCGCATACCCTGGGGTATTATCGCATACTCTGAGGTATTATCGCATACTCTGAGGTATTATCGCATACCCTGAGGTATTATCGCATACCCTGAGGTATTATCGCATACCCTGAAGTATTATCGCATACTCTGAGGTATTATCGCAAACCCTGAGGTATTATCGCATACCCTGAGGTATTATCGCATACCCTGAGGTATTATCGCATACCCTGAGGTATTATCGCATACCCTGAGGTATTATCGCATACCCTGAGGTATTATCGCATACCCTAGGGTATTATCGCATACCCTGAGGTATTATCGCATACCCTGAAGTATTATCGCATACCCTGAGGTATTATCGCATACCCTGAGGTATTATCGCATACCCTGAGGTATTATCGCATACCCTGAGGTATTATCGCATACCCTGAGGTATTATCGCATACCCTGAGGTATTATCGCATATCCTGAGGTATTATCGCATACCCTGAGGTATTATCGCATACCCTGAGGTATTATCGCATACCCTAGGGTATTATCGCATACCCTGAGGTATTATCGCATATCCTGAGGTACTATCGCATACCCTGAGGTATTATCGCATACCCTGAGGTATTATCGCATACCCTAGGGTATTATCGCATACCCTGAGGTATTATCGCATATCCTGAGGTACTATCGCATATCCTGAGGTATTATCGCATACCCTGAGGTATTATCGCATACCCTGAGGTATTATCGCATACCCTGAGGTATTATCGCATACCCTGAGGTATTATCGCATACCCTGAGGTATTATCGCATACCCTGAGGTATTATCGCATACCCTGAGGTATTATCGCATACCCTGAGGTATTATCGCATACCCTGAGGTATTATCGCATACCCTGGGGTATTATCGCATACCCTGGGGTATTATCGCATACCCTGGGGTATTATCGCATACCCTGAGGTATTATCGCATACCCTGAGGTATTATCGCATACCCTGAGGTATTATCGCATACCCTGAGGTATTATCGCATACCCTGAGGTATTATCGCATACCCTGAGGTATTATCGCATACCCTAGGGTATTATCGCATACCCTAGAGTATTATCGCATACCCTGAGGTATTATCGCATACCCTGGGGTATTATCGCATACCCTGGGGTATTATCGCATACCCTGGGGTATTATCGCATACCCAGAGGTATTATCGCATGCCCTGAGGTATTATCGCATACCCTAGGGTATTATCGCATATCCTAGGGTATTATCGCATACCCTAGGGTATTATCGCATAGCCTAGGGTATTATCGCATAGCCTAGGGTATTATCGCATACCCAGAGGTATTATCGCATAGCCTAGGGTATTATCGCATACCCTAGGGTATTGTCGCATATCCTAGGGTATTGTCGCATATCCTAGGGTATTATCGCATACCCTAGGGTATTATCGCATAGCCTAAGATATTATCGCATAGCCTAGGGTATTATCGCATAGCCTAGGGTATTGTGGCACAGCCTGGGGTGTTGTGGCACAGCCTGGGGTGTTGTGGCACAGCCTGGGGTGTTGTGGCACAGCCTAGGGTGTTGTGGCACAGCCTGGGGTGTTGTGGCACAGCCTGGGGTGTTGTGGCACAGCCTGGGGTATTGTGGCACAGCCTGGGGTGTTGTGGCACAGCCTGGGGTGTTGTGGCACAGCCTGGGGTATTGTCGCACAGCCTGGGGTATTGTCGCACAGCCTGGGGTATTGTCGCACAGCCTGGGGTATTGTGGCACAGCCTGGGGTATTGTGGCACAGCCTGGGGTGTTGTGGCACAGCCTGGGGTGTTGTGGCACAGCCTGGGGTGTTGTGGCACAGCCTGGGGTGTTGTGGCACAGCCTGGGGTATTGTGGCACAGCCTGGGGTATTGTGGCACAGCCTGGGGTATTGTGGCACAGCCTGGGGTATTGTGGCACAGCCTGGGGTGTTGTAGCACAGCCTGGGGTGTTGTGGCACAGCCTGGGGTGTTGTGGCACAGCCTGGGGTATTGTGGCACAGCCTGGGGTGTTGTGGCACAGCCTGGGGTATTGTGGCACAGCCTGGGGTATTGTGGCACAGCCTGGGGTATTGTGGCACAGCCTGGGGTGTTGTGGCACAGCCTGGGGTGTTGTGGTACAGCCTGGGGTGTTGTGGCACAGCCTGGGGTGTTGTGGCACAGCCTGGGGTGTTGTGGCACAGCCTGGGGTGTTGTGGCACAGCCTGGGGTGTTGTGGCACAGCCTGAGGTGTTGTGGCACAGCCTGGGGTGTTGTGGCACAGCCTGGGGTGTTGTGGCACAGCCTAGGGTGTTGTGGCACAGCCTAGGGTGTTGTGGCACAGCCTGGGGTGTTGTGGCACAGCCTGGGGTGTTGTGGCACAGCCTGGGGTGTTGTGGCACAGCCTGGGGTGTTGTGGCACAGCCTGGGGTGTTGTGGCACAGCCTGGGGTGTTGTGGCACAGCCTGGGGTGTTGTGGCACAGCCTGGGGTGTTGTGGCACAGCCTGGGGTGTTGTGGCACAGCCTGGGGTGTTGTGGCACAGCCTGGGGTGTTGTGGCACAGCCTGGGGTGTTGTGGCACAGCCTGGGGTGTTGTGGCACAGCCTGGGGTGTTGTGGCACAGCCTGGGGTGTTGTGGCACAGCCTGGGGTGTTGTGGCACAGCCTGGGGTGTTGTGGCACAGCCTGGGGTGTTGTGGCACAGCCTGGGGTGTTGTGGCACAGCCTGGGGTGTTGTGGCACAGCCTGGGGTGTTGTGGCACAGCCTGGGGTGTTGTGGCACAGCCTGGGGTGTTGTGGCACAGCCTGGGGTGTTGTGGCACAGCCTGGGGTGTTGTGGCACAGCCTGGGGTGTTGTGGCACAGCCTGGGGTGTTGTGGCACAGCCTGGGGTGTTGTGGCACAGCCTGGGGTGTTGTGGCACAGCCTGGGGTGTTGTGGCACAGCCTGGGGTGTTGTGGCACAGCCTGGGGTGTTGTGGCACAGCCTGGGGTGTTGTGGCACAGCCTGGGGTGTTGTGGCACAGCCTGGGGTGTTGTGGCACAGCCTGGGGTGTTGTGGCACAGCCTGGGGTGTTGTGGCACAGCCTGGGGTGTTGTGGCACAGCCTGGGGTGTTGTGGCACAGCCTGGGGTGTTGTGGCACAGCCTGGGGTGTTGTGGCACAGCCTGGGGTGTTGTGGCACAGCCTGGGGTGTTGTGGCACAGCCTGGGGTGTTGTGGCACAGCCTGGGGTGTTGTGGCACAGCCTGGGGTGTTGTGGCACAGCCTGGGGTGTTGTGGCACAGCCTGGGGTGTTGTGGCACAGCCTGGGGTGTTGTGGCACAGCCTGGGGTGTTGTGGCACAGCCTGGGGTGTTGTGGCACAGCCTGGGGTGTTGTGGCACAGCCTGGGGTGTTGTGGCACAGCCTGGGGTGTTGTGGCACAGCCTGGGGTGTTGTGGCACAGCCTGGGGTGTTGTGGCACAGCCTGGGGTGTTGTGGCACAGCCTGGGGTGTTGTGGCACAGCCTGGGGTGTTGTGGCACAGCCTGGGGTGTTGTGGCACAGCCTGGGGTGTTGTGGCACAGCCTGGGGTGTTGTGGCACAGCCTGGGGTGTTGTGGCACAGCCTGGGGTGTTGTGGCACAGCCTGGGGTGTTGTGGCACAGCCTGGGGTGTTGTGGCACAGCCGGGGGTGTTGTGGCGCAGCCGGGGGTGTTGTGGCGCAGCCGGGGGTGTTGTGGCGCAGCCGGGGGTGTTGTGGCGCAGCCGGGGGTGTTGTGGCGCAGCCGGGGGTGTTGTGGCGCAGCCGGGGGTGTTGTGGCGCAGCCGGGGGTGTTGTGGCGCAGCCGGGGGTGTTGTGGCGCAGCCGGGGGTGTTGTGGCGCAGCCGGGGGTGTTGTGGCGCAGCCGGGGGTGTTGTGGCGCAGCCGGGGGTGTTGTGGCGCAGCCGGGGGTGTTGTGGCGCAGCCGGGGGTGTTGTGGCGCAGCCGGGGGTTATTGTGGCGCAGCCGGGGGTATTGTGGCACAGCCGGGGGTATTGTGGCATACGGTACCAGGCGATATGCGTTGAGAAATTTATTTATTTACACCACTGTCATCCTCGAATCTTCCCCTGTTTGGATAGCGAGTTGTAGGTACATAAATATAATTTCAAAATGTTCGAAAGCCTCTATCGGTCTCTGAGATACACGGATATCAAAAGCACTAAGCACTGATGCCGTTTTGTGAGCTTTTTAGAAGTGTGCGCTAGGTATCATATGCTTCTAGAGACTACATTTTCAGGGGAGCCTCAGATTATAAATAAAACTAAATGACTAATTTAGCCTCGATATGAATTCACGTTGTTCCATTTCCTCGGTTTTTGTCCAAATTGAAATTCTGCCTATTTATGTTAATTCAAAATGGCCGGCATCGTTGTGAGAATTCGAAATTCATGGAATTCTAGAGAGGTCACGATATCAAAGTCAATACGTAACAATTTTTTTTAATCTCATGAACGAGTTATTGCCATTTAAAAGTATTTTTCACCTCAAGGTAACAATAAAAAATTTATAACAAGTTTTGGCGGCCTACTTTGAAAGACAGAAAAATGCTATTCCGCTGCATGAATTAAAAAACTGGAAATCGTTCCGAAATTATATAAAGTTAATTTTGTATGAATTGATCTGGGATACATTCTATACAACTCGGGGAAAATTTTAATGGATATTCATGGCACAGTTCCTCAGAAAAGCTGGCGTGCATATCAATGAGCATGAGCAAAAAAAAATATTGAGGAAATCGGCTAACCTTTAACTCGTCAGAAATTTACTAGAGAAGAACAAGAAGCATGAGTTGGAGCATTTACAGAATGGCATTATTGGTCTACGTTAAAGGTAAAAACCCTGTTTACATATCTGGGTGGAAATCCCACAATTGGAAATTTAACGAAAAATCGGATTTCAATTTTTTTCTTTCACAGTCAAATGTAACCAGTCTGTTGAAATCAATTGATGCTAGAAGAGTTTCTTTCAAATTTTAGCGAGGATTCTACGGTCTCGAGGGAAGAGAGTTTGCTGAATTCGAAAGAAGCTTATGAAGTTCCGTCTAATTTTTTGTAAGCACACCAAGATGAACTAGTGAGGAGGTCACTGAGTTGTAACGAAGTAATTGAAGTTTTTTTTTTGTTCTCTCAAGCAGTCAACGTTCACAAACGAAAAGTCTCCAAAAAAATAATGATAACTAGAGCTGTGCCATTGCATAACTTGCATATATGCACGCCAAGAGATATGCAGAGTGTTTTATGCAATGCAAAAAATAATCTTGTGCAAATGCAAAATCACATAGCAATTTTGCATATGCAATATAACAGATGTAATATGCAAAATGCACATTGCTTATGCACGGTATCATTGCGTATATGCTGTAGTACGAATGTTGTAATTTGATTTTTTTTAATGTGAAACTGCAAATTGGTTACTAACACCAGAAATTTCCTACATCGATGGGATCTCTCGCATACACACTATCAGTTGTTAAAGCAACATCTCAAGTTTTACCCGGTGCGCTATGTTCAGTACCTGATGCCCAGGTTTCCTACTTGACCTGTTCTTCAGTTAAATTTGGTTCATAAATAAAATACAATATAGGTGTCCGAACTGATTTTATTTGAGTTTGAAGTTTTTAAGAATTGCATGGTGTAATAGTTTTTGCATACCTAGTGATTCTTTTCTTGTTTTGTCCTACACATAGGCCTCCCTATCCGTACAAAGTGTTGAAGTGGAAATGCAACTGGGAAGTTTGTATAAATTCCCGAAATATATGCGTTTAGTGAATTAATAATAACTACCTTTGTTATGCTCTGCTTGCTCATAAAAAATGAGAAAACTCAATAAGGTAATCCCTCGAATTCCGAATATGCCACAAATTCCCAAAATTTGCATCATTACAGTGATTTCGCTTTCTGGACTTACACAAGGACAATCAAATCTGCAATTGACATTTAGAGATTATATGCTGATTTGAATAGTCATGTAATAATTGGTTATTCAAAACCTAATGTAAATGTTCGGTATTTATGGGATGTCTGGAATGAGAGAGATTACCTAGAGGAAGATTATGAGAACTTTTTCGCACAATTTTGTATTCATTTTTGTATTTAAATTTACAGGTGTATTGGATAATATGATGGTTGAAGAAATTATTAAATTTTTTGTAGTATTCTAATGATTACCAATCTTTATTAGTTACACCATTCCAAAGTACCCCAAAGTGTAAGGAATAATACTCAAGAAAATGAATTCTCAGAATATGACTTTCGGGACAGAAATCTGTATTTTACTTCTTGCCGGAAAACTGTAAGTTTGTCGTGCAATCTAAAAAGAGTATACATTGTTATAATCAAAATATCTGCTGCAACTTCATAGACATGAATAACGAAGATAATCCTTTTGGTTCAGCATAAAGTTAACCGATATTGAGCCATTTTCTTCTTCGATAAAATCACCGAAAGCTAGTAGTTTAACCGCCATGTCTCATTTAATGTACGAAACTAACTTTTAGTGCTCGCCGTGGCCGAGTGGTTGAGAACGTACCCATCCGTGAAGGTGTCAAGTGTTCGAACCCCGGCGCTTCGCAGCGATTTTCCCCGTTGGGTAAAAGGAAAACTCAAACACAATACCCCACTCTACCCAGATATCTGAAATGGATACCGGCTCGACATGGGAGTAACCGTCCTGGTGCTATAGTAATACGGCATTTGAAAAACCAATGTACAAGATGATATTTATCATGCTGAATTGATTGGAATACAACTATTTTTCTAGATTGCTAGCACGAGAAGATCTTCCCATGATTAAGGATGTCAACTCAATTTTGCGTGGCTATCCTGTTGAGGAACGAAGACCAACCAAACTTGCGGACCAACGAATTAGTTGGTTACCTCTTTCCATCTGACATGAAGAATTTTAAATTTGCTCGCTGATGTACGGTGTAGAAAGAGTGTTTTCGCAGTACAAAATTATTCATGCCGATAAGTAAAAAAAAGTGTCCTATTTGACATTAAAAAGTACATTATTATTAAATGTAACCACAATGGTTAAACCTTGTTTTACTTTGAAATCTTATGTAATCATATTTTCATGTTTTCTTCATTAGTAGTAAATGCTCGATATTCTAAATATTGAACACTATTGTATTGAATTTATTTTATTGAATTTATTGAACCTTAGAGTTCAATATTTACAACATCAAACAAGTTCCAACTAACTGATGTCGGTCATTCAGCAGTGCATGTGCAAGACTTGATCGCATATTGTTTGCATATAAATGCAAGTACTGTGCATACGACACTCCGCAACCGCATATATGTAACCTCAAGCCGCATATTTTATGCGTGCATAATTTCATATGCGCTTGCATATATGCACGTGCATATTGGCACAGCTCTAATAATAACTATTAATACATGAAAATTAGCGATAAACTTAAATAGTCAGCTTTGAAACTCATGTTTATTAGAGTTCGTATGTTGTCTTCGCTCTAAGACCATCCCAACAAAGCCAATCCCACTCGATGAGATAAAAATTAAAAAAATGAAGCGAACTTTGCATTGACGTTTCTTATGGGAGGTCGGCAGCGCCGAACGGCTTTCGGCTGGGATGTGAGTGTGGTTTGGGGTTGTCATTTGCTTGATATTATATTGACTTACGAACGATTGCAATATTATTGCGGTAATCTTGAACTACGCATTCAACATTGACTGTATTATTTCCTTTGAATGTGAAGAATCTGTTCAGATACACTTTCACGTTCAAAATTATTTGTATTATATCGTATGTACAGCAGCGGTTCAGATATCCACCAAAATCTAGCTGGAAGTTATTGCCTCGTAGGCACGTTTTTTTTTATCTGGTTGGATTATACTGTATGTACTTTACAGTAACAGAAAAATCAGTGGAAGTAAAAGTGAATTCAAGTGAATTTCTACTTCCGGACAGTTACTCCTTCATTAGCCGAAATATAAACAAGACCATGGTGATATTAGAGTCAAGAGTATCTACAAATTTACCGTACATTTTCCAATCACGCGGCTATATTTTGGACGATTTCCACCGCATGCCCGCTCAGTGAGACATTTTACATAGATTTGTGTCATTAAATTTGCACTTTACATGGTTTTTACTCCTGCCATTTTGTGTCGAGAATCCACATAGATCTGCCCAAGCTCAATTTATGCAGTTACAAATCTTGTATCTTTTTCACTATTATTTGTAGATAATTTGAAGAAATACTTGTACATTATCATTCCCTGTTGAAATGTGCGCGTAGTGGAATTAATTCTATTATTTTTCATCGCCATGACGGTGACGACCAAAGAACCGTTGATCAAAGTTAGCTTTTTACTAGAAACCGAAGAAGAAAAAGAAGTTTATAGTTTCCAAACTGTGGCGTGATGTGTGTAGCTTCACTGGTTAAAAGTGTGAGGCGTTATTATGTTGGCATTAAAATTGATCGTCTATGGGCCGCTCTAAGGCGGCCTACAGTGAATTTATAAATGAGTAGCAACTCTAAATGAGGGACGCTTTAATGAGTTGCAAAGTATATTTATTGTGAGGCGTAGCATAATAATTGTTTACAGTATTAGGTGAACCTTGAATGTTAGTCAATTTAAACAGTAGTCACTAATTTTATTGTCATTTGTGCACGTGTTCTGTGCTTTAAGCAGCTTCGTTTTCGAAGATGGAAATGTATTTAATAGAAGTACGAAGTTATGAATATTTTATGGTTATGGTAAATGCTTAGAGCAATACTAGTACTCCTAAATTTGAAGATGAAACCGCTACTTCGTGTAATTCTAGATTTCGGTTTCTTTCATGTGGATCTGGGCTTCTCAACCGGGGCTACATTTAAGATACTTCATATGTTAAAATGTTCAATATATATTTACGTACAATTGTATAAGTATGGATAATTGTTAATCATTAAGTGTATTTTTATGGTTTCTTTAACCTTTATTCATGGTGGGTGTACGTGAAAATACATCATTAAGCTTAGAGGGTACACAACAATAGAAAAGTTGAGAAACCCTGATGTAGAGTAAAACCTTTAGATTCGGCTATGTGGAGGGTAAACAGGAGATCAGGGCCAATACTCAGTCCCATGCTATTCTTCAAAAAGACACAAACTTTAATCAGAATTTTATTTAATATCCGAAGTTTTTATACATAGAGTAATTCATCAAATATCGAACAGAATCCACGTGTGTCTAGAAACAGCATTCATAAATCGGTAACTTTTGCTCTGAATAACTGTTGCGGGCCTCAAGATTATTCTTGAACAGTTGCTTTCTTGTTCTGTGATGTCGCTTTAATGACAACGTAGATTGTTGAAATTTATTTATTGTTCTAAAAATCGAATTCTTTAATAACAGAATTTCATCAATATCGAACATGAATCGAACAAGAATTTTGATCCGAACAGGATGGTTTGTCAATTAGTTCTCCTCGTATGGAACTTTTGTGAGAGTATTAGCACGCCACGTATGGTTTGTCTATTAGTACGCTTCGTATATTTTGTCAATTATTATGCCTTGTATGGCTTTTCTATTTGTACACCTCTGATGGTTTGTCAATTAGTACTTCTCGTTTGGAACTTTAGTTTTAGGATGTCCTATATTAAGAAACTTTTTAAAACCCAATATGTTGACATGTATCTCATGTGGCTACTTGGAAAATAAAGGTTTTTCTTTCTTTTTTTTCTTTGGTGCACTGGATTTTCTTGGAAGTGCTCGCGGTAGCACAGCGGTTAAGGGATCGGACTTGTATGTAGGAGTCGCGGGTTCGTATCCCGGCGTTGGCGCTGCGATTTTCCCCGTTGGGTATAATGGAAAGCTCAAGCACAATACCCCACTCGACCCAGGTGTCGGAAATGGGTACCGGCTTTACGGGGGAACCGTCATGGTGTCCTATGTATAGTGTTAGTTATAAGTTATTTGAAAAACCAATGCTTAAGATCATATGTATCAGGCTTGATTGGAAATAAAGCATCCCAAAGATGCCGATGTTTGTTTTGTTTGTTTGAAATAACTGTCTCATTACTTATTTTCAGGAAGCATTTGAATGGAGAGTTATCAAAATTTGAATATGATGTCGATGTTTCATTTGCAGTGCTTGTTGAACCATCATTGTGATCATCAACCTGTGTGACCTTTTTTGGAGTAGAGCGTAGAGCACTCGTCAATGAATTATTATTGATGCTTGCATCAGCTTTCTTGGCAAGGGACTGATCATCAGTAAATGTAGCCAGACGAATCATTGATGAATTTGAGGGCCTTGAAATAACAGCAGCTGATTGGTCGCCATCTTCAACTATTCAATGTTATTATCAAGCGTTAATACAATATTTTAAGGAAATGAAACAGGCTTTCAATAGATCGATTCAATTATTTAAAAAAATTAAGAATCGAAAAGCCTTGTTCGAGGCATAAATTCATGATTTTTAAGGAATTTTGATTCGAACACCTTTGTTCAGTATTTAATACTGACATGAAATAGGAACTGAATGTCGAACATGGAATAATTATCATGTTTTTATCGGGAAAGAAAAAAATACAGCAACAGAACATCATTTCACAACACTACTCTCTAGTTATGACGGGAGGTTGACGTTGGCAGAACAACAGTTAAACCGTCGCAATTTTCCCGAGGTGCGTAAGATTTTTCAAGTGAAAAAATATGACCAATTTGTAAGGGTCGTACAGAAAATGTGTTCGTAACAGCTGGTAGCAGTTTGCAGTTCACAGAAATGAGTTCTTATCACTAAAATAGGAGTTTTAGATGCAAGATCACCGGCACTTTGCAAGTTTGGATGTTTACGAAATTTATTACGCGCATATTTTCAAAGTAGTTCGATTATCAGTTCAGTTCGATATTTGATGAATTACCCTAGTTGAAACCCCGGTAAATCTAAAGGATATGAAAGTAATCGATTTTGTAAATTTCGATGCCTAAGCATAGTTAATTAGAGCGAAATAAACAAGTTTTTCTTCTATGCACTTTCCGTCTGAAATGAGTATTTTATTAGTTATAGCGGTAAATGACTTACCGCAACTCTAGTGTTTGAAGCGGCAAGTCATTCAAGGAGCGCGTCATACAGCAACACTGCAATCCACTCTCGCTTCCAGCGCGATCGTCATCAAAGACGAAACCAAACCTACCGCTATACCTCGTTAAATACTTGTTTGACGAAAAAAGTGTTAAGAAGAAAATTTGTTTATTTCGATGTTATTACCATGATTCCAAGCAACAAAAATTCGAAAATCGATGAGTAGCTGTTTATTCGAGCGCATTCGTCATGAAAGACGAAACTAAACCTACCGCTATAACTCGTAATATAATCATTTCAGACGGAAAGTGCATGGAAAAAAACTTGTTCATTTTGATTCAATTCATTAGGTTTAGGCACCGAAAAGTGGAAAATCGATTACTGTTATATCCTTCAGATTTACCGAAACCCCGAATAGTTGGTTATGTTAATTAAGTAATTTATTTTGATGTAGATTTGGCTTTCAACTAAAAAATCTAATCTATCACGTGTCTTAACAGATGTATCATTGTAAGCAGCAGCATTACAGAAGGAATTTTAGGAACTCTTTGCCATGCCTTTTGTTCGACAAGTTTTAATGTTTATATACTGACGACCAGTTTCAGGGATAGAAGAAACGGTATTTGTGAAGGAGAGGACAATCATCGTTTTTCCAATTTTCGCTGCTTAAACATAGTTAATTAGATCAAAATAAACAATTTTTCTTCTATGCACTTTCGGGGGCTAATGAGTATTTAACGAGTCATAAAGGTAGGTTTAGTTTGGGTCATAACTTTGGTTGGATTACCAAAGCGACAACTAAATAGTCTCTGACCGAAGTTGTCGTTTACTGAATTCATTATTATTATTTGTAATTTATTATTTGTCGGCCCCGCGGAGCCTGCGGTGCCCGAACCCATTTTTAGGATCTTTTAGTTAGTAGCACAATAGAAATTATCACCCGAAAATAGGTTATAGCGGTATGTAACTTTCGTCTTAGATGGCGGGAATGAGCTCGATCATTCGAGCGCGTCGGAAGGGAGAGTCCATTGTAGTGCTGCCATCCGAAGAGCTCGAAGAATTACTTCCCGCTTCAAACACTAGAGTTGGGGTAACTAATTTACCGCTATAACTCGTTAAATACTCATTTGCCCCCGAAAACATATAGACGAAAAATTGTTTATTTCGATTTAATTAACTATGTTTAGGCAGCAAAAATTGAAAAATCGATGATTGTTCTTTCCTTCAAATTTACTGAAGAAACAAGGAGATTAGTAGGAAAAAAGAATTCGCCTGAAATTAGTCTAAATTATTATTTTTGGTGTTATTGGTAGGATGAGGTTAACAGGTTAGAACTAATGATTGAATCAGGTCAAATGATACATTGATTTTAATTTCTTTCTCAACTTATTTTTGGTCTTGAAAATTAACCGAGGTAAATGTTCAGGAGAGGACCATAATCGATTTCCCACTTTTCGGTGCCTACGCATAGCTAATTAGATGTAAATAGACACTATTTCTTCTATGCACTTTCCTTCTGAAATGAATATTTAACGAGTTATAGCAGTAGGTTTAGTTCCGGTAGAGTAAGTTTGGGTACTTTGTAATTTATTATTTTCCGGCTCCGCGGAGCCTGAACCCACTTCTAGGATGTTTTAGTTAATAAATAACACAATGGAAATTATCGCCCAAAAATAACGAATTATAGCGGTATGTTCACTTTCGTCTTAGATGGCGGGAACGCGCTCGAACATTAGAGCGCGTCGGAAGGGAGCGTCCATTGCAGTGTCGCCATACGACGCGTTCGATGAATTACTTCCCGCTTCAAATACTAGTGTTGCAGTAACTAATTTACCGCTATAACTCGTAAAATACTCATTTCAAACGCAAAGTGCATAGAAGAAAGCTTGTTCATTTCGATCTAATTAACTATGTTTAGGCACCGAAAAGTGGAAAATCGATTATGGTCCTCTTCTGAACATTTATCCTAACTAATAATAGCTCATTTCTGTGAATGATAAATTTATTTTTTTTCTCAAAATTCCTTCAACAGCAGGCCTTAACAATTTTTAACCTTAAGCCTACTGGGTTAAAAAAAACTCCCAATGGCTTCCATGACTTCATTCTCGAAAACTATTCTTAAAATGATGAAAAATATAGGAATGTTCCACATCTTCCTTTCAATTTTTTTTCAAGTACAAGCTATTTTATCAAGAATTTTTACACGATATTTGAAGTGCAGAAAAGCTCACAAGGCTTTATTTTTATACTGTTTAATTTTGATGCCAAAATGTCCTTCTCCAAAGTGGACATCGGGCGATAACTTCTTCACTTGGCCAGCAAAAGTGCAAAAATTAGGGGAAAAATATTTTGAAGTCTTGCCCCATCACAGCCTCCCATCTCGACACGCTTCCTCCATCAGCACTCGGGGTCCAGGTGATGTGTTCGTGTGATAAGTTACACTTTGTTGATAAATAATAAAGTTTGAATTTGTATATTTAACACGTTCATTGCGTTTAACACGTATATTTTACAGGTTCACCGTGTTTCACACGTGTATTTTACACGTTCACCGTGTTTAACACGTGTATTTTATACGTTCACCGTGTTTAACACGTGTATTTTACACGTTCACCGGGTTCAACACGTGTATTTTACACGTTCACCGGGTTCAACACGTGTATTTTACACGTTCACCGGGTTCAACACGTGTATTTTATACGTTCACCGTGTTTAACACGTGTATTTTACACGTTCACCGGGTTCAACACGTGTATTTTACACGTTCACCGGGTTCAACACGTGTATTTTACACGTTCACCGGGTTCAACACGTGTATTTTACACGTTCACCGGGTTCAACACGTGTATTTTACACGTTCACCGGGTTCAACACGTGTATTTTACACGTTCACCGGGTTCAACACGTGTATTTTACACGTTCACCGGGTTCAACACGTGTATTTTACACGTTCACCGCGTTTAACACGTGTATTTTACACGTTCACCGCGTTTAACACGTGTATTTTACACGTTCACCGCGTTTAACACGTGTATTTTACACGTTCACCGCGTTTAACACGTGTATTTTACACGTTCACCGCGTTTAACACGTGTATTTTACACGTTCACCGCGTTTAACACGTGTATTTTACGCGTTCACCGCGTTTAACACGTGTATTTTACGCGTTCACCGCGTTTAACACGTGTATTTTACACGTTCACCGCGTTTAACACGTGTATTTTACACGTTCACCGCGTTTAACACGTGTATTTTACACGTTCACCGCGTTTAACACGTGTATTTTACACGTTCACCGCGTTTAACACGTGTATTTTACACGTTCACCGCGTTTAACACGTGTATTTTACAAGTTCACCGCATTTAACACGTGTATTTTACAAGTTCACCGCATTTAACACGTGTATTTTACACGTTCATTGCGTTTTCTGCACTGCGGTTGTTAATAGTAGTTTAGGTTAGGTTGTAAGTAGCAGAGTTGGGAAATAGACTTTACTGCTCGAATTCATTTTTATCCTTCCATAGAAATAAGAAAAGGCAATTCAATGATAACATTGCAACTCGCAAAGGCTTGCTTGCTAAAATTGGCTTAAAGTTTTAGTTGAATGTTGAACTTCAGTTCAACTAATTGCAGTTCAAAGTGTTAAAAAGATCGTGAAATAGATGAAATTTCATTCGTTTATACCGGTACTTGAAGGAGCAATTTACCGAATGGTACACATACGGCCCAATACGCGGGGAACGTGTTGAATATTAGTTGTGAAGTTGATCATCCTTAAAAAAAAATACTTTTTCAGTTAAAGGAAAATTCCTTCAGAGGAAGATGTCCACCATGGGAGGGAAATGCAAAAAATATGACACTGAGTGCCATTTGAAGGTTTTCAAAATGCTTGGTGTTTCTAAAAACTATACTCGTATGTGAAAGTGCCCAGCTTGCCAGAATTTCAAAAAACGATGAGCAACTTTTCAGTTGTTGTTCTGAATAAAATAGCTTATGAAACTCAGATTGTGATAACTTATTCTCAGTTTTCGAAATTAGTAAACTTTTTCTTTGCTGCCATATGATTGCAAAAATTAACTAAAAAACAATCATGGGTTGCTATTGATGTGTCAGGAGGTGCTAAGTCTTGTTGGAAGATGGATGGCTTTTCATTGCATGGCTTACTTTATCTATCCAGGGCGCAAGAACTGTTTTTAGATCATGCACTCCTAAAAATTATCACAGTAGCGGGAAATCTGACGTGCGTTACCCTTGTACTACAGAAGAATTTGCACTCAGTCGCCTACCATTCCGTCTGTTATTTCTGATCTTGGTCGACGTTTTTTTGTTAGGGAAAAACCAGAACACGCAATGTTTGTGAGTGTTTTTAACTTTAAGAAAGCATTTCGAGTACATGAGACAATGTTCCTGTGTCTTTGCTGATACGATTTAACTTCATTTCCTGTGACTCGTATTGCATGAATGTCCTGATGAATCACTGTTCTGAAGATTCACTCTGATGCCTGGAATTATTTGGGAAAAGTACTCATTAACCCTTTGAGGTCCTCATAGAAAATGTTTTTAACGTACCGTATAAGTTCTGGTGCTCGTATGGCATCAGAGCGTTGAGAATACTATTATCCCTTTGCTACATGAGAAGCCTCCAGGGGGACGATGTGAGGGCCCGAGCTGAAAGTTAGGTAGGCCTTCTTTTTGTTGAAATAAAAAGCATTTGTTATGTTAGGAACCATCTTTTTTTCGGTTCACTGCTATCATGTTTTTTCAGCACCTATGACTTTCTTCTTCAACTTTGATCTTGTTTCATGAACTTCTTTCTTCTCTGTTTCTATGCCCTTTCAGCATAGATTCCGCGTTCCCTTAACTCCATAATAAATGGTACCTTCTTCCTTCCTCTTTTTGGATCGCCTTTGTTGCGAATAGGGAGGCTTCAACTAACTAATACTCTAATCTACATGAGAAACCTTGCCATCACATCCCTATTGCTCCAACCGGAGCATATGGAGAAATTTACTGGCAACACCACGCGAAAAGTTACCAATATCTAAATCCCAACGTTTTGAAGTTAAAGCCACTATGACAACTATTGTTTCATTTCTCGGTTTAAAATTATACACTGAATGGGAGATCTGAAATAGAATTTAACAACTAATTTGAGTGGGTGATGAACTAAAAACGTGCCCTTCAATAGCCGATGCACCCTGTATTCACGAACACTATGCTTATACTGATAACAATGAAACTGCGTACTAGGATAGGGAATATCAAAACATGATAGCTTGAAAATTCGAACGTTTCTACAAGAATGAAAATAAATTTGTATTGTGAAAACACTCCTCAGGGATATAGGAATGGCAATTACTTCAGGTTAGTTAGGTCTATCTTATAGTCTTTAGGGTTCCCCCATCTTATACCATGGGAACTGGCACACCCTGGGGGATACTGTTAGGTTACTTAAGCTACAGAAAGTCGGGGCTTCCATTTTCCGTGTCCACTAAGCTCCTTTATTTTCAAGTCTCTTTAGCTATTTCCTTTTGTCTCTTCTTCCTACGCAATGTTTTAACTGTTTCTTTATTTAGGATATTCTTCGCGAGGGTACATCTTGTGCATAACTTCCTGTTCCTCCAGTCCATGCAAAATGGTTCCTTGCCTTTGCTTTTTGAGAAAGCATCTTGTAAGGCTAAGGTTCTTTAACACGTCCGCTGCTGCTAGACGCACATGTGCGTCCAGCGGTCTCATGTTAAGTATGGTTGTAAGTAGCAGAGTGTAAAAAACACCTTTACTCCTTGAATAAATATTTTATTTTAACTAAAAAGTCTGAAATCTAATAGCATGATTGTGTCTTACCTCGTATGCTTAAATCTCTAGTAAAAACAAGTTGAAATAATTAAAATCCTGGTTTTTTTTTACCGATACGTAAGTGAGCGATTTACCTAGTGGTAAATCGGCAGTGAACGTGTAAAGGAAGAGTGATACGTTCACTAGGACCATGTCCATGTGGCCTTAACTCCATACTAAATGGTGCGTTCATCCTTCCTCTCATTGAACATCTTAGTTGTAATAAATAGAGGCTTAAACTAATTTACAAGCAATCATTTTTTCTTGAAATGGCGGGAAAAATGTATTACTTTACTCCACAGTGGATTGTTTGGTGTCGTGCCACTCGTCTCCCCTCTGCCGCACTGCCCTCACCACCACTTCCCCTCACGCCCCTCACTCCTGCCTACACTTCGACAGATCGCCCTTCTTCTTCGGCCTCACGCCTCACAAGGAACCTTCGTCTTCCTTACATTTCAAGAAAACCGCTGGTAAAAACTTAAGCTTATACCTTGAAAGTTTTTTCCATGGAGGTGAAAGTTTTATTTTTTATTTCTTGACGAAAACTTGGTTCTTGTTTGTTACTCGTATCTGAAACCCTGATTCTATTTTCAAAAAGTTGCGTGTTTTCAACTGTTTGTTGTTAGCATTTACGTGCTGATGTTTTTAATCTTATACGACCTCATCGATTTTTACTTTATTAACGTATAAGCCATAAGACAATTGGAGGGAAAATAGTATCTAATACAACACTAACAGAGTAATGTAGGTGGCGCTGTTAACTTAGAGGCTTTTAAAAACTTTTCTTTAAACTTGATTCCTGATCATGAGACGTTTTAAAGATAAGACACCGCCGCTAAAATGAAATGAAGATATTCTGAATCTACAGGACTCAACATGCTACCTAACAGCGCAGCAATTGCACATAACTGGGCATTTAATTAAAGTGGATTGAGTTAAAAATTAGAGGTCCATACTTTGCAGTGATAAAAAGTTGTCAGCTTTTTGCGCTTTGCCCATAAAATTACAAGCCCAAATTATTCAAGTTAACCTGGAACTCCTCATGCATAGCGTATTGCTAAAGAAAATTACCCCTGCTAACTCTGCACATTTAGATGATTACACAGAAAAGATTCATACTATTAAAGTTGGTTGAAAACTGCTCACACAAGTTCATGTCTGACAGATTTGCACCTGGAACTTCTCACAGCTCATTACTACTTTCGAAATTAACACTCTGCCCGCAATTTGTGCCACCGCTCTATTTGTGCCACCGCCACCGGAAAGTATTTTCATAATACCGTAGACCGACCAGTAGTCACGAACTCAATTTTCATAAATAAATACTTCATGAATCCTAAATGAAGGTACGATTATGTTAATGTTTGCTGTTTGTAATATTGCTCGCTACAATTGACCTAAAATTTGGATTTGAATATTGAACTTCAGTTTAACCCATTGCGATCTAGGTGTTAACCCGTTCACCGTTGTTAACGGTTAGTTTGGTTATGTTGCAAGTAGCAGAATAAGGAGAACGACTTTACTGCTCGAATGCATCTTTATTTTTCCTTGAAAGTATAAAAAATGCAATTATACGTTAACGTTTCACCTCGTATGATACCAGCTATTTTTAATAAAAGTCAAAAAACCCATGAAATGTCGTTCAATTTTACCGGTGCGTGAATGAGCAATTTGCCGATTAGTACACATGTGGCCTAATACACAGGGTAAGTGTAACATTTTGACCGCAATTAGTTGTACTTAAGTTAAATATTCAACTCAAATTCTAAGTTAATTATAATAAGCAATATGAAAAATTTCAAACATTAACTGGACATACCTTCATTTTGCTTTAATTACGTATTTATGAAAATTGAGTTCATGAATTCTGGTCGGTCAGCAGCATTATGAAAATCCCCTCCGTGAACACCGGTGGCGCACGTTGCGGTCAAAGTGTTAAGCGTGCATTACATTGCAGTAGGCATAGCTGAGCTAGAGGCCGACGGCCGCTACTACATCCTCAGCCCCGCGAAAATGACGTTCTCACAAGCTGTCAGGTTCTGCGAGGGAGACTCCGATTTCTACAGACTGGTCCGCGAAGAATCCCTCGAAATTATCTTGCCCATTATCGGGAAAAGGTTCCGAAGGTTGTTCTCCTTCAGAAACGGTTTGTATGTGTGCTTGCATTAATTCGAATAAGGCCCAGTGGCTTCTAGTTTTGATTTGGTCAAAGTCAGCTCTATACGTATAGGATGTAAGCTGTTGCAGATTTTTCAGGGTTCTTTGCTGTTTTTTTTTGCAGCGGTCGTGAATAATTTGAATGCGTTGTTCATGACACTCAGCTGTCCTTTTTAAAATAAAAAAGGTTATAATAAAGAATATGAAGTAACAGATTGTTATATGAAGAGATGAAGCTTATTAAATGATTGCAACACGGCAAGTAATGTCTTGAGGGCATACCTAGTTGCTCATAAGTAGAATTTAAACTATAATAATCTCAGCATTTTAACACGCAAAAAGCTGCAGCGATATCTAACGCTTGAAAAGTGAGAAATTCTGCACCGTTTAATCGAACGAAAGCTAACGTACGTACGAAATAATCCTGATAACAAATAACTACAAGATTTGAAATATTTCTAGCATGCTACAGTTTCCTGAATTAATTTTATAACTGCGAGAAGCTAATGCCATTTCTATCAATTCGCAGATTCTGAGCCTGGAATATTTTTTCAAGCGATAATGCCAATGCGAGAAGATTATTCAATACTCGATAACGTCAACCAAAGTTTCACAAAATTCAAGAAGCAGCCTTCGGGCGAAGATTACGCTCTATTCAATCTAATATTGCAAGACTTCACTTCAATCGAACCTATCGAAAATTCTTCAGTGAAAGCATACGCTCTCTGCCAAGGTGACCCGTTCAACTTACGAGGCATGGCAGATCAGTACGACAACTTTGCCAGCAAAACCACACTTTCGCCCGCTCAGGTACTGAACAAATGTATAATAAGCGACGAATATTTTTTGACCCCGCGATGTAGGCTGTGGACCGAGTCGCAGTTCGCAGATGTGATGAGCATGATGACAGGCACAGGAACGATGACGCTCTCAGAGTCGGTTAAGTTGTGGCTGAAGAATCTGAACACTAAGGTCTGGCAGAAAATAACGCGTGCGCTTTATCGCCAGTCGACACCACTCAACTGAATCTCTATCCAAAATTTATCAGTGTCTTTATTACTAGAAGACAGTTCTCGGCTACGAACCCTCCTGGAATATAGTAGCTTGTAGAGCGAGTATGCATATTTCGACTGTATGTTGTACTAAAAATTACTAACGGTCATTTACTAATTACTTCATTACTAACGGTCACTTACTAATTACTACATTACTAACGGCTACTTTTCCTAGTAGTCGATGAATTTTCACCAAAGAATTTCTCCAATTGACGTTGTTCAGCCTCTTTTTAACAAGAGGCACTTCACAACTTTGCCCTAGACTAAAAATACGCATTGCTCTTGAATTGAATATTAGTTGAATTCTTACCATGTTTGAATTACTGAATTTTACTGAATTTTTTCCCGTGTGAGAACCTCATCTTATGGTAAAAAAAATTCAGTGTCTTTTACTACGAGTAGACAGTTCTCGGGCTCATTTTATATTGAAAATACGCAATAGTTTGTTTTGAATGAATTTCATTTGATGGTTAGTTAACCAGAGTATAAACTATACTACTGAAATTTTAATGCGTTCTATAATCGAAATCTTCTATTAAAGGCGTCCAGTATTTTATATTACGAGCAATAATTCCTTCACCGAATTTTGTGATAACGCGCATCTACAAATGCAACAAGACGGAGTGCTGGATTCTGAAATCTTTAGGGTACGTCTTGCAGTTTCGAACTGAATGCCACGACCCTCATACTAATAGGTTTATTTTTTTTTTGTATATTGACGCAATAGAAAATTCGGCACATCCAACACGGCATTTTTCGTCGGCTGAAGAAAAAGTTCAACCAGCTTTGGGAACGCTCATTTTAATGTCAAATTTCGCATAGCCTTATGTATGAACGTGAACTGAAGGCTTAGCTACATAGCTTTTACGTAGGACTTCACTTCCAAATGTTTAGGACAGGAACTCAGAATAATGCATGACTTGGTGAGTCAAATTGCCCCTGAAAACGTTTTACTTTTGACGATAACCGAAGGTTAAAATCAACGTTTATGACGTGAGTAGAGAGAAGTAAAACATATTCTGAGTGCGTGAAGTTTTACACATTTACTTGAAGCTAAATATGAAATTATTTCTGCTATTTTTGCTTTTCCTTCAATCATGGATTTAAGTTCTAGAAATCTTATGATAAATTCTTTGTCGAATTCGTTGATTTTCCAACAATTTAGTGTTGAATAAATATCATTCGAAGACTAATTAACCGCAGTTTATCATACAAATGAAAATTAAATGCGATCTTCAATTAAAATGTTATATTGAACTCAACAATAGGCCCATTTAAATCACACACGTAATATTCAATGAAAATTTTGAAATATTTTCACCATACCATAAACTCGTTCGGGTATAACAGGCAGAAGTCCTAGTGTTCGGGTGACGCAATTTTCACCAAGTTCACGGGCTCTCATCTCCTTTTTATTACTAATAGTAACTTAATAATCCACATTTCAATTCTCAAATATGCTTCAATAGTTCACCAAAGGGTGAATTTTTTTTTAAGAGGAAACGAAAGCTAAGCAAACCTCTCATCTTGGCCGTTTCCCCAAAAAATCTGCTCTCTCATCCTTTAAAAACTTAAACTTCTACGTGATGTATTTCTTTATCCACAGATACCGCCACTTGCTTTGAAACCGTAATCATTCTTCAAAACAGAATGGTTAAGAATTCTGTTCATTTTAAAAAAATGTATGTAACCACCGCAAGGGGCGAGCCACCTTCTAAAAATAGTTTTCTCTCCTATACTTTCGCTGAAAACCTCCCAGGTACATGCCTTGAAACTTTCAACTCAGAATTTTGTCGTGAATTTTTTAGCTAAACATTTTGATCTCATCTCTAAGTTTGACAGTTGTGCCGTGCATACGTTTAGTTTTAGCTCGAGCAGGAAAGAAGGAAGTTGAACTTTGGTCTGTAACAGTAGTGACCTCCAGAGTGTTCAGTAAATGTATTGTATTTCCTAAAGGAGGCTCGAAATTGCCATTAATTTCAGGTTGGCTAAAAGAGTCTATTCCAGTGGTTCTTGACTTGGGGGGGCTCGAGTCTTCGCAGTAAAGCCTGATTTTTCCTAATGCTTACGACAAAAGAGTGAACTTTCACGGTTGAAAGTTCTTGAGGACCTACTTACAATATTCTTTGTTGTGAGCTCTTCTTCACAGGTCCAGCTGCACACAATTTTCCTGACAGGGAGGCTTAAACTGACTAATAATCTAATCTAATCTAATCTTTTAGGAGGTGGCTTGCTTGGGGATTTGAGCGACCCCCCGGACCTGTACGCTAATTTAAAATTCATTTGAATATCGGAACAATAAAAAATTTGAATGGTTGCCGCAGGAAAGATATTTATTTGGTAAATTAAAGTTCTTGTAATTTAAGTAACAAAGTATGACTTATTTTACCCGCTCGTTAGAGGGTGGGCTACAGAGCACAGTCTTTCTCTGCATCCTTTGGACTTGCACTCATCAGGGAAAGCAGGATTTCTTGAATTAACTCAGTAACTCAGGTGGTTTGTTGACTGCGTCTGTCTTTGTCAGCTTCCCTTAGGGAATCTGGTGCTTTTCAGCTGAAACTATAGCTGTATTATGCACCAGAAAAGAAGCATCACTTGCAATAGGAGTCCATTCGTGGTTTTGATTTTTAGTTGAAAAACGGGATCTACCGTTCTTTACTTCCCTTTCTCCCCCGTCGTAGATACGGGCGTGCTGTGCAATTGGCCTCCCACTCGAGCCTTCGTATTTTATTGTCGACTCTCGCATCCTCCTCTGGGGATGTAAATATTGTATCCATAGGAATTAGCGCTACTGGGAGAATATGTGAGGTCCCTCGCTAAGATTTGGGTTAGCTTTCTTTTAACTGGAATAGTTTTTTTTCAAGGTTTTTTGGTTCACTGCTGCCCTGTATTTAAGAACCTCTGACTTTCATCCTTAACTTTAATCTTGTCTTGACGCCTTCCTCCTCAACTTTTTGTTCCTATGCGAAGAGGTTCTTGTGTGGAAACACACTTTTTGCATAGATTTTACGTTCCCTGAACGCCACACTCAGTGGTGCTTGCATCTCTCTTCTTTTTAGAGCATGTTAGATGCAGTTATGAAAGCTGAAATCTAATTCTAACCTAACGTTTTCATAACGAATTAAACATGGATTTATTCTTTCCGTTCCCGGGAACACCTTTGTTTTGGTTAGAGAGGCATGAAGAACTTACGATCTATCAGTTTAAATCAAAATCATTCCTATTCTCCTTTTTTAAGACAGCATTTGTTATTTTAAATATAATTTAGCTTCGCAGTACACGAAACTTGTTAGTACCCATCTTAAATTTTTCAATTAGCCATGCCAAGAGGAAGGAATCGCTCTCGACGCTACGGAGTTCCTCTGTATCAGCGCATTTTAGGCTCATTGTTTGGCATCGCATTCTTCCTCTACCTACACTGGCCGGCAGAGGAAGAATCGGACGACTTGACTTTCTCTGAAGACTCAGATGACATCGACGACGTGTTGGAGGACTTTGTCCAATTTGATGGCACAAATTTACCGGCTCAGTTTGCGTTCACCAAGTACAAAGCAAGCAAAGGTGAGAGAGCTCTTCTTTTTGGTAAGGTTATGTTTGGTTAGGGTATAGAGGCAAAACATAATTGTAGAGAACCGTATGCACTCCTCTTTTTTCATTGATTATTCCTAAATGAGGTATGCGAGTACATTGTTTTATGAATAACCGCTAAATGAAGTTAAGCCGATCGTGGTGCTTAGCACTTTGACTGCGACTTGAGCAACTGAGGAATTTTCAAAATGCTGTTGACCGACCAGTTTTCACATACTGAGGCTTCGTTCTTACTCAATAAAAACTGGTTGAAAGCACGAGCTAGTTCATGTTTGCTATTTTCAGCATAGCTTACTGCAATTTACTTTAAATTTGAGTTGAATATTGATCTTCGGTTTTACCTGCCGCAGTCAGACGGTTTTAAATTTGTAACCATTCTCGTAACGAAATTCTGAGTTTGATTTTAAGCCTTCGTATTTAGCTAGTGAAATAATTTTGTCGTGGGGAAACAGTATATTTAGAAATTTATGTACCAGCTATCAACTAAAATATATGTTTTACTTTGTGAGCAATACATAGATTTATGTTAATTTCTTTCATCTTGTAACTTGAATTGCATATTGCCCGTCTGCATAAAATTTCACGATTGTTTTTAGATCTTCAACCACTATGAAGAAATTTCGAACATTTTTATTAATACACTCAACGTTGCAGTTTTTGTTCGTGCATCATTTATGGTTTTGAAAACAAAAAATTAAAAACCAATCGTAGAATACGAAGGCATGTAAAAAGGGAAGGTTTGTACGCTTTGGGCAGACATGCTGCTCCACACCTCAGGTACTGTTGCAGGGTCGCTACGGTTGGTTCAATAGATGGGAATTAGTGGAAAAAGAAAACTCTCTTTACTGCTCGATTATGTTTTCAGCCCTTCTAAGATGCTTGAAAAATACAATTGTACGATATTATTCTAAAATTTGCGCGAAAGTTTGTTAAATAAAGGTAGTGAAGTGAATGAAATGCTATGCAATAATATACGTAAGCATATGAGCAGCTTACCTAGTGGAACACATACTGTATGTTTTGAATACGAAGTGAACGTGTTTCTAGATTCAGTGTGGCTTTCAGTAGAAGAGATCCAAGGGTGGATAAAATAATCATTTCACCTTAATTTTCAAGAAAATCTTTTTGAACGAGGAAACTTTCACTTGGGTTGGCGTTTGAAAATACGTTTCACCTTTTTCTCAATAATTTTGATTTTTACCTCGAGGTACCTCAGTCAGTTCAGTCGTGTTAATTTGACGTCACCGAAAATTCTTTAAATTGATTTTCGAATTATTTTTCAAAACCTTTCATGTCTATCATTGTTATATGCTTGTGTCAATTTCATTTTCCTACCTCACCTCTTACTCAAACATATTTCCCTACATAGATGCAGTTATGTACTTACTGAAATCCTTTCCTGAAATCTTTCACTTTCATGGGTACACGAAAGATCTTACTTAATCTCGAAAGATCTTCCTTCGCAATATCTTCAATCTTGTATTTAATCTTTAAGATTGCCCTGCGTCCCAGCTTTTACGAGAAGCCCACCATTTCCACATGTTATGTTGGTATTACGGACTTTTTGCAGTGTCATGAGTGTAAGA